>CAMGYJ010000002.1:65246223-68012473 GCA_946122785.1 Linum tenue
GTGTTGTTGGGAATTTAGACGATAAGGAATAGCAGGAGAAAGAGGTATCCCTGGCTTTCGTGTGGCGTGACTCAGCACCTATGCTGACATGGAATGACAACGTGTCATGGAAAATTATAATTTGAGTACTTGCCTCTAGCTGTTTGGACGGAAATGTTTACGATGCAACCATAACGTGATTGGTATGCATTAGTTGAAACAAAAACGGATTAAATGGTAAGCGTGCAACAGATGACACAATTAAGTGGCATCCGGTGCATTTAACCCTGGTCAATAACAATAACCCAATGCATAACCCAGTCAAACCCCGCCATATCAGCGTGCCTTTTCTCTTCTGGAAAAGCCTTTAATTTTCCCTCTTTTAATTTTTAACGGACGATTTCTCACTCGTTTTAAGTCGGAATTTAAATCTTTTTGCACAGTTAGATCAGATTAATTGTGCTGTTCAAAATAATATCCACTTTGATATTTTTTTGAACAAAAAAAAAATGAGCTAGTTATTACCAGTCTATACTATGTGGTATTGACTGGTATTAAATAAGAGCATACCATATGGTAGGAAAAATACCACCCCGTACCATTGTGGTATAGTATGGTAAGGAGTTGGTAACGAGAGGTATGAAATTTAATTAATTAATTAAACTATCATAAGACTCAATTGTTATACTTTACTTCTCGCATCAATGTAGTATTACAACTCAATTGACTAACTCTAACAGTTTTACCATTTGTAGAATTTTGTAGATTCAATTTACCATTTGTTGATTCATTGTTTATTGCATATACATTCTCTCTCCTAGTTCTTTCGGTCTCATTGGTCATGTATATCTTCGTGATATTCGAAGAGAGGTGTGAGCACACTTTTAATCGACTGGCACACTTTTAACCAAACCAAACTAATTATCTCAATTAACCAAATACTGCCGGTTAAAACGGTTACCACACTAATTTAACACCCCTAGGCCCTAGACATCCCCACCTGCTAAGATGACTTCAATGAGAAAAACAGTATGTCCCTTTCAAACAAACTTTTTACACGATGGATGATTTAACATAAACACGAGGCAAACAAACTTTTTACGGCCAACCAGCATCCACGAATTCGTTTATGTATTGCAAGCTGAAAACTATAAAGCAGTCTGGAAGGATATGCATGTTGTAACAACAATACAAAATAGGCTGAGGGCTCCTGCAATCTTGTTCACCTAGTAAGATAGTATACAATGAGGAATACTGCCACAAATGATGCGACTAGCGTGAGCATTCTCCTGCTTGATTTTGTTTCAAACACCTAAGCCACATCAAACCACCATCATCAGCAAATTGTTGGTAGCAGGTAAACGTTAGGAAATACCAAAAACAAATCTGAAATCCCTGTTATTGCAGAAGTGATCAAGCGTCCACATACCATCTTGAAACGATCCATTGTTCCTGATAGGACTCCTCGGGATGAATCCATATCGTTGCCCTGAATGCACACAATCGGAGGTTACTACGTGGATAAACACAAATATAGAGGACATAGACCATCCCATGAGAATTTTATAACTGAACGATGATTACCATTCTGTCTAGCATGCGGTTGTGGCCTTCCACCTCTTCATTTATATCACCAGATAGCTACCAATGTCAAAAACAGAATACATTAAAAACAAGTAATTTCAGCTTTCAGGTAGACTACTGTCTTCATGCCATTGATCAAGCATTCTACAACTTCAACTCAACTTCCAACTTCTGGGTTGTGATCCAACTATTTTAAGACTGTGTTCCGTTTGGCATCCAACAAGAACTACTCTTGCTCATTCAAAAATCAAATCATGGGACTGTGAAAGTCAAAAGCTGAGAAGCCCATGGAATGAGAATTTATTGCGGGCGAGTCAGAAGAAATTAATGGCTCAATTCAATTCAGGCAAAATGAACATCAAAATTATACATCGTCAATCAGACTGCTATAGGTTAAGAAACGCATAATCATCAGAGTTTACTGCCTGAGCAATATTACTAACCCGCTTCAGGAGACTGACTCTGTCTTGCAAACCTTCAAGAGCACTTTCATTATCTTGCTCGTCAATTTCATGGGAGTAAGAAGCAGAAGCCCTGATACCACCCTCCTCAATTCCATCAAAAAGTGCAGTTCTGTTGTTCCGGATGTCCCTGCATAAGGGTATAACTTGAGTCAATAAATGGAATAATACATCACAGCAAGGAGTACACATTTGCTCTATGTTGAGTGATACACCTAAACCGATAGTAGCTTCAGGAAAGGCAACTTATAAGACGTCAGTATGCATAGTATGTTCGGGTACCCTTCTTGCACGAACTACATTTGCAGGTTCATTGTCAATTTAAAACAAAAAGCACCTATATCAAGCTGAGCTAAAAAAACAGGTAGATCCCCAGAAATAAAACAAACACAAGTCTATTTGCAGCGCCTTTTTACGCACAACACAACAGGATGCTTTCGAAGACAATTAGGCGTTATTTTCAGAAATAATATTATCCAATAGCTCATTAGAAAACTACGTCATTTGCAAATTGCGAGACACAGTGGAAGGGTAATCAAACACGTCATACTATTTTCTATTTCAGAAGATTCACGCTAATGCTTTGTGCTCTACAACTTCTGGAAAGTTAAAGATAGAAGATAATGTTAATAGCAAGCCTTCAATGGACAGCTGGACTAGAGTGAAGAATGTGAATGCATCAGGCCAAGAACAACAAACCACCACGAGAAGAATCCATTTTCATCCTGTGATTGTGCACCTATCAATTTGAAGCACGGCATATGATTAACCACAAAAAAAAAAAGGGAAACTTATTCCCAAGGTGTTTCTTCTATGCGCCTCAGCAGATATTGAATGATTTAGTGACCATATAACCAAAACGAGGAGGGAAATGCTTAGCTCCTGGACACAACTTCTACATGCTCAACCAAAATCAAACAAAATCTGCAACTCCTAAACATATCTCTAGCATCATCACTCATGAAAGATGATCAAAGGAAGAATCGATTAACTTCTGCCCCACTAAAAGACGGGCTTTCCAGATCAAAAGAGTGCCCCGGAACATTATTCGCAGAGAGAAAATCATGCCCAAAGTAGAGGAATCGACATATCTCAGGCCCTGAATTCGCGTGGTACTACTAATCTACAAATTGTAACACCCACAAACACAGGAAAAAACCCTCTGAGCCGCCAATACAACAAACAGATCCCTAGACAAGCCGTGAAGATTCATACAGAAGACAGTGTCAACACAGGAGAGGAGAGCAAGAAACGAACCTTCTGGAATTCATGGCTGGAACAATCAAAACACCGTCGCCACTCTATCTCTCTATTTATACAAGGGTATTCTGCTCTAGTTATCTTCGCTTCCGGGACCGCTTCTAAATCGGCAGAAATTGAAGGGAGAGACGTCAAAGAGACGGAAAATTCGTAATGAAAACATTGGAATTACGCAATTGAGACGGATGGTTACAGGAGGAGCGCCGATCTAGATCTACAAAAAGATAGAAAAGGAATTACAGCAAAGCTTACAGGAGGTTTCTTTCGTCTTCTCCTTGGTGGCCGCCTGATAGGCCGATGGGGAATGAATTGGAAGTTGGAACGGAACTCCGAGACGGGGAAACGAGATCCGACTATTGCTGCCCACAACAGTGCGTTTAAGTTCTAAAAATTCGGGTGAACTACTTTTCACAGGTGCCGTAATTTGCAAGTGTGGAAGGGAAAGCAAAAAAAAACTCTGGTACGGTTTGTCGATTTCCCGGCTGCTCTGGTTCACTGTTGTGGGCCAAAGCCGGCCCAGAAGAGATGAGAATGGCACTACACCTCCTCACCCAGTTTGACAAATCTCTCAATCAGCTGCCTCAAGTTCGCCATTGATCCCGGACAGTCATCAAAGTTCTTATTTTCTTTTCAGGTGAAAAATAAGCTTCAGAATTCTAATAGAGAGAATGTATTATCGAAGGCTTAAAAAAAATTATGTTTTACCATGGTTGAATCGCAAAATACTTGCACTTGAGCCGAATCTAGAATGGTACAAGCAACAGTACTAACAAATCGTGGCGGGCGATATTGAGATTTTAGAGGGCTATGATCCTTGGCATTTGCACTTAAGCCTTCTGCACCTATTGTAAACGGAGTTCAAGTGCCAACCTTTCTTCTAAACAGCACGACCTATTGTAAACGGAGTTGGGGTGGTAGGAGAGAAGACATTTGGAGGATTAAGAACTGACAGAAAAAAGGAACTGATTATTACAGTGCATAACCCCCCTTTGCCTTTTACAAATGCATGATTATTGAACATGAAGTAGAAACAAGAAATTAACTGTACATTATTAAGGTTGCAAAATTTACTGCCCAGCTAACAAGGGGTGGCAGTGATAGGTAATGGCTACTTCGTCATCTGAAAATGACTTCATCCCGAGCACCAGGCAAGCCTTTGAGTACGTCCCGCAGAGCATACTGATGGCTGTCGCATTTGTGGTCTGAAATTATGTTGTTCGACAGAATTATCTTCTGGAAATGCTCACCTGGCTGCCTCTTCAACAATGTGAAATATTCCAAGCCCCTGCTGCTGCTGCTGCTGCTGAGATCGACGTTCCGTTTGAGATAGTACACGGACCCTGGCACGAACAACTCCTCTGGCACGATATTTGTGTGTCCTTCCTTTTCGTTGATATCAGCGTTCTCTGTGGCGGCTTTGGAGGTCAAAGCAACACGAGGTGCCTTCCTGGTAGGAGAATCTGCCAAAGGTACCAAAAATCAGCCTTGCAGAACAAAAGGAAGACATTGCACGAAGTTTAAGTGGATAATGTTCTCATACAGACAGCAGCAGTGCAGTACCCATCATATAACATGGTGCATATCCTAGTGTCTACCTCTATTTTCTGCCATGCATTCAACAACCAGTACTAGCAGAAGGGCCCTAGGCGCTCACCCATCTGTACCAGACATCTATTGTAGTCAGTCAACTGAAAGTTGTTTACAGGCCTAATCATACGCTCCCTGGCAGCAGAAATTTTTCTAGACAAATTGAAGATTTCAGAGACATCATCCTACTACTTATGGGAAAACCCCGAGTTCCCAAACCCGTCATCCAGGATAGCATATCACATTAACATAAAGATGAAAATCATTGTTTCGATCATAGGCTTTTAATCTTCACCCTTGTTGCAATGCAATCTCAGCTGGGATCAATGCACCCAAGTCAAGCACATGCTTGCATTGTCAAAGAGCCACAGCTAGCAGCTGAAGCAAAGAGGCTAAAGCAGCTGCAGCTTGAAGAAAGGGAAAGAGAACGACTTGCATTGAGCTGGATAAAGGTAAAAGCAATACTGAAGGACCACAGCTGAGGTGGCAGCTCAACGCCATTGACTCTGCTGCTTGTAGTAGGAGCAAAAGTGAAGCTGTGTATTCTTGACAGCTTTTCCATATTTGGCTTTTTGTTAGCATAATCTAAGTTTATTTTTTAATCTATAAATGTGTTATGTTTTTCTTAAGTTATAGTGATGAATTGAAAGGATATGAAATGAAAATAAATGAAGCTCACAGAATGCATGGCTGGCACCATCCCAAAATTTGTTCAATTTTTACTGTTCCTTCAGTTTTCTCAATTTAAGTGTACTTTTCTGTTTACTACAACCCTAATCCAAAAGAAAAACATAAATCTTATGTCCAAATGCTCAACCGACATGTCTATCTTATGCAGCAGAAATATCCTATACCCTTCTACAGAACAGGGTGAAAAAACTAAACAGAAAAGAAGACGACAACAGTAGAGTTTCTATCTCGAACATGCAGATTTCGGCAAGAAAGCCAAAAAGCGAAGCACTCACTTACCAGGAGAACTCTTACCCCAAAACTTAGCAAAGTCAGCCAGCTTGCTAGCCACATCTTGAACTGAAGACACAACTTGCTTTGCATTGGTGACCATACCTATAACGCTTTTCCAGTCTTCTTTCTCAATTACACTGGTCCTGTACACAATGCAGATTGTTTCATTGATAGAAGCTACAAGACAGTCAGTATGCACTCTGTATTTCAAATTCCTAAATATAGCTAGCACATTATTCTTCTAGTAGTCAATGAAGGTCACACACCATGAAACGAAAACCCAACTGTCTGATAACCCCAACCACCTTTTGAACATAAAATAGGAAGTGTAACTAAACACACCTAAGTTACGAGCTACATGTAGACAAGCTTATATAGTCCCAATGTGAAGTGGGTAACATAAATTTCAGATCAACTGATTTCCATTTTCTATGAATTTCCATAACTTCTCAGCCTAGACTTGCATATTTCGCTTCAGTGTGTTCTATGAAACACGAAAATGCGGCATCTGCAACAGAAATTTACCAATCAGTTTGAAGAATTTCATTCCGCAATCGTGCCAAAGAAGCTGCACTTAACCTAGGTACGATATCATCCTGCAAACATGTGAAATTAAAATAATAAAAGACTACACTACAAGGAAACCGGAGACAACAGTTACTATTCAAAATAAACTTTAGACATTTGTCTGAAACCAATGGACAAGGCAGAAGATTTCTGTTGACTAACATGGGTTAAAGATCAACCACTATCAGCTTACCTGCATTACAACATTAGAAACGAAATCTGAACAACTTTCAGCAAGTTTGCTGGAGACGCATGGTGGGGTAGCATACCCAACAGCAGAAACAAGCTCAGGAGAAAATCCAAGTTCTTCATGCGAACATCTGCGGAGCATGATTGCCAGCAAAGAAGCAATGGCACCTCCAAGAGAATGACCCACTACCCTAAACCTATATCCCTGTAGATGATTCAGTTTCAATAAAAAAGAAAACTTGCATTGAAAAGGCATGGAAAAATCTGCATGGAAAATAAACAAGTGAACTACACACATCATGAGTCTCCAAGTACTTCCTTATGGTTTTCGTCTCATGTTTAAGAAACCAACGAGCAGCTTCAGCAGTGCCAAAATGGGTTGAATAACCCTCAATAGTGACGTCATCATCACTTGACGAAACATCAGTGATGAGATCATATACTGTATTAGTACCACGAATTCCCAAAATCACAAGCTTCTTGCGTGGATCAATGCCAATGTAGTATCCAGGCCTCATCACACTAGAATCTTTCACATATTTGAGAATATTTTTCTCCCGGAGCATGCTGTGCCGGACAAGACCAGAAATGTCACCCTTATAACAGCCTTTTGCCAACTCAAGGTGATATATTAGATCTTCAATCTGAGCAATGAGAAGATATGAACCTAAATTAGCAAGGGACAAATATTACTTTCCAAAGATCAAATTCAGACAAAAACATTGTAGGAATACAAGATTTAGGCTTTACTATTGCTTCAGAAGAGACTTGAATCCCCTTAACATCCTCAAACGCATTCAAAGAACCCTGACGAAGATATAGAAGATACAAGCCAATCGTAAAATCACTCAAGGTCCAATCCTCAATCCCAATCTTACTCCTCTGAATGCTAGAAATTACTTCTGAAATAGATCGACCACTTGGAGGGACTTTGTTTCCAATCCCACTCCCTGACAGTTTGCAATCAGAACAACATCCAATTCAACACCCAAACCTAGCTTAGAGAAAAAATGCACAAGAGCTTTCAAAAGGTCACAACTTTACCAACCTCCAGGTAGCGCCCACCTGCAGAATTGCAAGGCTGGTTCAAGGGTTTTTGTGAACCAAACAGGCTCCAGCTTCCATTTATTGGAGCCTGCGTCGTTTTCACTGCTAGCGGTAGATTTGGTGCGCATGGGCCTGGAGGAAACTTGAGGGGATTCCGTTGCTTCTCTTCTCGTAGGGTCTGATTCCTGGAAAGTATCCCCGGAGGTTCGCGATTGCCATCGCCGCAGAACGTGGTCGGCTAGCCGCCTGTAGGATTCTTGCCTCGCGACGAAGTACTTGGCGTAGTCTGCAAATTAACATCACTTCAATTTAAGCGAAGAGAGCAAATGGCTATGGCGGTTGAATTCTATCAGGCAGAAATAAGAACTCACAGCTATCGTGGAGGAACAGCTTCCGTAACTGATTCATCATTGCGAGAAATATTTGAGAAACTAGCTGACTAAGCGGATAGTTCTGGCGGCAAAGGCGGTGGCCGACGGGAAGAAAAGAGCTGGTGCTGACTACTGAGTCGTTGTTAAACTGTGGCAGTTTGGGGTACGAAACCGACCGCCGACCACCGGAGAGGAAAAGCCGAACTGAGGTGAAGGCGACAGCGGTGCAGAGAGCGGGCGAAGAGGTAGCAGATGGCAGCGTGAAACGAAGGGAGAGTGCTGTTAAACCAATTACCGCCTCTGTATGAACTACAGACACCACAAAAGAGGTGAAGCAACGGTTATTCTTGGTAAATTATTGCGAACTCCAAGGTTACTTTTGTCAAATAATAGACGATTTATTTCCAACATATCACGGGTAATTAGCATAAAGCTTACAATTTACAAACCTATTCACTTTATACGAAACGATCACAAATATTTCACTTTGTACGTTTCGGTAATATAGGTTTAAGGAGATAACGAAATAGTCATTCCGTCCATCTTCATCCAACAAATTGTTAGTTTCGTCCAATCAACACGTCATGTCACTTAAAATATTAATAAAAAATTTAATGACGAAACCCAATTAAACCGGCCAACCGATATAAACATACCACACTTACTAATAGGGGTGGGCACGTGGGTGGTTAATCCGCGGATTGATATCGATCCACCCGCAAATAACCCGACCCGCCAATGGGTGATTGATGTGGGTGGATTGCGGATTGTTAAATCTCCCACCCGCACCTATGTGGGTGGATGGTGGGTCACCCGTATGACCCGCATCCTATTTTTACATGGAAAAATGTTGTTATTTATAGTATCGAATATTCATCATATTTTCGGAACTGCACTATAGTCTGACCATATACTGCAAAGGTGGAGAATAAAGAATAGTTTTGACTACTATTATTGGTTACTGTGTTGTGCAATATCCATTGACAATGAATATTGGTATGAAAATTATTGTTAATATCCATTAAATACTGGGATACAAACTATAATTATTAATTGTATCAAAATCACAAATTATTGATACAAACTTACTAATGTGCTATGAACTTATTATAAATGTTAGTCAATTTTCTTAATGGCTAGTTGGAGAATTGTTTTGCGGGTTAATCCCGCGACCCAACCGCACCCATCCGCCACCCACCCAATCCAGCCCACATAAGTATGTGGGTGGATTGCGGATCACATATATTCCAACCCGCTAGTAAGCGGTGGGTCAATTTTAAACCAAAATCCATCCAACCCGCCCATTGCCCACCCCTACTTACTAATACAAATTTTCAAAATACCATACTTACACTAATGTTTCCCAAAATAATAGAGTTGTAGTGATTCGCTTGACTCCAAAGTGAATTAGGCAATGGTACGTGGCATACAAAAGCGAACTATGTTGTTCGCTGGAAGGAGAGATTTTTCCAGAAATAGCACTGTTTAATTTCTCCCCCCCCCCCCCAAAAAAGCACCCAACCCGGAAAAATTCAAAAAAATAGCACCATTTCCAAAAACCGCCACCCGAAACCAGCGGTTTAGTCGAAAACCGCCACCCCTGGTGGCGCGTTTTTCGATGAAAACCGCTCGGGTATGGGGGTGGTTTTGCAAACCGCATGGGGCCGTGGCGGTTTTTGTTGCAAAGTGCACCATCACCATGCGTTTTGGTTTGCAAACCGCACCCCCACCATGCTGTTTTGGTCTGTTTTTTTTGGGAAAATCCTAACCTAGGTGGAAACTTCAAACGAACGTATCTTTGTGTTCGGGTATCCGATCGTCGCGATTTTTTTTATTCCGCATAACTTTTTGCGATTTTTTATACCCAGTTGAGGTTCATACTTGGGCCTTAACTGGGATTTTTATTGTGGTATTCGGGACGAGTCAGAAAGCTTGTGCAAGACTTTCTCAAGATCGCCTTTTTATACCATACCGGAAGAAGATGAGGATGAAGCCGCATATCACGAGGACACTGTGGAGCATATAAAAGTTGTCACTAAGAACTCTCATGATGATTATGATTAGGAATGAATTGTTTTGGTGACCACACTCTTCCCCATTCTCGCTTTGAAGAGATGGACATGGATGAGGATATGCAAGCTAATCTTATCAAGAACCTTTCATGGAGACTTGCTCTCCAATTTGTGCTTGAAGATCAGAAAGAAAGGTTAGAGGAGAAGTTGTGGAGGAGGAAGAAAGGAATAAAGAGGAAGTTCTTGATCTGACTAAAGTACACAAGCCTACCCATTTGCTACATTACATGCTCGTGACTTGAGGCTCTATTTCATCGACAAGATTCTCAACTTCAAAGAGGTTTTGGGGTGGACCAAAACTTAGGAGCAATCGTCCAGCTAAAGACGTGAAAGAAGCACTTATTGGGAGGCAATCCAGCTAGTCGGTTTGCACTTCTTTCTCTTTGCTCTTTGGTTGAGTTAGTTTTTTAATTTTCAAGTCAATAACTCAACTTTTGTGAATTTTAGTGTGGTTTTTTGGTTCCACAACCTCTCTCTTCCATCTGACGCATCCCTTGTCCCACTTGCCATCGTTCATCACCCGATCTGGTAACTTTGTTCTACCCTCCTTACTTTTTTTTCATTGAGGACAATGTCGTGCTTAAGTGTGGGAGTGTTTCATTGTATTTGGGCGTGATAAATGATGTGTTTTGCTTGTCTTCGAGCCTAGTGCATTGTCCAAATTTAAAAATTTGAGGGCTCCAAGTACATATTTGTATGATCTTATTGGCATATATGGTTGTGTGAATCTTATGGCGGTTAGTTTTAATGCATGAGTAGCTCGTTTGCGACTAAGACCACCACACTGATTACTGAGATATGCAGTAGGTTTGTGTAGGGGTTCAGTTTTCCTACTGTTTTTGTGAGCCAAGTTGTGACATGGATCTATTACTCACCACTTACAGTTTCCTATGCATCTAGTTACAGAATTAGAATAAGAGATAAGAGAATATATGTAGCCATGTGAGATTTGAGCTTGATCGTTTCTTTCTGTGTGATTAGTTCCCTCTTACCATGATATGTAGCATTCATGTTACCACTAATGAGTAAGACGGAGGCATATGATTACCTCATTGCACCAAAAAGATTGATTGTCCTTATCATAATATCCCTTAGTCAACCCCTTGAGCCATGAGTCCCTTCTTTGTGTATGTCGAGGTCCGCTTGTGTATTTTTAAGGTTCCACATGGTTGATTTTTACATGATTATGCTGAAAATGGAAGTGAGTAACGGAGTTAGTACCCAAGGATGAGTAGTATGTTCTTAACATGGAGAAATTGTGGCAAGTTTGTTGGCTCTCAAAGTAATTGGAAAAGGAAAAAAAAATTGAAAAGAAAAAAACAACAAGAGAGGTGCCACAAACTATATAAGTTGCTCGAAATTGCACCTCCTACACTCTGGTGCATACAATTGATAAAAAACGGCATTAACAGATAATTCTTGGATTACTACCACTTCCTGAAAATCTCATTCCCATGCCCCTAGACCCTAGCCAGTATAGTTTGACCCAGTCAAGTTGGTGATGAGTTTTTCTACACCCCTGTGGGGATATTGTCAATCGATTGCATGTAACACCCCATTTTTTATTTAGTTCGACTAAGGTTCGACCTAGAAGTTGGAAGGCGAATGGAAATAATTAAAGCTTTGAAAAAAGAGGAACATGCTAGAACACGGGCCGCAACACGGCCGTGTTGCTCGAACGTGTTCGCAGAAGCGAGTCATTTTGACGATGCTGGAAATGAAGCGGTATAGGACGGAACACGAGTCTAAACACGACCGTGTTCACTTAAATGATCGTTTTATTATCGTGATTAATTGGATAATCTGTTTCAGAGGGGACCAGCAACGTAGCTTAACACGACCTGAACACGCCCGTGTGGCGTGACTGTGTCGCTAAAGACAATTGGAACAGGGACGACGATTGGGGAGAACACGGGCAAGAACGCGGTTGTGTCCTGTGCCCGTGTTGCTTCTGTATGAAAACAAGCAGTTTCTTCTGGCCGAACTTTGGCACCAAAAATCTTCCCCGATTTCTCTGATCGAGCAGAGGACGAAAAGAGGAAGAGGGAAAAGAAGGAGTGGCAGACCCATCTTCCTCCCCCCTCCCCCCCCCCCCCCCCATTTTCCTCCGTCGGTCCTCCAATGCGTCACCATGTTCTCGATGTTGTTCCTCGACGGAAAAGAAGAGGAGTGAAGAGAAGAAGGAAAAGGAGGAGTCCAAGCGCTGGGTTTTGGCCGAGAGAAGGTCAGGAAACATCCCACGGAGTTGGAATCCAAGTTGGTGATTTGATGGGTCGTCGTAGCTTCGTCGGAGAGTCGCCGGAATATGAAAAAAAAAACGAATTTCAACCCACCGGTTTCATAGAGGGCAATCCTAGGATCGTCACCATGTTAACGAAATTGAATTCCGACATCGGATGCGGGAGAACCAAGTCGCGGAAGTTTGGAGGAAAATTTGTCAAGTTCAGGTACCATTCTTGATAATTAAAAAAAGTAGAAGATTCATAAAAAAAAATTTAGAAGACTGAATATATTATTTTCCAGAAGGGTCAGGGTCAATGGTGTTGACTTGGAAAATTTTGGATTTGGTACCTGATACTTGGGAATCTGACAGAATTCTTATTTTGGTTATAACTTGTTCGTTTGACGTCTGACCGAGGAACCGTCGGCACCTATGAAATCGTGGAAGCGAGGAGAATTTAATGGGATCTAGTCATGGAATTTTTAGAGCGGAATCAAAGTCGTCTTTTTGAGGTGAGTGTAAAGGGGGTAAAATCTTTGTCGAGGTCTTTTAGTTTATGGAATTACTTTAAGTAATGCTAGTTAATTTTTGAGTTTGCGCGATCATGTGTGTGAGGCATACCACTGCCTACTTAAGATGGAGGCACGTGTTGTGCTATGTATGAATGAATGTATGTTGTAATGTATGGTTATTGGTAATTGAATCCCCTAGCGGTTGGGCCACTACTGAACGCGGTAGATGGTCGGGTCACTGCTGGACGACGATACGTAACGCAGCAGGTGATAGGGCATGGTAATTGACGACGAGACGTAACACATACCATATCCGAGTTGGGTATGCAACTGGACGACGAGACGTAACACGGTTGGCATACCAGGGTAGGGACATCGGACGACGAGATGTAATGCGATGGACCCTAGTGATATGTGTATGTGGTAAGAATAGAAGTAGAGAACTTCTATGAGTTAAGAATAGAAGTAGAGAACTTCTATGATTTAACGTTGGGATAAGTTATTGAGGATGAAACTGAGAACGACTTTCATCTAAGGAAAGAACACGCTAATAACGGGTTTTAGTAAGGAGATTGCTTAGGGCAAAGACTTTAGGAAGTAACGACGAGACTGACCCCTTCTCACTCACCAGGTTGAGGAAGGGTTAGCAAAGGTGGATTTCGAGAAGAGGCAAGGCAAGGCGAGAAGCCGCACCAGCATAGACAAGATCTCAGGGATCTTAGCAAGGAGTTAGAGTTAGAGTTTATTTAGTTAGTTATGTTTATGGTTATGAAAATATATTGGAGGTTCAAGGTTCAAAGATTAAGTTTTATTGACTGCGGTCTGAGGTTGCCCACATGTTTACGACATTGCATTTGATGTTTCGTTTTAAAAGGATTCGGATTCGGTTGTATTTGTTTTAGTGAAATTTTGAGTATCGTTTATAATCGGCTCTGAAGCCATGTGTATTTCGGTTGGGTAAAAGTATCGGAACGTTTCATTTTGGTATCAAAGCCGACACTTCTTTGTTCCTTGGTATCAAAGGAATACTGGAGTGAAGATCTGTGTTTTTTTTCAAGGTTTTTGTTTTACAAGGAAAGGAAAAGGGGTGTCAGGTTAAATGTTTGACCAAGCGAGTCAAGGTTTCTTTTGAGGATTTTTAGAATCTCCAAGTATTCTCTAACCATGATTAGGAAAATAACTCTAGGAGACCTTGCGAGGTTATGATACGTCTTGAGAAGGAAAAGAAGTTGATTCCTAAGAGGGTCGCTTTGTGACCTCATTGTGAGCAAGAATTAATGAAAGAGATTTTTATATTTTTTTTCCATAATTTTGTAAATGGGACAAGTTCCAATATTAATTACGTTTTTATGGGGAATGAGTAAATCAAGTTGGATAAGGGAAATAAATCGAACTCCCATATTACCCTTCTTTCCTCTCGAAATATTAGAAGTTCGGCTCTCTACTCTGCAAAACTCGACGGTTGTGGGAAACAATCGGGCATTGTCACGGTGGGATCGCCTCCGACCTGCTTGGTGGGTTGCTCGCCGTCGGATGATGAGATGCAAGGGATATCTTCGAAGATCAAGCCAATGAAGGCCACACCGGGAGGGAAGACGAATTCGAGATTCCGTGCGGCGGTTCTGAGCATTGCCAAGAACGACGGCTCCTGTGGTGACATCGAATGACGAGGATTTGAAGATGGGACCAAACTCGCCTTCCGACCGCCGGATGCATTGTTGGCCACCGAGGGAGAACTCGTCGAGGATGAAGAAGAACATGGAGGGCGACATTGTCGTGAAAATGTACCACTTTTATGGTACATATACCATTGAACTGATACATGTATCACTAAAGTGGTGTATGTACCACTGATCTGATACAAGTATCAGTGCAACTATTCAAGTCCACACCAAAATGTGACCATCCACTTGCAATGTTGGATATTTTATACTTGTACCATTAGCAAAATCGAAAATCATACTAAATGTTCCCATTGCAATGTTAAATATACTTTGGAGTGGTACCATTGAGATGGTACATGTATCACTGTACTTATAGATATACAAGTGAACTTATACACATACCATTGCACTGATACCCATGGCGGAGCCAGGGAATTTATATAGGGGTGTACTCTTTCAAAAATTAGATAAATAATTAAAAAATTAATTAAAATATATCTAACTAATACAAGTTACAACAAAAGTCTACGACGTGTTACAAAATATACTCAGTGTCTGGACGGCTCAACAAATATCTCCATCTTACTATACAATCATTCACAAACTGATCATTTAATCAATTACGAAACTTGTTCTTAAAGTTTCCCAAAACTAAATATGTTATTTCAACACCTGCAGTTGCAATCGGTAAAATCAATTACTTTGAGAAGCAAGTAAACCAATGGATATGATAGAATGGAGGGAATAAGGATAACTCGTAATCAGGTTCAATGGTTAGATTTTCAAAATAATCGGGAGAAGGAATATCATTTTTACTATTAAACTAGTGTTTAAAATACAATAACAAATGAATTGTGGTCTAATGAAAAACATGTTTACTAATAATCTTAGTATCCTAATTTAAATCACCTAGTCTACCACTTATATTTTTTATCCACACGAAAACTACTATCGGGGGTTGGATAATCGTTATCCCAAAAATTAGGGGTGTCCCGGGACACCCCCAATACCCCCTGGCTCCGCCCCTGACTGATACATGTACCACAGAACTGATGCGTAAACAAACCATCAACTTCCCATTAGTAACAACTATAAAATATCCAACCAATGTAACAAATAAACATGAAGTCACTAAGAAATTGTTTGTGGGTACTGGGAAGTCTAAACAACGATAAATCAGGTCCAGAAGGACGAATGGGGCACTTGGGTAATGCGACGGAAAAACAGAATTTGAATTTTCGAGTTGGGGCTGCACTTCTTGCCACTAACATCATCAGTACGTTTCCTTTTCCCTTTATCTTGTTGCCCATTATCCCGGCTTTCACGGTGTCCCTTCAGCTGGTACTCGCACTCGAGGAATGTTCCTGACCTACCCTAACTTCTACATGGCGAGGAACATAGCTTACATGACTCTTCCCCCTAGGCACTCAGGAATATGGTCTCTTCATCCTGGCCATTCCTACAGACAATAATCAACACTATCAATGCAGTGATAGAAGTACAAGTTCGATAAGTAAGACAACTATCACTACAATGGTAAAATTACCAGTACATCTTTGCACTAACTTCCTCCAAGCACCTGCAAAAAATATCACTGTATTGGTAAGACATATCACTGCATTAGTACAAATACCACTAGAATAAAAAAAATACTTACCACTAATACCGTTCAACAGAAACTCAAACACTGGTAGAATTACCATTGTAGTGGTAACATTACACTAGTATCAATACCAGTACACGGGTACTAATACCATATGAAAAAAATCCAGATCTGGAAAATCAAAGACACAAATATGGGTAATGAAAATACCATTGCACTAGTACAAATACCACACGAAAAAACCCAGATTTGGGTTTGCGAGAGAGAGAGATAGTGGGGGGGGGGGGGAAAGAGCTACCTTAAATTCTTCGCCGCCGGGAAGGTGAGGAGGGTCGTCGTCTTCACCGTCGATCTTCGCAGTGTCAAGTTTGTGGAAGGAGATGGAGAGTCGCAGCGGCAAGCCTGGTGTTGCTCGGAGAACAACGACAACCACCATCCGAAACGTAGCCCACGACAGAGGATAGGGGATGGAGCCGGAGGGAGATAATCTTTTTGGTGCGTCAACGATCGAAAAACATGAATCATGGCGGGGAAAATGTGACGGCGACAAGCAGGGGAAAAGGGAAATAGAGAGAGAGAGAGAGAGAGAGAGAGAGAGGAGGAAACGAAAGAGAGACGAAAAGGGAGAGACGAAAAGGGGAATGAATTTTGAATTGGGGTGAAAATGTTTTTCCCCAAATTCTTTCTCTTTCTCAATATGACGAAAGAAACTAATTATGTAATTAATGTCTAATAAACAGCTGATTAATCCTAGATGGACGGTATCTAAGAGGGGTCGAAAATCAGACCCTCTAGGCTTAAACTTTCAGTTCGAATGACTTGATCTCATACTACATCAGCATAATACATCAAAAGGATGTGATAAATTTTATAACATTTTAAAACTTTCGCTAAATAACGTGATTTTATTACCATAGGCCATAACAATAATGACTATCTTATGCCCCATAACAATACTTTGCAGCCATGGCCAAGCAGATGTTAACAGAAGATTCAACGAATCTCCGCTGGATTTCAATTGGATCGCCTTTAGTCTTTACAGTTTCAGAAGGTGACTCACAAGGAAGTGGCCAACTCCTAAAATTGACTGGAGGAAGCTACCTTAAAAATGAATCTTATGTACAACAATTAAATCTAAATCTGCACAAGTCCACTACGATTCCATATATCTGAACATAGAACCTTCTATTCAGACTGAAGAAAGTATCATTTTTCTTTAAAAGCTAGGTGGGTCTTCATGGTCTTGATCTATAGTTCTAGTTTCAGGTCTGCTGGCATAAACTTCATCAAAATGGAGACTCAAATTCCTTCCTCCAGCTTCAATGTCATCATCATACATGTAAGTAGTCCTGGACGCACTACATGAATTCCTTAACTCCAAGTCCTGTTCTTGCTCCTCCATGCTTCTTTCCGATAAATTCTCAAACTGATTACCACGAGCAAATCTGTTGAAATCAGGGGGCTCCAGGAAACTTGCCTGCGGCTGTCGTCCTTGCAAGTTGCTTCTGGACCACCAATGGCTTCCACCAGGATTAACAGCACCGTGAGTGGAATCGTGATGCCGGATCACACTCTCCCGAAAGAATGGAGCAGACGTGGAAGCCTGCAGATGAGAGCCCAGTCGATCATCCACATGCTGAGCACCCCAGTAGTCTTCATGATCGTATCTTGCAACACCACCCTGTGCCAAATTGGAAGGGTTCCAGATATCTTCGATTTGTTGCTCATTCACATCAAGTTGTACAGTACATTCTTCTTCTCTTGTATTATCATTCATCGAATTGTGGTGTTGGGCCATATAGTACCAATCCAGAAGATATGGATGATGATTCTTTTGATCAACATCAATCAACCATAAGGAATCCAACTGAAATCTAGCAGTATAATATGGCGCACCCCGAGAAAAGGTCGTGTTTCTCTCCTCCGCACTTCTAAGTCTTAGGGGGCTGCCTCGTAACAATTGAGGATGCTGACACATATGTCTAATTCCTGGACCTTGCAGCTTCTGCTCCCTGAAGTTCCGAAGATTTAGCAGGAATTGTTTCCCTTGAGCATTTGGTTCCCATGAAGGATAGCTACTCTTGAAACTGCAAACCACAGTGGAAAATTAGCTCTTACAGCCTATAAACCCCACACTCGGCAAAGTAATTAAGCTATTGAATAATTAAGATTTGAAATTTGGCCAGCTGTATGACCAAGTATTAATCAACCTGCATCAAGATTTGCTAGGAAGTGGCATAGTCATACCTCAACATTGCTTTTTCCATCTTTCCCTGAGAACTCCTTTGAGTGCGAGGTGCATTACAGGGAGAAGCATAGTTGCTATTGCCATGATTTAGAAAATCAAAGGCACTAAAACTGCAATGTGTAAATGGTTATATTGAAACTGTTTAGTGCTCAGAGCAAAAGACAACCAAAAAACTGTTGATTCTCAATCAATCTATATTTTGAGGGTTAACAACAGACTGACCTACAAACATGGCCTACACCCTGGACATCCACTGTGAAATCTGATATGAACTCCAAGATGTCATCAACTTGCTGCAAGACCATATAAGTGATGGCTTAAACATTGCATATATGGCACAGAACAGGCAAGATATGGACCATGTGTGAAGAAGTTGGTACCTTTGGTACAACAAATAAAAGCAAGAGTGGAGTGAGAAATATCGATGCCATCTCCTCAAGTAACATCATACCAGTATACTGCAGCACGTAAAAGCCCCAGGATGGACAAACCAACTTAGAGCTCGGTCAAATATGAAAGCAAGAGAAGAGAGCACTACAGTTGACTTTATTATTTGAGCTCGGATAATAGGCTCATACTACACGGCAAACAGACTGACTACCTGAAATAAGGTTTCAAACTCTATTCTAACTGTCTCAGTATGTTCCTTGCACCGCCACCTCTTTGGCATATAATGAGTATGCTGTACCACCACAGCCATTGTTCCTTCCGGATCGAGAACTAGGAGATCATCAGTCACTGCAGCCCGGCTGATAGCTGTTATAGTTCCAAAAACAGCAGCATACCAAAACAAGTTGCGCCCGAAAATCTACAAAATGAAATCGCTATGTTATATGACATGTATCTCTGATATTTGTACTAGTCGCACAAAGACATCTAAACTACGTATATCGTTAAGTTCTTGGGAGGGGTAGAGAAAAGGGTCTCTTACATGGCCCTCGAGTAAAGATTCCTCCACCAATGCAATGATCAGCAGGACAGCAGCAAATCCACCAGATACGAATGAGATAAACTTTGCAACAATTGAAATTATAGGAGATGGGAACTGTTTTAGATATTCTGAAGCATGCACTATACTGCTGTTGATTCGATGCTTGAACAAATGGTCAACCTGTTACACAAACAAAAGAATCTTAAATCACCAGTGCTCAATTTGGTGCCTATAAAAAAAGAATTAGACTGGAAGAAACTTTTTGGCTGGCTTGCGGAGATGGCAAAAAAAAAAAAAAAAAAATTGTTTCCAGCAACCAGGATTTTGCCTACACTATACCTTAGCATCACACAGATAAACTAGAAAGGCCTTAATCATCCGCATATGTATTTTCAGTGTGAAGCCAAGAATTAGAAAGGGGTAATAGCAAACTATAATTCCAAGCAGTGGTTTATATGTTTAGACTATGGCGTCATCCTAATGGCAGGGAGATATCTGAATACTCTTTTAAAAAGTACAAAAGTATTAACCAATTAACAGACTGCGAAAGAAAGAGACACAAAAGACAGACATGCACCTCATTGAATTCTCTGAACATCCACCTTGACAAATTTGACCACCGTCTAGATGATGCTGTGCCAGGATGATTATAGAACTGCTCAGCATGTCGCAAGAAGAGATATACTAACATGAATATAACAAGAAATGGCGAAAGCAGAAGCATTGCAAGCCCCACAACCATAAGTCGCTTTTTTAGTGTTTTAGGATTCGAAAGGAAGTCCATCCTAACACAGAAGTTTCTGCAAAACAATATAAAGAAATGAGAAAGTTAAGTCCTTGACCTCAAACACACACGAGAACAAACAAATATAAGAACTTACCGATCAAACATGCTCTGCAGTATGCACCAGTTTAAGGTCCATTCAAGAGTCTTTGTGAGAACTAAACGATACTGAGTTCCATCTGGACCAAATTTGACTGTTGGCCCAGCACCTGGAACCCATTGTGATATAGGGAATGCAAGTACCCCTTTATTGAGCATCCCAATCAAGTAGTTCTCTTTCCGCATCAACCGCATGACCATGTCATGAGCTGATAGGTCTTTGACCACACATAGTTGTTGTGAGGCTTGCAGTTGGACAATTTTCTCAAGAACTGTTGCCCATGGCATAGTTTGGATCTCCTTGTCTGTCACATGAAGACTGCAAAAGAAAATGCAATTCACAGTTTGATACCTGAAGCACTCACCATAAAAAAGGAGAAAGGCAGCTAAACCCAAAGAACATAGCCAAATGAAAAAATAAGTAAGGAAATTACAACAGATAAGCAAATTAAAATTCACAGAAAAGATAAACCAAAACGCTTTAGGCATGCCAAACAGGGTATCATGGTTACCTGTTGTGATAGAATTGACGGATCCTAAGGGTCTCCTTCAACTGAGAGAAAAACCTGAAGAAACAGAAGACCAGATAGATGGAAAACAATCCCAAATATCCAACAATTATGGCTTTTGATAGAGTCAAGGGGGTTAATGGGTGCTCATGAAGAGCTTCTTTTGCAAGGTCGCAAGGCTTGGTTCCAGATTCAACTGCATCCATTCCACACTTTGCATTACGTAGACCATTCCAGTCAACATAAAGTAAGAAAAATCCCGAGAAACAGATGGTGAAACCAAGGCTCAGAAGCTCAACTATCCATTTTATAATAATGCACCAAAGGCCCTTCTCACAGTAATAGCTGTAAAGCCTTTCAAAGAACAAGTCCAGATCAGCAATTGGCTCCACGTTCAAGCTTTCACCATTAAGAAGCCCAGAAGGGCTTTCACTACCAGGACTTGGTATCCTTCCATAACCAGACAGCTCAATCTCTGGTGCCACATCCTTAAGCAAGCCTGCTGTCAAAGTGGAGTCCTCATGCCATCTCCAATTAAATTTCCTGAGGGTATTAGAGTTCGTCTGCCCACTGAACATCATTCACAGATGCATAGAGCATGCAAAGGAAACCAGTCCATCCCCCAGGAACAATTGCTGAAACAAAGTTCTGGAAATAAAAAGGAACTCAAGTTATTTACAAGCTTTACCTTAAATATATTTTCGTTTGATAGTGACACAAACAGTAAGCAGACAACTCAAAGATGACGTGGCGTTGAGACAACACTAACAGTCTGTAAGAAACAAGTAGGATAACATCTAATTTACTGTGATCATCGGTTAAACGGCATATAAAGAAGCCAAACCAGCATAATAATAAATATCCCTTCTCAAAAGTACAACAATAAAATAAATATTGGAGATTCAAAGTCCAGTACTCGCAAAAAAGACAGTAAAAGGAAACAGAGTTGGAGGGAATAGAATAGAGGTTGGGATATCAGAATACTACACATAAGCAACCAATGCTATTACTGCCTCAAACCAATCATCTGCAGGATAAACTGATTTTAATAACTGAACAATACTGGTCTATTTACACATTATCTACTGCACATCCCAAGCACGTGACCGCACAATAATATAATCCAAACATCCCAAAGTATATGTCCTACTTGATGCCAAGAATACTGCACGAGTCATAGTACAAGTGATATTCCAAACTCCCTATTTTATTGACAAAACTGTTGTGTTATTATCATTTAAGTCCCCTTCTGTATTTCGTAAAAGATCTTAAACATTTCAGCAAAGAATGACTGGGGAACCCGCTAAATTATTTGACCCCATACGTTGGCAACCAAACAAATTGGACTTGAACACAACTATACAGGATTTTATGAGATAGAACTAGAGAGGAGAAAAACGGCAAGCATCCTTTGGTCAAATTGACAGCATCTGATTTGCAGAATCAAGTTTGAAATAGGTATAGGTATACAAGTCAGAAGCAACATAATTTTCCCTGTTGCTAAGGACAAAGGGCTGATAAACACTCCCGAGTTTCTTTCCCAACTAATAGGAACCTTTAACAATGATGTATGACACCAAAGCAAACATTTTTTTTTTTACCACCACGAACGAACAATCAATGAGGTTTACATATATAATTACAGAAGGACAAAGTTCGAGTATCACTATGAAGTGCGCTACAAAAACCTCTGTTCACTCGCTGTACTGCTCATTGCCAGTAAGTTATTGAAATGCTATAAATTACGCAAGCAAATGAGGGCGTTATGAATCATTAGCAGCTCACAATCAAGTAGTTTTACATGCTTAAAGTATTACATCCATCATGCATTGTAGTTTGGGTACTTCCACTATGAGCTCTTCAACAGCCATACTCACTAGTGCAGTAATGCAGAAATGTATAATCCAAATGGGGCAGTATACTAAAAGAGATGGTGAGTACAGACCAATTAAGTGAAGAAAGCTGATCTACAGTTAACAAGAATGAGATGCGTTCCTCATAATTTTCACTAAATAAGGACCATGAAGAGCAAAGATCGAATCTTCACAAAGGCTCTAGTCTCAAAGTAAAACTCAATCTAACACTTGATACTCCACATAGCAGAAAACCCATAATCAACAGCTTATCAATAGTTTTAAGTCATCAAACTATCAGCATGTCATCAAACATGATAAACTCCCACTGATCAGACAGAAACTCCGAGATGCTGCAAATCATGGTACTCTGAGACCAGAGCTAAAGGAATGCTTTGCAGGCACCAAATTCAACGTCAATCGATCATTAAGAATAGAACTCCGAACTTTAAACCCCAATAACCAAGGAGCAAGCTAAGTTGGAAGAGATTCAACTATCTAGCACGCCGCATATAAGCGGAACATCAAATATAAAATCTTAATTTGCCAAGGGACAAGGAGATGGAATTACCCGCGACCCAGCAACGCAAGAGCTCCGAACGAAACGGCCTAGGAACTATCGAGTGGACAGCGCCCAAATAGGTATCCCCTGGAATTCACCGAACCCAGAGAGACAGATAAACGACAGAGGGAGGGCTTGTTCGAGAAGTAGAAGGAAACCCAGGAACTGGAACAGGAAAAGGCAAAGGAATAAGAAAAGCTCTTATATTGTCTTTGGCAGTGAACCAGACGAGAAGTAATACTGGAGCCGAGCGGGAGCGGAGCGGCAAAAGTTCGGTTGCGTGGACGAAAGTTTCCTTGTCAAAAGACTCACAACCGGTTTAAGCCGTTGGGCTTGAAGTTCATCGGATTGGAGTTTGACCGAATGAACCCGTTTTATAGAAAACTAGCTTTCATCCGGCCCGTTGGATTACTTTCATTTACTAATTATGGAATAGAGGTGAGAGTTAAAGCAGAAAAATATTTATTTGGGTCGGACCCGCAATTTGAATTTATTTGAGTCCATATAATTATACCTATAAAGAAATCTCGACCATTTAGCTATCCACATTAAACCAATTCACACTTTCATTATCAGTGTTTCCACATCACATTTATGTTTGTTATAAAAAAAAAAATTTGCAAATATTACATTAGAGTTGATATTCATTTTTTTAGCCAATGTAATAGGTCTAATTTATAATCAAACTAAATAGTCGTTTATTGGTATGACCTTCAAGTGATATTACCAAATATGATTTGACTGGTAATAAATTGAGTTTGGGAAGAATGTTATTTTGCAATTCATAGTGGAGTGAAATTTTTAGGCCACGTTTGGCATTAGTTGTTCATTCACCACCACATCCAACGCTAAGGTATCACTTTCCCATAAGACTTTTTAATTTACTGCGAAATGAGATGGTCTAAATTCCTTCAATTTTGGGTTTCAAAATAGTAAATTTGCAATCACTTATTTACATAGTTTCCATCTCCTACTTTTAAACGTGTGAGATTTAAAGTTTCTTTATCTAAATTTCATAGCAAAATATGAACCTGTAAACATTGGCAGAGGTGAGTGAACAACTAAAGATCACAATGATTGTAGCTTTAGTGGCATGGTGGTATATATGAGCTCATAAATCAATTAACAGCATCTCATCTTTCATTGAAAACTAAGCAAAATTTAGGGAGTCATTCATTGTTATATAAAAGTACTTAGAGTAAAATATGTTTGGAAACTGAAATTGCTTGCATTAGTGAATAATCGAGTCTCGCTGAACAGTCTTTGCATCTTTGGCACTCCCGTCTCGGTCATCCACATTTGAGTCGACTTGTATCTATGGTCAAACTTCGGTTATTTGGTGATAATAAGATGATTGATAACTCCTCCAAGCTTATGTATGTGTACTAGTTGTGTCGAAACTAAGTCTACCCGAAAATCTTTTCTAAGCTCGAATTGCTAACATTTTCTGATCCACACTCTTCCTTGGCGGTTGACCAAGGAACATCAAGTTCCTTGTTCTCTCGCAGTCCCAGCATTGTCGAGAAAGGAGAACTCATCCATTCCAGTCCCCTAAGCGTTTCTCCACGCCCGTGGTCGAATTCATCTCTTCCCTGCATGCGTTAAGTACTCTTTTATGTAGGATTTACGAATGGGCACCGATCATTACAATCATTTTACTTGGAG
Organism: Linum tenue; assembly: GCA_946122785.1. Lineage (NCBI taxonomy): Eukaryota > Viridiplantae > Streptophyta > Magnoliopsida > Malpighiales > Linaceae > Linum > Linum tenue. Next base: position 65,270,955 of record CAMGYJ010000002.1, read on the forward strand.
ACAAAAGAAGGTGGTCATGGAGATCACTGCACGCCACACTCTGCTCCATAATTCCTTTGCCATATCTTTCTTTATCGATCCCCCGTCGACCTTTTGTGTGAAGAAAGTTGAAAGGAAAAATCATTCTCATTCATTAAGGATCAATCCACTCTGTTTTGCTAGGGCCAGAAAAGACTCCCGCAATGATTCTATCCCAACCCATCCCGGATGAGGAAAATGCGAGATCAAAACTGACAAGAAAACAAACCCAACTGGCAATGCAACCACCGAGTTGTTTCAGCAGGACCCTGGGACTTTAACCAAACGGGAAAAAACAGCGTCCTTCGTTTCGAGCTCTGCTATGACTACCACCACCACTACTACTCCGTCGAATCAACAAGGCTCGAACGCTAGATAGAAGCTGCCGATCCGCCGCCGAATCCCACGAGAAGGACCTTCTGATTGGCTGAACTGCAAACTGATCACCTTCACCCTCTTTCCCCATCCTCACATAATCGATCCCTTCATCACCCATCACGGACAAGTGGCGGCCGCCGCGCTTGCTCTGCTTCCGCTTCCCAATCACCTCAGGAGACTGGCTCCCGAAACGACGACGAGGAGCAGCAGGCGAATGAGCTTCCGAAACGACGGAACGGCCTTCCACATCTCCGCCCAACTCAATCACCACAAAATCCTCGTCGCTTCCTAAGACGCTCTCGGCTTGTTGCTGCGAGCCTCGAGGGGAGGAGCTCGGAGCAACCACTTGGAGACGACGAGGATTATGCCCCGAAGCGAGTTGCGCCGAGGAAATGCTTGTCCGGCAGAGCGGGCAAATGGCATTGCTCTGCATCCAAAGGTCGATGCAGGGCAAGTGGAAGGCGTGGGCACAATTGGGGAGGACTCTGAGGATGTCCTCTTCCTTGAACTCGTTCAGGCACACCACGCAGCCGTAGATGCCGCCGCCGCATTCTAGTACTCCTCCTGTTCTGTACTCGCGAGTTGGGAGAGCTTGAATGGTAAGTTCGTCGAGGCCGCCGCCGCCGCCGCCGCGAGGCCAATTGCCAGGGGACAGGGCGATGAAGGAGTCGTCAACAGCGGGTTGTCCGGTGGCGGCTGTTGCGCTGGAGGAAGGGAGACACCAGGTCGATGTTGGGAGATTGAAGGGAAGCGAGGAACAGCGGCATTTGTTGACCAAGACGTAGTATGCGAGAAGCAATGCAGCTGCGGCTCCGATGATGCATAGGACGGCGATTGTTAGGAGAGGGGAGGCATTGTCTGATGATGTATGGAAAGAGCGGGGTTGTATTTGTTGTTGTTGATAATAGATGATGGGATTTCGTTGCTGCATTGAACATTTGATGTGGAGGGCTGTGTTTTGTTCCTCTGGAATGGGATTGAGAGAGGATGGGAGGAGATTGACAGGGAGAAATGAGAGGGGTTTTATGTTTGGGGTTTGGACACTTGAGGGAGTATAAGGACATCCAATGATAAATGCAGGGAGGTGAACATTTTCACTCTCCTAGGCTAGGAATTAGAGAGGCGTGATTGTACAAACGTTGGGGTATGTTTATGATGACTTACAAGTAATTTGGAGCAAAAGCGATATTGACTTTTATATTATAGTTTTACGTGGAGATAGTGATAGTTAAGAGGATGGAAAAGTGTAGGAAGGTGAAGTGTTCGGACGTGAGTCATGATATCTCAAACACCAATTTCAAGTATGCGCTCCTGTCTCAACGAAAAACGAGTTGTCACACATGTGAGATATTAGCAAAAGTCGAGGCCTCTCGATTTGCGTAGAGATACACTATCTCCAAGTCTCGTGAGAAAAGAGGTGTTTGGGAGATGGAAGGTAGAAGATGATTGGCATATGATGGAAAGCTATCTAAATCACCAAACACATTTTTAAAGGGCACTCTGGTGTAAATAACACATTTTTAGGTTCTCATCGATTATGTGGAGTTTCAATTCCCGAACATATGGTGTGAATAACAATGGTAATGGCTCGTAAACTTGGTGAGATTTGATGCTCCATCTACAAGACCTCTTCGTCTTTCCTTATTCTCACTTCTCTTTGCCCATACCATTTAGGATATCATGGATTGAACACCATGGAATCCACAAAGACGGATCGATGAGGGTTTGCCTTGGCTTGGGGAAGAGAAATAAAAAACGGTCCTTTCTAGAAGTTCATCAAGGTCGGGTGGAAGGCTATGGTAACACGTGTCATTTGTGGTAGATATATCCACCCCAACCTCGTTCTCATCTTAGGAACCATTTGCATCCTCAACCTCCCTTCCTTCTTCCAAGATTTGTTCGTCCCCTTGGGATGAATCAAGTTCTACATCTTCTTTGATGCTCACTGAATCGTTCCAACTACAACATCCCAATCGCTGGCCAAGTATAACCCGCGACTGGGTGCAGCATAGGGCAAGCAAGCAATAAGAATATATCATACCACGGGTATCTAGGCTTACCCTACTTCAAGTTTAGGGTTCGTTATCTAGCCAACATAGAGTAGTGATTAGGAAAACTAAATTAACTAACCTAGACTAACCACTAACCTAGCTATTTACAAGGTTTGGGGCTCCCTTGGGTTAAATGCCCCTATTTACGACCTTTGGATCGATGTTGAGTATCCTCCTAGTTCGATCGACCCACTGTCCTACCGTTAGGAGATGAACTCACTTGGGACGGACCCAGAATGGTGAACTGATGGATGGATAAGAGTCGTAATCAACCTAAGACACCCTATATTGTAGGAGATCGATCCAATCGACTCCCTCGGGGATTGCCCAGATGATATGGGGTGAGGAGTTGTTTCCCTCCTAGGTCAAAAGCTTGATTGACTCAATTACTCTACCGTTAGGAGATAGACTCCCTCGGGAATGACCCGGAACGGCGAATGATGAATGTGATAGGCTCTATTCAACCTAGGGCAACCCTATATCATAGGAGATTGATGGAATCGACTCCCTCGAGGATTACCTAGATGATATAGGGTGAGGAGGGACCCAAAGACGCCAATAATGGGCTCTAAGGGGATTTTCTCCCTCCTAAGTCAAAAGCTCAATACATGAAAATGGAAACCCAACTCATGCCATTCATTAAAACATCCATCAATTAAGTAAAATCATCAATCAAACATTAAATGTGTCACATACATTAACATTAAACCCAAATCTAGACCTAGGGTTCTTAAACCAAGAGAAGATGGTGAGTTTCCAGAGAGAGAAGAGAGAAATTACAAATTGGAGCCCAAGATCTTCTTCTTCTAGGCTTGAATCCTTGTCTTCAAGATCAACCCAAGCCTCCAATAAAGCTGCAAGATCACTCAAGCACTCTCACTCTCTCTCTCTAGAACTCCCCTTTGGTGCTTTGGATGGAAACCCGAGAGAAAGAAACTATTTCCTCTCCCAAAAACTAGCTCCCCTTTTTCATCCTTCTGCTGATGCCTTTTATACCCAGATCGAGGGTTGTTCACGGTCTGAGTTCACGGACGTGAACTCAAAATCTGGACCGTGAACTCGAACAAATTCACACCGTTTCACTACAGCACTTCACGATCTGGAGCTGAAGTTCACGGTCTTACGACTGTGAACTGAATTGGCATCAGTAAACTCTGAAACTCCTCTAGACGCCCTTCAGTTCACGGTTTGTGGTTCTAGTTCACGGTCCTGACAACCATGAACTCACTACTTGGACTGTGAACTGCGACTGCTTTCCTGGGCGCCCGCGCTTCACGGTCACGGGACATTTTTTCACTTTTTGGCGTTTTTGACCTCTAATCGGCCCGAAACTCATCCTCGACCTTCCCACACTTGCTAGGACCCGAAATAAAACAAAACAAGCACAACCTAGAGTAAAAAAGGTCGAGGGACGATGATCTACTAAACAAAACGAACAAGAAATGACGGGTAAAATGTGTACATTTGGACCCGAATCACTCCCCACACTTGAACGTTTGCTTGTCCCCACAATTGATTCATTTTTACTAGTCAATACCATATGGTATGCTCCTATTTAATACCATATGGTAAGAAAACGTACCATGATGGTATGAACATAGCAATATTGTAGGAAGGTTGAATACATGATAGTAGGAGTATACTAACTGACAATTACGACTTTCATCATTGTTTACCACAAGTTACCACCCACATACCATAGTGATAAAAGTATGGTAATTTTTTATCCTGTATTTTTTTCACCCAGAAATGTATAGATCTAATAGATCATGATGAACTCGTTCCTTCTGAGCAAATGTTTTCAAAAACGACTTAAAAACAAAGAAATTACCATATGGTATGTAGTTGGTAACGGGAGGTATGAAAAAAGTTTCTCGAAATATATTGAAAATTGATCTCATTTTGTAAAGCACAACGAACTTGTTCCATCTATGCAAATTTTTTTTTTTTAAATCTGAGTTAAAATGAAGAAGATAAGAGCCGATTAAGAAAACTAGAGAATATAAAATGCCTTTAATTCACAACCCTTATATCTGAATTTTTTGGAATTCAATAAATCTAATAGTCCAAATTTAGTTACTTAGCGTTTACGGCCTTTAGTTTTGTTAACGAAAATATTTGTATTGTACTCTAACTCGATAACCTCTTCCCATTTTATAGTTCTGTCCCACAGTTGTGATGAGCAAATTTTTTTAATATGTAATAAAATGTAGCTGTGACCGGTTAACACAAATAACGGACGACTTTTGTTGACAAATTCAAAGGTGATGTAGAGATGAAGAATTGTGAATTGAATTCAGACAGCAACATACCATCCGCCCTTTCCTCCTCTTTGGCTCTATTCTCTGGCCAGCAGTAGTAAAGGCGGATTCCAAATAATTGGAAAATCATTATAATTGAAGTGATCCATCACACATTCCAACCATATATAATACATAAGGTAAAGGCAGGCAGGAGTCTAGCTAGCTACGGATTCTGCTCCGATACAACCAAGTGTTTTTGCAGGATTAATATTGTTACTGATACTATGGCGGCGAAACTTGTTTCGAGCTGGTACAAAGAAGTGGAGTGTTTGCCCGAAAGCTACATATTACCGCCGGAGGAGCGGCCCGGCGACCGCCCAGTCCCCGTCAGCAACCAAATCCCCGTGGTGGATCTGGAGGCACCGGACTCCGCTCAGCTCATCGTCGACGCCTGCCAGGAGTTCGGTTTCTTTCAGGTAAATTATTATTGAGCATACAGACAGTTCAATGAAGAGTCGCAATTAATTAACATCCTTTCCTAGTGGAATTGATTGTTAATTAATTGGGGGAAATGAATTAGGTGACGAATCATGGAGTTGGGGAGGAGTTGATGGAGGATGGGATGAAGGTGTTCGAGGAGTTCTTCGGGATGTCCAAGGAAGAAGAGGGAGTGGTTTGTAATTTGTACTCCGACACCCCAACCACGGAGCCGTGCGTGGTTAGCACCAGCAGTGGGAACAATGTGAACAGTGAGAAGGTTCATTTCTGGCGTGACGTTCTCAGGCACAGTTGCCATCCTCTCCATCAATACCTTCCCTTTTGGCCTCACAAGCCCCACAGATACAGGTTATCTCCCTCTCTCCCTCTCTGTTTGTTTCATGGATCGGTTGAGGTTGCTAGGAAATGTTTCCCAAAATTATTTTAGAGAAAAATCTGGGCGTATTAGTTTTTTATTTGGGTTATTTTATTGCAACCACTTGCCTTGCTGCATCACTCATGGCCCTCTATATGACAGCAATGTTATCAATAAATAAGATGTGGTTGCTTTAGTTGGTGGTGGTAGATAGAGGTGGCAATTGGATAGGATTCGTGGATTCATGGATTGGATTGGTGGATCCATGGATCCAATGGATTGGATCAAATGGATTGATGGATTGATCCATGAATCCAAATGACATCCAAAGTTTGGACAAAAAATGTAAAATGTGAAAAGTTTTGGTACTAAAATTGCATAATGAAAATTTAGGTACCAAAATGTAATTTTTCAATGATATTTTTTGTAAAAAAATATAAATTTTAGGTACCAAAATGTAAAATATAAAAATATAGGTACCAAATTGTAATTTGCCATTTGGATCCATGAATCCACCAATTCAATTGGATTTGGATCAAATGGATTGAATTATGCGGATAATTTGGTGGATCGATTGGATTGGATTGGATTCATGGATTTGGATCCTAATTGCCACCTCTAGTGGTAGATATCACAAACGTCATATTTCTGTGACTCGTGAAAATGAATGTAAAAGTAAAATCATCTTTGACATTTAAGTCAATAAATTGATGTAACTCTGCAAAATTCAACTATTAGATTTACAACCATTAATGTTGAGAATGGAATTTACTAGCTATATGGCCGATCAAGGAATTTTAGAGGTCTAGTTCTATAAATGAATGTGCCCAACTTTTGTAAAAAATATATATATATATATATATATATATATATATATATATATATATATATATATATATATATATATATATATATATGGTGGCTACTTCGGCGCACTCACTCTAAAAATGTTCATATTACATCAAATTTTGAACTTTAATTAGTACTCTCAATCTAATATGATGATATGACATATAATCATAACAAATCAATCTATTACCCTAACCCCTTAACCTTCAATTTTGAATCCCAATCCAAAATCCCAAATTTTAAACCTAATCCCTAACCCTAAATCCCTAAATCCTAAATCCTTCAAATTAAAGTAAATTTTGAATGAATTTTTTTCAAATTCATGTGCTTCTTGTTCATAATATCATAAGCAACAATTGATACCGTTTTGACATGAATCACATGCTCAGAATGACAATTATGAGGCGGGTGCACTGAGAGCACCCAAAAAAGTGGGTGCACTGAATATGCCACTATATATATATATATATATATGGTGGCTACTTCGGCGCACTCACTTTTTTGGGTGCACTCAGTGCACCCACTCTAAAAGTGTCCATATTACATCAAATTTTGAACTTTAATTAGTACTCTCAATCTAATATGATGATATGACATAGAATCATAACAAATCAATCTATTACCCTAACCCCTTAACCTTCAATTTTGAATCCCAATCCAAAATCCCAAATTTTAAACCTAATCCCTAACCCTAAATCCCTAAATCCTAAATCCTTCAAATTAAAGTAAATTTTGAATGATTTTTTTTCAAATTCATGTGATTCTTGTTCATGATATCATAAGCAACAATTGATACCGTTTTGACATGAATCACATGCTCAGAATGACAATTATGAGGTGAGTGCACTGAGTGCACCCAAAAAAGTGGGTGCACTGAATACGCCACCATATATATATATATATATATATATATATATATATAATAAAAAATATTTAGGTTAAATACACTTGTATATCCAAAACTTTCACGGTTGTGTCAATAATATCCAAATTTCCCGAAATACCACTTTTATCCAATTCCTTCACATTTTTTAACGGTGTTTTTGGATATACAAGTGTATTTAACCAAAAATATATTGGAAAATTGATAGATTTGGCAAAGAACAACTTTAAAACATGGAAATAAGTGGTATTCCGGAAAATTTGGATATTATTGGCACAACCGTGAAAGTTTTGGATATACAATTGTATTAAACCAAATATTTATTTTACAATTAAGAATAAATAAAACAATAGTTAGTAGCCACAAATAATTACAATTAGAAAGTATGTTTTTTCTCCCTCATGCTTTACAATGAGTTTGAGCTCAAAATTAATTAATCATCCATTGGACTGGCTTATATAATCTCAATTAACAATATTTTTTGTTTTTCAACATTAAGCCCATATTTTAACCCGATAGTCCATACGATACTTAGAATTAGAAAGGTCATTCCTTTTCCCATGGCCCATGATTTAATGAGTCTGGGCTCAAAATTATTATCTAGCAGGTTGACCCCATATAACATCAACTAACAATGATTTTTCCTATTTTTGACACTAGACTCACATTTTGTCCATAATTCATATCACTAATTCATCATAATCCTATTTTTTAGTAAATAAAGATTTAGTTCAGTGGTAATACTATCGATGTTGAACCTAGAGCTCATAAATTTGAATCATTTAACTACACCTTACTAAAAAAACTTATATCACCCTTATAAAAGAAAGGGTTATAGGTATAATATGCCCCTCTACTATGTTGTTTTATCAAACATGCCCCTCTACTAATTTTTACATCAAACATGCCCTTGTACTTTGGAAAAATGATCAAACGTGCCCTTCTGTTAAAATTTGCATCCTAGAATCATCAATCACGATCGAACCTTGGTTTGGGAGACACAATTGTCTACAATATCCCTTATAATTTCAATTTAGAATTTATTTGGCTCTTTTGTACAACCAAATACCTCTAATAATTTCACTTTAACAAGTCCTAGAGAAATAAATCAAGAGACAAAACTGACATTTTCCCTCCCATTTGCCGGTGTCGGGTCATTTAAATCTCGGTTCAACCAAGATTGACGATTTTTTTCAATGGAAGTTTTAATAGAAGGGCATGTTTGATTATTTTCCAAAATACAGGGGCATCTTTGATATAAAAAACAGTAGAGGAGCATGTTTGATAAAACTGCATAATAGAGAGGCGTATTAAAAAACGAAAGCAGAGGCACCGACTATTCCAACAGGCCCATGGCTTGCCTTGACTAGCAACCATTTCTTACCCCTAGTTTCTCATTCTAGCGATATGCTGGTTGTAATTAATATGCGTAAATCTAATATTCCATTGTTATACCGTTACAGAGAGGTAGTGGGAGAGTGCTCGGTGGAGGTGAGGAAGTTGGGTTTCAGGATTTTGGAGAAAATCAGCCGAGGCCTTGGCCTGAGCAGCGGCTACCTGGAAGAGTTCAGCAAGTTCATGTACCTGCAAGTCAATCATTACCCGCCCTGCCCCGATCCCACCCTCAGCCTGGGAGTGTACAAGCACGTCGACCCAACCATCTTAACCATTCTGCGCCAGGACTCCTACGGCCTCCAGGTCTTCAAGGACGGCCACTGGATCGGAGTCCAGCCCATCCCAAACGCATTTGTCGTCAACGTCGGCCACCAGCTGCAGGTCTGCCTGCCTGTCGGTCTGTCTGTCTGATCTTTCTTTGTTGTTACAACTTACAACACCAATTCCCTCCTAACTTAATATATATGCAGATTATCAGTAACGGGAAGCTGAAAAGTGCCGAGCACAGGGCTGTGACGAATTCCGTCAAGGCTCGAACATCGGGGGCTTTCTTTCTGCATCCCGACGTCGACACCATCATCGAACCAGCGAAAGCTCTGGTCAATGCGGCGAACCCTGCTCTCTACAGGTCCTTCCCATCCTACGAGTTCGTTAAGCGGTATAGCGCGAACCGCGGAGACGTTGAGGAAACCATCAAGGCTTTTCAGCTCTGATAAAGCTGCTTTCACCTCATCTATGTCGTGTTTTAACTTTTAAGACAGTATTCTGGGTAAGGTATTTATCATGACCATACTGGGTTTTTGTTTTTGTTTTTTTCGCTTTTTTGCCATATCACAATGGTACGGGGTTTAAAATTGTGGATTTTGTCTATTTGTGTGATTTCCAAAACAAAATATCGTGCTTAAAATGTATTTTCTTTGCTATCAAGTTAAAGATGGCATTAAGGAACCTATAGCAAGAGTTGTGATGAAGGATTCTTGTAAGGAGAATTGAATGGGATAGAGAAAAGAACTCAGATAAGACGGGGAGAATCGGATTGGTTGAACAACAAAGATATAATAATACACACAATAATAAAGAACGATAATCTATATGCAATCAGATTTTCAATGAAAGAGCATGTTTTGTCACTAGTTGCAGCTCTATTAAAGCTCCAAAAAGTCAAAAGACACTAAACTTACTCAGATATAGTGAAAAAGAAGAGTACTCACTTACGATTACTTCTGTCTGGGAATGATAAAATCTCGTGATGCATCCAAATGCTAAAGCAACGAAAAAAATCCTTGCAAAACAAGACAAACGAAACCTGTTTCAAACCTCTCTCAATCTTAAAAAAATTTGTAGATTCCATGTTAACCAGGTCCGACAATCTCATCGAGGAGACTATCCCTTTCACCCACCTCTGAACTAGCTCAAGATAGGGTGAGTAACAATGAGTAACCAAATCTGGACCCTTCTTTTAAGTGATTGCATATCTAAGGGTGGAGAATTAAAAGAATTTATTTTCCCTAGTTTTCTTAATTGGATCATAACTTCTTCACTCTAACTCGGATTTCATTTTTTTTTGCACAGATGGAACGAGTTCGTTGTGCTCTACAAAATTATATCCATTTTCAATATTTTTTTAGAAAAAAATTTCATCCCTCTCGTTACCAACTCCATACCATATGGTATCTCCTTCGTTGTTTAGTCATTTTCGGAAATTTTTGCACAAAAGGAACGATTTAATCATGATCTATTGGATTTCAAAATTTTCTGGGAGAAAAAATTTCAAACCTTTCGTTACCAACTCCATACCATACTATATCACCCTGGTATGAGGTGGTATTTTTCATAGCATCTGGTATGCTATTATTTAATACTATATGGTGTTGACTGGTATTAAATAGGGTTAATACCTTAGTTTGGCCCGAACTATACACAAACTTTCTACTTTGGCCCGTGGTTTCCGAAATTGCTATCCTGGCCTGAACTATGTATTATACTTGCTAACTTGGCCCGGAGTCGAATTTGACCGTCAAATTGGACGGTCAACAGAGTTGACCGTTAGTCAATGGCCAGCTCACTTGCCACGTCAGTGAACACTGAATAAAAAATTTATTTTTAAATTTCTGTATTTTTTTTAGATTAATTTTCTTTTATAATAATAATAAATAAAAAACTTAATAAAACCCCAATTTATTCTCATCCCTCTCACCTGAATTGGGGAAAACCTTTAACCTATTCAATAAAATTGGGGAAAACTATTAACCAAACCCACTTCTTCCCCCTGCATCCAAAAACCCAAATTCATCTCCTCCTCCGCCATCGACAACTCAAACACCATATACTTATATACATCACCACACAGACCAGATTCCCAACTCAATCCCATTATTGATCAACATCAAAGCACAAGCTCTTAACGATGGGATTAGTCAAATTTCAATTAAACAGAGAAGAGGCGGGGAAGGGTTGTCGGCTGCGGAGGCGAAGGGGAAGGAGGATGGAATAGGGTTTCAGGAGAAGAGGGGGTTTGAAAAAAAAATTCCCAGGTGGAGGGGCGGTGATAAATAGGTTTTTTAAATTTTTTTGTTTATTATTATTAAAAAAGCTATGAATATAGATATTCAAAAAATAAATTTTTTTATTCCATTCTCGCTGACGTGGCAAATGAGTTGTCCATTGACTAACGGTCAACGGAGTTGACCGTCCAATTTGACGGTCAAACCCGGCTCTGGGCCAAGTTAGAAGTATGATACATAGTTCAGGCCAGGATAGCAATTTCGAAAATCACGGGCCAAAGTAGAAAGTTTGTGTATAGTTCGGGCCAAACTAAGGTATTAACCCTATTAAATAACAGCATATGGTATTGACTGGTATTTTTCATACCATATGGTATGCTGTTATTTAATACCAGTCAATATAATATGGTATAGTCAATACCATATGGTATAGACTGGTAATAACTGAAAAATTTTTTTCTTCCAAAAAATATCAAAGTGGATATCATTTTAAAGAGCACAATTAATCTGATCTAACTGTGCAAAAAAATTAAATTCCAAGTTAAAACGAGTGGGAAATCGTCCGTTAAAGATTAAGAGAAAGAAAATTAATGATTTTTCCAGGAGACAGAAGGAGGCGCTGATGTAACATATTCTTATTGGGTTATGCATGAGGTTACTCACCACAAGGTTATTTACCGGATCTGCTCCCCTCTGAACTGTACCAACTTGAGGATTATTTTTTAACGATGTAATTGTTGTTTCCTTTTGGATATTTATGAAGGAAAAAAGATTCAATTTATCTATTAATTAGTCTTATTTTATTACTTCTAGTATTACGATTACAATAATGGGCCGTGTCATTTTCTTCTTGATTTACAAGTAATGGGCTTCAATTTATAGTTAATATATATAAAGCTGAAGTTAAGTTATTATTATCTAACAATTTACATTTTGATATCCCAAATGTAATCAAATCATAATTTAGTCACTATAATGTAAATTTTATATTTCACTACAAGAAAAATGACAATTAGCGACTAAGTCTATTTGCTACGATAGGTGATTTATGTGCCTCTATAGCTCTATAGAAGCACATAATTGTGTGTTGTCAATACTGTTGCGGGTGAATTGCAAGTTTGGTCACTCATATTACCCATTTGTAACACTTTAGCCACCTGAATCATTTTCACTTCAATTTAGTCACCAATAATACATGTTTATGTCATATTTGGTCACTCGCCGTCAAGTTTCGTTAAATCTTTCCTATGTGGCGGTCAACTGTTATGTTTGACCGTTAAAGTGGTGATGTGGAAATTAATAATAAAATAAAAAATTTAATTTTTCCAGCTCACTATCACACTAGGCTGCAATCTCTCCCTATCCACCGTCACCAACTCACCATCACCGATGGAAATGCTCAACATCCGTTCAGTCGACCTCATTCTCAATTTCCCCAAAGCTCTCTCACGAACTGATAAAGACCCAACTTTTTATCTGGGTTTTGTGAATTCTTCTTCCACTGTTACACAGTTGGGAGACGAGAAGTACTGTCGAGGGGTTATGGAATCTCCAAATCCGACGCCATGCATCGGCGGTCCCTTCTTCTTCTTCATCTCCAAATCCGACGTCATGCGACGGCGGTGACTGTGAGGGAATCTCCAGATCTGCCATGCGCCAGCGGTCCCTTCTTCTTCTTCATCTCCAGATCCGAATTCATGCGGCGGCGGTGACTGTGAGGGAATCTCCAAATCCGCCATGCGGCGGCGGTCCCTTCTTCTTCATCTTCGACCTGGGTCAGGGAATCTTCAGATCCGGCGCCATGTTGTCTCCTCGCTCGACAGCTCTCTCCTTCTCGATTCCAGATTTGCCAGTAGAGGAACGGCGAAAATTGTACAACCAGCTAGAGAGGGGCGCCGCTAGTCGAAGCCTACAGGAGTAGCAACACCAACTCGATCTACAATTGTAAATGTCGACTGGAATCATCCATTCAGTCGACCTCTCCCTTACCCTCGACAAGGGTCTCTCCTTGGGGAGCAGATCGGGTCCAGTGCAGCCAGAGCCACCGCCGCTACATCGCCGTGAACGAGCTCTTCGACAAGAAGCTGGACTTGAGGGAATTAGTCATGGCGGAGGAGATGATAGATTGATGAGATTGAGGGTAAGGATCTCATAGTGGTGGGAGGGCTTCTTCTGCTGGTGCTGGTCTAGGAAGTGCGGTGAAGCCCCCTATGTCGGTAGTTCCCAACCGCAGCCAATTCCCTCGCCACCGCAGCTCCGCCGTGGTTGCCATCGCCACCGCTTGCCTCCACCCTCCCCTGCTCGCTTGCTCTGTGCCCTCGCCCGCCAGCTCCTCACCGCCGATCCTCATCCCGTTCGCTAATCGCCCCCGCCGTCATTGCATCTCCCGTCGCTGCACCGCATAGTAGTGTCTGTCCCCACCAGACCATCTTCCCCATCATCGATCTGCACCACCAATTCCTCGTCGTCCTAGCCATTATCGCCGCTACCACCTTCGAATTCGCATCGTTGCCGTGACCCTCCCTCTAAGCTCGACCGTCTTCAATCCCTGCCATCCTCCACCATCGTCGATCCGTGCTGCTGCCACAATTGTCTCGGTTCGTCGTGGAAAAAGGAGAAGAAGAGAGAATGCTCTCGTTCGTTCCATCGTTGATGGTGAGTTGGTGACGGTGGATAGGGAGAGATTGCAGCCTAGTGTGATAGTGAGTTGGAAAAATTAAAATTTTTATTTTATTTTTAATTTCCACATCACCACTTTAACGGTCAAATATAACAGTTGACCGCCACATAGGAAAGATTTAACGGAACTTGACGGCGAGTGACCAAATATGACATAAACATGTATTATCAGTGACTAAATTGAAGTGAAAATGATTCGGGTGGCTAAAGTGTTACAAATGGGTAATATGAGTGACCAAACTTGCAATTCACCCATACTGTTGCCGCTAAATCTCTTTAGCGACAAATATTATGTGTCTCTAATTATTCATTCAAAGGCATTTATATTTGCCTCTAAAAATATAATTTAAAAGCAAATAATTATTTGAAATACCAATTCCCCAATAAATATATTAGCCGCAAAATATATCAATTAGAGGCAAATTCATTGCTTGTAAAAGGTAGTATTAGCGTCGCATTTTGGAATCAACTTGGTAGAATTGCAGGCTAATGTGATTGTCGTCTGCGATGCTATCTTGCCCACATAACTTTATTGTTGTCACAATTACAATTTACTTATTAAAAAAGTAAGTAAATATTGGTAAACAAATATGAAGAAAAATCCCTCTTTTATTATATACTCGAGTCAATCATAATCAATTGGATTCAACCAAAACAGAATTCTCAACCGATAAAACATACAAACTACAAAGAAATTATTGGCTGCAACGTGATTCTATAGGCCTCTCATCCTTAAATATTGAAAGTCATTCGGCATGAAGCATACTTCAAAATCTTGTCCGGTGATCGAGCCTGTAAACCTGGGTTCGTTGTTGCTGCGAAACCAAAACAACACCAATCAGTTAATTAATTCAACATAACAATTTGAATTACAAATAGTCATCAACTTGACCATAAAGTTTAGCAGGGTACGTACTTAGTAATCTCCTCAACGATTCCACAATGAAAAAAAGAAACCATGATCCTCATCGTCAATGCAGCCACCAGCCCACCCTTGTTCATCAAGTGTTCTTGACGTGGATTTAGGCACCCTAAACTAAACCAAACCAATTGATTTTCGATTGCGGGCTACCTGCAAAGGAAACAAAGCACGCGGTCAGAATTGAGGGGATGCCGGCCGGAGACGCTAAGTAGTTTGACGGCCATCTGCGGGGCTCAATTAGATGAGTGAGGAGGATATAAAGAGGGAAGGATCGATACAGAACCCCATGTCGATTACATTAATAAGTCACTCGGCGAGTGTTCGACGACGACGATGATTCGGCGGTTGATCTTGATGGGAATAGCCCTAAGAAATTATGGGGAAAATAATAATCTGTGCATAAAGGGATCGGAGATTTACAATTTAGGGTTGCATAAAAGCCCATTTAAAAAATTATTTTAAATTCACGATGCAGTTACGACGAGACGAGTTTTCAGCCCTCTCTCCCCGCCCTACACAATAACTAATGTAAAAAATAATATTTTAATTTCAATTTCCAATAAATTCCTTTTTTATCATACTATTTTTATAGGTTACGTAATTAGAGGCGAATTTATTTTCCAGGGAAAGATATGTTTAGAGGCAATTAATTATCTGATTCTTCTAAATTTATTGTTATAAATAAAATAAAACTAAAAGGGTATAGCAGCTTTTATATTTATCTTGGAAAATTTGATTTTTCCGAAGGATAGTTTTCTGCCTCTAAAAGGAAATGATTAAGGACTTTAAAAGGCAATTATCAGGTATTAGACGGTAAAAGATTAATTTATTTTCAGTAATATTTAGATAAGAGAAAATTTAGGCTATTGACGACAGATTTTGATGATTTTAGCGGCACATTATGTATTTGCTGCTATTTAATACTTTTGAAGGCTTTTAAAATATTTGTCACTATAGTTTAGCCTCTAAAAGTCAATTTTCTTGTAGTGTTTTCATACTCAAATTTAATTTTAATATAAAATTATTGAATAATTATGTTTTGGTATCTAAATTCTATGAGATTTTTGTACCTACACTTAAAATTTACATATTGGTTCAATATTTAGGTATCTACACATATCAAATAAGTTTCCATTTTTCTATAAAAAAGTAAACAATTATCATCTTAAATACATCACCATAAAAGAAATTAAGTCTCAACTATGCAAATTACAGTTCGATATATAAACTTAATTAATAGATCTTTAGATTTATAACCTAAATTTATTTTTTAGCATATAAGTCCTCAAAATATTGATGGAATATTACATTTTATTGCCTAAAATTTTTGTGTATTACATTTTGGCACCTAAACTATTTAAGTTCTACAAATAGGTCTAATTTTTGTATGTGTAATGAAAACACCCTCCAATAAATGGGTATCCATACCCAACTCATACACATTTAGATTATGGAAGTAAATACTCATACCATACCCAAACCCATCTACAAACTTCCAACCCCATATATACGTCACCCATACCCTACCCATAATCAAATTGTCTACTTGGGTTTCGGTAAATATCATTTATTAGTCAAAATTTTCATTTTTTTTTAAATAGGATGTTGACCGCTATATATCTCTTCTCAGTCAATATCATATTGTCGAGTCAATATTACTAACAAAAATTGCTAACAGAATATTAATTTTATGCTAATAATACTAAAAAATACCACAACGGGCCATATAATACATGCACATAGGTCATCTCCGCATCGCGACAAGGCGCGACATCGCCACCTAGTTGGTATATAAATGTAAGTAACTATGGAAGGAAGCAAATACAATATGTTCTGCTACTCTTCGATCCAATAATCCATCTTCTCCTTTCTCACACAACTCCATTCTTCCGATTCATGCGCATACTCTATTTGTTTACGAAAGTTGCTCAATCTGTCAAACAAATCAACCTAACTTATAAGTTACACAAGTTATTTTGCATAGTACTGTCCGTAATGATTTAGGTATACATACACTACAACAAAAAGGTCCTATGCCAGGGGTTATGTAGCAGGGGTTCAATAAACCCTTGGAATTTTTTTTGAAACTCATCGTAGCAAGTGTTTATTCCAGGGGTTTAGAAACCCTTGCCAATGCACAACTCTGTTTCGTTGCCCAGGCTTGTTTTGGCTGCTTCTTTGTTTATGATGTAGACTGCTTCTTTGGTAAATTTACTTTTTTTCCTATTTTATAAAATGTTGTTTTTATATTTTGTTAAATTAATAGTTCGTTTTCCTCAGTAAACGAATTCAAAATACATTTTCCAGGATCTCTCCGAGCTGCGATTCTCCGCGCACCGCCGGATCTCCCCGACATATCGTTCTCTTCGGGCGGCGCCAGATCTCTCCGACCTTTCTTCACTCCGCACGACGCCAGATCTCTCCGACCACCTCTCGTTCAATCCGCGCGGCGCCAGATCTCTCCGGCCTCTCGTTCTCTCCGTGCGGCGGACGATCGATCTCTCCGACCTCTCGTTCTCTCCTCCCGGCGCCCGATCTCTCCGACCTCTCTTCACTCCTCGCGGCGACAGATCTCTCCGGCCTCTCGTTCACTCCGTGCGGCGGTCAATCTCTCCGGCCTCTCTTTCTCTCCTCCCGGCGCCCGATCTATCTCTCGTTCACTCCGTGCGGCGCGATTATTTGATCGCTATCTTATTCTGGCTATCAGGTAATGTATCTCTCGCACTTTTCATGAATATAGATAGGTTTTAGGTTTCATTTTTGTTGTCGCATTCAATGGCCCTGTGTTTTAAGTTTGTGGTTGTACTCTACTCTGTACTCGCTTACTCTGAAAATGGTGGCATACTTAAATGGTGTATTTGTTCAGTTTTTTTAAGTTTGTCAAGAAACACATAGGGGCTACTGTAATTAAGATTAAACTACTTTGGAAATATTATAAGAATCGAACAGGAGGAGGGAGAGAGAGTGTGTCAACTTGTTGCTGAATCCGCTAAGAATATAGGGCTAACTGAATCGGCTAAGTGAAATTATCATTGTTCAAGCAAATGCCAATTGAATAAACTAATGTTGTGTCAACTTGGTGCATTGTATATTAACATTGTTAAACAATAGGATACACAATGTTCAGAGTGTCTAAAGGGTTGAAATGGGATGGGGAGGCAAAAACTGAAGGGTGTAGGAAAAAACATGGGAATTATTACAAAGTAGCATCTTCTGGTCCCACGACCTTCCTTGCCCTGCAGCGTTGAGTAGCACTCTTTGAAGTTGCTTTGGCTCTTTGGATTCTGACGTTTATGAGAATTATTACAGATGTCTTAGTAATTTTCTTTTGAATTGTGAATCTGGTCATTCAACAATGTGACTGTAGATATTTTTATGCTGTTTATTCTGGATAGTAAGTCCTTCAGTTTCCGATCATATTGTCGTTGTTGAAGGAGATGTTTGATTTTTCATCAGTACTCTTTAACCAATGAATCTGCCATTGTAGATCCATAAATGAAAAAGGAAGCTATGGCAATAGGAGTGCATCCCCCCGTTGATTGACTACTAGCATAGAGCAGCTTCATTTTCATAATGTAGTATTTATACCCTTATACTAGTCCTACTGGTACTGCTCTGCTTCCCTTTCCCTCCCTGGCTCCCATTCAATCTAACAACAAAGAACGCCCTTCTTCATTTCCTACTTCTTCACATTTCAATCTAACAACAAAGTATATTTTTGTGGTTAGCGTGTTGTAGTTCCTTGTGGTGAAGAGTCATGCTTGCTTTCATCCTTTCTTGGGACAATTGCGAAAAACAACATCTTGACTCCACTGTCGATTGAGAATTGGATAAGCAAGGACTTCAAACCATACTAAGCCTTACCAAGGTAAAACTAATGATGTTGGGAAAACAGTGGAAAGTATTAGGGAAGAGGGACTTCCAGAAGGTGTTACAGATGCAATCAGTGGTACACCTTGGTAGCTAGCTTGTTTGCCGAGGAAACAAGGTAAACCCTCCTTTTAACTTGTTGTTTCAGTGGTACACCTTAGAAGAAGAATGTTTTTCACACAGGAAGGAGGAGCATTGCAATGATGAAAAAGCGGTTGGTAAAGCTTAATTGGTTTCTTTTTAGCTTTATGTACATTCTACATATGTTTTCCCATTCTTGTTCTAATCTAAATTCTAATATGTTACATGGTTGCAGAAGGAAAAATTAGGCAGAACTCCTACTAGGCTTGAAGTTTTTGAAGCTGACCATAAGAGAAAGGATGGGACATACATCAATGATCATGTTAAAGATTTCATGGTAATTCCTGTGGTAGCTCCTATTCAGTTGCTTTAAGTTTGCAGAAAAGACATAATCCCCTGGTGATGGGTGACAGTATATGGTAGTTAATGAAATTATGAAAATATGCATTGGCATGTGTCAGAGAAGGGTTCTGCTCTCTTTTGTCATAAGGGTTTCAAGAATTCAAACTACCAGATGTGAAATGGGAGAGATAGTTTGCTGTAGTAGGGCTGCTGGTTGTGTTTGGTATTTATATGACATGTGATTTTGCTGCAGGATAAAGCAAATGAAATGGAGGGACCTAGAGAGGAGGTTTTCCAGAAGCTAGCGGGTCCAGAGCATCCTGGGAGGCTTCGATGCTTGGGGTTAGCGCCAAGTCAGAGCGCTCTCATATGAAGATGCTGAAAATGGAGGCCATGGAGAGGTTCATCAGTAAGAAATTTCCTGGGCAAAATTGGATGGAAGATGCTGGAAACAATCCGGTAATGTCTCTCCTCCCTTCTTTTCTTTGAAATTGCACCAGTAAGAGTATGAAATTGGGAATGAATAATAATTGATGTTGAGTTGAAGACATAGGGTTGTTTGTAGAGGGAAGTTTTTAGAATACTTTAGCATATTCGTGGAATGATCGATCGATGTTTTTGGTAGTTTATACAACAATAGCATGTGTCACAGTTCAGAAGTTGTTCCATTTTACTTCGCTTTGCAAACTTCTCTTTGTTGATTTTCTTCCTCTCGTGTCTCTCTTTGTCTGTCCACTCCTCTCTTTGTTTTATCCTTTTTGTTGTAGTAAGTAAATATATGGCTAGACCTGGACCTGCTCCCTCCATTAGAGAACAGAGAGGCAAAAATGGCTAAGACACAGGCCACATGAGTGCTTTGTTATAAAAATGAAATTCTTTCTTTTTCACTTTGAGATTAAATATTGTTCTTGTTTTGTACACTCTGTAAATGTTGACAATTCTTTCCTTTTTGTCAGGGTGCTAGTACTGCACTGTCTTTGGGTTCTCGAGCTTCTTGATGTCGTGGCGCTCTCATATGAACTGTTGGATTTTAGTTTATCGTGTACTAGGTTCTTTTGAATTTAACGATGTTTGGCCATTTGAGCAATAGTATAGATCATGAATCATGTTACAGATTATGAATATTGATGGGTATCGTTGTATGCTATGAATTTGGTTACTATTGAATATTAGGTTCTGAGTTTGTTTAAAATGATCAGAGTATTTGCAACCAAATTATAATCACCAGATTTTGAATTTGCATCTTTAGCGACAGTTTTGAATTTGTCTCTTTAGCGACCATTTTGTTGTCGTTGCAATTTTTTTTTATATTAGCCACGAATGAAGCAGGGGTTTAAACCCCTGCAATAAGTAAAATCAACTACAACTATGTTGTTTAGTAGCAAGGGTTTTAGCCCTTGCTAGTTTTTCAACAAACTTAGCAAGGGTTTGAACCCATAGTACGATCATATACTGGATGGATTTTAAGTTGTCTTGTAGCAGGGGTTTTAACCCTTGGTATATGTAGCAGGGGTTCCAACCCCTGCAAAAAAACCCCTGGATGGTACTTTCACCGTGGGTTACTAAAAACCCTTGTTATCCATAGCAGGGGCAGCATAGGCGAGGGTTGGTGCAGGGGTTGGGAAAACCCTCACTACAATTTAAAGCAGGGGTTAAAACCCTTGCTATAGGCCAAGAAAACCCTTGGTATAGGCTCTTTTTTTTGTAGTGATACCGGGTATAAACTATAATACTGAAGTTAGGTGGTGAATCATTACATTGTAGACAGTGAAATTAAGAGAAAGTATTGCTCGATGTTGTTGATACCAAGTAATCAATGCAATAAAACTTAAGGAAGAGAGGACAAAACGTTCAAATCAGATACAAAACAATATGGGCAGTGGCCTAAGCGCAATCGGACCATCCTAGCTACTACCAGCACAGCACAGGCTGACGCGGACAATTACTGCATCCTAATAATTATTACTTAATATACAGAATCAGCATCGATAATCAACTTTGCTTAACCTATTGTGTCCAGGATTGGACGGAGATTAATATAAGCAAAAAAATAAGATTAAAGATGAAAACAAGTGGGCTAATTTAGGCTCAGGTCCACGCTAAATCAAATCATCATTCACTCTACTCACCGGACCACTAGCTAATTTCAAATAAAATTCATAATTCCTCTCTTGTCCAACAACCACTCTGCATGCATATTGCCAAAAGCAAAGATTATTGAAGCAATTAATTAAGCGGGTTGAGAAAGAGGAGCCAGCCCCCCATGTTCTAGAGAAAAGATGACACAAATTCATCTCCCCCAGCTGAATTGGCTTAAATAAAATTGTGCAGACCCTACGTATGTCAAAACCAGCCACCTTTGTAGATTCTTGGCTACAAATGCTGATAGATTCTCTTTCTTCCATGAGTTCGTAGTTAATTCGGTTTACAATCTTCTTAGTTAAAACGAGAAAATTGCAAGTTTGGTCACTAGGTTAATTAAATTATTTTTCGTTTGTCAGTAAAAATATCTTATCTCGTTTGTAGTCACTTAGATTAGTTCAATCATTCACATTTTGTTAATGAACGCCCAATTTCATTAGTTTTTATCTGATGTGGAAGACAACCCTCATAGTTGACCCTTACGTAAGTTACGTGATAATTAAAAATAATAAAAAAAAACTAATTTTTTTAATTTTTCATCTCATTATCGCAATTATTAAAAATAAAAAATAAAAACTAAATTCTTCTTTTCGGTCCTTTAATCATATCTCTGATATTTCTTCTCGTTCTTCCACTCGCCATGACATATTTCTTCTCATTTCTTTTATTTACCTTTTTTCATATCTATGGCCAATTATTGCACCCTCATTCATCTTCTTCCCCTCGGCTTTTCGATCCTTTCTTTCCTCTCCCACTCCCCCATCCCCTCTCACCATCAACAACAAACCTTGAAGGAACCATAAAATTTAGGTGAAATTATAGCTGGGGAGTTGAGAGGGAAAGGACGAGAGGAATAAGAGAGCTGTACAATTTTCTTTTTGCAACAAGACAGTGCTTCCAAGAGGGGATTCCAATAAAACCCGCCATTGGATCGTCCTCAAATTTTGAGGACGCGTTACATACTTTCTGATCCAATATGACCCTTTGAGATTGTCCTTAACTTCTTATGATATCTGGTCCGTCGAGAAATGTTACTGGTTAGACAAGGTGTGACCCTGTTTTTTTGTAGCTGCGCAGTTGGTTCTGGGTGGATTCAGACAAACCAACCATTGGACTATCCTAAAACTTTAAAGACAGATCCAAGACTCGTTCAGGATCCAACTGCGCTCTGGTTTGTCGAGAGATAATACTGGACAGGGAGAGTATAAAATTGGTTGAAAGTCTTTCAACTGGAAACGTACAAAAACATATCGGAAACGACCATTTTTAAGCATTTTTACCGGTTTTGACATATGTTTTTAACGTTTTGCACAAATGTGCATTCTTTGTATTTTAAGAAGGGGTTTTTAATCATTATCAAAAAAAGAAGGGGTTTTTAATACATTGCTCCTAACTGAAGAAAACTAACTTTTACTCCGCTAGGTGGTGGGATAAATTTCATTTTATTTTTATCATATATTATTTATGTTAATC
Source organism: Linum tenue (assembly GCA_946122785.1). NCBI lineage: Eukaryota > Viridiplantae > Streptophyta > Magnoliopsida > Malpighiales > Linaceae > Linum > Linum tenue. The sequence goes on from CAMGYJ010000002.1 coordinate 65,293,638, forward strand.
AAATCATTTGTATTTTTTAATGATTTGTCTATTCTATATCAACAGAGTCGTTGACATTTCATTTCTATTATTGAATTTATTATGGAATATCGAAAGAAAAGAATAAAAATAAAATTTAATTTTTATTTTCTAGTAGTTGTAAAAATGAGCAGGAAATTTTAAGAAATTAAATTTGATTTTGATTATTTTTGAATTGCCACGTCACTCATTTAAGGATCAACTATGAGAGTTAACTGCCACATCAGCAAAAGTTAACGTAGACTAACGGTCATTGACCAAAGTTGGATTATTAAACTAATTTAAGTGAGCGTGAATGGAATAAAATAATCTTAGTGACAAACATGAAATTTTGTAATAAATCCACTAACCAAACTTGCAATTTGCCCATTTAATTTGTGCTAAATACATAAGCGCTACGAATTAGAAAAAAAAAACTTCACATTAATAGATGAGTTTTGGTTTTGGAAATCCAATATAATTAGTGACCAATTGACGCTGACTTGTAGTATAATTCCAACTATGTTCTTATTAGTCCTTTTTCCATTTTCAACCATTTCTCATTTTCCTTAAAAGGGCCTCACTTAGTTCTTTACTTATATTCTGTATTTTGAGAAGAAAAAAAGGAGCAATTAGTGACGAATATGTCATTTGCCCTTTTTGCACATAAATTAACTCAGTTTGTCAAGAGGAAAAGAAACATGTTAAAATTTCCCATTAAAAAAACACACAGGGGGTAAATAAAAGAAGTGGTCCTGAAGATCCGAGAGGATCATCTCATCACCCAGGGAAACGCAAATGGCATCAGCTTCAGCGTCACGAATACTACGTACGCTGGATTTCCTCAGCTGCAGTCCTTCTCCCCCAATCACCATCGATCTCCCCATTTCTTTACAGTTTCCAATCAGATTCGATCTGCAGCCGGGATACATCTATATAAAACGCATGCATGTCCGAAAGACAAATCGCTAGGCAATTAAGTCGCTCGCACTAGCACAGGAAATTAAATGGGTGATGCGGTGCGATACAGAGGCGTCAGGCGGCGGCCGTGGGGGAAATTCGCGGCGGAGATTCGCGACACTAACAATTACGGCGCCAGGCTCTGGCTCGGAACTTTCGGTACCGCCGAGGAAGCCGCCAGAGCGTACGATGGTGCCGCTTTCTCGATGAGGGGATCTCTTGCCATCCTCAATTTCCCCGACGAATACCCTCCAACGGCCGCGCCACCTGCTGCCCGTACAGTTGCGAGCAGAGAGCAAGGGAAAGAAGTGTTCGTGATTGAGTGTATGGATGATAAATTGCTTGAAGAGCTTCTCGATTTCCAGGACGATGACCGCAACTATCCCAAAGATTAATGAATTGGTCGGTTCCGCCATGGCCAACTGGTGGGAGTGGAAGCCCTCCGTACGCAGCTCTGTTCTAGGCCTACTGTATCTGTCCATAGCTTTTGTAGCACAAGTAGGTTTTCTCTGTTTTTGTTTAATTTCTTTCTTCGTCAATTTAATTTGTTGGTTTACGTCCATGGGGAGATTTTTAGTGGGTTGCTGTTTGTACTTTCTGCTACAAGTTGTACATTATTGTGGGATTCAAATCAGCTTTAATAATTCTAAGTGTTGACTTAAGTGAGTTTTAGATTGTATGGATGGTAAATGAGGTAATTTGATACAATTGTGTAGCATTAATTGTAAATACTTGTCCCTTTTTTTTGTCAATTCAAATGGATGCAAACAAAGGAATTTAAATTATCTCAATTCAATTGTAACATCCTTATTATATATGTACGGTCAAATAAGACAATTTAACTACATTGGTTCATTTCGAGGTAATTGGGTCAAATCGCCTCATCCAATCTCTTACTAATCTTTCCATTCTCTCTCTCTCATCTTTTTCAAACGCTCCAACTTCGCTTTAGTGTTACTTCAGTTTGGAGGGGGTTGTGGCCGACACCTCTTGGTGACCAACGACAGCCCATGACCCTCTTCCTTTTCATTTTGTTCCTTGGCCCCCACACCTTATTGTAGGGATGGGCAACTGGATCGGTAAACCCAAATCGAACCGAAATAAAACTAAACCAAATTATAATTCGATTTAGACCTACCAGACCGAATTATAATACGATTCAAATTTGGTTTGAAGTTAGGTGGAATTCGGGGACCCAGTATTCATAATTTATGTTCGGTCAAAATCGAACCGACGGAATACCCATCCCTACACCTTAGCTTTAGGCGATTTTCCTCGTATTTCCATTGGTTTAGCTTTTCCATCTGTTATGGCCTTCCTTTTTCCTTGTTCTGTTCTAGGGTTCTTATTTGGGTTTGCTATCCTTTGGGGCTAGATTATGCATCTTGAGAGACTATCAAAGGTTATTGGTGGGTTTCTCTAAAGTTGGTGGTTTCATCATCCGTGGTGAAATCATTCACTGTTGTCCCTCTCAATCCTCCCCTGATGGATTAGATCTGATCTTTGCTGATTTTAAGAGTGTGGATCGTGGAGTCTTTTCTGATTTGGCTGTGGTGGCTTCTCTTTGGACTTAGGGATTCGATTTCTCTTCTTTCCTTGGACGAAGAAGTGCTACCTCTACTGCCTTGTCTTTTTAACTCTGAGCAATCCGATTCTTAGCCATTCCCAGTGCCATGTAGTTGACGACACTCTATTTATAGGCTTATAGCGTTTATCACCCTCATATTCGATACATTTCCCTTCTATCAATGCATCTTTAATGATTGCTATTATATTTCGTATGAAATTCATAACTATTTGAATAATGTGCTTATGATAGACCTTGGGTAATTTTTTTTAACTATTAGAATGCCTTTTTGGTGATGTTTTGTGATCTTTGATGATATAATGCACTCAAGAGGAATATGGAACACCAAGGGACCCAATGGATCACAAGGAGAATGAGAATACCAGCTGATGTGATCAAATAAAAATGGATTGGAACACACGTGCTAACTTTAAGGCCAAAACAAAAGGATTTGGTACTGCAGCAAGCCCAACATTGACCGAGATCCCACTGGAGTTCTATTAGTCGGAAGGTGCAAAAAATTTGGAGGAGAGGTAGTTTGTGGGTCGAGCAACCAAGCACAAATGGAAAAGGGGCGTCGAACCCAACCTTTGCGCCTCCACCGCTCGTGCCCTAGCTCTTCAGAGCCCTCCTATAGACGACTCTAGTTCTAGACAAAGTGTACTCAATAAGTTCATCTATGTTATAGGAGTGAAAGAAGTTGTCATAAGAATGTCGGAAGCCCTTATTGGGATGTCTAATCCCCTAAGAGAAATAATGATATGATCCAAATTAACCACTTCTAAAATTTAGAATACTTGTCAAAAAAGTCATCTCGACTCATATGAAGATTCCTAATTTTTGGCTAAGTATTTTAACTGTTTCAGGTAGCCTACTCTGGAGGCTTGGTTATCACAATTTGCTCAATGAAAATTCAAGATTCATGGCTTGTATTGCAGATGGAGTGTTTATCTACACATTGGTATGCTTGGAAGACCAAGGAGAAGTCAGGAAGGTCATTTTCCAAACTGCTCAAAAGTGTATGTCAAAACAAGAAAACTGCCATAATTTGACTAAGGCAGAAAACGCGATCATAAAGCCTACTTTGGAGCTTAATTCTAGAAGCATGGATGAGATTCCAGTCCAGAGGCTTCTACCACATAAAATTAGATATGTTTGTCCACAAGATCAAGGCATTGGATGAGGAATTGGATGCCTGGAAGGCTTCAAACGAAAAGCTCAAAGTTAGTACGAAGTAACAAAATTCTTTCTTGTAAAACCAGAATTAGTTTTCCTTCTTCGATTAGGATTTCGTGTTTTTTTGGTATTTTTTGATTCCTTTTCGCATCAGAATGTAATTAAGATTTTATTGGACGTGTGTAACCCTAGCTAGGCCTATTTAAGATTCCTACTTCGTTGTAAACGTAAGACTTTGATGAATTGAATTGAAACCTTTGGGTTTTGCAAGTTTGGGTACTTCTGTTGGCTTTGGTGGATTCCAAACTTGCTGAGCTTGTGTATCAATTGAATAGTTCCTTCTATCATGGTCGAGCAACTACCCTTCTATACCATACGAGCTTTCCCCAGGTGAGGAATTGTCCGTTAGTTTCGTTTTATCCCAATTTCATATTAAGAGCGCTTTGTTCTTGATTCAAGTTCAATCGATCTTTGGATTGATTGTTGTTGCGTTACTTTGATTAAAAGCACCCTCTGATGCTTAATAAGTGGTATCAGAGCCCATTTCTACAAAAGGGCGAAGAAGAAGAAGAACATGTTGTTTCGTACAAGCAGAATTCGACGCGAAAACATGGCAGCCCTTGTACGAGCAGTTCTAGTTGCTGATTCGTGCTTCAATTGCAATGGCGAATTTCACCAAGGGTAGCATGATGGAAGGAGGCAGTGGAGAGTCTAGAAGCTTCCAATTTGTGGCCAAGAGAAGTGGCCAGCAGCTCCAGTTCAGCATCAAGATTCCGACGAGTAGAGAGACAATTTGTTTCACAGTCGTTGTCTAATCAATGGAAAAGTGGCATCAATGGTGATTGATGGTGGAAGTTGTGCCAATATCATCAGTATGAAGGCCGTAAAGAAGCTTGGACTAAGTACGAAGAAGCATATCCAACCTTACAGTCTCAGCTGGATCAACGAACATGGAACCATAAAAGTCACAAAACAGGTTCATCGATTGAATAGTCTGTTAGTTCCATTTTAGCAAGTTTGCAAGTTTGCGTACTTCTGTTGGGTTTGGCGGATTCCAAACTTGTTGAGCTTGTGTATTGATTAATTAGTCCCTTCAATTGAAGGTGTGATGTACCTTACTGTCGAGCAACCTGCCAATTTGTTCAACAAAGATCTTGGGATCATTGATCATTTTTTATCTATTGCCCAAGTTTGGCATGTATGATCTTCACGCATCCACTTAAGAAGGGAGTTTGCATTTTTTTCCGACCCGATTTATGTGAGTTGTTAGTTTCCGAGTTAGTTTGGGTGTTCCTATTCCCTATGTAACTTGTGTAAGGAAATAAGGTTCATAGTTTTTGTATTAAGGCCAGTTACATGTTGATGGCCAAACTAAGTTAAGCATTAAGAAAAATAAAATAACTTGAGAGTTGAGCCTATCTGTAGAGTAGTCTCGTTCACTTCGAAATGGAGAAATCATGTAAATCTCGTCTTGTTTTTCCTTTGGGTTATCTAGAATTTTATCATTCAAAGGAACAAAAAAACTCTATTACTAGGAAAAGTTTTCTTGTCTCCTATAATGGAGTGAGAAAATTTTCCTAATATGTATTGTCTATAATTTATGGAGTTAAACATGGAATTTTTTATAAATGAGCTGGATTGATAGTAATCTACACAATATAATCCATTTTAGTAGATTTCAAATTTTGATTTTTTTTATAATGGTGAAATCATTTATTAAAGTTTAGATGAATACAAAACAAGAGAGAAGAAGGAGACTGTTAAAGACCAGGCTTACAAACATCGAGCAGCCCAACTAACAGTCCAGGGGATAAAGGGAAGAAGCAGAAAACACACACAAGAAAGGCGCAGCGCGGGACACCTAATAGGTGAGGCCTCAAGAGCAGTACAGGCTCACGTGACACCCCTGCTAAATCAATTATGCCTCTCTTGTTTTGCTGTTGGCATAAGCGTCATCTTTAGAGTCCTCGCCCACCCTTTTCCTCTGCGCAAAACCAGTCCCCCATTGTGTGTCCAATTCTAAAGCAACCCACGTTTACAGGCTCCTCCTTGTCTCTGAAGATTCTGCTTTTCCTTTCCAGCCACAACCGCCAGCTAAACGCGTGCAGAAAGATTCTTGAGCACCATTACTTCAGACAAGCTGGTTTCCAGTGTTGCCATCCTCTGAATATCACCGCTACATCTGTATCTATATCTTTGGGTAGCTTCACGAAACTCTTTATAATTATGTGCCACACCCTCCGCGCAAACCTGCAAGCTAGGAATAAGTGATCCATGCTTTCTTCATCCTCCTGGCACATAGCACACCGATTTGGAAACACCAATCCACGCTTTTTGAGAAGATCCTGCATCGGCGCTTTCTTCTTATACACTATTCACATGAATGCACACACTTTGTACGGGACGCCCTGTTGCCAGATTAATGTGAATGGGTACTCAGCTCCAATCAAGTTATGTTCAACGATTAGGCACTCATACATCGAATGCACCTAGAAGCCCGCACTTGGAGATGGCTCCCAAATTATCATTGATGGATCTACATAAAATATATTACAAGGAATGTTTTGAAGAAGATTTTAAAAATCAGATCTCTCACCCTCCGCCCTACCCCTTAAAGTGTATTTGAGAGACAAATCCCAGAAAAGGTTCCCATCAATATTATAATGATGTGAATAAATATCAACATGCATGAATAACATTCATTATTTTATTAATAAGTATCAAATTGCATGATTTGATTTGGGTGACTTAAGTGGTAGTAGCACATTTACACTGTGTTCACGTGGGAAAGAAAAGGAGGGAAAGCACCATCTCCAAGAAACTTTCCACAGTTTCTGAAATTAGTAACAGTGACAAGGTGAAGGAAAGTGGGTGGACAGGTTACTGTGTAACCCAACCCTCCTTTTTTGAGAGAAAACAACAATTGACCAGCAAAATTCTTTTTTATTTATTTATTTTCCCTCTCTCCTCTCTTTTCTCTACTATCTTCTTCCTACTCCCCTAGGATACAGAAGAAGAACCAGTTGTAGTGAAGAAACAGAGTCTTTTGTTCTTCTTTTTCCTCCCCAGATCTCGTTTGTCTTCTTTCTCCCATTGCACAAATAATGACAATAATAAAGCTATATTTCATTTACCTCACATAATCTAATACATTACATTCTTCCAAAATATGTCATCTCCCCACAGTACACGCAGCTTTGATTGTCTTCTTTCTCCCCACAAATCTTTGTTTTTCATTCTGAAAAATCGGCCTCCTTTCTTCAGTCTCTGTGGGCAATATGTTTTTCTTTGTTGATTTTCTTCCCCGATCAAAACTTCTTATTTATTCCTTTCCCCCCAAATCAGAGAACTAGGGTTCACCGTGGTTGCTACTGGACTTTCGTTTTTCTTTCCCAAACCAGAACTGTCCCATAGCCTGCTTCCTTCTTCTTTGGGCAGCCGCTGAAAATCAGAGTATTCTCCGTTGTCCATGGTAAGAAAATCTACCCCAAATTTCATCATATTCCCTTCTCCCTCAAATCATAAAAGCTAGGGTATATAAAGTTATGTTTTTTTTCTTTATTACAAATTGCTGCTTTTGCTGCGGGGGGCCTCTGATTTTTCTTCTCTCTCGGTCGTTCTGGGCTTCTAGGAGACTTTCGCTAGCTTGAGGACTGGGGACAATAGTGTCCGTTGTTGATGCCGCGAGGTATGTTGCTCTACTAATTGTTGAATGCATTATACCACTTTGACTCAGGCTACTGCTTATGATTTTTCTTAGTTTAGGATAATGAACTGAACTGCTGGATGTTTTCATTGTCGGCCCATTGATGTGGCTCTGGTTATCCTTTGTTGAATCTGTTTTTTTTGTTATTGTTATGACTAGATGGTTTTGATTCTTTGAACTCTAGTTGTTGTGCTTGTGCTTTTACAGGTTGCTCTTTTCTAATGTTTAAGATGTTTCATTGGTACTAAAACTTGACTTTAAAAAGAGAACATCATGATTAGGGGTGATAAACGGTTAGTCGGTTATCGGTTTTAACCGATAACTGAACCGATAAATTCGGTTAGTGGTTAACCGATAACCGCTACTTCTTTATTGATTTCGGTTTCGGTTAGTAGTATTTTGGTTAGTGGTTAACCGCTAACCGATTAATCGGTTAGCGGTTAACCGATAAGAAAACCGATAACCGCCTACTAGTGTGACTACATGGTTTTTTACTTTGGCTAAGGGAAAAAGTTGTAAGATTCAAAACCAATCAAAGTTGCAATTCCAAACATCCCAATTCTCACCTATTGCAAACAACCCTCCATCAAGAGTCTCAAATGTTTTTAAGAGTTAGAACTCGAAAGTCACCCCTCTCTAAATCCCCTTTGCACTCAATAGAGTGAACCTTAGGTTGATGACTATGGGCTAGATGAAGATCTTGGAGTAAATGATGACTATGGGCTAGATGAATTGGAGCGAGATCCTCGGATCATTTAGGTTGATGATTTGGAGATAATGAACTTGTTATTTGTGTCTTGTTGTGATTGTGACTTGTGGTTAGACTTTATGTTGTGGAGTTGTGGTTGAATTGTGTGGTTGCTTTAGGCTTTATGCTCAATTGATTTAGATGACTTTATGGTGTGTGATTATAGAGGCTGAAACAAAAGCAGGTCACTCAAAATTGAGGGCGAATCATTAAAAAATGTGGTTGAAATTCGGTTTTGGGTGGTCGGTTTCTGAACGAAAACTGAGAAAGTGAACCAGAAACTGCGGTTTCGGTTAATCGCAAGGAAAAACCGAAACCGATGTTTGCGGTTTTCGGTTAACCGAAGTCTCTGTCGGTTTCGGTTTCGGTTAGTGATATTGGGACAATTTTGGTTGCGGTTAACCGATATTTCGGTGCGGTTAAACCGAAACCGCACCGACTAACACCCCTAATCATGATTTACCCAATAAAGTCCATCATCTGCCGATTAATGTACAAATGATATGATGTGTGTGCTAAATAAAATTTACAACATTAACATAGCAACTTAATTATCATTTCTATCTTGATTAGATGAATATAGAAGCTCAAGATTCAAATGAGATTGAAGAGCATGTTACAAATGGTTTGGAAGAGATTTTGGATTTGCATGGTACAGAACAAGATAGTTGGATAATAGTCATGGAAAATTGGCGAAGACAAAGAGATATTTGTGTCATACAACTTATATGCTATATTGTCTATGCATTGCATCTATTAAATAGACAAGCCTCGAGTGGATCTTCGGGGTTGAGTTTTCAAGTGAGAGAGGAGAAAAGAAGAGATTTTTTGAAAGAATTACGTAACCATGAAGTTGCATGTCGTGCAACATTACGCATGGGAGTAGATGCTTTTGCTCTTTTTTGTGAAAAATTACGGAGTATGGGAGTGCTGCAAGATTATAATCGTGCCACAGTGGAAGAGCAAGTAGCGAGATTTTTGTCTATCCTTGCCCAAACTTGTGGCAAGTATCGCAATCTGGCTTTCTACTATCGTCGAAGTATTGGGACTGTCAGTAGGCATTTTCATAATGTCTTGGGAGCTGTGATAAGTTTAGCACCTCAATTCATGAAGCAACCTAATGCAACAACGCCGGTGTCCTCCATAATAGGCAATAACTCTAGATTTTTTACGTACTTCAAGGTAATGATTCATTACTTCCATTGTGTACATAGTTCCATATCTTAAGGTGTCTTTCAAACCATGTATACTTAGATGTCTGCATACATATCTCCTCAAGATTGCATTGGGGCTATTGATGGTACCCACTTTCGGGTGAAGTAAATCGCGCCAGTCAAACTCGTTTTAGAGGTCGGAAAGAGTGGCCTACTCAAAATGTTCTAGCTTCATGCAACTTTGACTTGCAATTCCTATATATTTTAGCTGGGTGGGAAGGGACTGCATCTGATTCAAGGATTTTAAAAGATGCATTGGCTAGACCACATGGGCTTGTAATACTGGAAGGTATGTCATGTAGCATAATCATTCTTGTATGTGTTTCACCATTACTTACATCATTCATCTTTTCATTAATGTTTTTTTTAATAATCTATAGAGAAATTCTATCTCGGGGATGGTGGGCTAATGTTACGTGCTTCGTTATTAACACCATACAGACGTGTTCGGTATCACTTAAAGGAGTATTCACGTAATGGTCCTAAGAATGATAAAGAATTGTTCAATCATCGTCATGCTAGTCTACATAACTCGATTGAAAGATGTTTTAGGGGTGGTGAAAAAGAGATTTCCTATTATTGGCACCGGTATGGAGCCACAATATTCTTTCGGCACAACTACCAACATTATCCTAGCTTGTTGTATCATACATAACTTTCTTATGGGAGTCGACCTCGATGAGCAGCTAATTGCAGAAGTTGATCGAGAACTAGAGAGGATCCAAAGGCAAAATGAGCCACAATGTGAAGAGGAATCAAGAGTTGGGATAGAATTACGTGATAGTATAGTAGAACACATGTGGCATGATTATAATATGCAACAAGGTTGACATGTGTTTGTAGCTGTGTTATTACTTTAGAGGTTTCCTGTTGAGAGACTTTTGTGCCTTTATTTATGTGTGCCTTTATTTTTTCCCCAGAACTGAAGTACTTGCAATTATGCCTTTATCCACTGTCTAGTTGTGATGACTAATATTCATCCTTTTTTAAAGGAAGCACAATGAGCAAACGAACAAAAGGGAAGCAGACAATTCTGGGGGAGACATCCACTAAGGAGAACCTACAATGGACAGAGGAGATGGACACTGCTTTGCTAGAAAGTTTACTAGCCGAGCAACGTAAGGGGAATAGGCAAGAGGGCATGTTCACAACTCATGCTTATAACAATGTTGTTATTGCTTTTCATGGGTTGTTTTGGCATAATTTCGACAAGGAGAAAATAAAAAATAGGCAGAAGACATTGAAAAAGCACTTTGCAACTGTGAAAGATTTATTCCATAACATGAGTGGCTTTGCTGGAATCCGGTAACCAAACTTTTTGAAGCTGAACGGGAAGTATGGGAGCAACTAATTCAGGTATATGATCTTTTTTTGCCTTTTTTCCTTGACTTTCCAATCACATACATATTATTATAAAATTCATTGTTGTAATGTAGGAGAAGCCGAATGCTAGTCGATGGATTAGGACACCCATCAACAACTATGATAAACTCTTTGAGTTGTATGGGGAGTTTAGAGCAACCGGAGAAGGAGCTGCAAGTGCATTTGAGAGGATTGAACGTTGGAATATGAGGACTCCGACATTCGACATTGATTTGAATAACATGTCAGGAGATGATGAAGGTATGAATGCCTATATTCCTTCACCATTTACACCTCGTGAAGGCACAAACGCATATAGCTCCGATGCTAGATCTTCATTTACTCCTGATCCTCCACCATCAGTCGACTCTCATGGTACTACCTCTTCAAAGGGAACCAAAAGAAAAGCTCCTATGGGAGATCTATCTACCAATCAGCTTGAGGTAATGGATGTCAACATGAGTATAATGACATCAAGTATAGAGAAAGGTATTGTGATTGCTGAACTTTCTGTCAAGGCTATGGAGAAAGGAAATGGGATTAAAGAGAGGTCTTTGGTAATTCTCGACCATCAGAAGACTCACATCTACAAAGAGGGCGAAATTTTCCAAGAATTGCAACGCTATGATATTCTTGGAGAAATGAGGTTGAATGGCTATAAGTATCTTGCAAAAAATCCAGATACCAGACGGGTTTTATTTGGCAGAAGAGTATCGACAACAGTTCATAGTTGATTTGGCAAAAAAACAAACCTTTTGGCAAGTTGACTTTTGATGTGGTTTAGTATTATGTATGCCTAGTACTAACAGGTTGCCTTCTTTTGGACAAACTTATTTAAGTCTAGTATTATTAGGTGACCTTCTTTTGGATGGATTGTACTATGTATGTCTAGTATTAGTAGATGCCTTTATTTAGGACGGATTTATGTATGTCTAGTATTAGCATGAGAACTAGTACTAACATGTTGCCTTCTTTTGGACGAACTTATGTAAGTCTAGTATTATCAGGCGACCTTTTAAACGGATTGTACTATGTATGTCTAGTATTAACAGATTTTGGACAGATTTATGTACTTCTAGTATTAGCATGTAACCTTATGTTTGGAAAACTACTATTATCCCGTTGTTTTTTGGACAATTTATATATGTGTGATTTATTGTATGTTTATATATTTGGTTGCCATGTTGATGACTCAATAAAATAGTTAACTTATTCTTAGTAACAAGTTCACTAATTTTATTCAAATAACCAACTTAATTTGTTGTAGTTAACAAAATTAGCAAAGAAGAACCACTTTGATCCACAATATATCATTAATGTAAATAGTATAAACACAAGTTAATTATTTAACTCTTACATCATCAGTAAAAACAATATCTATCACACTTCTCAATCTATTTTTTATCTCCTACTTTTCTCTCCATTTTCCTTCATAAAACAACATTTTCTTTTCAATTCTCTCCAATTTCCCTCACCTCCAAATCTCCCCTCCCTTCCTAATTTTCCTTCACCTCCCCTCCTTTTGCTCCCTCCCTTCGGAAACATAGTGTTAGAGATCACAAACCGTTCTCCATTTACTAATACTTCTACACGTGCTTGCCTTTCAACAAAAGTCAACATCTCAATTAATTTAATATATTAAAGCCTAACATGGGAATTACTATTCATTTGTCTCACACTCCTCCAAGTGCAAGTTGGGAAGTTCCAAACTCTTCTTTTACCCTAGTCTCCATTCTACAACCTTTGTGTTTAGTCATTGTTCGCTAGTTTTTCGTTTATGGTTTTTTGCACAAATCATCGACTTTGTGTTTAGTTATTGTTCGCTAAATTTTCGTCTATGGCTTTTTGCACAAATCATCGCTTTTGTGTTTAGTTATTGTTCGATAGGTTTTCATCTACGGCTTTTTGCACAAATCATCGCCTTTGTGTTTAATTATTGTTCGATAGGTATTTGTCTGTGGCTTTTTGCACAAATCATCACCTTTGCCCACCATTCTGCAGCTGATCTCAAAGTACTGTCGGCGGAATCCTAAGTTGTTCCCTACCACCGTTTCCCAAGGCCGCTACCACGAGTTTTACATCGAGACCGAGTTTCGTCCTCTTTACTGTTTTTTCTTTCTTTTTTTCCTTTTTGTTGAGCATGATCACAATTTAACCAAATCACATGGGTATCATTGCCTTTTTTTCCTTTTTATTTTTATTTTTATGAAGAATTAGTTTTAGAACTAGAAATTATTTGCCATGTTATTCGGCCTCTATATTGTTTTGGAAAATTAGTACTATCTAGTTGATGTTTAATATTTCAGTTATATATATCCAAAATAAAAATGAAAACCCCAATTTTGAATGTGTAGCTGCAGAATGGGATCAAAGACCTTCTTGAGTCCATTGTTGAACAGTTATATAAAGGGCGTTGGTGAATAGGATGATCCAACTATCTTCAACCTCCATCATCATCTTCATCAGAAAGAAAGAGACATCTCTCTTCACACAATCACACCATGGAAGCTTGGAATTTCCACAATAGTAGTTACCATCACCATCAGTTTCCACAATCCGAGTTCGAGTACTATTTCTCGCCGCCGCCGCCGCCGGAATCGACGTCATCATCATTTGCCACTTCAGCATCCTGTCTCGACTACTCTTTCAGCAGCTCCAGCTGCCGCTGGGGTGGTGACTTCCTCGATATGCCACCGCACGAATATTCCACCTTCCCCGCCGAAGAAATCATGGCGGCCGGGAAGGAGGCGTTGATCCCTACTGGCAGAGCCAGCGAAATGTTCCGTCGCCACCAGTATTCATCCAAAGAAGAGGAAGATTTGACATCCGACGAGCTGGCGACGCCGGCGTACAGAGGGGTGAGGAGGAGGCCGTGGGGGAAGTACGCGGCAGAGATACGGGACTCGACGCGGAACGGGGTGAGGGTTTGGCTGGGGACGTTCGACAGCGCGGAGGCGGCGGCGCTGGCCTACGACCAAGCCGCATTCGCCGTCCGGGGTTCCATGGCGGTGCTCAACTTCCCCGTCGAGAGGGTGAGGGAGTCGCTGGAACTGGAAGGGAGGGAAGAAGCAGCCGAAGAGTGCTCGCCGGTGCTGGCCCTGAAGCGCCGCCACTCCGTCCGAAGGAAGTCAACGTCCAAAAAGACCAAGGAGCGGCGGCCATTGGCGGCCGGCGTGGAAGCTAATGACGTCCATTCCAAAAGTCGTACGAAATCAGCGGCGGCGGCGGGACAGAGCAATGTGGTGGTGGTGCTGGAGGATCTAGGAGCCGACTATCTGGAGGAATTGATGGCGGCTTGCACCGACAGCCATCGCTAAGATTTTCCGGTTATTCCGGCATCCTTAAAATAAAACAATCCAGTTGTGACATGGTACACGTGGTTACCTGCTACGCTGGGCTTAAAGCGTCACATGAGAATTGACCCCAGAACTTGCCATCTATAGTCGTTTTTTTATTTCCTCTTTTCATTTTTTGGTTTTTCTTGTATACTTTGCTAGAAACAGAAATAATAATACCACCGGTTTCTTCCAACTGTTTTCAGAAGTGGTTTTCCATAGTGGATTAAATCATGTCCTCCTCTGTTTAGTCTGCAACTAATTATTTGTTGGTGGATATTTTTGTCATTAGGAAGGAGGATACATGCATAACAAGTTGGCATATTATTGCATTCTGGGTTGATATTTTTACATCACACATATCATTGACCTCGAAACAATGGGAGGGGAAATATGATTTCTATCCCTTCAATTATTCCTCTAAATTAAATTTATTAGCTAGGGATATTCTGTATATAATTGAAACCAAAAAAAATATTATAATGAAATTATTTGAGATATTTTAAAAATTTGTGTAGCCGAAAAATCACGGTTTAATCGTGGTTGATAGTGTTTTGATGAAAATTTTAATAGAAGGACATTTTTAATTTGATGGTTTTTAAAAAATGCAAAGATATATATATATATATATATATATATATATATATATATATATATATATATATGGCAAAGGCTAGCGTACGCCCGGGCGTACCTTAGAAGAATGTTTGATAAAGGTATATAGTAGAGAGAGGGGCATATGATACGTAGTCTTAACACTTTATTTTAGTTAGCTTCAACAGATCACTGTAAGAAAAAAGACAGATCACTGCATAGTTGATAATTAGAGAAGCCAGATCATTTACGAATCTATTGGTTATACTATGTCGCTATCCAGCTGGGCTTCAGGACTTGGTACGAGAATGGAGATGGAAATATCAGTACTGTTGTGGTTTTGTAGCAACTCGCATGTGCTAACCCTAGATTCGGAGCAGTTATTGTTCAGTTTATGTTGCCAGATGCAAGTCTGTTACGTTATTATCATTATCATATTGAGCTAGCAAAGTGCCAAGAGCCATTAAAATATATATTGCATTGCGTTCCGCGAACTGGCTGCCAAAGCAAAGAGCTGGAAGATAAAAGGGGTAACGAATTTATGAGGATGAAATATTGTAGGGGGGAAAAGGAAAAGGAACATGTAATTGGTAGCAATTTTAGAGTTTGAGCTCCAGCTCGTTGTATGTATACATGGTACATCAATCCTTGTCGAATTCAATTAGTTGAAACGAAGCGGAGAATCGAGGATAAGCCGATTGTTTCTTTTCGACATATTGAGCATTATGTTGGTTAATATCGGTGATCTACTTATTATATAGGATGAGCCTTTGCTAACAGCTTGTTATGCATATAAAAGAACGTTATTTGTTTTGTTTGCTGAGTGCAAATTAGATGTAAATAAACCCAGTAAAGACTCTTCTGGCATTAGCAGCAGCCAAGACCTAGTGTTTGCACCAAATGGATGTCTCCAACGCATTTATGCATGGAGACTTAGATGAAGAAGTTTATATGACACCACCACTTGGACTAGAAGGAAGTGAATGGAAGGTATGCAGACTTAGAAAGTCTCTATATGGTTTAAAACAAGGTAGCATGAAGTGGTTTGCCAAGCTGACTTGTTCCCTTCTCAAGAATGGCATTTTGCAGTTAGCCTCTAACTTGAGGCTTCTACTCCTCTAGCATCTCCTCGTCCATGACCTTCAGTTGTGGACCGAAATAGCTTGCAATTTGATCTCTTAAAGCCTTAGCTCTAGCTCTAGTCATTATACCTTCTTCTTCTTGAGCAGGATTGGTCTTGATGACCTCATCAATCCCTCTTTCTTGAAAATGATTTGACCTCAAATCCAAATCATCCTCCAGAAAATGGTACAAGTTCAGAAACGTTGAAGGTTGAACTTATGTCATACTCCTCTAGTAAGTCAAGCTTGTATGCATTACTTCTAACCTTCAAAATTACTTGAAAGGGGCTTCACTCCTTGGTAGAAACTTGGATCTCCTTTGATTTGGAAACCTTTCCTTCCTCATATGAACCCACAACCAATCTCATGCTTCAAAATTTCTAATATTTCTATGCTTGTTCACTATTTTCTCAATCTGCTATGTTCTCTTCTCGATACTCAATCGTGCCTTCTCATGGAGATTCTTCACATACTCCGCATTCTTGGCTCCATCCAAGTTCACTTGCTCCTTCAAATGTAGAGATGTTAAATCCAATGGAGTAAGAGGATTGCACCCGTACACGAGCTCAAAGGTGAATATTTCATTATTGAATGCATTGCTCTATTGTAAGCAAACTCCACGTGTGGTAGGCAGTCCTCCCAAAACCTTGATGTTGCTCTTGATGACTGCTCATTTGAGATAGAGTATGATTCACCACTACAGTTTGTCCATCCGTTTGAGGATGACAAGTCAAAAACAAGAGTTTTGTTCCAAACTTGCTCCACAATCTCTTCCAAAAGTAGCTCAAGAACTTTGCATCGTGATCAGAAACAATCGTCTGCGACATTCCATGTAGCCTCGCGATCTCTTTGAAGAACAGATCTGCCACATTAATTGCATCATCAGTCTTATGGCATGGAATGAAATGTGCCATCTTCAAAAATCTATCCACCATCACAAAGATAGAATCTCGTCCTCTTCTTGTCCTGGGCAAAACCAACACCAAATCCATAGATATGTCGACCCATGGTATTGATGAAATGGGAGTAGTGTATTTAATCTAGATGATTGCACCTTTGATTTAGCTTGCTTGCACTCCACGCATCTAGCACTCAAGTTCTCCACATCACTTTTCATACGAGGCCAGTAGAAGTGCTCTTGTAAGTAACTTAATGCTTTGGCTACACCAAAGTGTGCCATTAATCCTCCTCCATGAGCTTCTCATAGTCGAATTCTCGAAGTGAAGTACGTGGTATGCAAAGCTGATTACCACGAAACAAGCAACCCTCATGCTGATAGTACTTCCCTTCTCCATGCTTCTCACATAGCTTGTAGATCCCTCGAAAATCAGAATCCTCCTCATCGAACCCAAGGTACCTTGCATCCATGGTAGTGATCAACGTGCATGTCTCTTGTTCTTAATCACGTAAGGAAAACGATTCAATGAACTCTACCCAACGTGCATGCCTCTTGTTCAACTTATGTTGTTCCTTCAAATATTTGAGAGACTCATGATCAGTATGGATGAAAATTCCTTTGGTCACAACTCACAAGTAATGTTGTCAAGTCTCATATTCTCGAACCAATGCATAGAGCTCTTGATCATAGGTAAGATAATTAAGCGTAGCTCCACTTAATTACTCGCCAAAATATGCATTGGCCTCTTCTCTTGTATCAATATAGCGCCAATTCCCAATATGACGCATCACACTCCTCTTTAAAAGTCTTGTTAAAATCTGGTAGCATCAGAACATGAGCATGAGTAAGCTTGTACTTGAGGAGCTCGAATGCCTTCTCTTGCTCTTCTTCCTAATAGAACACCACATTTTTCTTAATAATCGATGTTAAAGGCGTGGCAATGGTGCTGCAGTTGGGCACAAATCGTCAATATAAGACAACCAACCCATGAAAATTTCTTACTTCATTCATGTTTGTATGAGTAGGCCATGCTTGAATAGCCTTCCCCTTGTCTTCATCGAATTCAACTCCATTAGCACTAACAACGAAGCCCAGACCACGCATAAGGTGTAAAACATGCACTTCTTAAGATTTGCATAGAGCTAATCCTTTCTCAATGTCTTCAACATGTCCCTCAAGTGATCAAGATGCTCGTCCATGCTCTTCAAGTAAATCAGGATGCCATCGAAGTATACAACCATGAACTTCCCAATGAATGCTATCAACACGTGATTCATTAGTCTCATAAATGTACTCAGAGCATTTGTTAAGCTGAATGGCATCATCATCCACTCATAGAGACCATGCTTCATTTTGAAAGTTGTCTTCCATTCATCTCCTATTGTTATTTGGTTGACTGCTCGACAATCAACACACATTCTCCACGTATGGTCCTTCTTTGGCACGATAATGACAACAACTGCGCAGGGACTCATGCTCTCACGAACATGTCTTTTCTCTATAAGCTCATCGATATGCCTTTGCAACCCCTTTGTCTCCTCTGGATTCATCCTATAAGTTGGCTTGTTTGGAATGGTAGCTCCAAGAACGAAATCAATTTGGTGCTCTATCCCGCAGATTGGAGATAAACTCTTTGGAGCTTCCTCGGGAAATACAACTTCGAATTTTTCGAATACCACTCGTGTCCTAGGTGGTATCTCTCGAATCAACTCTTGATTGAGTAGCACTCCCTTTTATAAGAAGATAATCATAGGAACTTGATCATTAATAGCTTACTTCATGTCACCACTTCGAGCTAGCATCAACGCCTTGGACTCCAAGCTACTCGACCCTTCTTTCTACTCCTTGCAGCTTGAGCTTCCTTCTCCTCCTCTCAAATTTGTTGCATTTGAAATTGGTCTTCATAAACCTCTCTAGGAGAAAGAGGCTTCAATAAGATCTTCTTACCTTGATTTAGCAAAGTGTACTTGTTGGTGACTCCATCATGTTGTGCCTTTGCGATTGAATTGCCATGTCCTCCCAAATAGAACATGAGCAACTTGCATAGGAACCACATCACACGTTACTTCATCCTTGTACTTCCCAATGAAGAACTTGAGGAGAAATTGATTTCCCACCTTAATCTAACCATCTTCATTGAGCCATTGAAGAGTGTAGGGTTTTGGATGAATCTTCGTTATTAACTCCAATTTCTTCACACAACTTGCACTCACCATGTTGGTGCAGCTCCCTCCACAATCACAACTGAAAGAAGCTTGCAATTCACTACACACCTCATATGAAAGAGGTTCTCTCTCTGCTCAAGCTCTTCCTGAGGTTGAATATTTAATACCCTTTGAGCGACACACAATTTGCCTGGAGGTGCTTCCATCTCTAGAGTCTCATTGACTTGAGAATCAGATGTGTCCTCTTGTAGAGGACCGGCTCGCAATATGCCCACTTTCATGGCACTTGAAACACTGAATCTCATCGCATGATGCTCCTTGTTTGGCATTAGGGTTCGCAGCTTCTATCTTTGGCCCAAGTTTTGATGCTTCTTTTGAAGGGATACTTGGCCTAGGGTTTGTCCATGATTTTTTGAATTTCCCTGTTAAGACCATGCAAGAAACAAGCTATAGTAGCTTCCCGATCATCACGAACATCAGCTAAAATCATTACTAGCTCCATCTCTCGATAGTAGTCCTCGACACTCTTATTGCCTTGTCGAAGGAGTTGTAATGTCTAGTGCATCTCTCGTCGATAATAACTTGACTCAAATCGATGTCTCATGATGCCCCTCATATCATCCCATGTTTTAATAGACTTGCGCCTATCTCTACTCATCTTCGTGCATAATTGATCCCACCAAACCAATGCATAAGATGTAAACTCGAGAGAAGCCATAGCAATCTTCCTCTTTTCCGAATAATTATGGTTATCAAAAATCAACTCCATCTTGCGCTCCCAATCTAGGTAAGCTTCCGGATTAATCATTCCTCTAAATGATTGAACGGTAACCTTAAGACCTCGTAGATCATCATCGTCCCGTTGATAGGCGCTTTCATCATGATTGTATACCTCATAGCCTTCTTCATAATAGAACGGAAAATTTCTCCTTGTTATGCGCTGCCCTCGCAATTGTTGATGTCGACGAACATGCTCATATAAGGGACATTGTATGGCTTGTCCGCCTTTTCCTTCTTCTCTTCAACCCCTAGGGTTAGGGTTGACATTGCCGAAGAGTTGGTGCTATTCTTGCTCGTGCGGTTGAGGTTACTCTGGTTGGCGCCTTTCCAATGCCTCCACTCTTGTTGTGAAGAATGCTAATTGTGAGGTAAGTTGTTACAGGGTTGCTGCTACGTTTAAGTCTTGATTTGGTTGATTCTCTACCATCGTAGACCTTGCAAAGCTTCACGAAATCAATACCTTTAACCTTGCTTTCTTGTCGCACAAGAAACTTTCAAGAATGACAAGATCTGCTTTCTTGACTTTCAAGACTCCCAAGAATGCTTCAAGAACCGCCAAGAATCTTCTTCTTCTCCACTGTGTTTGAATCGAGCTCTTGATACCACTTGATATGATATGACCCTAACTCCCAAATTCGAACCAAAAACCAGAGTTGCACACGTCAAACTTTTTATAGAGATTATCTCCTTTCTTGAATAACACGAAAATAAACATAGTTGCGGAAATTGATCAAACAATCCCGAACCTGTGGGAAGGGACAATCGATATAGTCGAACTCTCCACAACTAGATGTCATCTTATAGTTAATAAGAGACACTCAAACCTCACGAATCCTCAAAAGAGAATTTAAGCAAACGTTCTAGAAGAACATGAACAAACTCACTTGTAATTGATTTGATAAAACTTGATGATTTACAATGGTGAATTCAGCCCCTATGTACAGACTCTCTAACTAAATTCCAAAACATAAAATGAAAGCAAACAAATGACCAAATTCTACCCTTAAAAGAGAAAAAAATCCTTAATAAACAAGTAAAGACTAAGTCGAACTCCTCCTTAATTCATGCCTCAAATCCTCCCATGTGATCACACTTGGGATCCCTTTCATACCTTCATTCCTTTCACACCATGAGCATCCTCTTAGGCCGAATCCATCTCCCTTCTTCGAGGCCCATCTCCTCTTCATTCTGGTCCATAAATCATAGCAATATAATGGGCTTCTTCTCCTTTAGCATCTCCTCATCCATGACCTTCAATTGTGGATCCAAAGAGCTTGCAATTTGATCCCTTAAAGCCTTACCTCTAGCTCAAGTCATTGGACCTTCTTCTTCTTCTTCTTCTTCTTCTTGAGCAGGCTTGGTCTTGATGACCTCATCAAGGATGGCAACGAGTTTGGAGACGAAGGGGAGTATGGCAAGTGACGACGAGGACAACCGAAGCAGCTAGGGTCAGAAGGGAAGCGGCGGTTGCGTCATCGACCTATCGCCAACTGCGGAAGATGTAGTCACGGCCGGACGGGGAGGTCACGGCCGAGCGGTTTGGATCAAGAACGGTGGAGAGACAGCGATGGTGGAAGTTCTAAGGTTGGGAGGTGAATCGTATCTTTCGAAAATGGTTTTTGGTGGACGTCTTTCCGTTAAGTGGGATTAATTACCTATTTTTTGTTTTTATTATTAATGTCATTTATTTTTATTTTTATTCCATCCGTGCCTTTTTTGTAGTTAATCAATCATTGCTATTGTTTAACTCTCTCCTTTTCCTATTGACTATAAAGAGTTTAGTATCCTACCCGTAGATTTTGCCAATATTTTTTCAAAATTTACACATAATTTTACATGATTTTGAGAGTTTGAAAGAGTATAGCCTCCCTGCATTAACTTAGCTCCGCCACTAGGACCTACCATAATATTGCTCTCCGGAAAGCTTGCTTGTTGGTCTTTTCTAAATAACTAAGAGGAAGTGTTCTATTCCAAAGAATACCGCCCTTACCTACCACACCATCCCACTGCTGTTTCAACAGCCGTTGGGGATTTCGTCTTTGGAGAGGTTGTCGTCTTTGTTCACCACTGAATAACTCTGCGAACTCGAATCTGTTCTTCTGAATTCGGCCGCCTGCAGATTTTCTTCCTCATATATCATATATGTGCATATATATATGCTCCTCATCGCTGGCTCCATCATGCGCTGTTAGATCAGAACCTTCATTCCCCCAGCGCTGCAGATCCCAGCTCGACCGGTCGAGGTATCCACATACAGTTGCTGCTTTTATAGTTTATTTCTTCCATTTTTATCATTGTTGTGATGAATAGGTGAGACATATAAGCCATGATTAGCTAGCTCAATTATTTGTGATGAATTATTCCCAAGGGTCTCTCTCTGCTGCATTAATGTCTTGCACTTTCTTCAACCAAAATACATCTGATTCTGTCTGTATTGGTTTTCCAGTTTAATCTGTTAATCTATGCACTTCCCTTTCCCGGATTTACTTGAACAAAAAAAAAAAAAAAAGTCTCACATCAACTTTTTTCGCACTTTCTCCCAATTCTAAGAAATTATGCTTCCGATTCCATTTGCTTGCATACAACTTTGACAACTATATAACAATTGTGTACTTATTGCACCGACTTTTCTTATTTTAGTTATATCCTCTCTTTTGTGTCAGATTGAGAATAAACTAGTTACTCTCATTATCTATGTATTCTCTAACTAAAATCCTCTCTTCTTTGTCAGATTGAGAATAAACTAGTTACTCTGATTAATTACCTATGTATTCTCTATTTATTCATGTATGATAGTACTCTTATCAGCTATTTTTTTTATTATTATCTTTAATCAGACATGTCAGAAGTTTTAACGATTAACGTTACATTCACGTTATAGTTCTGAAAGTTTTTAATCTTTTCCATATTATATATATTATGGGTTTTAATAACTGTTTATATCAAATACCCACTGCCACCCCCATGTAGTTCCAAGACTACTAAACGGAATCATGCACGGAATTAGAGAAATGGGAGAACCTTAGTTTGAATCTGAAGGGAAAGGTATTTGTTTAAAAGTTGGCATAATAAGTGGATACCTAGTTCAAAGCTTACAAGGATCTGAAAAACCGCTAGTAATTAAGGGCTCTTAGCTTGATCAACCACCCACAAATGGAAGATTTAACTAATCAAGGAACTACACCTAAAACCTCTTTTACCGATGACAGCGTAGAAATCCTGTCCTATGAGTACACATTTCGAAACCCTAATTTTTTTTACATTTTTGGTTGAATGAAACCCTAATTTTCATATATCCACTTTTATGTTTACTTTTCGGTTTCGCAGAGCAAAGAATATCTTTTTTTTTAAATATCTTTGATGAAAGTTGTATGCAAGAAAATTGACAATACATAGTATGTTCTAACTTTAACTAAAATTTAGTTTGTAGATCAAAATAAGGCCTCACACTATATTATCATTTTCTTATCTTCCTTTTATTTTCCAATTGACTCGTATCATTTACTTTAATTTATTTTCAATAAAATTGAACAAAACATTGATTTATATCCATTTTGATAATGTGTTAGTGCAAAAGCTCAAGACTAAGTAAGCCACCATGCTATAGTTTTTTTTTTTTTTGCAATTGTGATACCGTTTTTATGCTCCAAAAGATACTTCGTATTGAACGAGATAACCGAGATACAAAAGAGTCAGCTGGCCGACCAGAGCCAGGAACGAAAATCGAACCCTATCAAACTAGGGAACAATGAAAGGGCATTTTTGGCCACCATATGGGCCACCCTATTACGAGCACGACCAGCAAAACAAACACTAAACTGGTGGAAACATTCTCATCAACTTAATCTCGCACAAAATCGCCTCACCACGAGCATCCAAACACGAGTCCTCCTTAACCTTGTCCAGCACCACCTGAGCATCTCCGGCGAAAATGACATCTTGCACGCCCATCTCAAGCGCCCACCGGATCTCATCCCTCAAGGCCAGAAGCTCCATCAAGAAAGGGTCTTGCACATCTGGGTACAAAAAAGCATCAGCACCAAGCAGCGTTCCTGAGACGTCCTCCATAACCTAGCCACTTGCACCATGGTAACCCGAACAAACGGCTCCATCCGTGAATACCCATACCGCCCCTCCCTACCCTGCACCCCACCCCGCCCCCCCCCCCCCCCCCACAGCTCGTCCCCATCCCTAGGAGTAGGGAAATACGTAAACCCATTGCCCGAAGGCACCACCTCCCACTCCGCTACCTATCTATTGAACTGAGAGAGCAACACAAAGGGCGTGAATAGCGTGGAGTCAAAGACAATCCAGTTTCGAGCCTTCCATATGCGCCAGAAGAGAGCGATTACCCGCATAAGCAGCTCCCCATCCAAGTTTGGCTGGTCAAGAAAACACTGCCAGAAAACTTCGACTAAGGCAGACGTGAACTCGTCTTTAAGAAAACCAAGCCCAGACGCCTCCCAACAACCCTCAGCCAATCTATCGTGAAAGAATAAATGCTCAGCCGATTCCTCCTCCCATAAACATGTGGGACACAACAGTACCCCTTCCATTCCCCTCACTGAAAGTGCTTCTCTTGTGGGAACCACTCTCCTCAACAATTGTTAAAGGAAGGATTGAAACTTAGGTGGCACCGGGGCACCCTAGACCTTACCCCACAGGATAGAATCCCAAATCATAGGCCCTTGGTTAGCCCGAGCTTCCCCACCCCTCCTAAGATCCGAAGCCAGGTGGTATCCAGACCGGGTAGTGTAGGAACCAGAGAATGGGCGGTGTATCATCATCATTGTATGATTAAGTGATTATTATGAATTTAATTATGTCAATTAATATTAGAGTTAATAATTGGTCAATATTCTTATGTATGTATATATGCAAGCATGTGTATATACGTGCCATGTATGCTAATTGATAAATTCTTCTTTTGTTTGTGTTATGAAAGTTCTAGTTGTGTTCGAAAATAATTTTTTTTAATGAATTAGCTACTTTGAAAACTTGGAGAATACGAAATTGGAAAAATTGTTAGTAAACGATATATGATTCAGAATTGAACCTCTCCCAACAACTCGAGTTATTGGGAGCAACTGTTTCTTGACATGGTATCAGAGCCTGGTGTGACCGATAGGTCTTGCGTTTGAATCCCAATCACCCACATGTGTTTCTGTTAAGCACATAGTGTCCGGACCTGTGTCTGTGCAAATTCCAAGCTTATCTGAGTGGCTTGAGTTTGAGGGGTATATTAGTAAACGGTATATAATCCAGAATTGAATCTCTCCCAACTACTCGAGTTATTGGGATCATTCTTGACAAAAATAATGGTAATTTCATTTCAAAAATAAAAAATAATTTTTATTTTATTTTTTAATAGCAATTTTATAATCATTCTGATATTATTGTACGTTAAAAAATTGGACCACATTTATATTCTAAATAGGGCCTTCAAAATTCATTGCAAGGCCCTAATCTTGAGTGTCATGATTTTCTTAAAAATATCAAAGTGACTTTAATGTCGTAATTTCTAATTAATTTCACTTTTAGTGTAAAAAATTAAATTTGAAATGAAATTGGAAATACTTGATGAAAATTCATGAATATAAGTATAAAAAAAAATACTAGGGTTTGTTGTATGCCATCTCCGATTTTGGGAGCCGCATCATTTTCTCTGTTTTTGACCTTTTCATAGCCTGGAACATTATCGTCCCCTTCTGCAACAGCCACCGAGGCCTAAAACTTAAATTAATCAATTGTTTGTTTTTGTAGTGCCGTACGTGAGCAGCAACGGACAATACACGACATTTACTATTAATAAATAAAAGTGCTACACTACACGACAATACTCCGGCGGCTCTGCCATTCATATCATGGCACGTGTTGAGCAGTAACTAAAGAGGATGATACCAAAATAATAATAAAAACAAAATGGAAATTTTGAACATGCAACAATCGACAGCTTTCTGAGCCATCAAGTCAAAATGTAAATGCTAGCGTACATAACTCTGTGTACAATAAGCATGTAATCTAATTAAAATCCGTCATATTAGCTCTCTTTTCTCTTTTAAAATTTTTTTTACTTTTTTTCATTAATCTTTAATCAAAGATTTATCTCTCGTTTCAAGTTGAAATTTCATTTTTTTCATAGATTAATCATATTAATTGTGCTCCTCAAAATAATATCTACTTTCATATATTTTTTTGTAACAAAAAAACTGAACCATTTTATACAAGTATATACCATGGTGGTATTGATTGGTATTGAACAAGGTTGTCAACCCGCGGGTTGACCCGGACACAGTCGAGCTAGTGGGTCAAGGGTTAACGGGTCACCCGTTTTAGCCCGGAAATATGTAAAGAGTCATTATATTGTACTTATCCTCATAGATTATATCAAATACCATCTAACATATGAGTAATAACATATAACATTATATCAAAGTAACATGTCGTACTTAGATCCAACATATAGTGAAAATTCACACACACTTATATCACATCAATATTCAAATGTTCAACTAAGGAATCCAAAGATTGAGTTAGGCGAAAGCAAAATCGGAAAATAGGTGCATTTCGCAAACCAAAGAAAAAAATGACACAATTTGACCTCCAACCTGATATCTTGTAGCGGTCGACCCGACGGGTGCGTGCATCCCGTTTTTCTCACCGTGACAGGGTCAAAGTGGGTCGACCCGTGGGTTGACAACCTTGGTATTGAAATAAGAGCATATCATATGGTATAAAAAGCGTACCATGGTGGTATGAACATACCAAGACTGTATGATGATTCAATACATGATAGTAGGAGTATATTAACCATCATTTACGAGTTTCAACATTGTATACTACAAGATATCACCCCCATACCAAGATGGTATTGTGTGGTAATTTTTTGGTCTTGTATATATTTTGTTCACCCAGAAATTTGTAGATCCAATAGATCATGATGAACTCGTTCATTCTGTGCAAAATTTATAAAAAAATGACTTAAAAAAGAATGAGATACCATATGGTATGGGGTTGGTAACGAGAGAAATGATTTTTTTTCCTCAAAACATATTGATAATGGATCTCATTTTGTAGAGCACAATGAACGCATTCCATATGTGCAAAAAAATTGAAATTCGAGTTAAAACGAAGAAGATAAGAGTCGATTAAAAAAACTATAGAAAATAAAATTCTACAAATATATTATAGCAGAGTTGAGAGCAATTTTTCAGCATTTCAAATTTTTTGCAACGAGAGCGAAAGTAGGAAGCGTAATTGTGTCTTCACAATCATTATTTATTTTTTATTCATTAGAAAAAAATATATCAATCTCGAGATTCGAACCATGGTTTTTACAAACTAAGACAACAACCATTACCAATCACACTAAATAAATCTTTTGTATCCTTTTAAGTAAAAAATCTAAAAATCATATAACTTTTCCACTACTGTTAGCTAGCCAACTAACTTTTCCGTAAGTACTTTATTTGTTATTTGATATTAGAATTTTTTCATATTTTGATTATTTTAATTTGAGTTTAATAATAAATTTAATTTATATCTATCTTATAAATGGAAGATAATTTTAAAATTGAAACTCAAATATTATTGATTCGAATATTACATATTGAATTACAGTATTGAATATGTAGATGTGATGTAGAATTCTTAGCTTGGTATTAATTTTTAGAACTATTAATGCAACGATATTGTTATGCAAACTGTAAGTGACCAGTTTTTTGAAAAATTTAGTTTGGTTTACTGTTAAATCCTCACTCTCTTGATAATATTGCATGATTGGATACATGGGTCTGTTTAAACGAACACAATTTATGAATATCAATTTTTCTAGATGATTTCAATTATTTAAATCTTTTATCTTATAGGGTAACTGACCATATGTATCATTCATAGTTACTTAGTTTAATATGAAATAACCGCATTACAAGATAATTCATGAAAGTCGAGCTAGAGTTTTCATGAACGGATTGATGTGGTCATGTGCATTAGCAAAGTAGGTACCATAATATAGGTTTAAATTTTTTTCTGTTGAGTGATAAGATTGTACTTCAACTAAATTTAGAATATGTTGGTTGATAAATAATTTTTTTTTATTGCATAGAGTATGGATGGAAAATGTTATTGTATTGTGCTGAATACTTTAAGGTTGAGATACTGTTATATATGTATAGTTTCTCAAGCATAAGAACTAAATATTGAATAAAGGTTATGATCACGAGTTTCCTATTTATGCTACGTTTTTCAGACAAACTCCTTTTTTGTTATGTAATCTTCTTTTCAGCCATAGACAACTAAGTGACTACATCATTAAATTGACAAGTTATGAATAGTTATTCACAAGTGTTATAACCAAGGTTGTTACACCTCTATCGGGCAGCTGGTTGGACTAGGTCCGACCAAAGTCGTGTTCCAAAACGGGCTCTACAAAATTAAGTGCATGATCGTTAAAGAGGGGGAAGAAGAGAGATGGAAGGGGGAGGGCGGAGAGAGGTAAGAGGATGGTGAGTGGAATTTGAGTTTTTAATAGATATAAGTTATTACGTTACATTTCAGTCACTAAATTTCTATCTTATATGTAAATATATTTAGAAAAAGGTGTAAAACAACTCAAACAGATTGGATCTCAATCAAACTATTAAACTTCAAACTACTTGCTTGACCGGCTCAGCAACTTAAACCAGTTTGACAACTTTGGTTATAACAATTAAGCTAACAATGTTCATCATTGATGAAAAGTTATAAGAATTCGAAAATGAAAAAATAATTTCGATGTCACCTTATTATCATACGAAATTCAGCATTTCAAATAATTTAAAATTTTAAATACACATCATACATATATTGTATTCAATAACATTCCGACCAACGGGTCGGACAACAAGCTAGTGTCATTAATTCTCCACCCTTAGATTTGCAGCCCACTTTAAAAGAAGGATCCAAATTTGATTATTCA
This sequence comes from Linum tenue, assembly GCA_946122785.1. Classification (NCBI taxonomy): domain Eukaryota; kingdom Viridiplantae; phylum Streptophyta; class Magnoliopsida; order Malpighiales; family Linaceae; genus Linum; species Linum tenue. The sequence goes on from CAMGYJ010000002.1 coordinate 65,322,217, forward strand.
TTTTCAGCACACGAAGGTTACTCATCCTATCTTGAGCCCACAATACCACAAGCCGAGAGCTGCCCTATGCGAACGGTTAGCCACCCGTTCTCTTTTATTTTTTTCACTAGCGAGGGCCCCGACCATTTGGCCGGAGGAAGGTGAGGTATGAAATTTGATAATGTAATGGGGTTTATAGCTTATTGTTGTATAGTTTTTTTTTTGAAACACATGATAAAAATAGTGAATTTTAGTAGGAAAGAGACATGAATGATGCAACGAATCAAAAAGCAGCCTTATGAACCAAAATCAAGTACCTGTTACCTTGTGAAACAATATTATTTCTGGTAATATGATGAGGTTGAGTAAGTTTTATAGAAACCGAATTCCAGAAAATCGAATAAAAATCGCCTATCCCGCCGGTTTTCGAGAAATGAGCATCTCACAATCGTTGCTAGCTTTTACTCGGCCTGTTGGTCGATTAATTTTCGTTATAAAACTTTCATATTGTCATTATTGTGCTTTCTGGTTTTTTGCCAAGCCATGATAAAATCTAAAGAAATCAAGAATGAACAACACGATTTGGGATAGGAATCACCGTTCTTGTATCCCTAGATCTTTCTGTTTAGTTTTTTACTAACAAATACCAAACGATTCCCTATAATATACACTATAATTTAATCATTACGATATCAAATAATTACATAATATATATTTGAAATGATAAAAATTGGACTAATTGGGTTGATCGAGGTTGAACCATTGAATAACTTTAAAATACATTATATTTTAGCCACTAAGATTTAAAATAATAGCATAATATATATTATGCTAGAGAAAATAGCTTGTTTTAGAATGGCAAGCCTATGATGTTCATTTGTTTTACTTGATGGGCAAACCCCCTGTAGGTCAAACCCATTCAATTCTTTTATTTTATGATTAACGGTTAGCCCATTAGAATCCATGCATTAGTTTATTGTTAATTTTTTCTTCTTTTTAGCAATAAAAATGAGTATTGTTTTTGTCTTTTCATATATATTTTACCACCACGGAGAAATAAAAGGACTTAAAGAAAAAAATTGACACTCCTGGACCTGTTTAAATCCGCATGTGTACGGTAAGTTGGCCTGTTCCACAGAGGAAAAAGAAAAAAAATGACACTCCCTATTCTACACTTCCTACAAACTCTCCTGGAGCAGGGAATATGAAATGGGGGAAGGTTTTATTCCTTTCTGCGATTATATGTTTTTAATTTAAAAAGATATAACAAATGTACTTAGTGTGATTGGTTATGATTTTTGTTTTTCTTTAAAGTGGTCACAGTTCAAATCCTAGTAAGTGTCTTTTTAATGAATAAAAAAAAAGTAATTGCGAAGACCAAAATGCCCTTCCTACTTTCACTCTGGATGCAGGAAATTTGAAATGGGTCTTCAAGTTTTCTCATTTGGCTTTTATTTATTGTGTAGATTCATATGTCAACGGGGAAAATTTACTACTACTGTATTTATGTTGTGATTGACGTATTATTTTATATTTTTCATTCATGTTTCAGCGAGGAAAATTTACTACTACTGGTTTTATGTTGTCTTATTGCAATATTCTTGTAACAATAGAGGTATGACCATAATACTATGGAAATGAAAATTTTAAACATATTCAATTGGTAATTCTAATTTTTTTGAAAGTTCACAAATTTATTTTTTTAGGTACTTCATTAGCCCCATTTAGTATCAATATTGACACTAAGACGTAAGTAAAAAATAATGAGAGAAATTTGCGACATGAAAAGTTATGAAAAAATTGAGTGAGAAAAGGATATGAAAACAATATAGGCAATAAGATTTCAGTGATGAGTTCTGAAAAAATGTAGAGAGGAAATATGTTAAAAGTGAATCAAGTAAGATTTTGTCATAGAATCATTTGAATGAGTTATTTAGAAACTGAAACATTTGAAAAATGCATATATTTGGAATGTAAACATTTGCAAATGCGTTGGTTGTTAAAAGTTTCTAGATGAGTCATTCTTAAATGGATCATTTGTATAATGTTATTATTTTACCCTTATATTTAATTTAGGGTAATGACTATTTTTTATCTAAACCTTTTTTGGATTCTTTTTTATTAGCCAAACCTATCGAAATACTAAAAATTGCCCAAATGTTAACTTTCAGTTAGTAATTTTGTTAGTAATATTGATTGGGCAACATGATATTGACTTGGAAGAGATACATGAAGGTCAACATTCCAAAATTTTAGTATTTAACTAAGAAAAAAGTTACAAAATTATTAACGATAACGTAATAATGGCATATATTGATGCATTACGAAAGATTTGGCTACTTAATAGCATTTTAATAGGCTTGGATAATATAAAAGAATCTGAAAAAAGTTTGGATAAAAATAGACATTACCCTTTAATTTGTTATCCCGTTTCTATCCTAAAAAAACCAATAGTGCAACAAAATAATTTGCAACCAACAAAGCATATTTTTTTGGTACGAGCCATGCATAGTACTTTTTTTACAAAAGGTAACGACTCCATAATTCAAAAAATTTGGTTAATAACAAAGAATCATGTCGATGACCGACGAGTTGGAGTCGTCCATCTGGGTTGGTATGTGTCGGTTGCGAACGAAGGGGAAGAGAGTTGTGATGTCTAGGGAGAGTTGCGACTCATGCTTGAAGGCGGTAGCTCCGATGACAACGACAGTCGACATGGAATGATGAGAGTTGGGTGGAGATGACGTGATGGATGACCCCTCTTCACTGCTTGTGAAATTTTGGAAATAAAAATAATTCTAGGGTGGAAATGAAGCAATGATAGGGGAAACAAATAATAAAAAAAGAGGAAAGATTGAAGTGGGTTTAAAAAAAAGAAGCAAGGACATAACTGGGAAATTGAGGCTAAATAATGAGGCATTTGGAACTTACTCGATAGAGTCGATTTGGTCTTTCGTATAAAAAAAATAACTCATGCATTTTTCGTTAGCAAAAGAGTCATTTAGTACCAAATGAATCGAGCAAACGACCCCTCAAAGTTGTTTAAATGTTTTCAGCTTAATTTACTCTGTGATGCCAACTCCCGTTGCCACAACAACATATAAAAAAAAATTAAGGGCCTTTTCACTTTCTTTTTCTGTTTTCATTCCATAAATTTGACAACAGGAACAAGAAAATATGTTTACTTTTCATTATGTTTTCTGTTCATTTCCAACTACGAAAACAGAAAGTGGTAACTTTCTGCTATTTTCGAAAACGACAAAATATTGTTTCCACTAGTTTCCAACATGTTTTGTCATATTTTTAACGAAAAAAATGTCTTCCCCCGTTGAATCAGACGCTTGCATTAATCTCTTGCCAAATTGGCTAATCTGATACAACTAGTGTAGAGGCATACCTCTATGTAATCACAACTATACAACCCCCGCACCCTCCTGCTACTCTACACGTCCACATTAGCTATCTAAAACAATTCCTCCAACAGGTGCCCATTTGAGAATGCCACTAACTGAACATATTTAATCATACGAGCAAGAACTGTCATTTCACAGCGTGTCCCTCCATGAATGCGATTACAACCCTCCTTCCAAATTGTAGTCACAAGAACTGTTATAAACGCGCTGCTACGGATCGGGAAATCGACGGAATCGACAAAGCAAGAATACGAAAGCGAGAATCGAAAACACGACACACGATTTACGTGGTTCACTAACACGATGTGTGTTAGCTACGTCCACGGGCGAGAGAGAGAGCCGATTTCACTATATCAAGGAGATTACAGATTACAGAGGAGTATGAGAAGTATTTATAGTACTTCTCCATGTGGGTCTAAACCTAATCCAATCTAGCAAAGGAAACGGTTACAGACCAGACCCAGAACCCGAACCCAAATAACATTGAGCCCATACACCGTGGGTCGGGGGCGTTGCCCCTGGACCCCACTCGCTGACCGGGCAGCGAGACCCCCGATTACCAGTCGTAGCGGCTGATAGTCCGATTCAAGTCATATCAACAAATCTCCACCTTGACTTGAATCCTCTTCCTCTGAAAACTCTGATGTACTCTGCTCCTTCTCTCTCTCTCCCGCCATCAATGCCCCGCAGGGCGGAGTCACCCACTCAAGACATTCAGCAAGTCCAAGCAGTGTTGGAACTTGCCATGTGGAACCGGCTTCGTGAACATATCAGCAGGATTATTCGCGGTGCCAACCTTCTTCACCTTAATCCTCTTCTTTGTCCTCAAGAAATGATACCTCACATCGATGTGCTTAGTCCTCTCATGGTGGACTTGATCCTTGGCCAAGCATATTGCACTCAAACTGTCGCAATACACCACTGCCTGATCATGATGTAGACCCAGATCACCAACCAGTCCCTTCAACCATATTCCCTCCTTAGCAGCTTCTATCAACGCCATATACTCTGCCTCAGTAGTAGACAATGTCACCGCCGACTGCAGAGTTGCCTTCCAGCTCACTACAGAACTCCCAAGAGTGAATACATAACCGGTCATCGATCTCCTCGTGTCAACATCTCCAGCATAGTCCGAGTCAGAATACCCAGACACCAAGCACTCTGCATCACTTCCGAAGCTAATCCCCACATCAGGTGTACCCTTAAGGTACCGGAAGATCCTCTTCACAGCCTGCCAATGCTCCTTCCCAGGTTGTATCATAAACCTGCTGACAACACTAACAGCATGTGCAAGATCAGGTCTAGTGCATACCATAGCGTACATCAAGCTACCTACTGCACTAGCATATGGGACTCTCGACATGTACTCCTTCTCAGCCTCTGATTGCGGTGCATAAGCTGAGGATAGATGAACATTTGAAGCACTAGGAGTATTTAAGGGCTTTGCTGAAGACATGCCAAACCTCGACAATATCTTCTGGATGTAGCTCTTCTGTGACAAGAAAAGCTTTTTCTTCGACCTGTCCCTGTAAATCTCCATACCCAAGATCTTCTGAGCAGCTCCCAAATCCTTCATCTCAAACTCAGCACTGAGAAGCCCCTTTAACTTCTGGATATCAGACTTCGACCTCGCAGCTATGAGCATATCATCCACATACAGAACTAGATATATCATCGAACCATCCTCTGCCTTGCTGTGATATACACAACAATCATATGGACTTCTGTTGTAGCCCAACTCAAGCATGTAACTGTCAAATCTCTTGTACCACTGCCTCGGAGATTGCTTAAGTCCATACAAGGACTTCTTCAGCTTACAAACATAGTCTTCTTTTCCCGGAACCTCGAATCCTTCTGGTTGAGTCATGTAAATTTCTTCCTCCAACTCTCCATGTAGGAAAGCTGTCTTCACGTCTAGCTGCTCGAGCTCCAAGTCGTAATGTGCCACTATTGCTAGTAGCACTCTGATCGAAGTATGTCTGACCACTGGTGAGAAAATCTCATTGTAGTCAACTCCTTCCCTCTGCGAGAAGTCTCGTGCAACCACCCGAGCTTTAAATTTCATGCCCTCTTTAGAAGTGATTCCTTCCTTCTTCTTGTAGATCCACTTGTTTGTAACAATCTTCCTTCCCTGTGGTCTTTTGACTAGCTCCCAAGTCTGATTCCTGTCATGGGATTCCATCTCATCTCCCATTGCGGCAAGCCACTGATCAGCTTCACCACCCGAAAATGCTTCTCTATAGGACTGTGGCTCTCCTGCATCCACTTCCTCAGCAACCTGAAATGAATACGCCACCATGTCCTCGAAGCCATACCTCTGTGGAGGTATTCCTGCAGTCGCTCTCTTCGGTCTACCGGAAGCAATAGACTGTTTAGCTTGTGCACTTGACTCTGAAGTTTCTGGCTCTGCAGAGACATCCTCATCATGTTGATCTTCTCCACCTTGGTGCTCAAACTCACTCTCATTGAGAGTTTGCAGCTCCACCTGCTTATCAACATTCCTGCTACCTTCAACAACAGTAACCTTCAACATGGGGTTAAACATAGACTTCTCATCAAATATCACATTTCTACTAAGTATAACTCGATGCTCAGAAGGTGACCAGACTCGAAATCCCTTAACTCCATCTCCGTAACCCACAAATACACCCTTCTTTGCCCTTGGGTTCAGTTTACCCTCATCCACGTGATAATAAACAGGACACCCAAAAACTTTCAGTGAAGAGTAATCAGCAGGCTTACCATACCACACTTCATAAGGAGTCTTACACTCGATACCTGTGTGAGGTCCATGGTTGATCAGGAAGCACGCCATGTTTACTGCTTCTGCCCAGAATCTTCTCTCTAGTCCAGCATTAGAGAGCATGCACCGTGCTCTCTCCAGCAATGTCTGGTTCATCCTTTCTGCAACGCCATTCTGCTGGGGTGTATCTCTAACAGTCCGATGACGGGCAATCCCTTCATCCTTGCAGAATTCGTTGAACTCAGAACTGCAGAACTCCAGACCATTATCCGTTCGCAGCTTCTTGATCTTCTTCCCGGTATGATTCTCCACCAATGTCTTCCACTGCTTGAACTTCGTGAAAGCCTCACTTTTCTGCTTCATCATGAAAATCCAAGTAAATCTCGAATAATCATCAATAATAGACAGAAAATACCTGCTGCCTCCAATGGATTCAACTCGTGAAGGACCCCAACAGTCGGAGTGGAGGTAATCCAGTATCCCCTTCGTCCGGTGGATACCCTTCTTGGGAAACTTGCTGCGATGTAGCTTCCCAAACACATAATGCTCACAGAATTCCAAATTCTGCACCTTGTGCCCGCAAAGAAGATCCCTCTTTGATAGAACTTGCATCCCCCGTTCACTCATATGCCCCAGTATCATATGCCAGAGAGTGGTCATATCTTCCTGTTGAACCTGAGACGATGCAACTGCAGCAGAACCAGACAACACAGACCCTTGTAATGCATACAAGGTCCCACGCTTCACGCCCTTCAGCACCTTCCTTGAACCTTTGCAGACATACACAACTCCACCTTTTCCTTTGAAGCTGAAGCCCTTGCTGTCGAGTAGACTCAGGAGATCAGGTTCTTTGTCATTCGTGGAACATGCCTGACATCATTCAAGGTACAGAACGAACCATCATGTGTCCAAACCTTTATGGACCCGATTCCAACAACCATGCAGACAGCTCCATTAGCCATGACCACGTTACCACCATCTATCTGCTCGAAGGTTGTGAAGCAATCCCTGTTTGGAGACATATGGTATGAGGCTGCAGTATCCAGAAACCACACATCACCACGATGTGCCTTTTCATCTACAGCCAAGGCGAGATCGTCTTCAGAACTGTTGTCCACTTCTGCCACGACAACTGAACCTTGTTTCTTTTGTTGCCCTCTTCTCTTGGGACAGCTGTACTTCCAATGCCCCACTTCCTTACAGTTGTGACAAGCATCACCTGGCTGTGGACCGGGACCCTTGGAATTCTTGCTCGAATTCCCTTTACCAGATTTCTTCTTTCCCTTTCCACCTGTAACAGCCAAACCCGATGCCTCACCACCTGTACCAGAACCAGACGCCTTATGCCTGATCTCTCTCGTATGAAGAGCAGACCTGACATCCTCCAATGACACGCTTTCTTTACCAGCAATAAAAGAATCGACGAAATTCTCATATGAACTCGGCAAAGAAACCAGTAGGATTAGGGCAGCATCCTCGTCATCAACTTGAACATCTATATTACGCAGATCCAGCAAAATAGAGTTAAGCTATTCGAGATGTTCCCTCAAAGGCGTACCTTCTTGCATCCTCAAGCTGAACAACCGTTGCTTGAGATGCAGCTTGTTGGTTAGAGACTTCGTCATATACAGACTCTCCAGTTTCAACCACAAGCCCGCGGCAGTCTTCTCAGCAGCGACTTCAATGATGACGTCATCAGACAACGATAGCATGATGGTCGAGTGGGCCTTCTCCTCCAGGGTATTCCACTCATCGTCATCGACCGCTGCCTTCTTCTGTTTCGCAGACAGCGGCCCCCACAGCCCTTGTTGTTTCAATAAAGCCTGCATCTTGATCTGCCATATAGCGAAGCTGTTCTTCCCCGTGAACTTTTCGATCTTCATGTTCACCGACGTCATTCTTCTGAATTGAAAAACCTAGCCTGATTTCCAGCCGCGCTCTGATACCACTTGTTATAAACGCGCTGCTACGGATCGGGAAATCGCCGGAATCGACAAAGCAAGAATACGAAAGCGAGAATCGAAAACACGACACACGATTTACGTGGTTCACTAACACGATGTGTGTTAGCTACGTCCACGGGCGAGAGAGAGAGCCGATTTCACTATATCATGGAGATTACAGATTACAGAGGAGTATGAGAAGTATTTATAGTATTTCTCCATGTGGGTCTAAACCTAATCCAATCTAGCAAAGGAAACGGTTACAGACCAGGCCCAGAACCCGAACCCAAATAACATTGAGCCCATACACCGTGGGCCGGGGGCGTTGCCCCTGAACCCCACTCGCTGACCGGGCAGCGAGACCCCCGATTACCAGTCGTAGCGGCTGATAGTCCGATTCAAGTCATATCAACAAGAACACACCATAAAAGACCAATAACTCGGTCATGATCAGATGTCTTTGCAGAAGCCTCAATGGCAGCTGCAACTGTAGTATCCCAAGAGGTGCGAGAAAATAATTGTGCTAGACCAAGATGCTAAACCAACTCTTTAAAAAAACTCAAATGAGAAGAACAAATGTTCCCGTGATTCATCAGCCACATCACATAACAAACATGTTGGATCAATCAAGTTACCCCACTGCTTCAATTTATCCTTTGTAATCATACTGTCAAGCGGTACTAGCCATGCAATAATACTGAACCTAGGAGTGCATAATTGATTCCAAATCACTCTATCCAACGCACATGCTTCACATGCACTCTGTTAGAGTTCCAGACAGTACTTACAGAGTATGTAGGCATAGGAGCTCCATCCCACAACACCTCTGTTCCTTGTTTACTAAGCTTGGATCCAATCAATCCTCTGTGCTTTAGAATTTTGCGCCACTCCCAGGAACCAGTAGAAGTTAGCTTCAGTGAGGAACTAGAATCCTCCCCACACCGGTAAGTCTTCATCCAGGCTACCCAAATAGTCCTTGACTCCATTAAGAACAACCAGAGCATTCTTCCCACACACGCAATGTTCCATGATATCAGATCTTTAACTCCCATCCCATCTTCCTTCTTTGGTTTGGCTACCCTTCCCAAGCAACTTTGACTTTTCCTTCCCCATCTACATGCCACAGAAAGTTCAAACATGATCTATACAGTCTCTTTATCACCTTCTTAAGCAGCAAGAAAATCTGCATCCAATATTGAATTATGCCCATGAACACTGAAGACACTAGCTCAAGTCTCCCAGCATAGGATAGTTTCTTTCCCCTCCTGGTCTTAATCTTCTTGGTAAGTTTATCAACTAAACAGTCTACTTCTTTAATTAGAAGACAACTTTCCAGTTAATAAAGGCAACCCCAAGTATCTACCCGGCAAATGACCCTCCTGAAACCTAGTAAGCTGCAAAGCTTTTGCCTTATACTTTACTGACTCCCCTCCAAAGTAAACTTTACATTTTGTTGGATTGCATTTCAATCTGATAACTTGTAAAACTCTTCCAGAAACATTTGCGCTCTTCGAATAGCTTGCCCTCACCCAACTGTAAAGATTAGTAAGTCATCTGCAAAGCTAAGGTGATTGAGACTGATTTTCTTGCATAAAGGGTGGAAAGGAACTGTGCTAGCCACTGCTTCCTGCCTCATCAGACCCGAAAACCCCTCCATAGCAATGGTAAATAAGTAAGGTGATAATGGATCACATTGTCTAACCCCCTTCTGAGCTCTAAAAACCCCACACAGACCCATTGATATTGATACTATAATGAGTTGTTTGTAAGCAATATGCGTATCCAATTCACAAATTGGTATGGGAAAGCCATCAGTTTCATCATAATTCAAAAATAATAGCATCTAACTGAATCGAATGCTTTCATGATATCCACGTACATTGATTGCATATCTAGAAGATAAATTTCTGTTATGGTCATAACGAGAAAAATAGAAGGAAGGGTAAACTTGTTACGATTTAGAAGTAGAAGGATATGTTTGTGTAAAAATATTAGTAGAAGGATACGTTTATTAATTATCAAACTAAAGGGTACATAATGCTATTAATCCTAATAAGAACGAAAATTTTACATAATTATGCAAATTTTCTGTAAACAGGTAGGCATGCAATTGATAGTAGGGAATTTCCTTTTTATAATTTATAAATTTTGAGCCATTACTTTGTATAATTTATCTGTTTTTCAAATATAATCTTTTTAAGATTCTATCATTATCTTTTAGATTTATTCGGTGATATATGATGTCATCTTGATTTTTTTTCTTAGAAGTGATGTCATCGATCGTTAGTTATATCCGTGCGATGTGTGGTCAATATGCCCTGCCAAAAAATATATATTTCTTTTTAAACTTTTGAAAAAAAAGGCAGAAAAAACGAAATCCCAACTTGACCTTTATATAAAAAAAATAAAATATAAATGAACAGCTCTTAGGTATTATTATTGCTTTGCTGTGCTGCTGCTGGTGATGACAATAAACCATCGATCTAGCTATTTCCCACCCAACGTCTCACCTTCCTCCTCTGCCGACCTCATGAGCAGCGTTCCCCACGCGCCGGCGCTATTTGCCACTCCGTCGCCGGCGGCGGAGGAAGCCAGCTCCCCGAGCAGCAGCAGCAGCAGCAGCAGCAAGAAGTCGGCGTACAGAGGGGTGAGGACGCGGCCGTGGGGGAAGTACGCGGCGGAGATAAGGGATTCGACCCGGCGCGGCGCGCGGGTGTGGCTGGGGACATTCGACACACCGGAGGCGGCGGCGCTGGCGTACGACCAGGCGGCGCTGTCCCTCCAGGGGGCCAAGGCCGTCCTCAACTTCCCCGCGGATGACGTCAGCAGGTCCCTCCGGGAGATTGGGTTCGACGCCGAGCACTCCTCCCCTGCCCAGGCGCTCAAGAAGTCGCATTACATCAGGCGCAAGGCCCTCCGCCGGCAGAACAAGAGAGTCAAGGCCAAGGCCAAGGAGGAGGAAGAAGAAGTGGTGGAGTTTGAAGATCTTGGAGCTGCTTTCTTGGAGCAATTGCTGTGCGAGAGCTCCTGTAGTACTGGGGCAACCAGCGGCGAATCCAGGATTGGGTAGAGTATTGGGTCACAATGGAAAAAAACGAGAAGGCTGGGCCGTAACACGAAGAACATTGAAACAAACACCAAAAATCGAAAATTTACAAGTACTATATTAGCTCCGGGATTGAGGAAGGGCTGGGCCGGTGGTCCATAAATCCGCCGCTGGGAGCAACTGCTTAGTGGGTTTAGCTGCGCTGATGATGATTTCATGGGATGGGAAATTCAGGGGTACGTGCTACCTTCAAGTAACTTCTTCATCTTGGACTCTGGCTTTCTTCAGGTTATGTTATGATCATCATGTCCTAATTCATGACGATGCAGTATCAGTATGCGTGTATGTATGAATGTATGTATATATAGTATTTTTGTACGTTAAATGTATGTATATAGTTGAATTACTCGATCAATTTTCTGTAGTCATTCATATCTGCAACTTTCCAATGGATTAATTAAGCAAATGGGGCGAAAGTTGAGTGGTACTCATGGCCATGGGGGACCAGCGTCTTATTTCTCTTTACAGAAGGTCTAATCTCACAATTCATCAACTTGCCAAATCCACTGCGAAAGTACTACAGGGAAAAGGTTCAGAGGATAAGGCGTTGTATAGTGTCATGTAATAGCAAGTAGAAGTAGTTACTAGTTAGTAGTTAGTACCACCATGGACAAAATGCTCCCAGAAAAAGTGAATGTTTTATTGCTGCTATTTTAGGCAAGAGTTACTTTGTCCTATTGGCATGATCAATCCGTGTTAAGTAATATACTTTAGAAAATTCAATCCATTTTAATTTTAGGTGTTTTTCATCGAATATAACCAGAAAGATAGTTGATTTTGTGCGTATTTTAAGTAACCAAATCAAAGATCATATGTGGATGGATTTTCTAGAACCGCATGCGGGTATGGTTCGGTAAGTCATATTACAACGCCACCTACAAGAAATGAGTATGATATAAAAAACGTGGTTAGAAAATAATATGTAGAAAAATGATTCCATCCGAACCCGTTATCATTGATATACTACAATAACTTTGTTACAAATTATGTGAAAAAAGATAATAAAAAAAAGTAATTGAAAATATACTTCAAAATAGTAACTATTATATATAATACGAGAAATAATTCAAAAATATTAATGAAAAATAGTTCAAAAATATTGTTCAAAAATAATTGGAAAGTAACGAGTTTACGAATACAAAATAAAAAAGGATTGGTATTGGATATAAGAAAAAAGGAGTGTTAAGATTGAAAAATAGTTACAAAAATCAAATCATTTGGGAATAAGTCATTTACAAGTAATTCATTTTGACTTTTGTTGATAAACAAGTCATTTGATAGCATAGCTCATATATAGCATGCAAAAGACTCTTCAATGTCCTAATTCATCATCATAGCCCATATGTATAGTGAAGTACGTTTCTAGCATTTACCCATTATTTTGCAACTCCGATCAGTAGTACATGAAGATGGAGTGGGGTAGGTGCAGAGAGAGCAGGACAGCAGCAGGTAGCCTTTGCGGTTTACAAAAGGTCTAATGTCATAATTGAATTTGCAAAAAATGAGGGCAGACGATCACAGGAAAAGTTGAAGAAAGGGACTGTTTTGTCTTGTCTGTCATCAATATATTGTGCCAATTAAATCCCCGCAAAGGGGAATGAGTTTGTGGCTGCTATTTTTTGTAAGAGTTGGTGTCTCACCACCAGTCGGCAAACCAAGATCCATCTTATCGTTTCCTTATTTCTTTCTTAATGGTCTTCTTTGCCAGAATGGGTGAACTCGATCGTCATATTTGTGCAAATTTTTTTAAAATTTCGATTAAAAAAAAAGTAAATACAAATTGATTAAACTAGAAAAATTCGGATCAAAGTGAAGTGAACCCTTGTTTATCCTATTCTTATCTGCAGCTAGCTAGCTAGCAAGCAAGCCTAGCTATCTAGCCAGAGACCTAGTTAACGCTTAGTTCAAGTGTGTCCTTTGGCTATATGCCGTCGTTGCTCATGAAGTGAGGTTACTGTTTGGATTTTGGAGATGGGTAGATAACAATTGATGATGCTTATGTGATAATAATCAATGCCCTTTACCTAATTCTGCAGTACAGCTAGCTTCTTGGTTTGCTGTTAGTAGGAAAATAACAACAAAATGGTACGTGGGTTCATTTCCCTTTCAATTAAAGAGACCTCTCTCTCCGCCATCGTCGTCATGATCAATCCCTTTCATGAAGAAGCCAGTAAGAGTCAACCAGCTGCAGAGGGGAAGTGAGCAAGAATATGCTCTTATTACTCTGTTCCTGTAGAAGCCAGCAAGAAGGCTTGTTTTTATGCAAGCAAGAACAACAGTCTTTGTAGCAACTTCGAACATTTTGTTTGAATCCTTACAGATATCCAATCTTTCATCCAATGCCTTGAATTTTTATAAAAACGTACCTAATTTAATGTGGTAGAGACCCCTGGACTCGACTCGCATCCATGCTTCTCGAATTGAGCTCCAAAGTAGGCTTCACAAACACGTTCTCAGACTTGGCCATTTTCAGGCAGTTTCCCAGTTTTGGCATAGCCTTTTGATCAGGTTCAAAAATGGTCTTCTGGACTTCCTATCGAGCTCCCAAGTACCGTAATGTGTAGAGGGACACTTCAGCTTCAAAACAAGTCATTAATCTCCAATTTCCATCTAGCCAATTGTAAGATATGAATCTCCAAAGTAGACACCATGAAACTGTTTTTACACTGAAACAATAGATTAGGTCGACCTAATCCTACATGAGGTCGACCGAAAAGTGCATGTCACCGTGACATGCATGTCACCGTAGTAAAGTTCTTAATTATTTATATTTTTTATGTTACGTTTAAGTCTATCAAACCGTTTAATTTTATTGACAAATTTTCGATCGAGATAATACATAAAGAAAGAATATATATGTCGTACATTCGAAAAAATATCATCATTATTTAAGAATATAAAATGTAAAAATATATTATTGATCTCATTTTCATAATGATAATTAAGCCCCGTTAAAATGCTATTGGTTAGTTGATAGTTAAGAAATATAGAGTATAAAAGGTCAATGGAATTCCCACACGACCCATAAATAGTTTGAAACTAAATTAAACCTCACAACCTACATAAAGGGTTCAATGCTCTCCTTTTAGGAACAATATGCCACTAATAAAAAAAATGCAAAGTTGTTGATTCAAGTCAACTATATACAAACCACTCAGCTAAGAGAGGACCATCAAAACTTGAGAGTAAACAAAAAAAATTAGGGTTACCTCCAATCTACACAATAAATAAAAGCCAAATGAAAAAACTTGAAGCCCCATTTCAAATTTTCTGCATCCAGAGTGAAAGTAGGAAGGACATTTTGGTCTTCACAATTACTTTTTTTTATTCATTAAAAAGACACTTACTAGGATTCGAACAATGACCACTTTAAAGACAAGCAAAGATCATAACCAATCACACTAAGTACATTTGTTGTATCTTTTTAAATTAAAAACATATAATCGCAGAGAGGAAAAAACTCTTCCCCCATTTCAAATTCCGTGCTTCATGAGCGTTTGTAGGAAGGGTAGAATAGGGAGTGTCAATTTTTTTTCTTTTTCCTTTGTGGAATGAGCCAACTTACCGTACACATGCGGATTTAAACGGGTCCAGGAGTGTCAATTTTTTTCTTTAAGTCCTTTTATTTCTCCGTGGTGGTAAAATATATATGAAAAGGCAAAAACAATACTCCTTTTTATTGCTAAAAAGAAAAAAAATTAACAATAAACTAATGCATGGATTCTAATGGGCTAACCGCTAATCATAAAATAAAAGAGTTGAATGGGTCTGACCTACACGGGATTTGCCCATCAAGTAAAACAAATGAACATCATGGGTTTGTCATTCTAAAACAAGCTATTTTCTCTAGCATAATATATATTATTCTATTATTTTATATCTTAGTGGCTAAAATATAATGTATTTTAAAGTTATTCAATGGTTCAACCTCGACCAACCCAATTAATCCAATTTTTATCATTTCAAATATATATATGTAATTATTTGATATCATAATGATTAAATTATAGTGTATATTATAGGGAATCGTTTGGTATTTGTTAGTAAAAAATTAAACAGAAAGATCTATTTGGTTATTTTTAACATTAAAACAATCCTAAACATTTTCAATTTCCTTTCGAAATTATATAGTTTTATTCCCGAATCAGTTTTTTGCAAATGGCGAATTGCAGTCATCTCTTTTCTTTCATTATTTTTTATTTTCAAATAGAAAGTTTAAAAGTAAAGAATAATTAGAGTGACATGGGTCGGTCAAACAAGCTGAATTTCAAGTTTTGGCCCGTTTTGATCAAGTCTAATTTATAATCACATGGTTCCCTGATACCCGATAAAAATCTCAATCCAAACCAGTTTGGCAGGTGAGTCCGTGTTTACCACCATTTTCTAGGGATACAGGAATGGTGGTTCCTATCCCAAATCGTGTTGTTCATTCTTGATTTCTTTAGATTTTATCATGGCTTGGCAAAAAACCAGAAAGCACAATGATGACAAGATGAAAGTTTTATAAAGTAAATTAATCGGCCAACGGGCCGAGTAAAAGCTAGCAACGATTGTGAGATGCTCATTTCCCGAAAACCGGCAGGATAGGCGATTTTTTATTCGGTTTTCTGGAATTCGGTTTCTATAAAACTTACTCCACCTCATCATATTACCAGAAACAATATTGTTTCACAAGGTAACAGGTACTTGATTTTGGTTAATAAGGTTGATTTTTGATTCGTTGCATCATTCATGTCTCTTTCCTACTAAAATTCACTATTTTTATCATGTGTTTCCCAAAAAAAACTATACAACAATAAGCTATACACCCCATTACATTATCACATTTCATACCTCACCTTCTTCCGGCCAAATGGCTGGGGCTCACACTAGTATACTAATAGACTTGATCAAAGTACTAGGCACAAAATTAGACACTCTGTATTCATCTTCTTACTCATGGAGTAGTTCCCCAATTCACTCGGGTATTGTGAATCCTAGTCTAGGATGTGTTAGATGGTAGGAATTGAATTCTATGTGTGATGGGTTTGTGTTTAATATAATGTTTGAGGTATTTTTTAAGATTCTTGAGTGTTTTTTTTCATATCTCAAAGTTATGTCAAATTGACCTAGGTGGAGGAAATCCCCTTGTGGACCATAATAAGCTAGGTTTCATAGCCAATTCCGCAATTAAGGACATGCCTCAAACATCGGATTAGTTCCATGAATGTATCGTGATTGGTTACTTTTTCCCGTTATGAATTAGCTTCTGGAGTGGTCTTGGCAATTATTAGTCGATTAGTCAAGATCAGAGTTAGCTTCCTAGCTTATTGTGACAATCCTCGGTTAATCGACTAAGAGAGTGGGGTCTCCCTACTAATTGCACCTTCCTCACAGTATATGAATACTACTTTCTACACTAGAGTTTCATTTGGTTGACCTTGACACGAGACTAGGGGGAGCAATACCCGAGTCAAGTTTTCTCACGTCAAATTCATCACAATTTACTTTCTTGTGTGCTTTCAACTGTAGTTCTTTAGCTTTAACTCCAAACCGTTAGCTAGATAAAAATTTAAAAACGATTGAAGTAGGGGTACATGGACCACCTCGGGTTGACAATTAAATACTTTCCTTATTCTACACCTAGTCATTTGTTATACTTGGCCATCGATTGAGTCCCGGACCGAGGATCGAGTTGAAATCACCCACCGGCAACCAAGGTTCAAGAGTCTGGGAAGCCAATGCGGTGATTCTGTCCCAGAGCTCTTGTCTCATTGCTGCGTTGGGGCTAACATAGACAGCCAAAATAACCACTTCCACATTTACGAGCATTCCGCGTCTGATATTTGAAATGAACCATTTGCTCTCATACTTCAAGGTCGCGTCACTAGGCCACGACTTTTTGTTTCGAGCCGGATTTCCCCACTGTTGGGCCTATATTTCGGGCCGGCTAAGCCTCTTTACTGGGCCTCTTTTCATGTCCCCAACAAAAAAGCACCCATCAATGCAGTGATGCAAATACTCAAGTAAGTTGAACCCAACACGATTCAGAAACCTTCAAACACGTGAAAAGTGGAAAAAATCCCAAAGTACACTAGTTTTTAAAAAAAATTCCCAAAATACATAAGTTATAAAAAAAATTCCAAAAGTACACATGTTTGAGCATCATCGTTTTAGACAAAAACGGTGAAGGTCATCACCGCTTTTGACCAAGACGGTGAATACTTCACCGTTTCAAACTAAAACGGTGAAGGGTTCACCGCGTTTGTTAAGAACGGTGAATACTTCACCGTTTTAAACAAAAACGATGAAGTATTCATTTGAATTCCAAGTATTTTGATAACTCTAAATGGTTCTCCTCGTCGATACGATCGCGCTGCCGAAAACGGCTCGTTATTTCGACCTCAAACGAATAAGATACGCGCGTTTTAGTTTTTAGTACGCAAAAGTTACTTTAACGACATGTGCAGCTTTGAACTCACTTATCTCACTCGTTTGGACTCGGAATTGAGATCTGTAAAATTCTATGTGATCGTGGTTGATTTTCCCAACTTTTTTGTGTTGAGGGAAGATAATGATTCTTGATAAAATGATCCAGAATATTCATTCGACAACTTAAGTGCGTAAGATAGTTTTTAGACCATGCAAACTCAAATAACAACACCTAAAAATCACAAAAACAACATTGATAGTTCACTACAATGATAAAACGATAAATTCACTCATTTGCTTGATTTTGGCCCCCATCTCCACCTCTTCCTCCTCGTCCTCCACGAGTTTGTTGTTGCGGCCCCCATCTCCACCTCTTCCTCCTCGTCCTCCACGAGTTTGTTGTTGCGGATGTTGGAATTGAGAGAACCATATGTAACAACATCATGGGTTCTCTCAATTCCAACATCCGCAACAACAAACTCCGAACCCCCCGATCATTCGTCAAGCTACCGGTCCAACTCAGCCACCACCACCACCATATGTAACCCCAGTTGGGGCTCGGGTCAAGAGAAATCCGCGACCAGCCGTTGAGCGAGCCCGCCAAGAAGCAGTGGCGGAGGGGGGAAGAAGGGGTCGAGGACGTCGTGGAGGACGAGGAGGAAGAGGTGGAGATAGGGGCCAAAGTGAAGCAAATGAGTGAATTTATCATTTTATCATTGTAGTGAACTATCAATGTTGTTTTTGTGATTTTTAGGTGTTGTTATTTGAGTTTGCATTGTCTAAAAACTATCCTACGCACTTAAGTTGTCGAATGAATATTCTGGATCATTTTATCAAGAATCATTATCTTCCCTCAACACAAAAAGGTTGGGAAAATCAACCACGATCACATAGAATTTTACAGATCTCAATTCCGAGTCCAAACGAGTGAGATAAGTGAGTTCAAAGCTGCACATGTCGTTAAAGTAACTTTTGCGTACTAAAAACTAAAACGCGCGTATCTTATTCGTTTGAGGTCGAAATGACGAGCCGTTTTCGGCAGCGCGATCGTATCGACGAGGAGAACCATTTAGAGTTATCAAAATACTTGGAATTCAAATGAAGGCTTCACCGTTTTTGTTTAAAACGGTGAAGTATTCACCGTTCTTAACAAACGCGGTGAAACCTTCACCGTTTTAGTTTGAAACGGTGAAGTATTCACCGTCTTGGTCAAAAGCGGTGATGACCTTCACCGTTTTTGTCTAAAACGGTGATGCTCAAACATGTGTACTTTTGGAATTTTTTTTATAACTTATGTATTTTGGGAATTTTTTTAAAAAACTAGTTCTTTAGCTTTAACTCCAAACCGTTAGCTAGATAAAAATTTAAAAACGATTGAAGTAGGGGTACATGGACCAGCTCGGGTTGACAATTAAATACTTTCCCCATTCTACACCTAGTCATTTGTTATACTTGGCCATCGATTGAGTCCCGGACCGAGGATCGAGTTGAAATCACCCACCGGCAACCAAGGTTCAAGAGTCTGGGAAGCCAATGCGGTGATTCCTGTCCCAGAGCTCTTGTCTCATTGCTGCGTTGGGGCTAACATAGACAGCCAAAATAACCACTTCCACATTTACGAGCATTCCGCGTCTGATATTTGAGATGAACCATCTGCTCTCATACTTCAAGTCGCGTCACTAGGCCACGACTTTTTGTTTCGGGCCGGATTTCCCCACTGTTGGGCCTATATTTCGGGCCGGCTAAGCCTCTT
Source organism: Linum tenue (assembly GCA_946122785.1). NCBI lineage: Eukaryota > Viridiplantae > Streptophyta > Magnoliopsida > Malpighiales > Linaceae > Linum > Linum tenue. The sequence goes on from CAMGYJ010000002.1 coordinate 65,341,565, forward strand.
TACTGGGGCCTCTTTTCATGTCCCCAACAAAAAAGCACCCATCAATGCAGTGATGCAAATACTCGAGTAAGTTGAACCCAACACGATTCAGAAACCTTTCAAACACGTGAAAAGTTAGGTAGAATCTTTTTAAGGGGCGATGTTTTGTAACCAAAGTTGAACCACCAGGATCCGTTTCTGCGGTGTGTAAAAATGAAATCTTCCCCCCGCGTTTCCCCCGAAATGCACGCTATTATCAAATCAAGAAAGGTGGCATATCTCTGTAGCATAAGCAATCAGGCGGACCTTTGTTAGTTGTTAGTGGGCTGGCAACAAAAGCAAATCTATTCAAATTAGTAAATATAATAATAACTAAACATTAATAAAGATGAGAGGCAATAATGAAAGCGGCGTCGTAGTGGGTGTTTTGTTTGTGCGGTAATGATAGAGCCAGTTGACCGAGGATGGACGGACGGAAGCAAATGGAGAAGGTACGAGTGCCGAAAAGGCAGCGCGCTGGGTGCGGAGGATTGGAATATACCTAGGAATAATCTCCGCGCACCACAACAACAGAAACCACACTCCGCAACTGAAAACAGGGGAAACAAGGATTTTTGTATGAGATGTAGGAGTGTGAGTTTTGTTTCCCTTTTCTCTCCTTTATTTATTCTCTCCAGTCCAGCAATCATATTAATTAATTTATATACATAATTAAAAGAAACGCATCACGTAACAATACAACAGTCGCCGTGTAACAGAAGAGAAGAGAAGAGAAGAGAAGAGAATCCGCCAAAAGGCCAAGAAAGGGCTATAAATACGGGACTCCGGGGATCGGGACACCCACTCTGCATTCTGTTAAACCTGATCTGCTGCACCTCCCTCCTTCTTCCTCCCACAACAACAACATTTCCGTATAAACAGGCTGATCGAGAGAGCGCGTAGTAATAGCAAACACGTACGAAACTGATTTCCAAAACAAGAGAGAATACATATACACATACACAGTTAAAAAAAAAAAAAAATTCCCTATCATTGTTTGTTGGTGATCTCTGCTTTCCCACTACTCCCTGCCACCTCCTTCCTTCTCCGGCGCGGTGACCAGGCCAGCTTTGTTTCTGTCTCATCAGGTATATTTGATTTCACAGTCCTCCTCCTCCTTAATTCCTGTGCGGATTTGTTTGTGTGTGTTTAATTATGTAATTAGTTGTTTGCATGCAAAAAAGGTGCCGCTGTCTCTGGCCACGGCTTTTTTCTTCTTCTTCTCCCTCTTTTTCATTTCTCTTGTTGCTTTTCCAGATTAATATTCCGGATTTTGCAAGCGTGTGAAATCCCATCGAAAAAGCTCTGATTTCAATTTTTTAGGTGAATTAATTCAGCGTTCCTTAATTTTTTTGTTTCTCTCTTGTTGTTAGAAGGTCGATTTTCCGGACCGAATAGGTAATTTAACATAAAGAAGTGAAGATATACAAGGCGGGCAGAGGCTGTTGTTGTTACACTTGTGAACATGCATGAATGGGTGCAATTAATGCAACAACAACAACAGATAAATGACAATTTTTCCGATTTTGATTGATTGCTGAAAAAAACCCAATAGAAAGTGAACAGTTAAGACGACGATGCCAGTACCACGTCTGCAAACACGCTTAGCTAATTGTTATCCATCTGTTCTCCATATTTAATTTTCTTTCAATAATAATAAAAATCCATAATTTCGATAAATTCCTGGAGATATTTAGCCTTTATTGTAGGATCAAGGCCTTGCTTAGCTGGCCTGATTTTAGTTACTTGAGTTGACCCCTTCAATATCTCATCTCAATCCCCTAAAAATCTCGTCTTCTGTTATACTTTCTATTTATCTACGTCTCAAATTTTGATTTCTATTAATAGGAAATAGTAAATAGTAGCCAAATACTAGGCAACCTCAGTAAGTACTCCCATTCGTAACGGAATTCCAAATTCCAATCCCAACTCGTGACACTAGTGCTAATTAATTAATTACTTAATTAATTATTGGTGGTGGCAGAAACAGCTCAGAGGTCCTGAGCCATGGCGGGGGACTTGCAGGTTCTGAACGCCCTGGACGTGGCGAAGACGCAGTGGTACCACTTCACCGCCGTCATCATCGCCGGGATGGGATTCTTCACCGACGCCTACGACCTCTTCTGCATCTCCCTCGTCACCAAGCTCCTCGGACGCATCTACTACCACGTCGACGGCGCCCCCAAGCCGGGCTCCCTCCCGCCAAACGTCGCCGCCGCGGTCAACGGCGTCGCGCTCTGCGGCACCCTCGCCGGCCAGCTCTTCTTCGGGTGGCTCGGGGACAAGCTGGGCCGGAAGAAGGTGTACGGCCTCACCCTGATGCTGATGGTGATCTGCTCCGTCGCGTCGGGCCTCTCGTTCGGGCACGAGCCCAAGTCCGTGATGGCCACGCTCTGCTTCTTCCGCTTCTGGCTCGGGTTCGGGATCGGCGGCGACTACCCGCTCTCCGCCACCATCATGTCCGAGTACGCCAACAAGAAGACGCGCGGCGCGTTCATCGCCGCCGTCTTCGCGATGCAGGGGTTCGGCATCCTCTCCGGCGGCGTCTTCGCCATCATCATCTCCTCCGCCTTCAACTTCTGGTTCCGCGCCCCGCCCTACTCGGTCGACCCCGCCGCCTCCACCGTCCCGCAGGCCGACTTCGTCTGGCGGATCATCCTCATGGTCGGCGCTCTGCCGGCGCTGATGACGTACTACTGGCGGATGAAGATGCCGGAGACCGCAAGGTACACCGCGCTTGTCGCCAAGGACGTCGGCCGCGCCAACAAGGACATGGCCAAGGTGCTGGACACGGAAATCGAGGAGCAGAAGCCGGCGGCGGCGGAGGAGGAGGAGATTATTGCGAGGAGCCGCCAACAACAACAACAGGGCTACGGCCTCTTCTCCCGCGAATTCATCCGGCGGCACGGGACCCACCTGCTGGGGACCACCACGACGTGGTTCCTGCTGGACATCGCGTTCTACAGCCAGAACCTGTTCCAGAAGGACATCTTCAGCGCCGTGGGGTGGATCCCGCCGCCGCAAACCATGAACGCGATCCAGGAGGTGTACAGGATCGCCAGGGCGCAGACGCTGATCGCGATGGTCAGCACGGTGCCGGGGTACTGGTTCACGGTGGTGCTGATCGACGTGATCGGCAGGTTCGCCATCCAGCTGATCGGGTTCTTCTTCATGACGGTGTTCATGTTCGCCCTGGCGATCCCGTACGACCACTGGAAGCAGAGCGGCAACCGCATCTGGTTCGTGGTGCTGTACGCGCTGACCTTCTTCTTCGCGAACTTCGGTCCCAACGCGACGACGTTCGTGGTCCCCGCGGAGATATTCCCGGCGCGGGTGAGGTCGACTTGCCACGGGATATCGGCGGCGTCCGGGAAGCTCGGGGCGATCGTGGGGGCGTTCGGGTTCCTGTATCTGGCGCAGGACCGGGACAAGGCCAAGGCGGATGCAGGTTACCCGGCCGGGATCGGGGTGAGGAACTCGCTGATTGTGTTGGGGTTCGTCAACTTGCTGGGGCTGCTGTTCACGTTCTTGGTGCCGGAATCCAAAGGGAAGTCGCTGGAGGAGATGTCTGGGGAGCAGGAGGAGGATGACTCTGCAGCAGCTTCCAACAATGATAATAGGACTGTTCCGGTAACAGTCGCTTAATTAGGCGGAACCAACCTTAATTAGATCATTATTTCAGTTCTAGTTGTAGACACGTACGGATCTTGTTGCAGTGAGTGAATTTGAGCTTTTTTTTAAGAAAACAGATATGCTTATGGAGGGGAATAACTTGAAAATGCCCGGGTTTGAGTAAGTTATGTAGTATGTGTCCTTTGTGTGTGGTGTTTGTTCCCTTGCTCTTTGGTTTGAGGATTAGCTAGCTGGCCCTTTGGGATTTGTAGTAGGCTAGCAAATTTTCATTTGTAGCGATTTCTCTTTTAACATACGGGGGAGATCGAAGTGTTTAAAGTTGGAGTGTTTTGTAGTTGTGGTGTGTTATATATTTAGGTAAATGATTTGCGCTCTGACGTTGGTACTTGCCTACTTGGTACGTAGAATCATAGAATTGATTCAATTTTTTTTTATAAGTAATCACTCTAATGTTGCGACCCACTAGGAAGGGGCCGGGAAAATAGACCGAATCGTTTGAAAAATCATGGTCCAAATTGGACCATACAGTTTGATCTGGACAGTAGATCGTTAAGTATGGTCTCATGGTCTGTATTATATGATATTTTAATCTCTTGGTCTAGTATGGCCTACATCACGATTTACCGTACAAAATCGTGGAACTAGGGATGGCAATCAAACACATGACCGTGGGTACCTGACCGCCCCCAACCCAGTCAAACCGGGGAATCCCCGCTTTAATTGGGTATGGGTAAAACTCGCAAAATATTTGATGGGTATAGGGGTATGGTTTTAGCCTCCCCCATCCCATTGACATACCCATACCCGTCCGAGCAATAATATTTGTTCACATATTAAGAATACATGGATCAAATAGTAATCTATCAATTATAGTGAGGGTAACTCAACAAAATAATTAGTAGAACTGCAATTGAGTGGCCATCTAAATCAAAACCTTATTCATTTTCTTCAACTTTCCCTTCACTCCTTCACTTTTTCCCTCGTATTAACAAGATTATATTATGTTAGTTAGACGTATTTCTTAGTAGATGTATTAGAGATAGAGAATAATGATTTGTATTACATTGTACTCTATCTTATTGATAAATTGATGTTTCAGGATAAGATGCCTTGAACCATATTAGATGATTGTCACTTTGTCGACTTCATGATATAGTAGGTGTGTTTAATATTATAATTGAAAATTTTAAAGTAAATTCTAGGTATTATAATGTTGCATGTACAGGGAATGTATTACCCATGGGTACCTTAAACCCACAGGTATGAGGATGGTTTACAAAACCTTCTTCCTCATGGATATGGGGTGGGTATGGGTTTAGATATTTGAAAGCGGGGATGGGGATGGTTAGCCAAACTCGTCCCAATGACATCCCTACGTGGAACCAGCCGACTTCTCAATACATGTTAGATACCGACTCAACCACTCTCCCAACTCCCACAACGATACCCAAGTCTCGTTCATCCCCTTCTATTCGCGTTGGAACTTCCAGCTCCATTTTTTACCTTCGCAGCTGGGTGGGGATCTTGAGAACCGACAACCTTTTCTCTGTCAGGTGCGATCTCAGTGATTCCCGCTGGTGGGAAACGGCGGAAAGGTGGGAAGGATTTAGTAGTCTTCTCCATTAGTTCAGCTTTCAGTGCCAGCGTGGAAGCTTCATATACGGTCCAAACAGTCTGTAACCCCCTCTTCTCCTGGATTGAGCCCTTCAACCCATTGATATATCGAGCAACCTTTTGTCCTTCCGTCTCTCCTAACTCATTGCGTTCAGCAAAACGCAAGAATTCAGTGGTGTATTTAGTAACACTTCTTCTTCCTTGCACGCAATCAAGGTACATCTTGTATAGAATCTGCTCATAATCCTTCAGAAGTAAACGCTCCATCATTAGCTGTTTCATCCGCCTCCATGATCGGATGGGAGCCTTTCGTTGGCGTCGTCGTTGGACGACCAGTTTATCCCACCACACAGCTGCAGTGCTCTTCAACCTGACAGCCACCATCTTAATTTGCTTACTTTCAGGTACCTCCATGAAGTCAAGCTTAGAAAAGAGACAGGAGAAAGCCTGCTCTGATACCACCTGACGCAGTTGGAAACCACACCAATTCAATCAACGCTTGAATTCTAAAGAACGTATAAGCTTGCTAGCTACAAGCTTGGAAAGAAAATCCAGAATCCACTGGGAACAGCAAACCCTTAGGTTTAGTTTTGATTTCGAATAATAGTTGCCCTCTTCCTACAGCAATCAAAGCCTTAAATAGACAAACTCAACTACCCTATCCAATTGTGTTTAGGACTACCCTATCCGATTGTGTTTAGGACTTAAACAAAATACTAAAAGTAATTGAAAACAAACTAATAATAAAAATAATTGCAACAACCAATCTTCGTCAACTCTGCACTCCTCACGCCTCCAACCGAGCTGCTTCCTCCAACCGAGCGGCTTCATCAATATGCCCAGAAATCCTCGCTGCATCAACAAAGCTCGAATAATATGCAAAGAGAAATAGTAGTCTATCACTTTTTGTAAAAATAACAACAAAAAACATACCGCCCATCGGGCGGGCACAAAACTAGTTGTATTTAAAGTAATAGTATTATCACTCCCCTTATCAGCTTTTCATTTCTAGTATTGCATATAGGAAGAAAGACCTAAGTCACATCAACGCCCCCTGTTAAGTGGATTAACAAAAAGCTCCTGATTCACAATTGAAGAATGAATTGATCAAAACTTATGGTTCATGCCACGACTTTGTTGAAGAATTGGCAGGGCAACACGCGTAGGACAAGGGTCGCTATTGTTGAAGATGATGAACTCGCAACCGCGGGAAAAGAGCACTACTACTATGCTATATAGTATTGGTGCTTTAATGTACAACTTGAAGTTGTACCATAACATTAAATGTATACTAATAATGAGCCCGGGCTCCGCGCCGGGTTACGTTTGTCTTTGTAATTTTATGGATGACTTAAAAGTAGATCAAGCAATTGCTTGGCTGAGTAATTTAATTGGTGAATTATTGGAGATAGATTGGCTCAGCAAATGTAACACATTGGGTTCACTAAAACGGAATGGTACAACGATCTTCAATAAGTTTTGATTTTTGTATGGTTATGTAATGTAGAGTTGTGAGTTAATGGACATACTGTTATTTTTTAGAGAGAGAGAGAGATGAGATGAGATTGTACTGTGTTGTTGAGAGCAGGGATGTTAACTCCAATCGCCAACATCTAGTCAATCCCACCTCCAAGGAATCGATTGCAGAGGGGAGAACATGCAAACAACGACCACAAAAGAGAAGAAAAGGTTAGATCAAAAACTGAAGATAGAGAGCGAAACCAGAGAATAATTAGGTTGTTTGCTCCGCAGTGGAATTAGGCTGCGTGTCCTCTCCGTGCGGCTACTTCCGCATAACCCACTCCCTCACCAGCTAGGCCGTTCTCTGGAAAACCCTCATCTTCCTCTCCTCGAACCTTCGCCGCCACCCTCAACCACCCGCTCTGCCAAGTCCCCTCTGCCGCCTTCACCCTCCTCTGGCAGGTTGAGAGAGAAGTATGCAGAGAAAAGATGAATAACCAGAAATCAATTGCACTGCCAGCTGGTGTGGGTCTTCTCCAGACCTCTCAAACCTGCTGATCGCTTCAGTCGGCCATCTCCTGGTCAACTCCAACGCAAATGGCCTCCCTGACTGTGAACTCAAAGCAGATAACCTCATCTGAAAGGCGATAAAAAAATCGATGTTAAAAAGAAAGAGAGATTGCACTAATCCGAGTGAAGAGAAGAAATCAAATCATCAAAATAGCGAAAATATACCATACAGATTTGTGCCTCCTCCGATTCCCCCTCGGCTTCTCCTTCTCCAGTCGGTCGGTCCAAGCTACTGAGGGGCTGTGAGGGAAAAAAAACAGAGTGGAGAGAGTGGAGAGAGGAAAATACTGGGAAACTAAATGCACCGATGGTTTATATTTTCGTCTCCACCCAATGCACTCCTGATTTGACCCTTCTTTTCTCTCATAATTCACTCAAGCTGTCAAGCAATTCATCACTCTTCCCAACCTCAAGATCGCTTCCCAACTCAATCGTGGCCATTTATTTTTCCTGTGACCAATGCGTCGCTTTCTCCCAAGAATAAGCAGGCACAAGGATAACATGTGTCAGTTGCCGGTCCAATCACGGAGAGAAACGTAAGGAAGGGGAAAGGATAATTTCACAAAGAGATAAGGACAACGTAATAATTATCAGAAGGTGTAATAATTACCGGAAGGTCTAAGAGGGAATGGTTGAGAGTAGCAGAGAAAGAAAATCAATAAAACAAAAAGCGAAGGGAAAATGAGCGTGCAGCTGAGGGCAACGCGGCACACACAGAAACAACGGAGGGACCCAGACACAGGCAACCAACCAATAAAAAAAGGCGGTCGGGCCCAATCGCAGAGCATGGACCAATGGGATGAGAGTGAACAGTAATTTTGAGTCTAAATGAATAGTAATTTCGTGTCTAGGCGTACAGTAACCGTGTCTTTGCAAATAACTTTTTTCAAAGTTTAAGTTGTACCATAAAGGAATTTGTATCATTATGTTAGTACAACTTTACAACTTGAAGTTGTACCATCACATAAAAGTACAAGTTAAAGTTGTACCATAATAGAATTTGTATAAAAAGTATAGGTACAATCTGAAGTTGTACCATAACGTTAAAAGTACAATTTCAAGTTGTACCATAAAGACAAAAACCTATAGCACCAATACTATATAGCATTGTAAAATTTTGTCGCGGGAAAATAAGATAAAGGAGGTACATGTTTGGGTATCTCGGATCAATGCAGTCAAAAGCGTGATTCTACCTAAAAGCAGAAAAGGGGTAAAATCGAAAAGCGGCGAATCAAAGCGTAAAAGCGTAAGTTTTTTATGCATCATGTATAATAGTTAAAAATCTGTTAAGTACCACATGTATTATGCAAAATATGAGTGCATGGAGTTTAGACAAGTGAATAAATACATGCAATTCATGTCCAAATTAAAGCAAATTCATAACATCTTAACAATAAGTTCATAAACATAAACTGTAATCCACAAACGAGTTAATAGCCAAATTCTCACAACATTAGCTTCACATTCTGCCCTTGGTTTCTCAAAGGTTCAATTAGAAACACCACATATACATAATTTAGCAGTAGCATACGTAGGTAAACCAGTAGGTTATACGCCTATTGGAAATTATAAGTAGTTTCCTTCATTTTGCTGGGTTGGTTTAAATTATTGAGAATGTGTGAGTTGTAATTTAGCTAGAAATACCTGCTAGGTTATATGTTCAGGGTGGACTAAGAGTTGAGAAGGGGAAGTATTTACCCACCATTTAGGAGTCATAGGTGAAGTGGCGACGGGGTAGGACAAGATAGAGACGGAAACTAACATGGTGTGGCGCCAGCGAGCGGCGACAGGTGACAATGAGTGCGACGGGTGCTGCCACGTTGGAGCTATCGAGTGCGACGGGCTAGAGCTTCACTGAAAGGTGGCGACGACGGTTGCGGACTTGCAGCGGCGGCGAATACTTCACTGGAAGGCCGGCTGCGCGGCGGCGCTGAGTGTGCTTGAGTGCTGGAGATGGAGGATTAGGGATTGCGGAAGAGTGGTTTGGCAACCTCAGCCTAATATCCACCCCTTCCCCCCCCCCCCCCCTTTTTTTTTCCAAAGTGATCAAAATGGCGCCGTTTTTGTTTGGCGGAGACAATTTTCTCCTTTGCTTGGAATCGGATAAAAACGGTATGAAAGCGCGATTTTATCCGATTTTAACGATTCTACTAACGCTTTTGACTGATTTTGAGTAAAATACGATTTTATTAGTGATTTTATTAGTGATTTTAAAGCGCGATTTTGACTAGACTGTCTCGGATCACTTCACATGAGTTGAGCTGGGATTTAATAGCATAGACCAATAACATGTTGCAGTCTATAAATACACTCATTAAATATTAATTTTAACAAATCACTCCTTAATACCAACGAGAACAACAAACGCATACTCCTCACTTGTTTACCTTTGTACCATTTTGTGTACAATCCACAACAGAACCAGCACAAAGCCGTCTCAACATAACAAACAAATGACACTTGATTATTTTACAGTGAAACTCATTAAACAGCAAGACCATCTTTCTCCGGAATGACATATATGCTACTGTTTGTTCTTACTCTAGCACAACGGCTCCCCTATATCCCACCGTTCTTCTTCTCCGAATAAAGTCCAGCAGATGGAGTTAATAAGTGAATCGACCGATTCTCCCCGGCTCCCTGCTTTGGTTTCCTCGCAACTATATATATTTTGTTTGATGGTCGTTAACCCCGCCGGCCTCATCCTCAAATTTCAGCAAACACCTTGTGGCTAAACCTTGAAAATGGGGAAAGATCAATTGCAGGTCCTGAACGCGCTTGACTCAGCCAAAACACAATGGTACCACTTCACCGCCGTCATCATCGCCGGGATGGGTTTCTTCACGGACGCCTACGATCTCTTCTGCATCTCCCTCGTCACCAAGCTTCTGGGTCGCATTTATTACCACCACGAAGGTGCTCTGAAGCCCGGAATTCTGCCCCCGGGCGTTTCCGCAGCCGTGAATGGAGTGGCACTCTGCGGCACCCTTGCCGGCCAGCTCTTCTTCGGCTGGCTGGGCGACAAACTCGGCCGGAAGAAAGTCTACGGCATGACGCTGATGCTCATGGTGATCTGCTCCGTCGCGTCGGGGCTCTCCATGGGGAAAGACCCCAAAGCAGTAATCACCACGCTCTGCTTCTTCCGATTCTGGCTCGGGTTCGGGATCGGCGGCGATTACCCGCTCTCCGCCACCATAATGTCTGAGTACGCCAACAAGAAGACCAGGGGAGCTTTCATCGCGGCGGTGTTCGCGATGCAGGGCTTCGGCATCCTCGCCGGCGGGCTGTTTGCCATCGTCGTCTCCACCTCGTTCAACGCCAGGTTCAAAGCTCCGGCTTACAGAGACAATGCGGACGCCTCGACACCCCCGCAGGCGGATTACGTGTGGCGGATCATTCTAATGGTGGGTGCTCTGCCCGCAGGGCTCACTTACTATTCGAGGATGAAGATGCCGGAAACCGCCCGCTTCACTGCGCTCGTGGCCAAGGATGCGAAGCAGGCTGCGGACGACATGGCGAAAGTTCTGCAGCAAGAAATTGAAGCAGAGGAGCACAAAGTGGAGCGAATTGGGGAGGACGAGGCCACCGCGTACGGGCTGTTCTCCAAGGAATTCCTCCGCCGCCACGGAACCCACCTGCTGGGGACGACGACGACTTGGTTCTTGCTGGACATCGCCTTCTACAGCCAGAATCTGTTCCAGAAGGACATCTTCAGCGCGATCGGGTGGATCCCGCAGGCCGAGACGATGAACGCGACCGAGGAAGTGTTCCGAATCGCCAGAGCGCAGACCCTGATCGCGCTCTGCAGCACGGTGCCGGGTTACTGGTTCACGGTGGCGCTGATCGATAAGATTGGGAGGTTCTCGATCCAGCTGATGGGGTTCTTCTTCATGACCGTGTTCATGTTTGCTCTGGCGATCCCATACGACCACTGGACTCACAAGGAGAATCGGATTGGGTTCGTGGTGATGTACTCGCTGACCTTCTTCTTCGCGAATTTCGGACCCAACGCGACGACGTTCGTGGTCCCCGCGGAGATATTCCCGGCGCGGGTGAGGTCGACGTGCCACGGGATATCGTCGGCGTCAGGGAAGCTTGGAGCGATGGTTGGGGCGTTCGGATTCTTGTATCTGGCACAGAACAAGGACAAGTCCAAGGCGGATGCAGGGTACCCTGCGGGGATTGGGGTGAAGAATTCGCTCATTGTGTTGGGATTCGTCAACTTGCTGGGGCTTCTGTTTACGTTCTTGGTCCCGGAATCCAAGGGGAAATCGCTGGAAGAGATGTCCGGAGAAAACGAGGAAGACGAGGCTGCAGATTCTAATGGGAATAGGACTACTGTCACAATTGCTTAATTAGGAGAACCAGGACGTTATGGTTAAAGAAATATTGGAGTACTAGACTATTAGTCCTAGAATATCCCTAGTTTGATTGAGCAAGTCGGGTTTATAGGCCGTTTGTAAAATTCAGTTTTAAAATTTGTACCTTTTGATTCTGTTGGGAAACCTCGAAAAGTTTTCTTATCATAATTTCTGTTCCGAACGATATTTGACCGTATATCATCTATAAATAGCTTGGTTAAATTGGAGTTTTGTGGTGCCGTACCAGTACCCGTTCATACTAATTTGGACCAAATACCAAACTGGTCAGATTAACTGTCGGCACAGGTGCAGTAACTGCACCATAGTATTTTCATTCATAATTGTAAAACACAAAAACAATAGAAATGAAAGTTGCACACAGGCATAAGCACAAAAGGCTGGAGATTGAGGTCGATGCTCATTTGTTTCGTTTCGGCGATCTAGAGAGGCTGACCCCGCTCTCATGTTCAAGGGACACATCATCCTCTGTCTGGTGAGATGGAAGTCCAAAATGGACTAGAGACGCAGCCTAGGCGACACGACCTTAATAACAAACCAGCTGGGAGTCGTGCTAGCCCTAAAAGGTTTGTCTTCAAGACGTCACCTCGGGTAAAGATTGGTGGGGGTGTTCGGCAACAACATAAGGTGTCACCAGGGAAGGCTGCACCTCTTCCTAGGCAGGGTACTAAGGGGAGACAGCAACCTGGTCGGCGCGCCAGGCAGGTTCCACAGCGTCAGCAGGTGGCGGATCATGTGGTGGAAGCTCTCGAGCAATCGCGAAGGCATAGGCTGATCTTGCAGGAGGAATCCGAGGAGGATGAGGCCACGGTTGAGAAGCCTATCCACTCTACGAAGTCACGTGCTTCGTCAGGTACTACTGATGACCCTAGGAAGACGCCACTCGTGGATCCTCGATTTCTCGTCAGGGTTGCAACCCAACCTGGGGGCCCGGCACCTCAGGTTCGCCCGCGTCTGAGGAAAGGAGAAGCAGATGGCTCTCTCACCCTACCCCAGCGGGATGAGGGAGTTACTCCTCATGGTGAACTGTTTGACCTGGAGGACAAGGAAATTTCTAGTATGGGTGGCCCTATTTCTGAGGATCATCGACCTGTCACTGAATCAGATGGCGATCAGTCGGCCAAGGAGAACCACTCTTTTGAAATCAAGAGACGATCCCCAGTTATAAACAGGCGTCAAGCTGTGAAAGGGCGGGTACACCAGGTGGTGGAAGCGTTTGAAGCGGGGCTAGTCATTGCTCAGGAGGAGGTTGTTTCAGGCAAAGGATCCAATTCGAGGCTAAATGAGTACGGGTCTAATCTAATGGACCCCGTTATGGAAAAACGGAAATGAGTGCTTGAGGAGATGGAAGGGGAGGTGGGTACCCCTCCCACTCCGAAGAAGCAGTTTGTGGAATCAGCTGATGGTTTGGATAAGGTGGAGGAAGCCAGCCTCGAGTGGCCTCGGGCCGATAAATGAGGATTCTGGCCTGGAATGTGAGAGGAATTGGGCCATCCCTCACTTTCCAAACTATTGTAGGGCTTGTTCTTTCTAATAAACTAGATCTTGTGTTTTTTTTCTGAAACGCGATCGAGCCGGCATGTAGTATCCCGTCGTATGCGGGGTTTAGGTTTTGCTATTTCTCATTGTTTCTTTGTAGATGCAGTTGATGCATCGGGTGGTTTAGTAGTTGCTTGGTCCCCCGGGGTTGATGCTTCGGTGTTTTTCCATTCCAATTTCTTTATTTGCTCGCAAATTAATGAAGGAGATTTTTCTTATGTGGTGATCTTTGTCTATATTAGTTGTAATGTTGCTCTTAAAGCTACTCAACTAGCTCATCTTCGAACCGTTTGCGCGAATATCAATCACCCTTATGTGATCATAGGTGATTTCAACACTACTCTCCATGAGGGTGAAAAGGATGGGGGTCGGGCTTGGAATGTTGCACAAGCCATTAGTCTCCGAGATTTTGTTAATGATTTGGGGCTCCATGACCCTGGTTTCCAAGGGGATCAATTCACTTGGACGAACAAGCGTATGAGTTCAGTGTGCATTCGTGAACGTCTGGATATGGCCCTTTGTTCCCAATCCTGGATTGATACTTTTCCGGAAACTCTGGTCAAACACTTTACGGATCAGGGATCAGATCATCATGCCCTTTTCCTAGCGGATAAATCGTATACTCGGAATAGTCGTCCTCTGTTCTGATTTGATGCCCGCCGCCGTCCTCTCTCTCCGCCGTTACCCTATCTCCGGCGCCGCTGGCTCGCTTCCGTCGTTTCTCGTCTCTCCCTTGTGCCACCGCCATAACCCTAATGCACCGGCAACATTCTTCCGTTACCCTCTCTCCCTCCGCCATAAACCTAATGCACAAGATTCTTCAACGAAGCCATTTGTTATTATCGTCGGTGCAGGCTCTCTTTCGTCGTTTTTCATCTCTCTCCGGCACAGCGGGAGACCTTTTCTGTCCGGTCGCCGCAGTCACTCCTTTTGGGCCGACGAGTGGTTGTTTCTCTGTTGGTGGATCGGCGAGGGTCCTCGGTAGCTCCCTTTTATTTCCAGTTCCTCCCACTCAGACGACGCACCGACAACGTTCATTTTACCTCCTTCGGCTCCCTTTTTGTTTTTGTATCTTTGTGATCGTGTTCATTTGTTTGGCGTGGATTGGTATATTATTGGTCATTTGGTACTGAATGGTAGTGGTCAATTTTGGTAGTGATCTAGCTTTTAGGTTGTTTGGTATCCGTTGATGTTTGGTGTGGAATGATAGTGATCAGTGTGATATCTTTGCAATAGTAATGTGGTGTTCTATGTAACGATAGTGGTTAGCTTTTAATGCATTGGTAGTGATCTGCATCCCTGTGATGTTTGGTGTAGAATGGTAGTGATCAATGTGGTATATTTGCAATGGTAGTGTGTTATATGTAATGGTAGTGGTTAGCTTTTCATGTGATGGTTAGCTCATACTACCACTAACAAATCATTACCATTTGATGCAAATATGACAAGATGCAACCAATACGAAACCAATAACATCCATCAATGGACATCACGTACATGAATACCAATCCAACGCGACACCACACGATCGTCAATATTTGAATACCATTTTAAAATGCTACTCATAATAAAAATACCTATCCAATCGTATACATGTACGTGAATCTCATAATAACAATAACAATACCAATCACTCAATTGATGTATTAGGTAAATACCTTGTTTGGAGGTTTAGATTGTGTTTTTGTCTCAAAGGTAAAAAAGTTAGTATTGAGTGATTGTGAAGAATCTCAACAAAAAGTAGAGATTGTAAATCCCTCAATATTGAGTGATTGTGGTGGGGCCTCCAAAAAGTAAATACATGTATTCTAGTTCTATATAAAGCAAAAAAAATGACTTAATCTCACAAATACATGAATTAGATCAATATACCATTTGAAATCACAACTTCCAAACGACCCCTTAGTTTCCGCAATGATCTCTCCTCTTTCCCTAATTAATTGCGTTAATAAAATGGTAGTTAATATTAGGAAGGATGCAAAATGCCGATGTTATCCCTAGTAACCACCGTGGCTACTAAGACTAAGTATCCACCGTAACCCCTCCCCAACCCATCCTATTCCATGAGCACTTCTACTATGCTATATAGTATTGGTGCTTTAATGTACAATTTTAGGTTGTACCATGTTATCCCTAGTAACCACCGTGGCTACTAAGACTAAGTATCCACCGTAACCCCTCCCCAACGCATCCTATTCCATGAGCACTTCTACTATTCTATATAGTATTGGTGCTTTAATGTACAATTTTAGGTTGTACCATAACAATAAATGTATAAGTTTAGGTTGTACCATAAATGAATTTGTACCATTATGTTATGGTACAACTTTACAACTTGAAGTTGTACCATCACATAAAGGTACAAGTTCAAGTTGTACCATAAAAGAATTTTCACAAAAAGTATAGGTATAATTTGAATTTCTATCATAACATTAAAGGTACAATTTCAAGTTGTACCATAAAGACAAAAACCTATAGCACCAATGTTATATAGCATTGTAAAATTCCTCTCTATTCCATTGGCTTACAATGGGAGATTCGAACACCAACTTCTTTCATAAGTCAGTTAGAGTACGTCAAGCTAGGAAGCAAATAAGAAAATATTTGTGCTTGCGCAAGCTTTCCTGGCACCGTACTTCGAATAAAATTTTAAGCTCGCTTTGCTCTATCTACCTATAATGGCGTATCCTGGTCTTGGCAAGCTCTATGCTTAACGTTGTATATTGGCGTACCAGGGCCTGTGCTGTCCGCCGAGCTTTAAGCATCTTATACCAGTCTACCCTAAGGTCGGGAAATGAATTTCACCTTCATTTCCCTTTTCCTTTTGTAGTGACCAGTGTCCCCTAAGCGAGCTTGTGTTTTTTCCGACACTATAGGAAGTCATATTTTGCTCAAGGAGGTTGACTTCTTGGTGTGCCACACCCAAGTGTTGAAACAAGACCCTGCCATTATGACACGTGTCGTCAGTTTTATTCCAGATGCTACACCCATATAGCGTAATCTGGCACATCACGTCTAAGTCCTAGCGTGAAGGTGTGAGCTAGGTGGACGTTTGTGAATCCGTGGTTAGGGCACTCGTGGACTAGTTTTAAGTACTGGTATCATGCTTCACGGAGCGATTCCGATTCTGTTTGGTTGAACCAAAGTATACAAATAGGCGAATCATGGTCCATCCATGGTGCACCCTAATCATCCATGTTGGGTGGCTGAGGTGTTTGTGTTTGGTCCTAATTCGATGCCTTGGTCGCCGAGAATGGATAAGAGTTTGGCACTTCTGGCGCCGATTTTGTTCGAAGATGTGAACTCTAGGAGACAGGAAATAGAACGTGTTCCCATTTCCTTTTCCGAAGCTTGCGAGATGTTTGTGCAATGGCGCAAAAAATTGATCTGTCGAGCAGTGTAGACCAAATTTACCTGACCCTAAGGTCACGATTGTATTCTTTCGTGCGTCTCGCAAAATCATTACTTCGAAAGCAAGGTATGGTTCTACTAAAGAAGAGGTCAGTTTAGAAGATCGAGGTTCCTTCGATTTTACATAATTTATGCGTAAATTAGGCACAGCACACAAGCTATTAATTCTATAAAAGACTTATAAAAATTTATATTTAGCTCTCTCATTTGTATACATTTTGAATTCATTTTTTATTCATAATTGCAATATTCATGACCGTGTGAATCTATGGCTAAGAAAGTTAAAGTTAGTGGTAAATCGGTAATCAGAAAATTTTAGTAGTTCGGTTATTCGGTAAGTTAAATATTGTTTAGTGGTTAATCGATAAACAAATCAATAACTTCCTATTAGTATAATAACATTATTCTGGGATTTGGCTAAAGAGAATAGTCTCACGATTAAAGAAAGTCCAAATTCGCAATCGCAAACATCTCAATTTTAACGTATCACAAACAACCATCCACATACAATCCCAAATGTGTCGAAGAGTCGGAACCCAAAATGTCACCTCTGTAACACCTTAGGTGAATCCCACATCGACAAAGCACGGGAGAGAACCATGGCTCATAAGTAAGAAACAGACCTTAACTGACAAGAAGCGTTTTGGGGTGAAATGGAGGAGTTCTTGTGAGGACTCCGAAGTTAAATGTGCTCAGTGTGGAGTATAACAAGGATGGGTGACCTTATGCGAAGTCACCTTGAATTGCACCACAAGGCAAAAACCATGAGGGTCAAGCCCAAAGCAGACAATATCTTAGTCGTGAAAATGTTCAGGATGTTACATCCCCTAGACTTTGTTTCTATAATATTTTCGAATGTTAATGAACTTATAGTACTTGTGCTTGATGTCTAGCTATTGCGCACTCGCTAGATGCATGAATACGTTTGATTATTTTTAAATTTAGGCAAAATACACTTGTATATCCATAACTATCACCTTTGTGCCAAATATATCCACATCTATTGAAATACACGATATATCCATTTTCGCCTTGTCCGTTAACTCCGTCAGTTAAACTTATGACTGGACAAACGGTTTTTGCTGACGTGGTGGGTTTTTTGACCCCAATGTCTGACGTGGATTAAAAGAGGGGGAAAACCCTAAAATCACTAAACGACGCCCCACCTTCCATTTTGATCCATCTTCTCCCCTTTCGATCTGTCTTCTCCCCTTTCGCGAAGCTCTCCCTTTTCCGACCACTCCGACGGCGAGAGTAGAGGCTTCAAACCCAGAAAAACGGCGGAATATCACTGATCGACGCCTCCACCCCCCTCCACCCCCCAATTAACCCTACCCCAAACCTAGTTTTCGAATCGAACCACGAACCACAACCATCGCCTCCATTTTGCGCGCCGACGGGTTCCATGCAGTCCGCGCCATGGTGATTATCAGGAGCACCATATTTCCGACGAAACACAAGCCTAGTGGGGAAGTCTGAGGTGCACCGTCGAAGGCCAGGGAACCCGAGAAGATCGTTGCCGAGAAACCCTAATCGCGGCCAAGGACTTCCATTTTCAGGTTCGCTTCGTTTGTGAGTTTCCCGTACCCTTAAAATAAGCTTGTTGTGTCTTTTGATTTTGGTTCGAAAGGTTCTTATAGTGGATTGTTTACTTTTCGTGATTCGGTGGTTGGTTTGAAGGTGGGAAAGCGACATAGCAATTTGGAGAAGGGACCACTGCTGTCTGGGAAATTCTGGTTATCGCGATTTTGCCCCTTAATCCGACGGTGAGAACCTGCTTCTGCTGGGTATTTACGTATTTTACTTCTTGGGTTGTGAAATCCATATCATATAATAATGGTTTCTGATTCTGAGTGTGTTGTTTATTTGGATGGTAGTGGGTAATAAAATATGAACCTAAGGTTAACTACTAATTAGTGGTTATGTTATTGTTAATGATGTTTGTGATCAGATGGCTGACTCGTGGGAGGAACTTATGGGAGAGAATGATCCAGGACAACCGGCCGAATCACCTGTGAGCTCAGCAGCAGCAGTGGATGGAGATCAATCTGTTGCTAAAGATGTGTTCTTTGTCTATGACTCGGACGATGCAGACACTTCAGATGATGAATATCATGCTGCAAGGGACAATCTAAGGGCTTACGGGGAGATGAGGAAAAGAAAGGTGAAGGCCAGGTCTGACTACCATGGAGAGGAAGTTGAGCAGCTAGATGAGTTTGAAGAAGAAGACAGTGAGGATGAAGAAGATGATGAGGTTGAGCATGGTGGCCAAGATGGTGATGCCGAGGCTGGTTTAGATGGGGTTGAGCATGGTGGCCAAGATGGTGACATGGAGGCTGGTTTAGATGGTGCAGATCAGGCCAGTGAGATACCTGAGCAAGCAGCCCAGAACAACGACGAGCCTCCAGCACATGAAGCAAGGGAAGAGATTTCCCAACATTCCAGCTATCGTGGATCAGAAGATTCAGATCATGTCAGGCCCAATTTGTCAGACGAGGATGGTGGTGAACCGTTTGCTAATGCTCCCCATTATGATCCAAGGTGTGATCATACTCAGTTCCAGTTTGTTCCTCGGCTGAAGTTTGCAAATGTAGAGGAGTTCAAGAATGCAGTGGTTTTGCATTCTGTAGCAGCCGGAGCTTGTTTGAGATGGAAGAGGAGTGAACCATCCAGAAGGGAAGTACACTGTAAGGATGATCGATGCAAGTGGAGGGTCTATGCTAGCTGGTTCAGAAAGAACCAATGTTTCATGGTCAGGAAGGTTGGACTCAATCACACATGTGCACGTAATCTACGCGTGAATCAAGTAACGGCAGCTTGGATTGCAGCTGATATGTTAGACAGATTTAGGATAAATCCGGAGTGGGCTCCTGATCAGATAATGGCTGAGGTCAAATTGAAGCACAACATGGATGTTAAGAAGAGAACCTGTTATAGGGCGAAGGTAGAAGCTATAAAGATGTTGAGTGGGAGTTTGGTAGTTGAGTACGAGGCTGTGAGGAGCTATATAGCTGAAATGGTCAAACGGGACAGACATGGGAGGTTCATATTGGAGGTGGATCCACATCCCAGTCAAGAGAAGGTGTTTTTCAAGAGGCTGTACATAGGATTCTCTAACCTGAAAGAAGGTTTTCTCAGGGGCTGCAGGCCAATGTTTGGTTTAGATGGGTGTTTTTTGAAGGGGGAAGTGAAAGGGATGCTTCTAACTGCTGTGGGTAAAGATGGGAATAATCAGATGTATCCTATTGCATGGGCTGTAGTGGAGGGTGAGAATGCAGATTCTTGGAGGTGGTTCTTGAACACTTTGTCCCAGGATTTAGGCATACTAGATGGAAGAGGTTTTAGTGTCATTTCTGACCAGCAGAAGGTGAGTGTGTTTCCTCATCATTTATGCTTTACACTTTACACTTCTAACTGTTTAATTTCTAACTGTTTTACGCTTCTAACTGTTTACTTTCTAACTGTTTCCATTGCTAGGGACTTGTTGAAGCTCTACGTGATATCCTACCTGAAGCTGAGCATAGAAAATGTGCTAGGCATGTTTATGCAAACTGGAAGGCAAAAAATAAAACAGATGCTGTGAGGAAAACCTTTTGGAAGGCGGTCTACTCATGTAATGAAGTAGATTGGAAGGCGGCTTGTGCAGAATTGCAGGCCATAGAAGCAGCAGATCCATCCACAACACCCTACACAGACTTCATGGATCAAGAGCCTAGGTATTTCTGTCGAGCATTCCTATCCCCTATTCCCAAATGTGACTCTGTGGAATCCAATATATGTGAAACTTGGAACGGATCCATAATTAAGTATAGGGGAATGAGGCTGATTGACATGCTTGAGGGTATTAGGGGGTATTTAATGGATAGGTTTGTATTGAAGTACAAAATGCACTATGATAACCCTGATCAGCTATGTCCAAGAATTAGGAAGAGAATTGAGAAGGAGAAGGCTATTGCTAGATTGTGCACTTCTAGGCAAACTTTAAATGACAAGTGTGAGGTTAAGATGGGAAGTCGAGGGTACATTGTCGACCTCAACGATCGTAGTTGTAGTTGTGGGTATTGGGCTCTGAGTGGATTACCCTGTTGCCATGCTGTTTCAGCAATCTCACATCTTAGGAAAGACATTGATTCGTATGTTAGTCAATGGTACTGGAGTCATGTTGTAGTGGATGCATACAAGGAAGGCATTCCTTGTTTCGATGGGAGACAAGCATGGCCAGAGGCCTCTGGCTACCCTGTGCTCCCTCCAAAACAAAGAGCTATGCCTGGAAGGCCTAAAAAAAATAGGAGGAAAGCAGCACATGAGTTTGAGGTTCGACCTCAAACGCATGGAGTGGGTGAGGAAGTCTCAAAAAGGGGAACCCTAATCCATTGTGGCAAGTGTGGTGCAGAGGGCCATAATGCACGAACTTGCAAGTCTCCCACAGTCGTTGAAGCACCAAGAACTGTAAGTACACTTTAGTTGTTTTCTTCCTAAGTGTTTGTGGTAGTAATTTTCCATTGCTAACTAGTTGTTTTCTATATTCTCAGAGGAGCAGGAGCCTTCCTAGAGCGAGGGAGGTCACACAACAACCTGCCTCAGCAACTGGAAAGAGGACAAGAGTGTCCCATTGCAGCAAATGTGGCTCTGCCACACATAATGCTAGGACATGTCCCCTTAATCAAGGGGCTGGAATTCAGGTAAGCCATTCTAAGTTGAGTGTTTTAAGAGTGTGAGATGCAATGATGCAATGATTCTGATGTGTTGTATCATTGTAGCAAGTTAGGCTAAATGTGGATGATCGAAGAACCATAGAACGTGAGATGAGGGTAGCAACAAGAGGGATAGGAGTCTATGTAGATGAAACTACTGGTAACCAGTATGTGAGGGTAAGTTCCAGATTCATCATAATTATCCCTTTGGAAGAAATTTGTGTCTAAATTTGTACGTTTTCTTTTCAGCTAAATGGAGCACGTGGACGTGCAGTGAATGTGGCTCAACCTACAGTGGTAGACGTCCAGGGAAGTCAGCCCCTAGCAACACAACCAGAGAATTGATGAAAATAGACAGCCCTCAGCCCCCAGTAATGACCTCTGATGAGGGTATTTTGGAAGTCGATTTAGTTATAGACAACTTTTGTTATGTATTAGGGGATGCTTGTATTAGGGGACAACTTTTGCTATGTATTAGGGGATGACTTTGTTCCAGACATTCTACTTTCAAAAATTAGGAATGCTATGTATTAGGGAATGACTCATGTAGTATTATTAGGGGATGCTTGTAATATGTACTTTGTTCGAAACTACTTTGTTCCAGACTAATTGGTTTAAGACTACTTGGTCCATTTCAATATCAACTTTCATTGCAGTCACAGCATTCAAATACTTGTTCCATTATACAAAAGCACATTACACAGAGTGCTTAGTCCATTTCAAATACATTCAAAACAATGACCCTGCTGTTACACAGACTACTTCCCCCCATCCTCTACAAACAAGTTTGGTTCCTCCACAAGTTTCGTCCTGTAAGCAATTTCTGCTTCTCTTGCTGATTGACGATGGTTTCTTTATACTCCGGGATGCAGTTGGATTGTGCTTGTATTTTGCCTCCTCACCAAGCGTCTTCTTTTATATGTATGCACAACCTTGATGTACAGTCCAAGCTTTTGAATTTTAACTTTTATGCTTTTTCAATTTTATTGAGTTGGATTGTGCTTGTATTTTACTACCAACATGTTTGGATATGTAAAATTCCGTAAGAAATGGAAGTGGAATACCATTTCCAATTTTGGGTTTTATAAAATTCTATTTTCAATTCTTGTGTTTGCTACGAAAATGAATAGTAATTATAGCAACAATTAATAATGCAATATATTTGTTTTATTCTGAGATAAAATTAGTATTATTAAGCCGCAAGTAAGTACTTAAGGGGTCCAGTGGTATACTGGCGGGTGCACCGTAATAGTTTACATCCCCGTTTTCCCTGTTGTCCACCCTCGGCTAATAACCCGCCGCTTTTCCTCCGATGTCTGTCTGGCGATTAGGCGAGTAATTAAGCTTAGTGCACCTTCAACCCCTCTTTTGAAGCGATTTCCCTTTCTGTGTTTTTTGCATCAACTAGGAGTGGTGGAAATCAACATGCAGCGTTCATTCTATTACAGTTAACAAAAGATGAATATTGAGTATTCGAGCCCAATATTTTGACATTCTTCCATTCAATTTCTTCGAGTAATAGAGACGCAAGAAAATCTATTAACTCTCCCTATCTCTCCGACTCTGCAATGATGTTGGAAATTCTCCTCTGATGCTCTGAAATCACACATGCAAAGAAGAGCTTATTGTGAGTGTCGATTTCTTAGTATCCTTTGGAGTAGAGAGTAGAGACAATTTGAGAGTAATGACTCATATAAAACATGTTTTCCACTCCCGCAATCTACCTGGTGGCCACCCACGAGCCTTTTCTCCCTTCCTCATCTAGATCGATGAAGCAAGTTGCGGTGTTGGAAACACAAGCAATGAT
The DNA here is from genome assembly GCA_946122785.1 of Linum tenue. Classification (NCBI taxonomy): domain Eukaryota; kingdom Viridiplantae; phylum Streptophyta; class Magnoliopsida; order Malpighiales; family Linaceae; genus Linum; species Linum tenue. The sequence continues at coordinate 65,364,691 of CAMGYJ010000002.1, forward strand.
GAAATCGAACTGATAACAGTAGTACAGTCAGCCGCTGCTCAACCGATCATGCTCGCAAACTGTCCACAAGTTCATCGATTTCTCCTCAAATGACCACAGGCCCACTGAATTTTTCACATATAGAAGAAGCAGATCAAAGTCAGAGATGGCTAGAGGAAATATTTAGTGCGATATATGCATCTTTCCATTCTCATTTTTATGTCCATAAACCACAAATGTACGCATGAGTGCCACAGGTTTACGTTGAAAACCAAAAAGTTCCACATGCCCACATCTAATATATTTTTTTAAGTGATATTTGCCTTATTAACTCTCCTTCACTTCACCAAGGGCCCAAGGCTCATGCAATTAATATATATAATATTTTATTTTTAATTATAATATTTTATTTTTATGGTTAGTCTTTTACTCATTTACTCTTGGTGCTATAATTTGAGGTTTTATCATTTTGTTTGTTGAATTAATCTATGTAGTTTCAGTTATTTCTTTGGGTTAGGTTTTGTATTTAGTTAGGCGTGGGTAACAAATCATACCATACGATCATGAATTGAATAAATGTAAAATGTTGTCATGTTTGACGGGGAAATGTTGGCGCCTATAAATGAGCATTCAAATCCAGTAATTAGGCGCAAACAGTGTAGAGAAAAGATCATGAGCATCAACAGGCAAACTGGTGGAAACTTGATTACATATTTTTATTGAAATAGCGAACATTCGTCTTAGATATTTTTGAAATAAGTTTTTATTTGTAACATGTCATAAACTACACAAGTCCATTCAATCCTCCAATTAAACTCACAAATCGAGATCAAATTAGAGGATGGAACTATAAAAGAATACAAATTAAAACAATATTTAAACCATTCAAATTCCACTATATGTGATAATAAGCTTTCCTTATGTGATTTCAATTTTAAGATATAAAAACTAATTTCATTTTTATTATATACTATAAATAATATAATATATTTTGAATAAAACGTTCCATGTCAATCAAATGACAGATCAATATTAATAAAATCGTCACTTAACATGCAACAAATGTCATTTGCTTTGGTACGTATAAGCCATTCATGATTCATCTAACTTATTATAAATTTTTAATTAACAACTATGTATCAAACGAGTACATGGATATATATTCTTTAAAAAATACTTAAAGTCCTTCACAATCACAAAGACAAATGATATTTTTCAAAAAGATAAAAAAATTCAAAAAATTATATGGCAATCGAAATCAAACAATAATCAAAGTATTGATTTATTCAAACTCAATCAAATATAACTCCATTCGATATTCCTCATTACCCGCTGCAAAATGCGGGTCAATTATCTAGTATGAATGAAAGAGAATATAGAAATGGATCAAATTCCTGAGTTCTTATTTCCTATCCAAACCGGATGTACAAGTGTAGATAAATCTCCTCCTTCAATTATGTGGTACTGGATTTAGTTTTTGCAAAATCATAGCGTATGCAATCTAATCGGAAAATTTGTCTAACGATTTGGCATTAAATGGTTGAACAACATTTAAATTATACTTTAAATACAATATATGTTGTCACTAATTTTTCCAATATAATCTCTGATATATTTTTACAATCCTTGAGGCTACCAATACTAAATGTGTGAAAATCTATTTGCCAAAGTAAGAGCCAGAAAAAGCTCCAGAAATGGCAGTCTGCTTAATTGAAGCCTCTGATTCTGTCTCCCGTCGTTTCCAGTTCGAACTCGACGGTTACCTCTCCGTGAGTGCTCCCTTTTTCCCGTTTTATGATGTTCTCTTAAAATTCCCTATAGCTAAAGTCTCTGGTGCAGTTTCGCAAACACTTGGCATGCGCAGTCGTTCTACCTGCAGTCTTATCCATAACCAATCGTGCCTTGCGTGAATAACTGCAATGTAGCTTTTGTTTCTTGCGTTTGAATTCTGTTCAAAGGAAAAAGTCATGGTGCACCTGCATTTTCTTGCTAAGCGCAAATGAACTATGGAAGTTATGCATGAACGTAATGCTAATAACTTCCCACTAGATTAGCAGTTGTTAAAAACCCTAGATGTTGTCGGAGTAAAGGATCATCACAAGGTTGTTCTAGTGCGTTGTAGTTTCTTATCCAAGACTTGTATCATTGGATGATACCATGTGAATCGCTAGAAATAGGTACTCTATGGCTAACCCAATAACGAGAGCTTCACAAGGGGACTAGAGCAGGCTACAATGGACGCTAGATGAATAGTAAATATGCTTGGAATTAGAGATGTCCAGAGCATCCCTTTGGCAAGGTTGCCATATGCTTTTCGTTCTTTTAATTTATTCTGTTGACCTATTTTCTACTAGTTGAAAGCTTGTCTACTTCAGATCAGATTCAACTGTATTATTTTTTTGCTGTCGTTCCTCCACATTCTTACTTCTTTGCAGTCCCTTCTGTTTGCTGCAGGGTTGCGACTTACACCAGCTCAGGAAACTGCCGTGAGTTGGGTAAGTTTTCTTTTACCTCGTGATCACCAGTTGTTTGTCTCTAATACGGTTTGTTATTCAAGATGTACTCTTCATTTCATTCATGTAGATATTAAAGGATGGGATGCAACATGTAGGAAAGCTAATATGTAGCGATTTTGGGTGCTAGAATGGACTCTGAGCCATAACGTTGGAGAATACTGGGTTCTCTTTCTTTTCTCTTTAACCTTAAGTTTTATTTCTGCAAACACCCCTTCCCCTTGTTCATGGATTTGAGAAGATTAGTGTAAATAACAATGTTGTCTTTGCAGCTGATCTGCTGTATGATTTGGGCAGCGGATTGGAAGTTCTTTCTCCATTGTGCCCTAGTCTCTTTCTTGAGGTGGCTGGCCTTGGCAATTTTACTAAGGTATATGCTGGTTGTTGACTACTCACATCTGGACAAAGTTATCATGTGCAGATGTGCTTAGCTTCGGGTTGTACTTAGTTCATTGCTATTGAGAAACGCTCATGCGTTTCACCCGTATCTCTGCAGTCCTTTTCTCTTACACATGTCTTGATTATAGCTTGACTATTCCTTGGATTTGAAAGGGAATGGCAGTAGTTGCAGCAAAGGCAACTAGATGTGTTAGGAATGGGAGTAGGGATCCAATTAGCACCTACCGTTTGTTCCACTGTGCAGGGGAAAGTTAGCAAGAAAATAAGAACAAATTCATGGATAGCAAACCCAGCAAGATTTAACATAAAGAAATAATCACCAAAACCATATAATAATTTTAGCGTTGCATCCTTAGGAAGTAAAATTAAGGAGAAGCACATATTGTACTTAGAAGCTAAACATATACAGCCTCACAAGGGCCATATGTTGGCCGAAACAGATGTTTTTCTTCACTTGACTGTTTAACTTGGCTGCAAATTGCAAGTTTAAGAGCACATCTCCAAGATTGTCTCACTTTGCAGTTTCATGAGCCTGACTTCTTACTTAGTTTTGTTGGCACAAAATTCGGCATTATGCTATACAAACAAAGATAAGAACTTTTAGTTAGATTCTGCCAATCTGCAGGAAGAAAGTGAGAATGGAAGAAAGTGTAGACTCTGAAACCAAAGCTTTGGTTTCAAACCTAGTGAAAAAATCCTTTGAATCAAGTGTGCTGCTTGAATAACCCGGAATGATCCTTTTCCTCGACAGAGCATCGTGCAACTGCAACCCATAAAAACTTTTATACTCGTAAGGTTTTCTCGTCTAATCTTCTTTAAGCAATGAAGAACTAGTGTGCATTCCACCTTTATTTGTTTATCAAGTTGCATTGGTTTGAGTAGCTTTGCTTGGGGACAAGCAAACGCCTAAGTGTGGGGGAGTTTGATAACACCTAAATTATTGTTATTTACTCTTCATATTTAGGTTTATTTCGGGCTAATTCATGTGCATAATCGTTTGAATAGCGTCGATTGCATCCCTATTTTGTTCCTGTTTGATTATGATGTGATCATGGAATAGAAAAGGAGATCACAACCGAGAAAGTGGACGACGAACCTAAGGAGAAGATCGCGGCTTGAGAGTCCAAAATAGCGGCAGCGAATCTTGAGGCTTCAGGCGCAAACTTCGTGAAAATATCATCCAAGGAGAAACGGAGGGTTTCCCCAATCGTGTCGCGGGCTACGTTGATTATGATTGTGAAAATAGATCGCGGTCGTGATCTCACACCCAGAGCTCGCGATCTTGCGCGTGTCTATTGAGCTCTATAATTAGGGAACTTCTCCCCCTTTTGAAGATGATTTTTTGCATATTTCTAATTTTAGAGAGAGAATAGAAAGAGAAGTTGGAGGAAGGAGAAGAAGAGAAGGAGAAGAAGTGGAGGAGAGCTTGAAGAAGGATTCACATCACTTGAAGACCCTTTCTTCGTGATTTCTTCTCCTCTTTGATTTCGTCTACTTTGGGTGTGGAGTTTTAGGGTTACACGGGTATGCGCCATCAAGCAAATTAGGTTAGATGAATGAATAGGATGTTATGGTAATCGTGGCGACTGTACCCTTGCCATAGGAATGTCTTTCTAGATATAATACAAGATGAAACCTCGATGTGGACGGTGGATAGTACCCATTGAAATGAGTTATTTTCTTAATGCCCCACATACGATAGCCTAGCTCGAGGTGACTGAATGAGTTTAGGGGAGGCATACTCGGAGGCGTATGGATAACCACGAAAGCCCACGAAAAAGAGCTCACTCACTACATTCAACAAACCCTACTATTCTAGACATTGCATAGTAGACCTAGGCTAGGGCGAGGGAATACCCCAAGTACCTCTTCTTATCTATTGATCTTTAGTTTAGGAATCATCAACTGCTCACCTGCCAAACAACAGGTTGACTAGATAGCCTAGGATACTATGATTCTTGAAATACGACCGAGCCGAGCCGCTTCACTGCATCCCTAGGTAAGTTATCCTTGTTAGGATTAATTAGTGTGTGCACTTCAACTTCATATAAATTCAAAGCTCGATCTTAAGTGATCCGTTTAGTAAATCATAAGATTAAAATTATTTACCCCTCCCTCTTGTTGAATATATATTCCACTTTATATAATGAAACTCTATTATGTAACGACAAGACAAGAAATGGTAAAAAGAAAATAGAGATAATAATCTCCTACAAATGAATGAATAAAGCATGGGGTAAATGACACATTTGGTCACTGAGATTATTAAATTGTGTCATGTTTAGTCACTAGAAAAAATTAATATCAATTTTGGTCACTCGAATTACCGAAACTGGTCAAATTTAGTCACTCTCCCGTCAGTTTCCGTCCAACTCCATTAATGTAGTTGGACGGAAACTTTTGGGAGAGTGACTAAATGTGACATGTTTCAGTAATACGAGTGACTAAATGTGACATTTTTCAATAATTCGAGTGACCGGAGTTGGACAGAGGCTACAGAAGAGTGACCAAATGTGACCTGTGTCAATAATTCGAGTGACCAAAATTGATATTAAATTTTTCTAGTGACTAAATATGACACTATTTAGTAATCTCAGTGACCAAATGTGTCATTTACCCATAAAGCATGGCACCTTGTCTTTTGTCCTATTAAACAAGGACGATAATGTTTAAAGGAAGAAAAAAAAAACACAAACACACTAGTATTAGGAGAGTAGTATAGCACCATGCTTTTGTCATGGTTTCACCCCAAAAGAAAGAAATATGTGCATATAGTACAGGCCCCACTCCGAGGCCGCCTCCTCACCTCGCCCCCAGCCCAGCCTTTTATCTTTTAACCACCAAACCCTTGTCCCCATTCTCATCATTTTTAATTTTTATCACACACTTGCACAGCAGAAGCACATGTAAAGCAAGCAGAGAGATACGAAACAGAGAGCACATCCTTCCTTGTATTGCTCTGCTCTGCTCTTCTCTGCTCTGCTCTGTGTTGTGAAGGTGGTGAAGCAAGCTAGGGAGAGCGAAGATGGTTCGAGCGCCATGCTGCGAGAAGATGGGGCTGAAGAAGGGGCCATGGAGCGGAGAGGAAGACCAGATTCTGGTCAATTACATTCACCTCCACGGCCACGGCAACTGGCGCGCCCTCCCCAAGCTCGCCGGTAACCCCATTTCCTCTTCTTCTTCTCCTCCTCCTTGTTGTTGTTGTTGTTGAGGGATTTTGAGCAGTGAAGATGGATGATGATTGCAGGGCTGTTGAGGTGCGGCAAGAGCTGCAGGCTCCGGTGGACCAATTACTTGAGGCCGGACATCAAACGCGGCAACTTCTCCCTTCAAGAGGAACACACCATCCTTGAACTGCACAACCTCTTGGGCAACAGGTCATTCATTTTGCTTCTTCTTTTTGGTTGCTTAGTGGATCGGTTGAAATTGAAAACGTTTTATTCAATGAATATAATGGATGGTCAAGTTCAAACCTGAATTGCTTGCTCTGCCCTGCTGGTGGGAACTAATGAATAATGATGGTAGCAAGGAAACGTAGAGGATAATCTATGTAACCACAATTCAAGCTAGGCTAGCGTTGGAAACCCAACACTACTACTACTCATAATCGGGCCATCAAAATTGAATTGATCCTTTATTCTCTATTATAAAATAATAAAGTATTCCGTTGGCAGCCGAGTCAATTTTACTATACTGGCCGTGATCTGGATCATCCAATCCCACGGCCGGAGATGGATACTTTTTTTTTCAAATAAAAAAAAAATTATACACATGAGCCTTTTGGCATTCAGAGATTGATTTATTTTAAAAAAACAAAATATCTGAGGAGTGCTGCTGAGTGCAGAGTGTGAGTGTGCAGTGGTATCCTAATCTCCAAGATTGTGACTGACCGGTTTCATCAACTTGGTTGGGGGCTAGCTAAGCTAACAGGTTGTTTGCTTGTTAGATTTGAAAAATGAGGGTTTTGGCCAACCAAAATCTTGGGATTTATGTTGGATTTATTGGATTATGGATTTGAAGAGTCTAATGTTTGCATGATAGATTTGATGATGGATTTATTAAATAAATAACTAAGCATCAAGGATTTGCAAATCCCAAATCAATATGTGGGATTTACAAGTCCGTGAGGTCCACGGATTTGATTCCAAAATAAAGACCAAATCCGTGGATCACACGGATTTAGCACCCTTCAACAAACAATAGACTTATGTTAAATCCATCAAGCTTGGGATTTGGGTACCAAATCCAACAAGCAAACGACCCTAAAGCTAGCAAGTGTGTGTGAATTTTCCAAGGTTGATGGGAATCAAAATCAATGACCTCCCCCTCCCTCCCTCCGGACCGGCATCACTCATTCATTAATATTCGGATTCCATTTCCCCATCCCAAATTATTATATTTATAATTATATGTGTGTGGATCAGCCCTACTTGCCTACCTCACACTTCCAAACAAAACTGCACATTATTACTTATTCCTCCCCGCTCACGTGACAACATATGTGTACAAACATTTATATATTATTATTCTGGGTAAATGACACATTTGGTCACTGAGATTACTAAATTGTGTCATGTATAGTCACTAGAAAAAATTAATATCAATTTTGGTCACTCAAATTACCGAAACTGGTCAAATTTAGTCACTCTCCCGTCAGTTTCTGTCCAACTCCATTAATGTAGTTTGACGGAAACTTTTGGGAGAGTGACTAAATGTGACATGTTTCAGTAATCCGAGTGACTAAATGTGACATTTTTCAATAATTCGAGTGACCGGAGTTGGACAGAGACTATAGAAGAGTGACCAAATGTGACCTGTGTCAGTAATTCGAGTGACCAAAATTGATATTACATTTTTCTAGTGACCAAATATGACATGATTTAGTAATCTCAGTGACCAAATGTGTCATTTACCCTTATTATTCTTCTTCTTAATGAACCACTCTAAAAGTTACCATTGATTGGCAGTATTTAAGAAGGGTAATGGTAAGATCGATAAACTTGATTTTATGTGTGAGCATATTTAAAGAATTTAAACTAAAATGACATTATTTTTTTAGTTTTTGAATCGAATGGTATCTTCTTCATTGTACAGACGTAACTTGTTGTCACACTTCGTATCGCATTTATTTTGAACTCAAATTTTGCACAGAGGAAACGAGTTCATCGTTACCAGATATACCACCTTGTTATAGTGTTCTTAGGCTCGTAGCTAGTGGTAGCTAGACGGTGATTAAAAGGTTGTAAATGGCGATTACTATATTTCTTCTATAATATATACAACTATTCCACACTGTGGTACCCTTTCATACCACCATTTTATAATCTTATGTACTACCATACATTACCGATTTGGTATTGGCTAGTAATATTTGTCTCATTACGATATGACAGATGGTCGACGATAGCGGCAAAATTACCTGGCCGAACGGACAACGAGATTAAAAATGTGTGGCACACTCACTTGAAGAAGAGGGCCGCCGCCAACCACGACGACAGCAATAATAATAATAATCATCAACAACAACAGCCTACTACTAAGAAGCGACGATCCGCCTCCAAAAAATCCAAGACCGCCAGCGTTAAGGACGGTCAACAAACCAAACCGCCGGCGGCGGCGGAGGAGGCAGAGGCGAAGGAGGAATTAAAGCCATCATCTCCAGGCGTGGCTCCTCCGCCTGCTTCGCTGCTGCGGCAGTACTCCAGCGACGACGTGTCCTCCCTGACGACGGGGGACAACGGTGGGGCCCAAAGCAACGACGCGAAGCCCGATGATTTTTCTTCCACGGAGGAGATGGACGAGAGTTTTTGGTCGGAGGTTCTGTCGGCGGACAGCTCTACCTCGACCGACCACGATTTCCCGGCGGCGGAACTTGGATCCGGGTTATACGATGATCCGTTGGCTTCGTTTGTGAGTAGTGAGGGTGATGGGCCGGGAAGTGGTGAGGAGGCGGCGGCGGCGGCGGCGGCGGCAGGCCTGGCCCACTCGATTGTGGACTATACTAGCATGGACTTTTGGTACAACCTTTTGACCGGTGACAACAATAAGGAGTTATCTGAACTCCCACCCATTTGAGATATCTTTTGTTTGTTTTTTCTTCTTCTTAGACTTTAGGGAGGAAGGGAGGGTATGATTAGTGTTTAGTGAGTTCTTCCCTTTCTTGGGGCCGGTCGCGATCCCGATCTGATCATGTTTGATTTTACGTTTTTTTAGGTTCGATCAGTTCTCAGTTGTGATTTTGATGTTTAATTTGTCGACAAATAATTCAAGAGTAACAAAAGGTGAACCATCTGAAGGATAAATTTACAAACTTTTAACAAAGCCCAATCTCATTTCTTGTCACCTTTGCAATATTGAACTTTTTATTGCCGATGGATAGCTTAAACATGGGCTGTTTAATGCGAGTCATTTACTAGTTCAACTTGTCACTCAGGTTTTCATATAAATGAAACGATGCAATCGAAATGCGACTTTGTAATTCAGTTATTCAAATTCAGTTGTGCCACATACCACTTAACAATTTTTTAGGTGCTTCTAGCTACTCTCACTAGCATAAGCTGCTGTCAAATAAATCGAGTAACATGAGCTATGCTCTTGCTATCATTTTCATCCAAATGGAATGAGCAGAATTCTGCTAGATTGACCCGAAGTGGGTAGTGCACTAATCCAATGGTGTCAAACCAGTTTAAGTTGTTGAGTCTGTTAAGCAAGTGGTTAGAAATTTAATGGTCTGTTGGAATCCAAGCTATTTGAATTAATTATTATCCATAAAATAACATCTAATTTGATATATTCTAGAACGAAAAATATCTATATAGAGATGGTATGAAAAATATACCATGTGGGTACAAATTATACACCAAACCGCATAATAATAATAATATACAACATTGCAAACTTTTTTGGCCGAAACGTATCAAAACATATATTATTCTATAGACCATAATTAATTCTTTTTTACCGAGCTAAAATGAAAATTTCAAAATATCCAATTGAAAATTAATGTATTAAAAAAGTCAACTTGATCCCAATCATTTTCTCAGTGAAAGGGCTCGAGATTGGTTATAAATTTTGCTTAATTTTGGGGTTGTGCATTTTGTATCTAACTTAAGATTGTCAATCTTTAGGCAGTACTCCCTCTAATAACGTGACCAGATGTCGCCACATATGAAAGAAATCACATCCATTTCGGACTCCACTACTCTCTTTGACAACAACCAAACCAACCCAACCATCTCTCATCTTCTTAGATCCCATGCAACCAAATCCACCACAAACATTGAAGAACCAGTCATCAATTCTAATACTTCTGTTGTATATATCTAACACTTTTTTGGATAGAACGCTATATTTGTCATTATGCAAAAATAGCTATATTTGTCATTAATATCAAAGTTTTGACTATATGAATGTATTTTTTAAATATGACGTAGCTAACCGGTGACATGACATGGCTATCTGAAACTAACGTGGCACTGGCATCGATATCAACTCGTTAACAATTTGAATGCTTATGGCTGTATATGTCTCACAAAAACTTTCAAATATGACTATATTTGTCATAATTTGAAAACTCAGATTATAATTATTGATTGTCAGAAAGGCCAATGTTATAGTATATGATTGTATTTTGTCTGCCACAAAATTTGACTCATCATACTACATAAACAGTCATTCTATAATAGCAAGTTTGTCAGGATTAAGTATTTCTACGACGACAATGTATGAGTTGGCAAATTTTCTTTATCATCCTCAGTTGCCAGAAGATGTACAAAGAATGTTGGATCCAAGTTCATGCAGTGGTTGCAGCATCCGCGCCAAGAAAGAACTGCTCGGCCGAAATCGGTTTGGTTTTGAATCGATAGTATACTTTCTTCCTGGCATATGAAGAACTCTCGACTGTTATAACAATCTTCCCTGGCTCACTGATGTAGTACGAGTTTCTAGCATTTTCCGTGGGTCTTTTCACCTTGCCGCCCCTTATCAGGATGGTATAAGAGCCTTCGTCGTCAGGAATGAACTGTTCCTTGAAACTCACATCCCATCCAACTACAGTGTAATCCCATACAATCATCACCCCACTCTGAAAACACACACAAAAACCCAATCATAAGTAGTCAATTACAGGATGGATGGACACTCACAATGATGGTTTCAGATCTCGTTTAGTACCTCAGTAACTGGAATGTTAACATGGCCGACTGCATTTGCTCTGATCCTATGCTCCAGCGCTTTGTCCTCTGGGGAAAACTCGACATCGTTATCCCTTTTCAGACCACCATATTGAGCGGGGACTTGCTCTATTGGTATGTACCTTGAAATCGTCAAATACAGAATTGCATTCAGAAAAAGGAATGGGGAGCAAATGTGTTCGTTGCAATTTTTTTTAGCTATGCATAGCTTACTTCGAAAGGGTCTGCGTTACATTTGAAGGCCTAGCTAGGATGAACTTCTTCCTTGCTCTTGGGTTCATCAGCTTCTTGGTGACAACTCGCGATGTGTAGTACCAGAATGGAACATTGATCAGTATCTGCAACAGAGAGATAGATATATATATATATAAACCACCATCTCAACGACGAACATTATTTAATCACAGTCCGAATTTAACCTTACATTCTTGTTGATGATTCCCGGATAGTTGGACTGGAACAAAGTGACGATCTTCTTGCTAATAGAGCTGAGCTCTTTCATGGGTGCAGGGAAGTTCTTCAGATCGGTGATCTGGACGATCGAATCGACCCCGCCGGACTTGAAGCTCAGCTGCTTGATGCTCTTCTCCAGGTTCTGGACCTTGAGCCTCAGGAAATTCTCGCGGCTCTCTTCCGTGCCCAAAACTTTGGTGCACAGAGCCTTGTCCTTGAACGCCCCGTACACCGTGTAATACAACGGGCGGCCTTGCTTGTCCGTGCTGCCCGTATGGACAACGTCCTTCAGCTCGTCGTTGTCGCGGGTCAGGAGATCCTCGTCGAGGATCGAGTCTGTCCCGTACTCCTTGCGCCATTTCATGACCTTGCGAAGCATGTAGAAAGCCGAGCGGACCTTGTAGTTGTTGGCCTTGAGGAATTTGAGCAGCACGATTTCGGTGCCTTCGTGGTCTCTGCTTGGAAGCAGAGGAACCCCCCAGAGGGAAATGTCCTCCCGCAGCTGCTGTTGCTGCTCCTTGGCATTCCTTTTGCTCTTCCTGCAGGAGGAGAGGAGGAGTTTCTTGGGCTTGTCTACGAGGTAATTCTTACAAATTGCATCCTCCACCAGGGTCTTGAATTTCAGCAATGCTCGTTTCTTCCGCATCTTGTACTCCACAGGATCCTTCGGGCTCTCGCATTCCTTGTCGATTCCTGCATCTTCGTCGCAATACGTACAAATCTCTTCGTCTTGGCTTTCGTTGGTGACGACTGCGTTTGTATATTCATCGATGTCCTCGTCTTCTTGTTCTTCTTCTTCCTCCTCCTCGTCATTCTCTTCTTCTTCTGCTTCTTCTGATGTGTCCTGTGATTTCCTCTCACATTTCTTATCCATTGTTGAATCCTGAAGAAGGGTTCTCCGGATTCAGGAATAGAGCAAGAAATGAGAGGGGGGAGAGATGGATCCAGGTTTTGCTAAATTTTGGAAAATGTGTGCTCTCCATCTCCTTCGTGTCAAAAACCGACATTTACATAAAAACGAGAAATGAGAGAAACTCTGTAATTCTACAGCTTCCCAAATGCCAGCAAGAGGGGGGTTTTGATTTCCAAAAGCTATAATTGTATGACCCTAAAAATAACAAACGTATTAGGTCGGTGGCTTCAGGTGTCCTACAATTTGGCACAATGAAAAATATACAAAAAGGTCAGTTTATAAATTAAGAGGCGCGTATTAGATGCATTTTAGGCACGGTAAGCACATTCTTCCATATCGTATTGTAATCTCTGTTGCTCGTGACTACTTGTTCATTCGCTTATCGCTATTAGTAAATGTCGTTATATTAGTTTTCTTCATAAACAAAAAATCATAGAAAATTTTGATAGAAGGATCTAATTTCAAGAAACAAAAGTAGCCATAAATAGATCTTTTTGCTTTTAAATTTTGGTGATATATATTTGAAATCCATCATAAATGAAAATCGTGATTACCTTCAAACTTATATCTTAGAAAATGAAGAACACCAATTTGCCTTCATGATACACAAGTATCAACAGAAGTGGGATTCTATGGATCTATTAACAAACAAACAAACAGCCTAAGATATATAACCATTTGTTTCAGGGGTCCATCTCACAGCTACATACGTTTTTCAACTTCCAAGGCTCAACAGATTCAGAAAATATTATACTAAACAGTTTCCACATTTTCCTTGTAGGCGCCATAAACAAACCTGAGCTAAATATCATTCATCAGGTTCATCTACAAACTAGAAATAACATAATCTTCCCTTGAGACAATAAACAGATAACCTAATCTCGACGGATGTTACTGCTTCAGTGCTTCGTATTTACACAGCCAATTCAGTTAAAGCTACCTGCAATTTACAGCAATCCTGATGACTCTCGATATCCAGTCAGGTCAAATGTCAGAGTTCTCGAGCAGCTGCACCCATTTGAAAAGGCATATACAAACAACTACATCAGATCGTTGATCTAAAGTCATAGCTACTGGGTATAAAAAAAAGCTTAAGAAGATTTTCTAAACAAACTGAGTGAGATAGACTTACCCTCTATCTGCATCACGGTAAACTCCCACCAAAGCTTCGGCCTTGTCATAAAAGCTGTCTTTCAGAGAGATCACTATACTCTGGAAACCACTGCCACTCTCACCGTCGCTTTCCATGTTAAGGTTAGAACCATCGTGCTCCTGATCCACCCGAGTCCCTGCTTGACATGATTTTGAACGAATGAAACCAGCTACCTTGGCGACATTTAAGTTATCCAGCGCAGCATCAACCTCATCCAATATGAAAAATGGCGACGGCCTATAGCTGAAAAAGACACAAGAAAGCCGAAGAATTAAGTGCTGAACAAAGAAAGTACCACTGTTCATTGTTTGAAGATAGAACGGATGAACACGTCAAGTCCAGAATACACACCACACAACTAAGAACAACTTCTTGCTATTCAGAGGATTACATAAAGAAAACTGAATATTAGTACTAATTGAAACCAGCAGCCAACCTTTCTTCCCGCTTATCATTAATGAATCCTATTATTTAAATACCTGTGGATGGAAAAAAGCAAAGCCAGTGCTGCAACAGTTTTCTCCCCACCAGACAGCTGTTCCATATCTCGGAAACGTTTGGTTGGAGGCATAGCAGTGTATTTGATACCATGTAGATAAGGCTCATCTTCATTCTCTAAGTTCAAATACGCAGTTCCACCCAAGGGATGCGAGCCACTCTTCGTCAATTGCTTGTAGATCTTATCAATTACTTTTGATATATGGTTGAAAGCTTCCATGAATAACTCATGTCTGCAAAACCAAATCAAGTCAGAACGGCAATGCATTTAACTCCCAAGTGATCACGTTTGCCATCTTCCCAGGTTACCAAAAGAGAGAGCACAGCAAGTTGAAGAAGACTAAGCATGATGAAAAATAACAAGGATAACTAAACCCCCAGTACCATTAGTTTAGTAATAGAAATTCCAATTCATTATTCCTAGTTCGTTGGTGAAAACCTTCCTTTTTTCTCCCCTTCCGCTCTCTTTTTCTAGGCCAGTCCTATTGCTATGAAAACAAAGTTTTGACCGTTCTTGAAGTTTACTTGTTCATAGTTTCTCCCATATGAAAACTTGGGCTTGCACCCAGAAGATGCAGAACTCAGCCACTAGATTAGTTATCTCATTCACACCTCACAGAAGTGCCCAATATACTCAACTTAACATTTCCTAATAAAATTATTCAAGTTAATCTTATACGAAAGGGCGCTCCCAAAAAAATTTGAACCATTTGGCAGGTGAAAGAACTCTCTTCTTTCACTATATCTATTGACATCCAAACACAGTTTCCAATTCTTCAAGTTCAAAACAGCACCATGTTATGATACTCTTGACCATTTTCATATTGGGAATTTTGTCAGGGACCCCATTTCTTTCTGGACTTGCTACTCTTTTAGACCTGCGATAAAAGACTGATAGGGGCTTCAACTTTTGGAATAGAAAAGACCACAGGTTAGTTCTTTCTTACCTATTGTGCCTAACCGAGTTATATGCTTTGGTGGCCTGATTCTCCTCCTTGCTGGCAGTGGCAAATTCTTCAGATGCTTCTCTTTCCTTCTCCAGCAAAGCCTCATACTGCTCCAGAGCCTTCAAGTTTGGAGCAGTTCTATCTATTTCAGATCTCAAGGAATCCATTTTTCGCTTGAATTCCAGATCGATCTTCTCTCTGTCTGAAGTCCCCTTATCTTGAAGAAGAGTTCTATGCAGCTCACTAAACTCAAAGAATGGGCCCGGAATTGACGAATCAGTATCCATGGGATCCGAAATAATTGGGAGGCTGATATGCTCCAATTCACACTTCTCCACAATATCTTGCTTCCGAGACAAGAGTTGCTCAATCTGTGCCTCCTGATTAAACAAAAGGGAAGATGTGATTACAACTCTATATGTTCTCCATTTCCATACAATCTTCAACGTTCAGACTGTTCTGGATTTAACAATAAGAAACTGACGACTTGAAAGCTGGGCTGAGGAGTTACCTTGGAGCTTATCTGACGGCCAAGCTTCGACAAACTTGTAGCAGCAGATGAAGCCTGCTTCTTCCATTCCTGAATATCCTTGTCACAACTTTCTGCTTTGGACTTCCACTCTACAAGGATTAGGGAGTTCGAACTTAGCACATTTAAAGATGCATCTACAAACACCCAGTTCAAGATTAAATAAAAAAAAACCCCAAAGACAAGTCATCATATCGACATTTCGTTTTCTTAAACTAAATCATTTCGCTTATTCTAAACTGTAAAATTCATAAATACATATAGATGTATCTTATATTTTGATGAGCCACCTAAACCTGATTAGTCATATTCGGTTGGTTACCTTTTCTCGAAATTGTCATTTTTTAAACATGCTTGTAGCTGTCATTAAGTTTGTAATACTTTGTTTGACCTTCATTGACAATAAGTTCTAGAACGTAAAGAGAAATTATTGTTGGCAAGGAGCCAAGGACACTTGATCACTGAAATACTAAGAGTCTGCTTTAACATTCACTTACATGGATAAATTTCTCAATCTCAAAAGCACTAAATAGTAAAAATCGCAGCCAGTCAGTCAGAACTGTTGGATTTCTACACCTAATGATGGACAACTCATTCACAGCAGACAATTAAATAGTTAAAAATGTAACATCCTTTAAAACATTAGATTATATATATTAAGCATTGCAATAGTTGAGATTTCTTTCATTTCTTTTAAGAACAATATTCTGTTACATATATAAAAAATAGAAAGGCATTCGGGAAAGGCTGTACTAGTACCGCAAAAAAGAAAAAAGGTTGTCGTACATTCGTACAATAAGAACTACTTCCAAAATGTTAAGGGAGAACAGTAGAAGTACCTTGAACTTCTTCCTTCAACTTATTAATCTCACTCGTCATGTCCTCCGTAGCTGACTTGACATCAACCTCTCTTTTCTCAGCATTTTTCAATTCATTCTTTAAATTACCTAGAGAAGATTCCAGCTTTCTAATCCTTGCATTTGCGTCCCGCTTTTGCTCATACTCCAATCTGCAGGGGCAAATAACAGAATCTTTATTGCAAAGGAGGGGAGAAGAAAATTTTGCAACTAGCAGCGGTTCTGAACCAGTTCAGTTCATGATGCACTTAATGTGCAAGAAAAAGAATTCACTATTGCCATGAAAACATTAATGTACCACCCAAGTCAAAAGCGAGCTAGCAAGAAATAAACCACACAACATTAAATGCGATGAAAACCAGCACTCACAAGCAAAATGTTGTTGCCTCCTTAATCCCTTAAGCTTTATCACTAGCAAATTTCTTCTGAGATATATGAAATCAAACTGCGATGAAAGAAAAGCAGAAGCTAGGGGACAAATGAACAATGTGTTCGTCGTCCAGACATTTACCAAGCTTTCTTCACTTCTCGCTCAAGTAAGCATACAATGGAAGGGAAAAAGAAACTCTAAAGTCAGATAAGCTGCATTGCTGCTGCTCTAATTTTTCTCCCGCGACTAATTTCGAGATTACCACAAAACCTAACCATACCTTCAACGGGAGAAAGATAATCCTATGACCATTCTGATTGTTACTTCCTGATGTCACATACTGTTCTATATACAATGCATGTAATCTTTAAACTCAAGGTCCCAAGAAAAGGGCAAAGCCAACCAACAGTCCCAGGTACACAGAAAACCAATTAATATTGAAATGGTAGGATACACAATCACTGAGCATATACTCTAAACAGTATGTACTGAAGTTCAGCTTCAAGATTAATTCACAACTTTATTGGGATAACTTCATTCCAGTATCTGATTCGAGAAGCGGGCATACAAAGAAATTAAAATGCATTGTTATAGTAGGTCCTAACAATAAACTAAAGTTTAAAAACCAATTAACTAAAGAGAAAACATCTGCACTGCAGCAGCATAACAATAGGCAGACTAAACAAGGACAAATAAGAAAGCATCTGGAGAGAACATAACCAGTCTTTGCATGAGACAACAAATGACAAGTAATTGAATAGAAAGAGAGGATCGCATATTATAACTAAACTAAGAGTTCCAAGTGATCCATAGAAAAAGAACACAGATAAGCAGCTATATGGATAACTTACTGATACTTCAACTTTGACAGCTGGTTGCTTAAACTAAGCCTTTCTTCAGCAACATGTTGGGCAGCCTTGAGATTGTTCTCTTCAAATTCACGTATGTTTGCCACACCAACAGAATTACTGAAGTCCTTGTAAATCCCATCAACTATCTCATTTATTCTTTTCTCCAACTCCCTAATGTCATTACCTCTGCTGCCAATAGTACCTTTCAACTACACAAGGTTCATAAGGTATTAGTTTTATGGTTTTCTTCTTTTTTTTCTATGAAGTACAAGTTTCAGTTGCTATGTTGGTAATACAATGAGATGAATGCAAAGCAAGTTACTATCTGAAAATTACCTTCTGCAATTCAGGATTTAGACGACGAATTTCTTTTCCAATAATTTGCTTCTCTTTTTTCAAGTTCTCAAGCTTGTCCTCAATACTTTTCTGAAAGAAAATTTTTGGGGAAGCATCAAAGTAAATCAGCATATGGGGGCTACAAAATCTACACCATCCAGACAAGAATGACCTAGCAGCCCACATACACAGTAGAAATATCACATTAATAAAATTGATTTACCTTCTCAATCTCTGCATACTGGATTTTCTTTTCAAGACCACTGATCCTGCCAGACGCTTCAGACTCTATCTGAATAATTTCCCTAAGTGACCCTAGCTCTTCTAGTTCAGACTCAAACTGCTCTTTCTTCTTCTTCAATCCTAAAGAATGGCAACATAAAACCTTAAGGCACCAAGAACAGGAAAAGAGAAGATTTATCTGGAATTAAACCAACCCTCAATCTTTTTATCATCCCATTGCTTTGATCTTGCCTCCATCCCGCCACTAGTACCGCCAGTCATTGTGCCAGACTTTGTGAGGAGAGTCCCATCTACAGTTACAACTGAGATGGGAAAACCAAATAGAAAGACTTTCAGTCAACATTGACAATGGAATAATAAGTATTGAGATTTTATCTC
This sequence comes from Linum tenue, assembly GCA_946122785.1. Lineage (NCBI taxonomy): Eukaryota > Viridiplantae > Streptophyta > Magnoliopsida > Malpighiales > Linaceae > Linum > Linum tenue. The sequence goes on from CAMGYJ010000002.1 coordinate 65,383,302, forward strand.
ATCTCTCACATTTAGGAGTTGAGAAGGCTTATAAGCATTTACCTTTAAGTCTCTCTCCCTTCCCTTCCCATCCAAGTTTTTTGGCTTCATCAAGGTCATCACAGACCATAGTATTGCCAACCGCAAAGAGTATAGCCTTCTCCAGGGCAGAAGGATAGTTGATCACGTCAAAGACGAGCTTCGCAGAACCCCCTAAAGTACGCAGCCTTTCGGTAATTGGCTTTACACGGACAGACCGAAGGGGTATAAATGTCATAGGGGGAAGCCTTTGCTCTTTCAAATACTGCACAAAAGACCAAACTCAAGACTTCCATGGAAAAGATCTTCCAAAAAATGAGCAAACACAATGACCAACAAGTAAATCAGACAGCCATGTCAAAATGGAGGAAGACAAGCATGATAGCTAGCTACCTTGATACATTCTTTCCCTGTATTTTCATCCTCAACAACCACAGCATCCATAAATCTGCCCATAGCTACGGTGAGAGCCAGGTTGTATTTCTTTTGGGTCGGCCTACAGAGCTCAATTATACGTCCATGAACTCCTTGAAAAAGGCGTTCAAGAGTCTTAACTGTTTGGGACAACCTAGCATCCCTGTCGTTTTCATTTCTATCAGCTTTCAATTCACGCAATTGGCTATCTATCTCGCCGATCTTGGACTTCAAGTTCTGATGCTTGTTCCTGATAAAAGAAAGATGTGGTCAACATATAATGTTATTGTAATTTCATACTGTTTCTCAGTGAAAAAAGTTTCAATAAGTAATGAGGTAAATATATGCAAGAAAAGCAAATGCCACCTACAAACATATATCCTTGGCATTCTCGGCAAATAACCACAAGTAAAAAGGCTAACAGAAAAAGAAATCATGAAATGAAGAAGAATTAATACAACCACTGACTTGGTTTCCTGATGCATATCTCGTATCCCCCGCAGTTTTTCTTTCAGATCTGTCAGTTCAGTTTTACGGCTAGCAGAAGTGTCAACAGTATTTTTAAGTTTTGCTTGCATTTGCTCCTTCTGTGAATCAAGTTCCTGCTCCCGATTTCTCAACTGTTGAAGATTCTCTTCCAAATTCTTCTCAGCTTCCATATCAGCATGTTGATGCCTGTCCAATACCTCCTTTTCATCCCTAAGCCTGCTAGTTTCCATCCCAGCTTTTTCTTTGCTGCAACATTAAAGCTCCCTTAATGAACAGTGGCAAGAAAATTCTAAGCCACAAATGAGAATCTTAAATCTTATTAGTGTAGGAATAACCACCCTACACGAGAACAATATTTTTCCACATAGGCTAAGTACTCTTTTTTTCCTTTTTTATCTCGGAACTTCTTGATTTGATATTCCAGAAATAGGCACGAACGAGGACAGTCACTGAAGATACCTATGCCTCAATCATCTAATGGGAGCATTAGATTGTTATCAAACAAAAAAACTGTGAATGCGAAGTACTATGAACTCACATCTGGAAGTAGTCGGTCAGTTGACTGTCAGCCAAAGGAAGTTTGCCGCTACTGTCTCGACTTCTCTCGTTCAGATCATCCAGTTTTGCTGCCAGATCCTGTATGCCACGCTGTAGTTCTTTTACCTCACTCTCGTGTTTCTTCCGTTCTTCTTTTTTCCTATCAAGATCCTTGCTGGTGCTCTTAATTTTTGACCTTAACCGTGTCATTTCCTCATTTAATTTCAGAAGCTCAGGTTGCTACAGAACAAACAAGAAAACAAGCATCCGGGGACAACAGAAGGAAATTTAAAGTTACTCTTCTTAAACCAGGATTCAACAGAAAAGTTTGCTCCCCCGGAAAAAAAAAAACAGAAATATTACATGTACAGACAATGCTTACATGTTTTTCAAGCTTAAGGCTTTTCGTATGGATCTTCTTTTCACAGTTGGAAAGCTCTTTCAGGTACCTAGCCTGCTCCTTCTTCTTTTTATCAGCTTCGTGTTCAAACCTCTCGAGTTCCTCCATAACATCTTGACGGTTCTTTGTTTCAGCTTCAAGTTCTTTATTTATCCTTGTAATGTCATTATCTATGGTGAACAACTGCCATAAGAAATGCTCTCTCTTCACAGATTTCTGGATTATCAATAAAAGAAATCTGTTAACGGCTGGACAAGTAAGATTGGCATCATAATTGGAAGCAAGATGATTGGGCCAATGCCCCTCTATATGTCATGTAACCTTACGGCTCATACCAGTTCAGCTTGCAAGCGATTGTGCTTCTCTGCTTCTTCTTTCTGCGCTTTCTTTTGCTTCCTTTCACCTACTATTGTTCTTTTCTTTTGATAGGCAAGTGCAGTTTTCTCTTCTGCCCTCGCTTTCTGTTCTTCCAGATCCTCATAATCCCTCTTTAATTCCTCGGACCCAGAAATTTGCTCAAGCAGAGCAGTCAGCTCCTTCGGGTTCTTGGATGCAATAGACTCAACATCCCCCTAGATTAATGTATAAGCGCACATATGAAGAAACGGAATTATGGTATCATGCCAATCACATCTAAGTTTAACTTGCTTTCCTCCACCTGGAGCACAAAATTTGGACACTAATTTACCTGAAAGACCAAAAAGTTCCTGGCCTTAACTAGAATCCCCAGCGACCTTAATTTCTTGTTATACTCGTCCCAGTTGACAACCTTGTCATCGATGCGGTACTCGCTCGCACCAGCGCTCGTGATAGCTCGAGTGAAGTGAATCTCCGCACCACTAGCTAACTGGTAGACTAACCGCACGAAAGCTCTGCGGCCTCTCTGCTCCTTCTCGCGGTCGTCGAAAGCATAGATGAGGTCCTTGAGCTGTGCACCGCGGAGCTGGCCGGTACGGACACCGAGGACGAAGCTGATGGCGTCCATCAAATTGGACTTGCCAGCTCCGTTGGGGCCAATGATGGCGGTGAAGTCCTTGAAAGGGCCAATTATCTGGTGGCCCTTGTAGGACTTGAAGTTCTCCATCTCTAGACGGAGAATCTTGCCCGGCGAGATTTGTGCAGGCATGGTTGCGGACGGTCTAGGGTTTTTTATCTTTCCCCTTCCTTCTGGCTGGCCAAAAGGGAGTGGAGAAATTAGGGTTTCTGCTGAGTAGAAGGACAACTGAAGAATTCAAGATGATGACAGTCGACAGGAAACGAGTTGAACAGATCAACTAGGGTTCGACGGAAAGGGAAACTGGAGTTAAATTTTGGAAGGGAAAAGAAGAGCAGAGAGGAAGTTGAGGGTGGTGACTGGTGAGCGGGGAAGTGGGGGGAATTGGCGGGATAGGGAGTTTTTTGGGAGAATTTTTAACTAAGATTGAGAGTTGAGAACGTTCCCATTTCTGAGAGAAGACGGCACGACGACAATTTGATGTTTATCTCTCTCTGTTATTTTTTTCCTTTTTTTACAAAAGATAATTTTATATTGATTCAAGAGAAAAAGTTACACCCTCGAAATCAATCAGGTCTAAAAATCAAAGAAACGCTCGTGGTCAGGTATAGAGAAAGGGCTTTCCTAGCCACCAAATAGGCTACCCTATTACTACGCCGACCTATGAACAGAATACTAAGCCCCGAATGGATGTGAAAATACTCGTGTCCATGAAACCGTTTCGTACCGGCGGTTCAACCACGAAATACCACATCGACAAAGCACGGGAGAGATTCATGGTTCATAAATAAGAAACCGACCTTAACTAAAAAGACGCGTTTTGGGGTGAAATGGAGGAGTTCTTGTGAGAACTCCGAAGTTAAACGTGCTCAGTGTGGAGTACAACAAGGATGGGAGACCTTATGAGAAGTCACCTTGAATTGCACCCCAGTCGAAAACCGTGAGTGTCGAGGACCCAAAGCGGACAATATTTTCGTCGGGAAAAAATTCGGAATGTTACACCCGTTCTCTTTTTCTTTTTTTTAATCTTTGCTATGTTCTCTTAAGTCTTACTCTTAACGGCCCATTACTTTTCATTCTAAAATAATATAATGAATCCTCTCATATATGCTAGCCTAATATTTTTTTATAGATAGATAGATGTATAAAAATTAGGATGAAATTACTAAATCATACAATGTTCATATCTTCTCGAAATTGAAATTGACTTTTAAGGATGTTGTTGTAATCAGGAAATAATATTTAGAAGATCAACAAGTGTCGTCACTAGAAATCGAACACACGGCCTTACAATGGGAAGTGTGTCGACTCATCAACTAGGCTAGCACTCGTTGACATTTGCCCTTCACTTTTAATATAAAACAAAAGAAACTATGAATATAAATGAGAAAAGAAAAGGAGTTTGTACTATTAAACCAACAATCACAACAAACTCACAATTTTGTTGATTGTAGGTGAGACCCACACAAAACAATACATGCATAGTTTTGCATCTTGAAACTTCTTAACATTTTATTGTGGACAATACATGTATTTAACAAATGAAAATTACCATCCACCGCCATTGTTGAGTAGTGAGTACGACACAAAATGGTTCTCCCGTGTTGTCATCTCGTTCAACGACGTGGCTGCGATTGACACGCTACTCCGTATCCAAACATCTTTTTTCTTTCTCGACTGTTGTTCTCTTCAATTCTATTGATATCTTCCTTCAATTTTCCGGGTTCACGCGAAATTGATCTGTCTAAGGTTAATTTAATTTCGTACCCAGGCACAAGTTTTTTTCTTTTGTTGATTGATTAATTTGGAGATTGATTTTGCTTGCGGTGAAAAAAGGCGAATGTTGTGGTGGCTTGTCTAGTAATAATAAAGGAAATATATTAATTGATATACAAGTCCAGAAATCATCGAATTGTCATGATGGCTTGTCTCGTACTACAGTGGAGGCATTGGCACAACGAAAAGTTTAGTTTTGGGTTAGGTCACCCAATTCGCCTCTCTACCCTCCACGTTCCCGCTCCAGATCGCCAAAACGCGATTTTTTGGGAGTTCGCCAAAAATTCGCGAATTATGTTTCATGAGAGCGCGATTTGTGATTTTGAGAGCGCGTTCTCTCAGCGAATTCAGAAGGATAACTTTGATCTTCTTCCTCTTCTTGTCTTTTGTCCCTTGAATTACATTTTGGGTCTATTCTTCAAAAGCACGACTCTGTTCAGCTGTTGGGTCAAGTCCCCCTGGTCTCAAAAGAAGATTTAGAACAAAGGGGAGAAAGAAATTTGCGAGTTCTATGGCGTTAGAGATGCATGCAGCAACATCAATCTCATCAGTGGGGGAGGGCAGCCTGGTGATAGAATGATGAGGCGGTTGAGAGCTTGTGGTTCTGCGTTTCTGGATAGCAGATCTTGCGCTTGGGTAGAGAGCTTCGATCGGCAAAAATGGAAGAAGGTGGGCGGAGAAGCTTTTCGACATCATCTGCGCAGACTTTCTAAAATCTTACCCTCCCCATCCCTGATTGCTTGCTTGGATTGAAGAGATGCTATAATTATTGCTATTAATTTGTTCAAGAAGAGGAAGGAAGGGGAGAGAGAGAGCAGAGAGACATCGAGAAAAGAATGGTTGGGGAAGATGTGAAGAAAGAGACGTTTTTTAGTGTGGTGTGGGACTACTTTTTTATATTATAATAATAATTTTATTATTAATTAAGTTTTTTATCTCGTGAATATTGGGAGACGTTCATTGAATTGGTTAGTCTCCACACAAAGTGAAATTAAATGGGAAGTGCTGTATAATAGAACGAGGGAAATTAAATTGTAGGAGTAAGTTGTGATAATATTGTTTATATTTTATTTAATAATTTGAAATAATAATAATTTATTAATTAAAATAATATAATATTGACGCTCTATTCACGCTCTTAATATTGAATTCTTCGAAAACTGACGCTCTGACGCTCCCGTTCTCGCTCTCGCTCCCGCTCCCGCTCCACGCTCTGGTAACTAAAGTTTTGGGTGGTGGAATGATAGTTCTGCGGTGGAGGCGGAGGGAGTAAAGAGCTGTGAAAGTGCGGGCATGTTTCGGCCTCCCTAGAGGAAGAGTGTTATTTATTTATAATTAATATAAAATCAATCTAGATCAACTTATATATTAGCGTTCAACTCGTTCACCGTTGATGACTAACAGTCAACACTAATGAAATGAAAGTTTGTTCTAGAATTGTCATATTGACTATATTTTATTGAAGTGACATCTCTTTTATAATTTAGGTGTTCTCGTTGTACTAATCCTTGAAAAATTATTAAATATGTGCTTTCGTCTAGCTTTTTAAAATTAGTTGTTATCTTGGCACCACAATAATCAGTGACTAGCATTAATCGTCCTTATTCGTCTACTTAGTAAATCCGTATTCAGTGGCAGAGTCAGAGTCATAATTTTTTATGGTTATATCAAAATATTATTAAGAGTCGACAACCAATAACAAAACACTATGACGCTCCTCGGAACAAACAAAGTCTGTACAATGATAACCTTCCTGCATACGAGAAAGTAAACTGGAAGAAAAAAGCTTTCTACCCCAAACCCTAGACTCAAAACAATCTAGCAAACTCTGGTCTAGTTGGCATCGAAAACGGACAATCCACTTCGCTTGGAGAACAAGCTGAGAAGGGGACCTCACACCATTAGAACCATACGTCTTGGAGTAACACTAACGCCAGATCAGGCTAAACACGACACTCCATGACAAACGATTCAAAACAGCATCAGTATTCTCACCCCTCCACCGAGCTATACTCCATTGTAAAACTGTAGGCCACTTTCCCAATTCTGGCGGAGCTGCAGTCTGTAGAGTCTGAATTCGAAAGTACACGTGTCCTTTTTTTATAATGTAAATATACAAACAAATGGATACTATTTAACAAATATAATTAAAACTAATAATATTCAAATAATTCATTCATAGATAAAATATTCGACTAATACATTCATTCTTCTCATGTCTAATATGTTCATATTTTTTCTTTTTCCAGCATAGCCAGGGCATGACACATTTATTCAATGGGAAACAAGAGTTTGACAGCATTATTTACTACCAAAAGGACAAGAAAATGTGGAACCTTAATTACAATCAACCGTCGCGACTAAACGAAGGCACCTGCTTATTGCTATTAGTACCACTTGTCCACTACTACACCACAGAGAAGAAAGGGGGGGGGGGGGGGGCAAACCTCAGAATCAAGAAGGCGACAGAAGGAAATTTACCAACGAACATACATTTTCAATCTACTTCTACTATCTGAAAGTTACAAGTCTGCTACGCCAACTTCTCAGTTCCCAGCACTGAAGTCGATAATTGCTCTCTCCCATCGCTTTGATTCGGTGGTACACCATTGTCTGGCTGATCTACTGACTTCGCATTATCCTGATTCACAACAATAACTGCCGGATCAGGCTTCAACGAAGTTTCAGGAGTTTTAGCCGATTGCTCGGCAAACTGTAAGCCAGCTTCCATATCTTTATATTGGGAGATGACTCGCTCGAGTTCGTCATGGAGATTGAGGGCCTCAAACAGCATCGCCTCATCATCGGTGGTGCTCTCTATAAGCCTTTGCACAACAGCCTGCAACTGCTTGCACTTCTCGAACAAGCTCACTGTTAGCTCCTCCTGGATAAATGTTGGAACACTAATAGTTAAAACCATCTCCCAAGAAAAAATAATAATACCAACAACACAGTAAGTCGTCTAACAGTCAATCAAAGATGCAACTGGAAAGTCGGAAGAGTAGAAGGAGGTGAAACACAAATGACCAGTTCAAGAAGAAGAACAAGCTCTGACCTTGATGGGTTTTGGGTCTGCTTCTGCATTTAAAATGCTAGAAAGAAGTTCGAGACTATTCCTAGTTGTTACAATAACTTCATTCTTTTCTTCCACTGATAGACCATGATAGTTCTCTCTGAAGGTAGCATGCTCAAAGCCAGGCGGCACTCCTGAATTAGGAACAGGATAGCTTCCAGGAGGAGATAGAGGCTGGTGATCGAGATACGACTCCAGCGAGTATTGCATCGGAGGTGCATTTCCATCGGCTAACATACTTCTTTCTTTCAAGCTCTGCCATGCAAAAACAGATACCATCCATCATGAAAAACTAGTTCCTGACACAGAAGCAATAAAGCTGCATGTGAATAACCAAACCACACATCTGGACGGACAGATTTGCCTGCGTGTTTGTTGATCAAAACTTAGGATGTCATGCCAGATAGTGGAACCTAACTATCCCTTTATCCTGCCCTCGAGTCCTTAAGTTACCCCCAAAGGATATGGCTAGACATACTAGTGATAAAAGAGAGAAGCTGGACAAAGGACGGAAGGAGTAGTTGATTAGAGGATACATAGCCAAAAGGAAGAAGAGAACGAGTTTGCCCTACCAAAACCAGCAGCTTCAGGCCCTCACATTTCAAAGAGTGTTGTCAAAATGTTGCTATGAAATTTACATAAACAGAAAACACATGCCCTGATGCTATTATTCTCATAAAGGAGAGATGTAACTTCAAAATCTGCATAAGGAGTCTATAGCTCACACAATATTGTTGAAAAAAGCAGAAAAAAGGCCTTCAAAGTTTCAAGTTTGGTTGGAGTTGTAGTTGGACAAACGCGAACAACAAACTATGAGCAATGGTTAATAAAATAAAAACAATCAACTTCCTGGACATTGAAGAAATCCAAGTCACCAATCAAGAGCAAACAAGAGGAAAAATGAATAGATTTTGAGCCAACTTGTTTTGTTTGTACTGTTGGAAGTTGGGAGAGAGAAACTACCATGTAAGTTTGTCGAAAAACAGGCAGATACTCTAGATCCTCGGATTCACCCCAAGCTGCAATCAACTGTGAGGCCCTATTCCCATTCGCCAGATCAGACAGAGGGTTGTCAATCATCTTCATCATCTCATCCAAGGCCTTCTCTGAAGCAACTGCAGAGAAAACTTTCTCGCAATTCATACTACAGGCCTCAAGCAAATCAAGGCTCAATCTCTGGCTGACTTGGCTCTTCCCTGAAAGCTTTCTTTCTATGGCCCTCACAATGTCCGCACCATTAAACTCCTCAATGTTGATCAGAGCGCATATCCTCAAATTCAATCCCCAATTCGGCTCCGCCAGGGTCTCCGTTGTGGCCTCGTCCACCATCTTGGATTCGAGAGTCGGAGCCTGCAGAATTTCCTTCATCTTATCACCCACAACCCAGCTCATCTGAGCACCGCCAGTGCGCAAGCGTTCTCCCCATTGAGCCAACTTGAGCTTGTCCATTTTCCCTTGTCCTACGCCATTAAGAGAAAGGGAAAATAACGGATCAGAGAGAAGGGTTCCCACTTTATCTATCGAAACCCTAATAGAACACAGTCTCGCGAGTCGTTCAAACAAGAGCTAACCAACTGTTCAGTCAAACGACCGGAGAGCTCCCATAAATAGATATCCCTGTGAATATTGTTCAGTAATAAGATCGAAACAGAGAAGTACAAAAACTGAATTCGGCTAAGCGTATGCAATAGTTCCAAAATTCAAACGGCCTTATCTTGCTTTTTATCTCTTGAACTTTCTCGGCTACCAAACAAAAAAGAAGCAGAACAGAGCAATTTGAAACACGGGGCGGGATGTAAAATAATGGCGAAGATACGGAAACGAGTCGGAAACCTGAGCTCAGCAGCGCTCAATGAAACGATGGCGCTGATTGGAGACGGTGAAATCGCTTTTCCCGGTCACCAGATTCGATGTGCTCTTTTGTGGAGCTTCGTACCTGAAATCTGGTGGCAGTAGTAGGGAGATAATCATCAGAGAGCGACGTGCGAGAGAGAGAAGAGGGACGAGGGGAGGAATAGTCAAAGGTCAGAGCTACGCGTGGCCGAGTTAGGAGCCACGTAGCGGCTTTGTGGGGCCATGTGAGACATTCGCGGGAAAGGCTGTACGTATATACCGCTTTTGTTTCTTATCGGAAAAATTACTTTCATAGTTTCATTCGTACTAGCTTTGTACCGAGTACCGACTACTGAGTCCTTTGGCCAGGTAATGGTTGTATGAATGTCTATTGGGTTATGGGTATTGTTGGACTTTAATAAAAATGTTTTAAGTGGTAACTATTAAGGTTCACACCTATTTGATCAAATTCAAACAATGGCAATGTTTTTTTTTATGATTTATGAGGCATATCTAAATTAAATTAATTCTACTCATATGGAGGTTCGTGAGAGCTCCAAGATTACAACTATGGCTATGACTACATTTGCAGAGAAAAAGAGAAAAATGATAAAGTTTGACAATATGATGTCTTGTGTGAATTTGGCGAACCCCTTGCTCTGTCATTTCACCTTCTATTTATAGCACCAGAAGTAACTGTATTGAGAAACTGTTTAGCTAACGTGGAGTGACGGTTACCTCCTCAACTACTTTGATGATACTATGATATTAGATGTGCCCCCCTCTCAATAACTTCTCCTTAGTTTGGGTAGACCCCCTTGTCAGGCCATGGGTGGGTATTCGAATTACATGTGTCAAAATGACAAAAATAAGCCAACACGAGAGCGGCATGACTTACCCTCTTGCCACTTGATGTCATCGCCCCACCTCATCAGTTTCTGATATCACAATCAAGATGAGAAAAAAAGGAACCCATTACTCAAAATAAACCATGCAAAGAACTCTTCCAACTCTCAGATACATAATCTTTCAAAAGAATACAAATGAAAAAACTTTTAGTCATACGACTCACCAATCGCTTTAGGGTACATAAAGCTGAAAAAGTGATTTGTTGTTATGGTGGGCGACCAATAATCAACAACCATGCATGGTCACTCCCAAATCTCTTGGAAACTTTCTAAAATGGGAGTGAGCATAGCCTGAACAGCAAACTGGAAAGCAAGAAAGAAAAAATGACAGCAGGCATAAACTCATTCTTATATCACAATTAATTAGAGAAAAAGAAAGTCATTAGTCAAAATAAATCATGTTAGGAACTCTTCCACGCCTCAGATACATAATCTCACAAAAGAATACAAAATGAAAGCTATCAGGGTATGGCCGATTCAGGATCACATTGTGTCAACCCAGTCCCCCCAACTGATTAGTAGTGCCAAACACATAATTAATGGGCAGACACCATCCATCCAATTTCTCTACTCAATAGTATTAGGACTCTTACAATAAATCTTAATATTTCAAAATCATGCCAACTTTCACTATATGTTAACTTCCAGCCAACCACCTGATATATATTGTAGTAACTACTACTACTTTCCTTGCCCACAAGAGGAAGAAAAGAAATCCATCCCAAACGAAATTAGATGCACGACATTGACAATCAATGGCAAGAGAAGAAGCTTACCTGTCGACTATGTCATGCCAAAATCTCACTGCCCTGATGAGCACTCTCTGATGCTCAAATTTGGGGTTAGTATGTAGAAAGAGCAAGAGAAAGGTAGAGAAACAAAGAGGCGGCGATGGAATTGAATGAGGATTGAGGGGGATGCCACGCAACTTGCAAAACGCAGACAGTGAAACTGTTTCCTAGGGTTCAAAGCATTTCGTATTCCTCTATTTTTGCAAATTAACAAATGTACCTCTCTCTGCTAAATTTTTGCACGAACATACCTTCTAATATTAAAAGGTAACAAATTTACCCTTTCATAAAATTATCTGTTAAGTAGTCGTCAAATGGGATGGAAAATAACCAAATTGCCCTTCCTTACCCCCTAAACACTTTCTAACATGTGTTTTATTTATTTAATTTCTCGAGGAAGTACTATAATTAGTGGATATCAACCCTCCACATAACCCATCTTCCTCAACCTCCTCCTAACAACCGTTATTAAGAATATTTGTGACCTGTGGAAGATTGATTCTTACCAATAAAAGCAAGGCCAACGAAGAAGATATGACACACAACAATAGCTACCCAACCCTCTATGTAATACCTCTTCATTTGTAATATGTATTAAAAGAGTATTTAATAAAATAGTTATTCTTCTCATTATATCTATCATGTGTTCTGGAACAATTCTTTTGTAACATGGAAATTGTAAAGTGTTTATAAGATCAAAATAATTTTTCTAATAATATTTAAATTGTTGACGGTTGATTAACGGTAGGGTTAGTGATTAACCATTAACGGTATAGCCGTTTATCACTCCTAATATAAAGCGTTATAACGTCAAAATATTATTTTCTAATAATATTAACTATTAAGTTAATCTATATAACTAGCCGATAAATTTTTTTCGGTCCTTTGACATTTGGCCAAGTAGTTACACAACTACTTATGAGTCATGATGGACAGACAATTGTAGCTGAAAGTTTGAGGAATGTGTTGGGCAAATAAAGTAAGAAAGTCGTCCTTAATCGAGGTCTTAGATAGATTATTATAACTGAAATGATGAACTTAAATGATTAGGTGATGATGATTTGTTGAAAAGAAATTAATTAATCAACTTGGGAAAATATTTATCCCATTTTCCTTCCTTGTAAGCTGTTTTTTTGTTGTACTCTTCTCTCTCTATCCCTATCTCTCTCATCTTTTCTTTTTTTGCTTGTGATATTTCTGTCTGTCTGTCTCTCTCTCTCTCTCATCTTATGCAGCTTTGCAGCTTTGTAATGAAAGCCAAGCATCTGGGTCAGTGCTCTAATTCTTGCAAAGTTTAAAAATTACTTTTGTGTTTGTGCCTTCTATTTTTTCGTGATCCCTCTTCTTGTGTCAAATGTTCATCGAGATCTGTTTCCTCCTCCATTTCGTGCCGACGTCGGCAACCTTATTCCTTATGTTAGAGGTGCGGTAAAATTCTCTACCCTTCTTTGCAATGTAAAATTCCCCCTCTTCTGGTGATTCCATATGTGTCGGTTCTACATGTTTTGTTTTGTTGTTGTTTTTGTTGCTGCTCTTCTGCGGACGAGGATATAAATTGATAGCTTTTGATTTGGCCTCTGTCCTGGGGGTTTCTGGCCTGCCGCCGGCTTCTGTTTTGACCCTATTTTTTTTTGTTAACTTGTGCGGTGTTTTCCATCCTTCTCTCAGAAAGGTATGTATATCGATGTTATTTCCACTGATTAAGGAAACCCAATGCCTTGGTGGAGACAACTTCTTGACAGTTCTTGGTCTAAGGAAGCAGAATTCTGGGTCTCTCTTATCCGTGTATGAGGAGGGATTCTGTTAGGTTTCTGAGAGGTTAAGGGTTTGGGTTTACGTTTTACATATGATTGCCCACAAATTTTTCGTTTATGTGCTTGAAGGTTGATTCTTTTCTTACTGTCGGCGGAACTAACTAATTTTGCTCGAAGGAAAGGGAGCCTTTGACCCGAATTCTGAATGTTCGGAAACATTTTTTGTTAAAGTTTTCCTCTTCATTTTGAACTGTCAAGAGACCACAATTGGTCGAAAGAGATTAGGGGTCGTTTGGATGGATCAATGTGATGAGTCAATCTGCCACAATTGGGTTAAATTGTCTCATTTGACTACAAAAAAAGTTGATGAACCAATTGTACTAGGGGAAATGTGAATTGATCCATTATGAGAATTAGAATTACTTGGATACGGGGGAAGCTATTGTAGATTGCTTCATTTTTTTGGTGGCTTTCTCAAAGCTGACCTTTTTATTTTTCTTTTCTATTTTCATTTTCCTTTCCCCTCTATCCTTCACTCTGTCGAAACATCTTCTTGCCTCTTTTTCTCCTCACCTTTTATCTCTCTCTCTCTCTCTCTCTCTCTCTCTCGTAAATTCGCCGGAGATGGACACAATAGAGAGGCGATCACTGCCTCCTCTTCTTTCATTTGAAGAGGAACCATAAACCTCAAGTCTCGTTATCTTCTTCCTCTTCTCCCCCTTTTCTATTCACCTATTGAATCATCGAACGAACGCAAAGGTGGCAGAGATGGCGGGAGTCGATGCCGGTAAAAGAAGATTATAACTGCGAGGTCGGAAATTAGGTTTTGGTTTCAATTGCATGTCGCTTTTGATCTTGCTTGCTTATTCCAGTTCTAGTGCATGTTTTTCATTATGTTCTGATTTTGATTTCAAGCGGTTCATGATAACGAGAGAAGAGAAAATGGTGGAGAGGTCGTCGCCGACAAAGAACTCCGGTGGCAACATTTATCGCTGCCTCTTCTTTCATATGAAGAGTCACCCTAACCCTCATCTCTCATTCAGGGGATAATTTGGTTGTTTGATGTTTGTTTTCTAAAAGAGCGGTTGATCTTTGGTGGTCTATAATTTTCGATTCTTCCGGTTACGAAGTGTAAGAAAGGAAGATGGAGGGGGGGGGGGGGGGGGGGGGGGGGGGGGGGGGGGGGGTTAAAGAACTGAGGGCAAAAGTGTATTTTCCTGTAATTGTCTCATCCTAATTAGGGCTGGAAGTTTGGTAATGGTATTTGGGATATACCGAATATCGTACCGAATTTGTCTATATTTGGTATTACCGAATACACGGATTATTTTTTGGGATTGGGATTGAATTTCATTTGTTATTCGGTATTAGGGATTACGGGATTGGGATCGGTATTATACCGAAATACCGATCAATACCGAAATATAAGCTAGTGTGTATTTTATCCTCTCAACTAAACTCTCTCATTCACTACTACACGACCCTCAACCACCAAAAGTGTCATTTAATTATACATAGATCATTCCATCACTATTAATAGTCGTCTGTCAACCTCCAATTCGTCAAATTAAAGATTAATAATGACAAGAACTTGAGATGTCTCCTCTCCTCCATTCTCCTTAATAATATCCAAATTCAAGACTCTTTGCTTAGTCTTTTTTCCCTAAATTAAACAATAAAATATAATTAATATATTTAATTATTAATTGTAAAGGTAATTAATTTCATATTCGATAATACCGATTGGGATACCGAAATACCGATTGGGATACCGGTATATTTAGGGATTGGGATACCGAAATTATTTAGGGATTGAGATTGAGATTGACTTTAGGATGTAATTCGGTATTCGGGATTTCGGTATTTGGTATTGGGATACCGATACCGATACCGTACCGATTTCCACCCCTAATCCTAATTGTCTCAACTCACATCGTCGGGGGTGGGGTAGGGCACGGAAATGGTTGGTTCGGACTTCGGCAGAGAAGAGGTAGGGTTCTGCGGCGGGCACCGGTACCGGGATCAGGACAATTGCGAGTTCGATTTCAAGAGCCTCGGGAAAGAAGCTTCACAAGATCTGACCAACGCATTGAATTGCCAGAAAAATTATTTAAAAAAAGTTAGAACTTCTTATTATGTGGATTTCTTGTCGAATGGGGAAATTAGAGATGTTATTGTTGTTGTTGCTATCGGAACACTCCGCTTGATGTTAATTGACCGACCGGCGTCGGTGGTGGCTAGTGGTGGTGACTGACGGTGATTATTCGGTGATGAAATAGTTGTTAGTTTTATTTAATTTGCTTTGAATAATGAAGGACAATTTAGGAATTTTTACCGTTTAAGTTAGGACGATAATAGTAAACCCTGGGCGACGTTTAGCCTTCAAAAATTGCTGCATCCATAGCGTTCTTAGGAAGGGCAGTTTGGGGAGTCGGGAAAAGTTATTTCCGGGCAGATCTGCTATAGGTCTTGGTTGGGCCTGATTTGTCTTTTCCAACCCACCTAAGAGAACTGTTCGTCGTCGGAGTCTATCGCTCCTATCTGCTTTCACAACGTTTTTGTTGCCCAATCCATTGGTATTCTGGAATCGCCGCAGCATCCTTCTCCTCTTTGCAGACTCGCAGTGATATTGAAGTGGGTGCTTGATTTTAGCTTGCTGCTAAAACCCGAACCGATAACATAAGAGTCGGATTTTGGGTTTTCGGTTTCAAACCGAAGTGCTATTTAACGTAGGGATGGCAATAAAACCCGAACCCATGGGTACCCACCCGACCCAATCCGGTCAACGCGGGTAAAATCCGTACTGGTTTTGGGCCGGGTTTGGGTTTAAACCCGTTCACTATTCACCGGGTTGGGTTGAGTTTGGGTTTAGGTAAATCCGACCCATGGGTACTCGCCCACCCATATAATTAATTTTCTCGGCATATTTAATATTCTAAACAACTAATCCTATTTATGATTGTGGAGACATGTCTAATTTTTTCTTTCTAGTTATGTAGAATGAAGTTGATGTTATTGAGTGGAGAGTGAAAAACTTAATTGAAAGGAAGAAGTTTCGATTAATCATGTTATTTATGGATAATTTGTGATTTGCTTCAATTTTCTTGAGTTTTTTAGATTGGTGTTGAACAATTTGTGTAGTTAATTTGTGATTTGCTTGAATTTTCTAGAATGATGTTTTATATATGGATAATTTGTATTGAGAGATTGATATTTGACTTTAATTTTTATAGGAATTTGTTATTGTGAATTTTTTACGACAAAAACCCGTGGGTACCTATGAACCCACGGATACCCAGCGGGTTGGGTTGGGTTTGAGTTTTTCAAACCCAGTGGGTTTTACCCCGGATTTTTTTCACGAATAAACCCATGGATTTGGTTTTGAGTTTGGCAAAACCCGACCCAACCCGACCAATTGCCATCCCTAAATGTTTCAGTTTTGATACAACCCGAAAACTGATAAAAACCCGCAAAACCCGAAAGCTGTGACTGGAGTCTCACGGTGACGTTTTGGGTAATTGGACCTCTAGGGTATCTCCTTGGGAATTGCGATTTGCGACAGAGGAGACTGAGAGGAATCGCCGACTGCTCGAGGCTTCGCCGAAACAGAGCCTCCCTTCCCAGCTTCTACCAGTTCAGCTTCTCGCCGCCATCAACGTCCTCGCTGCCAACGGCCTCGAGGGGATCTCCGACATCGCCTTCGTCGTCCTCTCCCTCGCCTACATTTTCGTCATCTCCTGATTCGCCTTCACTCCGCCTCTCAGCAATGCGGCAATCCATCTGGGTTCGAGCCTTCAAGTAGGTTTCTGTAGCCGCCATCTTGCTGCCGGAGAGCAGTACAGATCTTGTGTCAACGACCAGTAGCAAACTTCTCGGAGAGTCAGAGGCAGATCGAAACCTTGAAATTGTCGATTTGCCCAGCAAGACAGCCACCCATCTGCGTTTGATTTTCTTCTTCCCAAATTGCTTCCTGCAGTCTTTTCGTCGGCAAAGCAGAATCAGAACTGAGATTTGCTTCCCTCTCAGTCCTTTCCCGGTAGTGCATGTATCGGGGTTCGGTTTTCGGGTTAAATATGTTTCGGGTTCGGGTAACCCGAACCGACCCGAACTGACAGGCCTACTTGCTGGCTGCTGTCTCCTTTTACTTCGTTTTCCGTCGTCCTCTTCGATCGGTGTTTTTCAGCCGCCAACTATTCTCTTCGGTCCCAAAAATTTCAATCCGTCACCTCCGCTCCGCCGTGCCAACGGTCTCCTCTGATTCCTTTTCGACCTCCGGCGGTTGTGAATTAGGATGGAGGGAGGGGTCCCAGTTGTTAACGGCGACAAGCACAGAGTCGAATGATTTAGTTGCGGCGAAGGTTCGAAGTACTGATTTTTCTCAATCATATGGAAAAAGGAAGTCGCGAGGCAGACGACACTCTGGAAACGGCAAGTGACATCAAAGCCCCCACTCCTTCCTCTCCGCGGTAAATTCAGTTTCCCTTCAAGTTAATCTCAATTTCTAGGGTTTGATTGCTGGGAATCAGACAATGAATTTTTTTTTATGATCACTGATTGTGGAATTCTGTTTTCCTTTCCCCGAATGGTTTTCGACGACTGATTCATTGAATTAAAAATGCTTGAATTTTGTTTCTGAAGCAGGTAGCTCTTGCTACATTTTGTCGCCTTTTTCATGATTTTCTCCACTCACAACAAACGCCACCACAACAAGCCGAAGCTCTATCCAGTCGCTACTGTTGGATTTCAGTATTGAGGATTTGCATAATCTCTTAGATTTCTTTCCCCTGCCCTGGCTGTTTCTATATTTTCGGTTAAGGGTTCTGTTTGGATAATTGTGAATGGCGGTGGCAAACCATTCAGGGGATATATCGGTTCAAAGAGATCTATCTCCAGCGAGGGTCTAGGGTTTGAGAATGGGAATATTGGGGAGGAAGAGCCACTTCCCTTGCAAACAATGTACGGAGTTGAGGTCTCGATGCTCGATTAACTGGTCTCTACAAGTTTTACACGTAATAAGATATTGCTCCTACCATCTTCATTAGCTCCAAAATTACAAATGAAATTTGGGTCCTCCGACCAACTGGTCGGATTAAAGCTAGTTTCTCATAGAATTGCCTCAATTTCTAAAATGAGACATTACCCCAAATTGCCTCATTTTACAAATGTTAAATCCAAACGACCCTTAGCTTCTTTTCCATAATTGTGGGATGGATACAACATGCCCACTTTTTCTAGCATTTTCCAGATCAGACATTGACTTTGTATGAAGCAAAAGGTCTGTGGAGTTAGGTTTTCTTTGGGGGAAATTGGAGTGGTAACATTTGCAGAAGATAAGCAAGCTTGGCGTTGGGAGGAGACAACTCAGGACTTGTCCAGCTCTGTACATTTTTTCAGTTCTAATATTGGCAATGGACATGCCATTCGGGTTTGATGAGTTAGCAGCTTGCTCCTTTTTTTTTTTTTGGTGGAGAGCTTTTGTCCATTGATCTTAGGCTGTCTTCATCATTTCTAATGAATGGCTTTTTTTTTCTTTCTTTCTAATAGGCTTATTGGGTTATTGCGAACTTTGTTTTTTTAATCTGTGAGTGATCCTTGAGGAAGGTGCCTTGAACCAACTAAACAGAATGAAGGATACTAGACAGCTTCTATTTATGTTTTCTCTTGCTGTGAAATGCCGTGTTCACTTTACCCTTTGTTCGAACTCCGGGGCCCTCACTCAACAATAGAAAGGATATGCTTACAGTTTGAATATTACTTTGAATTCTGCATTGATGTAGCTTTGTTGTATGACAAACTTTCTGTTTCTGTAGGAAGAAAGCTCATTCCTCCGAAAGCATTGGGAATCATTGATTATTTAACAAGCAAATGGTTATCCTCATCGGCGTATAGTATTTGACTAGGGTATTCCTCGTATTTTCAAACTCCTTTAGGTGCTCTTTCCTTTTTGCTCTTTATGTGACTTCGCTTGTGACATGCTCTTTGTGAAGCAGGTCTAATGGACAGAACATCTATTAGCTGTCTTGTCAACAGCATCTCTCGGTTCATTCTTCTTGTTTCATGCCAGACAAAGATACATGCAACTATTCAAAATGATTACAGAAGTATGGTTATGGTGCTTAAGTATTTGAAGCCAGTGCTTGATGAAGTTGTTGACCACGATCTAACTTCAACGGAAATACTATATCAAGAGTGTGAAGAGCTTGATGCAGCTGTTAATGAGGCTAGAGAATTCATAGAAAACTGGTCTCCGAAGATGAGCAAGATTCGCAGTGTAAGTTGTTAGTTCTTATAATTTTCGTTGCTCCAAATTCACCCACTGCGAGTTATCGTACAGGTCGAATGGCTATGTTGCCCATGGCTATTCATCATGCTTTCTTTCACATTGCAAACCGATGTTCCTAAGGTCGAATTGGAACTATTTCACCAAACAGTTAGGTGGGGTTGGGGGGGGGGGGGGGGACTTTTTTTGGTTCTGACGTCTGCAACCTCATTCTACCCTTTTGCTGTATACTTTTTCATTTGTAAGTACAAGACATGGAGGGATAGAAAATTAAGCTAAGCCAGACCGCAAATGTGCTACGCTTATTTTCAAGGAAATGAAACTATACTAGATTCTTAGAGCCTGGCCTTTGAGAAAGAGATTCTTAGATTTTTTCCCTTCAAATTTTCAGGTTCAGAAGACCGGGGCTCTTCTGATTGGAATCCAAAGATGTTCGCTGGAGATTTGCCATATATTATGTACACTGTTGCAGTCTTCTCCAATAGATACAGACTTAACTGTCATTCAGGTGTGCGAATGCTTAGTGTCGGTTGCTTACTTCACAGAATAGCTGCCATAGTTGGGCTTCTTATCTATAGTTGTCTCTATCTGTAACATTTGATTATTATCACTCTTACCCGTGAATTTGGAACCCAATCAGCAATTAACTTCAGAAAATTATCTCAGAACTGCATGCAGGAGCTTCAGAGTGTGAAACAAGAATCAATTACGAATTATATAGAAGAGGCTCTAAGAAGTCCAAGAGACGACACTGCTTCTTGCCCTGATCATGTGATGAAAATCATTGGTTCACTTAATCTGAGGACAAACCGTGATCTCCTGAAAGAAAGTGTGGCGTTGGAAAAAGAAAGGATGAATATAGAGGCCAACAGAGACAAAGGGAACTTGGAGCAGGTAAATCAAGTTGTGGATCTCCTGTGTCACATACGTGCCTGTCTGCTTAAAGTTGAGTGCTCTGAACCCGAGAGTGGTGTCAGAATCCCTCCATATTTCCGGTGTCCCTTATCTTTGGAGCTTATGTTGGACCCTGTCATTGTGGCTTCTGGTCAAACTTATGAGAGGAATGCCATCCAGAAATGGCTTGATCATGGGTTGGCGATTTGCCCCAAGACCCGTCAAACACTTTCTCACGCAAATCTCATTCCCAATTATACTGTCAAAGCCATGATAGCAAATTGGTGTCAGGAAAATAGTGTGAAAATTTCTAGCAATTGTGAGCGGGCTAACCTCGCATTGGTCCCATTGCCTTCATCAGATCCTGGTTTATTTCGCTCAGTTAGTGAGAACTGCTCTTTGGATGCCAGCAATGCTTCTTCAGCTGAAGTTAGAAATGGATTTGTGGATCACAAGGTTGATGACATATCTGGGTTCGTTGGACAGGAATCGAATCAAAATGAAAGCTTGAAGAATGGAAATGTAGAATGTCCTTCTCGTGAGCTGCTGTCATATCATATCAGCAGGAGTGCATCAGCTTCGAGTGTTGTTTCTAGTACTGAGTTTGGTCCGCCTTCAAATCAAGTGTCGAGAACATCTTCCAAGCACCATAATGTAAATGAATTCTCAGTAGAAGTCATGACTGAAGTATCTTCTGCTGCTGCTGCTGCTGCTGTTGCTGCTCCCAGTAATGAGTCTGCCAAGATTCAATTCCAAGACCCTAAAAGAAAACCAGAGATTTCAAGCAATGGAAACTGTTGCAGCAGGGTTCATTCTGTTCCATCTGATCTGGTGTCATACGATGATTTAACCACCATATCTCATGTTGAGGAGTTGGTGGAAGATCTCAAAAGAAGTCATTCAGATGAACTACAGACTGCAGTTGCTGCAGAGTTGCGTTTCCTCACCAAACACAACAAAGAGAATCGTGTAATAGTGGCTCAATCTGGTGCTATCCCACCATTACTATCACTTCTATATTCAGAGATACAGCTGACTCAGGAACATGCAGTTACTGCCCTCCTGAACTTATCAATCAATGAAGAGAACAAGACCATGATAGCAGAAGCAGGAGCAATCGAACCTCTGATTCATGTTCTGAACTCGGGGAGTGACACAGCCAAAGAGAACTCTGCAGCTACTCTGTTTAGCCTCTCTGTCCTGGAACAGTACAAGGCAAGAATCGGGCGCTCCGGTGCAGTCAAAGCCTTGGTGAACCTCCTAAGTTCAGGGACTCTTAGAGGGAAGAAGGATGCCGCTACTGCATTATTTAACCTCTCTATCTTTCATGAGAACAAGGCACGCATAGTTCAGGCTGGAGCAGTGAAACATCTCGTGGAGTTGATAGATCCTGCCACTGGGATGGTGGATAAATCGGTTGCTCTTCTTGCAAACTTGTCGACGATTGGGGAAGGCCGTCTAGCGATTGCTAAGGCGGGAGGCATTCCTTTGCTTGTTGAGGTCATTGAGTCAGGATCCCAAAGGGGAAAAGAAAATGCTGCTTCAGTATTGGTGCAACTGTGCCTTAACAATCCAAAGTACTGTACCCTTGTTCTACAAGAAGGAGCTGTCCCTCCACTTGTTTTCTTGTCACAGTCTGGAACCCCGAGAGCGAGAGAGAAGGTATGCTTGCAAAACCTCATGTCATGTTAACCCCCCTCGTAAATGTTGACTTGCTTAATTCTTCTCTTGTTCTACAAGAATGACCCTATGATGTGGTTTGGGTGATATAAATGCAGGCTCAGCTTCTCCTTGGCCACTTCCGAAATCAGAGGGAAGGAAATGCGGGGAAGGGAAAGTGATGTAAAAAAGGGTCAAATTTTGTTTCGCATCGCCATGGTTGAGTTGTTAGATATTATTTGATCCCCTCAGTCGATATATTTTCCCTTATGAGCCATTTTCTTGTCATCTCTAGCTTTAGTTTATATTCAATGTGTAGTCTTTGGTGTTACTTGATAGCATAGAAGAGAAGAGGGGTGTGTTTGGTTAGTGATCTAGTGTTTCCACAAATGTAGTTCATTCTAGTGTATCTGGGTGCAAGCAATCTCCGGGAACTCATCTTCCTTTTGTGATTTGGTTTTGTAAGTGATAGCCTACGATCTGTATATAAAATCTTGTACATCTGGTGATCTCTGCACTTGGGGTCTGCAATAGAAATAAGGGTATCATTATCACAATTCACAACCCTACCAATCATAGTCGTACAAAGTGTGAATACTTTTTTATCTTTTCTTTTGGAATGCCTCGTAAAGGGAGCGGTTTTGTAGTAATCACCGTGGTTACTAAGGATAAATTGAGTATGAAAAAATAAATTATATTAATTAATTAATTTTAATAAATTACATTTTAGGTAGTTACAAAAATCTATTTATTACAATTCAATCTCTTTCTCTCACTTTCGTAATCTCTAGCCAGATCTCCTTTCCATATTTTTCTTAATCTTTCTGCAAAAAAAAAAAAAAAAAACACGAAATCACTACCAAACCATTAGACAACCACTACTATTTTAAAAAACATCAATACCATTGCAGAAAAAAATCTATACCATTATACGAAAACTACCAATATAAACAATCTATACCATTACAAAAGTGAAATAAATACCAAAACAACCAATATCACTACTATCGTGAAATCAAAACAATACCATTGCATAAATAAATCAATACCAATAAACTAATTAAAACTACCAATACAAACACTTTATACCATTACAAGAGTCAACCAATACCAAAATCAATCAATGCCACTACTATTATGAAATCAAATCAATACCATTGTGAAAAACAAACTATACCATTTCATAAAACAAAACAATGAATCAATACCAAAACAAAAAATTACCAAATCATCACCATCTCACCCCCACCACAGCGTCTCTGAAATTCCAATGAAAAACAAATTATACCATTTTGATTGTGTCCACATGATTGGAATCTCCCCAGAAGAAAATACAGGCACAAACGAGACCAGGATTTTTGCCGCCGCCGCAGCTGATGTTCCTACGAGGTTGATTCTTCCTTTGGGCCGCGACGTGCTGAACGACAGCAGCAATGGTTCCGTCGGGAGCTCACCGGAAGATCGGGGGTGGCCGAGGGTCGTCAAGGGTAGTCATCGGGGGTGGCCGAGGGGAGGGGCTGGTGTAGGCAGCCATCGGGATTGGTGCGACGGAGTGGTGGAGGCGGCTGCAGCGGGTTTGGCTGGAGGGAGGGTAGAACTAGGGTTTGGGTAGATTATATAGAATAATCGGGTGTGGTCACTTTTTCATTTCCAAAATTACCCTAAAAGAATCATGACCGTAAGATTAAAAAAGAAGGGAAAATATAAAATCTAATGGTATATAAAGAGGTTGCCACCGTGATTACTAAAAACAAGTAATCACCCTAACCCATTCCGCCTCGTAAATGTCCTGCTAATGTCTTCACTGGAACAACTCGGTCTCGGAGTAGATGGAAAGTCTTTGGACGATCGCACATAAAAACATAAAGCATTTGCCATGTAAAGGTTTTTTTCTTTGATTTTGTTTTTTTTTTTCTCGAGAAAATTTGCGTTGAAATCGAATTGATTGCACCTTGATTTTTTTGAACAACGATCAGCTTAACACGGTTCACACCTCTAAAAACAAAATCGAATGAGATTGTTCGATGTTTACACGAGTCACGAGATAGAAATATATATTAAATTAGTCCTACTCCTATGGATGTTCTGTGAGAGCTACAGATCTACGACTACGGCTAAAATTACAGAGGAAAGGATAAAATGATAAAATTTGACATTGGGTTGTCTGGTGTGAATTTGGCGACCCATTCTCTGTCAACTCCTCCTATTTATAGCAATGACGTGGTAACCGTCATAGAAAAATTGTCTGAGAGTAACTTTAAAAAAGAACTGCTCCCGTTCTTCCTCGGATGTCGCTGACATGTCCTTGAACGTGGGATAATTGGTAGTTGCCCTGTTAACCGCATGCTCTCTCTTTCTTGAAACTGACGTCTTGTTACTTGCCTCCTTTTACCATGGCCATTCCAGGTCTCAAGAAGAGGGTCTTCTACATCTCACGACCGACATGGTGTTTAGAGATCGTGACCACCTTGGTCTATAAGACTTGATGCCATAAGATCTCGCGACGTGAAACATTTAACATTCCCGGGTTGGGTTAGGGGCAGATAAAGAAT
Organism: Linum tenue; assembly: GCA_946122785.1. Lineage (NCBI taxonomy): Eukaryota > Viridiplantae > Streptophyta > Magnoliopsida > Malpighiales > Linaceae > Linum > Linum tenue. Next base: position 65,407,674 of record CAMGYJ010000002.1, read on the forward strand.
CTGGTCACATCCAAACAAACGACAAGTGGAAAGCGGATGAACAGTGGGCTCTATCGTACAAACATATCAAGATACAAGATAAAGAAAAAGAATATGATCCGATTTATATTTTTTTATGGTCTTCTAGGAGCCGTATGAGGTGAAAATCTCATGTACGGTTCTGTAATAGCGATGGGAATAGTGATATTATCACCGACTATGATTATCTAACAGTTCAAGTACAATTGATATAGTTGAGGCACTTATGTTAGAGCTATTGTGTCACTGTCCTTCTCTACTTTCTCTGCCGATACCGGACACGGTAACTAACCTCTTGACTAACGACTTGTTTTGTTGACAGAGTGGCTCCGAGTGACAACTAAACTTGTCAACTAGTAACGGAAAGAAGCTCTTAAACTATAGGGAAAGCTATTCTCCCTAAGTCGAATCGGTGTGCCCTGTTCTCGGTAAAACAGCTCAAACTAATTATTATCAAAACGATTCGAACTGTTTCAAAGACCCAACATGCAATTTTTTTTTGCATAAGTGACCAAATGCGTAATTTAGTCTTATGGATTTCTTATCAACCATTTAATAATAATAAGGCAAAATACACTTGTATAGCCAAAACTATCACGCTTGTGTCATTTATAGCCACATTTGGCGAAATACCACTAATAGCCACTTCCGTCCAATTCTTTAACGGTGTCAGTTAATAAGCTGATTGGACAAACGAAAAAGCTGAGTTGGCAAGTTTCTCTATTAAATTTTTTGTGCTGGATTAATTTCAAAAAATAACAGTAAAAATTAAAATTAAAAAGAAACGAAAAATTCTCCACACATTCCTCCCTTTTCATTTTCTCCTTCTCTCTCTTCGCTTCTCTGTCGTCCGCCACACATCCCTAATTTTCCAAACTACCAGCCGCAATACCCTCCTCTCCGACAAGAACTCCATTGTCCCCGTCCCCAGCCTCCTCCCCTTCTCCTCCGCCAGCAGCGGCAACCCTCCCCCACCTCACCACAACCATCGCCGCCAACGAACCCTAGGCAAGGGGTAAGAATCATCCTCCTCCTCCGATGGCGACGGAGACTCCGTCAAGTTCGTGCGCAACGACGGGATCAACTGACTTGTGTTGCTGCTTGACGACGTCTTAAAATCCCCCATTCCGAATAGCCCATCTCCAGAGCTGGAATGCCGTCAGAATAGAATCTAGCTTTGGCGGAGACAGAGCTTGAATCTGAGTCGATAACCGCCGCCGCCTTTGGATTTTTGAGTCCCGTCTTCCTCTCTGTCAAATCAAAAAATGAAAATCCCTTCCTCCCGTTTCTTCTATGCGAATCAATAGATGAAGCAGAGTTTTAATGGAAGCAAAGGCCTAGGATTCTAAAGGTTAACAGCGGCTTGCCCGTCCCTTGAGGAATCGTCACCATTACTTGTAGACCTGCAGGGAAGTTGTGGGCACCACTACGGCGGCAGATTCCTAGGTTCACAGAACATCGGCGAGTTCGGCTACGGAATCAGAGTCTCCATTGGCATCCTCCTTCTATTCACCATCATCACTCTCGCTTTGCACTTCTGTCGCAACACTATCACCCCTTGGTCGGTTCCACCCAGCGGAGATCCATGGCCGCTTCCACCTGAATGCGGCTCGCTACAGTTTGGGGTTGAGTGGGAGGAAGAAAAGGAAGAGGGGAAAAATTATGTATTTTTATCTTTTGTTCCCCAATTAGTCCCTAATTAGTGAGAGTCCGTGTCACTATTTTCCCCAAGAATGGTAGAGAATTTTTAATTTATTTTTTTATTATATATTGTGTTATTATTTATTTATGTGGCGCTGACGTGACACTATTATGTGGCGCTGACGTGTCCGCTGAGTTAGTGTCTTGTCAACAAACCGTCAAAAAAGTTGACGGTGTTAATAACACTGTTAAAATATCTAACGGAAATGAATATATTTGGCACAAAAGTTTCAAAATTCTGGCTATAAGTGGTATTTTTCCAAATTTGGCTATAAGTAGCACAAGCGTGAAAGTTTTGACTATACAAGTGTATTTTGCCTAGCAATGACATGATAGTATTTGTTGAATCAGAGTAAGATCGCAAAACCCAAAAAGGAGCCAACAGTAGAGTCTCTCCACTCCAAGGTTGTCAACCCGCAGGTTGACCCACGGGTCGGCCCAATTTGACCCTGACCCGGTGAGAAAAACGGACAGCACGCACCCGTCGGGCCGACCGCTATTAGGTACCGGGTTGGAGGTCAAATTGTGTCATTTTTTTCTTTAGTTTGGGAAATGTGCCTATTTTGCAATTTTTCTTTTCGGCTAACTCAATCTTTGGAATACTAAGTTGAACATTTGAATATTTATGTTATATAAGTGTGTGAATTTTCACTATATGTTGGATCTACGTACGATATGTTATTTTGGTGTAATATTATATGTTATAACTCATATGTTAGATAAGATTTGATATAATTTATGAGGATAAGTACAATATAATGACTCTTTCTATATTTCCGGACCAAACCGGACTAAAATGATTGACTCATTAACCCTTGACCCACTAATTCGACCGGATCCGGGTCAACCCGCGGGTTGACAACCTTGCTCCACTCTCTCTCCCTCACCCATCGATCTCATCAAAACATAAAAAAGCTCCCCCCTTCTTTTACTTCCTTTTTCTTCGTCTGCTCGGCTGGCTTCTCCTAGCTAGCTTACTTTATGCACCAACGTAACACTCCTTCATCTTCTAATCTCTCTCCCGAAAACATGGAAACTCTGTGAACAGTAGCACCTAGAGGGACAATCCACCAATCCAATCCACCAACCCACTAAAAATATCCACCTAATCCAATCCATTTAAATCTAATCCATTTGATCCAAATGATAAATTACGATTTGGTACCTATAATTTTTATATTTTGCATTTTGGTGCCCAAATTTTAATTTTTTATACGAAAAATATCATTGAAAATTACATTTTGTACCTAAAATTTTTCATTATGACATTTTAGTACCTAAACTTTTCACATTTTACATATTGGTCCTTGGTTGAGGATGTCATTTGGATTCATGGATAATCCACCAATCCACCTAATTCAATCCATGAATTCACCAATCCATTTGATCCATGGATCCACCAATCCAATCCACCAATCCTTGGATCAATCCATTTGCCACCTATAGTAGCAACACTGATGTTACTACTTACTTATACTATCCCCATTCCACGGCCGCCAAATCGACTTGGAAATTATGTCCTGATATAACTCAAAGATGAAAATGCTCTTTTTACACTTCCAGCTGTAATTGACCGAATCCAAGTATATGTGGATGAATGAATTATTTGACCTACATTGAGAGTGTTTTGCAAACTAATTTGAATGCTCAAAATATTAAATTTTAGGAGTTCTGAACACCTTATCCCATGAATGAAAAAAAGTGGAGACTCAATGCATAATTATCCATTCATAATGAACTAAATATCATGGCATTCAAAATTAATATGACCATAGTATCTCATTGACTATCACATTCTTCATATTCACTACACTAGCCTCTCTAAATCAAGTGAAGTCCTTAGGTTAATTGATGCAAAGTAAAATGAGCAGTGAACATGCTTGTAGGGGATAACTAAACATCAAGATAGTTGATGGATAAAACATCTTTAGTAATTTCGAAAATTTCACATTGATAAATAACTACTAGTATTGGATAATTTTTTTGAAAATGAACGACTAAGCACCTAATATGTATAGATAACCAAGCAAAGCATCACAACACACTTATACACCCCACAATGTAAACATGACATTGTCTTCAATGGACTAAAATATAGGTGATCATGGCAAAGAGTTGGAATGGTTTACCTCATTTTGTTGCTCTAATCCAAGTATAAAATAGGTGGTAGGCTAGTAGTAGTTAATTTTTGTTGTTTTTTTAAGGAGATTCTAATTAAACAGACAAAAGACATATTGATAGTGGAGAGAGCTAATGCTTTTTCTGTTAGTGGATATTCAAAGCAAAAACAAAAATAAAAGAAAATAGATACTCCCATCATATAAAAGAAAAATAACTCCTACAAATCACCTCCTCCTGATCCATGTTTAACAAGGAGGTTGTAGAATCTTTGGTCGAACTCATGCATCCAAATTTTGCTGCCTCTACAACATCTCAAAGCCACTATTGTGAATCCATCGATTCTCTCATAGTTCGATTCTCTTAAACTCATCTCTGTGATCATTGATCATCCTCATATGCATCGCAGGGCTACTCATTGCTTGTGTGGTACTAGACTAAGTTCTCCTCCTACCTCTACAACAACTCATCTCTATGATCATCACGTCTAAGTGCTGCTGATGTGGAATATGGATGGATATCTATGAGTTCTTATAAGATGTAGACGGTATGCGGGAAGTGTAATTAAGCGGTATATCGATTGAAGTGAGCTTTTTCCATAAATATTCTATTTTTAATAAAATGTATCCGAAATACCCAGTAAAGAAAACATTTTATAATATACTGCTGCAAAAAAAATTGGGACATGCACATCCCAATTTAATTTTAACAAAGGCAAAAAGACCAATTAAGGCGTTGGCGGCTTGGTTAGGGGTGGGCATTGGGTGGGTTGGGTGGATTTTGACCATAAAATGCAACCACCCGCGCTTAAACGGATTGATAATTTTTAACCCACCACCCACTCACATTTAGTCTCGGGTTGGGTCGGGCAGATGGTGGATGATGCGGGTGGGTTTGTGGGTTCACCCACATCACAATGTATATAATATAAAGGAGTCAACTTGACATGATAATAGGTGAAGAGAGTTATCGGGGGAAACAGGAAGATGAAATAGGGCAAAAAATGTCGAATTAGTTCTTAAATTGGATAGAAATTTTATTATGAAAGAGTTTTCTACAGATTGAGATGATTATCAGGTGCAAGGAACTAAGGAAAATAATTCTACAAAGGAAAGAGCGGTGATCTAGGCACAAGAATTAGAGGAAAAAATAAAGGGAAGAAGAGGGGATCGATATTTGGAAGGTTGGCTTTGAGGTTCAAACTCCAGGAGCAGTCCTAGTTTATGTCTAACGTCTCCACTCTCCCCTCTCTAGCGCCAACGACTTTGATCTTTTTTGTTGTTGGGTTGAGCGGGTCACCCGCGCACCCACCCACAACCCATCCACCACCCGGCGGATGGCTCCCAGCGCAATCCGTCACCCACCCACTTAACGAAATTCGGGTCAAATACGGGTGAGTCGGCCCAAACCTGCGGATGATCCGCCCGCATGCCCAGCCCTAGGCTTGGTTGTTTCTTTATCTAAAAAGCAAATTGAGGCAGGAATAATCCCAATTGAGGTTTGCTCATTTGGGGCTTATTCCCATCCCAATTTGCGTGCCAACATATAGAAATTTCCAAAGTTCCAAACATCCCAACGGGCAAGCCAACAAAAAAGTTTCTTAACTTGGGCAAAACAAGAATTTTAGAGTGCCTATAAATAGATGGCCATTTTGCAAATGAATTGTTACATCTTCTACAACTTTCATCTTCTACAAATACCATCCCCCATCTGAAAAAAATTCATATGCATTTCGTTTGCTCAAACGCTTTAGATATTATGGCTAATATGTATGTGTATTAGCATGTGTTTTCTACTAGCGTGAATATTGAATTAGTAGATTAAAACGGTATTTATGAATTAGTAGAAATTAATTTAATTTTCGTATATTTAGTTTTTCTTCTTATATGCAGAACCTTTAAACTGGTTATTCGGTAGGGAATTCAAAATTAAGAGAGAAAGTTGGGGTTGGGTTCATTGATGGTACCAATTTCATACTACAAATTCATGGTCGTTAGACATATGAGCAACTATGTGAGGTATCAACACCAATCTACAACAATAAGGGGTAGAAGAGACGTTAATTGCCTTTACATTTAGGCTGTCATAATTGCAAAGAAATTATAAATTTTATCACTATGGTATTCCTATTATTGATGATAACATATTTTATGACAGGAAATCTAAATTGAGAGTTTGCTGAGATATGTGACAAGTTCCTAGTCATCTAGAAAAGTAGGATGATACATCGAGTATGCTAATTCATACTACCTCAAGGAGGGTTTTAAATCATCTGTTCCTAGTCACTAATCAAACTATATACTACTCATTCATACTAACTCAAACTAAATTAAGTAACTTGCAATTCATAAATTAAAATACCTACATCATTAGAGCAAACCAAATCAAATCGATGTTCACCATCCACCCATAATAACTCTTTGTCTAATAGAGTTGGATTTAACGTTCTCGATGGCGGCATCAGTGCATATTGATGATACACCGTAGGAGCTTCAAAATTGAATTCCGAAAACATAATAAAAACTAGAAAAATACAAAGTCATTGACAATCAGCAAGGCTCGTCGGAGCCTCTCCTTGGTCACCAGCAAGTCTGTCACCGATGAAGCTAAGTGGGGGAAAATTCAGACTCTAGACGAGTGACCAACCGCCAGTCACCATCCCTGCCACTCCTCTGGCCGCCACAACCACGAATCTCGTCGTTGTTGAGAATTTTTTTTTGAATCACGGTATTTCGGATAATTTTAAATGAAGTACAATCTTTTTGGATAAACTCCAATCAAAGTTGCTTATTTCGTGATTAGATGAAATAATAATTTATTTGTAAATTTAGAATTCAATTTATATATTTTAGGCGAAAGTACTCCATTAGTATAAAGTTTAGGCCAAACTAAGGTATGAACCAAAATAAAAATAAAATTATTGGGAAATTTGTTTTTTAATTTTTAAAATTATTTATTAATTTTTAGACTACATGACATCCACTTCGACAATATGTGCTAACTCACTAATGGTCAATGGTGTTGACCGTCCAAATAATTGGGCAAACCACAAATCGAGCCAAAATAGTCAAAATAGTGTAAAGTTCACGATGCAATGGAGGTTTTTTAAAATTCAAGCCAAAATAGTCTATGGCCATTTAAAGTATGAACTCTATAAAACCAAATGGGTTCTTGTTTTGCTAGACCGGATAAGGTGCTAACACCATTTAGTGTTAGCACCATACTAGCATGATTGACTAAGGGTATTATAGTAACTACTCACTCATAGCATTTTCCCCCTCTCTCCAATGGATTTGGGGTTCATATGCAAAGTGCAATTTGATACCTAAACTTAAAAGATTTTAAAATTAATACCTAAAATTAAAATTTTCATATAATTCCAAAATATTGATAGAAAATTATATTTTAGTGCCTCAATTTTTTATGGCTTACATTTTGATACCTAAAACTTAAGTTATGAGGTTTCTGGTTTGCTTTAAGAAATTTGTTGTCTGTTTTAAGAAATTTGATACATGCTTTAATAAACTTGTGGTCTGTTTCATGAAACTTGTGGCATGCTTTATGAGGTTCTAGTCTCCTACTCTCCTTTATAAGCTTTTTGGTCTGCTTTATGATATATATGGTGTTGTTTGTTGTGTTTTGTGGTATGCTTTATCATTACTTATAGTGAGGCGCGAGACCAATAATTAAGCATAGTGCCACACGCGTGTACTTTCCTACTTTTTAATAATGACAAGCGTGTTCCTCTCTTTATAAATCCACATTAATTTTGATAATTCTTTTGAAATAAAAAAAATCACTAGACAAAATATTTCTATTGATTGGATCTAGTATTACTCTGTTAGCATCATATTAATAAATTGGATGTGAGTATTATACCAATGGATGTCACACCAGCCGACATGACATTGGTTCAACCTGTACTGATCATAAAATCGACGTGAACACCACTGATATGATCGGCATGATCTATTAACGATCTCTAAGCAAAATGATGTCATTTTAGTGAATTTAACTAATAAAAAATTAATGAATCATTTCTTTTATGAGTGTAAAAACCAAATGTTGATGTTATTTGTTGGATTCAAGTATAAACGTTTTGGTATTGACATTTAACGTTGTACTCAAATTTGAGTATTTATATTTTATTAGAAATATCTCATTTTATTTAAATATCAATATGAATTGTAAATAAATTATCTTCAAATATGTTTTATATCCGATTCAATCCATTTATTATTAATGATTTTTTACATTTCTACATATTTTATTAAACCGACATAAATCGGCACACACAAATTATACCACCGGTCCAACTCTTCACTTGTTAAACCAGTTTATTGTATTATGCTTCTCCACTCTGCATCATACCCAAAAAAAAATATTGAGTTACAAAATAAAATACAGCTGGTATTTCATTGACCGATAGAGAACGTGTATCTAGTTTTCAGTAGGCATGGCAATCGGGCGGATCGGGGTCGGATGTATATGGATCCGTTACCCGCCCGCCGGAACTTCGGGTTCGGGGAATCCCCGACCGAATGCTGTTATCGGATGTAAAATAGCAACCAAGCCCGCCCGTTTTCGGTTGTCGGGGACCCGGAACTTATCCGACTAGTTCATTAATTAAAAAACAACAACCAAATTCTTACGTGAAGCTGAAGCATGAACTTCATAATGTCAAATCCAGAAACCAGAATGCACTGGAGAAGTAGCAAAAGAACAAAACATTCAACAGAAAACATCAAATCCTAAAATACCATCAAATCCAAAATGACCAAGACCATTGTATCAGCAAAACAAAGTTTAAATAACTAGCAGAACATCTCTACTACTCGAGAGCAGCTTCGATAGCAGCAGCAACACAGCAGCAAGATAAAGACTTCACTTCAGGCCTCCATACTCCACTTTCCAGCAGCAGCAACAATGCAGCATTCTGCATTCCTTGGTTCCACCCAGCAGCCAAGGCAACAAAACTCAAACAAAACCTGTAAAATGAGGAAAAACAACTGTTATTAAGGATCCAAATTCACAAATCATGAAATCAACTAAAGTACTAAGAGAAATCAAAAGTTTTTACTTACATCTTGCTGCTAAGTATCAGTTCACAAATCTTGATTAATCTTCAAGAAGCTTGAAACGAGGGGCTTGCTCTACACATTTAAACAAACTATCTCAATCTCATTGACATATATCAAAGGCTGGAAGAAATCAGACAACTGAAACAAGGTTTTTTGCTTATTACCTTCAGTAGTTTCAGCATCAGGTTGGAGCTGGACCAGATTGGCTTCACTTGTAGGGGAGAAACATCCTTCCAACACTCCTGCTCCAGCGGCAGCATCATCTACGAATGCAAGCCAAGTCAAAATAGTTACATAACATGCTAAAACAACAATGAAATTGAACAAAAAGATTAACTTAACAGGGTTAAGAGTTTACCTCCAGCCAACTCAGCTTGCAACCAACTTCTTGTGCACACAAGTGTTTCCAAAGTAGCATGGTGCAACCTGCTCCTATGAGGGTCTAAAACACGACCTCCAGAGCTGAATGCACACTCAGATGCGACAGAGGTAACAGGAACAGCCAAAACATCCCTTGATATGGCTTGCAAAGTGGGATATTTTGGACCATTATGCTTCCACCACATTAAAATATCAAACTCAGCAGAACGAGGGAGAATTTCCTCATTGAGGTAACTGTCCAACTCAGTATGGACAGAAGTAACCCTTGCCCTTTTTCTTTGGCTCACAAATCGATCAAAGTCCAAATCAGTGGTGCTAGGAGCAGAGGACTCAACTCCAACATACCCAGAAACATTCAGATTCCTCTCCTCATTCATTTTACTTTGGTACTCCAATACCAGATCAGACATATGTCCTTAACAGATTCCAAACAATAGCCATCAAATTCAACACCAAATTTTTCAGCATAGTAGTCAACAATTTCCAACTTATACCGTGGATCTAGAATCACAGCAATAGCAAGGACTTTGTGAATCTCGTCCCAGTACTTGCTGAATTTTTCCAGCATAGAATAACCCATCTTTTGAATAACTTCATTGGTATCAACACATCACTCATGAATCTTGAGTTTCAACTCACAAATACGAGGGAAGAACAGATTAGTCGTTGGATACTTCGATCCAGAGAACAAATCAGAGATAGAGCTAAAAACTTTAAGTTTCTCACAAACAAGTGCAGCAAATTGCCACTGCTCATTCGATGGCAAGAAATTATATTGAGCATCACGTTGCTTCAGTCTAGTGAAAACCTCCTTGTAAGGAATAGCAACAGATAGCATTTTAAAGGTGGAGTTCCACCGAGTAGGGCAATCCATAACAAGTCGTTTCTCAGAAGTGAATTTTAACTGCTTTGCAGTTTCAAGGAAGAACTCTAGCCTTTTAGGGGTAGCAGACCAGTAAACAGCACTGCTCCTAATGTTATCAATTCCCTCTTTAACAACATCCAGACCATCTTTCACAATCAAATTCAAGATGTGAGCAGCACACCTCATATGTATCAAAGCACCATCACTTATCAAGTCAGGTAACACTAATTTTGACTGTATGACACGAATCATAGAGTCATTAGTGCTACAATTGTCTAGGGTAATGGTGGATACCTTACTGTCGACATTCCAGTCGAGCAAACAGTTAACCAACACTGTCCCCAACCTTTCAGCAGTATGAGGTGCTGGTACATATGCAAATCTGCACAAGAACGAGCAGACAAAGAAACAATTGCAATTAGGAATGAAACACAAACTAAGAAACAGAAACCAATGATTCAAATAGATACAAACTACATGTCTTACCTAAGCATATGGCTCCTAAGCACCCACGAGTTGTCAATATAATGAGCTGTAACAGCCATGTACCCCTTCTTTTGATTGGTGGCAGTCCATAAATCAGTAGTTATTGCAATTCTACCTCTGTTGATATCAAACAGACTTTGAATCTTAGCTCTTTCAATATCATAGATCTTAAAGACCTCTTTCTTTATAGTATTCCTCGATGGAACCGTGAACAATGGTTGAAGAGAGCAGACAAATCTCTTGAAATAGAGATGATCAACCATCGATAAAGGATATTCATGCATTGTAATAGCAATTGCAAGCTCCCTTTTTGAAAAATCAGAGTTGAAAGCAGTAGCAACCAAGTCTTGCTTTCCTTTAGCCAAATAGTGAGGGCCGAGAATCTTTTGACTACCATCCCTAATTTTCTTCTGAACACATATTTTGGTGTGATTCTTTAGGTGGGTAGTACCATTATTTGATTCCCCACCTAATTGCTTCTTACAATAATTGCATTTAGCCTTGACAATTTCATTAATTCGAACTTTGGTATAGTGTTGCCAAACAACACTCTTAAGCTTACCAACGTCGAGTAATTCCTCGACAACATTACCATTCCCAGCATTGCCATTCTGCTCATTTGTAGTTGCTGCCTGCGGAGTTGGGTTTGTGGCAGTCCCATTTCCAGTAGGTGCAGACAGAACTGGATTTGCACTATTGCCATTATTTTGTGCAGTGGGTTGAACTCCCTCTGTTGACATTGTTCCTGCCGAAAAAACAGAGGAACAAGGATTAGTAGGATATCAAACAACTCCCTCAATCATTAACCAGCACCAATGATCAAAAGTGAAACAAAGAAAGTGGATATTTACCTTGAACAAACAGAGTGAGGCTCGCACGCACAAGGCCACAGACCAAACAAGCAGTAAAAGGATGAGAAGTTAGTCTGAGAACTGAGAAACAGAGTACAGAGATTGAGACTTGAGAGAAGTATGAACAAAAAAATAAACCCCACCTCGTATTTATACTCCAACTTCAATCTCCAGCCGAATCGACTATTCGACTTCACTGCGAGAAATTCTCTTTGCATGCGGCAAGCCATGATCGAAAGGGAAATGATTATCATCATCGGGAAGGAAAGCGGATAATCGATGGGAGATATGCGGCCGATATGTTAGGGATTCGATGCAGCGGGAGCAATCGGATTGCTAGAATCTAGCCTAGGGTTGGAGGCGGAGAAGAAAATGGGAGAGGAAGAGTTTAGTTGAGGGGAGTTAATCTAACCTAGGGTTTCTGATTAGAGGGTATATATATGTACGGGGCGGAGTCGGGGCGGATAGTTTCGAGTCCGAAGCCCGCCCGAAGCCCGTTTCTCTTATTCTCGGGTTAATCCGAGTCCGGCCCGGTGCCCATCATCAACGGATTTTGCCTGATTTTGTCGGGTCGGGTTCGGATCGGATTTTCGGGTTTCGGTTCAATTTGCCAAGCCTAGTTTTCAGTCACATGAAAGGAAAGAATCCACAGCGCATCACTCCGTCGTTACTCCACCACTTCCCGGCCAAATCTTTGCCGCGGAAATAAAAACAGAACCTTGACCATAAAAACAGAACCCACGGTTATAGCGCAACAGCGGGAGAAAAAAGCAGGCAGCTTCATAAGTGATGAAAGCCCAACCATAATTAACGACCATCCATTTCCCACCGACGGCTGACGATCCCGCCGGCCCCGGAATTCGAAAGGCCCCTTTCTTCCGCCGATTAATACACCCGCAAAGAATCCGCCCAAATCCATCGCATTTCTCGAGATCAGAATCCATCCAAGATAGATTTTTTGGAACAGGGGAAGAAGTCCGGCGATGGGCTCTCTTCCGCCATCTCTCGATCTTCCTGCCGATCCCAAACACGGTCAGCAGCGGCAGATCGACGAATCCACCCTCCTGAATCTCTTCAAAGCCCAGCAGAACCATCTCAATTACTTCTTCCGCCACCTCGATCTCTCGCAGGCGCTCTCCTTCTCCCAAACCCTGCTTAACACCACCGGCACCATCTTCTTCTCCGGCGTCGGCAAGTCCGGCTTCGTCGCCAACAAGATCTCCCAGACCCTCGTCTCCCTCGGCATCCGCGCCTCTTTCCTCAACCCCGTCGACGCCCTCCACGGCGACATCGGCGCCCTCTCCTCCCTCGACGTCCTCGTCCTCTTCAGCAAGTCCGGCAACACCGACGAGCTCCTCCGCTTGGTCCCCTGCGCCAGGGCCAAAGGGGCCTACCTGGTGTCTGTGACTTCCGTCGAAGGGAACTCCCTCGCGTCCGTCTGCGACATGAATGTACATTTGCCGCTGGAGAGGGAGCTGTGCCCTTTCGATTTGGCTCCGGTAACCTCCACCGCGATCCAGATGGTGTTTGGCGATACGGTGGCGATCGCGCTTATGGGGGCCAGGAATTTGACCAAGGAGGAGTACGCGACTAACCACCCTGCTGGCAGGATCGGCAAGAGCTTGATTTTCAAGGTTCGTTTGAAATTGGGTATTCAGAATTTTTGGTTGCCCACAATGTGTTTGATATATTGCCGCTTTTGGAATTCAATGTTAGCTCGATAAATATCACGATGGAGATGGACTATCTTTCACGACGTAGCGAATTGATCTGAGAACTACAGTAGTTAATTGAATCTGGGTTAATTTGGTCGTAGCCTGACGATAGATAGCCTCGAATTATCTTCCGCCTGGAGGAGTAAGAAATCAGGATGATGATGTTTGCAATTTGCAGGTGAAGGATGTTATGAAGAAGCAAAATGAGCTGCCGGTGTGCAGGGAAGGAGATCTGATTATGGATCAGCTGGTTGAGCTGACAAGTAAAGGCTGCGGTTGCCTTCTTGTCGTTGATCCTGATCATCACCTTATTGGCACCTTTACTGATGGTGATCTCCGGCGGACTCTCAAGGCTAGTGGGGAAGCCATATTCAAGCTTACAGTTGGGGAAATGTGCAACAGGTACAAGAAAGGAAACTGCAATTTCTCTGCTCTTTTTTTTTTCTTTTTTGCTGCATTCTGCTGTGAACCTTTCGAACTGCATATGCATATATACTTGTGTAGGAAAAATGTCTGATGCCTCGCGAGTGAATTGATCACGACTATCATCATGATTTGGGTAACCATGATGCCCAATGGCTGATTCTGGGTTTCTTGAACTTATTGTGTATGTCTGCCGGTCATTCCAGGAACCCAAGAACTATTGGTCCAGATGCAATGGCAGTGGAAGCAATGAAGAAGATGGAATCACCACCATCACCTGTACAGTTTCTGCCCGTGATCCGTGATCAGAATGTTTTGATTGGAATCATTACCCTCCATGGACTAGTTTCAGCAGGGCTTTGATGTGATTGTATCAGCAACAGCGTTCTTCCTTCTGCATTGGGATGTCGATCATCGTTCCTTTCACTGTACCATTGATAGTTGTAATGTGTAATGTAGTCAACTAGTCATTTCATTGGGTAGTTCATCGAGAGGCAGATAGAACATGTAGAATGAGGATTCTTTTCCCGGTTCGTCCTGCACTTCCAAATTCACGTTGGTTTTTAGATATTAAGAGCGAGCTTGAGAAAGAAGCCATTTTTTTTATACATGAACTTACTAAGATGCCATCAAGTCAAAGCAAGATTGCCTCCATTTCCAATGGTAACCTCCATCTAAACAAATTAATATGAGCTAAAAATAAAACCAAATGGAATATAAAGAATACGGACCTGGCCATTAAAGATGTACCGTATCAATTAAGAGACGGAGCTGAAGTATCTATGAAATAACAAAAATAGTAATGAACTTGTTTCTGTATCTACCATTCCTACTCACCTGACCAGAACAAGCTTTCTGGGGTATAGGCCAACCTGACTTCTGATAAATCTGATCTTCCTGTTAGTCTTATACTCCAATCATGAACCAGGAATACATCATTGCTTAGATCTTCCGGGCGTGGAGGAGAAACGAAAATGTGCTACCGTATATTATTAAGATGAGCTTGATTCGCTGGTGCTATCAGAAGAAACTTCAGGCATATGTGTGTTACAAGCATCATCAGCATCAGAAAATAAAGACGTAGGCTTCAGACTGCTTTTGCCCTTCAGCCTCTTTTCCTTCAAGGACTTCCATTGGAGCATTCGTGCCTTCAGTTCTTCCCTGATCGCAGAGGAAGTACTGTTCCAGCCTTCATAGGGTATTGATGCATCATAAAACTTCTCTTTTCCTTTCCTTTCTGATCCTCCAGTGCTGCACCCTGGTTCACCTATCTGCCTCCTTCCTGGCGAGCTATTCTTATCAGAGACAATGGACTGCAACGAAAGCTGGAGATCATTCTTTGCCCATTTATAAATGGCACTCAGTTTGCCATCCACGGCTTCAATAAGAATTCTTAACTCGTCAATTTCATAACGGTACAGAAAGATCCTTCGGCCCCAAGGACAAGAGCAGAGCAGCTTCGCATGGTTTAGGCACGAGTATCTGTCAGCAGAGCAGGGACATGTGGCTGCAGAGAGGTGAAGATCATAATAACATACTATACATTCCTTTTTACTTGTGGAATCAAAGTCCTTGTCCATCTTCTTTGACTGTGAAGAGTTGCACAGGTATTTCCTTCTATTGGCCTCCAACTCAATACGTAACTGAAAAAATTGGAGCCAAATACAAATATGGAGAATCAAATCATAAGAACACAGGTGTGGTACCCGTGATGATATAATACTAGAAAACACCAAGGGTTTAACTCAAGTGTCCTCAAGTTCCCTTAGCACACTAACAAGAGCGATGAAGGGTCTGATTACCTTGAGCACTTTTGCTAAAATCCCTTCCTTCCCAGCAGCCTCTTTCCATCTTGCATTTATTGAGATATCTTTCCAAGACAGTAACTCTAACCATTGCGCCCTCACAGCTTCTCTAGCTGCACCAATCAACAGCTTATCCTGGGAAATAAAAGTCCTTCTTGCTTGTTCACTGTAGAGTTCAGCAGAATTCTGCCCATGTGGTAACCACTCAACTGGAGCCAAATGGATACTCTCAGAACAATTAAAGCCACAGTCGAACCCTGAATAATGTGTTCTTGGCAGGACAAGAACAAACTCTCCAGGATACTGAATGCATCGATACACAGGTAATCCCGCTGACTTCAATGTAGTTGGCGTCAGTTTCATTAGCTGCACCAGTGCATGCATTGCATAAGAATCACTTTTATTCTGCTAGTAGTGATGAGAAGATCAACATATTTGGCCACAATTGAAAGCCGACTTGAGACTAACTCCAAAAGTGAGAGACATGAACTTCCATATTAAAAAGGTAGAAGTTATAACCTGCTCCAGGAGTATCAATACATGATGACTTTCTACCCAAAAAAAAAAAAAATGAAGACAAATCATTTCACTAGAATAAGAGAAAAAAAAACGAAATGCTGGAGCTTCTGACTTACCTGTCTATAGTGTTGCATCTCTGATTGTTCCATTGTCGGTTCGGGAAGGTAATTCTTCATAGCAACTTCAAACTTCGAACCATGATTTCCAGGGATAGCATACCAAATTTTGGGGGAACCAATATGCATGTAGGAGAGACAGTACAAATGGTGCACTGCAAGTTTCTGCTTTTGAAAATTAACAGAGCAAACCAAAGAGATCAATAGTTGAAACCATGTGTTCATATTCAAAAGGAAAACTAATGAACAACTCTGATCCGTTCTGCTGGAAATAAGAGAGTGTAGCATATCTTAGCACTATCTTATGAGGAATTCTGTGAATCTTACCCAAGGACAAGATGAGAAGCACATTCCTAATCTAAGTCGAGGTCGTAAGAGCCCGGAAGTACTAAAGATCTCAAATGACAGAAGTGAATCTGGAAGCACAGCTGTCTTGTTTAAGTTCCAGCCCGAGTTCAAGTACTCCTGACTGGTACAAGTTTCTAAACATTTATAGACGGGAAATCCACTGCCAAAACCCCGACTATCCAAATTATCACCACAAATCACCTACAATAGCCAAGAGCCAAAATAAGAACATATGCCAGGGAAAGTAACGACCTGAGCTTATATGTAACAGTGACATTAACTGGGTCTATCAGACATGGGACAAGCAAACCCAGCACAAAGACATGTCACCCCAACATACCTCAATCTCTTCTGTAGGATTATCAATAATTCTTCCATACTCACACTCAATATCCCCCAGAGATGGTTCCCTCTGCTTGACACACTCATTGGAATCCGCTTCTGAATCCAAGATGCCATCTACGGAGAAGTACTGAGACACAAAATCATCGGCATATTTCTTGAAACTTTTAGGAGTAAGCCTCGGACCAGGTTCCATTTCAACACCTTCCATGTCAGAACACACAGAAATCTCGCCTAAATTTTGGTCCTGCAGTCCATCTATCCGCTGAACTTGCGATTCAAATGTTGAATCTTCCCACATACTCTTTTCAGTAATTAGGCTAGGAGGATGCCACGAAGTAGGAGGGATAATGCGACAGATACCATAGGGTTCAGCTATTGGACATATACTTTTGATATACTTTAGTGCATCCTTGAATTCCTGGAGCAGAAAATGGTATGCTCATTTAGATAACAATTCAAAAGCATATGCCTCCCAGAATGAGAGGGGGTAAAAAACAGCAAGAACATGAGAAGAGAAATGCACAATCTCATTTCGTTATAATTAGACAGGAAGGACCTCCTCATTGGGGCGGAAAACAGGAGCTTCTTCTAGAAGATGTGTCTTTCCTTTTTCTGGCTGCCACCTTGCCATCACCTGTTCCAGACTTCAGCCAGCATCAGAATTCAGTGGATAGTCGGGAAATGTTGTGCAGGGTTTAGTTATCAGATGAAAAAAAGTTTAGGATGGGTATACCTTCACGCAATCTCTACAATCTGGACATCCCCTAGCAACGCCTTTTGGAAGGCAAGTCTTTGAAGAATGCTCCTGTGAAATATTAAATTGTAATTTCCTGATCAGAAGCAAGGGAATAAGTCTATAACTATCAGTTATCCCCAAACTTGAGTGAAAACTTGGTAGACTAAAATCATGCAGAGAAAATGTAGAAACCGTATCCTCTTCTTTCGTGCTTGCCTCCACTTGCATATGATCACCAGCACCCAGGTCATGGAGTATCCAAGGCCGCCGTGCTGACAAACTCTTCAGCATTGCACCATCAATCACGGCAGATGCATTTTCATCCATTACAGAAGCCACAGGGCCAACCCTTTGCTCAATGGAGTCAACTTTCCTCAATTTAAAGGATGTCTGGTACGCAACACGAGGATGCAACCGAGGACGTTTCAGAGAACCTTTTTTACGGGCTACTCTTTTTGTCCTCATTATTGATGTTCTTTGTGCTGAAAATAGACCAGAAGCCAACCAAGAATCAGGTCAAAATGCATTGATAGCTAATAAATGCTTTGATTTCTACTGCAGTTAACAGCCATTCTCAAGGCTTGAATACTTGAACCCAGAATTAGCATTCAGCAGCCAACTCCCCATAGCCATACGAGGAAACCTGACATCCACCAGCAACTATCACATAAGGGACGGAACCCACGATTGCCCAACTTCAATAACTTGTGGGTTTGCTCTAACTCTTCAACCCGCTATAACTAGAAATGGATTCGTTTCCAAGTAATGACACTATTGTACAACCGCTGCATCCACCGGCCGCCTTAAGCAGATGGGTTCCCCGGCATCCAAAACCATTTTGGAAAAGCTAAAAAAAGCAAACGACGGGGAACGATAAATACATAGGTCGCTTAAAGGAAATACCAGAAAATTCTTCGTTTGTCATATTTGAAACAACCCATCGAAAAATAGAGACGGGAAAACACATACCCGGGATGAAATCAGCGCCGCAGGTTGAGAAGCCGGCGGAAGTTGAGAACGACTGTCAGGACGAAAAGCTGCGGAAGGATACGACAGACAGAAAGGGCCATGCCCCGTGTACCACTAACAACTGACGGACGTTTTGGTCCGTTACTTCTTTCAGCTTGGTAAATTAGTAGATCGGCGCTCCCGTGGGCTTGTCGGTCGGTTTGCGGACCTCATACTATGCAATCATTCATCAACCCAAATCTATCACCAAATTCATCAAGCAAATAAACACCAAGTGTTAGTACGGTGCTAACACCCAGTCCGCTCCCAAAAGAGTTTTTCTTGTGCAGGTGAAATATTTTTCCATTATTTTTGGGGAAATACAAAAATTTTGGCGTCAGTTTACAACTCGTTCGGGCTTCGATCCTCACGGTTTTTGATTTGGGGTGCAATTCAAGACTTCCCATAAGGTCGCACATCCTTGTTGTAGTCCATACTAACCACGCTTAACTTCGAACTTCTCACAAGAACTCCTCCACGTCACCCCAAAACACGTCTTGTAGATCGATTTCTTACTTATGAACCATGGATCTCTCTCGTGCTTTGTTGATGTGAGATTCGCCTAAAATGTTACATCTTTTCTTTGGGGACGATTTTTTTCTCTCCAAAATAATAGCTTGTATTAAACAAGAAAATGTTAAAATTATTAAAAAGTTATTTCCTTTGTTTATCAGGACAACTTTACACACTACATAGTTGTCCCCAACGATTGTCCCCAAACCTTTCTTTTCTGTAGTGATCGTGCTTACCGTGAGTCACTTTAGTTATGCTTGGTGCTCTAATTCTTGTAGTATTCTGAAGTAGTTGAGTCATGTTTTTTGCTTACTTGAATTGTCAAGTATTGACCAACTTATTGGCTAGAATCATATTGATGAGGCTCCATATCTTGCGACACAAAAGACCCTTATTATTGTTGTGTATGCTCGACTCGTCCGCTAATTAGCTATTACTATGCAATCACCATGATAATACATCGATTCAACTATCACCAAAACCAAACGACCCCTAAGGGGTTAATTGCAAGGATGGTCACTGGGTTTACTAAAACCGTTCATGTTTGGTCACTGCAAATATTTAATTCCATTCATGGTCACTAAGATTAGTTCAATAGTTCAAGTTTGGTCACTCTCCGTTAGTCTCCGTTAGTTTTTGCTGATGTGGCAGTCAACTATTATAGTTGACAGTTAAATGAGTGACGTGGCCAATAAAAAAATAAAAAAATAAAAAAATTTAAATATTTACAATTTCCACCTCATTTTACAACTATTAAACTAATAAAAAATAAATATTTACAATTCAGCATAGTCGAGAGCGTGAACTAGAAAAACTCCACAAACTGAAGTAGAAAAGATTTGAGCTTCATTACCTTGGCTGCAGGGTTCTTAAGCTTGAGATGACTACCATCATTGGTGCGGCCATTCTGATGAGTTGATTCATCGTCGCCATTCAATTCTGATCTGGCATGGAGTTCACGGTAGCAGTCGATATCCTCGAAAACAACGATCGATTTGTTCTGGATCGAGAGCAGGGCATGCCCCAGCTCATAATCAGAGCGAATGTTGCCCAGCTCCATAACATAGAGGTTGAACTTCAAGTGATTGGACATGGCAGCAACAACACTCGATTTCCCAGTTCCAGGTGGCCCGTACAGCAAGTAACCCCTCTTCCAAGGATCCCCATTCTTCTTGTAGAAATCCCTCCTCGCCACAAACCTCTCCAGATCATCCACAATTCTCCTCTTCAACTCCCCGTCCATGGCGATTGTGTCGAACGTCTTCGGATGCCTCGACTCCATCGGTCTCCAACCCCCGGCGCGAAGACATTCGGACCAACACCACGTGAACAGCTGCAACTCGGGACACATTTCCTCGAACACCTGGTAGACATCGCGGAGGTAGCGATTCAAAACCTTGCCTCGGTTCCGCGACTGAAACGCCAACCAGTAGCAAAGATCGGAACTCCCGTAGCCATCATCATCGCCGGCATCACCACCGCCACCTTTTCCGATCAGTCCCCGTCCGGCGAGCCCTCCGGCCCGGCCGATCATCCGTCTACCTTTTGCATGAGGCAGGTGCCACTCCATCTCCTCGCCGTCGAACACGTCGACGACCGTCTCCCCACCGACCAGCGCGGTGGCGAATCGCTTCTTCTTGTGAAACTTGCCGACGCGGAATTGCTTGTTCTCCGGGCCGATCTTGGTGGAGAGGTGGAAATTGTAAATATTTATTTTTTATTAGTTTAATTGTTGTAAAATATTTATTTTTAGTAGTTGTAAAATGAGGTAGAAATTGTAAATATTTAATTTTTTTTTATTGGCCACGTCACTCATTTAACGGTCAACTATAATAGTTGACTGCCACATCAGCAAAAACTAAAGGAGAGTGACCAAACTTGAACTATTGAACTAATCTTAGTGACCATGAATGAAATTAAATATTTGCAGTGATCAAACATGAACGGTTTTAGTAAACCCAGTGACCATCCTTGCAATTAACCCGACCCCTAAGTGACAAAGAGGAACTCTTTAGTGGTCTTATCTACAAAAGCTACATGAGACTATGAGAGGGGCTCCTTCAACCAAAACTCAAACTCAGATCACACAGATTACTTTCCCCTTTGATAATGTGAATTTAGCACACGAAGTGAGTGGTAAACAAAAAGGTTGGTTTTTCTCGTGCTTTGCGGGAAATGTAAGATAATGATAATGAATATCACCTAAAGGGACTAAAAAACACGATAGAAAAAGAGCTACTGCTCAAGTTTGATAGGCTAGACTATATGCCAACGCAGTTTGCTTGAGGGCTGTTACAAAAGCTCAGAAATAAGAGAGAACTACACCACCAATCGATAAGCTGTGTTTGGGTGAAGCTTCTAAGAGTATTGCGATTCTCAATGTATCGAAGAGTCGGCGCCCAAAGAAGGCAGTCCTACAAAATTTTCTAGTAAATGTGTCCCTAAGAACGTACTCTCAAACATACAACCTGAAATTATGTTCTGGACTGCAAGTTTTTGGAACAATCTAACCTCCTTTCTACCATGAATCACGCAGATTTCACCTTGGATGTTGTTGACGCTAGGTGGGAAAGTGTTCTGTGTCCAACAAACAGCAGGAACACTCCCAAGAACCCAAGTATTTTCAGCGTCGTGAACAGATCCAACTGTACACCAGCAGAAAAGATAATCAGATGGAATTATAAGATGAGCTCATCATCAGGCAGAGAACGGAAGGAAATTATGGGATCTGAAAGCTAACCTTCAACCAGAATAAAACATAGAGCAAAAGAACAGCTCCGATGCCCAAATGGAAAAGAGCAGCAAATAAGGCAGGTGCAGCAGCAGAAGGGAAATTCTTCAGGTTTACTCCCAGGCGCAAAAGCTGCAAAATGAAATAGTTAAGCTGATCAGGATCACTTGTAAAAATACCAGCAGTTCAGTTCTATCATCTATGCCTAATACTACCAATCAAACATTAATTATTTCCTCATCTTCCTTTCGTTCTCCGTTTCCAAAGCTAAAACACTTGCTTTGTAATGTCGTTTACTGTAATTTTTTAGTCAACACTGAACTAACAATTCTCATATGAGTATTGCCAACTAAAGAAAATTTAGAACTCACCCCAATTATGAACCCCAAGAGAGGCAAAACTGTAAGTCCCAAGAAAGTCAGAGAGAGCTCTTGAGGAGGACGCTTTTCTGGAGCTCTAAATATATGGGCTATCTCAGCTTTAGGTCCAAATCTTGAGTATGCATCAACAGGCTGCACAGGGGGTCGGGGTGCCTTCTCAGGTGCTTCCGGTAGATCAAGGTCAAGATGTCCAATAACTTTAAAGAAGGAGTTCTCCTGATAAGGAAATGAAAACAAATATGTTATATTTGGATGGTGAAGTAGGAAAAACCAATTCACTGTAAACAAATAGTAAAAGCAAAACGGAGCTTGTCCTTTGCTTATGAACAAAAGCAAAAGCCAAAAGGAAAATGGATACTTACCATGACAGCATCTCCAACTGTGAGTTGAATTTCGTATTTACCAGATAGATAGTAAAATTTCTCCACGAGTCCAAGAAAATCCTACAACAGGCCAAATAAATCAGATACATGGCACCTGATAATGGATACTCAGAGTCCCAGATATTATCTATCTAATCACCCAAATGTGCAAGAGATCATTTACCAACTTTAGTAGCAGAACTAATCTATAATCAAAATGGAAGTTTAGCAGAGCAAGTCATCAATAGCTTCATGAAGCTACCAAACAACATTCCACTAGTACAAGAAGATATTTCCTCTGACTAGACATAAAGAGCTTGTTCATTTCTGCCCCTGATACATCTAGGTCATCATAGGTTCTCAAGCGAAAGACATGTGATCAAATTGATACCCAACGACCTTTTTTAAGTTCAAGTTCAAAAGTCCTCCTCATCAAATGAGTTTTTGTTCAGGCCAAGTCTCGTATCCTGCAGCCACCATTTTACTATCTTTTTCTCCAGCTAGATAAGTAAATTAGTCAAACTATGGTTTGTGTTCAAAAAATTATTGATGAAAAAACACAAATCAAACAGAAGAGGGGTAATAGAACATCAAACAAAGAGAACATGAACTAAGGAATCTAACCAGAATGATCTCAAACTGCTTCCCAGTGCTTCCAACCACAAAGATATGATCCACCTTGCTCCCATGTGTCAGCTTCAAAATTGCCTGAAAACCAACAAAACTTGGGAAGACATCTCAAAAAAAACTCCAACCAAACAAGACAACAGATGATTCACAAACCTGATGCGGCTTGAAAGGATGGCCAAGAGGAGTGGTCAACTGAAAACGTAGTCTCAACTTCTGGAGATGATTTGCTGACAATGACACAAGATTCTCTCCAGCAAAATCCAGACTAGAAATTACAAAAGTTCAAATTAAATAGTTGACAGACATATAGTCGCTAGTAATTCTTAAACACTACAGAGAATTCAGAAATCAATGCAACAAGTCATGATGTTTTGCCTCCATCATAACAGCTATTCCACTGAGAAAGCTGCTATAGTTTCCGGCAGGACGAATGAAACTAGGTATTCATTGTAAGAGGAAACATACTTCTTCTGAGTTTCTGTGCTCCCAAGATCACTATCAAGGACTGCAATCTCTGCATTTCCAACTTTGACAGCTCCAGTTAAGAAAATTGGAACCTCAGCTTTACTTTCCACAGCATAAACCTTCTTATGCTCAGGATCATGAAATACAATCTACAAAAAGAAGACTTGAGTTGGTCAATGAATGAAGGGACAGATAAAGAATATCACTGTGCCAAAAAAGCAAGGGTACCTCGAAAACGAATATGTACTTGCCCACATCAACACTCTTTTTCAAAGTTTCCAAGACATGCACCTTGTTCTCGGAATCAAACTTGAGCTCCTACAAAATAAAAATAACAAAAACATGAGTCAATGCTTCCAAAAAACCAACACCAAAGAGAGTCAAGGAATTATGATCAACCATAGTTCAGATAATACTTAAACCAAATAACCTATTTGATTAAGCTAGGTATTGAGCCCCAAAAACACAAAAGTTAATCTAGGAGTTATAGAAGGAAAAAAAGGTTGCACCTGGCTTTCAATAGCAGGAGTATCCTTAGCTCTTACAAGCTTCACCATCAGAGGAGGAGCATCTGAACCAAGTACAGTACTGACCTTAACCTGATACATAATTATCCATGGAACAGATTACCCATAGCTGCAATATAACTATATGAGTTCAAAAAGCTCCAGAAAGAGAAAAGATCATTATTTGGACACCTTGATTGTTTACTTAGAGAAGGATATTAAAATATACATGGCTAACTATGCACATCGTTATCCTGAAAGAACCAATGAAGTTCATATATATATTCCATACTTTGTGTAGTGTATTTGTAATATACCTTGAGTGCGTCTTTCCTTGTCAACGAATTCACAGTAGCTGGAAGTGATAGAATTAATGGGATAGCAATCCTGCGAGCACAAGCAAAACTCAGCATCGTCAGCTTAGGAGATTGCCACATACACTCGATAGTTTTAGTTTAGAAAGTACATCACAGGAAGAGTAAACACCCGCTATACCAACTTAAGGGTTTTTTACCACTGAGAAATTAACACGTCTAATTATGATTGCATTATTGAAAACTACTGCATGCTTGAGAATGTGCACCCGGGCAAAATATGAGATAAGGCAACAAGCATGTTAGATCTTCAGGTGGGATAGCTTGCTTTCAGGGACCATTACACCAGCCGTAAGTTCACATACTCTCTACTCAAAAGGAGAAAGACATGCTAGCATTACAACGAATTGCCACTTCATCAAGAATTCAGTTGTTAACTCACACGGAAATGTTCCATTCTATGCATTGTAACTTAACAGATATCTCTACATGTAACATGACAGCAGCTTCACCATCAATTAAAACAAACAGAGAGAATCATTCCATGAAAGCACTTGCCTGTTGCTCTCCAAGCAAGCCAAGGAGTCTACTTGGTTGAAAAAATCTTTAGCACCACCAGGAATCCCAACCCCAAGGAAAAATTTAGCCAAACCCAGTACCTTTTCCCCTGGAAGCTGGAAAATGAAACACAAGAATCAAACATCTTCTCCTTCATGTCAAAACATAAAAGAGCCTGCAATACTACTGCAAATCGTTACTCACATTTAGGTTTCCTGAAGTCACTGCTGCAAATGATGTTATACCTCTGACAACAGACCAAGTAGATGTAAGAGGGCCTTGACTCTCATGAGCATCAATCTCCTCCTCATCAAAATAGACGGTTCCATCATCTGCAAGCAGATGTAAATAAGCAATTACAATGCACTAACAGATGACAATATAATTCAGCAGCTTTGGGCCTCTAATAACTCCAAGAATCAAGACCTAAAAAGCAGCAATACAATATTAGAGTTAATATGAGAAGAACATTTAGTTTATTCCCAGGAGTGCAAACAAGGACTATCATTAACATAAAATACTAAAAGGGCGTCTGGTGAACATAGCATATCAATGAGAATGATAGAAGAAGAGTTGACAAGAGAACTGAAAAAAGGCTCAGCTGCTGCAAGTGATAACCTTTCCACATGTTATGATAATGTCCAGATCAGCGATCCAAAGAGAAGTTATTGTACTGTATGATGATTGTCACAAATTTGAAAGAACAGAAACTATTCAAAATCATGTGCTATGGTATATCCAGATCACTAATTCCAAGAGAAATCACAATTACATTGTATGACAATCACTCAATTTGCCACATTCAATAGAATACCCACCACACAGAAAATTACATAGTCATTCAAAGGATTCAATGGAAGTACGATTCTCCACCACATATCTTCTAGATAAGGTCCAACCGAAGAAAGAAAAAAAGTCAAGGAAAACAGTTACACATACCATACTTCTCAGCTTGCTCAAAAAGCTTCAGTATATCATTTTTCGTTGTACCAATCTGCCACACATGTACAAAGACAAGGAGTCAATTAAAGAGCATAGTAACAACTCTGGACCACCAACAGCCATCCATTGGAGCAAGAACTCATCAAACTCAAAAAATAGGTTTAAAGACATTACAATGCCTCCCTGCAAAAAGCAATGGAGGTGTATTCCAAAACATTACGGATGACATAACAACAAAACAGCAAGTGTAACAGTTGCATGAAGGTGTAAGAAATACGGGACTGAAAATGGTCAGCCGTTGAGTCTCAGGTGAAGTGTCAAGCAAAGGATTCAATTGTTCAAGTAGCAAGTTCCTTAGCCAATCAGAAGATGTTCGCTAGATCTTGAAGTCATGCCGCCCATTTTGGGGGTATACAGTATGCAATACAAGTACCAAATCAGCAAAGATGCACAATCTAACCTGCCTGAACAGGTAACTTATTAAAAATATGAAACTCTAGAGCAATGTCAAAGGCTTGCCAGATACTGACACACTGAACTTCCTTTGCTACCAATTTAGCAACGGAAAATAGGAATGGACTGTTCAGGCAGTAACTAACTAGCTATTTATATATTTCTCCGAGCTGGTTAGTAAGGATTTTCGTTTACCAGGGACTGGTCGATCTCGGAAGATGATAACGAGATAACTCCAGCTAGTGCTTCAAGGGCTAAACCTGATAAAGACGTAAGAGATTAAGAAAAAGAACAAATTAGAAAGATTGGTGCAAACCAGCTTCTGTAAAAGAATATAGAATACATTGCATAACAAAATATAGCAGCCAGGTAACAACAAAATTGTCAACGGCAATAAAACCAGTCCACTTATCAGTCTAAGACATCGTCAGATACCCTACCACTTTTCTGAGTGTTGTTAGTGTAACGTTTAAGATATCCTCAAGAAACTCACACACATTCTTGGGTTACTCAGGAAAGAACACCATGGCCCAGGACATGTAGTGGATAATGATTATATGAAAAAAGAGCGTGTTAATAAATGTAGACAATCGATTACTTGGAAAATAAATACCTGCGGCATGAGTGCTAGACTCAGGATTACTGGAACTGTATCGCCACCTTCCATCACTCTGACTTAAAGCCTGTAAATAACAAGACCAAATCAAATTTATGATAGAGAGTGTCACAGCTCCTAATAGAGAGGGAAAGGGGAAGAATCTAAGAGAAGAACAATGGATATTCCGAAGAATGCCCAATCAATCCTTGTCTCTGATCAAGGGATGGAGTTCCTAACGGCTCTATGTACCTAATAATAAAGTGAATGAAGAACAAACCTTGATGGAACGAAATGCTCCTTCAGCATCAGCAAGAAAAAGATCACCCTTCAAAGCTTGATCCTGCGCCAAGATTTATCGGGCCGAAAACAAGCCACAAGCTTGAGGGTTGGGGAAAATACAAGATGCAAAGAAATGGTTCATAGCAAAGCAACACACCAAAAAGAAAACGTTGTTACCTTGACAAGTATCAAGCCTCCAATTGAATGATAGAATTCGAGCAACGAGCTGGCACTCCCCACGGCAGTTTGAAGTGTGGAAACAATTCCCTTTAAAAGGCAAGACATAGGTTTCCATGAAACCATTCTCGACACAAACAGGCAATATACAATGCTGCCACAACAGTTACCTCTACACTCTCCGCATCTAGCTCGCACTTCAAAACTTCATTGACTTTCAAAGCATAGAATATATCTTTCAAATTCGAGGACGATGAAGTCAGAGTCTGCGAAACAGACTGGCACGCTGTAGTTCCTACATCAGGTTTTCTCTCGAGCCCAAGAACGTCAAATGTTCGCAATGCCTCGTATGTTTCTTCTAAGCTAGAAAGACGGAGCAAAAGTACACACATCATTTGTGTAGATCGGTAATTCAAATTTCAGAACCGAGCAGGAATTCTACCAAACAAGATTCCAGCTCTCCAATTCGGGGGGAAAACAGAAGTACGGAAAATAGGTATCGAGATAGGGTTTAACAACCTGCCAAAGGATCGGTCGAAGATCTCCAATGCGGCGGATCGGTGAGAGTCGGAGATGGGCTGGAAGATTGAAGCAGCGGCGGCGAATGAGCAGCAGATCAAAGCCACCGCGACGATCTGTGCCAGAAATCCGGGCAGGCTTCTGGCCATTCCGGCGACAGGAGGTAGAAAAGAAAACGAGAGATTTGAGTTGGCGAGGGGACTGCGGATGCGGGGAAACCTTCTGGTTAGGCGAAAGTCAGCTTACTGAGGAACGAGTCGGAAGAAGTGCCGCCACACCACTGGTACCTAGAGAGAGAGAGCTTGTCCGCGTCTCCACTCGGAAGTGTTGTTACTTGCAGGGACTGGCGGACTGGACTGAGTAGGCAAAAATGATGCAAAACCCCTTGCCTGTATGTTTCCACAATTGCCCATATTACGTCATCCGGAATACCACTTCTGCCCCGATGAAGGTTGTCAAATAGGTTTATACCGTTATCGTTATGTCGATTTGTCAAGTAGAATGGTACGATCGGTGGTATAACCAATTTGTGTAGGTTCATGCCGATTTAAAAAATGTGAAAACAAATAATATCCAAGATATTTAATCATATATAAAACTTATTTGTGGACAATTTACTTATAATCCAACAAATACCATCAACTTTTAACTATTAAAATTCATTATTTTCAGGGAGTGTGCGGGCTCGTAGAGTGTGGAGAAGGAGTGTTCTAAAAGACCTATTTTCAAAGGGTGAACACCTTACCAGCGAAAATTGGATGTGTCTGCTATATAATCTAATTTATCTTGTGGCGAAGAGAATTACCAGGACCGTCGAGTTGATGGACTTGGTTGCAAGGATTGATGACCCACAATGTGAGTTGCTTTTGCTTTGGGCTTGCACTAGTATTCCAAAACTCTACTTTGCTTACTTGCTCCCCTCGTGTTTTTGGGCCGGCCCAGCTCGCTTTTGACACAGCCCTTCGTTCCAGTTTAGAACGTATTGTCACTGCTGCTGGGGCATGGTTGAGTGATTGGCAATGGCGGCTTGCCACCTTCCCCTTTCATTTAAGTAGACTTGGGGTTTATACTACTGGAGATGTCCTACATTATTCTTTTTTGGCATCTCGTTTGCGGTCTGCTGAGTTGTAGTCTAAGCTTTTATGCCCTTCTGGAATTCTCTCTCATGACCTTGCTTTTGATGATGCCCCACCCACAATCAATGAGTTTACAGGTTCTTATATCTTACGTGACCCTAGTGAAGTTGCTACCCCAAAACTTATGAAGAAATTGACAGACATATATTTTGCGAAGGTTGCTGCTACTTCAGATTCTGTTTTCCCATTGACTATGTGTCAGGTTGCTTTGTGGAAGTCCCAACAGAGTGCACACTCTTCTGATTGGTTGCGTGATGTTCCTATTGCTGGTTTGGGCCATACTATGAATGGCAGAACATATCGTAGTATGCTTAGTTATCGATTTGGTGTCCCACTGTTTTTGGTATCTAGGCCCTGTTCTGCTTGTTCCCATGTCTTTGATGGCGATGTCTTCGGGGATCATGTTGTGTCCTGTGCTGGTATTGTGGGCATTAAGCATCGACATAAGATCTAAACAAGCTTAACTCGAGAGCTAAAATTAACGAGTTACCAAATCGAACTAGCTTGTGAGCCTGGCAAGCTAAGCATAATTTAGCATGAATTTGACCCATTTGTAGACAAGACAACTCACAAGCCAACTTACTCAAAGAGACAACCCACGACTCAAGTACCGAATAAGTACTTCCCATTTTGAATGGGAATTGCTCGCAAGCAAATTTGTTCATTTGCAGCCCCTCACTATGCCAACCCGGTCAATAGGCTGAGCTCTGATCCAGTTATCAATAAAATGCTTACTTCCATGGACCCACAGCCTGGTTAGTTATATCAGCAACCACAAAAGCCGTACCAATGACACGAAATAAAATAACACGCATAGCTGCAAAACAGCAGAGTTCAAACAACTAGATTACACAATTGGCTTCAAGCATTACAGAGTCAGAGCTCGAGATATCCATCTTGATAGAGAATCCAAACCGTTGAGCACCCACATTCTGAAAGCAATTACACAGCCACATCCGAAAGACCATACAAATGGCCAACTGTACAATCCAAATAGCAAGAGGAAGACCTGTGTGGGTCAGATAAACCTTCACTGCATCATGTTTAGACCCAAAAACCATTCTCAGTACTTCTGAGGAGGCTGCTGTGTTGGCAGCAACCCAAACCGCTTCTTCAGCAGATACCTCTGCCTTGCGTATTTGTCATCGGGAGAGAAGCGAGCTGCAAGAAATGGACACACTTTTAAGTCTTCGAAACATATGAAACTGAATCCAAAACCATGTACAGAGCAGCAGGTTGCAAAAACCATAGAAACATCTTACACGGACTAACATTTGGATAAAATTGCAATTCATTTGCCTAAAAGAAGCAGAAGCTATCACTTGATCAGCCAAGTCAAACAGACAACAATATCATATGGATTCCCCAAAGCCATACAAACCCTGGTAGCATACTCGTCAGCAACTAAATTTCACTTAATAATCCTAGATTGAAGAAACCACAGAAATACACCGAAGGAAGAGCACAAAGATTTCTAGTTCCCTTTCTCCCTTGCTTAACCCCCCCTTCACAATTTCCCAAGGAAAACTATAGTAGTCGCACAAGTACAGATATGGAATTAGGTTCAACTACATCCGAACCTAATTCGGAAAGGCAAAGGACCATTTACCAGGATGAGCAGACTGCGTAGGCAATCCATGCGGCGATTCTTTCTGTAAGAAACAAATCCAATCCCACAGAAATGAGCGGGCTTCGACATTCAGGGAAAACCAAATTAAGGGCAGGAGGAGAGAACGTAAACGCACCTTGGTGGTGTAGACTTTATCACCATTCTCGTTTATGTAGCACTGAAGCAACATCGTGAATCTCCGCTGTCAACACCTAACAGAAAAGAGCAGCTACGGAATTACATAATGCATAAAGGAGGGCGGAAACTGGGGCGTAACGTAAGCTAAACGGACTCGGAATCAGGGGGACTAGCTTAAACCCTCAAATCGACAATTTCAGCCATCGAAAGTACATACGATGACCACGAAAAAAGAAACAGTACGAGAAAAAACAATTAACGTCACAGAAGGAAGGAAGGAAGGAAGGAGCTATACCAGTAAACACAGACGCAGGCAGAAGGCGATTCTCGGCAAAATCCCAGCAAAGTTGACGAACAAGCTCAGAAGTCAGAAACTTGGGGGAATGCTAGGGTTTTTAGGGTTTTAAACTGAGGAGAATTGGGCCTGCGGCCCAGATGTAATCTGGGGCCCAAAACGAAAAGCCTTGAAGGAGAAAAAAGTGCGGAAACGCGTAGCGTAAAATCTTGCCGGAAACCAAGGAGGGGTAAATCGGTAATAGAACCTTCTTCTTTCTTTTCTCTTCTCTGGTGCACGACAGTTGACCAATCAGCCACACTCTTCAAACCCACGTCTCAGCGATTCGCCATCTCTCGCTTGGCCAGGAAACGTATCCTTCAAATCCCCGGCCTTCTCTCTCTGCTCCATTTTTGTGCGCGTGGTATAGAGAGAGAGAGAAAGAAAGAGAGGGCAGCTCAAGTGAGAGAGAGAGAGTTGGCAGCAGAAGGAAGGAATACGATGTCGTTGGAGGAGGACGAAGAATCGTTCGAGCACACCCTGCTGGTGGTCCGGGAGGTGGCGGTGTACAAAATCCCGCCGCGTTCCACCTCCGGCGGCTACAAGTGCGGGGAGTGGCTGCAGTCGGACAAGATCTGGTCGGGGCGGCTCCGGGTCGTTTCCTGCAAGGAGCGGTGCGAGATCCGGCTGGAGGATCCGAACTCGGGGGATCTGTTCGCGGCCTGCTTCGTCCCGCGGGGGCAGCGGGAGACGTCGGTGGAGCCGGTGCTGGACTCGTCGCGCTACTTCGTGCTCAAGATCGAGGACGGCGCTGGGAAGCACGCCTTCATCGGCCTTGGGTTCGCCGAGCGGAACGAGGCGTTCGATTTCAACGTCGCCCTCTCCGATCACGAGAAGTACGTCCGCAGGGAGCACGACAAGGAAACCGGGGAGAGCAGTGCCGCCGGTGCTGCCGACGGCATCGACATCCACCCCGCCGTAAATCACCGGCTCAAGGTCAGGGAAATGGGAATTGGGGAAAATGAAAATCAGATTTCGATCTGAGTTGTGCGCATTTTAACCTTTCCGCAGCTTCATTTCTTTATTTTATCCTAATTTTTTTTTTTTTAGGAAGGGGAGACGATTCGGATAAATGTAAAGCCTAAGCCGACTAGCAGTGGAACCGGAATGCTGTCTGCTGCGGGATTAGCCGGCGGGACTGCAGCGACAGGGAAGGCTAAACCGTTGAGCCTTGCCCCACCTCCGGCTGCGGCCGGCAAGATAAGGTCGCCGTTGCCGCCGCCACCTAACGACCTGGCGGTTGTTCGGATAACAAGTACAGCTGGTGGGAGGGCAACCAAGGACAGTAGCAATAGTAATAGCAGGAGTTCTACCGATTCGTTATCAGATTTTTCACAGCTTCAGGTATGTCTGCATCTCTTCTCTTTTAGTAGACTTCTAAGAATTGCGTGAATGAAAGCGCTCAATTCAAGCTTCTGGCAATCGAATTACAAAACGCCAGACTTTCTCCGTTGTGGGTTCTTGTTAGCCTAATTGCCGGCGGCAACCAGTCAAACAAACATGTAGTTCAATCTGAGGGTTGGGTTTTCTTTGTGGCAGAGGAATCTCCCGCCGGCGACCAAGGCATCAACAAGAGGAGAAAAGACAAAAACTGCATCGGGATGGGCGGCTTTCTAATATTAGACATGAATGAAGTAAATGGCGGTGATGGAATTCAGGTGTTTGTGACTTTGGTTGGTTACCTGTTTATTATGTGAGAGTGAGTTTATAGTATGATTTCCCCGTTTTGGGTTTCCATTTATCAGAGAGAAGAAAGAGCAAAAAAAGAAAAAGAGAACTGATGAACTTGAGAGTTGTGACTTGTGAATTGTGATCCTACCTTTACGTGTAAGGAAAGGCCGGCTAGCTAATGAGTGTTCATCGGTGGGAATAAGTGTTGGATGGAAAAGTGTATCAAATCAAATCCGCTTCATTTCCATAAATAGCAAAGATTTCTTTGATATTTCGTTTCTGGAACTCTGCACCTGAAAAAATCAATGAAATCATGTAACGAATGAATTGTCGGTACAGTGCAAACGCCTTAACCGGCGACCCAACAATAGAAACTCGTAACGACTGTCGACTTCCATACTGGGATTGGCTTGTCGTCGGATTTGGGTGCCAACTGCCAACCTTCAGAGAAGAGCTTCTCAGTAAAGAGAAAACCGGAGTTCCAACCTCCGAACTCATCCCTCAGTGAAAAAATCTGCAACTTTTGAGTTAATGCAGCATCACTACGATGGACTTGGAATCATCATTACCCATCACTGGAAGTATTCTGTCTCTATGGCATCAATGATCTAAACTTTCTGAGTTTCAGATGCAACCACGTAACCATTAGGGTACCAGTATGATCTTCAGCAGCGAGAGCAGCACCGGCAGTCAGAATGCTCTATTGTTCGTATTCCGATTTCAGAACCCACACTTTCCCATTTGGGTCGTCCTTCAGAGTTGCTATCTCTTTCAAGAGATTCTTAAACAATGGCAGATCCTTAGATGGTACCCTGTCCTTGAAGTGCTGCACTATGGTCGCAGAATCGGAACTCCCGCCCCTTTGCTGTATGAAAGTACAAATCTGACGAATCAATACTTCCGGCTGGACGCTGGATGTTCCACTACCCCCAGATCTCGTGCTGCTAGTTGAACTGGATGATGCTGCAACATGAAGCCCCGCAGCCGCGCCAGCAGCTCTTTCTTGGTTCCCACGAATTCTAGCGAGCAGCTCGGCTGAAGATAACGCCTTCCCGGCAGCAGATGCTCCAGCTGCTATACCATTAAGGCCGCTACTGGTTGTCCCATTGCTGCTGCTGGATCCGTTGGACGATGTCTTCTTGATGATCAGTTGAGAGCTGACGGTACACCCGAATTTCTGACGGGTCGTGGATGGTGGTGCCCCAGCACAGCCTGATTTGCCTGTCCATGTCGGCACTGAGATACTTTCACGACTTCGTAGCATCCGCGACTGACGCAATGCCTCTGCTGCTCTTTGTGCGACTTGAGATGCTTGCTCCTCCAACCTCATTTTCTCTTCATCGGGCGCATTCACAATGGCGTCATGGTCCAATGCACTCTGGTTTGGAAGAAAGAGTGGACAAAGTTAACGGTGGTTGAAATGGGCGATCTGGGTAACAAACTAACAACAGCAAAGCAAGCTACAGTGCTTTCTTTAACTTCCCAACCAGTTGGCTGCCTCCAGTTGATCAAATAACCAACTTCTCAATCAAATAACTCAAAACAAACGGAAATGGCCAATAAATAAGCAACTAACAGAGAGAATGAAGGAATTAAAATTGGTACTTACATGTATACCATTAGCATCAAAAAGACTCTTCAAGATATTTGTTTCCTTATCATCTTCAGGGTCTTTGTGATCAGAAACCTCCTCTGTTTTCACCTTCCTCCTGGTGAGTAGGGCCTCCGAGTTATGCCTTTCATCGACAACATGTCTTGCACCATTTATGGTGTGTTGATTATGATTGTCCAGCTTTTCCATTTGCGCAGCAACAATATTGACATCTCCAGACAACTGGCTAAAAATGTTAGATGTCTCAGTTGATCCACCGTCACCATCGTCACTCAAAATGAACAGATCTTTCATGTCACGAGCTTTAAAGAATCTCCTTTGCTGAGGGTTCTTAAGTATCTTGTTAGTAAGAAAATGTTTGTAAATCTGTCGGTGGTACACCTTCTCCTCGATAGTCCCACGAGTAATCAACCTATATACAGTCACGTCCCTTTTCTGACCAACGCGCCATGCTCGCTCCCTGGCCTGTTTCAAGAAAAATTCAACCATTACTCGCTAGGGGTGCAATACAGGTTATTAGCAGATCATCTCAAGTATTCAGAAGGTGAAAACTTAATTTAACACCTTGCATGAAAAAATAAAAGTACCTGCATATCATTTGATGGGTTCCAGTCTGGATCAAAAATTATCACCCTATCTGCACCAGTTAGATTCGTCCCTAAACCACCGACCCTTGTAGTTAAAATAAAAATGAAGATATCATCGGTGTTATTGAATTCATCGATTAAGGCCATTCTCTGCTTCACTGGAGTTAGACCATCCATTCTCCGATAGTTGTAACCATGAGAGACCAAGAAATTTTCAAGGATATCAAGCATTTGCTGAGTCTGCGTGAAAAGAAGAACATGATGACCCTGCTCCTTCCAGACGTTGAGCACCTGTGAAACAACTTTCATTTTCCCACTACGCTCAGGATTTCCATAGTCTGGATTCTGATAACAATGCTCTCTCTCAAGTAGATCAGGATGGTTACATATCTTTCTCATTACATCAATCCCAGCCAAGGAATTCCTACTGCCATTGAGAATTTGTTCAACTTCAGCACTCGCAAGAAATGCTCTATACACAGATCGCTGCTCCGATGTAAGGCTACAGAAGAGTACATGTTCAGTCTTTTTAGGAAGATGGGCATTAACATCTGCCTTCATACGACGTAGCAGGTAAGGCATGATCAAGTCACGTAGTACCACAGCACACCTGATGAGACAAATTAAGGTTTCAGCTAATATCCCTATGACACTTAACTGAAAAAGGTTGTCACTGAATTGGAACAAAAAGCTTCAATGTCAATAAAATATTTTAACAAACTATTCAAAGTGCACCTGTACGCCGTAGATACTTGTAGTGGTGAAGCATTTGCATAACCACCAACAGAGATTGGAACAGCGAATTCTGCTTCAAAAACAGGAAGGACCCCCAACTTTCCCGGGAAAACAAAATCAAACAAAGACCACAGTTCGCTTAACCTATTCTGAATTGGTGCTCCCGTCATTATTATGCGGTGAACAGTCTGAAGCTGCTTGCAGACTAGAGTGACCTCAGCATTTGGATTTCGAATCCTGTGTCCTTCATCCAGAACTGCATATCCCCAGTCAATGTCAAGCAATTTATCCCCAAGCAGCCGAAGTTGCTCATACGTAGTAATGAGCAGCCCAGATTCTGACTTCAAAACTCGGTCTATTAATGACTCCCATTTGTTGCCCTTTTTAGATGCTAAACTCGCATCATTGTCACTATCAAAAGAAGCATCACTATCTTCATCACTTTCAAAAGACTTTGCTCTCTTCTTTCTAGAAAGAAGATCATGAGCAGAATCATGCAGTAGTTCGACATGAAAACTGGGATACCACTTGCGCGCCTCTCTTCTCCACTGGCGCAGTAGTGTAACAGGGCAAATGACAATGCTTGGCTTGTACATATTACTAAAATGTAATGCTCCAAGGAAAGACAAAACTTGAATCGTTTTGCCAAGACCCATTTCATCTCCGATAATGCCACCCGCTCTCTGGCAATGCAGTTCCCAGAGCCATTGCACTCCTACTTTCTGGTAATCAAAAAGTTTGCTAAAAATTGTATCTGGAACTTTTAGTCCACCTTCAAGTGTTATGAAAGGACAGTCAGTGCCATCAACATCTCCAGAATCATCTAGAAGCTCTTCTTCATTGCTGGATGTAGCCAGCTCGACCAGTGCATCTCCTTTGAACAAGAAACTGGCAATGTTAGAGCACTCTTTTAGAGCACAGGAACTGGCAATATCAAATGATAAAGTGAAACTAAGTTGTAATTTATCAAGAAAAAGTCTGCAATCTATCAATCAACTGAAAAAACACGCCAGGAGTGGAAATTCATTTCACGCCTAATGTACATATATATGAAATCACAGCGGAAACACATTTTGAAAGCACTGCCAGAGAGCTACAAGAAAAACAATCCCATTCATGGTAAATGAAACTCAACATTTCATTTCCAGGTTAGTCAGATCTGGACTGAGTATGTGACAAATATGTTATGATGATAAGTAAAGCATGAACACTAGGTAGAAGCAAATTATCTCCAACATACAGAACATTTAGAGCAGTCACTGGCCAAACGGTTGTCAAAACTAAAAAATATAAGCAAGCAGGCAATGAAACACACCAGCATCATCCAAAGGGATTTCTTCTCGTGAAATACGCTTTCTCCATTTCTGGCCAGGCAATGGACGCTTCCTTTTTCCTGAAGCTTTACTTTTTTCTGCATCACTTTCCAGGGAGGCAGGAACTCTGATTGGTTTCTTCAGCCTCTGAAAGGGAAGAGTAGGTGCATCAAGCTTCGGCAATTCGTCAGGATCAAGAAGCTTCGTTCTTGGACGAGCTTTCACAGAGTCTGATATTGACTGAGCAGCCCTTAGAATACTGCCAGAGGTAAGATCACCAGCACCTATTTCTTCATTCTCAGATATATTGGACGGCCCTGGTTGTTGTAGCCGCCGTTCAAACCCTTTAAGCTTATGAAAAGGAGTTAAAATTCCCTTTCTGACCAATTCATCCCTTTCCTGACGTAAAAGCATGGTATCAAAATTTCAGATTCCTTATCCTAAAGTGAGCATCATAAGCAAACTGTGATGAGTTATAGGAGATGAAAGATAAAGAGGCTTACTGTTTCAACAAATCCCCTGGATGCTGCATCCAATGCAGCATCAAAATCATTATCATCAGCAAATGAAACTGTTCTCTTACGCTTATCTTCATGTTTTTCAGTCTTTTTGGAAGATTTTGGCTTCTTTTTGGGTCTGCGCTCCTTCACAATGTCTTGTAGCAGTTTCTCATGCTCTCCATCCTTGTCCACAGTAATCTGATGCAGATCTGATAGTTCTTTTTCAATTTGAGCCTTAGTTCTCCTAAGACTTCTAAGTCTATCAGCTGCTAGGGCTTGCTGCAGAGTTGAATCATTTGAAGAAATCAGTGGACTGGATCCGCAATTTTTTTCCTCTTGTTGGTCTGTCGTGCCATCATTAGCACAAGCTGAGTCATCTTCACTAACTACTTTCCTTTCTTGTTCAACAGTGGATGCTACGGCATCTATTTCATATTTAACAGCCCTTAGTTTATGGTAGAGTGTGGCCTCGCTGGTAGACAATGGATTAACACTTTCTGAATTCTCATGAGGCTCCTCGTCTATGTTCTTTCCCTCGTCGGAACTGTTCTTGCCATGGTTTTCTGCCTGTCATTTAGGAGTTCTCTAGTCATAAAAAGCACATCACAACTGAAAACTAAACAAATAAGAACTCACCAACACAATATAAGCCAAACAACCATTATAACCACTTGGAGAAAATAAATAAACAAAACTTGGATTAGATTCCTCCTCATTTTAGAGCACCATTGAATTTTCTTTCTACAATCATACAGATGCAATGCTTATCTCATCGACATGAAATGCTTATTAGAAATGCCAAATCCTATAATAATTCGTGAAAACAAAGATGACCCGAATTAAAAGGGGGCGGCAAACCTCAGCTAGAACATGCCGTTCAATGTCCTCAGGATTCGCAGATGTAACACCCAAACTTCTGAGTAAAAGCTTATCGTCATTGTCCTCCATGATCACAGATCACATTCCTCATACACCACCGCAAAACCATGAACAGAAGCAGCAGCTAGTAAAGATAACCAGTCTGTCAGTTCCGTTTCCAATATGCATCAACTGAAAAGTGAATGTGTCTACACATTCACCTCGACCCCAAAACACGTACAAACGATTTCCAATGAATCCATGAACAAGCTAACTCGTTTAACTACTTGCTATCCAATTTCAAACACCACCAGGGAATGCTAACCATTCCAAACGCAGAATCAGCGAAATACACAAGCTCCGCATGTTGCATGCTTCCTAGAAAATACCAGGGCACATGCAATTGCAGACTTCCAAACCCGAATTATCGTGTTACAAAGGAAATGAAGGGGAGAACGGGCGAGTAAGAACGGATTATGCCAATTTCTCGGGGGAGAGTCGGTATCGGTAGCCATACCTGTGATTCAGATTCCTGGTTGCGAGTGCAGTGAGAGTTGCAATCACGAGCTCTTATGACTTATCAAGCCTTCGTCTTATTTACCTGAAACGGAATCAAGCAGGAGAGTAAACCTAGAATTTCCCGGAATCTCTCCCTTTCCCGGGGTTTTATCTTCTCTCTCCACCGTCTTTTCTCTGACCTTGTAGTTCGGTTCTTTTCTGCCTCCCTCTCTCCCGCCGTTCCGCGGCCCGCCCCATCTATTATTTTCTTTATTAATTATTTTTTCGCTTTATTTGCATGGTAAAGGAAACCGTACCGGACATCATACCGGATTCCTTTCTGGTATGGTATTTTGTGGTACGACCGTGGTTCA
This sequence comes from Linum tenue, assembly GCA_946122785.1. NCBI lineage: Eukaryota > Viridiplantae > Streptophyta > Magnoliopsida > Malpighiales > Linaceae > Linum > Linum tenue. Next base: position 65,446,982 of record CAMGYJ010000002.1, read on the forward strand.
ACCATTTTGTACCGGTAAATATCGTTTTTCACTATTGATAGAGAAATGAAATGCGATAGTATAAAAAATATAATCCATCAAAAAAAGAACCAAATAGAGCATTATACAACCACGGTGACCCATTTTCAACATAGAAAAATAGCAAAATAATATTATTTTTAATTATTTTCCACATATTGGACGAGAATACGGAGAAATGAAGATGAATCATAGACAGGAAACCGGATCATACCGGCCGGTCCAACCGGTCAAACCGAAAAAACCGGCCGGCAAGGTAAAATCGGCACAATAAGCCCACCGTACCGCTTTTGGTCCAATTTCCGGTTGAACCGGCCGGTACGATCCGCTTTCCTGGTCTATGTTTATTTGTTTCCAGTTCAAGTTTGAATCCGTCTCTAGTTTCTGCTCTATCGTAGTCGTACTCTCGTTCATTACTTTTCAATTTACATCCAAAAAACGAAAAAAGAAAAAAAGCCTGTTAAAAGTCAAGACTTCTTTGACAAGGAAAGATTGGACATGCCTAAATCAAACCTAACTCACCGAACTTTCCCAAATTTATCTATGCTTGCAGGCTTGGATACAATCATTAACCATTATTCATTATTGGTTACTGACCTATGAGTAGAGTTGTTAATGAGCCGAGCTATTAGTGAATGGTTCGATCTCGAACTCGATAAAAACTCGTTTGATTAAACAAAAGCTCGGCTCGTTTAGATAATCAATCTCTACAACGGGAATGAAGGAAGGAGAGTTAACTACCTTTTATTCGACTCGTGACTTCACCCTGAACCGTTACCCTATTCGAGAACCCATCTTTACCTGGAGCTTTCAAAGCCCCCATAGACTTGACCGCCCCAAACAGTTCCTCCTCCGTAAACTCCCTTTCCGTGGCCTGCCAAAGAGAGCTCGGCACCTCTGGGCCCTTGAATCACACTGATCGGTAGTCCATCATCCATGTAAAGAGTAGTGAAAAACTGACGGGCCATATCCAGGAGAAGATCTGGATCGTCCACCCATTGTCCCTCGCTATCCTTAACGAGCCGAGCTTTTGTTTAATCAAACGAGTTTTTATCGAGTTCGAGATCGAACCATTCACTAATAGCTCGGCTCATTAACAACTCTACTCATAGGTCAGTAACCAATAATGAATAATGGTTAATGATTGTATCCAAGCCTGCAAGCATAGATAAATTTGGGAAAGTAACGAGCCGAGCTTGAGCTCTACCTTGTTCGGCTCGTGAAGCTCGTGAACTAGCTCGATTAGGTGCCTCGTTAATACAACTCATGAACTGTCTCGTTTTGAGCTTATGAAATGTCAAATGTCCCAATATTGTGACTAGACAGCCAACTCGAATACAACTTATGAGAAAATGAATCTATATTTTATGAGTTGGTTTGTTAATGATGCATATACCTATTAAATTGTATATATCACCTCATGACACGCCAATTGGCTTAAGATCGTAATGCTTTCCCCATTTCGTTTATCGAGCATAGTGATGCGAATTAGCATAACCTAAGTCAGGAATGAATGCAAAATATCATACTTACCACACTTCTCGTTGGGATTGGATACAGATAGATAATCTATAGACATATGATACAATTTCACTTCGTTAAATGACAAAAAAAAGAGCTTCGACACTTTTATCTAGAGGAGCCATCCTATGCTGACGAATGCATTCTATATCGACCTTGTCACGTAACGCGTGACATCGGTGGAAATGCAAGTACTTTGGAACGAAGGAGAGTCTGAACTCTTCACAACATCTAGAGGCTTACGTCAGGATGTCCCTTACCACCTTACCTTTTTATTACTTCATGTAGTGAGGCTTAGCCATGTTATCCATCAGAAAAGTTATAGATAAGTCCTAGAAGCAAAATGTGGTCCGCTTAAACCGGCGCTAGGCGGCATCAAGCGGGTCAACTATGAACAGCCGACTATCGGCCACTCTTTACCTATTGGGGTCCATGTGTTTCATACCCCAGATCTTCTCTTGAGACATTGGTTGTATTTTGACATTGTTGGGGCTTAGACTCTTCGTATGATTACCACTCTTTACCTATTGGGGTCCATGTGTTTCATACCCATATCCTCTCTTGAGACATTGGTTGTATTTTGACATTATTGAGGCTTATACTCTTCGTATGATTAATGGTTAAGAGTTAGAACGCCCCTATACCATGTTTTTCATCCCAAAAAAAACTATGCCAACCCCCATACTCCGCTGTACTTGCTTTCCCCTTTCTGCCCTTCGTCAAAGAGAGACGTGTAGCAAAACGGTGCGTCCAAGTCGCCGTCCACCAGACCATACTCTACACGTTAATTAAAACTTAAAAGTTAATACTTAATACCACCCAAACGGCCCAATTATGGAAATACAGAGACCAACGATAGACGGCCCAGAGTAAGACGGTTCATTTCCCCGTAGCTTAACGGTGGGAAAAGAAAATGGCGGAAAGTGCTGCTTCGGCGACTCCACCGGCAGGAAGAGGCGGATTGGAGAATGACAAGTCCAACAGCATTAGCGTATCGGCGATGCAGTTCTCGTACGACTCCAACCAGGCGCCTCTTTTCTTCGACTTCAATCTCGACATTGCTCCCGGATCTCGCTGCTTGCTCACCGGCGCAAATGGATCAGGTAACGAAATTTTCATTTCATCCGATTGATTCGTCGAGGTTACGTTTGGGGAATGGAGAGCTGGATTTGAAGAGAAGAACAGAAATTGAGAGTAGTTGTCGGTTCTGAACAGGGAAGTCGACTTTGCTGCGGATCCTGGCTGGGAAGCATATGGTGGGAGGAAAAGACGTGGTCAGAGTGCTGAACAGCTCGGCTTTTCATGACACCCAGCTCGTTTGTAGCGGCGACTTGGCCTATCTGGGAGGTTCCTGGAGTAAAACTGTGGGATCGGCGGTGAGTTGCTGTTCAAATTTGTTGTTTCTTTGTCATTCCATAGGTTTCAATTTGCTTGCTGGTTTGCTGTGGAATTGGAATGAGGAATTGCGCATTTCTGCTCTCAAATTTTCCACAAGACTTGCACATTTTCATTCTGCATAAACTACTACTTTGAATTTGATCATTGTCCTTGCCAACCTCCAGGGAGAAATTCCACTGCAGGGAGATTTCTCTGCGGAGCATATGATATTTGGAGGTAATGGATCTAGCAATTAGCATAGTTACAATTAAGGATATTAAGTATGCAGTACATGCACAGGGATCTGCATTCTGAGGTCTTTTTTTTTACCTCACCCCACACTCTTTATTTTGGTGTCAGTTGAGGGTGTTGATCCAGATAGGAGAGAAAAGCTAATTGATCTACTCGATATCGATCTCCGATGGCGTATGCATAAGGTATCTGATGGACAGCGTCGACGGGTTCAGATTTGTATGGGGCTTCTTCATCCGTATAAGGTAAATTTTGAGTCTTGAAACGAGATTGATGTGGAAAACCCAATGAACATTTCTCCCCTTTTATGGTAGTAATAACAGCTTACATTTCGGCTGTATGATATGTATGTATGAGTTTCCATATCCCTTGTGACTAGAGTGTCTTGACTTGTCATTTCTGACTCAAACAGTTCAGAGTTATTCATGTACTATCCATGACACTTTGGTTACTTCGTGATCGTGACCCATTTGAAAAGATTTGTGTTAGCAGCTCTGTTGTTAAGCCAAGCGTCTCATAATTTATCACCTCTTCTACCAAATAAGTAGCAGATGAATTTCTGATCGCAGGTTCTGCTATTAGATGAGGTGACAGTTGATCTAGATGTGGTTGCTAGGATGGATTTGCTGGAGTTTTTTAGGGAGGAAACTGAGCAGGTATGGGTTCTTCATACAAGAGCAACTTGGTTTCGATGATTGCATTCCTTTAAGAGATTAATATATATGCACTTTAGGGAAGTACCATCCCAACCCAGGAGGAGAAACAAAATCTATATCTCGAGTTTCTGCAACAGCCGCCATAACTCTCTTTCTGTTTTCTACTGATGCTATTTAGTTAATGGCAGAGAGGAGCTACATTAATATATGCAACTCACATCTTCGACGGTTTAGAGGCATGGGCGACGGACCTTGCTTACATACAGGATGGTGAGCTTAAGAGGTACGCTAAGTTGGTGGAGATGGATGAGCTGAGAACATCTGCGAACTTGCTTACAGTAGTTGAGAACTGGCTACGTTCAGAGACCAAGCAGGAGAAGAAGAAGAAGGAACCCATAAAACCCCCTACTGCCCAAACCCAGAAGGCTTCCTCCGGTTCTCCTTTCATGTCATCTAGTAGACACATGGCTTACTATCGTTGATTTGATGCCAGTATTGGAAAGTTTATCAAACAAAAGTTATAGAAAGCTAATTTGAGAGTGAAATCTGGGGAAGTGTTGGTCCTCCTAAAAAAGGGATCGTATATCTATTCTTTTGGTCAAGTATTTGATCCTTACTGCATAAGCTTTAAATATGTAATGCAATGTGAGGTTTTTTTCCCTTCTTTTTTTTGGCTATTCCTTTTTTTTTAACTATTGCAAGAAGACTCTTGGGAGAGGGGAGATAGGAAGTTGAACCAACGATCTACAGCTGTACAAGCTTCTGATTAGTTGTGAAATTTCTTTTAGCCAAACCTATTGAAATTATATTAATTAGTTAAATGTTAACTCTCATTAACTTTTCCGTTTTGATAATGATTTTGATAATGATGAACTGTCAGACATGTTGAGTTTAAAGGAATATTCTGACGTGGCAGTAAAAAAATGTTACATCAGTCGGTTAATTATTGATCATCTTTTCCGCATTCTTTTTTATTAGCCAAACCTATTAAATCACTAATAATTAGTCAAATGTTAACTTCAAGTTAACAATTTTGTTAGTAATATTGACTTGGTAACATGATGCCGACTTGGAAGAGACACATGAAGGTCAACATTCCAAAATTTTAGTATTTTAACTAAGAAAAGAGTTACAACATTATTAACGATAACGTAAAAATGACTAATATTTCGATGCATTACAAAAAATTTGGCCAATAATTAGTAATTCAATATATTTGGCTAATAAAAAAGAATGCGAGAAAAGTTTGGCTAATAATTAGTGTTTACCCGTTTTTATTTTATTCATTGATGAGGTGGTAGCTGAGTTGGACGCCGACGTGGAGCACCGTTAAGAAATAGTTAACGGTAACAGATTAATGGCTATTACTTTGACGTGTTACAAAACGTTTGGCTAATTTTTAGTATTTTGTTCGGTTTGTCTAATAAAAAAATAAAAAATTGACTAATAAATAGTCATTACTCATTTCTTTTCAATAAAATGACTTGCAAGTTACAATACCAGGCATGGCGTGAAGAGTTTAGTAGAGATGCAAATGGAGATGACATAAAACCTCGGTTGAGGTTTATCGTTTCCCAGAAACAACGAATAAATTAAAATAGAGAAATTTTAGAATGTTTTAAACTATTTTAGCCTTTTGTCTTTATGTACAATTTGAATTTGTATTTTTCTTATTATTGTACAACTTTAGGTTGTGCCTATACTCTTTTGTACAAATTCTTCTATAGTACAATATAAATTTGTATATTTATGTTATGATACAACTTGCTTTTTTTTTTTTTGTCTTTGTGGTAAAATTTGAAGTTCTACCTTTAACATGTACAACTTTAAGTTGTACATATACTCTTTTATACAAATTGCTTTATTATACAATATGAATTTGTACCATAAAAATACATAAGTAGCCCAAAGTATAAAATTATCCCTCTAAGTATATCAAATACTAATTCATAATTTAGTTAGTCATTCGTTATTGAATGATGTTCTAGCGATCCTAGGGACAATTTTTAACTTTCTGAAGAGAGAAACACAAAACGACGCAGGACGTGGGGAAAACTATATAATAAAATCCGAAAGGGATGAGAGGGACAGAGAAGGCTGTCTGCTACTCTGCCATTTCTCTGTTGTTTGGTCAGCACGATCCCCAACTGCCACCCGCCGGAGAATCTCTCTCACTCACACCGCACAGTCCTACCTTCCGCCACCGGCTCGGCCGCCTAGGTCAGCCACCTTCGTTCCAGTACATTGGAGGAAAGGGGGAAAGCTCTCAAATTTCTTTCTTCAGGCGGTTGATAGATTTTTCTGTTCTCTGGTTATTGCAGACTCCCGTGAATCCCGCACCAATCTCGCGCGCTTCTCCTCCATTCTTTTCCTCTCTGCATTTTCTTGTTTTCCCTTCCTTTCACTTCTCCCAAATCCCAAATCGGAGTAATTTCGCGGTAGCCCGAAATTTCGGCTTCTCCCGCGCTCTGCTCTCTCTTTCTCTGTTTTCCCGTTTCTTTCCATTTGTGAGAATTTTCCTCTCCCTTTCCTGTTTTCAGATTGTTTGTCACCTCTTCCTTCCTCGCTCCTTCTCTCTGTGTCTCGAATCATTACTACATTGTTTCCTTCTAGCATCTCTCAGTCTGAATATTTTTCTAGGGTTATGATTCAGGTGCGGAGTTCTTGTCGATCCCGTTTCTCTCTCTGTCGTTCAGCCAGATTCTGATTCTCCGATCTCTCTTTCCTCCCTTGTCTTCGAATCTGGTGGTTTGATTTTTTTTTTCTTTCTTTCTTGAGTTTGTTTTTTTCTCTCTGAGAATTTGCGAGGCAAATAGTTGTAGTATGATTCTGATAGAAGTTTGAAATCACGAATCTACCGGCGGAAATGGATTCAGCGAGGAGCTGGTTTCACAAGTTTCAGCCTCGGGACAAAATGAGGTCCAACACGAGGCGGAAGGAGCTCGGCGACGGCGGCGGGGACAGCAGGGATGATTTTCCCAGGGACGATGACGAAGCTCTCTCCAGCACCACTAAGCAGAAGGTTGCCGCCGCTAAGCAGTACATCGAGAACCATTACAAGGAGCAGATGAAGAATCTCCAGGAGCGCAAGGAGCGGTAAATATCCTCTCCTACCCTTCCCCCCTTTTGTTTCTGATTCGGTTGTGGATGATGATAGTGTCTGAAAAGTGGATTTCGACGGTAAAGCTTGTGCGTGTTTTTGATAGCCGGAATTTGTTGGAGAAGAAATTGGCTGATGCTGATGTATCAGAGGAGGATCAGAACAACCTACTTAAATTCTTGGAGCAGAAGGAAACTGAATACATGCGCCTTCAAAGGCATAAAATGGGCGTCGATGACTTCGAACTTTTGACAATGATTGGCAAAGGGGCGTTTGGAGAGGTATATCTGTCGTTCTGGGTTTCGTCTCTTCTCGAATTTTCAGATTTCCTGATGCTTGTTTTCCCTTTTTTTTATGATAATCCAAGGGATTTGATAGAGCAACTGCACGGAGGCCCAGCGTCTTATACTGATCTGTTGCTTTTTATAGTACTAGATTGAAGTGGAATGTACTTAACCTCCAAAACAAAAGAGGGAGACAAGTGAGAAACGGCTTGCTGATTCTAGTCGTGCTTCTTCATGCATTCTTTTAACATATGCATCCAATAAGGGCATCATTTCAGACAAGTCATAATAAATTCAGCAACCAAATGCTGCATGTGAGGGCTATTTTGCCACTAAATGGACAACCCCATTGCGGCCCAAAGGTCCAAGAAAAGGACTTTCCCCTACAGTTGTACTAGAAATGGTCGATGCCATTTTCCTGTTTCTTGTTGTGGGATCTAGAAATAGGAGCTGACTGGGGTGCTCTTTTTTTCTTCAATTTCTCATTGAAGTTTGATATGAAGTTCCCTCTTGGTCAGGTTAGAGTCTGCAGAGAAAAGACATCAGGACATGTTTTTGCTATGAAAAAGCTAAAGAAATCAGAGATGCTTCGTAGAGGCCAGGTACAAATTAGTAATTTTCTTGCCTAATAACAGGATCTGTCTATTGGTAACACATTTATGGCTTCCTGTTACTTTCCAGGTTGAGCATGTGAAAGCTGAAAGAAATCTGCTTGCTGAGGTTGACAGCAATTGTATTGTCAAATTATACTGCTCTTTCCAAGACGAGGAGTTTCTTTACCTTATTATGGAATATTTGCCGGGTGGAGACATGATGACATTGCTTATGAGAAAAGACACCTTGACAGAATATGAAGCTCAATTTTATGTTGCGGAAACAGTTTTGGCGATCGAGTCTATTCACAGGCATAATTACATCCACAGGTTTGTGCTTAAAGCTACAAGTTTGTAGTTGAGCAGTCACCACCAGAAGATATGGTTGTGTCCACGCTGAATCGATTTTGTTCTTTCTTGGCATCAATTGGTGCAGGGATATCAAGCCTGACAACTTACTTCTTGATAGACATGGTCATCTGAGACTGTCTGATTTTGGTCTATGTAAACCATTAGACTGCAGTACCATCCAGGAAGGAGATTTTTCAGTCCACAACCCTAATGGCAATACACCAAACGAGGACCGCCCAGCAGCTCCAAAGCGCACTCAACAAGAGCAATTACAACATTGGCAGAAGAATCGGAGGACCCTCGTAAGTTTTGTCCCTTGCTGTGTGAAGCTATTTTGACGCTTCTGTGTACCATGGGGACTTGTGCTTCCCTGGACTTATTCTCAGATTCCTCTATCTTCCAGCTCGAGCGCTACCTTTTTAGCTGATGCGTATTTCCTTGGCTGATGTCTTAAGTTGCTTTTTAAAAAGTTGACTCAACTGGGTCTATGCTAAAGAGAATTCTGAAACATATGCTCCTGCTCCTCAGTCTGGAAAGCAAATGTGTTTTCCTCAACTTGTGGCGACAGACTGTTTTCCTTATGTCTGTCGTCATTAATTTCCCCCCGACTTTAATGGTTGATGCTTGGCTTTGTAGGCTTATTCCACTGTGGGTACACCTGACTACATCGCTCCTGAAGTACTTTTGAAGAAAGGGTATGGAATGGAATGTGACTGGTGAGTAGTTATTCTAAATCTTCGAAGGAGAACGTTTACAAGTTAGTTTCATCTGTAATGATGTTAGTTTCATTGGTTAGTTTACCATCAAAGTACATCTGGATGTATTATATCTATGAAATGTTGCAAATGGATTGTATATTTTAATATGCATGTGTTTCTTTTCAACTAACTTAGGGACTGTGATTAACCTCAGGTGGTCACTTGGAGCAATCATGTACGAAATGCTTGTGGGTTATCCACCTTTTTATTCAGATGATCCGATGTCAACATGTAGGAAGGTAGAGCGAGACACAGCAAACTTTCTTCTTCAGTTTCATTGAAGTTTTGGATGTCTGACTTATGTTTATTGTGGAAACCTTCTTTCATTTAAGTCTCTAGCTCCCACTGCGTACCAGCCAAGGATTTATTCAACATTCTTTTGTTTTATGTGTCTGTTTCTTCCGCAAATTCAGTCAGGCTCATCTCCATTTTCCGTTCTAGAAAAAGGAGCTCCCCGGTTTTTAATTGGTCACACCATTTCTCCAAAGCTGGATTTCTAATTCACAATGATAACTACTCTAACCTGTCCTCAGCACTGTTGATTGCTAAACTGGATGTACCAACAGTTTTATTGACAGGGATATGCTTTTTATGAACCTTACTTGTCAAACTGTCTGGTTCTGCCAAATTTTATACTCCAGGTCTCCTGGTTTACTGTTGGTTTCCTTGCTCGAGTAAATTTTTCTCTTTAATTCTTGTAATTCAAAGTTAAGACCTCAGCATAGCATTCAACATTAGTTATCGCCAGCTTTTAATATAAAAAGACTATCTGTCTTTCCTCACAGAATGACATTGACTTGCTAAATACATGATTTGGTGTTCTAACGTTTTCCTTTCCTGCTATCCAGATAGTAAACTGGAAAACCCATTTGAAATTTCCAGAAGAAGCAAGATTATCTCCAGAGGCAAAGGACCTCATCAGCAAACTCTTGTGCAATGTAAACCAGAGGTTAGGGACAAATGGTGCAGATGAAATAAAGGTGTTGTATGGTGTGTCCTTTTCTGAGTACTATGGCTTGAGATATAGTTGGTTACTTATCAGAAGAATTACCCATCTATCTATTATGTTTCCAGGAGCATCCATTCTTCAACGGTGTTGACTGGGATAATATTTACCACATGGAAGCTGCCTTTACTCCAGAAGTCAATGATGAGCTGGATACGCAAAACTTTGAAAAGTTTGATGAGGTATGTAAAATTCTCTGTTCAACATATAGGTGCACCTGCAAATGCTATTCCTCTTCTAATATTTCCTGTTGACTTGTTTTTCAGTCGGAGCACCATCCCCAAACATCATCGAAAACTGGTCCATGGAGAAAGGTTAGCATTGATCATTGCTCCTTCAGTGATTGCATAAAGAATGATTTCCACAATATCTTAAGTTTGTTTATTGATCCAAGGTCGATAGCATTCTTCTTTAGGAACTTCGATTTTGATCGAGTAAAATTTACTCAGATCGCCTACCAGTGGGCTTTTACTTTAGTTGCACATAACGTGGTTGATGCAGTCTAAGCAGTTTCCAGGAAAGGGGGGTGTCTAGAAAAATTGTCAGGAATAATTTTCCATAACAATCAATTTCTGGGTCTGCTTTTAGAATCTGCCAAGATGTGTTACCTTTAGATATTACATATCAAGGGAATTAATGCATATGTTCCCAAACAGACAGAACACATGCAAAAAAATGCATGGTTTGCCAACATCTATTTAGGTGATCGTAGATGCAGTTGGTACACTGCACTTTTTTCTTTTATGATAGTGATCAGTTTGTTTTTGTTGTTAATTGCTAGTTAGTGGATTCGAGCCTGAAACCTCTAGGTTGAAGACCAGCAATAATACCGCTAGCGCAAACCCTTATCCGCTAGATGCTGATGGTACTTGCATGTTATTAAGCCTGAGGTTCTTGTAGAATGCTTTACTGTGCTCGAATGCCTTTGAACATAAGAGCATGGGAGGAACTTACAAGCTCATTTTTTTTCAGCCAGAATTTCATAATCTCATGATGAGATTGGTTCAATGTTTCACCTGTCTATTTTTCCCTTCTTCGATGAGTACTTGTGGTAGAGCTTTTCTTGCAATTAAGTGTCTAGCGAGTCTTGCCGTTTATGCAATATTTTACTTGGATCATGCTTATGAAGTGTGATTGGAATCAGAAAATGGTTGAAATACGGCCCAAATAACATTTTTTTTTTTTTTTTATCAAGGGGCACAGATCCTGGATTCATTTATGAAGTCCACTTGTATAACCACATTGGCAAGAGGCTTGGCCTTTATTTTCTTTGCTAATATTGCTCACAATTTAATTGGATTCTGCAGATGCTTTCCTCCAAGGACCTAAATTTTGTGGGATACACTTACAAAAACTTTGAAATTGTGAATGATTATCAAGTACCTGGAATGGGTAACAGTCTCTCCTTGCCTCTTTTTTTTTTTTTTTTTTTTTTGCATTGAACACGCATTGATTTTGCATACCTGTGAAAACTAAAAGAGATATACACAGCTTTTCATGGATTCTGGGATACAGTTAAAATGAAAAAGGTGACATTCGTAGTTACTTTCCTCCTTTTAGGAAGCATTATAAGGTTGTTCGGCTACTTTAGATGGCAGTCACTCATGCATAGCCTCCTAGTTTATGATGCATAAAAAACGAATAGTTCTTGGTGGGATCCTACTCTGGTTGGAGATTGTAAAAGTAATTAGTAATGAATTTGTGTAGATTAAGTAATTGATGTGATTTGTTACTTGTTGGGGAGAAACATTTTTTGTGCATATTACCATGTCCGGTCATGTTCGCTTCTGCTGTACCTTTGTTTGTTAAGAATTATGTAGTCAGCAGCATCTTGGACCTCCATATCTTTGATCCCTAGCAAGGCAAGGCGTTTTGGACTTTAGTTTATGGCTTTCAATGACACAAGTCTCTTTCTGTGTCTTGCTGGACTTGACTGGAATAGTTATTCGAGGGTAGCTAGCCTGCTACTTCTGCAGTTTCTAGTTGCTGGATATCCTGAAACGTACCAAGTCCAGGAAATGGCCACATGTAGTTCTCCGAGAACCCTGAAAATGATCCTGCCTCCCATTTTCAGTTTTTGATTTGTTTTGTGTTTTGCTTTCAGTTTTACTCGGTCTGTTGCTTGGATGCTCATCTATTCCCTACATTACAATATTCTTCGTCACAAATATGTTAATGGGAGCTGACTCTGACTTATTTGTGGCAGCCGAATTGAAAAAGAAAGATACAAAGCCAAAGAGGCCGTCTGTGAAGTCGCTTTTTGGTAAGGCATATCTATTTCCAAACTTTTTTTGCTACCATCAGAAAACTTATGATCCTGATTTCTCACAGATAGTGACTCGCGCATATCTATTTCCAAACTTTTTTTGCTTACAAATGGTGCTTGTAAGTATTGGTTTCGCCTCTCTTCCCGAGGAGGATCAATGGTAGCAAGTAGTGAACGAAATTTAGGCCAAAAAAGAAGGATATTTTTAGGAAACAGCACTTGAAGCTCCTAAAAATGATTTGAGGGTCTCCATATTCAATTTAACTGTACATTTGTTGTGTTTTCTCCCCTGCCCATTGCTCAGAAGGAGAGTCGGAAACGTCAGAATCATCAGAAACGGCCACCAGCGATCAACCACCGGTTCAGGGGAGCTTTCTGAACCTGTTGCCTCCAGAACTGGAAGTTACTCCGAAACAGCACGATGCTGTTTAGTCCAGGCTCCCTTACAGTGACCTTATAGACTGCATTTCCTTTGACACAGTCCTTTTCCAGTCTCTTCGAGCAATTAACATAATCCGAGCTGGTAGCGAAGATATTTAAGGCCTCTCCAACCAACTCTGCCTCTGTTGCTCCAACCTGTGCGAACTGTCTGGTGGAACGTTGCTGGTTTCTGGCGCAACTACTTCAGCTTGTAAAGTTATGGTCCCAGCCTGGGCACGAGGAGTGTAGCACAAAGTTCCATTCCAAGAATTGCAGAATACGTGCTCTAATTCAACATTCTATGATTAACCCTGCAATGCAGAATCATAATACTCTAAATTTTGATTTTTTTCCTTTTCACCCTCCTTTGACCACCACCATTAGTTTAACAATTCTTGTGTACCACAACAACAACAGCAAAAAAGGGTATTTTCTCCCGTTGCCAGTTTATCAAGATGTAAATGAATAATCTGTTATTTCAGGTATTTGATCGATAATGACACAACAAATGTCGTCGCATGCCAAGCATTCACCCCCTGGTTGTTGTGTGTTTGCTAGCAGGGGAGTTTTGCTTTGCTTCTCTCCAAGCTGCGCTTGCCAGCTGCGGGAACCCAAGAAGTTGACAAAAAGCTACGCCTAAAGCAGTTTGTAATCGTAGTTCAACGCTATCAGTCTGTTGGATTTTTTTCAATCTTACATGGTCAAAAAGGGAACCATTACCACCCCACTTTCCTTTGGTTTTCGGTGGTGAACGGGTCGGGGATTCAGAGCGAAGTTCCGGGCCTCCATCAAATCTCAGACCCGCTTCCGGATTATCCACTTCCAAGCTTCCGGATCCTCCCTCCGCCTCTCCACCGTCCGCTTCCATCATCTCCCTCGCCGAAGTTTCGGCCATCGACTGCCACCCCAATGCGTCCAGTCGCAACCTCTCCGCCTCGTACGCCGACTCGTCCAAAGCCACCCGCTCCTCCCCTCCTCCACTTTTTGTCGCTGCTTCTTGCCACTGTGAAACTGGCGCTGGAGTAATTGTGATAGAGCAGCCTCCTATTCGAGGTGATCCAAATGTGGGAGCATAGCGAGGGTCGAGAGAGAAAATTGGGACGATGCTTGGGCAGAATTTCTTGAGGATGTTATCCAGATTAGAGTAGTGTACATGAACCAGAGAGAGGAATCCCACTTGTTCGGGGCATGAAAATGGTAACAATTCAAAAGAATGAAAACAAAAAATGATCAGGGGTGGCCGGAGACTGATGGGTGCTCTGCCGGCTATCGAATCTGTTGTCTCTGCCAGAGCTTGGTTATCGGTATTGTTATAAGAATCGAACCGGATCAACGGCTGGGCCAGTAGAACCGCCAAACCACTTATGATAGCGATCCAGTTCATTGCTTGGACGGTTATTGATGGAACAAGCGATTTTTCACGGTTTAGCATAAAACCATACTAGTTTTGTCCCCGCCCGATGGGCGGTGAGTTTCATCTGTGTCTACTTTTTCTTCTATTATCTGTAATTTTTTCAATGGCATCGAATTCTTACTTTTCATATTTATTTATTATTGTTATCTATTATCCGTGTTTTATCTAATATGATCCAGGTTTTAACCATGATCAACAATAATGTCAAACAACGTTGTAACTTCATCACAGTTTGGAAAATGGTTTTCATGACCATCTGATCTTTGATTCACAAACCATTTTCAACTTCATAAGTTGTACGTGGTTTAAACTAGCGTACGCCACCTTACCGTACTCCTATCGAGTTTTGCTATTTAAATCATGTATTAACGAAGTTTGGACATGATACTATACTATAGTCTCTAATGGGTGAACTTCAATCTCTAATTCTCTAATCCAAATCATACTATTCATTTAATGCAAAAATAATAACCAACGATTCTTATTTGACAAAATATATGAAAGTACAACAAATTGATGAGAATGAAGGTGTATATTACACCTCGAGTGTTCGCTAGCCTTTTCCATCATTATATTAAAGTACAACCAAACTATGATCTCACACTGGATTTACAAGACACCAATATAGGTACGATCCGTGGTGGTATACATGACATCTAGTGTACTACCCGGGAAGTGTATGACTTGGCAAATTAAGAAGTAAAGGGACACTGAATCAACCTAACCATGCTTGTGATTGAATCATTGTATAAAGCTTACTTATGATGTGGTTAAGTGATAACTTCCTATGATGTGATATACGAAATTTGCATGTCATGATGATATTTAGACGATGGTTTACTATGGTGTTTTATACAATGATTTACCATTAGATGGTGTGATATTTCGTTATGTTGGGACAAGGTTACATGGTGATGTCAATATGACGTGATACTTAGTGAATACATATTTATACAATGAGTTATCAAAAGACTGTTTGATGATCCTTATGTTGTGAATATATGAATTCCTTGAGTTTGAGATGATGCATGATTATGGCATGTGGTGATGAATGAATGTTTATTTGACTGAATGAGATATAGCATATCGGGTGTATTTTATGAGTGGAGTTATCCGGCTAGTATAACTGGTTACTAAAACTAGTAATAGCAATGGGTGGTTCTATCATACCTTGGATAAAATCAAAGGTATGACATACCTTGAGAAGTAAGAAAATGATATATAGACCTTGAATTGACCGGAGTTTGGCATCAGGTACTATTCCCAAACTGTTAAAAATTAAAATCTAGGTCTTGATTCTATAAAAATCTCATACACTATGATCAATTTAATTACAAACAAAATTTGACGGTCTTGATTACTCGAAATATATGCAAAAATTACGTGCACAATCTTAGGGGTTAGGCTCTATAATTTAGGTATCTAAGACCTAGGGTTCACTCATAAATGATTAGAGTATAGTATCATGCCCGAAAATCTGATTAATTCAAGATCTAATAGCATTTTCTTACTCAGGGTAAGTCCTAGATTATAACCAAGGTACAATGGAAGCCACTAATAGTAATATATGTATTCGGATGTCATATTAAGTAAAGATTAAAATAGTTATTTACATCTCAACCATTATATATATCCAATAGCTTAAGATTCGTTTAGATATCTATGCACCTGAACATGTTTCAAAGTTGCACATCTACACACATGTAGGAAAAGAAAGGAGCTTATGTCAACCAATAAAAAGAGAAAAGAAATAAATTATAAGTACACCAGGAAAAAAGTAAAAACAATGTGTTTTATAATTGCGCATGGAAGAAAATCTAATCACATATAAAAATAAAAATAGAAAGAAAAATAGAAGGAATTGGAATAGTATAAAAGAAAAGATAATGATATCATTTTAATATGCGTGAAATATACCAATTGGGCACAGACATATTTAAGCCATATAACCATAATTCGGTAGATACAAAAAAAATGGTGACCATTACTCGGGAGAAGCTACGATGCTAACTTCATAATAGTTAGCACCATTCTAAATGTTTTAATCACCATCTATTTTTTTAAAATGAATTTCACCGTGAAAAGTTATGAGGAGCTTTATTGGTATTTTAAAAAATGAATATTATTAAATAAATAAAATTTCTACCTTCTCTCTCCGTTAAAAATAAAAATACTACTCCAAATTATGTACAACAATTACTATTAAAATTAGTAGTGATTTGGTGGTTTATTGTAGTAATTTCATGATCATTGGTAGTGATTTTATGGTCATTAATAATAATTTAGCTACTATAAATTAGTAGTGATTTGCACTTTTTTTTAGTAAGAAACACTACTAAAAACAATGAAAATATTACCGAAGAAAAAACTACTATAACACCCCAAAACGCTATTACTGGCTAACAAAAAATTAAATGCTTATTACAATGAGAACCACAACTAATACATATAATCAGTATTACAAAATATGAAACACTACTACAAAATTACTACCGATCAAATCAATACACTCCTCATGCAATCAAAAAGACTACAGACCCTCCATAATCCATATATCCTGCCGTTAGTCCTACTCCGATGATGTTGTGGAGTACAAGAGATCTGGCTTCCACCACTATTTTCCCTCACCGCCGCTGGAGGAAACGACAGATCTATGTTATCGGTGAATAGATCTAGACCTAGAGCTGCTCGTAAACTCTCCAGATCGTCATTGGCGGTAACGGTGAGACGGTGCCCGACTTCCAATACGGTGAACCCGACAGCCACCCTCATATCACAAGTTGTCGTTGTCGCCGCGACTCGCCTCCTCTGTCGTCGTCGACGCGACGAGACCATGTCGCCACTGGAGAAAAAAGTGAGTCTCCAGATCCGACCCTTCCTATGCCGACTCCATCGCCATCTACGCCCTCGCTGCCTGCCTCCTCAATCGTCATCGACGCCCTTGGCGCCTGCCTCCTCCATCGCCATCGATGACCTGTGACCATGCCGGCGCCGGAGGAGAAAGAGAGAATCTAGTTGGGAAGTTGGGAGGGTTTTTGAAAGGTGAGTGGATCGAGAGGAACGGTTTCAGAAGTAGGCGGCGAAAACAACAAATATATATTAGGGTTTGTGGGGTGTGAAATAAATATTGACATAATTGACCTTGACAAAATTGTAACCCTTGCATTAATATTATATCTAACGGTGGGAAACTTAATTAGCATGGTACTAACCCCTTAAGGGGTTAGAACCTAATCCCATCCCTTTCTCGTGATATTCTTAAACACATTAAATTGTTGTGTATCACTGTAGCATATGAATGAATTATGTTGATATATTTCATTAATCATAAAGTATAGGAACATCTTACATGAATAAGTTATTATGACTATGGTTTTTACTTAACAAACCATCATTTTTACGAATAATCTAGTAAGCAAAAAAATTATTATTTTTTTGTTCATCATGATAAGAGTGTATTAGTTCAAATATTTATAGTAGTTATTTTCTAACAAATTGTAACATAACTGTATTGGTTCACATATTTACGTACAAACAAAATATTAAATTCTTGTATTTTAGAATACGAAAGAAGGTTATTCTTTGCATTTCATCTTTTAATTTTAAAATAAAATCACATGTAAAATTATGTAAGAGTTTATAAATGTGAACCAACTAAATCATGTTTTTTGGATTCTTTAATTATTTTTAAAAAATTATCAAATATATTATAAACTAAAAATTAAAATTGGTTATTTGTAGTTGAAAATGGTTTCTATCATTGCTGAAAAATAGAATACATAATTTTAACTGTGATAGTTTTTGTTGTGTAATGCACAAACATCAACCATTAAATAAAAATAGAATGTTATGTGTTGTACATATTTTTATAACATGAGTATTAATCTTGTGATTACTTGCATAAAAGAGATTTTATTATATTTGTTAACAATTCAAATGATTACAGTTTGATCTCTTAGTTTGCATGATTAAATATTAGTTTTGGTTAGAGGTGGCAAATGGATTGGTGGATTGTGATTGATGGATCCATAGATCAAGTGGATTGGACTAAATAGATTAGTGGATTCATAGATTGGAGCATATAGATTAGTGGATTGATCCATGGGTCCAAATAACATCCAAGCCTTGGACCAAAATGTAATTTTTAAAAAAATTAGGTACTAGAATGTCATAATTAAAAATTTTAGATACCAAAACGTAATTTTCCAATGACATTTTTCGTATAAAAATAAATTTTAGGTACCCAATGTAAAATATAAAAAGATTATATGCTAAAATATAATTTGGATCCATCATCCATGGATCAATCCATGAATTCACCAATCCAATTGGATTTGGATCAAATGGATTGAATTTAAATGGATTGGATTAGTTGGATATTTAAGTGGATGGATTGGATTGAGAATTGCCACCTCTAATTCTGGTGATTGATATACATGTTTCGTTGTAATTAATAAAATCAAATATATTTTATTTATCCTAGTGGTTGAACACTTGAAACGATAATAGCTTGAACTCATAGGTCATAGGTTCAAATCTATGTCATGATGATTGGTATACATGTTTATTTAGTTTTATTTTAATGTAATTAATAACTTAAAATGTTAAAATCATAAATGGCATGGGAAAATGTGGAGCTTTCTTCCTAGGTAGGCAAAAACTTTCTCCACAACGGCCATAATTTAAAATAAGATGAACATCACAATTTAAATGGTCCACTGGTTCACTATTTTAACCATAAAAATACTTTTTTTCCACATAAACTAAGACTATCAAGTCATGATTATTAATTTTATATATGGTTCCTCTTCTAATTTTCCAACCTTGTTGTCATTTTTATTTTTTATGTGGTCCACTACCAACTGGCACCATAATTATTAACTCTAATTAAAAAAATTATGATATCTTTTGTATGACGGGTTGAGTAATTTACTAGATATTTTGGTGATGATATGAATTTGAAATTGTTTATGGTCTAAGTTCATTCTTAAATTAGTGTAATATACAAGTCTTGTATGTTATATATTATGAACGGTTTTACCAATGGTTTTGTAACGGTTAACCATTGAACCTTAAACCACTAACTTTTTCGGTTCAATCTCCGGTCCAGTTCTGAAAACAGAGGTTATCAGGTTTTTCGACTCCAAATCGATTATATTTCAGTTCAACCAGATCAAACCGAAATATAACTCGTTTCAAAATCAGTTTGGTTTTTGGGAATAATAAGGATACCGGTATGCTCAAACCGAAGCAATGCGCACCCCTAAATTGTTAAAAACAAAATTCAGGATATTCCCTTTTTCCAATTGTTTTAATAAATATTTTTGAAAACATTATTATTATTATTATTATTATTATTTTTTATCTGTTCGATAAACTGGTTAAGTCGATCTATTTTCTTTTTCGTCTTCCTCGTCTCGCTCTTCTTCTCCTCTTTCTCGTTTTCTTAATTTTTCATTTTCTATTCCTCTCCAACCTCCATAACAACACAAACAAAACACATATTCGTGGTTTCTGGCTGAACCTTTCTTTTGTTTGCTTCCTCGCCTCGGGCTTTTGTTGTCAATCCCAAAGCAAAGCTCCTTTGATCTCTTTTGCCGTATTATTGTTTCAGTTTATTTTTCCTTCCTTCCTTCCTCGATCGATCCTTCCTTTTTCCCAATTCGAGCTCGCCCATCTCTCTGTCTCTCTGTCCGTTTCGCTTTCTGGTCAATGTAGGTCCTCTCCCGTAATTTTTTCTTAGGGTTTGGATCTCTAAATCTGTGATTCGATCCTGTGTCCCCTCCTTGTCCTCTCCAACTTCCAAGCATGTGACTGAAAATCGTTGCTTTTGATTATACATCCTAGTTTTTGATCTTTTGTAGCTTCTTCTCATCTGGGTTTGGAGCTTTCTCTTTTATTGGGTTCTCTTCTTCCGTTTACCTTCAATTGAACGCGGATCAGGTGATTAGGTTGTCGAACGCAGGAGCTCTTTGGTGCTCTAATTATCAACAATAGGTTTCGTGAATTTGCTGGCCATTTGTGGGAGATACTATTTGGGTTCAGGCGAAGGGAAGGAACTGTTTGAACATCAATCGTTGGTTACTGTTGTAAGATTGTGCTTCCGAGTTTTGGTGTACACCAATGGATAAGTTAAAGGTTGACCAGGTTGTTGGTGGCAAATTTAAACTGGGAAGGAAGATTGGAAGTGGATCTTTCGGAGAGCTCTATCTAGGTATGGTTGACTTCTGTTTTGTGTGATAGTGTGCCTCAATTATAATGTTGTGAACAAGAGTGGATTAGACTAACTGCAATTAGATTGTCTGCTGATGGCGGATTGGTATTGTAGGTGTTAATGTGCAAACTGGAGAAGAAGTTGCTGTTAAGCTGGTAAGTTGCTTTGCAAAGTAGAGTGTATGTTTGTGCTTATATAGATCATTGAAAGATCGTTATTCAAGTCTCCACAACAGATTCATCAATACTTTGTTGCTTAGGGTTTCGATTTGCATGGTTGTACTATTTAAGATAATGTTGCAGGGTCTATATGTTACCGAAACAACGATATTTGCTACCAGTTGGCTGTAATGGTCCTCTGCTTTTACTTACTCTTTCCAAGGCTGATTAATGTATTATTTGATGATGAGGGTTTACAGCTGAAACAAATAGATTTCGCGAGTCGGTTCCTATTCAGCATTTCAAGTTAGTTTAGCCAATGCACTATGTCACATCTTGATGGAAAAAAGTATGAGATCATTTATACCTTTATGATCTATCCATGTGATATCTGTGAACCATTATCCAAGAAGGGACTGCTATCTTCAACTTCTGCAATTCTTGATGAGGAGTTTATGTGTGGCACTGTTTGCCTGAGGTTTCCTCTTGGACAGATATTGGTTTTGGCATCAGATTTGCAATGATAGAGATTTCACTTCTTATTCTTTTCAGCTGAAGCAACAGTATCCTTTTATTCTGATTTTATCCTTTTTCTTTTATTTTCAGGAATCTGTGAAGACCAAGCACCCTCAGCTTCAGTATGAGTCAAAATTATACATGCTTCTTCAAGGAGGCAGTAAGTTTCTCTTCTTCAAAGAAAAATTACAAGGACTTATCCATAGGATAATCCTGCTTTGAACCTTAAAGGTTCTGGACTCAGTCTCATAAACACAATTTATTTTGTTAGTTGTAACTCTGTTACTCCATGTTGGTGAGGCTTTCGAGTAAAGTATCTGTGAGGACTTACAAATGTTGCTATATGGTTCTTACAAGTACTTTGATCTTGTCTTTCTTTAATGAAGCTGGAATTCCCCATCTGAAGTGGTTTGGAGTTGAGGCAGACTACAATGTCATGGTTATTGATCTTCTTGGTCCGAGTTTGGAAGACCTATTCAACTATTGTAACAGGAAATTCACATTGAAAACAGTGCTAATGCTAGCTGATCAACTGGTAAGTAGAGTTGAACTCTTGTACAAGCAGTGTGCATGTTATGTTGCATGAGAATAATTTACTTTACACTGTATCCCCTTAGATTAACAGAGTTGAATATATGCATTCAAGAGGGTTTCTTCACCGTGACATAAAGCCTGACAACTTTTTGATGGGCCTAGGTCGCAAAGCCAATCAGGTAGTTGCTTTCTATCGTTACTTTTTTCACTGTCTTGCACAAGAGGTATTCCCTGATGTTATTTGCACAGCTAGTTCTGGAACTGTTAGTATTGTCAACTTTTTTTGGTGGTGAGAAGGTTTTCTTAATCCTTTTTGGACTGTTGAATTCATCAATTTATTCTTGATTCTGGACCCAGTCTTGTCCTACAATATCCAACCGAAATGACAGACTTAAAATGAAAAAGTGAACTGTCAGAATAGAGAGTAGGTTATATGTATGTTACTGTATCTACCATAAACATTAAAATATACGCGTAAGATTTTCCTGCATAGCAAGATGTATATTATGTAGGTAGGAAAGTTGGTCAGCATTCTGATCTTGATCCTTCTTAGACTTCAGTTCACTGAACTTCAAGCCTCTTTATATCATAGATTTCTTTCACTGAAGTCTTTCAAATTTATACCGACTTTGTCCTGTGTCTTTTTTGGGAGGCTTACGTGTTATTGTTAGCATAAGGTCTTCCCACGATTGTTAACATTGCTTTGCTTCACGCTTTCCTTTGTCTGGTTTCTGGTTATATACAGGTTTATGTTATTGATTATGGCCTTGCAAAGAAATACAGGGATCTTCAGACTCATAAGCACATTCCATACAGGTAACATAAAAATTTTATCATTAACTGGCATTTTTAATGAATTTACATGTTTATGCGAATGATCATATTGGAATATGTGATGCACAAATTTAGAATTTTTATCTGAGTAGCAGGTGTGTCTTAGGCTGAGTCGTCAAGGTTGCAAGAGAACAAATTAAATGATAATTATAGCGTTATCAGTTTGAAAAGAGCCTAGTTTTGAAGCCTTAGCTAGTTTATTGCCTCCTGAAACGAAAATGTCATCGCAGCGAACGTTAGTTGCCTGATTGTTGATCTAAAGGGTCTAGTTCTAGGCCAGTTGCTAATTTACATGACTGTAGAACTGATGCAAGGCATGATTAGATATATAAGCAGCTTGTCAAAAGTCACCATACAGGAGAAACTGCAATGAGTACTGAAGGCTGCAGATTTTTGTTGTATTCAGAAAAGCATTTTGAACTTCAAGATTGTTAATTGCCCATCTTCCGAGGTTAGGGTTTGAGGCTCTGGATTAAGATATTTTTCAATGTTGATGGCAATGCAGCGCAGATTCTATCTTGAGAATGTTTACAAGGACTAGTCTTGCTATACAATCAATTGAAAAGTGAAATCAACTTTGCGTTGTTCACGGGAACATAAATAAGTGACCTTTTCCTTTATGCAGACCATTCGGTTTTCTCTATGTGATCTACTAATTTCAGATGGATATGTCACTAAGAACGAGCATAGTGCATACTAACCCTTTTTTTGTGGGTTGGGGTTGCTGTTAAGGGTTAAATGAGCAGACTAAACTTGTTTACATTCTAATGCCAGATAGAGATTGTTCCGGGTACAAGCAGATTATGGTTTATTTGAATCTCTATATTTGTTGGAATCCCAGTAACATGAGATGCTTCTAGTTATCTATGATTGACATGTCGAAGCAGTACAACCGATTCGTGATGCGACATCTCAAAACTATCTGTGGTTGCAGAGAGAATAAGAACCTCACAGGCACTGCTCGCTATGCAAGTGTCAACACCCACCTTGGAATTGGTTAGTAGAATCCTATCTTTTTTAGTTCTTGTTACCTTTTTTATTTTATTCAACTCTGAGTTACTTTTCTCCTGTTCCTCGGACAGAGCAAAGCAGAAGGGATGATTTGGAGTCTCTTGGTTATGTGCTGATGTATTTCATCCGAGGAAGGTTGACTAGCTGTGCAGTCATTCTAATATGTTTCCCATCCCCTTAATGTTTTACTTGGCCCTTATGCTACTTCGTCCACATTACTCATTTCATGCATTCTTCTATTCAGCCTCCCTTGGCAAGGATTAAAGGCTGGCACAAAAAAACAGAAATATGACAAGATCAGTGAAAAGAAAGTTTCTACTTCCATAGAGGTAGCATTTATTTCCTTCGAAGCAATTTTTAACTTTATCTGCTGTTTGCTTCTCCTGATGGGTGATCCAAGAGATATAGTGAATGTTGTGATGCCATGATATTGATGTAGTTATGATAACAAAGTTAACTTTGCACTTACATGCTAGAGTTTTAGGATTGTCTCGGGACAGTATAACATGGCTGCAAGGCAAGATTCAAGAACAATCTGTTAAGATTATATTACACATTTCAGGTGCCGCTTGATAATGGTCTTTAGCACTTCGTCTTAGCACAGTAGATATCATAGATCATTTATAAGATACCCTTTTACATTTCTGCATCATGCTATACTTTGCAATATTTCACTTTATAATGATTTTTTCGCGCTTCATTGTCCCTGAGACAGTTAGATCACATCTGTGCCGAATAATTATGTTTTCCTTTTCATTACTTTCTTCGCCAAATTTTTTTTTCTGACTTTATAAATACAAATTTTTGTTTGAACAGTCTCTTTGTAAATCTTATCCATCCGAGTTCGTATCATATTTCCATTTCTGCCGGGCATTACGTTTTGAAGACAAGCCAGATTACTCATACTTGAAGAGGCTTTTCCGCGACTTATTTATTCGGGAAGGTAAGAGCTGCAAGAGTGATTGTCTTTGTTTAGTTTGCTTATTGTTTCCTCTCCTATCATCAAGGTATTCATGCATCCAGTTTCCTTGAAAAATGTATTAATACAGGTTATCAATTTGACTATGTCTTTGATTGGACGGTGTTGAAGTATCCTCAAGCTGGTACTTCCAGCTCTAGAGCACGAGTAAGGCTGAATGGGCTTGTAGGCTTATTGCTATAAATCCTCTTCTAGAACAAGGTCGATTTTATTTTATCATTTTTCTCTTCTTTGTAGGTGGCTGGGAAACCGGGTCATGCTCTTGCAGGACCTTCTGCAGAAAGACCGCCGCCAGAGAGAGTCTCAGGTATGTTTTCATATCATTCCCCGCCATTTTGCCTCAAGTTTCACAATTAATTGTTGCTGTGCACTACCATTTTACTTTCAGTTGGAAAAGAAATTCGCGAGAGATTCTCAGGTGCTGTTGAGGCTTTCTCCACAAGAAAAATCACTGGATCTAGTCCGCTTGACAATTCCAGAACTAGGACAAACGAAACAGTAAGTTACTCCATGCTAGTTCTTGCTAGTGTGAAAGAAAGATATGATCTTGAGTATGTCCTTTTGGGTTTTTGGATATGCAGCAGCCAGAGGCAGAGAAGGGGCGCAGCACATCGAGGCATGGCAGCAACTCAAGAAGGGCCATACTCCCCAATGGGAGGCCAGGTTCCTCTGGTGAACATGGTGAAGCGCGTGCAGCAGCGAGAACACACCACACTGCTGGTGCTGCTGGTGCCCACACGACTTCTTCCACACAAAGAATCTTACCCGGGTATGAACCTGTCGTCAAATCTTCAGGTGCACGAGCTGCTGCTGCTGGTAAAAGTTCCCGTGAGGAAAGTCTAAAGAGCTTCGAGTTCCTCACATTGAACAGGAGATGACGTGTCCATCATGGTAGGGGGCCAGTGAAAAGAGAAAGAAACCAAAAGAAAGCTGGATCATGAATCAGTTGATGTTGTGTATGTCCTTGTTGTGCACAGAATCTGGAATATTGTAACGATAAAAACCCAAAAGTTGCTTACCTACTTTCAAGTCGTTTGCTGAAAAATGAGGGTTTTGGAAAACCATAAATTTATGATGGATTTATGATGGATTTGGTGATATTATGGATTTGAACAAGTCTATATTTGCTTGTTGGGTATAATTATGGATTTTGTTGAATTAGATTTATGGATATACAACACAATTTACCTTGTTACATTTATCTAATTATATTTCCTGTAAAATTCAAAATTTTCATTAAAAACAAATCTAATGCATACAAAAAAATTGAATCTCTACTTTGTGAACTAATTCAATACAAATATAGGAAGCGCATAATAGTTTGGATATGATACAGTTCCCCAATTTTGGAATCCAACAATCAATTAATAATGCACAAGATGAGCATAAGGATACTTAGTAGAAGAAGAAGTGAAAAAACGCAAAGAGTAGGTGAGATTACTAAATTATGTCATGTTTAGTCACTTGAAAAAATTTGGTTACTAAGATTACTAAATCATGTCATGTTTAGTCACTAGAAAAAATTAATATCAATTTTGGTAACTTAAATTACCGAAACATGTCACATTTAGTTACTCTCCCGTTAGTTTCCGTCCAACTCCATTAACAGAGTTAACAGAGTAGGACAGAGGCTAACGGAGAGTGACTAAATGTGACTTGTTTCAGTAATTCGAGTGACATTCATAAAAGAAAAAGTAATTCGAGTGACTGGAGTTGGACGGAGGCTAACGGAAGAAAAAATGACTAAATGTGACATGTTTTAGTAATTCGAGTGACCAAAATTTATATTAATTTTTTCTAATAACTAAACATAACACGATTTAGTAATCCCAATGACCAAATTTGGCATTTATCCTTTTTTATTTTTGTATTACCTCGATCAAAAAATGGTTAAAAAAATTAACAAAATTAATAGATTTAAACGTAACATAAAATATATGAACATTCCGGCTAGTAACGAGTAATAGACGACTTATAAAAAAAAGGTCATGGACGACTCGGGCCTCCTAGTGGTTGGGTAAAAATAACTGCAGTATCACTGTACCTCTCACAAAAAGTCGATTTTTTTTAAACAAACAAAAAAGGAAAAAAAGGAGCGCGGCTCTTCCTTTTCGTCTCCTCCTCAAAGCTCCCTCCTGCTCTACCATGGCGGACTAGTTGCTTCCTGTTCTTCTTCGGCGGACCATCTATCCCCATCATCCTTCTGCAAATCTGCACCACCTTCTCTGCTTTTGCGCGTTTTCGAGCTACCAATTCCACCTCTTATCTCTTTTCTAATTCAAGTTTTCGTCGAATTATTCAACTAGACCGCACGGTTCTTCTTCGCGTCTAACTGTTCGCTCACGTTTGAAGTTCTAGGGTTCGGGAGCGAGAAGTGAGCGCTGAGGTTACTGGTTTGCTTTGTTCGAGAGTATTTATTTTGTTCTTTCGGACGATCATTTGTTCTTAGTTCTTACTTTTTGCTCGGTCATTGAGTCGTGCGTCTCTGCTGCTATTGTGTGAACTGAGTAGCACTGCGCCGGAAAGACAACGGTGAGGCTGAGGAGTAGGGACGACCGTGGGGGTAAGAACACGGCAACTGAGGTTTGTGTTGTGGTGGAGAAGCTTTTGGAGTTTGTAAGCTGCTGGGAATTATTGAGGAGGATTTCTTGAAGGATTGAAGAATTAGGGTTTTGGAGGTTTTGCTAGTTCTCTGTTTGATCTTTTCGAGCGCGTATTAGTTAGTTATGGATATTGATACAGCAGGAGGAAATGATGTTGTTAGCTATTTGGAGCCTGAACTGTTGCATCTTCCCGAGGTTTCTTCATTTGAGCTCAAGCCGACTACTCAAATCGCTGAAGAATTGTTCTCTCAATGGCTCTCTCTACCTGACACTAGCCGATTGGTACATCTTTTTCGTCTTCTGCGTTAACTTGTTATCTGCTCATCAAATTGTTACAGTTCCTAGTTAGAGTAGTGAATAGTGATTCTTCTGAGTTGGGCTCAGCTCTGCTGCTTTTTTTGCCTATGTCCTGATTGCAGGTAAAAGCTTTAATTAGGGATGCGAAGGCTGGCCTTCCAATCAATCCTCACAGTATCTCTTCTAGTGGTGGTGCTGGAGGTGGAAGCAATCCACTGACTAATGCCAGTCCACCTCCACTTTCCCCCAGGAGTTCCTGTGTTTCTCCACGCACTTTAAAGCAGAAAGTAAGCCCTTTCTCTCTAACGTCTCCCCGGAAGTTGGCTACCGAACCAGCCCAAGAAGTTATACCTCAGGTTTACTGATTTCAATGAGTTCAATTTCTACATTTGTGATCGGCATGTGTCTGTCTCCTCTGCTACTGGAGGTTGAAATGTGCATTGCCTGTTATTTATTTATTTATATTACTGCAGTTCTATTTCCAACATGGTCGTCCACCAGCAAATGAACTCAAGGAACAGTGTATTTCTCGAATCAATCAACTTTTCAACAATAATCTCGATGGGCTGCATATAGATGGTTAGAACTATAACCTGTCCATTTCCATCAATTATTGGAGATATTGCTTGCATCTCCAATATAATTTGCTGTGTCTCCCTTTGGATGGCAAGAGAGAAGTACAACAGCTAATGCTATTTTTCCCCGGTACACAGAATTCAAACTTGTTACAAGGGAAGTTTGCAAGCTTCCCTCCTTCTTCTCGCCTGCGCTTTTCAGGAGGATAGATGCTGAATGCTATGGGATAGTCACAAGGTATCCAGTTTTATGACTCTTAGAAGTTTAATCCTATGGCATTTCCTGTTACGAAAAACCCCTTCTTGAACTTCTTCTGCTGCGTTTCCTTGGCAACAAATGTTTGTTTAAGTAGTTTTGGGTTATAGACGTGATAAGTTTCTCGGCCTCTCCAATGTGTGTCTCAGTTAGAACCTAAGTTCCTATTTCATTTGGTTTTCTGCAGGGATGCATTTCTAAAATATTGGGTGGAGAGCAATATGCTCACTATGGATATGGCCACACAAGTCTTTGAAATTTTAAAGCAGCCTAACCACCGCTACCTAACTAAGGTCTGTCCTCCGATGCATAACTTATCCAGAAAAACTGTCTCTACATTTGCTTGCTGACTGCTAATCATTTTGATGATGGCTCTTTCTCTCATTCAAAACCATGTGTGAGACTGAACTGCTGAACTTTTATTGTGCAGTCTGACTTCAAACCTGTTCTGGAAGAACTGCTAGCCACTCACCCCGGGTTGGAGTTCTTACAGGGAACGCCTGAGTTTCAAGAGAAATATGGTATGAATGAAAGCAACTACTTCTCAGAGGATATGTCATTTTTCTCTATATGATGAATCATGTTGCAGTCATATGATTTTGACTTAAGAAATTTTTCTACTGATGTATCAGCCGAAACTGTCATATACAGAATATTTTACTACATCAATAGATCAGGAAATGGCCGTCTTACCCTAAGGGAGTTGAAACGCAGCAATCTCATCTTTGTCATGCAACAAGTTGATGACGAAGAGGAAATTAACAAAATTCTGAGGTTTGTGTTCCAGCAGATATTTCTAGATTAGTTGCTTGAGCTAGGATTTGACTGTAAACCTACTTGAAGCTATTCCTTTTAATTTTAACTTAGTCTGGTTGGCTTCTGTTTATGAATACTTGTATTTGCATTTAAGTCACTATATTTGTTTTAACATATAACATGCGCCAAGCTAAATAAAAACGGACATGCATATAATCACTGGTGCCAATTGTGTTCCCTTCAGTGATAAATATGATATATTCATAGAGTTATTGGATAACGTCTCTTGCTTCATGACCAGGTAGCTCTTTTCTTTACCTAGCATCTGTTGTCTTTATTCAGGTACTTCTCTTATGAGCATTTCTACGTGATATATTGCAAATTCTGGGAGCTGGATACAGACCATGATTACTTGCTGGACCGAGAGAATCTTATCAGATATGGTAATCATTGTCTTACATACAGGATTGTTGATAGAATATTTTCACAGGTTGGCAGCCTTGATCTATAACTTCATTATTCGAAATTTGAATCAGATAATTTTCACCATTCGATGAAATCGTTACACATCAGATGACTATTAACAATATCCTAAATTGATTTCAGGTACCGAAGAAGTTTTCAAGCAATATGGAAGGAAAGATGAGCTATGAAGATTTTGTTTCTTTCATATTGGCAGAGGAGAATAAATCATCTGAACCTAGTCTTGAATATTGGTATAGTATTACTCCGTCTCTTTATTAGGTCCATTTGGTTTGGCTTACAGCACACGATTACTCCGACATGTTCTACAGTTAATCAGCAGAAAATGCTCAGCTTTGTAGAAATTTGAATTTTAATAATATGTTCATCAAACACATTGAGGCCATCATAACATATCAAAAGAATTCATGAAATTCTCAAGCTGGAAAGGCTAAACATAGAAATCTCTTGCTACTACTCTGGTACTTCATTTAGTCTCTTACTAGCAGTAGACCCTTAGACTAACTCCAAGATAGGGTGCTAAAAAGCTATAAATCCCTTTTTAGTTTTTCACTCCAACCGACCACATTTTAGCTACCAAAAAAGGGTAATGGCAAACCTAGAGTCATATATGGCTTCCCATTTGGCTGGTAGCCAAAATATGAGTGGGAGGAAGAGGTGGACCCTAGCGGTGGGTCCAGCCTTAATTTTTTTTTTTTTTTTTAATTTGTACTTCCTAAATCTATGGTCGGTTGAGTGGTTGTGTCTTGTGGGAAGCTAAATTTGGTTTCTTGTATAGTTGGAGTAAAAATGTGTTTCGAGAAGTTAAAAATGCATGAGAGTTTGGGAAGCTAAAAATAGCTTTTAGGGTTGGAGACTTGGAGTTAGTCTTGCCAATTATCAAACGACAGTTCTACAGTGCTTCAGTTTGTCTGTGGCTTTTTTCTGTCTGACAATGGACTAAATAATGCGGACTCATGTAGTAGCATACTTTCATGATGATTTTCTATTTTGAACTCGCAGCATCTCCTTGTATCTTTGCCACATGTCTTACTTTATTAGCTGTATGGGGCAGGTTCAAATGCATTGATTTGGATGGGAATGGTGTCTTAACATCCAGCGAGCTGCAATACTTCTATGAGGAGCAGCTGCCATCGAATGAGTTGCATGTCCCAGGAACCTGTGCTCTTTGAAGATATATTGTGTCAAATAGTTGACATGATTTCACCTGAGGTGAATTTCTCGTTCTATTTCCTATTAAAAATTCCATCTTAGTACCTTCAATGGTTTATTTTTTCAGTGAACTCAAAATGGATGTGTTGCAGAGGGAAGGTTATATCACGCTGCACGACTTGAAAAGAAGCAAACTTTCGGGAAATATATTTAACATTCTTTTCAATCTCAACAAATTCATGGCCTTTGAAAGCCGTGACCCATTTCTCATTCACCAGGTACATTTGAATTGATGGATACTGCTTCCCATGGTTGTCTATCCACTTCTTGGTAAACTGGTTGGCATTAAGGACATGCATCTGTCTGCCTTTTTTGATGCTTCAGGAACGCGAGGATCCAACTTTAACCGAATGGGACCGTTTTGCACATAGAGAATATGTCAGACTTTCAATGGAGGAGGATTCAGAGGCTGTCTCAAATGGAAACGTAGAAGTCTGGGAAGAATCTCTCGAGGCTCCATTCTAGCACCTGAATCCAGTTACATTCCTCAAGAGGTATTCGTCCGATATCGTGAAATGGAAGGCAATGGCTACTCATCAGCTGCAGCATTCTCGATCCCACCCCTGAATGTGTAAATTTCGTTGGTCTGTGGTGAGAAAGCAGGAAGAGGTCAGTTCTGTTGTCTCCAGAAAAGCTTTGGCGCTAATCAAATTGAGAAGCACCAGGCCTCAATGTAAGAACCAAACATGGTTTGCACCTCTGAAGCAAAAACTGCGGCCTTTCCCAGTCGACAACTCACTCGAGAACAATTTGCGTAACTCACGTACCTATTCAGGTGCCCCATTTTTGTTTACAACCCCTTGATTTTTTTTTTCTTCGCTCTTTCAGTCTATTTATGTTAAGAGGTGGCTGTTTTTCTTCTTACTTATGAAATGTGGAGACTATTATTATTACAATACTTCCGGCCTCTGAACTCCGTTCATATATTGTTCAGTTTTGGTTCATTGTCATGACTGGCGAATTGGCCTTTGCACGGCAGTTTTTACCCGTTGGTCAAGTATTGTGTACGTAAGACAGCTTACGAGATATTATTAGAAATATAACAAGTTGAGCGATTACTTGCATTCCATATGACCTTTGAATTACCAAAAGCGGTATCTCAATCCAAAGTACAAATCATGCTTACATTGGGGGTGAAGACACAGCCAAAACTGCCAAGTGCTGAAAAAAGCCACAAAGTAAAGGGCATGTAACTACTAACTTAAAAAGAAAGGTGAAATCTTCTAAGCAGACTCCTTTTTGAGTTTTGCAAGTTCCTGCCTGACTAGTGATCCCCTCTGCAAACACACAAAGAACTTTCAATCAGGCGGCTAATACATATCATTACTACCACTAAATAGCAATGCAACTACGATTAGACCAGCATTTTGTTCTTCTTTGTCATAAGCTAAAAAAGCCGAGCCAAAGGTCACCATTGCATATGCATACACAGCTAGTGATGACCATGATTGTATCTTACTACAACAAGCCAGGGGCGAAAAATGCAAGAAGCGAAGCAAAGGAATCGTGCAGCAAATGGGAAGCGAAGGAAATACGTGTATATTCATCATCCCAACGATGTAGCGTTCACGTAACCAAGAGGACTAATGAAAATGAAATGAGAACGAAGTTGTGATATATTGTATGCATACCTTGATCTTAGCCAGCATGACCTTGAACCTGTCAAAATCATTGAGTGAGGCTCTCTTCTTCTGAACAATGAGCTTCCTTCCCCAGGAACTGCTCTCCCATTTGCCCTTAACATCTGAGCCACCAACATAAATAGAAAACAATTTTTGTCACAAGAAGATGGGTAACAGAGCATCAAATGGCAAAATACATTTAGAGCGGCCGAAGCACAAACCTGCTTTCTCCATCGCTTCAATCAATGTCTTCTTCCTGGGAACCCTATTGATGTCAATCTTGATGTCGGTGAGTGTAAGCCTCTTGAAGTTCAGCTGGCTCCTCACCATATCTGGAGCATCAACAAGAGCCTGTGTATCCATTGTACCAAAATATTCAAACCCTCTGAATAACAAGACAATCTTCACAGTGACAAGACCAATTCTAGTTCTATGACCTTTAAGGATGCACTTAGAACAACTACCATTCACAAAGAAATGATGCCAAACCCTAATGGCTAATCGCTTAAAACTAAGTCATCAATCATGACTCTAGAGACAAGCATGCACAATCCTGAAAACCACTGGAATCCAAATTCTCACAATGTGACTGTCAAGCATGGTCCATGAAACCATATCGTACCGGCGGTTCAACCACAAAATACCAGTATCGGAGGCTAAACCGTTAGGCCGTATTTAACAGTATGAACGGTTGAATTACGATTAAACCACGGTTTTGTCATAAAATACCCTACCGCTGACTTTTCCGGTAGGGTGTCCGGTACGGTTTCATGGACCATGTTGTCAAGTCAACATCGCTACAACATTTCAGGGGGGAAATAACTACCGTTCCATCATCGGCAGTAATGGAAATCACGAAAGAGAGAAAGAAAGCAATACCCTGTTCTGATCAACGACATCGACGATCACCACGAGCTTTCCGTAATCCTTCCGTAATTGATGAGCGCCACCCTCCCAATCTCCACATACCTCTTGAAACCCTACACATCATTCAAGGGTATCCATAAAGTCAAGTTTTTGCAACGACGGCAGACCGTAGTTTCCCAGTAACAGAGAAGCTACTGATTTATGCCCAGCCAAGCTAGCGAGGCGAGGTAAACTCGAGCAAACGGACGCAACAGTCTGTTCGGGCGACCAACCAGTGGGAGGATTGGAGTAATTGACGGAGGAACTCACCATTTTCGCGGATCTGCTAGGGAAATCGAACACAGAGGCGGGAAGGAGAGACTGGCAGGGAAAAGTGAGGAAAAGGGTTAGGGGGAAGTTTTAAAGAATATCGTCTAGGGTTTTCGCTCGGTCGGAACGGGCCCGGTCCGGCTATTCTTGTAATTGACACCCGAGTCCAGCCCAACTCCGTAGGCTATATGTAACACATTGTCCTTCTTTGTAACAATTCATAAGTATAGGTAGTCTAGTTATAGGATTGTAACAGTAAATGACTCAGGGAGTAAACTGTAATATTTTAGTGGCGATTACAAATAGTGTGTTTATATGTTTAATTAGCTATGCTTATGGGGTTTGAGTTAGAAGAGTTGTCCTTGAATTACGTAGCTAATCAGATGTGCATGGGCCAAGTTAAGTTCGTAGTTGATTAGGAGTCTAGAGTTAGGTTGCCGAGTTCGTTAGGGATTAGGGTGGTGTTGGTCGAGAGGCTTGGGGAATAAGCAGGGTTGCGTGTATTATATATTATATATATATATATATATATATATATATATATATATATATATATGGTGGCGTCTTCGGTGCACTCACTTTTTTGGGTGCGTTCAGTGCACTCACTTCATAACCATCATTTTAAACATGCGATTTATGTAAAAATTATGTCAATCATCACTTGTGATGTGATGAACAATAACGCACATGAATTTGCACAAAAACCATTGAAGATTTACTTTAATTTGAAGGATTTAGAGTTTAGAGATTTAGGGTTAGGGTTAGGGTTTACAATTTGGGGTTTGTGATAGAACTCAAAATTGGAGGTCTAAGGCTTAGGGTAATCGGCTAATTAGTTGTTATCATACGTTATATCATCATATTACACTGTATCTACAAATTAAAATTCAACATCCGACACCTTAAGACTAATTTTTGAGTTGGGTGCATTGAACGCACCCATTTTTGTGAGTGCACCGAAGTAGTCACCTATATATATATATATAGTGGCTACTTCGGCGCACTCACTTTTTTGGGTGCACTCAGTGCACCCACTCTAAAAGTGTCCATATTACATCAAATTTTGAACTTTAATTAGTACTCTCAATCTAATATGGTGATATGACATAGAATCATAACAAATCAATCAATTACCCTAACCCCTTAACCTTCAATTTTGAATCCCAATCCAAAATCCCAAATTGTAAACCTAAACCCTAACCCTAAATCCCTAAATCCTAAATCCTACAAATTAAAGTAAATTTTGAATGAATTTTTTTCAAATTCACGTGCTTCTTGTTCATAATATCATAAGCAACAATTGATATCGTTTTGACATGAATCACATGCTCAAAATGATGATTATGAGGCGGGTGCACTGAGTGCACCCAAAAAAGTGGGTGCGCCGAATACGCCACCATATATATATATATATATATATATATATATATATATATAAGTTCGGTGTTAGTTCATTTTTACCGAAATAATAAATCTAAAAGTCTTTCAAAACTCTACCTCATTCTCTCGCTTGTGAGTTAAAAGCAAAACCCATGACTTGTGGGTTACGAGTTGCCATCAATTGGTATCAGAGCATGGTTGAATTGATACAACGGTGGGGATGGTTGGAGAACGTTGTACGGCGCTAGACGCTTCGGTTCAAGAACGCCAGGGATTCGATCGAGCAACTGCGGGGGATATAGCAGGCGACAAACCACAACTTGTGGGCACCGAGAGATAGCTTGAATGTGTTAGACCTCGGCGTCAACAAGTTAGGCGGGCATTTTGACATGGTGGAGCGCTCTCTCCGCAAACTAGAGCTCGACAAAGGTATGGTGGGGGAGGATGGAAAGACGAAGGACGGTGGCAAGGAGAAGGATGGCGAGAAGGAAGGGTAGTAGAGTGTGATGGCAACGAAGGAGGGGTCTGGTGGTCGGTAGGCGTGAAGGGAAGCAACAACAGTGGCGAGCCAAAGGGAAGCACTGAAGTCCCGGTCGGGGACGCGCTCAAGTGTAGTAATGGTCGAAGGGTAACGGCGGCGGCGACACATTCCTCGCAAAGCTAGCGAGTATGGAATTTTTGAAGTTTGCTGAAGATGATCCCAGTGCATGGTTCCCAAGAGTCGAGCAATTTTTTGAGTACCAAGAGGTACTGGTTGATCTTCGAGTTACGTTAGCATCCTTCCATCTCAAAGGAGAAGCTAACCAGTGGTGGCAGTAGCTGAAGCGCACGTACAAGGACGCTGGGGAGCCAATTTCTTGGGAGTTGTTCTCGCAGGAGTTGTGGGCACGTTTCGAGCCATTGGAGAGGGAAATTTGTGACAAAGCTCTCTCACGAATACATCTAACGGGGTCCCTACGCGACTACCAGCATGAATTCGAGAAGCTAGCCAATCTTTGTGTAGGCTAGACAAATCAAGCACTGGTTGGTACCTATATGGGAAGCCTCAAGTCTGAAATTGAGGATGACATTCGCGTATTTCGGTCGCAAACTCTCTGCAATGCAATCAGCCTGGTGGGCATGAAGAATGATCAACTGCAACGCCACAAATCGCAACCAAGTCGAGCCACATCGCCATCTTCATCTGTGACTAGAAGCTACGGGGGAGGGACCAACGAGTCAAGAACTGCAAGCTTGGCACCGCAGGCCGGTGTGGGTAATCTTCGAGGGCCTAACCGGGGGGGGGGGGGAACGCTTGAGCTGGAAGAACAACAACTGTAGCAGGCTCAAGAATTGCATTTCAACTGGGAGGAAAGGTTCACCGTTGGGCACAAGTGCGACACAACAAAGGTAATGTGCTTGTTCGAGGAGGAGGATGTCGATCATCAACCGTATGGACAAGGTTGAATTCAAAGGGGTAAGGAATGATGGAGCACGATTGGGGGAAGGCAGTTGGGCTGGTCGAAGTGCTCATGTGGGCTTTTGGGTTAGTACGAATAG
The DNA here is from genome assembly GCA_946122785.1 of Linum tenue. Taxonomy (NCBI): domain Eukaryota; kingdom Viridiplantae; phylum Streptophyta; class Magnoliopsida; order Malpighiales; family Linaceae; genus Linum; species Linum tenue. The sequence goes on from CAMGYJ010000002.1 coordinate 65,483,143, forward strand.
TGTGTTTATTTATTTAATTAGTTATGCTTATGGGTTTGAGTTTGAAGAGTTAGACTTGAGTTACATAGCTAATCGGATGTGCATGGGCCTTCAGTCCTTAGTCTATTAGGAGTCTAAAGTTAGGTTGCCGAGTCGGTTAGGGATTAGGGTGGTGTTGGTCGAGAGGCTTGGGGAATAAGCAGGGTTCATGTATTATATATATGTAAGTTCGGTGTTAGTCCATTTTATCGAAATAATAAACCTAACATTCTTTCGATACTCTACGTCGTTCTCTCGTTTGTGAGTTGCAAGCAAAATCCTTGACTTGTGGGTTACGAGTTGCCATCATCAATCCATTGAGTTGGGGCATTGCAACTTGGTATCAGAGTCTAGCCTTAACACAATGGCGATGATGAGGATTATTTTGCAAAATTGTACCACCACCATAGAAATGTAGTTGGAAGGATTTCGTGTAACATGAGTGCCATTGAAAAAAAAAATGACGGAGGCAAGTAATCAACATTGACTTCATTCGAATCAACTTCAAGAACTAAATGCTTGGTTATATGGACATTTGCAACAATTTGAGACACTAAGCACATGGTTTGATGGAATTGAAGGCAACTCTGAGGCTCAATTTGATATGATCATATCCCATAAGTGGACCACGACAGGGAGGATGAACCTATCGATATCGGGCTTCTAAATCTAATGCAACAAAAACAAGATGATGGAAAACAAAACCAAACGCAATCTAACCATTAATTCAATAGAATGAAAGCACTCGATTGAAGAAGGTGAACCACTATAGGGATGTTGAAATCCTCTAATGCGATACCGGTACTCCCGGAAAAAAAATCTGCAGTAATACATATCTGTACATGGAAGAATCACAAAAGGACGAGTCTGGGTTGGGAGCCCAGATGGGTATGCACGGACTTGCACCAACATTATAAAATTCAAAGGAATTGATGAAATGCAAAAGATTCTGCCTCTCTCTCTCAGTCCCACCGCTCAAATTGAATTTAGTGTCAATTTTCCACCGAAAAGAATCACCAGAATGAGTGTAGATGTCAGCGATTTGGGCATCAGGGGCGGTGGCTGCGGCGACAACACGGGGAAATCGTCAGCAAGGATGCGCCCAGGTGACCGGCAATCAAACCAGAAGGATGCATTAGCTCCACTTCCCGGATCGTTGTAAACATAGTTCCAGAAAGATTTATACTCTCTTGATATGCTGGCCCAAGAAGAACTTTCGTAACCGATAATGATCGGACCAGCGATCCATGAAGAGCGCCTGCTCTTGTACTTCAGCTCAATAAGATGACGCCACCAACTAGTTTTCTCTATTATATACTTCCATAGCCATTTAGAAAGAAGTGCTTTATTGAAACTCTCCAAGTCGAAAAGACCCAGCCCTCCATTGGTCTTGGAGGCCTTGCAAACATCCCATTTAACCAAAGGAGGCTTTTGAGCGTCTCCAGCACCAGACCACATGAACTTCCACATAGTGCTTTCCATCTTGTTTGTTGTAGATTTAGGTGCTTTGAATATGGAGAAGTAGCGTACGGATAAACTGGACAAGACGACTTTGTTAAGGGTAAGCTTGCCTCCCGTCGAAAGGTATTTAGTCTTCCACCCGTCTAGTCTTTTGTGGTATCTTTCAACCATAGGAGACCAAAAAGCTGTATTGGTAGGTTTTCCGCCAAGGGGAAACCTAAGGTAAAACGGCAGCTCGTTAGTCCACTTACAACCAAAGAGATCAGCATAGTATCTAGGCTCGGGGTACATCGCCAATAGTGATCATGATAGATTTTTCGAGGTGGATCTTGACCCCTGTAATGGTCTGAAAGCAAACCAGCGTAGCCAATAGATTGAGCACTTGTTCGTGTGAGACATCACAGAAAAGAAGAGTGTCGTCAGCGAACAATAAGTGTGTAACTTCACTACTACCATTCTCTTCATTCATATGAAAGCCTTTGATCAGCCCTTCGGAGCTCAGTCTAGATATCATGAATGAGAGGATATCCATGATGAGGGTAAATAGACCCAACGATAGAGGGTCGCCTTGACTGAGACCCTTTTCCGCAGGGAAGAAGCCTTTCGCCTCACCATTAATCAGAATAGAAACATTGGGGAACACATGGTACCCTTGATCCAATTCAACCATTGAGATGGGAATCCCCTTCGACATAACCTTAAATAAGCAATTCCAGTTGACGTTGTCAAACGCCTTTTTGATGTCCAACTTAAAATTGAGACCGGTTTTCTACTTTTCTTCTGCTATCGACGAGCTCGTTAGCAATGAGCCCTGCATTGGATATGTGCCTTCAAATGATTGAACCTTGTTGTTGATCAGAGACAAGCCGCGGAGAAGAGGAGCAAGTCTTCTAGATAGTACTTTACTGACAAGTTTATTAAAGCTGCTCAAGAGAGAAATTGGTCTGAGGTCTTTGATGTTTTCCACTGAGTCTTTCTTAGGCGCTAGACATACGAAGGAGTGGGAAAGGGATTTTGGAAGGAGACCAGAGCCGTGAAACTCACTGAACGCAAGAAAGATGCCCCTTTTTATCCAATCCCAACATCTATGATAGAATTCGAAAGAAAATCCATATGGCCCTAGAGCCTTGCTCCCACCAGTCAATTATAGCATCCCATATCTCTTTCTCAATAAACGGTGTGCATAAGGAGGATCGATCAACATCATTTAAATGAGGACCAGCATACCTGCCAGGAAAAGGACGCCACCAGAATTCTTCTTTGTAGAAGTTGAGATAATAGTTCACGATTCCTTGAGATAATTTGATTATGCCTTCATATAACTGGCCATTAATACTGATTCAGTTGACGAAATTTATCTTCTTCTTATAGTTGGCTACCTTGTGAAAATAGTTGGAGTTTTTGTCGCCAAGCTTAAGCCATAGTTCCCTAGACTTCTGCCTCCAGCTTATCTCTTGCATATCAATTACTTTGACAAGATCAAGTTCCATCATGATTATGTTGTTCTTTTCTTCTTCAGTAAGAGTTTTGTTTTCGCCAATGATGTCAAGCTCCTTGATCGACCTCAGCAGCTCATCAACCCTATCATGAATATTTCCAAAGACATGTTTGTTCCAATACTTAATATGTTGCTTAAGAGACTGCAATCTCTTCGACCAGAGAAAGATATGTCCAGACCCTTGTAATGAAGAAAGGAGCCAGATGGAAAGACTGTTGTAAAAACGCTCGTCTTCAAGCCACATATTTTCGAACTTCCAAGGGCTTTTTGATATTCCCATTGCCGCCCCATTTGAGATTAAGGGGATAGTGATCAGAGTCAATTTTCTCCAATGCAGATAAGACGCAATATGGAAACATGGAGTCAAATCCGCCAGTGATAAAAGCTCAATCGATCCGGGATTGGGAATTACTACCGACTCCATGGCTCTAGGGGTAATAACTGCCAGTAAGAGGGAGTTCAATTAGTGCATTAGAGTCGACGAAATTGTTGAAGGTAGTAATGACAATCTTACATTAACAAATTTATTATTCACCAGCTTACAACCCACCACTTACAACTCAACCCTTACATAACACCCCTTACAGAAAATCTCCCAAAACAATTTCATTCTTGACCAGCTTACATTAACTAGACACCTTGAACTCTAGAACACTAAACCTTGCTTTAATTTCATGTAACTCCTCCTTTCTATGCATATAGAGCACATCTGAGCAAATATCAGGCTTCAGGTGTAACCTTTCGACCATTAGTTCAACAACCTCTTCCTGGAGCTCATTATTATGGTCTTGAAGTAGGGGTGGGAAACGGTGCGGTTGCGGTTAACTGCACCGCAATTTGCGGTTAACTGCAACCGCAAAGTGCCCATATTAGCCAACCGCAACTGCACCTGCTACGGTTAGCGGTTAACTGCTAACCGCAAAATGCGGTTAACGGTGCACCGCGGTTAATGGCATCACTAACCGAGTTAACCGCTGGAATGGTCGCGCCGTCGATGTCGACGAGCAGAGCAGATGTGGAGAGGACAGCGACGTGCTCTACGCCTCTGATCAAGCAGGGACGGCGACGAAGGCGGGTTCTCGACAAGAAGGGACGGTGGCGGAGGAATTTCCGGACGACGAGTGTGGGTTCTGCTCTGGAATGGTCGCGGCGTCGCAGTTGCACTGGCTGTGAATCCCAGGTCACGTCATCGCGGTTGCATGGAACTAGGGTTTCCTTTCTTTTCGATTTGGGAAAGTGGCTGAAGAAAGAATTCGCACGCTGAGGGCTGGGGAAACAAGAACTGTGGTGGAAGGGGGTGGGTCGACAGTGGGCTAGTGGGCCTAGGGTGGGATTTGTTGGATGGACTGGTTTGGAAAATGAAGTGGTGGGCTGGCCTGCGGTTAGTAGTGCGGTTATGTGCATCTGCGGTTTCGGTTACGGTTAAACCGCAAACCGCAAAAGACTCATTCTTCCCAACCACGATCGCATAAAAGGTTGTTTTTGCGGTTTGCGGTTAACCATTAACCACGCGGTTTCGGTGCGGTTTGCGGTTTAACCGCACAACCGTAACTGAATTCCCAACCCTATCTTGAAGTGCCTCCTCCTCTTCCCTCAAACGGCTGATTTCAAACGCGGATGACTACCGCCGTCTTGGAAACCGCGAATCTTCTTACACTTCCGGTTTTAAAAAAGTCCACCTGCTTTCAGCTGGACTTCGTCTCCGATTTCTTCTTAGCTCACCCGCCACATAAAAACCAAAAACTCGAATCTCCCCCACCCTAACCCACCAGCACTTCTCGCTCGCTCGCTTTCCCTCTCCTTTCCTTGCACCTCCAAACGCTCCGCTGTCAATTACGGATTCTCCGGGGAGCTAAGAACTATGGCAATGGCCGGACTGTACCGCCGGGTCCTCCCTTCCCCTCCTGCGATCGATTTCGCTTCTTCGGAAGGAAAGGTAAACTTAATCCTCTGCAATTCACTTCATCTGAAGCTAAGATTCCCTTTTTTTTGGTCATGTATCCTACGATCACGTTTCAATTCGAGAAATTAGGGTTTTGTCATCTGTCTTGAGGCAGATTTTGATGGTCTAGTCTGCAACGGCGAGAGTCATGCCTAGTGACGAAGTTCGGTGTTAATGGCATTGAGGATATATGGCTGGCTACTTTTACCAGCTTGTGGTTTTCGATGCAATGATCTGAAATTGTTTGCTCTGTGGAGTTGCAGCAAATTTTTCTTGAAGCGGTTCAGAATGGAACCATGGAAGGTTTCTATAAGTTGATATCCTACTTCCAGACGCAGTCTGAGCCTGCATATTGTGGTCTGGCGAGCCTTTCTATGGTCTTGAATGCACTTGCAATTGACCCTGGGAGGAAATGGAAAGGTAATGGTATTTGGTCGTTTACTGCAGTTCAGTCTGGCTGTGTTCTCAATCTCAAGTATGCATTGCCTCAGGCTAGAGTCTTGGTTAAGGTAGAGGTGTGATGTGGACATAACAGGTTGTCATTACTGGTAATTATGTGTGAAATTAGGCGACTCCTTTTGCCGTGTCAAGCTGTATACGTGTAAGGCTTTAGTAAACCATATACTATGTCTTTGGAAATGTTTAGGGTTGAATTGTATCATTACTTAACCTGTTTCTTAAATACAGCTGCAATAGAGCAGGGCGTTTTTTCTTCCTGTGTTCAACATTTATTCACGTATTCTACCATTTTGAAAAGAGATAAAATAGGAAACATTGAGAACGGTCTTGTCCTCAATGCAGGACCATGGAGGTGGTTTGACGAATCCATGCTGGATTGTTGTGAGCCTTTGGAAAAGGTTAAAGCTGACGGAATTTCATTTGGAAAAGTTGTTTGTTTGGACGATGTGCTGGTGCAAAAGTCGAAGCTTTCCGACCAGACAAAGCACCATTGATGACTTTCGTAAACATGTCATTAGATGTTCCACTTCTGATAATTGCCATGTGATTTCATCATATCATAGAGGGGTTTTTAAACAGGTATTTCTCTTTAGCTAATGATCCCTCTCTTAGCGACTTTTCATCATTAGTAGTGATCTGAGTCCTGCCAGTGTTATAGTGCTTGAATATTTTGCTAAAAACATTTCTTTTTAGGGAGATACATTACTAAAACAATTGAACTTTTACCTTGGATCTTTTGTTCTTATCCAATGACAGATTTGGTGCTTTTCAATCTAATGTGATGAAACTATAATTTCAGATCACTTGGTCAGTTGTTCTGTAGAAATCATATCCTTGTTCTTGACAGTTACAGAAATTACACTTCAGCTTTTCTCTGTTTGTGCGAAGAAAAAAATAATATCAGAAAGCTTGGCTTGCAAGATTATTCAGATAAATATAGATAACAATTTTCTATATTACTGGATTTCAGACCTAGGCATGAAACCGGCCTATCATGCTTAACAGAGCTTGTTTATTTCTTTGTCTTGACCCCATAATTTCAGACAGGGACTGGTCATTTTTCACCTATTGGTGGGTATCATGCTGGAAGGGACATGGCTTTGATTTTGGACGTGGCGCGATTTAAGTATCCTCCACACTGGGTTCCACTAAGTCTTCTTTGGGAAGCCATGGATGCAATTGACGTGACAACTGGACATCATAGAGGGTAGGGTCTTATTTCTGTCTATATAGCTTGAGCCTCTGATGTTACATACTGGAAAGTCTAGTAAGGGTGCATAAAAGGTTCATTTGCATTAAAATGACCACCCTTATCACTATATCCCTTGATCAAACTTTGTTGAGTCTAACATGTTTTACACCAATCCCCTTTTTCAAGCCCAATTTGGAGCCCTTTTCAAGGTTCCGCTTGGTTGTTGGTTTCTACCATGGTATTTTGCTTTGCAAGTGAAAACTGAGCGCAGAATGGCCTTTTCCATTGGTATACCTTCATGTCACATTTTCTTGTGATATGTTTTGTCTCAATCTTAGTGCATTACAATTGATGTGGTTCACCTATAACTGCAAGAATATTGGTTCTGTATCACACACACGCTAGGCTAGCTGGTAGCATCTTAATAGCCTGCATGGTTAGATATTTTAAAGCTGCTCAGTTCAGTTATGTCCACTGCTCTGCGTCTCTCTGAAGACCGCAAGATAGAGCAGATCGAATGGTCAGCTACAGGCCCATCACTTGTGTTGAACGTCCCCTCCTCCCTCTCCTTGTTTGTTTGTTTGTTTTTGTTTGTTTTTTTTTTTGCTTATGTAACTTTTGGATTCGACAGTTTCATACTCTTATCACGGCCGCATACAGAGCCAGGACTGCTTTATACCCTTGTAAGTTTACAGTTGGCACCACTTCCTCATTAGTTATTGGTAACTAGAATCACTATTCTCCTAAAGAAATATAGTTGACAACACTATTTTTCACGTTAATATGTTGCCAATGAAATCTCACGATGTTTTAATTGCTGGTGCTCTTGTATCATCTCTCGTACTTTTTCTTATTTCACAGAGCTGTAAGCAAGAGAGTTGGACTGGCTTCGCCAAGTATCTAATTGATGAAGTTCCTGTGCTCTTGAAGTCAGAAGACGTGAAAGATATTGACAAAGTACTTCAAGTCGTTTTTATGTCCTTGCCATCACATTTTGGTGATTTCATCAAGTGGATTGCTGAAGTTAGAAGACAAGAGGATGGTGGTGAAAACATAAGCCAAGAGGAGAAAGGACGACTAGCCATGAAGGTATTTTACAAAAACAAAACCTCTACTAATTATTGATTGTTTTTGTCATTTTTAACTGTGGGTTCAAAATGCAAGTAACTGATTGTTTTGTTGGATACTTTTTACAGGAGGAGGTACTACAACAAGTGAGAGACACTGGCCTTTTCAAACATGTTGTCACACTTTTGTCTTCTGCAACGTCTAGTTGTAGAAACGTGCCCACTAAGGGTAATGGTGATGATGATCTCTCTGATATTGCGGCAAAGCTCTGCTGCCAAGGCGCCGAAATTTTGGTTGGGAAGTCTTTCAAAGGAGGCTGTTGCATGGAAACATGCGTAAGATGCTTGAAAGAACATGATGGAAAACCCATCACTGTAGTCTCTGGAACAGTAGTCAACGGTGGAAGTCAGCAGGGACTTGAAGTCCTGGTTCCTTCATCTGAAAAGGAACAGAATTCCTGCAAATGTGGCCCTAGTAGCCAGATTTACCCAGCTAGCAAAGATGTTCTAACAGCACTGTTATTGGCACTGCCTCCTGAAACATGGTCTGGTATCAAAGACGAGGAACTTCTCAAACAAGTGTTTACTCTTGTCTCCATCGAAAGTCTCCCTGTTTTGCTCCAAGAAGAGGTAACCAATTTGTTCTGTCCTCTTGTAACGCTGTTTGATGTTGCCGCCTTCCTTCCATTTACTCATGTGGCTGCGGTTGTCGTGATTTTATTCACCTAGAATCAAGTTGGTTCCTATCCCTTCCATGAAGAAGTGTGTTCCTACATATTAATCTGGTTAAAGAATTAAAACACTGGCATATATCTTTTCGGAGGAGTGCAATTGATCCTTGCTGAGTTAAATGCATACTTTAATGAATGGCTGACATCTTTTGGAATCGTTACATGACTTGTGTCCGATTTATCCTTTCCCTTCTTTCGTTCTGTTCTCATATTCAGCTATTGAGTTGCAGGTTTTGCATCTGCGGCACCAGCTCCGCCTTCTAAAGATATGCTTGAGGAATAAGGAAGAAGATTTAGCTGCACCCCTTCTGTAGTCACGAGAGCAGTCTCTTTTGTGTAGTGAACCATTTGGGTTCAGATGCTCTGAGATTGCCTCTGGTTTTCGTAAGCCACGGTAGCAGATGACCGATTCCAGACGCCCCTTCGGGTAGTTCGGAAAAGAGAGAACAGCTTGCAGATGTACTGGAATGAGCCAGATAGAATGTCAAGTCATCACATTGTTGATAAATTTCATAGCTCAAGTGACTTGAGCTAGAAGCCTCTTTATATTTGAGAAAATAAGTTAAGTATTGGTGCAAGTATATGATTTGGTTGAGTTGGTTTGACATGGAGAACTCGAGAACGAATTCATATGGAATTTCTTAATTGGCTGCCTATATTCTAGCGTTCACATCCTTCTAAAGACATTTTACTGTAATTGAAACTAGCGTAAACAGGATTCCTATCTATTATGTTCATGCCACTTCGATTCGATTGCTCTCCAGAGGATGCCATTTTTCCTGTCAAAATTGGTGGAATACGCATTGACAAGACAAGTAATGCAGTCACGAGGGAAACTGGTAGCTAGAGTAAGGCTATGATTATTGATTAGGGATGAAAAACTAATTCATCGTGGTATCCAATTGAGTCCAAATTCATTTGGGTGGGGAAAATTCAACTCATAATATTTATGCTGGGTTTTCTACGGAGAATAATGGATTTAGTTCGGTTTTGGTATTCTAGTATCTGCGTTAAACCCATCCGAATATGTGTTGCAAGTGTTTTCAAGACGGTAGACAAGTTTTTAGCGGTATGAAATGGTTGAACCATAGTTAAAGTACAATTTCAGCATAAAATATCATATCGCTGAGTTTTACAGCACAAATTTAAACTACTAATAAGAGATTCACAAATTTTAGAGGTGTCTCAATGCGCCTCTAGAAGATCATTGGTCCATCCCTGTCCCAAACTCAAACTACTATCAGATGACCGTTATTTTCAAATTTTAGGGGTGTTCTGAAATTCACTTAAAGAATTTTGGGCTGGCTCTGTCTATGTTTCTCCTCCATTCCAAAGCATTTTGTGCAAACATGAATTCCTTAAATAGATAGACCCAGCCCCGACAAACAACCGATTGAGCTAAACCAATCAAACATTTATTAATTGGATAAGAAATGTCATTTGTTTAGGGACGACAATTTGAAACCGGCCCGCATTAGCGTGGTATGGGATATGAGTATCTACTTTCGATTAGCTCTGCCCTGCCCCATCTAACTCTTGATTCATTTTTATCTCAATTTCTTACAATATCTATTTATATTTCTCCTATTTTGTTTTTTTTCCAACTAGTTATACTTTATCATTCAACTAGATACACTTAAATACACATTCTATTATCACTGGTTTTCATTCGTAAAATGTTTTCCCTTCACTTTATCGTAAAAATTAAATTTTGTATGTATTTTTTTCAAAAAAAATATGTAAGAATGGGTCGACCCGCCCCACTCGCCATCCCGACCCGCGCGCTTGGTGTGGAACAAATATAGTAATTAAGATACTCGCCCTGCTCCACCCGTCTGCCATCTCTACATTTGGTGAGAAACTATAGGTACAAAAAATTCTCTTTGTAGAAGTCAATTAGTGAACACACAACAACAGGACTGAAACGAGAAGTTTGAAGCAAAATTCCAAGCTAATGGTTCGGTCCATTTTGTAACTCCGACACACATAATTTCTTGTACCCGCCACCAGGCATTTGGTTTGTTGGTGAGAGCAATTAACTTTCTTAGCTTGAAGTCACGAAGCTATAGAATAAGCGAGATACTATACATACGTATACACAACCATAGAAAAGAGAAGAAGCAAAGAATACTAAAAGAACAAAGCATTAAGCAACAATAAAAACGAGGAAAAAGTTGGTCGTTTCGTTCATTAAAAAGAAGTTGGTCGTTCCTACTTTTTGGATTATGGGAAATTTGTTTTAGTCAAAATTTTGTTCCGGATATTATCAAAAAAATACATGTATATTGTTCGATATTTGTACAATCCTCGTATATGCATTAAATATATTTATTTTTCAGTAATTTCGTAGAATCGTCTTTCTCGTTTTTGCAAAATGTTTAACACATCTAACTGTTAGAAGTGTTGGGGGTCAATTGTAATTTAACCATCAATCCATATTTGTGTAGGATTGGGAGATAGGGTTTACGGGTCTGCTAATTAAATAGGAGCGGCCGACCACTCTTGTAACCTAAGGATTCTCGGTGATATACAATTGACTTTGAGAGGCTGCTCCTCTTCGTGGATTAGTCTCAACGATACTCGTTGAGGATACCACGTAAATCGGTGTTCCTTGTGTGATTATCCTTCTTTTGATCTTACGTTGACACTAATATATCATATATATGTATTTTAAGAAGCGAGATTAATATATTTTATATTTATTTTCATTTGTAAATTATAAATTGTTATATCACATATACTTGATGTCGAACTTTTAAGTCCATTATTCTATAAATAAGGATAAAATATCTCGGGTACCACTTAAGTTTGAAAATTGGGATAGAAATACTAGTTAAGTTTGAATAGGGCGTCGCGTAATATTAAAGTTACCAAAATATACATCCGTTTAGTTTTCCATCCAACCCAAACTTTAAATTACTTTTTGGTACCCAAAACTTTTTAAAACATACAAAACTATAATTCAAAAAGTTTTATCTAATATAAATATTAAAAACCTTCTAAACATAGTATTACTAAAATGACTAAGCAATTTTTTCTCTCAATAAAACAAATATTTTAGTAAAATAATAAATGAATATCAAGAAGAATAATATATATTTAAAATCAATATTAGAATATCTATTTAAACTCTTAATTCAATTAGAAGCACTATTAAAAATAGTTAAAATAGAACATAATCGATCATCAATACATCAAGACCAAAGAAGAATAAATGGAACACAATCAGAAAGAATTAAACATATTCCAGAGAATTATTAGGATATATTTGCTTTAGTGAATTATTCAATTATTAGAACACATAATGATAATTGAAAATACTTATAATAATAATTGATTCTAAATTTTCTATTAAAAAATTAGTTTGGTATTAGAGTTTTCAAAAGAAGATTCCAACTAAACAGAATTCATAGGATATATTTGCTTCAGGAAATAATTTAATTATTAGAACACATAATGATAATTGAAAATACTTATAATGATAATTTATTCTAAATTTTCTATTCAAAAATTGGTTTGGTATCAAATCTTCAAAACAAGATCCCAACTAAACAGTAAAAAATGATGTTTTCATAATTTCAAATGATTGTTTACAATGAGAAAAGTAGAAAGACCAATTATGAAATTTAGAAAACAGAATATTCCAACTATATTTGTCAACTTTAACTGAATGCAATTAACAATAAACTTAAGTGGTACCTGGTGCACATATAATAGAGTTCAATGGTACGCGATGCCCTATCTGTCAACTTTAACTAAATGCACTTAACAATAAATTTTAGTGGTACCGGGTGCACATATAATAGAGTTCAATGTTACGCGATGCCCTATTCTTAATTAAGTGGTATAGTTCCACCAATTCTCATACTTTAGTGGTACCCGAGGTATTTTACCCCTGTAAATAACAATTATTAGGGATGGCCCGCTCGCTTACGCTTCACGGTGAGTGAAAGAACCCTGCAATTTTTTAATAGAAAAACCTGTAAAGCAATACACATTTGTTATATGAAAGGATTAACAAAATGTGATTCATAAGATATAACTGAAAAGATGCAAGAAAAATCATAAACTTGTTGTGGGAGAGTTTTATAGCCATTTGCACTCGTTGTCCAATGCGGCTATGGTTCAAAGGGAGAATATTTGCATATTTGGAGCTAGATTTGTTAGATAATTTATGAAGTTTCTGCACCTTATATGAAAAAGAACAAAGAAGAAAAAGACTAAATAACGTAGTATATGGTTTCCTCGGTTTTGAAGTCACTTTCATCATGTTCGATGAGAATGAGATTTTTCCATGGTCTTTCTATTTGAGTTCGAGTGAGAAAGAAATGGGTAAGGATACAAAATCAAATAAGAATAAAGATGTTGATTTCAAGACAACAACAAAAATGCCACTAAAAGATTTTCATATGTTGCCTATTTAAGGATGGACCTCTCAAGTTCTGTAGAACTACCAAAAATAAACTTAACGAATAGTAACTCATATTGAATATAAGAATAACACATAAGAAAATTAAAAATTAAAAAAAAGCAAAGAAAAAGAGAATTTAAAAAAATGCATAAACTAATCCCCTAATTCTTGCCTTGTGTCCTCCATCAAGAATACTTTTTGAGTTGGGGTTATTTACGAAATAACCGTTTAATGAATAATAAATACATAAGTGATTTTTATATAAGAAATTACGAAAAAATCACTTAATGAATAATAAGAACAGAAGTGTGACTTTTATATAAGAATTTACTAAATAATCCCTTAATAAATAGTAAGCACATAAGTGTAGGTTTTATATAAGAAATGGCTTAATAGCTGGGAATTGAGACTTAGCCAACAGAGGAAGTTCTACCCAAATAAACGTTTTAGGACCAATGCAATCATTACATTTTAATAACCATCCCAAGATCATGAATAGAAGTTGGATTAGATTAATACTGCAACGTGGCACAAACTTTGTCCAATTAAGTAAATTTGATATTTGGTTCCAACTTTCAATAATGATTGCTCCATCTTTCATAATAATAGTCATAGACAACTTTAACTCGTTTTGTTGAATTGACAATCAAAACTAATGATTAACTCGTTCAAACATTAGTGAGTCATCACAGATTGCCACATCGGCCGAAAACAATTATCCCAATCTTTTTTCCTTTTCAGGCACCCAATCTATTTTCTTACTATCAGAAAGCTAACCACCATTCTTTTACAGACGGTTTGGTACCAAATGAATCAATCATTTATTTTATTGTAAAATGAATAACCATATAGAATTCATTGTCAAATGAAATCTTGTATTTGGTATGTTATATTCAAATATTTGGAAATAAAATGATTGTCATGTAGAATTCATTGTCAAATGAATTTCTATGTTTGGTATGTCATATGTATAAGTAATTTAGTTAATAAAAGAGGATAATTATATCATTATATTATAATTAGTAAGTAATTGTAGAATTCATTTGGAAATTTCATCTCAATTCTTCGGAATTGCTATACTAGTTCAAATTCTATAGAATTCAAAATTTAGAATTTAAAATGAATTCTTTTAAATACTAAACACAAAAATGATTCATTTCAAAATGAATTTCTCAAAATTTGTGAAATTCATTTATACCAAATAATATGTTAGTAAAAATCTATAGAAAAGTTCACCAACAGAGCTTTTGAGAGCAACATTTATTTTATTTATTTATTTTGGTTTTTGTTGGTAGAATGAGAGCAACATCCTATTAGATAAGACAGACGTTTATATTATTTATTTTTTATGGGCACGTTTATATATAGTTTCCAATTTGGTACGACAAACCTGCATCTCTCTTCCTCTCTAGTACCTCCTTTTGCTTCCTTTCTTTAGTTTTTTTTAGGTTTTGGCAGCGACTTAAAAGAAATGAGCAAATGGCAGAGTTCAGAAACTTCTTACAGCAGATAATCATTTAAATAAGGCAATATCAAATCCCTTCCTGCACCACTTCTTCCTGACTTCCGTGTAGATTTAAGGCAGAGAGATAGACCATCTTCTTGAAAACCAACGAAAGGGAAAGAAGAGCAGGGCAGAGAGATTCTGATCATTCATTAATTAGTTGAGGAAACTGAGAGAGGTCAGTGCCGTACCTTGTTGAGAGGAGGAAGGAAGAGCATAATGACTTCTTCTTCCTACAGCCATGGTCTCAGTTCTGGTCAGATCCGATCCCTTTCAGCCATCTGTGAAGCCTTCATCCCTCCATTGACACCTCCTGACCAGAGCCAGGAAGTCCCAGTTGACAGGCAGCAAGCACTTGTTTCATTCTATGGAGCTTCTGGGTCTCACCCACCTATCCCTGATGAGGTAGACCTGATTGTACTGTCTGGTTCTCATTCAGCAGCTTCTGGGTCTCATTCAGCAGCATCAAATAATTGTACTGTCTGGTTTGTTTCTTTTTTCTTTTCTGAAAGGTGGCAGACCTGATTGTCAGAAGAGGGATGCCTGAGGCTGTGTTGGTACTGAAACTGGTACTCAAGTTGCTGTCTTCCAGGTTGGGAACACTGCTGCTCTGCGGGTTTTGCTGCTTGGACCGGAAGTGGCCATTTATGCACAACTTCTCTGAAATTCCCCTGCAGCAGAGAGAGCAACTTCTCCAGAAATGGAGTGGAGAAATGCGGCGGCTGCTTACACCTCTCAGAGTAGTGTTTGCAACCATCAAAATCTTCTCCTTGTTTGTCTTCTTCTCCAGGGTAAGTTGAGAGTTGAGCTCGTCGCTTCCTTACTTTATTTCTTCCCATCAATGCAATCAACCCCAAAATCATGTTTGTCGCCCGGCAGATTGACGATGAAACTCAGAAGAACCCAGCTTGGGAAGCCATTGGGTACCAAGTGGACACCAGGAAAACAACCCATATCAAACAGAAAGGAGGGGAGAGACGACCTCTGGAGAAAGGGATTGTGGAAACGATCCACGAAACCGACGACACCACTTTCGTCCAGTCTCTAATCCAAAAGGGTCTCGAGGTGAGTGAAGACGAACAGCACAACACCATCAGGATCAAATGCGACGCCGTAATCGTCGGCTCCGGTTGCGGCGGCGGAGTCGCCGCTGCCGTTCTCGCTAGCTCGGGAATGAAAGTCGTCGTCCTGGAGAAAGGGAACTACTTCGCCGCAGAGGATTACTCCTCGCTCGAAGCACCCTCGCTGGCGGAGCTGTACGAGTGCGGGGGAAAATTGGCCACCACCGACGGCCAGACCATGATCTTCGCTGGATCCACCGTCGGCGGCGGCTCCGCCGTCAACTGGTCCGCCTGCATCAAGACGCCCGATTGCGTCCTCAGAGAATGGTCCGCCGACGACAAGCTTCCCCTCTTCGGAAGCTCGATTTACCAGAACGCCGTGGACGCCGTGTGGAAGAGGCTGGGGGTTACAGACGGGTGCAAAAGGGAAGGGTTCCAGAACAAAATCCTCAGAAAGGGATGCGAGAATCTCGGCCTGAAAGTCGAATCGGTGTCGCGAAACTCGTCGGAGGATCACTACTGTGGATCCTGCTGCTACGGCTGCCGAACCGGAGACAAGAAAGGCACGGACACCACCTGGCTCGTCGACGCCGTGGAGAACAACGGCGCTGTGATAATCTCAGGATGCAAAGCCGAGCAATTCGTCTTCTCCAACGACGGCGGCGGAGGGAAGAATAAGAAGAGATGCTCGGGAGTGACGGCGAGATGTTTGAATTCGAAATTGGGGAAGAAGAAGCTGGAGATCGAAGCTCGAGTGACGGTTTCGGCAGCTGGATCGCTCCTCACGCCGCCTCTGATGATCGCGAGCGGATTGAAGAACCCTAACATTGGGGAAAACCTCCACCTCCACCCTGTCGTGATGGCTTGGGGATACTTTCCGCCATCATCATCAAATTCAAATCTGGATCTGGATCTGGATCTGGATCTGGAAGACGAGAAATCGTACGAAGGAGGAATCATCACCTCAATCCACAGAGTGGCGGACTCCTCTCCCTCCGGTGAAATCGTCGCCATCATCGAATGCCCGGCGGCGGGGCCGGCGTCGTACGCGGCGTCGTCTCCGTGGACATCAGGGCGGGACGCGAAGGACAAAATGGCGAAGTACTCGAGAACGGCGCTGCTGTTCGCGCTGGTGAGGGACCGGGGGTCAGGGGAAGTGAAGCGGGAAGGAAGGATCTCCCACCGGCTGGACAGAGCGGACAAGGAGAATCTGAGGACCGGGCTGAGGCGAGCGCTGAGGATTCTGGCCGCCGCCGGGGCGGCGGAAGTGGGGACGTTCCGCAGCGACGGGGAGAAGATCTCGTGCGGGGAAGGCGAGGAGGAAATTATGGAGGCGTTTCTGGATGGGGTTGAAGTGGGCGGCGGGTTGCAGTCAGGTGATGGTAACTGGACGACCTTCTTCTCTGCTCACCAGATGGGGAGCTGCCGGATGGGCGCCACGGCGGAGGACGGCGGCGTCGACGAGAGCGGTGAGAGCTGGGAGGCCAAAGGTCTGTTTGTGTGCGATGCAAGTGTGCTCCCCAGTGCCATTGGTGTCAATCCCATGATCACCATTCAGTCCACTGCCTACTGCATTGCCAGCAAGATAGCTGAATCCTACTCGATTCCTTCAGGAGACGACGAGACTTGATTGTTCCCCAAGTACATCAAAGTAAAATGCAGCAATGACTGACGCACACAACAGACATTTACTGTGGATTGAAGGAATGGCAAACCCAGGGCGAGGAAGCCCAGTCATCTCTTGTCCCTCAATTTGGTGTATTACAGATAAATCAAATTTATGTCGAATAACCAATCTCAGAACTGATTTTTTTTTATGGCAATTGGGTTAGAAGGCTGTTCCTCGGGAATTCAAGGAGCTGCGCTAGATATGAATATGTAGCAATTTATCAAAGAGAGACACTAAAAGCAGAAATAGGTGTTCACCTGTTTGGCACTGACAAGTTAGGATATTAACCCCTTACTTTTGCAAGTTGTTGCAAAGAAAAATAGTTAGGCTAACTCCAATGGAGTCTCTATAAATGGGGGAGCCTCTATATTTAGGGGAAAGTTGGCTCCAATGGAGCCTTTAGGCTGAGTCCAATGCTAGTCCCCAAATTTGGGGACCTTCATCCCCAAATTTGGGGATCATCCCTATTTTCTTCTTTTTTGTTCCAATGCTACATTCTCCAAATATGGGGATATTCCTTTTTTCAGTTTTTCATTTACTTAAAAATGTATTTATGGAAGCATTAATATAATTTGTTCATATTAATATTTGTATAGTTCGTCATCATTTTCAAATACAATTTTTTAGATAGAATTTTTTTAAATTCCGAGACCAAATTTTTTTTTGCAAAAATGATTGACCTAATTAGAGTTTACACACAACACTTGAAAATGATAAAGCTGAAAGAGTTCACATAATAGTTCAAATGGTACAACTGATTGGTTACACACAACACTTGATAATGATAAAGCTTAAAGATAACACACAACACTTGAAATGATAAAGATGAAACACATAACATGTCAATAATCGCCTAGCAGAGAATAGTAATTCCCATAACCTCCTCCTCCACTCTCATCTCCTCCACTCTCATCTCCTCCTCCGGTCTGATTTGCGTTGGATGAGTAGTTGGGAACAGAGTTGGGATCATCTTGATCATACCCTAGAACAATGTTTTGCTGAGTTTTGTAATACTGCCTCTTTCTTGGTGTCAACTTCGACAAATCCCTTTCAAGAAGATCAACGTTGTTCCGAAATAGTGCCGCTTCCCTCTCTCTTTTTTCAACTTCCCACTTTTGTTCCCTCTCCCTTTTCTCAAGATTCCACCTTTCTTCGTCGCGCTTCGATTTTTTTTCTTGGAATTCCATCCTTTTTCGCTCATACTCAGCACTCGAAGCATGCCTCTCCTTCAACTCACTTCCATAGTCCAGCAATTGAGCAGTGTAGCTCTCTGATGGCTCAGCAACACCCTTTCCTTTCTTCTTAGCCGCCTTCTGTTTGTCGCGTCCAGCAGGACGAGATATGACGAAGGGTGGAGTTTCTTCGACGAAGGGTGGAGTTTCTCCTACGAAGGGTGGAGTTTCTTCGTCTCCTTCTGTGTCATTGAGGTCTGTCGGTGGGGTTGATTGATAACCACAACACATGGGAGAACCATCAGAACCTTGACTTATGCGGCTTTGATGTGAAGACGACATTGTTAACAGGGCATGAAATTTTTGACATTTTTTCAAAATCCGCCAACAATGACTAAAATTCCAACCCTTTTCTCCGGTCTCACTTTTATAAAGCTGTTCTGCCATATACTCCTATACGTATCAATGAATGAGATGAAAAAGGAGTTAGAAAGTAGAACACACATACTAATAAATGAGTTAGAAAATAACAGTGATGGTGACAGAGAATTCATACCACATCTTGTTGATTCGTGCCACTTGGTTGATTCCTCTCTGCCCTTTGGATAGCTGAATTCCAACATTTTCAGAATTTGGTGATGAGGCTCATTCGATTACTCATGCTTTTGATAGTACGAGTTGTAGTGGGATCATTCACTTGAAATTGCGTCGCCACTCTATCCCAAAGCTTTGAGAGTCTTTGATTAGCGCCCACAGCTCCATCTTCTGATATCATAACCCAAGAATTGCACAAGTTCACATCTTCCTCCACTTTCCAACCCTCTCCTCTCTTGCTTGTCATTGTTTGATCTTTAGAGAGATAAAGATGATAGAAAGGATGGTGAGACTGGAAGCAAATTTCAAAAGTAATAATGAATTGTAGAGAAAGAAGAGAGGATGTCTGAATATATAGAAAATTGAACGACCGTTAGATATGACCGTTAGGTGAGACTGTTAGGTAGCAGATGGTAGGTAGCACATGTTAAATACGAGTGGTAGGTAGCACATGTTAGATATTACCGTTAGGTGAGACTGTTAGGTAGCAGATGTTAGATAGTGGTAGGTAGCACATGTTAGATACGAGTGGTAGGTAGCACATGTTAGATATTACCGTTAGGTGAGACTGTTAGGTAGCACATGTTAGATATGACCGTTAGGTAGGAATATTTAGGTAAGCCACCTGTGAATATGTTTGTCTATAAAATATGCTATCTCTCATTTGTCATTAATTCAATACTTGGCCAAAACTTCCTCCCATTTCTGAAGCAAACACATTCATCAACTTCTCCCAATTTCTAAAACAAACACATTCATCATGAGTTCCTCAGACTTCTCATCGTCTGGAGGAGAAGAAGAGATGGAAGAGTTGAATATGTTTCACTATGACCGTTTAGCTTTAATCGGGAGGAGGCTTGATGAAGCTTCATCCTCACGTCGTTCAACAAGTCGCACTTACATTGATCGTGAAAGGGTTTCAGGTCATGACCGTCTTATGCAGGATTACTTCAATCCAAATCCAACATACGATGCTCGCATATTCAGAAGGCGTTTTCGTATGCAACCACGACTATTTAGTCGCATAATGGGTGACGTTGTGAGGTACGATCCCTCCTTTGAACGAAGGAGTGATGCTGTTGGTCACTTAGGCCTATCGCTGGAGCAAAAGCTTACTAGTGCACTACGCATGCTAGCTTATGGCTCTCCAGCTGATCAACTTGATGACTACATGCGTATGGGTCGGAGCACTGTACTGGAAGTCTTCAGGAAGTTTTGCAGAGCCATTGTCGCGATGTACTCGTCGACATACCTTCGTGCACCAACTCGGGCTGATTTAAGGATCCTACTTCGTAAAGGCTCACAACGCGGATTCCCTGGTATGATTGGGTCAATTGATTGCATGCACTGGGAGTGGAGGAACTGTCCTACTTCTTGGACTGGGCAGTACCTGGGGCACAACCATAAACCAACAATCATTCTCGAGGCAGTGGCTTCATACAACACCTGGATATGGCATGCTTTTTTCGGCGTACCTGGGTCGAACAACGACATCAATGTTTTGTGGATGTCTCCAGTGTTCGACCGTATCCTCAATGGATCCGCTCCACGAGCACGATTTGAGGTAAACGGTCATACCTATGATCAATGTTATTATTTGGCTGATGGTATTTATCCTTCGTGGTCAACTTTAGTGAAAACATTTAGCAATCCAAGCTCAAACAAAGAAGCCTTGTTTGCTCGATGTCAAGAAGCACATCATAAAGACGTAGAGCGGGCCTTTGGAATTCTTCAAGCTAGATGGGCAATCGTTCGTGGCCCTGCGAGATCTTGGGATGTTGCCACAATAAATGATATAATGTTGACATGCATTATATTGCACAACATGATAATCGAAGATGAGCAGGTTGATTCTGACGATGAAATGGAAGATAGTCTTGATTATGAGGTCCATGACCAACAACCAACTAATGTCAACAGAGATATTTCAACCCTAACTGAGTACTTGGCTAGAAATAATAGGCTTCGTTCTGCACCAACACATCATGGGCTTCGTCAAGACTTGGTTGAGCATATTTGGAACTTGCATGGAAATAATTAGTCATTGTTGTTGCTTGTAATCGATCCTTTGTAATTCAATTAAAGTTGTAGTAGGTGATAATTTGCTTTGTATTTCAAGAACACATTTTTATTTCAATAATATATTTTCCATTCTTAGTTCGGTCTAGTTTTTGTTTACACACAACCTCAAGATGATAAACATAAATTTTAAGTAAAATGAATTCAATTTAAATCATCATATCAAATAAAAGAAATTAAACAAGATATTAAACACAAATGAATTTTTTTTAAAGAAGCTTAAATAATATAAACATTAATTCTCATTCCCTTAATTAATCATAACACCTTCTATTAAACCAAACAAATCAAAATATTCATTAAAGCCATAATTAAAAATAACTAAATCCCTAATTAATTACATAATTAAACCATCATTTAAAACCTAATCAACATTAATTAAATTACAAAAAAAAAAATTGTGGCGGAACAACCGCCAGCCCCGGGACGTGCGGCGCACGCGGGCGGGGGAGCGACTCCCCCGCCCGCGTGCGCCGCACGTCCCGGGGCTGGCGGTTGTTCCGCCACAAGCTCTTTTCAGACGGCATAAATGGGGCGATCGCCATTCCCGTCCCCAGATTTGCCGTTCCACATGCCGATTGCCTCCAAAAATGGCGCCGATCGCCATTATTGATGCCGCGTTGGAAGAAGACAGCCGCCATAAATGGAGAATTCCCCAATTATGAGGCTCCCGTTGGACTTGGCCTTATAAATGGAGGAGTCTCTATATTTGGGGGAGATCTCCAAAAGGATCCCCAAATTTGGAGGTGGAAATGGGGGTTCCCCCAAATATAGAGACTCCCCAAAGCCCGCCACGTGGCGTTTCTTTTTCTTTTTAAGATTTTAAAGGTTAATTTGGGTTTAATTAAGGGATTAGTTAGGGGTTTAATTAGATCAATAATTTTCAAGTGTTGTGTGTAAACCCAAATTAGGTCAATCATTTTTTGTCAACAAAAATTTGGTCTCAAATTAAAAAAAAATTACCGGAAAATTTGTATTTAAGAATGATGACGAACTATAAAAAAATTAACATGAACAAATTATATTAAGTCTTCGATAAGTACATTTTTAAGTAAATGGAAAACTTAAAAAATGGAGATCTCCAAATATAGAGGATGTAGCATTGGAGCAAAAGAAGGGAAAATGAGGATGAACCCCAAATTTGGGGATGAAGATCCCCAAATTTGAGGGCTTGCAATGGAGTTGGTTTTAGCCTTTTAGTATGGTAGTGGAGTTGCTTGGTTAGTGAAATGTGAACTATTTCAAGTATTTGATTGTTGGACAAAGTAGTTAGCGAGTGATTTATCTACCTTTGAATTCTAGTTTGCTGAAAATTTCTTTATGATTCTTGTTTTGGTTATTGTAGTCTTTAGTTTGGATCATTAAAAGATGGAAAATAAAAAGAGGACTTATCAGTAGCATTGTGCCATGTGGCCTGTTGGCATTACTACCTCAAAATAGAGTTGTTGCTAAAACATTTCCTTCTGAAATTGTATTGTCACTCCTTAATCAAACAAGAAAAAAATCCAAGGCATCGATGCTATAAATTTTTTGGTCCAATCGATCAAGTTCCCTTCAAACTCACTTTTTGTGCCGGGGCTAAAACGAATTTATTAGAAAAACCTAGTTCGTCAGAAATTTTATGTTGACCAAGAAAACCACGAATGAAATAAGTTATATGTTTGTATGTTTCCAATTTCTTTTAAGGAATTCATGATCAAATATAAGAATTCGATGGGAAATCTGACAATTCTTTATCTAAGATTTCATGAGAAGTTTTTTTCCCCCTTATACACAGCTAAAAATAAAATAAAATCTAAAAAAAACTAAATTTTTACATGATTAGTCATCTACGTAGCCCAAAATGAGAGGATGTCGTTTTTTTTTTTACATGATCTACCACTCTCGTTTATGACTTTCACATTTGTAAGAACTGAGCAAGCTGGGTAGGGTTAATGATACCAGGCAAGTGGGCTCCTTCCATTTTCAGCAATTTTGAAACCTCTAAATATCTCTCACTCCTCTTCCCAATATCTTCAATATTCTGCTCTGATTTCACCATTGCTTTGGTTTCCCTTTCCATTTCCATGCTAGGTTTAATCTTCTTTGCCTTGACATAGATGGGCGAGGGACAATTATCTGCCCTCATGGGTTCACCAAAAAGGGTTCCCTTTGAGAGGAACTCGTGGGCCAAGTAGCCAGCTAGGAGTTGATTATTAGACCCAACCGGCTCGGTAAATTTATCGTAACCAATAACCGCAGTAGCCGGTTTGACCACTGGCTCCATTGTTGCTACCAACGATTTGGAAGAATCACGGGTTGTGTCTTCTTTATCCTTCCGCTTATTTGAAGCCAAGATGCGTCGAGGAGGGAGACGCATCGTTTTGGTATTTTTCTTTGTTGCTTCCATGTGTGACACATCAGCCACACGATTACAACTGAATTTACCCCAACGGAGAATTTTTTTTGTGTGGAAGAAATGTAAATGGGGAAAAAGGGAAAGAAAAAACAAATTGAATTTCCAAACTTTGCCCCTTTTCAATTTGGTAAAAAGAAACAGCGGTAAACCAGAAAGATTTTGACAGTAAAATAGTAGAGTGAGGGTTAAAAAATTAATTAATCAGAGTATACAAGATAAGATTTAACTATCAATGGAGAAGGAGAAAAAAAAAGTGGAAAAGGAGAAAAAGGACAGAAAAGAAATTATATAGGAGAGATCTGATTATCGGAATCTAAAGAACTTTAGACTTATTGACAAATGTTTGTATGGTGGAAGAGAAGCCATTAACACAGAATTAGAGCTCAAGGGAAGAACAGAAAATTGGAAAGAAAGAAAAAAAAGAGAGAGAAATGGAAAATGAGGTTCAGAGAAAGAGAAAGGAGGGAGAAAGAAGCAAAAGAGAATGGACAATGGAGAAGGGAACGAGTCTTCCATATATATAGATTGTATTATAAAATAAGTCTTGTTCTCTTTACTTCATTACGAGATTGCCATTATTATTGATTTTACTAGAGTACCCTTTCAATTACAAAAACTGTTTATTCTTACTTTTCTTAATATTTATATTTAGAAATGAGTTTTTAATGTTATTTTTCAAGTTTAAGCTTTGTTGAACAACCCATGCCAAAAAGTCCATTTAAGAGAGAATGCTAAGGTTGAGTAGATTCATATTTAACTACAACGATAATTTAGTTTATGTGGTATGCGCTACTTGTTTTGGTATTCTTTCTACTCTTTCCGTGGTATTGATCCACAACTCATATCAAGTGATATAGTGATAAAGAGGACTAGATATACTATTGATTTCCAAATTAAATTTGCTCAAGCGAGATAAGATTCGTGAACAAATCCAAATTTTAAATTGTTCAAAGTCACTGATTATATTTAAGGATGATTAATTAAGAAAAAGAATAATTTAACAAGAAAGACAACTCGCACAATTTTAATAGGAAATACAAATATTCTCCAAGAAATTTTATGGAATTCGTTAAACATCATATGTAATGTCTGCTGATCAATTTATTCTCATAATTCTAAGAACAAAGAAGAACCTTTAAATTATGATACTCTCTGCTAGGACTAATCACAATGATATTCACTTTAATATATTTTTGTAAAAAACAAATAATTGTGACATTTATTACTAGTATATACCATATGGTATTGATTGGTATTATATAAGAGCATACCAAGTGTACCATGGTGGTATAAACATACCAGACTGTAGGATGGTAGAATACATGGTATTAGGAATATACTAACTGTCATTTGCTATATTTAACATTGTTTACCACCAATTACCACCCTATACCATGGTGGCATGGGGTGTATTTTTTGGTCTGTATTTTTTCTCCCCGAAATTTGTAGATCCAATAGATCATGATAAACTATTTCCTTCTATGCAAAAAATTTCAAAAACAACTTAAAAACGAAGGTGGTACCATATGGTATGGAGTTGGTAAAGAGAGGTATGAGTTTTTTTTCTCAAAAAATATTGAAAATGGATCTTATTTTGTAGATCACAACAAACTCGTTCAATCGGTGCCAAAAAAAATTAAAATCCAAATTACAAAAAAGAAGATAATAGCCGATTAAGAAAACTATGTAGAAAATGCATTTAATTCCCAACCTTTATATCTGCCGCCTACTTAAAAGGAAGGGTCCAGATTTGGTTATTTAAATTAAGCAATATAGGTTACGCACCAACCTTATTTACAATTACATAATCTCCTATTTAACCTGACTCACTTTTGGCATAGAGGTGACAATTCTCAATCCAATTCATCCACTTAAATATCCAACTAACCCAATCCATATAAATTCAATCCATTTGATCCAAATCCAATTGGATTGGTAAATTCATGGATTGATCCATGGATCTAAATGACAAATTACGATTTAGTGTCATACTTTTTTATATTTTACATTTGGATACCTAAAATTTATTTTTTATACAAAAATATCATTGAAAATTGATAACAATGCATCAATTTGACTATCACCGAAACCAAACGACCCTTAAGTCCCTTAGTAACATGGCTATGTGAATGAGCTAAGATCAGGTGACTAAGGGGGTCCCCTTAGTCACATGACTAAGTGAATCTCAGCCACTCAACCTCATTAAAATCCAAGGGCTCAGATGAATTCAATTTAATGAAGGGTATTGTAGTAATTGCATGATTTATTAATTTTCAATTATTAATTAAAAAAACCTAAAATGCTCGCGTGTTTGTCCTGGCTGGGTTTCCGCCGTCTGGCATCATCGGCGGCCTGTGATTTTCGTTCCACCTGGGTTCCTGGCGTCCCAGTCAGCACCGGCGGCCAGGGATTGGGATGCGCCGCCGACCAGGAATTTTGTTCCTGCGGGAGGGATATGGGATTTATATCTCCCCATTTGTTTGTGGCTTCCCACACGGACGGGGGGAGAGAGAGAGAGAGAGAGAGAGAGAGAGAGAGAGAGAGAGAGAGAGAGAGAGAGAGAGAGAGAGAGAGAGAGAGAGAGAGAGAGAGAGAGAGAGAGAGAGAGAGAGAGAGTTTCTGGTCGGAATTTTTTTTCCAAATTTCCCGGCGACAGTGCTAATTTTGTGATGTTTGTTGACATATTTTGTAATGTTTGTACGCTTTTGTTATTTTGTAATGTTTGTTGGTTTCTTTTGTATTGTTTGTAATCTTTGTATGACTATTTTGTATATATTGTAATTAGTAATTTTTGTTGCTCTAGTTTGTATACTTTTATGTTATGATTTGTATACTTTGTATTCATTTGTTTGTAATACAAGTTTACCAATCTGTATTGTAAGTAGTGATATTCTGTACGTGTAGTATGCTTTGTACTGTTTGTCGGTTTCTTTTGTAATGTTTGTTATTTTGTAATGTTTGTTGGTTTCTTTTGTATTGTTTGTAATCTTTGTATGACTATTTTGTATATATTGTAATTTGTAATTTTTGTTGCTCTAGTTTGTATACTTTTATGTTATGATTTGTATACTTTGTATTCATTTGTTTGTAATACAAGTTTACCAATATGTATTGTAAGTAGTGATATTCTATACGTGTAGTATGCTTTGTACTGTTTGTCGGTTTCTTTTGTAATGTTTGTTATTTTGTAATGTTTGTTGGTTTTTTTTGTATTGTTTGTAATCTTTGTTATGTTTGTCCACCATGTTTGTCATTTTTGTCAACAATGTTTGTAATGTTTTTTGCATCACAAATCAATACATATAAAGTATACAAATTATTAGTACTTACAATACAAACAGACGTGATTTGCATCACAAATCAATACATATAAAGTATACAAATGAATATTACAAAACATACAAACTATACAAATCATACTGACATTATGTACAAAAATACTAATGATACAAACTAACAACACTTTCATTACAAACCATTGTTCTTCCTTCAGACGACAAATTGTATTCCACCGCTGCCGCCGCCGACTCTCTCTACAGCCGCCGCGACCTCTCTCTCTCCATCATCGCGCCGTTTCTCTTTCCTCCACCATCGCCAACGCTCTCTCTGCCATTGCCCCTCTCTCTCTCCTCCACCATCGTCTCTCTCTCTCTCCTCTGTTTTCTCGACAACGGCCAGATCTAATTTCTCTCTCTACCACAGCCTCCGTCGTAGTCGTCTTGCCCTCTCTCCATCGTCGCCGGCGCCGTTGAGATCTCCTCGCCGTCGCCCCCCTCTCTTCCACCGTCGCCGTCCTTCTCTCCCCGTTGCTGCTTCTCTCTCTCTCTCTCCTATGGCCTGCAATGGCAACGCAGAAGAGGATGGATGGAGGAAAAATCGCAATCTCCTTTCCCTCTCTCCACCGTCGTCGGCGCCGATCTCCTCCATTGTCTTCGTTGCCGTCGAGATCTCCATCGCCGGCGTTGCCGTCGAGATCTCCTCCAGTGTAGCGTCGCCGCCTTTCTCTTTCTCTCTCTCCTCCTCCACCAGGCTTTCTCTCTCTCTCTCTAGACATTGCAAAAAAGGGAAAGGGAAGAGACGTGTTGCAGATGGAAAAAAAGAATTCAATAATAATAAATAAAATAAAATCAAAAAATAGAAGTTAATAATTTATTAATAATGCCAAAACTACCCTTCTCATTTAATAATAATTAATAGATTTATCTGGACCAATAGATTAATAGATTTATCTGGTTTATATTGTTTGTCAGTCTAGTTTGTATTATTTGTATAGTTCGTATGTTTTGTATTCATTTTTCCTATTATATAAATTTCTCTATTAAAATGAATTATATATTATATGTGGAAGCAGTACAACGAAAGCTCTACAAAAAATTAGTGGGAAGCCAAGGTACAATCCGAGCCCTCACTCCCTTAGCTATAGCAAAATCAAGTCTAGTAAAAATGTACACAGCCGCCCGAGCCTCCGTATTCTGAGACACGAAGAACTTATGGATCTGCTTGAGCAAAGCCACGACATCTGTATCCAACTCTCCCAACGAAGAAAAAGAAAAGGGCAGGAAACCGTAACCAACCGCGATCCACAAGTTTGTATATTTTGTCGCTCTAGTTTGTGTTGTTTGTATGTTTTTATGATTTGAACTGTTTGTAAGTCTGGTTTGTATACTTCGTAATTTTTCATAATACCCAAATTACTCATGTCACTCATTAAAAATATTTTTCCATTTTTTAACCGTCAGATTTTGGCGTCCAAATATAAGGGTTAAGACTTAAGAGGGGTTTAATGAAGTGACTAAGGGCCCCCTTTAGCCATGGATCCGCTCTCTAATTGAGCCACCCTTTTTGAACTTGAGTATTGTTAAAATGTAATATTAAACAGCTACTATCTAAAAACAATGACGAACATATTGTTACTCAGGTTAACAACTTATGAATAATATGAGTCATGAAAATTTACTTCGTCATAAAGGATTTCTAGATCTTGATCTAAAACCTTACTCTTTCTTCATCGAAATAATTCATGAGGAAGTTCTTGACAGTAAAAAAAAGTAAGTTGCTAAGATCGATGCTCTAATACCATGCAAAAGGATGACACATGACTTTTGTGTGGTATCCCTGATCAATTGGTTGATCAAGAATAATCCATGGGATGACACATGAATTTTACATGGTATACTCGATTGATTGAATTATCAAGAATAATTCATGGGTTTTTTCAAAGGGATGACACATGAGTTTTATGTGGTATTCCCGATTGATTGATTGATCAAGAATAATCTATGGAATAGCTCAGTGTTGTATCATGATCTTGTATCATGTTTTGTTGAACAATTGGTGGCTTCATCCAGTATGGTTGGTGGTTTACAACATGTTGAGGTACACATCTGTCACTTCTCTACGAAAACTTCTAAGAGGAGACTATATTCTGACTATATCCCAACACAGAGATGAGCATAGAGAGGATCATATTTGCTTTGTGGGATACTCTAACGTGGGAAGGACCAATTCATAGGTAGCCAACTTACACCTTTGGAGTAGACATGGTGACAAGCAATCGAGTAGACCTCACCAACAATGTTTGATCATGTTTCTCTGCATGGATGGAGGCAGGTAGACCAACAGTGCACCTAGAGAGGATACACGAGCATGGATATGGAGCTGACATAGTTGAGATCGGTCATGGAGAGGTAGGAGGAGAGCTTGACTACCTGCATGGACTTGAACGAGCAACACCGAGATGCCTTTGAGAAGAAGACACAGATGGAGCTTGAGGAGACTCAAGCTTGGTGAGAGAGACAAGAAGCAGAACAGAGATGGAGGACTTCAGCAGGTCATTTCGTAGCCTCTACCCTGATAGTGGACCACCACCAGGACGACTTACCAATTAGGAGATCGAGAAATTGAGGAAGCTATCTTTGTTCTCTTTTGGTTTGAACATTTCGAGATTTCAAAAAATCATGAAGAACTAATGAACTATGAGTTCGAATTTTTGAACAACAATCAAGGTAAATCTTTCCAACCTTACCAAGACTCACTATATTTTTTGTCCATTTTAAAGTGTGGGGTGAGAATGGTTGATATTCTTTGCCTTGATATGCTTACTACTTGCTACATGATTAGTCGTTCAAAATTTTTTTAAAAAAAAATTCAATGTCAAAATGATTATGATAAGTGCTTAAACATTGTTGAAAGTACTAAAGATGTTTTTCCATCTAATGGCTTTAGCCATCCCTTACAAGCATGATCATCACTCAACCTAATTTGATTCAATGAGTCTAGTAATCATCACTTCATCTAGGGAGGATAGTATGGCTATGAAGGATGCGATATAATGACCATTTTATGTGTTTGGATGCCATGTAAGTTGATCAAATCAAAGATTCTGATTATCCAAAAGAGTATCATGGTTTCAAAAGTTTTCAAAGGTGAACTGTAACGTTAGAAAAATAAAAAAAATCTACCCATCAAGACATTATTTTCATTCGAAAATTTCCATGATGTTTTAAGAAATAAAGTGTGGAGGAAGCCCAACGTGTGATGTGTTTTCATTGCACAAAATCGGATTTTGGAGATATACTAGTTGAGCTTTAGTGTGGAGGTCTTATAAGGTGATGCTAGTTCATCTCTAGTAAGTAAAATTTTCATGCGTTAAATTAGTTGATAACTTGATGATGTGTTTTTAATGCACGAATAGAGCTTCCGGCACCCCTTAACTTCATTGATCCTCCACACGAGCTGAGGTATAGGAGCTTTTAAGCTCTTTCTCAACCAAGAAAAGTCTAGAAAATGGAAAAATAGTTTGTTGCAAGGGAAGAAAGTTGAAAATAAAAAAAGTATTGAGTATGAATAAGCCAAAGTGCTTAAAGAAATGTCAAGTTCATGGTAGAAACCATTCACAGCGTAAATGTTCATTAAAAGCTTCGCGCTATCATTTTGAGGCCCTAATGCATATTTAGTAGTTGATGCTTGGGTTAAGTGGCAAGATCAGTGGTGGAGCTAGGAGGGGCTGGCGCTTGCCCCTCCCCCTAAAATTTTGATATATAGGTCACATTACGTGTAAATTTTTTAGAGGAGTTAGAATAGTCGGTAACTCTTTAACCCCCTGTCCCAATTACTAAAATTCAAGTCAGTCCCCCCTCGTCCGGATTTCTGGTTCCGCCACTGGGCATGATATTATTGCATGTTGATGTTAGGGGTGTTCAAACGGATTGGTTACCGTGGTAACCATATTAACTGGTAATATTTGGTTAATTTGGTTTGGTTAATTTGGATAATTGGTTTGGTTTGGTTAAACAATTTAGCTTATTTGGTTTAGGTGGTTTGGTTTGGTTTGGTTTCAACACTGCTAACCAATGAAACCAATCAATGATACACCTAATATACAAAATTATTTATACTTCCATGCAACCAACCAAACCAAACTTTTGTGATTCCCTATTTTATTTCCATGTGCACAACAAATCAAAACATTATGGGTCAAAAATTAAATGGGCCTACCTATTTACTAAACCAAAATATTTTGGATAGCTATTAGAATTTAGAATTACGTACAATACCATGACAGCCACCTCAAACTATGTTTAGTTTAAGTGTTTTGTAAGAGAACTTTAACTTCCTAATGAGTGGTGTTTGTATGTATTTAATATTTATGTTAAGGGTTTGTTGTAAGCTAACTATATTAATTATTAGGTGCAGAGATGATGAATGATGATAATCATGGATGGTTAGTCTTATTATTATTGCTTATATATAATAATAGTTTATGATAGTAACAACATATGGTTATGTTTTATTCATTAACAGGATAATTGTTTTCATGTAATATGTTATTTGGTTAATCCGATTAACCAAACCAATTAAACTTTGGTTTGGTTAATTTGGTTTTCGTGTTAATTTGGACGTTTTGGTTAAGACATTTTATTCCATGGTTAATGAAATTTAGGTTTAATTGGTTTGGTTATTACCACGGTAACCATTTGAACACCTCTAGTTGATGTGGTTAGGGTTTTCTCATGTTATTGTGGACCTTGTAAGTTGCTTATGATCCACTACCTAAGATCGTTGAATTGTTTGATTATGTGTAGTGTTTGCTTGGGGACAAGCAAAGTTCAAGTGTCGGGTATTTCTGATGATACTTTATTTATAGTGTTTATCACTCCCATCTTGATACGTTTCCCCTTCTATCATTGCATCTTTTTGTCATTTCTCTTGTATTTCTTATCTGAATCATAACTATTTGATATATGAGCCTTTAATAGACCTAGGATGTGTTTTTGTACTCTTTTATACCTTCTTATTATGTTTTCTTTATGGTTTTCAGGGTACAAAGCAACTTAAGGAATCCTGGAACAAGCATTGGACAACTCTAGTGGACCAAATGAGCCATAATGAGAAGTATATGGAGTTTTCATGATAACACACGAACAAATGACGAAGAATCTTACTAGTAGAAGTAGAGCCCAAGATAAGGTCAATGGAGGAAGACTCGACCTAAGCTGAAGCAAGAACCAGTGACGGCCCAACATTAAGTCCAACCGTTGCTTATGGAAACATGAATGAATCGCACCCAATTCTTCAGGAGAGGTTGTTCATGGGCCAAGAATATCATCCCAAGAAGAAAAGGGGCGGCAGAAGAGGCCCAAGCCCAAAACAAGATCTTTACGCCATGACTTCGGCCCTAAGTCAAAGAAGCTTTGTCCTAGTAAGTTTAGGAGGGGTTTGGCTGAGTTTTACCCCTATAAATAGAGGCTAGACTCATTAGTTCAGTAGGCTGCATGACAACATTCAAACTTTTGATTACTCCGCTCGAGTAAGAGCTTAGTTTTCATAGGAGAGGGTGCAACTATGGAGATGCTTTCATCATTGATGGTGGTACCCTCATTTTCTTCTATGTTGTTAGTTCGAAATTGATTGTATGAAGATGTAAAATCATTTATCTTTGTATGTATTGATGCTATAATTTCAAATGATGCTTGTATTTATGCGTATGAATTTTGATGTTTGTTATGTGTGCATGAATGCTTGATTTTGATGCCTATGTAATGATCATTATTATTTATCTAGTATGAATGTTTTCTTTATCATCGATGCTTATGATTCTATAGTGTGCTGATATATGCATTGTGTTTAGTATCATCTAAGTTGTTAAAAAAAATTATCCTCTACTGATACACCCATTGATGTTACAACTTACACGTGTATAGAGGAAATGATCAACCATTTATACCTCCAGTAGCATCAATGTTCAATTGTTAGATCATTGATTCTATAGACCACCAATGATGGCTCAAAAAGCCCACACTTAATCATGTGTTGTCCCAACTTTCTTGATTTTCATTAATTAGGTAATGGCATGACGCCAAAGCACGCATTAGCTAGTTAAATCTCAATTGCAAGAGGCGCATGCACATGTACAAAATGGCCTTAGTGGAAAGGATAGAGTGATGCTATAGATGAGTCATTGATGCATGATAAGATTGAGCTTTAGTGTGCATGATGCTACTCGAGATTCACTCTCTTATATAATATTGTATCTTTACTTTTATGCATCTATAACTTGAAAACCCACTAAACGACTATACTCTTCTTGATTTACTTTTCCTTGCTTGTTACTTGAATGAAAACCCCTAAAAAGTCTCTCTTGTTTTGTGTGTCCTACATGGTGTGCTCTGAGTAGTTATGCATTAGAGACCTTGTGGAATACAATCCTAGGGCATCCTAGGACTATAAATTTGATTTCGGAATCAACCGCCCCCATCCTTGTTTCCAAAATACTCAACCCATACCAGCCCCATTACCCATGCATGGGCGTTTTGTAGCCCCATACCATAACCATGATTTTTGGATACCCGTTGGTAATCCCGCACCTCGCACATTTATTCATTGTTCTAAATATAGTTAATACAATGAAGCTTAATAGATTCAGAATACTTGAAAACCATTGCATTGTAAGATCCTACGATTTTACGATCAAAATTCCAATTTTGACTGCATTGGGAATACGAACGTGTTACTTGCCCGCGTTCTATCCAGAAAACCTGGTCAGTTGTCCAAGCCAAACGTGAGTTGTGTAACTACTACCGCGAAGAAACACGATCAAATATAAATAAAACACGAACGTGTTTCATACAACAAACATGTTGAGTAATTGGTTAGGAGAAGAAACACGACCAAAGCATCCACAAAACATGAACGTGTTTCCTACAAAAGACAGGTCGTGTAAGTATCAAGTGAAACAATTAGGGAGTACACAACATCGACTTAAGTAAGGACTAGGGGGAAACATACCCGGGTGAACTTCTCGCATTTGAATTCGAATCGATTTACCTACTTTGTTTCTTAAGTTTTTAGTAATCAACACTACAACATGTTTGCTAGATAACATATAATTTGCTGAGTAATAGTACATCTAGAGCCCTGAGTTGACCTTTAAGACTTAATTACTCTATACTACTCCCTGATCTGTGGTTGCATCACTGATTATAGTGTTAGTAAATGTGAGTCACAAAGCAAGCTCATAGGGCATAGAATAGAGACTCAACTACAAGACGGAATGCGATCAAACGCATTCACTAACTCAAATAATGAGGGGAAAAACACAATAGAGATGCAATGCTCATATAACGAAAATAACTCTCCTCCAAGGTAGTCTAGGTCAGCGAGTGTGTAGATTTCTTTAACGAAGCATGTCTGATGACTAGTTGCAAGTCGCCCCCCAAATGTCACAACCGAAAAACTAAAGCATTAGACACCATTATATAATATCTCAGTGAGGAAGTAAATCAATAATAAGCGCATTCGAGATACCATCATAAATCTTCCTAAAAGCAAATAAATCGAACCATCACCTGATAGACCAACAAAATCGATTGCACTGCCTTGATTTACCTTTATAATACTAGGATACCCCTGCAAAGTCACTCGTCAAAAAAACATCCAATATGATGCTAGAAGCAAATAAATCGAACCATCACCTGATAGACCAACAAAATCGATTGCACTGCCTTGATTTTACCTTTATAATACTCATAGACCAACAAAACATCAACTTCAAAGAATTGAGAATTATATTGGTCCTATTTTAAATTTTACTCATCCTAACTTTAGAATCAATGAAATTTTTACGTTAAACTACTACTTTACCAATATAATCCTTATTGATGATGATTATAGAGAATGAGATGAGGAGAAGGATATGGTTAACCATATATTAACAACTCATGTTTAACATAATATTTTTATATGACCCGAAGTTTAACCTTCTTCTTTAGTATCTTGGTCAATATTTTCACTAATTAATATCATGATCTATACTATCACCAAATGTCCGATTGGCCTAAACAAGTGTTAACCGTTATATTGGACGGTCAAAACTGTTACTAACGGAAAAAAACAAAAAAAATAGCATAAACAAACTTAAAATTTTCATCAAAGAAGAATGATTAATTTTTTTTCATATGTTCAATTTTGGGGGGAAATCGGAAAATGGATATCATGTGGATTTTTTTGAAATTTTAAAGTTTGTTTATGCTAATTAGGTGATGGCAGGACAGATCGATCGTCAATAAATTTGACCGTCCAACATAATTGTCAATACTTAATTTAAGTCAATCAATTGTTTTAGTGATAGCATAAGCCAATATATTAATTAATTAATGAAAAATTGATCAAGAAGATAAAGTTGGAACTATATGAAAATATTTTTTTTCCCGTTGAATCAGTTGCTTTTATTCCAATAAGAAACCGATACAACGAGTCGAGACTACAATCTCGAGAGGTACATACTAGTCCCCACTTCTATATGAGAATATGTATACTATAGGAGCAAACAAACAGAAAAGATGTCTATAAGTATCCCAACCCAGCTAAAGCATCCCGAACCCCTTTGTTTCCACATGAAATAAATAGCAAATCCATTCTGATCAATTTTGCAACCTGCTCAGGGGTGCATCAGGGCGACCCGTGAGTCACACCACACCTTTCCTTCCAAATAAACGTCAGCAACATACACCAAACAAGAGCATGACACTCTCCAGCTCCAGTATTGCCAACTGTGATCATTGAGTTCACCATGGTATCCCAGTCTGTATGCAGCAGAAGGTTGCATTTCATAGCAGCAGCTAGACGACGCGAAAACAAGCATTGAACAAAGAGATGATCTCTATTCTCGACTGCCAAACCACAGAGTGGGCATGATGCATCCCTGGTTTTACCCCACTTCAGCAGTTTGTCTCTTGTAACGATAACTTTTCTCATTATAAGCCAGACAATCAAGCTGAAGCAGGGAGGACAGTTCCTGCCCCAGACAAGCTTATACCACAAGACTTTAGGAGCCCTATTCCTCAGAGTTTCCCATACCCGACGAACCGAGTAAACATCCATCGCCTTTGAATCCCAAAAAACAGTGCCATTATGCTCTTGCATCCATGGGGAAATCACAACCCGCCGTTTGAGAAGTTTCCTCCAAGCCCATGAGCTACTATTTTGCACTCTCAAAGACCAAAAATCCCGTTGTCTACACTTATACTCATACATCCACGCAACCCATAATGTCCTTTAATTCATGAAGAACAACCAAAGCCTATATGAAAATATTAAACTAACATAATCAGAGACTTTTTGCCCTGATTAGGTCGTCCCTTTACCGCCTTGTCTAGATTATTGCTGGGCATAACTCCTGTTTGGCTCTCTAAAAAACTTATTTTTCTAAACAAAGGAAAGAAAAAGAGGAGAGGGAGAAGAACACGGATATAGACAACAAGATAGAGACAGACAAACACACACTTCAACCCGATTGTTGTTTTCAGTTTTCATCACGGTTATTATGTCGGTTGCATGTCGGCCGGTTGAACCTGATTTAACCGTTGTCAGTCATAAAATGGTATAAACACCACCGGTATGATTGATTTATGAATATAAGCAAAATGAGATCGTTTTATTAAATTTTGTTGATAAAAAAATTATTATATATTTTATGAATATAAAAGTTAATAATTAATGTAATTTGTTGGATTCAAGTATAAACATTTATATATTGACGTTAAATATTATATTTAAATATGAGTATTTGTTATTTGATATGAAATGTCATATTTTATTAAGCCAGCATAAACCGACACAAACCAATTATAGCACCACTAGTTGTAGCATTCCACTTGCTAAACGAACGCAATAATATAAACCGGTTTGACAACCTTAGTTTTCACTCCCTTCCCTCTCGTACTTGTCCTGCGCCCTTTCCTTTCCTAGCAGTAGCAGCAAAAGGAGGCAGGAGACGGTGAACTGCGGGCAGCAGGGGTAACTGAAAACTCTCTCTCTCTCTCTCTCTCGCTCTCTCCCTCCCTTTCCCACCATTTATTTCCTCTCGTGACCTTTCTCTTTCCCTCTGTTCTGGGGTTCCCAAAATTTTGAACAGTCCTAATAGCTCTTCCTTTCCCCCCAGAAAAGTTCCCATCTTTTTATGCTCCGTACCCAGGCAAACAACAAAAAGAAGTTAAGGCAGGGGAAATGGAGAGTGGGAAGAAGACAGCACCAGAAGCTGGTCCTTGTTCAACAGCAGCAGCAGGTGGAAGCAGTACTAGTACTTGTAGTGGCGCCGTTGAAGAGCGGAAACAAGGAAAGGAGATCAATAATGTGTTGTCGGATGCAGATGCCGCTGTCAAGCCATCAAATGGAGAAGAAGAAGAACCTCCTCCTGTTCCTGATGATGACGGCGACGACTTAGAGGACAGATTGGAGGATGCTAATAATGGCGACGGTGATGATCATCGTCACATTCCTCCTCCTCTTGTTACTACTACCAGTAGCAGTGGGTTCGTCCCTGGGCCTCTGCTCTCCCTCAAGGAACAGATTGACAAGGACAAGGTCTCTGCTTCCTTCTTCTTCTCCTCCCTGTTTTCCCCTCCTTCCCCTGTTTTCCCCTTGTTTGTTTTGTCGAGAGCATCAGCACTTTTGTTTCCTTTTATGGTAATATAAAGCTGTCAAGATAGAGTAACAGGAATGAGTCTTGTGTGACTTAACTCCGCACGCAGGATGACGACAGCTTGAGAAGGTGGAAAGAGAAGCTGCTAGGCTCCATCAGCGGCGAATTGAACGGTAACGATTTCGACCTAACAGGAGCCTTTAGCTTTGCTTTGTCTTTGCATATCTGCTCTTCAGGCATTCCAGTTTCCATATCGTTCACTCGGATATATGCTGCTATTTCGGTTTGCCAGGCGAAACAGAGGCGGAAGTTAGGTTCCATTCCATAGGCATAATGTGCAGCGATTTTGGGGAAGTAACTACACCATTGCCTATCGTTGCCAATGAGAATGAGAGCCGCTCAAGTCGCCTGCTTTTCACTCTCAGGGAAGGGTCTCAGTATCAACTCAAGTTCACCTTTACTGTTCTTCACAACATTGTCTCCGGTTTGACCTACTCAAATACAGTGTGGAAGTCAGGGATTCAAGGTGCACAACAACACAGCCCATCTCTCTCTCCCCCCTCTTTCCATCTTCGGTCTGGTTTCTTTACGCTCAAAAGTAGATCGATTGACATGATTATTTTGAACTAACATGACGGGGGGAAATGCAGTTGATCAGAACAAAAGAATGCTGGGTACTTTTGCTCCTCAACGTGAGCCATACGTGCATACTTTGGAGGAGGAGACCACTCCGTCTGGTATTCTAGCTCGCGGGACTTACTCCGCTAAGCTTAAGGTCAGTCCTGATTCCTGAAATGCATCCATCTTACGTACAACGAGTACAGTCCAACTTGCCAATGAATTGAAGTCGAATGATCAGAACTTGATTAAGCAACTGGAGTCATAATCTTAATCATGGATGATGATGTTGTTTACCTCTTTTTTTGTTTCCGGCAGTTTGAAGACGATGACAAAAGATGTCACCTGGAGCTCAAGTACTGCTTCCAAATCAAAAAGACCCTTTAACCTAGCCCCTTCCTCCGCCGCAATGGAACCCTTTTTCTCTGGCCATATGCTGTTGTGTTGCAATAAGGAGTGAATTTGTGATTGTCCATCACTCCATCGAACGGATTGCAGCAGTTGTAGCTTCTTTGTTTTTCTTGGGAACAGTCTCTGCTTCCATCTTCGTTCTGCATGTGTTGTAATCTAATGTGACATTAAAGGAGCCAATATTACAGAGCGATCATCAGAGGTCGAAGCAGGATTGTTGAAGGATGATCAATGACTGGCTACCACATTGTTCTGATCCCAAATTTGGCTTACTATTCAAACTGTTCGACATAAAGAATAAGTATCCAGCCCTACAGGCGACCTATTAGAAGAAAACTACCACAAATCCAAACTCACACTTCAGCTTGTCGCAGATGCTCAATGTTCACATTTGACGGTTACAGATTTTTACCCAAAGTTACTTCTGTTTTTTTGTTAACTAGCCAAGAAATTGCTTTTCGAAGACGGTAAAAAAAATGCTCCAGTGCTATCTCATGAGGTAGATGTTGAGTTCTCTGACCTGGACCGGCTTTGAATCCTAGATATTTCAGTTGAAGCAAC
This sequence comes from Linum tenue, assembly GCA_946122785.1. Classification (NCBI taxonomy): domain Eukaryota; kingdom Viridiplantae; phylum Streptophyta; class Magnoliopsida; order Malpighiales; family Linaceae; genus Linum; species Linum tenue. The sequence continues at coordinate 65,521,910 of CAMGYJ010000002.1, forward strand.
AGCAGGTCCAAGTCTGGATTGAATTCACATCTGTATGGATACAGGGGAAAACGAGCATCAAAACCTCGGCGTTTGTGATGCCAAGGGTTGTTGGAAGGCTTGTGTTGAAGAGCAATGTACTTTATTTTGGAACTTCCGCACAACCCAAGTACCCAGCTGCTCCTCCAGCAAGAGGGCTGCTTATTGTACAATTGTGTACAATGATCGGTGGGGATTGCTATGCTGCAAAAAACATGGAAGCGACTGAGGAATGAAACATATTGTAGGGATTACTCAAAAGTACCATGTAAGATAGGAACGAAACATATTGGAGGGATTACTCAAAAGTACCATGCAACCCTTATATTGAAAGCTTTACTGAGAACACTTGAGAAAGTCATTTGTACTTTGTTTCAAGATTTTACTTTGTAATTGAGCTGTTGCTGTTAAAGTTGCTTGATACATGTCAACTCTGTGAGGCTGGTGAGTATATAATTGAGATAATGATTCAGATAAGTTCAAATGTAGAGTTGTCTAGTCTTAATAACTAGCTTCTACCATGGAGGAAAACGTGCTGTAATTCACCAAGAAGGCCAAGGTGAAAATGTTACACAGATAATAAAACTCGACTTCTAGATGTGATTATCAAATCATATTCATTTTTCTTCAAACTCTTTCGAGTTAAAATGGACGTGAGCTGAAGAGAAGTAACATGTACCTAATAAATCCATATAGCCTTAAAGGTAATTCAAGAGTGTCTCGGCTGACGAATTCTTCAATCTACAGCTCTGTCCCAGGTGAACATCACCAAAAATGTATCTGCACTTGCAAAACCATCATAAGGGCAGACAGTACAATCAACACGACAATACACAATTGAGGGCACCGTGACTAACCAACCTATATTCACAGTACTCCGCCCAAGCGCATCTAGCTTTCCCATAGTCCCAGTAGCAGTCATCGTCTCTTAGAGGACCTCGTTTTGCTGTTACGTAATACATGTCAGTGAAGAAGTATCCAAGACGGTTGACGAAAGAAGAGGGTACTGAATGAAAAGACAAACCTTTTGTAACGAATTTCGATGTCGTATCAGGACGGATGTCATGCCACATCTGAAGCCACAGCTCCCGCATTAAAACCGGAGATCTAACGATGTTCCTATGATTTGCTACAGAAGGATAGTTTGAGTTACTAATCAGTACTTGACATGTCATGAATTACTGGTTTGAGGATAATATGGTTCCGTTATTCTTTCCTTGTCCTTTTCCGGGTTCCATATTATAAAATGAAATACCCCTCATATTCCAAGCCGAAGTGAACAGAAGCCATAAACCGACCTTTATCAAGTTCCCAAACTGCTGTCCTCTTTCCTGGTATGCTTTCGGAATCTTCATAATATGTAATATATTTTACCCTTGAAGACCGTGTCATGTTGGGAATTATATCATCTTCAGGGAGATGGTCAACATTCAGTTCTACTTGTACATCAGATCCATCATGCTCGGCCTGCAATTCGCATGAACATAATGCAGCAAATCAAAATAACCTTCAGATACAAATATTCAACTACCATTCCTGTATCACATAGTTATTCCCAGAGGTCGAAATGTTAATGTTTCACACACAAGCCAAGGTGTATTATAATAGTATATGAGGAAGTATAAATTACTTCATCTCATATGTCAGAAGCAGATAACTCAAGCACATCCAAGGTCATAACTCATCGGCTGAGAATACCTGAGGAGCCCTTGTCATGTTCACTTTTGATCCAAGCCAACTCTTGCATAGTGATAAGGAATTGTATGGTACCTGAAACATACAGCATATTCACTCCCGATAAAAACACATGGATGCAGTTCCAAGAATCAATATTAGGGTGTTCAACAGTTCAAGGATCTGTGGATCAGGTACTCTTGTAAAATAAAAATGCACGGATTGTTGCATGAGCTTACTGTCTCATCCCCACTTGTAGCCCCTGGATTCCCTTCAACCAGATTCCCAGACCTAGAAGATCAAGGATAAACATGTTAGAAAGAGCGAACTGAGATATGCACAACCGATGAAACAATGCCCGTTCAACATGAAGGCATGACTATCATGACAATTAACAAATTTGACCTGATAAGGGGGGCACAGACGAGTTTGCGACAACACTTGTGCATTGCCACAGGACTGGTTATGGCACCAGGCTGTCAGCTAAGCTACTATTACTCGGTTTGGATACAATTCTACGAAAACATAATTGGAAATTCATTTCCAATTCTTCTTTTCCCAAAAATTCATTTCGAGTTCTTGTGCTTGAAACCATTCCAAAAGTATGGAAATGCATTGTATTATTAATAATGGTGGCTACTTCGGTGCACTCACTTTTTTGGGTGCACTCATTTCTAAAAGTGTCCATAATATATCAAATTTTGAACTTTAATTAGTACTCTCAATCTAACATGATGATATGACATAGAATCATAACAAATCAATCTATTACCCTAACCCCTTAACCTTCAATTTTGAATCCCAATGCAAAATCTCAAACTGTAAACCTAAACCCTAACCCTAAACCCCTAAATACTAAATCCTTCAAATTAAAGTAAATCTTAAATGATTTTTTTTCAAATTCATGGGCTTATTGTTCATAATATCATAAGCAACAAATTGATACCATTTTGACATGAATCGCATGCTCAGAATGATGATTATGAGGCGGGTGCGCTGAGTGTACCCAAAAAAGTAGGTGCGCCGAATACGCCACCTATTAATAATAAAGTAATACTTCAATATATTTGTGTATCTGGGGAAAAGAAATGTGAAAAGAGAGAAAAAAGTGGAAATTTTGAACGGAAAGATATTAATAAATTTTTTTATGGGATCCACTACTTCCAATCAAAACAGGCTATATGTGTTTGCCTCCCACTGCAATTTGTTGACAAACAGGGTAGGGATGACAATCTGGTATAGGGAGTTGTAAAATCAATGGCCTGTGAACTAAACCATCCTAATGCAGTACTTTTCAGTTCTCGACCGTGCCTTTGTTGGTATTTTCCAAGTGGGGGAGTTCAGTTCGTTCGGGTGCACCAATGTTCACCATATAGCAAACCTGTGACTCTTCCTTTGTAAGTGGAACTACTGGCAGATCATATGGCATACTCATATACTTATAAATAATGGAACAACAGTAAAAATACTCGCCTTGTGTAGAGGGATCCTTCAATCTCGTAAATAACATCTGTTATGATCCAATTATCTGGATAAGGTTTGCCACTCGGTGCAAAATAGTAACCAACCTGCTTCGACATTTCCCAATACAAAAATTATCATCAGCATTTCATAAAATTGAACTCCAAGCGAATAATAACTGGTCAGCTGTTATTCGTCCAAAGAAAAAGCACAATTTACACAAATTCTGATAAGCTGTCTGACAAATATACTAATAGCACCAAATATCTGCAGTCATCCGCTTGAAGAATGTATTTCACCCTAGTCAATATCTAAGAGCTAAGACATTGCAGATTCCATTACCATATATATGCAGGGAAAATAGAGTGAAACACACATCTTTATACACAACTGGACCCTTATTTTCAAGCATGAAACTGGCGAACAAAGCAAAATCCCCCCTAAGCTTGGTGGCTAAAAAGATATAGAATTTTTTTAGTATGTGTATTCAGAGCTAAAAAGGGCATCTAAAGGTCAGATAAGTAAATATCCAGCGGAAGCAAGGTGTGACTGCATTGTATCATCCTAAAACAGAAGGAACATGCTGTCGACACACAACACATTTTTAAACCAGGAGGGTATGAGAGGACTTAGGTATACCTCCGTCTTCAAATCTATTCCATAGATGCAGAAAATATTTTTAATAGGAGGTCTATCCCAGCGTGTAAGTGGATTAACAACAGGATCACCGTGGTATGACCTGAAAAATACAGTTTGGAAGATTACATCCCCTGAAACCGGAACTGCATGCATATGGCTTCCACTAATCGTTGCCGAAGGGTGTTTATTTTCTTCTTCTTTTGGAGACCAATAAATGTTCAAACAGATACAATTACTGTACGCTCATGCACAACTGAAGAAAGATCCTAATCTAACACTTTGTTGAAAAAGTTGCATTTTGAAGCAATTCCAATGATTTCACAAGTTCAACTGATGATTCACCACCATTATGAAATGAATGCATGCAGTATACTAGAGGAGATTCAGTATCCGCTTGCACCCGAAGGCGGTAAACCCCAAGGATAATCACAATACAGTAATTCGAGTCTATGCAGGTCTGCCACCTAGCTTGACCGCAATGGTTTCAAGATTTGCTTAGGTAAATCCCTTAGGTGGAGACATGGTTTGAAAACCTTGGCATAGCTCAATTTACAAAAACGGGAAAAGGGAGGCTAAACGAGTTAGTTCGCCAACCTCTTGAATGAAAACTGAATGATATGCACTGGGGTGCTCCAATAGCAACCCATATAGTCGTACAGAAAGGTAATGCTGCCATGGACCTGATTAGCAAAAATGGGCAATATGATGGGATAGAGTGCACCAAGTTGAGTGAAACCATACTTCTACCATACTGAGACTTGAGTTGAAAGAATATAATATTGGATGGTAAAGGCCAGTAAGAAGTTACTCTTATAAATAAGCCCTTTTGGACTCCAAAGTAAAGGTATTATGAGCAGAACCAGCATTGATGAAAGGGTAAACATACTTCTGTAACTGGTACAATAGCCTCTTTGTGTCAGAATCATAGTCCTCTATGGCTCTGAAAAGTGTTCCATCTGCAACTTCATGAGCTGAGAAAGATAACTGAGTAGGGAGTCCACATTCCAAGGCCGAGAAGTTTGTTTCGAGCATATCTTGGAGTGATGGATAGGCATCAAACCCTATGAATATGCACATAGATACAGCATACATGAGCAGTTGAGTAATATTGCCTCAGCCAAATCAATATCAAACTCCTACCAGGAATAGAAGGGATTTCTATGTTGACCAAGTTGGTTGGCCATCCAGAGTAGTTTGTTCGATATTCTTGCTCCTCACAGTGATAGGTTTGATTTTTCTTTCTGAATCCTCCAGAAAAATGTTTCCAATATGGATTATCGGATGTACAATACTTTGACTGTGGCATCATCCACAATGAAGAAGAAAAAGAATTGAACATTAATCGAGCTGTTCCCTGGGACCTTGCCAAAGCATAAACATGGGTTAGAAAATATTTGAGAGACATTAACAAAAGGTAGCACAGATACTTAAAACTACTAGAAATTGGAGAAAACTGAGAGAAGTTGTACTACGATCTGGTGTAACTGAGTATAGGAAGAATTCAGATTGATGCAAACTAATGAGAGCCTGTGAATAACATATATTACTAGCCAGTGCACCAGTGACGGAATGATATTCAGAAATGAAAGAAGAAATCGGTCACCTCAGAAACAGGAAGCCCAAATGTGTTTCCAAAAAGAGTAGCTTTCACTGTCTCGGGTGAGCCAAGAAGAGGAGCTCCTGGATCAGATACGACAGTAGATCAAACAAGTGCACAGATTTAACCACCAGCAACTAAACTTGTAAGATAGGGTTTGGTGCCAATTAGTCATACCAACAGCAAAGTAGGCATGGATGTGGTCATCCAGCCATTGATTGTAATGTTTCGGAGCAATTTCAAGCTTAAGCCACTCCAGAAAGTAACGGAATACAAGGTTACCCAATGAGTGGCCAAATACTAAAGAAGGTCCACCACGAAGTTTGAGGCAGTTTCAAAGGTCAATCTGCAAAGAAGGCGAAAGAGTAAATGGAAGAATGATTCAGTCATTAGATAGTGGTATCTGACGGCCATTGGTTAATCCTTATGTACTAGATTAGTGCAGGAATAGCAACAGCTGACGATATGTGAAAAAATGCTTCCATTTAAAGATATCTGATGCTGTCAATAGCTAACAATAAATTTATCTACCAGTTCATAGGATTTTTAGATAGGTAATGTTGTCCAACAGAACCCTTAAATGGTAAGAACACCATTGATCTCTATGGAATGAATGCTTTAGCAGAGAATTACTGATCAATTCAGAGAACCATACCATTGCTGTACAAAAAAAAAATTGATAATCTCCGTAGAAACAGACATACTTGAGGTTATGGAAATAGAGGTCTCGCTCCTCAAGCATCGATGGAGACAACCTCCAATCGTAAGGAACAGCAATTATTGCATTTGCCTCGATACCAAATTGAATGCACCACTTAATCCACTCTTTCCATATAGAAGACAGAGGACCTGAAGAAAGATATCAATAATCATTTAACTCCTTGATGCTATTTGAAACTCAACATTTTGGGGGAGAAAAACTCTGCAAAAACGACAAGGAACACAGATGGGTATAAAGAAAGAAAAGGCACAAACCTGTAATGTAACCTGGATCAAGTTCAGTAATCGCAGAGAGAGCACTATCAGGTCTCGACTTGCACTCAGCGTTATCTGTTTGGTTGTAAGGATCAAGCATCATGCATTTGAGCCAACAATTCACCGCCGAAAGAAGCTGCAGAACAACAACAGGTAAGCTGACATCAATTCCTCCACAAGAATCTCTCAACAGCTCAGTAATTCGACATGGAGGAGCGATAACCATATGAATCAATCGCTATCCAATAAGAGGAATCGATTGGGAGATCTCAGAAATGCGGAACTAGAAGACGATCACAAAGCACACAGACGAAGCATGCAGGGAAGCAATTACTACCTTGGTGGTGTCGAGCCAGACCAAGTCGAGAGGGTTGAAATCGAGAGGAGAGTAAGGACAGTCGAGCAGGGACCAGGCTCGGAGCTGAGTGGATGCGAAGCCGGGGATTATGATTCCCGACAGTTTGGAGTAGTCTCCATCGAACGCGGCGCCACAGACGGTGCGGAGACCGGCGACAAGTAGCACGGCGACGGCGATGGAGGTGGCGAAGGGGAGGCGGGGAGCTCTTCCGTTCATGGTTTTAGTTTCTTACCTCATTTCCCCCGCCGTTTTGCTCTGGCTTCCACGTCGGCTACTTCCGTTCACGGGAGAAAGTAGAAGAAGCGAGAGCGGCAGAGGACCGAGTGTCGTTGTCTCGTTGATTATGGTGCGGTGAGTCCCTTTTCTCTCTAGCTTTGCAGTTTTGAGTTGACTGAATAAAATAGTTTTGTTGCTTATTGCCCGCGCATCAATTCAATTTCTTTTTCCTTTTTTCTCATAGTCATAGGTACATAGGAGAAGCTAGGGTGCTAATTGCTAGGATAGGGCTGGAAGTTTAGTACCGATATTTGGGATATACCGAATACCATATCGAATTTGTCTATATTTGGTGTTATCGAATACACGTATTATTTCTTGGGATTGAGATTGAATTTCAATTGCAATTCGGTATTAGGGATTACGGGATTGGGATCGGTATATACCGAAATACCGATCAATACCGAAATATAAGCTAGTATATATTTTATCCTCTCAATTAGACCCTCTCATTCACTACTACACGACCCTCAACCACCAAGTCCAAGAGTGTCATTTAATTATACGTAGATCATTCTATCTTTGTTTTACAACCAGAAGTCCCCATCCAACTCAATTATGACTTTCTAGTTTAAGTCACTCTCATCTCTCACCTAATCACTTGTTATTTTCATAACCCCAAAAAGCAAACACTAGTATTAGTCGTCTCTCAGCCTCCAATTCGTCAAATTAAAGATTGCCAATGCCAAGAACTTGAGATGTCACCTCTCCTTCATTTTCCTTATCCATATCCTAGCTATAGGCAAACTCAAGACTCTTCGCTTAGTATCTTTGCTCTAAATTAAACAATCAAATCTAATTTATATATTTAATTATTTATTTCAAATATAATTAATTTGGTATTCGATAATACCGATTGGGATGCTGAAGTACCGATTGGGATACCGGAATATTTAGGGATTGAGATTGGGATACCGAAATTATTTAGGGATTGGGATTGGGATTGACTTTCGAGTGTAATTCGGTATTCGGGATTTTGGTATTTGGTATTGGGATACCGATACCGTACTGATTTCCACCCCTAGCTAAGGGTTAGCACCATCCTAAGTAGGGCTGGAAGTTTGGTATCGTTATTTGGGATAACCGAATACCGTACCGAATTTGTCTATATTTGGTATTACCGAATACACGTATTATTTCTTGGGATACCGAAATATAAGCTAGTGTATATTTTATCCTCTCAACTAGAATATCTCATTCACTATTATACAACTCTTAACCACCAAGAGTGTCATCTAATTATACATAGATCATTTCATCTTTGTTCCACAACTCAAAAGTCCCCATCCAACTCAATTTGACTTTCCAATTTAAGCCACTTTCATCTCTCACTTAATAACGTGTTATTTTCATAACACCAAAAAGCAAACACTATTATTAGTCATCTCTCAGCCTTCAATTAGTCAAATTAAAGATTGAGAAATTTTACAATGCTATATAGTATTGGTGCTATAGCTTTTTTGCTTTTATGGTACAACTTCAAGTTGTACCTTTAACGTTATGGTATAACTTCAGCTTGTACCTATACTATTTTACAAATTCTTTTATGGTACAACTTGAACTTGTACCTTTATGTGATGGTACTACTTAGAGTTGTGAAGTTGTACCATAACATAAGGGTACAAATTCCTTTATGGTACAACCTAAACTTATACATTTTACGGTATGGTACAACTTTAAATTGTACATTAAAGCACCCATGCTTTATAGCATAGTAGAATTGCTCATTAAAGATTACCAATAACAAGAACTTGAGATGTCACATCTCCTTCATTCTCCTTATCCATATGTTAGCTCTAGGCAAACTCAAGACTCTTTGCTTGGTCTCTTTGCCCTAAATTAAATAATCAAATCTAATTTATATATTTAATTATTTATTTCAAATGTAATTAATTTCGTATTCGATAATATCGATTGGGATGTTGAAGTACCGATTGGGATACCAGAATATTTAGGGATTGGGATATCAAAATTATTTAGGGTTGAGATTAACTTTCGGGTATAATTCGATATTCGAGATTTCGGTATTTGGTAATGGGAAACTGATACAATATCGATTTTCACCCCTAATCCTAACTAACATATAAACTGTCCACCAGTATTTCAGATTTCAGATCTAATTGCTACAAAAGAGAAAGAGAGATATCAGGTATAAAAGGGGGGAAATTAAATTTTGAATTTATTTTGTTATTCGTGATAGCAACCAGATTTTGTGGGATCCTGGATACACGGTTTGTATTTCTAATTATGCGAAAATGGTGTATACATTTATTCTCCATTTTTTTATTTTGTGATCGGAGAGAGTGTTTGAGGGGAGGGATATTATATCGCCGACGACGTTTGCAACATAAGCACTACATAAGAATCATTACTAATTCTCAGTAAAAAAAGAATTACTACTAATGCTAGATCTGAAGAACACTACAAGAATTTGCAAAAATTGGAGAACACTATCAAAATAATGAAAAAATAAAAATAAAACACAAAAGCCATAGATCTAAAGAACACTACTACAACCTACAAAACCCTACTACTTGCAGAATCATTACAAATGATAGATCTGAAAAACACTACTAGGCCCTACAGAAATTGAAGAACGCTGCCAAAAAAAATGCCCAAACAATAAAAAACACTACAACTGTAGATCTGAAAAGCAAAGCTATTGTATATAAAATTAGAGATCACTATGTAAATATTTCAATCCGAAAATTTACAAAAACGGTACTACAATAGAGCTGAAAAACACTACTTAGTCTAATGAAACACTATTAGTCTTCTAGAATCAATAATACTCTAAAACTCACCAAACAGTAAACGAGATATATGTTAGTGTTATGGTATATGATCCACGATTGAACATCTTCCAACAACTCGAGTTATTGGGATCAACTGGTTCTTGACATGGTATCAGAGCCTTCTGTGACCGGGAGGTCTTGTGTTCGATTCCCAGTGATCCCCATTTGTTAAGCACATGGTATTCTTGTCTTCAAACCTGTGCAAACTTCAAGCCCTTGTGAGTGGCTTTCGTTTGAGGGGGCGTGTTAGTGTTATGGTATATGATCCACAATTGAACATCTTCCAACAACTCGAGTTATTGGGATCAACTGGTTCTTGACAATATATACCATATCTGAAATTCTAAACACACTTAAATGCCTCCAATGCAGAACTTCAATTCACCCATAGTCCATATGACGTAGGCAAGGCGAATGTAGACGACATAGGGGAGGCGGATGCAAACGACGACGATACTAGTGAGGGCAGCGGAGGCAAAGGCGTCAATGAGGCCGATGCAGATGATGACGCAGATGAGTTCAACGGTGGCCGGCTAAAGGGGCACATGCAACATCGAAGCAGAGGATGGCAACGAAGGCGATGTTGCAGACGACGGCGCGCGCGGAAGGGGGAGGCTGAGTACGCTACGACGACGAGAATGCAGAGATCGCGATTCGCGATAGTAGAGAACAGAGCCGAATAGAGAGAGAGAGACTAGAAAGAAAAAGAGAGGATGGAGAAAAGAAAATTGGCTAAAAGGAGAGTAGTTATTAGATTTATCACCTAAAAAATCGTACATGTTTGTTTCTAGGATTTAATCACGTGTATGCTTACTAATAATTCCCCACCATCAAAACTACCATTAGATTGACAGAAATATAAATGAATGGAGATGGGAAGGATTATTACGGTGCTAACCTATTAAATGGTTAGCATCCCATCTCATCCCGTGTACAATACAGTATGCTTACAAGTATATAGAAAATGAAATAATCAAATGCGTCGGTCGATAGCTAATCAATCCTTCAACAAGAGAGTCTATTTAGCCCCTAAAATCCATAAAATGGTATAAACCTCCACAGTAGTGCGTAGGGCGGCAAACGAGCCGAGCCGAGTCGAGTTTTTGCTTAGTTTGATCTCGGCTCGTTTATAAAATTTTCAGCTCGCGCTCGGCTCGAACTTGAATTTTGATAATCCAGCTCGAGCTCGATACTGTACAGCTCGGTAAATGCTCATTAACACAGCTTGCAAAGCTGAGTACAAGCTCGGTTCAAGATGAGCTCGATTTGAAATCATTCTTGCTAAAATATGTGTACACATAAGAATTTAAATGATAAAAATAACACAAGAAACTAAAAATAACTACTAACTTCTATACACATCTGTATTAACAAGATAATGTTTATGTTCAGAAGAGTAATTTATCCTTTCACAATCTCTAAACAAGCCAGCTCGCGAGCTTAGCTTAACAAGCCACCGAGTCAAGCTAGCTCATGAGCTTATCAAGCTGAGCATGGTCTAACTCAAGCTTGGCTCGTTTACTCTGACTTGTTAAATAATGAGTCAAGTGTCGAATGAGTTTTCCCCGATTCGAACGTTGAGTTGCTCGCGAGCTGCTTGGCTCATTTGCAGCATTAGTTGTGTGCCAGTGTACACGAATCCTTGAAGGGTAATTCACTCACTACCTCGAGGGAAAGTGCATATCCAAAAACAAAGCAGCTTCCCACAGCAAACCAGCCAAAAATGTTGATCCGCCAAATTTTTTCCAAGCTAGCAAGTCGAAACACTTTCTCTTGCAAAACAATACACAAGAAACAGACGGGCTGAAACCAACAAAGACCAAATCCCTGTAAAGTTCACTAGGAAATTAAATATGACCACCCATAACATCCAGCCCAAGTACGGGATAAAGCCTTGGGCCCTGCACATTTTTGTAAGCCCCAATAGCAAAATAGACCGCTTCAACATAAAAGTCAAGGCCAATACTACAGTGCCGCTATAAAAACTGTGGCACGTGGAGCTGATGTGGCGTTGGTTGGATATGTTTAAACCTAGTTTAAATGGGCGGCCCGTGAACAAGGGCCTAACCGCTAGGTGACCAGACTGACGAAAAAGTCAAACAACCATTTTGTACTTTTCCCCTAATAAATTGAGTTAAATTAATTGATTTGACTTGCACTTATTTTTCGCGTAACAGAAAATCGAACGAAAAGACACATTAGAATTCAGAAGGTCGTCTTCCTCGATCTGGCGCTCCTTCTCCGACGAACTTCATCATCGCTGATCCAAGCTCGAGTCTGAACCTTACGCCACCAGTAAACAACCTTATTCCTTCTCCTCTTCATTCTATAAAACAAAAAGGCCAGTACTAGGGTCCAAGCAGCCTTCTGTCTCGGCCGAGGTACTCTGTAGGCACTGTTCAAGACGATCAGTAGCCAAAGGAAGGATAACCCTCCCTCTTTGTCGTCTTTGTCGCTCTTCGCGCCCGCGCTCACTTTTGGAATCGACGACACTAAATTTGCATTTCGTTGGAGGGGTGTAGTGACTCTCCACAGCGACTGCAACCGGTTCCAGCTTTCCCGGTAATTTGAGTGTTGGTAGGTGGAGCAACTAGAGTAAGTTGAGGCTAGACAGTAGCAATCACAGTGGGATGGAATGAACGAAGTCAAACAAGCTTAAATGGACATAAAAGTTTCAGGTGCAGACAATTACATTGATACATATAATCAAGCCATTGTTCTTTCATTATCTCTGTATGTACTGTTACATTCAAATCCAGTAGATAAATGAGATTTGATTGTTGCAGTGGAATGGAATGTGCGTAACCCTTCAATATATGAAGTGATTATTGTAGTTCTTCAACGGATTTATGAAGGCTGGCCAAATGTCTAGTGGATGCTCAATTGAGTTTGCATCAAAGGATCAACCATGTGTAAATATAGTTTAATGCCTCCACGAGTGGGTTGTTTGACATGATGGAGAAGTTCCAGTAATATTTTTTTTTTTTTTGACAATAGGAGCACTTGTATTGCATTGAGAATCACAGTTACAAGGAGTGGGAGAAACACAATGAAAGCAAAACAACAATGAACTCAAAAGTCAGACCAATCCAAACCAAAAGCAAAAGTCAGAAAGAACTGGAAAAGATTGAATCCAACAGAAGAATCCAAAACATAAGGCTATCAAAGTGAACCCAGAACTCCTTGCTTCCACAACAATCAGCACAACACAAGCAAGGTTTCACCTCGCCCGAAACCAGACAAGCCCATGGCTATTGAACATTGCAACGCCATAAGCCGCCACCTGGGGATCGTTCAAAGACGACCCATCACAGTGAATCTCATGGAAGAGAAAACTCGGCGGTGAGCAGGCTGAAACCGGGATGCTCTGAGCTGAAAGAGGCCGAGGAAGCCGGAGGCATGGATGACTAGGAACCGGGAAAGCGAAGATTCATCTTCACCATCTCCAGAGAACCAGCGAACCACAACCCACAACACCAAAAATGACACCAGACCCCCACAACAGTCAACCGACAGGAATCAAGCAAACCAAAGGTAGAAGGAAGGGAGGAACAGTGAATCTGTCCACCAAAAGAGACGAGCACACCAACATGGAGCAGACCCCCAACAACAAACCACCATTAGAAGCTCCCCAAGCTGCAATTTTTGGATCCAAGGAGCAAGGCCAAACAGATCTACGAACAAAAAAAAAACACTGTGGATAAAACCATTTGGAGAAAGACCACAAGGATCTGAAAAAGCCAACAAGGGCAGGAGAAAGGCAGCAGGACAAAAAAAAACAGGAAAGAAAAGAGGTTGGGCTACCGCCGGACACCCCGGACACCCAGGGGAACCGGCGGCAGCCCTGAATAGAAGGGGGAAAAGTGAAAAACTAAAGTTTAGAGAGAAGGGAGAGCTTCATATTCAAAATAAAGTTAAGAGAGATAAGATTTGGTCAAGTTCCAGTAATAGAAAGCATCAAATTCATTGAGATTTGGATATAGTTATATACTTATATGTCAGCAATGTGAACATATGTTGTAGTCAGTAAGTATATCAGCAGGTCCGAGCCATGTGATAAGCCAACAAGATAGTTTAATCATCTCATGCCTTAGTTGTTGTGAAACTTCTGATATTGCATGAGCAGGTTGTTTAAAATTGCAACAATTATGATTAATTATCATCCATTATAACTTAGCCATTCACTCCTTTCTCATTATCTCATTCTTTTATTCCACATGATTTAAGTCAAATCGTATTAGGTCAACGATTGATGATCCATAATTTGAAAATTATTGAAATTTGCAATCGAGTACATAAATTAAATTTTAAAGAATTTTAATAAATGAATATTGTGACTAATTAATACTATCTATCAATTAATGATATAAACCTTCATTAGTATAGTTTATGATCAAACAATAAATTTAAATATTCCGGCCAACTAGCCGGTACAAGCTAGTTGAGAAAATAAAATTATGCCGGGCAGGGCATAAGCGAGAAGCGAGTGAGGACTGAAGACAAAGAAGCGCTCGCTGCCTTTTGTCTCCATTTGTACAGCGGAAGAAACGAGATAGAGAGATGCCGACTGGCGCCTCCCGCGTCAAGTCGAGACGTCGAAAGTCTCAAATGGCAGAAAACGACGAGAGAGAACGCCAAACAACGGCCTTACGCGGAGTCCTTCGCCCTCCTCTCTTCTTCTCTATGAAAGGATTCCTCCGCCTTCGTTCCATGGACTGTCAGTTCCGATCGCCATGGAATCCTCCTCCACCTCCCTCGCCGCTAGGTTCAGGTTCAGAGACCATCCGCAGTCGGAGAACGTCAGCGAGTCCGACACAGACACCGAGATTTCTTCCGAGTCCGCCGTTAAGGAGGATGAGGAAACCCAGCTCGATTCCATGACTGCCAAGGTCAATTTTCTTTCCTCTCTCGCTTTGCGGTGGAGAAATTCAATGGGGATACCTAATTGGAAAGTGGGTTTTCTGCTTGTTTTCTCCTTCTTCTTTTTCTAGGGGATCAAGCGTCTCTGCATGGAATTGCTGGAGATAAAAGCAGCATCAGATGAAGATTTTCATAAGAATATCTTCTCGAATTATTCTTCCTTCCTTGGGTAATTTTCTTAATCGATCCTTCCCTTTGCAGCCATTTCTTTGTTAGCTTTATGGGTATTGTTCTTAATCAATAGTTGCTGCACATTATAGCTGTGTATTACGAGCTCCCTTGTCGTAGTCCTATTACTGTGTTGGCCAAGATATATTATCCGATGTTATCTGGGGCTTAGTTTCAGATGTTTTCAGCTCATTGAATGGGCGTCGGCTTGTTTTCGTCACTATCAATTAGGTGGTGTAGTGATCGCTTATAATCATGTTCCAATAATGCTTTCTCATGCATGTTGGCAGAATATTTGAGGAGGTAAAGGACATTGAGAAGGAGCTGATGCAACTGAAGAATCAAGTTTTGATGCAAAAGAAGCTTGTTAACAACCTGATCAATGGCATTTATCTGAAGACCTTGACAGACCTACCTGAACTAGCAGTAGAAAACGAGCACGAAGAACCGCATCCTGTAAGTATGCTTGAGGATCACATAAATGATGTGGCAGACATGCTGGATGTACTTCTTGCGGAAAACAGGGCAGATGAATCCATAGCTTATCTTGAAAAGGAGGAAGATAATTTGCGCAGGGTGCAGCGCAAAGGTGATATATCAGCAGATGTACTAAAGTCATATTCTGCCGTTCTTTCGGAAAGAAAGGACATGCTTACATTGCAATTGACTTTGATTGCTGAAAATTCAAGAATAGCTGCTCCAGAACTTCAGAAAGCACTTTCTGGACTCTGCAAACTGGGTGACAGCAGCCTCGCAACTCAGTTGTTGCTAAAATATTACCATTCTCGCATTGTGGCAGGAATAGATGAATTGGAGAATTCAGAGTCATTTTTAGTTGGAATGTATGGCAGAGACCTCTCTAAACTTGTATTTGCCATGATATCCCAAGCAGCAAGGAGCTTTGTCATGCTTCATGGGAAAAAATCCAGTTATGATTCTGAACTGGTTCAGTGGGCACGTGAAGAAGCTCAAGTATTTGTTAGTTCTTTTACTAGATATGCAAAATCGATCTCAGATGTTAGCTGTGGACTGTCGACAGCTGTAGAAGCTGTCCAATTCGCTCTGACATATTGTTCACTCTTGGAGTCTCAGGGATTGACATTGCAGCCTTACCTGATCAAGCTTATTCGACCCTGTGTGGAAGAAGTTCTAGAGGTGCACATAGACCATTTCAAGAAGGTCATTGGCATCTTTACAGCAACGGATTCTTGGGTTTTAAGTAGGTATCTCATATCTGGAATCCTGAATGAAAACTACTCTTCTATGGTATTTGGGGAAGAATCAGAATACTGCTTACTCACCAATAGTGGGCGGAAGTTTGTAACTTTGTTGCAGGTTAGTGCATTTCCTCTTTTCGGTATTTAGACCTTAATGAATCAAGCAAATATATAATTGGTTAAGTTAGCTGTATGAACATGTGGTTATCAAAGCATCCAAATTCAATTTCTTTGTAGATAACTTCAATTTACATATGCCCTTGTCAAAATATCCTTGGAGAGTTGTTCCGTTACATGCATTTTCTTTTCATAAAGAATGTCAGACACAATTAAAAGGGTAGCAATGGGCTTTTCCAGTATAGATCCTGTTCTTCTTTGTCTTGTTTTTCATTTCTCTTGGACCTGGTTCGGACACAAAACCAAATATTTAGTGGAAGCTTATTTAATGAATTCCGACACAATAAAGGCCCTCTTGTTAGTTTTCCGTGCCTTTATTTTCATGAAATATAAATATGGATTCCTCTTGCTATTATCTGTTAGTCTGGAGATAGAATAAGGGAGCTGAAGTGCTGAAACATACTTTTTTGTTGTCATATCTTAAGGTGAACTTTTTTCTTATTCCTTTTAGGCTATGACTGAAGATGCTGTTCCTTTGGTTGCTCTCCGAATGGAAGGTTCCATTCTCAGAGGGCTTATGAATCTTTTCATGGAGTACATGTCTATCCTTGAAACAGCTATGACACATGACATTTACTCCCCTGAGAAAAGTGATTCAGAGTTTATTTGTGCTGAATCACTACCACAACAAGTTTCAATTCTGGCAAATCTGTCCACACTTGAACATTTCTACTCTAGCACCATGACCAGTATTTTTGGGGGCATAAATCGTATCAATTCTGAGCTAATGAGCAACCAGCCTATGGGTTTACAACAGCAGCAACTCGAAGAGTGCGTGTTATTCATCCAAGAGGCATCTGGTAGGCTCAGGTCCTTTTTCTGTGAGCAATATGTTCACAGACTAATGTCACTGGAAACTGAGTCGAAGCTGATCCTCGAAAGATATAGTGCTAGTAAGGATGATCCTGGCTGGGTTGATGGTGTCATGCCCTCTCCTGCCTTTCAGGTATGTTATCTTCTTGGAATTCATGGAACCTTTCTGAAAGTATAGTGCACACTGCACAATAATATTAGAATCTACATATAATTGGATTGATTCAATAAGTATAGTGCACAATAATCCCATTTGTCTCCTGGGACAAGACCGCTCTAAAATTATCTTCTCTTCATTCCCACTTAGTGTGAAGAGATTTGTTGTTTGTTCCTTTTCTCCTTCAGATTGTGCTGCGTGCATGTTTCGTTGTATATATTCTTTTCTGGTTTGTTTTCTTCCTTATACTTGCTTTTCTTCTCAATTTGTCATTTCTCTGATTAAAATCGCCAGGCGACCACTCTCAGCCATTATGACTGGAATGATGAATGATGAAGTTTATGAAGTTTCCCAATGACGTTTTCCATTTTTGGCTTGTTTCCAGGGGCTGTTCTTAGAACTCAAGAAATTAGAAAAACTTGCTGAAGACCAAGTCTTTGAATCCAGTTGGGTGATGGATTTAATAAGTGAGCTCATTGATGCCGTATTTGTCTGGATTTCAAAGAACAAAAAGATTTGGGAGATGGACGAACAAGTTTCAACTAGTTCTGAAGGTTTGAAACAGGTATATCCTTATTGTTTATGCTTCACTTTATTTCCTCTACCAGGTTTTCTTGTTGAGTGATCTTAAATATTGTTCTGCTAACATCTCTTTTTCTTAAAACCGATTTCACATATGAAGTTTCTTATGAAATCTATATATACAAAACAAAAGTTTGGCCAGCAATCATAAATTTACCTAAGATTTGGAGTTTGCTAAACTGACGGCCAATGTTCATGGAACAGTTTGTTCTTGACATGCATTTTCTAAGGGAGATCACAAAGCTTGGAGTATACTTCTCTGAGAACCCTTCAGCACCTGTTGCTCTGTTGGAAGCTGCATTCGTCTCAGTTGGGCTCGATCCTGACAGGTATAAATTTTATTTTCACGTGCTCGTCAATTAATAGTTCTCCTGTCATCAAGTTCCAGTATTCTTACTTAAGGTTCCGAGAGTTCTCAAAATTTCAAGGCCTCCCACAATGCCTTAATTAGACGGAGTATGGTATAAAAATAAAAAAGTCACGTACTTGTCTACTGCGTCGACACAAAATAGCAGCAATGCTTGGAATACAATGTCTTTGAAAAGAAATTCTCTTGCTATATCTTTTCTGTAGAGAAGCTGCTGGTGACGGTGATAGATGGGCCATAAATGCAGCAAGCGAAGCAATCAAACGGCTAGTGGAAATCGAACAAGCATCTTCTCTTCTTGATCAGGAAATTCCTGGTGTTGTAATGGACGAGCTGCAGGAAAGTCATACCGAGCTAATCAGTGAACCAATCAACGATGATGGGCAAAGTTCTTCAGATGAATCCTCCCGAGTGGTCACTGCAGATATGTTAGATGATGCAATGGACAGAGCGAGAATAACAGCAAACACGGAGCTAAGCAGTCAGCATTTGGAAGCAGCCTCAGATCATTGGACACCCTCGATAGGGTCTTCACCGGATGTAGAAGAAGTGATTGGCTACGAGAATGAAGAAGCATATGAAAGGTTTGAGTTTAACGAGGATGCAAGCTTCAAGCAAGTTATGCCGACTACCAGCCCATCTGCTAAAGCTCCAGAGAAGACAGGGAGGTTTCAGGGAGAGGGACGATTGAGCCGACGCACGAGGGCTGGCAAAGGTTTCATCGGTGAGCTGGGGAGTGATGAACTAGAAGCAGAGTCACCCTGAACATTACATAAGGTTGAGGCGGGTTTGATTTGTACCATGAGCTGCTTGCACTTTCAAATGATGGATGACCAACTAACCAATGCTGCTTCCCCAAAATCTCCAATCATCACCATTAGATTTTTGTCATGAGTTATTTTAATAACGACTATGAATGGTTACTTTCAATGTTGTTGTAAACATAATGATGCAGATCTTTGTTTTGGGGGACAAACGAAATATTTGCTCCGGAGAATTAGGAGCGGCGGAAGCTTTCACGGAGTCCGGATCTGGTGACTAAGGGGGTGCTTAGTCACTTGGCTAAGCCCCTTCTAGCCATTGGATGTAGAAGGATCAATCTAACGGTGAAAATTAGGGAAGAGATTTTTAAATACTGGGAGGGGCAATTCTGGCATAAAAAAAATTCATTAATTGGTTTTCCTTTTTATTCTGGGAAGGGGGAAAAAATCTCCCGAAGCTTTTCCTCCCGCGAGCGGCGAGGGAGATTCTCGGCGTCCAAACTCCTCCAGCGAGCAAAGGCGATTTCGGCGATCGGCGGAGCGATTTTCCTCCCGCGATCGGCGAGGCGATTCCAGCGATAGGCGAAGGAGATTCCGGCGATTGGCGGCGAGGCGATTCTGGCGGTTAGCGAGGCGATTTTCCTCCCGCGATCGGCGAGGCGATTCCAGCGATAGGCAAAGGAGATTCCGGCGATTGGCGGCGAGGCGATTTCTGGTGATTGGCGAGGCAATTTTCCTCCTACGATCGACGACGGCGAGTTGCACTCTCCTCCAGCCAACGGCGAGGCGTTTTTCTTTGCATGATGGATTCTGCTCCTATAACAATGGATGAAGTGGTTGATGGAGATAATGAACAAAAAACGGGAGAAACTGGAACTGAAACAGCAATGGATGTAGATATTCAGGAAACAACAGTACAACGTGAAATCGGTATGAAATCTTGTCTGATGTTTGTAATGATTCTGGTTACATTTTGTATTCTTAGTATGTTTTTCTTTGGATGTTTGTATACTTAGTATGTTTTTCTGCTCTGTTCAATACATTTTGTATTGTAAGTCTTCATATATGATGATTGTTATGTTTGTACAAACAGTGCAAACAGTACAAACGTATGGTTTATGCAGTTTGTACGAAATACCGTATGGCTTTATAGCTTTAGTGCATCAGTTTGTATGGTTTAATTATGTTTGTAATGTTAGTATTGTTGTGCCATCTGTTGCTGTTTGTGTTCTTAGTATGTTTTTCTGTTACAGTTTGTAATTTTAGTATGGTTTTCTTTAACAGTTTGTACTCTTAGTATGGTTTTCTGTTGCTGTTTGTATTCTTAGTATGTTTTTCTGTTATAGTTTGTATTCTTAGTATGTTTTTCTTTGACAGTTTGTATTCTTAGTATGTTTTTCTGCTCTGTTCTGTTACTTTGTAATGTGGTTGTTCTTATATTGTAAACTGGTTGTTTCTGCAGATGATGAGATCAAAATAATACCAAGCAATGAAAAAACGTGGATGAACCTTCGCTTTGACACAAAAGATCATGGATTGCTGTGGTACAAATGCTATGCACATGATAAGGGATTTTCTGTTAGAAAAATAGGAGAGGTTAAGAGAAAAAGCAATAACAAACCGTATGTTTGTAATGATTTTCTTCCATATTTGTCATGATTCTGTTGCTGTTTGTCTTCTTTGTATGTTTTCTTTGACAGTTTGTATTCTTAGTATGTTTTCTGTTGCTGTTTGTATTCTTAGTATGTTTTTCTGTTACAGTTTGTACTCTTAGTATGTTTTTCTTTGACAGTTTGTATTCTTAGTATGTTTTCTGTTGCTGTTTGTATTCTTAGTATGTTTTTCTGTTACAGTTTGTACTCTTAGTATGTTTTTCTTTGACAGTTTGTATTCTTAGTATGTTTTTGCAATATGTCAGTTTTGTTAAACCTCATTACTAATTTTAAACAAAATTTTCATTTCAGCTTTATTTGTGGGCTTCAATAACTATAGAGAAACATGTGTTTTTGGTGCTGCCCTACTCTATGATGAGACATCAGCCACATTTGATTGGCTCTTCATACAATTTCTCATTTGCATGAACGGGAAGAAACCGAGAGCTGTTTTTACCGATCAAGCGGCAGCAATTGCTGCTGGTATGAGGACAGCATTGCCGCGCACTTATCATGGGTTGTGCACAAAACATGAGAATAGAAAATAGTTCTAGTGCATACTGACATGGATTACCAAAAAAAAAACACTATTGGTTCCCTATTCCATCTTTCGGGCTGCATCGATAGTTCAAAGCAGCTTCATTCCCTCCCCCCGGAGCTCGCTTCTGCCTTTTTGCACGAACTGCTGCCTTCTGCTTCTCTCCAGCAACAACCTTTCTTTTCCTTCTCCCTGTATTAGAAAGCTGAACTTCCTTCCCCTTATTCTTAAGGTTCTCCCCCTTCCTCTTGGTTTTACTAACTTCAGCTTCAGCAACATGGGTACTTGACCCTCCCACCTCTGAACCTTCTACCATCCTTACTTAACAGCTACAAAAAAACAACAACAAAACAAGTCAACCAACAAATGCAACAAACCATACGAAGCAGAGTAATAAACTGTATAAACCGCACAAAGTGTATAAACTGTATGAACATGAGAAACAAAGTGCACAAACTGTAAGAACATGAGAAACAGAGAGCGACTATCGATGGAAACCGCCGGACGAGAAAGAACGCCGACGAAACTGACGAATTTGTAGACGAAAATGGCGAATCTGAAAAAATGGTGGAGACGGAGAAGAAGAAGGACTCTCTCCGTGGACGTAAGCCTCACACAACGTGAGGAAGAACCACGTTAAATAAAGTGTCTCCTTTAAATTATCGTCGATATTTTACAGGATATTCCTCAGCGGAAAGCTTAGGGTGGCGGAGCCGAAGCGCTGCTGGGTGAGGGCGATGCTGGCAGCGGGTCTGGGTGAGGGGTTGGGTCTGGATGGCGGCAGCTTAGGGTGGCGGAGCCGAAGCGCTGCTGGGTGAGGGCGATGCTGGCGGCGGGTCTGGGTGACGGGTTGAGATTTTGAGTATTTGGGGAGGGAGAACAGGGTAAGTGACGTCAGGGTGAATCAATTTAGGGTTTAGGTTAAATGAGGGGTAAACTCGTCCATGTATGTAAGTTTAGGGTGATAAATTCAAAAACTTAGGCCGGTTTACCAATAGCTCTGCCTCCGCCGCAGTGTATATGCATATGCTGGTGGAGACCTAAAATGTCTAAGGTGCGGAGTTGTGACATTGCTGCAAAATCGACCAACAAGTGGAAACCCGTGCTGCCTTTGGGCCGCGGATTCGCCACCGTTGGCCAAGAGCATTGTCATTAAGATCAAGTTACATGTCCAATCTTGGGGGTTAGGCTTTAAGATCTAGATAACTAAGATCCATATATTTATTTATTTTTTTTGACAAAGAGGTAGCTTAAATTGCACTTCAGAAAAATTCGGTTACAAAGAGGGAGAAACATCATGAGATCTGGAAACCAGAGGGACAACCTCAAAGACAAAAGCAAAAATTACAACATGATCAAACGAAGCAATGAAGATCTCTTTCATGAGCCAAATCCCAGAGTATCCAAACACTCTTTGCAATCTCATTCATCCGAGTGGCAAGAAGCAAACTTCAGCTCATCCAAATCAGACTTGACCATGGCAATTGAACATAGCAACACCATATGCCGCCTCATGGGAGTTGTTCGAAGACGACCCATCACAGTGAATCACAAATTGAGATTACATGGCGGTGGACAGGACTGAAACCATACTACTCAAAGTTGAAGCAAGGCCAAGGAAACCGCTGGCAGAACAAAACATGATAAAACATAGGAGAGCACAACAAAGGGCTGAAAGCTCACAAAAAGGAACGAACCTACGCAGAGAACACCCAAGAAAAACCAACCAGAAATCCCAACACAATCCAAGAACCCAACAAAGAACACCCCACCAAATCAAGAAAAAAGGAAGACAACAAACAACCACAAAAAAAACCCCTACGAAAGCCACATGGACAACAAAGTCCAACCCACCAAAACCCAAAAACAACGCAAAGGAGAACAACGCCACGCCACCACCAACAAAGTCCAACCCACTAAGATCCATATGGTGGCGGCTTTTAGCCAAAGACAGAGAGATGCCGAAATACTACCACATCGGCCACGAGACCTATAACCCGGGGTGAGCTTCAACTATATGAACAACAGAAAGCTATGATTTCACTATTTCACATCAAAGTTTGCTTGGCTTGGCTCGGCTGCAAAAATTGTTCCCGTGTTCAGTCTAGAAATTAGGTTTTGATGGCGGCTGCTGCTGCTG
Source organism: Linum tenue (assembly GCA_946122785.1). Taxonomy (NCBI): domain Eukaryota; kingdom Viridiplantae; phylum Streptophyta; class Magnoliopsida; order Malpighiales; family Linaceae; genus Linum; species Linum tenue. The sequence continues at coordinate 65,545,195 of CAMGYJ010000002.1, forward strand.
ATCTCGAGAGGAGGCCGAGGAATGCACTTTAAAATATCGGCAGTTGCTTCTTTCTCGTCGCTGTTGGCCAAATCTGTATGTAGAAATTTTTCCCCTACTCTTTTTTTCTATTTCATTATTTTTTTCACAAAATTGCTACAGACCAACACCGTCTAGGATCCGGTCTCCTTAATAAGGTTGTCAACCACTCTGTCTCTATAAGAGAAGAAAGGCTCTCTGTTTTCCCCCTTGCAGAGAAAAGAGAATCATGGAGGTTTGGGTGAGATGTTCAGAGAGCAAAGCGACTGAGCTCTTGGTCTCTGAAATCCACGCCACGTTCCTCGAATCGGGATTCGTCCGTTACACACCGAAGCTCCAATTGACAATTCCCCCCAACGATTCTGTTGACAATTCCACCTCCTATTACTATACTCTGCCTCCCCTCCTTGCTATTAATAACGATGACGGGATCCATCCGCCGCCGCCGTTGGTACAGGTCGAGTTCCAGGCCGGAGGAAACCTCCTGACATGTCGCGGTCATCTGGTCGGAAGAGATTCCTCCAACAATCTGCTGTCCTTGAACAAGAGCGGCGAACTCGCGAAAGCACTGGATTGCGGGGGCGTCTCTGAATTTCGCCGGAGGATCAAGGATGCGATGTGTTTCCCGCTGCTGATCGATATCTCGGAGGAGGCCGGATTGACCGGGCCCAGCTCCTTCTCCACCCTGCCGGACGAACTCAAGTTCACAATCATGGCGAAGGTGCCCCGTGCCCGGTACAACGCTGGCGATGATGGAATGCGTGTGCTCTGGCCTCCGGGGCCTGTCCTCCTCCCGCGATTACCAGCTGTGGGCGGCCAAATTCTCTGAGGAGGAGTTTGACGACCGGGAGGTGTCGCCAGTGACACTCCTCCGTCGTCGTTGTCGTGATGTAGCGGATGCGGATTGGAATTGGAAGGAGCGCTTCGTTTTTAGAGCGCGGAAGCGAACGCGATATCATGAGATTAGGCCGGAGCAGGAAAGGAAAGGGACATCTTTATACCTTTGCTGGAGAACGTTAGGGTACTACCGTACTACTAAGTGACGCATATTTTTTCATGAAGCCAGCCAGGAATTAATCCCAGTTAGATAGTGTTATTGGTTTTTTGTTCTTAATTATTATTTCCCAGTTAGCTATTTTCTTGTCTTAGTTTGTTAGCTATGCCTATGGCGCCATCCCATTTTAATCCCAGTTAAATCAATACCAAGTCTAATAACCTCGTAAAAGCAAGAAAGAAGAAACAAATGATTTACAACTTAGCTCACATGTATTCTTACACAAATTACATCCTCGACCCTTCCCCTTTCCATCCAAAATCCCGCTCCCCCAGTTTTGTATGGCCTAATTGTTGGAAAATATGTGGGTTTTTCATAGGGTTTTGAGCCTCATTTTAAGTAAGACGCACTACTCGATAGTGTTGGTTCTTTACGGATTTGTGTTCTCTAGTGCACGGAGATCAAAATCTAGTATCCATATGCTCAAAATGGCTAAGGGATGAATGAGAAATTGATGCTCAAAATTGGTACAAAAAACATGAAAGTGGCAAATGTACCACATTGATTGTTTTGGGAGAAACCCATGGGTTCCAAAGGCTATAAATATAGCCTTCCCCCTTCTGGAATAAACATACCAAGGCAATCCTTCTTCTTTGCCTTCTTGCTCTCTCCCTCAAGCCTCTTAAGCTTTTCTAAGTTGGCTGGTGAAAGTTTCGGGCCTTGAAGGTTTGAAGTAGTAAAAATTGTATTATCCTGGGAGACAGATGCAGTAAATTACCTGAGGATAAGGCGAATCTGTTTTAAGGAAACCGAATATCGATTTGAATGCGTGGAGTATTCGCCCAAAGTAAAAGAAGTTTCTTTTACGTAGTCTGCTACAATTTTAAAACAGATTCGAAGTTAATCTATTATGCTCTTTGGATGCAGCTGAGTCTGATCTTCCAAACCAGAAAAGATTAACTTTGTGTTGAGCAGAACTTTGGGAAAATTGATTAAGTGAATTTTTGGCTACGGCTAGTACTTTGTGTTGAGCAGAACTTTGGGAAAATTGATTAAGTGAATTTTTGGCTACGGCTAGTGGTTGCTAATCGAGACCTTCGTGGTGCTCGCCCACTAACATGTGAATTCACTTCCTTTCTTTTCCTTCCTCCTCAAAAAACAGGGTGATACATTTCGGGAATTGGGCTTTCCTTCCATATTTTGCTTTCCCCTTACTTTCTTTCGTTGGTAAACAGAGGGCAAGATTTGAGTATGTTGGATGATCATAGATTCTAAAATTAAGCTTGCACGAGTTCGATTCTTATCGTTTTGTTTGCTTTAACTATCACAAATTGAAAATCTCTCGACACCCTAAGGAAATATGAACGTACGTACTCATCATCTTAGACATTCATCAATACAATCAACAATATAATATCATGAAGAATCCATTTAGATACTAACCGTTTCAATTTTTTTTATAGGAATACTAACCGTTTCAATTGTGCGCACGTACAGAGCGATAATATTGTGGAAGGCGCCTTCTTTAAGTTCGAAATAAAACAAATTAAGGTTGTAGTGTGTCTGCAAGTACGAATATAACTGTTAGTGTTTCGGGAGTAGTGTGGTGTCGCCAAATAATTTTTTTGTAGCTTATAGGTTATGAGATTAGATTGTTTCCATCTTTTATATGAACGGTGTTCTATTCATCAATCATTTGAACTCATCATTTTGAGTTTAGTTTGGCCGACCCTTTATTATGTTTTTAATTTTTATATGGTACTAGGATGGAAGCCCGCGCTTCACGGCGGGTCGTTGCACTAAATGTGAGCTTGCATTGTATATATTGTAACCTTTATTCCGATATCTGTTTGTATTGGGTTTAGTTGGAAGACATATAGGATTGACGTAAGGAATTAGTTTTGTTGTTAATTTCATGCAAGCATAGTAGTAAGGGATGGCCGAAAGAGAGTCCCAGCTTGCATTGTATATATTGTAACCTTTATTCCGGTATCTGTTTGTATTGGGTTTAGTTGGAAGACATATAGGATTGACGTAAGGAATTAGTTTTGTTGTTAATTTCATGCAAGCATAGTAGTAAGGGATGGCCGAAAGAGAGTCCCAGCTTGCATTGTATATATTGTAACCTTTATTCCGGTATCTGTTTGTATTGGGTTTAGTTGGAAGACATATAGGATTGACGTAAGGAATTAGTTTTGTTGTTAATTTCATGCAAGCATAGTAGTAAGGGATGGCCGAAAGAGAGTCCCAGCTTGCATTGTATATATTGTAACCTTTATTCCGGTATCTGTTTGTATTGGGTTTAGTTGGAAGACATATAGGATTGACGTAAGGAATTAGTTTTGTTGTTAATTTCATGCAAGCATAGTAGTAAGGGATGGCCGAAAGAGAGTCCCAGCTTGCATTGTATATATTGTAACCTTTATTCCGGTATCTGTTTGTATTGGGTTTATTTGGAAGACATATAGGATTGACGTAAGGAATTAGTTTTGTTGTTAATTTCATGCAAGCATAGTAGTAAGGGATGGCCGAAAGAGAGTCCCTCCTGTAAGAGTGGTGAAGCACTTTTTTCAGCTGTGGTAAATAGGATGTGTGATGATACATTTTTTAGTACTGGTACAAAATACACAGAACTTGTACTTGGGAAAAGATCTTGCAGGGAAAAGCATATCACTTGATAGGAGATCTTGTAGTGAAAAGCATCCTGCCGAGCTATAACAATTTATGAACGCTTGGAATTGAAATCTTCATCAAGTCAGATGGTCTATTTTCTAAGGATTCCAGAACTGTCAGCATCTCTATCGCTCTAAGTTGTGAAATCTTTCTTTGATGGCTGGAATAACGCTCCTAACCAAACATCAATCCTCTGCCTTGTTAGACCTCATTCTCTTTTTAATCTAACATCACCACATGATCAAATGAAAAAGAAAAACAACCTATAAAATCAAATCAGCAAGATGTTCTTGAATGAGAATACAAAACTACATGTCCCACAGGTAGACCGAACTTAAGGTTTGTAGTTGGTGATACAACAATGATAAGACTAAATAGCAAGGCTTCAATGATTAAACAAAATATTGTAACCATATACGTGTTAAACAAAAACAATGAAACCAAAAAAATTTAAAAGGAGGTGGAGACCAAGCACTAAATATTTTCAATTAGGATGGGGAAATGGGTTGCTAACATCATCAGTAGATTTCGAAATGTCACATTAATCAATTAAATAGCACTAAACACATAAATTGCCAAAGCACAAAAGTACAATTAAGGCACTAAAATGAAAACAAAATATCGCCAAGAAGAGAGAACACTTCTCAATTTTGTAGTCCTACCTATTCAAAAAGATAATAGAGTTCTTTCTTAATCTACACATGATTCATATCTTATAAGTTATAACTACTAAAAGTGGAGCAATAGAAGTTCAGGAAAAGAAATCCAAGATAGTAGATTTCACTATTGGAACACTACCTTGGATGATAAGTTAATCTTGGCCACGTCTATGGACGATAAGTTAATCTTGGCCACGTCAGTCAACATCATTAACATTGACGCTCTTCTTCACTTTTCCAGTACTCAATCAGTGCATCTAATTCTCGGCAGGCACTTGGAGGAAAATTTCTTGCCAGGTATCTGATTATGTGAAAACATAATTCAGTTTCTTGTTTCTGCGTAAACTAATCTCCTTGGGAACAAATCAATCATTCTACTTTTGCGTATGAACATATTTACTTAACACTCTTTGCAAAGACTCTAAACCAGATATTAAAGAAGAGGAAACAAATTCATGGCCAACACCGGTCTAGTTGGCATCAACACCCATTGGAAAGCTCTCCGTGGAAAGCTCAAGCGAGGATTAATAGTTCCAGCCAGTGAAGCTTCTTTCATTTAAGGGCATCACATTTCAATGAATTGGTACTACAGGCCTGAAAAAGGAAATCATAAAGCCTACCTAATAATTATATGCACTAACCATCAAAATAATAATAATAATTATTATTATTATTATATGCACTAAAACCTGATCAAGTAATTTCCCAGGTAGGTTCACACTTTGCATCCAAGGGCACCAAATTTATGTAGTGATAGCACATTTAGCACACACAAACTACTACTTAGAAACCATAAGCTTAGTGGGGAGCAATCCAGCAGCCTCATTAGGGTAGTCACTCACAGGAATCGCAAAATGAATCCTTTCATGACCACATAGAGCAACAATCTGCCGACATGGTAACACAAAAGGGGGGAAAATAAGTGTAGTTAGTATCAACCATCCATATCAGTAGACAAACTGACAAAAGATTTAGGAAGAATATGGACAGAAACCATTATTACTGATCCTTGTGGTTCGGATCTTGGCCATAATCCTTAGTAATCAGATGTAACCTACCAAAGAGAATTAGCATACGATTTAGAGACAGGGAATACATAACCACCAACATACTTCTACTTCAAACAAATACCACAAAACATAAATGAAAAACTATGTAATCGATCACAACAAAAAACAGATCAACAGAAAATCTATTCAGAGAATAGGGGACAAAGCCAACAGAAAATCTATTCACTGAGATTTCTAACAAATAGAAAGTTACCGAAACTACAATAATTAATGAGCACGATAAGAAGCAAGACAGGTAATTTTGCAGACACCAACAGAGTATACATACAAACCTGCAATGAACAGTTACAAGAAAGGCTGCACACAGAAAATTCACATAGTTCTAAAGTGAAAAACCAAACTCGACAACTCTGTACACTACCATTGTAACCAAGATAAAAGAAAAACACAGGGAAGATCCTGAATCTATATCAGGCAAAGGATGTATACCATAATAGAAATAACTCAGGCTAATACAATATCTCCATATAACTTAGCTTCTTTTAGTACCCATTCCAAATAAATAAATCTTAAGTGCTCTTGAAAAAACATGTTTACTTCCATCTGCTGACAAAATGCTATTACCAATTATAGAATACCATTAGCTTAAGCCATACATAGCACAATCGAAGGAAAAATCGGTGAGAGAACATAAATTCACATAAATAAATCTCCTGTTTTTTTCTTTTGGGGGGTTTTCAGGATGTGGATTTGACTAATATTATCGTGCTTAACTCGTTCCTGCAGCTTAAACTTTCTGAAGAAGCCACATATACTGATATACTGCCATGTGATCACATTTTCTGCGGGTAATCTTTCCTTCCGTGGTGGTCGCTTTTGGATGGCTTTCTCTGTTGACTTGCAATTGTTTGACTTGGATCTATCAAATGTATTGCAGGTCGTGCCTACCCAAATCCAAACAGCTGGGTCCGGAATTTTGGTAGTGATCTAGCTTTTAGGTTGTTTGGAATGGGAAGTTCCTTTTATGCATTGGTAGTGATCTGCATTCCGTAAATCTGTGATGTTTGGTGTAGAATGGTAGTGTTCAGTTGTAATGTAGCTTTTAGGTTGTTTGGAGTGGTAGGTTCTTTTCATGCATTGGCAGTGATCTGCATACCTGTGATGTTTGGTGTGGAATGGTAGCTTTTAGGTTGTTTGGAATGGTAGGTTCCTTTTATGCATTGATAGTGATCTGCATACCTGTGATGTTTGATCTCGAATGGTAGTGTTCAGTTGGGTAGGTAGCTTGGTGTTCTATGCAACAGTAGTGGTTAGCTTTCCATGCATTGGTATTTGTTCGTCCATTCTACAATGGTACTGGTTAATGATACTACCTTCCATTTTTCGATTTTAGTAATGGCAAGAACCAAGAACCCCAATCGTGGGGCTTCAAAGAGCAAGAAACCTATTCGTGGAGCCTCAAGAAGCAAGGAACCTGTGAGCTACATCAGTCGTTAGGTACAAGTTGGAGGTGGTCAAACCTCTGCCGTTGTTGAAGCTGTTCCGAAGAAGGTTAAGGGCAAATCTAAATCACATGGGAAGAAGTGCAACCCTGAATCGATTATAACAATTGTCGAGAATGGTATATCGGATGCAACGAAAGAACTAATAAGTAAGCTCGGAATGGATTTTGTATTCCATTTGAAGATGAAGAGGTTTGATAGCGAGCTTCCCGTTTTGAACCCTTCTTTGTTGCAGTGTGCTGCAATGTATAAAACCTTCCGTTCTTTAAGATATTTAGGCTTTCTAGTCTGTTGTCCAATACGTCTTACTCCAAAACCCCTCCAGTGCGCGAAGTCCTCGTAGAACTTGACAAATGCTTCCCTATTGTCAAATCTCAGATGTTGTCATGTCGATTTGTCGTCTGGTACAGCTTTAATTACCTCAGCTGCAAAATGTATTACACGAACGAATCACTACCATTGAAGTAGCTCATACTACCACTAGCAAATCACAACCATTTGCTACTAAGAAAAACAAGGAGCAAACAACACAACTGCTGCAAAAATGTATAACAAGAACGAATCAATACCATTTTAAAATGCTACTCGTAAGACAAATACCAATCCAATGAATACCAATACAGTCATTATAAATTTGAATGCACTCAGTAGATACATTAGACCACTACCATTGTGGAGCAAGAAAGTAAGTAACAATACCAATCCAAGGAATACCAATCCAGTCACGAGAATACCAATACCATTCCAACAAAATACCAATATAGTGACTACCATTGCAACCTAAAAAATACGGAACAATTTGCATCCAAACCACACCATCATCATGGAAATTGCCCACCTTCATCAAAATTGTCGCGTGTGACAGATTCCTCCACGATCGGATCTCTGGCGATATCTGAACCTTTCCAAGGGGTTGCCAACCAAAAGCGGTGTTATATTTTTCCGTTCAAGCGAAAGCATACAATCATGTATGTTAAACTAGGGTTGTATTCTCACCGTCGTCGCTTTGCATTGTCGTTCCGTCCTCCTCTCCACCCGACACATGACTTTCTCCGAACAACTCCTCCATTGTTAGCCTTCTCAACTCTACCATATCTGGCGATGGTGCAACGTCAACCGCCACCATTTTCCCCCTTCGGCCGCGGTTACACTGCGAATTTCTTTTCCTGCCGGAAATCGTGGTCTAACAGAGCCCTACGGTGCATAAACCTCCTTATAATTAGTTTCCTTAATTATCTCTTCCTAATTAACTGCGTAATTAAAATGGTAGTTTGAATTAGAATGGAAGCAAAATATCCTTCTTATCCCTAGTAACTAGGGTGGTTACTAACTCTAAGTATCCACCATAACTAGGGATGGCAATGGGTCGGGTTTTGTCAAACCCAAATCCAAACCCATGAGTTTATCCGTGAAAAAAACCCGGGGTAAAACTCACTGGGTTTGATAAACTCAAACCCAACCCGCTGGGTATCTGCGGGTTCATGGGTACCCACGGGTTTTTGTCGTAAAAAATTTACAATAACAAGTTCCTATCAAAATTAAAGTCAAATATCAATCTCTCAGTACAAATTATCCATATATAAAACACCATTCTAGAAAATTCAAACAAATCATAAATTAACTATACAAATTGTTCAACACCAATCTAGAAAACTCAAGAAAATTGAAGCAAATCACAAATTATCCATAAATAACATGATTAATTGAAAGCTTCTTCCTTTCAATTAAGTTTGTTCACTCTCCAGTCGATAACATCAACTTTATTCTACACAATTAAAATGAAAAAATTAGACATGTCTCCACAAACATAAATAAGATTAGTTGTTTAGAATATTAAATATACCGAGAAAATTAATTATATGAGTGTGGCGGGTACCCATGGGTCGGGTTTATCTAAACCCAAACCCAACCCGGTGAATAGTGAACGAGTTTAAACCCAAATCCGACCCAAAACCCGTCAACACGGATTTTACCCGCGTTGACCGGGTTGGATCGGGTGGGTACCCATGGGTTCGGGTTTTGTTGCCATCCCTCCATTACTCTTCCCCTCCACCCAGCTTCAATTCCTCCATCTCAGCCGTCCACGTGGCGCATCTCGGCCAACATCGATCGCCTGAAAACCTCGCCACATTGGAGCGGCGAGAGGCGATACCGCTCGCGTTCTTCTGTTCCCCAATGACACCACGAGCAGTTTTCATTTCGCCATAGTAGTCGTTCACAGTGTTAATGGCGGGTGAGAATACTATTGGAAGGACAATGAATCTAGGGTTCCTTCATCTCCAGAAGCTCGCCCTCGAACTCAAATGCCCTCTCTGGTTAGCCCCTCAAGAGCTCGCTCTTTTCCGCCTTTATCTCCTCTAAAGCTTGCTCCTTTTCCCCTCCTGATCTCACTCGACTCCTTTGCTGTTCCCGGCATTGGCTTATGGATGGTAATACCAGGGTGGGATATTCCTCCGCGGAAACCCTAATGTGGTTGTAGGAATTCTCCTGTTTTTTTTCTTTTGGGAGGTTTTCAGGATGTGGATTTGACTAATATTATCGTGCTTAACTCGTTCCTGCAGCTTAAACTTTCTGAAGAAGCCACATATACTGCCATGTGATCACATTTTCTGCGGGTAATCTTTCCTTCCGTGGTGATTGCTTTTGGATGGCTTTCTTCCGTTGACATTGCAATTGTTTGACTTGGATGCTATCAAATGTATTGCAGGTCGTGCCTACCCAAATCCAAACAGCTGGGTCCGGAATGCCCTTACTGTAAGGTTCCCTGCGCTGATGAAGGTATGCATCCATTTGCTTTCCATGTCCGTTTCAATTTGGGGGGAACTAATCAAAGCCATTCCTTTTGGACTTCGGTCCATCTCCAGAAACTGAATGAGAAAGAATAGTGATGGCAATTTCAACCCGCTCCGCGGGTATTACCCGACCTGACCCGCGATGGGGCGGGTATTACCCGACCCGCAGTAGCGTGGGGCGGGGCATGGGTATCTACTTCCGCCCCGCCCTGCCCCGCCCTGTTCTTGACTCATTTTATCTCAATTTCTTACAATATCTATACATATTTATCCTATTTTGACTTTTCTTCAACTAGTTAGAGTCGATCTTTCAACTTGTTAGGCTCAATTATTCATTCTATTATCAATATTTTTCATTCTTAAAGTGCTTTCCCCTACGTTTTATTGTAAAAAGTAATATTTACTCGTATTTTTTTTGAACAACATGTAAGAGTGGGTCGACCTGCCCCGCCCCATACCCGCGCGGGTTTTACCCGCCCCGACCCGTAGTAGCGTGGGGCGGGACATGGGAATTGAGGTACCCGCCCCGCCCCGCCCCATTGCCATCACTAAGAAAGAAGCTTGCTTTGCTAATATGAAAATTGTGTGGTAGAGAATGAGTTTAGCTTTCAGGAGGGTAAAAAATCCTTATGTTTGGTTGCAGATAGTAGGCACCTGCCCTTCATCGAGAACCTTGTGACGATCTACAAAGGACTGGATGCTGCTTTTCATGCCACTGCAGTGCAGTCGGTTGGTTCTGGTATGGCCTCTCTTCCATTGATTATATAGTATAATTGTCAATGACCTTGCTCAGCCTTTCCTTGTGTGGCTGAAATCATCTGCAACTTTCTTTCGCCTTCATCAAGGTCCCCAGGGTTTAGGCAGCAAAGATGAATCTCTGAAAGCTAGCTTCAACCACAGCATTCAAGTGAGAAATTGCTCATTTTCACCAATGAGCAAGACATCCTATCAGAGACAAATTCAAAAATTTCATCCGCCTCTCCAACGGCCACCAAAGCAATCAGATGGAGCGACGTCGTCTCAGGGAAGTCAGGCAACACTTCGACTGGAACGCTGCTGTCTCAAAGCCACACTTCGAAGATGATCAATACGATGCCGTAGAGAACATCCAAGACTAAAGGAAGAAACGTCGCCGTTGTGTACTGGAGACACAACGTCTCTTTCCCTTGTCCAGAATTTGTTCCCTCTTTCTCTGTTTTTCTGTACTTCTTCTCTGCCAAGTTACAGCTAGAGCTTCTTGTCTTGTAATGCACGATCCTTGTATATAAACCCAATTGAATCAATGAGAAAAGCTAAGTTAGGGTTTCCAAGCATACCTGTTGTTATGGTATCAGAGCAACCCTAGCCGCCGCTCAACAATGGCTGCAAACCCACTCCCAGATCCCACAGCGGATCCCTTTTATCTCCATGGTTCTGAGCAACCTGGACTCCTCCTGGTAGGTGAGAAGCTGACCACCACCAATTACAATGATTGGAGCAAAGCTATGCTCAACGCTCTGGCCGCCAAGAACAAGCTTGGCTTCATCAATGGTACCATTCCTTCCCCTGATCCCACTGATGCTCTGTTTTCTTCCTGGAGCCGCAACAACATTATGGTCCTCAGCTGGATCCAACAAGCTGTTGATCAAGGTATTAAGAAGACAATCATGTCTTCCAAGCTGGCCTCCGAAGCCTGGAACAGCCTGAAGGCTCGTTATGGTCAAGGTGATATGATCCGCGTGGCTGAGTTAATCGAAGCCATAGGCACCATCAAACAAGGTAACCAAACTGTTAGCGAATACTATGGAAATCTCATAGCATTGCAAGATGAGCTCGACAACTACCAACCTATCAATCCCTGTCGCTGCACTGCCACTAGCCATATAGAATGTGCTTCTCTGAATGCTGTGCTTGGATATCGAGACATCAACTCTGTCATTCAATTTCTTCGAGGTCTTAATGATAACTATGCTACTGTCCGTTCCCAAGTCCTGTTTGGAGACACTCTCCCACCCATTGATAGGGTTTTCCAGCGTGCTTTGCAACATGAACGCCAACTCTATGGCACTCAACAAGGCAAAACCATCACTGTTGAGGGTTCTGCCTTCTCTGTTCAAGGATCCAAAAGACCTTTCAACTCAGTTAAACGACCTCAATGCACATTCTGCAACAACCAAGGACACACTGAAGACACATGCTACCATAAACATGGGTGGCCACCTGGTTTTTCATCCAGAGGTTCAACTACAAGCACCAATCCATCTGCTAAACCCCCTGAGTGCACCTTTTGCAAGAGAATTGGCCACACTGAAGAGAAGTGCTTCAAGAAGCATGGTTACCCTCCACCATCTCAGTCAAGACAATCCCAGCCTCGACCAAGAACAATGATCAATGCTGCTGATGGCAACTCCTCAACAGCTGAACAACCTGAATTCAAGCTCACCAAGACAGATTATGAGAAGCTGATGGCCCTGATGAATGACAATCTCAAAGGCAAATCATCTTACCCTACTCACACAGCTGCCTTGACTACTCATTATGAACCTGAATCTTCAGGTAATCACTCATGCTCACTACTACCAAATAGCATTACTGCTTCCCCATGGATCCTTGATACAGGTGCAACTGACCATATAGTCAGCTCCCTAACCTTCCTTCACACTTCACGCAAAGTTCATCACATTTTCATTAACTTGCCCACTGGTGACAGAGTTCAAGCCACCCACATTGGCCAAGTCCATTGTCTAAATGGTCTTGTACTTGAAGATGCCCTTTATGTACCCAAATTCACTTTTAATCTGATCTCAGTGAGCAAGTTAACAACCACCAAACCTTTGTCCCTCACTTTTTCATCTGATTCTTGCACAATACAGGACCTGGAGCTGAAGAGAGTGACTGGTTCTGCTAAGCTATCCAAAGGCCTTTACCTCATCAACCTAGTTCTAGACAATATACCTAACCACATCACTGCTGCAGTTAGTTCTCCTTCCTTAGATATTTGGCACTTTCGACTTGGACATGTTTCCCACAGTCGCATTCCCTCTTTACAACAGCTTTGTACATCCATAGAAACTAACAGCAGCTTACCTTGTGATGTATGCCATTTTGCAAAACAGAAAAGGCTACCTTTCCCTTCCAGTTCCACTGTAACTACACATTGTTTTCAGCTCATACATGTTGACATATGGGGCCCCTACTCATCTCCTACTCATGATGGTTTTAAATATTTTTTAACCATCGTTGATGATCATTCTAGGATGACATGGATCATCCTTCTCACTTCCAAAGCTGAAACCAGAAACAAACTAAAACAGTTCTGTACCATGATCACCACCAAATTCAAAACAAATGTTCAAACCATTCGTAGTGATCAAGGACAGGAATTTCAAATGACTGATTTCTATTCAGAATCTGGCATCACACATGAGATGTCCTGTGTGGAAACTCCACAGCAAAATAGCAAAGTGGAACGCAAACACCAGCATATCCTAGCTGTGGCAAGGGCCCTAAAGTTCCAAGCAAACTTACCAATAGGTTTCTGGGGAGACTGTGTCAAACATGCAGTCTTCCTAATCAATCGTGTCCCAACTCCAGTCCTAGCTAACCTCACCCCTTACCAAAAGCTCTTCAACAAACCACCTGACTTACAGGACCTGAAAGTTTTTGGATGCCTCTGCTATGCATCCACCCTGAAAAACCACAGAACCAAATTCCAAGAAAGAGCCAGAAAATGTGTTTTTCTAGGCTATCCATCAGGAATCAAAGGTTACAGACTGTATGACCTTAACTCCCATGAGCTTCTCATCTCTAGAGATGTTCAGTTTCATGAAACTGAATTCCCCTTTCAGTCATTCCCCACCCCTCAACATAACTCACCAACTCCACCACCTACATATCCTATCCCATCCCTTCCTGTCCCTGATGACCCTTCTGTTTTCCACCCTACTGAACCAATACATGATCCATCACCTTCTTCCCCCAATATCCCTCTCAACATTCCTTTACCCTCACCATCCCCACCTATCCCTTCCACTGACCTTCCTATAGCCATCAGGAAACAACCTAGGACCATCAAACCACCAACCAAATTACAACAATACCATTGCAACCTGCTTCAGCAGTTTTCTTCTACTGGTCACTCTCTCCAGCAACAGGTCACAGGTATTACCTACCCCCTCTCTCATGTTTTGGATTACACATCTCTATCTCCTCACCATATGAAATACATCTTAAACATTTCTTCTCACAAAGAACCTGAGACTTATGAGGAAGCTGCCCTCAGACCAGAATGGAACAAGGCTATCAATCATGAGATTGATGCCCTTGAAAAGAATCAAACATGGGATGTTGTATCCCTTCCCCCACAGAGAAAACCTCTTGGGAACAAGTGGATCTTTAAGTACAAATTTCTGTCAGATGGCTCACTTGAAAGAGAGAAGGCCAGATTGGTTGCCAAAGGCTACAACCAACAAGAAGGGATAGACTACCAGGATACTTTTGCTCCTGTTGTCAAGATGACAACAGTAAGACTTTTTCTTGCTATTGCTGCTTCAAAGTCATGGCATGTTCACCAACTAGATGTGAACAATGCCTTTCTACATGGAGACCTAACAGAAGAGGTCTACATGAAGCTTCCTAAGGGTTACAAACCACCACCAAACATCATTAACCCAGTTTGCAGGCTCAAGAAGTCACTTTATGGCCTCAAACAGGCATCCAGGCAGTGGTTTGCTAAACTAGCAGATTGCCTTGTTCAACAAGGTTTTGTTCCCAGTCAGGTTGATCATTCCCTATTTACTAAATCAGTGGATAATTCTTACACCTGTGTATTGGTTTATGTTGATGACCTCTTGGTTGGAGGTAATGATTTGGAAGCAATCAAACAGCTCAAAGAAGTACTTCACCAAGCATTCAGCATTAAAGATATGGGCCAACTCAAGTTCTTTCTAGGCATTGAAGTTGCCAGAAACCAATCTGGAATTCATTTATCACAAAGGAAGTATACATTGGAGATCTTGGAAGAAGCTGATGTCTTACTATCCAAGCCTGTCTCTACCCCTATGGATTACAAGCAACATCTATCTTCAACTCATTCTGATTCCTATTCAGACCCTTCATTCTACAGAAGACTAGTGGGCAAACTCATCTACTTGACTACAACTCGCCCTGACATCAGCTTTGCCACCCAGCAGGTGGCCCAATTCATGTCCAATCCCAGCAATTTACATTATCAAGCAGTCACAAGGATTCTCAGGTACCTTAAATCTGCTCCATCCACTGGCCTCTTCTACCCATCCAATTCTACCCTCCACTTGAAGTCTTTCAGTGACTCTGACTGGGCATCCTGTATGGACACACGCCGCTCGGTCACCGGCTACTGTGTCTATCTCGGCAATGCCCTAATTTCCTGGAGGAGCAAGAAACAGAAAACAATTTCTAGGTCATCGTGTGAAGCAGAGTACAGAGCCATGGCAGACACAACATGTGAGCTTCAATCCCTACTTTACCTCCTCCATGACTTTCAGATTCCACATCAGCAACCAGCAGTTCTCTACTGCGACAATCAATCAGCGCTTCATATTGCCGAAAATCCGACTTTCCACGAGAGGACCAAACATATCGAGTTGGACTGTCACCTGGTCAGAGAGAAGCTCCAGAATGGCACCATCAAGCTACTTCATGTTTCCTCCCTACATCAACTGGCCGACATCTTCACCAAAGCTCTTCCTCCGGCCCTCTTCTCCACTCTCCTCTCCAAGCTCGGTGTGCACAATCTCTGCCCACCAGCTTGCGGGGGGGTATCAGAGACAAATTCAAAAATTTCATCCGCCTCTCCAACGGCCACCAAAGCAATCAGATGGAGCGACGTCGTCTCAGGGAAGTCAGGCAACACTTCGACTGGAACGCTGCCGTCTCAAAGCCACACTTCGAAGATGATCAATACGATGCCGTAGAGAACATCCAAGACTAAAGGAAGAAACGTCGCCGTTGTGTACTGGAGACACAACGTCTCTTTCCCTTGTCCAGAATTTGTTCCCTCTTTCTCTGTTTTTCTGTACTTCTTCTCTGCCAAGTTACAGCTAGAGCTTCTTGTCTTGTAATGCACGATCCTTGTATATAAACCCAATTGAATCAATGAGAAAAGCTAAGTTAGGGTTTCCAAGCATACCTGTTGTTACATCCGATCCTGTTCCATCAACTCCTGTTGGAAGTGTGGGTAAAGAGAAAGGCATGTCAGATAAATGTAGTTTGCCTAGGGGCTTAAAAGATAACAACGAAAATGTGGTTGAGGATGGTGGGCGCAAAGCTAAACCAAATGCCCAGTCTCCGCTGATAGATTCTCAGACCGGCACTCAATCGTTGAAAGAGTATGGAACTAGGACTCATGATAGTAATGATCAAGGTGGTAATGATGTAAGGTTTCTTAATCCACTTCACTTTGTTACCTCACGAGAGATCCTACTGTTTTATTTTTAGATTTTGTGAAAAAATGAGTTCTAGTTAGTTCTTAGTTGGATTCTTATAGTTGATTATGGAAGTTCTTGACTTCATGACTACTTAGCATGATTTAAAATTATCTTCTACTTTGCTTTGTCATAGAGGTGAATGATCTCCCTTTTTTGTTGAGGATTTTTGACAACCGTGTTGCCATTTTCAGACTCCACAAAATCATGTCATGCCATTGGTCAAGCAAAGTTCTGTTGACAATCAACGACTTGGGGTACATGGCAGTCCTCCGTTTGGCACTTCTGAAGAGCATCTGTGGAATTCTAAGAGACAAAAGTTGAACTATGGTTCCAAAGATACAACTTTGCCTAATGCCGGTCGTTTTGAGGCAAGGGGTTCTCAAGCTGAAAAACTTGTAATATCTCGTGTTCACAATCCTGCAGCATCAAATCAGCTCCCTGCAACCATAAATGTTTGTGGATTTTCTCAGTCCTCTTGCGTCTCACAGGTCAGTGCTCTTTTCATTTGTAGTCAAGATTGTCAACTCGCGGGTCAACCCGGATCCGGTCAAGCTAGTGGATTATGGGTTAATGGATCACCTGTTTTAGCACGTGTTAGCCCGGTTTAGCCCGAAAATGTTATAATTAATTTCATATATAAATTTATTATATATAAAATTTTAGATGAATTATAACATATAACATTACACCAACATAATAATTCGCACAAAAATTTATCCTATAATGAAAATTCAAACGCACTTAAATACACCATATCATATGATATCAGTATATTTATGATTTTTTTTTGTGCGAATATATTTATGATATTCGTATTCAAATGTAAAATTTTGAATAATTAAATGACTTATATAAACCTGCAAAATAAAATGATTTATTAAATAAACAACACAAGAAAAAGGGGGAGTTAGAAAGCCACTTAATCATCAAAGCCAAAATAATGAAGTAGAATTATAAAAAATATCAAATTTGATTAAGTAATAAGTAGAGAACAATAATTAAATGATAAAAATTAACCCTCAAAAGCATTGCATCCATCTGTTAGTATTTATTTATGAATTGGGTGGGGTCCCTCATGTCCACTTTCACATGGACCAAGAATGAAAAGCACTATCAGATAGAAATCTGGGAACCGCTGTTGGGGGTTGACCCTCCCGGGTTTGTCGGGTGTTGACCGGGTTAAAACGGGTTTGACCATTACGAGTCATTTGTTAAACGGGTGTATGTGGCCCGTTTTTGTTACTGGGTCCGGGTCAACCCGCGGGTTGACAACCTTGTTTGTAGTGTATTCTATATACAACACTTTTTGTTCAGATTAAAAAACATTATTTTAGTTTTTACTCAATGTTGGCAATAGCCGGATGGAGGTGAGAGGAGTGGGGTCTTAGAACCCACTTGGAAAGTAAATCATGATTGTATACAAGTAGATATTTACTTAATGTGGATAGGTTTAGACATCAGGTAGGGGTAGGCACTCAGTTCGGTAATAATTCTCGTTTGAATTGATGTCTTAATGTAGTGTATAATTCTGAAATCAGGGTTCTTTGGACCGAACCGATGTCGAGATTCGATTCGAAATCGGTTTAGCCTATGAAGTTTGTCAGTGACCCGGTATACATCATTTCGATTTGGTTTAACCGAACCGATGCCCACCCCTAACGTCGGACCCCATTGTTGCAAAATTCACCTTTCATTTTCAAATAAAGAACACTATAATATAAGATAACATTGGAAATCCTTAATTTGCTAACTTGCAATTACAAAAATTTCTCCTTTTGCTAGATATAAAAATACCTCCTACTATAACTAAGAACACAATTCAACTAAAGACATTTTTTTAAGATTAAATTTCTAGGTCATCAAATGCATTTTATAATGTCTATATGTGTTAGTTTATTTGATTGTCTAATACGCTTAGCTAACTATCGTAATGTCACTTTTCAAATTTAGATTGCACGAGAAGTAAGTTACACAATCAAATAATTTAGTTTGATGAATAATTACTTGAACGAATATATTGAAATAATTATATAATTGAGTAAATATTATAGAATTTATTCATAAATAGGTGCCAAGTAAGATTCGATCCTTGCTACGCTACTGGCAATAGCGAATCTTTAATAATCACATAGTTGAACTTGTATATGTAGTGTTTGAATTGATCGTGTTTGCATTAAATCAATGAGATTAGCAATAGCAAATCTCGTTTGATAGAATCTGATAGGGATAATTGTGTTTTTGTTTTGGTGACAGATTTGACATAACTTAGTTTGGTTACTTTTGAGTCAATTGTTGAATATTGTTTACAGGTTGTTTGGTTGTTACGAAAACGGGGCTTGGCTGTGGAACGATAAAGAAAAAAAAATGAAGAAGTAATATTTTATCAAAGTAAAATGTAATTACAATAAATTTGCCAATTATCAAATGCAGTAAACACAAAGTACCATTACTAAATAAATATTTACATTACAGCTTTTTAAAATTGTGATTACAATTGAAATAAGCAAAAGGTTCTAGAAAAAACAAGGGCTTGGGGGCAGAAAAGAGAGGAGAAGAACAAGCCATTCTTATACACTTCCTTCTTCGGGATTTTTTCAGAACCATTTTTAAAAAATTACAAAAATATTACCCAGTCCACACAAATTCCAAAATAGCATCAATTTTTAAAAACCACACGACAGAGTTGCGGTTTACAAAGAACTGCATGGGTTAGATGTGGTTCTTGATAGGGCAGCCCAAAAATTGCTTGGGGAAAGTGCAGTCAACACGCACTGCGTAATGGTCCTCAGGACCGTTGGATTAGACGGCGAACAAACGGTTGACTGCGCGGGAGCAGTGCGATCCGCGTCAGGGATCAAGAACCACGCCCTGGAAGAATGGTTTACTCCTCAGGTTGCATGAACCGCGCCTTGGAGATGTGGTTTTGATGGGGTAAAATTACTAAACCGTCCTTAGAGGATGCAGTCTGAGTGCTATAAAAAACCCTCCTAACCCTCTTTGGTTTTTCTTTCAAAACCCGTTGAATCTTTGTTGTTATAACCTTTTAATTAATCTATGTAATAACCTTGTTGTTATTCTCTCGTAGGTTGGGGACGATGTGGATATATACAACCAACGATATTATGTTGATCAAGGACCTAGTGATCCAACCGTGTTGTACGACCAACCCAACCATCGTTCAAGGGATGTTTGGAACGATCTTGAGGTACATACAATTCTTCATAATTTGTCATTCTTTTATTTTGCTAACGTACTTAGTGGAATATAAATTAAATTTACTCATTTTTAATCGTAATGGTTGTTTTTAATAATTTAATTGAATACATAACGTTACTTAATTAGACTCTTTATAAAGAGATGCATGTCTAAGAAAATGGGATTTTAAGCGATTATCATAATCCTCTCATTCCCTAGGAAAATTGGGTTTTAAGCGATCATCAGAAGTCGGATCCCCCATTTTTCTGCCAAAAAGGCTACGTTTTAAGAAAATGAATACATCTCCTAAGAGTCTAACGAGTGTTGCATTGTATTCTATTAAATTGTATTTAAAACAACCAATACGATTTACACAATAATGTCGAGTGTTGCATTGTATTCTATTAAATTGTATTTAAAACAACCAATACGGTTTACACAATAATGTCATGGATTTATGTGTATGTGTAACAAATTAATTTTATTAATTTAATTTTTTTGAATATGTATAGGTGTAAATTATTATTCATTTAAATTGTTATTTATTTTAATTGAGTATGTTTGTTTTATGAAATTATGTATATATATCTTGGAAACAACCTTGAATCATTTTAAATTGTTTGTTATAATAGATTTATAATAAAAATATGGTTAAAGTTAAATCATTTATTTTAATTAATTCAGTTATTAAAAACCTTGATACTAGTATATCATAAACTTATGGTAAACGTTAAAATTTTTGTTAGGAGGCACACCAAATAATTCGCTACAGGGGTACGACCAATGTGCTCCCATGGAACGACGTTATCTTGCCATTTCTCAAAAAGGCACGGTTGGAGTCGATTAGACATTTTTCTGGTATAAAAATTGATCGTCAACTCATCACTGCATTGGTGGAGAGATGGCGAAAAGAGACACATTGCTTCAACTTTCGCGAAGGAGAGTGCACCATCACACTAAAGGACATCGCGATCCTAACCCATTTGCCCATCGACGGTAATGTGGTGTGTGTGAACGATCATCCGCCACCGGATGTTGGCGATATGACTGGTTGGCAACATTTGATCCACAACGTTTTGGGGGTGCGTGTGCCAGTCAAGGGAAGCGTTGATGCGACAGATCGCTTAGCACCATTGAGGACCAACCAAGTATCAATCACTTGGTTGACGAAGTGGATCAAGAACTTGCACGACCCAACAAAAGGCGGGGTGCCCCTGACCAAGGAAAGTCCAGAGGCGGTGAAGGAAAGATATGCTCGTGTGTATCTCATAGGCATGATCGGAGGAGTGTTCTTCCCCAAGAAAGCCAACAATTTAATTAGTTGTGGATGGCTTAAGATCCTCCTTGGTAATTGGGATGCGATGGGGGAGTTGAGCTGGGCATCCGCTTGCCTAGCTAATATATACCACCATTTGTGTAATGCATCTCTCAAAGCTGTGAGAGAGGTTGGCGGGGCGATGTTCATCGTCCAATTTTGGGCTTGGGAGCATCTGCCATTGATTGCACCGATCAATCATCTCGACAAGAACTGGCCAATCGACCATCCCCTAAGAGGTCAAGCTTATGGTTGTAGGTAAACTTCATATACCCAATCATGATTTTCATAATTCAATTTCGTTTGTTATTTAGTTATAACATTTCATTATTGTCCTTATTAATAAGGTGGGTTGGAGTCACAACTTGCGACAACCTTTCCGAACACAAATTGGCAGAGTATCGGAGGAGGCTAGAGCGACTTTTGGAAGGAGAGGTAACGAAAATACTTCGAACTTCTCAATTTGTTATTTTTTATATGTATTATCCAATTTCGTTTAATTTAAGTTGGCCATTTCTTTTTGTAGATCATTTACGATCCATACCCTGAGAACATCGTTCACTGGCATTGCCAGCAATTCTCTGGTCATGTCGGTCAATGGTGCACGAGAGTCCCTCTCATTTGTCATCATATCATGGAGTGGCACCTCCCAGATAGATGCCTCCGTCAGTTTGGTCGGGAGCAATGCATTCCTCTAGAGGTCCCTGAGAGTCAAAAGGCGTTTCACCACCGAGATGGTCGTCAAGGTGCTGAAGATTGGCCTTTGAAGTTGAAGAAATTCATCACCATGTGGGATAACCGACAAGATTTTGAGATTGTCACTCCAACAACAGTGCGTCGAATGGGGTATCATGACCCATACATGGATATTTATCGACAACAGTCGGTAAGGTATGTGACTCCGGAGGGTGCGGCTGATGGTGCACTGGTAAGTAATTATGTCTAAACAATTCAATTTATTGCACATTCATTGACATATCATATGAGTTTTAGCTCGCTAACTTTGTTACTTAATGTGATTTAGGTTGATAGGCTCGAGCTTATCAAAGATATGACCCATGGTCGAGATGAGCTCGTCAATGAAGAAGTTGATTTCCTGAGGAGAATAACAAATAGCCTACTTGGATGTGTCAGAGCACGGGGTCGGGATCATCATAGATACCCGTATATGCTCGAGCAAGCGCTACCTCAGGTAGCTGTTGATATCGACAACCCGCCACCGTCATATCGTAGAAGGCAAAACAAGAAGGCAAAACATTGAGATGGGTTTCTAAGCAAGGTGCTCCGTTAGGTTCTTTGGTAAGTTAAATCCTAATTTTCCTAATTAGTTTTTTCCCACTTGTTTTAAAATAAATTGGGAGCACTAACTTCGTAAGTATTTTGACTTAGGTGGACGGTTTGGAAATTGCGAAGAACATTGTAGAGAGTGCAAACTTCATTGATGCTGCTAATACCTCTTTTTTGCGGAAGCACTTTAAAAACCTCTTGTACTACCAACAATATCAAACTCCATTAGAATCAGTTCGCCCATCGAGTGACGTCCTCACTCCACCTCCAATGTGGACTCCTATGGTAACTCAAGTTAAGAGGCATCTGCGAGCTGGCCGACAAGAAGGACGAGGAAGAGGGCAACAAGGAGTACGAGGAAGAGGGCGACAAGGAGAAGACAATGAGGAAGGACAATGAGAATGATTATGTCTATCGTTAATATGTTTCTTCTTCTATTTGTATGTTTAATATCAAGTTTAAGTCTTAGGGGTCGTTTGGATCAATATAGAAATGAGTCAATTTGATCAATTGTCTCGTTTTATAAACGAGACAATTAAAACAAGTCAATTCGAATTACCTGTCTCCACCCCAGGTAATTGAAATTGACTCAAAACGGATCAATTCAAAATACCTCAGACATATTGATCCATCCAAAATTTTTACTAACAAACGAGGCAATTTGGTACAATTGTCTCAAAATGAGACAATTATGTCAAATTGATCCGTTACAATTCCTCATCCAAACGACCCAGTATTAATATATTCCATCTTCTAGTGATATGTTGAGTGTCAAGTTAAGTTTAAGTTGTTGCTATGATTAGTATTATTATGTTCAATCTTCTCGTGGTATGTTTAAGATCAAGGGACATACTTCCCTGTGCATTAATGTTTAATTATTAAGCTAAAGTTGCTACAGATTTACAACAATAAAGAGACAGCTTTTAGATATTTTAAGTTTGATCAGTAATATTCATTTGGGTTTTAAGTGGAATCTCAAATCTTGCTTTTTATTTATTTCGCGGAATCGAGTAGCTAGAAGCATTGATATCCTACAATCAATATATAGAGGTTCCGGGTGAGAACCCATTCAATTGAGTTTTTCCTAGCCTATGCGCATAGTTAGGGAGGATTCCTTGGTCATTTTGGTGGGTTTAAAACACCCAAATTATTAATTAAAATAATTAAATCGGATCTCCAAGACTCCAAGTAAAAAGAGCCATTCCTTTTTAGTTAATATGTTATATATATATGGAGCGCTTCTTTAGTCAAAAGTATATATGTGGTTCAAATTAGCTTTGCATTTTGCTATTTAAATTATGATTTAACCAAAGTTTGGGACATACTACTATACCATATTCACTAATAGGTGAACTACAATCGCTAATTTTCTAACCCAAATTATGAGATTCATTTAATCTTAAAATAACAATTGATAGTTCTGATTCATCAAAATATATCAAAGTACAAATAATAGGTGTGAACGCAAGCGTATAGCATACGCGAGACGTACGATAGACTTTGTTTTATATATATGAGATCATCTACTATACTTCAAATTATTGGTGTTTGCAACAGGAATGATTATCCCTGCCCAATTCATTAAAGTATAAATTCAATTTGCACGATAACATTAAGTATAAATCCAATTTGTGTCATAAAGTAATATGTATGAAAATATATAGGTCAAACTGTACCATAATGTTAAAGGTACACGTTCACTTTGCACTATAAATGAATTTAATGAAGAAGTATAAAAATAAACTGAATTTGAAGCATTGTAAACTGAATTTGAATTTGCATGAAAAAGGATATAAGTTCAATTTGTAGCATAGAATAATTTATTTTTTTTGCATGCGAAAGCATCAATCATATGAAGCATTGTAAACTTCATCATTATATATTTATTGAAATTATTATTATTAGCAGTTGTGTTTTATTGTATCCATTTAGCTAATTTAGAATATTGTTAGTTTATTAATATATTAGTTGTATAATCAACATGCATAACCACTCCAGTATTAGTTTTCAATTAATCATATATCATTTGTTATAATTTAAATTTTAATCTTTGAACTAAAAATCAAATTAATTATACTATAAAAAATTATATCCATTTTGACATATTTGAAATTAAAAAGTATATTAGTCTAGCATCATGTAACATCATATATAAAATAGAATTTATGTACTATCAATTCTTCTTTAGCGGTACTTGATATAGGCGACAATTTCTAGCTAATCGTATCCCCACCATCAAAATTTTGTTACATTGTTAAAAAAGTGGTTCATACCTTGCTTGATGTACTTTTTTTTATAACCTAGGAACCTCAACCCCACATGCCACTTTGTGACAACGAGGTCTATTTAACCTGGGTAGCACCTACACATGACTATCAGGGAGGTCGAAGCCCCAAAGCTCAAAGAGTGCCTCCGGGAACACTAAGTAACGGATCGGGTGTTAGAACATGAGACCTCTCACGTCTCAAGCCCGAAAGACCACACTCAAGGCCAACTCGCCTGTGTTACCTTCGGGTTGCTTGCTATACTTTGACTAAGCTTCAAATCTTCCTAAAGTTTACTTAGAATGATCATGATACTCCCACCTAATCTATAGGTTTAATTATTTTTAGTGTAGACCACTGAATTTTCCTAAGCCATTTTACAAATTGGGCAATAAAATCTATAGATATATAAGAAAAAAAGGAAACGTATTTATTGGAGAATATAATGCCTACATATTATTCATTAAGTTTCCAATCTATAAATATTCAAATTTGTCCGTTGGTCGTTGGGTTGTTGGCGTTAGGAGAAAGAACAAATCTCATTAAATGTTCATAAGACATAAACTCTACTGCGCGTAATGTTTAGTGTTTCCAAATATTTTACTATGGGCTTCTAAAGGAAAGAAAGTAGGAACAACCTATTGTGAAGATAAATATTTCATTAAGGAAGTCAAAATAAAATTTGCAATAATTCTTCACAACGATGAGTAAATAGTGTGGTTTCATTAAATTTATAGGAGTCAATTTTCTTACATGACTTTTGTTTTTACTTGGAGTAATGATTTTAGTCAATAAACCGGGTTAGCATGTTTAAAGTTATACCAATATCATATTTCCGGTAACTTAATGATTTGAAATTTTTAGGAAATGAAATAATACATGCCTTTTCGAGACAATTACTATGTTTATTTATATATTAATAAAATTTATCCGGCCAACGGCACATTGAAGATTAAATTATGCAATGGATATTGATGCAAATCAAGTTATGCATCCTACAAATCCTATATAGAGGTTCTCCTTCGGGAGCCCCTTAATTTCACTTTTTCTTGCTCCAGCGCATAGCAAGGAAGGTGCCTTTGGTAATTCCATTTTAATTCTTATATGGGCCTTAAGAGTTAAGACTATGGCTACCTATTTCCATGTCAGCTTGCTATATACGGGTTATAATTCACATGTCCATGCAATTTATTTCATTTTAATTCTTATGGGCCTTAAGACTATGGCTACCTATTTCCAGCTTGCTATATACGGGCTATAATCCACATGTCCATGCAATTTATTATTATTACACACGCTATCTCTTAATATGCATTTACTCGAGACACTTGCCAAGTGCAGGGTGCAATAAACCAACGTTTTCAGACGCGCATAGGATGTTGAACTGAAAAAGTTAGTGATAGATGCTTCAACGGTTAAATGGTATATAATTTTAGGTTAAGCATTGATATAATCGTTCATACGATATAATATAAAAAAATTATTACTACCCATAAAAAATTATAAATTAATATCATCTATCACAAAAAATTCAAACAAAGCATTCAAACCATATCACCAAAAAAAAATCATAATTTTTTTCTTATATTAAAGTCGATAATAAGAGTGACAAAACATAGTGAACAATACAAATCCAACAAGGAGGTTGAGAAATAAAAATATAAATCATAAATAAAATTAGTGATTAAGGTTGGATAGTCTTAGTTTACATTAACGTACTTTTTTCCTTAATTTTTTATGGTTAAAATAGTGAACCGGTGCATGAGTTGAACCGTGGTGTTCATCTGGTTTCATGTCAATCCGTTAAAAACCATTTGGTACATCTCTAACCGTCCAATCAAATGAAACAAAATGCTATTGGCCAACCGTTGATCCGGTTTGATTTTTACATGAAGAAAACCGATAAAAGAATCTTTAAAGCCTAAATTAAGTGAACAAGAAGAGATTCAAAATTTTAGAAAGATTACCTCATCAATTCATTAAAAATTTATACGACACACAAATAGCTAAATTACTTAATTAAAAATGAATACTAAATAAAAGTGGCATTACCTTGCAATTGCATTTATGCTATTCCCACCCAACACACCCATCCCTTCACAGTTGATTATCTGTTAGCTTATGAATTATTTCATATATTCTGCCATTGCCATTGCCATTGCTCTTTTACTTTCGCAAGCAAATCCTTATTCAAATGTTGTTGTTTTTACTAAATTTAGTATATTTTTCATACTCACTACCCAATTGCAATTGCATCTGTGTTATTATGTATTGGTAGTAGCTATAAATTAATCGGTTCACGTATATTCATGGTTTTGTGGAAGGATTCAATTGTATTTTAGTGCTATAATCCTTCAAACGTTGTTTCCATATTTACTTCCCAAATTTTACTAATCACACACTCAAGAATTAAGATTTAGCTTATTACATATTTTTTAAGTTAATGATATTCATTGTGAAACAAAAAACAAAAATTTGTTTCACTGTTGTTTTAATTGGAGGTTAGTCAGTATGAAATCCAAGTTGATATCTGATCTCACAACTTAAAAAAGGAGTTGTTTCGAGAAATTGGTTGTTAATCGATCCCAAGACGGATATTATTCTTTGTCTCGACACGATAATTATTGACTTAAAGTGTAAACTAACAACAACCATGTGAATTCAACTCTATGATTCTATTTTTGAAACATTATTAATATTCCTACTTTTTTCTTCAAGATGGTGATATTTGAGTGAAAATTCCCAAAGGGAAAATCAATGACTTTCGTCCCCTACTTGACTAGAGAGTTTACACTATCAAGAGTTTATGGCAAGTATGACAACGGCTTACAAGCCAATTCTAAACAAATTGGTCTCAAGTTTGAATCAATACAGAAGGCGAAGCATGTGATGATATTCCAGCCATACCAACTTACAAGTTTAATTTCATCTAACAAGATGAGATTGACAAGAAGTGCAACTAAAGAAAATTTCTTTCAGTTTTGAATTACTATTCTCAATGTAAATTTACTTCATTCTAATGTGTATACAACCAAAAACATTAATTAAAATTTTAAAATTTTCATTCCACAGATGTTGTTGGCCAGCTTATTCAATATTCGGGTTTATTGATATCTAACACTCACTAGAAGTATTACCAGCAATGATGCTCCAACTAAAACTTATCGAGTGTTTAATTCTTTTTATTTTCAGTTTAAAATAGCACGCATTACTTTAACTCTAATCGAAAATCTAATATACAATTTGGGTGCAGGGGATTGGTTATCAAGGTAAGTCTCTTTGATAGGATAGTTACCCAATTAAGTGTCGTCCTTGGCTCCTTGCAAATGCGCCAAACCGCCCTCTCATCCTGGTCATTACGTCATTATATGTCTTTCCATACAACAATAAGGAAACGTCTTTATTACTTTGTTATTACTAATCAAACCATTTTCAAGTAAAGATGACATTTAATTTTTTGTTTTTTTTATGTTGTTGTAAAAAAGTGAATGAGATTGACCAACTTTTCCTGTGAAAAGCACGAAAGCACCTCAACAGCTAATTTCAACCAAAATTGTGCAAATGCTAAATTTGTTAAAAATGAAGGATGGAGAAGAGGTAAGTATCAAATTGATTTAATGACCCATTAACTATCAAATGCTAATATTTTATGTCATATGTATTCCGTCTATCAAAAACAAAGTTGTCAAAGTTAAGAAGGGTGACATTATGCCGGATGTGAAACCGGTTAACAGAAGTATCAGTTTCTATTGTTGATTATGCCAGTACTAAAATTATACTTATTCAAGATCCACCTTCGAGTTGTGGACAAAACCACTGATGCTAACTTTTGTTGTTATTGATTGAGAAGGGAGATGGATTTTTCAGAATGCCAATTAAAAGGCTATTCGAATACACCGATAGAATGAGAGGATTATCAGCTGCTCATCTCTTACAAATTGAGGGAATGATATTGAAGTTCGATATCAAGTTCACATATTACATCACTAATCAATAAGTGAGTACACAATTTCCAAGATAGGGAAGGATGGGAAGAGCAGGATTCAGACGACCTTCCTGACTTGATCGAGATAAATATTACATATGAAAGTGATGACCAATATTAATTAGGGTAAATACAATATATTAGCCACAACTATTATGAAGCGGGGAATTATAGCCACAACTATGAAAATTCAAATTATTAGCCATAACTATTGATACGGGTCAAGATATGGCTAACTGTCCGTTACTATTAAAAAAGTTTAACGGAGAACGCCACGTCATCGGCCACGTCGGACTGCTTTTAATTCATAACTTTAAAACATAAAAATTTAGTTAGTATTACTAACGGAATTATTAACAGATAATTAACGTTTGACGAATAATTTGAATTTCCATAGTTGTGGCTATAATTCCCCGTTTCATAATAGTTGTGGCTAATATATTGTATTTACCATATTAATTAAAAAATTGTGATATTCTCTATTGGATTTGGAGTATATTTGGAACATGCACCCTCTGATTATTATTTAACAAACCTGTCTACTTTTCACATGTTGATTTTGCAAGGCAATTAATTGTGCATATCGTTCAGTAAATAAATTGCTATCGACGGTATACCATGTGTAAATTATACTTAGTTAGAAATTCAGTATATAGTTTTTTCAAATTTTATATCATGCACAGATGATAGTCAGTTGTATTCTTTAACTTTGACAAACGTATTTAATTGTATGACTTAAAACTCAAGAGGAACTTTCGTTTATTACTCACAATCATGCATGCATTTGTATACTTGGTTGTATTATCAAGTCTATACGTCTTCAATTCTTATACCATGTTCAAATATATGCCTTCAATTTTTAAACCATGCACAAATTACAATCAGTTGTATTCTTTAATGCATGCATTTGTATACTTGGTTGTATTATCAAGTCTATACGTCTTCAATTCTTATACCATGTTCAAATACATGCCTTCAATTTTTAAACCATGCACAAATGACAATCAGTTGTATTCTTTAATCTATGGGCAAATGCATGTAGTTTATAACATAAAACTCCAATGTAACTTTGCTTCCTTATACACTAACATGCAAGTAATTGTATCCACCTACAATTTTAACTCTAAGATATTTTAAACACCTATGATAATAGAAAATCACACCATATATTGCGCTTTTGAATGTCTATCATCATAATTCATAATATTAATGCAAGAGAACAAGAATGATACTGTTAATGGTGGATGTAGTATCTTTGGTGCTAGAGATGACGATGATCTTGAGAAGAAGAAAGACATTGTTCATGATGAAGATACAAGTACCAGTGATGAGGAGAAAGAACAAATTATACATATTGTTCAAAATTAAATTCTACTCCAATAAAAATGATGATTGGTATTTTTATATAGTTTACTATAAAATATTTGTTCTCAATAAAAATTAGAAAAAGGAAGAGATTATTGAGATACAAGAGAAAAAAGAAGAAGAAATTGATAGTGGAGATAATTGCATCACTAACTCAAATGAACACATCAATATTGGTGCAGATGATGATGTTACTCATGACGGGGAAGTGCAAACAAGCCAAAAAGAAAATGTGCAGTGATCTCTGAGAATAAGGAGTAACCAGAAGCGTGATTTTAAAATGTGTTTAGGAGTAGGTTAGGGTTTGTCTTTCATTTTCTTATAAGATTTTCAGTCGATGAATTAGTTACAATGTCCGAAAAACTATGATATTGATCATTTTTAATAATTTGAATACTCTTATTCTACCATTCAATTTGAATGTTTCAAGTATTTGAATAATTTAGATTTTTTTATACTATCAAAATCCGTGTATCTCACATATAATTTGATAATACTGTTTATGTGATTGGTAACTAAATCCGGCCAACTGGCCGGGCCTGTGACTAGTTATCAAGATCATCGCCCTAGTTGTAGGTTACAACGTATACTTGATCACTAGCTCCACAATGGTTAGGTGCTCGAGTTATTTTCTGCCTTCGTGCTTATTGTTTTGCTAACTCTTCAAGTAAGCGGGCAATTCAGTAGCATATGTAAGCCTACTTTTTTTACCAGGTATTTTAAATTTTCCGTTTTCATTAGAAAAATAGAAAAAATAATTTTCGTCAATGTTATAATAATTTTCGTTTTGTTTTCTTCTATATTTTTTAAAATATAAAAAAAACAATTCGTCAAAATAGAAAGAAATTTTGTTTTTGGTTTTGTCTGAAGTTTTATTTGAAGTTGTTTTAGGCCTGCCACAAACTAATATGTTGTTCCTAAATTGTAAATTTGTGTCTTGTGTTAGGTTGTTAAATTTTCTAGATTCATTGATTAAAAGTAATATGAGCAGTGAACATGATTGTAGAGCTGAATAGCTATTTGCCGCCCGTATATTTACTATTTGCCGCCCACAATTTAAATGAAAATGTCTATTTTGCCCTCATCGAATTAAAACCTAATTGAAAACTAATCATCGTTTTGCTGCCGCCGCCGTGCACTGGAATCGGTGGCCGAAGTTTGCTGTCGCCGCTGGAGAAAGAATGGAACCACCAGCCTTATCTTTCTCTTTTATCTTCCTCAAATCCCGACTACGAATAAAACTCAACTACCTTCGAGGATTCCTACACCATCTTCATCCGCTTTCCGAGCTGTCGATTTCCTTGTTTCTCTGTGGCGGCTGCGGCGAGGATACACAGCGGGAGAAAAACCTGGCCGGATAGGACGGAGATGGGTGATCGTTGCCAGACTACGGATGGAGATGGATGGTCCGACCACCGGCAACGGACGGGGTCCGCAAGACGGCGTCGGACGGGGTTCGCAAGACGGCGACGGACGGGGTCCGACCGACCGCGACGGACGGGGTCCGACCGACCGCGTCGGACGGGGTCCGACCACCCGCGTCGGACCGGTGCCTAGCGTACGATCTCGGCGTCGGACCTGTCGCCGGTGACTTTTTGTATTATTAATGGCAATCCAACCATTTTCCTTAAAGAAACCGTATGTGAATATTGGTTCAAATAACAACCGAGAATTCATTCCCTAATTAAATCCTTAATTTTTATTTATATTTGTTGGTAATTGCCACCGAAGGATTCCTCTTTTTGCTGCTGCTTTTACTAATTAATTAGGGGATATAATTTCCAATTAAAACCGAAAATCCATTTTCCTAATTAACAACCGGGAATTCATTCCCTAATTAAATCCTTAATTGTATTTCCCTAATTAACCAATATCTAATTGTATTTTCCTAATTAAGAGCCGAACAAAACTTCCTAAAAAAAGGGATAATGATTATTTCCATAATTAATCCTATTTGTTCCATAACCAAATCTCCGTAAACCAATTCCATCGCCGGCAGAATCGCCAACGGGGAGCAAGGTGGTCCGCCCGCCGAGATCGGACGGGGTCCGACCGCCGGCGTCGGACGGGGCCCGACCGCCGGCGTTGATGGCTGTGATGGTTTGGTGCTTGCCGCGGTGGTGATCTGGCGGTGGTGGCGACGCCGGCGGTTTGGCGACGGTGGTGGAGTGGCGCCGGCGGCAGCAGTAGTGGCGGGGCCGGCGGTGGTCTATTGTCGGTGGCAGTAGTGGTCGTTGGTGTTGTGGTGGAATGTGGATTTGTGTTATAAAAAATGGATAAAGGGTAAAAATGTCATTTTAGTTTAATTTACGGGCGGCAAATAGTAAAGGCATGGGCGGCAAATAGTACGCCTCTTGTAGAGGATGACTAAACAAGTCATTAGATGAAAAACATCTTTAGGTATTTTTGAAAAATATCACATATTAATAAGAACTACTAAATTAGGATAAATTTTTGAAATTAGACAAATAAATATATAGCCACTGAAAGCATAATCAAAGCATCACATATGAATCAATTTTACCACACACTTTACATGGACTTTGTTCTCAATGCACTAAATAAATTGTGAGCCCTGAAAATGATTAGAACGGGTTACCTCATTTGTTGTACTAATTTCGAATGCATGGAGAGTATCTAGTTTAACTCCTTGATTGCATAACACTCGACATAAGAGTTCAAAACACACAAAACAAAAGGATTGATAATGGATACAAGCTAGTGCTTATGTTCTACATTAGTATCCAAATTTAAAATAAAAATAAAAAAAGATAAACATAATCCACAAATAGATAGAGACTGCCTACTAATGTCCACCACCTCCTGGTCCTTACCTTGGGGAGAAGTTATCAAACTTCTTATTTGTAACACCCCGACTTTTGGACTCGGAATCAACCCAAAATAAATTCACGGTTGAATCATTAATTAGATATGAAAACTCGAGCCAACACGATATCTAAAACTACGTCATTTTATTATGCACCTTAAATCAAGCGGTGAGATGTCTCGAGCACCATTGGAGGACTAAATTTATCATATGTAGCTGACGAATACGGTGGAGGATTAATTGGGTAAAAATTCCATTAATGCTGGTCATTAAAAGTGGGATAAATTAACTGATCCTAACCGGGTAAAACAAACAAAGAGTGGCCATAAGTAGGGATGACAAAAATATCCGTAACCGTGGATATCCACCCGAATCCGGCCTAATTGGGTAGGGTAAAACCCGAACCCGAAGGACATTTAATGGGTACGGGTAAAACCCGAACCCGAATATTGCGGGTAATGGGTGGGCATGGGTTTCTAACTATCCAACCCGAACCCGCCCGACTATACGCATGCATATGTATTTTGTCTAGAAATAGTTATTATTTTTCTCTAACATATTTTATATTTAGCATATAAATATAATATTTTCATGAAATTGTGTTGTTTTAGTTAATTTTCTTCATTCTAGTGAACTATTGTCGTACTTTTTCTTTTACGTAATGTGAGAACACGCGTGAATGTTAACATATTGGTTGGAGTTATGAAGAGAAATTATTATCCATGGATAACCGTGGATACCCGAAACCCGAACGGGTATGGGCATGGTTTTAATTTTCTACCCGTTTCACATGTGGGTATGGGTATGGGTAAAACCCGAACTACTTTGGGTAGGGTAACGGATATACACTATCCGTCCCTGACCCGACCCATTGCCATCCCTAGCCATAAGGGACCCTAAAGCAAAGACCGGAAATCAAGAGTCGTGTCTCAACTTGCCTCTCCCACCCCCGCAAGAAACCAAAGATCCGACACTGCGGCAGCCGGCAAGTAAGAGAGAGAGAGAGAGGGCCTTCTTATGGGAAAAAATCCAAAAGTACCACTGTTTAAAAAAAAAATTCCAAAAATACCACTCAATCCCAAAAAATTCCAAAAATACCACCCTTTTTCAAAAACCGCCACCCCACCCAGCGGTTTGGTCGAAAACCACTTGTCGGGGGCGCGGTTTTGGACCAAACCGCGGGCCTAGGGGGCGGTTATAAAAAAAAAAAAAAAAATTGGACCAAAACCGCTGGGTGGGGTGGCGGTTTGGCCCAAAACCGCCACCCCAACCAGCGGTTTGGTCCAAAAATTCGGTCGAAACTTCAAACGAACGTAACTTTGCACTCGGGTATCCGATCGTAGCGATTCTTTTTTTTATTTCGCATAACTTTTCAAGATCTACAACTTTTACTAGGATGAAATTTTCAAAACAGGAACTATTTGTGGATATACGGGACCTTGAGAATAACTTTACCTTTACTTTTCAGAAATCCATGTGCATTTTGAAATTATGATTATATTAAAAGTTGTAGATCTTGAAAAGTTATGCGGAATAAAAAAAAAATTCATGACATTCGGATTTTGGAGCACAAAGTTATGGCCGCCCAAAGTTTGACGAAATAAAAAAAAATGCCGTTCGGGGTGGCAAATGACGTTTTTTTGAGACGAAGACGGAACCCGACTGTTTGAGACTTGCAAGATCTCAAAAAGTGATTCGGATTCAAAAAATGGAGGCCGCAAACTTTTTGAGATCTTGCAAGCCGCAAACCGCCGGGTCTCGCCTTTCGTCAAACTTTGGGCGGCCATAACTTTGTGCTCCAAACTCCGAATGTTATGAACTTTTTTTTGATTCCGCATAACTTTTCAAGATCTACAACTTTTAATATAATCATAATTTCAAAATGTACATGGATTTCTGAAAAGTAAAGGTAAAGTTATTCTCAAGGTCCCGTATATCCATAAATAGTTCCTATTTTGAAAATTTCATCCTAGTAAAAGTTGTATATCTTGAAAAGTTATGCGAAATGAAAAAAAAAATCGCTACGATCGGATACCCGAGTGAAAAGTTACGTTCGTTTGAAGTTTCGACCGAACTTTTGGACCAAACCGCTGGTTGGGGTGGCGGTTTTGGGCCAAACCGCCACCCCACCCAGCGGTTTTGGTCCAATTTGTTTTTTTTTTTATAACCGCCCCCTAGGCCCGCGGTTTGGTCCAAAACCGCGCCCCGACAAGCAGTTTTCGACCAAACCGCTGGGTGGGGTGGC
Organism: Linum tenue; assembly: GCA_946122785.1. Lineage (NCBI taxonomy): Eukaryota > Viridiplantae > Streptophyta > Magnoliopsida > Malpighiales > Linaceae > Linum > Linum tenue. The sequence continues at coordinate 65,579,772 of CAMGYJ010000002.1, forward strand.
GGTTTTTGAAAAAGGGTGGTATTTTTGGAATTTTTTGGGGTTGGGTGGTATTTTTGGAAATTTTTTTCTAAACAGTGGTACTTTTGGATTTTTCCCCTTCTTATGGTACTCTTGCTTGACGATAATAGAGACTCGGTCAAGGTCAAAAGATGACCCATGTACATCAGCGAATTATTCACCAAGCGGACGCCAATTGAAAAGAGAGGGTTAAAGAAGGTGGTACATAGATTTCTTGGAAAATTCACGCACGCAAATCTTTGGATACGCTTCTTGAACGCTCTCGAGTAGAAAACTTCTTTGATGGCGAATCAACCCCAAATTATCTTACAACTGCTCCTAAGAAATAACAAAGCAAGAAACTAAATTGGCTTTCAATCTTCTCATGATATTAAATGAATGAACTAGTACATATTTATAGGCACATAAGCCTCTATCTTTTTCTATCTAGAACATGACTCATATTCTATAAGGAAGCTACTAACAATAACCAAATCCTACTTGGACAAGGAAACTACTACTACTAATAATAATAATAAAACAGTAAGGATACTAGGCACAAATAATAAGCCAATTGCTACGATGACCCAATTCTCGTAACAATCCCCCCCCCTCCCCCCTCTTAGCACAATCTTGCCGTCAAGGTTGGTCTTCTTCTTGGAAGAACTCTCAACCTGGATCAATAAAGAAGAAGCTTCCTCGCAATTTGTAGTAAACGGCAATGAGCTCTTCTTTACGTTTGCAATACTTCCAGTCTAGTTTGAACTCATCATTAAATGCTCGCTTGATGGCTCCAACGCAAGTAGGCTCCTTAATATTGAACTTTTCTCCAACGACGGTGGAAGGATACATTCTTCTACTGCTTCTGCGTCCCAGCTCACCAGTTGGACCTCCTACTCCACCGAAGAGTACCATCTGCAGTGAGAGCCAAAGCTCCCCATTTGGGAATGATTGCATATATCGATCCCCACCGTCACTGTTGTTGCCATTCAGATTGCCGCCGACCACGCCTTGCCCTATTTCGTGACTGTCGCGGACTAGGTGGTCGACTGGTCGTCGCTCGACCCGTGCCAGCTCCCTTGAGTTGGCTAAGGTTCTGTGGGAAACATAATTATTTGCAGTTTTTGGTTATTTCGTATTAGAGTCGGTTTTTATTGATTGGGGTATTATTTGGGTATTTGGGGGAATAAACAGGGAGTTAATTGTTATGTTTTATTATTCGGGTAGCAGTTAGAAATTAGACAGGTTATATAAGCTGTAATAGGGTCTTATTTTGGGATTAAGCAATTACAGAACCAAAAACCTAAATCCTGAACCTCTCTCTTCCCTCTCTCCTGCGAAATCTCTCTCTCCCTCTTGGCTCCAAAAGCTGCGGCAGCAGCTCCTCCCTTCCCTCTTCTTGTTCTCAAAACCCCCAATTCTAATCCCTAGTTAGATCAATCCCTAATTGATCTAGCTAAATTCCCCAATTCCCAACCTGTAGGAAATCTTGTTTCCTACATCTGGTATCAGAGCCTGGCTCGAGAGTGAGTTCATCTGAACTCTTGAACCAGGGAAAGCAACAATGGTGACAACGAAATCGATGAAGGCGGCGGAGGAGAAGGCGCAGGCAGCCGAGAGGAGCACCGGAACGGGCGGTGTTGATCGCGACGAGGTGGTGATGGAGGACCTCACTGAGCTGGAGGCGGTGAAGGAGGTAGTGCACGAGCACTCTGAGGCGCTGGCTAGGCTCGAAGAAGGCCTGGCAAGAGTGCAGGCTGATGCGAAGGAGGATGCTGACGATCTGCGTCAGAGGCTGGATGACCTGATGAGGGCAATTACCTCGCTGCATGCAAGAGGAGGCGGCCTAGAAGGAGCGCCGATCACGGCGGAGCCGGCGTTGGCAGGAGGCGGCGGTCTGGGCGCGGCAGAGGCGGCTGCGGGCGGCGGGGCGACTGCGCAGGCAGCACTGGCGGCGCCGGCGGGTGCCACGGCGACGGAGGTTGGGGCGGGCAGCGGGCCCGGCGGCGGGGCGATCCCGACGGGGGTGGCGGCGGCCCGGGTTGCCGCGCCAGGCGGGAGGGCCGAAGGGAGCAGGGCTGGGCGGACTGCATTAGGGCTGGGCTCAGGCTCGGGCCTGTTACCTACACCCACGGCCCAAGAAATTGCGGCCCGCAAAGGAAAGGCTAAGATGGCTGGGTATGACACGGATGGGCCTCCTATGAATGGTGGGCCGGGCCAGCTGGGCCACTATACAAGGGTCCATAACGGGCTGGGATGGTTGGATCTGGAAGGTGGGCCTGAGTATGATCAACTAAGCTTGGCGGACCAGCAGGCCCAATGGGCTGAACAAGAGATGAGCCAGAAGGGGCCTGGTGGGCCGAATAGGTCCACTGACCAGATTGGGCCGGGCGGGTCGGCTCCTATTGGGCCGGGGCAGGCGGACGGGTCAGGAGGGGTTCGAACCGAACCGGAGCGAACCGGGATTGGTCGGACCAGTGCTGATCGGACCGAGTTAAGCCGAACCGGACCGGGGCGGACCGGGATGGGTCGACCCGAGGTGGGTCGAACCGGGCATCGACCGAGTCCAACCGCGCAGCCGAACCGGAGAGCGGACAGCAGGGGTCCAGGAGGAGGAGAGGGCCCATATGAGGCGCCGCATGTCCCAGGGGGATACCCGAATCAGCCGGGCTACTATCCAGGTGACTATGGACATGGGAATCCTAACCAGATGCAGTGCTCTCAGTGGGGGCAGCCATGGAAGACGCCAGGAAATGACAGGTATGGGTCCCAGTATCCAAACTATGAGGGAATGGATGGGATAGTTTTTCGAGCTAAGCCTCCTACCATTGAGTTTCCCAAATTCAATGGGCAGGAGGATGCAGGTCTGTGGTTGTATGCAGTTGAGAGGTGGTTTAAGAATCACCCAATTCCGGAAGAGAGGAAAGCCTACCTGGCATCGTTCTATCTGGAGGGCGATGCGCTCCAGTGGTGGGAGTGGATGGAGAGATCCTATGCAGCGGCAGCAACCTTGATCACCTGGCCCATGTTTCAGGAGGAGCTCCGTTATCAGTTTGGGAAGTCAGATGGGTGGGCTCCTGAGCAGTTGGCAAAGCTGAAGCAGACCGGCACAGTGGCAGAGTACCGGGCGGAGTTCTTCAAGTTGGGGAACCAGTGCAAAGGAGTCTCGGAGGACACCTTGGTGGGGCTGTGCATGGCGGGTCTCAAACCCGAGATAGCTGCGGCAGTCAGGGTGTTTGAGCCCGATTCCGTGAAAACTGCTTTTCGTCTTGCAGGTCATAAGGAGGAAGAACTGGCTAGCTGGAGAAGCACCATTGGCCGCTACTCAAAGCCAAGCGGAGGAGGAGGAAGCAGCAGTGCTAGTGGCGGCATAGGTGGGGCACCCGGGGGAGGCTCGACTGGGGCCAATGCGGGCGGTGGAGGACCAGCTCCGGTGGCCAGGGTGGGGCAGCGGGCCATACCGAAGGGATTCGTGCGACTGACGCCGGCAGAGATTGAGCAAAAGAGGCGGGAGGGCAAGTGCTTCAACTGTGATGGCCGGTTCACCAGTGGTCATCAATGCCCGAAGCCGGATTTGATGATGCTGGTTGGGCGCTGGGAAGATGAAGCAGAAGAAGAAGCTGAGGATGAAGGAAATGGAGAGGAAGATGCCTAGTGAACTGGAGGAACAACCTTGGGGACAAGGTTGTTTTTCGAAGGAAGAGGGGATGTGGGAAACATAATTATTTGCAGTTTTTGGTTATTTCGTATTAGAGTCGGTTTTTATTGATTGGGGTATTATTTGGGTATTTGGGGGAATAAACAGGGAGTTAATTGTTATGTTTTATTATTCGGGTAGCAGTTAGGAATTAGACAGGTTATATAAGCTGTAATAGGGTCTTATTTTGGGATTAAGCAATTACAGAACCAAAAACCTAAATCCTGAACCTCTCTCTTCCCTCTCTCCTGCGAAATCTCTCTCTCCCTCTTGGCTCCAAAAGCTGCGGCAGCAGCTCCTCCCTTCCCTCTTCTTGTTCTCAAAACCCCCAATTCTAATCCCTAGTTAGATCAATCCCTAATTGATCTAGCTAAATTCCCCAATTCCGACTCTAATACGCCGGCAGAGATTGAGCAAAAGAGGCGGGAGGGCAAGTGCTTCAACTGTGATGGCCGGTTCACCATTGGTCATCAATGCCCGAAGCCGGATTTGATGATGCTGGTTGGGCGCTGGGAAGATGAAGCAGAAGAAGAAGCTGAGGATGAAGGAAATGGAGAGGAAGATGCCTAGTGAACTGGAGGAACAACCTTGGGGACAAGGTTGTTTTTCGAAGGAAGAGGGGATGTGGGAAACATAATTATTTGCAGTTTTTGGTTATTTCGTATTAGAGTCGGTTTTTATTGATTGGGGTATTATTTGGGTATTTGGGGGAATAAACAGGGAGTTAATTGTTATGTTTTATTATTCGGGTAGCAGTTAGGAATTAGACAGGTTATATAAGCTGTAATAGGGTCTTATTTTGGGATTAAGCAATTACAGAACCAAAAACCTAAATCCTGAACCTCTCTCATCCCTCTCTCCTGCGAAATCTCTCTCTCCCTCTTGGCTCCAAAAGCTGCGGCAGCAGCTCCTCCCTTCCCTCTTCTTGTTCTCAAAACCCCCAATTCTAATCCCTAGTCAGTCGCACGAATCCCTTCGGTATGGCCCGCTGCCCCACCCTGGCCACCGGAGCTGGTCCTCCACCGCCCGCATTGGCCCCAGTCGAGCCTCCCCCGGGTGCCCCACCTATGCCGCCACTAGCACTGCTGCTTCCTCCTCCTCCGCTTGGCTTTGAGTAGCGGCCAATGGTGCTTCTCCAGCTAGCCAGTTCTTCCTCCTTATGACCTGCAAGACGAAAAGCAGTTTTCACGGAATCGGGCTCAAACACCCTGACTGCCGCAGCTATCTCGGGTTTGAGACCCGCCATGCACAGCCCCACCAAGGTGTCCTCCGAGACTCCTTTGCACTGGTTCCCCAACTTGAAGAACTCCGCCCGGTACTCTGCCACTGTGCCGGTCTGCTTCAGCTTTGCCAACTGCTCAGGAGCCCACCCATCTGACTTCCCAAACTGATAACGGAGCTCCTCCTGAAACATGGGCCAGGTGATCAAGGTTGCTGCCGCTGCATAGGATCTCTCCATCCACTCCCACCACTGGAGCGCATCGCCCTCCAGATAGAACGATGCCAGGTAGGCTTTCCTCTCTTCCGGAATTGGGTGATTCTTAAACCACCTCTCAACTGCATACAACCACAGACCTGCATCCTCCTGCCCATTGAATTTGGGAAACTCAATGGTAGGAGGCTTAGCTCGAAAAACTATCCCATCCATTCCCTCATAGTTTGGATACTGGGACCCATACCTGTCATTTCCTGGCGTCTTCCATGGCTGCCCCCACTGAGAGCACTGCATCTGGTTAGGATTCCCATGTCCATAGTCACCTGGATAGTAGCCCGGCTGATTCGGGTATCCCCCTGGGACATGCGGCGCCTCATATGGGCCCTCTCCTCCTCCTGGACCCCTGCTGTCCGCTCTCCGGTTCGGCTGCGCGGTTGGACTCGGTCGATGCCCGGTTCGACCCACCTCGGGTCGACCCATCCCGGTCCGCCCCGGTCCGGTTCGGCTTAACTCGGTCCGATCAGCACTGGTCCGACCAATCCCGGTTCGCTCCGGTTCGGTTCGAACCCCTCCTGACCCGTCCGCCTGCCCCGGCCCAATAGGAGCCGACCCGCCCGGCCCAATCTGGTCAGTGGACCTATTCGGCCCACCAGGCCCCTTCTGGCTCATCTCTTGTTCAGCCCATTGGGCCTGCTGGTCCGCCAAGCTTAGTTGATCATACTCAGGCCCACCTTCCAGATCCAACCATCCCAGCCCGTTATGGACCCTTGTATAGTGGCCCAGCTGGCCCGGCCCACCATTCATAGGAGGCCCATCCGTGTCATACCCAGCCATCTTAGCCTTTCCTTTGCGGGCCGCAATTTCTTGGGCCGTGGGTGTAGGTAACAGGCCCGAGCCCGAGCCCAGCCCTAATGCAGTCCGCCCAGCCCTGCTCCCTTCGGCCCTCCCGCCTGGCGCGGCAACCCGGGCCGCCGCCACCCCCGTCGGGATCGCCCCGCCGCCGGGCCCGCTGCCCGCCCCAACCTCCGTCGCCGTGGCACCCGCCGGCGCCGCCAGTGCCGCCTGCGCAGTCGCCCCGCCGCCCGCAGCCGCCTCTGCCGCGCCCAGACCGCCGCCTCCTGCCAACGCCGGCTCCGCCGTGATCGGCGCTCCTTCTAGGCCGCCTCCTCTTGCCTGCAGCGAGGTAATTGCCCTCATCAGGTCATCCAGCCTCTGACGCAGATCGTCAGCATCCTCCTTCGCATCAGCCTGCACTCTTGCCAGGCCTTCTTCGAGCCTAGCCAGCGCCTCAGAGTGCTCGTGCACTACCTCCTTCACCGCCTCCAGCTCAGTGAGGTCCTCCATCACCACCTCGTCGCGATCAACACCGCCCGTTCCGGTGCTCCTCTCGGCTGCCTGCGCCTTCTCCTCCGCCGCCTTCATCGATTTCGTTGTCACCATTGTTGCTTTCCCTGGTTCAAGAGTTCAGATGAACTCACTCTCGAGCCAGGCTCTGATACCAGATGTAGGAAACAAGATTTCCTACAGGTTGGGAATTGGGGAATTTAGCTAGATCAATTAGGGATTGATCTAACTAGGGATTAGAATTGGGGGTTTTGAGAACAAGAAGAGGGAAGGGAGGAGCTGCTGCCGCAGCTCTTGGAGCCAAGAGGGAGAGAGAGATTTCGCAGGAGAGAGGGAAGAGAGAGGTTCAGGATTTAGGTTTTTGGTTCTGTAATTGCTTTATCCCAAAATAAGACCCTATTACAGCTTATATAACCTGTCTAATTCCTAACTGCTACCCGAATAATAAAACATAACAATTAACTCCCTGTTTATTCCCCAAATACCCAAATAATACCCCAATCAATAAAAACCGACTCTAATACGAAATAACCAAAAACTGCAAATAATTATGTGGGGCTGTGCATGGCGGGTCTCAAACCCGAGATAGCTGCGGCAGTCAGGGTGTTTGAGCCCGATTCCGTGAAAACTGCTTTTCGTCTTGCAGGTCATAAGGAGGAAGAACTGGCTAGCTGGAGAAGCACCATTGGCCGCTACTCAAAGCCAAGCGGAGGAGGAGGAAGCAGCAGTGCTAGTGGCGGCATAGGTGGGGCACCCGGGGGAGGCTCGACTGGGGCCAATGCGGGCGGTGGAGGACCAGCTCCGGTGGCCAGGGTGGGGCAGCGGGCCATACCGAAGGGATTCGTGCGACTGACGCCGGCAGAGATTGAGCAAAAGAGGCGGGAGGGCAAGTGCTTCAACTGTGATGGCCGGTTCACCATTGGTCATCAATGCCCGAAGCCGGATTTGATGATGCTGGTTGGGCGCTGGGAAGATGAAGCAGAAGAAGAAGCTGAGAATGAAGGAAATGGAGAGGAAGATGCCTAGTGAACTGGAGGAACAACCTTGGGGACAAGGTTGTTTTTCGAAGGAAGAGGGGATGTGGGAAACATAATTATTTGCAGTTTTTGGTTATTTCGTATTAGAGTCGGTTTTTATTGATTGGGGTATTATTTGGGTATTTGGGGGAATAAACAGGGAGTTAATTGTTATGTTTTATTATTCGGGTAGCAGTTAGGAATTAGACAGGTTATATAAGCTGTAATAGGGTCTTATTTTGGGATTAAGCAATTACAGAACCAAAAACCTAAATCCTGAACCTCTCTCTTCCCTCTCTCCTGCGAAATCTCTCTCTCCCTCTTGGCTCCAAAAGCTGCGGCAACAGCTCTTCCCTTCCCTCTTCTTGTTCTCAAAACCCCCAATTCTAATCCCTAGTTAGATCAATCCCTAATTGATCTAGCTAAATTCCCCAATTCCCAATCTGTAGGAAATCTTGTTTCCTACAGGTTCGAAAAGTTCTTGTCGCTGGAGACCTCCTCCTCCTCCACGATCGCCTTCAACTTCTCCTAGCTAGAGACGTCTGTTGTCATGCACTTCGTCGGCATCCAGGCTTGCGGTTTCCCTAGCCGCCTCCTCATTACTCGTCGTCGAAGCCGCCTGCTTCTCCCTGCCATCTCCGTTTGCCACCATGGAACTCGCCACCCCGATGGGCTTGTTGGCGATCGAGGCTTGCAGCAACTCGAGTCTCTCCGTCAACCCCTGCGACATCTCCAAAATCGCGGCTTGCAGTTGCGTCATCGTGGTCTCAATGTTGTTGATGCTTCCCTCCATGTTCTGCTGGCGATGTGCTTGATTGTCGAGTCGAGTTGTCGTCGTTCGCAGCGCATGCGTTATCTCCTGCACAGCGATGGCGGTGTTGTCGGAAGAGTTTGCTTGCGTGCTCTGAAACCACTTATTACCTAGATTTCTCAGAAAATCCACGCACGCGAACCTTTTGATATGTTTCTCGAATGCTCTCGAGTAGAGGACCTCTTTGATGGCGAGATCAATCCCAAATTACCTTACAAGTTACAACTACTCCTAAGAAATAACAAAGCAATAAACTAAATTGGGTTCCAATCTTCTCATGACATTGAACGAATGAAACTAGTACATATTTATAGGCATAGAAGCCTCTACCTTTTCCTATCTAGACATGACTCCTACTCCTATAAGGAAGCTACTAACAATAACCAAATCCTACTTGGACAATAAAGATAATAATAATAATAATAATAATAATAATAATATCAATACTAAAATAGTAAGGATAAGTAGGCCCAAATAATTAGCCCAATTGCTACGACGACCAAATTCTCGTAACAGAGGGTTTGACAAGAAAGGCATTCGAAAAACGAGCAGGGACGACAAAGTTTGATATTGATGAAACATCGTAGATACAGGAGTGGAGAGTTGGTCATTTTAGCTCTTGCAACTAACTCTATGGCGACAATGACATCCCTCGGAGAATAAAGAAATCGTAAGGTAAGCTCAGGACCTTATTCTCGCTTCAAATGAACAATCATAGTTTCGAATCTTGTTCAGATCTTGTTGTGACCATCCCACACACTGCAAGACAGGCCGCAGTAACACATCGGTAACAAGACATGATTCAAACATATGTATACATGTTTTACCCCTTTATATTTTGAATGTTTGCTTGGTAATGATCGTTCCTCGACCTATTTTACGTTAGGTTGTACTTGTTTTTTTACACTTGAGGTCCTAGAACGTGTGGGAAAGTCTGGGACAAGTTTCGGGACATTTGGAGGTTAGAACAAGCCAAAAAGTGGAGTCCGTGCAAGGATCATGGGCTGGATGTTAGGATCACGCCATAAGGGATTGAAAATCACACCAAAATCGTGAAGTGTACAATTACCAACAGCCTTTGTGCATCTCGCAGGCTGTGCACACTTCACAAGCGGGGGGCGTGAAAATTACCCCAAAACCGTGAAGTGTGCACAAAATGGTGCATTTTCGGCTAGGATCACCGTTTTCTTGCTGATATCACTATCTTGAATTCTTCAATATCGGGCATATAAAATGGCCGAGGGGAGAAATATGAGAGCTTGGTTCTTCTTTAGGGTTTCGACCCAAAACACCAAAGAGGCATTTATAGAGAGAGATGTCTAAGAGGGTTCTTGAAGCCTCATTGGAGGTGTTCGTCGCCATAAGAGCTTGAAGATCATCCTTTAGAAGAAAGGATGGAAGAATTTGGGCTTTGTACTATATTCTCTATGATTTTGGTTTGATGTTGATTTATGTGAAGAATCCTATGTTTGATTGCTCATTTTATTTAGGTGATGGATGTTTATCATGAATTGCATGAGTGTTGATTACATTTCATGTCATTTTGGTTTTTTTACATTGGAGGGCATGGTGTTTCATCATCCGGTTCCTACCAAGCGACATGCAACTGGGCTATCAATGGAAGTAGATGGTGAGGAAGGACAGGAAGAAAGAATGCAAGAATAGTAGGTGGTACATCAAACAATCTATCACCCGACAAACTCAACTATCAAGCGAGCTCGAGACTATTATACCGAGGTAATTATAGCGATCATCCTCCAGAACCAAAGACGGGGAAGGAAGCAAGGAAAAAGCTAATGGCGTGCATACTTGCGATCATGGAGGAAATGGAAATCTCTTTGACGTATATCCTCCCACCATTTGTGCGTTCGCCTTCCCCCGAACATCATCAAGCAAGAGAAGAGGAAGAATCCTCCGAGGAGGATTAAGTCTTAGACATCCATGACCTACTTTTCTATCTTTCACTTCTTTGTTTTTCTTTCTTTTGACTTCAAACAATGTCTAATATTATGTCTACTTCGTAATTTCCATTAACTAGTACTAGTATTAACTTAAATACTTAATTATCTATGTTTATTTTGTGGCCCATAACCTTCTTCTTTTTAATTTCTTTCTACTTATGGGCTTCATTGTTCTATACAAACCAGGAAGACAAAGAACTACACTTGTGCACCAACATCAACCCAACCAAACACCCTATGGCAACAATTCACAAACCTTCCTTCAAATTCCCACATTGAGGGCAATGTGTCTCTCAGGTGCGGGATATTTGTATGATTGATTAAATGATTCGTGAATGATTTTTTCCATAAGTTGGTAATAGCCTTCCTTAGTCATGAATGTAAGACCGTTTTTGGGAATGGTTGTTATCGATTAGTTGGGTTTTGGTGCATTGAATGACTTATATTTGGTGTTTGGAACCTTGATGATATACCCAATTTTTTTTTAATTTGAGGGTTACAAACACCTTATCCCTAGCATCTATCCTCTCAACGTGCTTTGAATTACTAGATAGCCACTATGGCGTGCTTTATAGAGAGTAGTTTGCATTTACTAGGATTGTTGGTGTGTGAGGGAGTTTACTCTTATCTTCCTCTTTGATGAGTCGATAGTGTGTGCTGCTAGGTAAAGACATGTGTGCGGGAGTTTCTACCTTTTTGGACCTAAAAATCATTTGCAAATTGTGCTCGTTTCGAAAAACCAAAACGATTTCTTAAACAATTGAGGTCCTCGCGTGAAAGAAAACCATACATAGTGTTTGATTTGATCCGTCAAAGGGCTCTTCTCTCGATTTGGAGTGTCGATTGAGGATGTGTTTGGGGATTAGATAGCTTTACCGCATCCTGATAATCTCTTACTACTTTCCACCCCCCAAAAACCTCTCTTTCTCACGGGTTCGTATGGCAAGGTTCAAATGCACCTTTTAGCGAACCATGAGACCTCGGCTCTCGATTGAACCCGACATGTGTGGCACACACGTCTATCGTTGAGATGAGGCATGCATGCTAGGAACTGGTGCCCAAGCAATGAATCCGACCATCCCCACATTATGACGAGTCCGGGAAGACAATTTGCAAAATTTGTATGCCAATTTGCAAGGAAAATTGCAAATATTTGATGCCAATGCGGCAAAGTTTGAAAAAAAGGAGAATCAAAATAAATTGACTCCTTATCTTAAAAGAACGAATAAAAAGCATCCATAGAGTCCAATGTTTTCATTATTTTTTAAAGTCTCGCCGAGCACACCTTGTGTGTCTAGACCTACTTAGTTATAATGGTTCTCACATGGAAGTTTATGTTTACACATTAGGATGGGAGTAACGTTCACTCGACCCCTACTATTTAACTAGTGAAACGAAGAACTACAAATCACTCCATATTGATTGTTTATCAAGTTTTACTAGTTTGAGTATGATTTCTTGGGGACAAGCAAACAATTAAGTGTGGCGGAGTTGACAACACTCATTTTAGTGTTATTTAGAACCCATATTTAGACGTGTTTCAAGTCATTTTATGTTCTTCATTGTCAACATATCGCCAAATATACCCCGTGTTCAAATAAGGGATTCGCCATCATCGGCTTGGCCCTTTTCTTTGCCTATTGAATTTCTTTTTTTGCCCTTTCCCGTCGGCGATGAGGTAACAGAGGTCGGGAGACACACACCAGAGAGAAGACTAGAGCAAGCTAGGATCCCTTACCAGCTGCGCCAGATGCCTCGTTGCTCTTGCTTCAAAGCCTGGCTTTCTGAAAAATCCAGGCAGCCATTACCTTCAATGATTCCAAGTAGAGGTGGCAAATGGATTGATCCATGGATTGGTGGATAAATGGATCAAAAATGGATTGGTGGATTCATGGATTGGATCAAGTGGATTGATGGATTATCCATGAATCCAAATGACATCCTCAACCAAGGACCAATATGTAAAACGTGAAAAGTTTAGGTACTAAACTGTTATAATGAAAATTTTTAGGTACCAAAATGTAATTTTCCAATGATATTTTTCGTATAAAAAATTAATTCTGGGTACCATAATGTAAAATATAAAAAGTATAGGTACCAAACTATAATTTGCCATTTGGATCCATGGATCAATCCATGAATCCACCAATCCAATTGGATTTGGATCAAATGGATTTGACTTAAATGGATTGGATTAAGTGGATAATTTTAATGGGTTAGTGGATTGAATTGAGAATTACCATCTCTAATTCCAAGGAATCCGCTGAAATTAGTGTCGTCGTGCAACGAGGCCATCAGCTTGGTTTGGTGACAGCTGCCTGGATTGCGGTTTTGGAAACTTTACCAATGATGGATCCGAAGGAGAGAATCAGAGAACCACCCCCAATGTTGATGGACTAGCGTTATGAAGTTTCAATTAATTAATTAATTAATGGTCGTACAATTGCTGACGAAGATGCGTTAGCTTATCAGTGTGTATGATGGTGAAGGCTACTTTCTGTCTCCTTTGCCATTGTTGGCTGTTGTTATGCTTAAATTTTTGGGGGTTTAGTGATGTTCTTGCTCTACGTTAAGAGTGGGTAGTGACCACCTTCTCCAGTTCGACGGCGGAAGGGGTGGAGAGCATGAGGAGTCAACGGGGAAGATGAACAGGGTCATGTTAGTTCTTTAGGGTTAAAGTTAGGTTGAGTTTTGATGATACGGTGGTGTCGGGTATAAATTTTTTCGGGTTAAATTAGGTTGACTGGACGATTCTGTTAGTCACGTCAGCAAAAAATTGCCGATGTTAATGGAGGCTGACGAAAACTAACTGAGAAATGTTTAACTATTTATAATGACTACTAATAAAATAAAATACCAAATGTAAATTTTTTTAGTTCGGTGCCCATCCTTCTTGCAATTTACCCGACTTAATTTTATCGGATGTCCCCGAAGGGACAATTTACCCGATTTAATAGTTATACCATTTTCGACAAACCAAAATGTAAATGGGCGCGAAGCTTAAAAAAGGGCAAAAAGTAAGAGAAGATTGAGCAGGGAATCTGCGCGGGAGAGGAGTGGTTTTGAAAACTGAAGTGAGAAGTCCAAACCCAACAGTCCAAAAAGAAAGGGCGCGCAGCGCGGCGGGAGCTACATAAAAGAGTTGGTTTTGAAAAGGACCCTCCCGCCAGAGCTTCAATTCCTCGATCTCAGCCGTCCACGTGGGCGCATCTCGGCCAACATCAATCACCTGAAAAGCCTTCCCACATTTGAGCGGCGAGAGGCGATCTCCGCTCGCGTTGCTTCTGTTCCCCAGTGACACCACGAGCACGAGCAGTGTTCATTTCCTCACAGTAGTCGTTCACAGTCTTAATGGCGGGTGAGAATAGGACTGGAAGGGCAATGAATCCAGGGTTCCTTCATCTCCAGAAGCTCGCCCTCGAACTCAAATGCCCCCTCTGGTTAGCCCCTCCAAAGCTCGCTCCTTTCCTCCCTCTATCTTCTCTAAAGCTTGCTCCTTTCAGTTGTTTTCCCCCTCCTGATTTCACTTGACTCCTCTGCTGTTCCCGGCATTGGTTTATGGATGGTAACACCAGACTGGGAAATTCCTCTGCGGAAACCCTAATGTGATTGTGGCAACTCTCCTGTTCTTTTCCTTTTCTTTTCGGGGGTTTAAGGGTTTGGGTTTGACTAATATAACCGTGTTTAACTCTTTCTGCAGCTTAAACTTTCTGAAGAAGCCACATTTACTGCCATGCGATCACATTTTCTGCCGGTAATCTTTTCATTCATACTATTGCCATTGGCCGGGTCCTTCCGTGGGTGGTCGCCTTTGGAGGGCTTTCTTCTGTTTGACTCGCAATTGCTTGACTTGGATCTATCAAACGTATTGCAGGTCGTGCCTACCCAAATCCAAACAGCTGGGTCTGGAATGCCCTTACTGTAAAGGTCCCTACGCTGATGAAGGTATGTATCCATTTGCTATGTATGTTCGTTTCAATTTGAATTGTTAAACCCTCTTGATGGAATTGACCAAGCCGTTTCAATTTGACTTGAATGAGAAAAGAAGCTGGCTTTGCTAATATGAAAACTTTATTCTAGAGAACGAGTTTAGCCTTCAGAGGGTAAAAAATCCTTATGTTTGGTTGCAGATAGTAGGCACCTGCCCTTGATCGAGAACCTTGTGACTATCTACAGAGGACTTGATGCTGCTTTTCATGTCACTGCAATGCAGTCGGTTGGTTCTGGTGGTATGTCCTCTATTCCATTGATTATAGTGAAATTGTCAATTCCCTTCACTTCGTGCTCAGCCTTTCCTTGTGTGGCTAAAATCATCTGCAACTTTTTTCGCCTTTATCAAGCTCCCCAGGTTTTAGGCAGCAACGATGAATCTCTGAAAGCTAGCTTCAACCGCAGCATTCATGTGCGAAATTGCTCATTTTCACCAATGAGCAAGAAATCCGATCCTGTTCCATCAACTCCTGTTGGAATTGTGGCTGGAGAGAAAGGCATGTCAGATAAATGTAGTTTACCTAGGGGCTTAAAAGATAACGACAAAAATGTGGTTGAGGATGGTGGGCGCAAAGCTAAACCAAATGCCCAGTCCCCACTGATAGATTCTCAGACAGGAACTCAATCGATGGATGAGTATGTAACTACGACTCTTGTAGACCAATTGTCACTTGATAGTCCTTCATTTGGTGACCTCAAGGATTCTGAGGATGACAGTAATGACCAATGTGGTAATGATGTAAGGTTTCTTAATCCACTTCACTTTGTTACCTCATGGGATCCCACTGTTTTATTTTTAGATTTTGTGAGAAATGGTCCTAGTTAGTTGAATTCTTATACTTGATTATGCAAGTTCCCGACTTCGTGATCACTAGCATGATTTAGAATTATCTTCTGCTTTGCTTTGCCACAGAGATGACTGATCTCACTTTTTTGTTGAGGAATTTTGACAACCCTGTTGCCATTTTCAGACTCCACAAAATCATGCCATGGCATTGGTCAAGCAGAGTTCTGTTGACAATCAACGACGTGGGGGACATGACAGTTCTGCTTCTGGCACTTCTGAAGAGAATCTGAGGAATTCTAAGAGACAAAAGTTGAACTATAGTTCAAAAGATACAGGTTTGCATATTGCTGGTCCTTTCGAGGCAAGGGATTCTCAAGCCGAAAAACTGGCAATATCTGGTGTTCACAATCATGCAGCATCAAATCAGCTCCCTGCAAACGGAACTGTCTGTGGATTTTGTCAATCCTCTAGCGTCTCAGAGGTCAGTGCCCTTATCATTTGTAGCACATTCACCATCTCTTCGTTGTACAAAATACTTTTTGTCTAGTTTAATCTTCTTGCATTTCATACATCTATTCTGCTGCTTTCCCTGTCACTTCGGTTTGTAACCTCTTCATATTTTAGGATACTGGCCCCATGTTGCATTACCTAGACGGGAATCTGGTCGAAGGACATGAAGCTACCATGTCCACTGCATTGCATGTTCACAGGATTTGTGTTGAATGGTACACTGTTACTATTTCCGTATTCATAATTTTGTGCTGAAAATTGGGTGTTTAGGTTGTTTTAACTGTGTGATTGGTATTGCAGGGCCCCTCAGGTATTTTTTGTTGGTGATACTATAAATAACTTGAAGGAAGAGTTGGCTAGGGGTGCAAAACTTAAGTGCAGCAAATGTGGGCAAAAGGGAGCAGCACTAGGTTGCTATGTCCAATCTTGCAGAAAAAGTTATCATGTTCCCTGTGCAATGGAAATTGCTAGATGCAGATGGGATTTTGTAAGTGTGTGGCTTCGGAATAGTATATGCCGTTAGAGAACCCTAGCAAGTGGTCTGTTTCTGCATCTTTTCTCTGAGTTGATATTTGGCACTAACATCTTCTGTACTTGGTTTGCAGGAGGATTACCTTCTACTTTGTCCTGGCCATTCTTCTCACAAATTTCCAGCTGAGAAGTCCAAGCGTGTGAAACAGAAGTTGAAAGATAATCAGAACACGAGGGATGATCTTGAGTTGGCAAAAACGTAAATGCATGTTCTCTCATTTTTGTAATTTTAAAATCGACTTGCTAGGATTGCCTGTGCTGAAATGAATGACTGTTTTTTATTGAAGAGACATTCTAATAAACTAATATGAACTTAAGAAGACATTTTTCACTTGTGCATGCAGAGTCTTGAAGCAGTCAAACCCGTGGATAGGTTCAAAGAAGTGGCTTTTCTGTGGATCTGCTCTTTCTGCTGAAGAGAAGGTTAGTTTGAACTGATGATTTCCTAATTGCTTGGTTAAAAATGCATCTACTCTGGTGAATCCTAATTCTGTTTGAATTCAAGGACATGAGTGCATTTGACTACCTTGATGACGAATTTGACTTAATACTTGGGGATAAACAAAATTTTATTGAAACTTTTTGTCTCCAAAAGAAGTTTTGTTAGTTAGCTCTCTCTACTTGCTCAAAAGCACAACTGTAAGCTGTTAGTTTCTGCGTTGAATTAACATCTATCCAAAAGATGCCAACACATTAGACCTTGGTTGTCATGTCAGTGTATTCTAGCGGAGTTTGGCAACAAAATAGATGTACCAGTGACTAAATTCTGGAGACCAGATGTTACACATGTGATTGCATCCACAAATACGGAGGGGGCGTGCACTAGAACACTGAAAGTTCTCATGGCCATTCTGAATGGGAAATGGGTTCTAACAATTGACTGTAAGTTGATCCCTTTATCCAACAATATTCTAATGCATCTTTACTTGCTCCATCTTGCTGTCTGTAAGTGTAAGCTTAAATTAGATCCATCTATCCCATCACTAAATGGTTTGATATCATATTCACAGGGATAAAAGCATGCAAGGAGGCAATGCAACCTGTCAGTGAAGAACCTTATGAAGTTAGACTTGACAATCATGGATCCTGTGATGGCCCCAAAAATGGGAGACTTTGTGTCTTAAATAATGCAAGTATCTTGATGAGCTATTAGCATGAGTAGATTTAACATCGATTTTCTTTCGTTCTAGTTGAGTAGACCGTTACCATGTCTAATTATGGCTTTGTCCTTGCTCGTTTCCTTGCAGGGTCCGAAGCTCTTCCACCAGTTAAACTTCTACCTCTCTGGTGACTTTGTATCTGGTTACAGAAAAGATCTCCAAAATCTGATTGTTGCCGCGGGTGGCACAGCATGGGGGAGCAAGGAAGACTTGTTGGAGATGAGCAAACAGCAAAAAGGTGGGGATGGAGCTTCCCCAACAACATTAGTTGTTTACAATCTCGATCCTCCACCGGGCTGCAAGTTGGGAGAAGAAGTGTCAATTCTCTGGGAAAGGCTTAATGAAGCAGAGGATATAGCTGCTAAAACTGGATCTCAAGTTATTGGTCATACTTGGCTGTTGGAATCAATTGCTGCATGTAAATTGCAGCCCCTTGTTAGTTGAAAAAAATGTTCAGCAACAACTCCCAGAAATTTTAGCTTGTTTTAGGACGTGGGGGCAATAGTTGGAACTGTGCCATATTGTAAGGGTTATTAAGCATAAGCTGTATTGGGATGATAATAATACAGTAGTCACATTTTGATTTCTAATGAAAGAGTAACTTTTGTATTTCCTCCAGATTAGACCTGTTTCATTGCATCAGCAACAGGAGCAGCAGCAGTAACATCCCTTGTTTATTAAAGAAAGAAATGTTGCTGGAAAGCAAAGCATTGCTGTGTTTTTGTTTTACAAGAACTACTATATCTAAAGCAACGTACAATAATCACTTGTTTTTGTTTAGTATCAATTTCTATTTTTTGTTTTTGTTTCCACAGGTAAACAGATAGATGAAAAACATGTTTATACTTTATAGATGAAAACTTTCATGCAGAGTTCTGATAAAAACATGTTTATTTATGTTTTCATAACAATTAACAACATGAATTGGCAACATAACATACATCAGCTGAAATCAGCGAAACCACTTTAAATAACTTTATTTTTGTTACAAAAAAATTGTTTCTTATGAGATCATATTAATTATTCATTTAAGTGAGTTTATAAACAAACAAACTTTCTACATATTTCCCTCTCCAAATTTACATAACTCATCCTAATAGGAACTGTTATTTTGGAGTAATGTTATGTATTATTACTATATGCTAAGTAAGATTTGATATAATTTATATTTATATGAACAATATAAAATATTTTATATATCCAAACTAAATTAAAATAAAACAATAGAATCATTAATCCTCAACTCACTTACCGGCTACCGAGGTGACAACCTTGCTATTAGACCCCGCGCTTTAATTGAATGCATGCATTTTCCCACAATCATAGGATAATGCAAGCCCGAAATTCCAAATCCCGACAGAAGCTCCCTTCTGGCCCGGAACAGAGGGAAGATTCAGACAAATTCTTGGAAAAAAGACAAAGACGCTCGTTTACTAGGATTCCATAAATATTCCGATTGAAAAAATGGCAGGATACTCAACGCTCAAGCACGAGCCCCAAACTTTCTTTCCCACCGAGAAGATTTTCTTCCTTGTCTGTTGCTTCTTTCTTTCTTCTTCTAAATTGGGATTCTATTCATGGTGTGCATCGTCTATGGGTTCTGAAAGGAAGAAAAAGACTGCCGTGAACCCAGAAAGGGAATCCCATTTTGTTGCGCGACGTCAATCCGGCGGCCAAACTTCCAGCGAAGACAGGTTTGAGAGCTTTAGGTTTAGTTCTGCTTATTCAAGTAGCTTTAGGGTAAATCCTCCTTGGGATTTAGCTAGTCAATATTTTGCCGTAACAGTAGTAGAATTAAGAGAAGAAGCAATTCAGTAAAACTGTTTTTGTTTGTGGTTCATTCTCACCCACAGAGAACTGCTCCTTCCAAGTTTGCCGGTGGGTCAATTTCACCGGAAAGATCAGATTTTTGAGCAGAATCCAATGGAAAAGCTAGAAGGAACCTGCTCCGACAAGGAGGGCAGGCAAGATTATACACGAGATGGGACTTTGAGCCTCCGTGGGAAGCCTGTGTTGAGATCAAGGACCGGGGGATGGAAAGCTTGTTCCTTTTTTCTTGGTAACGTTTGGAAAAGAAAAACAGAAGCCAAAGTGTTTATTTTGTTCACGATCTTAGCTGCTGCTGCTGTGTTTTTCCCTCACAGGGTATGAAGTGTTTGAGAGGATGGCGTTTTATGGGATAGCATCAAATTTGGTGGTCTATTTATCAGTGAAGCTTCATGAAGGCACAGTGAAGTCTTCCAACAATGTCACCACCTGGACTGGCTCTGTGTGGATGTTCCCCATTCTCGGAGGTTACATCGCGGATGCTCACTTGGGTCGATACTGGACCTTTGTCATTGCAGCAGCCCTCTACCTTCTGGTACTGAAACTCTTGACCAGTGGATTTCCTTCATAATGTGGGACTTTGTTTCGCAGAATTTCTAAAGCTTTTTTTTTACATGAGGTCTGATATCTTTTGCTTCCGCACCAAACAGGGAATGTCCCTCTTAACCTTGGCAGTTTCAGTGCCTGGACTCAGACCCCCATCCTGTGGGAATGGAATCAACGAAACACAATGTGAACAAAGCGTCTCGAGTTTCCAAAAGGGGATTTTCTATTTCGCATTGTACACGGTTGCACTTGGAGCTGGTGGAACAAAACCAAATATATCCACAATGGGTGCAGACCAGTTTGATGATTCTGATCCCAAGGAAAGGCATTACAAGATATCATTCTTTAACTGGTGGTTTTTCGGCAGCTTCTTTGGCGCCCTCATTTCCAACAGCCTCTTGATCTACGTACAAGACAATGTTGGTTGGACCCTAGGCTACGGTCTGCCAACACTTGGCCTTGCTGTTTCCATCTCTTTGTTCCTTATAGGAACACGGTTTTATAGGCACAAATCGATTGCTGGGAGTCCAATCACTAAAATGTCGCAAGTTATTGTTGCTGCTGTGAGGAAATGGAGAATACCTGTTCCTGATGATCCGAAACAGCTTTATGAGTTCGCGCCCGAATCTCACTATTACAGACTTGATCATACAGCCACTTCATTAAGGTCTCTCAGCTGCAATACTGTGGTCGTTTGTGTTGCATTTATTGTTTCTCATTAATTTTTTTCATCTGGTAGCATCATAAGCTTTCAATAGTCCTCAAGTCTATCAGCTGCTTATAACTGCAGATTCCTTGATAAAGCTGCTGTTATGACGGGATCAAGCTCTCCATGGATGCTCTGTCCAGTGACTCAAGTTGAAGAAACGAAGCAAATGATCAAGATGCTCCCGGTTATGGCAATCACTATAATACCCAATACCATAATAGCCCAAATGAACACATTATTCATCAAGCAAGGCACCACTCTCAACAGAAGCGTGGGGCCTGATTTTGAGATCCCTCCAGCATGTCTATCAGCATTTGTCACCATTTTCATGCTGGTAAGCCTCATCACTTATGATCGCTGGTTCGTGCCATGGCTTGAACAGTACACAAAGAACCCCCGGGGGATCACTTTGCTAAAAAGAATGGCGATTGGCTTTGTGTTGCACCTCGTCATCATGGTCACAGCCTGTCTGGTTGAACGAAAAAGGCTTAGTGTTGCCAGAGAACACCACAAACTGGGTCAACACGACCAAGTGCCTCTCAGCATCTTTATCCTGTTGCCCCAGTTTGCTCTGGTAGGGGTTGCTGATTGTTTCCTTGAACCTGCAAAGCTCGAGTTCTTCTATGACCAAGCACCAGAAGGAATGAAGAGCCTGGGCGCCACGTACTTCTCGACCGGCCTTGGGCTTGGGCAGTTCTTTAGCAGTTTCCTTCTGGCAACAGTTTCTGATATCACCAAGAAGGCTGGCCACAGTGGGTGGATTCTGGATAATCTGAATATCTCTCATCTCGATTACTACTACGCATTCTTGGGTCTTCTGGGGCTCCTCAACTTCCTTGTATTTCTGGTGGTGGCTAAATTTTTCGTTTACAATGTGGATGTGAACTCCACAGGGAGCGGAAAATTAGACGTGGTAGCTCTGCCAGGCCAAACCACCAGCTAACTCTATAACTTCAATAGAAGACGATTAATCTATGTGGAAATCAGACCAATGAGTAGTGTTTTGTATGTTCTTCCTTGCTCCATGGCACAGCTCAGAAATCAGGACTTTGGTATTTTGTAAAGAAGAATTTGTTTGTCAAATATGCATAGTTTTTGTTTGCCTTGCACGGAAAAGAGCCAGAATAGACATCAAGGAATGTGGCCGAAGTGAGATTCTAGTAGTCTCTGTGTCCACCTTTGGCCTAGCTGTAAGCATCTATTGATTGTAACCTTTGTGCCTTTCTTTTAAACCTCTCTCCAACCTGGTAATATACTTGAGACACAAGTTACATGAAGGCACAGTAGAATCTTCAAACCATGTTACCAACTGGGTTGGCACGGTATGGATGTTGCCCATATTAGGTGCTTATGTTGCAGATGCGCGCCTCGGTAGGTACTGGACTTTTATCATTGCTTCAGGAATCTATCTCATGGTACGCGAAACATGGAACAACGATAAAAATTTTCTTCTATAATCTCATCTATACTCTATATGGTTTCTTCTGACTCCAGCTTTTTTTTTTTTCATTTCTCCAAATTGCATCAGGGAATGACCCTTTTGACAATGGCAGTTTCAGTCCCTGGCCTGAAGCCTCCATCCTGCGGCGGGAGCGTGAAAGAAGATGAATGTCCATTGAGGGCGTCGGCTGTTCAGAAGGGGGTTTATTACACAGCTCTGTATATAATTGCAGTTGGAACAGGCGGGACCAAGCCCAACATTTCCACCATAGGAGCAGACCAGTTTGATGAATTCGAACCCAAGGAGAAGAAGAGCAAGCTGTCTTTCTTCAACTGGTGGATGTTCAGCATATTCTTTGGCACCTTGTTCTCAAACACCTTCCTGGTCTACATCCAAGACAATGTGAATTGGAGCATCGGATATGCCATTCCGACGGTGGGTCTTGCCATCTCGATCGCTGTGTTTCTGACCGGGACCCCATTCTACAGGCACAGGTTGCCTGCAGGCAGCCCTTTCACCAAGATGGCACAGGTGTTTGTGGCTGCACTCAGGAAGTGGAATACCACTGTGCCAAATGACTCAACCGAGTTGCACGAACTCAGGTTGGATGAGTACTCAAGATCAGGAAATTTCCCAGTCCACCATACTACTCCTCTGAGGTATGAAGCTTCTTTCTTTCTGCACTAACAAAACAACAAAACTGTCGATTGACATTCGATCTAAAAGACTACGCGATCGATGGATGGTTGCAGCTTCCTTGACAAAGCAGCAGTGAAAGACAAGTCAAGTTCACCATGGATGGTGTGTCCTGTAACTCAAGTGGAAGAAACCAAGCAGATGATCCAGCTGCTCCCAATCTTCACAGCCACAATCGTTCCCAGCATCGTCATCGCGCAGATACACACCTTGTTCATCCAGCAAGGCACCACATTGGACAGAAAAGTCGGCCCGAATTTCAGCATCCCACCAGCCTGCCTCACAGTGTTCGTCACCCTATCGATGCTCATCTCCCTGGCCGCCTACGACCGGATCCTCGTGCCAGCAGCCAGGCGATACACCGGGAACCCGAGAGGGATCAGCATCCTGCAGAGGATGGGGGTCGGCCTCTTCCTGCAGACAATCACCGTGGCAGTGGCTTCCCTGGCAGAGACGAGGAGGCTCAACGTCATAGCACAACACAACATCACGGGGAAACAGGACACGGTGCCTCTCACGATCTTCGTCCTCCTGCCCCAATTCGTGCTCATGGGGATCGCGGATGCGTTCGTGGAAGTGGCCCGGATCGAGTTCTTCTACGACCAGGCGCCCCAAGGGATGAAGAGCCTTGGGACATCCTACTTCACCACGGGCTTGGGGATTGGATACTTCATGAGCAGCGTTTTCCTGAGAACTGTGGCTGGTGTCTCCAGCAGGCATGCCAGGAGAGGGTGGATCCTGGACAATTTGAACCTCTCCCATTTGGACTACTACTACGCACTCTTGGTGATCTTGAGCGTTGTCAACCTGCTCTACTTTCTTCTTGTTTCCAAGTTGTACGTGTACAACGCGGCCATAAGAAGCAACAAGAAGGAGGAGGTTGATGATGATGATGATGCCAGTGAGGAGGAGTCACTGCAGTGCAAGTGAGGAGGTAGCCTTTCAATTGTTGTATCTTTGAAGGATCAAACACCAACATCAAACATGTATTGTTTTTATGTAAGCAGGAATGGAGAAGGAAATGGAGGGAGAGAAGTTTCCTGTTTTATTCTTTTGTGTGTGTAGAATGTAGACTTATTAATTTAATGTTTTCAAATTATTGAATAAACAAATCTCTATTATTAAACAATAGAGTATTGTGGATGTCAATTGGATTCTATATTGAATGCCACATGATTAGACTATTATAAATGTTATGTAATGAGCTATTTATCTTTCTAAATTCTCATATAAAAGTCTTGGTTGTCCTTGTACTATTCATTAAGGGTTTTTTTTTTGTAATTTTATCAAAGTTTAAGGTCAATCTTTCAAGAAGACATATATATGACAACATTTTTTTATTTATTTTACCTTTTAACTTATGTTCTCCATATTTCATTTCTCTCCCTATTTCTTATATTTTTGTTTGTTGTTTTTAAATCGATTTGTTGTTCGTATCTGATTTTGTATTCTCTCATCTCTCTCGGTCGAGATAAGTTTTAGTATTTGATTTTGTATTTTTAATCATCTCTCCTGCTCGAGGTCATATGTGATGTTAACGATAAAAATCTCTCTCTCAATCGAGAAGAACGAAAGTAGCCTTGGAACCAACGAAACTAAATACTAGGTTCTTCCGTCTTTTTCCTTTGCCTTTGTTGATTTATTATCTTTTTTCCATCTTAGTTGACAATTCATGGTAAATTCTAAGTTTATCGTTTTGTTTGTTTGGCTAAACATAGGCATAATCTATAGGTAAATTCTCTAATTAATAGTAGCCAAGCTCCAAATCAAACAAATACTTCTTCACCAATAGTATGTAGATCGTCCTCCTCTGATTCATAGCCTCATTTGTCAGAGTGCAAATTGCTATGGAGTTCTCACACAATATGTTTGCGATTTTTCTTCCTGCTTTTACAATAGCCTTGTGAATTAGATTTTACAAGATCACTACGAAATGCAAGCGAGCATGCCAATATCTTGTTAATAAATAAACAAATTTCTATTATGAAACAATAGCTTATTGTGGATTCATTGGATTCCATGTTGGATGTCACATTATGACTCTATATCAAAAGCCCGCCCCCGCTAGCTAACATAGAAAGAGATTACCAGATATCATACATAAAAAAAGTCATTTCTTTTAAAAGCTTATTCTCTTATGCTTTTTTATATTTTCTCTAAGCGTGCAACGACTATCTCCTTGATTTGAAAAACTTCCATTTTGTCTTGATATAGTTTCCTACAATACAAGATTGACACTAATACACGAAATATATATTAGGGTGATTCACTTTTCTTACCGGTTTTAGCCATCTATAGCAAGGGTAAGAAATTCCTAACAAGTTGTCCCTTCTTTGCATTTCTACAATTATTTACCTGTCATGGATTCTAGTCAAGAAGTATTGATGCTTGCCCTTTGACAGTTGACCGGTTATAAAAAAGATAGTACCAAATGTTTTAACTTAACTAAAAAAAAGCAAACAAATCAATTCTTAACAAAGTTCCTTCCATAACTCCCCTAAATGTACTACTTGAATGTCTCCCCCTTAGTTGGTTTTCTCTTAGGGTTGTTTGCTTCAAGGATTTGGATGTGGGATTTGGTTCTCAAATCCCGCACATGAAGGATTTGTCCAAAAGCTATTGTTTGTTGAGCCAAAATAGAGGGTGCCAAATCCGTGGGGTCCACTGATTTGGGGCTCCAAATCCGTGGGCCCCACGGATTTGTAAATCCCATCTCATACCCTGGGATTTGGAGACAAGTTGAAAAACCATCATGATAAAAATAGCTCAACAAACAAAAGATTTCCTCAAATCCATAATGCCCAAAATTCCTAATAAATCCTAAGGTTTTTAATTAGCAAATCCATGACAAAACCCTCGTTATAAAATCCTTGAAGCAAACGATTGGTTCCTCCGAGCTATAATCATCGTCATTATTTGATTCTACGTCCAATAAGCTTCCTTTATGCTCCAGGTTCTTAAAGATGTTGTTTCTGCCTTTCCCTTACCAGTGCAACCTCTACTTCTATCGTGGCCCATTAGATTAGTAAACTCTATTGCAGTTAGTGGTTTTGTTTTTCAATCCCTCTTGGATGAAGCTGGTGACTCTCCCCTTTGATGACTAGTGATGCAACCCATATCATCTCACATGACGTTCCTCGAGTTCAAAGAACATATAATGATTGTGTACTAAAAATGAAGGCTCTAGAGGCTTGAGAAGGAAAAGAGAATGTTCTAATTGATCAAGAGATTCAATGGGGATAGAAATTACATAATTTAATTTAATTTGACCATTGCTATTTTTTTAAGTTTTAGTGGATTCAGAAAAATATAAATTGTTTGGTAAAATGATTTAATATTATGTGGCATAGTCAAAATTTTGACTTTTTGCCACATCATCGAAAATCATCCATCTCATTTAATATTTTTACCACGTTAGAGTCAACTAACAGTTGACTGGACGGAAAGTTAACGGTTTTGCTATCAAATTGTTTTCGAAAAGATTTGGCTATTATTTTGTTTGAAATGAAAAGGTTTGCCTATTAAATTGTATTTACTCGAGATATTAGTTGTATTTATAAATAGCGCCTAATTGCTTAAGGGGTTCCGTGAGATGTGCCAGGGTGCACAATAAATCCCCTGCGTCCCACGCGGATTGCCGTCATTCACTGTTTCTATATACTTGGGCCTCTTTCTATATTTGAGCCATCGATTCGAGCAGGTTTACCGTGAATCCCTGCAAATCACTCCCACCTAATCGTCTACCGACGATGCTCCACCCCGTTTGTTTTCCTCCGAAGATCGATCGGCTGCTGGCCAAGTTGGGACTCCATTCCGCATTCTAATCGCCGGTCAGCCGAACTCTCCGTTTCTCTTCAATCGACCTGGCCACCTGGGGTACCTGCTGGATCTTCTCTCACTCTTCCACAATCTGATCGGCGGTACAAGTTCACGCCTAACCCAGTTTTCCGATCATGGCGTTCCTGGTCCGTAAAAGCTGAGTGACAGCGAGGCAATCTCAGAAATCTGAAATCGACCAACTCTTAGTGGCCGGGAAGACGAAGCTCAGCGGAGAATAGAGGGTGCATGCAAATCGTCCTTCAAATCTTCTACCATTCTCACCTCTCACCGACCTCTTGATTGGTGCTAGCGAAGATGGATTTCGGCCTCCACATCATCGTTCAACCCATCAATTAGTTTGCCCCTTCACCTCTGAATCTGTCGATCTTGGTATTCAATTTGATATATACTTCTTCCAGCTTCTTGATCAATGTCTATCCCCAGGTCACGCATGCTTTGGATCCTCATTCCTTCTTCCCCTGCATCGTTGGGTTATATCACCAGCGATCCAGCCGATTCGGATTGAGGGGAAGAACAGGGGTAATGAATTCAAAATCGGGTTCAGCAACTTCATCGTCCCTTCCTTAACGTCAGCAACTCTTTCATCGCCTCTTCCTTCCAAATCACAAAATCCAGAGCAGTCGTGGATAAGTAAAGACCTCTGCATGGCCACTCTGTTTTGTATAAGGGCCTCGCAGTACTTCTGATTCTTCTATCTATTTCTAACACTCTGAAAATCTATTTTCGTATAAATTTTGAATTCAATCTCAATAAAAATTAAAGCAGATTCGGAGTAGCGAGAACTTCACGCAAATGGAACTATAATCGGGGATTATAGATAAGAATAGAGAGAAGCAAAACACACTGAAAGCTGTGAAAGATATAAGGGGAATGGGAAGGAAATCAGGAACCATAGTCATGTTTGTTGACACATGTTATTCGTCAACTCCACGTGTAAACAGTAGGAAGGAACTTAGCATTACAAAAGGAATTTGTGGATTAAGACATAATTTAGCTGATATTTATGATAGGTAAGCAGGAAGAGAAAAATGTTTTTGAATGGTATTCTTCATCATGAAGCAATTGTCTAATTAGTTGATTAAATTCTTACGTAAGGGGTAATCCCCTGTTTCTAACCTTTAGGTAACATATATTTATGTTTTATAATAGTAGTTGTAGAATGGTATTACAATTATTATATATGTAATAACTTGAGAATCAACAATATGGAGTTATCGAAAATGCATGCTAATTTTAGTTTATGTATCTTTGTACTTCTTAATATGCGGGTGCAACGATTTCGTTCGTATCAGACTAGATCAAACTGAATCGAACATAGTGTGTTCCAATTTTTGGTCTCATGAATGTTATAAATACCGAAAAATAGATTGAATTAACATTTACACTAGAACAAATACATAAAACAATGATATTTTGATCCTTGATCCTAAATTGCATTCACTATTGGATCACATTTCTCATTAGCTTGATCCAATCTGGACCGAACTATTCCACACATCTACTTCTTTGTTTCCGATCAGTAAACTTAAAATTTAAATTGACAAGTCCACTTTCAATAATAATGTATCATTTAAATGTCTTCTAGATTCAAGTATAAAACCTAATCTCTTTTAATTGATATGGTATCCATCTATGAGATATTTAATCTCATAGTTTCTTTGTGGCCATATTCCCACACACATTCTTCTTTATTTTCGGCTAATATATTTTATCAGATTGGCTTCTTTAGTCTGATAAGACTAATGTTCATATATATTAGATGTGTTTTTATTAGGATACAACACAGTTTGAATATTTACACTTATTCACACAACACACCAACACATTGTTTAAATATTCACATAATACAAGTAAGATATTCATTATACAACAACAAAGTTATGAACATCATATTTACATTGCATATAAAAATTTCACAAAAAAACTTGCATATTCAAAATCAATTAGTTTTTTTAATAAATCAAATAATATTGCAAGTTCAATAAATCTCAAAACTAAAGATAATAAATTATAAATCTATGATAAATATATGATCCCGCCGCAAAGCGCGGGCCAATTATCTAGTAATAAGTCATATAACTAATTAGTTTCCGAATGAAAGCCAAAAGGTACTGCTCATAAAATGATCTAATATTATGTGGCATAGTCAAAAGTTTGACTTTTTGCCACGAAAATCATCCATCTCATTTAATATTTTGTCATGTTAGGGTCAATTAACGATCGACCAGACGAAAAATTAACGATTTAACTATTAAATTGTTTTCGAAAATGTTTGACTGTTAAATGGTAGTTAACCAAGATATAAAAATCATATAACTAATTAGTTTCGCAATGAAAGCCAAAAGGTACGGCTGGTAGGGGTGTACATGGGTCGGTTGGTTCGGGTTTAACCATTTTAATCACCCGACCCATGCACTACGGTTTGGGAATTATCAAACCCAAACCCACCCAAAAAAATTTAAACCCTACGGTTTGTTTCTAATTGGGTTGGGTCGAGTTGGCGATATTTTTAAGTAAAAACCCAACCCAACATAAAATATATAATTATTATACATCATAAAAATATTTTATAAGAAATTAAAATTTTAAACGAATAAACCGAGGTGAAAGGTATCAAAATTCACAAATGTTATTTGAATTTTAATAAAATGTGATTTACTTCAACATATGTCTAGGATTTCACGATATTTGTTGAAATAGACTAAAAAGGTTATAAACAAACGCATCCATAATATATTATTCTATTAAAATTGTACACAAGAAAAAGGATTATGTGAATCAAAACTATATTCAATTTAAATGTCTAAACTTTAAGTCGAAGAATGCATTAGATTAGGGAGACCATGATAGAAAAACATGGCGAAATATCTTAATTTTCTCATAAGTATGGTTATATACGACATGAATATCTTTAGATACGAATTCATACTAATAGTTGGAACACGGGTTGGGTCGGGTTCTACGGGTTGTGTAATCCAAAATCCAAACCCAACCCAAAAGAGGCGGGTTGTACAAAAGAAAATCCTCACCCAACCCAAAATCTTCGTTTTAACGATAGATACGGGTGGGTTGGATCGGGTTGGACGGGTGGGTCGGTTTGCTGGTGTGTTTGTTCACCCCTAACGGCTGGAGCGGGAGTTTGGGTTTGGCCACTTTGAAAACTGCAAAGCCGGAGCGGGAACGGGAAGGGACCCGCCAATCCAAAGGATCTTATAAAGAAAAATGATTTCGAATAAATAAATATCAGTCGCCCCTAATTAATTAATAATTAGCTAATTGGCCAGGCTGGGCGCACGACCTATAACGGTAATATTTACTCCTTTATCCAACAATCGTAGACTAGAGATGATGAAATAAAAGAAAACAATTGTTCTCAAATTAGGAAATCGAATTAAATAAACAACAAAAACCCAAACGACCGTTTTCTTGAGAAAAAGTGGCGTCGACCGTTTCCCTTTCCCCTCTGTTTGCCAGACTGCCCGCCCGCCCGCCTTCACTCCAAAACGCTCCCTCTGTTTCTCGTTCTCCCACCCTCTGTTTCTCTCTGCAACAGACCATGGCCCAGCGGAGAACCGAATCAGAAACGTCTTTCTCTTCCTTTCTTTCTAGATAGGAAGAGTCGGGAAGGCAGGCGAGAGTACGGATAATATCATCCCTCTGTATTTTCCGCCATTCTCCTCCTTCGTTCGATCAAGAGAGGGAAAGAAAGAAAGAAAAAAAAAAAAAAAAACAGAGTGTGGGGTTTCCTCAAAATGGGCTGCTTCTCAGCGTGTTTTGGTTCCTCCAAAGATCGCAGAAGGAGATGCAGAAAGCAGCAGCACAAGAAGCACAACCAGGCTCAGCCTCCGTACCAGGTAGATAGATGAAACTTCCCAGATTTTTTTATCGCCATTACTGGGTTTCTCTCTCTCTTTGCCCCTTGTTTGGCTCTAGGGAAACCATATGGGAGAAGAGGGGAAATGTTGAACCACGTATTCTCTTTCTGACTTGTGGCTGACTAGGGTTTTCGTTCTTCTTATTCTTTCGTCTTGATTTGGGGGTGTTGCTTGCTGCTGCTGCTGCTGCAGAGGAATGCTGATCATGATCTTGAGCAGCCATCAAACCTTCCCGTGGAGCAGAACCCAATTTCAGAGAAACAACCAGTGGTCATCAACACAGCGGTAGAGGAAATCCAGTGAGTAACGATAGAAGAAGAATAAAGTCTAAGCCTTTATGAGCTTTTCTCATGTAATCAATCTTGAATGAATGTTTTGGAACAGGGAGGAGCAGCCACAGTGGCAATCGAGTCCGGTGGGTCTTCGCAAAAAAGTGACCTTTGATTCCAATGTGAAGGCATACGAGCCTGTTTCAGTACAAGAATCCACCGAATTTCAGAACGCTTCTGCTCCCAAGAAACAAGCCGACAATGAAAATGGCGATGATCAGAACAAAAGCCTAAAGCCAGACCAATCTGATAACTCCTCTGAAGCAAGTTCTTTGACCCCAAGCTCCAGCTCCTCCTACCCTTCCAACCATCGGTACCAGAACTGCAGAGACAGCGATGATGACGAATTCGATTCCGATGACCAAACTGATTCTGATTCTGAAGACGGGGATGAGGTTGATGGGGAGCTCGACGATGACATTTACGATGAGCCGGCCACTAGGTTCGCCTCTGCTGCGGCCAACGGCGATGCCTGCTTCCCAGAGGTGGGAATTGAGAAATCCGGGCAGAATGTGCGAGACAGGAGCGGGTATGTGCATCCAGTGCTGAACCCTGTAGAGAATCTGACCCAATGGAAGGCTGCCAAGTCCAAAAAATCAGCACCACCACAATTGAATCAGCCTTGTGATAAGGAGAATGACCAAGAACCCAGCTTCAAGGTGAAATCCAAGAAGACAGTGAACCCAGAACAAGTCATAGCAGTGGATGCCAGCTTATCCAATTGGTTGAGTTCATCATCGTCGTCGTGGTCGTCATCATCAGACTGCTGCACTACAACACCAAACAAGCAGCCTGCCACTTCCACCACGCCACCGCAGGTGAAGAGCGCTGGCAGTTGGGCGGGGTCAGCGTCCCCTAAGAGCTTTGAGGACAGGCCGATCCTCGGGGCGTTGACGGTGGAGGAGATCAGGCAGATGTCGGCATCAAATTCTCCAATTAGGAAGTCACCTGGCCACAGCCCTGATGACAAGTTCATAATTGGGAGCGTTGGGAGCTACTGG
This sequence comes from Linum tenue, assembly GCA_946122785.1. Lineage (NCBI taxonomy): Eukaryota > Viridiplantae > Streptophyta > Magnoliopsida > Malpighiales > Linaceae > Linum > Linum tenue. The sequence goes on from CAMGYJ010000002.1 coordinate 65,611,275, forward strand.
AGGAGTGAGAGTGATTGTAGTCAGCCTGGGAAGGAGAAGAAGAAGAAGGAAGTCAGCAGCTCTGCCTCCCCGGCATCGTCGTTTAAAGGAATACCCAACACAACCAGCAAGTACAGAGAGGTAATGATGCGTTTGATTGTGAATATTCATCACCATTGAACAATAATGGGATTGGGACTGTGATTGTGTAGATGTTGACTGGGTTTTTCCATGGTGGTGGTGCAGGATAAGAGAGTGAAGTGGCACTCGACTCCTTTTGAGACCAGGCTGGAGAGAGCTTTGAATGGCACCCAGAGTTAGTGAGGGGTTCCTTCCTGTTGCTGTTTTGTGGAGTTGTGTTTGTGAATAATGATGTATTTGAGAGAGATTTTTTTTGGTCTTGTTTATGTTTGTGGTGGTGGTGGTGGAAGAATTTGTTCAGAAAATCAATACTGGCTAGTGGCTTGTATGCTTGCTGTTGTAATCATCCTTTTTTTTTTCCAAAATACATAGTTGTTATGTGTAATACAGATACTTGTTTCATGAGATATTTCTGTAAAATCAAAATTTGAAGTCTACGTTTCAACGATATTTAACTTTCAGAATTTTCTGATTAACGCACTATATTATCATTCCGTTACATTTATTAGTGATTTGACATTAGAAGAGGAGTAAGAATGGTTTGGAGGTTGGGATTCTTCAAATTTATGTATTTAATCAATTTGTGTATTGTAATTTGATATATTGGTTAGATGTATGGATTTGAAAAATACATTATTTGGAGATTGAGAACCACATCGAATAGAGATATGACCGGACTAAAAACAAACAAATTGAGGATCAAAACCAGATCAAAAGTATGTTTTGTTCATTTGGTTCGATTCGGTCTGGTCCAAATTCAATTTTGGTCCATCTTTTCTTGGGTAAATGCCACATTTGGTCACTGGAATTACTAAATAGTGTTATGTTTAGTCACTAGAAAAAATTAATATCAATTTTGGTCATTCGAATTACTAAAACATGTCACATTTAGTCATTCTCCCGTTAGCCTCCGTCCAACTCCGGTCACTCGAATTACTGAAACATGTCACATTTAATCACTCTCCCGTTAGTTTCCGTCCAACTCCATTAATGTCACTTGAGGTTAAATAATCTCTTCATATGGACTATGGGCTAAGACACGAATTACGAGGTTTAAAGAAGGATTGAAAACATTCAAGATGTGTGAAAATGGCTCCACAAGAAAAGCCTATGGTTTGTGGGATGAGTTACCGTCACATCTCTTAGGAGGGATGTGAGATTCACATCCAAGGGCAATTTGGGTATGAAAAAAAAAACAAAATTTATTATTATTTATTTTTATATTAATTACATATTGAGAATTAAAAACCCAAATTAAATACTTTTTTAATTTAAATCCTACAATTAATACGCTTATATCTCTCTCTTTTTCTTTTCCAGCAACCTCTTCACTCCGACCGCCAAAGTTTCTCTGGCCGACGAATTTTTCCGGTGAAATCCTCCAATCAGACTCGCTCCGGCCAACTGCAAAAAAACCACTCCGTCAGTGTGCTAGTGGTACTGATTTTCATCTAGTGGTACGCTACCAGTAGTAGTGGTACGTACTAGTGGTAGTGGTACGCTACAAATACCACTCGTACCACTACCAGTGAGTAGTGGTACGCTACCACTACCACTGGTATAGCTACCAGTGAATAGTGGTACGATACCACTACCACTGGTAGCGTACCACTAGATAGAAATCAGTACCACTACTCACTGGTACCACTAGTCCACTACCACTGAGTACTGGTACGCTACCACTACCACTAGTAGCGTACCACTAGACAGAAATCAGTACCACTAGAGAATAACATAAAAAAACAAGATCTGGAATCTGAAAAATCCCAGATCTGGAAAAAAATTAAGGAATGAGGAAAGGAGAAGGAAGGGGAGAGGTCGTTACCTCGCGGCGGCGACAGAGAAGGACGGCGGGAGAGAGATGGCGGTGACAGGAGTTGGAGGGAGGAGAGAGGGCTGCGATGGTGGGAGGCGGAGGACGCGACGACTGCGGCGGGAGGGAGAGATGGTGGCGACGGGAGGGAAAGACGACGACGGTGGTGACGGGAGGAGGCGGCGGCAGCGGCGGCGACGACAACGGGAGGGAGAGACAGAGAGCAGTTAGGGTTCTCGGGAGAGGGAAGAGAGAGGGGAGAGAGGAAGAGTTTTTTTTTTAGGAAATCAGATTATATAGAAAATGAGAAAGGATCATGTGTGGTAAGTTTTTCTCTTCCAAAAATACCCTTCATTTAATCTAAACCGTTAATTTGAAAAACCAAGAGAGAGGGTGGATCTAATGGCTGCGAAGGAGGAAGTGAAAATCACAACCCCTATGAGGGTTGTGACGCTATCTTAACCCATGGTTTGTTGATGAGAAATGGATGACAAAGAGCTTCTTTTAGCATTAAAAATGACTTTATCATTAAAAGTGTTGTATTCATTATTTAATTAATACTATTATTACTATTATGTTTGCTAATTAGTTTGGGACATGTTTTCCTATTCTTAAAAGGTTACATTTATGCTTTTGTAACCTCTATAAATAGAGGGCTTAAGACATTCGAGTTTATAACAAATAAATAGACAAATCTTTAATACATCAAGTTCGATTGATAATATTCCTTTGGTTTTGACTTTTGAGTGGAATCTCAAATCTTTTGTCTTTCTAGTTATTTCGTGGAATCGAGTAGCTAAAGGCATCAACGTTATCGATAGGTCCGTCATCCCTATCGTGGGTCACATCGTATACTTGACCCCTAGCTCCGCAACGGTTAGGTGCTCGAGTTATTTTCCATCTTTTTGCTTATTGCTTTGCTTCCGCTTCTTTGTTTGCGTGGTTTGGTTCGATCAGTCAAGGATTCTAAGGCTCAACGTATGTCGCATACCTGCCAATCTCGTTGTCCACACGCCCATGGCCATGGTAGCCGCACCTCTGCTCGTGCCTAAGCGGGTTGGTGAACTCACATTCATACTTCTCTTCTGACGGGCAACCTCATTTTCCACCAGGCACAGTCCTAGATCCTTGCACAATCTACAGAGTGCGCTTGGTCAGACGATCCTTAGCCCTCAACATCATCAGAGGCGGGTGCGTTGAATCAAAAGTCCCCCCCAAATCTGTGTCATGGTCCCTGACGGCCGACCCCACCTCTCCTGATTGGCTAGGGTCCAACTAGTTTGGTTCCTTTCAGACCCGGTTCGAATCGATCGGTTTGTTACCATTCTGAATGGTACAATTCCCCCCCACCCGCCCGCTACCAGCCGGTTCAATGGGAGGGTCAACCCAGTACCCTGACCTATGGGTCCATGTTAGTCTAGTTCATGCCCTGATCTATGAAGTTCAGCTCATCTTCCTACCAAACTCATTCCATCCTTATGTTGCTCAGCCCACGTCCACCAGAGGCCTTGTCTTTGCTAGTGGGCTTAGGGCCCAACATCCCTACACCCTACTCCGTATCCAAAGCCCACCGAGTGGTAGCTCAGTATCTTGTCCTTCACACAGATCGCTGCGATCTCCTGGATCGCCACACATAACCTGGCTTGCACCATCAAGGAGACATCCCTAGAGAGGAGAGGTGATGTCGCTGCTACCCTTTGGCTACTCGATCTCCTTGATCGCTACTACGTGCTCTGCTCCCTGCGCCTGGTCGTCGGCACGATGGTCTTTGCTGCCACCTGCGGTTTGGTCGTCCACGCCATAGCCTAGGTCGCCACCCTGATTTTGAGAGAGATTATTTTCAGAGAATTCTTTGTTCTATAATTGCTTAATGAGAAACTTTCACTAATTACAGAGTATATAATCCGATAAATTTCCACTAATTGCCCAAACTAATACTTCCTAACAAAAGCATACAGATACTCCAACAAAAACCCCAAAGTATCATCCAAAGTATTAAAAGAAAAATAAAATGACATGCTCGTCTTTCTCATTAAGAAACGACTGGGTTTCTAACATTATGGTTTAGAGTCTAATTACTATGGGTTGTGGTCATCGCCTCATCGATGTAACATGCTCGTATTTCTCATTAAGAGGCTAGCGTTGGAGGATTTATTGTCCAATTCAACATGGATTGTGTTTGTGGAGAATTGATTTTGTACCGGCCACAAAAATATCGACAAGGTGATCCATCAATTTTGCCCCCTTATTTATCTCTTTAGCGATTTGCTACATTTATAGACACCCCCAAGGTGGGAGAACGGAGTCCCCACTCCCCACAGTAGTACTCATCGAAGAACAGGAGAACCGCAGTAATGAAGTCTCAACAATTCAAATCAAGTTCCACAATCAAAAATAATTTCAAATTTACTCCTTTGTTTGTTTTTCCTTAATCTATACATATTCATTAGTCGTCAAGTCCATTTTTATTGTTTGCTTCAATTTATTCCAAAATGCGTTTTCTCAATTCTAATTCAGATACTTATATGTTCCTATAATCCTATTAGTGGGATTTCTTATACCATGATTGATTTTATCACATGTTACTTTTTTCCCATCAAATAAGAGTTAGGTCTGCGATTTTTTAGTTTATGTTCCTCACGTATTAGTTTATTTCCTTTTCACAATCACACGTAACCTTCACATTATTGGATTGACGCGAGAGAGCGGATTTCTCTGGTTCTTGTTAATTTTCATGAATCCTCATCCCGTCAATGGAAGCCCCTTCCGATTCTGATCCCATCCCTATATTCTTTTTGCACTCTTTTGGTTTCAGAGCTGAGAAAGGCAGCTAGTGGTAGGCAGTTGAAAACAAGAGACCATTTTCCAAGACCAAAACTCAAACTCTACATAAGGAGAGTAGGAGACAATGTTCGCTGATGAATAACATACATACATGCATATACGTATCTCAATCTTCATTTACAATCTTCAAGCTTCAACTCTATCTCATGACCTGAAGAACATTTGAAACCCAAAAAACCAACAAAAACAGGCCTCCTTGCCAACTGATGGAAGATGTCTAACGGCCAGAGAAGAAACCAGAAAAGTATTGTGGAGGAAACAGTGCCTAGCACTCGACCCCACATTGCTTAAGAATTGGACCAGTTTGCTTGGGCAAGAAGGGATCAATCCTGACCCAAACCAACGAGAAAATTGAAGCCAGGAGAATGGACCACAGGACAACTATGGTAGGAGTCCTGTTTTGCCTTCCCATCAGACCTTTGAGGAAAGGGTAGAGATGGACAATGACCCAGAAGGCGAAGAAGAGCTTCCCGAACAAAGGTCCCCATGATCCGTACCCATTGTTGATTGCATCAGACACTCCTGCAACAACCCCTACCAGGTTGAGGATGATGAGTGTAGTTGGCGGGATGAGAAGGGTAGTCCATTTGAATATGTACAGATCTCCAAACTCTGTATCATCGGCTGCTTTTGATGTGACGGTGAAGTTGGTGTCAACTCCCCCTAGCACCTTGAGAAGGCCTTGAAAGACAGCAAAGAGATGGGCCGAGACTCCACCGATGACCCAGAACTGCTCGTTGCGCCACAGGTCTTCGATGGACACCCCGCTCCAACGCAGCTCCAGGACACTAGTTGCTATGATGGAGAGGAAAAGCGCCAAGAACCATATGCTAGCAAGATTGCTGATCTGCAGGTTTAAAGAAAAAGGGTTTCAGGTTTCAACTGTCCTGGAAAGAAGTGTCGGCAAAGAGAAGCGAGCACCCTGCTGATTGATGAATGTTTATTTTCTGCTTACCGTTGGGATGATGAATTTTCCAGTCAGAAGACAGACTGCAGGAATGGTGCAGTAGGCAAGTAAAGGAATGGAAGTGAAAGGATAAACGACGGTGTTGATGTAAGCAAGCCTCTGAAGGAATTTCAGCTTGCCTCCCCAGCCATACCAGAGAGGGCAGTGGTGACTCATGAAAATTTCGATAGATCCCAGAGCCCATCTCAGAACTTGGTGCAGCCGATCCGACAAGTTAATGGGAGCTGATCCCCTAAAAGCTGCTCTCTCAGGACAGCAGTAAACTGACTTCCATCCTCGGCAGTGCATCTTGAACCCTGTCAGGATATCCTCCGTAACAGAACCATAGATCCAACCAACCTTTAAGAATGAAACCGAAGTTAATGTCAAGGACAATCACAAGTGAAAACAGTGGAAGAGGAAAGCACAAGCAAGCACTGTCTGCGATGGCACTGACCTCTTTGCCCCATTCAGTTTTCTCTTCATACCCACAACTTATGACATGGATGGCCTCCTTGATGAGAGATGAAGAAGTTGTTCCCTCGGGCAACCCACCTTCTTCCATCAAGGTCGAGGCGATGAAAACTGGGGATTGACCAAACCGTTTCTCAAAGTTCTTTTGAGACATAAGTGAAGATTTCTCCAACTCTTCATAGCCTTCAAGTCCTTCTTCGATCTCTTCAAGTTCAAAAGCCGGGATGGAACCTTTCCTGCTGTAGTGCTTCCCCGCCATTTTCTTCTTCTTTGGAAGAAGTCCTCCGAGCAGGCTTCCCTGTCCCTTCTTCTTAGATTTAGTTTTCCTTGAACGACCAAAGCAACAGCAGCACCATGAAGGCCAGCAATCGCATGTCATTTTGGGCCGCTTTTCAGACACTGGTGGATCATAGCCGTACAGAGCTTGCCTGTTGAAGACACATCCAGTCCCTACATAAACCGGCCCTTGGATCCCATCCAAGCCTTTCATGTTAATCTGAAATCAGCAGAAGAGAACATGACGTATGAGCCTCACATTTGTTGGGAAGAAATGAAAGACGAAGAGAGGAGGTACGTCCATTAATAATACTACTATTTGTTTTTGTTTACTTACATCAAAGAATACCACATTCCTGTTAGCATATCTATCGTGGCGATCAATGCCATCGAACCTCTGAGGGAACTGAACATAACAAAGCTTCTTTCCAAACTGGGGATCCATCAAAAAGCACATTGCCTCTCTTGCAGCTTTGCAGTTGTTAAGATAATGATCACAATCCAAATTCAACATGAAAGGTGCATTGGTGAGGACTGCAGAGACTCGGATCTAGAAAAAGAGGAGCAAACAAGGTCAGTCGGCAATTTAATTAGCAACACAACAATCAATTTTTCGTCTGCCTGGATGCATCAGATGGGGATTGTCTAGAATGGAGCTAGCTACGTACCAGCGCATTCATGGCACCAGCTTTCTTGTGGTGCGAATAGCCTGGTCTCTTCTCACGTGAAACATAGACAAGCCGGGGAAGCTCCTTGCCTTCGACATCAAGTGCGCCTTCACTTCCAAGATAAACCTGAATCATTCCAGGATGATCACGGGTATTGTTTCCAGGCCAGGGGGTGCCATCCTGCATCACCCATCCTTCTTCAGGCTTCTTCTGAGCTTTGGCGACCAGTGCATTAATTGTCACCTTGAACTCTTCATACTCTCTCTGCAACCCCAAACAATCAAAGTTAGCCCCTTTAGTACCATTCATTCATGAAAGAAAGAAAGACTATGTTGACAACAGACTGCTTACTTTCATCGCCCTCCGCTCCTTCACAAAGTTCGGATGAACCTTATCTTTCAAATAATCAATCTTCTGAGAGAAATAGAACTCTGGAGCTCTTGGCTCAACATTGTGTTTCTTGCAAAATGGGACCCACCTCCTAGCAAATTCAGCTGTTTCTGACAGTGTGTCAAAGAGAAGCATTGAAGCACCATCATCAGAGACATAGCAGCTGACTTTATCAACCGGATAATCGACTGCCAGGATGGAAAGAACCGTGTTAGCAGTTATGATTGGTGGTTCCTTGAGAGGGTCCACTGTGCTGACAAAGAAATCAACCGGGGCTAACTTGTTTGGTTCCCCCTCTCTTTCAAACCTCAGAGAAAGACGATCAAGGTAAGTTTCCCGATTGATCGGGAACCATTTTGGGAACTGATCAAGGATCCAAGACAAGGCAAACCATATCTCGCAGACCACAGAGATGCCCCATAGTGGCATTGCATCATAGGCTGGAGTTAAGATGCGGAAACGGAAAAAGAAGCAAAGAATGATAAGCCTGAGGATGATGACAATGCGGTATGGGTTCACTCTGCTTGAGGGCATTGGCACCTTTCGCCAGAGTGGTTGCCTTGCTTCAGCCATTCTACAGAAAGATATATGTATATATGATTAATGTGAGCTGATGAGAAGTCGACGGAAGCTACACCCAAGCTAACAACGATTAGAAAAGGAGGAAACTTCACTGACAAGTATTCATCTTCTTCTCCTTGATCATTTCCTCCTCCATCGTCCTTGCTGACAAGACCTCTCTTTTCCTGTCTCATCTTCCACTTCTCCACTCTCTCTGTCCATTCTGCATTGCTATAAGCTTCTCTTTCTGCTTCAAGATCCTTACCAGCGACTATATTTGAAGAACAGTAAAAGATATTAGTTTCAGACAAGAATTCATTTCGTTCATACGAAAGAGGAAAGCAAGAGATTATCAGAATACAATCGGATCGAAAAGATTAGCTTAAAAAGATTACCACTTCCAGTGGAAGAGAAAGCAGGGCCTCCTGTGTGCAGCTGTGGTTGAACGTAGTCCCTATTTTCCTTGCAACGCAGAAACTCAGCCTCAGATCAGTAAAATCAAGCCACTCCATCCAAAGTCGAGATAGAAAAGAGACTGGCCAAGAAATGAGAAAAGCACAGACAAATCGGTGACTTACAGAATGAGCAGCCACATCTTGGTGATTGGACTCATCCTGATTATGATGCTTAATCGGAAACTCATCATCAAAATCATCTGCACCATGAAAATCATCATCCTCGTGATCTCCAGGTACCCTCGGAGAACCTGCAACAAGAAGAACACAGTATAACTGCAACGGTCAGCCAATGCATAAAAGGAAGAAAGAGTCAGTTCTGGAGCTTCAGCTTGTCTTTCAGAACATGATACGAAATATTTCCTAGATAATGATTCATGGGGACGCAACAGGATACTACCATGTAGAGAAGTTCTACCTCTGTGGCGCTTATAGCGAGTGTTGCACTGAGGGCAGCACTGGTTGCCATCACTTCTCTCGTACTCATAACAAGGCCTGCAAACAGGGAACCCGCAAACGTGACATGCCACAAATGGGGCTCCATCTTCCTTCACCCCAATTTCATCCCCGCAGACTCTGCACGCCTTGGGAGCAGCCGATTGGCGGGTGGGAGGGCGCTGCTGAAGATCAACACAGGCATTTCATCAAACATTACGTAGGCATACACAAGACACAAACAAGAGAAAGAAGAACCAAAAAGGGTAGGAAGTTACTTACCTGTAAGTTGTCATGGTCATCATCATCACCCCCAGAGTGGAAGGAACGGGGAGCCACGGCAATGCCAGCCATGGTCGACGAGAGATGGTGAGAGGAGGCATGGGGAAGTGGGGTTAATAAAAGGAGGAAGATTTGTTAGTGGCGGTGAAGGAGAAGGAAGGAGGAAGAGTGAAGGAGATGGTGTTGAACCGATCTACCAAACTGTGAGGTGGGAAGTCGATGGCAGAGTGTGGTGTGGTGTGGGTTTTGAGTGGAAGATACGTTATAGCAGAAGAAAAGCGGGTATTGGAAGCTTTGAGCTGCTGGCATGGCGATTAGATCCCTAGAAAAGGTGTTAGCGATCCTTTTACCCAAAAACTAGCTTCTTCTCTAAGCATTTTCCGCTCTTCTCTCAGTTTTTCTAACGGGCGTGATACCAAACAACCAGAACATTATAAATCCCACTTCGCAGAAAGGATGGAAATCACAAATTTGTAGCCGGTTGGGAGGATTTGTATGAGAAACTAAGCACAAAGTCGTGTGAGTTTTATAATTTGTGTTTAGTGATTTTTTTCTTGTGCAATACAGCGTAATGATTTGTTTAATGTTTGGATGAGATTGAATAAATGACATGGTTACTGAAGAGTGAAGAAGAGACATCGGTGCAGAAATTTGTCATTTGGCAATTTCCACCTCACTCGTTTTATTCGACCTGTTTGGCCTGTTTTGGGTGGGATGGACATGGGTACTCTCATCGATTCGACATGCCCTAACCCGCCACATTCTCGACCCGTTCTTGCCTAAATTATATTTAATCTTAGTCAAATTACTTAGGATTTTTCTTTTATTACATTATAATTTAGCTATAAAAAAGTTGTAAATTAGTGAAAACCTCAATTTCTCTAATAATTTAACTACATTTATCATAATATTGTTTGTTTTCTTGGTCTTATAATAAAAATAACGAATATTTCTAATGTTTTTCATATAAATTGCATACTCATTGGGTCGACCTGCCCCAACCTGCGACCCGTGATAAATTACCCGACCTGAATCCGACCTGCCATGGGCGGGTCTGGGTACCAAGAAACCCGCACCGTACCTTTCCATTGTCATTTATAGTTATTGTATGCTCTTATCTTAGTCATTCCATGTTCTTTTAATCCTCATTTTTTTTATTTTTTTTTTGTGTTAAAAACCAGCCTGATATTATGCTGAAATCTTTCAAAGTTATGGCTGGTAGTGATGGCAATAAGGCGGGGTGGGTACCTCAATACCCATTACCCGCACCATGCTACTGCGGGTCGGGGAGGGTAAAACCCGTGCGGTTACGGGACGGGGCGACTAACTCTTACATGTTATTTGAAAACAATATACGCAAATTTTACCTTTTTATGATAAAACGAATGGGAAAACACTTTATGAATGAAAAATAGTGATAATAGAATGAGTAAATGAGTCTAACAAGTTGAAAGATCGACTCTAACTAGTTGAAGAAAAGCCAAAATAGGAGAAATATGTATAGATAGTGTAAGAAATTGAGATAGAATGAGCCAAGATCGGGACGAGGCGGGGCAAGACTGGTCGAAAGTAGATACACATGCCCCACCCCACGCTACTGTGAGAAACTTCTTCTTCAGATTTCTAGAGTGAGAAAGTGACGAACAAGAGAAGAGGAGAAGTTAGGGTTTCATCCAAACTCCAAGATTTGGGGATTTCATCCTCAAAGGTTGATCTCCACACCAAAGAAAGAAGGCACCCCTCTCATGATGGTCTCTTCTTCTCCTTTGTGTAATCTCACTTCTTAGCATGGAGTAGTCCTTTCTTTCACTTGAGTGTTTGTAAACCCTAGCTAGAATTATGTAAGTGCTTGTATGGATTGAATGATTTGTGTGTGTTTGTGTTTTAATACAAGTTTTGAGGTACTTCATGAAGGTTGTATTTTGCATTTCCAACTCTTATGCTAAGAGGCTTGTAAAAGTTGGAATTCTTTGGCCAAATTGTGTCACCTACTTAGGTTGAATTAGGGCAAACCTCATAATACGTATTAGCACCTTGGGTATGTTGTATTTTGGCCGTCCGAACTACAGTTTGAGGGAGAAGCCTAAGCTACCCTTAGTCAATTGGCCAAGAGAGCTACCTTGGTATCTTGATTTGATATCGCTTGGCCTAGTGACCGAGAGAGTGAAACTTGTTCACTTGTTGCGCTCCCCTACGGTTTACAACCGCTTTGACCACACATTTGCATTCGATCCGACATATTATGATTACTAGCTAAGGGGAGCATCATTCGGATGAAGCCTTCGCAATTAGTGTTCAAAACCATTTACTTTTCCAATTGCTTTCAATTTTAGTCAAAGTTTCAACCAAAACTTGATTGCTAGATAATGTTTCAACCAATTGAAGTAGGGGTACATGGACCGACCCGAATTTGACTTTTAAAACATACTTGCCCTATATTGCACCCAATTAAGATTTATATTTAGGTCTTAATCAGAATTTTTATTGTGATATACGGAACGAATCAACTCACAGTTTTATTTGATTGAGTTTATTCTTATCATGATTCTCTGTTTCTAATCTCTTGTATTATTTATTCAGTGCATCGCCAATAATTTTATTTAGTCTTTATCTTATATAATCCACCGCTAAGTTTCTTTATGAATTAAAAACCCTAATATTTGTCACTTGTGCAAATAAATGAAAAACAATAGAGAGATAGGAAACACAATTTCATAAAAAAAACAAGAAAAATGATTTCCACAAGCAACCGGTCTGATATAGTCACTGTTTTCTGTTTGTATTGTGGTAATCCTGATTAAGAGTGTTTGTTTCCATTCCCTTGATGAATATTAGGCAAAATAGGAAAGTCCTCAATCAACAAACCACAGTCCACAGCGCTTAAGCAGTCCCATTTCATATGTTATTCAGAGTGTTGTTCCTTTTCCTGATTACAGAGATTAATATCTATTGATATGATGAAGAAGAAACTTTCCTTCATTCTGGGTAGTCCTTTTACCTGCTGCCTCCTCCTTCTCGGCCTTTTACTGCCTCCACTTCACACGGAGTGCCTCCAACATCCGGTCTTTGACGGTGACGAATATCCAGCCTCCCTCCTCAATCGAAGTAGCTTTCCTCCTGGTTTTACATTTGGAACTTCTTCTAGTGCTTACCAAGTAAAAACCCTCATATGCTTCTGATTTCCCCCGCCATTAATCTTCTCCTTCTTCTATAGTAGCTACTTGTTTAATTTGTTTTACACCTCTGCTGTCTTTCTTTCTTTGTTGGGTTTCTTCCAGTACGAAGGAGCAACTTTTACGGATGGCAGAGGACTAAGCAACTGGGACGTTTTCGTCAGAGAGCAACCAGGTCAGACGAGACAACCCATTTCAATTTCGTGCAAGAATTCAATTTGGTGTGAGAATGTTGAAGTTTGCAACTTTCTGATAGTTTTCTGCAAATGCTTGTTTTTTGAGTTGACCAATTTGGAGGGGGTTTTGTTTTGTCTGTGGTATTGAGGGCAGAAAAGATTTTGGATCATACTACGGGGGATGTTGCTGAAGAATTTTACTATCGTTATAAGGTACAAGAATATGACTTGGGAGAGAGATTTTTCTTGTACTCTGCAGTTTGCAGTTTTCATACCCACAGAGATGATTTTCTCAGGAGGACGTCAAGCTGATGAAGGAAATCGGTTTGGATGCCTTTCGATTCTCTATTGCGTGGTCGCGTGTATTACCTCGTAAGATCATCCTTTTGACTGTTAGTTCTTGTGGGTGGAATGCATTCTGTTACCTATCGATAATTAACAAGCAGGATTGCCACCTTATCAGATTGTGATTCTGAATCAATTGTTTGATTCTTTTCCAGGGGGAAAAACTGGTTTGGGAATCAACAAAAAAGGTGTTGATTTCTACAACGGCCTCATTGATGAGCTTCTACTGAATGGTAGGGCACTGTGTCTTTCTTCCATTTCACTTGCTGACTTTTTGTGAGTTGGTATTAGCCCTCTTCCTATTGTTAACTGCTGTGAGCTGTACTTCTTGGCAGGGATAGAGCCCCAAGCAACCTTGATGCATTGGGATCTTCCGCAGTATCTTGAAGATGAATACGGCGGATTCCTCAGCTCGAAGATTGTGTGAGTTCTCAAGCTTATGTATATGCCAATCAAACCATTCATGCAATAAACTTTACTGTGTCATTGAACTCAAAGGATCATGCAATCAGCTGATCTTTTCATTTGCCAGGGGTGATTTTCGGGACTATGCGGACTTTTGCTTTCAAGAATTTGGTGATAGAGTGAAGAACTGGATCACTGTGAATGAACCGAATTCGATTGCTGATAAGGGGTATGTCCAAGGCAATAACTCGCCTGGTCGATGTTCTAGCTATGTGGGTAATTGTACAGATGGGAACTCTGCCACGGAGCCATACATTGTGGTCCACAACATCCTTCTTTCTCATGCGGCTGCTGCAAATGTGTACAGAGAGAAGTATAAGGTCAGTAAAAATTGATACAAAAAACAGAATGTTAAGTCTTGAAGAATAGTTTTTCAAGTTCGTTGAAGCAATTTAGTCGTTGATTTGGATTCCTGAACAGTAGATATATTGAGTGAACTGACATTGATGTTGACCTAGGCTTCTCAAAATGGAATGGTTGGTATAACAATGTCGACCAGATGGTATGTCCCCAAATACCCAACAAAGGCATGCAAAGAAGCTGCCTCCAGAGCTCTGGACTTTGGCTTTGCATGGTAAGGCATATATGATGACGAGCATCAGACTAAGAACTGAAAGCCCTTGTAAGTGCTTTTCAAAGTTAGAATAATTTTGTAGGATGGCTCGTCCTGTGGTATATGGTGAGTATCCCGAGTCCATGAAAGCTCTGGTTGGAGATAGGCTGCCCAAATTCACAGAAGAACAAAAGCAGATGCTTAAAGGGTCTGTTGATTTCCTTGGAGTGAATTACTATTCAGCTTATTATGCAGAAGATGCCTCATCCTCGACTATCAACCCAAGTTACACAACGGATAGCCAAGTCAATATAACGAGTGAGCTGAGGAATCTTGACCATTGCCAGATTAGCAAGAGTACATATGCTATGGTTAAATTTGTACATGGTATAACTTTATTAATCTGTTTTTGCAGTGCACAAAAATGGAATTCCCATTGGTCAGCCGGTATGTTATCACCTCCCTCTGTTGAACACAAACATTTGACAGTCAAAATATGCACCAACAGGACGTCCAGTCTTATTGCTTGAGGACTTCCGCAAGAACCAAAATAGCGAGGGTTCTTTGGAGTCCTAACATAAGATGTTTGTAATAAAGGGGTTTGATTTTTGCAGACTGCTTGTGACTGGCTCTATATTTATCCGGAAGGAATGCTTGAAATTTTGGTATATGTGAAGGAAGAGTACAATGTTCCAGTCTTCCTGACTGAGAACGGTAAAGAATAACGCCTCTCTCGAAACTCGAATTTCATGGCTTGATGGAGTCGTCCATGATTCTATACTTTGACTTCTGCTGTTTACTGCTGTAGGGGTGGCCGATCTAAGCAACAACTCATTGCCTCTCAATGATGCACTGGATGATGAGTTGAGGATCAAATTCCACTACCTTCATCTCAAATATCTGTTGGAATCTGTCAAGTGAGCGCCTTCATCTGTTCTTTTTTCAATTCAGTGTGAATTCAGCAATGTACATTTGATGCATGTATTGAAGGCGCTCTTGTTTCTGCAGGGCGGGAGTTGATGTAAGGGGCTACAGTTTGTGGTCATTCCTCGATAATTTTGAGTGGGAGCTTGGCTACACAGTGCGTTTCGGAATTACATTCGTAGACTTTCAGGACAATTTGAAGAGATATCCTAAACGCTCTGCCCTTTGGTTCAGAAATTTCTTACAGAAGCAGACTGCAACATCTGCTACTGCAACTCCCCTGTTGTACTCTAGTCAATAACTTACCATGAACCATTCCGTTCACACGACACATACATCGCAGCTCATGTTGTGCATTTGTATCTTATTTATTGGAACTTGTAAAGATCAGCTTCTAGCATTCACGGCAGTGATCATGAGTCTAAAAGGAATCATTTTCAGTTTTCACAGTACTCTCTTTTACAGCCATCAGCCTGCTGTGAATACAAGGATAATGTAAAATCGAACAAGAGATCAGACAAAATTGATTCCAAAAGTCAACACAACTATAACACGAGTGGTTTCTTAGATAACATGACATAATGGTACTATTTTTATACTTCCTCATCTCTGTCTACCAGCAAACACAAATAAATATAGTGGTGGCCTAATATCGATACAACTCAGACAATGGCATTGGCAGCACTAGCAATTCTCGGCCATAGATCAGCACATTCCTTTCCAATTGGCCCAGTAATAGCAGATCCTGCAGATCAACAAAGGGAGGGCGAAGTTTATATCAGAAGCTGCCGGAAATGTACATCATTCACAATCTTGTGAAGCGCGAATTCAACACTCATCATCAGATGAGTTCAAGAGACCAACCATGCATATGGTACTACGGATATGGGAGAAAGATGAGCACCCACATTCATTCATTACAGTTATTATGGTAACCTATTCCAGAGCTTAAAACAAAATCATCTAAAGCAGGAATGCCCAATGGGCGAGCAAAGACAATGGTAATAGAAGATTCACCAGGAGATGAATCAGAATCTGTAAAGACAATGCTAACAAAGCACAGTGGTAAACAGAAAGTTTGTAGTTGTCTTACCCTTCATTTCTCCTTTGGGGTTCACAATCACTCCAGCATTATCTGCAAGTGTGCAAAAGGTGCAATTTTAGGGGCCATTATGTTGAATATATATGAAATAGAAGGGCGAAATGAAACCATTGAGCATGCGGCAAGAGCAGAGAAAACCCCTAAATACTGTAACAAACAATAGAAATCCTTTCACATTATCAATTTAATAGAAGCCAAATAGACCGATCTAAGGCACTACCAAACTCAATTCATTACTCATCTACTAGAAATCCAGGCACATCCAAATTCCAATCCCCCCAACATTGTATTCTCTTCCTAAGGTAAACTATGCAACCACCGAAGGAACCCCATAAAGCAGTTTCCAAGCAGACCTATAACTAGCAGTGGCTTAACAACGCCTCCCCAATGTGATAAATGAGCAGTAGAAATCAAACCCGAAAGGAGTGTGCCAGCAGACAGGTAGCACAATGCAGCTATACCCACACATTATGCTGTTTAAAACTGGCAATTTCTCATCAATTTATGCTTCGTTATTATCAGTGACAAATTCTCAAACATGGCCACTGAACTATTATCAAGAAGCAACAAGAGAAGTGCTAGCTAGCATAATATTAATACGTTCAAAATCAACCCGAAACAAAAGGGAAAGAAAAAAAAAACACGAACCTTCGAAGTACATGAACACACCATCCTTTCTGCGCCAGGGCTTCCGCTGCCTGACAATGACAGCAGGCATGACCTTCTTCCTCAGCTCCGGCTTTCCCTTCTTCACCGTGGCCATCACCATATCCCCAACGCAAGCCGACGGCAATCGGTTGAGTCTTCCCTTGATTCCCTTCACGGAGATGATGTAGAGATTCTTCGCACCAGTGTTGTCGGCACAGTTCACCGTCGCCGCCACCGGCAGACCGAGGGACATCCTGAACTTGTTTCCGGCGCTTCCACCTCTCCCTGAATAAATAAATAAAAAAGATGTTCAACATACAACAATGGCGAATGGGAGAAACCAAGCAAGAAACGAAAGGGAAGAGCTCCGATTTTGATCTTGTATTTTTACCTCGCTTCGACATCTTGCCCTTCCGCCTTCGTCTTCCTCTCTGCTACACCTCGCTTCGGCACTCCAATTCAGTTCTTTATATATGTTTGGAATTGGAGCTACTACACTAGGGTTTTCGACGATTCATGGCATGCTAACTGAAACGTCGACGTTTGCAAGGAGAGATGGTAACGGCGCCGTTTTGTGTTCATCCCTCTGTTTAAAGAAAGTAGGAGAAAATCGGGAGGAGAAAGAAAAAAGCGGAGCCATGTCCTTTATCGGCGCTGCTAGCTGCTGCCATTTCCCGATAATCTCCGGCGCCGTCATCGGCGATGCCAACGCCGGTACTCGATTGATCAGTCCGAGGATGTCGATGAACCAAAATCCTTCCCAGCCTCCTAACCCGGCGACCCTCCTCACCAGCATCACGAAGCTACTATGGGGTCCATCTCTTCCGCCGGGGCTGCTCATCTCCACCGTCCGTACGGGATGGAATTCGGCCTGGAATCTGATGATGGCCCAGCTCGCTCCCTCCGATCCCTCCGGCAATTACTCCCGTCCGGCTTCCAAATTCCGCCTCAACAGCAGCGACACCACGAACCCCCAATTTTCTCGCGGCAGCCTCCACCTGTACGTCGGCCTCCCTTGCCCGTGGGCGCACCGCACCCTCATCGTCCGAGCACTGAAGGGACTGGAAGACGCGGTTCCCGTCTCCGTCGCAGCTTCCGGCCAGGATGGGTCGTGGGAATTCCAGGACCGGACTCCATCTCCGGATGCGAATTTGGGTGTCCTCGTCCCCGGGAAAGATAACGCGAACGGATGCAGGACGTTGAAAGAGGTTTACGGGCGGAGGAAGGGCGGGTACAGCGGCCGGGCGACGGTGCCGATGCTGTGGCACTCGGAGAGGAAAGAGCCGGTTTGTAACGAGAGCTACGACATCATCGAGTTCTTCAACTCGGGCATGAACGCGCTGGCTCGAAACCCAGAGCTCGATCTGTCGCCGGAGCCGCTGAAGGGGCAGATTGAGGAGTGGAATCGAGTGATCTATCCCAACATCAACAACGGCGTCTACAGGTGAAAAGTGGGTACCAACAATTTTGCGTGCAAGGTGTTTGATTAAATGTCTCACAGGGGGGCCAGTTCAATTGTTTTCCCTCTCCCACAGATGTGGATTCGCTCAAAGCCAGGAAGCGTACGATCGAGCTGTGACCAGTCTGTTCGCGACGCTGGATAGAGTTGAAGATCACCTGGCGAGTTCCCGTTACTTGTGCGGGGAGGCGCTGACGCTTGCCGACGTTTGCCTGTTCACCACACTGATCCGGTTCGACCCCGTGTACAACGTTCTGTTCAAGTGCACCAAGAAGAAGCTGGTTGAGTACCCCAATCTCCATGGCTATATGCGGGAGATTTACCAGGTACGAACACCCATGTCAACCTGTTCACACTTTGGAGCGTGGTGATTCTTTCATTGCATATAGGTCTCATATTTTTTTGCTTTGTGCAGATGCCAAAGGTTGCAGAAACCTGCAACTTGGGTGCTATCATGGATGGCTACTACAAGACGCTGTTTCCACTGAATCCAGGCAGCATCTGCCCGGTGGTGCCATCGGGGTCCGAGATCGTGAACCTATCGAAGCCTCACAACAGAGAATCGCTGTCAGCTGTCGTCTGTAGATAAGAGAATTTACGGAACTCTGCAGCCTCGCCTGTCTGTAACTGATCATTACGACGCTGCAGGCATCCATTTACAATAGTTGCTTTGTGTTCATAGAAGATGAATTGACTCCACACTGAAATGAATCCGTCCATTTATAAGCTCGGCAGTGAGGTTCTGTCTTGTTAATGTACTTTGCGAAAGGCACCAGACATTGGTGGAGTGATACCTTGGTATCACCATGATACAAGCTTGCTCACCAGGCAGAAAGCGCTTGAAGCTCATATAGCCCCGGACTTGACTTTCACTTCTCTGGCTTGTCAAACTACGCTATCGATCAGAATTTCAGTTGTTTGCTCTTGCTGATCAGTGAGTGGCACTTTACATGCCTATTACTGGTTTGTATGGCTGGAGAGGATTCACCGCATTTTTCCGACGAGTGAGAGGTACAGCAAGATTCGTTGCTTCGAGGATTGTTGGATCGTTTGATGGCCTCATCTCGATTTCTAAGATTTCCTTCTGTTTCTTTTCAGTTTCACTGATTGTGGGAGCTTACTAAGGACACCTGACTCAATAAAGAGTTGGTCAAGGTGCTGGGGTTGTTCGGTGCTACGAGAGTGTCGTCAGATCCTTAACTCTTTGTCCATTTGTATAGAGTTTAGGGCGGTACCTAGAACTGCCAACAGTGCTGCCCATAGAGTGGCGTGTAAAGCACTGCTTTTGTCTCGTCTAGAGCTAGAATTTTTCAATTTTTTTGGGTGGCTTCATTAGAATATATTGTAAGGGGTCCTGGGTAGATTTGTATGAATAACTCTTGTCCTCAATTGATATCACTCAGAAAAAAAAAAAAAAAAAAAAGGTGCTGGGGTTGTTGCATGCTTTCTAATCTTTATGGTTTTTTTTTTTTCAAAATACATATGTATAGCCAAAACTTTGACGTTTGTGACAATAATAGTCACTTTTGAAGAAATATCAAATATAGCCAGAATTTTGAAAGTTTTATGACAATTGTAGCCATTTTCGCTGTAAACTTTAACGGTGTTAAAAACTTTGTCAGTTAGGTTAACGGTAAGCTGACTAGGATGCCAAATCATCGCACACATCAGCGACAACTCAACCGTTGGTGACACATAGATGCCACGTGTTATTTCAATTAAAAATTAAAAATAAATAATTTTAATTTGTCTTTAATAACAAAATTGAATTAAAAAAAAGCAAATGTATCCCTTTTCATCTTCTTCCTCTCGCCAGGGAAAGGAAACTCTTTCTATCCATTCCCAAATCAAAGACAGAGACAAGAACCAAGAATCCAAGCCAACAACCATCTTCCACTCCAATTTCATGCCGCCAAAACTCGATTCCCTAACCCTCGATCTTCGCACCGTCTTCTCCAACCACCCACCAGTACTGCCAAAACTCGATCCCTGACCCCTTAATAAAAACCTATCGTCTCCCTCTCCTTCCTCGTCGCCGCTGTAATCCTCTCCGCCGTTCTTGCCTTCTACTTCTGCCGCCGCTGCCGAAGCACCAACGAGCCCCCCGCTCGGTCACGATTCCAAAACCCATGTCTCTTTCGACCGCCACAGCAGCAGCCGTTCTACTCTATGAGCCCGGATCGGGGCTCCGGATCCAGGGACAAGCTCCGCCCGACGGATACCAGCTCGGCACTTGGCCCTCACATATCAACTCGTCGTTGAGCTGATTCTTCCTCCGTAGTATGGAAGATTGTTTTTTATTTGAGAATCTTTCGCCGACAATGGTTAATCGGAACCCTTATCTACTTCTTCCGGTTCGTCGGTTTGGGAACGGCGGCAACGACGGCTTGTACTTCTTCTTTTCTGTTCCACTGCTGCACCTTCGATCTAAAACCCTCCGATTTCTTCATCGGGAGCTAGGCAAGGTAAACGGAGATGCATGGTTGAAGAAGGATAGGGGAAAAGGCGAGAGAAGAGAGAGGGAAGAAGTGTCAAGGATTTTGTTTTTATAATTAATTTATAATAATGAAATAATCATTTTCACCTAGCATTATTTTTTTTTAAATGCCACATCAGCAAGAAACATCAATCCAATCAACACGTTAGATAACACCGTTAAAGAATTGGACGAAATTGGCTATATTTGATATTTCTCCAAAAATGGCTATTATTGGCAAAATCATTAAAGTTTTGACTATACAAGTGTATTTTGTCTTTTTTTTTCCTGTGGTGTGGCTTGTGTTTGTGGCTTCTTGCATTTGTGGCTTGTGTTTGCTTGTCCTCCCTAATTAATGCAACCCTTCCTCATTAGTGAACAGACATATATTGATCCTCCCTTCCCCATTTTTTCATTAAAGACCAAAGTGTACCTCTCTGTCCATCTCCTCATTAATGGTACTCAAATCATCTAAATTAAAAAGTAATTAAAATGAAATGTTTCTAATAAAACTAGTGTTAGCACCCTAACATTTCTCTCTACTTTAGTGTTTGGGCTAATAATATAATGATTATATCCTTCCATAGTATTGTTGGGAAATTTTTTTCTCTTACTACAAATGTAACATCATTTTATTACTTTCCATACTTGTGAACATATAATTGCTGGAAAAAATCTCTCAAATCAAAGGAAGATCAAGAGAATATTATTACATCAAAGAAAGTATAAATAGAATGAAGCAACAAGACAATCATTACGGAAAGTGCTAGAGCAATCCTACACAAAGCAAGATCAAACACTTTGTGACTAGTAATAGGTGTTAAAAGTGATAGGAGTTCATCGTTTGTATTGCTCAAGTGATTGTGAGTTGTGTAGTTTCTCTCTTTAGCACAAGTGCTTGTGAAGTTGTGATGAAGAGAGAAAGAGGTATATTGCTCTATTCTTGTCAAGAGTATGAATTCCACCCATAAGGACTCAGCTTGGAGTTAGATTGGAATAAGATAAAAAAAAAACTTAGACACTAGGTATCAAAGGATTAGCCACCTTTGAGCCAAGACGTAAAGCAATAGTCGTACTCGGTTAACAAAACATTCCATGTACGTGCGTCTCTCCCTACTCATATCTATTGTGTGTTTGCTTCTCAACACGAACACTACCTTGTCTATTCAAGGTTTAAGATGACTGGATAAGAGCCAAAGCCCATCTCGTGAAACTCTTGTGCTTTAGCAATAAGTCAAGCCCAACACACAAGTCTAGACGACCGGTACATCATTAATCATGTTTCTCTCTTTAGCACAAGTGCTTGTGAAGTTGTGATGAAGAGAGAAAGAGGTATATTGCTATATTCTTGTCAAGGGTATGAGTTCCACCCATAAGGACTCAACTTGGAGTTAGATTGGAATAAGATTAAAAAAAAACCTAGACACTAGGTCTCAAAGGGTTAGCCACCTTTGAGCCAAGACATAAAGCAATAGTCGTACTCGGTTAACAAAACAATCCATGTACATGCGTCTCTCCTTACTCATATCTATTGTGTGTTTGCTTCTCAACACGAACACTACCTTGTCTATTCAAGGTTTAAGACGACTGGATCAGAGCCATAGCCCATCTCGTGAAACTCTTGGGCTTTAGCAATGAGTCAAGCCCAACACACAAGTCTAGACGACCGGTACATCATTAATCGTGTTTATGTATCTCATTTATAAGATTATTAGTGCGATACACGTGTTCTACAATTGGTATCAGAGCTGGTCTCTCACGATAAACAAGATCCAAAGATAGAAGCTACAAGATCATGAACCAGAATAATGAGTCATCTTCCTCCAATGACGCATGCTGAAGGACAGTCTGCAACACGACCACCAAAACTCGACAGTAATAGTTATGCCTTTTCGAAATGTTGCATGGAAGATTTCCCGCAAGCCAATGACATGAAGGTATGGATCAATATCAAAAGAGGACCGAAGAATACGTCAAAGTAGCCATGTGCAAAATCGCAAAGGAAATTTGGGATACCCTAGAGAGTAAAGACTACATATGAAGGTAGGTCTTAAGTTAAAGATGCCAGGATTAGTAAGGGAATATGAACTGTTCAAGATGAGCAAGAATGAAAATATTACTGAAATGTATGAAAGGTTCACAAATATAGGAAGTGGGCTAATGACTCTTGGAAAACTTTACACCAATACAGACTTAGTTAGTAAGATTTTAAACTATTTACCAAGATCTTGGAGACAAAATGTAACGGTCATAGAAGAATCCAAAGATCTTGCTAAGTTTGAATTAAGTGAGTTAATAGGCTCACAAGAGGAAGGTCTAGCCCTCAAATCCCATTTGATGGAAGATGAAGAAGAAATAGAAGAGCAAATACTACTTCTTTCAAAGAAACTAGGGTTTTCGCGATTCAAAAGAAATCAAAACACCGATTTTGGAAGATTCAACAATGATACAAAGTTTTATAGAAAGCTCGACAATAGAAACAATAGTAAAACTAAAGGATACAAAAATGCCATAAACACCTAGAAAGATATTGTTATTTGTTTCAGGTGTGGAAACCAGGCTATCTTAGAGCCGATTGCCCTCACAATAAGTATGATAAAGAAGGAGCTATGGCTGCCACTTGGAGCTGCAGGGGCCAGGGAAGAAGGATCATATGAGTTAGGATCCGAAAATGACCACCAAGGCTACGTGGAGCTTGTAGAACAAAACCACTTCATACATGCATAGACTATGATTCAGATTATTATTTGAGTTCACCTAATATAAAAAATAAGAGTTTTGACACAAACGTGAAAATTTTGGCTATACAAGTGTATTTTGCCTAAAAAATAAGAGTCAAAATGATAAAACTCACAAACACGACCTCAAGGAGAATGTATTTTGCCTAAAAAAAGAACAGAATGTATGTTTAGTGAAATTATGAATAGTATAGACGAGCTAGAGAACTTTCTAGAAAGCCTCACTAAACGAGTAATTCAACTGGAACATGACTATAAAAATTCTTCTCTCTTTCGACTGTCTGGTGTGACCAGTTCCCTCCCTTCTACCATCTGGCATCTTTAGAACTCCACCCCAGTTACTTGTACAAAAAGTCATCATTTCACCGTCCTATACTCCTATTTCACTAAACTAAACTAAACATGGTTTAGCGCATGCCTAAGGATTGACGGTTGAACAATCCTTTTCATCTCCTCAACATTTTTTTACGGATTATCTCTCATCCAATATGTTTCCTCAACCTTAAACTTTCTCACAAGTTTTTCATCTATTTCTTGTTCAAATCATCTAATCACTAAATCTTGAACCTCCTTCGACTATCATGACAAAGACGATAAAATATCTTACTCAAAATGTTGATTGTCGCTCAATTCAAAGACAAGCTGACTACTACGAGTTCTATTGCTAAATCACCATTCTAGCAAAATTAGAGTTTCTATTCATGTCTCATCTTTCCTCTGAAGTTCGCTAACGGGGCTCAACTTGGAGTTAGATTGGAATAAGATAAAAACCTAGACTAGAGAATAGATCTCAAAGGGTAAGTCACCTTTGAGCTTGAGACGTGAAGCAATAGGCCGAACTCGGTTAACAAAACATCCTATGCACGTGTATCTCTCCTTACTCTCCTTTATTGTGTATTTGCTTCTCACACCAACATTACCTTGTCCATTTAAGCTTGAAGACGATTTGATAAGGGTCAAATCCCATTTCGTGAAACTCTTTGACTTTAGCAATGGGTCAAACCCAACACAAGTCTATTTGATCTGGCCATAATTAATCGTGTTTATTTATCTCATTTCATATGATTATTTGTATGCTACACTGCGTGTTGTAGGATTATCACTAGTTAAAATATCTTATAGATGAATTATATGAACTTGTATTAGATAAGTTTTAGAAATGGTTAAAAAAATAAGCTAATCCAGTAATCTGTTATCCTAAATCACTTTTGCGTGCACAAATTGATAGATTTATTTTATTTGTCATTGTAATTAACTAATTATATCGAACATGTTTAGTTAAAAGTTAAAGGGCTAATACCATTACAACACCCGAACTATCGCGGAAATGCCACTTGTGTCCTATTGTTTCCAATATTCCATCTGTGTCCTGAACTATGATTCCGTTAGTGTTGACTTTTGTTGACCGTTAGTTTTTAACAGAAAATTTAGTCCGCGCTGATGTGGCATCTGACGTGTAATTTTTTAATCTGAATTTATATAAAATAATATTTATAAAAAAACTAAAAAAAAAACTCTATATCTCCGTTCGCTCTTCTTCCCCTCCAAGATTGAATCGTTGCCTGGAAGAGATGAGCAACCGTCGACCCTCGGCTCCAGAACAGACGAGCACAGGAACTGGACCAGAACACTGATCTTGTTCTTCTTCCTATAGGCTAAAATCGCTTCTGCAACATCAGAGAGATCTTCGGAGATGCCTCTCCATCCGGTCTCCGCGGGAGCAGAAAGCGACGGAGAGGATCGGAGGAGGTGGTTGATGATGAGCTGAAGATGGTGCGCGTATCTGGTGAATTGGCGAGATCGAAGGACTACTGGTCGTGGCCGCTGGAGCAGAGTTCGGACATGGAACGGTGGATCTCGATTACAGATCTCAGAGAAGTCAAATCCCTAGAACCAAACCCCCCAAAATAGGAACACAACAGATTGTGATGCCTGCAATTGAACCGGCAGACAACGAATACGAATAGCAATATGAAAACACCGATTTTGTCGAAGAGTTGCAGGTGGAGGATGATGAGTTGCCGCCGTCGACGGCGACGTGCGGGGAGAAGTGGAAGCATAGGGCCACCGTCGATCCTGGCCGCCACCACCTCCTAACCCTCCGTTATGCTTCCCGAACCCAGAAACACGGCGAGTTTCGTCCAAATCCCAGCCAGTGTGGGCTCTGTACAGAGGGATATCCTCTTCAATTTTGCAAATCACAGAGGGAGCAGAGGAAGGCAAACCATCATCGAAGAACTCCACCTGGGGATTTGATCTGGTGCAAATGGAAAGGATATGCTCAGAATCCCCCAGATTTTCTCCATCTCCAGCCGCAACGAATCCCTCGCCTTCCTCGCTCCGTCCAGCTGATGCGATCTCGTCTCTGTGCTCCGCGACCTAGTTCAGTTTCGCCGCATCGAATATCTTGCACCAAGAAGAAGAATACGAAGAGTTTTTTTTATTTTGTTTTAAAATTTTGGCTTAATAATATTATTGAATTTACATTTTTTAATTTAATTTTAATTAAGAATATGAGGTGTCAATGACGTGGCATTTATGTGGCAGCCACATTTTTGCCACGTCAACAAAAGTCAACTTCTCTTTGACCACCATTTGGTCAACCGTTATCTTTAACGGTCAACAAAATCGGCAGGACACAAATGGCACAAAGTATAATAGTTCAGGATACATATGGAATATTGGAAACAATAGGACACAAGTGGCATTTTCGAGATAGTTCGGGTGTTGTAGTGGTATTAGCCCAAAGTTAAAACTAAAGATGAACTATGACGGGACGGAATCCTTGTAGCATTCAGCCGGAAACCTCCCTCTCCTCTCCTTGTCCGGAAAAGAAAAGAGGGAAGAAAATCAATAAAAAGGGGGGGCAATTTTCCGACATGAAACCCTGCAGAGCGCTTCCCGTGGAGTTCCTTGCTTCAGCGCGCTTCAACAGAGAACCAGAAGGGGCGAAATCTGCTGCGAATCGCGCGGCACCGTTGTGGAGGAGGTCAAGATGAAATCGGCACCGCGGCGGAACACCCTGGCCGGTTACCTGGACCAGCTGGCCGACTCGGAGAAGCACAAGGCGCGGGCGAGGGAGGCGGCGCTGGAAGGCATGGTCCAGGAGCTGGCCAGAATGCTGAAGCGGGACGAGGAGTTCCTCGAGTCGAATCGGATGAGCTTGGTGGACCAGTGCCTCCGCGTCGTCAAAAAGGGGCGGTCGGCGGCGGAGCTCTTGATGGCGGCGCGTGCGATTGGGCTGGTGGCGATGATCCTCGATGACATGGACGCTGCTCACGAGATCTATCGCGATTCCGCCCCGAAGCTGTTTGACGCTGTGAAATCGAGCAGCTCCAAGTTGAAGCCGCCCGCTCAGGTCCTCGAGTGCTTGGCTGTCCTCACTTTCTTCGGAGGATATCTCTCGGAGCACAGGCTGGAATCAATGGCCATGATTTGGGCCTGCTTTTTCCACGATTCTAGTGACGATGGCCAAGGTACCTGAATTTTTTTTTAATACCTTTTTTACCCTCAATTTTTATTTAATTTTTTTTTACTGCTTTCACAGGGAAGAAGAAAGAGCATTCACCAGAACTTGTTGCAGCTGCCGTATCATCTTGGTGCTTCATTCTGTCCAGCGATCATTGTGGTATCAGCCGAGCCCACTGGCTAACAGCAATTCCTTGCTTCTTCCATCTTCTGGGCCACGACAACGAATCCGTCGTCCTTGCAGCAGCCGAGGCACTAGCTCTCGTCTTCGAGATTGATTCGCTCATGAGTGTTCCCAACTCTGCTGCTGTGGACGATAACGGTGGAGCACGAGGAGAGTCGTCATCGTCTTCATCTTCTTCATCATCTCACCCATCCAAACACGACATTGCTAAAAAACTGAACGAGAGGATGCTTGCGATGGAAGCAACCGATGATGAAGAGGGAAAAGAGCAACAAGAGAACATCGCGGCTTCCAGGCTAGCGTTGGTGGCTAGGTTCTTCGAAGAAGGCAGCTCTTGCAAGAGTTTGGAGGTGACGAGGAAGGAGGGCGTGATGTTGACAACGTGGTCGGAGAGGTCGCAGATGGCATTTCTAGAGGGATTTCTAGGAAGAGAAACGTTAGCAGAGCACATCAAGGTGAACAAGCAGCTGCAGAGTATGTTCAAGTCGAAGATGGCGGCGAAGAAGAAGCTGGTGGGTGAGAAGCCGACGGTTATGGCCTATGACGTAGAGAGGGAAGAAGTGAAGTCTCGTCTTCTTTACAAGCCAGAACTGAAGTGGAAGCCCGACGAGGATGGCTCGCTATATACCGAGGGGAGCAAGCAAAGGCTGCTCCAGAAGAAACTCACCCAATCGCCTGCTTCTTGGTTGAGCAAGGCGAGGACTCAGCACATGAAGAAGCTGCGCCAAGTAGCAGCTACTGACCGCAGCAAGAACGTAATGGATCCCGACTACGACTAACTCCACAAACTGACCCAAAACTCCTGCACCTTTCTTTCCTTTCCAGTTTCAATTTTTTTTTTTTTTTTTGTGTTAAGCTGTTAGTTTCTTTTTGTTTCCTTATCTATGTTTATTTATGCATTGATTGATTATTTTTATCAGCAAGTAACTAGTCGTTTAGAATTATAACGATAATCTACGACTTCAGAGCTCAGTTCAGAGTAGCTAAACACATAATGGACATGCCTGAGGAATGAGAATGTACAGATGTCATAACCAAACAAGATTTACATGGCTAAAATCAAATCCTAACTCCTAATTTCCTAATAAGCACCACAGATAAGAAGACTGGAAAAGATGAGCACGAACTCGGATCAGTGTAACCATCTTAGCCCCCAAGGATGAAGGCTTTGCAAATTGTCCGTTTCTCGTCCCATGATCACCTGGCCAGAGGCCTCGATCCTGCACCAACAAATGAGATACATACATATAAGGATGTAGAAGATGCTACAGTTAGCTGACTGAGTTCGGTCTTGCCTAATAAGATCCCTGTTATGCGGTTTAACAGTTTCTGTTTGGTGTTGGAACCGATGTAGCCACCACAAACAACACCGGGGAAGGGGGGGGAAAAGGCAATAAAGATTTCAAGAAGCATATGGCCTTATTGTGTGATTGTTAAGATTTCAAAAGAAGAACTCACTGCTTGGTCGCTTCATGTTCCTGCAGAACTTGCTACCACACTTGCACTGAAATTTCTTGAAGGGTTGATCATTGTCATCATCGAAGTCGATGCCATAATCCTGCATGGACCGAACATCAATTCTTCAAGAAAAAATCCAATGTGGCAATGCAACAATATGAAAATAAATTATATTTCTAAGATTCTATCCATGCAAATAAAGTGTTGGGTTCATTTGTATATACACACGCACCTAGAGAAGAAATACATCCCCCACCACAAAGTAAAAAAAAAACTCAGAAGAACCCTCACTTGCTGAAGTCAGGCAATTCTCAGCTCAGGTTACTAGTAATATCAGTAGAACTACCAGTAGCATGTCGATAAATGAAATTGCTCACCCAAGTCAACTCTTCCAAGGCATCCACCTCTCTTGTTGTGAAGAAGGCCAGCTGTGAAATATCATCAATAAGACATCTAAGCTTTGAGGTGCAACTACAAAAAGTTTAGTGTCATTACATGAATAAAGTACTCTGAGCAAAGCAATACATACGTGATAATAGTGATGGTCCGGGGTTTCAATCTTAACGGGGATCTCAATTAGATTGGCATCAAGGCACCTTGCAGGAAAAAAAGAAAATGATATTTGCCAGGTTGGTTAACTTTAAGTAGATAACAGCAACAAATCCAAACATGTAGGTTATGGAGAAATGATAGGAAGTCAGAAAACAAAACCATAGGAAGAACCACAACAATGCAGTAAAAGTATCCATGAGATAGAAAGAACTACCTGTGGTTAATAAACCTGGCAACATTACTATAGAACGACGCATCCAAACAGAGATACTCTTCATCCTTTAGAGCCTCTTTCAAGTTCCAATACGCATCCAACAGAACTGAAGGGGGGTTCTCAGTCTTGGTAATACTTGAGTTTTGCATGGTTCTCTCATGCCGTTCTTTGATGGTCAGAATTTCTCCAATGTATTCACAAACAAATGCACCTTTCGGCAGTTTCTCCAGGGTTTTAAGACCCCATCCCTTTCCATCAGTTGTGAAGAAAACCTGATGCCCAGAATCAATCATTCAGGCAATATATAAAAACAAATAACAAAATAAAAATATATTAAAAGAGTGTGGGATTAGAAGGCCCCGAACATACCTGCAACTTGCGCCTTATACCTCGTTGTACTACTCGATTTCCACACTGCTTATGACAGCCACATTTTCTCCAGCACTCCTTTATAAATTTCCTGTTCAGGTGACCTTTGCATGGCTCTAACATTTCTTCATTTCTGGATCTCTCCAATGGGCAATCCATACAGGAGGATATGGATTGTAGCTGCGGATCCCGAGTCATGGAGATGCATTCTTGCAGGAAGTCATCTTTGAGAAGACCATCTGGTGTGTATGCAAACCCATACAGAGTTTCAGCAACACAAACACAAGGAGATGATGAAGAAAGGCAATTCCCAATACAAGATGTACAACAATGATCTTCCGTGATCTGAGAAAGAGTGAACTTGACATAGGCATTTTGAAACACAAGGTTTCCTGGTATATAGTGAAAGGATGGTGGGCACTCATTGTTGACTTCATTAACCCATGGAATCTCAACTACTTCTTCTCCCTTAGTGATGTCATTTGAGTCATGAAGAGACCTTAACTCATCACGACCTGTCTGATATCGTGGAACGACTGCTAAGCTGCAAGATTCGGGGTCTCCTGATCTTGATCCAAAGCCATTTACATCACCACCATTGGGGATCACATGCTTACTCAAGGAATGAACCAACTTTGGAACTTGAGGCTCTGGATCAACAGATACATCAGATGGGGCCTCATTATTTCCATCGGTACCCACAAGGCAAAGAGCAGTAGAAGCATCAGAATTCTTCAACTCATAATGTGTTTCACTGATTACCCCCCTTTCCTGCGATTCATGAGATGAATCAGTCGCTAATTCCACGAAGCACTGACACATATCTTTCATAAGTTGGATGAGAGAAAAGTTTGGATCAAGTAATTTATGCCGGAGAGATTTCTCCTCCACTGATTTCAGCAGTTCATCCAGAGTTGGCATGTGAAAATCTGGCCTTCCAAACAAAGGTTGGCAGCTCAAGGATATCTTCACCTCTCCTGAAGGGGATGAAGCGATTTCCAAGTTAGAAGAGGGCATGCTAGTTTGGTCTCCAAGATCAGCAGTATTACCATTGCTCGAATCTGCAGAAAATAAAGAAAGCGATTCACTCGTTAGGAAAGCGTCTAAGAAATTTAAATGACAATATTGTAGAATGATTTACCAGGCCCTATTACTGCAAGAGGAAGCTCGTTGAGAGGCATCTCCTCGGTTACTGGCTCATCTTTAGGTACAATCAGGGCACTGATGTCAGGCAGTTTTCGCTTAAGTGGAGAACCAAGACGTATGGATTTTTCTCCTGAAGCAAGGTGCCTTTTATCTCTAGCAGGACCCTGAGATGACATAGGCTTTTTTCCTTTGTTTACGAGCTGCTTCTGAGGCAAACATTGTTCCGATGGAACAATTCTGTCAGTTACTTGTTGCTGCGATGAACTTCTCTGTGCAGACGAAGGCTGGCTGGCTGTACTTGTAGCAGCATGTTGGGGAGATGGACTTCTCTGTGTGGAACTTGTGGAAGGTGGATCTGTATCCTCCCGTTTTGGCTGCTTCAGCAAAGTTCCATTGGTTTGGGGGCAGTGGTTTCCAGATGAAGGGGACACCATTCCTTCTTGGTCTCTTAAGCGCAATGGACGAAGCCGTTTTAGTGGTCGTGGAGGAGGTTCTTCATCCTGAGCATCTTCCTCAAAACTTTCCTCCTACATTAAGGGTACCCACAGGAACACATCAATTCAAGAAAATAAGAAAGATTTTTTTTTATGAATCTGCACCACAATAACAATATAACAGAGAATCCAGACCACTTACATCGACCGGCTTCTTGTTTCCCGATGCCTGAGTCAACATGCAAATACCACACAGCAACATTAGAGTCAACAAAGAGGTGAGTAAAAAAGAAATTTCAGGCTAAGAACTAGGGGGGAGCATGCACCTCCTGCTCCTCAAGTAGAGCGTCCAGAAGAACCCGGTAGTTATCTTCTTCAATTAATGAGATCTTTTTATTGTACAACTTCAGAAGCCTTTTCAATATAGGCTTCACTACATCCTCCGTGAATCCCATCTCCCCCATGGTCTGGAAGACTTTAAGCACTCTGGGATTTACCGGCATGGTTGATTGGCCAAAGAGATATCCCTCACTACCAACCTAGCACCATAAGAAAGTAAAGAGGGAAAAACGAAAACTTTAACCTCAGTGTTCCCGTTCCAAGTTGAAAACCCTCAATGCCGAATTGGAAGGGGAATCAACTGAAAAGAATCAGAGACTCAAGTTCGATAAATAAACATGAAAAGCAACGACCTTATAGCACATGCGAACACAACTGCAACTCCCACAACTTGAGAGACGGGTCTCAGAAACCCAGAGGTACATCATCCAAAAAACACAAAAAGATTCCAATCCCGACCCATGAAAATCACATGCAGGTCACTAGAGTGGACGGCCGCTTGAATTTTCGGCGTTTGCGGAGAAGAGAAAATAGCAATGTGGGTCGGGAATCAACAATACAGAAACCCTAACGCTGAACAAGGAAAGAAGGGTAAAATGCAAAACCTCGGCACGGCGGAGCGTCGGAAGCAAACGAAGCGGTAACAACAGGCAAAAAGGGGAACACAGAGCGAAGGGGCTACAGTCGAGAAATCAAAACAGAAAGGAAATATAGTCTATGAGATGAACTTACAGTAGAGCACAGAGAGGGTGGGAGTGAGAGCGAGGAGCCCAGCGCCCGCAAGTCCCAAGTGAGTGTGTCGATCACGCCGCGGAAGCAAGGGAAAAGGAAATTAGAGTGGGAGGGAGAGGGAGAGGGAGAGGGAGAGGGAGAGTCGGAGAGTCGGAGAGAGAGTGACAGGGCGAGCGGAAGCAAAGATACTAAATTACTAATACATTACCAGAGCTGAACGTACGGGGGCGTTTGTTTCAACTTTCAACGAAAAGAATGTTAAAAAAACCCATAAAGTAAGGTTGTTTAACGTCCCTTAATTTTCAATTATTTTTGGATGTATGGAATTTTGGGAATAATTGTACTTTTACTTTTCATAAATTCACTTACATTTTGAAATTATGACTACAATAAAAGTTGGGATTTTGCTACGGTGACATGCACTTTTCGGTCGACCTAATCTGTTGTTTCAGTATAAAAACAGTTTTATGGTGCCTACTTTGGATATTCATATCTTACAATTGACTAGATGGAAATTGGAGATTAAAAGCTTGTTTTGAAGCTAAACGGTCCTCTACACATTAAAGTACTTGGGAGCTCAATAGAAAGTCCAGAAGACCATTTTTGAACCTGACCAAAAGACTATGCCAAAACTGGGAAACTGCCTGAAAATGGTTAAGTCTGGCAACGTGTTTGTGAAGCCTACTTTGGAGCTCAATTTGAGAAGCATGGATGCGAGTCAAGTCCAGAGGCCTCTACCACGTTAAATTACGTATTTTTTTATACAAAGGCAAGGCATTGGATGAAAGATTGAATATCTTTAAGGCTTCAAACAAAAGGCTCGAAGTTGCTACGAAGGCTGTTTTTCTGGCAGCTTGCTTGTGCTCGAAGTCTGCCAAAAAAACATCCTTCATAGCAACTTCGACCCTTTTGTTTGAAGCCTTACAGATATCCAATCTTTCATCCAATGCCTTGAATTTGTATAAAAACATACCTAATTTAACGTGGTAGAGGCTCCTGGACTCGACTCGCATTCATGCTTCTCGAATTGAGCTCCAAAATAGGCTTCACAAACACGTTTCCAGACTTAGCCATTTCCAGGCAGTTTCCCTGTTTTGGCATAGCCTTTTGATGAGGTTCAAAAATGGTCTTCTAGACTTCCTATCGAGCTCGAAATCACTTCAATACGTAGAGGGACACTCCAGCTTCAAAACAAGTAATTAGTCTTCAATTTCCATCTAGCCAATTGTATGATATGAATATCCAAAGTAGGCACCATGAACTGTTTTTACACTGAAACAACAGATGAGGTCGACCGGATTCTGAATGAGGTCGACCTAATCCTAACCGAGGTCGACCGGAAAGTGCAAGTCACCGTGACATGCATGTCACCGTAGGCACACCCTAAAAGTTGTAGTACTTAAAAAGTT
Source organism: Linum tenue (assembly GCA_946122785.1). Classification (NCBI taxonomy): domain Eukaryota; kingdom Viridiplantae; phylum Streptophyta; class Magnoliopsida; order Malpighiales; family Linaceae; genus Linum; species Linum tenue. The sequence continues at coordinate 65,644,903 of CAMGYJ010000002.1, forward strand.
ACGCGGAATCAAAAAAATTCATGACGTTCAGGGTGTGGAGCATAGAGGTATGGTCGTCCAAGTTTGGCAAAATCAAAACATTGCTCGTTCGGAGTAGCAAACGACGTTTTTTTCGGGACGAAGGCATACCCTAATTACCTACAAAAGTTTGTAGCTTGTAAGATCTCGAAAAGTTATGCGGAATCAAAAAATGGAAGTTTGCAACTTGTAAGATCTCAAAAAGGTATGCGGAATAAAAAAAATTCGCTACGATCGAATATCCGAGCGCAAAGTTATGTTCGTTTAAAGTTTCGGTTGAGATTAGGAGTTGATCGGAGAAAAAGGTGAAAACCGCTAGGTGTGGCCGTGTGGGTCTGGGGGTGGGGGGCGGTTTTCACCTTAACCGCTCCTTCCCTCAGTGGTTTATCAACCTCCATGCGGTTTTCAGCAAAAATCGCACCCTCCCCAAGCGATTTTCGAAAAAGTGTAGTAGTTTTGGATTGTTTCTGAAATGACTGGAATTTTTGAAATTTGTTTATTTAGTGCTATTACTGGAAAAAATCTCATTTATTTCAACTTTCTCTTTTTTATAAACAGTGACACTTAAGCCTCCAATTCATTAAATATAAATAGTTCTGTGCCCGACCCTTAGCCGGGTTGATCTTGGTATTGTCCTTTAGCTCTTTGCCTTTCGGAGGAGAATAGACCCTCTGATCGTTATGCCCTGTCACTTCTGATTATTTTTTTTTTGTCCATCAAAATCAAGAATCAAATTATAAAAAAACGTGTTCACTTGTAATTTCATTTTTTGTTTGAAAAATCATTTTACACAAATGAGATAGCTGGGCAGAAATGATAAAATTCAATTTGTAGAATGAGAGGGGTTTTCACGTTTTTTAGCGGAAAAGCGTCATTGTGGTTAAATGAGCTAAAGCCCCTCGCTGAATTGGAATTCAATAGGGGTGGGAAACGGGACGGGATTGGGCACCCGTCCAGTTTGAAAATGGGTATGCAATCCTATTTGAATACCAAAGTTCATCTCATATCCCAAATGAGCGAATAACCTCTAATCGTGCACTAGGACATGGATTGTGACATGAGCGAACAACCTAGCATAAAATCAACTTATATAAGGCTGTTTTCAAACCAAATGACCAAGAAACGATCAAATTATAAGGACAAAATATGTATAATTATGCACGCATCATAATCTCCCATACTTAATTGTTTATTGTACAAGACAATATTCACGAAAGGAAAATGGTTGAAAGTCAGTTACAGCAAATCATAAGGGTGCAGGAAAACAATGAATCACAAATGACCATTAACATCAACACACAGAGCAACACAATAGAGACACTAGCAACCACCACATATGACATTTGAACACAATAAGTTTATTCCGGTATAAACTCCTCATCATAATTATAAACCTCTCTTCAAATACAATGAATCAATCAAAACCCCCAACTATCAAAACATAGAAAGAAAGTCACATATAACAAAATACGAAGCAACTTTATGATATGAAAATAAACCACTCTCACTTTACCAGTGGGATCGAGACCACAGTTTATACAAAAGATGTACATGTTATTTGTATTATGAAGAGCAAAATATCAAACAACTCCATTTTCCAAAAACGACTCATATTCTGACTGTAGTTTGTTGTTAGTAGTAAAAAGGAGCTCGAGGATGATGCTTGACCCTGCTGTTCTGATTCAGTTTTTTCTCTGAATGTATGTTGTTGTCTTTGGTAGGATTGGTTGAAATTGATTCATACTGTTCTCTAAGTCTTTTTGTCTCTTACTCAGCTAGCAGAGTGTGTTGCCAGTAGTAATTGGTTCTTTTTTATGAAATGATAAGCCTAACCAATTCATCAAAAAATGGGAGGAAATTGTCAAACTTTAGAAGTTCTTAGCCTTTGAGCTAGAAAACGACTCTTGTTTTTCAATTTTCAAACTTTGTGGTTGTTCTCTCTATTTTTCTTTTCTTTTTTATTTATATTTTGATGAGCAAAAAATAAAAAAACCACATTTTTCAAAAAAACTACTTCAAATCTCATTTCATGGTGAAGCAAAAAAACGATGTAAAAAGAAACAGGAGTCAAATACATATAGGCTTGAAGAACAAGGATTGACATCAAACAATGTGGTAGTAAGAAACAACAGGTTAAACCTCAACGGAGTTGATTAATGGATATTGGATATTATGAGCAGGGTCAATTTGGTCGTGAGCTAAACATATACCTTCATCTTCCTAATTTGTGGTTTCGTGATTCGTTTTATTGAAAAATTATAGAAAATTCATGCAAAGATGGAACTAATCACACAAGAAAGAAATGAATAAGAACAAATCTCACATAACTACCTTGATGCTCAATTTCACATGCACATCTCTAGCTCTCTATGCCTAACCAACCAAATAGATTCTTCATGCAGTTTTGCCATATAAAAATCTTGACACGAGACACAATCTCACTGCAATTCTCAATCATCATCATAGGTCACATACAGTCTCAATCACAATACTCATACATTGACACTAATGACTAATGAGCCACAAGATTCACACACAAGTTTAAAATGTGGCCACTATGATCATGCACAATAGGTCAAATATGCTTGGAGTCCAAAATTTTAAACATTTCAACAATGGTCTAGATTCCAAGCACAAACAAATCATATAATCATTCATAATCAATCACCCAACCCCGCTCCTGTTCTCACACAGACACACACTTAAGTACGACATCGTCCCAAATTAAGGAAAGATCAGGAAAATGGGGCACAAAGTTATCGAACATATGACCAGTGTTGGAACGACTAGAGAAGGACCAGTCACACATTAGAAAACATAGTCAAACACTCAAAATATGCTAAGTTATTAAACATGGAAGAAAAGAAACAAAAACAAAAGCAAAGAGTTACAAAAAAATAGAAAATGTCCTAGGTGTCATCACTCCTCATCATCACTCTGGTACGGGTCAGGTTCCAGGAGCCCACAGCGACTCAGGAGCTGCTCCTGCATAGCGTGAGTGCGACGTCGAGCCCTCCTCTCTCGAGAAAGACGAGTCTCGATCAGTGCAGCTTAGTGCTCCAAGTCATCTAGACGGCTGGAATAGTGGTCAGTGAAAGGACCCGTCTGGTTGTTGTACTAGGGCGTCGGACGTGGAGCGTGGTGAGGTGGTGGTGGAGCCTGATTCTGTAGATGTGGTATCTGATGCTCCTCCTCAGGTGAGCCTCTTGCGCCACCCACAGTTGCATGGGCAGTCGCTGAAGCTGCACAAGGAATAGATGGGTGCGGAAGGCGTTGGATATGTCGAATGTCGTGCGCCTCTTGTAGAAGCTTCATGTTGACCAGTGTCGACTCTGGTAGGTCAATGGAGCGGCTGACAAGGGTGCACGGTGTGAGGTCGATGTCGAGGTAGCGTGCGATTCGGGTGATGTAGGGTCATCCGTTCATGGTTCAGACCCGGGAGCTATTGCAGATGCGGGAGAAGGTGATCCCCAACACCGAACCAAGATGAATCTCGTGGTCCGGTTGGAGCATGGTGTGGAATGCCTACATCACCCTCTGTGTGATGTTAATTCATTATTTCAAAGTGATCTTAATGGTATTTGTTGATTATGACATTAGCGGTAATTAGTTAATATTTTTTTTTATCAAGTTGTCCTAGTTTACTGTTGTGTATATATTTTTTTCATGTCGTTGAAGAAATTTTGCACTTCTTATTATCGGATATCAATTCGGAGTTGGAAGGAAATATATATCATCTACAATTGATAGGAATTTAAGGTATTTTAAAAAATTAAGAGAATAACGAAAAGGTTATGCCTAGAAATCTTAAATATGAAAAACATGAAAAATATTATTTATTGTATAAATTTTTATAATTTAGTGAATAAGCTTGCTTGAATAATAAGTGGAGTTGTTAAGTGTTAGATGCTAATACACACAATAGTTAAGAGAATTCAAATATTGTAAAACTATAAATTCTACTCTACTAATACAATTTTTGACTTTTCATGTGGATTTAATAGTATAAATTGACACATTATTATTCAGTTTCCTCATATATATCCCTCTACTATTTTCCATGGTAAAGGAAACCGTACCGGAAGTCATACCGGCTCCGCCAGTGGTAGGGTATTTTGTGGTACTACCGTGGTTCAACCGTTGTGTACCGGCAAAATACCGTTTTTATAATTAAATAATATTTTTTTGTTAAAAAACCGTACCGACAGATTTGTGATACCGTTTCGGAATAATACCGGAATAAAACCGGAATATACCGGATAACAAGAAGCATTATTAATACCATCATGTTTAGTTAGTCATCATTATACAAGAAAACAATCTAGAAATTATAATGCTTCTGATTGGAGATCCAATCTAGAGTGACCAACTCAAACCACACAGCAGGAAATTATAAACATGTTAATACGAACTGGCTGATAACAGTATCATGATCATGAATAAAAGTGGTTATCTCAACAACAACAACAACAGTTAGAATTGGCCTACCCACTTGCTTGTTTGCCCACTAGATTTCCTCAGTAGAATCAAATCCCTTCTCTGCTTGCTACGAGACAGAAATGGCTGTCACTGTAACAGCTTAATTGACCCTCCAAACTGGCTCCCCCCTACCGCTACTGGAAACCATCAATGTCCATTCAAATTGAAGCAACACAACCCCCGTCGACGAATTCAAAGCAACAGAAATTCCCTTACCTGACTCGAAACGAGGGATGGGGAGACGGGCGCCGCCTGAAATTCAGCAGCCTACGAGAACCGCCATGGCCGGTGGAAGCGAGAGGAGGATCGTCGGGTCGCCGGTGGCCGCTCGAGAAGAAGAGGAGGGAGGACCGTGGTCCTGGTCGCCAGGACCGAGGGATGGGGAGACAGGAAGCAGCCTTGAGCTGCGTTGAGTTCGGCGGTCGCTGGTCACGGGCTAGCTCGCCGGAGGAAAGTCGAGTTGCTCTCGGCGGTTTCTGGTCGCCGGTCGCCAAAGGAGAACTGCAGAAGAGGAGGAGCGACGGATTGAACGGAAGAAGAAGAAGAGGATTTCGAATTGGAAGAAAACCGAACGCGGCGGCTGTGTGTTTGGTCCTTTGGTTCGATTTGCGTTAGAGATTAGGCCATAAGGGTTTGGAACCTCTTTTTTTTTTTTTTTTTTGTTCCAAAACGACGGCGTCGCTTCCCAAATAGCCTGCCTCCGGTTAGACCAAAACCGGGTGGCATTTCGGTTTAAACCGTTTAAACCGGTTTTACCGGCCGGCACGAAATTCTACCTACACACATGCTACCGTGTCGCCCGAGCTCCGGTTTCCGGTTTTACCGGTTCAACCGGCCGGTACGATCCGGTTTCCTTTACCATGCTATTTTCACATCAAACATGTCCGTTGTTACAATTTCTGATAAGATCTGTTAAATGAAAAACATGGTAACTCCCAATAATTAATACGCACAATCCCATCTTCCATCCGTTCCACTTTCTCTTTCTCCTACCCAACAACAATTAAACGCAATTTTTTTGTCTATCACGAAAGAAGCTTGAAAACCGACATTTGAATTTCTACTTAACTCTCTTTAAGTCCTCAATTATTGATCGATTTGACTCAATCATTAAAATTGGAACCCAATTTTTTTTAAAAAATATGGATTTCAAAGTATCAAAGGTTGTCAACCGGTTTAGCCCGTTGGCCTGGTCGAGTAAGTGGGTTGAGGGTTGATAGTCCAATAGTTTTAGTCTGCTTTTGCCCGAATATATGAAAAAGTCATTATATTGTTCATACATTTGTAACTTATATAAAATCTCATCTGCATATGGATAATATTACATACAACTACTCCTGTGGTTTCAGATCACTATGGTCTAGTGTTGATTACTGATCCAAAACTAAAGACCCATCCAAAACCATTTAAGTACTTTGTCCTCTGGTGGTCTCATCCTTCATATCTGAATATCATTAAGGAGGCATGGAAAACAGAAGTGTAGGGTAATCCCCATTATATCTTTTATGGTAAGCTGCGTCATGTACGATTGAGACTGAAAAAGATGAATCGAGAAGAATATTCAAACATCTCGGGGAGGGTCAAAACTGCTGCTGCAGCATTAGAGGAGGCTCATGTGTAGTGTTGGACAATCCTACAGCTGAATTGATGGATTTTGAGAAGCAGAAAAGTTTGGATTATTTGGCTTTAAGGCAAGCAGAAGAGTCATTTTATAAGCAAAAATCCGGAGTCCAGGTTATTCAAGGGGATGCTAATACTTTCTATTTTCATAAACAGTAAAAGTAAGAACTCAGAGGCAACTAATTACTCGTATGATAAATGACCAGGGAGAAGTGATAACTGATGTGAAAGGTATTGGGGATATTGCCATTGCTTTCTATACAAAATTGGTTGGGTCTGAGGATGTCAATGTGGAGCAGCAATCAGTGGCTTATTACAAAGAGCTCCTGCACCATTGTTTGACTTCAGAAGAGAGTAATATGTTAATGGGGGAAATATTAGAATAGAAATTTGTCAGTCTTCAATAATTTGGACAAGGACAAAGCACCCGGTCCAGATGGCTTCCCTGTTGAGTTCTTCAAAAAGCACTTAGATATAATTGGGAAGGAAGTAGAAGAAGTAATCCTTTCTTTCTTCTCTACTGGGCATTTACCTTCAATTGTGAACAAAAGTACAAAACTATCTTCACATTGGTTGCTAAACTGCCTTGCTCTGAGAAGATGATAGATTTTTAACTGGTCTCTTGTTGTAATACTCTATAAAAGGGCATCACTAAGTTGCTTGCCAATCGTATTGTTGTGGTGCTTCCTAATCTAGTCAGTAGATCACAATCTGCTTTCATTAAGGGTAGGGCTATTAGTGATAATATCCTGCTAGTAGGGGTGGAACTTGGGTTGGGTGTGGTTACCCGCCCCACACTTTGCGGGTAACCACATCCACAAATATAGAATTGTGCTACCCACAACCCACCCCGCAGTGGGTAGGGGTTAACTACTACCCGCTGAGGGTTGGTGCGGATTGATTGTGGATATCCACAAAAATTTCACATTAAAAATAATAATATATGGTAATTAAATAGTAATGTTGTGTTTCTTCTCACACAAAAACAAAAACATACATAAAAGAAAGTTAATAAAGTGTTAAATAAATTATAAATCTCGAATATAATAGGTTAGTTGTAAATTTAAACGAGATGGATTTGGAAAAAGATTTGAAGATAACGAAGAGGCAGAGTGATATGTTACCCGACTAACATCGTTGCATGTCACGACTCCTCCGTTGAAAACAACAACAAAACACAAAAGTGGCTCGATAAGTGGAGGCGCCCGCTTTTAATGAATCGATTATTCTTCACTCTTGATAATCGTCTTGTATTGTTTGTAGCTGTTTGCATGTTGTGTTGTTCGTGATTTCGTGGAGAAATGGAGATGAGTTTGGGTATCAGACTAATCTTTGTCGATTATTCTCCTCTTTTAACGAATCGATTAATTTATCTGACTATATATATGGACTTGGTTTTGTTATACTATAAACATATACCACAGGGACAATGCTTATTTAATAAAAGTATCTCACATGAACATTGTGTATTGACTTGGTTTTGTTTTATAGAATAAGTGCATATTTGATTTTGGTAGCTACTTTAATTCGTAGTCTTCCAAGTTTCACAAACTAATATAACTAAAGTGGTTAATGTGGGTTACAAAGTATTTTGAAAAAAATAAATATAACTAATGTGGTTAATGTGGGTTTTGTGGGTAAACCGTTGTGGGTAGTGGTTGACCACTAACCACAAAAATCAATATTTTGATACCCACACCCAACCCGCTATCCACAAAGTGTGCGGTTTGCGGGTTACCCGCAACCCGCAAACCAAACTTCCACCCCTACCTGCTAGTGTAAGAATTAGTGAAAGATTACCATAAAAAGAATATAACTCCGAGATGTGCTATCAAGATTGATATCATGAAAGCATTTGATTTAGTTAATTGGGGGTTTCAGTTCAATGTGATGAAGGCAATGGGATTCCCCTATGGTTTTCTTAAGTTGGTAAAAACCTGTGTGACAACTCCAGTTATTAGAGTAGCGATTAATGGAGGTCTTTGTGGCATCATTAAAGCATGCAAGGGATTAAGACAGGGTGATCCATTGTCCTGCTACCTATTCACAATTGCTATGGAGGTCCTTGACTGTCTAGTGAAGAAAGCAGTATTAGAATGTCAAATCCCATTTCATCCTAGATGTAAGCCCCTGTTCATCACTCATTTGTGCTTTACGGACGATCTTATGACGTTTACTAATGGGTAGATCAGAGGTGTAGCAGGGATAAGAATGCAATGGAGTGTATCGAATTCCTCATCAAGTCACTCCCTCACATGTTTGCACAAATAAAGAACCTCACAAGTCACTCCCTCAAGTGTTTGCACTCGATTGAGATCACTCGTTGTCTTACCACTCGTGTTTCACTCAACAAAATTGGCTTTTACCCGAAAATCAACTCACAAAGCCTCTTTCCACTCTTACTCCGAAACCCTAGGTAAGAACTTCTCACTTCTCAAGTATTACAATCAGAAACCAATCAAGAACAACACATGAAATGACTTTCTCGCGTGATCTGACCTAGTTCCCGCCTTTTCTTTCCTTTGATTTTCGTTTTTTTAATATATGAATGACTTTTTCCAGATGCATGTTACAATCGACAATGAAACTGAGAACAAAAACTGAAAATTTAGCCTCTCTTGGCGGCGGTTAAGAGCATAAACTTGATTCGTCTGATTCTCGCACAAGAAAGGAGGATACTTGTGTCACTGTGTTGAACAAGAGCTCTGATACCACCTAATATAAGTCGAGGCTCTAACTCCTGGACTTAAACAATCAGAATACAACAAAGATCGATTAAAGCACAACGATCACAAAGCGGAAAATAACCCAAACCAAATCCACGAGTCGGGAAGAAGACCAGGTATACGAAGGACTATTCGGCTAGGGTGATGAGCTAGCAGAAAACGTCAGTCTCCTCTTGCTGAATGAGGGTTTCATATGGTTTTGCTGGGAAAATTGATTGAAGATGGAAATGGTTGGAAGAATATTGGGGGGAATGTGGGATGTATGTGAGTTTTTAAAATCTCTCATACCCACAATTCCTAATATTCAAAACTCTTTCCAAGCATGGTATTTTGTTGGTATTTTGTCAAAATCCACATTGTGTGAGATTGTGCCAAAATACTGCACTGAAAACCCTCACCCAAATAACCCATTGGAGTAACCATACGATCATGTAATAAGACTATCTAAGATCGATTATAACTTATATAAAATTTTCCTTCCTTTTGCTTCCCCACCCCAACCTTTCTTATAAGACTGAATCTTCTGCTGGATCAGTAGGACAGTCAGACCAGTTACAATAGCAGTTCTGCCTATTTATTTGAACGACTATGTATGAACCAAACTGTTGACATGATATCAGATAAACCGCTCCGCTTTGACAGGTTAATTGGTTCAATATTTTAACCAAAAATTTTCAGTAAAAAGATTTAACATAACTAAGGCTATCCAACCTTAATTATTAATTTTACGTGTTCCACTATCAATTGTCACCTTAAGAATTCAATAAAAAAATTCAATTTTCACTCCTCCAAAACTCTTTGCCTCTCAGCTTTTTTAACGCTCCTCCTGCGACGATTATGATTTCTTTTAGTGATTGATAAATTGGATTTGAAAAGCAGTTCATCGATAGTGATAAATTAAGTCTTAAATGAATGTACTATATATGTCTTTTATGTTCCAAGGCATGAACGGGTCAATTCATAGTTAATCAAGTTCTGTAATGATTAATTGTTGAACCATAAACCACTAAATTTTTCAGTTCTCCGTTATAGTTTTGTAAACACAGCCCCCGGCCCAACCAAACAGCTCAACTCCAAAACGTCTGCGTTTCATGACTATTCACCCTAAGAGGCTAAAACCCAACGCAGAAGATCAGCTGTTGTCCAAAACCCTTCATCCTTGAACTCAGCTTTCGCGAAATCCCTAGCCACATCCTAATTCCACAGTCGCCAATTACCATGGCCTCTCAGGCAGCCAGAGGCGGTGTTTCGCTCCCGGAGAAGCGTCCTCCCAAGCGTCAACAGCCCGACTCCGACACCATCCTCGCGAAGCTAACCAACTCCGAGATCGTCTCCAAGGGCAAGCGAGCCGCGTGCGACACCGCCTATGTCACCAAGAGACTCCTCCGCAGCACCGGCAAGGCGGCTTGGATCGCCGGGACCACCTTCTTGATCTTGGTGGTGCCGTTGATCATCGAGATGGATAGGGATCAGCAGCTGACCGAGCTCGAGCTCCAGCAGCAGAGTCTCCTCGGAGCACCGCCGGTTGGTGCGCCTCAGAAGTAGTGGTCTGCCCGCCCCCTCATTTTGAGTGTCTGGTCAGGTTAGAGACGCGGTTCATCGGATTATGTTGGGAAATTGGGGAATTTTGAGCTGAATAATTGGCGGTATTAGTCATGATTGTTGTACTATTATGCTCATACTTGATCATATGCCATTTGATGGTTTTGCAAATTACCTTGATTGCCTTGTCCCTTTCGACTAGTGATTGCGTTTTCAGATCCTCGTGGATCACTGTTCTGTTGGTTTGAAGTGAATGTCAACAATGCGTAGTACTTGAGCTGAATTTGAATGTTATTTCAGTTGGCGATAGGTTTTGGATAAATCTTTCATTCGTTCTATCTTGTTAAGTTACGAACTTGACAATGGCGAGCCGGTTTTATCAGGGCTCAACTGCTTTACGATCATGATTGCCTTCTTCCTCTCGGCGGGGAATTGCGTATTCATATCCTTGTGCATCAGTGTTGTTGTGAATGTCTGCTTGCTATGCGCAGTACTTGAGCAGACTGGACAGTGACAGACTAAAGATGTGGTTATGAGCCAGTTCATAGCCTAGGTTTCCTTTCTTAACAAGAAGCACAGTTATCCATTAGCTTGGTGAGAAGGGCTTCATACCAAATTGCTTGTAGAGATCTATTAGAGTAGGAAACATATCTTGATTATGGAAACTGTCTCTGCTGCCTTCAATTTTGTTGTTCAATCCATCAGAGATGCTTCCTTTCTTGCAGCGGAAGAGGTCGGAAATCATGGACTTTGGATTGTGTTCTCCTCTTGCAAGGTTCTTGGTAAGTTTGGAGGATGATCTGAAATCTAGGCTAAGAGGTCTGAGAAATTCAAGTATTACGGGTTGGTTGACTCTCTGTGTTTATTCTGTTTACTGGAAGGTCCATGCGGTTCGATTCAGCAATTATATTAGGTCTGGTCAGTATGAGGTCTGCTTCACAGCTTGTATGCATACTGATGAATTGCAGATTGACCCTTGTTGATTAACCAGTCAAAACTCGACACTGTGGGCATGTACTTTTCTTTGTTAGCAATCATGGTGGACTTGCTAAATGTGTAGAGAAGTGATTGCTAATATTTAACAATTTCAAAAGTATGACTGCTAACACATCAAAGTGGGGGTTCGGTTTGATTGCTAACAAAAAACCAAGTATAATCACCGTGGAAGCCTGCAATAAAGTGGGTTTGGTTTAATTTATCAATCCTCAATCAGGTCCACGTTGTAATTTCCTTTGGTGGTTTTACTATTGATTAAATTACGGAAAATCTGATAATAGGTTGGAATTAGTGGCGTAGCCAGGATTTCGTTTAAGGTGGGTCCACCTCGAAAAAAAATAAATATGATAAAATAATTTTTTAATATAATCTTACGTTGAATACATAATCTTACGTTGAAAACTTTTGATAAATTAAAATGAATTAGCAATCGAAAATATCAAGAATATTACTCTGCATATATACCAAACAATCATTGATTTAGTTAGCCATAGTGTTTCAAATGGTGTTCTTTGTTAAGAATCGTTAGTATCAATACCTCGAGTTGTTGATAGAGGATTAATAATAAATCTTATACCAACCAATAATTCATGATTTACCTAGTCGTTCGCTTTCGAATGATGTTCTTAAAAATAATATTTAGTATCAATTGATCGAGTTGTTGGAAGATTTCAATAATATATTAGACCATTTACTACCATGCTCCCTTATAAGAAAGTGAACTTATACGAAATTGATGTTTGCACAAATCTGTATACCGTATACTTTTAAGAAATGAGGTCGCCAAGATTCAAACACAAAATTTTCGACCAACTATTCTCAATTAAACGCGACATGGTTTTCGATATCAATTAACTATTGTACCTAATTTAACCATTTCCCCCGAACCAGGGTGGGTCCCGGGACCCACCCTGTTACCCTCTCCCTCCGCCACTGGTTGGAATCTATTAAACTAACAAAGCCTTCTTGGACAGAATACTGACAGGCGACCAACCTTCAATTAAATAAAATGCTAAGAAAATTCACACAGATTTCCCCTACTTAGAATGAATTCCATTATTCTCAAATAACTGGGGGTGGGGTGGTATTTACAATAACTAGTTTTTGAGTAATTTGTAATCAATGTATATTTATGATTATAATTATAAACAAAGGATAAATACAATTTTTATTCGCTAAACCTTTCATACTTTTTAAATTATTAGCCAAACATTTCAAAATATAAAGAAATAGACAAATATTCTGTAAAACATCATAACACTAGCCATATGTCTCGTTAATAATTTTTTTAAAATTAAAATTTTGAAATGTTAACCATCATATTTTTTTTCCAACTCAACATCATGTTACCAAGTTATCATTACTAACAGAACTGCTAAAGTGGAGTTAACATTTTGCTCATCAACACAATAAATAAAAGCCAAATGAGAAAACTTGAAGCCCCATTTCAAGTTTCCTGCATCCAGAGTGAAAGTAGGAAGGACATTTTGGTCTTCACAATTACCTTTTTTATTCATTAAAAAGACACTTACTGGGATTCAAACCATGACCACTTTAAAGAAAAGCAAAGATCATAACCAATCAGACTAAGTACATTTGTTATATCTATTTAAATTAAAAACATATAATTGCAGAGAGGAAAAAACCCTTCCCCCATTTCAAATTCCCTGCTCCATGAGCGTTTGTAGGAAGGGTAGAATAGGGAGTGCCAATTTTTTTCTTTTTCCTCTGTGGAACGGGCCAACTTACCGTACACATGCTGATTTAAACGGGTCCAGGAGTGTCAATTTTTTTATTTAAGTCCTTTTATTTCTCCGTGGTGGTAAAATATATATGAAAAGGCAAAAACAATACTCCTTTTTATTGCTAAAAATAAAAAAAAGTAACATTAAACTAATGCATGGATTCTAATGGGCTAACCACTAATCATAAAAAAAAAGAGTTGAATGAGCCTGACCTACACGGGATTTGCCTATCAAATAAAAAAAATGAACATCGTTGGTTTGTCATTCTAAAACAAGCTATTTTCTCTAGCATAATATATATTATGCTATTATTTTATATCTTAGTGACTAAAATATAATGCATTTTAAAGTTATTCATTGGTTCAACCTCGACCAACCCAATTAGTCCAATTTTTTTTATCATTTCAAATATATATTCTATAATTATTTGATATCATAATGATTAAATTATAGTGTATATTATAGGGAATCGTTTGGTATTTGTTAGTAAAAAACTAAAAAGAAAGATCTATTTGGTTATTTTTAACATTAAAACGATCCTAAACATTTTCAGTTTCCTTTCGAAATTCTATAGTTTTATTCCTGAATCAGTGATGTGCAAATGGCGAATTGCGGTCATCTCTTTTCTTTCATTATTTTTTATTTTCAAATAGAATGTTTAAAAGTAAAGAATAATTAGAGTTTGGCATGGGTCGGCGAAATAGGGTGAATTTCAAGTTTTGGTCCGTTTTGATCAAGTCTAATTTATAATCACATGGTTCCCTGATACCCGATAAAAATATCAATCCAAACCAGTTTGGCAGGTGGTCCGTGTTTACCACCATTTTCTAGGGATACATGATGGTCCGTTTCTTTAGATTTTATCATGGCTTGACAAAAATCCAGAAAGCACAATGATGACAAGATAAAAGTTTTATAAAGCAAATTAATCGGCCAACGGGCCGAGTAAAAGCTAGCAACGATTGTGAGATGCTCATTTCCCAAAAACCGGCGGGGTATGTGATTTTTTGTTCGATTTTCTGGAATTCGGTTTCTATAAAACTTACTCCACCTCATCATATTACCAGAAACAATATTGTTTCACAAGGTACATGTACTTGATTTTGGTTCATAAGGCTGATTTTTTATTCGTTGCATCATTCATGTCTGTTTCCTACTAAAATTCACTATTTTTATCACGTGTTTCAAAAAAAAAAACTATACAACAATAAGCTATACACCCCATTACACTATTGAATTTCATACATCATTTTCCTCCGACCAAATGGTCGGGCCCACGCTAGTAATTTGTATTTTAAAAAATTTAGTTAATAAATTTAAAAAATTTAAAAAAATTGACTAATAAATTGTATTTACTTAAAATAAACATATTTTCCTTCAAATGTGCAGATTCAGCATATGTTAGAGCCGGATCTGATATTAGGCTGATAAAACGAGGAGCGTCCACTACAACTTAGTTGGGCCACCACAAACAGGCCCTCTCCGGCCTCCGGCCCAGGCGATTGTTCTAGCAAACCCTAATCCAAGATAACGTGGCGGGGCCGCTCACAATTTGACTCTACTCCGTGCATCGCCTATCTTCTAAAATAAAAATTAATAAATATCGCCATATCTGATCAAGCAGACGACACCAGTTTCTAATCATCCGACGGTCGATATTAGGCGGCTGCATCAATTTACCAGCGTCAAAGGCGCAGAGGGTAAAACACCCCTCCACCCGTTCTCTCTTTTCAATTTTTATCCTGCGTTTTGGTGTCGCTGGATATTACAAACGGAAATAGCACACGAAAAGGAAGACAAAACTGATTGCAGAAACGCCAAGAAGGATTTATACATCAGATTCACCGGGGAAACAAGAGAAAAGGGCGAACCCACCAGCTCGAAGCTTCTCCAACCCCGAGAAGCCGAACCCGTAGTAGCTAAAGCAACCAGCTCAACCCCGTACTCCAGAACTCTGCCTGCCACTGACACAGGCGCTGCACTCCGTACTTCCTTCGCTTCTGGTGAGTTCTTCTCAGCCACAGCGCGCGTCTCTTCTCGGTTTCTCGCATTTTTAGGGTTTAGTTGCCCAGGTTGGTCCGAATTAGGGTTTTGGAATTCGTATCGTTGATTTTCTCAGTGCATTCCGATTGTCGTGCTTTTGAATTGCTGGCTTCCCTTCCGTTTCACTACCTAGGTTCTATCTGCTGTTAGTTGAGGAACGGCGGTCGTATTATGGCTGTTCTCTCGAATCCCTTCAACCTTCGTGTTTGCTGTAATGGTCAGTTTATGGGTTTCGTTGAGGCCAGAAGCATTTGACTGGTTTGTTTTATTGATGGTATTGTATTGTTGGTCTTGCTCCATAAATTTCAGTCATTTACCTTCTGTAAACTGTCTACAGAATAGTGGTGTTTTAGTTTGGATTATCTGCCTAGTTTCGTTAGTTTGATGTACTTTTTTGGTTTCTGCTTTGAAGATAGAGACGTAAATCAAGTATGGGAGACAGTGAGACAGCAGTCGCCCCCGAGCATATGGTTACTGAATATGCCTCAGCTGGCTATAACAATACAATTCCGAACCTGAGTGCTTATGCTTCTGAAACTTCCGAAGGAGGGTATGGAGCTCCTGCAGCTGCATCGGAAGCAGGTTACAGTATGCCAACTGGTGTGAGTGCAGCAGCTGATGGAAGTGCGTATGGTGCAGATCCTAATTCCGTTTTGCATGATGCGCATGGGAATGCTTATCAGGCCAAGAATACTACTGGAGTGGCACCGGCCACCGAACATGCGCCTGCATCTGTAAATGGAAACATAGGTGGTGAAGGGAAACCTCTGACAACAGTTGAGAATGGGAGTTCTGCAGATGATATGGGTGCGGCAGCTACTACGCAACAGTCATTGGATGGTTCTGGTATGGATTCTATGACATGCTACCTCCTACATCTATGCTATTGTTATATTCTTTCAACTTCTGAAGGGGCATTATTGTAATTTGCTAGCTTGTTTGAAATAATTTTACTCTATGAGTTCTTTGGAGGTTTTCTCATAAGCAAGAAGCTAGCAGTTGAATACGTGTAGGAGTTATCATCTTTGAGCAGTATAGGTTGAAACCTAGTTTCATAGTCTGCAGTAGAAGTTTTTATTTATTTGACAACTGATGGAAATGCTAATGAAATTCATACATTGGTGGAAGCAAAATGAAAGTGAGCAGCTTGTCCGCGTGAAATGTATGTTTATGCCTAAAAGATTGGGTATTAATATAGGTGTATTTATTTGATTGGAAAAAAATATTTCCTCTGATATAAACTTTTCTTTCAGGTGCACAAACTCATCCTTTTTCGTTTTTCTTCCTTCAACTGCTGTTTTTTTAACCTAGGACCAATCTGCCCTTTTCTAATTTTTGTTATTTATATATTTGTTCTTCTCTTTGTAGTTCCTGCAACATCACCTGAAGAGGATCGGTTGTGGAACACTGTTAAGGCCAATTCATTGGATTTTGATGCATGGACTGCATTGATAGATGAAACTGAGAAGGTCGCATGGGTATGATGTTACAGTTTTCTCCGTCATTACTAGTTATTCTATAGTACATTCGTATGATATATGTTTTGGACTAAATTTGTTGAGGAGCCAAAACTCTGTTGTATATGCTGTCTTTGCTTCCACAATATATTGGAAAAATTAAGTGAAAAAAATGGACTACAGAAGCTTGTTTTGCACAAGGCATTCAATTCCGTAAAAGCGCTCCCTGCTTGTAGCTTAAGTAAATAGTAAGACTGAAGCTTGATTTGGTTGTTCTCACGTCTGTTGAGATGCTGGGGCATAGCATCCTTTTTTACTTGTATGACACACTTTGAACTCTACTTTGAAACTTGCTGTAGATATGCTAACCATACGTTTTCTGTCTTCAAGTATAAGATCAAATAATGAAAAAGCAAAACCACAACCACTTTCGTGAGTGGCCGATAGTCTGAGGCTTCGTTGCTACTTGTTGTTTTGGTTTCTTTGGTCGTTGTTTCATGTCCGGCTGAGCAGGAAATGCTTGCTGTACTGCGTTTGTCATATTTTGATATCTGGACTAAATTTGAATTGTTTTGCTTACCATTTTAGTTTGTCTTTGCTCTTTTCAGGACAAGATACTAAAAATTAGAAGAGTTTATGATGCTTTCTTGGCTGAATTTCCATTGTGCTATGGTTATTGGAAAAAGTATGCTGATCATGAGGCACGCCTGGGTGACATGGACAAAGTATTGGAGGTGTATGAGAGAGCTGTTCTGGGGGTGACATATTCAGTGGATATTTGGTTGCATTATTGCACATTCGCCATTAGTACATATGGTGATCCAGAGACTATTAGAAGGTAATATGAGTAGATTTTTTACTGGGTGATTTTCATTCTAGGTTGCTCCTTTGAGTGATTTCTTGTGTCATGAGGTTGTAGCATTTTCTTTTTTGGTGTTCTCTAACATTATTTCAGTCTGCCTGCAACAGTGATCCTCATGTAATGGCGAGTGGTGTGATGGGAATGAGTAAAAAATGCATTTTTTATGTGCAAACCTTGATTATGGGGTTTCACTATTGGTTTCTGTTTCAGAGTTTCTTAGGTCGTTCCTTTTCGGTTTTTGTTTTCCCTTTCCCCGTCCCTTAATACCTTTTCTCCGTTGTTGGAAGGTTTGCGTCATAGTAAATAGTAGTTTGTAAACCATGGCTTTCTTAAACATTGACACTCTGAAGTGCATCAATATGCAAAATGCTGCTGGGAAGATCCCGTCCTGTTAAAAGGACTGAGATGGCCTGATTCAATGCTCCCTTTCAGACATAGTATGGGTTTTATCGGGAAGGTAAATGCAGCATTTAGATGTGTCATGAGAGTGAATTGTTTCTTCTCCTTCAATGTTCGTGCATTCTCACTCGTCTATGAACGCATCTGCGTTGGCCTAGTTTGACACTTGTGTGATCTTAATGATGTTTTGCTGCATGCAACAGGCTTTTTGAACGAGGGTTAACATATGTTGGAACAGATTATTTGTCTTCTCCGCTTTGGGACAAATACATTGAATATGAGGAAATGCATTCAGAGTGGGCCCGGGTTGCATCAATATACACCAGAATACTGGAGATCCCAAATAAACGTCTGGATGATTATTTTAATAGGTAAACTTTTGTAGCACTGACTTGTCGAAACTTATTTACCTGATATTTATTCTTTGCTATTTAGAATTATTCTCTAGGTGGCAAAAATCGTTACTTGGATTTTGTTTTCTTCCGTTAATGTGGATATAAGTTGCATTAAGATGTTTATTCCATTTTTTCTTTCTGATAGTATTGATAATGTATGCTGGAATAAGCATACCTATGATGTATGTTTCTTTCCTGCGGCATCCTGATGCTGAGCTCTTTTAACACTTCAATGCTGCATGTCATGATTCATTTTCTCGTACTTTTTGGCTTTGTAGGTTTAAGGAATTTGCTGCAAGTCGACCTCTGTTGGAATTAAGATCTGCAGAGGAAACTTCTGCTCCTCCGTCTGGTCATTCTGAGAATGGTAGCCAAGCAAGTGAAGGAGTTGTTCATCCTAATGAACAAGAAGACTCTTCTAAACCTGTAAATGCTGGCTTAACAGAAGCAGAGGAGTTGGAGAAGTATATCGCGCTTAGAGAAGAGATGTATAAGAAAGCTAAAGAGTTCGATTCTAAGATCTCTGACTTCGAAAATGCTATCAGGAGGCCCTACTTTCATGTGCGGCCTCTAAATGTTGCAGAGCTTGAAAATTGGCATAATTATTTGGATTTCATCGAAGGACAAGATGATCTGAATAAGGTATTGGAGTTTTTGGTCCATCTTGGTTATAACTTGATATGTAGTTTTTGTTTTTTTAGTTGCTGTTATGAATTGACTTACAGCTACGTAGTATCGGCTGCTTCTTGTGCTTTATTGGCTAAACCGTTGGATGAAGCAACTTTTTAAACGGGAAATTGAACTGAGGCTAAAGCCTGGGGTCTTCGATTTGGTTTCTATAAGGCTAAGTACTTCAAACCCTCACATTTGTTAGTGGACATTCTAGGTTCATGTATGTGTTAAATTATTCTTCTTCTTAAAACAAATATGTTATGAATGCAGGTATCTTCTTGTCTCCTTAAGAATCTATCTCAGCATGGAGGGTCCCTCCTTTGGTATTTGAGGGGCCTTTCTGTTCACCGATGGAGTATTTCTTATGCATTACTCTTTTGTGCTTTGATCCTTTCTGTACCTTGTTTACGTACCCCTACATGTCCCATAGTTCATGATGTTTGGATTTTTGTGGATCAGGTTGTCAAATTATATGAAAGGTGCCTAATTGCCTGTGCAAATTATCCCGAGTATTGGACACGCTATGTCTTGTGCATGGAAGCCTGTGGAAGTATGGATATAGCTGATAACGCTCTTGTTCGTGCAACTGAAGTATTTGTAAAGGTTGTCATCCTCAATTATTGTCAAAACCATAATGTTGGCCATCATTTCTTCCCGTGTGCTGTTTGGTGTAGCATGCCATTTGGAATCAAGTAAAGAAGCAAGTGAATCTGATCTGATGAATCATGAAACTCTTAAACTAGAATTTATACTGTATGCATGCATTTTTGCTGCTTGTAAGCTTTAGGCTTCAATTAGAAGTCAAACTGTAGAAGGGTAAGGGAACCAGTCCATGCTTTTAAAAAATTGGATCCACGAACCCCTCAATATCTGTGAAAGTTAATGAGTTTGTTGGCAGATGTCTAGGACCTTAGGTGGTTTTCTCTTTTGCTTCAAAAGATTTGCAGAAAAGAAAAATTGTTGATTATTTGTACTCCCACCCCCCTTGTCAATGACCACTGTTTTCTATTTGTTGCACCTGTTTTTGCTCCACTACTCAAAAAGTTTGTTTCTTGTGCCTTATTATTAACAGAGACAGCCAGATATTCATCTATTTGCTGCCCGATTTAGAGAGCAGAATGCAGATATACCTGGTGCTCGGGCAGCATATGAACGAGTGCACACTGAGATTGCACCTGGGCTTTTAGAAGCAATCATTAAGCATGCAAACATGGAATATCGGCTTGTAAGTTCGGATCAGTACAAATCCAATTAAGCGCAATTCCTTTTAATAGATATTTCGTAAGTGTTTAGGATTTTTTTTCCTTCCTTTTGCAGGGGAATCTTGAAACTACTTTCTCTTTATATGAACAAGCCATTGCCATTGAAAAAGGGAAAGATCAATCCCAGGTGCTGCCAATGTTGTATGCACAATATTCTCGATTTGTGTATCTGGTAAGTTGGATGCTTGTTTGGGTTGCATGGTTTACTGTCATTGTTATGGCATTTTGGAATTTTCAGAAGTTGCTAGCCTTCCTTACCCGCATACATAATCAGGCACTTAGTAGGAACTGAATTTTGACTAGAGGTTGCAGATCTGGATAAATGAAGTCATTATAAATACACTGTAGGAAAATAATGAAGTATTTGCAGGACTAGAATGGGCGGACCATATGCATTCATATCAATGAGTAGAGTGGTAGAGATAATGAGATATGCTTACTTTAATAAAAAGGATAAATGAACTTCATTAATTTGTCTGATTTAGCTAATTCTGGTTGTTAGTATAATTTCTGTCATGGTGCTATTCTGTATGGATATTTATTTTCCATGCAATCTTCTTGCTAGGCTTCTGGAAATGCGGAGAAAGCAAGGGAAATTCTAGTTACAGCTCTCGATCATGTCCCATTTTCCAAACCCCTACTTGAGGTTTGCTCTCCCAACACTCTTTTTGACCTCTACATGCACTTGGAGATTCTCTATATATCAACTGGGTTGTTTTAGTTGTGTAATAGTTCTCCCTGGACAGTGCATCATTCTTGACATTAACTGATGGTCATCCTTTTTGTTTAAAATACAGGCGCTTATACATCTGGAGTCAATTATGTCCCTTCCAAAACGAATTAACTACTTAGATTCCTTGGTTGACAAGTTCATTGCACCTAGTTCTGATAGTACTGCAAGCCCTGTGGAGAGGGAAGAGCTATCGTGCATTTTCCTAGAGGTGATGTAATTCCTTGTCTTAATTTTCTTATCTGGCACAGGTTGAGTTTTGAGTCCACAATGTGCTCGCATATATCTCCTCTGTGCGGTTCGAGTCAAATGTGCTGATACTTTCCATTGACGGAAACAATTGTGTTGTTCTCTTGGATTTCTCATTACTGACATTTTTTCCCTACAGTTCTTAAGTGTATTTGGGGATGTACAATCAATCAAGAAGGCTGAAGACCGTCATGCTAAGCTCTTTTTGCCCCATAGGAGCAAATCAGAGTTGAAGAAGCGTCATGCTGAGGATTACTTGTCCTCGGATAAGAGCAAAGTCGCAAAATCTTACACTGATTCTGCTTCACCTGCACAATCTGTGATGGGTGCATACCCAAACGCACAACAAACCCAGTGGCCAGCTGGTTATGGTGTACAACCTCAAGGTTGGCCTCCGGCTACCCAGGCACAGCCACAGGTTCAACAGTGGGGACCAGGCTATACACAAGTAAGTTTCCTTCTTTTTGTTCTTGGTGTTTCTATATGCCATACTTTTTTAACTGCTGGAATAATTTTAGTAATTTGATCTCACTGCATGCCTGATTCCTCTCCTTCCTATGAACATTGCTCCTTGATTGTTCGTATATGCTCTTACGTATCAATGATCAAACTAACATTTCTGCAAGTTAATTTGGATGTTGGTATTTGACATACTATTTTCAGCCCCTCCGGATGCCCTCTTAGAAGATTTGATCCTTGTAGGCTGTCTTGCATCCAAAACTTTTTGTGGGGAAGTAATAACCATGTGTTTTTGTTGTTGTTGTTGTGGCAGCCTGCCTATGGTGCATATGGCGGAGCAGCGTATGGAGGCAGCTACCCGGCTTCGCAGGTGCCCACATCTGTTGCGCCAACTGCTGCATACGGTGCTTATCCTCCTACCTATCCTCCCCAGGTAAAGAAGAAAGAAAGTTTACCTACCTATATTGTTGCTGTTCTCTAGCTTCGCATTATCTAACATCTCTTGTAATTTTTTTCGGGGGTGTTTCAGCAGCCGCAGCAGGCAGCGGCAGCAGCAGCAGCAGCCGCGTTTCCTCAGCAGACCTATGCTCAACCGGC
Organism: Linum tenue; assembly: GCA_946122785.1. Classification (NCBI taxonomy): domain Eukaryota; kingdom Viridiplantae; phylum Streptophyta; class Magnoliopsida; order Malpighiales; family Linaceae; genus Linum; species Linum tenue. The sequence continues at coordinate 65,667,154 of CAMGYJ010000002.1, forward strand.
CGGGGCAGCAGCGTTAGCACCGGCTCAGCAGCCAGCTGCAGTTCCACAGCCCTATTATGGGAGTTACTACTGAAGCAGCTGCTGATTGGCTTTTTTTGAACTCCCCTCTTGTCATTGAATTTAATGTAACAGTGGGGGCTGGAGGGGAGTTTTTGAACTAGTGACCGGGGAGAGTGTAGCTCAGATACAGAAAGAGAGAGGCCTAGGAAAGGCGAGAAATATGACCAAATCTCATCAGTTGTAGAGTATTCAGTTCGTAGCTGGTATACTTTCACATGTGTTTTGAATTTTTTTTTATTTTAAAGAGCTCGGCCTTGTTTTGTTGGTTTTATTACCCTATGCGGTCCTCTGCTGTTCATTGATCCCATCCCTGGTTGGCAATTCTGCCGAATCCATACGGTATTTTACTATCCTAACTCAATTACGTGGTGAGTGGTAAATAGATGGGTAGATGTATGTTGATAGGTACACTTATTCGAGTTGGATAGAATTTTTAATCCATAAATTTTGATTTGTACTCATTCAATTCAACCATCTATATGCAAATTATAGTTTGGTACTTAAAACCTAATATATGTTTGATTTAATAGACAAATTAATATTTTTTTATGAGTCCTAAAAGTATTGATGGTAAAATTACATTTTAGCATCAACTTTTTTTTGTGTATTACATTTTCAAACCTAAACTTTTTAAATTTTACAAATTGGGAAAATTTTATTTTGTGTAATAGAAACAACCTCCAATAAATGTATATTCATACCTTACCATTACCAATGCTTATTTAGTGTATGGAAGCAGTATCCATACCCTACCCAAACTCGTTTACAAAACTGCTAACTCAATATATACTTCACCCATATCCTACTCATAAGTCATAAGTAATGGGGTTACTTGAATTTGGGTAAAATTAACATGAGTTAAGTCTTCGATCAAGCTATGTTGCGTGCCGTGACTGGGGAGATTCTCTCTCCGTGGGAACGACCTTATTGAGGGAAAATCCTATCAAAGATTGTGGCTAGGTTAACCTTGTTTTTTGCTAGAGTTTTTAGTGTACGGTTGAAGAAAAGTAAGTACCGTTTGGCTGAAAATTATTAGAGGTTATATAAAATTATTGAAAATTATATATATAAATATAAATAGAAAAATAATTAATTAAAATAATTAAATTGAGTATTTTTAGATTTCTAATATTACATAAAAATATTTTAAATGAAAAATTGCATGTTTTCTAAAAAAATAAAAATTTGAAAGTATAAATTTGTATTTTAGAACCAAAACAGACAAAATGATCGACCTTATTGTTCTCCCGTAGATTTGAAAATGTTTCGCATATTTATTTCTTATATGTGACTTGCATTATAGAGACTTTCATATTTCCTTCAAATTCTAAGTTTTCTTGTTTCTATCCTATATTTGTCTTGTGATGGATAAACTTTGTTGCTATTGTTGTTATGAAGATGCTCAAAAAGTAAATATATTTGTTATACAATTATGTCATCTGCAACATCCATAAACCTCATATCATTGATATTGTGAATTTTTATTCTAGAGGAGTTAAAAAGGGTGTTTTTTTTTTGTTGTCTTTGCCTATAATCACCTTAGGGATCTTACGGAGGACAAAAGAAGGTGGGAAGCGGCAAGGGATTAGGGTTTATTTCTCTTAATTGAATAAAATGAACACATAGCAAGATAATAAACATAGAAGACAGGGATTAAAGCTGAAGCGAGGAAGGGATGTAGGGGGTTTGATGTGTTTAGAGGTAGGGGTGGGCAACGGGACGGGACGGGATACCCGTCCCGTTTTAAACGGGTACCCAGTCCCATTTGGAGACCAAAGTCCATCCCATATCCCAAACTCATATGGGAAACGGGTACCCATTACCCGTACGGGACGGATAACGGGTACCCATACTACCCATAAATACCCAAAGTTTAAACAACTAAAATTTCAACAAAAGTTTAAACTTAACTTGTATTTGCTTAACAATCACAAGACACAAAATACATCACAATCACAAATACTTGGTTTGCAAATTACACATTCATGAACAATCACAACACATAGAAATAAATCATTCCAAGTACCAAATTATAAAAAAAAAAGTTTCATTCAACACATCCCAACTCTCTCTACTAATTCACCAAACATGTCAGTGAAAGAGTGAAATGGTAAGGGCCCAAATGGAATTGATATTGAAAGGGTAGGCCGAAATTGCCAATGGGTTTTGAATTGGGTTGGGTTGAATTAAATTTCTGCATTTGTATTGAATGGGTATAACGGGTACCCATATTACCCGAACGGGTATTCGCGGGTAACCCGCGGGTACCCATATTAGGAATGTACAATCCCAAGTCCCATCCGTTTATAATATTACGGGTAATATGGGTACCCGTAACCCTTAAAAAACGGGACGGGTACGGGTATACCCAAATACCCGTTTCCCGTTGCCCACCCCTTAGAGGAGGACAAAACTCGGTGAGTTAGCGCTCATCTTTTCGGGACCAGAAAAGAAAAAAAAGTTACAGGTTTCTGAATCAAGGCGGTTAAGCTAAACTCTCTAATACCTCCATATAGGAGTTTTATGAATAGTAACTTGTAACTTGTATTATTATGAAACCACTAAATGATTTATATAATTACAAGACTTGTACAATAAGTAAGAGAACCACAATAATTATAATACTAGAAGAACACAGAAATACTAAGAACTATACTAAAAGGACAAGAAAATATAAGATTATTCCTAATCTGTCTCTAACCGAGGGAGAGAGATAGAGGTGAGAGTTTTTGAGAATTTGCTAAGGGTCGGCGATATCCAGAGGAAGGAGAGAGGGCGAGCTAGATCAACAGAAGCAAAAGCGACCGAAGGAGGAGAGACAATGGCCTTGCCACCACACCCAAAAATCATCCTTGGACTTCGATGAAGGTGTTCGAGAGAGAGAAAGAGAGAGAGAGAGAGAGAGAGACGTGATAGTCGTCGTTGCCGCATGAGAGAGAAGAAGAGCCTAGTTGGTGGTCGTTGTTGGCATTTAGGAGAGTAGGAGGCAATGCTGGGAGGGAGGGAATGACATCAACTAAAATGGGGAGAGAAAGATGAAGAGTAATAGACAAACATGAAAAGGAGGCAATGTTGTTACTAAGGGTTACAAGGTCAAAACGTGACCCGCGTCTCTAAGTTGTCCCTACCCGTCCCTACCCTTATAGGGTCAACAAATGACCCGTCCCTAATCTGATCCTGTAGACAAACAGATCAATCCCGACCCTTAGGAACGGGATGGGTCGGGACGGTTAGTGGGTTTTCCGGATCAAAGCTTTCACTCCTAACAAACACCACTTTTCATTTATCTTGCAATTTCAACAAATTTCAAGGGAAGGGAAGTTTCAAAACACGAGGGGAAAAAAAAAACAACAACAAATGCCAAAGGAATTGAGTTAGGTAAGGCTTTGACCTCTGAAACGGCCAACGGGAAACTAAATGCCCGGGGCCATAGATTTTGATACAGTGCCCATGTATCTGTCAACTGACGCAAGTGACAGTCCGACGTGGCGCAATACTGTCAGGCTAAGCGAGTCAAAGTAACAGAATACTCTCTGTCTTGCTGAGACGACCGTTACGGCGTCAGCCAGCCGTCAGTCCCCCGGCTTTAAACCCTAAAACCGATCGTCACCGGAATCCGGAAAAAAAGTGACGGCTCTGATGTCAGAGAGTGTGTTCCGGTGCGGTCGCGCGTAGCGTGTACTCCTGCGCAATTACCAAATCAGAACGGTTGAGGATAACAGTGGAGCGGCTTTGGGGTTTAGGAGGGAAGGAAAAAAGGAAAGCAAAGAGGAAAAGCCCTCTCTCTTTCTCGTTTTGGGACTTGGTGAAGACTGAAAAGCCTCAGCTCTCTCTCTTTTTCTCTGCGTCGCCTGCTTAGATCTGATCTCCTCCTTTCCCGTATCCCCTCCCGCCGCCGCGTTCCTACTCTCCGCCACGGTGGTGCTTACTCGAGCTCCGTCCGTCCGTCGACTTTCTGTCTGTCCTTTGTTCGTTATTTTTTTTAATTAATTTCTTTCTTGTCGCAAAACCCCTCGCGCGGCTCCTTTTTTTTCACGTATATATAAATATATAAGTACCGCAATAAACCCTAAGGAGGGTTTTCTGGTTTGACGGGCGCCGCACCTCTCCCGACTTCTCCACCTTATCTACCGATCTCTTCCGATCTACCAGCGAGCCGGGATTCTTGATTCGGATTCTTGGTTTCGTTCTCTCTCGCTTTTTGTTGGTGGAGGAGGAGCAGCAGCCACACCGCTATAGCTATGGCCGCTCCGTACCCGGGACCCGTCTCTGCTATTCAGGTGATTTGGTTTCTCCATGCCTTCGTTGGATACTAGATGGGAATGATCAAGTGCGCGTTGTTAGAGTGCAGATTGGGAGATGGGTTGATTCTGTTTGGATGTGTTTTGTGGGTGGGTTGGTTTTTAGCTTGTGGGTATCTATTACCATAAGATGATTGTTGTTTCTCTGGCTTGGCGATGGTGATTAGGGATCTCATTCTTGTCTCTGTTTTCGCTTTCCTTTTTCTTCTTCTTCTTCTCTCCAGGTGGGGTCGTACTTTGTTGGTCAGTACTACCAAGTGCTTCAGCAGAAGCCCGATCTCGTTTATCAGTTCTACTCCGAAGCCAGTACCATGATCCGCGTAGAGGGAGATGACAGCGAGACTGCCTCGACAATGCTGGTACTGCCCTCTTGCTCCTTATCTCACTCTTGCTAGCTTCACAGCAGTTTAGCAAAAAGCACAATGCCTTCTCTTTTTTTTTTTAAGCGCTGCCCCGTGGATTGATGATTTGTTTTCATCATTATCTAATATTAGTACCTGATATTCATTCTGAATCTCTTGGTGCTGATAGTAAATAGTTGGCGTGTGGTATATTGCACTTGTCAAGAGTGCGTTTCCCCCTTCCTCATTTTCCTTTGTATTGACTTTATAGTTCATACATCCTGCTAGCAACCTAGTTTACTGCCAACATTAATATTTACCAAGTTTCTGTTTTGTCTGCAGCATATCCATAATATTATCATGTCCCTGAATTTCACCGCCATAGAGATCAAGACCATCAATTCTCTCGACTCTTGGAATGGAGGTGTTATGGTGATGGTTTCTGGCTCCGTTAAAACCAAGGAATTCAGCGGCAGGAAGAAGTTTGTGCAGACTTTTTTCCTGGCTCCTCAGGACAAGGGTTATTTCGTTCTCAATGATATTTTCCAGTTCATTGATAGTGAAATCATCTACCAGCAGCATCCTGTTTCTACTACACCTGAAAACATCTACCAACAGCACTCAGCCCCTAGCACCGCTGAACACATCTACCAGCAGCACTCAGCCCCTAGCACAACTGAACACATCTACCACCAGCATCCAGATTCAGCGGCTCCTGAGTCAATTTATCAGCAACACATATCAGAGGATACTTTTGATCCTCATCAAAATGCTTCTGCTAGTCTCCTTGAGCACCCAGGTAATGTGTTATTATACTTCAAGCAAGTTAGATGAATTTCATCTCGTTCTGGATAGTGAGTATATTTGCAGTGAGAGTTACGGCATTTAAAGTCTTAAAAATGTGTTCATTTTCCGTTATCTGCATCTACGCTTGGTTTTTCTATTCTGTTTAGACGGATTTGTAATTGATTTTTTTTTTGTGTTGGCTATGATTGATTCGAAGTTGATTTACCGAGAGCGCATTAGTATGTGGAACCAAGTCTCGGTATCTAGTTAACATTCTTGAGGGTGGAAAACATTATTCAGTTATTAATTTATCGTAGTCCCTGTCCCAGCAGTGTCTGACTACGCCTTGGAGGAAGAAGCTAGAGATTATGTGAATTCGGTTCACATAGAAGATACTCCAGTTGACAAGTACAGCATTCCAGAACTTCAACATCAAGACTTCGAGGATGATATCCCTGTGGATGAAACAGTTGAGGAGGAGACACCATACCAGGGTGCTGTGGAAGTTGTGCACGAACCTTCAGCATCTGCAGTGGAGGAAGCTGAGGGAGAACCACAAAAGAAAACTTATGCATCTATTGTATGCACCTCCTTCTGTCCTGTTCATCTTCCTTTTTAGCTACTCTTCGTTCTGTCTGATCGGTCTCTAGAGCATTGCTATCTTAGCATTTTTTGTCAGAAACTTATGGCAACATTACTTGCTGCATAAACTTTAGGGTTACTACTTATTACTTTTTTTTTATTACCTGCTGCATGCATAATAGCTATCTTATAAAACTTTGAATAAATCGCAGCTAAGAGTTGCCAAGGGGCCATTTTCATCAGTAGCTGCTCAGCAACCTGTTACTAAGAGTGCCCCAGCTTCTTCTGATTGGAATCATGTGTCGGTGCCCAATGCCCAGCAGTCAGGCGCAGGGTTGTCAGTTGTGCCCGAGGCTGCAAATGATAAAGCAGATGACGGTTTGGAACTTGATGAAGGTGAATTTTTCCCTTGCTTACTTTCTGTGACTGGTTCATGCTGGCATTGTGGACATTGTAGCAAACTTATGCTTGTTGTGTTCTTTAAATATTGTAGTTTGGAGTCTCTTTTTTCTGTGTATAGTGAATAATTACTTTCTGAATAACATGGTTTGTGATTCTCTTTTTTCAGGTGAACCTAAATCTGTTTATGTGCGCAACTTGCCTTCTGATATTAGTGCTGCAGAAATCGAACAGGAGTTCAGAAACTTTGGTAGAATCAGGCCTGATGGTGTCTTCGTCAGGAACCGAAAAGTAAGTTTATTTTCTTATTCGTTGGCACTAGATGGATGATACCATTCTTTGTAAGTGATCTGAGATAAAGTGTTTTACTCTTTTCTAGGACGTAATTGGTGTGTGTTATGCTTTCGTCGAGTTTGAAGACCTTGCGAGTGTTCAAAACGCAATAAAGGTTCGTATATTATCTAGATTGAACTTCTTGTTATGTTTTTACTTCTTATTTGGTTCAGCTTGCTATCCTGAATATTCTTCAATTCATTGTCTTGTGACCATGTTGACAATATCTTATTGTTTTGTTTCTTCAATTTATGATGTGATCAAGGATTACCCTAATGTTACTTTCTCCTTGCAGTCATCTCCCATACAACTGGCTGGGAGACAAGTCTACATCGAGGAACGGAGACCAACTGCTGGGGGCATTGGCGCTCGTGGTGGAAGTATGTATCGTTTATTAGTGTATTCAATTTCTGTCATATTTTGGTGAATGACTGCATCTATGCCTACTACGATAGGGTGTTGGAGGTTGGCAGTAGACTGTATATTATACTTCTTTTATTTGTGTTGTGACTTGTGAGTGGGGTGTATGTCCATTGTGATTTTTATCAATCTTCTGCTCCAACTGTACTATATTTGGGAAGAGTATTAGAGTGCAATGCTTGTGACAGCAATGGCAGGAACTGACTCTCCATCTCTCTTGTCTGGTTGATTTCTTAGGAGGAAGGGGAAGGGGCAGAGGTGGGTACCCCATGACCGATACCCCGAGGGGCCGCTACGGTGGTGCTGGCGGCCGTGGTTTGGGCAGAGCAGGTACCCAAGATGGCGAATACAACAACAATAGCAATAGATCAAGGGGCAATGGTTACTCGCAGCGCGTGTCGCGATGAACCGGAAGTGGGATGAGATGGGATGGTTTGGCCTAGCTAGAATCTGAAGCTCTGCTCTTGAGTTGCTCCGTTTCCTGATTGGAACAGTTTGTTTCACAATCATATACACCGGCTGAAACCCATGTTTTTTTTTTGGTCTTGTCTTTTTGTCTTGGCAGAGGCTGTGGTGTATGTGGTCAATCTTTGTTTGTGTGGGATTCCTTAGAAACTCTTTTACTTGCTTTTAAATAGTACCCCGAGTGTTGCTCTGTTTTTGGTTGATGGCGGTGTTTGAGATGCATGATATTATCTCCCCCTTTGAGTACATTTTTTCCATTAATCTAATTCAAGTGGGAGATTCTTTCTATACCTTAAGTTGTTGATTAGTTTTTACTCGCACAATTCAGTAAATGTATTTGCCCACAATCCACTGTTTTCTGTGGCACAAAAAGCTATCAGGTGCCTTTTCGGTGAGATTAGAGCATCCACATTAATAAAATTGTAAAATTAGTTACATATTTGGTCTTAACATCTCAACAAATTTTTGGCAATCTAAATATAGTTTCATTGCTTACCTAATGAATTTGTAGTGCGCTTAATTTTGAATAGTTTTTGCACTTTCAGCACATCTTTTTAATGATGAATTTTGTATATCCTTCTATTACAAACTACTAACTTAAAGAAGAAACCCATCAATGTATACAAATTCTTCATAGGTTCTATGTACATTCTAAACCTTTGATTAATCACTATCCAAAAAACCTATGAAACAAAAATCTCAGACAAATACATGCTCACCACCTCTCATCTCCAACCCAGTTGTTCTTTTCCTTCGGCCCTGTTGGGCCATCCTCCCCAGATAACTCCATTGGGAGTTTGGCAAATATGCCCTCGATTGAGTATCTCATCCTCAAGGGAAACCGTTTAATTATTTTCTCAAGCTCAGCTCTTGAATCATAGACAAGTCTTGGACCCCACTTCCTCATGAACTGCAACCAACAAGGCTCGACGACCACATCATCTCCCAAGTACTCTGCCGCGACAACCTCGTATCGAGCGCTTGAACTTATGTATTTGTCGCTACGGATTGCATCGTTCCTTATTCCAATCCCAAGTTTTGCAGACCCTTGGATGTAGGTACAAGGGTGAGGATAACTTGCATGCCCATTTCTTGAAGAGTAAACAATCGGTTTGTTGCCTTCCGTGTACTCTAGATCACAAGCACTAACCCATTCACCACCACTGTGCTGAGAGAAGTAGACACCCCAAAGCTCACCAGTGAAGTTGCATACACGAAGAGTGAAATGTTCCCAGTCACCAACATGCTGTCCTATCTTGCTTAAAGAGAAGCTAAGAGGTCCAAGCTTAAGTGTTGCTGGTCCATTGAAGGGGCAGAAAACCCACATCGCCATATCGCTAAATGTCCCTCCGAAAGCAGGTTTCACATGAACATAAAGTTTAGCACTCTCTAAATTTCCATGTACTAGAGAATCTCTTTGTTCACCAGATGGCAAATCTATCCAAAATGCCCCATCATTCATGCCACCTCCAGGCAAATTAGACCCGTCGATATCTATGCGAACACGATCAGAATTATCTGCTTTACACAAAACTGCTCCTTTTTCGAAAAACCATGAAACCGATGATGGTAGATATACTTCATCAGGATGAAAGTAAACTCTAGGGCCATAATGTTGAACAATGGCATGTATCTGTTCAAGATTTGGCATGGCATGCAATCTGGAATCTAGATTCTTTAAGCATGCAATATTCAACTCCTCACCCGGTTTCCAGTGGCTGCTGCAAAAGAAAGTACCCACTGGGACTCCTCTTCCTTTCATTCCTCGATCACAAGGTCTTATGCTCCAAACTCCAAATGGGAAGTTCAGGAATGTAGAATACACATCAAGGATTCGTCGATATGTTTCACATTCATCTGTCAAATCTGAGCGAACACATCTAACTTCATCCAATTGTGGTCTGTCGGAGTTGCTAGTAACCAAGAATCCCATAGGTTTATAGCCCTCAGGTGGTACGGGTAACCAAAAAAAGCCGCACCCTTCATAGACCTCTCCATGTTGGTCATCTGCAGTCCAAACCAAAGTATAATCGACAGGCCTCGCAAGAGCAGGTAAGTCACCATGATTTCTACCGTTCGTAACTTCTTGTCGAGTAGAAGCCACCTCCCTAGCCACTAGAAGAAAACCTGTTATGGGATGTTTATTAGCTTGACAATAGTGCCCGAGGCAGTAGAACCCACGAGGAACTCCCATGGGTTTATAGAACGAAACACCTTTCTTCCTATCTTGTGAGAACCCATAGCCCCATATGAAGCGGAACTTGGAGATTTTAACAACTTCAATTTCTGATAGACCTATTCTTCCACAAGCAAACCCTTGACCTGTGACAAAATAAGGAAAAGACAACCATGTTAAGTAAAAGAGACGCCCCAACTTCAAGGGGAAGCAACCAATTACGATGATTCTAGGTACAAGAAAGGAGAAAATGACAATGAAAGCACCTAACAGAATGGGTATTGAGTGGCCTTTCTGAACAAATGAAAGTCTAACAACAAAAGGGGACAGATAGAGGCAGAGCTGGATGAAACCACTCATTGAAGTTGTACTGCATCTCTTAACATTGAGGAATACGGCGGCATAGATGGCAAAACATAAAGAATGTAAACTTAAAACTCCCAAAATCAAGTGAATGAAACGAACCCAAAATGGTCGAGTTATGCAACCAGCATCATGCACAGAATTGGAAAAGAAGCTCAGACAAAGAAATCCCAATATTCAGTCCATTTCATGCAATGGCTTGTTCACAACCATTTCAATAGCTCACTAACAAAGATTCAGTTTTGAGTTAAAATCATGCAAAATCTGACAGAAGCAAGGTTCCAGAAGTATCATCTTTGTCAGCATTCCTTTCATCATTGATAAAAATGCACCACTCCACTAGCGATGCATTTTGATGCACCACTGTCTGTCACATGGTAAAACAGGGCTGTCCTAGATAGAGGCAGCCACAACAGAACTCTCACTAAACCCTTAAGATCAATGCCACTCACAACTACAACCCAGAAACGGCAATCAACACACAATTAAAACCCAGAAACGGCAATCAACTGAAAAATGAAAGGTGAAGTGTAGCTCTCAAGAGACTGTACCGGAATTTCATAAAAAAAAAAAACAGAGAAAGACTGATCAAGCAAAGAAGAAACAAGTGAGAAGGATAGAGGGTAGTTTACCTGGAGGCCAACTGGGTAGAGGATCAGGAAGAGAGAAAGTATCAGGTTCATAGGCCGAATAATTCGGCAAATTATTTCGCTGGAAACACTTGCAATTCAACATCTCCTTCCTCAACCCTTTTTTGCTCCCTCTCGTCCTCAGCTGCTATTCAAGACAACCAATCATCAATGTCGATGGCAATGCGTAAACCAGCCAGGGTTTTCGAGGAGTGGATCGCGTAAGAAAAAGCGTTGCGATCGCCATTTAATCGATTCCCATCGACGCAATTCCAGAATTTGGGAAAGAGAGGGTCGTGGGGGTGGGGCCGTCCATCGTCCCTACCAACAGGAAACCAATGTTAATGCTCCACAGCACTGGTATGATCTGTTGGTGGTGTAGAAGACGAGGGTTTTGATTAAAATAATTTTTTTTTTGTACTAATGATTAAGAAGGATTTTATTATTATTATTATTATTTGCATGTAGATTCTGTAACATCGAGGAACTTTTTTCGAGCAAGATATTGTTCACTTTGGATCTTGATTCTCGTGGTTTTTGTATTTCACATTGTGCACGCTTAACTTCAGAGTTCTCATAAAAACTCATGCATTTCACTCCAAAATACTTTTTTGTCGGTGAAAGCTGGTTTCTTACTTATTGTTGTACTTCATACTGTGCACGTTTAACTTCAGCGTGCTCACAAGAATTCATGCATTTCACTCCAAAACGCGTCTTGTCGATTAAGAGTTTAAGACCGGTTTCTTACTTATAAACGATAGATGCAGTGGCGGACCCACTTGGAGAGGAGGGGGGTGCTTGCGCCCCCTTGGGTTTGGAGAAAAAAATCCCGAGTATGAGTATACAAATTCGAACCAGTGATTATTCAATTGCAGGAAGAATTTCTTACCATCTTGACCTAGTGAGTTTTGTTATGCAATGCACTTTCGTCTTTATTTATAGTAATAGATTGTTGTCTTTTGTTTAAACTCACTCATTATTTTTGTGGCTCTACAACAGAGAAATTTCTTGTCTTTTGTTAAACATAGCCGAAAGTGAAGAAGTACCAATTGAAGTTCACTTGTTTGTTTCACAAAATCAATTCCAAGGTACTTCTGAGTTCTAATTTGTAATATTTGATGAATGAAAGTCTTGACTTGTATGTACTGAACTTATTTGTTTGACGTTGTAACCGGTGTACGTGAAACTATTTTAATGTAATTGTATGAATTTAGAGTATTGCTTTGTTGACTTTTTGTTTCATTTAAAGTTGACTTTTCTATTGTATAAGTGATCTTTTATGATATGATAAAGACACTCTCTTGATCAATTTTCTGGCTCCGCCACTACATAGATGTCTCTCATTCTTTATCGAAATGATATTTGCTTAATGAATTTTTCAACCATTTCTCAAAACAACATACATGATTTATAAGTGCGTGGAAAGCATTAATTAAATTTCAAAGTTTCCAACCGGGACAAATGTGAGAGGTACACATTACAAAGTACAGCTAGCCTATAAACTACCTTTTCATGTCGGCAGCAGTCCTTTTTTTTTTTCTTGGAATAAAATGTCGGCAGCGGATGATCAATTTTTTTTTATGAGACATGGCAAATTGGTTGCCACTAATGCAGAGGGAAAATATCTGTTATCATTATCGCAGAGTTAGATATATGGCAGATTTGCATTTAAAGGTGGTTTCAGATACGAATGCAGGGTCAGGGATTGTTTTACACATTCGAGTTAAAGTTGAGTTGATCTCGATTCAATTGGTTGAACTTTGATCTACTTAAAAAAAATAACTGCGGTAACGAAGACTAGCGGAAGGCGATGACTATTGACCAAAATTTGAACTATTGGATAAGGCTAATAATTGGTGAGGTTTTAGTTTAATTCAAGGTTGTCAACCCGCGAGTTGACCCGGACCCGGTCAAGTTAGTGGGTGAAGAGTTAACGGGTCACCTGTTTTAGCAGCGAAATATGTAAATAGTCATTATATTGTACTTATTCTAATAAATTATATCAAATCTCATCTAACATATGAGTAATAACATATAACATAACACCAAAGTAACATGTTGTACGTAGATCCAACATATAGTGAAAATTAGAGGTGGCAAATGGATTGGATCCATGGATTGGTGGATCAATGGATCAAATAGATTGAATCCAATGGATTGGTGGATTATCCATGAATCCAAATGACATCCTCAACCAAGGACCAATATGTAAAATGTGAAAAGTTTAGGTACTAAAATATCATAATGAAAAAGTTTAGGTACCAAAATGTTATTTTTCAATGTAATTTTTCGTATAAAAATTAAATTTTAGGTACCAAAATATATAATATAAAAATTATAGGTACCAAATTGTAATTTGTCATTTGGATCCATGGTTTGATCCATTAATCCACCAATCCAATTGGATTTGGATCAGATGGATTGAATTTAAATAGATTGGATTATGTGAATATTTTTAATGGATTGATGGATTGGATTGAGAATTGCCACCTCTAGTGAAAATTGAAACACACTTATATAACATCAATATTCAAATGTTCAACTAAGAATTCCAAAGATTGAGTTAGGTGAAAAGAAAAATCGAAAAAATAGGCGCATTTCATAAACCAAAGAAAAAAATGACACAATTTGACCTCCAACCTGATATCTTGTAGCGGTCGACCCAACGGGTGCGTGCGACCCGTTATTCTCACTGGATCAGGGTCAAAGTGGGTCGACCCGTGGGTTGACAACCTTGGTTTAACCGCACCGATATGTCGGTTAACCACCACCAATTTGGGGCCAGCAACTGCCAATCGTGACCGCCACTACTTGGGACTGTTGGTTAGCCAAAATCAAGATCGAGTGTGTCGGATTAGTTGATCGGGTATACGTAACCGCTAATTATATTTGCCATCACCAACTTGATTGGTTAGCATCGATGCACTGTCGGGTTTTCAGTTACTAACCGAAGACTGATAGGTTAGCCTAATCACTCTAAATCCCCAACCGACACCGAAGTCGCATCTAATAGCCGACCAACCAAAATTCTTGGTTCGGTTGTGCGCTTAACCGGCTAATGACAAATGTTTATCACCCCTACTATTAACTAATCTCAGTGATCACAAATAAATAAAAAAATATTTAGTACCAAACTTGTAACAATTCAATAAACCGATGAGCAAACTTGCAATTTACCCAAAAAAAAAAAAAATCAGAAGGAAGAGAAGGTAGTTCAGCTCAACCACCCTAACCTGGCGCGAGGGGTTTGCCAGCGGCAAGCGATCTTGGACCAGGGGCTGGTTGATTTTGGATCGTGAGGCAATTGAAAATTTCACGCCGGACGATCGGCGGTGATCTGGCTATCGTACGGCGGTTGGTGAGAACTGAGAAACCCGTTGCTTGGAGAAGTTTCCTTCTCTTTATTCTCCCCCTTTTCTTCTCTTTGAACATATTGGTTGTTGATTAATCGCTTTAGATTCACGAATTACACAGAAGCTCTATTCCATTTCTTCCGTTTCATTTGGTGTTTAGTGTTTACGCAGTAATCGTGGTTAACCCATCACAAATTTTGTTAGGATTGCCGCTGCTTATACGGTTCTATCATCATATCAGCTGCTCTGATCCGGTATATGAGTTGAGGCAACTCGAGTCCAGTGATGGCGGACTTACCAGGTTACGTGCGTTCTTGCTTGCAAACTGGTCACCTTGCTATGCTGGCTATTCTCGTTTCTGGGGGAATTGTGCTCCAAGTCCTGGTCAGTAGTAGTTCTCTCAGATGTTGATTACCTTTGAAATTTGCATAATGGGTTCCTTAACCAAATGCTTTTGAGTGTTGAGGTAACCATTGCTCGTCTATCATCATTTTGGCATTTTCAGGCGTGTGCTCTGTACAATAATTGGTGGCCGATGCTAACTGGTAAGTGATTACTTTCCAATTGAATAGGATTTTGCTTGAATTACCTCCTCAGCTGATGAACAACATGACCAATCTGTCGTGCATTTAATTTGATTGGTTAGCCTCTTGTCCCTGCAAGCTGATACTACAAATGTCTTTTTTCTATGACTTGAGAGCTTCTTCTTTTGCCTATTTCTCTTTTCCGTCGATTATGTCTGGCAGTCAATGGTAGAAGAATTATCAACGAAAATGTATTTCGCTGAAGGAGTTGCAGGAATCATTGTCTCTCTTTGCCTACTGGATGCTAAGAGTACATGGATTGGTTTTCACAATTTATGAACCCCCTAATATAGGCTGTTGTCCAGTCTTTGGACTATCTTAAGATAACAAACCCTGTTGTTGTCCGCTCAGATGCTATATTGGTTGCCTAGTATGGTGAATTCCTTATCTGCTGCCATCGTTGGTTCACATTCCTCAAACTACCACCATTGTATATGCTGACAATGCCTATATATGCAACTCCCCATTCGCAGTTCCCTTTCTGTTTGTGTGGATCGTTGATGATCATTGGCTCATAGTGATTATCTTCCTTCAAAGTTAGAAAGGTCAACACAGTCAGTGTTCTAACTTCCTATGTTCTTGCAGTTGTGATGTATGTGATTCTTCCAATGCCATTGCTGTTCTTTGCTGGCTCAGAATCCATCTTTCAAGAATCTGATAGCAGGTGACGCTCCATATCCCCTGTTGTCAAGAGATTCCAAATCCGAGTTTGGCCAATATGAGCTTGCATATTGAACATGAGATTAACCGACATTTTTTCCTGCGACTCCTGATGAACAATGAACAGCTGGGTGAACGCAAGCAAGTTTTTCACAGGAGCATCTACAGTAGGAAGCATTGCCATACCTGCAATCTTGAAACATGCTGGCATTATTGGGTGGGGAGCACTGGCAATGGAACTTTCGTCATTTTTCATATTTGTGATAGCCATAATGTGTTACATGAGCATGTATGATGAAGATGGTTATAGTAGTATGATTTAACTTGATTGGTGTGCAGAAAGTGCTGATTCCAAGCCTGTTACGGCTCCATCGTACTCGTTAAGGTGTGGCTATAATATTGTTTCTTCTGTTTTTTTTCCCCCCACTTTGTGTAGTTATACTATTCTTTATCCATAACTTTGTATCTTGGTTGGAAGTTGAAAGTTGTGTTACGATGCCAATACATATATATGTATAAGGGATCAGATCTGTGCAAGCCAGTCTCCTTCATTTGGTTCTCATCTACGCTAAGTCGAGTTCTGATTAACCGTGGTTGGTACAGGTAGCATAGTTGAGGTTGAGGAAGATGCCTCATCTCTTCTAGCTCCTTCTCCTTCTTTCAGCTTCTCTCTCTTCTCTCTTTAAAATCACAAATTCTTCTCTCAAAATCAGCTCTGGGGGAGGGGTCTCCTATTTATAGACAATCTGAGAACGGACAAGTTCGCGGCCAGAAGGGCAGAGATCACAGGCGGGATCTTCAGAGGAGAGGCCGCAATCTTGAAACGGAGTCGTACTGGCCTTCAGGATTGAGGAGATTGCGGGCTGTCTTCGTGACCAAAATGCATTGTGGCCGTGATTCGACTGGGGAAACTCTCCGTTCCTCCTCGACACCTTCTTCGCGAAGTTCAGGCCCTAAGCCCTCCAATTCGCGATCGCGATCTTGGGATTCCAGGCTGTGATCTTCAGCTTGTCTTCGCGGTCCAGGATCTCGCCCGTGATCGTTACTTCTAGGCCACGATCTTCAGTCTTATGTTCCCTTGATACACTTGTGACCTTGTTTTGTACCTAATTCGCATATATCGTATAACACACCTTAAAATCGTCTACATCTCCATCATCAATAATGGTAGTTAAACTCAATTTCTCAAGGGAAATTGACCCTTTGGTTAACGAGACGGGTATAACGGGCGGGTATTATCGATTATCGTACCCTTACCCTACCCCTTATTTTGAAACCGGGTATTACCCATACCCGCCCCTTAACCCGTCAAAGCGGGTAATTACCCTCGTTGATCGGTTACGGTCGGGTAGGGTACCCTTGGTTACGGGTTGGATTGACATCCCTACTTGCGGTTGGTCCATGGTGCAACCGCAAATGAGTTGCGGTTGGTCCATGGTGCAACCGCAAATGAGTTGCGGTTGGTCCATGGTGCAACCGCAGCTCACTTGCGGTTCCACCATGGGCCAACCGCAGCTCACTTGCGGTTGCACCATGGACCAACCGCAAGTGAGTTGCGGTTGCACCATGGACCAACCGTAACTTGCCTTAGGTTGAGCGTTTTTTTGGAAATTTCGTTAGAGAACGGGCGACGACGACGGCGGGAAAGACGCCGACGAACTGGTGTCGAGAGGGATTCGCGAAGAAGGCAGATGAGAGATTCAGTTTGAGGGGTTAGGGATTGTTTGGTTTGTTTAAATTTTGAAATTTTATTGGGGGTATATAAGTCATTTATCATTAGAGTTAGGGCGACCGTTAGCAATTTTAAGGGCAACATTTAGCGATTCAGAAAAATTATGGATCACACATCGGTAAACAAATTCAAAAGGCGAAAGAATAGTTCGCTATGTGCTCACTGCAAGGCTGCGTAAACAAATTAACGGAAGGAGACTCCAATACACGGTTTTTTCATCTTACGACCTTGCAGCGACGTCGTAAGAATAGGATTCTTGCCATCCGTGATGAAAATGGTGTTCTCCACTCTGAGGAATCTGATAAAGGTATGTTAGCTACTCAATATTTCATTCTCCAATTCACTTCTGAATCCTCAAATGTTCAATCCTTCTTAGACTGTTTGGGACTGCCGGTTTTGATTACTAACGATATGAATGCTTCCCTAACTACCTCTGTTTCTCGCGAGGATATTCGTTCTGCTGTTTTCAGTATAGGAGGATATCGGGCCCCTGGTTCAGACGGTTTTACCGGCATTTTCTTCCAATCTTTTTGGGGTCTGGTTGGAGATTTAGTTGTGGCTGCAGTACAGGAATTCTTTGTCACCAGCCACCTTTTGCCTAACTTTAACCACACTTGGATCACCTTATTACCTAAAGTCCCAAATGCAGAATCGATGAGGCAAATGCGACCCATTGGCTTATGTCAGGTATTTTATAAGGTGATTTCGAAGATTCTCTCTACTCGCCTAGCTGCTATCCTCCCTCATGTGGTAAGTCCCTTTCAAAATGGTTTCGTCAAGGGTCGTTTAATCTCTGATAACATTCTTATCGGGCAGGAAGTGTTGCATTTCCTGAAAACTAAAATTGTTGGCCAAGAGAAGTGGATGGCTTTAAAATTAGATATGGAGAAAGCTTACGATCGGGTTGAATGGGAATTTTTGTTTTCTCTGTTACAACGTCTGGGTTTTTGTGCTCAATGGTTACAATGGCTTAAAAAATGTGTCACTACTGTTTCTTTCTCGGTCTTGATTAATGGCAGCCCGCACGGTTTCTTTCATCCGGAACGTGGTATCCGCCAAGGAGATCCCCTATCTCCTCTGCTTTTTGCTCTCTATACAGAAGGTTTTTCTCATTTTATTGACCAGGCAATCCAAGCTCAGTTTCTTCATGGGATAAAAGTGCATTGGCGATGTCCGGTGATATCGCATTTATTTTTCGCTGATGACACTTATCTTTTTCTCAAAGCTTCAATCCCGGAATGTCATAACTTCCTCTCTTTGTTTGCCTCTTATCAACAGGTCAGTGGGCAAAAAGTCAATCTTCATAAGTCATCAGTCACTTTTAGCAGAAATATTTCTTCTGATGATGCAGCAGCCATAACCAATTTGTTGGGAGTAGCGGAAAGCACGTTAGAAGATCGCTATTTAGGACTTCCTACTCATATTGCTCGGTCCAAACAAGCTACCTTTCAATTCATTGAAGATAAGCTAGTCTCTCGACTTCACCAATGGAAATCCAAGGCTCTTTCTCTTGCTGCAAAAGAAATCCTCCTGAAGTCCGTTGCCAATGTTTTGCCGAACTATGCTATGCTTAGTTTCCGCATACCATCAACTTCCTGTAGACGACTTAATGGTCATGTGGCGAGGTTCTGGTGGGCTCAACAAGATCGCGATGAAGGTATGAAATGGGCATCCTGGCGATCGCTGTGTCGGCCCAAGATCCATGGTGGACTCGGATTTCGAGACTTCGACGGCAATAATATTGCTCTGCTAGCCAAACAAGCATGGCGAATCCTCCATTCTCCGGATTGTGCTCTAGCCGTGCTATATAAAGCTAAATATTTTCCTCAGACTTCATTTTTGCAGGCTGTTCAAGGAGCTCGGCCATCCTGGGCCTGGCAAGGCGTTCTACTTGGGCGTGATCTCTTGCTACAAGGTCTCCGCTGGCTAGTTGGATCCGGCACACAAATCCACATTACTAATGATTGCTGGCTCCCCACCACGCCTCCTTCTTGTCCCAAGCTTTTGCCCCATGCTGTTCTGCCGTCTACACAGGTTTCCTCTCTCATTGACCACTCGAATGGATCTTGGAAAATGGAATTACTGCAGTCTCTTTTTGATGCTGCCACAGTTAAGGTAATCCTTATGATCCCGCTTCCTCAACTCCCTATGGCTGATAAATGTATATGGCATTATGAACCTTCAGGTGAGTACTCTGTTAAAACTGGTTACCATGTTGCAGCTTCTGAATTTGTGCGTAATCTTTCTACTACTCCTATTATCTTTGATTCTCGGGCTTGGAAAGCTCTTTGGGCCCTCTCTGTTCCTCCTAAATTACGATTTTTTCTATGGCGGCTAATTAAAGGTTTCTTACCTGTGCGAGATGTCCTTCGGGATAAAGAGCTCATCGAGGAAGATGATAGTGAGGGACTTCTATGTCCTGTTTGTTCTCATCCTAATGAAACCTTATCTCATTGCTTTTTGGAATGTCGAATCGCGACTGAATTGTGGGAGTTAGCAGGTTTTGGTCATTTATTACACCACTTACACTCACTTCACGTTGCAATAGGTTGGAGGTTTTTGCTTTTAGATGCAGGCTTATCTCGCGCCGAGGTGACGAGATTGGTGTTCTTGTACTGGAGGATCTGGAAAGGGAGATGCTCATCTACTTATGAACTCATCCAATTCCTCCCGATCTCTTTGCTGCGACAGTTTAACTGTCAAACTGCGGAATGGTTTTCAGCTCAAGAATCAGGGACTGCACGACGCCGGCAGCATCTTCCATCACTGACTGCTTGCCGCAACTCAACTCCACCTACTATTCCTTCTGGATTCATGCTTGTTCATTTTGACGGAGCTACTAAGGAATCCTTTGGGGGTGCCATTGGTTTTGTTGGCTTCGCATCTCAGAATGTTGTCTCTTTTGCTTATGGGCGTTCCTACGCGGAAGTTCGCGATCCTTTTCTTATTGAACTATTGGCGCTTCGAGATGCCATGCGTTGGTGCCTTTCTCATTCCGTAACTAATGTTCTGTTTTGTGGTGATGCGCAGGTCGTTATCCGGATGGTGGCCGCGAAGGATTCGAATCACGCTTTGGGGGGGGCAATCCTGAATGAGGTTCAGGTGCTACGGACTTCTCTTGCGCGTGTTTCTTTTCATTTCGCTCCTCGTAGGTATAACAGGGCTGCCCATTGCGTGGCAAAACAGGCCCTCGCATCGATGGTTCAGCGTCTGGTTGACCATCGTTTTGCTCTTATTTCTTTTCCCTGACCGTTTGATCTTGTATATTTTCGTATCTTGCTATTCCTTCCGGAATATCTTTGGCAAAAAAAAAAAAAAAACAAATTCAAAGTCATAAAGCAAAAGTACCCCGACTTAAGTTAACTTGGCCTGACCGAGCCCTAAGCCGACCCCCACTTCCCAGCCTAGTTATTCTGCTAACTGCATAAGTTGTTAGTATATACTAACTAATATCCAAAATGTATGAACATGTATCCAAGTTTGCTGAGTATCTAGATAGCACAGACTAGTATTCAAAACATCACAAACTAATATCCAGATAGCAGATACCAACTAATATCCACAATCAACCAACTAGTATTCAATATTGATACTCTTATGTGTTATTTGGATACTTTTATGTGTTATGTGGATACTAATTATGTGTTGTATGGATACTATTCTGTGTTGTCTAGATATTTGTTTGTGAATTTGAGATAATAGTTGATTCGTGGTGGATATCAGTTAGCAAACTTTGAATACTAGTATGTGATCTCTAGATACTTTAGTACTTGGATACTAGTTCATGTATTTTGGATATCAGTTAGTATCTGCTAACGAATTTTCAAGTTAGCAGATTAACTTTTCCGCCCACTTCCTCCCGTTTGTTCCCTGTAGAAGAGGAACTGAAAGGAAAAGAAAGTAAAACGCAGCTCTCTCTTTCATTCCCCCTTGCTCGTTATTCTCTCTTGCTCTCTTTACCGATTTCCTTTTCGCCCAAAAAACAACTTGCGGAACAAAGAACCTCCTCGGTTTCTCGATTCATCCTATTTCTCTCCGATCACATCGCTGCCAAACACCGAAATCCTGCTCCGACGACCCCAAACTAATAAGAGGGTTTCGATAAGAGGAGGGAGTCGCCGGCGGCGAAGAAACGCCGCTGGAAGAGGGAAAATCTGGGTAATTGGGCGTTCCGATTTGTTTGCCAGCGTTTGATGCCGGTTTTGAATCGAATCCAAGGAGCTAGGTAATATTTTCAATTCCTCTCCTTTTCTGATTTCATGCCAATCCAGGATTTGGGCCCAGTTAGTTTAGGTTCGGTATTGGTCTGGGCCTTTTCTGGGCCTAAGAACGCCCTGCTTCTGCTTCTATATTTCGCACTACGCAAACAGACACTTTTCTTTTAAAGCAGCGAATCAAACCAACGCTTCAGTCAGTTCGTCCTAATCGAAAAGCCCTTGCTTCCGCCTCCCTCTCTCCCAGTTTGCTTGCCGGCCGCCTGCGAAGAAGGAAGCTGGGAATGGAATTTTGCCCAACCTGTGGAACGTTGTTGCGGTACGAGTTACCGGCGGAGAGGCATCCCGCCAGATTCTTTTGCCGGACGTGTCCATATGTCTGTTCAGTTCAGACCGGGGTATTTTTCGTACTTGTCATTACTCGTTCGATCTTTAGCACAGAGTGTTTGATTGGTAAAACCCATTACGATGAACCGTTTCGTTTGGATTGTCACAGGTTAAGATCAAGAGAAAGCTGCAGCTCGTCAAGAAAGAAGTTGAGCCTGTTTTCACCCTAGAAGACATGATGAAGGGAGGCTCCGAAACTGAAGGTGAGGGTTTTTGCCGCCTTTTCTTGCTCGCTTAGTTACATGAATGATCGATCGAGTCTATGTTGGCATTGATCGTATCGCGAGTTTTGGGTTCTGTTTCGATATTGGTAAAGTTGAAAGTGGAAAAGAATACTAGGAATTGAATCAATGCACCATCGAAAATTGGAGAACAGGATTGATGTTCGTTAAGGGTCTTGATTAAGATTGTACACATGATTACTCGATGACGATCGATGGTTGCAAATTCTGATGCTCTTGTTTGTTTGTTGGGTGCAGCAACCTGTCCTCACTGTAATTTCGGGAAGGCCCGTTACCAGCAGCTGCAAATCCGATCAGCAGATGAGCCGGCAACCACATTTTACTTTTGCCTGAATGAGAAGTGTTCACGAATGTGGCGCGAGGATTGAGTTTGCTACATTTCTTTCCTCTTCTTTGCTATGTTCTTTTTTTTCTTTCTATCTTGGCGGGATTGGTTTCGTGTTCTTCTTATACCTAAGACCAATGTTTCGCTTGTTGCATGTTACTGCAATATTCCAGTTGCTGATAATGCTGCAATGCCATCATCAATCTGATTATCAACTTTTTTGCTCGGTAAGGTTTGAATTCCATGGGTACTTGTGAAAATTGTTGATATATAGATTGGCATAAGAATTGCAAGACCTCCTTAGAGCTCAAGATTAAGGTCCCACGAAGATCTCCAACTAAGGCTGCTTGCTGCCTTGTCCATCTGTCACGTTGCAGAACCACAACAAGCAAACGAATCATAAAGGTCAGTGGAAGTATGGCCCAAATGGGAAATAATGTATGCTGAGCAACTGCATTTGCAACAAGACTTCAAATTTATAGGGAGAGGGTGTGTGTGCATTTGTCAACTCCGTGGCAGAACCGATTCATGAATGGAAGCATTGTCTGTAGTAAAACTGGCTTAGTAAAAACTGCAGTAGGCTACGCAACCATATAAAAGTCCATACCCATTTATTCATTCATTCATTCATTCATTCGAGACTAGGACTATAGATCTCATCTGGACTGCTTGCTCCTTCATTTCAATTTCTTGTTTGAGCATTCCGTGTGCTGGTAAAAACACTGAATATTTGAACGCTGATGACCAAGTGAGTAACGTGCCGTCCGGTTGTTTGATCATTTCGTGAGGAGAGAGGTCGAACGTTGTTTTCTTCGTATTCAGCGGTTGATTATTGACTTTGGGCAGATTGCAAGTTTCATTGTCTTGTAAAACTATAAATTTCAACAAATCCAATTGTATTTGGATCTGTCAATTATGACATTGGTAATTGAGAATGTAATATAGTCTAAATTGATTTTGTGCTCGTTTGGAGAATTTAAGTCTAAATATCTATATTATAAACAATTCAAATATTTTAACTCTTTGGATTGTAGAATTTTTTTTTTTTTTGAATTTTTTGGTAACTCTGATTGTTAAACATTCGATAACATATAAAATATTTTTTTTATTATTATCAAAAAGTACGTTTACCCTTAACTAAAAGAATCTAAATGACTCGAAAGATATTGAGAATTTGGTATTTAGTGATAGTAATAAAAAGTATTTAGTGATAGTAATAAAAACAAGAGATAAAGAAGAGAAAAAATCTCATAAAAAATTAAAGATACAAAAAGCAGTGAAAAAAACATAACTTTCTCCTAAATCTATGGATTCGATGAATTTGTATTTCAAATCCCTTATTCGTAAGTATTCTTTCAACTAACCGAGATTCTTAATTAGACAAGGATTGACAATAGCTATATGCTTGACTTAATAATCCTTAGCTCACAAGGATTTTGTTTCTCTCGGGTAAATCCTATAGTGGAGACCTTCAATTTCTTCTTGGAAGCAGAATTAGGGCTTGTTTGCTTGTTAGATTTGAAAAAGACGGCCCATCTATTCACCAGTAGACTTCCTCCGTGAGGCTCCATCTCAATATTTTCGTCGACTTCATCTTCAATAACGTCATCATCAGTACTCTTCTCCTCCCCCTCGTCCTTCAAGTAGTATTCGCCATCGCGAAGAATGAGCATTTTTGGATTGGGGAATGGAAATACCTTGTGCCCTTGGCCATGGCACTTGTAACACTCGAGCTTACTAGTTGACCATCCAGAACGATCCTGACCCAATTGTGGATTGACTGGCTTCAGAATTGCCGGCCAATTTGGCGCTGGATTGTTCGCCTGAGCAGTTTCATGGGCACTGCCCTGTCTCGGAGCAGAAGCAAACCTTCTCCCAGATCCAAGCTTCAACTGCTTTTCCACCTTGACAACCAATTGAGCCACCTCCTCCAAATCAATGAATTGATGTAGCTCAACCTCATTCTGAATCTCCCTGTTCTGTTCGTGCAAGAATCATGAAAATTGTAGCCTCGGAATCTTCTCGGACGTCGGCTCTGATCAAGAGCAATTCTAGCTCTTTGTAGTAGTCGTCAACTGATCTCGATCCATGACAAATTGACTGCAGGGCCTCGTGCAGTTCTCGATGATAATACACCTGCACAAATCGTTCATGCATTAAACTCCTTAAATCGTCCTAGGTTGTCGCCAGAGGTCGCATGTTTTTGTTGTCGTCGGAGACGAACTTGCTCCCACCAGTCCACCACTAAGCGGCGTAATCCGTGAACTCATACGTGGCCAAGGCGATCTTCTGTGAATCCGTGTACTGGCCATACTGAAAGAGCAAAAGAATCTTCCTCTCCCAATTCAGATAGGCAGAATCAACCCATCACGATGACCGAGCTGCAACAGTTCCTCCAACAGCAAGTGGTTGTTCTGTTCCAAACGCTAACTGACGAAAAAGGACGAGAAATTCCATGCTCTTTCACCCAAGTTCGATGATTTGAACCAACAGGTCGCGACGCTGAGTCAACAAGGAGGTCTAGTCACGATGACCCCAATTTCGGTGGATTTACTTGCCACTGCCGCCGCTTGCTTCTTCTTCTTCTTCTTCTGTTCAGAGAGCAACACCAGCGGATCACCGAAAACAAGGCCCTTTGACCTTGTCCAACGAACGTCTTCCTTCGTCGCAATCGTCTTCTTCGCCACTATGTAGAACCAGGCTATCGATGCCACTTGATGAGCGCAAGAAGAGGGTCTTAGTTGGATCAGAAATGGCGCAACTTCAAAGATTCAAAGAAATTGAATCTCCTCGAAGCAAGAACACAAACAGAGCTATCAAAATGAGCTTGAAGAGCTAGTTTGAACTCGAAATTAGATGGAACAAAAGGGAAATCTAACACCTAGGAGATTGCATTTCTGTAGAATGATGCCTTCGATGTAATTGAGTGGGATATCTCAATCAATAGGCTAGGGTTCAACAAGTTTTGGGACGCACCAAAACAAAAACTCACAAGTTCACGCTTGAGAATTAGAGTAATTTGCTCTCTATTCAATCTCCCCTGTACCTTACACGAAGCAAGCCTTTTATAGGCATACACAAAAATAAACAAACTCAAAACACAACTTGAAATAAACCTAATTCAGCAAGTAAACTAATTCTACTCCTAATTCGAACCCAACAAGGATTCTGCCTCTTAACTTACAAAACAAACAGTTCTAACTAGCAACTTTAGGATGTCTTGAACATGGATCAAATGAACTCGAAAGCTTCAGCCAATTCATTTAGGTTGTAGGTTGAAACATGTACTTTCATGTGGCATAACTCTCTGGCCTTGATTCTCCTCTATCTGGTTCGAATTAAGCTCCTAAGATAGCTCCTCAACCATGGTTTCTGCCTTGGCCATTTTCAGGCAGTTTCTCGGTTTCAACTGGGCACTTTTTAAAGCTTCGATCATGACCTTCCAGGCTTCCCCTTGAGCATCCAAGCATTCATATTTGTAGAAGAACTCTCCACCTTCAATACAAGCCCTTAAACTCGAGTTTTCACCAAGCCAATCAAGAGAAACAAGCCTCCCAAATTGGCAACTTGAAACATAGAAAACACTTGATCAAAATTCAAATATCATTTTCCCAATTAAACTTGTTTCTTGATCAAGCCATGGAAGCTTGTAATGCAAGCAATTTGGGATCATATCATTGGCTTGGGAAAGAATTCCAAAATGATGGCTGAAATGCCATCGATAATCTCTTCATTGCTCAAACACTCGACCTCAAGAGCTTCTTCCCAATAAAACATGACAACAGTACACTTGAGTTCTTGTGAATTGGGGTTAAAGATGTTATTCTCCTCATCAACGAAAGAAATTGTGCGAATATGATGGAGAAAGAAAGGGGAAAATGGGTCGGAATAAAATAATTGGTCTCTTATAGTTGACGTAATTAGTAAATACTCTGTTTATTACATATATATGTACCCATACATACTTTATCTGTTTAAAACTTCTGTATCCATATTATTGTCAAGCCGTTTCATTTTCCCTCATTCATTTGATGGCTCCCATACTAAACACGTATAAAACCCATATAACATAACTTTAGTTTAGAGACGAAGTATAATACCTGGTAAATGGAATACACGCAATAAATGGGATAGTTTTTTTTACAACTGGAATAAGTTATTTTCAGAACGGGGTTTGCGCAATAAATCGGAAGACAATTGTAACATCCCAAACCTTTTCCCGACAAGATACTGTCCGCTTTGGGCCTCTACACCCGCACGGTTTTCGACTTGGGGTGCAATTCAGGGTGACTTCCCGTAAGGTCACCCATCCTTGTTCTGCTCTGCACCGAGCACGTTTAACTTCGGAGTTCTTGTGAGAACTCCTCCATTACACCCCAAAACACGTCTTGTCAGTTAAGGTCGGTTTCCTACTTATGAACCATGGATCTCTCTCGTGCTTTGTCGATGTGGGATTCGCAAATTATCAGGTCAATTTCATGGGCCTGCAAATATATCGACCAAAAAAAAAACAAATGGCCCAACTCAAACCCACAAGTCCTACCTCTGCTCTGAGCTCGTTTCTCCCTCTCTCCCTCTCGCTCTCTGCAGAACAGATCCTTCCTCTCATTCTCTCTCCCTCTCTCCGTGGAAAGCCAGAACGATGCAGGCGGTTTCAAGGCGATTAGGGCACCGTTACCTGAAGCCCGCTGCTTCTGTCTACCCGCTCTCCGATCACTGTAATGTTCCATTTCCTCCGATTTACACAGGGTTCTCTGCGCCAATGCCTCGAATTTGCTTCATTTGGGATCCTTCGCCAATCGACTTACTTTTTCCATTGGCAGATTATGGAGTTGAACATCCGCGCTACATATCAACTATAACCCCGAAGGGTGTAGGCCACCTTGTCCGGAAGGGTACCGGCGGGAGATCGTCGGTCAGGTAAGAATCTGATTCCCCCCTCTCCAACTCTCGAATTTCCCCCCCAATGATCATTTTTTTTGTTTGTTGCTGAATTGCTAATGAACGGCATTAGCTGCCATTTGGGTTGAAAAGAAAGATTTGTTGGTTTCAGTTCGGAATTGGTTTGTCAGTTGGCCACGGCGGAATCCAGTAGCCATGAAATGTTTTCACTTTTATGTTTTGCTGCAGTGGGCTCATTGCTGTAGTCTTTGGAGCTACAGGTTTTCTAGGTCGTTATGTTGTGCAGCAACTTGGTGAGTCGTTCTTACTGTCAATTTTGTACATTACCACATGGAAGTCCTATTAATTTCTCTCCTATCCCACTTTGCATTCGGCATTCCTCCTGCCAGTCTTCCCCTCTCGTTATCCTATCATCTTGGTTTTACCATTGCTCCCCCGTTCTGCATTTTCTTAATGTTACGACTTACTGTCATTTTTACTGTTGCAGCTAAAATGGGATCGCAGGTTTTAGTTCCATTTCGTGGTGGTGAAGATGCCCATCGCCACCTAAAGTTGATGGGAGATTTGGGTCAGGTAATGTGCTTTTGCTATTCAACTTTGAGTGGAAGGACTCCATGTAATGGGCTCTTTGATTCAATGCTTCCTGTGGTGTGGCCATTTCACATATTTTCATGTTCAGGTTGTACCAATGCATTTCAACCCAAGAGATGAAGATTCCGTGAAGGCTGTGATGGCAAAGGCTAATGTTGTTATCAATCTTATGGGTAATGTTTTTCAACTGTGGCTTGACAGGCTTTTCAAAGTCCAATAGTGTTTTTATTTAGCTTAATGAGTCATATTTCCCTGTTGACAGGAAGGGACTATGAAACAAGGAACTACAGCTTTGAGGAAGTTAACCATGGCATGGCTGAAAAATTTGCCACGGTAGGTTCTTACATGCATCTTACCTTAATTGAGATATTCTGTTGAATTTGTTAGCTTCTGGTGCTTCGTTTTCACCTCGTAATCTGAGTAATCTTTCAGAAGCCTCAAACCACTGATATTGTTTATGAACTGGACCATGTTTGCTATCATATGTAATGTAGGGAAAGGGAAAACCAGTGAGAAAATATGCAGAGATTAAGTCCATGCAGTATGATTAATTGCCATTCAAGGAACATGTTGTGACGTTCCTATATTAGCAACTAGAAATTTAGCTTGCTGATCAGCTGTTGAGTACAGTGTGGGCCCAACACTTAATCCTTTTAATTGCCATAGTGAAAAGAAAACTAATGGTAATCATAGATGTGAACAGAACTTCAGCTGTAAGTATATGAAGAGGAATGATCTGATTGGAAAGGTGTATCGTTTCTCTGATTGTAAGTTTGTGAACAGCACTAATGGGGTCTTGGTTGATTTCCCTTCCCTCATTGACTGGTTTTATTATGACTTGGCATCAAGAGTCTTAGGCTTCAGTCACCTTTTGATGTATTATTTCCTTTTAGGCGCCAAAATTATCCAAAATCTTCATGGGTTTAATTGACTTGCACAGATCGCGAAAGAGCATGGAGGTATCATGAGATTTATTCAGGTTTCTTGTCTGGGAGCTTCGCCTTCATCTCCATCAAGATATCTGAAAGCTAAGGCAGCTGCAGAGCAGTCTGTTCTAAGAGAAATACCCGAGGTTAGAATCTATAGTGGTCTCTTTAATTGCTTTGTCGAACTGTTATCACATTAGAAATGTAGACAAATTTTATGATTGTGAACTTCTAACAACTAGTAAAGTGTTCTTATCTAATTTATGCAATCGTCCGATGAAATCCGATTCTCAGGTTTCTTATGTCTATATGTCATGTTTCGGTAAGATATAGTTATCAGTTGTTTAAAATCTTGCTGTGCAATTTGATAATAAAGGAACAAGAGTCATGTCAGTTACCTCATGATGGAAGAGCTGCTTTGCTTTATAAGTGATTCTATTTGGTGAAAATGGTTAAAGATGAGAGAATGCAGTGCTGAAAGAAAAAGGCCAGCATTGACATTTTAGTATGACTTAGCTGCTACCTGTGAAAGGAAAATTGTTAGCCGCTACTTCAGTTTTCTAATAGATCTTAGTGCTTGAACATTCTTTTGAGAGGTGTGAAATC
Organism: Linum tenue; assembly: GCA_946122785.1. Lineage (NCBI taxonomy): Eukaryota > Viridiplantae > Streptophyta > Magnoliopsida > Malpighiales > Linaceae > Linum > Linum tenue. The sequence continues at coordinate 65,696,531 of CAMGYJ010000002.1, forward strand.
AATGACTAATGGCTCCTTTATGAATTATCCTATGGATGCAAGCTGGTTGCTTTCCCCACGAACGCTCGTTGTCTTTCTCTTTGTCTACTTAACTATATGTATCTGTTTCAGTTGTGATACTACTTCGATTGCCTTTGTTATGCATTTCTGATGTACAAGTGTACGCTGTAGGCCACAGTTTTGAGGCCTGCTACAATGATTGGTACAGAAGATCGTATGTTGAACACATGGGCACACTTTGCGAAGAAGTATTCGTTTGTTCCTCTCTTTGGAGATGGATCAACCAAGTATGTACTATATAAGAAGTATCTAGAGATTAATTATTCGACTATTTAGTGTATCTATGATCTCCTAACCATATGTTTGTCACAGGTTCCAACCTGTATATGTTGTTGATGTTGCGGCTGCAGTTGTTGCTGCTTTGAAAGATGATGGGACCAGTATGGGAAAAATCTATGAGCTTGGTGGACCAGAAATCTTTACAATGCATGAACTGGTAATTTTTGTCTTATTTCTTTCCTGTTGCAGCGGTAATCAGTAGATGACAGTTACTCAAAGGCTATTTTGTGCTCTACAGGCAGAGGTCATGTTTGAGACAATCCGTGAATGGCCTCGCTATGTCAAAATTCCACTTCCTGTTGCCAAGGTAGTTCTTGGATATAAAGGATACTGAAACTGTTTGTTGGCTATCCTATAGCCTATTCCATAACAATATGGTGGTGTTATTTCACGTTGAAGTTTGCAATATGATTCAGCAGTAATGCCTGTTGGATTCTTGCAGGCAGCTGCTATGCCAAGAGAAATCCTACTTAACAAGGTTCCGTTTCCTTTACCTACTCCAAGTATCTTCAACCTGGATAAGATAAATGCAATTTCAACAGATACCCTCGTCTCAGAAAATGGTTAGTTCCGTGAATTGATTTGAGTGATTTCTGGTTTTACTTCCTACTCTGAATATATTATCTTACAGTGCCCCTGCACTTGGTCTGTTTTGCAGCTTTAACCTTCCTTGATCTTGGGATTGAGCCACACAAACTGAGAGGATACCCTATCGAGTTCCTCTTATCCTACCGGAAGGGCGGCCCACAATTGGGCTCTACAGTCAGCGAGGGAGTATCACCAGACTCTTTGCCGTAACTTAGATATTCAGATTCCTGAATGTTTACGATCGGTGAAAATTGTGGCATAAATTTTTTAGACTCGTGAAGGTGAAGGACTGATTTCCGGTCCATGAATTGTTTCCCCTTAGTGGCGATTCAGAAGCAAGAACATCCACGAATAACCTTTGCCTCGCCGTGGAACTTGTTTATGACTATGTATCAGAAATGCAGTTGTATCTTTGGTATCTTTTGTAGAGTTTCATAAAGCCAGTAATAATATCAATGGGTTTCCCTAAAAGTTGCCAACTTTCCATACTGAGTCACAGAAGAAAAGAACACAACTGAACTTCCACCAGCTTCATGTTATTTGGATGGTTTTATCAAGGGGATCTCTAGCTTATATCATTCTGTTCATTCAGCATTAGCGTTCGCAAGATGCAACGCGCATTGCCCTCTTATGATTCGGTACATAATTGTTGGCTTCTTTTTTCATGGTTTTGCTCATAAATAAGCAACTGGGGAAGAACCTGAAGCTAGGAAGGCCAGCCAAAGTCTGGATCTCTAGAGTGTGGCTCAAGTCATACCAAACTGAATCTTTGAGCTTACTTGTAGCAGGAGAAACCTCGTGCAACACCATCCCAAACCCCACCCACCCTCGCCAAAAGACCATAAATATTGTTGCTGCAAACCCTCTTGTTTGAATTTCCATCTCTTCAAACTTCGTCCAGTCTGCAGATTCTCATGGAATCAGAAAGTGGTTATGCTGGGTTCAAGATGGAAGGGAAGAACTCCGGTGCCTCGATGTACATTCGTTCTGACGATGATCTACCTAGGAAGCTTCAGGATGGGGCCTGCTGCATCAACATATACGTGAACAACAACGTTCAGGGTGTCAACAACTCCATCCTGGCAGAGAGCCAAGTGACCATGAAGAATCCTGGCGTTGCCATCTATCTGGAATTCGTCGAAAGATGGAATCAGAAGCGGAAGAGGACAGTCTCGAAGAGGAAATGTAGGACGAAAAGGGAAGATGTAGTGAAGAAGAAGAAGAAGAAGAAGAGTTCAGGATCAGGTTCGAAGCTGGGGTTGTTGGTTGGGTTTCCTGGGATGTTGGTTTTCTTGGGGACTTTCTTTTTAGTTTCCGTGTTCCTGTCGCTGACATAGGGAATTGGAGAGCTGGGTCTGCGAAACTACTCTGTGTTCCTTTGTAATATTTAAACTAGCTTTTACCAAACACAGGAATTTCGTTTCATCTTTTACTATCTGCATTAATAAGTTCATTCGTATTTTTAAATTATTTGAAATCTTCTAGATAGTATACGCCTGATTTGAAAATAACATTTGTTGTAGGTACGGATCTTGACATATGAGATTATCGTAACAGGATGTGATTAAGAATAGAAATAGAGAGATGATACAAGATTTGGGGAGAAGAAGAGTAAGAATTGGCCGGCGGCCGGATTTAGGGAGAAGAGAGGAAATTAGGGTTGGGAGATACGTAGAACTATTTTTTGATTGATTTTTTTACTGAACGATAAACTACATTATATAGACCTGCCCCGAAATCCTAATCGACCTAACCGAACAAAATACTAAGTTGCCCCTATAGTACATTATGCTAGTTGTTACATACAGATTAGTGATAATTAGCTCAGGTATTTTATTGTTCATTCATCCTAGCTTAGAATTGTCTATATAATTTTTCATATTTTAGAATAATTTTTTTTTTGTTTCCACAAATTGCTTATCAAGTATTTTTTTCTTAAATTTTTATATTATTAACTTGTTTTACTATTAACTCCAAATGAGAATAATACAATTATGCACGGAAATTCTAACTAGGAACTCAATGGTGGCCTAGTAATATGGAAGGATAAAACTCACATGCTGGGTTTTAACTCTTAAGAAGCTATAAATGATCAAAATGCGAATTCATTTTTAATTCATATATATTTTCAAGACAGTTATGTTGCTAAGAGTTGACATCGACATATAAAGATAGCTCAAGGTGGGTAATTTGCACTACCTTGATTCAAAACATGTGGAGTAATTATATTTATGCGATGGTTGATTGAATACAAGATTCCTATATTATTGTAGACAATTTAAAAAAATGTTTTGTGATTTATATTTAATTTTTAATTCATACATTATGGAAGTGAATTTAATATAAACAAAAACTCAAAACTTTGTTACTATCGGTTGTCATTCAAGTGTTGAAAGAGCACTTACTGCCATAAACAAAGTAAAGAAACACTTCTAAGTAAGATGAGTTGTGGAATCATGAACGATTTTTCCATGTGGTATCTTAACATCCTTCATAATTTGCATGATGAATGTATTTTAGAAAAAATTTCAAAACTCAAGCACATTCTAAAATATATATATGGTGACTTCTATCGTACACCAACAATCTCCACCGTCCACGTCCATCTCAACGGCCAACATTAATGCGGGTTCTTTTTTTGTGGGATTAAAAAAATAAATTATCTCATTTATGCTGGTCGTTGAGACGGACGTAAACGATAGAGATTGTCTAGTGCACGACATACACTAGGTTATAGAACGATCCTGTCATGGGTGGGAGAGGGAGAAAAGAAAGCCTGGGACTAGTATAATTTCGTACACCATCAGGAAAGAACTGGTGTACGATAGAACCATCCATATATGTATATTCCATGTTTGACCCACTTTAGATGAAATTATGGCTATGCCATAGTAAGTATTTATTTTTTAATAAGAACTTTGTGGGTAAAACAAATAACTAGGTGTCAAAATTAAGTTTTATGAAAAAGATTCATGATTAAAAAAAACAAGTGAATATTTAAAAGGGTTAATACCCTGGTTTGGTCCGAAGTTTAGTGTAAGTGACAGTTCTGGCCTCATTTTTTAAATAAGACATTTATGGCCTACTTTTGAAATTATTAGACAGATTTGGCCCAGAATTCTCTTTGACCGTTAATATTGACAGTCAAACACTATTCTGTTAGTGACTCAGCAAAAAATAACTGATGTGGCATGCCACGTCATTAAATAATATTTTTAAATTTTTTATTTAATTAAAAATAAAAATAACAATTAAGAAATTAAATAAATCCCTTCTTCTCCCAAATTTCCAAACCAAACCCTAAATCTAAATCAAACACTACCGCATCCTTATCATCATCAACTACGCCGTCCCCAGAAGCACATTCCATGGCATCCTTACACCGACTCAGTCGAGCCTCTTCATCTACCCGCTGAAGCTCGTCATCGAGACCTGCGGGACCACGAAGCTCCTCGCCGCCGTCGAACCGATTCTGGATCTGACCGACTCGCTCGCCGTCCACGATGTGCTCTACACCCGCGACGGCTCATCTTCCCCAGCGTCCAGCCGGCGCCGCACCGCAGCTTCTCCGAGGAAGTCGCCGCGCTGAACGAATTCTTCAACTTCTCGGAGGACGGGTTCAGCTACGCCATCTACGAAGCGATGAGGTTTGACGCGGGGAAGACGACCCTCGACGCGCTGGTGGTGCGCGTGCCGAACTGCTTCGAGCCCCGCGACTTCTCCGCTGCCGTGACGTGCAGGAGCGCGGGGGCGCAGCTCTGGGCGATGGATCTCGTCGACATATCTCCTCGGCCGCCGCCTCGACCTCCAGCCTCGATCTATGCTTCGATTATCCAGTTTCAGCTAGAGCCTAGCCGCCGCCGCCGCAACCGACGTTGCTATGCCTTTCTCTTCGCAGGCTGCTACTGAATGATACTAGTCGCCAGTCAATGGATGAGGGAGAATCGAGGGATCTGGAGGTTCATCGTTAGAGTTCTCTATTCCCCTACAGCGGACTCGGGATTGTAATTTTTGCCAATGATAGAACAAAATTAGGGGTTGTAATTTTTGCCGGTTGAGCTTTGATGAGTTTTATATTTTTATTTTTGAAGTTTTTAAGTAACAAAGAAAGACTAGAAAAAAAAAAGAATTGAAATAAAAATGAGGTGGAAGCCACATCACTGCCACTTCAGCGTTGATTGCTGAGTCATTAACGGAATAAATGTTGACCGTTAATATTAACAGTCAACACAAGTTTCGGGCCAAATCTGTCCAATAATTTCAAAAGTAGGTCATAAACGTCTTATTTAAAAGATGGGGCCAAAACTGTCACTTACGCTAAACTTCGGGCCAAACGAGGGTATTAACCCTATTTAAAAAGAAACATAGTGGTTTTTTAGATCAATGGATTTTGGTGTTGCATTTCGTATCCAACACCAATGAGATTTTTCCAACTCCGCCATTTAAAGGCCCTAAACATGCATACTGAATTTGGGAGTCATGTAAAGAAAAGTTTTTGTTGTCAAATTTGTTCGCGCTTTGGATTTTGAAAAAATTACAATAATAAATGGGATTTGAATTTTGATCAGTGCTGTCAAAGTCGAACCGAGCCGGCCGGTCGGACCGTCAAAGGCGCCACCCGGCCGTAAAACCGGCTCGGATCAGCTATTTAACTGCCACGGTTTTATACAGCGGCCGGCGAGCGGCCGAAGCGGTTAACCGCTCGAGCCGTTCAAGCCGGTCGCGCGGTCCGGCCGTTTGGTTTACCCTAAAAAAAAAAAATAGAAAAGGAATCGTGGAATTGGGCAGCCAAACAAAACTCTAACTTTCCTTTTATTTCTCCATCTTCGACCTAGAAGTAGAAGTGTAGAACAGACGACAGAGGGAGAGCGTCGCCACCCTGCCGCCGTCAACCATCGCCCCAGGCCTCCAGCGCTTCCGTCCCGTCGCCGCAAGCAGCGCGCCATCGCCAGTCGCCATCGTCGCTTCTGCTCCCCGCTCCCGGCGCAAGCAGCGCCATCGCCAGTCGCCATCGTTGCTTCTGCTCCCTGCCGTCGTCGCAAGCAGCCCCCTGCAGCCCTGCTCCTGCCGCAACATCTCCCCCAACCACTGCCCTGCTCCAGCCATCTCACCTCCACAGTCCGCAACATCTCCCACCAGCCGACTCACCTCCTGCTCGAGGTAAGTTAATTTTGTTAAACCTAATTGATGCAAATTTCTGGTTGATTGTAATGTTAATTTGCATCATTTTGATTTCAATGTTAATTTGCATTTGTTTACTAGTGATGGTGAATGAAATGATGATGAAGTTGTATTTGATAGTTGTTTGAGTTTGAGACTTTGAGTGGTTTCCATGTTTAAGACTCTTGTTTAATGTTCAGACTCGTGTGATATTGCTTCTATTTTGGAACAATGTGGTGGTTTGGAATTGAATTTTAGATCTTTCAGTACTGATGTTCTAAAATGGTTTAAGAGAGTAATTTACTTGTGGTTTACTATGATTAAGAAGTGTCTACTATTACAGATGCCTGTTTATTAGGTACCGGTTCTCAAACGGTTTTTAAACGGTTTAATGCCGGCTGGACCACTAATGACCGAGTCGTTCACGTTACCGGGTCATACTCCGGCTCGACTTTGACAGCATTGATTTTGATGAATCCAATATACCAAGTGACCAATTTATACTCACTTTTGCACATATGTCATAAAATATTAATGGAAATTACATTTTAGTAGCTAAAAATTGTATGTCTTACATTTTGATACCTAAAATTTTTAAAATTTATGAATAGGTCCAATTTGATGAAGTTTGTGGTCCATTTTAAGAAAATTGTGGTATGCTTTATAAGGTTTCTTGTTTGGTTTAAGAAACTTTGCGGCCGGCTTTCATAAACTTCTGATACGCTCTAATAAACTTGTGGTATGCGTTATGAGGTTTCTGGTATGCTTCAGGAAACTTGTGGTATGCTTTAAAAAACTTGTATTATGCCTTATGAGGTTTTCGGTATGCTTCAGATAACTTGTTGTATATTTTAAGCAACTTGTGGTTTGCTTTTTCTTTTTCCTTTTTGTTTTATATAAGTGCACTTTAATAAACTTGTGGTCTGCCATATGAGATTTATGGTGTGTGTTTAGGGAACTTGTGGCCGTTTTTAATAAACCTGTGGTTCCATAGGTAAATTAGAGTGTGGTACCTAAACTTAATATATTTTAAGATGTAGTAACTAATTTTTTTTAGCGTCCTACAAATATTGATGCAAAATAATACTTTAGTAGATATAAATTATATGTCTTACATTTTGATATTTAAACTTTTTAAATGTACAAATAGATCCGCATTGCGTGTGCCTCATAATTTTTTATAATGACAAGCAATCCCCTTTCTTCATTATCGTGGTCAATATCTTAAAATAAAAAAATCATTAAAATAAAATATTCATATTGTCTGAAATTAGTATTAGCATGATACTAAAAAGAAATACGAAGAACCCCTCAAATAGAAAACATTAATAAAAAAAGTTTCCAATAACTACTAATTAGAAATTGATGAGTTTGACATAGTCTTAATCCAAGTTCACGACATAGATTTTTGGATTTAACAATGTTTTGTTGTGGAATGATGTGCGGAACACCATCTCCTCAATCACTTGGCAATTAAATTTTTATTAATTATGTCGTCTTGCACATAACAACCCTCCATTTTGTTCTTTTTCTTTTCAAACAGACACACCATCATATCATATGATCGTTAATCCAACACCTTGAATCTTGATTAGGTCTTCCAACATATATGTCAACTCTTCTGCAGCTGTTCTTTTTCTGCGTCGCAATCACGATTTTGTACACACTACACACACGTTTATTTATAATAAATGAGAAATGAATACATCATTTTCAGAAGAATTGAGCCGAGTGAATAGATCAAAGAAACTCAAGCAAAATCACTTGTCTAACATGAACCACAAAAGTGAAAGGAAGCTTGCCGTCCGATGATGGAAACATTTGGCCAGTTTATGGATAGGGCTTAGTATTTATTAATACACATCACTAGAGGTGGTGGCTATACGGTCCGGTCCGGTTAAATTGGCCCGAAATGATTCGGTTCCGGTCTGGTCTTTTCAAGAATATAAGGATCAAAGATTGGATTGGATACAGTTCGGTCTTGAACCGGTCCGGTCCCAATTCGGTATTGATTTTAGAGTGAGTTTGTGGGAATTCGAGTGGCCTGAGTGGGAATTTGAATGGCCTAAGGTATGAAAGGGTGAGAAGGTTAAATTTTGGGTGTTGTGCTCTCGTATCCGGTCTTTATCCGATTTTCGGTCCGGTCCCAAACGATTTTTACCTTAAATCTAGACCGAAAAATTTGATTGAATTGTTTGCTATTTGGTCCCGATCCGATTTCGGCGAAAACCAAAATGGCCGAACCAAATAGCCAGCCTTATACATCACTACAAAGACATATTTATACTAGCCATTGCAGTCCAATAAAACGGAGCATGGGTGCAGAGTAGTGATATGCATTAACCCTACATACAGTGGCTGAACTAGGAATTAAAACTAGGTATGTCATCTTTCCAAAATATAATTATAAAAATAAATATTTAATAATTACAATTAAAATCGAGAGAGACAAGTCGACTGGGAAAGGCAGAGTCCTGTGACAAAATCGAATGGGTAACTGAGAAAAAAGAACTCAAAGTAAAGATTTATTTTTATTGGAGATTTCGTTTATAGTGTATATTAATTATTTAATTTATGTCAATCAAATAACAAGAAGTGAGATTTTGTGTGGTGGTAAACATACACTTAATTATACTATCTTAAAGTGGTGAGTTTGATCACTTGTATTTTTTTGGGTTATAGGTATAATATGTCCCTCTATTATGACATTTTATCAAACATGCTCCTCTACTATTTTTTACATCAAATATGCCCCTGTACTTTGAAAAAATTATCAAACATGCCCTTCTGTTAAAATTTTCATTGAAAAAATTGTCAATCATGGTTGAATTGAGATTTAGACGACCCGACATCGACAAATGGGAGGGAAAATGTCAGTTTTGTCCTCTGTTTTATTTCCCTGGGTCTTTTAAAAGTGTAATTATTTGAATGATTTGATTATACAAAAGAACAAAAAAAATTCTAAAGTGAATTTATTAGGGATATTTTAGTCATTTGTGTCGCCCAAATTAAAGTTCGGCCTTGGTTAACGATTTTTGGATGAAAATTTTAACAAAAGGGCATATGTTTGATCATTTTTACAAAGTACAGGGGCATGTTTGATGTAAAAAATAGTAAAGGGGCATGTTTGATAAAACGTCATAGTAGAGGACATATTATACCTATAACCCTATTTTTTGACAAAAGATAATCATATATTGATCCAGGGGCGGAGCTAGGATTTGAAGTTCGGGGGGGCCGGATTTTTTTATTCTACTACTTTGAAAAGACGATAAAAATTAAGGAAAAAATATTTTTAATATTATTATAACTAGCATTTTAGAGGATTAGAGTTACTCAAAATAAGATCAATACTACAACTTATTTTGTGTAGACAAACTCAAAAAGGTGAATACGTCGTATCCATATGTTTTGTTTATGACTCCATTAATTTATGTGCTTCTAAAATTAGTATTGATTTACCGGTTGCAGTTGAAAGTGCATAAAATGCATTTCATCTTTGAGTTAGAGACGAAGACAAAATTTGACATTTCGAAGGGGATTTATTTTGTTACTGCGAAAAGGCAATAAAATTAATAAAAACAATAATCAAAATAAATTTTTAATATCATCATAGCATCAATTTGAATCCATATAAAACTTAATATTGAAAATAAAAGAGTTAAGAAACCATATTGAAATTACAAAATTGAAAATCCATAAAATAAAAGTTAATGAGAGATTAAAACTAAAATTAAAATATGCCACCTATGAGATTCGAACCCATATTTTGATGGCCGCAATAGATGGAATCCGGCCACTGGGCCAGTTTGCTTTGTTGTTGCAATAGTGCACATTAAATAATCTTATACAAACGCATCGGCCTATACGAAACTTTCAAATACCGATACAGTTTATACGTAAGTTCTGAAATTCTCGGGGGGGCCGGGGCCCCCCCGAGCCTATGTGTAGCTCCGCCCCTGATTGATCAGAATACTAGATAGTTACATCCTGGAATTAAGCCAAGCCAGAAAATCAAAGAAGCAACTCGCAGTCGGATACAAATGAAGGGCCTTCTTAGTCACCAAATGGGCTACTCTAATATTACGCCGACCTACAAACCGCACAGAAAACCCATTATGGCTAAATAAACAATTCAGAACTTCTTCAAGAAGGGCTTCGACCCGGCTATCCCTCGTGTTCGCTTGATTGATTTTATCAATAATCGTCTTCTGGTCCCCTTCAAATATAAGTATACACATCGATGTATTATTTATTTATCAAAACTTACATGTTGTCATGTCATATGATAGTCACAAACCCATGCCTCCGCCAATGCTATTGTTCTCTTGTTTTTTTAAAAGTATGCACAAACTTTTACCTTCGGTCATTCATCCTTATCAATTTGAACAATCACCATCGAAATTGAGTTTTTGACAGATTAATTAATTAATTATTTTTAAATTAATTAATGAATACTTTAATATGTGAAAAGAAGTGTTCTTTTATAAAGCTAATTTTTTTTGAAAGGATCTGTCCTTTCGAGAATAGTAACTTCCTTTTTTTTTGTGAAAGATGTGCCCATACAGAATAGGGATGACAACAAAATTTGAACCCACTGGTACCCACCCGACCCAACCTGTATAGACGGGTTTTGGGTTGGGTTTGGGTTTAAACCCGTTCACTATTCACCGGGTTCGGTTTGAGTTTAGGTAAACCCGTCTCCTGGGTACCCTTCACACCCATATAATTACTTTTCTCGGTATATTTAATATTCTAAACAACTAATCTTATTTATGTTTGTGGAGACATGTATAATTTTTTCTTTCTAATTGTGTAGAATGAAGTTGATGTTATTGAGTGGAGAGTGAAAACTTAATTGACAAGGAGGAAGAAGCTTTCAATTAATCATGTTATGTATGAAAAATTTGTGATTTGCTTCAATTGTCTTGTGTTTTCTATATTTGTGTTGAACAATTTGTATAGTTAATTTGTGATTTGCTTGAATTTTCTAGAATAGTGTTTTATATATGGATAATTTGTATTGAGAGATTGATATTTGACTTTAATTTTGATAGGAACTTGTTATTGTAAATTTTTTGCGACAAAAACCCGTGGGTACCCATGAACCCGCGGATACCCAACGGGTTGGGTTGGATTTTAGTTTTTCAAATCTATCAGGTTTTACCCTGAGTTTTTTTTCACGAATAAACCTATGGGTTTGGATTTGGCAAACCCCGACCCAACCCAATCCATTTCCATCCCTAATACAGAAAGTAACTTTCATTTTCCCCAAGTATAAATAGATTGTTGTCACAACTCTTTTTCATAAGAGAGAGTTCTTCTTCTTATTCCCATTTTCCTTCTCTATTTGATAAAAACGTAAATCTATAAGTCACTACTTCAGATTTTTCTTGAAGAGACTCATGGAGATGATTTTGTCTAATCGTGAGTGCGTTCAAAAGGAAGAGTTGAACTTTAGAGACTGAGAACAAGGGAAGTAGGGAGAAGACATAGATGTGTTAACTCAAAATGATGTGAGAGTGAACTTGAAATTCTATAAGGTCCATAGGAATGATTTGGGAAAAAAAGACATTTCAAAAAATCTTGGAGCAAATGTTTGAAATCTACCATTGAGAAACTTCAAAAGGTGGCATGCTTATAATCTCTCATTTTTCCTTTCCAAGCTTATTATGTACCAGAATAGTTCATTGTGTATGATTCTGGGACAATTCAAAATTCCATCCAAATGAGAAACTTGACTCAAATATTTAAGTATTAAAATCATGGAAAAATCAGCGATAAGATATTTTATGACAAAATCGTAATCCTATTTAATACACTATCCTATTTAATAAAATAACACAACCCAAGACTAGCAAGAAAAAAAAGAGAGAGAGAACAAATCAACAGTATAATTTATAGCTGAAAAGTAAAACCGCAACCCCCATTCAAATTTTCCTGCGCATAGAGTGATTTTAGGAGTCTGACGTGGCAGGGTGGTTACGCGGGATTAAATTAAAAATTCCCACCTGACAGGAGAGATAAGAAACCGTCGGTTCCCACTACTTTTTTTGCGGCTGAAATAATCTTCCATTTTCTCCGGGGTTATCTACGTTTTGCTTTCTCCTTCCCGCAGCACGACAGGATATCCATTTCTCAGCGGACAATTTTGGGAACAGGGACTGACGCTTGCTGCTCAGCGGAGGAAGGCATTGACGGCCCGCTGATGTGGAGTTTACCGTGCCGAGATTCTGCAGTTTGGAACGAGCAGCGAACACCTGATTGAGCGAGGAAGACCTGCAGCTAATTGACGGTGAATTCCCCAGGCAACCGGCGAATCGAAGGTGAGTCATGATTTGTGGTATTTGTTTACCCCCGCTGATTCGAACAATCAAATTTGGTAGTTATGCGGTGAACGATTCTCCAGCCAACCGCCGATTTGAAGGGGAGGCGAGATTGTTTCGGTTAGTTTGCTCCTGCTGCTTCTCTCAATCCGGATTAGGTAGTTCTGCGTTGAACCCTTGCCAGCCAACCGACGATTTGAAGGGGAGTCAGTAATTTTTTCTGTTTGTTTTGCCCGGTTGCTTTGCGCTGTCAGATTTGTTAGTCGGGTATATATGCGTTTTGGGGAAGCCCGCAATTCCTCTATTCGCAATTGGATTTGGTAGTCTGATCTGCCTATTACCTATTACTGTTTCCATCATTTACTTCGCTTATCGTTAGTTTTATCTGATTGAGTTTCCATGTGTACCCAGCTAAATTGATAGGCCAACCCTTCCTGTACCTCCTGTGTCCTTATCGCAGCTTAGAAGGAGACCACGTCTTCGGCGAATTCGGCGACTACAAGCCCCTCGAAGCCAAGGAAAACAGGGAAAACCAGGGGAGCCGAGTTCCAAAGAAGGCATAAATAATTGAGCTCTGGTTTAGATCCCAGCTGCAACTGGTAGGTTTCTCGCCCTCTTTCATTGATATTCCATTTCAGTCTCCTTTCTGTTCCGGATATTTAGTTCTAAATTTGGGTTTAGCCCATCGTACTTGATAGATTTGGTTCATCATCTTCTCCAATTCTTTTCTGATCAAAGAGACGACGACGAAACTAACTTATGATTACTGAGAGTGAACCATACAAGAACTAAACGAGCTTTGTATTCGCATAAGGAGAAAAGGCGAGGGATGGGTTAGCGGCGGCGGTGGGTTTCTGACTCTCTTTCGTTAATATTCACTTTCTGACTTCTTATTTAGTGTGTTGATTTTTGGGTCTACGTTATGATTTTCCCTTACTATACTACATGGATTTGGTTCATCATTTTTGCCCGTTCTTTCAGATTGAAGGAACGACGACGGGAACTCGATGACTATGTTCTGTGCTAATATGGATGATTGCTAAGTGGGTTATTAATGTTTACTTCCTGATCCGTTGGACATTTAATAACTCACTTTTGTGCATATACCTTATAACTATGCCACATGCTAGCTCATTTTGTTATGGGTTGTTAATTGCAAGGACCAACATAGGCGAAAAGATAATTGTGACCAGATCACATACAGATTTCTCATATTGGGAATCGCGTTTTAATCAATAAACCATGAGATTGCCAGAGAATCTTGAAGATGACATGTTTTTAATCAACTACTAATAATGTATTGTATGTTGGCTAATATGGCACCATGATAATTCTTCCCAGGTTTGTTGTTTGGATGGTTTTACTGTTTTCTTTACTTTTATGTCTTTCCCATCGGTCTCTTTGAATGCTCGATTTACAAATCTAATTTATGGATGTCACTTATTCCAAATTAATGGGGACCAACAAATTTCAAATTCGATAGCAAAACTTTTCATCCTTGACCTTTGATTTGATTAGAGTTTTAGCACCTACTTCCAAATTTAGGAGTTAGACAAATCTCGCATGTGTTGAATTTAGATACCAAATACATAACTGAAATATATGATCCAAACGATGTTCACATTTGTTATTGAATATCAAATTGGTTTTCTTTCTTTATGAAGTCATGAATCTTTTTTCATAAAATCCCATTTTCACGACAAACGATTGTATATTTGAATCAACAAGTGTTTTATTTAATAAAATTTCAAATAAATACTTCAAATATTTGAGATTTTGGTCAATATAATAGCTTGGACTATCCTTTTACGTCATTGTCAACTCTTAAAACCACAAATATTTTTCGTGAATCATATAAAATTAAAGATCCCAAATCAAGTAAATCATAAATATTGATAAAATAAATTATACGAAATAGAATGAAATTGATCCGACCAACGGGTCGGGTAAAAGCTAGTTATATAGAAAAACGGAAAATAATAGGAAACTGTACAGCTTTGTTGTAGAATTCCCAGTTCCCACCTCCAGTTGAATGCTACCGGCGATAAACGCTACGCATACACACGTGTCACCAGTTGATCGAGAAATCCAGAAAGGAAATGTTAAAAATAAAATACCCGCGGCCCCCACCTCCCTAGCTTTCCGGCGAGCTGGTTTATTAACGCAATTCCAGGACAAGTAGCCATTACTAAAATATAAAAACAGAATTCATCCATACAAAAAAAAAAAAAAAAAAAAAGCTGAAACGAGACGGAAAAGCAATATAAAAAATAAAATTGCTATTTTGTTTTTTTCTCCTTTCATATTTGTTTTCTCGAATGTAAAAGGCAAAACAAAAAATTGCATCGGTAGAAAAGCTGGCATGACCGACGCGTCAAGGTCCACGATCCCACGTGGCGTAAATCCAGCGGCTACCGACGCCAGAGAAAAATACTGCCTACCGAGTCTCCACCCTAACTTACCCTGCACCCACCTCCCTCTTTCCTTCTCCCAGTTCCCAATTCTCATCACCATCATTCCTCTGATTCCCTCCGTAGTCTCTCTCTCGCTCGCAAAGCTCGGATCTTAAGCGAGGCAGCGAATCTAGTCTCCCTCTCCATTCATTTCTCTCACTAACTCTCTTCTGAGTTCTTCTCATCAGCTCCTTTAATTCCCTTTCCCTCTGTGCACAGCACAGGCTTCCTTGATTTTCCTACTCAAACAAGCATTTCTCTTTTCACTTTTCAATCTGTTTGTTTAATTGGGTTCTCTCCAGCTCCCTTTTGGATCGCTTGGGCCATCAGATTCTGTCCCGGCTCTTGATTCGACCCCGATTCCCTCTGTCGAATTTGCTTGCTTCTGTTCCGGTTTCCTGTAAATACTCACTGGGAGAGCTAGAGCTGAAATTGGTGATCTTCGGAGTGATTTCTTGCATTTCGGGAGGTGGGTTTTGCTAAACAGGGCTTGCTTTGGGTTTGGGATTTGTCTTTTCATTGATGAATTTATGGGCGATTTGAAGATTTTAACCAGACGCCGCCCTGCAATCACCAGCCCTTTCGAGCAAATGGACAAAGGCAATGGCAAGAACCAGCAGAACCGTCTCTGCTTGTTGGCATCCCTCTCTGCTTTCTTCTGGATTCTCTTGCTCTACTTCCATTTCGTCGTGTTGGGAGGCCGTACCGGTGGCGGCGATGAATCATCGACGGTTAGATTACAGTCCAATCCGCCGGTGGTGGTCGAATCCAGAATCCCAGTTCCCGTCCCCGTCCGCGTAGTTGAAGAGCCTCCACGACCCAAAATCGCCGCCGCCGAAGAAGTTATTACCCCTCATGTCACTGAGCAGCAGCAGCAGCAGCCCAAGACTTTCCCCTTCATGAGAGCTCTGAGAACCGTACAGAACAAGACGGATCGATGCGGTGGGAGGTATATCTATGTCCATGATCTGCCTTCTAGGTTCAACGATGACATGTTGAAGGAGTGCAGGAGTTTGAGTCTTTGGACCAATATGTGCAAGTTCACCACCAATGCCGGCATGGGCCCGCCATTGGAGAATGTGGAAGGTGTGTTCTCCAACACTGGGTGGTACGCCACCAATCAATTTGCTGTGGATGTGATCTTCAGTAACAGGATGAAGCAGTATGACTGCTTGACCAATGATTCCTCTCTTGCTGCTGCCATTTTTGTGCCCTTTTATGCCGGTTTCGATATCGCTAGGTACCTTTGGGGATATAACATTTCGAGGAGGGATGCTGCTTCTCTCGATCTGGTGGACTGGCTCATGAAGAGGCCAGAGTGGAAGATCATGCAAGGTCGGGATCATTTCCTGGTGGCAGGGAGGATTACCTGGGATTTCAGGAGGCTCTCTGAGGAAGAAGGTGATTGGGGGAATAAGCTTTTGTTCTTGCCTGCTGCGAAGAATATGTCGATGCTTGTTGTTGAGTCGAGCCCTTGGAATGCAAATGATTTCGGGATTCCATATCCGACCTATTTCCATCCTGCTAAGGATGCTGATGTGTTTGCTTGGCAAGACCGGATGAGGAAGTTGGAGAGGAAGTATCTCTTCTCCTTTGCTGGGGCTCCACGTCCCGGCAACCCCAAGTCGATCAGAGGCCAGATTATAGACCAGTGCAGGGGTTCTAAGGTGGGCAAGTTGTTGGAGTGTGATTTTGGGGAGAGCAAGTGTCATTCTCCGAGCAGCATAATGCAGATGTTCCAAAGCTCCCATTTTTGTCTGCAACCTCAGGGGGATTCATACACGAGAAGATCAGCTTTCGATTCCATGTTGGCAGGGTGCATTCCCGTCTTCTTCCATCCCGGGTCAGCATACACTCAATACACATGGCATCTCCCAAAGAACTTCACTACGTATTCTGTGTTCATTCCGGAGGACGATATCCGATTAAGGAATGGTAGCATTGAGGAACGGCTTAGCCAGATTCCTCCTGAGCAGGTTCAGATAATGAGGGAGAATGTTATAAACCTCATCCCCCAGCTCATATATGCAGATCCTCGATCGAAGTTGGAGACCTTCAAAGACGCGTTTGATGTTGCGGTGCAAGCTGTGATTGACAAGGTGACGAGGTTGAGGAAGAACATCATCGAAGGGCGAACAGAGTACGACAATTTCGTGGAGGAGAATAGCTGGAAGTACGCCTTGCTGGAAGAAGGGCAACGGGAGGCCGGATGGCATGAATGGGATCCATTCTTCTCGAAACCCAAGGGGGAAAGTGCTGGTGATGGTTCTACTGGCTCATCAGCTGAAGCCGCGAAAAATTCGTGGAAGAACGAGCAAAGGGATCAGAAATGATGTTGAAGGGTAGAGTAAAGAATGAATCAATGAACGATACCGAAAAATGCAGAAGCTGGACTGGGTTCCCTAGACCCAAGCAATGCAGCAATGGTCCTTCCCCAGCCTTGCCTTCGGTTAGAATAGCTTCAACTTTCTTGCATCAGGTGAGACCTTGAATAGGGTTACAAAATGAGGCTGTAAGTGTTACATATGTGGTCAAATTTGCTTTCTTTATCAAGTCAACAAGAAAGCACTATACTTTGTGATTCCGTAGGGAACTCTTTATTTACAGTTCCAGCGCTGGCTTTTTGGTTCTTGATTACCTCGGCTAGCGATTCTTTGTAACTTTTTTGTTGTTGTGGTGGGTGTAGCAAAGTGTCATCTTTCTGTTTCTTCTCTGGTCCATGTTATGATGTAACAAATAAGGTATTAGATTACACTGTTTAATGAAACAATATATTTTGGAGCTTTTTTTATCACTGGAAAGTGGAAAGTGTGTCCTCTAAACCTTCAACTGAAGCTTATGAACCGTCACATTTCCACATTTAGCCAAACTGCAGAACAGCAGCCGTCTGGCAGCGCTGCAGATTGCTTTTCGTGTCCTCTTACCCCTCATCTGTATACCTACTTTCTGATTCAGAGGGCTTATCGAGTTCTTCTTTTCCTTTTTTGATCTATCGAGTTTGAAGTTCTTACTTTTTAGCTTCCCATTCTTTGTGGAGTGGCTGGAATTGATGTCGCACTAGAAACGTTTCATGTTTCATAGTCAGGGTGGCCATAGCTAAACAATAAAGGAGTCGATGCAGAGATGGGACCTTTTCCGAAATGCTTTTCTCCAAGCTAGCTAGTGACAGTCCGCTGTCGGTGGAGGGTCTGAGCTCTCTAGGAGTGATGGAGCAGGAGCTGCTGTTACAATTGTTAGACGCCAGGTGCGTTTACCATGTGACAGCAAATTTGGATTGTGGTTTATTCCAATTCTTATTTTGAAGGACAAGATTTAGCTACAACCTGGGAAGGAGGAGTTCGAAGGACACAAAACCACATGTCGACTTGTGATTCGTATGTATTTTTATTATTCTGTACCAGATATATGAAAATACACTTAGGCTGCGTTTGGATACAAGGATTTGGATTTGGTATTTGTGATTTGGATTTTCAAATACCAAATCATGTGTTTGGATATTAATTACATTTGGTATTTGGATTTGTGTCAAATTCATGGGGTGATTTCCAAATACATGTCTAGTGTATTTTTTGTCAACTTCAAATACATTTCAACAACTAGTGATTTGAAATACCTCCTAACAAAAGAATGGACCTATTTGTAAAATATGAAAAGTTTAGGTACTATAGTGTGAGGCAAAACATATAAAGGTACCAAAATGTAATTTTACCATCAAAATTTCAGGACCTTTTTGTAAAATTTTAAAAGTTTAGGTACTAAATTGTAAGAAAAAATAATTTCGGGTACCAAACTGTAATTTACCAAAATTTGTAGTAAGTGACCAGAAAATTAAAAATTGAAATTGAAAATCATAAATACAAAAATACAAACAAATTACAAATGAGTATCCAAACAATGAATTTGAATTACATGTATTTCAAAAGCTAATACTTCAAATACATCCATTTCAAATGCTAGTATTTCAAATACCTTACATTTAAAATACACTTATCCAAACGCACCCTTACAAAAATGAAAATAGTTTATTGGCTTTATAATCTCTAAATTTTAGAGTCAATACCTTAGTTTGGTCCGAACTATACACAAACTTTCTACTTTGGCTCATGGTTTTCGAAATTGCTATCCAGACTTGTACTATGTACCATACTTTCTAACTTGGCCTTAGGGATGGCAATGGGTCGGGTTGGGTCGGGTTTTGCCAAACCCAAACCCATGGGTTTATCCGTGAAAAAAACCCGGGGTAAAACCCATTGGGTTTGAAAAACTCAAACCCAACCCAACCCGCTGGGTATCCGCGGGTTCATGGGTACCCACGGGTTTTTGTCGTAAAAAATTTACAATGACAAGTTCCTATCAAAATTAAAGTCAAATATCAATCTCTCAATACAAATTATCCATATATAAAACACCATTCTAGAAAATCCAAGCAAATCACAAATTAACTATACAAATTGTTCAACACCAATCTAGAAAACTCAACCCCACCCTCTCTCTCTTCCTTTTTGAATCTCTCCCTTCTCTCTAAAAAGTAGTAACTTTCTGCAATTTTCAAAGGGTGCCGCCGGCACCCCATGGTGGCCGGCGGCAACCCACTCATCTCCCCTGCTTCCCATCTAGGGCTGGCTATTTGGACCGGGACCGGATGAAAAACCGGAAACCGGATCGTATAACCCGGACCGAGACCGGATAGTAAACAATCCAATCCAATCTTTGGGCTTAGATTTGAGGTAAAAAACCGGATAAAGACCGGATAAGAGAGCTCAACACCCAAAACTTAAGGGTAATTTGCATAAACGGTCACAAACCTTTGCACTTAGTACAAAACTTCACCAACTCCTCACCCTTTTAGGCCTTAGGCCACTCAAATTTCCACAATCTCAATATAAAATCAAGACCGAATTGGGACCGAACCGGGTCAAGACCGGACTGTATCCAATCCAATCTTCGGTCTTTATATTTTCAAAAAAACCGGACTGGACCGGATCAATTTGGGCCAATTTAACCGGACCGGACCGTATAGCCACCCCTATTCCCATCTTTCTTCCCCTGCTTCTCCTCATCTTAGTCATCCATCTTTCCCCTGTTTTGATTTCCTTTTGTCATCAGTTTCTTGGGTTTTCCCCCTTTTTCCTTGTTGTTGCATGTTCCAGCCATGGTTTGGCTATCATTTTACCCTCTGTGGGTCTTCTTCCTCCCCTATGTTGGGATGTTTTTTTTGTCCTCTGATCTGATCTATCAGATCTAGAGATGTTCTCACCCTTAGATGTAAAAGGAGGTTGATTCTTTTGTTTCGACTTGTCTTCTCCTCCTCTCTCCTTTCGTCCACCTCCTTGCTTCACCTTGCAGGTTTTGGTGTTTCGGAGATGCGGCGCTCAGCTTGGACTCGGAGAGAAGATCTTGAAGACAGAAGTGCACCACCAAGATTTCGGCACTGAACGCCCTCTCGACCGGAGGCTTCTCTCGCTGGTTTCAACGTTGGGGGAGCTTTTGGAGTTTGGTCCGGCGAGGTTTCGGATTGGGGTGGTTCTTGCGCCTCTCGTTGTCCTTTGTCCGGGGTGGTTTTGCTCCGACCGACTTTCTTGGTGCTTTTGTGGTCACCGTCCCATGGACTCCGGTTGGTGGGAGGGAGGCTCGCTTGTGGCAGCCAGCGGAGGTGGGGAATCAAGGGACAAACAATTTGGCAGCTAGGGTTTGGAGATCTGGGCTCGGGTTGGGCTTGGTATGGGCCCTATTGGGTTTCCAGTCTTTTGTTTGGTCCTTGGGCTTTGGGTCTGGTTTTTTCTGGCCCTTTGTTGCTTATTGTTTGTATATGTTCTTTTCCATTGGGCTTGTCCCATTTGCAATCTAACGGATCCTTTAAAAAAAAAAATTTAGAAACCTCAAGAAAATTGAAGCAAATCACAAATTATCCATAAATAACATGATTAATTGAAAACTTCTTTTTCAATTAAGTTTCTTCACTCTCCACTCGATAACATCAACTTCATTCTACACAATTAGAAAGAAAAAATGAGACATGTCTTTCCAAACATATATAAGATTAGTTGTTTAGAATATTAAATATACCGAGAAAATTAACTATATGGGTGTGAGCGGGTACCCATGGGCAGTGGCGGAGCCACATGGAGAGGAGGGGGGTGCTTGCACCCCCCTTGGGTTTGGAGAAAAAATTTCTGAGTAGGGGTATATACAAATTCGAACCAGTGATCATTCAGTTACAAGAAGAATTTCTTACCATCTCAACCGAGTGAGTTTTGTTATTCAATGCACTTTCGTCTATATTTATAGTAATAAATTGTTATCTTTTGTTTAAACTCGCTCATTTCTTTTGTAGCTCTACAACAGAGAAATTTCTTCTTTTGTTTAAACAAAGCTGAAATTCAAGAAGTACCAATTGAGGTTCACTTGTTTGTTTCACAAAATCAATTCCAAGGTACTTCTAAGTTCTAATTTGTAATATTTGATGAATGGAAGTCTTGACTTGTATGTACTGAACTTATTTGTTTGACGTTGTAACCGGTGTACGTAAAACTATTTTAATGTAATCGTAAGAATTTACAGTATTGCGTTGTTGACTTTTTGTTTCATTTAAAGTTGACTTTTCTATTGTATATGTGATTTTTTATGATATGATAAAGACACCCCCTTGGCCAATTTTCTGGCTCCGCCACTGCCCATGGGTCGGGTTTACCTAAACCCAAACCCAACCCAACCCGATGAATAGCGAACGCGTTTAAACCCAAACCCGGCCCAAAACCCGTCAACACGGATTTTACCCGCGTTGACCGGGTTGGGTCGGGTGGGTACCTGTGGGTTCGGGTTTTGTTGCCATCCCTAGCCTTGAACCGAGTTTGACCGTCAAATTGGAGTTGACCGTTAGTCAATGGCCATCTCACTTTCCACGTCAGCGAGCACTGACTAATTTTTTTTTTTTTGAATTTTTGTATTCATTTTCTTTGCTAATAATAATAATAATAAATGAAAAAAACCCCTCAATTTATCCCCTCCTCTCTCACCTCAATCGAGGAAAAACCATTTCCCAAACCCCCTTCTTCCCCCGAAACCAATGTTGTCAGAACCGAACCGAAGCATGACCCGGTAATGCGAACGGCTCGCACTTTAGTGGTCTAACCGGCAATAGATCGTTTAAAAACCGTTAGAGAACCAATACCTAATAAACGTTATCAGTAATAAATAGTAGACATTTCTTAATTAGAGCTCATCTCTTTCCTTCGAAATTGTGAAAAGGAAATAAGGATTCAGTTTGAGAGCCCGACATTTTTGGTTTATTTCAATTTTCAATTTTCTGCAATTTTTTTAATTAAATTTAGTGGCTGAATTGCAAAAAGGCGGATGAGTGGCTCGAATGGTTAACCGCCTCGGCCGCTTGCCAACCGCTACATAAAACCGGAGCGGCTTTTAGACTGTTTCGAGCCGATTTTGTGACCGGGTGGCGGATTTACCGGCCGGGCCGAGCGGCTCGGCTCGGCTTTAATGACACTGCCCGAAAACCACATCCATCCTCCTTTCCCTTCTCCTCCGCCGCCAGCAACCATCCCTCTCCTCCAACGCTTCCACCTCTCTCTGCCGCGCCGGATTCTCCCTCGCTGTTCTCTATCTCGTTCTCTGACTTTCACCCTTCAAACACCCTTCTAGTAGCAATTTTGGGGTTCCGACTTCCGATTTCCTCCCACATCCCCACTCTCCCTTCAAAATCAATAGATTCCTTTTGCTCACATTCATGGAGCTCGGTGCTGGGAAGCCGGAGACCCGTAGAATACGACATTGGTAGTCACTATACTAGCATCGTCATTTTGAGTAATACTTGCCTCAGAATGGGGCAGTTAGATGGACCGTGCAAACGATTGACACAACCGGCACGAGGGTAGTAGCATACACACCAAATGGGTTTATAGAATTAAGTATAAGGTTGAAGTTACTGTGGAATGTTTTAAAGCTCGTCTAGTAGAAAAAGGTTACAAACAAACTTAAGGTATTGATAATCTCGAAACCTTTTCTTCAGTGGCCAAAATGACCATTGCTCGCACTTTTTAGCTTTAGCTTCTACTAAGGGTTGGTCCATAAGACAATTGGATGTTAATAATGCTTTTATTCCATCAATCCAGATCATTTTTTTTATAAGGGTGAGTAATTCATTAATAAAGAAAGAAAGAAACCGAAAGTTCCCCATCAATCTATATCATATCACACTTTCTTTAGCAAACATACTAATAATAAATTTCTAGCTCTATTAGTGTATGTTTACAATATCATTCTTACTGAAGATGATCTAGATGGCATGAAATTGATTAAAACAAACCTAGATGTTGCTTTCAGAAAGGGTTAATACTTTGTTATGGCCTGAACTATGACCATGTAATCAACTTTGGCCAGTGGTTTGGGAAATTAACATCCTGGCCCGATCTATGCAGCATATTGACAAAATTGGCCTGGAGCGTGGTTTGACCGTTTGTTTGGACGGTCAACACCGTTGACCGTTAGTCAACTGTCCAGGTCACTGCCATGTCAACATAAAAAAATTACAATTTCATTTTTCTTTTTATTTCATTTACAAAAATTGAATAATTAAAAAAAAAAACAAAATCCAAAAATTTTGGCCCACACATCCCCACCTTATCCCCTCACCTTCTTTCCTTTTCGATAAAACCCAATCCTATTCCATCTTCTTCCTCCTTCTTCCCCGACGGCGTAAACATCAGCCTCGACAACCCATCATTCCTCCTTCAGCTTCTTGATCAAAATGAAACAGTGAAGTAACTATCCAATTGCAAATTTTTTTACTGAGGATGTGAAAATCGTAAGATTGTTACCTGAAATGATGTTGAAAGTAACTCTTCTGGGATCAATCTCGAGATCCGATGGAGCAGCGGCGCCGGTCCAGCCAGCCAAAATGTTGACGCCGGGAGCAATCACATCCGGCTTGAGGATCTCCGGCGTGACCCGATTCGGGCCCCGACTGGAAAACGACGCCACTTTGGGAGCCGGTGAGGTGCCTTCTCCAATCACAGTTCCCCTGAACTGAATCGTCGCTGTTGGAGACGCAGCCGATTCAATGTAGGCGCGAATTTTATCCCCTTCCGTCGCTCCAACCATTGTCGCTGGGATGAGATGAGCGTCGGCGAGAAGCTCGTTCCCTTCCAGATCCGTGTTCGCCATGATCATCCCGATACCTCCGGCGAGCTTGACGGATGCTCCTTTCTCGACTCTCGCATTCCCGCAGCGATCGCACAGCACGATCTTCCCCTTCACCTTCGCCGGGTCGAGGTAGCCGGAATAGCAGTACCTGCTCCCGCAATAGGCGCTGTAAACGAGAGGCAAAAGTTCCCCCTCCGGCCGACCGTCCCCGCCGTAGAGCGAAACTCCAGCGTGCACGCTTCCATCTCCGAGGACGACATCGGCGGGGAAATCACGGTCAACGGTGGACGCTCCCATGGTCAAGATCCACGGAGCGATGTTCGTCGCCGTGTAAGCTCCAGGTCCGGAATTCCCAGCCGAGCAGGAAACCACAATCCCCTTCCTCGCCGCCGCGAAAGCTCCGATCGCTATCGAATCGCTGTCGTACGGAGGCGCGTAGCTAGCTCCGACGGAGAGGGAGATGACGTCGACGCCGTCGTCCACCGCCTGATCGAAGGCGGCGAGGATATCGGAATCGAAGCATCCCGGTGACTAGCAGATCTTGTAGGCGGCGATCCACGCGCTCGGCGCCAACCCCCGCGCGTCGCCGGATGCGTAGCCGAACAGGCTGGCGTTCGTTACCATCGGAGGGGATTGTTGGGCTTGATGGTGTCTGTCTCGATTGAAAACGAAAAACAGGGGAGAAGAAGAAGCAGGGAAAGAAGCTGAAGGAGGAATGATGGGTTGTCGAGGCTGATGTTTACGCCGTCGGGGAAGAAGGAGGAAGAAGTTTAATAGGGTTGGGTTTGATCGAAAAGGAAAGAAGGTGAGGGGATAAGGTGGGGATGGGTGGGCCAAAATTTTTGGATTTTGTTTTTTTTTTTAATTATTCAATTTTTGTAAATGAAATAAAAAGAAAAATAAAATTGTAATTTTTTTATGTTGACATGGCAGTGACCTGGACAGTTGACTAACGGTCAACGGTGTTGACCGTCCAAACAAACGGTCAAACCACGCTCCAGGCCAATTTTGTCAATATGCTGCATAGATCGGGCCAGGATGTTAATTTCTCAAACCACTGGCCAAAGTTGATTACATGGTCATAGTTCAGGCCATAACAAGGTATTACTTTCAGAAAAGAAGAAGTTTTGGGTCCTTTACGCTATTTTCTTGGTTTAAAAATATCTCGTTCTTCTAAAGGTCTAACCTTGTGTCAAAGGAAGTTTGCCTTAGATATTATTTCAGATTATAGTCTCCTTGGTGGAAAGGTTGCTGCCTCTCCTGGTGAACCAAACGTTCGACTCTCTGCTGCTTCTGGTGATACCCTTCTTGACCTTTCTCCTTATCGAAGATTGATTAGGCGTTTGTTGTATCTTTACACGACCAGACCTGATATTCAGTATGCAATTCATCATTTTACTCAATTTGTTGCTTCTCCTACTGATATGCATATGCATGTTGCATATAGATTAGTCCGATTTGTGCGAAATAATCCTGACAATGGATTATTTTTTCCAGCAGATTATGAAAATCTTCTTGCATTCTCAGACTCCGACTAGGCTAGTTGCCCAGATACCAGAAGATCCACTATTGGCTTTCGCGCCTTCATGGGTAAATCTTTGATCTCACAGAGATCAAAGAAACAAACCACAGTCAGTAGTTCCTCTACTGAAGCAACGTATAGAGCAATGGGTGATTTATCTTGTGAGTTGCAATGGTTAAATTACTTATTTCATGATCTGAATGTTTAATTTGCATCTCCTTTTTCAATGTACTGTGATAATACTTATGCTATTCGAATTGCAGAAAACCCGATCGCTCGTGAAAAGACCAAACACATTGAAATAGATTGCCACCTAATTCGAGAAAAGCTTGATGTTGGATTAATCAAAATCTTTCACATTCCTACTAACAGCGAGACTGCTGGTGTACTCACCAAATCATTGCCCATATACCGGTTTGAAGACTTGATAGGCAAGCTAGTATGTGTGATGTACATGCTCCAACTTGAGGGGGGTTCGTAGTATAGGATACAAAGTGTAATTGTGTTGCTTTCAGGTAGTTAGATGTAATTTTGTAGATTATAGGTACTAGTTAGTAATTTGGCCGTTGGTATATGTATTACTAGTTGTACAGTAGGAACATAGCACTTTTCTCTAATCAATCAAAATCGGATTATTCCGTTCATCTTCTGCAAATCTCAATTCTTGAATCTAGCGGGGCAACCCAGACAGATAAATTCCAGAAACAAAATGTAAACAATACTTCAACTGAACGGCAATCTCCATTCCAACTCGGGCAAAACCATCAAAAGTGATTACTGCATCCATATTTATTAACCAATCCCACTCACCCTCTGCAAGAACAGAAGAATCTGACAGCAAAAATCAATGAGAAGCGAGTCCTTTTTTAAGTCCAGACCAACACAAGCTGCACGAGAACAAAGGAGCCACTGCCATTAGTGTATGCGTCTGTATATAAGTTCTAAATGCAGAGCGTTTCCATAAATGCAATCCCCTGCCCGCCATAGTCGTACTGCAGCATTTATTCATCGCTAGCTCCCCCCAAACAGATTAAAAAAAAAAAAAAAGCTCTAAACAACCAGTACGCAGAGAGACAGACATTGATCCCTTCCGTTTGAAATTCAAGGTTCAAGCGCCAATGGGAACTTGTAATAAAGCTACCCAAAAAACATCCCGTGAGGAAAGAGCTCTCTTACTGAGTTTTGAGTTTGCAAACAAAGGAAGATAACCCTTACTCCTTCTCTCTGTCTTCCCGCCAACAAAGGATCCTCGTGAGGGAGAGCTCTTCTTGCTTCACGAGTTTCATATTCTTCTATTTGGACACTCAGGGTCGGCTCCTACAAATACCTGCTGAGATTCTTGACCCCAGCCATGCATCCATCTCCAAGCATCTACTTGATCTTGAACTACTTCCCAAATGGAAGCTAAAGTTGTCACCTTTCTCCATGTCCTCTTCTCTTGCTTACTCTGCCTTCATGCAAAGCCTCTGCAAACCTACATTGTCCAGCTCCACCCACATCCACATGGTTTCACACCAACAAGCTCTGCATTTCCCTCCAAGTTTCACTGGCACCTTTCCTTCCTTGAGCAGTCCGTTTCAGCTGACGACTCTTCCACCCGCCTTCTCTATTCCTACACCTCCGCCATGGAAGGCTTCGCTGCTCAGCTCTCTGATTCCGAGCTGGACCTGCTGAAGAAGCTGCCTGGTGTCGTCGCCGTTAGGCCGGACACCAGGCTTCAGCTCCACACTACTTACTCCTACAAGTTCATGGGCCTCACCCCTGCCAGAAAAGATGCTTGGTACCAGTCTGGATTCGGCCACGGCACCATCATTGGGGTTCTAGACACCGGAGTCTGGCCCGAGAGTCCGAGCTTCAACGACAGGGGAATGCCTCCCGTTCCCGGGGAATGGAAAGGGATTTGCCAACAAGGGCAAGACTTTGATTCCTCAAACTGCAACAGGAAGCTCATTGGAGCGAGGTTCTTCACTAAAGGTCACACGGTGGCTTCTCCTTCGTCGTCGCCTGCAAACACGATTCAAGAATACGCATCGCCTAGAGATTCCCACGGGCATGGCACGCACACTTCTTCGACCGCTGGAGGTGCTTCGGTTCCTAAGGCTAGCGTGCTCGGGAATGGTGGCGGTGTTGCTCGAGGGATGGCTCCTGGGGCTCACATTGCCGTCTACAAAGTTTGCTGGACAAATGGCTGCTACAGCTCTGATATCCTGGCTGCCATGGACACAGCTATTAGAGATGGAGTTGATATCCTGTCCCTCTCCATAGGAGGATTCCCGCTACCACTTTTTGCAGACAGCATAGCAATCGGTAGCTTTCGAGCAGTGGAGCATGGGATTTCAGTTGTATGTGCAGCTGGAAACAGTGGTCCTCTCCAATATTCAGTTGCCAATGAGGCTCCATGGATTGCAACCATAGGAGCAAGCACACTGGACAGAGAGTTTCCAGCAATTGTTCAACTCGGGAATGGTGAATTCCTCTCTGGGGAATCCATGTTCCCGGGAAACGAGTTTCCAAGCACCACAAAGGAGTTTGAACTGGTTTACGCACCAGCAGGTGGCAAAAAGGGAAGTGAATTCTGTTTTGCAGGTTCTCTCCCCAAGGTAAAGATCCAGGGGAAGATGGTGGTCTGCGACCGAGGTGTCAATGGAAGGGCTGAAAAGGGTCAAGTGGTGAAGCAGTCGGGTGGTGGTGCAATGATCCTAGCGAACACAGCCATCAATATGGAGGAGGATTCTGTTGATGTCCACGTCTTGCCTGCAACATTGGTGGGCTTCACAGAATCACTTCGTCTGAAAGCTTATATCAACTCCACAAGAAATCCAAGAGCTCGCATTGTGTTTGGTGGAACTGTGATTGGGAAGTCCAGAGCACCAGCAGTGGCTCAGTTTTCGGCCAGGGGACCAAGCTTCACCAACCCCTCAGTGCTGAAACCAGATGTAATAGCACCTGGAGTCAACATCATTGCAGCTTGGCCTCAAAACCTGGGGCCTACAGGTCTTCCAGAAGATTCCAGAAGGGTGAATTTCACTGTCATGTCAGGAACATCCATGGCGTGTCCCCATGTCAGTGGAATTGCAGCACTGATAAGATCAGCTCACCCAAAATGGAGCCCTGCAGCTGTTAAATCTGCAATGCTGACCACCGCAGATGTAACTGACCATTCTGGGAATCCCATAATGGATGGCGATAAACCGGCTGGAGTTTTCGCCATGGGAGCTGGACATGTGAACCCCCAGAGAGCCATCTATCCAGGGCTGATATATGATATCAGGCCAGAAGATTATGTTACTCATCTGTGCACACTTGGGTATACAAGATCAGAGATCTTCACCATCACACACAGGAACGTGAGTTGCAGCGAGCTGCTGAAGATGAACAAAGGTTTCAGCCTCAATTACCCCTCCATTTCTGTAATTTTCAGGCAGGGAACAAGGAGGAAGATGATGAGGAGGAAACTAACAAACGTAGGCCGACCGAATTCCATATACTCAGTGGAAGTGAAGGCTCCAGAGGGAGTGAAGGTCAGAGTAAAACCGACAAAGCTCCACTTCAAGCAAAGAAATCAGGTTTTGAGCTATAGGGTGTGGTTCATATCGAGGAAGAGAA
This sequence comes from Linum tenue, assembly GCA_946122785.1. Classification (NCBI taxonomy): domain Eukaryota; kingdom Viridiplantae; phylum Streptophyta; class Magnoliopsida; order Malpighiales; family Linaceae; genus Linum; species Linum tenue. The sequence continues at coordinate 65,725,681 of CAMGYJ010000002.1, forward strand.
TGACAAGGGAGAAGCTGAGCTTTGCAGAAGGCCATTTGACATGGATAAACTCTCAAAATCACCTCACCAGGGTCAGAAGCCCTATCTCAGTGACATGGAAGAGGAAATAACAGTGGCGTTTTTACGGAAGGGACAACCAAGTAGCATTTGTTCAACCTTAACTTCATACTATTGGAATTGCACCTGATGAGGATTCCATGCTCATTCAGATACATCTTAGATATTCTACTTGGCTAAGATAGAGTTATCGTTTTTCAGCTTACTTCAACAAGTCAAGACTCTTGATCTTGTCTTACCTACAACATTAGTGTCATGTTCAATGAAGATTCTTGCTCTTTTGCCTTTCTCATTCAGAAGAGAGTACCATACTCCATTTACCAGACAACATTCTCAAAAAAAGATCTCTAATGCACGAAAGTAACATGCTCTAGGTCAAAGCAGAATCCCTCTGGAAAAATCGGATGCCATTGGAAAATTCAAAATGGCAACCATAGCTTTCATTCAACAAAACACTTCCGGAAGACGGTACCAGACCAGAACATTTCTGAAGCTTCACTTCCACTAATGTGCACAAGCAAAAGCTAAAATGGAGAACAAGAACACAATAGAACTTGTAAGTGAGATATCAGAAAAGAGAGAAGGGTGTAAGTAAGTAAGCAACATACATTGCCTCATTTCTTTACAAACTGCAAGCCATTCGCATTAGCATATCTCTCCATGAACCTCATGAACCTGTCCCACTCCCTGGGAGTCCGCATCACGTACTTGGCTTCGATGCGAGCCGGCTTCCCGTTCACAAACTTGGCACTGACATCAACCGACTGAAGCACACCCTCCTCGTCAATCATGAAGAAGCCAGTGATGTCGCCGAGTTCACCGGACGAGTCAAACACAGAAGGCTGCTCGAAGTTGAATATGGCCATGCCGTTGGTGCCGTCCCTCGACTTGGTGAGCTTCACATCCGGTATTGTCTGTTCATCGGTTCCTTGGATGAACTGAATTGATGGCTTCGCCATCATTGTCACCACAACCCCGGACGAACCCTGTGGATTCCGCTTGATGGAAGCCGTGCGGTGGTTACAAGGTAGGCGCAAGGACTGCCCATTGAAGAGGGATCTTGAGCAATGGAGCGCCAAGCCTAGTAGAAAACAGAGTAGAGATTGAACATTTCATCGACCGTGGAAAGTGAAGTGAAGAGCGGGAGTAACATATCAAGGAATCCCAAATTCCCCAGCTGGGTTAGATAAATACCTGAAAGAGCTGCTCTGGGTTGCTGATAATGGTGGCGTTGGGAGACTGGGGAGGCTAGCGAAAGGGATTGCTGCAGCGCTGCCATGGCTGCTTGGGGGAGAAGGAAACCAATGACGGAGAGGGGCTATGGAGGAAGAGAAGGAGATTGAAGGAGAATTGGGGTTATGAAAGGGTGTGGTTGTGGCGGGTAGGAGGGTGGAAAGGATGGGTGTGTGTAACGACGACAGCCATTCACTTGGCAGAGGTATTCTGTACTTCTTAGCTTCAAGAAACTGTCAATTTGGATTTTCATAAAAAAGAAAATGGATATATTGCTTTGCCGCTGCCGCCACCGCCACAGCCGTCGTCTGCCCCGTCGCCGCGGTAAAGCGGTTGCTGCTGTTATTATACGCGTGGCTTTTTCTGGTTTGGAGACGGCCCGATGCTGATTGGGCCTTTGGGCTCGCTCGCACTAGGCAAAATAATTGCTGTCCGGAAAACCTTTGGACTGTCAACCTGACATGATTGTTGGCCGATTTGAGCAACGATTGGTTCTACATTGAATTTTACCAAATCGATAGGATCAAATATATTTTGATTTGATTTTGATTCTAAGAATTATCTTAAGTGTAATAAAAAAGTGAATCGAAATTGAATTAAAATCAGATCGAGTCGAACAAACATGATATTGATACAATTTTGGTCCTCAACTTTTCTTTGATTTTGGTATGCTCTAATTCTATCCCGAATCCATTTTGATACAAATCGACAGATGCCCACTCTTATCAGTGTTGGGTAGTCTACAACCTCATATAAACCGAGCACATACTCTAGTCAGTGGTCACTAAAGGGGTTATGTAGAAATGGAGGTCGTCAAATCTTGAAACTCAGACTTCTTCTTTCCAAACTTTCATCTTGGTTGTCACGTCTTCGTTGTCACTACCATAATATTAGTGTTCTTAGGATTAACAGATATATATGGTTGGAATGTTTGCACATAGAATCTTGAATTTGGATTTACATGGATAAGATTGGTCGCGACCCCATGAGGGTTATTAAATTGGTTACACGACTCAAGACGACATTGTTAGTGTAGTGTTCGACCAATATCGTATTCACAGGTCTCAATAGCCTAGACTACTTCTCACTCGGTCATTATTAAGTCGATAGCGTTTAGGTTATTTTGGAAAACAAATGGAAAATAGCATTGAAGAAAGCAGAGATAAAAGCATGTATTTCGGTGTATCACCCTCGCCCTAGATATTAGATCTACCATGCAAAAGATAATTATGTCGGTTTGTGGGAAACAAGGTACGTGACTCACAAATGTGGGGACTAGATAAATGGGAATGCAACTAGTCCCCCTCCTAATACGATTCCCTTACCCAATGTCACCTCAATCAGGTTCATAATACTAGGGATGCAGTCTAGCCCCTTCCAATATGTTTAACGTCTATGCACACGAGCTGGACATGTCTGTGGTCATGCATGCATCACTCTAACATTGCCTAGGTGGGCATCTCGACTGGGAGGGGATGGTCACCTCGTCCACCAATCATTCATCTACCATAACAAGCCAAACCGCTCAAATCTAGTTTAATTCATGCACTCTTAAGTAGTAGACTACCATGAAAAGAATTGGAGATACAAGGTTTAAAGCATAATTACCATAGATAAAGTATATAAACTCTAGTCAAACTCATTCACTCACAAACCCTAACAAAATTACGTCTACATAGTAAAACCTAAATTTAGGATTTGGGGATTAAATCCTAAAACCTTAGGTAACTATCACATAAAGGGGGGAAGAAGATACATGGAAGAAGCTAGACCGCTCAAATCCAGTCTAATTCATGCACTCTTTAGTAGAGGGCTATCATGAAATGAATTAAAGAGGCAAGGTTTAAAACATGATTAGCATAGATAAAGCATATAAACTCTAGAGAAACTCATTCATTCACAAACCCTAACAAAATTACATCTACATAGTAAAATCTAAATCTAGGGTTTAGGGATTAAACCTCTAAAACCTTATGTAACTACCCCATAAACGGGGAAAGAAAATACATCAAAGAATTGGGAAGAAAAATAGAGATGGGTGGAGAGCTCCCTTCCTTTTTAGCTCCTCCTTCTTCTCCTTCTCCTTCCTTCAGCTTCTCTCTCTAACCTCTCTCTAAAACTAGAAATTTACCAAGTGTTTTTAGCTCTCTTGTAAAGGGGTCGGACTCCCCTAATTATAGATTTAAGGATTTCGGGCAAGTTCACGACTGCAGGAAGAAAGTTCGCGGTTGTGATTTGAGGGAAGGAGGCCTCGATCTTGGATGCAGCGACTTCACTTCTTGCTGGCTTGGGAGATCGCAGCTTGACTTCATGATTGTGATCCATGAGTCACGGTCGAGATCTTTCTCACGGGCTGGGACACCAGTAGTCATGAGTCGACTGTCGTAATTCTCTGGTCATTCCTTGGTGGCTACTTCAAAAGTTCACGTTGAGGCCCTCTAGATTGCAAGCGCGATCTCTTCCGTGGAGGCCGCAATCTACATGCTCCACTTTTTGCCTTCACTTCCCTGCCGTGATCTACACCCTCTGGCGGTGATAACTAATTTTTGCCTATTTTCCTACAATTGTGACACTTTTTTTTTGGGTAGAAATGTGACACTTTTTCATTCCTATAACATATGTATCATCTAATACACTCTAAAATGACATAATATTCTCCGAGAAACATATTAGGGATGCATTTGATGAATTATCGATCAATTAGACCATGAAATGGCCTAAAAATTCCCTAAATTATGCACTAAGTAACACCATTTTGAGTGTTATCAATGACATATTAAATTTATAGGAGTTTATATAGTGCCTTTGTTAAACTTAAGGTCATTGTGACTTGGAAATAAGGATATAATCTCTGATGCTTATCAATAAATTACAAGAATCATGATAAATGAAAAATTGGTTGACCTATCTTATCAAACGGGAGATTTGGTTTGCCATGACCTTATTAGTGTTTGATCGAGATTTCAACAATAAGAAGATTTAAGTATTACAATGACATTGTTGTAGACCATAACTTCTATTTATGGTTCTTCATTATCTGCATATGGCCTCTTCTTCCTAGGTGCTCATTTTGTATGGGCTTTTAGTTTAATGTTTCTATTCAGCGGTCGTGGTTATTGGCAAGAACTTATTGAATCAATCGTTTGGGCTCATAATAAATTAACATTTGCGTAAGCTACTAAGCTTTGAGCATTTTACAAGGACATGCTGTAGGGATAACCTATTTACCTTCTGGACGGAATTACCACAACATGGGCATTCTTCTTAGCAAGAATTATTGCAGTAGGATAATGGCTAGGAGGATTTGAAAGGCATTATGGCATTAAGATTTCCAAGGTTTAGCCAAGGCTTAGCTCAGGACCCCACTACTCGCCGTATTTGGTTTGGTATTGCTACCGCGCATGACTTCGAGAGTCATGATGATATTACGGAGGAACGTCTTTATCATAGTATTTTTGCTTCTCACTTCGGACAATTAGCAAGTCTCCTACTCCGCCCATTTCATAAAGTATCCTGCCCGGTTTAACGACATGTACCCAATATTCGGGAGATCCCTTCCCTGAACCCATACATGTTTCTGTAGGTCTTAGGTTAATGGGTTTGGCAGAACATATACGTACCCATATTTTCCCACCCCGTCGTGCGTTTCTTGTCATTGCACGTTGGACTGGTTCTATTTTTCCTCTTCCATTCCATGATACACCAACTGGAACATTCTCATTTTGGCCGCAACATGTCAGATCTCCTCCACCACGAGAACACGTTGGCTCTCCAACTTCTTCATGGAGTAAGACAACGATATGTAAAAGACAGTGATTTGTCAAGCTATTATTCTGTTGTTTCTTAAAAGTGATGGAGTAAGACAGTGATATGTAAAAGACCGAATCCATTCGATTTCTAAAAAAGGATTACTAATCCTTAACTTTCGAGGAATCCTTCATTAGTGGTTGTAAATGGCCAATTTTTTCTAAATCTTTTCGGCCTCTTGGTTTCATAGGAACAAGTCAGTAAGATTGAGAAATAGAACCATCTGATTTGATTTGTTCTCTCCTGCACCCATTGGGCTTATCTCATGACGACACGTTCCCAAACCGACAGTCTCAACTCTCAAGCCTCGACTTTGTAAGCTCACATCATATGATATCCCGAAGAGCTGTATCTGTACCTGTAAGAGTTTCCGTAAGCAAAATTACACATTCGGCACACAAAGGATAGATATTATAAATCACCGGTAGTTCTAAGGGTTTAAGAAGAAGAGGACATCCCATGAAAGCCTGGCAAACTCTTATTTTAGCTTTATACAATTGGGCTTAAAAATTAAATTTCATCATACGGAAGAGCACCCATATTACTAACCGGGCTATCCTTCCTCCTATTTTGCTTACTATGAGGTCTTTGTGTCGATCGAGCCTAGTATTAGTATTTTCTATTTAAGAAATTCATATATGCCCAGCGGTAGTCATAACATTAGTAGTAATCATAGTGCCGATCTTTCTTCACCATCTTGGGATCCCTGGGTTGCTAATTTGGCATCTGGCGCTATTTCTGGTATCCACCACTTCTTTGGTTTCCAGCGCCACTCCCATGCAGGTTGTCGCCTTTCTTGAAATATTTTTTCCCAGAGGTCTTGAGAAAGCTACAATCAATATTTTTTTCCTAACCCTCCCTTCTCGAAAGGAAGAACATGAAAACCCTCCCCCCCCCCCCCCCCCCCCCTTCCGCAGAGACCCAGGATATTGGATCTAGCTGTAAGAAGAATGCTTGGCTAATAAATAGCTCACTTATTGGTCTTCAACCCCTTCACTCAATATGAAGGCCTTGATCCATGCACTGAGATATAAGAAAATAAAAATTGATACATAACTAATCCGTATTGATTCATTTCAATACAAAAAAAAAAATCTTTCACAATTTTAATAATAACAACAATTATGAGTATATGTAAACTAAAAACATGCAAGTCGGATGTGAAGTAGTGTTTCTAGTGACAGACAAGTGAGTAACGCGTAAGAGCCTGCCCTGACTTAGATATTTTTTCTTGATTTGAGTTTTCTGGTGGAACGATACTCTTTCTAGAAAATTATTTTTAATTTAGTAACTATGATTTAATTGATTTTTTATTAATAATAAGTTTTAGGCAAAATACAGCTGTATATCCACAACTATCAGGTTTGTGACAAATATATCCATAACTATCGAAATACACGAAATATCCATTTCCGTCCACTCCGTTAACTCCGTCAGTTAACTTGATGACTGGACAGACGGTGGATTCTTAATTGGCGTGCTTCTGACCCCACTAAATGACTTGGATTAAAACAGAAAAAAATTAGGCAAAATACAGTTGTATATCCACAACTATCAGGTTTGTGACAAATATATCCACAACTATCGAAATACGCGAAATATCCAAAAATCGGAAGGTTGTGTAACAAATCTATCAACTTTCGTCTGAAACTATAACGGCGTGTCAGACGGCGTTAAATTGACTAACGAAATGCTGAATCGATGCCATCTCACCTGCCATAAGCCAAAAAGCAATCAAACTTTACACCGTTATCTGTTAGACCTCGCTGCTGTAGTCTTCTCTGTTGGCGATTTGGTTAGATTCAAGCTTGGTATCACCATGGCACCGACTGCATGGGAGCCGTCGGAGTAAAAGGGAGGGAATGGTTGGGGATTGTGGTTGGAATCAAAATCTGGGCTTGAGATAGGGTTATTTGGGGGTGGAGGCGTCGATCGGAGGAGGATCAGTGGTTATCGGACGTGTTTCTAGGTTAGATTTTTAGTCCCGCTGTCTGTGGTTTTTAGGGTTTTTAATTTTTTTTCTCTTGTAATCCACGTCATTCAGTGGGGTCAGAAACACGTCAACTAAGCATCCACCGTTTGTCCAGTCATCAAGTTAACTGACGGAGTTAACGGAGTGGACGAAAATGGATATTTCGTGTATTTCGATAGTTGTGGATATATTTGTCACAAATCTGATAGTGGTGTATATATTTGTCACAAACCTGATAGTTGTGGATATACAACTGTATTTTGCCTTTATTCAACTAGCCTATTTGGTATCTACGTGTAAAGTTTGGTTGCTTTTTGGCTTATGTGGCAGATGAGCTGGCATCGATTCAGCATTCCGTTAACATCGTTTGACACGCCGTTATAGTTTCAGACGGAAGTGGATAGATTTGTCACACAACCTTCCGATTTTTGGATATTTCGTGTATTTCGATAGTTGTGGATATATTTGTCACAAATCTAATAGTTGTGGATATACAGTTGTATTTTGCAACTAAGCTATATTCATTAAGAAATGTGATAGACCGATAATTGCACATGTTTTCACCCCTATTCTGAAGCCGTTTGTGATGTGGAATCTCGTGTTTTAAGCCGATTTCACGCTAGGTTGTGTGTTTATGTCATATTTCAGGACCCGGCGTTGGAATCGAGGCGGAGAAACGAGTTCTGGGTCGAAAGGAGCCGAGTTGGGACTAAGGGGGCTGCAGGAGGAAAATACCCGGTCGGTTGGCAAAATACCCGACCGGGTATTTATCGTTTTGGCACCCGTGAGAAGCAGAAGGGGGCCCGGGCGATGGCCTTAAATCCCCGGTCGGGGATTTTGGTGGTAGACCGGGGATTTTCCCTGAGGACGAAACGGTGCGCTTCAATTATACCCGGTCGAGACCCAAAATACCCGACCGGGTATTTCGACCGGGTATCGCGAGGGCAGCTGATAAAAGCCGGTTTTGTGCGTTTTTGCAAGGGAGAGCTGGGTTTTGGATCCCAAACACCCAAGGGACGAACCCTAGAGAGAGAGAGCGACTTGGGAACATTCTTGGAGCTATTTTGGAGGATTTCTTCGCCATTGGAGCTCGGGAATCAAGCCCGGACTTGAAGACTGATCATCTGAAGATTCTTACTGCAGTCTCTCTCTTCTCTATGGAGTAACTTCCCTTCACTTAGGTTTTGAGGAACCCTAGCTATGTTTGTTTGATTGGATGATTGTATGAGTACTCTGACTTGATAATCTTGAGTTCATATTCAATCTATGCATGTTTTCACGATTCAATTCTGCTTTAGTCGAGATTATTGATTCTGCTTTGATCCTATGAAAGCGAATACCTGATTAGGTCAATAGAGCACCATAGATTGATAGTAGTGGATCGATTGCTTTAGTCGAGGGTTGATTCACTGCTTTGTATCGATTGAGAACCTCATTCGATAGAGGGAATCTAGTTCAGAACGCCTTGATCAGTTGTTCTAGAGAAGGATACGTCCCTCTAGGCAATTGACTCAAGAGGGCCTTGTTCCTTTAGTCGAGACTCAAGGTCTAGTCAAGGATTCTCCGCATTGTGAATGAAAGTGAAACACGTTAGAGATCATCAATCGTTAATCTGGCTAGTGGCTAGGGGGAATCATACCTAAGTGAGTTCCCAACCTGTAATTAGATTAACTTTAACTGTAGTTTGCTAGAGTAGTTTTTAGTTCTTTCATCTTAATCTGTTTTGCTAGATAACGAACTGAAGCTGAGTAATAGTAACTCTAGAGACCCGTGGATTCGATATTTATTGCTTGAGCCACTATACTGCAGTCCCTTTCATTGGTTACACTTGGCCATTGTTAGGAGTTGTGTTTTAGCGAGTCAAAATGGTAGCAATAAGCCACCCTAAATGGCACAAAAAAACAACACCAGTTCACAACTAAGGGCCCGTTTAGTATCATTTTGTTGTTGTTGTGGTTGCAGTGGTGTTTTGTAAACAGATGTACAACCACAACAGGAAAAAAACAGAAAACAAAAACCTGTTTAGTTGATAAATCTGATAAATCATGAAAACTGAAAACAAGAAACAAAAACGCGTTTAGCTACTACTATAAGAACTAAAACCAGGAAAAAGAGATATGTCCTCAATATTAAGCAAAGTCTCACAAAATTCAATTTGTCTAACATCTTTCATGTTCCTTACATAAAAAATAATACTAAACATGATTATCACTCCATAACTGGTTAGCAATGACATCACGCTTCTCGGTCATCTCACGTGTTGCTGCATAGCTGACGTTGAACTCAGTGAGTGGTAGGGCGTCGGCGGCGGGCGGAGGCAGGGCGTCGGCGGCGGGCTGGGCGGCGGGCTTGGCGGCGGCTCGCGAGGGGGAGGCTGGGCGACGGCGGGCTCGCGCGGGGGAGTTGGGCGACGGCGGCTGGATGGGCGGCGGGCTGGGCGGCGGGTTGCCGGGCGGATGGGGGAGACGGCGCCTTCGCCGGGCGGCTGGGGGCGACGGCGCATCGCCGGGTGGAGGCGGATGTGAAGGGTTGGGGCGCTGTCTCTGACTCTCTGTGAGAAGAAGAAATAAAATGGAGAAGAAGAAAGAAAGGTTGGGCGGCTGTCGAAGTAGGGTTTTGGGGGGGGGGGGGGCGGATGTATTAAAAAAAAAGAAAATTTTTTGCTTCTGTGGGGATTCGAAAACTGGTCTGTTTTAATGAAATCAAGCGTCCAACCAGTAGGAATCCCGTGTGCAACATGTTTAAGAATCAGATCCAAAGCTATAAATTGTTGTTTCTCATATTTGGGCCTTGTTGTGCAACTCTGATTCACAACAAAAAATAAAAACCCAACTAAACACGTTTTTTTTTCTTGGTTTTCTAAATTTCTTAAAACACAACAGGAAACAAAAACAAGCAACAATACTAAACGGGCCCTAAGTATACAACATCATATCACAACCAAAGTATACAACGTTAACCAATACAGACTACCATTTACACTATACTAAGTATGTCATTATCATAAACAAAAGATGCAACTTGAGAACAGCTAGCTTTTAATAACAACAATAACTCTTGAATTTTATTTACAAACTGAAATTTAGTAAGCCTTTTTTAGCATAAAGTCTTCTACATCTCTCCCTCGAGAGCTCACTAACCACAATCATCCAATATAATCTTCCTTGAACATAATTTGGATTATCAAACTTGAATAGGGTAACTGCCACAACAAGGGAATCATACCAGCTTCCTACTGATAAAGTCACAGACTTAAACACAGCTTGTAGAATACCCATGAAAAAAGAACATCTAAAGAAGATATGGTGCCTGGACTCTGCCATTGAGTTACAAAGAGGGCATACATTTTGCAAAGATGAATTACAGTTGTATATCTTATCAAGAGTCGATATCCTTTTTAGTACAAGTCAAACTATTAGTTTATCTCTTAGAGTGCTCCAGGATTTCCATACTAGATTGTACCAGCCAACCTTTTCTTGTTTTGGTCTAATTGTTTCCCAAACAGTCTTCATAAAGTATGTCTTCAACAAAACACCATTACAGTGTACACCAGCAACCCTCAACCTAGAGATGTCCAGTAGCCAAAGATCTAGCTTTCAATACCTTCCTCCAAGACTAAGAACAAGCAATAGATGAATAGATATCCCAAAGTGAGTTATAGGTGAGCTGATAATGTCTCACCCAGCTAGCACAGAGAGAAGAGGAATTTGAAAAAATGTTCCAAAGACGTCTAATGAGACAAGTAGTGTTCTAACTCTTGAGAAACCCCCCTCTTTCTATGGGATTGCTACATACTTCCACAACACCTTACCTTTCTTCCCATCCTCTTCACATCTCCATAAGAAATCAGAATATATCTTTTCAACCATCTTAATAAATTTCACGGGAAGTTGGACAATTCTCATCTAGTATAGGGAGATACTAGAAATTACAGATGAATCTAACTGTAATTTTCTAGCATAGAATAGAATTTTCACTCCTCGTCCCTCACCTTAGCTGTCATGTTTCCTACTAAAACACGACAGTCTGCAACATTCAGATTCCCAGCAACCAGAAGAATCCCTAAGTATCTGACTAGGAGTTTACCAATAAGGAATTTAATTTTGGTAGTTATCTGTTGTTGAGTTATAGTATCCACACCAACACAAAATACTTCACTTTTTTCAGGGATGCATCTCAAATCAGAAACTGTATAAAACGTGTCCAGGATCTTCCTTGTTACTTCTACAACCTCACAAGTCCCTCTTATAAAGATCAAGAGATCATTAGCAAAACAGAATCGAGAGAGGCCCATTATGTGTATTTGGAGATGTGGTGGAGGGACTTTTGAAGCTGCGGCTCGGTTTAAGATACATGAAAGAGTTTCCATAGCAATAGTAAAGTGGTAAGGGAACAGTGGATTGCCTTGACTCAACCATTTCTTTGCTGTAAATTATCCACAAAGGTCCCCAGCTAAAACTCAGTTTAATACTAACTAAACAAGCCCTAATCCATCAAGTAAACTATGAAGGAAATCACATAACATTCATATGTAAGTCCACGCTATCGATAATCTTCATCACATCAAATTGTAGGGCACATCTTGGTGAGATAGCTTTTCGGTTGTACAACTTAACAATCTCATGAGAAAGTACCTTTGATAAAAGCATATTGATTAAGACTTATTACGAATGGCCCTTAGTATCTTTGCTAGGATTTTAGCTACACATTTGTAAAGAATGTTGCAACAGGATATTGGTCTATATTGTTTCATACTTTCTACATTTAGTACTTTAGCTATAAGATCTAGTTAAGTTGATTAATTACCTTAGAAAGCATTCAACCAGCTCTGAAAAAATCTTGAACGGCAAGTGCAACATCATTACTGATAATCTCCCAATTGTACTATAAGAACCCTGTTGTCAATCCATCAGGGCCCAGAGACTTTTCACTCTTCATAGAAAACATGGTAGCTTTTATTTCATCCCTTGTTACAGGAAGACATAAAGGGTTTAGTTGATCTGTGGTGAGCTTATGAAGTAGTAGTTAATTGTGGGTTCTGTTTTTTGTGAGATTATAAAACATATTACAGCATTTATGCTAACCGTTGAGATGGACGTGTATGGTGTAGATTGTCTTGTGTACGAGGACTGCCATTGTCAATGGTTTTAATTCGTCGAAATTATCAAAAAACTATTGTGGGTTTAGTTTTTTGGGATTATAAAATAGATTACCGCATTTATACAAATCCACTATTTTTGCGAATGTGAATGGGCTTCCTAACTATGGCGGCATAATGCTTTGATCTCAGAGGGAAGAGAGACTTATATTCTTGGTTTAAGAAGGTAATAGAGACGGTTGATGATGAGAACCTTGAAGCATGGACGACCCTACTATGGTTTTTATGGAAGGAAAGAAATGCTCAGCTATTTAATGGGCACAATATCCCTGAGCAGGAGATTGTGAGTAGGGAAATTGCTTTCCTTGATGAGTACCAAATGCAGCAAGCTCACGAAGAGGAGGATGGCAGCCAACAGATTGAGAAGGGATGGGTAAAACCAGCTCCAGGCAAAGTAAAAATTAACACTAATGTTGGGTTATTGGAAGGCGGTGGAGCGGGGCTGGGTGTGGTAGTGAGAGATGTAGAAGGAAAGTGTATATTTGCAGCGGTGGAGAAGGTAATAGATGCCCAGGAAGTTGAGATGACGGAAGCTCTGGCTGCGGAGCTCGGCATGCAGATGGCTCACAAATGCAACTCACAAACCCAATCCTTGAAACAGATTATCTGGTCTTGGTGAACATGTTTGATACTGAGCATTCAGTCTAGTCTGAGAATGGAGTTGTTGGTCAGAATATTCGCCATTATTTGGAAGAGTTGGGTCAGGGATCATGGAAGCATTGTCTGCGGTTGGGTAATAGTGTTGTGCACATAATGGCGCACTTAAAGACTAGATGGAATGAATGGGTGGTTTGGCTTGACTGACCTCCGATTTTTGTTATAGATCAGCTTGAGAAGGACAATGTAAACCCCAACTCTGAGTAATAAAAGTATCAGAAAGGTTTTCCATAAAAAAATAGTTAAGATTGAATAGTGAGGAAAAACTCTACCGGCCAAAAGACCGGACACTATACTAGTAATTATGTGTGAAAAATCAATTCCAAATAACTAGGATAATCTAGTGGAAGCTATTACGCCTACTATCTGTTAAGACCTGAGTTTAATACTTCTAGGTAACATCTTTTAGGACTTTGCTTCATTGACTTGTAAGTCACTGTAACTTGCACAAATAGGCCAACCGCAAAGTAATAAAGGTTGACCGAATCTACTATTTCTGTTTAGTTACGTTCAACAAACGGTCAACCTTGTACATGAAATGGTCGACCTCTTTAGCAAGCAAAGAATAAAATAGGTCGACCTCAGTCTTAAAGCGGTCGACCTTGCACATTAAATGGTCTACCTCGTTCTTAAAAGGGTTGGTCTCTATTGCATTACCTTATCAACATCGAACTCGGAATTATCTAGGGGTGGACAACGGGAAACGACTATTTGGGTATACCCATACCCGTCCCATTTCTTTAGGGTTACGGGTACGCAAATACATGTAATATTTATTATGGAATGAGATTTGGGATTAAGAATTTTGATATTGGGTACCCACTGGTTATCCGCTAATACCCGTTTTGGTAGTATGGGTACCCGTAATACCCATTCTATTAATTCTATATACAATACCATAGCTCAAAGCCCAACCACATGAGCACACTACAGGTGAGTGTAACAGAGATGCGAGATGAATTCTGATCTTTCAGTGAAAGATACATGCATCCCACCACATCCGACTACCATAATGCTAGCAACACCAATGAGAAAAATGCGGATGACTGAGAGGAGAGAGGTCTAGGAATTCCATGATTTCGATTGTGTTTTTTGTTGTGAATTTTGTCAAGTCTTAAAGACAATTTGGTTTAAGTCAACTATGATCGTGGATTGATATTAAGTTGTTGTGGTTTTCTATTTTGGGAATGTGTGAACTATTGTGAGGTGTGTTTTATTGTATTTGGTGTTAGTGATTAAGCTGTTAAGAAGTTATGGTTTCTTGCTATTATAATTGTGGATAGAATTTGTTGGTTTCTATCGTAATTTTTTAGACCAAACAAAGTACAGACATCGACAGACATAAGCAAAAAATCCAAAGGTAGCATAATTATTTTACTGTAAGCGGTCGACCGCAAAATCAACATTTTCCTTTACGTTTCACTTCAAGAGGGATGGATTGATGTTTTGTCGACTCTTCTTCTATCTGGTTGACCTCTTGCTGGAGATGGTCAGCCTCATTGTAGACATGGTAATGACCATTTTGGTAATGACTACCCTGAAGTGGTCGCCTTTTTTTTTACGGTCCACCATTTTGTCTATGACTAAATTGAAAGGTCGGCCTCTTTCTTATTATGGTAAACCATTTATTTTATATTGTCTTAAATCGGTCTACCAATTTTTTGTGGTGGTCGATCATTTTCGTAATGACTACCTTAAAATGATCGCCTATTATATGTTAATGGTCAACCGTAGTTTCTATCAGAATAACCACAATAGTGTAACCGGTCAACCGAATGAGCACATAGGTCGACCAAATTGTGCAAGTCACATTGCCTTGCATATCGGTGTATCCAATCTTTTTACAATATATATCAAAATTAATTACATCTGATAGAGCAAGTTTTTAAAAAAATTGAAAATCAGAAGATGGCAAGATGAGTTAGGGATTTCCGGATTTGTGAGAATGGAAAGTGCATTTTGGACCTCCCACAAAGCCAAATTTCCTTTTCTACCCCATTTATTATGGATCATCACATTTATTTCTCCTTATGGATAAGATTTCAATTTATACACATCCGGTAATGAAGTTTTACATAACTTTAGTTATACCGTAAACCATCTATAAATACATGTATTTTCAATTCTATAAAGTAATAGTTGTCCAATTATTCATCAAGAAATTTACAATATAACTAGAATAATTTAGAAAAATATGAGTCTATAATTATTTGATTCTTCTTGAAGTTCAAGTCTAGTAGTTCATCTTGAACTTTTCTCATTGCATTCAAAATCTTCAGTGTTGTCTTCTTTAACTGTAATTAGGGATGACAATTTGAACTCGCCCTGCCGGGTATTACCCGACCCGTTCTTGACCCATTATATCGCAATTTCTTATAGTATCTATTCATATTTTGGTTTTTTTCAACTAGTTAGTCTTGGTCTTTCCAATAGTTAGACTCAATTACCCATTCTATTATCACTATTTTTCATTCATAATAAAGCGTTTGTCCGTTCATTTTATTGTAAAAAGTAAAATTTTGCGTGTATTATTTTCAAATAACATATATAAGTGGGTCGACCCGCCTCACCCCTCCTCATTGCCATCTAACTGTAACAAGTAGTTTTGAAAAATCTTAAGGGGTTGGTCTAGTCTAATGATAATATGGGGATGATAACATCTACCACACCTTAGATTTTGAACCTTAGGAGTTGGAAGTTGGAACCCACAATAAACGAAAAAGTAATAATAAAACTAACACCATGCATAGGTTTTAATTTATATACTATAAATTAATAATTTTCACATTCCAACTATTTTGATTTAGAGAGGTTTTACCATACAACGAAATACCTTTCTCTGGCTAAGATCAAAGTCATACAACGAAAGCAAATCCTAATACAATGATTCAACAAAGCAAACCCAACCACTACGGCCCATTAAAAAAAAAAACTTATTTCCAGACAAATCAGATTTCAGAGGTTTCCCATGATTTATAACAACAAAAGCTTTGTCGCTTTTGTGGTAATGGTTTTGCTTGGAAACCGTCCCCAAAAAATGCAAAATAGGTGGTGGATACTAGGAGGGGTTGCCATTGTCCTGAAGTGGAGCACCAAGTAGAGTAGAGGCCTCGTCTTGCAGTACTTTCCACGCTGCAGCTATATGTCTCCTTTCCGTCAATGGTGCTCCTACCGCAAAACGCAATGTGTACATCCCTGATAAGGCCTGCAATTGCAGTAATGTATGTCATCATCTCATTCAATCAACTGATGGTGATATAGTTGCTCATAGGGGTGTTCAAACGGTGTGGTTACCATGGTAACCGTTTTAATCAGTACTATTTGGATAATTTGGTTTGGTTAATTTGGATAATTGATTTGGTTAAAGTTATTAGCTTGTTTGGTTTAGGTGGTTTGGTTTGGTTTCAGACACTCCTAACCAGCCAAACCAAATTAACCAGATAAATAATTATTAGTTATATATCTAATATATACACATACTTAATACTTTGAATAACCACTCAAGAGTTAAACGTTCATCCTTTTAGACTCATAAAATATAAAGCTTGATATTGTTCCTATAATGTATATTTGTATATGTAGAGTATAGACCACAACATATGACCGCCTAATTTAGATAAATCTCATACATTATGTTGGATGAAAATTTAAAAGCAAGGTCCTTTTCAGCCTATGAAAATTGCTAAAAGACTAAGTCCATTCAAACAAACACAACAATTCATTAATCCATACCATTGTGATAAATTTTTGTTAGGTGAATACTTTTATACTAACCGTAGGATAATTGTCTTAGTTGCATGTATTTATGTTAAGGGTCAACTATAACTATGTGTTGATTGTTATGTTTTATTCATTATATAAATTGTGAATTGATAAATTAACCGAAAATTTTCTCACTTGATGATAATATGATTTTATATTGGTTAATCTGGTTAACCAATTAACCAAACCGATTAAACTTTAGTTTGGTTAATTTGGTTGTTGTATTAGTTTGGACGTTTTGGTTATGATATTGCATTCCATGGTTAATGAAATTTAGGCTTATTTCGTTTGGTAATAACCATGGTAACCATTTGAACACCCCTAGTTGCTCAACTGATAGAATTAACTGTGCTGCAGCAGGAAGGATCTAACGTTCTTACAGTGTGGGAAATAAAAAGTTTCCCGGTTGAATTCACAGCTTCCAGCAGGACCTGGTTCAGTTTGTTGCTCCTGCAAACTTCATTGTCACCAACAGGAGGTAGGAGGCGAAAGCAGACTAGTGCAAATAGACGTGGGGCAACAACCTGCAGGGTTCGCACACATAGCCCACAGAAAATGATCGAAATGATTCAAAAGATATCTGCTGGTGTCGAAATGAAGGAAAGGAATGGCCTTTACCTCAAATCTAGAGTCTTGGCCAACACACTCTTCAAAGTATTTTGCCAGCTCGATATGATTTCTGAGGTAGTGCTGTAGATTTTCCACACCGTATAACCGTAGTACCATCCATAGTTTCAATGACCTAATGATAAGCGTTGGTGTAAGAACTAAATTTATAAGGTTAGGTGTCAAACCCTTTGTATTCGTGTTTCAATGACCAACCATTATAAAGCATTATAAATTTGTAGGAGCCATAAGTTATGTAAGGAAAACCTGAACCGACGTCCAAGAGGAATTTGCCAGTCTTTGTAATCAACCACCAAGTTTGCTTGTGAGGCCTGCAATGATAAAGACTTGTAAATTTACCAACTTCGCAATAGATATGATAAGAGGGGAAAACATGATGAACGGTTGTCTATAAGCAGCATTACCACCAACTTCACACAACTTCGACGAGAGATGCCTAAACCGCAGTTTGATAAACATTAATATGTTCAAATCGATCTCTCGATCACGAAACCACTAACCATGATACAATTATTGACAATGGAAAAAAGTGGTATCTAGCAGGTAAATAGACAAAATATTTACCTTGTTCTTCAGAAATTCTGGATTTGTGGAGAGGGACTGGATGAGAGCATTTCTATCCTGGTATCATCATACATTAACAAAGCAATAAGTTAGTAATATCCATGTAAACTGAAACGGTAACCAACTAACCATGCAACTAGAGACAAGCATATACAAGAAAAGTTGGCAATAGACCAAAGTGGTCCAATGCAAAGTCTCAGTAGTCAGACTTAATTCCACCTACTGTTAACTTGAGGAGAGTGTAGCATCAGGAAAACTATGACTATAGAACTCTAGCAGGTATCTATCTGATTATGGCACATGCCAGAGTAATGAATAGGAATTTCCTAGAAAAATTCTAGCTTCTATTTAGAAGAACAAAGGGAAACTGAACCTATGGAGTACCATGATGTCAATAATAGTTGAAGTTCTCTTCTTTTAAGCATTGAGACTGCTACAAGAAATGCAGTCTCAGTGATACAATTCCCAATGGAAGGAATCTCTTCCCCCCCCCCCCCCCCCCCCCCCCCACCCGACACGGCTCATGTGCAGAAGGACCAAAACTATAGATTTTCCAATGCATACTATCCATAACAACATGTGATAAAGATGTTTATGAAATACCTTGACCCAAAGGGTTGAGCAGTCAAAGTTGGTTAAGAACCATTTGTGCGCATTCATGTTGAAAGAGTCTGCTTCTTCAACACCGTCAAGGTATTTGCGGTATTCCGGACATATGCAAGCACTTCCCGCGTATGCAGCATCCACATGAAACCACATGTCATTACTCTGTCCACGAGATAATAGTAAGCTGAGTCATAAGAATGCATTATGAAGTTCATTGGTAATCTTGAGAATGACATTGATAGGGAACAAGGGTAAGAACTGAGAACAAATTTTGCTTTGTTCCTGGACTATTAAGGAAGAGAAAGGACAATAATGACAAAGTTCTGGCAAACACCAAGTTTACATGCTTGTTTCTGCATTCTTTTCGCCTGTTTCTATTCAGTCTTACTGGATGGTTGCAATCTGAGTAGTCAGAATTGTTATATAATCCAGTACTTGCAAAAAACTTGTGGAATTTATGAAATATAAAAGTTATAACTGACCTTGGCGATCTTGCCCAGAGAATACAAGGGATCAACAGTTGCTGATGAAGTAGTGCCAACCTGTAGACACATGCAAAGGTTATCTGGTAGAAATTACGGTCAACATACCACTGATAAGCAACTAGTTGTGTTAATGCACTGCAGCATTAGTGTCAATACCAATTCAACTAAAGATGTGTAGCATCTCAATAGCAAACATACAAAATAATAACTGGTTTCAATTCTAGACTTTTTCTTGAGGGTGAAACCTATCAATAGCATTCCAGTCAAGTATCCTAGTGTTAACTTCTATTGTGTAGAACGGGGAAAATATAAAAAGTTCACTGCTACATGATATCTAGTGGGTTTTAAGTTCCAAAATGCAGAATAGAAGTAAAATCCTCTTCCTAGTTGCTTCTAGTCTACTTCCACCAAACAGCAAGAGCTCAGCACGACGAGTTTATCACCAAATCATGAGGAATATTAAAATGATTTGGTAGTCTTGGTGTGTCCAAAGAAGTCACTCCAACTACTGAACATAGAACCTACAACTTCCAATTTCTTTCCATTTTGTATATGGAAACCCAGCAAAAGGTAATCACAAAATTCCCACCAACTAGTTTGCTGAAGCAAAATAGGAACAGCCTTGACATGATGAAATAACTATCAATTAAAAGCAAAGGCAGGTTCAGTCTCTTACAGTTCCACAAAGGAAGAAGGGGATCAATCCTATAGAAATGTCATGTGAAATTGCTTCACTAACAATTTCCGGAGGAAGAGCATAATTTGTTGAGGAGTCTGTTTTCAGCAGCCGGCAATTTTCAGGATGAACTCCACCTATCTGCCATAAACAGAAGAGTACAAGGAAATAGAGAAAATCAACAAACTTATCCAAAAGCGTATCATGTAACTAGTAATCATCGATTAACCAGTATATGCATAAACAAAGCAGAAAATGTTTAAAAAAGACAAGAGAACTGGCCCCAATATACCACACTAATATATGCTACAAGCTAGTGCATTAGATCACACAAAGAATACAAGCTAAGAATATTTCAGATAACAAGGATGGGTGTCTATTATATCAGACACCAGAAGCTAGCAGAGGGATGTGGCGAATTCAGCATATATGATAACACTAATAAGACTTTTGAATAGTATTATGGGTGGAATCACGAATGGCAACGCGTAAGCAAGAAATACCTGGCAGGCTTTCTGTAATGCAGAGTGTGTTTGATCAGATCCATAAACAACTAGCTTGCCAAGAGCACTTTTCCCAACCCTCCTCAACGTCTTATCACGAGCAGCCAAGAGTACAACCAGAACAGCTTCACTTGCAGTTCCTTGTATCACTCCGCCACCATGTCCTGTTAAAATGAGTTACCAATCTTCAGAAACTTGGTTGATCTTTGTTCCCATCTTACCATCAAAATTCTGATAAAGTTTAACCTGTTTATCTTCTGTTTACAACATAAAATGATCAATTGCAACTGTTTCCCAAGTCCATGTTTCCAACATTATGTTACTTTCGGTCAATGTACAGTACCAAAATCCTAGTATGTTACATATCTAAAATTGTTTGGACCAAACATTGAAATCAAACCTCTCCAAGTTCATCAAACAAAAAAGTCTTGCTTGTCAGACAGACATCCAAATCAATGAACCATAAGACATGTCAGAACTGGATGTGGCCACCTCCACCTCCAGCAATATCAAAGACCAAGCTATGCATTCAATAGCTTTGACATGAACATTCACAAAGTGAACAAGAGAATCAGAAAGTCTAGGACAGCAGAACAGTTACCTGGCGAGAGGAATTCCTGCGGTAGTTTAAGCAATTTGCCAAGCCAATCAAGCACTATCATCTCGAGCTCCGTGGCAGCAGGAGAAGTTATCCAGCTGAAACCCACCATGTTTATGGCAGCACTCAGCATTTCTCCCAAGAATCCCGCAACACTACTGTTTGAAGGATAATAAGCATAGAAATTTGGACTTTGCCAATGAGTCACCCCTGGCAGTATCTTCGATTGAACATCTACAATCAAATGAAAACCCCACAAAATATAAGTTCAAAAGGAAACAAAAGAGTAACCAACAAAACACTGAATTCTGTTAGCATTCATATTATATACAGATCATACCATCAAGGACATTCTGCAATGATTCAGGTCGATTTGGTGCAGCATCAGGTAGCAGCTTCCGGAGATAACCAGGCTGCAGTTAAAGATGAGCAATCATTCAATGAACCCAATACTCAAAAGTGCAACAAGAAACAAGAAAAAAAAATGGAGCGCATCCTTGGAGCAGCAAACCTCGACTTGGCTGAGGACAGGGTAATTCTCAATATTCTTGTAGTAGTCAGCAATAAAATCGACCATCTGGTGTCCATACTCTCTCAGTTGCTCTGAGTCCATCGGCTTCAACCCTCCTCCTCCTTCCCCGTCCCTGTGAAGAATCCAAAACCGGAATGAGAAAAAAACGAGCGAAACCCCAGTAAACCCACCTCCATTTCTGGTGAAATAACAGAACAGAAGCACTGAGACTTCACATTATTGTCTCGCTCTCTTTCCCCACTATTTGATGAGCGGAGAGTCGATGCAGAGTGGGCTTAATGTCAGTGCGGAAGACAAGAGGAGTGGATGGAGGGTCACTAAATAGCAGCGAGAGAAGAGCTATCCTGCATTGCAGTGGACGGCTAATTGGCTACCAAATCGTCGGGAATAACGAACCCGACGAGGAAGTGATGACAAGGAAACAAGGGCGGACGGAGGCTGCCGAGACCAGACGGAAACGACAACATTTGGTTCGGCACGGGTCGACCGGAAGAAAAAAAGTGACGACGTGGTCGATGAGTACCCATTCACAAACTTGACGCTAGTAATCGTAAAGATCCATATTGGGAGCAACAATGAACAAACCCGTCAACTACCCACTCAATAACAAACCGAAGCAGACGATGATTTTCATTTTTCTTCCATTAGACTATCCTCAAAGCCAAGCTAAAAAGGCCAAATGAGGTAAGATACGATACCTACTCCAATTAGATGCAAAAATGCTTTAAAAAATGAAAAAAAAAAAACTTTAAACCAAATTAGGCTGGGAAACGAATAAAATCGCAAGCAAAAAACCAAATTCCACCACATTAAGCGACGGACAAACGCGGGCACTAATCTCCACCTTTTAATTATAGGGGTGGGAAACGGTAGGTAGGGGTGGGCATTTGGTCGGTTCGGTTTCGATCGAATCGAAATTATGAATACTGGGTTTCCGAATTCTTCCAAACCTCTAATCGAATTCGAACCGAATTATAATTCGGTTCGGTTTGGCTTTCTTCACACAAAATCAAATTTGTGAAGCTACTTGTATCTTCTCACTTTTAAATTATTTTTCACCCCTAATATGAACAATAAATATGTAATTATATCCATCATCAATGATAAAATCAAACTTTTCAACACATAAGTCATAAAACATTTCAAATATTTAGGTCTAAAAACAACTACAGACATAAAAGTCTACCATTTGGAGCTTGCAATTATAGTATTTTGGTTTTTCGGTCGGAAATTCGAAAATTCGGTTCGGTTGAAAGAACCATGTTTTACGAACTATCCATATTTTCCTTTCGAATTCCGAACCGAATATCATTCATTCAGTTTCGGCCCGGTTTAATTTGGTTTCGATTTACCGAACCGGTTGCCCACCCCTAGAAAACGGTGCGGTTGTGGTTAACTACATCGCAATTTGCGGTTAACTGCAAAGTGTCCATACTAACCAAACGCGACCGCATTTGGGATGGTTAGCGGTTAACCGCTAACCGTAAAATGCAGTTAAAGGTGCACCGCAGTTACTGGCATCACCAACCGATGTAACCGCGATTGTGTGACAAATCGCGGTTAACCAAAAAAACCGTTTGGACTTTTGATGTCGACGAGCAGAGCAAATGTGGAGAGGAACTGAGGTTGACCGTCTGAGCCTCTAAGGAAATCGAGCCTGCCACTGCGGGCGGCGACATGTGTTGCGCCGCTGAGCATCGACCGCTGAACTCGAATCGAGCAGGGACGGCGGCCTAGCGAGCAGATTTTCTAATCTCTACCTCTCTGGATTTTCTAGACAAGAAGGGACGGTGGCGTGGCGGAAGAATTTTCTAGATGAGAAGAAGGGATCAAGGGACGGTGGCGCCGTGGCAGTGGGATTTTCTGGATGAGGTCGAGAAGGGACGGTGGCAGAGGGAACTAGGGTTTTGATGACTCATAATTTACACATGTTTTTGTCCACCATTTTCATACTATTTGAGCCTCATTTCACGTGTTTTAGGCCGATTTCACGCTAGGTTCTTGTTTGTGATATTTTATGTCCTAGACTCCTAGTAAGCGAAGGAAGGTTTGGGCACGAGTTGGGGGTCGATTGGACGAAGTTGGGACGTTTGACGAAAAGCTGAGGAAACCACACGACCTGACCTAAATTCCACACGGTCGTGTGACTTGGCCGTGTGGAACCCCTTTGTGCGGGCAAAGCCACATTGGCCATGTAAGGGCCCTTTTTGGCCGTGTGGGATTTGCAGAGAGTTCACATGGGCATGCAATATTTCTACACGGTCGTGCGATTATGGCCGTGTAGCGTACATTAAGTCCCTTAATCAAACGTCACGTTTTGAGACTTCACACGGGCAGCTGGGGATTCCACGTGGTCGTGTGGCCTGGCCATGTGGTCGTAAAATTCTGGGTTTTAACCCAATTTCGGGTCTTTGAAGAGTGAGACGAATTTCTAGAGCAAAAACAGAGTCCTAGAGAGAGAAAGTGCGAAGAACAAACCATAAAGGTGATTTTGGAGCGAGGTTTCATCAATCAAGTTTGGATTTCATCCTTGAAGTGAAGATTATCATCTCAAACCAGATTCTTCCCATCATTATGAGTTTGACTGCTTTGTATTCTGTTTTCCTCTCTCTCTATGGAGTAGAACTCTCTCTCACTTGGGGATGAAGAACCCTAGTTCCATGTGTTAGGGATATTGATTGTAATGACTTTTGGATTGATATACTGTGTGATTATAATCGATTGATGCATGATTCATTGAGTCAATTGAAGCCTGATCAACTTTTCTTGATTTCTGCTGCAACCTAAGGTAGATAGAATCTGATTAGGTTGTTAGGGCTTCTTCAATCGGTAGTAGTGAATCAATTATACGAGAGTTAGTCGATTCACTGCTTTGTACTGGAATCCAATTCCAGTAGTGGAGTTCTGTGTTAATTGCCTCAACGTTCTATCCCGGTGAAGACTAATCGTCTGCCGGGTAGTCTGTCTGAGAGGGCTTGTCAGCTTAAGAGATTTCAAGCTACTGTCGGATCTTCCGCAGTTTAATCAACAGTAAATCACCCAAAGGAAATTACAACTTTGACCTAACTAAGGAGCTAGGGAGACTCATTCCCGAGTGACTCTTCCCTTGCTTAAGAACTTCGAACCACTGTGAGTCGCGATTTTTATGAGATGATCAAAATCGTATAAAAACGCTTCAGAATCGCGATTTTACCGATTATAAGCGATTTTACCGATTGTACCCATGTTTTTACCAGTTTTTGTGACTGAGCGACTTTAGTTAGAAACTGAAACGTTTTGGTGACCTGGATATGTAAAAACGTAAGTTTTTACGTTTTAATGCGCGATTTTGACTGCATTGGCTGGGATCTTGGCTACTTAGCCATTATCTTCGTTTTTTCCCATTTTTCTACACTTATTCACCTTTTTCGTACCTAATTTACATGTATCATCTAAAGCACTCTAAAATAACAACATAATCAAACTGGAATGCAATAGGGATGCAATCGACGATATTCTTCCGATTATGAACACGAATTAGCATAAAACAAACCTAAATATGAAGAGTAAATAACACCTTTTTTGGTGTTATCAAATGTTCTGGCAGCCCACTTCAGACGACCGGTTCTCAACCAAAAGCGTGTTCCAACTCATGCAACCTGCGTCCAATCTTGGACAGCTATTTGGAAGCTAGAAGTTATGGAGAAAATTTGCTACTTTATGTGGCTGGTCGCTCATAACAGGATCAGCTGCAGTGAGCAACGTGCCAACGACACCTCTCTCTCTCCCCCTTCTGCTATAGATGTTCATCACAGGTGGAAACGATGATTCACATCCTCCGGGATTGCCCCCGACAGCTTTTTTCTGGGCTCACACAGTTCCAGCCGAGCAACAACATGAATTCTTCAGCTTGCATCTGATCCGTGGCTATCAAAAAACCTGCAGAATGATGACAAGACCGTGGCTGACACGCCGTGGAATGTATTTTCCAGCATTGCTATTTGGAATTTATGGAACAGGAATGAAGGAAATTTTAAAGGTAGAGAGAAGACGCTTTCACAGCCCTCATTGACTCAAGCTATAAATATCAAAGCTAATCTTTGGTACAAAGCTTGGTTGGCACCAAAAGACAGCATGGGTCGTAGACCTGCTCTGATTCAACACGTGCCAAGAGAAATTAGCTGGAGCCCTCCTCTGCCTAGTTGGAGCAAGATAAATGTTGATGGAGTGGCCAATGGAGCGTAAGATCCCGTTGGAGCGGGCGGTGTATTTAGGGATAACCAGGGAAGATAGATCATAGGTTTTGTCTTAAAGTTGGGCGCCTGCTTAGCTGTCCAAGCTGAACATTCGGGCATCTATCATGGACTCGGTATGGCGTGGCAAAGTGGCAGCTGAACTCTGATTTTAGAAACTGAGTCACAGATGGCACTCCAACTCATCGAGATGAGGGTCAACCCCCTATAATTTTTAATAATGGCAAGCATGCCCCTTCTGTTACAAATCAACATTAATAGTGGCCAACCCTTTGGAATAAAAAAAAGCCATCAAAATGTAAATGTTCCTATGGCTAAAACTAGTGTTAGCCCCTACCTATTCCCAAGATTACACCACATTGACGGTTAATGATGTTTCGAGTCCATTGTCTTATATTAATGACAAGATTGAAAAGAAATTTGTTAAATCAACTATGAAATTTGAAATTAGCAAGGTTGTTAATCTGCGGATTGACCTGGACCCAATGATAAAAACATGTGCCACAAACTCGAGGGTTGACCCGCAACAAGGTTCTCGAGTTGGAGGTCACACGGCGTCTTTTTTCTCCTTTAGTTTGGATTTCCCTTTACCTAACCTTACCTTTGGATTTTTAAGTTCAACATTTGAATATTGATGTTATATTAGTGTGTTTGAATTTTCACTATATGTATGATTCAAGTACGATTTGTTCTTTCTCTCCAAAAAAAAAGTACGATTTGTTCTTTTGGTAACGTTATATGTTATTATTTACACGTTAGATGATATTTGATATAATAATAAATATATGAACAATATAATGAACTTTCATCATTCCAAACTAAAGCGAGTTATTAGATCATTAACTCTCAACTTACTTATTCGATTGGATCAATGTACTAAACCGGTTTGATAACCTTGGAAAATTAGTCTACCCCTCACTGAGCACTAAACGAAAAGGGATGAAAGCCCAATTAGGGGAAGAAAACTGAGATGGGCTTAGCCTGATAAACAAAATGTCGGTTTCTTGTCGAGGTGTACGCTGTTTACAAGTTATTGGATCTCTATTACCCCGCCGGTACAATTCGCCGTCCCCGTCGGTTGCGCTCTGAACCGAGCAAGCTCGCGAAGGCGGCGGCTAGCCTTTTTCTATTAAACAATCGCCTCAGAAGAAATCACACATTAACGAATTTCTTTCCGCCATGGAAGACGAAGCAGAAATCTACGACGGCGCCCGAGCTCAGTTCCCTCTCACCTTCGGCAAACAGTCCAAATCCCAAACCCCTCTCGAGCAGATCCACAACGCCACTCGCCGTTCCGCCACCGCCGCTACTGCCAGCAACGAAAGCGACAAAAAGTCTTCATCCTCCAAACCCTCGTCTGAACCCGTTTCTCCTAAACCTAGGATTGGGCCCTCACGGCCGCCGCAGTCGCTAGCGAATTCCGATTCCAACCGCGAGGAAGACGATGACGACCGGGATGTCCCCGTCGGGCCACCTCCTCCGCCACCTGGGCAGACCGTGGATGACGATGACGATGGCGAAGCTATGGTCGGACCACCGAGACCGCCGTTACGGGCTGTTGATGACAGTGATGATGATGATGGTGAGATGGTAGGACCGCCAAGACCAACTGCACCGGTGTCTGACTCGGATGAGGATGAAGATGAAGAAGAGGAGAATCAGCATCGAATTCCTACGAGCAATGAAATTGTTCTCAAGGGCCATACTAAGGTAATAATGCTGCACCAGAAGTTCGTCGTTTTCAGGGCTAAATACCTGAGTTTCATCGCTGCTGGGAGCCCTTATGGAAAGTTTCAGCCCCTTAATCTACGGATTGCTTAATGAATTTATTTATGTTGCTTGGCAGATCGTTTCAGCACTTGCAATTGATCATTCAGGGTCTAGAGTTCTTTCGGGAAGTTATGACTACACTGTCCGCATGTATGACTTTGGAGGGATGAACTCAAGTTTGCAGTCATTCCGGCAGCTAGAACCATCTGAAGGTCATCAAGTTCGTCACATAAGTTGGAGTCCTAGTGCTGACAAATTTTTATGCGTCACTGGTTCTGCTCAGGCTAAGGTACGCGGGGATTTTTTTCTTCCCCCATTCATATTTCTTTGCTTGGAAGGTAGAAGAACTTAAGGCCAGAACTGATGTATGCTCCGATTTCCTTGCTGTTTCAGATATATGATCGAGATGGACTTACTTTAGGCGAGTTTGTAAAAGGGGACATGTACATTCGCGATTTGAAGAATACCAAGGGTCATATTACTGGGTTGACTTGTGGCGAATGGCATCCCAAAGCAAGGGAGACAGTTTTGACATCATCAGAGGATGGATCTCTGCGTATATGGGATATAAATGATTTCAAAAGTCAGAAGCAGGTTGGTTATTTTATAGTCTCCGGAGGCTACCTCATGATCTGCTTGCCCTCTTGCTTTGTCCAGTTTCATGTGTGCTTCCGTACACTTCAGACGGTCAATATATCTTTTGTTTTCTGTATAGGGACTTCCAGGATTTTCCACATAGCAACCCACAGATGCATGTGAGAACTACCTGATAGTTTGTGGCTTGATTCTTAAGAGTGACTAGTGCTTGTCCTTAAGTTCAAAGCTACCACAAGTTACCCAACCTTTTAGTCAAAGATAACTTCTCTTAAGGGGCTACCAGAAAAATCCAAATGGAAGACTACCCATTTCACTTATGGAGTCTGTGGTTGAATAAATTTTATAGTCAGGATAATTTCCTCAAATGTTGAGGAGTCTGTGTTCCCTGCATTTGTAGGCAGTGTTATTCTTTACTTCCAAAATGAGTGCATATATGACTTGCAGTATGTTTGTAAGCTTTATTAGACTAATATACTTGACTCTATGCTAAAAGGTATATGTTTATATTCTCCAATAATAGGTCATCAAGCCAAAGCTTGCTAGACCTGGAAGGACTCCAGTGACCACTTGCACTTGGGACCGTGAAGGGAAGTACATCGCTGGAGGGGTTGGAGATGGTTCTATACAGGTTCGCCCTCAATCCCTCACGCCCCTTCTTTTGATATTAATGAACTGGCAAACAATGTTTGGTAGATAAATTTTTAATGCATAAAATTGTTCTTATTGTTTCTGTTCTACTTCTTCTCACCTGTAAACTCCTATCCGTCTATTGTTCTCATTATTATTATTCTGAATTCATACAGGTATGGACTCTCAAGCCTGGATGGGGAAGCAGACCAGATGTGCACATAGAGAAGGCTCATTCTGATGAGATCACTGGGATTAAGTTCTCCAGTGATGGAAGAATTTTACTCTCCAGAAGTTTTGATGGTTCATTAAAGGTGGTGATAGAACTTTTTCTTCAATTTCTTCAATTCTTTTTTGTTGGAAAGTTTCAGAATATTTACCACCCCTTCTTCTCATATATTTAATTTATTTTTCAAAATGCTTCTCTAGGTTTGGGATTTGCGGAAAACGAAAGAGGCTCTCAAGGCATTTGAGGATCTTCCTAATAATTATTCTCAGACTAATGTTGCTTTAAGCCCTGACGAGCAGCTAATTTTGACCGGAACGTCTGTTGAAAGGGAGAGCCCAACTGGAGGTTTGTTGTGCTTTTTTGATCGTTCAAAACTCGAACTTGTTTCGAAAATTGGTGTCTCCCCAAACAGTGTTGTGCAATGTGCTTGGCACCCTAAGCTTAATCAGGTGAGTCCAAACTGCCGAATAATTAGATTTTGTATGGGCTACTGCCTACTTGTCTAATGTAATCGTCTTTCTCACGGCCATCATCATGTTAGTTTGAGAGATATATTTGCTTCACTAGCTGTAAATTCATATTATGCACATGAATCATTGCCTAGAAAATTAAGTATGCTAATCTCTTCTTGTTTCTTTATTTATTTAAAGATTTTTGCAACGACTGGAGATAAAGGCCAAGGCGGAACTCACATCCTTTATGATCCAACCCTGAGTGAGAGAGGAGCTCTGCTCTGTGTTGCTCGTGCTCCGAGGAAAAAATCGGTGGATGATCTTGAGATTCAGCCTGTTATCCATAATCCTCATGCACTGCCCTTATTTAGAGATGCACCAAGCCGCAAGCGTCAGCGCGAGAAGATACTGAAAGATCCCCTCAAGTCTCATAAGCCTGATCTTCCCATGACTGGGCCAGGACATGGTGGGAGAATTGGCTCAAGTAAAGGAAGCATGCTGACTCAGTATCTGATGAAGGTAATATTTCTACTACTACCCATGTCTTTGTTGTCTGTCCAACTTTTTCCTTTTTTCCCAAGCCGACGACTGCCCATTCCGACCAGTTACTGAATCTGCCGAGTGTTTGCATTAACTTGCAGAAAGGTGGAATGCTCAAGGAGACATGGATGGAGGAAGATCCTAGGGAAGCCATACTCAAATACGCTGATGTTGCAGCTAAGGATCCGAAGTACATAGCTCCTGCATATGCAGACACCCAACCTGAACCAGTATTTGCCGAGTCGGATTCTGAAGATGAAGAAAAGCGCTGACCGCGCATTAGTGGTCCTTTACCTGCTTTGCTAACAGGCGATACAGAACACAGTGGTACACTTTTCTTTGCTCACAACTCCTTTTCTACGTCTGCAATATATGCTGACAGCGGTTATTCGACTTTCCATTATTACGATTTGCAGATGGATCAACTTGGAATGTTGCACGACCTGAAGGTGTTGTAGAAGCTAACTGAATCCCAGGGTTCCAGACTCAGACGTAGCTTCTATACCTATACCATTATCAAGAGAGTCTGATGCTACACCATATGGCCGCTTCCATTGTCCAATGTTGTTGTCCATTCCCCGCCGCCTCTTCCGTCTTGTAGAATTCACAACTTTGTAAATTTTTCGACTCGGATTAAATTAGCACTGTATTTTTGTTTGTGTACTCCCTGCCCTGGAGCTATTAAATACTACACTAAAATGCGAAGCTAGTCTCATGTAGTTTTATTATCTGAACCGTGATAGGATCGACCTCGGCACATTGGTGGGTTTGTTTGTTAACTTGTAATTTGTTTCATGTGGCTGTGGCGAGGGTGTTCATCTTGGTAGGCTAGGGGTGTTCAAATGGTGTGTTATCATGGTAACCGTTTTAACAGGTAGTATTTGGATAATTGATTTGGTTTGATTAAAATTTTTAGCTTGTTAGGTTTAGGAGATTTGGTTTGATTTCAAACACTCTAAGTCCTAAATACTCAAACCAAATTAACCAATTAAGTAATTATCCATAAATCAAATATATATTATATGCACATGTTTAATACTTGGTATAACCACTCAAGAGCTAAACATTCCTTCCTTTTAGGCCCATCAACAATAAAGCTCATTATTGTTTCATTACTGTATATTTGTATTTGTAGAGTGTAGACCATGATATATGAACGCTCAATTTAGATGAAAACTCATACAATATATTAGTTGTATGTATTTCTGTAAGAGGTAACTATAACTTTGTGTTCAATGTAGTGTTTTATTCATCATATAAATTGTGAATTGATGCACTAATCGAAAATTTTCTCACTTAATGATAATGTGATGTTATATTGGTTAATCTGATTAACCAATTAACCAAACTGATTAAACTTTAGTTTGGTTAATTTGGTTGTTGTATTAGTTTGGACGGTTTGGTTATGATATTGTATTTCGCGGTTAATAGAGTTCTGACTTGTTTGGTTTGGTAATTACCATGATAACCATTTGAACACCCATAAATGTGACAAGGAAAAACAAATTTTTACCAAAAAACAAATTTTGAAGAAAACGAAGGTGCCTTAAGCGGAACCTGAAAATAAAGACATGTTTAAATGAAAATTATTTGTTTGCCTTTTGAATCTGAACAAACAAAAGTTGAAGACTAAATGATTAAGTAAAAGCATTAAAATTTAAAAATGAAAAGAGATAAAAGATACAAAATCCCTATCTACAACGTCAGAATAAATTACAAGTTTGGTCACTAGATTTACTAAAAACTAAAAAGGTTCACTTTTGGTCAATATAAATATTTAACTACAATCGTGGTCAATGAAATTAGTTCAACAGTTCAAATTTGGTCACTTTTTGTCCAACTCTGTTAACTTTGTATGATGTGGCAGTCAACTCTCATAATTGACCGTTAAATAAGTGACGTGAGAGTTAAAAAATAATAAAAAAATAATTTTTTACCATTTCCACCTCATCTTTACACGTATATGTACCCGTACGTATTTTATCCGACACCGTTCCTTCTTTTCTTCTTCTCCACTTTGAATCCTTCTGAGATAAAGATTGCAGATCCTTCTTCTGCTCCCCTTCTTGCTACCAAGTTAATCCCCACCCAGGACTTTGAATCCTTCTGAGATAAAGATTGCAAATCCTTCACCTGGAGCCCTTAATTCAATCATAGTTAGTAAATACTCCGTTTAATACACGCCCTTAATTCAATCATAGTTAGTAAATACTCCGTTTAATACACGCGTATATGTACCCTTATGTATTTTATCCGTTTAAAACTTCCGTATCCATATTATTGTCAAGCCATTTAATTTTCCCTCGTTCATTTGATGGCTCCCGTACTAAACACGTATAACACGTTTAATATCCGTATTTAATGAATTAAATTATTAACTTTACTATTATTTATATATTTTAAAAATAATTAATTTTATATATTTATCACTATTAACGTACTATTAAATATAATATTAGCTTAGAAACAACGTAAAATACTCGTACGTATTTTATACATAACTTTCCCGTACCGTATTTTAGTAACTATATTTCCACAAGCACCTTTGCATACCCTAGACGCCCACCTAACATTGTAGTTTGATCCACATCCAGAGGTACGCCTAACCAGCTAGCCATACGACTGAGACCTCAAATGATTTAAGTAGTTTGACTAATTGGTTGGATTTTACAAAAATTCATCGTGAGATTGGTTTAAGTAGTTTGATTTTGGTCATACTCTGTACTAACTATACCAACCAACATACCAAATTTCATTTATGATAAATGGGAACCAAATCAATTATCCAAACTAGCTCCTGACATGTGCAAGAGTAGATAAAAAACCCTAACTTTGAACAATGTATTTAGCTCGATGCACTGAATTGACTAATGTCACCTACTCATGTGTTTGTTCTTTCATAATAACATATATGTCATTACGATATGCAATGAATGTTTACGGGGACAAAAAATAATCAAGTTGCATACATAATTAGCTCATACAAGATGTACATGCTGTAGAGTTATGGATAGGTAACAAATATTTTCTAATACTATACTTCTAGGTTGATTAGATGAACAATTTAAATATTTAGTAACCAAGGTCCAAGTGATTAGTATAAAAAAATGTTAACGTTGTTGATGTTGTGTTCCGAGGTTGGTCTAATATCAATCATCGACAAAATATTGAGAATTTCTAATGAATTAAAATAGTAAGTTAGGCTTGAGAAATCAGTATCAAATATAATATATTTTTTATAAAAAAATTGTGATATTATTTACTTTTTCGTATATTAGTAATGTATCTTTCCTTTTAACAAAAATATTAATCTTCCAGTAATATCCCATATTAATAACAAAATACCAATTAATTACTGAAAATAAATAAGCCCAAAAATTCCTAATTTGCCATGATAACTCGTCTCGTAACACTCTAACAAGTGAAACATGGACGAATATAGTGTAACAGTCGATTAGGAAACCGTTCAAAGTCTTTGACTAATTCCATTTCCACAATCCTTTGGTTAACTAACTATCCAATATAAGGCTAGCTGAGTGTACAAAAGTCCATATCACAATCTAACTCTCATCTCTATTTTGAGATCCAACTCTGTGAGTAGGATATCAAAATTACAGATTAATAGAAGGATAAAAAAAAACCCTCCTTGTAAACAAATATTTACAGACAGATCATTTATCACAGTACAATATACTGCATATCTTCATGTTCATTCTTTCACTTGATAGCTAGTTTATGTACCTGGCATATCTGGAGTTACTGCTACAATGGTATACGTTACAAAAATTTCTTCCTCAAACCATCTTCAGTGCTTCTGTCGGCGCGCGCAGATTGTCAACTGATGAAGGATTCCCAGAAATTGTTGTTGGTGTGGTAAGTGGCTCTCCTGTGCTTGCGTTCGAGTCGTTAAGGAACGATAAAACTTAGAACCTACCACTCTCAAATGTTGACAGACGGCTATCTGATAGAGAAGCAAATAACTGTGTGTCTACAAGAAGCTGCAAAACCATTCATGCCACAACTGATGAGCCTTTTTTAGTTACAGGGAAGTCGACAATACAACGGGAAAGAACACTAATCGTCTTAGAAACTAACTATGTACTCTAGACTGTACACTTTTTTTGCAGAGCGTGCTTGGATTAGTTAGACATGCATGTTTAAAAAAAAGTCAAGAAAAGAGGGAGTAGAGTGACCTTAACGAATGGTCGTTCCTTGGTAGGGAAGGAATCGATAAAGCTATCCTTAAGAAGTACACAAACCTGCAAAAAACAACCAATTTTCATGTCTTGGTGGGAGAAAAAAAAGCAGAGAGATTCTGAAGAAGACTAAAAAAAAAGTCTCTACCCTGTCATAATTAGACTGCACGCTAGTTATGGAATGTGATCTCAAGTCTGCACAAAGCGACTCCAAGTAGCGCCTCATGACTCTCAAGAAGTTGTTTGCTGCGTTGCCCTGAGCATTTTTTGTCAAGCAAATTAGACAGTAATGAGATTAACTTAGCACATGTTCTCTTCAAGGCTACAACAGAGAAGCAGAGAGAAGTCATTGCAGTGTGTGATGGCCATATATTTTTTTTAAATGTTATACCTGCACTTCATTGCACTTGTACACGGGATTTTTGTTTCCTGTGCCACTTTTATGCGACAATTTAGCATGAATTGGTCGAAGTTCAGAGAAGAGCTCTCTGTGTCTAGGAAGTGAAGGCAGTTGACATGATTTCACCTGCATTTTCCCAAAAAAGGAATTGATCCAAGCAATTCATGAAGAACCATTTAATTACTTTTTCTTCGAACTCATAAGCGAAATTATTCCAAAATTACAAATTCACCAGCAGCAGGAACATCATGGCAAAAAACAAGTAACCATGAATACTATATATCTTGTTAGAATAAAGATACGTGGAACTGCGAAGGCAATGGATACCTGGTCATTGACCACATTAACGATGATGAGGTTAGAGGATTTGATCCTCACGTCAGTAGGTTGAACTTGTATACCAGCCTGAAATGGAAAAGGTAAATCTACTTTAACTATTACTCTGATATTATACCAACTAAAATGATTAATATAGTAAGCAGTTAAACTTACAATAAAAGGAACTGGAGCATCAAGAAAATCAAACATCTTATCTGGCAGAACCTGCAGAAGACCATATACAGAATTAGCTGAGACACCAAGCAATATCAGACTTCTAAGTTCATGTTCTTGTGTTCCATACAGTTTAAAACTAAAAAAAATGTCCATTGAATATTTGATCTTTGTATACATCAAGATATAGCTATCGCAGACAAAATGACACCTTTTAAGATGTTAATATGATCTTAAACTTGATGAACTTGCTTTAATGTAAGGATGAAAGGTGAAGTTCATGAAAATATGGCTAAAGCTAGTGCTCAGAGGCAGTACAGCGTACCGGAAGGAATAAACTTTGCCATTGAAATGGACGAATCAATGGTACCAGAGATAACACAACAGCAGATAGAACGCCCTGCATTCAGTGAACTTTGAGTAGGATGAAAAATTCAAAGTCATAAAGCAAACCATCATATGAACAAGATTCTTAGTCACTCAGAGTTTAGAGAGGCTAGATAAACTAAGGATTTGTTGGACCTGTGATTTCAAATGTTCCAATGCATGATTTCAGTTGATATATGCTTTTTTTATACTGAACTATTCTGAAATTTCAAACCGAATTGCATGAAAAAAATTCGAGTTCTTTTTTCCTTGTTTTATCCTTATTCTTTTTTCATTATATCAACTGTATTGCGAAAAATATCACTAGCCTCTAGAAGTAAAGTATGTTAGTTCACGTTGACAATTTCCAAATGGTGCATAGTTCAGTCAATTGATACTATCAAATTATTGTACATGTGTGCATTCTCAAAATATATGAACTCTAACAAATCACATATTCCAAAACACATACGATACATATAAAGTGTTCACATGCTCGGGAGTTCTCATGTACTATAAGATCACATTATCAACTCACCAGGTTTGGGGACATTACCACTATCTGTTTTTCAAGCAAAACTCCTGCAAACAGAGCCAAGATCTGAAAAGAAAGTTATCACTACATCAGGCTAATGAGACCAAGGCAACGGAGAGAGGAGCAATAATGCTTGCTAAGATAAAGGAGGAATTTCTTTTTTTTTACCAAAGATAAAGGAGGAATTTCAATATATGATAACACATAAAAAAATTCATGCACTCTCAGGAAGAACATTTAAAATAGGGGTGTAATTGTCAATGAAGCATGACTGGTCACTGCTATTTATTACAAAGGGGTTAGAAAGTAAGTAATTGTATCATATCTGTATTTTTAAGTGGTAAAGAGTATAGTGACATTTATCACATAGCAGTGCACCCAACAGTAAAATAAATGAAATTGTTGATAGCGTCACAGACAATATGCAAGTCTTAGAAATGATGCAGAAAAAAAGCCTATATATATTAACCTTCACAACATGTTTCAAGCCAATTAGATTTGGAGAAGGACATTACACTCTCTAGCGACAAAACACGGCAAAGAGTTGCAGTTGTCCATACTGATAGAGCAAAAGCTTCCTCCGTGACAGCTAATTTTGCATTGACATTTCCCTAGGTTTAACATTCAAGTAAGTAAATATGTAGTAGTGAAACATTATTAACAAACAAAAAAGAAAGGCACATAAATACCCCAACAACATTAACTGCATCTTCAAAATTTCTAGAAAAGGCAAGCTCCGATACATGAGGTCGGTTATATTCAACAGCAGGTAAATGGTCAGTAGGTTGAAAAACAATTTTGCCTCCACGTTTGGGAACATCCATAGCATGGTACCTACAAATGATCAGCAACAAATCATTTTTGTTCTCCTACCCCAGCGGATAGAATCAACCAGAGAAGGAGTAGTTAGTAATCAAACTAATAGGATGTACTTCATAAACAAGGGAGACGCGGTATATAAAACTAACCTTTGCCCAGTCCACAATTAGATCATTCTCAAATTCTTTGCGCTGATTGGCAAAATGTTCATCTTCATCATCCTCATACGTCATGCTTCTTACTGGACTGCCAAGACAACATTTTTTATAACTGATATGTACTGTTGCAACTTGAAAAATTATGCAATCATGAAAAAATGAAGAATTGTCATCTAGTAGAATATAAAAACAACCAGATATAATAAACATAAGCCTCAAGGGAACCACACATTTAGAATCCATAAACCTGTTTTTTTTAATTGAATATAATGGGGGGAAATTTATGATACTGCAAATATAGTACCTGAAAAGGGCATCAAAACTTAAATTACGCTCCATCTCGGGGCTTCTTGAGCAGGAAAACGGCATCAAAACATCTGGAGAAGCATGATCATTATCATAGCTTCCATATATTACTCGCTCATAAGCATCTGAGCGGGCTTCTGAGGACTCCGAACAACCATCATCAAATGAATTGTTGAGATTTTTGTTGCCATCATCCTTTTCACTCTCCCTTGTTTGACTGAAATCAGAAGCCTCACTAGCAGCTACACTCTCGGGGGAATGAGGTTCTTCTGATGTCCTTTGTGACGAATTATCATCATCTAATGCAAGTCCTGCAGCTGCAGCAGTAAGGGCCAGAGCACTTTCAACTGGTATGGCGAATGACATCCAGTCCATGTCATCCACCTGCTCCTGGTAAGTAATGCCCCCATTAATTTGAGAAGATTGTCTAGTGAATGATGGGACACAACTATTGAAGGATATTTCATTGAGAAATTGTGTTATCCTATTCAGACGCTCCTGTGCTATGATGCTGCAATCATATTACGTCATGTTAGCTAAAAATAATATAAACATAAAAAGAATCCAATATCTTCACTACAGTTGAGCCAACAAGAGAAACACAAGCAAACCTGTTAAGCATCTCATAGTGTAGCTCAAAGAAAGGCACTTTGGTTAACAGACAGTAACAACGAGGTGCAGACACCAAAAAACGGCCGCAGTGTCTAGATGAAGAAAGAGGCGATGAGAAGCCTAAGATACCAAGTGGCCTCTGCACAAACTCTGTTGTGTGCAAGCACACACCATATAGCGTGTCACTGTCAGCTACCTGACCAATGGTACATAGATACTCTTAGAATTTTTTACTGAAAGAAAATCATTTTGTCCTTTTCAAAACCAAGCAAACTGGTACTAAAAATGGCAAACTTGAACTAAGTAGTTATTGAGTCATATTTGGTGGATACCATGAGCAGCCTGTATAGTCATTCTCAAAAGCATGTATGCTAGACTTAAATAACCATGTTACGGTAGTCATCAAAAGGACTTAATGAAGTATGTTAGGCAGATGAGAATATCCGATAGACATCATAATTCACATGCACAAACAGTGAAAAGGAAGACACAAGGACAAATTGTGTGGCAGATATAAATCCACAGCAAACACCTTGAGCCAAAAATAAGATGTGAAGCACCAAGGGTCAGGAAACATACCTTTAGAGAAAATACAAATGATGAATCATCTCTTCCCAATTGACCCTGCACAAAATGTGTTTACAAAAAAATTTAAAGGTTACTTCACCACCAAAATGAGTAAGTAACAACATACAAGAGGAATATAGCTTGGCAAATTTCTCAGAATGAGAAGACAAGCATTCCATTTATGTTACCCACTCATGGACCTCTCTCATAAACATTAACCACATATGTGAGTGATAAAAATATGACTAGGAACACAATACCTGTCCATAGACAAGTTCATTTAGTTCACTAAGCGAGGGTGTCCTCTCCAATAGCCTTGGCTGCATATCAATCCATAGAAGAATCAGTGAATCATTAATTATTTCTGAATAAAAACAGAAGAATTATTGAAGTCCATATACTACATGTGACTTGGTCACAAGAAACAATGAACCTAAACCTCAGCACTAATGCAGTTGAGGACGTTGGCCTGTTTCATTACTTAATGACATGTTTCCCAGGACTCGATAGAGCTAATATAAAATTCCCTCTCTCTCTCTCTCTCTCTCTCTCTCTATATATATATATATATATATATATATATATATATATCTAACATACACTCATAGATCTGTACACACACGTACATCCAACGTTGCATTTTACATCCACGGTAGAGAAAGAGTTGGAAGATAATGAAGTTTAGGAATATGTATCAACTTGACAAAAAAAAACAACAACTTTAAGTTGAAAAGACTGCATGTTATAGCAATAACTATCACATATTTGGAGATATCGTAAGTTTATATGAGATAAATAGCAACAAACCTTAACACCAGTTGGGAAACAAAAAGCACCCAAATCTTTCACATGCATAGGTAATCTTTTTCCAGGAGGATATTTAAAGAGTAGCTGCAAGAGAAGATTCGTGTATCAGAACAAGGTAGATATCATGAGTCTATAACAAACAAGTTGCTAAGTTTGTTTCAGTGGAAAGAAAGTAACACATTGTGGCTCAATTAACCGCAAGTGCAAGTAGGGGAAACACATGTGATTTAATGGATATTACAGGCATGTGCTACTTTGTAATCTGCGATGAAAATGTGGCTTGAGCACAAGCATAAGATGTCTATTGCCTTGAATTTTTTTTCATTAAATGACAGCAACAGTGGAAGGACAATATTTTTCAATTCATAGACATTATATAAGTTTTTGCTAAATAAACTAATAAGATACCTGAGGTTCCATTTTTGGAAACTGAGGTGCTCGATTCTGTACTGCCTTAATATCCCTTGCTCCTGATCGTCTTTGTAGAGATTCCCACTTCTTCCTCTTGGCAAATGCTTCCTCCACAGGTTGGAGATTAGTATCAGGTTTGAGGCCCGTGACAATGAAGTGCTCAAATAGTGAGCTAGGCTCCTTGTAACTTGCAAGATCCTACAATTCAAATCTTGTGATTTATCAGTTCCTCCATTCCTAGAGATATTGATGTTGATGTTTCACTAATACCACTGTTCATCATTTCTCCTAAAACAACACATGCTTCTTAGAATCCATAAGAAACTGAGTCCTAAGTTCCTTAAGAAGGTTAGACTCTAACCTTCACTTCCAAAAATTGCACATTTAGAAAACCTCATCATGAGCTATACTACCTCCAAAGATTCCAAAAAGTTCCTTACTAGTATACATATAAAAAGTGGAAAGAAAAAATAAAGAGGGAAGAAAAGGGTAAGGCCTACCGTAGATTTGGAATGAAGTTGATACCATTGTCGTTTCTGGTCAGCCAAAACCTCTGGATTGAAGGTAGGGACTAATAAGTCTTGCTCACTTGAATTACCACCCCATAGCAACGCTTTTTGCATATGAACTTTAAATTTCTGAAAACTGTTGTTCCCTTTAGCATCACTAGTCAAAACTTCACTCTGACTCCGCTGGTGGTGTGAATGCGGCAGGGAAGTCGGAGTTGGAGCCTCGGCATGAGCCTTGCCGCCACCGGGGTACACACTTTGATGTTTGTTGCCAGCAACTCTAATTGCCTCCTCCGAGACGTTCTGCAAAACCACATAAGGGGAAGGCGACCAGTCCTCCTTCCGCCCGTGCTCTTGTGATTTTTCTGCTTGCAAAGTAGCCATTTTCCTCCCCTTCTTATTCAAATTATAAGAACACTTGACTCATCACCATCAATCACCATTTCAGACCCCGAAACCCTCCATTAATCTCCCACAAAAGCGAAAACCTTTGAAGTCTCTTTCCACCTTTCGACATCCAACGAAAACAAAAGTAACACCAAGAGACAAAATGTGGGTCGCCCCTTCAATGCACATAAACAATACACCTTAACGACCTGTTATTTGTTGTTGTTCTTCTTCTTCCTTTCTTTTTTACCCTTTTCAATTGGAAATGATCAAAATGAGCATAAACCCAATAAGCAAAACGACAGAAAGGTCCAGACTTTAAAGTGTCCGAATCAGGAAACTCGAACGGCTGAACCAGCAAGATCAAATAAATGAGTGGCTGAAAATAAAAAATTTGAATCATGATCACATTTCGAAGATATGGAAGAAACTAAATTAGAAGGTTAAAAAGTATGGGATAACATTAAATGACACCCTTTTCCACAAATTCAATGACCCCGAAGAAAGTTCTGCATTTTACCTAAAGAAAAGGAAGATGAAAGTTGTGCCCCTTTTGGATTATTCATGAACTCGTTACCTTGGAGCATAGGAGACATAAATCCGTTATGCTTTTTTTTCTTCTTTTGTTCCTTGTCGTTTCCTGGGGTTTGCAGGGGGATTTTGGTTCTTCTGGTGCAGGCGAAAACAATGGAAGAAAGGGAACGCTATAATTAGAAGAGAATTATGTCAATGGAAGAATTTGCAACTAGGGAGGAGGGAGCAAGTTGTTCCCCCTCTATTAATTTTCCTTTGTTGGGGTTTGTGTTGTGTTGGAGGAGGAAAAGAGTAGCAAAAGTAGCAGTAGCCTTTTTTGGTTTCTGGTTTTCTTTCTTCCAGAGAAGCATGGATAACGGAAAAGCCAACTCCTCAGGTTGTTGAGAGAAAAAGGGAGAA
The DNA here is from genome assembly GCA_946122785.1 of Linum tenue. Lineage (NCBI taxonomy): Eukaryota > Viridiplantae > Streptophyta > Magnoliopsida > Malpighiales > Linaceae > Linum > Linum tenue. Next base: position 65,766,863 of record CAMGYJ010000002.1, read on the forward strand.
GGAAATAGAGCAATCGCCAAATTTTGTGACCTAGTATTTTTTATATTTGTAATTTGTTTGTTAGCTTTAGCCGTCTCTCACATTTGACTTTGAGATTTTCCGACTTTAGACACTATTTAAGGTTTCCTCCTGGGTGCAGATGCATGGGAGTCATGCCCTTAAAATGAATCAATCTAACGTTTTTTTGTGCTTCTGAGATCTTGGACCAATGTGATTGTGGAGTCGACATGTTTCATCCTACGATTGTAATTTAAAAATAGAGAAAATACATTTGAACTGGATAGTTATAATTTTGCACTTTATTACAATAATTTCAAATTTTGAAGAAAAAAAACACAAGTATAGTCATTTCGTTAATAGTTTTAATGGGACCTTCTACAACAACTTGAGTATTATTCAAGTTAGATAATTTGAATAGATCTGAACCATTAAAATAAATAAAAATTATTTTAAGTAATTTATTAAAAAAGTAGAAAAAGAAAGAATCATTGCAGCCGGTTACACTACCGTATTTAATTGTTTTCATTTTTCTTTTCCTTTTCACATTTTAACTGTTTCTTTGTCATTTAACCTTTTCATGTTAATAATTTTTATTTATTTTACCTTTACATGTTTAAAGCAAAATTTAAATATTACCCAAAAAAAAATTAACAAATCTTATTAAGTAGAATTTTCTTAATGACTTAATATTTTACGTAACATAATGTTAATATTCATTACGTAATACTTTCATAATCACTTTAAAACTATAACGTAAAATAAACGTTTGTTATGTAAAGATTCTGAAACTACAATTATTTTTTACGTAATCGTTTAATTAGAAGTATTACGCAAGCCTTCCGTAACAACTTAACACTTTATGTAACACAATGTTAATATTCATTACGTAAAAAGGATCACCAATTTTTTTTTATTTCTGAGTGATATCAATGGAGAAAAATAGTTAAACTTACAATTCTACCCAGGATCCCTAAAAGACTCTAAAGAAGTCACCCCAAAAAATCAAAAGATTCTACCTCTAAACGAGACAAAAGCAGTGCTTTACGCGCCACTCTATGGGCAGCACTGTTGGCGGATCTAGGGACCGCCCTAAACTCTATACAAACAGACAAAGAGCTAAGGATTTGAAGACACTCTCGTAACACCGGACCACCAATCGAGTCTTCTATGATGCCTTGACGAACTTGTTTGACGACCACTTCGGAATCACCTTCGACTATCACGCGGGTCAAGGATCTTGAGGCTACGATGGAGATAGCATCTCTAAAGGCTAGAAGCTCTGCCAGGAAAGAATTGACTAATCCTTGAAGCTGCAGCCCGAACGCCAACACCACATGCCCGTCTGACCCACGGATAACAAGCCCAGATGAACACCCGGTGGCACAAACAGCAGCGTCGAAGTTGATCTTCAAAAAGTCTTCTGGCGGAGGGACCCAAGAGGTGGCAGGATGGTTTGGGAGTAGAACTGCGGGGTGGAGGAGGAAGGAGAAGATAAGAGACTCCGAGGACCTGGTTGTAGAACTGGCTGACTAGGGAACGGACATGAGGTTGGTAAAAATCGAAGGTCATTTTATTTCTAAACTTCCAGATTCTCCAAAGTAAACATATGCATTAGAGAATGTGGAATGGGGCGGTCTCAGAGACCATGACATGTCGCCACCATAGACTAAAGTTAACAGTCTGGGCGGTCTCAATAAAGTTGCTCAATCCCACTAAAGTCCACAATCTAATGGCTAGGGGGCATCTGAAGAATAAATGTTCAATACTTTCTCGATGTCTTCAGCAGACAGGGCATCGGTTAAGGCAGTTTACTCCACGAGTTTGAAGGGTCGATTTCAACTATAGTCTGAAACAGTTAGAATCCTCCCGTAACTAACGTTTTGGATAGTCAAATGCACATAAACTCATTAAAGTGATGACCATTAAAAGCTTTCTGGCGAAATCAATTGCCGGCAATGATGTATAATTACCGAATTGACTCAATTGCTGGCCAATCTGTTCTAGTATCGAATTGTTGGATGATTGCACTAATTAGGCATTGGGAGCATATTTATTTGCGGGAGCCCTTTGAATACGCCTCATTATGCTGGCGAAAGAATCTCTTTATTAGAGTTTTAAAACACTCTATCTCGTCATTAAGACGATTTGAAAGCACAATTAAGGCTTTTCCGGCGCTAGCCGTTTCTGGCCATAAAGCCTTGTAACCGACTTGAGAAAAAGTGGTTACTAAACCCAATAACTATTGTATTAAATGAGCATAAATTGCTACGTAAAATACACATCAATTGCGTATAGGTTATGGAACAATAGTGATTTCTTACGTAACAGTTAAATCGGAAATGTTATGTAAGCCTTCTGTAATAACTTAGCAATTTACTCATTACGTAAAAGGACCTTCAATTACGTAACGCTTCCGTAATGACATTTAACAACCGTTACGTAAATACACATAAATTATGCGAAGGTTACAGAATGATAGTTATTTCTTACATAACAATCAAATAAGAAGCGTTACGTAAGGAAATTTTATATTCAATAATAATCTCCGAAAGTCGCATAACTAAGAACGGAGTTTAGAACTAGGGATAGGGTGGAATTGAAGCGCAATCTCACACCTTGGAGAATGCTCTGTCAATATAGGGTAGAAGTTAGACCACAATCAAGATGGATGTTTGATTGATACAGAGACACACTAAACGCAATTGGAGTCCACCAACGACGAGAGCAAATTCACAAGCACAAGCTCGATGAACAAAGAAAATTTATATTAAAAAATAATCTATGAAATTCGTAGGTCTTTTACCCTCTATTTATGGAGGTCACAAAAACCTAAAATAAACCTTCTAAAAATAGGAAATCAAGTCCCAAACTAAGTAGGAAACATAAGAATAATTTAATAGAGAAATAAAATGCAAATTAAACTCCTAATACAGCGAAATTAACTCGACAGCGCCTATACCCTAGTCTCTCAAATTTTGTTCCCCGATCGGGGGAATGGAACCCTCTAGACCGGTGGTTCTTCTATTCATGATCCCCGGTCGGGGAATTGATGGTCGTGGGCAGGGGATCTTCGGATCACCATACAATCTTCAGACTGCTTGTTTGGTGTCCAAGAAGCTTCAGTCTTCTCATCCCACGCCTTTACGATCTTCAGCAAGACTTGCACTTTCACATCCAACTCCCAGCTTCCCTTGAATGGATCCTTATATGAACGAGTAAGCGTCCAAAGTAGGTACCTTGAAGTTGTTTCCGCACTTAGCCAAACCCAACACTTCCTTCTTCCTCGATTTCACACTACTTGGCATGCTTGGAAATTGATCTTCTCGATGGCTAACGTGCCTACATCAGTTACGTAAGACTTCTGTAATAACTTTGCAGTTTACGTAATGCAATGTTGGTATTCATTACGTAAAATAAATGTCTATTATGTAAGGCTTTCGTAATGACCTTTTACAACTGTTACGTAAGATTACCATATGTTACGTAACCGTTACGTAATGCCTATTGTATTCTTACATAATGCGACCTGTGAAACTTGCTATAGCAGGTAAAAAATTCAAGTTACCTTACTTTAAGTTACCGTTGGAAATACCTAATTTTAATTAGGGGTGGGCATCCAGTTTGGTAAAACCGAACGAAATATATCGAACCCAAACAGATACAAACCGGATCCGAATTATTGTTATTCGTTTTGGAATTCGTAAGACAAAACCCCATTTTTTGGAAACAGGGTTCTATCCAACCGAACTGACAAACCGAACAAGCTCAGAGTTACCCCTCCATCCAACTATGATGGCTTCCTCAGTGGCCTCCAACAACATCCACCGCCACTCCTCTAATGTTCATCCTCTGCTGGCAAATCTTGGGAGGGTGGAGATGGTGAATCCGAGAGAGAAGCAGTAGACCCACAATCATCTTTCATCTTCTCGTCGTCTTCCCGGACTCCATGCTCATCCTCATCTTGAACAAAATTGGCAGAATTGCAATGGAGACAGACTTGCCTCCCGGACTCCACCGACGTTGAATCTTATGATTTAGAAAAGGGTTTCTAGAGGTGGTGGTGAGATTGAGATTCATGCCTCGTCGTTTTCATTTTTCTTGAAACCCTCTTGGATTTTCCTTCGGCGCATGTTGGAGAAGAATGAATCCCAAAATCGGGTGCTCTGTGTTGTTTGCCTCCTTTGGAGGATTTGGAAAAGTCAGAATCTCGCAACCTTTGAAGGGACGCAGATGACATTCACGACCTTACACCGTCAGTTTCAGGCACAGGTATTGGAGTGGGAGTCCCGTTGGAATGTGGGTGTTCCAAGCATTGGTCAGGCTTTGCTTGTGGAGGTGCCGCAATCTGGTGAGCAGGCTTTTGCCGGGGGTCTGGGCATAGTATGTTCAGTGGATGCTGCATTCTGTGCAGGGTCTCATGCGGCGTGTGGGATGGTGTTGAGGGACTTGTCTGGTGCGGTGGTGTTGGCCAAGGGGATGTTGTTTCCAAATGTTGGTGATCCGGGTATGGCAGAGCTTTTGGCGCTTCGAGAGGTGGTGCATTGGTGTCTTCTGATGGGCAGAGATGTAGTCACATTTCAAGGGGACGCCAAGGTGGTTTTTGACAAGGTCAATGCTGGCATGGTTGCGGATGTTATGGGGGGAAATCATCTTTGAGGAAATTCGCCAAGTCAATTTTACCCTCCATGCCAGATTCCCCCAACCCATGACCTGACCCTCTTATTAACCTGCCCAAACTAAAACTCCATTTGCCCAAATGAAAACCACATTCCGACCCACCCTCCCTAGTCCATTCTTCTCCACCGCCAACAACCTCTAATCTGCGTCGTCTCCATCAAGCATCGCAACGGGATTCAACAACACCAACGCCAACCCCATCTCTGCCAGACCTTCAAGAACAGCATCTCGAATTGTATTCTGCTCAATGTCACCAAAAGGGAGAATTATAAAGCCGCGAATGTTGAGTTTTGTAGCGTTGAAGATATAAAAATCCGTTGATGGCGGAGCTGGACTACGAGTGGCTGGCAAGAGATGTGGCGGAGGAGAGGAGCGGGAATGAAGCACTAGAGAGGGTTTGCAAGAATCTGGCCAGGAAAGTGTCGGCGGACGCCGCGAAGATGGATCGGGTGAGGAGAGAGATGGAGGAGGATAGGAAGATGGCGGAGGTGCTCAGGGAAGAGAGAGTACACGAGAAGGGAATTGAGGAGCATTGGGGAATTGGGTTGGGAGGGAATGAAGAGGGAAAAGGGAACGACGGTGAAGCTCCTCCGACACCCTCACGGTGATGGGTGATTTCCAAGCGGCTGTCGGGGATCTGCCGCGTAAATGTAGGAAGCTGATTATCGACAGTAACAAGTGGTGGTGGGATGAGGTTGGTGGAGGCATCTAGGATAGAGGAATCGTTGGTGGCAATGGGGTGAAGATGATTGAGAATCCACAGATACAGCGAGGAATCAAAAGTTTCGGGTTGGGTTGGGTTAAGGGTTGAATTGTCAAATTTTAATTTTTAATTGTTACGTCACTCATTTAACGGTCAAAGTCTCAGAGTTGACTGCCACATTTGCTAAACTTAACGGTGACTAACGGAGAGTGAGCAAACGTGAAGCGTTTAACCACTTTTAGTGAGCACGAATAGAATAAAATACTTTTAATGACCAAACGTGAATTTTAAGTACTTCCAGTGACCAACCTTGCAATTTAGCGCTATAAACATATTACCACTTTCCCATGAGCACTTCTACTATGCTATAAAGCATTGGTGCTTTAATGTACAACTTAAAGTTGTACCATAACGTTAAATGTAAAAGTTCAGGTTGTACCATAAATGAATTTGTATCATTATACTATGGTACAACTTCACAACTTTAAGTTGTACCATCATATAAAGGTACAAGTTCAAGTTGTACTATAAAAGAATTTGTACAAAATGTATAGGTACAACCTGAAGTTGTACCATAACGTTAAATGTACATAATTGTACCATAAAGACGAAAACCTATAACACCAATGCTATATAACATTGTAAAATTCCTCCTTTCCATATCCCGCTCTATCTCTTTGCTCCCTCTCGTTCCCTATCTTCTTCTTACTTCCCATTCTTCCTGAATCCATTCCCTTTCTTCTTTAATCCCAATATCCTTCTCCCTTCATAATCGAGGAAAAGATCCATTCTTCATGTCGTCCATTACAGTTTCTCCCAATTAAAGTGTAATAATACAAGTTTCACAATCCCCCAATCTCCATTAGCAATCTTTTGGATTTTTTTCCAGAAAATACCACCCACAAACTAAAACATTACAAAAATACAATCCTTTTCCAAAAATCTCCATTTATACCACCTTTTGCAAGAACCGTAGCTTCCTATGGCGGTTTATATGATGACTATAGGGCGTGCCGCGGCTAATTCGAAAAATTATGCTGAATTAAAAAAAAAATCGTTACGATCAGATAACCGAGCGCAAAGTTATGTTCTCAACAAGTGTTACATATGAGTAGTAGTTTTTTCCAAGGTTTGTGAAATCGTATCGGAGGTTATACTGGAAAAGTTAACGATTGGGTATTCTGTATTAAAATCGTGATTTAATCATGGTTCAACGTAACAGTTTCCTATCGTCAAAATCGCCTACTATTTTGAGTCTGGTATCCGATATTTTCGGTAAGACCGGCCGTACGATAGTGTTTCCTAAACATTGGTATTTTTAAGTAGTTATTATATTGTAAACAAGCAGAGGTTGCTATCAATATTTTAGTTTATCTTGCAACTTCTCACTATAAATATTTGTATTCTTACTAAACATCACATTTTCCATGTTCGTGTATTTTGCTTGGTTCAATACTTAGCCATCGAAAGTCCAAGAGGGCATAGTCTTTCGAAATTTACTCAAAAAAATATATCATATGTTGGATACATTAGCTTTACGGGTTTAGCAAAATGATGTAAAGAAAAACCCATCTCCGTACATAATTAATCTGGTATTATATATATAAAGTTGGGCGGCTGGCCAAGGTTCTACACCTCAACACCATCAGCAGCTTTGTTCTTGTAGTAATCGGCGTTGCACTCGTACAATTTACAACGCTGGTACTCGCACTTGGCAGAAACAACATCCCCATGTTTCTCCATACACTGTACAAATTACAAGATGAACCAATAATACTTTTGAGTCACTAAGGAGAAATCACATCAAATGCTTACTAATATTATACGAGATAAATGAGATGTTAATACCATGATAAAGTTGGGGTTTGTTGATTCGCAAACCAGTTAGAATTAAATTCCACGCATGCATCATTATCGACCACTTGTATCATCAGAAGGTGAAGGAAACACCATACCTTGTTATAGAGGTATTGCCAATTGCCACAAGGAACACCTAGGCTTGGTGGGGCAAGCGGAAGTATTGGTTCTGGTAGAATGGTAGCCTCTGGTAACGAAATATAGGTTTCAGGATAAAATCTGCAGTAAATTACTTTAAAATTATTCTACATAACCATCGTTTTTCAACTTTGTACCCAGCAGAACCCTACCAAAGGTCAGCTGGTTGAGACGAATAAGAGTCTAGATACCCTAATCACCAAGTTGGAAATGGAACCAATGAGTAATCCACCACCAGAGAATCCAGCAGTTGCCGCAGCTTAGACCAGAGTCGCTAACCGAGAGGGTCCAAGAGCAAATCAAGTTTACCAAACTTTTCCCAAGACCCCAGATATGAAGATGCAGAGGCGCCAACAGAGAATGATTATGAGAATGATTATCATGAGTATGGAGGAAGCCCACCAGAAGCAGGGGGTTGTGATGTTGAACCGATTCGAGGGATTAAGCTCTCAATCCCATCCTTTCAACTTTCAAGGCACTAATAGTGCCTCAGCTTACCTTGACTGGGAAGAGGAAGATGATTATGTTTTTCCAGTACAATCCCTACCTAGGGCATCTAAAAGTTATTGTAGTCACCTATGAGTTTACAGATTATGCAACAGCTTGGTGAGAAAAGGTTCAACTTCCACAAAGAAGGAATCTGTAACCTGAAGTTTCTACTTGGGAAGAACTCTGAGGCTTGATACGTGATCGGTTTGTTCCTCCTTTCTATCAGAGAGATCTTCATGAAGCCTTGTAGGGAATTCGGCTAGGAGCACGATTGGTTAATGAACATTTCAAGGAGATGGAACTACTCATGATGAGAACATATGTGAGGAAGGAAAGGAAGCAAAGATTGCTTGCTTTCTACATGGACTCAATAGAGAAATCAAGAATGATGTAGATCTTCGTTAGTTTGTAGAGTTGGAGAAAGTGGTGCATTTGGCCATAAAGGTGGAGAGGCAGCTGAAGGTGAGTTTGGGAAAGGTATCTACCTTCATCCAAAACCTATTGCAGAAAACATGTCTGAGGCTAACATGAATCACCCTAAGCAAGAAGGTGACAAGCCAGCTGCTAGGAACACGACCCTAGTCATCTAAGCTAGGAATGAAGGCTCAACTGGGAGTATCATATGCTTCAAGTGGTTGGGACGAGGTCATAAGGCCAACCATTACCCCAACAAGAACAGTGGCGGAGGGAGGTGGAAGGGAGTGGGGTCTTAGGACCCCACTTGAATAAATTAAAATAATTATATGTATGTATGTACATACTTGTTTAATTTTGGTATATTTGGAATTTAGGACCCATTCATACGGAATGTAATTTTTCTAGTATTATAAAACACAAAAAAAAAATTAGACTATATTGGTCATATATCATTGAAAATCACCAATTTTATAGTTCTTATTCTAAAAATTTCTAATTCTACTAAGTATGTTTACCTCCAGTTATATCTAAGAAGCTCTTAGTTGAACAATTTTCTCCTATCAATATACAATTTCTTTTTCATCAAATGTGTAAAAAGTTTGTGTGTATTAGATTTTGTTTGGGAACTATTTATTTTAGCTAGTTATTGAAATGTCGCTTTTCAATTATGAGTTACACAAGATGTAAGGTACAAATCTAATAACTAATGGTTTGATGAATGACTATTTGAATGAATATTTTTTAAAGTAAATTTACTTGATAATTGAATGCAATGTTATAAGATTTTTCGTAAATGGGACCCCACTAAACTCGAACCCTGGCTACGCCACTGAACAATAAGACTCTGGATTTGCGAGATAGAGAATACTTTTCTGATGAATAGTATGAAGAGAAGCCAATGGGGAATGGATTTAGTTCTGATGCTAATTCTAAAGATGATGATGTAGATGAGCACATCAAGGCTGAGAAACCTCCAACTGGTAAACTTCTTGTAGTGAACCGCAGAGCTTTATCTATTGAAACTTATACAAAGACAGAGCATATGGATAATCTTTTCCACTCTCGTTGCTTAGTCGACGGAAAAGTGTTGTCTGTGGTGATCGATGGTGGTAGATGTATCAATGTGATTAGTCTGGATGCAGTCAAGAAGCTGGGATTGAGCACCATCAAGCATCCTCATCCATACACTCTGCATTGGCTGAACGACTTTGAGAATATCAAAGTCAACAAGAAGGCCAAGGTTTGTTTTTAGATCGGTGATTATGTAGATGAGATTTGGTGTGATGTTGCTCCAATGCAGGATGCCCGTCTCCTATTGGGTCGTCCAAGGCCATATGATCGAGAAGTTATTCATGATGGAAGGCACACCAACTATCGGTTCAAGAAAGGAGATCAGAAGTTTTTGTTGAATCCATTATCAACACCTGAAGTTCGAGAAGATCAACAACAGTTGACAATGAACTGGACCTAGGAGAAAGGGAGTGCATGTGGTTCGAAGGTGGAGGACAGAACTGGAACGCATCTGATGGCTTTAAGGTACATGTTGACTACGCTAAGGAGAATTCTATTTGGAAGCTCTGTTGATGTTGTTACTTGCAGGAAAGCAACCGTTTTGAGGGCAAAACTTCTTCAACAGGGAGAGACTGATGCGATTCCCCAGAGCGATCCAAACCACTATACTCGAAGTGGAAAGAAGGTCATGCCTCGAGAAAGGCAGAAGGGCGAGGAGCACCAAAATCCACGGTCGTGGAATCAAGGTTGTACCCGTGGATTTAAGGCAGGAAGAATCCACGGTCAAGAATCCAAATCCACGATCGTGGAATTCAAGGAGGAGATTGTTGAATTTGACCTGGCGAGTTAAAATTACTTTTTCGGTTTAAGCTTTTGTTTTCTTTCGGGATTTTGGTGATTTTATTTGCCTTGGACTATATAAAGGGCCTGGGACACAAAATTTTGGTAGACTTTGATGAATATTGATATTTCATTTGTTCTTGAGCTTTAGACTTGAGAATTTTCTGCTTTGTATCAATCAAGTTTTCCCATTGATTGTGGTTGAGCTTCTACCATTTATATTGTTAGAGCCTTCTCTCATCTTGTGTTGAGATTGGACTTTCAATTCTATTTCTATCCTATCCCAAACAAACAAAAAACCCTAAAAATCTTTTTCTTGTTCGTTCTTGAAGCTGTGTTACTTTGATAACTACAGGCGCCGGTTTCGTGCTCGTATTACGTACGGTGGAGATTGCCTGGTGTGCGACGTACACCAGTTTTTGCCTTGTGCATGATAGCAGTCACTATATATAAATGGGTTCAAGCTAGCATACGTCTACCGTACGCCGGTCAAGTTTTACTATTTAGATAAAAAAAATTAACTGTAATTCATGATATAATACTATATCCTAACCTCTATTTGATGAACCCCGGTCTCTAGCTTAGCCTTTGACAACGTACATCCGATATTAAACGATGTCCACGAAAGTACATCCGATATTAAGCGAGTATTAGTCTGTTGGACAATTATTACGCAATTACTGAAATATCCTCTTCCCCATTCCTGTTCGAGAGGAGTGTGTGTTTGACTTTGAGAGCCCTTCTTCTCCCACCTAGGCTAAAACTTTCGCGCTCGAAAAGTTCTCCCCAGCTCCACTTTGTATATGCGAACCCTAAATCCACCCCGAACCCAAATCAATCCTGTGTCGATACGAACCCTAACCAGATTACACACAGCTCGACTTGTTCTTCTCATGTGCTACAAATTCCCCAATTACTGTGATTGATGTCTCTTCATATTGTGGAGCTCCATCGTAACCCCTAATCTGCAAACATGGACGCCAAGGACATCCTTGGATTGCCCAAAACGCCACTCTCAGTACCTCCGGAAAAGAAGTCCCAGCCGAAGAAAGATTCCCAGAGAAAACCCGATGGCATTTCGCGCGAGGTCTCTGAATTTAGGCTTGGGTAGTATTTTTTGTTTCTTTTTTTACGAACCCATTTACTTTTACTTGATAATCGTCTGCCAAATGTGCAGGTGTATGCTCTTACGGGAGGGCTGGCGCCGTTAATGCCATCGATTGATTCGTCTTACTTGAAGAAACGGCCCCCTTCTGACGAGAAGGTGACTCATTCTGTATTTGCTACTGGTTCTTGCGTTAAGATCAGTTGGGGGGAGTACTCCCTGTTGTGACTGTGTTTTCTTTATATATTTTTGGGAATTTGAATGTAGATCACTTGGCAATGGCTTCCCTTCACAAATTCTGCTCGGAAGGACACTCTGCAGCTTTATCATTGGGTATAGCTCTGAACCTGCTAGATTGTTTCTCTCTTTGTGTAGTATAAGAGAAACTTTGAAAAAGTAGTTGGTCACTCAGAAGTCCTAGTGTCTTTTCGGATTTGCAGGTTAGGGTGGTGAACGGTGTTCCTCCAACAGGGGATTATTCGTTTGCCAAGTATAATAAGGTATTGTATATTTTCTTCATCTTTCTGATATTTTGGGACTTGAAAATTTCCAAACTTGGTGGTTAGGTTGTCTTGAACTTCTCTAAATTTGTTCTATGTCCCTGTAATTTTTGTCTTTGAATGACCTGTATGTTCTTTTGTTGAATGAGCGCAGTCTATTGAGGTTACCAAGTACACCGATGAGGAATATGCACAGCATTTGACTGATCCTGTAGGTACTCATATCACTTTGTGGTTGCCATTTTCATAACACTTCTTATTACTTCAAAAAAGAAAAGCTCCTGTTACTCTTTGCTTGTACCCTTGACTCAAGGGATGCTGGAAACATGGAGAGGATTGTCTTCTGAACTGATAATGCTGTCAGCTTAGTTCTAAGTTGGCATCCACTTATTTCTTGCTTTTTTTCTCCATCAGTCATGGACCAAGCAAGAGACAGATCAGCTGTTCGACTTGTGCGAACAGTTTGATCTCCGCTTTGTGATCATAGCAGATAGGTTTCCATCTTCTCGGACTATGGAGGAATTGAAGGATCGCTATTATAGTGGTAATTAATAATTGTTAAGTTACATTTCTGGAGGACTTATAAATGTCTTTGGTCCTACTCAGCTTGATTGGCTTGAGAAGGATGTTCTTGATCTGTCAGGACCTCTTCATTTTTTTTGTGGGTGTTTATCATATATTTTCTTTCCCCAGTGTGTCGTTCCATATTGCTTGCTAGGGCTTCATCTCCAGCTGATGTATCGGGCCATCCTTTGGTTAAGGTAACGTGGCTTAGAGTTACTAATTAAAAAAGTGGCCGGGCATAGTACTTCAACTTGTATGCCAATTTAGCTTCTCTTTTTCATTTTGGTTTTGAAGGAAAACTATAATGCTTCACAAGAGAAAGAACGCAAGCGTGCTTTGTCCATGGTCCTTTCCCAAACCAAGCAGCAAGAGAAAAAGGATGCAGAGGTGTCATTTGGTTTCAGAAATTATACTCGTTTCTGTCAATTGACCATATATCTTTGGTATTTGTTACATGACAGCCAGCTGTTCTTCAATTTTTTCAGGTCCTCGCTGAAGCCAAAAAAATAGCTGAGTCGCGGATGGCTGCTAAAGTAAGTAGTTGATTCTGCATTTGTTGCATAATTGTGGATAGTCATGACTACAATGGTATTGTCAGGACCGTATTGGGTTTAAACTCTTATGTTGATTGCCTAAGGCTTCTTTTCTATCATTTGTGCTCTTTTTTGTTTTGGACCATTATAATTGTGTTTTCTAATTATATATGTTCTTTTGAAAACAAGAGCTTTATTTTAATCTATACATCAACAAATATTGTTGCATAACATTGTGAATTCCCTGAGCAGGGTTTTGCTGTATGAGTTTAGGAGAAGAGTAGACATGTATTTTATATGGTGTTAAGATTATCTGATTAATGTCCCTAAAATTATGATTTATTAGATTGTGTGGCGTCTATGCTGCCTGTCTCTCCAAAACTGAAACTTCAGTTTGATTCAGGCGAAGCGAAATGTCTGTACCCATGTCTACTTGTTGGTTATGTTTTAATTGCTGTAATTTGTTCAGGGTGTCGAGGAATCTGTAATGCCTGCGACTGAGAATGAATTTCCTGAAACAACTATTGATCACAATACTCTTGTATCTCTATCAAATGTTCGACTTGCCCCAGTGGCAGCTCCACCTTCAACTTTGGTCATCGCAGATACTTCTTCTACTCTGGCTTCACTGCGTATGGTAAGTGGAGATTTTTATTTGAGACTTCATTTCTATCTCCTCTTTCCACAACTCTCTTCTCCTGCCCGGGTGTAAACTCTCTTGTATGTAATGTTTATTGTGGATAACTTAATTTCAGTGAAATATATAGCCTATTTTGGTATTATTTCTTGAACTTGTAGACTGACGGCTTTTGACTCCCAATTTCAGCTTCCAGTATACTTGAGAACATATGCACTTGAGCAAATGGTGCAACAGGCGAGTTCGTCAGCAGGACTTCGTACCATTAAGCGAGTTGAGCAAACTTTGCAAGATCTTGGGGTTTGTTTTCCTCCCTGAACTCTAGTTACATGTTTACGCAAACTCTATGTGTAACTCATCAACATATGCCTATGTTTGTTATAGAATACAAATTCACGAACTGTTTTACTCCAACAGATTAATTTAAAACCTAGGGTGCCAACCAAAGCCGTCTGTGCTGAACACCTGGAGTTGAGAAAGGAAATATTGACCCTACTAAACCTCCAAAAACAGGTAAGCGTATCCGAAATTTCCCTCTGCTACTTATTATGATTTTATTGTGTCGCCTAATGTACAACTAGTTGATTTCTTTTGAGTGATTGCCCCATTACCCTTGTTTTCTTGTTTGGGCTTTGTTTCTATTGGGTTCAGACTAACGGTAATTATACTCTGCTTGTGTAATGTCTTTCTTACTAGTATTCTGTATTTCATTTGACAATCAGTTGCAATACAAGGAGGCAGAAGGTTCATCATTACGTGAGGGTACTACCTATTCAGAAATGCCTGGTACACCAAAGGTCAGTGAACTGTATGCTTGTCTGTTACCATTTGATGTTGCTATCCATCACTGGCTACAATTGTCACCTGGATTGATATGATTTGAATGCTTTTCAACAGCGTCAAGTACGTGATCATGATCGGACATTTATTCCTGATGCGATGAGTTTTGGAGGTAATACTTGCTTATGTGGTTGGTCCATTTAGTATTTGTCTAATCTCTCTTTCAGTTTATTATAAGACACATGCTATCTGCCAACCTATGCTCCTCCGTCATTCTTTTTCCTTCCTCTGATGCCAGGTGAAAGAGGTGGTCGAAAGGACCCGAAACGCAAGGTAAAAAAAGTTTCTTTACCACACATAGTTGTTCATATTGCAGCTTCAGCATATCTTCTTCGCAGAGAGCTGATTTGGCTCTTTTAACTTGCGACTTTCCTCGTGAAGGGACCTGGAAGGGTATCTGAGACACCATCATCTCCAGCTAATAAGCGGCCAAGAAAAATGAAGGCATCTGATCTCTGATAGCTGGAGGAACTAGGTAGCAGAATGGGGTTTCATCTGTTCTGGGCTCTGGTTTATACGAGTATCAATCTTCAAATATGGTTTGGTCATTGTTAGTTACCATGAGTGTTATTGGCTTCATGCAGCACACCTAGGGTTTGACAGCAGCAATTTACTCAAGGAAAATAGATAAGCACTAAGATTTCCTGTGACAGAATCCAGAGACTCGCACCAAATGGGCAAAGGATGCAAAACAATGAGCTGGAATTGCAGCTTTCCGACATTGTTGGCACACCTTTAACTGGATGCTGCCAAAATTCTGACTCTATATCTGTATAATCATTGTTCTATGGCGCAGAGTTGTGACTTGTCCTATTTATCTATAGAAACAGCTCCTGTCCTTGGCTGTATGTAGATGGATGTTGGAGAGTAGACGAAATGCAGATTTGTAGGAATGTCATATATCCAAGTTCTTCCCATTCCCTGGGTAATACTGTTAGGTCGGACTTCACTTTGATTGACTGAATGGATTTGCTGATTTGGTACATTAAGATTCCACTCATTCAAAGTGCAGACAGAAGTGTTGTACGTGGAGAATGCACCTTTGTAGTTGTCTTTTTGGCAGCCTGGCTGCTGGTGGGGGATTGGTATTTTGCACAATGGTGGCTTTTCTTTTGGTGTGTGGTAATTGTTTCTTTGTGTTGAAACTTTAAGTAGAAGCAAAATTGTTGACATAGAAATGGTAGTGGTTCACCATTGGTATTGTAATCGCTTGAGGAGAAAGTTATGGAACTAATCTTACAGTCTTACTTTGAACTTACAGAACGTAGAAAGAAAAGAGAACTAATACACCGAGGTAGAAGTCATTGCTGCCATTAACTCGAAGCATTATATTCCCACTTTTTCCATTGACACCAAGTTCTGAAGGCCATTGCCCTATGACAAGCTGTCAAAATGACGGGCTATAGTTCCGTGGAGAGCGAGGCAAACACAAGGAAAGAAAAGGGAAAAAGCTTGGCGTACAAGCTATATATGTCGAAAGAGAGGGAAGAAAGACGACAATGCTCGTTTACTTCGTCGAAAAGCCAAAAACAGGTTGCTGCATGCGAAGGATAGTTTTCCTTTCAACTCAATACTGCTTGCGGACATAACATTACACTTTGTTCATCCACCTAATGTTATTCTTATTTGTGTGGAGTTTCAATGAGAGCTCCAAAAACTACGAGTATGAATAATTCGGTGTCCTACAAACTTGGAGGGGTCAACCACGAAGTGGACAATGATGCTTATCCTGACATCTGGGAGGTCTTTTGATGGCTATGTATCTTGTCACTTGTGTCATATTAATATTATGCGTGACATTTTGATGGCTATGTATCTTGTCACTTGTGTCATATTAATATTATGCGTGACATAATATTATGAGAGGGTCAATGAATACAATGATGATAGAGAATGGACACTCAATAAGGGGATATTTATGGGTTAAAGACACATTTGGTCACTGAGATTACAAAATCGGGACATGTTTTGTCACTAGAAAAAGTTAATATCAAATTTGGTCACTACAATTACTAAAACTGGACACATTTAGTCACTCGCCGTTAGTTGCCGTCCAACTCCGTTAAAAGAGTCTGTTATGTGCTGACGTGGCTAACGTGAGCGCCTAGTCAGCGCCGTTTTGGGCTGGAAATGGTCAAACCCGACCCGCCACGTCACTAAACCCAACCCAATCCATTAACCCAACCCGACCCAGAAATAAACCCTAACCCACCTAACCAGACCAGATCCCACTTAAAAAAAAAACAAAAATGATTTGTTTCCATTTCAGACCCAGAAACCATTCTCCTTCCTCGAGAGCTCTTCCCCTTCGCCAATCCTAGAGCAGAGAGCAGGAGCCATTAACGCTACCCCTTGACCCCATTTCACAGTCAGGGGATAGCCTCACGGGTAAACCCAAATAATCAATAGAAGAGATTTTTTCCAAACAATAGATCGGCCGCTCCGACGAGAAACGGCTTTGCGCCCATCCGTCAAAATCCACAAATCTCGTTTGAAATAGCGCAGACATGTCACCGACAGTAGATCTGGCCATCTGCGTAGTTCATATGAAGGATCTTAGGCGCGTCGACATCCGATTTCACCAACCCTCGAGACGATTCACCGTCTCCAGCTTCCAAAACGGTAGGTAAAATCGGAGGAGAGATGGATGCAGGCAAATCTTCAAAACAAGACCAGAAACAAAGCGCAGAGAAATAAAAAACTAGGGATTTCTATACCTGTAATCGTCTCCATTTTTTCCCCCCAACCAAATCCACCAAAATCGCCGCCCCTGTCCTCCGCTCTAGATTGCTCGCCGAATCAATTACTCTTCAAGGGACTACGCTTTCACAGTCAAGGGGTAGCTTTAATGGCTCCATCTCTCCCTGCTCTCTGCTCTAGGATTAGTTTGATCGAAAATGGCGAAGGGGAAGAACTCTCGAGGAAGGAGAATGGTTTCTGGGTCTGAAATGAAAACAAATCAGTTTTTTTTTTTTAAGTGGGATCTGGTCTGGTTAGGTGGGTTAGGGTTTATTTCTGGGTCGGGTTGGGTTAATGGATTGGATTGGGTTTAATACGTGCTGGGTTTAGTGACGTGGCGGGTCGGGTTTGACCATTTCCAGCCCAAAACGGCGCTGACTAGGCGCTCACGTTAGCCACGTCAGCACATAACAGACTCTTTTAACGGAGTTGGACGGTAACTAACGGCGAGTGACTAAATGTGTCCAGTTTTAGTAATTGTAGTGACCAAATTTGATATTAACTTTTTCTAGTGACTAAACATGTCCCGATTTTGTAATCTCAGTGACCAAATGTGTCTTTAACCCGGATATTTATTTATATAGGGGGTTTCCAAATTTATAAGGTTGGCGGATTAGCAACTAAAAAAGTTTCAAATTTGTGAGCTCCATTCATTTGGCAACTCTTTTTTTTTGGGTTAATTGTATGATTGGTCACTGGAAATATTTAAATCCAATTTTGGTTACTAAACTTAGTAAAATGGTTCAAGTTTGATCACTCTCCGTCCATTTCCGTTAACTCTAGCTTACGTGACAGTCAACTTTCATAGTTGACCATTAAATATGCGACGTGGTTTCTAAAAATATTAAAAATAAAAATTATATTTTTCACCTCATTATTACATTCATTAAAAAAAACCTAATTTCTTTTCTACACACCCCCATACCCTAACCCTACCCGACCCAACCTCACCACCACCAAAACACAAAAATTGTGAAGTTAGGACTGCACGTATTCGAACAGGGGACAACAATTCTGGTGGTTCTGCAATTCAGCAGTCCTTGCTCCGCTGAGAACATCAAAAGAACACAACCAACCGGGTGGAATGCACTAGTATTCATCAATCCATCTTCAACGTAAAAATAAACTCAAATGGGTAGGCACACCTAGTCAACCTCCATCCCTGAAAAGGCTTCGTCGAGGATCTTCTCAAGTTCTTTCATTCTGTGCCTCGTCAACGCTACACAATCCTGCAACCAAACAGGAACGTAGCCAAGTTTTAGTGTTCTTCGCAAGTTCGTTCAAACTGTGTCGTGAAAAATGAAGCCACTATGTAATCAGACTCACTGTAACAAGAGAGGTATAGGCAAGAGCGGGTCCACCAGGTTTGTAGAACGAGACAAGTCTGTCGGACGAGTCCATGACCACTGTCACGAGAGTTTCCATGATGGATTCTTCTTCTGACGTGGGGTCTGCCAAGATGTACTTCTTATGTAGTGCACATGTAAGTGAGAAAGGGATGCTGCCGAGGGTTAGTTTTATCTTCTCTTTGTTAACTGCTTCTTTCTCCAACTTCCTCCCATCACCTTCCTCTGTGAAGGCTACTATTTTTCCTTTGTCATTCACGGAAACTACTGGGATTTGCACTGCAAGAGAATACCGAGCGGGCACATGGATTAGGGAAAGCAGTAACGTGTACGAAGGAGGAACTATTAAGGAAGGGAGACAAGTGTTTACAGTGGGAGAAAGCAGCCACGGCTGAAAGCAATGCTGCATCAAAAAGTGCACCATCGGCATCTAAACAATATATGTCCTGCAATTGAGATTGTGCAAGTTTGTCACACAGCAGATAGCAGTTATGGAAGCAAGGTCAGCGATGAGGTCTTGTGACTGTCAAAGAGTTAAGAATGTAGGAAAGAATAGTATAGTTGGCATGTCTCGTGAAGAAGCTTGAAACAAAAATCTCGGAAATCATTTCTGCTTACCAAGTAAGCCATCCAAGCAGCTTTTCCACTGACCAAAGCAAGTTCCTTCAGATCAATCATCCCAGAACTGCAAAGACCAGACAGATGGTTCTTCCTTATCATGGACGAACGCTAGTACAAGAATGCAATCATTGTGTTCAGTTTATCCAATTGAAAAGAAAAAGCCTTTTCATTAACCCCATCGAGTACAGAATTAGATCTGCTTGGCAAGTTCAAGGTACCCATGGCTCACATTCCATAGACTCAGGCTCTTAGCACAAGACTTGGTAAAGGCGTGCTTGCATTCTAAAGCATGCAACTTTCAGACAGTCAATCAAGCAACTAACATGATACCACTCATCCCAGCCCAATCCTTTTTTGTCTGACAACTTATGTAGCATACATAACACCAGATCGAAACAGGAGAGCATAATCAGAAATGATGCTACAATGGCCAGTTGATTCATTGAGAAATACTTAATCAGACATGTCCATAGCCTTTTCAGGTATGAATAGTGGCTATCCAGTACTGTTTCATTCTCATAAATACTATAAATTTGATGAAAAACAAAAAAACTACATCATGAAATACAAGTTGAACATCAAGTGATTACATTCTTTCGTACCTCAAAATGGTGTCAGACAGTTGCTTTGACACAACTACTGCTGCTTCAGCAGGCCTGCCAGGCCTAACAATTGGAGAGCAAATTGGTGGCATGTGGAACTCAATAGCTGCATGTTACATACGTCCAATGGATTACAACTTAACAGTCGAAAGACATCGCAAACAGAAGCACAAATCATTACCAGGTTCAACATACCTATACACCCCTCATCAGGTGATTCTGCGGAAGGAGTCATGACTTCCATTTTTATGGCAGCAAGCATTGTCTGAAAACAGACAGACAAGTAGAGAAGGATTTGTGGTTTTATCTTCCATGTTTCCAAACATAAAACAAATGCATCAGTGACAACATATACGAGAGGGAGATGCCACCTACAGTAGAGCCAATCTTTGCAAGAGCGGATCCATCAGCAGAAGAAACAGCCCCTGATAGATATTGTCTTCAATTAGATTAGAAAAATAAGAATAAAAAGCTGTACAGGATCATAAAGCTGCAACAAGATAAAAAATGAGGCACTCACCCAAGGCCACTGTAGTATCTCTAGCCCTTCCAAGAGGCCTACCATCAGGTCGTATAGATTCGGCAAGATGGCGCTCATAGTAGCGTAGTGGGAAGAGACGCCTGAATGCATCCACTTCCATCTCCGCTGACAAGTCCCCAGATGAGTCCAGCAACCCCATTGTCACTTTTATTCCTTATCTATCTGTTTATTACATTATAAAAACAAGCATCAGCAGTCATCTTCTTTAATCATAAGATGTGGATTGCGTAGTGTAGTAAACTTAGAAATGTGTAAAAATCAGCTTGTATTGAGCAGTTTAAGACCATGTGGATTCTGTACTTCCCAACAAATGAAATTATGTAGCAATTAGCATCATACACAGCAAGGTATATAATCCCACATTCTCTTTAACCATTTCAACTTATTTTTCATACTGTAATCTAGCATAAAAGATGGGAGGATTGTACAATGAATAGCCAATTGGAGAAAACAGGTAAAGTGGCAAAGGAAAAGAATAAACCACTGCTATTCCATAGCAATGAGATGGGTTAGAAATTCAAGCTACAACATTACTCACAGAAGATGCTTCACACAAACGCAGGTCTAATAAGGCTAACTGTAGAATGCCCATCACCAATCTTAAGCTCAGCTATCAGCAAAACACAAAGGCAGAATGGGAGAAAGTTCGGCCAAAACCGATGGAAGAGTTAAAGTAAGCAAAAGCGTTGGTGAGAAAACACTTGTTTTTTTTTCTTTCTCAAAACCATATCATCTACGCAAAAGAAATTCAAGAGCTCCCGCAATGAGTAAGGAGTATGAAAGGTACCGAGAGTTCTCGACAATAGTCCGGCTTGTCAATCTGGGTATTGATACTATCAAAGAGGGTGGATCAGAGAAAGATTCCGGCGGTGCGTGGCGACGGGAGACAAGAGACGAGGCGACGGATGTCACGGCAGCAGTAAGCAGTCGGCAGGCGGAGAGGGCTCGGAGGGCGCTTTGGAGCTGAAGGCAACGGCGGGAAAGCAAAACTAGGGATTCAGGATTTAGGAGGAGACCGGCGTGGGTTTGGGCTTTGATCCAAATCCATGGGCTCTTATTGTTGGAAATGAAGGGCCATGGGCTGCAGTTCCCGCCCGCTCCAAATTGTATCGGATAAATATAATAGCAGGTATTTGTCCAACATGGTCACACAAGTTCATCTGGTAATCAAAATGGTCATAAACTTCTACAAGATGTCCAATTCGAGCACTATGGTGCGCCGGTGCTGTAGTTTCACTTCTTAAATGATTTCTGTAAGCACATACCATGAAGCTTATTTCATAAATTTCTCAGTACATGGAATGAAGGATTCACCTTAGCTTAAACTTCGATATGTTACTGGTTTGGAAATTGGAACCATTATCCCAAATCGTCAAATGATTCGAGGCAAATAGACGGCAACACGAAATTCCTACATTTGATTGTTCTTTGTTGCGATCGTAACCCTTACATTATCACAACAGAATACCACCTGCTAGCACCTATAGATATGCTTGTTTCCCTGTGGAGGCCAATGGATCTGGGGACAGTGCTCTTCTTTGTAAAATCGAGTCTCGTCCCTTGGTAACAGCAATGTCCCATGTGTGTCCCTGTCAATGCCCGCTCGTACCTCTTTACATCGCATTGTGTATCTAAACCACATTACTTGCCATCTTGAGCAAAACTAAGCATATCAGGGAAGTCTCCATTTCCCAGCTTTGAACTTTTCATAGAAGCTGGAGCGCTTTGAAACGACGTAGAAAACTGCAGAGTGCAGGAGCAAATAGGGTGAGCAGCTGACAAGTACGGCAAAAAGGTCAATCTTTCTGATATTCTTCTAGCAAGAAAAATTTTAAGCGCTCAAAAGATAAAACAGAATTTGAAAAGCATTCGTCCAGGAGCTGAAAGCAGACCTGGGATTTCTGAGATGATGAAGCCAGGTTCTTGAATCACGTCAACAAGCTTTCTCTTTTCATTCACTTTGACCCACTTAGTAATGGCGTCTCCTGAGAACAATGATCACAAGGATTTTGCATAAAAAATGATTTGCTTTATTGAAATTGGGAAATTAAAATATCGCAGATCAAACCATTATTTAAAGGACTTAAAGTATGAAAAGTCCAAGGACCACGAAGATCTAGCTCTCGTTTTGGTAACACAATAAAAGGTTATGCCCAATTTAAATGAGCAACAACCATCACGATACATTCAGGAACAAAGAGAGTGAGGAGGAAATCAATGAGTGGTTATGGGAATTTAGATGAGACGAAACAACTTGTTTTGTTGTTAAGAACACTCTCGAGGCTCGAAGAGCTGAGTCAGCTGCTGACCAGCCTTAAATGAGCAACAACCATCACGATACATTCAGGAACGAAGAGAGTGAGGAGGAAATCAATGAGTGGTTATGGGAATTTAGATGAGATGAAACAACTTGTTTTGTTGTTACGAACACTCTCGTGGCTCGAAGAGCTGAGTCAGCTGCTGCCAACCTTAAGGAAGATGCAAAATTTCAATTACCTAGTTGTAGTAAACAACTATGTTGCTAACAGCCTCTCTTTGTAATAGGGCTTGTGTGTCAGTTTCTAAGTACCAGATTTTCATAAAATTTTCAGAACTATAGAAGAGTCTTCCTTGTGGCAGGAGGTTGTCGCAGTAAGTTACCCGACCTTATCACAGATGGGCGTGGTGGTGCTCCCCATCCTACCTCTGTCAACATACCCTAATTTCCTCTATTTTCTTCTAAATTCCTGCAGCTCTATTTCTCTTGAGCAAACTTAAAACAACCCTAGGCAACAGAATTTTTATGTGACAATATGCTACATGGATCTATCGTTTTAGAGCAGTAGATTTCTAGGTGCCCACACGGTTATGATCAGAACAAAGGGCAAGTAAAGAGCAAAGATGGTAAGAGAATACAACCTCTTGAAAAGCCATGCTCACTTGTATCCTTCTCTTCATTTTCACACTCGATATCAGCACCAGCTGTCCCTTCTAGCAGATATTGAAGAACTTTAGTCTCTGGAAGACAAACCCCAGAACCTGCCTGATGAGTAAGTGACATAAAAGGTTAGAAACTGGCAGTCAGAGTTGAGGATGATGGACCAAAGCAAACTACACTAGATAGTGTACCTCATAGTAAAGTTCAATTTCTTCACGAGTATAATTATTTCCTGTATCCCAAGGTAACGGTGGACTACTTTCTGAATACATGTTTGAAAGCTAAGGATGTCATAGATGGTATACGGATAGATCGATAAAGCATAAAAAAATTATAAAAAGCAGCCAATTATAGGAGGATAAGGATATCATATCGAGATGCATGGAAAATGTATCCATCTCACAGAAATCTTCTATGAAGTCGCTGTACATAACCTCTGCATAGAGAAAAAGAACCGGCCAGTGCATAATCTTATTCTTATCTAACACAGGTTTCTTCAAACCAGTAAGTTCTCGATACATAGCCTTGCCCATCTTCAATCCTCTGTCTCCAAATGCTGAAACAAGATCCTGAAAAGTTTCAACAAAAGGCAAATCCATTAGCTTCCCAACTTTTCTCACAAGCATACTTTGGATTTCTCTGCGTTCCAGGAATCAAACCTTAGCCACTGCTAGGGCCTTGTTAATCTCAGCCTGTTGCTTATCCTGTTCCATCTTCAGTGCACTTATCTGCCTAACAAGTTTCTCCAGTTCAACGTTACTTGAATCTAGCTCTAGTCCCTTCTCGGCAAAATATTTTGCTTCACTCAACAAATTCAAGGACAGCGATGCTTTGGCAGCACGATAGAATGCCTAATGAAAACAAAAAAGCATCCAACATGAACGCGGGCAACCCATTACAAAGCACAAAAAGAACAGCACTTTGGAAAACTAAACCACCCCACCTTAACATTGCTGGGGCAAAGCTTAATTGCCTCTTCAGCATCCGTAATGGCACGCCTATAGTTTCCCAGAAGTAGATTAACATGGGATCTATTTGAGTACAGAAGAGAGGTCTCAGAGTCGGTAAGAGCTTGCTGGTTTATTGCCCTCGTGTAGCAGTTAATGGCCTCAGAATAATGTTTATTTCCCATCTTGACATACTGGTTACCTTGCTCCTGGAATTGCAGCACAGTTAATCAGTAAGTCTGAGGATAAACCAATGGCATAAAGGGGTTCGCCTCCACCGCCAAAATGAAGGACTACTCTATAAAAGGGGTTTGCTCATTTTGAAGAAAATTATGTCAGGACGGTGAACTTTGGACCCCTATGAACCATGAAAGGCATCAAATTTCAACTAATGGTTGTTAAAATTGGTTACTGGTTCATGTTCAGGTCCAGGAGATGGAATTCTCGCGACAATAAATACAAGTAGGAAGAGAAAGTTGCGAGAGGAGGAGCAGCAAGACGAGGAGACCATACCTTGAGCTCAACAGCAGTAGACTGTTTGAGAGCGGCGATACCTTCAAGGTCACTGACCTCAGAATCAGTAGTGGGTTTGGACCCTTTCTCCATCAACAGTGCCATCTCCTCAGGTAGCGGCGGCAGCAGCCGGTCGGAACTCTGAAAGTAGTTTTCAAGTTTCAACCTTTTTCTTCCCTACTCGCTGTTTCAGCTGTTCTACAATCCGCCAAACGACCCCCTAATTATTTATTTACCGGTAGAGCTAGTGATGCGGTAACTCAATACTCATGTCTCTTGTCACAAAACACATAATTTTGAGTTGTTCACATCATATTTGTGTTATTCACGTTATATATGTGTTATTTACAACGTATTTGCATTATTCACATAAGTGTGTTGATTATTTACGTAATCATTATTGTTAGGTCATCACGTTGTTGCAAAATAATATTTCTTTGAAATATATCAAAACATGTCATTGCGTAGATTATGATCAATGCAACATATTTTTTACAGATTAAATGATAATCCAAATTTGATTCCATAAAATATAGCCAATACAAATTATTAGGAGGAAAAAGTATGAATTTCCATTTACGTGAAAAACTTACACTCTTACGTAAATCATCATAGTATTATGTGAATGAGCACAAAATGGCAAGAATAAGCACAAAATGGCGTAAATAAACTGGTCACCTAACGTGGCAAGAGATGTTTTCCTATCGTAACATAATTCAATTCATGGATATCCTACCCGATTCAACCCAGTCAAGGCGAGTAAAGTCCGTGTTGACGGATTACGGATCGAGTTCGGATTTAAACTCGTCCTACTATTTTGCAGGTGGATTGGGTTAGGGTTTAGCCATATCCAACTCGTTCCAACCTGTACCCATCTAATTTGTTCTTATAGAAAGAAGTTGAAATTATGGAGTGTAGAGTGAACAGTGAAGAAGCTTAGTTGACAATGAGAAAACTTTCAATTAATAATGTTGTTTATGGATGTTTATCTTTAATGTTGAACAATTTGTATGGATAATTTGTGGTTTGCTTGTATGCTCTAGATTGGTGTTTTTTGTACAAATAATTTGTATGGGAAGATTGATGTTAGACTTTTATTTTGACAGGAAGTTATTGTGCATTTGTTGAACCCGTGAGTATCCATGAACCCACAGATACCCCGCGGGTTGGGTTGGGTTTGAGTTTTCCAAATCCGTTGGGTTTTACCCTAGGTTTTTTTTATAGATATACCCATGGGTTTGGGTTCAGGTTGACAAAACGCAGCTCAAACCGGCCCATTGTCATTCCTATCTCGCACTACGTCTGAGTTGAGATGGGTAACATTTGTGTGCGTATGGGACGGGGCGAGTCGACCCACTTAATTGGGAAAAAAATTCACACAAAAGTATATCGATTAAGATAAGATCGTTTTACTTGGAGATTCGTATATCGATTATGCCGGTCATACCGGTGATGTCATGCCGGTTTTATGACCGGTACAGGTTGAACCAGGTTCAACTAGTGGCACGCCGACCAGCGTGACAACCATGCTCATGCCCCACCCCATTCTACTGCGAGTCGGATAATACCCGCCCCATCATCGCGAGTCAAAGCAGGTTCAAATTGTCATTCCTATGTAAAATTGGTAAATTGTTTTGTGATTTCTCAACCTAGATGATGGTCGATCTGCTATAGTTAATAGTTATTGAATAGAGTCAATTGTTTGTTAATTTTAAAACTAGTTTTATTTGTAGTCATTAAAATTATTGAATAAAAAATTTATCTTATCTTAACTTATATTAGAGGATTGTGAAGAAACATTTTGCCACATAAGCATTTGCTTAATAATACATTTTGCCACATTAATGTGATTGCAATCACTTTCTTTTTCTTTTTGACATACTTTTTCTTTCTTTCATACATGCTTATAAAAGATGTTGCATTTACTTTTTCTCTAATACAATTTTGATTTTATTTCTTATTATATTTTTTTGGCATGGTTCTTTCCCCGAGTGTGTGAGGATCATCGACAAAGTCAGAGCAGGGGTGGTTAATGATGCGCTTGGGCCTTGGCGGGGCTCTTTTGGAGGAGGTCAAGCTACTGCTCCGTGATCAGCCAGGATTCTCTGTGCACTTTGTAGGCAGACAGAACAATAGGGTAGCCCATTTAGTGGCTAGAAAAGTCCTCTCTTTGTCCCTGCCCATTCTGAGCAGTTTTGATTTTTGCGCTTGGATCCGTTCGGAGGTCTGAACGTTGTATCTTTGTTATTCTTGGTAATACAAGCTATCTTTGGTTCCAAATAACCTCATACTTAGGAAAAATTTGTAACCAATATCAAGCCCTTTTATCAAACAAATGATTGAGATCTAAATGGGTATTGTTTATTCTTTTTAATACATTACTTTTTAGTCGAATATTGTGTATTCTTCATTTCAGCTTGAACTTAAAAAAACAAAAAAATTTTAGTGAAGCTGGCTACAATAGAGGATAGATGATTGTGTCTCTATATGACATTATGTAAATGTTTATGCCATTATGGACTTATGGTACAAGTTGTGATGCTTTGATTTTGTATCTTTATTATTTACTTAGATTTATAGTGTCAAAATTATTCATGCATATTGGAATATATGTTTGAAGGAAAAAAAAAATTTTTTTCTGGACTATTGGTTCAATTTTTTTGTGTGTGTGGTGACTAATCAAATTGTTAATTTTTGGTCTATCTGGACCGTATAGTTTGTAATCTGGTCTGTAGTCTATGTTCCAACCTCTCGGTCTAGACCATAGACCGTATATATGGTCCGGTCTAGACCAGACCGCACCGTTTCCCAGTCTACAACCCACCCTAAACATTCAACGTACAGTGACTGACCCAATTAATTATTTTATCGAATTTTCCACAGTAATGGGCTTACAGGGTCACAATTCACAAACCATTTTTAATATACATTGTGACCTAGCTAATTAATTATTGCTTATCAGTTTGTCAGTGAATTCAGAAAGTTGGGAGCAGGAAGAGGATGGTGACTTGCTGGCCATGGGCCAGATTGCCCAGATTACAGTTTGACCAGCCCAATTCTCGTTCATGGACGTTTACACGATCGAGCCCTTCATCAGGCAAGTGGTTTGGGCTCTGGGCCAGGCTTCGAAGTCCGCGAACTTTCTTCATCACTCTTTTTTTTCTTCTTGCCAAACAATGGCAAAGCCACACAGATCGAAAACTTGAGTCTTCACTTGCCGAAGCCAAAACACAGCTTGGAAATCCGCTTTACAGGCGACCTCGGGGACTACTCGGAGTAGCAGCGCCTATATCTCTGCTTTTCTCTAGCCGGTAAGCCAACTCGAGCTGCCCATATTTTCCCAAGAAGGTCGAGAAATCATCTGAAAAGTCTCAGTGAGTGAATCTGGGATGTGGGTCGGCTGAAAATTTCGAAACTTTTCTTTGGGCTGCAGGAATCTTGTCGTCGTCATCATCTCTCAATGGAAGGGATTGAGCAGTGGAAGAGCGAGGTGGAGCAATTTATTGAGCAAGGGATCGAGTACATCCGTCAGGTGCCGGCAATTCAGCAAGGGATTGAATACGCCTCTCAGATACCGGCAATTCAGAAAGGGATTGAATACGGTCGTCAGATACCCCCAGTTCAGCTCTACTCCGCCGCTGCCGTCCTGGTTTTCACTGCCCTTTTCTTCATTCTCGGTAATCCTTCTGGTATTGTACCCTTTTGTAAAATTCCTGAAGGTTTGACGTTAAAGTCCAAGAATGCAGTACTTGCTTGTCTCCCTGTTTGGACGATCAGTGAGTCTGACTAGGGATAGGCTGTTGATTTAGGTTCTTATACCAAATCAGTATTTGATTGCTGGACCTATGCTATGGTGTGTTAGGAATTCCTCGCTGCTGGATGTCAATGACTGAGCTTTGACCAAATTCCTGTGGTATGTAAGAATGAGAATGGTGTCTAATATGTTCCTTCTTCTTCTTGTTTCCCTTTTATGTTGTGCAGTTCGCTTGTTTAGACGGCCAAGATCTAATACCGTTGTCTTGACCGGACTCAGTGGGAGCGGTAAAACGATTCTTTTCTATCAGGTGAGGACTCCTGTCATACATCATGTTCTTTGATTTCTGACATACCTGGTTCTGATTGTTTCCCTTCTTCGATAGCTTCGGGATGGCTCTTCACACCAGGGTACTGTCACCTCAATGGAACCCAATGAAGGAACTTTCATTCTCCATTCTGAAGCTAGCAAGGTAAGCTTTAATTTGAAATGCCCTGATTCATGCCAGAGCCAATGTCGACAGAAAGTTACAAAAACCTGTCGCGCCAGTGGGCATTTGGTTTATATAATCTATGCTCTCCTTGTCGATCATATGATGAACTGGATGCTCCTACAATTACTGTGTTTGCTTGCCTTTTTCCTTTTGTTTCCTTGACAGGAGCGCAAGGTGAAGCCTGTCCACATTGTTGATGTTCCTGGCCATCCTCGTCTTCGGCCAAAGCTAGATGAGTTCTTGCCTGAATCAGCAGGAATTGTCTTTGTCGTTGATGCCCTGGAGTTCTTACCTAACCTTCGTGGAGATTCAGAGTATGTTTATATTAACTCCCTTAATGGATTACACATCTGATCTTTTGTTTGCATGATCGGAGAGACGGAGACACTGGTTTCTAACGGTGTTTTGTTTTGTGCGTAACAGGTATTTGTATGATATTCTGACCAAATCAAGTGTGGTGAAAAAGAAGGTTCCTGTTCTGATTTGCTGTAACAAGACAGAGAAGGTTACAGCGCATACCAAGGATTTCATCTGTAAACAGCTTGAAAAAGAGATGTATGGCTCTCAATTTCCTCTCGTTCTGTCTTTGTCTTGTTATATTTGCATATGATGCGTGAGAGTAAATAAACCCTCTCCTGTTGGTGCTTATCTTGATAGCCACAGTATAATGTTAGAAGCATCGCACACCGCCTTAATGAACATCTTACACATAGCAATCACTATTTAGTTGTCTGATGGTTATTCTTGACAAAGTTGTTCCATCTAGAACTCATTGTTTATTTCTTACCAGTAGGCTCACCCTGAATATCTGATTTCGCCTATCTCGCAGTGACAAGCTACGGACATCAAGGAGTGCAGTATCAGATGCTGATGTTGCCAATGACCACACACTTGGTATACCCGGGAAAGCATTTTCATTCTCACAATGCACTAACAAAGTCTCTATTGGAGAAGCTTCTGGTTTGACTGGTAAGATAGCAGATGTAGAACAGTTTATCAGGGACAATGTAAAGCCATAATAGGTGCTGCTGTTTCCTTTTTGAAGAACACTATTGAGAGGCGGTGAGGATGTGTACCTGTACCCTGAGCTGACCCCAGCTTATGCCTATATGGGGGATAGACCAGGGAGAGAAAGAGAAAGAACAGCGGAAGGCTCTAGACTGACATTCATTGTTATCAGCCATTCAATTCAAGATTTGTGTAATTAACAGCGTTCGACCTTATCATCGAGTCAAATGAACTGTGTAACCAGCTCTTTTTATTGGTTTTGGTTGGATGCAATCTGCCATGGAGGTTAGAGTGGCTTGGCCTTAAGTGGATTGAAAGCATGTTGTACAGATACAAGAAGAACACTATAAACAGGGGGCAAAAAGGAAGAACGCTATATTACATGAACTTGAGAGCCAAGTTACCGAAACCGCTTTGCTTCATAACATTGGTTGATACAATTAATCAAAGGATCCGCCACCCTTTACTCGGTACACAGACAATTTCTTCCCACATGCTGCTACAACAGGATTTGAAATGCCATGTTTTTCACCTAATGATATGGCATGAATTTGGGAACGATCTTGCCAACCAGAAGTATTTCAGCCTAACTACCAGAGCAAAGAACCCATAGGAAGGAATATGCATCACTCCCACTCCCAGGTACCTGTAAGCAAATCCAAGGCAGTCATGGATGTTTACAGTTAGTTTGGTCCAAAAGTAAATGATAACAGTACATGAGAAAGTGGGGGTGATTTTCATACCACAAGGGCGCATATTTAGATGACAAGTCAAGGAATGGATATGGCCACCTATACCCAGAAGAAGAAAAACGTTTCAATCCTAGTTCCACAGGGTTCCATGTCGAAAGATTCGGAGTAAGTAAAAAGGAATTAGCAACGTGTGCTGTCAAACTAACCACATTGACACAAATGCGTGTATGATCCACTGGAAAACCACGAAAATGCTGGTCCATATGATGAAATACGCGATTCGAAATATGGGGAACCGCTGGATAGAAAAGATAATAATGACGTATTGTATCAGTGTGACTAGACTGCAAAGGAATCAGAGATAGAAAGAGAGCCATAGATAGTGCTGAACCTACCATGCCATTCAAAACAGTGTCACCAAGCAGGCAAACTGCATTCACCGAATGCATGCAGGCATTTATCTGCAATCAGGAGGAAGGAAAAGCACAGCTTTCAGACAGACAGTTTGACTTGTAATGAGGGAGAACTGCAGGTGGTTACTGCTGTTTTCCTAGAATGGTTTGAATAATTATTAATGATTCTGAAACTCCTAGAAAACTGTATCTTTGCAATGCTCTTTGAAATGGGGAAAATGGAAACTAAGTGTCAACTTTAGAAGACCAATCTGTGGTCAGGCTTAACACATTCAGTACAATATCATAGACCGGAGATACATACAAGGCCATCATAAAAAACTCAAGCAAACAATAACTGGAGAAGCCGGTAATACTTACAAACTCAAGCCTGAAATCTGCAGCCATTAGAAATGGATAAAGGATGAACCAGAATACACAATCAGTGAGCACTACAGCGCCTGCACAAGTCTGTCACATAATAGCGGAAAAATCAGATGGGTTATATGTACCTTATATGACATTAATAAGATTAAGAAAACAAGGTCCATCTGGAGATTGTAAGATTATGGTCTCAGCTAAAAACAAACCAGAGGCAATCAAGGGTAGACTCGGCCGGAATTCATCCACATCTCCCTTTTTCTTTTTATAATTTAGTAACAATTTCATTAAAAGCCAAAGAGGTTGTGACGTGTCAGTACACAAGTGTAAAATATTTGCACATAGAAACCGAAAAAGGGAAATCAAACTGGGGAAACATCAGGAAGAAGGAAATGAACAGTGCTATCAAAACTTCCTAACCATCTTACGCAATGAAGAGAATGAACAAACTATTCATTTACACCTCTAAGGAGAAGCCTCATGATTAATACGCTTTCTGACCTTCATGATCATCCATGTCAGGCTAAGAAATGCAGGAAGAAAAGACTTGACAAAGAACATGGTATCGCCAGGTAATTTAAACTACAACTCTCAGATCTCCACTAAACTGAAGCAACACTGGATGCAGAAGGTAAGTTACCTGAAAGATGATTTGAAAGATGTAGCCCCACGCACTTGCAGTTTGCTTTTCCTCAGGGAAAGGTTCTCGATGCACAGCTGAACCTTTTATGCGGTTGGACGAGTCTACGACTCCCCCAAGGGTTGGTGCCACGTAAGTCCCTCTCTCAGCATCCATACGTTCCCCATCAACCCCACCCGAGGCATCACAATGTTTGCAGCATCCATAAATTGACATTGCTGATCCAAGCTTCAGATTGAAAATGACACCATAATCAATTTGAAAATTGCAACAGTAAGAGTGCGTATCACTATCAATATTCCACAGAAGCAACGGATAGAGAAGTGGATAGATTTTGTTATATATTCGTAAACAGATTTTCCGAGAGAACATACCACAAAATAGATGGTCACCAAAGAGAATGTCCACCTAAAAAGACCAAAGGGGAGAAAAATTTCATGTATTGAGCAAATTAACCATGGGAATACCAAGGGGGGTGTTACAAGTAACAAGCTAGTTATGATCGTTTCCTACATGCATTCACATAATGGCTGTAGAAACTACCACCTGCGAGCCACTAGATAATGCATGCTTGTGTTTACTCTTAAATGGGGGAAAAGAAGATGAAATTCTACTAGAGGGTGAGCTTACTGAGTATAGAAGTAGAAAATGCCACCTCCATCCCTGATAGTATTTGCTGCAAGTAACCCGAAGAGTAGAATGAAAGCAATTATTCTAAAACCCAGCAACCAACCAGGATGAATAGTCTTGAGACACGTCTTCCAAGCTTCATCCGCGTACAAGGACCCAGCTGTGGGTGGCCGACTTTCTCTTCTCACAGATTCAGACTCGGACTCCGATTCCCTGGACCCTTCATTCTTCCATATTAAAAAACCTGCCAGAGCGATGGCAACTGCGAGAAAAGCTGCGCAGATGGCGAATCTCCAGTTCAACCAATAACTTGGCTGAGTTGTATCAGCGGCACTCATGATGGGGTGCCAAGTAGTCTGGTTCGAGGATCCTGCTAACACAGTCAACATTTTTACTCAATCTCTCGCTTCTCTCAGGGCCACATTTTTTTCACTGAATAGTATGCTCACAAAGTTTATGTTGAAGAATAGTGCAGCATGGAAGTAGCCCAAATATCTCCTCAGAAAAGGACAAGTAGACCTTCTACTCAAATCACAGGCTTCCAAAACAGATCAGGAAGCAAACTCTGCTACTCAATCTAGTTGCTTTTAATGAACATCTTTTACAAAGGAGCTACTGTCAAGCGACGGGGTCCCGAGAATGTGCAAGGGCAAGTAAAAGTGGAGCTAAATAAATGTAAAGTGTCTACAAACCAGCATCAGCGAATTGATACGACATCCTTCCTCCTTTCAATATGTTCATGAGACACTCAAGGAATTTAAGCTATATAAGCAAAGCAGTAACAAACACAGTCTACAAAGCCTCCATACATAGTGGCAATTCCTAACCCACAAAGGCGGATTCTTTACTTTAAATGCAACCAAACCCACGATTCTGTACCATAAACAGCGCAATCAAAACGCAAGCAAGAATCAAGAATTTGTAGCAGCACTTACAGCTCTGAGATGAACGCAGCGCAAGCGAAGCTGAGAGCTCGGAGCAGAACCAACTCCTTCGGAGACACAAAGATCCGCACTTCCGTTTCACGGGAAAGCACGAGGATTGATGATCATTGTTGGTCAAGAAAGTGAAGGGACAGAGAAGAGTGGACGAAGAAAGGGATAAATGTGAGCCCAGCTTCTTGATTGCATTGCTTCGGAACTCGGAAGAATGATTCAGAGGCGAACAGGAAGGCAAATACCGAAATACGGGTATGTTCTGCCAACGGAGACGACGGGAATCTAGAAAGAACGAAAAGCTAAGTTTGACACTCCTCCACCCGATTGATATGCGGGCGCATCGTCGAATTCGTAGAAAGAGATTTCAGAATGAGAATGCAGCAGAGCAGATAGTGGTTGTTGGTGGACGACAGAAGGATTCGGATACGGCTCGGATTCGACACGTCTCCCCCATGGGCCACAGCCCACAAGTAACTATAGGAGCAAGTATTTCGGGAGATTTAGACAATGAATTAACAATAAATTAAATATCTTTTATACAAGCAAGTCACAGCTTCTTCAACTTTTAGTTTCTGTACATCCTTCATTTTTCATTCTTCATTCATCCAGTCCAGCCTCTTTGCTATTTCATCAATGGCCAATGATCCTGGAGCCGCTGTGAGGTCAACCTCTCCAAATGAATCGCTGTCGTAGAAATCATCATCATCGTCGTCCTCGTCTTCTTCTTCTTCTAGTTCATTATCAATGTATTCTTCATCTTCACCAGAAGAAATTTCACGGACAGAAGTACCATCTTCACTGGCTAATATTACAGCTGGATAGGAGTGTTCTGTAGCCTGTGAAATGATCTCAAACTCTTCCACTTTAGTCAGGAGCTCATCTGGGTTAAGATTTGTCTCCTCCAGCACAATAGCCTTGCTTGATTCAATTGCACGGTTCCACAGGGACATCATTTTAGGACTTGATCTCACCGTTTCTGTGTCACGGTCCTCGGACTGACCTGTGGAGAGCCAAGGAGACGAAGATGGTTACAACTTCAAACGGCTAAACATGACTGTATACTAATTCCAAAGTTAGAAGAAGCTTTTGCAACTCAACATAAGCAATTCGAATCAGCTAGCAAAGTGGGCAAGAAGAGTTGTATTAAATTGAAGGGTGGAGAGATAGGAGGAGACAGAAATGCGTCAGCTCCATTTCTCACGTGGGTTCTGGTATGACTAGCAGCAAGAAATTTCCAGGATAACAACGGACTAGTACTACATCATAAGCTCTGCTCTCATCTTCGTAATAATAAAAGTCAAGGTGAAACTTCCTTGTTTGCACAGAAACTTGCTCAAGGGGTTAATACTAGAGTAACTTTGATAACTTCCCCACCCCATATAACATACCAGGATTTTCCTGTGTTGAGTGATTTGCAACGTCAGAATACGAAGGAACTGAAGGAGAATCATAATTGTACTTTGATCTCCACTCATGTCCCCTCCACATCAATATCTGCTCCTCATCAAATGACAGTAGCACACACGGAACCAATTCCTGTGAAGAAAATGGAAACAAAGATAATTAGACAAATCAAAGAACTGTGCAATTTTGTTGTGAGATTGAGTTCTTAACAAATGTGCTCCTGGTGTTATGTTTCTTCTTTCTTAATCATGATCATCCAACAATGTAGCAGTCCTCCACGCATCTGATGCAATCTATAAAACCCTTCGGAACGAGTTACAAGAGCAGGAGGCTTAAAACGACCTTCAGCTTAGCACCCAACTTCTTGTAATCGGTTGCATGCATTCCCTTGCAGTCGATCTTCGCAAGTGGACTTCCTTCAAAAGCCGTCCTAACATCTCTCACCAAATTAATGTACACTCCATTTTTGGCTGCAGCAACAGCAAGAAGGGTAATGTGGCATTGGTGAACATTTCGGGAGACTGCAACAGGTTACAATTGGATTGATCAGACAGGCAGTAACTGTTCAGTTACCTAATTTACATATAGGCAGAAGTTTCTTCCCTTTCTTCCGTAAGTCATCTGCTTCCTCTTTCGTCAATCCTTCAGGAGCGTCCTGAATGAGTTTAGGGTAGATTGGAGCAGCTGGTTTCCATAGCATCACTGGGTACTGTGGACGAGTTGCATAGTTGTAGTTTCTTCCCCGGAAAAGATAAACAACACCACCAACTCGATGTACGATCTTACCTCCGGTTTTGGCCTGCCAGTATAACAAAATGACAGAGTGAGCAGAAAGAAAGTAAAACCTTTTATACTTCACATCAACCGCAGCATCTTACACAATATATTTACCTCCAAATGCCGGCATACATTTTTCATATCCACAGTGGGAACACCTTTACATTTAACTTTACAGACTCGCCTCCGCTTCCAATGCGAATGAACCAATTCCAACATATTATGCGTTAATCCGTCCCTCCCTACAACCCCAATTTCAATTCAGTAATGGAGCTCAGCTAAAACAATGAAGTCCAAAAGTTCTTTTTGGATCAGAAAGGCATTCTGAAAACTGAACTTACCCAGATTAACCTGGCGATTATCGGACAGCATCGGCTTCACAAGCATTTGAATCTCGTGCCTCGTCAATGGCTCCCCCAATATCTCCTCCCTCGTCATTCCTTCCTCCGGGTACTTCCCAAACTGGTACGGCCCCGGCATTTCCACGAATTTCACCCCTTTCGTCCCCGGCGGCGGCGGGTTGAACGAGTCGAATAGAGGGATCTTCTTCTTCTTCGGCTTCAGCGGCGCTTTCCCAGTCCACGGCCGAGCCATCGTCGGAGGCGCAAAGGGTAAGAACGCCGGCTCCCGAATTGCCAGGGGCTTCACACTGGGCGTCTCGGAGTAGCTGTACTGGAACTCGAACGGCGCGTCGGGGAGCAGATAGGACACGCCGTTCTCCCCGATTACGACGGACCGGTCCCCATCGGAGCTAATCACGCCCTCTCTCACCGGCTTGTAGTACTTCGTCCTGTGGTGAGGGATTTTGAACGCCGGATTGGTTGGCTTCGGAGGAGGCGGCTTGGATTTTTCTCGCGGCGGTGGATATCTAGGGACGGGAATCGGCGGCGCCGGTGGGGAGTAAGAAGTAGCATTTGAGTCGTTGGACGGCCGCGTTGAGGGAACGGAAGAAAATAGGTTCCCCGGCAAAGACGCCACAATTGCCATCGCCATTAGCTTAGCTCCACTCCTTGAATGGAGAAAAAAGCTTCAAAATTCCAGCATATTTGATATTTTCCCTCCGAAATAATGGAAAATTGCAGTGAACTGGTGGAGGAAGCCGGAAGGTAGAAGACGATAACATGATCAGATATCTACGGTTGGACTTAGGCCAAGGCCCAACATCTTAGTTTCTTGGGACAGCTTGATTTGTAGGCCGAAAGGGCTATCTAGCTGTTCAAATAATATTGGGCCTGAATTCAGTCCAGTATAAAGAAGGGCCCAAAAAGCAACCGATTATCTCCAAAACCCTAGCGTCCCAAAATCTAGGGTATATAAATCACTCTTACCCACATTTCCGCAAACTCACAATCTTCGATTCGGCTAGAGCTCTCTCACTCTCGCCGGCAACGATGCAGATCTTCGTGAAAACCCTAACCGGGAAGACAATCACCCTCGAAGTCGAGTCCTCGGACACGATCGACAATGTGAAAGCGAAGATTCAGGACAAGGAAGGCATCCCGCCGGACCAGCAGAGGCTGATCTTCGCCGGCAAGCAGCTGGAGGACGGCCGCACCCTCGCCGACTACAACATCCAGAAGGAGTCCACCCTCCACTTGGTCCTCCGTCTCCGCGGTGGCGCCAAGAAGAGGAAGAAGAAGACCTACACCAAACCCAAGAAGATCAAGCACAAGAAGAAGAAGGTCAAGCTCGCGGTGCTCCAGTTCTACAAGGTGGAGGATTCCGGCAAGGTGCAGAGGCTGAGGAAGGAATGCCCCAACGCCGAGTGCGGAGCTGGTACGTTCATGGCGAACCACTTTGACAGGCACTACTGTGGAAAGTGTGGCATGACCTATGTCTACAACAAGGCTGGTTCCGATTAGTCTCATATCATCCGTTTGATGTTTTCAGAGTACAATGGATAATTTACTGTTCTATTTTAAATTATGCTATCTCTAGTTTACAGTTTCGAATAGCGAATGGGTTGGAACTCGTATGTTTGCGGCCATGGATGATGTTAATTGTTGGATTTTGATTGGTTTAGTTCTGTTATATTCCAAACTCGACTGGGTGTGCTCATTTCTTTTGTTTTATCTATCGTTTAGTACTCTATGATGTGCATGAATCTGTCTTAGATGTTGATAATCTTTCTGCAAACCCACTCGAATGTTAAATCCTCGGGTGTTCATAAGTTTTCAGTTAAGTTTGCAATGGTGGATTAGAGTGATAGGTTTTCTGCTTTAGGGAATTGTCTGTATTCTGGTTGGTTTTCTGAAAATCTCAAGACAATTGCTGTTTGCTTTGTCTCTTGCTCCGTATGAGTTGATTAATCTTTCAGATTGATGTAGGTGATGTATCTGTTTGCCAACTCCATAAAGTACTATTCTGAGGTCTTATTTACTTTGATAGGAATGTGGGATTGTGCAGATAATGTTTATATGTTCATGTTTGGGTTTTGTGGTTGTGGATTTTCTGATAATCTGTTGCATAGTTGTGCAACCTTCTCAGCATTTGATCAGATTAGGGTTTATGACTTTATGGATGTTTCATGACGATAGTGTCGACTCTGCGCACTCACTAGACGGGTTGTGGGTTCATCCCTTTTGGCTAATGTTAGGATGAATTTGCATCTCATTAGAAAATTTTGGTGGAATGTATTGCTGTAATTGGTGCAGCCCTTTTGTGAAATAGATCAAATCCTCATAGAGCAAAGCGTGTAATTGCTGTAGTTCATATGTTATGGTCGCAGGTCAGTGTTTGAAATGTCTTTCCGTGAGCATCAACAAGATGGTAGCTTTTGTTTTCTGATTTATTGCTGCTTATGCATGTTTAGTCTCGTTGTATTTATGTAATCATTCATTCCATGGATGAATTGCTGGTAAATGTTGTTCATTTTCTTGTATATGATCGATCGGTGAGGCTATCTTTTGCTGTCAAATGCCCTATCCGGTTATTGTTCCTTCTGTGTTATGTCCTGCCATTGGTTTACAGTCTTCTACTCTCAAGTCTCTATGCCCATCCATACCAAACCCTACACGAATGTAATGCTTCATTTTGTAAACATGCGAAATTGGTTTGTGGTGCTTTGGGAGATATGAAGCTGTTTCTGCAAAATCTGAACAAATATTACCCTTCCTATGCTTTCAAAATATCTCTGTACTGTTGCTGGCGTCGAGTGCGAGATGCCTGCTCCTTCCTGTACTTCGATCAACATCTGCAAACCCTAAATCGATCTTTTGGAAAGAACAAGTGAGTGATGGAAAGAAATGGACTTTATCTGAAATGCCCAATGATACTAAGCACGTAGATGTTGTTTTGACGAGAGTGATACTCGTCGTATTGGGCTTAGTCAATCAGGCCCACTCGTGTTTCACTAACCACGTACAACCCACGAGTTTTGCCAAAACGACGCGTTTTACTTTTACCCTACTGCTTCTTCTTCTTCCTTCTCCCGAACTGGTTTCCCTGCATGAGATAAACACCCCGGGCTCTGCTAGGGATGGCAATGGGTCGTGTTGGGTCGGGAACCCAAAACCAAATCCATGGGTTTATCCGTGAAAAAAACCCGGGGTAAAACCTACTAGGTTTGAAAAACTCAAACCCAACCCAACCCGCTGGGTATCCGCGGGTTCATGGGTACCCACAGGTTTTTGTCGTAAAAAATTTACAATAACAAGTTCCTATCAAAATTAAAGTCAAATATCAATCTCTCAATACAATTATCCATATTTAAAACACCATTCTAGAAAATTCAAGCAAATCACAAATTAACTATACAAATTGTTCAACGCCAATCTAGACAACTCAAGAATATTGAAGCAAATCTCAAATTATCCATAAATAACATGATTAATTGAAAGCTTCTTTCTTTCAATTAAGTTTCCTCACTCTCCACTCGATAACATCAACTTCATTCTACACAATTAGAAAGATTAAATTAGACATGTCTCCACAAACATAAATAAGATTAGTTGTTTAGAATATTAAATATACTGAGAAAATTATTATATGGGTGTGGGCGGTACCCATGGGTCTGGTTTACCTAAACCCAAACCCAACCCAACCCGGTGAATAGTGAACGGGTTTAAACTCAAACCTGGCCAAAAACCCGTCAACACGAATATTACCCGCGTTGACCGGGTTGGGTCGGGTGGGTACCCGTGGGTTCGGGTTTTGTTGCCATCCCTAGGCTCTGCCAAAAACAGAGTATGAACTAGACTGCAGAAAATAAGAAGCAACAGTAAAATAACACAGTCACTTTTTTACGTCGTTTCCAGTATTGGAAAAGAGAATCCCAATACCGACTATTCCACGGTCGAAGGATCACAATTTGTGATTTCCGACGTTCCACTAAGTATGGCGATTTTGTTCCTTCGACAACTTTACACTCACGAGATCAATCAATCCAATCCTGGATGATTAATCGAACCTCTAACAACTATCCTCTAATCACCAAGCTATCCAGCTCCTGTGTTTTCCAACACACTCACTTTCTAACACAAGTTCACTCCAGAATCAATGTTAGAACCGCTCTTCTTTATCAATCACACTGACTGCTTCCGCAGCCTTTCTCGTGTGCCTTGATCTCTCGAAAAGTGGTTCTGCTTGTCAGCCACTAATCTCCTAGTGGAGTAGTTTTAAAAAAAAAATTATGGGTACAAAATTCCTGTATGCAAAATAATTACAAAATTCAATCATCCACCCTCCATCCTTTCCTCATCTAATGATCCAGAATAATTCACAACAAAAAAATGAGGGACTGGTTGATAATACCGCCACCCCCTAAAGCATTTTTTAAGCTAACAGCCTAACACTGATCCAGAGAAGAGAAAATGTACTTTTTTAAGGGCTAATTCCATTAGAAAACCCGAACTATTAAGAATATGTCATTTGTGTCCTAAAGTATCCAATATGACATTTGTGTCCCAAACTATTATAATTTTGTGTCATTTATGTCCCAGCCTATTATAGTTTTGTGTCATTTATGTCCTAACCCGAACAATTAAAAATGTGTCATTTGTTAAATACTAACGGTCAATGCCGGTAAACTCTAACGGAAAATTAGTTTAGGACACAAATGTCATATTGGATACTTTAGGATACAAATGACGCATTCTTAATTGTTCGGGTTTCCTAGTGGTATTAGCCCTTTTTTAATCCCTATTTTGCTTAATCGAATCCTACAAAATTTGTTTTAACTCGGAATTAAAATAAATTGAATTGAAAAATGCATTAATTATTACCTAAATATTGATATCTATTTTGCTATAATTTAAGCGAAGGAAAAATGAACTCTTCAAAATACGTCTCGGTTTTAGTATTATTACATGTCATATCAATCATATCATCAAGATATGACATTGATATGATAACCCATCTTCTTCATCTCAACTTGATATTTGGAAAATTTTGTATTGAAAGAACACATTTATTAAGGGGTCGTTTGGTTTGGTGATAGTTAAATTGATGCATTGTTATCAATGTATGCATAATAATGTACATGTATATACAAAAATTGGTGTATTGTAGTTTACATCGTTTGGTTTATGTGATAGTTATTATAATATTTAGGGCGAAAATGCCACTTGTGTCCTATTGTTTCCAATATTCCATTCATGTCATGAAGTATTATATTTTGTGTCATTTGTATCCTGTCAATTTTGTTGACCGTTAAAGATAACAGTTGACCAAAAGGCGGTCAACTTAACATTGACTTTTGCTTACGTGGCAATGCCAACTCATTGACACCTCACATTTTTAATTTAAATTAAATAAAACTTTGAAAATAAAAAATTGAAAAAACTTTAAATTCAAGAATATTAGTAAATAATATTCTATAACCTCAAATTAAAAAAAAAAAACTATTCTCTACCGATTTGCATCTCTCGCTCTAAAAAATTTCCCCTTCTGCCTCGCCATCTGCTTCGTCAAGAACGCGTTCGGCGGCAGTCGCACCCCGCCATCGGCATAATCATCCCCCATCATCGTCCTCCCCACACAGCATCGGAAAGGCTTGCTGGAAATATTCGGCGATTTCAGTTTGAATCGATCTCCTCGCCTGCCAGCATCTACGAATCATGCAATCTATGACGAAAGAGTTAGGTTCACTTCTCTCCATCCTCGTTGAAGAATTTCATCAACAATCAAATTCATCACCGCCATTGGCGTCGAGAAGCTCCGTGGGATTCCATTCTCGTCAAAGAAAGCGGAGTCGGCGGAATCAGACCAAATGGGCAGAGGAGATTCGATTCAGCGACCTGACCAAACAGATCTGAGAAGAGCTCTGAAATTTGAAGAAGGCTGGGAGCTTCTTTAGCTCTCTGTTCAGTCGTCGTCTCCAACTCTAGTGGGGTTGGCGATTGAAATCCCTTTTCGATTTAGGGGTTTGCACATGGGGGAAGAAGGGGAACAAGGAGATGAACTTGATTTCTCCGATTTCCCTCTCCCAGGGCCTCCCCTCCAAAAGAACCCCACTTCCTTCACTTCCTCTCGACTCTACCGCCTTGGTGAAGTCTCTGTACTCGCTCTTCACTGTCAGAAAGTGGGATTCCTCGGCGAGGGCTTGTTTTTCGGATTCAGTGAGCGGCGGTGGTTGCTGGGTGCGGCGAATTTTGTTCAGCTTGCGGTTGTGTTTTTGAATTTCTTTCTTACGGAGGGTGTGAACGATTTTAGGCGTTGGTTCCAAGCCTTTCTTTAGAAGCCTTCGTTTGATGGTTTCGACTTTGGGTTCAAATTTTTTAGTGGGAAGAGAAGGAGAAGGAGAAGGAGAAGAGGAATTGTAGATCTGGATCTTGGGGAAGAGGTTGGTGGAACGAGGGGTGGGTTAAATTTTTATTGTATTTTATATTTTAATTATTTTCTTTTTCTTATTTATTAATATTATATAGAAAAATAAATAAAAATAAATATTTCAAATTCCACGTCAGATGCCACATCAGCACTGACTGGATTTTCTGTTAAAAACTAACGGTCAACAAAAGTCAACACTAACGGAATCATAGTTCAGGACACAGATGGAATATTGGAAACAATAGGACACAAGTGGCATTTTCGCGATAGTTCGGGTGTTGTAGTGGTATTAGCCCTAATATTTAATCAGTTGGATTAATTTTTGAGTGAAATGTCAATTTTACCCTTTATGTTTAATATAAAAAAGCAACACACATAATAGAGTAGGGTCATAATGGGAACAAAAACAAAACCCAACAATCTCACCCAAAACTTGAGATTTAAAAGATCTGTAAAGTTATATCCATTATGTTATGTTTTGTCAAACATAAGACATCATACCAAGATCATATAACTGTCATGCCAACATCATGATATGACAGTGATATGATGTTCCATCTTCATTTCAACTCAAAATTTGAAGAAAAAACTGTATAGAAAGAATGCATTCATTAGATCCACACAACAATATCCATTTTGTTATGTTTTGATAAGCATAAGACCTCATACCAACATAATATTACTGTCATATCAATCATATCAGTGTTATATCATATGATATCATCATTATACCATAGTGACAATATCATTACATGATGTCATCAAATTATTTTGTCGAACATAAGATCTTATATCAACGTCATACTATTATTATATCAACATCATACCACTATGATAACATACCACTGTCAGTGATAATATCGTGTTGTAAGTGGTTATAGTGATGGTATGATAACAAAGATTGTCTCTTCGATGTTCCAGAAAAAGCATCCTCTGTAGCATCTTCCACATCATCCACGATGGGAGAGCAACAAAGAATGGTGGTTCCACGTGATCTATATGAGTATTGAAGCACTATTGCGAATATTCCTGCTAGCATTGGTGTGCCACCAATAACCATGGAGATTCACACATCGTTGATGCAGATGGTGCAACAAGCTGGGAGATCCGATAAAGGAGTGATGATGATCCGGTGCAGCAGCTAAAGACATTACCGGAGATCTCAGATTCTGTTCCAGGAGACGAAGCCACCAAAGGTGCCATTAGGTTGAGAGTAATCCCTTTTTCACTGACAGGAAAGACGAAGAAGTGTGATGACACTCAAATTATAGTGTTTATCACTCCCATATTTGATACATTTATCCCTTTTATCACTACAT
This sequence comes from Linum tenue, assembly GCA_946122785.1. Taxonomy (NCBI): domain Eukaryota; kingdom Viridiplantae; phylum Streptophyta; class Magnoliopsida; order Malpighiales; family Linaceae; genus Linum; species Linum tenue. The sequence goes on from CAMGYJ010000002.1 coordinate 65,810,596, forward strand.
CTTTAGTATATTTTGCGTAGAAATCATAAATATGAGATCAATGTGATTATAGTGGACTTAGGATGTGTTTTAATATCATTTTATCCCTTTTTTTTATTATTTTGTGCTTTTCAAGGTCAAACACACTATAGGATGATTTGGATTAGCAATTGGCTCAAGTGTGAGGATCAAGAGGGACAATTACTAAAAGATCAAGGTGATTTGTTCATTAAACGAAGACAAATGGAGGGGAAGCCTTCATGAAGTTGTCATAAAAGCGCAAGAGGATTCCACTAGAGAAATTTCAACATGAACCTACACAGAAACCCACAGAAGCCTTGTGATAGTACCAATCGTCGCTACGCCGAACCCATCAAGTCGTGATGAAATTTAAGATATGAATTACTTGTGGGCAAAGCAAGCTGAATCCGATGGAAAACTTACAGCATTGGTGACCCGTGAAATCTTTTGGAATATGCTTTATTTCATCCTTGAGTTAAGGAATCCAAGTCTCAGTGATACCGGGAAGCTTTTGGCATAGGTTTAGGAGGAGAATACTTAAAAAATCCCTTTTCCTTCCACTATAAGTAGAGGGTTAGGTTAAGAGAATTATTAGGCTGCAAATTTCATTGAAAATCACTCTGTATAACTCAAGCAAGGAGCCAATCGGCTTGAGGGAGGACGAATTATCATTCATATGAGGTAGCGACTAAGGCGATTTCTTCATCATCGATGGTACCATCCTTTTGTTCTATGTATTGTTAGTTCAAATTTTGTTGTTAAGGATGTGAATTCTATTGATGCTTTATGCATCTTCTTTCTATAATATAATGAGATGCTTTGGTCATTTTTTTATCTATGGTATTCGATGTATATACCATTAGATGCCTCAGTCATGTGATGCTTATGTTATTTGAGTATCTTAATTTTATGATACATTAACCATGTGATGCCTCCATCATCTATTATGTGCAATCATAATGTTATTCCAATATCAAGTTAAGTTGCCAGGAAACTACATCTTGTGTGATATGTCATTGTCTTAGACTTGTATGGAATTGAATGATCAACCATTTATATATGCTCGACTAAGTTCAATGTTTGATACCTTAGATCTTCAATGTTATGCACCATTGGTTCGTAGAAGCCCTAAATATTTAATGTGATCCATACTTCTTGTTTGATTAATAAGTCTAGTGGCGCGCATGAAGCGAAAGCATGAATTAGCTAGTTATAATTCCTTTTGCATGTAGTGAAAGCTCGGTTAGGATGACATTAGTGAAAGGGATAAGCTTGCATGATAGAAGATGCATCAGTAATTATCATTATTGAGATTGAAGATCTATGATCATCTAGAATGAACTTTCTTATCAATTGCATTAAAATAATCCACAATTTTCTCATAATTAATAATGTCACACAATATATTCATCCCAATATTTTTCTACTTTTGTTTTACTCTCAGCATTAATATATACTAAACAGGTCTAAAGAAGTAACTAAAAGCATTTATGTTTTTAGTTGTCAAACTTCCATGCTTCCTTATAATTACCAATTAAACATGTTTCTGTTTTTTTATTTTTCATGTTGTTGTGTTTGTACCTCTGTTGTCACAACTTTGCAGCACCACCAACAACAACAAAATTGTACTAAACGTGACCCTTGGTATGTGATATTTTACAGTACTGAGGTTAAATCACAAAAATCATTTACCGGCAATTAGATCAATACAATACACAAGTGGTGATAATACATCGGTGCATTCAGTGCACTCAACTTTAAAAGTGGTAATAATACATCAAATTTTGAATTTTAATTGGTAGCATTAGTCTAATATTATGATATAATATAGAATCACAATTAATCAATTCATTATCATAACCCCTTAACCTTCAATTTTGAATACCAAACCAAAATCCCAAATTGTAAACCTTAACCCTAACTCTAAATTCTTAAACCCTAAATTAGTCAAATTAAAGTAAATCTTGAATTTTTTTATACAAATTCATGTGTTTCTTGTTTATCAAACCACAAGTGATGACTAATATCGTTTTCACATGAATCGCCTTCTCAGAATGTTGATTATGAAGCGAGTGCATTGAATGCACCCAAAAAAGTGAGTGCACCGAATACACCACCATATATCTGAATGTTCCTTTTATCCACTATTACAATATATATATATATATAATCAAATTGCTTACTCATGATGTATCGACGAGTTTTTTTTATCAGTATTATATAGACATATTACCCCCACTGCATGTGTTATTTTATTTTATAACGTATCGTATCAGTATACTATTGATTAAATCATGATTGTACGTACCATTGTATAGAATTTCGATCAACTTACCAAGTACAATATTCGTTATGGTTTCACAATCATACTCATGACTATACGCCTTCATATCATATACGATACATCATGCATCGCGCACCATCTCGAAGACCGATCAAAAGAAATTCGGGTCATCACAAAAGTTGTGGAGTCATAATCACCAATTGTTATCAGTTTTCTTCTTTTCGCCACTACACAAAACCACAAGGTACAATGGAGCCGATCATCACTTGAATCATCATACATGCATAAAAAAATTCTACTTTCTTTTTTTTCTTACTAATTAACAAGACTTGTTTTTTTTCCTTCCAGTGGTCCTGACAATGGGTGGTTGGAGTAGTGGTGCCAATTAATAACTCCATCCCTTCCCTTTCCTTCCCTTCCCTTCCATCTGCTGTTGGATTAACACATTCAAAAACCAAACTCTCCTTCCTTCTTCCCCAAAATGGCCAATCATCCTCCTTAAGCACTCCATTCCCATTCCAGCTCTAATCCATTCTTCCACGTGCGTTCACATGGCAGACTTCTCTTTTTCCTCCCTCTCATAATCACCAAACCACAGTGTCAAAAAAAAACAACCCAAATCATAAGCAACCCTCAACGTAATCATGACTAGGGATGACAATTTCGACCTGACCCGATTTATCCGACTTGTTTGGCCTGTTTTGGGGCGGGCATGGGTATCTCTCATCACCCCTATCTACCCTGACCCGCCCCATTCTCGACCCGTTTTTGCCTAAATTACATATAATCTTAGTCAAATTACTTAGGATTCTCCTCTTATTACATTATATTTTAGCTATAATAAAGTTGTAATTAAGTGAAAATCTCAATTTCTTCTATAATTTAACTAGATTTTATAATATTATGGTTTCTAGCTTTCTTGGTGTTTTAATGAAAATAACGAATATTTCTAATGTTTTTGACATAAATTACATACCCATTGGGTCGACCTGCCCCGACCCACGCCCCGTAATAAATTACCCGACCTGCAATGAGGCGGGTATGGGTATCAAAATACCCGCCCCGGACCTGCCCCATTGCCATTCTAATCATGACTGATGATCAATGAAAGATTAAGGTTAGAGATCATGAATTGATATGGAAACCTGGCAAGGTAAATGTGGGAATTGATACATATATAGCTCTGCATGCATTTACTACTAGAAAGAAAGAAAAGGAAGAAAGACAAATCTATCAGAAAAGATGCCTCCTTTCCTTTCTGGAGGAACATGATGCACTCTTCTAGAAAAACTTGTTGTGGGAAAATTTCACCATCCTCTCTCTTTAACTCTTTTGCAGCTAATAGATATATAGCAGTAAATAACTCAGAAAACAACCCCATGAAAGCTACAGCAGCTTGCTAGCTTGAAACGTTGAAGATTGCTAGTTGGTGGTGGTGACAGTACTGATCAAAACCCTAATGATGATTAATTGAAAACTCCATCTTCTTGACAAGTCGCCATTAATTAATTAGTGTGTACAGTTTTTGATGCATTAGTGGTGGGGAATGGGAGAGGAGGGGTTGAGTGTTTATCTCGTAAGCAAAAACTTCTCTCTATCTCTCTCTCTCCACACCTAACTTTTTTGGTGTGGAAATTAACTAAAAACTTGTTGGTAAATTATGAGTTTAATTATTGTTTGGATTTATATATATGATTTAGCATGATGAAAGAGTTATTAATAAGAATGATAAAATTATTAATCAATCACTACTAGTACTTATGCATGCATTGATTAGTCACTAATACCATTCTTACAGAAAGAAACTAATCATTACCCTCTCCCTCCCTCTATATATACACACAAGTCCCAGTGTTCTTGGCATCTCTATCTCTTTAAGCCATTTTCTTTTCATCATCCAAGAAAGAAGAAATGTCGTCTACGGCAGTGAGCCAACTGTTTGATCTTCCAGCAGGAGAGCAGATCTGCTATGTCCAGTGTGGATTCTGCACCACCATTTTGCTGGTATGCATATGTAGATAGGCTGTGTTTTCCGGCGCGGCGAGGAAAAAACTTCTTCTCTGGTGTTTGATTTCAATGAATGCACCTTTTGACTTCTCTGCTGCGTGTGTGTTTTTTTTTTTTTAAGTTGTGAACAGACCGAAAACAACCCGATTCATATTTGGTTCTCTTTTTTTTTTTTTTGTGTGTGTTTGATCATTTTTTGTTGGGTATAAGGTGAGCGTGCCATGCAGCAGCTTGTCGATGGTGGTAACGGTGAGATGTGGGCAGTGCACCAGCCTGCTGTCTGTGAACATGTTGAAAGCCTCTTTTCTTCCCTTCCATCTCTTAGCTGCCTCTCTGACGAAGCAACAGCAACAAGAAGAAGAAGAAGAAGAAGAAGAAGAAGCCGCTGTTCATCATCTCAACCGCATCATCAACAAACGTAGGTGATCGTCGAGCTAGCTTATTAATTATACATCCATATATGTAATCAACACTACTAATAATTGTATATCCATCCATCCAGCTCCAGAGAAAAGGCAGAGGGCTCCATCGGCTTACAATCGCTTCATCAAGTACTTAAGACGAACTGATCTCTCTCTCTCTTTTTCCATGATAGTCCGGGAACTGGGTTCTGAATTTGTTGTAACCATATACTCTTTTTCATGTTGTTGTTGTGGCAGAGAGGAGATCAAGAGGCTGAAAGCTGATAACCCCAAAATGGCTCACAAGGAAGCTTTCAGTATGGCTGCCAAGAATGTGAGTTTACTAAATCATATGCTTCCTTGTTGAATATGAAATTATGCAAAGATCATGAAACTAATTTGGGGGGTTTATCAGTGGGCTCACTTCCCACCAGCCCATTACGACGACAACGAGGTCGGGTTTAATAAGCAGCAGCTGCAAGAAGGAGGGAGATCATAATCGAGGTCCACAAACACCTAATTGTTGGAACAACTTTGATCAACCTGAAGAGCTGGTACAGAATTGTTAATTCCTATCTGTAATTTCTTTTTATGTAATATTGATTAATAGTGCTACAAGAGAAGGGTGCATAAATTTCTGTTGTGCAGATTTTCAGGTGAGCATACAAGATGGCAAAAATATCAAAGGAAAAGCTTCAAATTAAGCTTGGGGCATATTAATTAATACTGTTCTGTTCCAATTGGTGCAATGTGAAAGACACTCTTGTAGTAATGATTTCAATGAAATACCTACACCTTCCTCTCTCTCTCTCTCTCTCTATCTGTCCCTCTCTGGTATAATAATAAACAGCTAGCTATATATAGCAAGTAAAGGGCTTTTCTAACTTTTTTTTTTTTAGGGTTAGGGTTTGGTGTCAAATCTCATGTCAAATTGTGGCATATATAGATGCCCTTGGGAATTGAGGCATTTTGAGCTGCGCGCACACTCACTCACTCACTCAACTTTCTATCATCACTACTCTTTCTTGGGAAGCCTACGATTCAGCTTCACCATGTTTCCAATGTATCTACCTAGCTATAGTTTTGCTTCTTCTAGTATACGGGTAGTTTGGATGTGGGATTCTATCGAATTAATTTGATTCACTTATCTCTCTTTTGAGATAATTGAATCAAATAGTCTCATTTTGACAGCACAAAATTCTAATGAAGAACTATGGCTGATGAATTACTAATTGACTCGTTTTGAGGGAATTGGAATTGTTTGAGATAGGCATATAATTCGAATTGGCTCGTTGATCTAGTTTAATAAAATGAGACAATTAGTTAAATTGTTTCCTTTTTCATTTGATCCATGTAAAAGATAAAGCATCTTTCTCTCAACAGGACAATTAAAGACTTCCACTTTTTTTTAATACTTCTTCTTATTATAAGCTAGGGTTTGCAAACAAGATCGATGTTTGTAAACAACAACAACAACAACATGGGTTTTGAAATGAGTAGGTAATTTTCTCTCTATCTTATATACGAAATAGATCCTTTTGCCAGAAAATCATAGGTATGAATATGCAACCTTGAAATAATGGTCGTTAGTGTGGGCTACCAAAATTCTTCATCATCTTCGTATCTTCATATGATTGGTGCACTTATCGCGGTTGTTCCTTAGTTTACCGTGAATCGAACCGCGCATACGACCACATTTCACAAGGCTTCATTTGAAGCACCAAGCACCTCTCGATGTCGAGCCTGATCCATGATCTATGGATAAAATTGATCGAATTATCAAGGTTTTGGTTTACATATAATATAATTAAGTGATCAGAGAGACATAGATTGGATACTGATTAGTAACAAGTTGATCAGTGGTCTGATTGAAGCTTCCCAGTCGGCAATGCAACTAAGAGGCGGATGAAGCTTGCTGCTGCAGCTTTAATTTTTGTCGTACGTTGGTGGTGATGGTGGCAACAATGATGATGGCAATGGAACATAATTTTTATCCTCCGTTTTGTGAATAATCATTCTAGTTAGAAAAAATGAACAATAGAAGAGGGAGGAGGGGGACAAGCACAAGTGTATTTGACTAAAAGTGGGAGCCAAAAAGAGGAAACAAACAAGACAAAGAGAAAATCGACCGGCCTTTATTATTGATGGTGTGTATTGTTACGACCTCTCGCCATTGTGGAAAAGCGTTCGGACTAAAAGGAGTCGAGATGTGTGAAGAATTTAAATGGTGGGAAGCACCATTTTGATCGGTATGTGCAACATTGTACCGTATTAGTGGTCTGGCTAGAAAAGTGTCTACTCAGACTCAAGTCGATACACAATTTTAACAGTACAAAACAATCACTTAAGATTAAAGTCAAAGAAGCTACTAATTAATGGTCGAGATAGATGGAGGATCAACATTGCCAGTAAATTCAAACACTTAAAAGAGATATAAATATTCTATACAGCATCCTCTTCAACCATCCCTCGGAAGCATTTTATAAAATTAGATCGATACGGAGAAGATCATCTTCAACAACAGATAAATAAGACAGTACTAAATTGGTATCTTTTGTTCCCCCATAGCTAGCTCTATATAGTGTGTGTTTCTGTGGCCAATGTGATAGCCACTTGCTCTCAATCTCATACCTCGCTAGAAACAAAAAAATGAAAAGTGCCCCTTCGGTGCGTTTTGCTTCCCCTTCACAATTTCGTTGTCTGGCCCTTATTGTATATCTTTCCTTTGGAGTTTGGGGCCTCAAAGCCAAAGAAGAGAACTTTTTTGGGGCACATAGAAGTTTACTAGGAAGTAAGACTCATTTTCAGTGCTCTTGATCATGGGCTTTCTGGGACAAGAGACGACGAGCACGTACCATTTTTAATTAATTATTATGCACCATTGGGTAGTTTTTTTGTTTTTGTTTTGACTTGAATTCTACAAAGATGCTTTCACGTGTTTTATGCCATGATGGTACAAAACTTCAGATATCTCGGTACGTAGTACAAAGGATCTATACCATGTTGGTACAGATGTGGTATAATTAAGTTGTATCACGATGGTACAGGTTCTCATAATGATTAAGGGGTTTTGTAATCCTAGAAAAGTCCCAGCTTCGAAAGAATGAACAGGACAACAAATTTACAACATTGATAATAATAAATAATCGTATGCAACCGGACTTCCGTAGAAAAAGTTTTTTTGGCACTAGATTGGTAGCTCTGTAAAAGCTATAATAAGCAAAAGGACACAAAACTAACATAAATGACGAGAAGAGAGAATGAAAGTCCCTTAGAATGTCTCTAAGGACCACTAGTTGTTGTGCTTGTTTGAATTTTAGTCTCTTAGCAATTATCATAGGTTGAAAAATATCTTCCTTTCAAGTTTTCATCTAATATATTGTACGAGTTTTATCTAAATTGGGCGTTCATAGATCATGGTCTACACTTTACAAATACGAATATACAATATAGGAACAATATTAAACTTTATTGTTGATGAGCCTAAAGAAAGGAATGTTTGGCTTTTGAGTTGTTATGCCAAGTATTAAGTATGTGTATATAATATATATTAGGTATATGGATAATTAGTTAACTGGTTAATTTGGTTTGATTGGTTAGGAGTGTCTGAACCCAACCAAACCACCTAAACCAAACAAGCTAAAAAATTTAACCAAACCATATTAGTCAAATACTATAAGTTAAAACGATTACCACGGAAACCACACCGTTTGAACACCCTAAGAAGATTTTAGGAAGAGGTAGAATTGGAGAAATTGCTCATACTGAGCTTTCCATTGAGAAGAGAATATATACACTTTACAGAGTAAAAGCAGCAAAAAGAGATCTACCCAGCAGTTAGTTTTTACTGCAAACTATAGACAAATCAAAGCTTTACACGTGTAAGACTGTACAGTAAAAAGCTAATAAATCAAACCAAGCTGTTCGTTGCTTCTCTGCGTCGTCGTTTTCCTTTCCTTTGCTGACCCTGTTCTTCGTGGTTCATCAGGTGGCTCTTTTCTGCAACAAGGCCAGCAACCAGCAACTATCTTGTTGATTCCTTGATCAGTAGGAACATCATCTTCCATGTTCCTTGTTACCCTCCCACAAGCTGGCGAGTATAGATTATATACTCCCAGCTTGGACAACAGCATATGGAATCGATCTATTGACAAACTTTTTGTAAATATGTCTGCCAATTGTAACTCTGTGGGAATGTAATGAAGTGTGGTCATACCAGAATGAACTCTCACCCTTATAACATGGCAATCCACTTCTATGTGCTTTGTCCTTTCGTGAAAGACAGGATTTTCTGCAATGTGAATTGCTGATTGATTATCACAATAAATTGGCACTGCTGCATTGTGTGAAATCCCAAAGTCTGCAAGCAATCTGATCAACCACTGCACCTCACAACTTAGGCTAGCCAACGCCCTGTATTCTGCTTCTGAGGATGAACGAGACACAGTAGTCTGCTTCTTGCTTTTCCAACTAATTAATCCATCTCCAAGGAAGGTGCAATAACCTGTAATTGACCTCCTTGAATCTGGACATGTGGCCCAATCACTATCACTGTACCCCTTCAACTGCAGGTCTGCATTTTTGGAGTACAATAATCCCTGACCAGGTGAACCTTTCAAGTACCTTAAAACTCGATGCAAAGCCCTGAGATGTGTTGTAGTAGGGCTGTCCTGGTATTGACAAAGCTGTTGTACAGCAAATGTAATGTCAGGCCTTGTGGTGGTCAAGTATTGCAACTGCCCCACAAGGTGCCTGTACTCACTGATGTCATCTAAAGGTTCACCTCCTGTGGATGACAGAACTTCTTTGATGAAAATAGGTGTAGGTGCAGGCTTACAATCCTCAAACCCTGACTCAGAAAGAACATCCAAGCAGTACTTTCTTTGAGAGACTGTTATACCCTGCTTTCCTCGAGTTACCTCAAGTCCAAGGAAATAATCCAACTCTCCTAAGTCCTTCATCTTAAAATCAGCATGCAGCATGTTCTTGACAGTGTTAATAGCATCTAAGCTTATGCTTCCAAGCACAATATCATCAACATAGACAATCAAAACAACCAACTCATTCAGAACTTTTGCAGTGAAGATTGAATAGTCACAAGGTGATTGTTTGAAACCATGTTTGATCAAGCTTTCTGTCAATTTAGCATACCACTGCCTACTGGCCTGCTTCAAACCATACAAGGATTTTCTCAGCTTACATACCTTTCCTTTGTATTTTCCAGTTGGATCCAAACCTGGTGGCAACACCATGTAAACTTCCTCAGACAAATCTCCATTAAGGAATGCATTACTGATATCCATTTGGTGCAGATGCCATCCCTTTACTGCAACAACTGATAATAACATTTTAACTGAAGCCATTTTTGCAACAGGTGAGAAGGTGTCACAGTAATCAATCCCATAAACATGTGTATAACCCTTTGCAACTAATCTGGCCTTGTATTTGTCAATTGTGCCATCTGACTTCAGTTTCAATCTGAACACCCATTTATTGCCTATGGCATGTTTACCCTCTGGCAAGTCTGTGATTTCCCAGGTTCCATTTTCAAGTAGAGCATGTAGTTCTGCTTTCACAGCTTCATTCCATTCTGGATGCTCAGAGGCTTCAATATAAGTTCTTGGTTCAGCATGAGTAATCAAAGAATTCACAAATCTTTGTAGTCTAGGTTGTAGATGTGAATAACTGATACTCTTGTGCATTGGATACTGCACATCATAATCAGCATGCCACACTGGAGGTTTCAGATTTCTGGAGGTTTTTCTGAGAGGAATAGGGGGATCTTCATGGGGAGAAGGAGAAGGTGAAAAGGGTAACTGAGAGGGAGAAGAGACAGGTGAAGGTAAAGATGTGGGAGAAGAGCTGAAAGAATTATCAGGCATATCTGGTGATGAGACTTCAACAGGTTCATCAGGCTGTGAAAAAGGGATGGGGGTTGAGCTCCCCCCCTCAGGCTGATGATGTGGTGAAGTCTCAAAATCTAAAGGATTAGAAGATGAAGGAAATTGGAGTTGGAAATCAGAAGGAGGTGTACTGGTTTGTGTTTCAGGAGTAGTATGTTTGTAGGGAAGGATGTGTTCATAGAACACTACATCTCGAGAGATGAACACCTGTTTAGTGTTTAGATCAAGAAGTTTGAACCCCTTGATTCCTGCAGGTATTCCCAGAAAGACACACTGCTTAGCTCTAGGATCAAATTTGGTTCTAGGCTGTCCTGATGTGGCTGCATAAGCCAGACATCCAAAAACCCTCAGATTGGCATAATCTGGTGGTAACTGATGCAAAACCTCAAAGGGAGTTCTGTTTTGGAGAATAGGTGTGTGAGTCCTATTGATCAGATAGGCTGCATGTAAAACAAAGTCACTCCAGTATAAAAGAGGCAAACCGGACTGGAATTTCAAAGCCCTTGCCACATTTAGGAGGTGTTGATGCTTCCTTTCAACCCTCCCATTCTGTTGGGGAGTGTAAACTACACTCATTTGATGAATGATTCCATTAGCCTGATAGAAATCATTCATGTGGAATTCCAGACCTTGGTCAGTTCTGATGATTTGAACACTTTTACCAAACTGTGTTTTGACCATAGAGCAGAAAGATTGAAGTAAAGGCCTAGCCTCATCTTTGTGTTTCATGAGGAAGGTCCACACACATCTAGAATGGTCATCAACAACAGTCAAAAAAATAACTAAAACCATTGTATGAAACTGTATTCAATGGCCCCCAAATGTCAGCATGGACTAATCCAAAAAGAACTGGATTAACAGAATTGCTAGAAGGGAATGGAAGCCTTTTCTGTTTGGCAAGGTGACATACATCACAGTGAATGTGTTTAGTAGCTATTACATCAGAAAATTGTTTGCTAATAGCTTGAAGTTTAGAAACAAGGGGGTGGCCAAGTCTGGAATGCCATAGATCAAAAGACTGGGACTGGAAGTTGTAAGTGGTGGCTGCAAGACACTTGGCAGGTGAGTTGGGACTTGGTGTCTTGGTGAAAAGGTAGAGTCCTCTATCCACTTGGGCTAAACCAATCCTCTTCTGTGTAATAAGGTCCTGGATAACACAGTAAGAGGATTGAAAGGTAAGTGAGACAGGATTCTGTTTGGTTAATTTGCTGACAGAGACTAGATTGTAGTTAAACATTGGGACAAAGAGGACTTGTGAAAGAAACAAGCCACAAGGTAGTTGGACAATCCCTATGTGTGTGGCCTTTACCTGTACTCCAGTTGGTAAAGTAACAAAGACATCTTCTACCGCTCTATACTTATTGAAATACTTAGGACTACAAACAATGTGGTCTGTAGCCCCAGTATCTAACACCCATAAGGGTTCTCCAGAGGAAGCAATCAAGGTGGAAAGAACAGTGGTACCTGAACTTGAAGGAAGGTAATGTGCAGCAACAGGTGGCCTATGTCCAGGCACAGCTCTGGTTACTGCATTTGCAGTGTGAACTGAAGGTGAACTGGGAGGTGATGGAGATGATGACTTTGATAGCAGTAGTTTAAGTCTCTCCATCTGATCCTGAGTGAAGATGCTCTCCAATCCAGTTTGTCCCTTGCTGTCAATTGAACCAGAAGAGTTCTCCATTGGGAAAGAACTTTCAATTGAACCAGCAAAAGCACCTTCTGCAGCTTCCCTTGCCTTCTTGTTCTTTAGTTTGAAGCAATCCTTGATCAGATGCCCTTCTTTCTTGCAATAGGAACAGATTTTCTTCCCGTCTGGTTGTTGTTGCCCCTTTCCTTTATATGGATTTCCACTGGAAGCAGCTGCTGCAAGGGTAAGGGTTTCTACACCAGAACTTCTATTCATCACTTTTAACTGTCGTTCCAATTGCAAGATCTGCTTAAAGACTGTGTCAATGTGAGGCAAAGCAGGCATCATCAAGACCTGTGTCCTTGCTGACTGATAGACAGGATTCAGTCCTTGAAGAAACTTAATGACGAAGTCATTCTCTTCATACTTCTTCAAGGTTTCATATGGTCCAGGATTGCAAGGACAAACAGGTATGGGTCTGTACCTTTTGTGTTCTTCCCAAAGAACTGTAATATCAGTGAAGTATTGGCTAACAGATTTGTCACCCTGAACACATTTTGATAGTTGACCATTGAGATCATAAACCCTGATGTTGTCTTCTTGACTGAATCGATTCTTTAGGTTATCCCAAACATCCTTTGCTAACCCTAGTCTCATGACACTATTTGCTATGTCATCTGACAGAGAGTTGTAAATCCAACAGCGAATGATGCCATTACAACGAGACCAGGACTGGTAGTGAGGATCTGTTACCTGAGGAACTGGAATACGACCATCAATGAATTGGGTTTTGTTCTTGGTGTCTAGAGCCAACATCATCACCTCGCTCCAGGTGTGATAGTTGCCATCGCCAAGCTTGATGGAGATGATGGTGGACAGTGCACCATCCTGTGGAGGAAGATAGTACGGATTGAGGTATGGGTCTTCATACAAGGCCATAATGGCCTTATTTCTGTCGGAATCGTCTTCTGCCATTGTTGGTACAGCAGGAGCTCAATGATAGAGTAAGAAATAGAAAGGGGAAAACGAAATAGAGTAGATCAACAAGGATGACGGATCTTAGCGCGATGAGCAGCGCTCTGATACCATAAGAAGATTTTAGGAAGAGGTAGAATTGGAGAAATTGCTCATACTGAGCTTTCCATTGAGAAGAGAATATATACACTTTACAGAGTAAAAGCAGCAAAAAGAGATCTACCCAGCAGTTAGTTTTTACTGCAAACTATAGACAAATCAAAGCTTTACACGTGTAAGACTGTACAGTAAAAAGCTAATAAATCAAACCAAGTTGTCCGTTGCTTCTCTGCGTCATCGTTTTCCTTTCCTTTGCTGACCCTGTTCTTCGTGGTTCATCAGGTGGCTCTTTTCTGCAACAAGGCCAGCAACCAGCAACTATCTTGTTGATTCCTTGATCAGTAGGAACATCATCTTCCATGTTCCTTGTTACACCCCTAGCTGGATGCAACGGAAAACCATGTTGATGGACGTTAGAACTCTGGGGATTCTCGAGGGAAAGAGAAGGGTCGACGGCACAAAGAACACAATCTTGTTTCAATTATGCAAATAACTATCCTTTTTTGTACTCACCAAACATGCATAAATGGAAGAACCACAATTATGTTATGAGATTTGATTTTCCTCACCTGCTCTGGGAAGAACACGAGCTTGATTTTCCTCCTCTGCTGAAGCAAACAAACCTTCATTACTCTGGAAGCATAAAAAAATAATGGCAGTTGACTGAGAGATGTCAACAACCCAACACTCAAACTTCTAATTCACTCCTCTCAGTCTCACCCAGGACCTAAAATGGTCAACTTTAGAAAGCTGATTATAGATTCTTCAAACTCCTAAGGGTTGTGTGTTAATTGACCTACTAAGAGAGCTAGCTGGATGCTTACCTCCACTCCACTGCCATTGTCATCCGTCGGAGCTAGCGAATTATCCCTCCACAGAGAATCGGCCAGAGCCAGAGAATGCCAATTCTTTCTCCCCTCACTCGCATCCGGGACCATTGTTATGCCTGACCTAGTCAACATTTGTTGAGTAAGTAAGTTCACAATTTCAATGCTCATAAGCAATGCAGTCAATATCACGCTTTAACTTTGAGAGATGGAACAAACACCAACGAAGCTCAAATCGGCCTCTCTCATGCCTTCGATTTGAGCCTTTGCTTCAATTTCGTCGGAATGACAAAATGGGATTTCCGGGGGAAATCTAGCGTCGCCATTCTCCATTTGTTGAGTTGGGGAGGTGGGAGAGAGTCAGAATCGAGAGAGATGGGAAAGGTAGAAGAAGGGTTTTGCGCAGAATGAAAAAGAGAGTTAAGGTAAGGAGAGAGGAATTAAGAGTATAAGAATCAACGGCTGATATTAGTTAGATAGCTAACAGATCAATGGTTGTGCTTGGTCTGCCTAGAGTGGTATCCTTGGGTTTAAGTTGGACCTAGTTGCAGCTAATCTTAGGGGTTCGGTGAACAGTAACTCCCATTTTTTTCTTGATGAACAGCATCGAATATTTTGCAGAATTGTGTCTTAATAATTCTAATATACAAATATATTATAGTAGAGTTGTGGACAATTTTTCAGCATTTCAAATTTGCTGAAATGGGTTACTCTAATACTGAAATTCTGACAAACATTCGGTAGCAAATTTGGCAAAGTGATGAAGATTGATTACAATACTCTCCACTGTACCCCTGAGAACTTTGCTCGGATATGCGTCAAATTCGATCTGAATAAGAGATTGGTATTCAAGTATCGGTTGAAAAGAAGAGTCAAACGGATTTAGTATGAAGGATTACATCTAGTTTTTTTTTTTTAATGTGGCAATTATGGTCACAATAAAGAAACGTGTGCAAAGACATTCATTGGAGATGAGAAACTCATAGAATTCACATCTAACCCCATCCTCATGTTCAATTTCAAAGGTAGCATGGACATTCGACCGGAAGTGGTGGAAGATTATGGGCCATCATGATAGCATCAAAAAATCATCCCAAGCCGCAACAGAAAAGAACAGAGATGCAGCCACACACTAGGAAATAAAGTAACGGTAAGAGATCGCCGGCAACCCCAATCGACGAAAACAGGGTCACACTTTGCCACTCTGAGCACGAAGAAAGCAGATACAACTCCAAACATGAAAATTTTGCTACTCTAGCCACCTGCGGCCACCTGCGGCCACCTGCATTTACTACGATACAACAATGGGCCAATTAACATAACATGGGCCCAATACCGCTAACTCAATATACTTGTTGCAATCTATAAAATCCTAAAAAGTTTATAAAAAAAACGGGTAAATGACACATTTGGTCACTGAGATTATTAAATTGTGTCATGTTTAGTCACTAGAAAAAATTAATATCAATTTTGGTCACTCGAATTACAGAAACTGGTCAAATTTAGTCACTCTCCCGTCAGTTTCCGTCCAACTCCATTAATGTAGTTGGACGGAAACTTTTGGGAGAGTGACTAAATATGACATGTTTCAGTAATCCGAGTGACTAAATGTGACATTTTTCAATAATTCGAGTGACCGGAGTTGGACAGAGGCTACAGAAGAGTGACCAAATGTGACCTGTTTCAGTAATTCGAGTGACCAAAATTGATATTAAATTTTTCTAGTGACTAAATATGACACGATTTAGTAATCTCAGTGACCAAATGTGTCATTTACCCTAAAAAAAACCTAAATAGTTGTCATAGTTAACATATAGAAAATGTTATCTAAATGAAATAAGAAACAAGGAAATGAGGCAAAAACGAGAATCAATTGGACTATGAAACTTACAACTATGGGCCGAACCTATTGTGAAGTTGTCATTTGAAAGTTTTGAATTAACTTTAGAAGCTTCTTTTGGGATTTCATAAAATCAATGGATTATTAAACTATGCTATATTGTGATATAATCGTAAACATTGTCTATCATTGATTACACATATATACGCCATATAAATATTAAAAAATATAATGACAACCAAATTTCAGCAATCCTCAATACTATTCGTCGATTTTGTCAATATTGCATGAATATATTACCATTTGAATATGTTATTTTATTTTTCTTCTGGTCAATTGCATGATTGGTTACTGTGATTACAAAAAAAAAACGTTCATGTTTGGTCACTCGAAATATTTAAATCCATTCGTGGTCACTAAAATTAGTAAAACGTCCAAGTTTGGTCACTCTCCTTTAGTCTCCGTCAACCAAGACCGTTATGTGCCGACGTGGCAGACAGAATCGTCAAGTCAGTCTAATTTAACACAAAATAGTGAAATGCGACCCGCCATGTCACTATAACCCTCCATGTCATTTTGTCCATCCCAACCCAACCAAATTCTTGAACCAAACCAACCCACCTATCCATGAACCAACCACTCAAACAAAATAAGGGTTTATCCCTGTTTCCTTTCTAGATCTGAACTCTAGTTCTTCATTTTTCTTGCATTCCCTTCGACGACCAGGTCTGAATGGTGCTTGAATCGGTCGCATTTCCAAGTTGGGCAGAACCGACCAGCCAAACGTTTAGAATATCATAATCAAAGATGATATTCACTATTTTATATGTTTGCAAGATCACACTACTGTTGGTATTAGTATTGGATGGATGGGAGGAGGCGAACGATGATGGGAGGTGATGTAGATTGTGGGTGGGGGGCGGATAGGATCGGGTAGATGGAGTCGAATCCGACGGCAGACCTGAGGGTGGAGGAGGCAAAGAGGTCGAGGCCGGAGTAAGGGGACGCGGCAGAGAAGGGCGGTGCGGGGATGCCAGTGAATTCATGTACCCTTGGCGCCCGCCTTGAGGCCCGGGCTGAACACCACTTCTTTATTTCTATTAGCCATCACTGACAACCTCTGTATATCCACCCAAATACCCAATCAATCAAATTTCTTGTTTCTCCCAGGTGGAATAGATGAAAACCATAGGTAATTTTTGGGGCGGATGAAACCCCAAGAAAGGGGTTGTGAAGGAGAGACTCATGGATGAAGGAAGAAGCCGTTGTAACACCCTAATCCCGCCGGGTACTACTTTTACTAAAATACTCTTTTTATAGACCATGAAACAAATAATAATTGGAAACGCTTGGGAAAATAGCGGAAACTTTTCATAAATAACTTTAACTTTAACAAAGACTCAGAATAAACTGTAATTTCTTAAAACAAAGCCCTAACACTTGGGCTAACTTCAATCATAAAATCTTAATATGAATCTCCAGTCTATACTCATAATCATAAAATGAAATAACTAAAAAGTCTCTAATGCTGCCGCTTATTGAAAACCTTGACTAGGCATCCTCTGTGACGTGCGAATCGTCCTCCTCTAGCTAGCTTACCTCGAACCGTTCTCTCGATCTCGCTGCTCTCTAACTGCTCCTCTAACTAGCTGCTACCGAGATGGGGTCAGTCTACGCCCTTAGGTTTTAAAACCTCTAATACTTGAGTACTTTACTTAAACACTTAACTTTAAGTCTTTAACTTATGGAAGTTGTTTATACTTCCAATCTTAAAATATCAAACTTTTAAAACTGTATGGGAGTTACAGTTACTCTCCATTTTTCAAGTTCAAATCTCGAACTAAATACTTGATTGAAACTGGGATCCCTCACTAGCTAGTCCGGTTGCCCAACTCATACATACGAGAAGCCATCTAGGCTTTCCTTAAACTTAAACTTAGTTAGGGGAGTCGTAACGATTCATCCCCCTACCATCTTAAACTTATCGTGGTGGCTCTTCACCACGATTCTCAAGAGCATAACTGCTACTCATCTTAAAAGTCTCAAGAGCATACCTGCTGCTCTGTCACAAAATCTCAGCGGCAACGGACTAACTTTGGTGACTAGAAACTCTTAAAATGACTACACCTACTTGAAGGTGAAGTACTTCTTAAAAGAACTTGTTTCTTAACCCTTAATAACAACTCGTGAATATAAAAGCTTTAAAGTAAATAATAACTCATACATAATCGCTTCAAGCGAAGCTCAAACCACACACATATCACCCATCATAAACATAATCATACAATAACAATCACTTCATCAAAATATTTAAAACTAGCAAAACTTGAAAGGATACGTAAGGCGCAGAATTTACCCCCTTTACACTCACCTCATATCTGTAAAAAATGACTCTGATTCTGCTCTAAAAATTCCATACTTGCTGTCAAAATAATATCCTCGCCTCCACGATTCCTTAGGCGCAGACGGTTCATCGATCGGAGGTCAATTGATCGAGTTATGGCCAAAATAAACATTCCATCAGTTCTCAAATTACCAGATACCGATTCCGTAATTTTCCAGTCAACACTATTGACTCTGTACTCTGAGGAATATTACGATAGTGATCCATGAACTTTTCAAATTACCACGAACATTACCTGAACTTGACCGATTTTCACTCCCAACTTCCGATGCTCGATTGGGTCGAACCCAATTGTGAAGTTGTCATTTGAAATTTTTGAATTAACTTTAGAAGCTTCTTTTGGGATTTCATAAAATCAATGTATTATTCTATTCAACTAAGCTATATTGCAATTAGGGCTGCAAATGAGCCGAGCTACTCGCGAGCAACTCGAGGCTCGAATCGGGAAAAACTCGTTCGAAACTCGACTCGTTTACTATTGAGCCAAGCTTGAGCTAAGCTTTGTTAAGCTCGCGAAGCTCGCGAGCTAACTCGACTCAGTGGCTTGTTGAGCTCAACTCGTGAGTTGGCTCATTTAGAGCTCATGATATGTCTCAACATTGTGGTTTGATGGCCAACTTGATCACCGACTTATGGACGAATCGATCAAATTTGGACTTTCACAATTCATAGGATTGTTAAATTATATATCTCACATCATGTGAAGTTTAACATGTTGAACATGTAAGAAAATATGCTTATTTTTAATTCTATAAAGAAATTATGTACAAATTGTTTCGATACTATGAAATAACATAATTTGAACTAGTTAAAATTTATTAACTAAACAATATGACACCTACAAATTATAATATAAGATTAATTAATGTTGAACATTTGATTATTTATTTATCGTTACATCAATCACATGTATCATACACGACATACAAAATGAATGTATCAAATGCGATCTAAGAATTTAGTAAACAAGCTTAGCTCGAACTCGACTCGACTCGGCTCATTAATAAATGGCTCGAGCTCGAGCTCGTCTAAACAATGATAGACAATTTTTACGGTTATATTGCAATTAGGGCTACAAATGAGCCGATCTGAGCCGAGTTTTACCCCAGCTTGAGCTTGACTCGTTAATAAATGGCTCGAGCTCGAGCTCGAGCTCAACACATTTGTTAACGAGTCAAGTTCAAGCTGGGGTAAAACTCGGCTCAGATCGGCTCATTTGTAGCCCTAATTGCAATATAACCGTAAAAATTGTCTATCATTGTTTAGACATATATATATATATATGATATATAAACATTATAAAATATATTGACAACCAATTTTCAGCAATCCTCAATACTATTTGTCGATTTTGTCAATATTGCATTAATATATTACCCTTTGAATATCTTATTTTATTTTTGTTGGGCCAAATATTGAGGCCCCTGGGCCTTAGGCCCATGGTCACCTAAAAGCCCATGGAAAACGATTCTGGCCCGCTGACAGATCTAGGGCGGTTCTCTCCTGGCGTAATAACGAAACCGCCCGACAAAGAGGTAAAAACCGCCCGACATAAGGGCAAACGGATATCTGTCCTTCCCCGTACGGAGTCTGACAAGGTACGTACCAGCGATAAAGTCGGAGGCGTCTCAGGACGCCCGACAAGTCATTAAATGCTCATAAACCGACCACAGCTAGTATAAATACCCACGGATGAGCTACATTGATGGTAACTTCTACCTACTCCACTCTCTCTCTTATTTACTCTCACTTCACTTCTCTCTCTAACTTAAGCTTCGGAGGAGGTCCCAGGCACCCCCTGTGGACCTTTTTTGCAGAGCTTCGGAGGCCGCCTACTACCGTCTCGGACCGCCTAAGGCCGGTGAAGCCTCACAAACCGCTTGGAGCAATCCTAGCACAAACATTTTGGCGCCCACCGTGGGGCCTAACGACTTTATGGCGAGCGAGATGGGAGACGACTTCGAAACCCCTCTCAAGGGTATGACCGAAAACAACACCCGCCGAGGCTTGTCGCCGAGAGTTGAAGATGAAACAGAGCTGGAGGAAGTAGTCAAAAGTCAAGGAATGCAAATTGCGAGCATGCAAGACAGCCTTTCCCAGATCCTCCAACTTCTCAAAACACGGGACGACCACGCTGAAGGATCCAAAGGGAAGGCGCGTGACGAGAAGCAAAGCGGACACGGAGGACCTGAGGGCGATGACGCGGATCTCAACTTCCTAGAGGAACATTTGCGGTCGACGTTCGGGAAGCACAAGAGCCCGAACGTCCTCCAAAACCCTCTGTCGAAAGAGCTTTTCAAGACTTCAGTCCCTCTCAACTTCTCCTCTTTGGGACTTCCAACCTATGGCGGGACATCAGATCCCGCCGACCACCTTTGTGCGTTCATGCTCAAAATGCAACTTATTAACGCGACAGACTCAGATCTGTGCCGCGCGTTCCCGGTCACCTTCAGCGGTCAATGCCGGACATGGTACACCTCACTCCCGGAGGGGATTATCGAGAACTTTGAGCAATTCGCGATGCTTTTCTCCACCAAGTTTGCGTCCCAACGGCGTCGTAAACTCACCGTCTCGGCACTCATAAATTGCCGGCAGAGAAAAGAAGAATCACTCGCCGAGTTCTACGATCGATGGAACGCGATCGCGTGCGAGATAGACGGCATCTCTTCGGTGGTGGCCGCCGGAAACCTCCGTATCTCAACAACCAGCATCGAGCTAAAAAGAACCTTGATAAAAAAGGAAGCTACCTTGACGGCTTGGTCAGATTTGGACCAGTTAGTACGCAGAGCAATCTTGTTGGAGGAAGCCCTAGCCAACGACGACAGGGGGCAACAAGGTCGCCCACGAGGAGACGCCTCAGAGCGTGGAGATCCCCAAAGGGGAAGGCGGTCCCCCGACCGAAGATCGTATCGAAACAGATACCCCGACCGTGAAGGAAGAAAAGATGTGCTGTCCACCGACAGAGATAGGGGCAGAGACCGAAGAAAGGGCGGAAAGAGGTACGAGGCGTCTTCCGCCCAAGAACCGCAGGAAGGGAAGAAATGGTGCGACTGGCATCAAATCACCACCCACGACACCGCAGAATGCAGAGAGTTTAAAGCCACACTTCGGCACCTGGCTCCGGGAGACCTAAGAAGTAGGTTGGAAACAAGGCGGTCCCATCGGGAACACTCAGCAGAGGAAAGAGAGGAGTCCCCGAGCCCTGAGCAAGACAAGTCCCGGCGGACAAGAAAAGAGCGGTCCCGATCCCGCTCTCGAAACAAGGCCGCCTCCCCCCAGAGGCCGTCCCCACCCTACCGGGCACCACGGAATGAGGATGACGGGATGGAGGTTATCACAATCGCAGGAGGGCGGAAACGCCCAAGAAACGAAGGAAACCGCCTCGCCCAATGCTTCAACGTGCAACGCGGGGCCCCGACGGAAGTTACCTTCTTGCCTTCCGAGCTAGCCGGTGAGGAAAACTCAGAAGACCCGTTGGTCGTTTCCTTTCGGACCGCCAAATTCAAGGTCACCCGAGCCCTAATCGACAACGGAAGCTCGGCGGATATCCTGTTCTATTCCGCACTCAAAGGAATGAAGAAGAGCGTCCAGGACCTCCAACCCTCCAACACCAGCCTAGTGGGATTCTCCGGAACAAAAGTTCGTGTTCTTGGTTCGATCACCCTCAAGGTCACCATAGGAGAAGGCGGCGTAACAAAGACCCGCCCGGTGGAGTTCCACGTTGCAGATTGCCCTTCGGCCTACAATGCTATCCTCGGTCGTGGCTTCCTTGCGACCTTTGAGGCGGTCGCCTCAACCTGCCATCAGATGCTAAAGTTCCCAAGCGGGGGTCTAACGGGGAAAGTCCGAGGCAACCCTAGGGACGCAAAGGAATGCTACCAAGCGACCATCGAACATTTGGAGGTCGACCTCGTCGACACTAGAGGAGACGTGCCACGCCCTGAGGCGGTCGAGGGCGATGTGGCGGTCCCGCTCAACGAAGAAGATCCTAACAAGACGGTGCGCATCTCGTCTCACTTAGCCGATGAAGAGGCTCAGAATCTACTAGCCCTCCTCCGAGAGTTTCAGGACCTTTTCGCATGGGGACCGGAAGACATGCCGGGTGTTCCCCGCCGAATCTCAGAACACCATCTCTCGATCAAGCATAAAGCAAAGCCAATACAGCAGCGCAGGCGGCACTTGTCCGTGGAGAAGCAAATGGCACTCGAAGAAGAGGTGAGGCGTCTTCTCAAAGCCGGCTTCATACGGGAGGTGCAATACCCGACATGGCTTTCGAACCCTGTCTTCGTGAAAAAGGCAAGAGGCGCCTGGAGAATGTGCATCGATTTCACTAGCCTCAATGCGGCGTGTCCCAAAGATCATATCCTCTTCCCCGCATCGACCAACTAATAGATGGGACCGCCAACCACGAGGCGCTCAGCTTCCTCGATATGTTTTCAGGATATCACCAGATCAAGATGGCAGAAGGCGACCAAGAGCTGACCGCATTCATGACACCCATGGGGAACTTTTGCTACGTCGTCATGCCTTTCGGGTTAAAGAATGCGGGAGCAACCTACCAAAGGATGGTCGATGCGGTCTTCAAGGACCAGATAGGAAGGAACGTCGAAGCCTACGTGGACGACGTCCTCGTCAAAAGCAAGAAGGCAGGGGACCACCTCTCCGACTTACGGGAAACTTTCGAAACGCTGCGACGGAAGAACCTAAGGCTTAATCCGCTCAAGTGCGTCTTCGGGGCTGAAGCTGGAAAATTCCTCGGCTTTATGATCACGAAGCGAGGAATAGAGGCCAATCCAAAGCAGATTGAGGCCATCCGCAACCTGAAGCCGCCTAAGACAATCAAGGAGATCCAGGCATTCAACGGCAAAATGGCCGCACTCGGTAGATTCATCCCGCGGTCTGCGGACAAGTGCTCGCCATTTTTTCAAATGCTCAAAAAGTCAGCCTCCCGACTCCAATGGAGCGCCGAGTGTGACAAGGCCTTTGCCCTGCTGACGAGTCAGCTAAGCTCACCCCCAGTCTTGAGCGCTCCCGTAAGCGGGGAAAGACTCTACCTTTACCTAGCGGTCTCAGAGCTGGCCGTGAGCTCCGCCCTAGTTCGGAGGACTACAGATGGATCTGACCAGCCAGTATACTACGTAAGCAAAGCTCTCCTTCCCGCCGAGACGAGATACATGCCAATTGAAAAGGCGGTCCTCGCTGTGGCTTCCGCGGCCCGAAAGCTACGACCATACTTCCAGGGGCATCCCATCACGGTGCTGACCAACCTCCCTCTCAAAAGTATCATGCGCGGGATGGACGCCTCCGGAAGGTTGACAAAGTGGGCAATCGAGCTTAGTGAGTTCGACATAGCATACGCCCCAAGGCCGGCTATCAAGGCCCAAGTGCTAGCAGACTTCATAGCCGAGGGATTCTCTCTGGAAAACGGTCCCTCTGAGGAGCGTAACAGTGTTTGGCGGCTGTTCACCGATGGCGCAGCAGGTAAATCCGCCTCAGGGGCAGGCATAGTTCTTGAATCGCCAGAGGGTGTCATCCATGAAATTTCCTTACGATTCAAGGATATCAAAACCAACAACGTAGCCGAATACGAAGCCCTCATCAATGGACTTCGTATACTCACTGCCCTGGGCGCCACCGATGTGCACATATATTCAGACTCCCTCTTGGTAGTCAAACAGGTGCAAGAAGCGTTCGAAATCAAAGACGAGAAGCTGGCCGCTTTGGCCACCAAGGTAAGAAGTTCCCTGGCACAGCTGAGCTCTTGGAAACTTGAACACGTGCGGCGGGAGGATAACCAGCACGCCGACGCACTTTCCAAGCTCGCCACCGCCATGGACTTCGAAGGCGATCGGCATGTCACCGTCACCAAGGAGGGCGACCGCCCCGAAGAAGTCATGCATTTGGAAGAGGTGGACGACTGGAGGACGCCCTTGATTCAATACCTCGAGCAAGATATCACTCCCTCGCACCCGATTGAGCGCAAAGTACTCAAACGAAGGGCGGTCCGCTATTCGATGGTGAACGGTCAGCTGTGCAAGCGATCTTTTTCGGGAGCGTACCTGAAGTGCCTAGGCCCAGAAGAGGCGCGGTGGACCTTGAAGGCAATACATCAGGGGACATGTGCCACTCATGCGGGACCTAGGTCACTTGAAAGAACCGTTCTTCTGCAAGGCTACTACTGGCCGACCATCAAGAAGGACGCCGCAGATGTTGTTCTGAAGTGTCACGCCTGCCAGGTGCATGCCTCCAAACACCACCTACCCGGCTCCGAGCTACAAAGCGTGATCGGTCCATGGCCATTCGCCCGATGGGGGCTAGATCTCTTGGGACCTTTTCCCACGGCGCCCCTAGGCAAAAAGTACTTGGTGGTAGCCGTTGACTATTTCACCAAGTGGATTGAGGCTGAGCCGCTCGAAACCATCACCAGCGCTCGTGTCCAGAAATTTGTGTTCAACAACATCATGATCCGGTTTGGCATCCCGCATTCAATTATTACTGATCACGGCACACAGTTTGACTGCAGGCCGTTCGAAAATTTCTGTGCCAGGAACCGCATTACGTGCACAATGGCATCTGTCGCCTACCCTCAGACCAATGGTCAAGCGGAAGCATCTAACAAGATAATCCTGCAAGGACTTAAAAGGCGGCTCCGAGACGCCAAAGGGGCATGGACGGTCGAGCTTCCGCATATCCTGTGGGCGCATCGCACGACCTACAAAACGGCCACGGGTGAAACCCCATTCGCCCTAACCTACGGGTCAGAAGCGGTTGCCCCAGAAGAGGTGATCCTCCCATCCTTGCGCGTCCAAGCTTATCACCCTGAGTCGAATCACCAAGGATTGCTCGAGCACCTAGATATGGTGGAATCCAGACGGGATGCGGCAATGGAGCGCTTGGTGAGTGAGAAAGCAAAGGTAGCTGACACGCTAAAACACAACACCTAACAATGGCCAAGTGTAACCAATGAAAGGGACTGCAGTATAGGCAAGTTTAATTATCAACCCGGGGTCTAGATCTACTGCTTACTCCGTGATTCTCTATTATCTAGCAAACTAGGTCGAGTGATTGTTGTGAAAAGTAAAAGCAACAAGAAAGCAGTAAATTGTTCGGGTTTCTAAAGCAGGTAAGAGTCACTCGGGATTGAGTCCCCCTAGCCCCTTAGTTAGGTTCAATTGTAATTCCCTGGGTTGATTTACTGTTGATTAGACTGCGGAAGATCCGACAGTAGCTTGGAATCTCTTAAGCTGACCAAGCCCTCTCAGTCTAACTACCCGGCAGACGACTAGTCTTCACCGGGATAGAAAGCTGAGGCTATGAACACAGAACTCCACTACTGGCGCCAAGAACACCAGTACAAAGCAGTAAACTGGCTAACTCTCGTATAGCCAATCTCCTACTATCGAATGAAGAGGCTCTAACAACCTAATCAGATTCTATCTATCTCAGGTTGCAGCAGAAATTGAGACAAGCTGATCAGACTCAAATCAATTCATTAAACATGCGTCATTCGATTAAAATCAAACAGTAATATCATCCCAAGTCATTACAATCAAATCCCTAACACAAGGAACTAGGGTTCTTCATACCCAAGTGAGAGAAGGGTTCTACTCCATAGAGAGAGAAGAGAAAACAAAAATCGGATTAGTCATACTCATAACGATGAGGATAATCTGCTCCGAGACGATGATTTTCACTCCTATGACGATCTCCAAGCTCGATTCGATGAAATCCAGCTCTAAGACAGCTTCTAGGGTGTGTTCTTCGCACTTTCTCTCTCTAGGGCTCTGTTTTTGCTCTGAAAACACGATTTTCTCACTTTTGGCTCGAATTAGGCTTTAAAACCGACTTTCCCGAGTTGCACGGCCAGGTGCACGGCCGTGCACAACACCATTATGGCCGTGCACCCTCAAAACGCACCGTATCAATTATTCGGCCTTCATCCACCTTGCACGGCCAGGCGCACGGCCGTGCAATCTTCAGGGTCTGGCCGTGCATGGCCTCGACATGAGGTGCACGGCCAAATGGCTCAAGTGCACGGCCGTGCAGCCTCCTGGTCTGCCCGTGCACTCCCCAAAAAGCTCGCCCTTCGTCCGTTCTGCGTCCAATCGACCCCAGACTCGCTCCTAAGCCTTCATTCACGTACTAGGTCCTGAAATAACACAAACAAGCACAACCTAGCGTGAAATCGGCCTAAAACACGAGAATCAACACCTCAAACGGTGTAAGTATGAGGGTAAAAACATGTGTAAATGACGGTCTATCAAACTCCCCCACACTTAACCGTTTGCTTGTCCCCAAGCAAACCCAGTCAGACACTAGGTAAGCTTACATATTTCAATCAACCAACATTGGGGACAAGTCATAAAGGCACAAAACACGTGAATCGCACTGGTTCTCAAACATCAATACATGCACAACCTCACTAACAACCTGGACAACCACCACAGAGGACATTCGAGTGCAGCAAATCGAGTAAAGGAAGAGTCCCCCTTCTGTTCACTGGCCAACCTAGACTTGATTCAACCACTTACTCAAAACAGTCAACTCATGCATCCAACTCAAGACATCAGAATAGAGACCGAGCAATCTAGGTCCTCACCGGGGTACAAGAGCATATAGAAAATGAAAATGAATCACTCACTCTCGACCAGTGGGGTCAGGACAATTTGATGCGAAAGATGCGCATGCTATTTCTCTCAATACCTATCATCTCTTCACCATGATGGCAGCCTCTAAATGCTAGAGTTCACATATGGGGTGTCACCACTAACTAATCAGGAGGTCTTAGACACAGGTTCAAATGACTGGCTAGGGTCTTGGACATGGGGAAAAGGCCTTTTAGGTGGTGGAAGTATTCATAGCAAAAGGTTCCACATTTTCCAAACACACAATCACAGTCAAACAAACCGGTATTTTCTTTCTTTCTGCTATCCTGCATTACTCAATATCTTACGAGCACAAGAGCGAAGGAGGCATAAACATCAGCATTTCCAAGCTAGACTGCTAAGAAACACTGCTTATTGGGCATTATTCAGATTTTTGGCAGTGGCTCTCTTTTGCTTTCAATTTCTTTTTCTTTCTTTTTCTTTCATTTTTCTTTTCATTTCTTAAGAGAGCCACCACTTCTGCATATTTCAAATACCTGCCCAACTTTTAAGCACTACCTCCAACACTCACATAGACTGTAGCAGAAACAGCAGAGAATATGTAAAAACCACTCTGTGGAACCTTCTAAAAGATGCAACAAGGGTGATTTTTTCCATTATAGACCAAAAGAAAGGATAACACACGGCTCAAAGGGGCTGACTAGGGGATATGACACATCAGGACAGTCAGTTTTGGGCGTGGGCTAATCCTATGCCCCCATCATCTTAGCTAGTGACAACGTGAATGCTACACATCATGGAAGAGGGATCTATCGCACAAGAAAGAAACGAGCAGGCTCAAATCTCACATGGCTACCTATATGCTCTATCTCACATTCTGATACCCTGAACTAGATGCATAAACGACTGTCAAGAACAAGTAATCAGATCAAGTCAGATCAAGTCACAGTTGGCAAGCAAACAGTTGAAAAACTGAACCCCTACATCGTTCTACTGCACATCTCAGTCCTCATCATAGGTTGTCCTAGTCGCAAACAAGTTGTCATGCATTAATCTGAAAATCCAATCAATTCATCCATCAAAACACAGTGCCAATATGATCAAACAGCAGTACTTGGAGCCCTCAAATCGTAAGATTTGGACAGCGGACTAGGCTCCAAGCACCCAAATAAATATTCCAACCGATACAAAGCACCCCCCCCCACACTTAAGCACGACATTGCCCTCAATGGAGTAGAGGGAAAGATAAGGGGAACGATGTTACCAGATTGGAACACTGCTGGGGGACTGGAAGTGGACCAGTCAGCGGGGCTAGCATCAGCAAAACACATTGGGTGATAGAAACCATAGTTCCAAGTGGACAAACCGACAAAAACAAACGAAATAAAAACAAACCTTGGTGGGGTTGCCTCCCCACAAGCGCTTCTTTTACGTCTTAGCTAGACGGTGGCTCCTAAGTTTCGGTCCACCCCAAAACCTCCTTGAAGTTGAGGTTCTCATTAATGAGGTGGAGTCTCAAGTCATGAGCATGTGATGTGATAGGTGATGAAGACGGCTCGTGACCTTGAGGAAGATGAAGTCTCCACTCACGAGACCTCTCCTTCGCATCTGCTCTTTTCTCATTGCCCCAAACCAGATAAGATATATTCGATTGACCACCATCGTATCCACCAAGAGGGATTGATGTTGATGTGGTCTTAGTTGGGCAAAGAGACACTGCAAATGGGTCCTTGCCAAGCAGCTCCTCGAAGTTTGGTGGAGATATCAAGTGGAACATAGGCTCGGTGCAAGCCCCTTCCACCTCAACTTCATCCTCAGCCTGGACGCCAATTGCTTCCACAACCCCCCTACCTTCTTCAAAATGTGGTCTCTCCCCTTGGAAAAGATCAAGAACTACCTCTTCTTTACTTTCTTCCTCATCCTCCACAACTTTCTTCCTCATCCTTGCTCGCTCTTCTTCTTCTAGAACATATTGGAGAGCAAGTCGCCAAGCAATTTCTTCAAGGGAATCATCTTGCATCTCCTCGCACAGGTCCAGCATGTTAGAGCAAAAATGAGGAACGGTGTGATCTGCCACCAGAGGACTTTCATGATCATGATTATCATGGAAGTTCTCTGTGATAACTTCTGTAGGCTCCTCAACGCCCCCGCTGCCCTTGTCATCCTCCGCCTCTTCTAGCGAAGTAGCAGAAAGGTGATCTTGAGCAGGCTGTGAGCAAATTTGCTTCACCCACTCTGTTTGCTTCGCTGAGCACTGAACAGTCTGCTCCATGTCATGGAGCAATGAGGGATCGGAAGAGGCAAGGGCTTGGATTTGAAGATCCATCTTGGAGCATGCTCTCTCAGTGTCTCGAGCAAGCTGCTCCACGAGAAGCCTTAATTGTTTGTTCGGATCTTCCAGTGAAGTGTAGCATGGCTCTGCTGGTTGTGGCAGGAACTCTTCTTGAAAAGGATATTGTTCTTGAGGTTCCCAAGGGTTTGGTTGTTCTCCATAGTAGGGGGGTTGGTACTGACATCCGACTCCATAGTCTTCTCCTCCTTGATTGCTCCAGGAGGTCTCGGGGTAATACCACACGGATGGTGGTTGATACCCCCAATGGTTGTAGAAGCCATGAGGATCCATGTTTCAGAGCTGCACCAACAAAAACAAAACACCCAAGTGAAAAGCAAGGGTGGAAAGGAAAAGAAATGCAATAAATAAAAAGCTAGAGTAACAAATTTTCACGTTTCCCCAATAACCTAGAGGGTCCCCGGCAACGGCGCCAAAAACTTGACACGCTAAAACACAACACCTAACAATGGCCAAGTGTAACCAATGAAAGGGACTGCAGTATAGGCAAGTTTAATTATCAACCCGGGGTCTAGATCTACTGCTTACTCCGTGATTCTCTATTATCTAGCAAACTAGGTCGAGTGATTGTTGTGAAAAGTAAAAGCAACAAGAAAGCAGTAAATTGTTCGGGTTTCTAAAGCAGGTAAGAGTCACTCGGGATTGAGTCCCCCTAGCCCCTTAGTTAGGTTCAATTGTAATTCCCTGGGTTGATTTACTGTTGATTAGACTGCGGAAGATCCGACAGTAGCTTGGAATCTCTTAAGCTGACCAAGCCCTCTCAGTCTAACTACCCGGCAGACGACTAGTCTTCACCGGGATAGAAAGCTGAGGCTATGAACACAGAACTCCACTACTGGCGCCAAGAACACCAGTACAAAGCAGTAAACTGGCTAACTCTCGTATAGCCAATCTCCTACTATCGAATGAAGAGGCTCTAACAACCTAATCAGATTCTATCTATCTCAGGTTGCAGCAGAAATTGAGACAAGCTGATCAGACTCAAATCAATTCATTAAACATGCGTCATTCGATTAAAATCAAACAGTAATATCATCCCAAGTCATTACATACAAATCCCTAACACAAGGAACTAGGGTTCTTCATACCCAAGTGAGAGAAGGGTTCTACTCCATAGAGAGAGAAGAGAAAACAAAAATCGGATTAGTCATACTCATAACGATGAGGATAATCTGCTCCGGGACGATGATTTTCACTCCTATGACGATCTCCAAGCTCGATTCGATGAAATCCAGCTCTAAGACAGCTTCTAGGGTGTGTTCTTCGCACTTTCTCTCTCTAGGGCTCTGTTTTTGCTCTGAAAACACGATTTTCTCACTTTTGGCTCGAATTAGGCTTTAAAACCGACTTTCCCGAGTTGCACGGCCAGGTGCACGGCCGTGCACAACACCATTATGGCCGTGCACCCTCAAAACGCACCGTATCAATTATTCGGCCTTCATCCACCTTGCACGGCCAGGCGCACGGCCGTGCAATCTTCAGGGTCTGGCCGTGCATGGCCTCGACATGAGGTGCACGGCCAAATGGCTCAAGTGCACGGCCGTGCAGCCTCCTGGTCTGCCCGTGCACTCCCCAAAAAGCTCGCCCTTCGTCCGTTCTGCGTCCAATCGACCCCAGACTCGCTCCTAAGCCTTCATTCACGTACTAGGTCCTGAAATAACACAAACAAGCACAACCTAGCGTGAAATCGGCCTAAAACACGAGAATCAACACCTCAAACGGTGTAAGTATGAGGGTAAAAACATGTGTAAATGACGGTCTATCAGTAGCCGCCGGATATAACCAGAAGGTGCAACCGCGTCCTCTCGAAGAGGGCGACATGGTTCTTAAGCGGGACTTTCAGAGGAAAGACGAACATGGCAAGCTGGCGGCCACGTGGGAAGGCCCGTTCCTCATCGGAGAAAAAACGGGTCCCAACACATTCCGGCTAGCAACCATGGAGGGAATCCCGGTCTCCAAGACGTGGAACGGCATGCACTTGCGAAAGTACCATTCCGACGTTATCTAAAGCACGACGTCATTTCCTAGCAAAGAAGTGTATGGGTTGCTACCAAGCACCCATTTTTGGATCTTTTGGTAGAAAGGGCAATGACCCTCTACTTGTAATAGTGTATGGGCCGCTTTTACGCGCCCACTTTGCTCATGAAATACACTAATATCCATTTCGGCCAACTTTCTTCGCCTCAATACTAGTGTTAGTATCACAAAAACCACACACGCGTTGCGCGGGGCAAAATAGCGCAACCAAAGCCTCATACATCCCTTCGCGGGGAAGCAACATATGCTTGACAAGAGAGGCATCACTGCCATACTACCGCCTCATTAACATCTAAAAACCGCTAAACGGTTGCACACAAGGAAGAGTGAACATAATGTCTTCATAAAAAGCGTTGCAAGCACCATAAGAACGTTGCAAGCACCATCCCACGCACTTCGAAAGCATGAACACAAATCCGCTCTAACGCGGTCACGATGAGAACGTTAACATAAATTCCCTTGATGAAACAAAGGAAAACCAACCGCACCAATAGGCGGTCACCAACACTTGTCCACACCTCAATCACAAAAGATCAATTGTCTGAGAGCACTCATCCTCTCCAAAATAAAAAACAACTTGATCGCAGGTGTTGATGAGAAAAAATCTTCAAATGTTCGGAGAGCGACCACTTCCCGCCTCCCCATCATCTTCTTCATCTCCTGCATCATCCTCTGCGGAATCGTCTGCTTCTGAGTTCACGTCGGCTTCAGACCAATGCCCGATCGCATCCCAAACGCGGTCTGTGTCCCAGGCCACATCGGGACATTCTTCGCGAATCAGATGGCGAATAGCGGCCACAACATCGCCCACGACCCGCTTGTATTTGGCCTTGTCATAGGCCAAGAACTCAGCAGATTGCAAATAAGCAGGGCCAGCCGCAACCACTTCCGCCTCGCGGTCTTTCAGCAGAGACGCCTTCTCCAGCTTGAGCGCGTCCATCGCCTTCCGCAACACATCTTGCTCCTCGAGCAAAGCCTTCTCAATAGCACTCGATTTTTGCAACTTTTCATCAAGGCGATCTTTCTCCTCCCGCACGGCCTTGGACGCTTCCTTCTCCTTCGCCAATTCCTGGTCCTTGCGCGCCAGCTGGTCCGCGAAGTCCTTCTCAAACTGAGGCCGCAACTCCTCCATCATTGCGGCCCGACCCTCACCCAGGCTCTTCTTCAGATTTGCAATTTCGACCGCATCATCTTCCACGGTCTTCGACAAGCGGTCGTTCATCAGGATGAGTTGGGAAAACCCGATCTGCGCCTGCAAGCAAAGAGTAGGATAATCAACTTCGTTACTCGCTAAGGCAGTAAAACAAGCCACAACTACTTACCCCGAAAAGGAACTGTGATGCGGTCCCGGCCAGGCGGCGGTTACTCTCTGAAGAAGTCGCCGTATACTCGTTTGGCATCTCAAGTTGCTCACAGACCGTATGGAGGGCCAACTCGGCGGCTTCAGTATCAACCGCAGCCAGGGCAGGAATTGCCACGGAGCTGGATGCGGTCGACCGCTTCGGGACCAAACCGAGCTTCTCACCCGCCTTGGCATGAGAGGAGCCAACTTTAAAACGCTTCCCAGCCGCCTCACGAGGGCCGCGCTCCATTACCCTTTTTCCCGCGCCCTTACTCGCAGCAACGGGGGAAGCTCCCACCTCGCCAGACGGTTTACTGGGGGATGGTGCTTGGGTGGCGGCCGACAGGTCAATCACCTTAGCCGCGTCCGACGGAGCCGCACCTCCTGTTCGGGCGGTCCTCCCAGCTTTCTTCTTCCTCGGACGGTTGGCGTCCGCCAACTCCTTCAATCCTGGAGAAAGAAAGCATAAGTAAAGCACATGAGAAAAGATAAGCATACAAATACACAAAAACACTACTGACCATAAAAACCGCGGACGAGCTGGTATGCACTGTTAGAACCACTATGCTGCACTCGAAACTGGAAGGCCTCCACTATCCTCGCCACATGATCCCGTACCGATTGAGGAAAAGGACCCGGCCCAGACCAGTCACTCTTGATACCGACCGCATAACCAGTGGGTGGTTGCAAGTCACCCGCATACCATTTCCATGAAGGGCGGGCGAAAAAGTACTCCTTGTACCACGGGGAGTCCAACTTGGGCGCCCCAGAGACGAAGCCCACCGAGTTTTCCCGCCTACCGATCGACCAACAATTGGACGAGTCCCTAATGTTGTAAATCATCCTAAAGGCATCAAAAGAAGGATCTTCTTTGAGGCGTTCACACGCCAAGCGGTACATGATGGAATGAAAGACGATCGTGGGCGAAAGGCGACCCAAGGAACACTGAAGCCGGAGCAGAATCCGCGTCAGAAGATCGTCAAGAGGAAACCGCAGCCCGAGCTTAATGTGTTCAACCAAGATGGGGATCCACCCGTTAGGACAGGACCCGATGCGGCTCCTCGCCGAAGGAACCGCATAAACCCAATCCGAAGGCATCCGCAACGACTTCAGCCGGTATAAGACCTGCTCAGGCTTAAAGGCCGCTACGTGAGGGGGACCTTGTTCGAAAACTTCTTCAGGGACGGGTTCCCCATCCCACATACCCGCATGACGGAGAACGGTGTATACGGGATCTTTGATCGCAATCGGAGGCGGTCTTGTTTCCCCATTCTCCGAAATTTCCAAGGAGGACGAAGCGTTCAAATGCGTCCCAGACCGCACTCCATCACTATCCCCCTCCTCTGAATCTTCAAGGGAGATGCTATCTAAATCTACCTGATCGAATTCCCTCAGGTTATCCCCAACCGCGGACGAGGTAGCCGCAACCCCAACTGGTACAGGGTGGAGGTTAGCATTCAAATTATCTAAGTCTATGCAAGCCCCGACAAGACAATCTCTCAACTCGGATCCATCTCCAACATACAACTCTAATCCTGACAAATCCCACACGCACTCAGACATGCTTCGAACGGGAGAAGAATGAGTCATACCTTGAATACCAGGAGCGGTCTCCGCGACCTTCTTCCCGGCGCCTCGAGAGGTTAAAGTCGCGGCCGAAGACGTAGGCCCTTTCCCGGCGACCACCACGGGGTCGAGACCAGCAACCGGAACGCTCTCTGTCGCCGGGGCATCCTGCCTCGCCTCGCCGGTCGGAGAAGAAGGATTCTCGCCCGACATCTGTGACGGCGAGCGAGGCCACAATCGATGACACCAAAAAACCCCAACAGCCGCGGAATCACCCACAAACACAGCGAACCAGTTAGCAAGACAACAAGGTCGCAACCCAAGGAAAGAAAAAACAAGTCGGAGACTCACCGAGAATGACGAATATATAGGCGCCGGAGTCAACCACCTCTGAAACTTCCTCTGAAAAGAGAAGGGGGAAGAAGACGAGGGGTTTTTTCACGAATCGGGGGAGGATGACGAGGGGATTTTCCTCAAAATCCTACTTAAATGCGAAAAAGGAAAGAGGGGCGTCCTGACAGGACGTTTTTCACGAAGCCCGAGAATGGAACACCCCCAGAGGTGACGTTCCGTCTGCCGGTGTCAGGTCTCCGCACCCGAGGAGTGACACGTGGCAAGAGCTGGATTACGAAAGGGAACCGAGGCGGTTCCTACCCCTTAGGCGCTCTCGCGCCATGCTTCTGCGACTAGGGGCAACAGGAGTGACACGTGGCAAGAGCTGGATTACGAAAGGGAACCGAGGCGGTTCCTACCCCTTAGGCGCTCTCGCGCCATGCTTCTGCGACTAGGGGCAACAGGATAGTCATGCGCTAAGCGTCTCATAACCGCATATAAGGTACTATGGACCAGGCGGCCCAAAGACACTCAATATTGGCAAGAAAAATCATTTAGCCGCAAAAACCTATCGCTTCTTACGCCTAAGGGGCAAATGTTGGGCCAAATATTGAGGCCCCTGGGCCTTAGGCCCATGGTCACCTAAAAGCCCATGGAAAACGATTCTGGCCCGCTGACAGATCTAGGGCGGTTCTCTCCTGGCGTAATAACGAAACCGCCCGACAAAGAGGTAAAAACCGCCCGACATAAGGGCAAACGGATATCTGTCCTTCCCCGTACGGAGTCTGACAAGGTACGTACCAGCGATAAAGTCGGAGGCGTCTCAGGACGCCCGACAAGTCATTAAATGCTCATAAACCGACCACAGCTAGTATAAATACCCACGGATGAGCTACATTGATGGTAACTTCTACCTACTCCACTCTCTCTCTTATTTACTCTCACTTCACTTCTCTCTCTAACTTAAGCTTCGGAGGAGGTCCCAGGCACCCCCTGTGGACCTTTTTTGCAGAGCTTCGGAGGCCGCCTACTACCGTCTCGGACCGCCTAAGGCCGGTGAAGCCTCACAAACCGCTTGGAGCAATCCTAGCACAAACAATTTTATTTTATTTCAACTTCAATATTATATGAGTATATTTATTGATTAAATCACGATGTAACACTAAAATAACATCTCGCTAATTTGTACAATACGACTATCGAGTTAATCTTATTTAGACAAATTAGGTAATATATTAACTGAAATACAGCCGCTGCCGCGTAACCTCTCTCTTTAAATTTCTCCGCCTTCAAATGAATTGAACTGTATTGAATTAGCAATCTAACGGCGCGGGGTGAGTGGAGTGGGACCCATTTTTTCCTTTGTTGATTGCGGTCACGAACTCGAAGCTCTTCCCTTCCCGTCTCTATTCAATTCCCACTCTATCGTCTACCTATCAATTTCCATTATTGTCATTATTTATTAAATAAACGCATAAAATAAAATGTTTTGTATTTTTCATCGTCTCTCTCACTCGAGAAATTTAACTGACTCCGCATTAGATTGCGTAGCCAGGTAGTTCCTTCCAGCCCCAGTCCAGAAACCGCTGCCCGCTGCCCGATTTCCCTCCTTTCTTCTTCTTTCTTTCTGGCTTCTGCCATTACTTACCCTCACCCGCCCCTGACCTTTCTTTCCCACCACCCTCGCTGTTGCTTTGCTTACCTCCTCTCCTCTCCATTATTACTCATATATTTTTTTTTTCTTATTTTGTTGGGTAGCTCTTTTTTTTTTTTTTTTTCTGTTTTCGGGGGAGGGTTTTCGTCCGTTTTCTCATCTATCAACTCCCACCTCCCTCTTTCTGCCTGCCTCGCCTCCTTCCCTACTTCCACCGCACCATCATCTGCTCTCTCCATTCTTCTTCACCCTCCCTACTTTCTTTTGTCTTCTTTCCCCCCTCCTTTTTCTCTACCACCACCACCGCCCTCCCGCGTCTTTGTTATCATCGTCGTCATCATCCTCTCGTGTTTGCCCACCAAACTATCTGCAACGGTGCATTTCTGGGTCTCCTCAGATCTTCTCAATAACCTGATCATCGCCTATCTGTTCCTTTTCTTTCGATTCCAAAGGTCTCATCTTTTTCTGTTTTGTTTACTTGCTTGTATGGGGATATGGAACAATTTGATTTCTGGGGTTTACTTCTGATTTCCGCTTCTTCGTTATTTTTGCTTTGCTTGAGGCGATCATTGACACCGTTGATGGAAATTTTGCAGGATCTGTTGCTGAAACCAAATCAAAGGTGCTTCATATTTAAGGTAAACATACCTCTCTTTTTTGTTTGTGTATATGTATGGATGAAAGCCATCTCGGCTGGTTTTTTCCGATTATTTCCTTTTAGAGTGCTGGACAAATTCTGGGGGTTTGAGAGATTTGCTGGGTTCTTCATGAAGATCTAATCTTTCAGATTATTAGGCTTTCCCGCACCCTGCCCGTTGCATTCCGTTATTCACTCTTAGGCCTTGCTCAAGCTCCTCCATTTCCTGGACATCGCTTTTTTTTTTTTTGTTATTTTGTTTCACTCTCCCTTGATCCTACTACTTACTGAACTGGAGTTTCATCTGGGTTTCAGTCTTATTCAGTGTCCGAGCAAAGTTTTACATAATTTTTGCTAAGTTGAATTTCAAGGGTTTTAATCTCGTCTCTCTTTTGAGGACCATTTCATCAGTGAATGTAAATTTGACGGAACTGGTATCATTTGCAAAGCAAATGTCTTTCCTTCACAGAGGGATACGAGAAAGTGAGTTGTTGATCACATTGAGCTAAGTGGTCTGATGTCTCGATGACCTTACCTCATTGTTTCTTTCTGCACTTTTTAGCATGGTTTTCAGCCTTCTTAGACTTGTGGTGAAGTCCCTCTCCATCTGGGTGCATGACTCAGACTGTAAGCTTAATTGCACATAGTGTGCTAGACAATCAGGTGCCTGATGGGATGCAACCTTGTGCATGTAATGTCTTCCGAAATGTGAGACCTGCAAGCGTTATTTTGATTTGTAAGACAGTTACTACACGGTTAGGAATGTTCTTTGGTACGGACGATAACGGATGCCAAAGCTGTTTCCCAGCCTTTTGTTCTTTATTGGTTGCCACGTAACTCGAGCATTAGTGGCTCAGAAGTGGAAGCCCGTTTTGACCGAGCTTTTAGTTTTCTCTGTTTTCCTTTTTATATGCTGATCGATGGCATCTGGATCACGATTCGTCAATGCTTGATCGATGTTTTTTAGCCTTTCTATTTGCGTCCAGACACGTGTCTAGGAGCATCTGAACTTATATGGCAGTTTTCTTCTTTGGTATATAATTGGATTTCTACATGTTTTATCTTAATAACTAGATTAACTTTTATTTATTTATGAATTGGCTTGTAGCATCGGTGGTTGAAGTCCATAACTAGTTTAGTTGCTGCTTGTAACTTTGTGAAGTGTATTTTTAGAAGTGTTTTGTTCTGCTTTTTTGCAGGGTGAATCTTTTTTATAATCCGAAGCCTTTGAAGTTTATGATAAATTAGATTGCGGAAAATGCTGGGAGGCAATAGCGGCAATCCCCTTGTTCCAGTTTTCCTGGATGAGAACCGCATTCCTTATCAGAACAACGCTTCAAACCAGCTGCAGTTATTTGGTAATTGTGAGTTACAATTTTATGATACCATCACAGTTAAGCTTTGCCTTCCTTGCTCTTATTTTGTGGTGCTGCCTGGCATCATATCTGTAACTATGAATGCATGTGAAGAACATTAGAAGCAACTTTCATCGAGCAAGGTGTTTTTGTAGAGGGTTTTGGCTGGACAATGGAGTCAAGATCTTGATTCTCTATACAGTATGTTGTTTTTTATCCGCAACAGGGATTTCATCTAGTACCGATTGAAATAGTCAAAATTAGAATCTATATTGATGGATATTGTATTCCCTAATGTAGTACTTATACTTTGCTGTTATTTTGTTGTTGAGTTAAAGCTTGTGTCTTTGTTTTTTGAATGTTAGGTTGGCTATTTAACCTTGTTTGGCAAAGTATATTTTACTGATAATATCTTCTAAACTTGTGGTTTGTCAGTGCCAGCTGGATGTAACGTTGATGCTGTAAACTATTTTGGAAATGAGCATATCTCTCCTATGCTTCAGCCCAATAAACGAAGCAGGGAGCCAGAAGACTTTAGTAGACAAAAAAAGCTCCAAATTTCATTGAACTATAACATTTGCAAAGATGAAGCTGACCGCTCAGCAAGTGTTCCGAACAACCCTAATGCTGTGTCAACTGGGTTACGACTATCATATGACGACGATGAACGAAACTCTTCTCTGACTTCAGCAAGTGGGAGTATGGCAGCAGCAAAACCTTCAATGATCTTGTCATCCCTTGGGGACAATATTCGGTCTGAGCTTGATCGCCAGAAAGAGGAATTTGATCAATATATCAAACTTCAGGTACTCTCTTGTTCTTAATGTCCCCTCCCTTGGTTAATGCCTGTATTGTTTGGTAGACCCCATTGTCTTTGAATATTTTTCTTCAGCTATGCCACCCTCCTCATTCCAACCTAACATAACGGGTGTCCTTCAGAATCATCTCTCTGGATCATTGATTTTGACCAGTATAATACTGTTTGTGGATGTGATGTCTCCCTCTGTTCTGTTTTCATATAGCCTAATTGTTGATTGATTAAAAAGAAATGACAGGTGTTAAACGTCTTGGGCTCTCGGAAGTGTTGTTTAGTCAGTGTGTCATTCTTTTTGATGATATGGTTCCATATGATGAAACAGGAGGAGCACCTGGCTAAGGGAGTGAGGGACATGAAACAGAGACATGTTGCCTCATTTCTTGGTGCTATTGAGAAGGGTGTTGCAAAGAAGATTCGGGAGAAAGACATAGAGATAGAGAATATGAACCGTCGAAACAAGGAGTTGATTGACAGAATAAAACAAGTGGCGACAGAAGCCCAGAATTGGTACTACAAGGCAAAGAACAGCGAATCACTGGCCAATGTCCTGAAGACCAATCTCCAGCAGGCAATTGCTCAGGGGGCTGATCAAGTAAAAGAAGGATTTGGGGACAGTGAGTTTGATGATGCTGCCTCTTGCATTGATCCTAATAACAACTACCTGAAGATGACGATAGGTGGTTGTGGCCCTTCATCAAAGCCTCTCTCTCGGCGAGGTGGCTCTAAAGAGCATATGACCTGCAGAGCATGCAAAGCAAGGGAGGTGTCGGTATTGTTAATGCCTTGCAGGCATCTGTGCCTATGTATAGACTGCGACATGTTCGTCAATGTTTGCCCTGTATGCCAGTTGATCAAAACTACCAGCATCCAAGTATACTTGTCCTAAATTATGAAAAATTGAAATGTCACTCAAATGTGAAAGGAAAAAAAAAGGGTCATCCTAACTCTCTTCTGTGATAAAAGAAAAACCAAACCTCATGCAGGGTCTTTCCTGGTATTACAAAAGTTGTATTTGGAGTAACCTTGTTTATTTTTGGGAAAATGGAGTTCGAGTAAAGTATGTTTCTATTCCATCTTTTTCCCCCTCTATCATGAAAACTGTCAAGAGTGCTTGTTTTTTAAACCATGGAAAGAAGGTAGCCATTCTGCTGTTATATAGCTTTGGTGGGGAAAAAAAGGCTCTTCTCAGTTTCTGCCATTGGAGACGATGTTAGCCTTAGCGGTAAGGTTGATTTGCAAGTGCATCTGCTGCCATAGAAAATGCAGAAACTAGAGATTGGGCAACTTTACAACTTCTTGAACTGTGGCATTTAAAATGAGTCTAGTTTCTGTGAGTAGGTTAAAAACCGTGTATTGGGGTCAGGGATTGAAGCAAAGCTTAACAAGAACCAAATCGTCTGTTTATGAGACACTGATATTGGCATGCACGAGTAACAATCACAAACAAATTTGACTAAGCAGCAGCATCTAGATTCGTCTTCTGTTGTCCACTCGTAACTTCTTAGGTGCAGTTCCAGCTTGCTGGTCTGAACTTGACTGTATCTGTAACAACAAATGTGGTAGTACCAACGCAAAGTTACTTTCGTTACCAAATATGCCGTGCATGTCCAACAGAATGGGAAAAGAGAAATAATGTACCAGTAATACCTTATCGAGCTTCTTCCTGACCAAATTAACCGTCTCGTTCATGGATTGAGATGGGAAGTAATCCTGTTAAAAGCAGAACAGATGATGGTTCGCTATTCAGTATCCACGGACTAACCTTCGTTTCAACACTCGAGCATGACAGAAAGGGATGCAGAGAAGAACTAAACGGATTTGCAGACCTGATCAGAAGAAACCCTTTTCAGGGGCGGATCATTTGCCCGGGGAAAGCCTTCCAATTCTCGTACATCCCTAGAGAAAACCAACCAATGGGTCACATATTGTATGTGCTGAGATTAACCACACAAGTTAGAACAACAGCACATGAGTTTCCATTAGCAAAGAGCATACCGGGATCGATTGGAGTTAGATTGTGGGTGAGAAGAGAAATGGGGAGGCTGGATAGGAGATTTTCCAGCCCGGTTGAGTCGAGCAAGAACTTGGTTAGTTCTGCCCTGTAGCTTGTCCTTGGTATCTGAGAGGCTCTCAAACTGTGGAGCATACGAAACCTGCAATTTGTTCCCCAAGAAGACATGCTCGTCCAGCTTCCTTTTCGCAAACCTGCATCAGCACTACTTCAATTTCCTTAACCGGCTCTCAAAGTCCCAATCTTTTGTGGTATATGGTTAGACAAAACAGGAACCCGTGGGGAAGCAGCAGTATAACCTGGCATTGCTAACCAAACCGAATTTGATCCAGTACACGTCTGTAAATGGCTCGCAATCTTCTGCGTCCATCGGTTTAAGCCTACAAAAGAAATGACATCTCAACCGCCACCGGAAGGAAAAAGGAGAGAACTTTTTTTTTTCTTTCTTGTTGAGAAGTTTACTCTTCAACGTCGCCATAGGAGGCGAAGAGCTTCTGCAAGTCATCGCCGCAACCCAGTGCAGGTACGTTCCTTACGATCAGGTATCTGCACAAACCTAAATCGAATTAGTCGCGTATCAAGAATTTCCCGCATCAGATTGGGTCAAAAAAACGCACGCCGACGACCTAGATTCGTCACAGACAGTGTAAACGCGAACCGCGGGGAGCTCGTCTTTGTGGCGAGGCATGGCTGGTTGGATCCTCTGATTTCCGAGACCCAGCAGCCGATTTCGCTCTCTTATTTTGTTTTTCTGGTTCTGATTGGTAGAGAAGGACAAGGGAGGCGGTGGAAGCCGGAAGAGACCGCACCGGCACCGGAAGGCCATCCTATAGTGGGGCGGCTAGTGGCCAATTTACGAGGCTTGTCGTTTTGGTTCTAAACGACCTAGTTCTATCACAAATTCACAATTTCTTAGGGCAAATTGCAAGTTTAGTCACTCTGATTATTAAAAGGTTTCACGTTTGATCACTAAAAGTATTTTATTTGATTCATAGAACACTACATTCCTGAAAACAGACACTTGCTATCATCTTCAAGATCCAATAATTTGTAATCCTTAAGCATTGACAACATTCCTAACAAAATTTATTGGCTTGTTTGAGGAGCAAACTTAGGTCTTCCATAAAAAAGGACTAGCATAAGCTAGACTTTTAAATACTCTCAAATTCTCAATAAAATGGTGGCTTCTTGTACAAGAATTCACATGGTGATTTGTTGTATAGAATTGGAAGTTAGAAATCTATTGTCTAAGTAAATGGAACGTGAAACA
Organism: Linum tenue; assembly: GCA_946122785.1. Taxonomy (NCBI): domain Eukaryota; kingdom Viridiplantae; phylum Streptophyta; class Magnoliopsida; order Malpighiales; family Linaceae; genus Linum; species Linum tenue. Next base: position 65,852,941 of record CAMGYJ010000002.1, read on the forward strand.
CAATCAATCTCGTACGATAGTGGGATATGAGACCGGAACATATAAGGGAGACCTAACAATATTTGGAATGTCCTGGTGCTTCCTCATGAGCTTGGACTTTCATTGTGGAGTATACATATAGAAAATTTGGCGTTCCATTACTTCTTCCATGTAAAACTCACTCATATGGAATTCTTTGCCCTGATCACTTTTTGTTATTTAGTAATTATACCAAATTAATTTTTCATCAAATGACAAAACTTTCGTTTGGATGAGGAATTCCAATAGATCAATCTGACACAATTGTCTCGTTTTGACAGCAGAAAATATGGATGTAGCAATTTGGCTGGGGAATTCTGAATTGGCTCATTTTGAGCCAATTACTATTGTCTGGGGTGGGGGCAGGTAATCTGAATTGACTTGTTTTTTAAAATGAAACAATTGGTCAAATTGTCTCGTTTTACAATTGATCCATCCAAACGACCCCTTAAGCAACTGAATGGCTAAACCTCGCCCTAATTTATTTTATCGCCCTAACTTAAAACCGCAAAATTACTTAAATAACCTTAAAGAACTAAATGCAAAATTAACAAAAACAAACAACCCCTATGGGCCCTATCTCCTTCATCGCATCAATCTGTTGGAGTAGAAAGTCACGTGACCAAACATGAGAGGGTTAAGAGTTAACGTTGTTATTTCTGTTTAGGGTCTTGTGGGTTTCTGAGTAAAGTTAGTTAGAGTTGGGTATTAGTGGCTGTTAGTGGGTTACTGGAAATCAGGAATAAAGATAGGGGCAGCTAGTGGAGCCGTTTCTTTAGAGTCTGCTGAGAAAACTCAGCTTGTATATATAGTTCTTTTTTAACATTAATAAAAGTTGGTCAGTTTGCATTTCATTTGGGTTTACATTGTGGTATCAGAGCTCAAGCAAGCTGTAACCAAAGGCTTTCAAGCAAATTAAGAGTGATTGAGAGAAGTTCTGCTGTGAGTTGCAGATTGGTGAGTGATATCTGCTGTCAAGCAGTTGTTGTGTTTGTTTTTGTGAGGATATCAATCCAAGGGTGAGTGAAATCTGTTGTCAAGCGATTGGTGTGTGAATTTTTCAGTGTGGTCTCAAGATGAGTGAAAGCACCAGCTTTGCACAAGTGTGCATACCGAAAATTGATGGAGACTTTGAACATTGGAGTCTCTTGATGGAGAATCTCCTTAGATCTAAGGAGTATTGGCAAGTTGTAAGTGAAGGAATCAAGGAGCCTACTGCAGGAGTGAAGCTGTCAGAAGTAGAGCTCAAATCTTTGGAGGATTCTAAGTTGATGGATTTAAAGGCTAAGAATTATCTTTTCAGCTCAATTGACAAGGTAATCCTTAAAACTATCACTAAGAAGAATACTGCAAAAGAACTCTGGGATTCCATGAAATTGAAATTCCAGGGTAGTGCTAGAGTTCAAAAAGTGAAACTGCAGGCCCTTAGAAGAAATTATGAATTGCTTGAAATGGAAGAGAAAGAGACTATTACAGATTACTTTGGTCGAGTCATGGTCGTGGCAAATGCAATGCGAAACTGTGGAGAGTTGATGCCAGATTCAAAGATTGTTGAGAAGGTATTGAGAACTTTAACAGAAAGGTTCAACTACATAGTATGTTCTATTGAAGAGTCGAAAGATATAGAAGAGCTTACTGTAGAGGCCTTACATAGCTCTTTGATTATTCATGAACAAAAGTTTTCAAGATATACAGAAGAAGAAGATGATGAAGTACTGAAAGTAACTCATGAATTTGGAGGAAGAGGAGAAAGGGAGAGAGGAGGCAGATTCAGGAATCGTGACATGGTAGAGTGTTTTAAGTGTCACAAGTTTGGCCATTACAGGAATGAATGTCCTGAATGGTATAATCAACAAGTCAACCACTCCAAATCTGCACCTACTCAAACCAAATGTCATCCTGACATGAACAAGGACGTTCTGCTAATGGCTTTTGTTGAGCAAGAAGACGGAATGCTGCTGGAGAAAGGAGAAGAAATGCAACCGGAGAAGAGTGGAAGTTGTTGGCTTCTAGACTCAGGATGCAGTAATCATATGAGTGGTAACAAACAGTTATTTGACTCTATTGATTCATGTTTCAGTTGCACTGTTAAGTTAGGCAATGGTACTAAACTTCAAGTGCAAGGAAAGGGAGTCATAAAGATGAAGGTGGAAGGCAGAAATCTTGTGATTAGTGATGTGTTTTATGTCCCTGGATTAAAAACCAACTTGTTGAGCATAGGCCAGATGCAAGAAAATGGCCTGACCTTCTTCATCAAGGGTGGGATTTGCAAGATTTTCCATGATGAGAAAGGATTTTTGTTTCAGACAAGAATGAAATTCAATAAGATGTTTGTGATCCATCCTGAGTTAGGTGCATCACAAACAACCACTGAAGTGAAGTGTTTGTTCTTGCAAATTGATGAAGTTGAGATGGATGCATCTGAAGTGGATGGAAGTATTGTTGATAAGGAGGTAAAAGAGATATGTTTAGCAGCTGAAGCAGCTGGAGTCACCACACCAACACAAATCACAGTACGAGAAATGCATATCCCAACTGATGCAGCCACGACTGAAGTTCAGAACCCTGCACCTGCAATTAAGTTTGAAATGGAAAATCTGGATCCTTGGCATAAGCAATCTACACAGTTGAAGATTGATGGACCAGTGGAGATGCAAAGACCTGATTTGAGGCAAGGTTTGACAGATTTGAGAAGTACAGCAGCAAGATGCTCAACTTACAAAACTTGCAAATTTGATAAACAACAAAGAAGGTTTTTTCCAAGAAACAGTCAAAAGAAATGTTAGAGAAAGGTCTCAGCTGTTGCACATGGATATGGCTGGTCTTGTGCAATCATCATCAAACAACAGCAATAGGTATATTCTGAACTTGAATGATGAACTAAATAGAACGCAGTGGGTGTCTCTTTTAGCAGCAAAGTCAGATACATTTCTCATGTTTAAGCGAGTCAAAACCTTAATTGAGAAAGAATTTACCAAGCCTAGTGCATGTTTAACAAGTGATAAAGGAAATGGTGTGCTTACTAAAGCATATAAGGTTGGTCACCCTAGTACTAAGGAAGTATTAGCGAGCAGAGATTTGGTGTTTCATGAGGTACATGGCTTGACATGGAACTCCGAGGCTATATCAGTGTCGACCAAACAGATATGGAATCATTGTGAAGAGATGCTGGGTATCTTAGAAGAAGAAGAAACAGAGGCAGTCAAGTCAACTATTTTTCCCAATTGTTGGGGACATAGTAACATGACTAAAGAGATTTATATCGTGCAACCACAAAGGTTTATGGTTGCAGGGGAGGAGAATAAGTGTGCTGAGTTGAGAAATACCTTGTATAAGTTGCAACATGCATCAACAGTTTGGTATCATGACATAATGAAGGAAAGGAAGCAGCAAGCAAATCAGTTTCTTGAGTGGTTTCGGTTGCTCTACTGCAGCTTTATTAGGAATCACTTGGCTCATAGAGAGAAGCTTTCATCAGTTGACAATGAGTTCCAAGTGGGTCCAACGGAATATAAATATTTGATTGCCAGCTTCATGTATTTAGTGTGGCTTGACCATTACTACATGGAGTACCCAATTTGGTTTCACATGAGTACTAAAGAAGTGTTTAGTCATTTTGATGGAATCTGCTATGTTGCAAGCTTGCTCCATAGGTACATGGCATGTGGCATCTGGGACAAGAGAAATGGGAAACTGAAATGGTTTAAAACTCCTAGCTATAATAGTGATGACGAGGAGTTATTTGCTGAGTTTGGTTTTGAGAATGATGAGGAAAACAGGAAGAACACAAGTGTATATGTGTTTTCCTTGCATGGAGTTATTGATTCTGGTGCTTCAAAGCCAGTGGTGAGTTTGGGCATCACAAACACGAAATTTACTGCAGTAGCTTATGATATTGGAAAAGATGTCTGTTTGAGAAGGGTTCAAGAGCAAATTGGTTTGAAAGGAAGTGTGGTTGGAGGCACCAAAAACACATGGTGATAGTGAGAGCGTTTATCTCAGGTTTTCTTTCTTGAATAATCTGACTTGTGTTAAGAGTTGAGAAGAACAAAATGGGTATCATATTAAAAGCAGTGGAGCTGGCTGGATGTTTGAAATACAAGGTGAGCTGGTGCTGTGTGAAGATGGTTCTCTGGAGAAGATTAAACACTGATAATCACTGCTGCAAATTTTTGAAGTTCCACTGCAAGTTCTGAAGTTGTAGTTGTTGCTGCTGGAAAATGTGATGCTGCTTTCTTGTAATTAAACTGAAACTTGAAAAGTTTCAGTTTAGGGGAGGATTTGTTGGAGTAGAAAGTCACGTGACCAAACATGAGAGGGTTAAGAGTTAACGTTGTTATTTCCGTTTAGGGTCTTGTGGGTTTCTGAGTAAAGTTAGTTAGAGTTGGGTGTTAGTGGCTGTTAGTGGGTTACTGGAAATCAGGAATAAAGATAGGGGCAGCTAGTGGAGCCGTTTCTTTAGAGTCTGCTGAGAAAACTCAGCTTGTATATATAGTTCTTTTTTAACATTAATAAAAGTTGGTCAGTTTGCATTTCATTTGGGTTTACACAATCCACCTCCTCGCCAATCCCCCTGGTGGCGGTGGCTGCCATTATAAAGCTTTTGAGCTTAGGCTTCTCCGATTCACCGTTCATCACCTGACCAACAAAAAAATGAATTAGTCAACAAAATTGAAAAACGAATCCAAATTGATGAGATACTTGAAATCTGCAGGGGGTATAATTTAATTCTGAAACCTACCAAAGAGACAATTGAAGCGGCATGGTTCTAGTGGAAAACGAAGTGGCTCAGGATGCATTTCTCGAGTTCCTCCACCAGCTTCCCGAACAACGATTTCTCCTTGCCGCCGTCATTTCTGGCAAAGTAATCATAGATTTTATCCTCGCATCCCTCGATTTTCCTCAGGTAATTGTACGCCAGCTTGCATAGTTGCCGTCTCTCGCTCGGATCTGAGAACCCTACCTCTCCACCTTCCTGTCGCGGCTCCCCGACACTGTCGCTGCCTCGTCCAGCCTCGGGATGACTCGCTTGCTTACTCTCGGTCTCCCGCGATAGTACTCCCCTACGACGGCGACGACGACAGAAACAACAGAGTAGATCTCGTTCTCTGCAGGAGCCGCATCGCCAGATTAACACCGTTATCTCCCCCCGACCATAGCCCTAGTACCCTATTGAATTGAAAATGAGATGCAGGAAGGGAATGCAAAAGCGAAACGAGGGCACACATCTCCTTTTTTTTCTCTCTCTCTGTTTGTCTTCTCTACTTTGCTTCCGTCGGAATAAACCCTTGTTTGAAGAAGATAAGCGGTGAGAGTTGAAATTTCCCTCCTTCCCGGAACGGGAAATGGTGGGGTAATATTTCCAATGGCCAACTATTTTTTATGCGTTGTTTGTTTAAAGTAATATATTTTTAATAATAAACAAAGAAAAGGATAAAAATGTAATTTTTATTTGTAAGTTAGGGTAATTAAAGTAAATCACAGGGGCGATAATTAGCAATCCTCAGCAATTGAATGGCTAAACCTTGTTTCACTTTGATGTTTCATAAGATACACCGATACAACTCACGAACAATCAAGTAAAGAAATTACCACATCCATCATAAGAGACAATAATAAAAGGCACTACATATTAAACATAAATCAATAGAAAATTTTCAGTTGCATCATTAATGCAATAGGGATAATAAGTATTTTATGTTTGTGTAGATGACATATATCATAATGATCAACTCTAAAATTGGTTACAAAGGAATCAATATTTTGGAAAATAAAATCCTATAATTACTAGGATGTCCTAATCTTCAAAGTCAATGGTCAACTTGGGGTGAGTTGAAATTGATGGGGTGGCTGCTTGCGACTGTTGATTTTTTTTTTTTTTTACTATGTGGTTGCTTGGGAAAGGTAAGCTGATAGTTATTTTCTCTTGCTAAACCAATTATCGTCGTATTTAGAAAGTTCAGAGTTTTACTAAGATTAGAATGAAAGTGCAAGGCTAAAGGGAAATCATGTGCGAGACGACTTGTAAACACCATATTAGAGCGAAAACTAGGTACAAGAAGGACATTGTACAAATAACAGAAGGTAGCTTGACAGACTCTACATGAGTAACTAAGAAGAGCTTGGTGGAAATTGGGAGATGAACAAAAACATTCCCAATTTCTCTATAACTAACACAAATAGAGTTCAAGAGAGCCAAACATGTAATATGATGCACTTGTTTCTAAGATTAAAAAAATTCATTAGATGGTTACTGTCATGGCTGGAACAAAGAGAAATGACATATTTACTCGAGTATTTTTGAAAATATGATAAATATCGGAAACGTAATATGCTTGGTGACATATTGACACGCCAAAACACAACACCAAACTGCGACCAAGTGTAATCGCAGCCCGGGAATGCAGTAACAGGCAAGTTATATTATCAACCCGGGGTCTAGATCTACTGCTTACTCCGTGATTCTCTATTATCAAGCAAACTAATTCGAGTGATTGTTGTTAAAAGCAAAAGCAGTAAGAAAGCAGTAAATTGTTCGGTTTTCAAAGTCAGGAAAGAGTCACTCGGGATTGAGTCCCCCTAGCCCCTTAGTTAGGTTCAATTGTAATTCCCCTGGGTTGATTTACTGTTGATTAGACTGCGGAAGATCCGACAGTAGCTTGGAATCTCTTAAGCTGACCAAGCCCTCTCAGTCCAACTACCCGACAGGCGACTAACCTTCACCGGGATAGAAAGCTTAGGCTATGAACACAGAACTCCACTACTGGAATTCAATTCCAGTACAAAGCAGTAAACTGGCTAACTCTCGTATAGCCAATCTCCTACTATCGAATGAAGAGGCTCTAACAACCTAATCAGATTCTATCTATCTCAGGTTGCAGCGAAAATCGAGAAAAGCTGATCAGACTCCAATCAATTCAATAAACATGTATCATTCGATTAAAATCAAACAGTAATATCATCCCAAGTCATTACAATCAAATCCCTAACACAAGGAACTAGGGTTCTTCATACCCAAGTGAGAGAAGGGTTCTACTCCATAGAGAGAGAAGAGAAAACAGTAATCGGATTAGTCATACTCATAATGATGAGGAAAATCTGCTCCGGGACGATGATTTCCACTCCTATGACGATCTCCAAGCTTGATTCGATGAAACCCAGCTCCAAGATAGCTTCTAGGATGTGTTCTTCGTACTTTCTCTCTCTAGGGCTCTATTTCTGCTCTCTAAATACGATTCTCCCACTTTTTGCTCGGAATTGGCTCTAAAACCAAAATTTCCCGACTCACACGGGCAGGCCACACGGCCGTGTAGCTCACCACTTTGCCCGTGCGAGTCAAAACGCGGCGTCCCATTAAGTTCGGTCTTCAGGCTTCCTACGCGGCCAGGGTCGCACGGCCGTGTAGGATTTCCATCCAGCCCGTGCTTGGCCTCGGCAAATATCACACGGCCAGAATTGCACTTAGCACGACCGTGTGAATTTCATGGGTTGCCCGTGCGTGGCCTCGGCAAAAAGCACACGGCCACCTTGCTCACTTGCACGGCCGTGTGATGCCCTGGCTTGCCCGTGCAGCTTCCTTGAAACCTCGCCATTCGTCCGATCTTCGTCCAATCGACCCCAGACTCGCTCCCAAGCCTTCATTCACGTACTAGGACCTGAAATGTCACAAACAAGCACAACCTAGCGTGAAATCGGCCTAAAACACGAGAATCAACACCTCAAACGGTGTAAGAACGGGGGTAAAAACATGTGTAAATGACGGTCTATCACATATACAAGTTGAAGTTTGTGAGAATTGAAGCGTGTTGTTGTTGGGTACAGTGATGTTAGCACTAATTTGCAGCATGCATATGAGTATTGTTGGGCCGCGTAGTTGAGCGGTCTTGGGCCTAGGGGCCCAAGAGGTGAGTGCCAACGGACTAGGCCCAATAGAATATCCGGCCCGACCATGGAGACCAGGATGACAGGCGGTCTTAGGCCGACTCTAAACCCAAGGAGTGGCCAGAACCGCCTGACATAAAGTGACTGACCATGACAGAAAGCAAAGATCCGTTGAGATACGTACCTCGGGCTAGGTAAGACTGAGCATTTATTGCCCGTCGCAGGCGGTCCACCTAGGGAGCAGGCCTGACAGAGACGCCTGACGTAACATTAAATGACTCAACCACCACCACACCAGGTATAAATGCACCATGAGAGCATTGATGGTAAACTCAACTACTCTCTCTCTCTCTAGAACAAACACATTACAATACACTTCTCTGTCTAACTTAAGCATTGAAGAGTGTCCCGGGCAACCGCCCACGGACCCTTATTTTGCAGGGATCGAGAGTGCACCCTCCTTCCAAGAACAGACACATCGTCACTGTCCTACAAACTGCCTAGTATCTACTAGGTACAAACAGTTCATCTCTTCACGAGTGAATCCAAGAGCAATATGACTCACATTGCTTCCTTCACTACTATATCCAACTTCAGTTTGTGTCTCCACTTGAACTTCATTGAGATACATATTCAACATATTTTAGGGTTCCAACTTGTGGACTAACTTCCTCTAATTGTTCCTTATTCAATCTTCTATATTTGCGAAAACTTGACCATGATCACTTTCTTTAGACTCATTGGAGTATTAATGATTACGACCAATGTCAAGGTTTGAACCTTCTTATTACTTCCATTAACCTTGATTTCTTGTTCATATGCAATAAATCGTCGACGACATTAGAAACTGTTGACAGTGGCTTCATAATTAGCAATTGCTTATTAATCAAACCATTGGATCCAAGTTGAAAACTAGAGTCATTTCCACCCAACTGATTGGATCCAGGACTCGCCAGTGTTTGATGATGATGTTTGCTAGTAAGATATCGTCAGAGTGACCAACCTACATCGATTGCTCTCATACTATAAGAAAAACTTAGATACGGTTGGAAAAGAGAAATCCCTTAAAAAATGTCGTGGTTTCTCGCTCGAACCAAACATATGTTTTATGACATGATTTCTTCTCTATTTCGACCGAACTAAAGAAACGAAAATAGAAGTGAACAGGGCCATACTAGGACTTTTTCCAGAAATACCACTGTTTAAATTTTTTTTTCAAAAATACCACCCAACCCCAAAAAATTCCAAAAATACCACCCTTTTTCAAAAATCGCCACTCCACCCTGCGGTTTACACGAAAACCGCTAGGCTAAGGGGCGGTTATAAAAACCGCTGGGTGAGGTGGCGGTTTTGGGCCAAACCGCCACCTACCCAACGGTTTGGTCCATTTTTTTCCCCGATCAACTCCTAACTTCGGCCGAAACTTCAAACGAACGTAACTTTGTACTCGGGTATCCGATCGTAGAGATTTTTTTTTAATCCAAATAACTTTTCGAGATCTTGCAAGTCTCAAATGTCGTAGGCGCTTTGGTCCTGCCTTCGTCTCGAAAAAACATCATTTGCTACCCCGAACGAGCCTTTTTTTGATTTCGTCAAACTTTGGACGGCCATAACTTTGTGCTCCAAAATCCGAATGTCATGAATTTTTTTTGATTCCGCATAACTTTTCAAGATCTACAACTTTTAAGATAATCATAATTTCGAAAAGTACATGGATTTTTGAAAAGTAAAGGTAAAGTTATTCCCAAGGTCCCGTATATCCACAACTAATTCCTGTTTTGAAAATTTCATCCTAGTAAAAGTTGTAGATCTTGAAAAGTTATGCGAAATGAAAAAAAATCGCTACGATCGGGTACCCGAGTGCAAAGTTACGTTCGTTTGAAGTTTCGGCCGAAGTTAGGAGTTGATCGGAATTTTTTTTTTTGGACCAAACCGCCCCTTAGCCCAGCGGTTTGCATAGAAAACCGCGCCCCCGCCCTGCGGTTTTCGTGTCAACCGCAGGGTGGGGTGACGATTTTTGAAAAAGAGTGGTATTTTTGGAATTTTTTGGGTTGGATGGTATTTTTGAAATTTAATTTTTAAACAATGGTACTTTTGAATTTTTTTTCAAATACTAATCAAGTCCAGCCACGTTGCACCACCAGTTCCAGCCGGTCTCCTCCACTACAGTACAGAGTACTCCACCGCTCAATGATCAATCCCAATCCAAGCATTAGAAAACGAGGATTGCATTTCTTTGGAGGAAAAAACAAGGAAATTTGGCGGAAGAAGCTAATACGTAAGTCAGAAACGGGAATGAAATTGCTGTGGGTTGGTTTCACGGGAAAAGGAGAAAGTGGGATTGGCAAACGGTTTGTCCTACTCCTTTCCCTTCCCTTTATCAAAACGCAAAGAATTATTGATTTCCTCCATTTGTAAATTGGGATAGATGTTTTGTGTTTGTACGGCAAAGAAGTTTGTGGATTCCAGAAAGCACGAAGGAGTGGAGGAGTGCAGACAAACACTAGACTAGGCCACAGGAAGAAGACTTCCTCGCCCCCCTTGCTTTTTTGTACTGTGTCTTGTCGGTCTTTAGCTACCTGCGTTTGCTGGGTCGTCTCCTCTTTCGCCATTTGAGGTCCAAAGGACGAGCTTGGCTCTCTCCTACTTTCTTTCTTTTTCTCCTTCAAGAAGGGTTCTGCTTTCTCACTGAATTCCGCGGTAAAGTTGAATCATTTTTTTAAGCTCTCTCTTGATTGTGTAGTTGAATTCTGGTTTCTGATAGGAGGTTTCTTCAGCGTTTTTTGTCGTTTATGTTGGAAGGAGAAAGGGAAATCTTGCTCTTCTGATTCAGGAGTTGAATTACTGCCTGTGAATTTAGTATAGGAAACAAGTTGAATTGTGATCGAGGGTTTAGGATTTAAGCTCTTCCTTTTGCATATTTCCTGAGTACCCGATCATTGTTTGTTGTTATCAGTTGTTCGTATCATTGATCTGATGACTGTTGAGATCGAATAGGAGTAACTTATTGCATGATATTTGGATGAGTGGTTCCTGGAAGCAGCATCCAACATGTGGTTTTCCTCCCAGTGATTCTTTGGCCAAACTGGGATCTTGCTCTAGTTTATATTCTTTACCCAGATGGGACATTTTTGTTTCTCAGGTTAGATTTTTTTAATTATAACGTGTTGATGCCAAATGCAACTTTGTTGTTTGTAGGCTGAGGTGCTAGACCTACCATCGGCAAGAAAATTGGTAACTGTGCTCTTCTTGCCCACGAAGAGATGGGATCCGAAGGACCAAAGGCTGTAGTGATTCATGTAACTGGATTTAAGAAATTTCAAGGGGTTGCCCTGAATCCCACGGAGACTATAGTGAATAAGCTCAAGGATTATGTGGCAAAGCGAGGGTTGCCCGCTGGCGTTACCCTAGGGAGCTGCATGGTTCTTGAAACTGCTGGAGATGGAGCTCGTGACATGCTCTACCAGACCCTCGAATCGAGCACTGCAAATAATACTATGAATGCTGAAAAGAATGAGCCAGTTGTTGTTTGGGTCTGTACTTGGGAGTGAACATCTTACTTAATTGCCCTTCATCATTGCTTTCTCTCTACAGCTTTGCGGAAAATAATGCTCAACATCTTTCTTAATGTTCACTTATTCAGCTTCACTTGGGAGTGAACAGTGGTGCAATGAGATTCGCCATTGAGCGACAGGCAGTGAACGAAGCCACATTTCGATGTCCAGATGAGATGGGATGGCAACCTCAGGTACATGACTGCTGTTTTTCTCAGTCCGATTCTAAGTCTCGGTCTCATATAATTGCTATTTCTAGTCCTACACTTCTGATGCTTACTTATTTTAACATTTTTTTCGTTAACTTCTTACTCAGAACTGCCCCATCATCCTGGAAGATGGAGGAACTACCTCTGCAAGAGAGGTATTCAATTTTACCACCCGCTAACTTCATGCTATTCTGTTTTTCCTCCTAAACTCACTCTGGTTTTCTTCTTATCTGTTTTGGGTTGGAGAAGACTTGTTGCTCCATTGATGAAATCCTGAAGTTGTTGAAGAAGAAGGGCTTCGACGTGACGATATCGGACGATGCTGGCCGATTTGTGTGCAACTACGTGTACTACCACTCCCTGCGGTATACCCAGCAGAAGGGCCACAGATCCCTTTTTGTTCATGTCCCACTTTTCTCGAGAATTGATGAGGAAACCCAGATGCAATTCGTGGCCTCTGTTGTCGAGGCTATAGGATCAACATGTTAATAATATGCCTTATCCCATTGGAAAAGCTCGCTCTAATCGTTTCCCGAAGCTTGTATGGGTTGTTGTTGTACTATGTCATATTGAGGTGCCAAGCAAAATCGGCTTTGTTGCCTCACCATCGTAATAATAAAAAGCAAAAGATAGCTAGTTTCCATTGTTAAAGCTCCCCTCTTTCTTGTGATTTCTCGTCTGAATCCAGAACCACACTCTCTCTCTCTCTCTGTATAACAAGAAAGCTGATAGCTTGATAAAACCCGGGCAGTTTGCGGCTGTTCAGGAGGTGTTCGATGAGATGCCTATGAAATGCCTACTCGGGGGTGTTCGATGAAATGCCTACTCGGGACGGTCTCTTGCAATTCTCGACGCTATTTCTCTAGAAAGCGCTGATACGTACACGGTTCTCTGTGTTGAAATCGTTGCCTCTGATTTGTGCACGGGTGGCGGCAAATTGGGTTGTTTGTCCCATTGGGATTGCGGACTCTGGATATTTAAGGTTGATGATTGGAGTCCGAGAACATGTTATGGGCATATCACGTGCGTTATTTTGTATTAGAAGCCACAGCGGCCATGAAAGGCAGAAAGTTGCTGCCTTTTGGTGTGCGAACCATCACAACCTTAGGAGCCAAGAATCCGCCGTCAGCCGCTAGATTGCAGGTGGAATCGTACTGTGAACCCTACCCTCACGAGGTTGTCTATTTCCTAAACAAGAAAGTTGATAGCTTGATAAAATCGGGGCAGTTTGTGGTTGCTCAGGAGGTGTTCGATGAAATGCCTACACGGGATGTTGTCTCTTACAATTTGCTGATTTCTGGGCATCGTAAATACGGTGTCTTACAGCATGCTTTGTTGCTATACCACGAGATGGTTTCTCACTGTATCAGAGAGAGTGAATCGACGGTTTGCTCTGTGTTGAGTATATGTAGCGATGATGCAAAGTTTTTCTGGGAAGGGATTCAGGTCCATTGTAGGGTGGTTAAGCTTGGGTTCGGTTGTAATGTGTTTGTTGGGAGTTCACTGGTTGGTCTTTACATGCATGTAGGACTTGAGAATCTAGGTTTAGGTTTGTTTGATGAATTGCCTGTGAGAAACTTAGCCACATGGAATTTGGTTTTGCGTGGGATTTCTGAACTGGGTCGATGTGATGAGTTGTTGTTGAAACTGCATAATAGGATGAGACTGGAAGGGGTGGAGGGAAATGGGGTTACTTTTTGCTATTTGATTCGTGGATGTTGTGACGAGAGGTTTTCCAACGAAGGGAAAAAGCTGCATTGCCATGTGGTCAAGGCTGGATGGGAAGAATCAAACATTTTCGTCGCTAATGCTTTGGTGGATTTTTACTCAGCTTGTAGACTTTTCTCTGATGCCAAGAGATCTTTCAAAACTATTCAAGCTCAAGATGTTTTGTCATGGAATTCAATGTTGGCAGCTTTTGTAAATGATGGATCAGTGCTTGAAGCCGTTGAACTGTTTCATACAATGCAATTTCATGGGAAGAGGCCATCCATTCGGTCCTTCGTTGGGTTCTTGAATTTTTCCAGCAAAACTACAGATATTCTGCTTGGGAAGCAAATTCATTCCTGGGTCTTTAAAGTCGGGTTTCTTGTGGGGAGTTGCCATGTTCAATCTGCGTTGATTGATATGTATGGGAAATGCAGGGATATTGAGAGTTCAGTGTCTGTTTATGGATATGTCTCTGATAAAACTTTGGAGTGTTGCAACACATTGATTATCTCTTTACTCCACTGTGGCATTGTCGAGGATGCTTGTGAGATGTTTGGTTTAATGGTTGATGAAGGAACTGGTCTGGATGAGATTACATTTTCTACGGTGCTGAAAGCTTTATCACAGTCTGGTTTCTCGTGCTTGGTCAGCTGCAGTTTGGTGCACTGTTGTGCCTTAAAACTAGGTTTCGAAACTGATGTTGCCGTTTCTTCCTCCTTGATTGATGCATACTCGAGGTCCGGTTGCATTGAACTCTCACGAAAGGTGTTTGAACAACTTCCCTCGCCGAATGTCATCTGTTGCACTGCGATGATAAGTGGATATGCTCATAATGGAATGGGAACGGAGGGGCTAGAGATTCTTAAAGAGATGATGTTGAAAGGACTGACACCTGATAAAGTAACCTTCTTATGTGCCTTAACTGGATGCAGCCACTCTGGATTGGTTGAAGAAGGTAGAATGGCTTTTGATGTGATGAAACTTCTGTACGGGATATCTCCTGATAGAGGGCACTTCTCCTGTATGGTGGATCTATTGGGGCGTGCTGGTAGGTTGAATGAAGCGGAGGAGTTGCTGCAACAGGCTCCTGGAATTGGTGATTGTGTGATGTGGAGTTCATTGCTGCAAAGCTGCAGGAATCATAAGAACGAAATGGTGGGAAGAAGGGCGGCAAAGGTCTTGTTGGATCTTGAACCAAGGGATTTTGCTGTCTATTTGCAGGTATCAAACTACTATGCTTACATTGGGGAATATGATTTGTCAATGGAGATAAGAGAAACTGGTATACGAAGGACGATGACAAGGCGGATTACTGGTCGCAGTTTTGTTGAGGTCAATAGCTGTCGACAGGATGAATAAGATGATCGACCATTTATTGAAAACAAGTTAGCTGTCAGCAGTTAGTTAGCTTTGAGGGTCTTGGATCTTCTCCCTGCATACTTCAACTTTCTGTTCGTGAAGCTGGACCCTCCCTTCCCTGTGAGTAAATTATTTTTTCTGTTTGTGTGTGTGTTGTGTGTGTTTATCTTATACACGAACAAAAAAAGGTTACTTTTGCTTGAGATATACTACTGCGGTGGCCTATTGGGTCCCAATGGAGCAATTGACCTGTCAACTTCAATTGAGATTGTGCTTTTATTTCTGAACCACAACTGGGAATGTATTTTATATTTGGCCTTAAATGGAGAACTGACAGAAGCCAAAAGCAGAATCTAAAGAACTGGTTGAATGGTCTCTTTTTACTGGTTGAAGAGTAAAGCAAAGAAGTTTAAAAATACATTTCCCTTGTACTTTAAGTGTGGGCATGTAGAAAATGTTGGTTCTTCATGTACTTTCAAGCCAAGCCATTAGCCCACATAACCACTTGTATTTCCATATCTAATCTATTCATATAAATTGAAACTATATGTTTTTCCTCAGAATTATGCAAATCAATTAAGTTTCCCATACCAAGCAGAAGAGGCCAAAACAAAAATCATGGACCGGAAATTCCTCATTTCTTTCCTTTGCTTGCTGATTGTGGGCCATGGAGTTGCAGGAAACATGGTATATGACAAACTTGGAATGCTTGAGGATCTTGAAACCGTTGACATTGAAGATGGGGTGGAAGGTTTTGATGTACCTTCATGGACAAGCGAACGCGGAGGCCAAGTTCTTGTGAACGTTGACAGCTTTGGCGCTGTTGGAGATGGAGTTTCTGATGACACTAAGGTCTGTTTAGTAATCTCTCTTGTATTCTTGAATTGTGCTCCTTTTATTGTCTTCCGATGTCATCTTTCATCTCTAGATCTCCATTTGAATGCTTATGAATGGACCATGGCTTTGAATATGAAGGTTGCCACTCATCGCTCATCAGCTGTTATTCCTCAGTTTGTCATCTGGTTTAACAATGTGATGTTACTCAATGACGGAAATTGGATTATAAAATAATCCAGTTCAGTTAAACAATGAACAATTTTCCGCTTTCCTGGTATTGACATTGGTTCCTTAAGAGTTGAATGTGTTTTATTTCCTCATCACCAGGCATTTGTGAATGCTTGGAGCACGGCGTGCAACACAACAAAAGCAGTCTTCTTGGTCCCTCCAGGTCGTCAATATTTAGTAAATGCAACAAAATTTAAAGGACCTTGTGCGGATAAGCTAATCATTCAGGTACTTTCCTTTTGGACGCTCATTCAGATAAACTACTATTGTTGGATTGCATTTCAGGATTGTTACTATTGGTGCCATGAGATGGGGAGTTTGGTGTAGAAGTTGTCAAGTAGTAACTGCATGATCATCGTCATCAAGTGTTTACTTGCACTATGATTTTCAGATTGATGGAACAATAGTGGCACCTGATGAACCTGCAAACTGGGATCCAAAGCTTGCAAGATTATGGCTTGATTTTAGCAAGCTGAATGGGGTTATCTTTCTAGGAAATGGAGTCATTGATGGCTCAGGCAGCAAGTGGTGGGCTGCTTCTTGTAAGAAGAACAAGTCAAATGTAAGTCTACTGATCCACTAACTACTTGTATTTCTTCTCAATTTGGTTTTCTTGTTTCCTCTTTCATTCAGTTGACCAACCAAATGTAGTAATCTTAATCCAGTTTTCTCTCTCTGTTTTATCTGCAGCCTTGCAAAGGGGCACCAACTGTACGGCTCTTTCTCACTTCAACTGGATTTCTTAACAGCTCATTGAAACAAACATCAATGACTTAGAAGTATCCAGTTTAGTAGCAGTTAAGGGGTCAGAAAATGATGGTTGATGGTTCTTTTGCAGGCATTAACTATTGATTCAAGCACTGGTGTGAAAGTTACAGGGATAACCATCAAGAACAGTCAACAGATGAATTTTGTGATTACCCGGTGTAACTCTGTCCGAATTTCTAATGTGCTAGTTTCGTCTCCTGGAGACAGCCCCAACACAGATGGGATCCACATAACTGAGTCCACTAATGTTGTTCTCCAAGATAGCAAAATCGGAACAGGTTTGTTCTTCTTCAACCATTTAACCAACCATGTGTGTGACTTTCTTATGCCGAATATTCATTAGTTAATTAGTTAAAAGTTTACTAGGGAGTGCAGCTAATTCCTTAGCTTTCATAGACACCAAAGTATGCTAATAGAAATATGCACTGAAAGGTTTAATTTCCTCTCTGTTTTCACTTGCAACATTCAGGAGATGATTGTGTCTCAATTGTCAACGGTAGCTCCAATATCAAAATGAAGAGACTCTATTGCGGACCAGGACATGGCATCAGGTATCATCCAATTTTTTACATTTAAATTTTCTACGCCAACGGTTAAAGAAGTCAGCTTTATGCTTAACAGGTTTTTTTCTTCTTCTATTCTCGCTGCAACTTTACTTAGCATCGGGAGCCTTGGAAAGGACAACTCCACTGACATTGTCACAAAAGTGGTTCTCGACACAGCTTTGCTCCGGGAGACGACCAATGGCCTCAGGATCAAGACTTGGCAGGTACAGAAATGAAACAATCGAAACTCTAATTTAATGCTTCGATAGCGCCCTTGATGCCAAAAACTCGAGGCAGTAATCTCGACTATTCTCTCATTAATAGGGTGGTCATGGTTATGTGCGCGGGATACGTTATGAAAACGTGGAGATGGAGAATGTAGCCAACCCCATCATCATTGACCAGTTCTATTGTGATTCGCCCAAGTCCTGTGAAAACCAGGTACATTTTTTGTGCGTGTGTGTGTAGGCTTCAAGGAATCTCATTTCTGCATTTGTGACAATCGGAGCCTTTGATCAAATTTGCATTTTTCTTTTGATCCTCCAATAATAAGTACCCTTATGTATATACACCAGACAGCAGCAGTGGAGATAAGCCAGATCATGTACCGAAACATCAGTGGGACTTCCAAAAGTCCGAAAGCCATGAAGTTTGCATGCAGTGACACAGTACCTTGCAGCAACATAGTCCTGAGCAACGTCAACTTAGAGGGGAAAGATGGCACTGTAGAGACTTACTGCAACTCTGCTCAAGGCTTTGGATATGGCGTTGTTCATCCTTCGATCGACTGCCTAACCTCCCACGACAAGGACTACACTTCCACATCTGATATTATTGAAGTTTCAGAAGCCACCTTTCAGGAAATTGTTCACACCGAGCTCTAGTCGTGTTTCCCCATACAGAATGGTCGTTGATCAGTATCGTATCACATCGTATATTGTAAATTGTAACGTACCATAGTATGTATCCTAAGGTCGGGAATCAGGATGTAGGGCCTTACTATTAGCTGATTTCTTGCGAGGGTTTCTTTTTTTTCTTCTATATATGTTAGCGTGGTACATGGTACTGCAGCTAATAATTCAGCAATGAGATGGCAAATATACAAAACTTTTTTTTTATACTTATATCTTCTTCTGGGCTGTTGACTGAAGAAACTGTAAGCTCTGGTAAATTTCATGGGTTTGGCTTACATCAGATAACAGAGACCAGCAATGAGGAAGCTGGGGACTGTTTTATCCTTTAGAAGAGATGCAGACAAGTAGAACATGGGTATTGTATTGCATGGCTTTGGCTTACAGCAGATAACAGAGACAGCATATACAGTGGTCCAGAAGGAGGGTTCAGTTACATCACAGCAATGCATTTTGTTGCCTTTCTTTTGCTAAAACTTTCTGAAGATATACACATGGCTGTTCATCCCTACCTTAGAAAAGGAAAGGCATTATCCCTTTCTGCCCTGAGCTTGGTTTGTCTTGGCATATGTAACATTTCATTTCTGGAAGAACAAGACAAGGTGAGATTTACCTCTCTTCTGCAGCTCTATATGAGGAAACCCAGCTAATGAGCGGTTCTCTTTGTGACGTGGGGGAACTAATAAATTGTGATCCTAATTTTGTGGTAAGAAATCTTGTCCCCTTTATAGTTTTGGAACCTTGTCATGTTACAGATGCATACAAATTTTGGGGAGCTTCCAGAGATACTTGCTCTCCAGATTTCCTTGAAACATAAACTTATTGTTTGAAGATAATACTCCGAAGGAGGTGGAAAACAAAGGTTTGTCCATCAAAGAAATAGTTTCATTACTTCCTGTAATTCATCTTAGAATTGACAACTCTCTTAGATTTCTATAATGAAGCAATTTCCCAAAATTTGGATGAGGGTTTCCAATAAGCCTAGAAGAAATGAAGGGCTCTCCCCAAAAGGAGATGCCTGGTGGAGCCATGGGTTCTTTGCAGTAACGCTACAGGTTCTGGTAAGGTTGAAGCAATTAAAGGTCAAGGATACCAACGATTGGTAACGACTGTCATAACTGGCCTAGTTCAATGGCTATAAATGAGCATAAGTTCTCAGATAGTAGTTGGCCTGTCAGGCTATAAAAATAAAATTGATCTACTCAAATCCGCCAAAAGTAATGCATTCCACCCAAATTACACCGTGTATTCTAGATTTCCTCGCTAACATGATCGTCGGAGAGAAAATCCAAGCTTGATGTCTAGACTTTTGCTTGTTTTCCTAGTTTTCACACACAAATAAATGAGGTACCCAAACTAGCAGGATAGGGACGCGATTGATGAAACCCTAGCTCATTGTGGTTCGAAGGTCACTAAACTTAGGACCGATGCATTGGTCAAGACACTGATCCTCCTTCTAGCCAAGTCCACCGACCCAATTTCACCACAACTAGAAGTAAGGTCTACCTCCTCTAAACGGGTTATACCCATCCTCACACTAGTCTGGTGCTTCGATAGTCACGCAATCACCTCACTAGCATCAGCTAGGTGGGGTCCTAATTAGAAGGGGATCGTCACCTCGTTCGCCAATTAGGATCCTAGATCATCTAACCTAGGTAGAACACGCTAACATACACGCACATGAATCGACCTAGGACAAAAACATGTGAATATACCATTCATGCATTCAAACCATGGAAACGAGTATAAATCACTCTAATAGAACACAAACATAGACTAGGTTCTCATTCAATCAACAAAACCTAGCTACATGCTAGAATTCATCTCCCCTAAACAACCATAGGGGCTCAATTCATAGAGTGAGGGAATACAAACTAGAGAGAGAAACAACTTAAAATCATTATCTTCTCCGTGATTTGCCCCCTTCTTCCTGGATGTTGGATGGATTCTTCCTTCCTTAGATCCTCCAAGCTGTTTGCTCTCACTAGAAACTGCCCAAAATCCTATTTTCTCACTCTAGCGCAGCTCTTCCTTCTCAATTGTAGCAAAGGGGGTAACCATAAGGTTGTTGGTGCAGGTCACATCCTCAAGAGTGTGGTCCAAAGGTCATAGCCATAATCTGGCAGTGACCTGGGCAAAATGACTTTGAATCACCCAAAACTTTGCATCTTGACCTGATTTTCAACCAAGATCCTAGACATCATTATGAGATTACAACCATGATCTACAGGTCACTGTCGTGATCTTTATAATAGCTGAAACCCTCATTGGCCGTGACTCAGATCGCGAGAAGTTCTGTCCATTTCATTGTTGCCTGATTGCCTCCTCAAGTTCGTGTCACACCCATGAAGATCGCAGCCATTAAGATGGTCACAACTTTAACATGATCGTGGCCTGTGCAATTCCTTCCCTTCTCACACTAGGTCATCTCACCCCGTCATTTATAACAAAGTAGGTAATTATAGGATTGTTGGTGCAGGTCACAGCCTCAAGCGTGGGACTCAATTGTCAAAACGCAACTAGAAAGAAAATAACACCGAGTTTTTTTAACTATCTTGTCCGTTTTTCCATAACTGTATAAATAAGGGGTCTTCCCCCAATTCATAAGTGAATTTTGGCAGATTTTTTTATTTTATTCTAGAGTGAGGTTAGAGAGAGAAGTAAAAGGTTGGAGAAGAATAGTAGAAGAAGTAGAGAAAAGCTTGGGAGGAGAATTTTCCAGTACAAGAAGACCCTTTTTTTCGAGGCTTTGTCCCCCAAATGTTAACCTAGAGTCTGATATGTAATTGGATATTTTGGCTTGATTTATGGACGATTATGAACCTATTTATCTATGTCTATTTGATGATTGTTCTTTCTTTACATCAAGTAGTGATTTATGGATGGATTGTGTTTGCCTAGAGCTTTAATGCTCCATCTATGATTATTATGCTTTGGATTTGTCTCTCCATGTGCTATCTATGATTGCCTAGCTAGGATTTGGTCTAGGATATGTCATGTGTGGATTGAGCGGTCTTGGCATGATTGGTTTGGATGGTTGATCATAGGAGTCTAATAGGTGGATGAGATGATCGCACCCCTACCTATTAGGCATCCACCTAGGCAATGCTAGGGCATCGAGTGCATGACCATCAACTTAACGTCCTAGTGTGTGGATAGGTAGAACCCATTTAGAGGAGAGAGGTTATATCCCTCCATCGTGAAGCTAGCTGAAGTGACATTGGGCTAGTGGATCAGTGTAGGAGGGGGATTGGTTGCTTGACCATTGAGCCAATCCCCATATTAGAGATTTTCGCACCTCGATTACCATGGGTCATCCTTCTATCCTTTCGCATGTTATCTCCAGCGGTTAGGGAAAGGAAGGCACCCCAAGCACATCTCCTCTCCTATCGTCCTCTCGTTCATTAATCTCCAATAGTCCACCTGCTAAATAACATGTCGACGAGATAACAACCGAGTCTAAGTAGCCTAGGATACTAGGACCTGTGGAATACGACCTTGGTCAACTGTACTAGTAACACTATCTTGAGTTATTTTTTTGCTCAAGATGGGGTAGTTAAAATTTGGAGCGTGCATAGAGAGTAGCGACCTGCATGGCACTGACCACTTTTATTCTTCCACTTTTGTCAATAATATTTTTCTACCTAGAAGGTAGACTTTGACTACATTGAGAGCAAACCACAAAATCTTATGCATTTTAAAGGAGTAATTTTTAAAGTCTAATGACTAAGTAAACTCTTAAGTCTGTATATAATACTTCACTACTCTAGTACAAAACGAGTTTTATAAAAATTTTCACTTCCTTTTAGCGTCTTTTTCTTTTTCGTTTTAGCAATATATATATATATATATATATATATATACTCCAAACTCGATTTAATTCATGGTCTAGAACGAGTTCTGTAAAATCATGATCATAACATGCAAGTAATATTATAAAATTGCAAGATTTTAATATTTAAATTGAGATTTGACTACTTTGGAGGGTCATTTGGATGAGGAATTCTAACAGATTAATTTGACCTAATTGTTTCATTTGGAGAAAATTTGGTCAGATTGATCCGTTTGGTAGCATAAAATTTGGATGGAGCAATTTGGCATGTAGAATTTCAAATTGACTCGTTTTGAGGTAATTACAATTTTCCACGGTGGGGGTGGCAGACAATTCTAATTGGCTCGTTTTAAATGACTCGCTTTGCAAATGAGACAATTAGCCTAATTTTCTCGTTTTTTCAATTGATCCATCCAAACGACCCCTAAGAGAGATCGATATGCTTTCAGCCATGGAGATCAGTTCTTCTTCTTCTATGAACTAAGCCTCTTGTTGTTTGGATGAGATGAACTCTAGTTATGTTATTTTGAATTGATTGAGTTGCAATAAAGATATTGATGTTTATTTTTCTTTGACAAATTCATAATTTATCTTGCGGGATTTTAATTGATCTCGACCTATCCATTGCTTGTATTTTCATGTGGACGAAGAGAAGATTACCCCATTGCATAATATGTACTTATTCTAATCCTTCTTTCCCGTTTTCTTCTACAACACTCTAAAATCCTCCTAATCTCCCTTCAATTCTCTAAATTCATCATCATGTCAAATGTCACGTTAGGGATGAGGGAGATGAAGCAGCTACACACTCGAATTGATACCAGGCCATTCCTTCAACCACACGTCAAGTTCCTGATCAGTCAGTTGCTTATTTTGGCAGGGGAATAGAATATGTCCAAGTGATCAAACGATTAAGAAACAAAACAAGGGGTAGAGTTGGCAAGAAAATCCAAGCATGTGACAAACATAAATTGACGAAATAAGTTCACGAGCACCTATAAATAATAAATAAATATTGTAAAAAGACGGCTGCCCAGAAACCGGTTGAGAATGAAATTGACTGCATACTATTTATTTTCTTCTACTTATTATCTATTTTTCTTAAGTTTTATTTTATTCAAGGGAATGACCAACTTTATATATCAGGGCAGACTCTACAATTGTACTCCTGTACTTATACACATGTGTACGTATTTAAGAGAGCGTATATATATACGGTATACAGGGGGGGATTCTGTACATAATATATTTTAATTAATTAATGGCGTTGTAGCATGTTTGAAAAGGGAATGAAATTAAACCAATCTTGAATGTGCCGTGTTCTGGGAGGCAGAGGAATTGAGTAGAATTATGTGGTTGAGTTTCAAAAATTTATATATTGCCATTTTGCGTATTTATTATAATATATTTATCATTATTGTGGGGAATTCCCTGGCGTAGATGACATGCAATTGGCCAACAGCAAAGGCACGCACCAATTAATAAAGCGCACAACATACATTTTTTTTTAACATGGAGCGAAAATGCGACCTAACTTATATGAAATATAAATAAGACTTAAAAATATCAAGAAATTCATATAAAAGTTAGTAAGTAAAGCAAGTATTAGGAAAATCTATATTGTGACAATCAAAATTAAAGGAGAAAGATAACCTTACTAGACTTAGATAATCCACAACGAGATCGATTTTATAGTAAATATAAGTAACGTGCACTTCACATAAATACATTTCTAATATTTTTTGAATTAAGAAATTTTTTAAGGGAGTTAATCTTCCCCGTAGTTATTTGTATATGTTTGTTCCATCAAATTTCTCAACTCCAACATTTTTTTTTTCTTCATATCGTACCTTGATTAACAAAAGAATCGGGTAACATACACCTTCACCCTCCAGGCCTGCCAACACTCAATGGAGTTTAAAGTTCTCGTAGTGCCACAAAAGAGTTAATACACACTAAATTAAACCAACATCAAATCATGAACAAAATTTTCGTATTTGTGGTTTGTTCAACGCGCCGCCGATTGTGGTGGAAGCTAACACCATGTTGATTGCACTAAAATGGCGGCCACAACAATGGTGGGACAAAGCTTTTTTTAACCAATGTAGATGGATGATGAATGTGGGTTTTCCTCTCAGCCTGCCAAATCTCATCCATAGAGATGGAGGGAGTCTGTGAACCAGAAAAACATGATAAAAACCAATACTTAAAAACCTAGCTAAGCATTTTGAAGTGCTCTGGTTGCAGACAAGCTAAGCCTAGAGGCCGTCGCTATTGATCTGTGGCTGGGAAATAGAGACGTCGTCGATGGCGAGGGTTATTGTGGAGAACGGACAAAGAGGTTCACGATTTTGAGCTTATTAATTAGGAATTTCTTTCTTTCTTCTTCTCTTCTTCTGTAGCCGATCGATCGAAGGCGACCCAAAAAAATTAATGGAGGGGTTCATAATATTGGTTGTCTTTTGGTGGCGTGTTCCTTCCTTGCCAGTAATGGCGACAAAAGTTGAAACGATCGACCAAGCCAAACCAATCTTATTTCTCCTAGGCTTGGGCTGGAGTGGACTACTGCCTCACATTACCACTTCATCTTCGTGGAGTTGCCCTTCTATGTACGCATGGATTTATATGCTCCAAACAAAAAAATACTCCATCCATATAAGGACAAAGTTACAAGCTTCTTTTGCTTTGCGAGTTGGAGAGAAAGAAGAAAGAGGTCTCACTTGGTGCTCAAAGAACACTCCCGTCGTCATCTCTTATGATCGCATACAGTGGCGTAGCCAGAATTTCAGTCAAGGGGGTGCATTAAAAAAATAATATAAGCAAATACATTGACAGAAAACAATTTTATCTTCTGACTATCGTTGTCGTACAAAGTTATTGATTTTTTCTAATAATCCGCACGTCATAACCATCTTAATAAACTGTATTAATGTAGATATTAGTAGGTTAAATTAATTTATATAATCAATCATGGTTTGATACTAAAAATATGCGAATTAACAATAAGATTTTGAGTTCATTGTTCATTATTAGTACTACTATTTTTTGTGGTGCTCATTAATAAGGGGCTAGCTCCGCCCCTGATCGCATAGCTAGTTCCGGCAGGAATTAATCACGGTTTACGAAATTGTACCGCAAGTCATATCGGATTAATTTATAGAGGGTATTGCTTGGTATGTACATAAGATTAAACTGCTTGGTATGTAAGCGTATCATGGTGGTATGAACGCATGTACACCATAGTGTAGAATGGTTGCATACATGATAGTATAATATATTAATCGTTGTTTACGACCTTTCATCAACGTGTACCAAGGTGGTATAGGGTGATATTTTTTGTCCCGGAATTTTTTTCTCGTAAATTAAATTTGTAGATATGATAGATCATGACGAACTCGTTCCTTGTGAGAAGTTTTTTTTTTCAAATTTAGAATTAAAAACAAAGGTGGTACTACCACCAAGTGATACCAGGTGGTATCAAGATGGTAACAAGTCGTATGGGTGGTTTGAAAATTTTTTTGCACGAAATTATTGGAAATTGATATCATTAACAAAAACTAGAGATGACAACAAAACCTGGCCCGAGTAACCCGCCCGTCAACCAGACCTACAACTTGGGATGTCAATCCAACCCGTAACCATGGGTACCTTACCCGACCGTAACCGGTCAACGAGGGTAATTTCCCACTTTGACGGGTTAAGGGCCGGGTACGAGTAATACCCGGTTTCAAAATAAAAGGTAGGGTACAGGTATGGTAATCGATAATACCCGCCCTGTTATACCCTCCCCGCTAACCTAATGGTCAATTCCCCTAGCCCTAACCCTACCCAGCAGTCGATTTTCCTTGCCCACACACAAGCGAGGTGCTTGCTCGGGCTCTTCTTGAACTTTACTTGCTTGAGATATTGACACAAAGGTATCTACGATTACCTTGGATAATTGTTCTACTAATGATGCCTTGATGGATGTCGTGAAGCGTAAGTTAAGCAGTGAGCATTTGATGTGGTCTGGTTCTAATATTGTCTTTGCTGTTTTTGTTTATGTGTGGATTGCTGAAGCTAGAACAAATATGATGTATTGTGTTTTTGTTTGTGTGGATTGTAGAAGCAAGAACAATAACTATGTGTTTGCTGTTTTTATTTGTGTGGATTGTTGAAGTTATAACAGTTATAAGTATTGAGAATTTTTAATGAACAACAGTATGTATGTGCATATATGTGTATAAGTTCATATTTTAGGATTCGTACCCATGGTTACCCGTGGGTAGGGTATGGTAACATCATTTTCATACCCGGTGGTTATTTGGTCGGGTATGGTCCTCTCCATCGATCGGTCGTAGCAATAGCTTGTTGTCCACTTTAGAGACCCTATGACTTATAGAGTCGAGTACAGGGGTCTCACTAGGCCTTAGTCCTACCTTAAACAGTTCCACAAAGTAGTTGTAAAGTCAAGGGAAAATTTGCTCTGTTCCTGTAAACCACTGTTCTGACTCATCCTGCAGTTTCTTGATAGGATTCCTTTTTCGCCGAGCCATTGCTTTTCGGTGGAAAAAAGCTGTGTTTTTATCTCCTTCTTTCAACCAGTCAGCACGCGATCTTTGCTTCCAAAAGATATCTTCATTTGCTTCCAACTCTTCAAGTTCAGATTCCAGCTCTTGCGTTGTTGGATAATCGCCGCTGTCTTTTCCAGCCTTTCCAAGGCTCGCATAGCTTTACCGATACGGGTTTTCTGTTTCGCAAAGTTTGGGAATGTTTCTCTACTCCAGGCTTCAAGCTTCCGTGTGCATGTGCTTACTTTATCAATAATACTACCACCTCCTGTTCCCCAAACTTCTTCAATGACCTTCTCACAAGCAGCATGTTTTGACCATAGAGTGCAATCGCCCCCCTTTTCATCGAAATATGTCATATATATTTTAGTAGATATATAAATACTTACATTGTCTTTTAAACATACCCTTTATTTTTGCGCTTTCATTTATGCCTGCATTTGTTTTTCAAAATATAAATTATAGTTTGACTACATAGCATAACAAAGCTAGTACGAGATAAGTTAACAAAATGTTTTTAAAATTTTATAACCATGATTTAATCGTAATATATAAGTGAATGCCGTTGTTGAAATAAAGTAACACATTCACATAACATTGTAGCCGTATAACATAGAACAAAATTGGTTAGGTATACGAGTTGCTAGATTGACTGCAAAAACCCATTTGGACAATTTTTTGGTAAGACCGGCTAGTATGTAACGGTAATAAGATTATTAATGGTATTATTACCAAGCAATGAGAAAGTGTTGGTGCCACGATACCCGCCGCGTGTTACTGGAATCCTCCTTTCTCCCGACGCCTGCCTACACACACAAAGAGGAGGGCGCCTGAGCCCGTTAATCCTCTGACGCCCAAGTTAGTTCCCTTAGAGAGAGAAGTGCTCTTATGTAGAAATTTAGGTGAGAGAGTCCAACCTCCGTAAATGCTACCGACTGCCCCTATTTATACTCACCAAACTCGAGGTTGATCTCCTCCACGTCATTGTGCTCCTTTAATGCTTTGTACTTTCTTTGTCAGGCACCCCAACCACCCTGTCAGGCTTCTGACGCGTGTCAGGCGCCCCAGGCGATGGACCACCTGACAGCCTGGACTCCTTTGGCCTTTAGTGTTTTGTCTCCATGCGCCCTTCCTCTTATTTGGGCCTTGAAGTATTTCACAGGGCCCTCTCTTGGGCCTTGCCCCCCAGGTCCCTTGTCTGAGGGCCCAAACTCCTACTTGCTGGGTAATACCCCCAACAATTGCCCCCCCCAGTTAGGCGCTCATGGCTTCATCTTTGAGCGCCTGACTGATTCTCCTGCAGTGGCCTGGTGTCCTCTTTGTTACGGGGCGTCCGCTTCTGGGCGTCCCACGTTGCATTTCTACCCTTTTCACGGTTCGAGGGCACTTTCGCCCATCTCTTACACAGACGGGCGTCCCGTCTTTGATGATGCTCCTTGCAAAATAAGTTCTCTTTGTGGTTCGTGGACGCCTCTTCATGGCATTCTTCGTGTGGGCGTCCCTAGCCCTTATGCCCCCCTCACGGGAGGAATTTTGACGTGGGCCCCACGTTTCGTTTGGCGGGAATATTCGAAATTTTGAATAAGGAGTTTGGAAAATTCGAAATGGGAAATTTCGAAAATGCCGGAAAGGAAAAAGTGGGAGAAGATCAAAAGTCCTCCCGTGATATTGACACGTGGCATGTCAGCGCGATTCTTTCCGCGAACTCTCGCCTCCTATAAATAACCCCCTTCCCCTTGATTCCTGTCACTTTCTTCTATTTGACTTCTCTCTAAGATTTCGCTCTGACTTCTCTCTAGACTCTGCTCTGCCCTCTCTCTTGTCAGGCTTTGCTCACGTCACCTCCCTTCCTCGCATTCGTCCAAAATGTCGACCTCACCACACGACAAAGCTACCGGGCAAGGCGCCTAAGGTGCAGGCTCGTCTGGCGCGGGTGTTGCAGGCGCAGGCGCCTCTGGTATCGGTGGCGGGGCAGGGCGTTCCCGAGGCGGTAAGGAGTCTTTTCATCTTTCTTTAGTTTCGTCAAGTTTAATTCTAGTTACTTAGGGTAGGGCGTCACTTACCCCGCGTCACCGTTGCGCCTGGATCGTTTGTTGGTTTAGAGGGGGCGCCTGCTTCGACCTCTGCCGGACCATCGAGCTCCTCGGCGCCCGGCTTTCTTCCTGCGGACGGATCCTACAAGATCACCACATGGGAGAAGTGTTTTCCCCCAGACCATCTGCCCACGGAGACGGCCCATTTGTCCTTTGAGGTGGCCGGGCCGAAGCACGAATCGACAGTCACTTTGGCGCGCGTCCACGAACTCGTCACAAGTCTGCAGCTGCCGCGAGATTGGTGGTATGCGCCCCCCTCTCCCATCTCGCGAGTGGGCGTCTGCGGGCCCAAGTGGATTGGAGTGTACCAGGAGTACTTCCGATTTGGGCTGCGCTTCCCCCTCGACCATATCATGGAGGGGATCTTGACAACGTGCGGTTGTTCGCTGGAGCGCCTCTCTCCCTCAGTTATTACCATCGTGATCCTATTCAAGTTGAGGTGTCGGGAGAACAACGTGGAGCCCACCTTTAACCTGTTTAGGTATTTTTTCAAGATGGCGCCCCTCGACAACTGCTTATCACTCCAGAAGCGGAAGAAGCGCCCGTATCACTTCGTGTCGCGGTGTCCCAAGCTCAACCGAACGTGGTTCAACGGCTTCTTCTTTGTGAAGGCGTATAGGGACTCATTTTTTGAGAGTGGGGGCGCCTTCCTTAGGAAGTGGGAGTTGGGACATGTTGAGCAATTCAATTCTCCCGTGGTATTGACGCAAGCAGAGAAAGCGGGCGTCCGCTTGATCTGCGAGGAGAGTGTGGACTTGCGTCCTGCGGAAAACCGCCCACCCATTATTCAGGCGTATTATAATGATGGTCTGTAGGCGCCTAGGTTGCTCTTTATTTTACATTGTTGTGCCTCCTTTGTACTTGGACTTAACTGTGTTCATCATTGTGCAGGGTCGGATTATTCGAGTATCGCCAAGCTGATGAAGAGTCGGCTTGCTGCGATGGCGGGCGGTTCACCCCCGCCTGTTCACCGAGAGGCGTCTGAACCGGCGGCCGACCAATCACAGGCGCCACCAGCTCCCCCGAAGAAAAGAAAGAAGAGGGCTGTGAAGGGGGGCACTCAACGCGCGAAGACTGCCAGCGTGGCGTCTTCCGCCCCGGAGGCGGATGAGGAGGCGCCCGACTTCGATCCAGCAGAGCACCCAGCGGAGCAAGAAGTTAACTCCACTGAAGAAGAGGAAGAGGAGCCACTGCTCCGCCGGGGGAAGAGAGCTGGTTCCCCCTTAGCTTCTGCCAGCAAACGGGCTGACAGAGGAAAGGGGAAGGCGGGCGCCGACGCTGACGCCTACGAAGAGGTGGAAGTGGAAGAGGAAGCGGGGGAGGATCCCCGCTTACACCTCAACGAAGAGGGGCGCTATGTTGGCCCCGATGGGCGTCCTCCCATCTTCCGGCCACGCCGCGCCGATGTTGGGCGCGTCAACCTGAACTGCTCTCCCTTGGTCGCCGTCGACCGAGGTTGTGCCATGGGCTTGGCGATTGCGGCCGCCAAGTCATGGCATGTGTCGTCCGAGGTGAACGGGGATCACCTCTTCGCTGAATTGGCCCAAGTAGGCGCCAAGGTAAATGCTTTCCCCCCTTGTGTTGTCTTGTGATTGTGGGTATGCTTTTTATCACTTGTACAATTTATTGACTTTTCTTGTTTGAATCATGTAGATCCTCCTTTTCGCCGAGAGGGGCGCCCGACGCCTCAATGAGACAAAGCGAGAGGCGCTGGAGGCCTCCTCTTCTGCTTCCCAGATGAAGTTAGATCTGGAGAACGCAACTGCACGCCGCGAGCAGTTTGCGAAGGAGTGTGAGGAGGCCCAGATGAATGCGGTCATGGAGGTGTCGCGGCTGCAGGGCGCCCTGGATGAGGAGCGCAATAAGGTGGCTGACCTGCAAGCTGAGAAGGAGGCGCTGGCACAGGAGGCAGGCGCCCAAGCCAGCGAGATTGACATCCTCAAAGAGGAGAAGAAAATGTTGAAGGACGCTCACAAGGAGACCAAGAAATCCTTGAAAGCAGCACGGGAAGAAATTTCCGATTTGCGGCGTTCCTTGGACAACTTCGAGGAGTCTGGAGCTGGCAAGGGGATGTGCGCCAATGCCATCTTAACCGGCCTTGAGATCCTGAAAGTGAAGCTACAGGAGGATCATCCCGACCATACTTGGGATCTCACTGAGATGGCCGAGTATGTGATTGGGGGCCTGGAGACCCCCCGGGGTACGGGAGGGGCGCCCGAGACGTCCGTGCCAGCCTCTCCAACCCAGAAGACGCCCGGTGCCGAAGATGCCAACTCAGGGGCGGAGTAGGGTTAAGGCGCCTTGCTTTTTTGTTTTTCTCTTTTGACTGTTGCACTATTTGTACCCTTCTTTCGAACTTCGTCTGTTTTATAAAGCATCATTTTTACCTTTTACTCGACTTAGGTTATTTTCATCGGGCGCGAAGTTGGGCGCATTACTGTTTCGTGTGAGGGCGCAAGGTTCGGGCGCTTTTGCAAAAGATGGGCGCAAAACGTGGCGCTTTAATTAACTTGGTATTGCCGGGCGCGATGTTAGGGTGCTTTTGTGTCATGCGAAACAATTAAAACGATCACCAAATCACTATTGGGACGCTATAGAATGGGCGCTTTAGTCACAATACGGCGCTATTTTTCGGGCGCTTTAGTCACGACACAAACACACCTACCTACTTGCCTTTAAACAAAATAAACACTTTCAGAATTCCATACTCTTCACTTTTCTCAAATCGAGGCGTCCTCTCCAGATACGGCGCCCGCCGAGTAAGATCGCAGGTTTTGCGCATTCCATGTCCTTTTCACTGCTCGTCCATCAGTATGTTCCAATTTAAACGTACTGGGTCCTACAATCTCCCGGACTCTATATGGGCCTTTCCATTTTGGTGCTAACTTTCCTTCGCGGGCGTCGGGGCGGAAGTCACGTTTAAGGACCAGGGCGCCTTCTGTGATCCCATGGGCACGCATCTTTTTGTTGTAGTACCGGGCCACCTGCCTCTTCGTTTTTTCCAGGCGGATCGCCGCTACTTCCCTCATCTCGTCTACCATGTCTAAGTCAGTCGATCGTGCCTCGTCATTGTCATTTGGATCGTACTGGGCAACGCGGTAACTTGGGGTGTTGAGTTCCACCGGAATGACTGCCTCGCTCCCGTAGGTGAGAGCAAAGGGCGTTTCACCTGTGGCGGTTTTGTAGGTAGTGCGGTGCGCCCACAGCACACTTGGCAGTTCTTCCACCCATCTTCCCTTGGCGCCTGTCAGTCGTGTGTGTAAGCCATGAAGAATGCTTTTGTTGGCTGCCTCTGCTTGACCATTTGCTTGTGGGTAGGCCACCGACGAGAACCGCAACACAACCCCATTGTCGTCACAAAACTCTATGAATTTTTTGCAATCAAACTGCTTTCCATGATCCGTGACGATGGATTCAGGCAGGACAAACCGGGTGAATATGTTCTTCCTTGTGAACTTGCGCACCTGGGCCTCAGTGACTGTGGCCAAAGGTTCCGCCTCTATCCACTTGGAGAAGTAGTCGACCGCTACTATCAAGTACTTCATTTGACCAGGCGCCTTGGGAAAAGGGCCCAAAAGGTCCATGCCCCACTGGGCGAACGGCCAGGCTCCTACATTGCCTTGCATGGGCGCCGCCGGAATGTGAATGTCATTTGCATGGATTTGGCACTGGTGACAGGCGCCCACATGCGCCTTTGCATCTCGCCTCATCGTCGGCCAGTAAAACCCCTGTCGCAGCAATGTTTTTTCCAGACTTCGGGCGCCCGCGTGCATGCCACAGGTGCCCCCATGTACCTCCTCAATTGCCCCCCTGCTTTCCTCCTCGTTCAGGCACCTTAAATAAGCTCCTGTATGGGATCGTTTGTACAGCTGTCCCTCGATTATGGAGCATCTGGCCGCCTTGCGGCGGAGGCGCCAAGCTTCCTTCTGATCGTCAGGCACCACGCCTTGGGTTAGGAACAAGACGATGGGTGCCATCCATCCGGACCCGGCGTCTCCACCGGTTAGGGTAGCGACCAAGTGTTCACGAGGTGCCTCGGAGGTGACTATGACCTTTCGCTCCTCCTCGAAATCTACTGCCGTTGCTAGCTTGGATAAAGCGTCAGCATGGGCATTTTCTTCTCGTGGGACGTGCACGAAGGAGATTTCTCCGAACCATGCCCCCAGCTCTCGCACTCTTCTCACGTACCCCTCTAGTGCTTCCTCCTTAACCTCAAAGACGCCATTAAGTTGATTGACCACAAGGGCCGAGTCGGATCTGATCTGTACCCTTTGGGCGCCCAATTCCTTGACCATACTCATGCCGGCGATAACCGCTTCATAATCGGCGGCATTGTTTGTTTTCAGCTTTGCGAATCGCAACGCAACTTCGTGCATCGCACCGCCTGGACTTATCATCACTATGCCTGCTCCTGCGCCCGTACGACTGGAAGCTCCATCCACCTGCACTTGCCAACAATCATTTGTGCCCCTCTCTGATTCTGTGACCCCTTCAGCAATGAAATCAGCCAAAACCTGTGCTTTTATCGCCGGTCGGGGCGCATATCTGATGTCAAACTCACTCAGCTGCACCGCCCATTTGACTAGGCGTCCGGTCACATCCATCAATCCCAAAGTAGATTTCAGCGGCAAATTGGTCAGCACCACGATGGTGTGCGCCTGGAAGTACGGTCTTAGCTTGGTCGCCGCCATCACAACCGCCAAAGCAGCTTTCTCTATGGGCGCATACCGCCTTTCGTGGGCAACCATGGTGCGGCTGACATAATACACAGGCCTTTCTTCTCCTAAGTGGGCTTCCTTTGAGACAAGCACTGCGCTTACCGAAACTTCTGACACAACGATATAGAGATACAATGTTTCACCCACCTTGGGCGCCGTCATCACCGATGGGGCAGCTAGGAGTTGCTTCAGCTCCTCAAACGCTGCGTCGCACTCGGCAGTCCACTAGAAACGTACTGCCTTTATGAGCGTCCGAAAGAAAGGGGCGGCTTTGTCCGCCGAACGGGGAATGAAGCGTCCCAGGGCCGCTAACCTTCCTGCCAGACCTTGTACCTCTTTGGGCGCCTTTGGTGGGGCCAGTTGAAGAACAGCGTCCACCTGCTTCGAGTTGGCCTCAATGCCTCGCTTAGTTATCATGAATCCCAGGAACTTTCCTGCCTCGACGCCAAACACACACTTAAGTGGGTTGAGGCGAAGCCTGTGCGCCCGCATGGCCTGGAACGTTTCCCTCAAGTCGTCAAGGTGGTCTTCGCGCCTTCGACTTTTGACAATCAAGTCGTCTACGTAGGCTTCCACATTTCGACCGATTTGCTGGCGGAAGACCTTGTTGACCATCCTATGATACGTAGCGCCTGCGTTTTTGAGCCCAAATGCCATGACCCGATAGCAAAAGTTTCCGAAGGGTGTCATGAAGGCTGTTTTGGGCCGATCTTCCTCCGCCATCGGGATCTGGTGGTATCCCGAGAACATGTCCATGAAGCTCAGCATCTCATGATACGCCGTGGCATCCACCAGTTGGTCTATTCGGGGCATTGGATAGGCGTCCGTTGGACACGCTCTGTTGAGGCTTGTGTAATCTACACACATTCTCCAATCCCCCGACGGTTTCGGCACAAAAACCACATTCGATAACCATGTGACATAGGATGTTTCTTCATCCAAATTGGCGCCCATGAGCTTATCCACTTCGATCCTAAGCGCCGCCTCCTTTTCCGCCGACAAGTTTCTCCGTTTCTGTTGTACGGGGCGCTTACCTTCTTCGACCGCCAGTCGATGCACGGCCGTTTCGGGGGTGACTCCCGGCATTTCCAATGCGCTCCAGGCGAAGAGTTCCGCGAACTCCCTCAGCAGGGCGACAATGCGTTCTTTCATTTCGTCGGGCGCCTCCGCCGATATCCTCACTTGTCTTTCCGGGCGTTCTTCGTCTAGTGCCACCATAAGTTCCCTATCGGCCGCTTCGGCTCGGGGCGCCTCTTCTGCCGCAATTTCCATCACGTTCACCGCTTCAGAACACCTCCGCTTTCGTCCCGTTTCTTTCGCGTAACGCGGGGCGCCCCACCCCCGTGCTACTCCTACACCTTGTGGCGCAATGAACTTCAGCGTTTGATGGCAAGTGGAGGCCACACCATTAAACAAGGCCAAGAGTGGTCTCCCTAGAATTGCGTTGTATGGTGACGGGCAGTCCACTATTCCAAAATTGATGGCTCGCGTTACCCTTTGCTCCCCATCTCCCAGAGTAACCGGCAGGCGCACTCGCACTATTACCCTTGCGGGCGCCCCCGAAAAACCAACAAGCACCGACTCGGACGGCCTGATGAGTTCCGGCGATAGTTGCATGCGGGCCACCGTGTCCTTGAACAACACATCCATCGAACTTCCCGTGTCCACAAGCATTCTCCTGACTCGGCACCCCGCCACCACTCCTTGAATTTCCAGGGCGTCCATGGATGGGATCATGCATGCTTCCTCTGGCGCCCTATTGAAGCTGATGTCTATCGCCTCTTGAACGTCTGCCGAAGCTGCCCTTAAGCGGCGATTTGCTTCTATTTTCTTCCTTAAGTCCATCGTCCCTGAAATCGCCTCTATAGTCAGGCGCACCCGTCCGGGCGCGTTTTCTTGATCGAGCTCGTATGGCGGGGGTGGTAGCCCT
Organism: Linum tenue; assembly: GCA_946122785.1. Taxonomy (NCBI): domain Eukaryota; kingdom Viridiplantae; phylum Streptophyta; class Magnoliopsida; order Malpighiales; family Linaceae; genus Linum; species Linum tenue. The sequence continues at coordinate 65,888,084 of CAMGYJ010000002.1, forward strand.
TCTCTTTCTCTTTCCCCACCGGCCACACAGGCCCTGTGCATTCTTTCATCGGGCTTATTGACGAAGTCATTGAGCATTCCCCTGTCGGCCAGGCCTTGCAACTCGGTTTTCAGTTGATAACAGTCGGCTGTATGGTGCCCTACTTCTCGGTGGAAGTCGCAATATCGATCTAGGTTTCGCTCGTTGGGCTGTCCTCTCATGGGGCCCGGCCACCTGATATGATACCCCTTTTCTTTAACATGTTGGAGTACGTTTTTCAGCCTATCATTATACTCGGCAAAGGGCCCCCTGGGCGCCGGGCGTCCGACGTCCATTCTCCTGGGAGGGAGGGTGTTTGCGGGCGCATAGCCCGACCCGCTCGCAAAGTGCGGTCTCCTTGTCGTCTCCGCCTCTTCTCCCTTCGTCTTCCGTCTGTCGGCCCTTCTGGCCGCCAAAGTTTCTTCAAGCATGATTACCTTCTGCACTCTGCGATCCAGATCTTCAGTGCACACCACATCTCTTTTCGCCAGCGACCTGCACAACTCCTCGCAGGTGGTGCATTCATTAAGACACACCCCTAACACTGACGGCTGCGCATCCTTCACCGCCAAGGCCACAGACAACCACCTTTCGTAGAACTCCTTCAACGCCTCTCCATCTCTTTGCTTGATCTTGAACAGGGCGCCTATGGTCAGGGTGCGACGTTTCCTGCTGGCGAACTTCGCGAGAAACATCTCCGCAAACTGCTCGAAGCACTCAATGCGCCCTTCTTCAATCTGATAATACCAATCGAGGACCACGCCCGCGAAAGTTGACGGGAACACCTTACACAGTGTGGCGTCCGTGCTGTTGTAAAGCTGCATCTTGGTAAAGTAACCGTTGAGGTGGTCCTCCGGATCAGCGGTCCCATCGTAGGTGGGGAGTGGGGGAATGTTGGTTCCCGCTGGGTCCGTTAGTATGTTACGCGCCAGAGGTTGTCTCACGGGTCCATGACGAGACAGGCGCCCCAAAATTCCCCCATTCCATCCTCCTGTTTCTGGCCCGTCATACTCTCGCGGGCGCCACGAGTTGGGGCGCCTCTGGTATCCCGACTCACTTTCCGTCTCCGCAACCCTCTCCCTTTTCTTCGTTGGGATGGGCGTCATCCCTCCACACCTCTTTAGGGCGTCGACCTCTCTCCGAAGCGCCTCGATTGCTCCATCTTGGTCTTCGATGATTCTGAATAGTTCTCTCTTTGTCATCGAGGCACCTTCCGATCCCCGAAACATGTCGTCGCTCTCCCCTCCTTCTTCCATCTCGGGCGCCAGCCCCCTTAATCGCTCCGATTGGTCCTCCGTAACTTCCTCCCCTTCCATCTCCTCGTTTAACGCTGCCTCCTCACTCATGATTTCTGGTTATATTCCCCTACCTGGCGCGCCAATTGTTGGTGCCACGATACCCGCCGCGTGTTACTGGAATCCTCCTTTCTCCCGACGCCTGCCTACACACACAAAGAGGAGGGCGTCTGAGCCCGTTAATCCTCCGACGCCCAAGTTAGTTCCCTTAGAGAGAGAAGTGCTCTTATGTAGAAATTTATGTGAGAGAGTCCAACCTCCGTAAATGCTACCGACTGCCCCTATTTATACTCACCAAACTCGAGGTTGATCTCCTCCACGTCATTGTGCTCCTTTAATGCTTTGTACTTTCTTTGTCAGGCACCCCAACCACCCTGTCAGGCTTCTGACGCGTGCCAGGCGCCCCAGGCGATGGAACACCTGACAGCCTGGACTCCTTTGGCCTTTAGTGTTTTGTCTCCATGCGCCCTTCCTCTTATTTGGGCCTTGAAGTATTTCACAGGGCCCTCTCTTGGGCCTTGCCCCCCAGGTCCCTTGTCTGGGGGCCCAAACTCCTACTTGCTGGGTAATACCCCAACAGAAAGCACTACGCTTGTAAATTCTGCACATATCACCCCTATATAACGTAATGCAAGGGTAATTTAACTAATTACAACTTACAAGAACAAGAGTAAATAAAAAGCGAGCTACTTTATCTCTTAAAAACTTAAAATAAGGTTATTGTCACTAAATAACAAGAATCATTTTGTTTACCGGTAACTTAATACAGGAGAAACCCCAAACTTTGGATGGATCCCAGGCTCCAAACTTCATTACTTTGTCTTAATCGTCTATTTTGCTCATACACCTTTCAGTAAGTACATCACAGTCCCCGCTACTTGCAAACTATACTGACAAAATGCATTTAGTTATTCTTGTAATTACAGAAGAGGTATGTGCGCTTCCAATTATTGTATGTACCCTGCCTTCAAGGGACGTACGGGAAGCAAGCAAGCAGCCATAGCCAAAACCATGGGCGTTTTTTTCCAGTTTTCAGTTTCCTGCTGGCTGCTGCTACTGGACTAGTTAGTACAACAACAACAACAACAAAAGCTGCCGAGCATGTGCCGCCGTGAAAACTCGATTGGTACTCATTTGTCCTGCATCGAACTGGTGGAAACAGTGAGTACTTGGCTGACCAGATCCACCAAAAAGGGGATGATTGCATTCTATATGGTATCCTAAACCTACACACAACACATTGATCACGAGCAGCCCAAGCTTAATTTCTAGAACAACTTCACAGTTCCAGACCACTGCTTAGATTACATCTGTAGACATAAGTTTCTCATCTTCAAGTCGTGCTAACAACTGTCTAAGCCAAACGAGAGAGAGGGAGGAAATCTTACGAATGTTAGCTGAATTTTGCGAGATATTTTCGTGTGTAGATAGATTGACGTGTTCATACAAAATGCGCGACATATTCACTCAGTAAGTTTGACATAATCATGCAACACAATTAGAACATTCATGTTGAATTCGCTTATGTTGTAATTATGTTTTAGTAATCCTTATTTCATAAGTGTTTTGTTTTTTTAGTAATTCTTATTGTTTAAGGATTACTAGTTCCTTAAGAATGAGCTAACCTTCATGGTTACACCTTTAGCCTTCTCATCCATATTCATTATGTGTGATACATCTATTCACCCTTGTTTTTGTTAATCCGCTTTGCACTGACACTGAAAAGGTCTATTCAGATCAAGTTTATGTCCTCGTCATTTGAGTTAGGGCTGGCCAAGCTCTTCATAGAAAGTATAAAATGATATCATACTCCTTTTATATGTGTGACGAATCGTCTTTTGCTCTATCATATCTCTTTCACATTTCGCTCTGTACCCAATAACTATCTACTTGCTACATACTCATTACAAATCACCACAAACACTTGACCAGAGAATTAAATTCAGGGTTAATGATTCAGTGTTCAATCCAAATACAACAACAATTGAAATAACACCGATCAGTATTCACGATTTTTATTGATTAAGAGGATCACTCAGATATCTCAAATCAACACTTTGACACAACTTAAACTTTCTGACACCACTACCAAAAAGTTAGGTCCAAAACAGAACATGTACTTGTAACCCCATTCAAAGCAGCTATATGGATTCTTCCAGGCCGAGAACATCAGTAATTATTAGCGTGACTCCAACCAACTAAAGCTACAAGCTCGTAACTCTAGTCTTAAGAACAACAACTAAATCTTCTTTGCACTTGTTAAGTGGAGAAAATGGAGGGCAGGGCTGCTGAACAGCAGCAGGAGCTTTCCCAACCCATCAGCAACTTAGCAATTTTGTCCTCTTTATCTTTGCTCTCTTATCAACCTGATATCAAGCTAGGCTAGGATCTGCAGTGTTCAATCACGGGTAAGCCGCAAAGGTGGAACCAGATCAAGAAGAAGAAAGAAAAAAACACACACACACACACACATACAGATACAGTGAGTAATTAAGTTTGGCTGCAACTCTGTCGCCCCTGTTCTGCCTCTGTTTCTGGGTATGATAATAATGCAGTTTTGATTAAGGTAGCGTATATGTGGTGGGAAAGCATCACAGGATTTGGTGTTGTAATATCATAATAATATTATCAAAATATATCAAAACCAAAACACACACCACCACCATGGCCACATATTCAAAGCAGCTATAGCTTCACGGACCATTTTAAGAGCGAGAAGACGACACCCACGAGACTAACAAGGAGAGAAACAATTTAATGTGCAGCCAAAAAAAAAAAAAAATAACGAGAGCTTATTCTGTTGCATCGATATAAAGGGAGGGAAGATAGCTCGCATGAGAAAGAAGGAGAAGCCCAGCTCTCTCTCTCTCTGTTTTCTCCTCCTCCTCCCAATTAATACCCACATTTTATTCCTCTGTTCTTAATAAATTCCTCACCCTGTCTTCCGCCGCTTTTCACACACAGGCAGGGGAAGATGGGAAGGCCGAGTTTGAGAAGCTTCACGTCCATGGTGTGCATTGCTTTCCTGGTCTGGTCATCGTCGAGCTTCGAGAGCTGCATTGCGAGGAGCGGGAGGCGGCATTGGAGGAGGCACGACGGCGACAATGGGCTTTCAGCTTCTCTGTCAAAGAAGAAACCCAAAAGCCATGGAAGCAGCAGTCACCACCATCACAATGGTGGGTCGTCAAAGAAAGCTCCTCCTCCTCCTTCCACACCAGCTAAAGCGCCAAATTCACCTGCTCCGTCGTCGAAACCGCCGAAACATGTTCCGGTAGCATCGCCGGCGCCGCCTCCTCCTCCTCCCACTGCTGCAACTCCGGCGCCGCAGAAAGACTCGCTCACGTTCAATGTGCGTGATTTCGGCGCCACGGGGGATGGAAAGTGCGACGACACTAAGGTAATTGGACGACTCAATTTGTTACACCATGTCTGTTCACTCAATTTGTCTGAAATGAAGTTCCACCATGTTTGTTAGTCAGTTAATTAGTTAACTCCAGAGTCATGGTCCAAAACAGAAACAGAGTCGGGGCAGAGAAATGATTCCCTTTTCCTCCATTTGTTACGAAATACGAATGTTTGTTGCTTTTGCTAATGATTACAGAGGCAACCACCAACCAATTTAGACTCGTGAGCCAGATTGGGCCATTTAGAGAAGAAAAAGCAGCCATTAAAATGGAACCCAACACATAAAAATGAATTAGCCATCTGCAGAGCTAAAGGAAGGCGACAAATGAAAGTGACAGGACAGATGGTGACAAAAGTAGTTAATCAGTAGCTTACAAAACAATAAATCATTTCTCGTTATGCCGGCCGGTTTATACAGTTGGATTATTATATTTGATGAGATTGTGGTTGTTGATGGGATTTATGTTATGTTATGTGGGTATGAGCAGGCGTTTCAGGCAGCATGGGCAGCTGCCTGTAAAGTGGAGAGATCAGTGATGCTTGTTCCTGAGAAATATCAGTTCCTCGTTGGACCCATTTCTTTCTCTGGTCCATACTGTCAGAAAGGCATCACCTTTCAGGTCAGCTCCATTAACCTTACCTAATTCCTGCTTACCAGCAGACTAGTCGAGTCTTACAAGTTAAATCTTGCAGGTGGATGGTACAATTGTGGCACCCATGAACTCCAACGCCTGGGGCAAAGGCCTGCTGCAGTGGCTGGAATTCTCCAAGCTTGTGGAGATCACAATTCAAGGGAAAGGCACCATTGATGGGAGTGGTTCAGTTTGGTGGCAAGACAACCCGTATGTCGAACCTGACAATCTAGCACCACAGATCATCCCTTTGAACAACAGCACATTGTTACAGAAACACCCACCACCGCTACAAACTGAACTCAGCAGCAAAATGCCAAGCACCAAACCAACGGTAAGGAACATGATACCAATTGCAGCAGCAGCATAAAACTGTTCTGTATCCTCGAGCTCGCGCCATGTCCTAACCCGAATCATCGATTAACAACAAAAAAAACTGCAGGCGGTGAGGTTCTATGGAAGCCTGAATGCAACCGTGACAGGTATCACGATTCAGAACAGTCCTCAGTGCCACCTCAAGTTCGACAACTGCATTGGCGTGATGGTGCATCACATTCGAGTCTCGTCCCCAGGAGATAGTCCCAACACCGATGGAGTCCACTTGCAGAACTCCAGAGATGTGCTCATCCACAGCAGCACCCTTGGTTGCGGTAACTACACTGCATTATTTGATCAATTACTCTTTTACTTAATCCACACAAAAAAAAAAACTCTTCAAATCTTATCTTCCTCCATGCACCCAGTAGCCACAAATTACTTGGACACCTGGCTTCCTTCCCTTTTGGCTGTTGCTCCACAGCCACTGGATTCCTGACACATGTGAGTACACACACAAGAATCATCATCTGGCACATGCCATTGATCAACACTCGAGAATGGACCACAAACACTAGAAATACCTCTACATTTTTTATTATCCTCCCCTGCTCTCATCTTGTCCTCTTTCCCCTCAGTGAAAAATGTCAAAAAAAGAGGTTCACATGTTGATCTCCAAGAGTCAACCAAGACTTGACTGTACACTCCTGTGAGAAATAACCTGACAATTGAACAACTAAATGTAAAACCGCAAGTGGGTGATTAAATAATCTTCTGGATTTTTGCAGGAGATGACTGCATTTCCATACAAACAGGGTGCACAAACGTATACATACACGATGTGAACTGCGGTCCAGGCCATGGCATCAGCATCGGCAGCTTGGGAAGGTATAACACACGAGCCTGTGTCTCCAACATCACCGTGAAAAATGTCAACATGCACAACACCATGACCGGCGTCAGGATCAAGACTTGGCAGGTACTCCATTCCCTTCCATCAATGTCAATCTCTAAACTAGAGATTCTCCTCCCACAATCTACGATTAAATACGACAGCGGATTGTCAAGAACCACTTAATCCCAATAACTCGAGTCGTTGGGAGAGGTTCTATAATGGATCTTATACCATTCACAGATTACCTACAATTCTTTCCCCTCTTTTTTTCTTCCTGCAGGGTGGATCAGGCTCGGTGTCCGGGATCATGTTCTCGGACATCCAGCTCACCGAGGTCCAGTTCCCGATCGTGATCGACCAGTTCTACTGCGACAAGTCCACCTGCAAGAACCAATCCTCGGCGGTGTCGGTGTCCGGGATCAACTACCAACGAATCAAAGGCACATACACGGTGAAACCTGTGCATTTCGCCTGCAGCGACAACCTGCCGTGTATAGACATCAGCTTGACGAGCATCGAGCTGAAACCGCTGCAGGAGAAGTACCATTTGTACGATCCCTTCTGCTGGGCGACGTATGGAGAGCTGAACACTCCCACCACCCCTCCGATCGAATGTCTGCAAATCGGCAAGCCGACGAGCAACCGCCCACAAACCGATCGCGACACGTGTTGAATCGCCGCGCGGATCGAACGGATTTGTGTGGTTGGGCAATCATTTTCCTGACCCCATATCCGCACACCTTAAGCAAAAAAAAAAAAAAAAAAAAAGCTTTTATCAGGTTCATATATAGTTTACCGTAGCAGTCCTGCTTGAAGAATTAGTTCATGTAAAATATCCGCGAGAGTTATATAGAAGAGTGTGTTTTTTTTTTTTTTTATCATATGGAATATGATTTGTACTATACAACCAAGCAATTTATTTGCATATGTATTGGGTTGGTAGATGAAGATAATATATATGTTCTATGAGTGGTTGTGCAACATCTCGTGTTTTTTGCCTCCAACATATATGCAGACTCTTTCTTTTTCTAGATTTGCGGCCGCGATAGATAAATCGATATAAACTCAAATTTAAACTTGACTAAAAACCACTAGACTAGTACGTCGGGATAGTTTTGAATGAGCGAAGCAATTTACAATACTTTTCAAAAGATTATCAAAATTAAACTAAATTTAATCGACTAACAAAACAAGTGTAGACAATCTTTGTGTAGATATGGCAATTTTTCGGACCAAGTTTGTTACATTCATGGAAGAGTATGAATTCCGGCCTAAAATCCGCCCATGTCTAACTAATCTGGTAGGTCTAGCCCATGTTCAAAACAGTATATTTGTAAATTGTAAGCAGGCCAGATCCAGCAGAATCTGATGGGCCTAGTCCACTTTGGCTCACGAGATATAGTCTTTACTCCCTAGTCGCTACTTTAGAAATGCGACACCGTATTGGTTTAGTTTACTCACACAATTCGGATCGGACCTCGGATTTGCATTTCCTTTGGGCTTTAAGCCCAGATCATTGGGAATTTGTGGGAGGCCCACATTGACATAAGGCGCTTTGCTTACGTGGGACGGAATCGAATAAATTAGGGTAAATACAATTTAATAACCAAACCTTTCATTTTAAACAAAATAATAACCAAACATTTTCAAAAACAAAATAATAACCAAACCGTCAACTTTCCGTCCGGTCAACTGTTAGTTGACTCCAAGGTTGTCAAACCGGTTTATGCCAGTGTGCCGGTTTAGCAAGTGGAATGGTTCGACCGGTGGTACATACCGGTTTGTGCCGGTTCATGCCGGTTAATATTATAAATAATTTACAAATACTCATATTTAAACACGACATTAAACGTCAATACCTAAATATTTGTACTTGGATCCAACAAATAACATCAACATTTAACTTTTTAACACATAAAATAAATAATAAATTATTTTTTATCAATTAAATTCACTAAGATAAGGTCATTTTACTTGGAGATTCGTATATCGATCATGCCGGTCATACCGGTGATGTCATGCCGGTTTTATGACCGGTACAGGTTGAACCAGGTTCAACCAGTGGCACGCCGGCCGGCGTGACAACCATGGTTGACTCTGACGTGGCAATGCTGATATGGAATGAATTTAATGACATGGTAGAAAACAAAAGGCCACATAGATAATTATAAATTTTAAATAGTATTATCATTTTATCTCCTTCCTCCTCTGCATCGCCTTCTTCGTCTTCTTCTTTGAACCCAGGAAACAAAAACCAACCACATGGAAACCAGATTGTCTCCACTGATGCTAATCTTCTGGCCACCATCTCTTTCCTATTGCAGAGATGAACCCACCAAATTGTATCCACCAATTTCAATTAATTTCTTTTCTGTTTCTCATTCAATTGAGAATCCCAATCCTAGAACCCTACAAACCTTACAAATCCAAATCGGGTTGAAACTTCCCATTTGGGAGAGAAACTTCCCATCGTCTCGCCGCTCAAAGTCATTATGGGTGGATGTGTTTATGGTTGAGAGAGTTGGGTTTGTCTAGGTTTCTCCGTTACTCGTTCCTTCAAGTTGGTGCGATTCGTCGGCAGACTCCAACTCTCTCTTTTACCCCCGACGGCTCGATTTGACGCAGATGATAACGGGATGGTGGGATGCACGACCATCTTCTTCCTCACGGCGACGGCGGGATGACACTCTCCGCCTCTAGTCCTCCAAGGCGCTCCAATTTTGAGGCATTCAGATGCGAGATGGTACTGGATCTAATGGATCCGGCAACACCTAGATTTGGCCAGTAATTTTGTGTAGAAGTAGAATCGGAAAAATCGACCCACCTTAAAAGAACCCATCAACGCCTCAATCTGGTCTTGAAACGCAGAAGAACCAATTGTCAGAGGTCGTTGGAGACTACCGTCAGCGGACTCTGCGAGAAAACCCTCGCCGCCGTCAATCCTCTTAAGTCGAAGCGGGAGACTTCGTCATCCGGATTTCGATTTCAGAGGAGGGAGGAGAAGTAGAAGAAGTAAAATATCAGGATGAAAGAAAAATAGATCTGGAGCTCGTCGCCAGGAACTTGAACTGCTCTGGCAAGTCGGAAGAAGTCGGCGGCGGCGGGGTTATCTTTCCCTGCGGCGGAGGAGTTTATCGAGCGAGAGAGATAGGGGAAGAAAAATACAAAATAATTTTTGTTTCCATAAGAATTATTTAAAATTTATAATTATCTATGTGGCACAGTTAAATGTTTGATTTTTTGCCACGTCATTAAATTCATTCCATATCAGCAAAGTGTTTGCCACGTTAGAATCAACTAATAGTTGACCGGACGGAAAGTTAACGGTTTGGTTATTATTTTGTTTTTAAAAAGGTTTGGTTATTATTTTATTTAAAATGAAAGGTTTGGCTATTAAATTGTATTTACCCAATAAGTTATTCGTTCGTTTCGTGTTTCAATCTTCTCTCCGTCTCCGATCAACGTGCAGCAACAGAAAGCCCCGCTGGGAATTCAGTGTTCGGCTTTCATCTTCTTTCCGCCGGAGACTTGAACGTGCAGCTCGTCCAACTCCCGGGCGGAAACATGGAAACTTCCGTCCTCGGATTCCTTGGTAATTTTGGCGCCCGATAAGGTGGGGAAGAAGAAGAAGAAGAAAGGAAAGGTATATTTGTAATTGCAAGTAAATTTTTCAATGAGTGGGAATGAGTTCCGCTTCTTCTTGTCGTATGACATCAATCTCCCTGTCACATTCCGAATCGAGAGATTGGAAGGATCACTGCCTCCTGTCGAATTCCCCGATTCTGGTTAGCATGCTTCTTTTTCCTTTTTCGCGTTAAAGTTTTCTGCTTGAATGAGCTTGGCCACAAAATTTCCACTTGATTCAGCTCAATTGCACTACTTAAATTGCCCCTAATTGCTAGAGAACTGGACTGCCTTGTTTATAGTGTGCCTGTGATAGTCCGAAGGAACTATTGCAAGATGTATAATCATGAGAGAGCGAATTTCGCTGAAATGTTGGTTTCAGGGATTGTATTACTTAGCGTTTGAGTGAGGCCCTGAAGGTCTCCTGTCTTGTACTCTAGGAATAAAATATCGCTTAATTTTGCTACTTGTTTTACATTGCGCATAGTTTCTCTGCTAGTTATGGGTAGCAGGAATGAAGGGCTTGTAATCCCGTGGACTGCTTTAACTTTCGCTTACAAATTTTTCACTTCGTGTTTATTCTCCAGGAATTGATCCTGCTGCGGAAGAGAGAAGAGCAGAGTTGTATGTTGAGTGTGTATTATGTATGGATGGCGCTCCCTTTGGTCTTCCCATGAGAACAAGGTTACATGACTTTTTTCAACTAGTTTCCCTTTGTTATCATGTTAATCGTCCCCGCTGGTCCATATTTTTTTGGGTTAGTATACGTTAGTTTGACATGTTTTGCTGTCATACCTCCATTTATGTAATGTTTCGCCAGGTTAGAGACCAATGGATCGGCTTACTGCTGGAATGAACTCATCACGTTGAGTACTAAATATAGAGACCTCGGTAGATACTCACAGCTTGCTTTAACAGTAAGTCCACAAACTAGTTACTTTCACCTCTTCTCTATGAAATGCATCGGCCATGTGAATTCCGGTGCTTACTGAGTTACGAAATGCTGTTGTCAGTTGCTGTCTTTTGTTGGTTGAAGATTTTGTTCTTGGCTGTGCTGCAAATTTGATTGGCAACAGACGAAGCTTGCATCTTTCTACTCCCTCATTTGGGGTTGAACTCTTGTGAATGTTGATCTATTCGGAAATTCAGGTTTGGGATGTTTCCCATGGAAAAGATGAAGGCCTAATTGGTGGGGCTACCATTCCTCTTTTCAACAGTAAGTTGCAACTCAAAACAGGCAAGCAGAAGCTTAGGCTTTGGTTGGGCAAAGTAGCTGATGGATCATTTCCAACAACTACTCCTGGAAAGGTTCCTGCTGAATCCTTTGCTGGTAACTTTGGATCTGGAACACAATCTGACGTGCTTCTGAGTACAGGTCCCCAGGCATGAGCGTGGAGAATTGGAACGTTTAGAAAAGCTTCTGAATAAATATGAAAGGGGGCAGATTCAGCGTGTAGATTGGCTTGATCGGCTTACGTTTAAAGCTATGGAGAAAATCAAAGGCCGCAAGAGCTCTAAAACTGGGAGTTCACACCTGTACTTGGTTGTTGATTTCTGTAGCTTTGAACATAGAGTTGTTTTCCAGGTATCATCCTCTTTCGTGTGCTTTCTGTTAGTGGTTACTGGTCATCATTTTCTAAGTACGTCATTCAGATTGTGATACCTTCGGATTTGAACTTTATTGCATGATCTAGATAACATTAAGGTGTGTGAATGTGACTTTTTCTTTCTCCCTCGTAGGAATCAGGGGCAAATTTTGTATTACCATCACCTATTTCTTCAACAAATGAACTTGTTATTGTTTGGGACCCTGAAGTGGGTAAGATAAATCCTTCTGAGCACAAGCAACTGAAGCTAGCAAGGAGCTTAACCCGAGGTATCATTGACAGGGATTTGAAGCCAAGCAACAGTGAGAGAAAGTAAGTGAGCAAGTGGATAGGTCTTAGTATCAAATTTTCGTTGCTTATAATTTCCGAGCTTAAATTGTCTGTTTTATAGGTGTGGGCGTAAAGTTATTTTTGTTGGACTGTCAAGTTGATGAATGCGCTATCAGTGTAGAGCATGTAGTTGTTAACAGAGTATATGACAGCTCTCGTGGAAATTATACTTTTACAGGTCAATACAAAGAATTTTGAAATACCCACCAACACGATCTTTGAGTGGAGATGAGAGACAGCTGTTGTGGAAATTTCGCTTCTCGTTGATGACTGAGAAGAGGGCACTCACAAAGTTTCTCTGATGTGTGGAGTGGAGTGATGTTCAGGTTAGCATCGAGTCTTGTTCTTCGGTCCTCCACTTCATAGTCTATTGTAAGGACTGAAAGAACTTGGCCATAAGCATTTAGTTGTCTGTATAATCTGTGTATATGTGTTTCTTTTTAGTATTCATGATTGTTTTCAAGTATCATCGAAATGTTTGTGCTTGATTGATGCAAACAAGATATAGGATTCTGATAGATGTTACGCTATCTATATGCAGGAAGCAAAACAAGCTCTAGAGTTGATGGGCAAGTGGGAAACAATTGATGTCTCTGATGCACTTGAGCTTCTATCTCCCCTTTTTGAAAGTGAAGAGGTGGGTCTTTGGCAAGGCTACACTGGTCAAAGCCAGTAAGCTTTCTCTACACTGTTAGGACAATTAATGGTACTGTAGGAGATCTTTTGTCGAAGCTAATACACACATATTCAAAGTTAAGGGTCTTCAGATATCATCATGGTGGCCAACTAAGAGGATTATAATGTCCATATAATGAAAATATATTACCTTAAATCTTTGAATGCGATATGGTCGCATGCACTCTTAAATAAAGTTAGAAACTATTTGTATTTAACTATGCTTTATGCCAGCTTTTTTACATGCATTGATGTTGGTGGGTGAAACTCTTGATTTATCAAATATCTATTTGATGCTTGATCATATTCCTCCAAGAACAGGTTCGTGCATATGCTGTCAGTGTTCTGGAGAGAGCTGATGATGAAGAGCTCCAATGTTACTTGCTTCAACTAGTTCAGGCTCTTAGATTTGAACGAACAGACAAATCTCGGCTTTCTCAGTTCCTAGTGCAACGCTGTATGTACTGCATTTCTGATGTCTAAATCATGGATTCCTGTGTAGATGTATATGGTATTCGCCGAACTTTGCAATGAATCCTGTTTCCCGTATTTGAAACCTTATTGCTCTTTGACAGCATTAAACAACATTGAGTTGGCTAGCTTTCTCCGATGGTATGTTGCTGTCGAGTTTTATGATCACGGTTATACCAAACGCTTCTATTGTACTCATGAGCTACTGGAAGAGAATATGATGAAGGTATGGATTCTCAAGTCTTTTTTTATACGTCATCGTTTCACCGTTGCCTATATTCCTGCCTTAATTTATGATTCTTCAAAAAATTCTATTACCGATCATTTTTTCACTATGTGTTTTTCTCTCGGAATGAGAATACCGTCTATTTATGATCCCATTAAGTACCAATTCCACTTTGTTTTAAAATTGCATCATGGCAGTAATTGCATTCTATTATATAATTTCAAAGTGAAGGAATTCTGTTTCTCCGGAACATTTATGAATTCTGTTTCTCCGGATCATTTTAGAGTTAAGGATATTAATCTGTGCTGTTTTAGGCTTCTATTTGCAAGTAGCAAGTGACAGGGTCTTCATTTTTTTGGACATTGTCATAACCATCCTCTTTGTAATTGCTAGTTGCAAGCTGGTCCAGATGGAGAAGATGGGTTCAAGTTGTGGCAAAGTTTGGTGCGGCAGACAGAATTGACAGCACAGTTGTGTTCTATAATGAGAGATGTCAGAAATGTGCGAGGAAATACTCAGCAAGGTTTCCTAAAACCTTTTTGTTTATTTTATGTGCAGTTTTCTCTTCCACTTTTCTCCATAAGAGAAGTCTCCACATGCTAATACTTATAAATCTGAGATGCTTAAAGAGATTAACATTTCTTTGATACGTCTCCCGGTTTTATGAACTTGTAGGTCGTTCAAATGGTATCTCTAATGGATCGCTTGCTAAAGTTGGAAAATCTTGATCTGCACTTGACTCCATATAAAGTCCTTGCTACTGGACAAGATGAAGGCATGCTTGAATTCATCCCATCACGGTCTTTGGCTCAGGTACTTCATCTTGAATACTTAAAGGACGTTGGCCACTAAACATTATTAGTTAATCCCGTGTAGTCTGTAAATATCATATGTTATATATCCGATATGCTTGAGTACTGTCATTCAGCTTCTGCGATATCCTAAATTTCTTCTGAGTTATCATCCGTATGGATCTTTTTGTGGGGTCTTTGTCCTCAAAATCCAGATACTCTCAGAGCATCGTAGTATTACAAGCTATTTGCAGAAGTTTCACCCTGATGATCGTGGCCCCTTTGGTATTACTGCCACTTGCCTGGAGACGTTTATCAAAAGCTGTGCTGGCTATTCGGTCATCACGTATATTTTGGGCATTGGAGACAGGTAACCAGTTACGCTATGTTTCAGTTTCATCTGGTCATTCCAACACAAATTTATTCATCGTCTTAATCTTTTTAGGTTGTAAGAATTCTACTCAGTTCAAAATTTGAAAACCTTACAGAAAACAAACATTCTTATAACCTGTGTTTCAGAAGTTGGGCGTCATTAGTTCCCATCACACATTCATTATCTGGACTCTGGAGACCAATTTCCTTTAGTACAACATTTAGTGTGTTGCTCTTGCGATATGGCTCTTCATGCAAGCATCTCGCTCCCAACAATGCAGGCTCTGACTCTGCGTAAAAATTATAGTTTTTGTTTTTATGGTGTGATCCTACAGGCACTTGGACAACCTTTTGCTTAGAGATGATGGGCGTGTGTTCCATGTTGACTTTGGTTTTATTCTCGGCCGAGACCCCAAGCCATTTCCACCACCAATGAAGCTCTGCAAAGAAATGGTAGAGGCGATGGGTGGTGCAGAAAGGTATATCATTCGTCTTATCCCCCGCTTCCATGGTCTGACTGACTGACTGACTTTGTTAATATCTTCCCCATCAATTCCTGGCAACAGTCAATACTACACCCGGTTCAAATCTTACTGCTGTGAAGCATACAACATCCTCCGGAAATCAAGCAACCTGATTCTGAACCTTTTCCATCTGATGGCGGGTTCCAACATTCCAGACATAGCTTCTGACCCGGAGAAGGGCATACTCAAGGTAATGTGTCCACCGTAACAAGTCTTCTCTTAACCAAGCTAAGCTTCACCAACATCCCATTTGTCAGTAGTAAGTATCTCTTAACCAAGCTTCACCAAAATGCTTGCGTGGGGTGCAGCTCCAGGAGAAGTTCCGGCTAGACTTGGACGATGAAGCTGCCATCCACTTTTTCCAGGATCTTATCAACGAGAGTGTCAGCGCTTTGTTTCCGCAAATGGTTGAGACCATTCACAGGTGGGCTCAGTACTGGCGCTAAACGCACCGCTCAACCCTCCTAGTTACAGAAGGAAAGCGATGGTACAATGGCCGGCAAACACAAACGGGGCAAGAAATTAGTATTTTCCTCTGTACATATGTTTTTGGCTTTTGGGTCTCAAGAATCAGGGCAGGACAAATGTCACTCACTTAGGTCTAATTACGCTGTACAAAACGTCCAAGTGAAATGGTTCATTGCTATTTATTTTTATACGGGTCAGATTCTGTGCTTAATCTTAAAACTTAAGTATACGCTAACAGTAAGCTTTTCCTGTCTTTCTTTTCTCATTCCGGGGCTGTCGCCGGCTCCTTTTAGGTGATCGGCGGTAGCCCAAAATTTTTATTTTCCTGTTTTTATTTCTTTATCATATTTTGTTTTTCTTGCATGTGTCTTGGGAAGGTTTCAATCGGATTTCCAGCCGTTGTGGCTTTCAGTTTTCTCCTTTCCAGTCGAGCTATGGCTCTTCTTTCAGATTTTTTTTTTATAATGTCTTCTTTCATATCTATGTTCTCTGTTCTTGGGCTTGCTCGTCGTAGGAGCTGGAGTCTGCAACTTAGGAGCCTCTTCCAGATCTAGATGGTGGGGTAGTCTCTCGTTGCTGGCATCATCTTCAAGGTGAAGTCATTCCCTTCTTTTCCTCTCCGACCTCCCTAGGTGTTTGAGTGGCTTGGTGAGCTGTCGGATGGTGGTGGGTTGGGTCTTCTCCGGTGGTTACAGTTGGGAAATGGTGTTTTACGTGGAGTTTGTGGCTACCTTGGGAGCTTCTACTCTTCTTCGAACCTGATCTCTCTGCCTCGGCCTCCTCTGCCTCTTCAGATTGGAGCTATCTGGTTCATATCCTTTTCCACCGCCATGGAGTCTAGTTTCTAGATTCACTGTGATGGATGCCTTTGAGTTTTCCCCAGGAGGCGGCACATGGAGTGATGATGTTCACCTACCATGGATTTCGATATGATCGGACAACCTGATTGTGGTTTTGTTGTACTTTGATTGGTTGTTTGCAAGAGAGATTCATGATGATCTATTTTTCGGTCAAGGGTTTTGCTCTTTTAGCGTGGTTGCTTGCAAACTGTGTTCTGTTCTTTGTTGTTGCATTTTGTCTTACACAGCTTTGTTTGTAACCAAATACCCTTGGGCTTCCTCTTGTTGGAACCAGATTGTTGGTTCGTTCTCCCTCTTTGTAACTAACCAGTTTTAAGTGCAATAAAGTCCCCCTTTGTCAAAAAAAAAAAGAAGCTTTTCTATTGGCTTGGCTGGTAGGATTTTAGTTAGCTTATGGAAGATTAGGAGTTAGTTTGTTATTAAGAGTAAATTAGGTATTAAGGAAAAAATTAATAGAAATACTAGTTTGGTACCCGGTCGTTGGCCGAATTACATTGCGTTGGGTACAACAAAACCTTAAACCGATCGGCTGGATAACAACAACGTGGGAAGTAGGTTAGGTACCAGGACCAACGTGTATACGACATTGATTGCCACTATATGACAATGTCATTTTAGGTTAAACTTGGTCTAGAATGAGGTAGTTATTGACACGTGCTAACCATTGGCAATCATATGCACGGATGAATGTGATCAATCATCCAAGTAAATAAGAGAACTAATCCATAGCTATAAGAGAAACAACAGTTAAAATAGAAGAAAAACCAATTGGAAAGTGATTCTTCTTCTTCCTAGCTGCTTGGGTGGATGATTGGAGATGAAATCTGCCCTGCAATTGTCTTGGGTAGGTCCAAATCATCTATAATTCTCCTTAGCTCTCTCTATCTCTAACCTTGAAGAATAATCTCTAGGGGTGGGCAACGAGAAACGGATATTTGGGTATACCCGTACCTGTCCCTTTTTTTAGACTTACGGGTACTCATATTACCCGTAATATTATTAACAGATGAGACTTGGGATTGTACATTCTACATTAGGTAACCGCGGGTTACCCACAAATACCCATTTGGGTAATATGGGTACTCGTTATACCCATTCAAAATACAAAGGCTGAACTGAAAGGCATAAAGCAACCACTGCCACCATACTCGCCCACCTCTTCCGTCACGATGTACACTTTGACAACTCCAAATCTGTTCTCTGCTACGAAATCAAGCATCATATTAATTCCAGCATCATTAAACATGATTGATTTTTTGTACACCATGACATTTTCGTCGTAAACTGACATCCAATATGCCATCTTGCATAGTCTTCGATGACCACCTATGCAACACCTTTCCTCACAAATAAGGAAGAGATCCTGCCAGCTAATTTTTCTTTCCATCCTGACAGTAGGGGTGAACAAACACACCCGCAAACCGACCCACCCGTCCAACCCGATCCAACCCACCCGTATTTATCGCTAAATCGAAGGTTTTGGGTTGGGTGAGGGTTTTCTTTTGTACAACCCGCCTCTTTTGGGTTGGGTTTGGATTTTGGATTACACAACCCATAGAACCCGACCCAACCCGTGTTCCAATTATTGGTATGAGTTCGTATCCAAAAAAATATTTATGTCGTATATAGTCATACTTATGAGAAAATTAAGATATTTCGTCATGTTTTCCTCTTAAAGTCTCACTAATCTAATGCATTCTTCGACTTAAAGTTTAGACATATATTTAATATAGTTATGATTCACATAATTTTTTTTTCTTGTGTACAATTTTAAAAGAATATCATATTATGGATGCGTTCATTTGTAACCATTTTAGCCTATTTCAACAAATGTCGTGAAAAAAACTAGACATAAGTTGAAGTAAATCAAGTTTTATTAAAATTCATACAATATTTGTGAATTTTGACACCTTTCACCTCTGTTTATTCGTTTGAATTTTTAATTCGTTATAAAATATTTTTATGATGCAGAATAATTACATATTTTGTGTTGGGTTGGGTTTTTACTTAAAAATATCGCCAACGCGACCCAACCCAATTAGAAACAAACCGTAGGGTTTAGATTTTTTGGGTGAATTTGGGTTTAATATTTCCCAAACCGCAGTGCATGGGTCGGGTGATTAAAATGCCTAAACCCGGACCACCCCACCCATGTACACCCCTACCTGACAGTACTTGACTCACCACCTTCGTAGTCAACACTCTGAGATATTGTCACTCCACCATTCCAACAAATCAATTGGTTGAACTTTTTGAAATTCCTTTCCATTTATGCATTTTACAATACCAAAAGTTAGATAGAATTCAAAGTCTAAATAGAAATAAACAACCGAATATTAATCCAAAACCCTAATCCATATTTAACCTACATTCAAAGGCTAACGTAACCCATGCTTCAACCAACAAAACAAAACATACGTTAAAATGATAGAAGCTCAACGAACCAATTTAACATATCTTAAAAATAACAACCTGTACAACTAAACCTCAATATATCAAGCAAGCATTAAACCAAAACCATAATCTACATTCAAACCGCATTCAAAGGATAATGTAACCCATGTTACAACCAACATAAACAAGCATACCTTTCACTGGCAAAAACTCAATGAACCTCTTTCTTCATTGCCGAAAATTTCTTGCCTTTTTGCTCTTTTTGTTGGTTTTTTTAGATTGAAGAGATGAATGAGTTGAAAGGGTGTTGGGTATTTATTTTCGTTCACTGAGGAGTAGTTCACTATACACCCTAGCAATCCACTCCAACTAGGAAACCTATCGCTGCACCCAGTCCTAAGATATGTCAGGAGAAAGCGACTTTACGAAATTATTGGAAGTGGTTCGCTGCACTTGGCCTAACAATGTTCTTCACTTACATTGGAAGCGAACTACATAAAAATATGTCAGCATAAAGGTTTATTCAAAGTGGTTCACTTTCTTAAGCAGCGATCCACAGGAGTTCGCTTATTATTCCAGCGAACCAACGTCATTCACTCTGCATACCAGGGAACCACTCTAGTTCGCTTCTTAGACCCGTGAACCACTTCGAGTCCGCTTTCTTTTCTAGCGAATATTGTTGTTTGCTCCCATAGCAGGCCAATTGCTTGGTGGTTCGCTTAACTATTGATAACTTTAAAATTTGTACGAAGCACACTCACGTATATCCTAAGAAGGCCAAGTATAACAATACTAGAGATGCAATATAGTTGTTCGGTTGTCCATGAGTCACGATATCGTAGGTTTCTTAGGGTCGGTTTTTATCTAGTCGACGTGTTACTTAGAAGGTGGACAGTTAGATATTAATGAACTAGAGGTCAATAGAAGAGAAGAGGTACTTTGGGTGCCTCCTCGCTCTAATCGTTGGAGATAACATACAAAGGATAGAAGGATGATCCATGGTAATCGAGGTGCGGAGATTGCTAGTCTAGCGATTTGCTCAATGGTCATGCAACCAATCCCCTCCTACACCGATCCACTAGCCCTATGTCACCTCATTTAGCTTCATGATACATGGATATAACCTATCTCCTCTAAATGGGTTCTACCCATCCACATTCTAGGCCATAGAGTCGATGGTCACGCATCGACACCCTAACTTTGCCTAGGTGGACGTCTAATAGGTAAGGGTACAATCCACTCGTCCACCATACTAGATTCATAGATCAATCATCCTAACCTATCATGCCAAGATCGTTCAATCCTTACATAACCTACATCAAGCCCTAACTAGGCTAATCATAGAAAACACATGGAGTGACAAGTACAAAGCATAATAATCATAGATGGAGCATAAACAACACTATGCAAATACAATTCATCTATAAATCACAAGAAAGAGGATGATAAATCCCCTACCACCTATGTTGCAACAAGGGCAAATGGGATACATACAATTCCACACTACTTGATGCAAAGCAAAAACAATAATTAAATAGACCTTGATAGATAGGTTCATAATCATTCACAAATCAAGTCTAAACCATCCGATTACATATGAAACCCTATGTTAGGGTTTTGGGGACTAAGCCTAAAGTACCTTGAGGGACTATCACATGAAGAGGGGAAGAAATAAGAAAGAAGGGTCTCAAGTGCGGGAAATCCTCCTCCAAAGCTCTCCTCTACTTCTTCTCCTCTTCTTCTCCAACATTTTACTTCTCTCTCTACCCTCACTATAGAACAAGAGAGACAACAGCATTCTTCCTTTGCTGGTGCAGGAGTTAGCGGGTAAACTTCGCGGTCACGATCCTGAAGTCACGATTGCGATCTCTTCTCCTAGTCTCGGAAGTGAAGCCCCGCGAGTCGACTATCCAGAGTTTCTGTCTTCCTTTTACGGCAGTTTCTCCGAGTTCGTGGTTGCCTCCTCAAAGATTGTAGGCGCGATCTTTGGCTTGAGAATCTGCGATCTTCTTCTTGACTTCGCAGCTCCACTTCTCGACCATGATCTCTGCCCCTCTGTTGTGGTCTCCTCGTTTTGTCCCCTTTTCTACACTTATGACCCATTTTTGTGTTGAAAATGCAAGTATAATCTAATAAACCCTAAAATGACATGATTTACTCCGAGAAACCAATGCAGTCAAAATCGCGCTTTAAAACTTAAAAGCTTACGATTTTACATTTTTGGCTCACCAAAATGCTTCTACGTAGAATCGTGATTTCTCCTTACATATGTAGTCAAAATCTACGTTTTAAAACTTAAAAGCTTACGGTTTTACGCTTCTAGGTCACCAACCGCTTCTAGGTAGAATCGCGCTTTTGACTGCATTGCGAGAAACGGATTCGGGATATATATGATGAAATATTAACCATTGAGATAAATGAAATGACCCGAAAATACCTAAAGTATAGAGACTAAATAATATAATTTTGTGTGTTATCAACTGCGACGAAACTCTGACATTTTCAGAATTTTTTTGAAGTGCGGTATTATGAGAATTTTTCGCCCTAAAAAGAATAAAAGTTACACTTTTAACCCCCATAGCTTCTTTACCTTCCCTTCCTCAAACAAACATCACTTGGACTAAAAAAACACTCTCTAAGGAGAGAAAAATCTCTCATCGTCATTTTGAAGCCGATATCGTCGATAGGACGTCTGAATCATGAGTAGCGACTCCGACGAGGTAAGAACATGAACAAAAAAAAAAAAAAAAAACAGAAAATGGGAACCGCGGGTGATTTGCGGTCCGACCATGGTCCAACCGCAAGTGACCTGCGGTTGAACCATGGCCGGACCGCAAATCACCTGCGGTTGAGCCATTGGTGGACCGCAATTGACCTGCGGTTGGACCATGGTCGGACCGCAAATCACCTGCGGTTCAGCCATGGTCCAACCGCAGGTCAATTGCGGTCCACCAATGGCTTAACCGCAGGTGATTTGCGGTCCGACCATGGTCAAACCGCAGGTCACTTGCGGTTGGGCATTTTTTGGTTTTTTTTTTTTTTTTTCGTTGAATAATTTTTTTTTTATATGATTTATGATTGTTCCATGAAATAATTTGTTGGGTTTTGATTTATATAATTTATTAGATTTATTTGCATAATTATTTTTGGAATTGAAGGATTTAGCATTAGAAATTAAGATTAGATTTTTGGAATTGAAGGATTTAGCATTAGAAATTAAGATTAGATTTGGCCTTAAATTAAGATTAGATTTAATTTGGTGTTAATCTAGAAAATTAAGATTAGATTTTGCATTACAAATTAAGATTAATATAATTTATTAGATTTATTGGGTTTTGATTAGATTTTTGGAATTGAAGGAATTAGCATTAGAAATTAAGATTAGATTTGGCCTTAAATTAAGATTAGATTTAATTTGGTGTTAATCTAGAAAATTAAGATTAGATTTTGCATTACAAATTAAGATTAAATTTATTGCATAAATAATAGATTCGCATATGAAGTTATGATGATTATTAATTTTAATACTGATAACATTGCAGGATATTGGAAGTTACAATCCGGATGGCCATGATTACACCTCGGATTTCATTGATGGCGTGAAATACACTATGGAGTTGCAAGCATATGAAGCAGCCATTGAGATTGCAAAGGGTTTTGGGTTTTATTTGGTGAGGGCATCGAACAAAAAAAATACGAATGAAGGTACTTGGCGACATTACTTACATTGCACTCATGGTAGGAAGAAGAAGTCGAAGGAACCTGATCCGAGTAAGGAAACGAGGCCTCTTACATCTACTGAAAAGTTGGGGTGCGAGTTTAAGATCAAGCTTGAGCGGTCAGGTGATGGATATTGGTTGATCCTAGGGGTGGCAAATACAAAGAATCCTGGTGCTAATTTGGGTTTCCACAATCATCAGTTGGAGCTATTTCCGGAGGGATCAAAGGGAAGGAATGTTTTGACTACAGAGGACAAGCAATACATCAGAGAGCTGAGATCAGCCGGTGTCCCACCAAGGAATATCCACAAGGCAGTGAATGACAGAAAAGGTGCAAATGGAACACACAACAGAAAGCAGATTTATAACGAGTGTCACAAGATAAGGAAAGAAGAGCTTGGTCAGATGCACAAACCAACTTCGAGGATGAGACGGAGCCGATCCATAATGATACAGGTTAGAAATTATATTCCTAATTTCGGGTAAACATATAGTGTAACTCTTTGTATTAATTTATCGTGTTATGCTCTTTGGCTAGATGGTGCACCGAATGGGAATGCACAAACCAACTTCGAGAATGGGACGGAGCCGGTGATCCATAATGATACAGGTTAGAAATTATATTCCTAATTTCGGGTAAACATATAGTGTAACTCTTTGTATTAATTTATCGTGTTATGCTCTTTGGCTAGATGGTGCCCCGTGGAGGGTTGCTCGGATTCCCAATACTAGTTGGAAGAATTACCCATGGCTACATTGTTTGGAATCCTACGTGCAACGACTAGTTCGTGGTTGGTTCAACCCTATTCCAGATGGACACTGTGGATTTCGAGCTATATCACAAGCAGCTACTGGGGACCAAAGGAATTGGCCACAAATGAGACGCGCTGTTCTAGAGGAGCTTGAATCCCGTCCTGAGCTTTATAGAGCCTACTATGATGGAATAGCAAATGGAATAGAAGATGGCATTCGACGTTGCAGGTGGGCATCAACAAGTGGCTGTGGACCTTTCAACTGGATGGATAATGCGGAACTCTTCGTCTTCGCCACCTTGCATTCATGGGCCATCGTTGTATACAGTCAAGGCGGTCGTTATACCGTGCTACCTGTGACGGCCCCACCAGGAGTAACAAGACCACGTGGGATCTTATCACTACATTTTACGGGGGATCATTGGGTGCGACTTGACTTTCGACATGGTCAAGTGCCCATGCCTCCAATTAACTACCTTTGGCCTATTTATCATGACCCTAGTGTCAATGGGTGGGATCAATTCTTCTTACATGAGCGTGCGCTTTATGATAGATTGAACCCACGGGGATGAATTGTATAACTCTCTATTGTATAACTCTCTATTTACGAATTGTATAACTCTCTATTGTTGAAACATTTAGTAATCTACCATGTTGATTAACTATTTTAGCAATGCATTGAATGTAACTAAAGTAAAAAAACACACAACCGTCTCAATTAAACTACAAACGATGACAAATAAAACACACAATAGTCATAGTTCAACTACAAACGATGACAAATAAAACACACAATAGTCTCAGTTCAACTACAAACGATGACAAATAAAAACACAATCGTCTACTGAGGCGGCTGCCCTACCAACTGATCGTACAACTCGAAAACTCCAGCTGCCATATCATAGAGCTTACCACCGTCCTCCTCCCACTTACTCCGGTCCCTCGTCTGCAACAAGGGGCCTAAACGATCCACAATCTGCTCTCTCAACTGTAAATAGAAAACAATGTTAGAATAAATAACAAATGTCCTTTATATTTGGAAAAGCAAAAGAAAGTCATAACTAACCTGATGAACTAGTAGTGGTCGAGGCTGAGGCTCCTCATCAGTGGGGTGGGTGATCCGTGGGTGCGATCTAGTCAGAAACCAGTCAACGTACTCCTCCACGATCTCCGATGGCTGCTCGCACGGAGTTTAAAAAACAGAATTTTAAAAAAAAAAAGCCGAACCGCGGTCAACGCGCGGTTTGACCGACGGTCAACCGCGGTCAACGCGCGGTTGGACCTGCGGTCAACCGCGGTCAATGCGCGGTCCGACCAGCGGCTGACCGCGGTCAAAGCGCGGTTTACCCATCGGTCAACCGCCCTTTGACCGCGGTCAGCCGCTGGTCGGACCGCGCGTTGACCGCGGTTGACCGCAGGTCCAACCGCGCGTTGACCGCGGTTGACCGTCGGCTCAACCGCGCGGTGACCGCGGTTCGTGCAATTTTTTTTTTTTTTTCTTACCTTCTTCTCCACGCGGCTGGAGGCGACGGGGCGGCGACGGGAGGCGACGGGGCGGCGACGGGAGGCGACGGGGCAGGCGACGGGAGGCGACGGGGCAGGCGACGGGCGGCGACGGGGGCGGCGGGCTGGCGGCGGGAGGCGACGGGGGCGGCGGCAGGGGGCGGCAGGGGGCGGCGGGCTGGCGTCGCCGGCGGTGGCAGGGGGCGGCGGGCCGGCGGCGGGCTGGCGTCGCCGGCGGTTGAGGGGGAGGGAGTGCAGAGGTGAGGAGTTGGGGGGAGGGGGAGGGAGAATGAATTTTTGAATTTGCCTTAAGGGCTTGTTTGTTTTGAGTTTTTGCTTAAGGGCATGTAGGTAATTTTATATTTTAGTTAGGGCGATGTTTAGCAATTCTTAGGGCGACATTTAGCGATTCAGTATCTCTACTACTCTACCTTGACAATTGGTATGTCGACATCTCAATCGAGCGGTTAAGACAAACGTCACTTTCATATGACACGTGGTAATGGTGTTGCTTCCATTCAGAATTCAGATCGTGATACGCCAACACGTACCCCAGCTTTCCTGCCTGCCATATTCTCTGCACCACCGCCTCAGTCAAGAAGAAGCTGGCTGTGTTTGTTTTATCCTCCACCTCTCCAGAGTACGTAATCTCCAAATCTAGCAGTTACTTTTGTGTGTTTGTTTTAAAGTTAATGAAATTAATTAAGTAGGTTTCTGAAAGCACAAACCCAAAGTTAAAGCGCGTTTTCTGGACGGCCAGATAGATAATTGCGTATCCGGGGTTTTTCGTGAAACTCAAACAAAGGCTAAAGTCGAGGAGAAGTGGAGAACCCACGAGAAGCAGTGAAGCAAGCAAGAATCTTTTCCGTCCATAAAAGGAAAGGAAGCGTGAAATCGGAGGGGAATCAAGTGAATGCTGGATCCTGAAGCAAATCGAAGAGAACCCAATTGTTAGCAACACTGCGAGCGAGGAAGGGGGGAAAGGCGTTGGCCGGCGATTCGTTTTCCGTCTCTTTCTTCTGGTTTTGGGCTCTTCAGTTTGCTGCTTGATGGTGGGAATCGGTGCTGCGAACTTGAGGGGCTAACAAACGGCGCCATCTCTCCTGCGACAGTGAGTGACCACGAAAGGGGAAAAGAAATGAGTAATCTTTTCAAGGGTTCGCCGTACAGACGGCGCCGAGACCTGGAGTCTGGTAGCCGCTCTGCTGACTTGGACCGCGACCTCGATGACTACGAGTCTTCTAGTCCTTTCAACATTACCAGTACCAAAAATGCTTCTGTTGAGCGTCTCCGCCGTTGGAGGGTAAGTTGATAATCTGTCACTCTCGCTTCTTCCCTCTCTGAACCCATGGTTGTTCCCGTTCTTCTTATCACCGCATACCTTCGACATTTAACATTATTGCAAATTGCCGACTGGAATTATGCATTTGAACTCTTTTTCCCCCTTTACTCCAGCAAGCTGCACTCGTGCTCAATGCTTCTCGCCGATTCCGGTATACCCTAGACTTGAAGAAGGAAGAAGAGAAGAAGCAGATATTAAGAAAGATTAGGGCACATGCACAGGCTATTCGGGTATATGTCTCATTTGCGAACTCGTAGCTCTGCCTTTTGTGCTATCATCCACTTGCTTGCTCATGATTTTTAATATCTGTATGCTGGACAGGCTGCATACCTTTTCAAGGAAGCTGGACTCCGAGTAAATGGTACTTTCTCCTCTCTAATCTTCAGTGTTTAGTGGTCATCGTCGTTGACAAGTTGTTTGGGTGATATTGGTTGTCTGGGATAGTATTGCTGCCTCATATCTGTTATTTGTTCCCTTGCAATATTCTTTATTATTATCCCTTTCTATGACCGTTCTAATTCACTAGGCGATGTGAATTGCTTCGAAGTATCATAGGATTTGGTTTGCTTCCTTTTGTGAACTTCCTGTTCTTTTTTTATCGTCTTCGATCATGTTTAGGTTCCTACTCTCAGTGAAATTGTTGTTAAGATGTTTGTGCTAGCGCATAATTTTCCTCATGCCATCGTTAGCCTTCCCTTGTTGATCACATTCAGATCACATTCTGTTTTAAGTTGTCTATTTTCTTTGGTTAGATATCCATGTGTATGGTCGGGTTGCTTTCTTCATTTTCCCTCCTCACTTCTGATAGAAGGTTTTCGTTTGGCACCTGTTTGTGAATCTAGAACAGCCAACTACCCCATTCGGCTCTTAACTTTAGTCATCGCCATCTTTATTGCACTGCTCTACCTTGTGGAGCTGCTATTGTTGGTGAAGTTGGTATTCTATTTATAGATAGTGCACTTCTTTTCTTCGAGTAGAGTTCAATTTAAGAATAATTATTTCTTCATACTTCGTAGGCTACCTGATTACTTGCACCATTTTCTTTTTCAGGAACAACGGACCCACAGAAAACCTCAGGCGGGGATTTTGCAGTTTCCCAAGAACAACTTACCACTGTGACAAGGGATCATAATATTACTGCTCTGCAGGAACTTGGTGGTGTAAGTCTTCATTCCACGTTGATATTTGGTATCAGCCATTTGTGTTTCTCGATATTATGAATTTGTGTTTTGAGTTTTAGTATCTACATTTGTGTTTTTCATCAGGTTAAAGGGCTTGCAGAGGCCCTGAAAACGAGTCCGGAGAAAGGAATTCTTGGAGATGATTCTGATTTAGTGAAACGAAAGAATGTGTTTGGCTCTAACACGTATCCTCAAAAGAAGGGAAGAAGCTTTTGGGTAATGCTTTTTACAGTCCCTATATCTTTCCTTTGCATTTTGCTAGCCGCTTGAACATGGAAGAACTCCATCTTATCTGGATCTGGTTGGTTTGCTTTATTGTAGATGTTTCTTTGGGAAGCTTGGCAAGATTTGACCTTAATCATATTGATGGTAGCTGCAGCTGCTTCTTTGGCCCTTGGCATAAAAACAGAGGTGGGACTCGGTGTCAACTGCTGATCACCACATCATGCAATCCATTTGCATATATAGTATGGTGTGAGGTTTACAATTTTGGGGAGTTGATCCTCACTTTGAGGATGGTAATGAGTTTTGCTTGCTTATTATGGTGCATATATAGTCTACTGTTTTAAGTTTATGGGATTATCGAGTTCCTATTCAGTTCAAATTGCAATCTAACAAGATGAGGCATGTTTGTTCTCTAGATTTAGTGGTTTTATCAGCATTCTGTTGCTCTGTTTTCCCCCTTGAAATTGGTCTTGGGAGGTATTTCCTTATAGTTTTGCACTTGTCCTTTGATGCGTGGTCGCTTTACTTGGTATCCAATTTCTTGCAGGGTATCAAGGAAGGCTGGTATGATGGTGTCAGCATTGCCTTTGCTGTTCTTCTCGTAATTGTTGTAACTGGTATGATCTTTTGTCGGGAATCACGTTTTTGCTTTGGAAAGTGGTGTGTTTCCCCTTGGATGTATACGCTCTTTAACGTAAACATGCGCACCAACGTTATCTTCGCTTTTAATACTTAGCTGATAACTATTTTCGCTGTTAAGGCTTCACTAGTCGCTTCATAGTCATTTGTCGAAGGGGATCTCACGAAAAGCAGGATTATGTGCATTTTTATGATCTGGTTATTAGGTCTCTGTCTGTTTGTATGTTTTGCATATTGGTCATCAGTTTCTTGACTTCAGATGCTGCTAGATTCATTATGGCTAGTAATATATATTTATGTTCATGTTCCTTTACTTAGAGTATGTGCAGCCTGCTTCTTGTGATGTGCTTTATTAGTTAGTTTCCGTTCTTATCTTTTTATAAAAGCTCTCAATCTCTCATTCAGAGTCTGTCCTAGTTGAAAAAGTTCACAGGCTGGAAAATATCATCCGTAAAATAAAAATAAGAAGTAAAAAGCAAAATACTAGCTAGCTTCGTTTATTAATGGAGAAGGTTTGTGGTCGAATTTTCATCTAGCTAAATTATTTTGAAAAGAAGCCCAAGAGATTGGTCTACGGTGTTTGTGGATGAAAAAAACATGTACTGCTTTCAATGCTTCAGGTCTCGGGGTTCACCATATTTAAAGACAAACCTTTAGAATAGAGCTATTTTTTGTTAAAAATCGAAGCCCTTAATGTACTGAAGAGGCTAGTATGTAACCCATGTGCATGATACATGACTACTCAAGTCTGATTCTGTGTTCACAAGCCTTCCATAGTGTGTTGTGGAAAACCTTTCCGCTGGCGCTGTTGTTGTTTGTGGGCCTGTCCTGCATGTATTGACAGCACTTTGGTCTTCCATCAGCGACCGCTTGTTAATAATAACTCAGCAGTTCATGACATGTCAGGGCCTTGCTGGCTATTATTAGCTAACGCCTAATTGTGTATTATGTGATGCTTGCTGTATCACTAGAGGAAACATTTTATTCAGATTTGGGCTTGTTATATGTTGGTAAACTACTTCTCGAAATGTTTATGACTATCATACACTCTGGAGTTTCCTGATTTAAACTCTTACGTTTTTCAGCTATAAGTGATTATAGACAGTCCCTGCAATTCCAAAATTTGAATGAGGAGAAGAGAAACATACATTTGGAGGTATTATTATTCTAAAAGCCCAAGTTCCCTTCTCTTCTCATTTCTCTTCCACTGCCAGTCTGTTACATATGTGTTCTCCTGTATTGTGTTTTATGGTCATTGACATTCCGCCTCCTCTTTTCATATAACCCTTGCAATGCTGGTTTTAATTTCCCAGGCTCCTCTCTCCCATTTTTCATGTACTCTACAGTATCATCTCACTTTTAATGCGATTGCTGATCTTACCTTTTCATTAATGGTGCTCATCACTTATTAGAGTTCCTTTCACCTTATGTAATTTATATTAAAAGGGGGTTTTCCATGTAGGTTATCAGAGGTGGAAGAAGAGTTGAGGTTTCCATATATGACATTGTTGTTGGTGATGTCATACCGCTCAACATTGGTGACCAGGTAAGCCCCTCACCAACGTATTTATATGTTCTTGATTTATGCTTTCTATTTAATCTGTACTTTCTGACTGAATTCAGGTTCCTGCTGATGGAATTTTAATTACTGGCCATTCGCTTTCTATTGATGAATCCAGCATGACTGGAGAGAGCAAGATTGTGAGCATCTCAACTTGTACTGGAGGTGAATTTATAGTGGTCAATTGATTTATGTGGGCTTCCTGATTTTGTAGGTGCACAAGAGTACTTCAGAACCATTTCTCATGTCTGGCTGTAAGGTAGCAGATGGCAGCGGCACTATGCTGGTAAATTGCATTTTTCTATTTGTTAAGGACTGTTCTTAGGTGCTTCATTCTGGTTGATCACTTGTTGTTTATATTAGTATGTACATCAAGATTTTGACTGCGGATGTTGCTTGGAGTACACCTGTTTAGGAATTACTCCCACTACTGTTCTCATCAAAGAGGGATGTCATGAATTAGTATCTGCTTGCATGGATGTTTCTCTTATGTGGTGGGAGAAGTGCCTACTTTTTCATATTTGTGTATTCTTTTGCTGTATGAACTTCTCCGAGTCATTTATTATTGTGGCTAGATGGCGTTTAGAGTATGCTCAATTTGCAGTTATCGTTAGTCTTGGTTCCAAGTTACTTGATGAAACATGAGAATGTGTAAACTTTCATTTTGGTACAAGTGCCTAAGCATGGCACTATACATTTTACCATTGGTGCAAATTATGTGGTTTTAGGATGTAGCACTAGGAAAACTTGAGCTGTCAAAACCTTCGTTTGTGGTATCGATGATGTCCTTTGTCACAAATTATTGTCCTTTGGTGCATATTATAACTTATAAGTATTCCTGATTCATATTATAATCAATGAGTATTAGCTTCTTTTTTCTCCAAGTTGGTGAAGGGGGAGTTCGAACCTGCTCTGCCATTTGTTTGAGTCCCTTCTGGGGTCAATTGCTTGCTTTTTGTCTGGTGTGCCTCGCGATGTACTTACCGCTATTATTTGGTTAGGTGACGGGTGTTGGAATCAATACTGAGTGGGGGTTGCTTATGGCAAGCATTTCTGAAGATACGGGTGAAGAAACGCCATTGCAGGTTGGTTTTTTTAAGTGCTGTACCTGCATCTCAGTTTGTTTGTGCAATGCTCCACTCATCTTTGCTTATTTGGGCACAGGTGCGTCTGAATGGTGTGGCTACTTTTATTGGCATTGTTGGACTTTCAGTAGCTGTTCTTGTCCTGGTTGTCCTGATGATCAGGTAAATGTTCTTTGTTTTATTGTTCTATATTCCTCGCACAATATTCTGAAACTAGAGTACATTCGTATGAGCTTGCCAATTGGTTGATTAGTTTTTACTTTTTTTAACAGGTACTTTACTGGTCACACTAAAAATCCCGATGGAAGTATCCAGTTCAAAGCAGGCCGGACAAGTGTTAGCGCTGCTGTAGATGGAGCTATCAAAATCTTCACTGTTGCGGTATGTGCCATTATCTTGGAAATTCAGTCCGAATTATTGATTTTTGGTTAACTAAAGTTATGAACTCTACAGGTTACAATTGTTGTAGTTGCTGTACCTGAAGGGTTGCCCCTAGCTGTTACTTTAACGTAAGTTTTCTATGGAAAGAGGTGTCCTTACTTGGGTTATTGATGCATTTTTGGTTATCATTGACTTTCTTATTCTTTACCTGGATTCTTGTGCCTCATCCTGGATGTGCCTTGTAGACACTTCGCATCTAGATTCTTGATTTTTTTTTGTTGCCTCCTAAAATGTTTTTTTGTTCAATTGATGCTAATTTGACGACTCGTTTATTTTCTTGGATGATTTTTCATCTTACATGCATCTCTGTTTTGTTATTTGCAGTCTCGCCTACTCAATGAGGAAAATGATGAGAGACAAAGCCTTAGTATGCTACTTTCTTTTTACAGCTCTGCATTCTCTCATGTCTGTCAAGCTTTAATTGTCTACAGCTTAGCTTGAAAGTTATATTGCAGGTTCGTAGGCTTTCTGCTTGTGAAACCATGGGCTCTGCCACAACTATTTGTAGTGACAAAACTGGTACCTTAACTTTGAATGAGGTAAAATCATCTTGAACTTCTCTCACGTGTACTTTTATGCAGAACAAAATATTACTGAGCAGAGGCAAGTGAGAAAGAAGTGTGGGTAAAAGGGTAATAAATTTTTCTTAATGGGTCATGATCATGTGCAGTATCATAACTGTAGTCAAAATTATAGCCGAAACTTTGGAATTCGCTTTGATCTTTCTTGTTAAATATAATACAATTATTACTGTCAAGTCGATATTAACTCCTTCACCTTGATGTAAGTACTAAGATGAGTGTGTTTTTATGTTTGGGAGCATATGGCAGAATGATTATTACTGCATCAGTAAATCATTTTATCTCCTGATAGGTATATCAGTGTTTCTTTATCTTGGGTTGGGGCCCTGGAGTCATTTTGATCTTCCAACTCGTTGGCTGTTAATTAATCCCAAAGGGTTAGCCTAGTGGTAATGTGGGGATGATAACTAGGTTCAAACCTTGGACCCAACAATCACCCTCGTTCAATTTGTTGCTGTTTATGATAACAGATGACTGTGGTTGATGCTTATGTTGGAGGTCAAAAGCTTGATCCTCCAGACAACAAGGCTCGGTTGTCTGGTGTCCTTTCTTCTCTACTCATTCAAGGTGTTGCACAAAATACGAACGGAAGTGTTTTTGTACCTGAGGTACAGATTCTTTTTGCTCACATGTGTGTCTGTATTTTTCGATTGGATGTGTTAAATGCAGAAATACATCTGTTAATACTCATATATCACTTCACAGGGTGCAGGAGATGTCGAGGTTTCAGGATCACCTACGGAGAAAGCTATTCTTGTTTGGGGACTCAAGGTTAGTGATGAAAATTAATTATTTTTATTCAGACTGCTTATCTTATCTGGAAATAATTTCTTTTGTTTGCTACCTGCTTCAGCTTGGAATGGATTTTGATGCTGTAAGGTCACAATCAACCTTGGTCCATGTTTTCCCTTTCAACTCGGAGAAGAAAAGAGGCGGTGTTGCTTTGCAATCGGTAATATTACTTTCGAAAAAGCAAAATTGCATGCTTTATATTGAGCAAGCAGTTTAAGTTGACTATCTTACTTACTGACCAAACCTTCGAGAATTGGTTCTACTAGAATTATGACCCCTTCACATCATCATTTCTTTGTTCTGGCAACTGTAATCACGAATTAGATTCTGAGGGAGAGGATTGTCTTGGGGAAATGGGAGGATTGTTGGATCCTTTTGCATGATTCATGGGTCCTATCATGTCCATTTATTTGTTCATGGGGACAATATTACTGCTTACCTCTTCTATTAATCAACGCAATCGATACTTAAACTCTTCTATTTCAATGCTTAAAAAATAAATGGTCAGGGCATTCAACAGCTTCTAATAGGAGCAAAATTTGTGGTGATGAATGCAAAGAACTTTGTGATGTCATAAATAATTTATTGCAGTATTTTGTTAAGAACGGAATATACATAACTGGATCATTTGTACACATGACTGTCGTTCGTTCGTCAAATTCATCTGACTGGCAGCCTTCACTATAATTCAGAGTTTTACCATCTTTTCCAATCGTGACTTGTGTTGAATAATATTACATGGTGTATTGTGCTCACTCAATAGGATATAGATTCATGTCAGTTCATCATTGTTGTCTGTTTCTGAAATGCAAAGATTCCAGGAGTGTTGGAGAATTATTGAACTAAGCATGTTCTTGTGCTTAAAATATTATATGATGACCTTTCATTTATGATTGAGTATATTTGATGTGTTGCTCTTTTGCATTACTTTTTTATTTGTTGTGCATCTGGTGCATTGTCTTAAAGACGCTAACTTGAATTTGGGGCTCTGCGCATGTTGGTTGATATTGAATTCCCATTTCACAGGCTGAATCACAAGTGTATATTCACTGGAAGGGGGCTGCTGAAATAGTTCTAGCGTGCTGCTCAAGGTACAGTGATGCAAGTGGTGAAGTAGTACCCATGGATGAAGATAAGGTAAGGAAAACTTGCTTGTAGATCTTGACTGGGACATATCTGTATCCTGTTATCAGTACAAATCCTTTAATGAAATGTCTTTTTCTCTTTCATTACATTTATGGGATGAAGTTTCCCTGGATGTGTTGATTATTGTTATTTTTAGCCTGTGGTGTTATTTCCTTATTGTGTTACAATTATTCTCCTTGCAGGCACTCTTTTTCAAGAACGCCATTGAAGATATGGCTGCTCGCAGTTTGCGTTGTGTTGCCATTGCATACAGACCATATGAGGAGAAAGTTCCTGCTGATGAGCAGCAGCTGATGCAATGGAAGTTACCTGAAGATGATCTCATATTGCTGGCTATTGTTGGTATAAAGGTATGATCTGTCGGTAAAAATACTGCGAGGCGTAATGCTTCAGTCATCATAAACCTTCTATTTTTTTCTTACCCAATTGGCATTTTGAGACCATGGCGATTCCATTTATGATTATGCAACCTAAGTTCTCTCTAGGCTGGACTTCTGTGACACTGTCAAAACAAACAATTGATGCAGGATCCTTGTCGACCCGGTGTTAGAGATGCTATCCAACTATGCCAAAATGCTGGAGTTAAGGTACTTCTGCTGATGCCTAGGTCTTGGGATTGATATTGCTATTGAAAGGATTAATTTGTTCCTGTAACTGGAACATTTATGTAGCCTTGCATCTGTTCTGGATGTGAATCACCAGCATACTTGGTGTTCTTGACTCCGGTCATGCCATTGTGGGATGGCACCTAAACTGCAGAAGCAGTTCTAGCCTTTGACTTCTCCTTCCTCTCACCTATTGTGGCCTGTCGTTTCTGCTTTGGTTGGAAAACTGCATTTCATAATGAAATGATGTATTAGATTTATTAATACTTGGCTGTTTGATCCGAGTTTGTTGGATAAAATGGAAGGACACACAGGTTTTAAGCAATCCTGCTGTTGTCTGGTTTATTTGTGATATTTTCACTGCCCATGTAGATTGGAAGGACTGGAGAGATGACTCCTTTTCCTCTCCATTTGTTCATTGGGAGGTTCAGTTCACCATATTTCATTGTTATCATTTGTCAAACAAGGTGAACTTAGGGAGCAAGACATATTTGTCGAGGAAGGTCATCAAGGAGACTGTTGTCTTGGATATTTATTTGAATCCGTTAAGTGCTGGTAGCTGCCTTCGACTAACAAGGGCATGGGTTCACATCCCTGCCTCTTGGATAATTTTTTTGTGCTGGGTTCTGCAGTATGTCATCGTTTCTCTTTAGGCATAATGGATGCCTGAAGCATTGTATATGTGGATGAACCATCAAGTTTGGCCTGTTAAATTTCCTGGAGCAATTATGTGTTCGACCTCTGGATGATATGTGGCTTATATACTCCTTTGGGCGCAGAAGTTATATGTTGCGCTTCCATATCTTTTCTTTATATTTTTGCTTCAGAGATGCTGCAACATTTTCTTCTTTGATAATATTGGTAGAAATACTTGTTGGGAATAATCAAATCGTGGTTGATTTCACTTGACAAAATTTGATCTTGACTATTAAAGTAGGTAACTACTCGAAGGACTTTTAATGTTGCAGTATGCATTTCCTTTGTTAGCGCCTTTGTGCTCACCTTTCATATGCTCAACGCTTTCCTGTGACATCTTATGATATATTTCATAGGTGCGGATGGTTACTGGTGACAATCTTCAAACTGCTAAAGCGATTGCGTTGGAATGTGGGATACTAGGCTCGGATGCTGATGCTGTGGAGCCTAATCTTATAGAAGGAAGAATATTTCGTGCCTACTCAGATGAACAAAGAGAAGAAATTGCAGAGAAGATCTCGGTATGCTTCGTATCCACTTGACCTACTATTCTGTTGGTGTTTATCTTTTCCCCCCCCTGAGAATATGTAGCAAACAAATTTCTTGGGAAATTATGCATCTGCACCTCAACATGTAGGTCATGGGTCGATCTTCACCAAATGATAAGCTTCTTCTTGTGCAAGCTCTAAGGAAAAGAGGGCATGTTGTTGCCGTTACAGGGGATGGCACAAATGATGCTCCTGCTTTGCATGAGGTTTGTCTATCCTTATCTCTACTCTCATTTTAATTGTTGATTGATAGATGTGTCCAGGTCTTACTATCACTAATTCAATTTGCTTGGCCATACTGCTCAAAGTGCTTGATTATCTCACAGTTCACTTTCTTTCTTGTTTCACGAAAGTTTCTTATTCCGTTGTGGTTTGTGCATAACTCTTTTTTTTTCTTTGCCGATTTCAGGCAGATATTGGCCTTTCTATGGGTATTCAAGGAACGGAAGTTGCCAAGGAGAGTTCAGATATTATCATTCTCGATGACAATTTTGCTTCAGTCGTTAAGGTTTTTACATGTATCCCTTCAATTACATGTTTCTGTAACATTCTTAAATTTGAAACCATAACTGCAGATGTTCTTTTTTTCACATACATGTTTCAGATTATCATTGTTTGTGTTTAGCTGAACTATTTTTATAACAGCATGTCGGTGTTTTGGAAAAAATGCATATTTATATTATATTAACTAATGCATTTTACAACTGTAGGTTGTCCGGTGGGGAAGATCAGTCTATGCCAATATTCAAAAGTTTATCCAGTTTCAGCTCACTGTCAATGTTGCTGCACTTATCATAAATGTTGTAGCTGCTATTTCTTCTGGTGATGTGCCATTAAATGCCGTACAGGTTTGTGCGAACCTCATATCTAGTTCTAAGCACTCCTCATATCTAGTTCTAAGCACTCCTTTCCTAAATAATGAACATGTAACAGGTTTAAAGTATGGGCTAATGGATCTTTTTATCTTCCACGGCAGCTTCTATGGGTTAATCTCATCATGGATACTCTTGGAGCATTGGCATTGGCCACTGAGCCACCTACAGATCACCTAATGCATAGGCCCCCAGTTGGTCGAAGGTAAGCTATGGTTTGTAATGGTTAGGGCTGAAATTATCTTCAACAAGTCATGTGCCTTAATGACCTGACTTTTGTTTGACATATTTTCCTGCTGTGGATATCACGAGTTTGGACTACTTTGAAGGATATGACTGGTGCTTGCTGATGGCTAACAGATCACTTGCAGCTTTTTGTTGCTTCACTTTTATATTCATTGGCTTTTCATTTTGAGTTCGTCTTTGATTCTTCTGTTTGGCTAGAACGACTAGCCATAACAGTTGTTGTTCTCTCCAAGAATTATGATTTTACATATGGACAATTCCTCAATATCTTGTTCATTCGCAACAAAATCTTGGGCCTAATTTTCCTTGACTTATCCGTTTTCCGGAGTTCTATTCTTTGCCATGAGCCCATTGGAATTGATATGTCATCTTACATCAACATGTAATTACTTAATCACTCTATTTCATGTTGTATATGCCTCAGGGAACCTCTGATAACTAATATAATGTGGAGGAACCTGTTGATACAGGTACATGGCGTTTCATTATGACTACACATTTGATATTAACGACTTCAGAGTGCAACAACTTATGGTTTAAAATCTTTTCAGGCATCATATCAAGTAAGTGTCTTGCTGGTTCTGAACTTCCAAGGAAAAAGGTTACTGAGCTTGCAGCACGACAATGCCGACCATGCGAACAAAGTGAAGAACACCATCATATTCAATGCATTTGTGCTCTGCCAAGTAAGTCTCCTATTTACTAAACGTGCAACAGATGAGCCTCCTGTGCTGGCGGACCTCTGTGGGTCTTGTCTAAAAAAGCTCTGGGAAGATCCTTGTTTTCCATTAAAAATTATAGTTGTCCAAATTAATGTTCAATGAGCCTAGGTAGCGGTGGTTTCCAGAGATATCTTGCTTGTTTTTAGAATTGTGGGCATGGCTGGTCTGTTATGTGTGGTAAATTGTAATTTTTTTTTTTTTATCTTCCGAGCTGTAGATCTTCAACGAATTCAATGCAAGGAAGCCTGATGAGAAAAACGTTTTCAGAGGGGTTACGAAAAACCGTCTTTTCATCGGGATAGTTGCAATGACCCTCATACTCCAGGTAGGAACTACGTGCAAAGAAGAGGCAAATTGTGCACGGCTGAATAGTTACCAAATTCTGTCAGCAATTTGGTCTGTTCTCAAATCTTTTTCAGATTTCTGATATCTTATGGGTGTGTGTGTGTAGGTTGTCATCATTGAGTTCATTGGGAAGTTCACTTCAACAGTAAAGCTGAACTGGAAGCACTGGTTACTTTCAGTTGGTATTGCATTCGTCAGGTATGCAACGATGTACTTTCTTGTGTGTTCATATGCATCAGTACACAGCATGTAAATGAAGAGAATTATTCAACATTTGTCTCGCGTAACCTTATAGACTGTAGTGTGCAGTACACCCTTACCCCCTCCTCGTTTCCTTTACTATTTATGTGGTTGCTTGGCTGGTATGTGACTTGTGATTTTTCCAACAGCTGGCCGCTTGCTATTGTTGGTAAGCTGATTCCTGTCCCTAAAACTCCTCTGCACGAGTTCTTCACGAGGAAATTCTATCGACATGGACGACATTAACAAGGGTAAAACATCATTCTAACCTAAGCCTTTCTGGTGATACGGACTATGGAGAGAGACTGACGGTTTATTTGATCCCGATTGTTTCAGGCCCGAAGCGCTACAGGAAGGAGGAATACAATTATGCGGCTACTGACAAGTATAGATTACTAGCTCTCTGTTTTCGTTAGCGCGATTTTTCTCTTAGTGGTTGTTTATATCAGAGAAAAGTAAGGAAAAAAGGACCGAGGACATTGGCTAGCAATCCAGGTGGCCCTGTTTTCTCCAACTCTTCAATTAGTTGTGAAGGATTCTATTCCACTGTGCAGATACTCTTTTAACTCTCATCCTCGTTGCAAATGCATAGTGGCAGATCATTATCCTGGACTGCTACTGTGTGCGAATTTTACATTTTGTTTTAAGGATGGCGGTGGTGGTGCAATCGAAAGTTGAGTGTGGTAATTTTGTTTTGTAAAACTTCTGTCACGGCATTGGATGGAGTTTTTTGTTTGTTGAAATTTGCTAAGGTTTGTACCAATGACCAGCCTATTTGTAAAGGGTGATGCTAGTGTGTCAATACGGATTATCCCCGCAATTCAGGCCACAAACCATAAAATCCAGGTCACAAACTACAAAATTCAAGCCACGAGTCGTCCAAATCTTCAACAGATCTGTTCGTAAAATTTTAATTGTTCAGGTATCAAAATGTAAGAGAAAATTGTAGGTACTAAATATAATTTTCAATCAATATTTTTAGGATTTATATGTAAATAAATTATTTTAGGCACTAAATATTGAGTTGTATTCAGTTTTTCATCAATAGATGTAGCTTCCCATATCGGTAAACCTATAGCCGCGGAAGTAGGGGGAAGCATCTGTGCGAGCAGTGGTGGACAAAGCGAGAGCAAGAATGTCGGCTTGAGTTCATAGGAAAATTATTGCTAATTGACAGAAATGAGAAGCAAAAATATTCCAACGACAAAAGCACTCTGTTAGGCCGACTTTGACACAGAGGCAAAAGTTAAGGGAGTGAAGGTACCAAAACTGTAATTTGTCAAAGGTGTACGTTCATGAGCCCACGCTAACGTTTCAATCAATTCTTGCCAATAACCCCGCCACGAAATTAAGAACATAAATCCAGTAGCCCAAACAAGATGTCCAAATAAGAACATCCAAGCCCAGACCGATAAACTATTCATACCAAAGGGATTATACCCATTAATAAGTTGTGAAGAGTTTAACCATAGATAATCTCTTAACCATCCCATCAAATAAGTGGAGGATTCATTAAACTGTGAAACATTACCCTGCCATAAAGTGATGTGTTTCCAATGCCAATAAAAAGTAACCCATCCAATCGTATTTAACATCCAGAATACCGCCAAATAAAATGCGTCCCAAGCCGAAATATCACAAGTACCACCCCGTCCCGGACCGTCGCACGGAAAACTATTACTATAGTACCTTTAATGAAATTGTTAGCACCCTGTCTCCTCCCTTTGTGTAGGATCCTCTCAACAGGATAGTAAACGTATGGTCTTCCAAAAACTATGCAACTAGACCGTTTGAAAAATTAGGATCAAATTGGACTGCATAGTTTGGTTTGAACCGTTGATCAATGATAAATATTGTCTTCTCCGGTTCATGTCTCTATTATTGTAATGATGCCTATTCTATCCTATTTTTAAGTACCCAAGCTTGTATATGTCTTATGTAGAAAGGTATTGCAACCCCATCCACCTCGGGTACCCGTGGTTAATATCCGTCCTATACAATCAATACTATTATACCTAAAATTTATATTTAAATTTTCATTTATAATAGAGAAGAAGGTATCAGCAACGACATGTTTTATTACGGTGTTGAGGCACCTTTTCTTAGTCAAGGGTGGATAAACTTCGTTGAAACGGAGGAATAAAGAAAGATGAACAGTAGAAATTGCTTATTTTGCTTTCTCGCGGATCGTTCGAACTTTCTCATACAATTAAATCATGACCATTCGTTCCAATAAAAAATAAGAGCATTACCAAAGATTTTCAAAGAAGAAGTGTTATCCTAACGTAGATTTGCTTTTGCCTTAGATCAACCTAACGGGTCGTTTGCTTGAAGGTTTTGATGATGGATTTGGTCATGGAAATCCATCGACCATGGACTTGAACGAAAATCCATCATTTGTCTTAGGGAATTAGGAAGATGAAATTTGTGCGCCTCACCGATTTGAAAGTTCCACCTCATGAGGCGGGATTTGGGTGATGGATTAAAATACATGATGATAGTTTACCCTTCTACCCTTGCTTATTTTTTAATTACAAATTCGTCCCCCTATTTTATTTTAATGGTTATGCAACTATAAACGTTTATAATGTCGTACTTTTATATAAATATGAGAATTTATCATTCCATTTGTAAAGTCATATTTTATTTAAATATGAAATGTGTATGTGATTTGTTGGATTCAACTATAAACACCTTATTCTCATCTTGTGCGTTATTATTTGAGTGGGCAAGAAAATGATGAGTTGTAACAATAAGGCGAGCAACTAGTTGCAACTGATACATAATATTAAGTACATTATTTGATGAATTCTTAATTACTGCAAAATTGTGATACATTTATGTATTTGTAATTGAATTATTAGTCCACATAGAGGTATAGAGTTTAAAATTTCTTTGTATGTATTGGATTTGTTTTTAATGTACCATAAATTTCCTTGTATCGTGTCGTTGGTGGTACCTTTATTTAGTATTTACTAACACTTCCCCGCTAACAGAAACCAACTTATACGTGATAAATTTTTCACAAAGGCGAATATCATGTGCTAACAAATGGGGTTGTCAACATTCGAACACATGATCTCTCAGTCAACCATTCTCAATTAGAAGCACCCTAAATTTCATTCTCAATTAACTATTATACTATTTTTTTCATTTTTGTACTTAGGAGCCACCTGTTACACTCTCCCTACCCCTGATTGAAATAAAATTATTTTTACAAATTAGCTATGATTTGGTGGAAATTTGTTTTAGATATTGAATAAATACATCTTTAATTTTGGGTGGATCATATGGACCATTGTCATTTGTACATAACTCGTTATAAGAACATTGAATATGTCAATACGCAACTTATAAATCATACATCAAATATTTGAAAGGTCAAACATTATCATTTAAATACGTGTTATTTTCGTACCCGATTAAATATTATATCTAATTTGCCATTTTTCCTCCCGAGACCCACCCTCTAAGCCTCTCCCTTTGCCCCTACCCTTTAGAATATCTATGAAAAAAATAGTAAAACACTGACATCGACGAGAAGCAAGGCTCTTAATCCGCGGGTCGAACTGTCGGTTGGCTCGCTTTGATGCTGACCCGATGAGAGAAACCAGGATGTACACACACGTCGAGTCGACGCACTACAAGGTATCGTATTGAAGGCCAAATGGCATCGTTTTTCATTTGGTTTGTGAATTGTGCCTATTTTCCGGTTTTCTTTTCGCCTAACACAATCTTTAGAATTCTAAGTTGAATATTGATGTTATATAAATGTGTGTGAATTTTCACTATATGTTGGATCCAAATACGACTCGTTATTTTGGTATAATGTTATATAGTATTACTCATATGTTTGATGAGATTTTATATAATTAATAAATGTATAAACAATATAATAACTTTTAGCCCTTGTTATAAGAACCGAACCGGATTAACGGTCGGGCCAGTAGAACCGTCAAACCAATTACGATAGCTGTCCGGTTCATTGTTTGAACGGTTATTGATGGACCAAACGGTTTTCCACGGTTCAACATAAAATCAGATGAACCGACACGGTTTAGCTGGTCCATTGGTTCACTATTTTAACAAAAAAAAAATTTTAACATAAACTAAGACCATCAAATCATAATTATTAATTTTATATATGCTTCCTCAACCTTATTGTCGATTTTACATTGTCTACTACCAACTAGAACCGTAATTTTTAATTTGAATTAAAAAATGTGGTTTCTTTTGTGAGATGGTTGGAATGATTTATTAGATATTTTTGTGATGATATGAATTTGAACTTGTTTATGGTCAATGATAATTTCATCTTAAATTAGTGTAATATACAAGTCTTATATGTTATATATCATTAATGGTTCTATCAACGGTTAACCGGTGAACGCTTACACCACTAACTTTTTCGGTTCAGCCTCCGGTCCGGTTCTGAAAACAGAGCTTTTACTTTAGCATATGTCCGGACTAAATTGAATTAAAGCTGTCGGCCGAACCAACGAACCTGGTTGACAACCGGAAGTCATTTTCGCGAACCAAATTCCTCCTCCGCCCAGCCAGCCATCCGATTTTGATTCTACAATTTGATTCACTGAACTGACAGACGTGGCAGCGCCCGATTCGCAATGGTGGCGTAAACATTAATCTAGTTAATTATTCCATATTCGGGGTCATTTCCGATAATTCGCTTCAATTCCCATTGTTAGCCTTTGTTGGTATATAGCAAGCTTCTCATCCTCTTTCCAAATTTCTCTCACGCAACGCCCAAGCTTCCATTTTATTTTTCTCGTCTTCCCTTTTTGCTGTTGCTCTCTCCTCTCGCGTATCCCTCCTCATCTCGCCGATCCCCTCTGCGAAGAACATCTCCAGAAAGGTACGATTTAAGCTTCGATTGCGTTAGCGAGAATTATAGATTGGCGAAAAAAATTCGCTCTGATTGAGCGATTTTGAATTTTGAGATTGATTTGTTTCCGCTGCTTCGACTGATCTGGGAGAACTACGTTGGTAGAATCGGTTAGATCTGTTGCGTTCCGTTTCTGCGTGTGGAATTTCCGGCATAGCAGACGTGATTTGGCTGATTCGAGCTGGAATTATGGATTTAGCGAGAGCGCTCTGTGATTTCACGTTTTCTCCCTTCCGATATCAGCTCGCATTTCTGGTTTCGCGCGCTCTCGTCTTTTGGTGGTAGATCTGTTGGATCTATGCGGTTGGTTCGTTTTCTGGCGTTCTTATGGGGTGATTATCTGTTTGTTTGCAGGGATCAACAGCAAGGAAGAGCGAAAATGGGGCTGACGTTCACGAAGCTTTTCAGCCGGCTGTTTGCCAAGAAGGAGATGAGAATTCTCATGGTTGG
Organism: Linum tenue; assembly: GCA_946122785.1. Taxonomy (NCBI): domain Eukaryota; kingdom Viridiplantae; phylum Streptophyta; class Magnoliopsida; order Malpighiales; family Linaceae; genus Linum; species Linum tenue. The sequence goes on from CAMGYJ010000002.1 coordinate 65,931,580, forward strand.
TCTCGATGCAGCTGGTAAGACCACCATCTTGTACAAGCTCAAGCTTGGCGAGATCGTCACCACCATTCCCACTATCGGTAAGCTCCTCTCTCTCTCTCTGGATTTCCTCACGAGTTTGTTCGTAGGGTTAATGTTCCATAGCACAATCCAGACGCTAGATGTCAACTCTTGCTTCTTGAGATGTAGTTTGCTCGTTATCTGAATCGATGTGATTTCTTTCTAGATATTTTTCGAGATTTATCTCTTAGCCATTGTAAATGGTTGATGCCTGTTGCATTGACCATGTTGGTGCTCTCACATTAGTTCTAGACTGGTATTATGTGTTTTTTTTAATTACGTATGCTGGTCTAAGTGATTGCCTATTGACATGTCAAGTACATACGTGGTGTGGATTAGAAGTTCTGCTTGTAGATTCAACATTTGCTTGTTGTCTGTATTCATGAACTATTCATATGTTCAGGATTCAATGTTGAAACCGTGGAATACAAGAACATCAGCTTCACCGTGTGGGATGTCGGGGGTCAAGACAAGGTATATGATTTTGAAGCTTTCAATTGAATCCACGTTTTGTTTTGGCAGAGGAATTATTCTTAAACTGTTTAAATTCATTCAGTATGTGGGAGTTTGGGCTTGTCCATTCTACTAATGGATTTAATAACCATGTGCCCTTCTTGTTACAGATCCGCCCATTGTGGAGGCACTACTTCCAGAACACTCAGGGCCTCATCTTTGTTGTGGACAGCAATGACAGAGATCGTGTTGTCGAGGCCAGAGATGAGTTGCATAGGATGTTGAATGAGGTACTACCTTTTCTCAACTCGTTTTGTTTGTCATTCTCATCTTAGTATCCGATTTGACTGCCAATGAAAGGCTAAACGGTCAAGCTACCATCAACAAAGGCACATGCTAATGCTCTGCATAAATACATTTAAGGGGCTTACGTTTTATCATGCTCCACTCATTTCTCGTTGTCGGTTTAGCTAATAATCCAATGAGTTTTTTTGGGGGGAAAGAAGTCTAATCTTTGTCATCTCTACCAAAAATCCATTGCCTATGTACTAGAATTGTGGCACTTGTGGTGTGTGTTACTTATATCGATAAAGGCAGGGCAATGCTGAGCTATGGTAAATATACTGGATTCCATCATGATGAGGTGAACTGAGCTCTTATGTCATATGTGTTCTTTCTTCTTTGTGCTTCCTTGTTGCATGATTATTTTATTTATTACTAGTTTGCGACTCTGATTCATGAATGATGGACGAGGGGTATTGATCTTATCTCAACAGCATATACAGGCAAATCCTGATGATCTTATTGTGCCATTGCTTACAGGACGAACTGCGAGATGCAGTGTTGCTTGTTTTCGCTAACAAGCAGGATCTGCCAAATGCAATGAATGCTGCGGAGATCACCGACAAGCTTGGTCTCCACTCCCTCCGCCAGCGTCACTGGTAATGTTGTGATTCCTCCCAAGTTACCAACCGTCCACGTCCATGGGTGGATTTTACGTTGGTGTAGATCTCAAGGCTGATAGTTGTAACCACTTACCACCGCGGTCATTGGCCTTACAGGTACATCCAGAGCACCTGCGCAACTTCTGGTGAGGGCCTTTACGAAGGTCTGGATTGGCTCTCCAACAACATTGCTAACAAGGTATGTATACATGGGGAGGATAAAAAGCTTGTTAAAAAGAGTGTGCCGGTTTCTGATTTTCGTCAATGGTTTTTGTTCAGGCTTAACTCTGGTGAGGCAGCCGTTTTGTGGATGGCGGATCTGGATGCAGGGGTGAATGTTATCTAGTTTATCTTCTCTTCTCACTTTTTTTTTTTTTAATCTTTTACCGTTCTTTCGTTTCTCCTCCCCCTTCCTCCCTCCCGAGACATTTGGTTTTTTTGTTTCTGCATATTTTTACTCTTTTTTTCTTTTAATCTTTCGTTTTCCCAGCTCCCTCTTGGTTTGGGAGGGATGGGATGCCTTCTTTTATGTTAGGACCTCTTTTTGGATGGGTTACAGTGTAATAGAATACATATATATTACTGTTATGTTGGTTGGATCTTGTTACTCTCAACGAGAATGTTTCATTTGGCTTTGGAATGGATCTTCATGTGGCCGTGGTTTGGGCCGTAGGAGCAGGGAATGCAGGCTGCCCTCCGATGATTCTCTTGGTAATGGTTAGTAATTAACTACAAAATCAAAAGAAAACAATTGGATAAATGTCGTTGGAAAAATTAATATCAATATTAATTACTCTAATTAGTAAAACTGTCATGTTTAGTCACTCTTTATTAGTCTCTATTAACACCATCAATCAATTGCTTATGTGGCTAACAGAAGTGCTGACTCTGCCTTTTTAAACCCACCACATCACCAAACTGGATCTGCCACATCATTTCCTCAACTCAACCTAACCCAATACAACTCACTCTTCCCTTCTCTAATCTCTAACCCTCTTCTTCCCAGTCATTTCTCCATTCTTTCTTCTAACCCTTCTTTCTCGATCTCCCCCACCGCTTCCTCTCTCCCACTCCTTCCTCCGACGAAACACAACCCGCAAAACAAACTGCTTCCACTTCCCTGATATTTCCTCTCAACTTTCTTCCTCTTCCATTTCTTTGATATATCACCTGGGACGAAGGAGGGATGGAGCCAGACTACCGCCTCCGACTCCCACCATAGCCTGCCATCACATGCCGCCCCCTTGCTCGCATGTCTCCATCACCCTGTCCATCCCCCATCGCTGATTCATTTAAACGAAGTTGATTCAGTTAAACGCCAACCCCAGGCTAACCAAAACCCTAGCTGCCGAAACAATCACAAATCCGCAGAGCAAAATCATGCATGTGAATCGCACAAAGGTCGATTTCTGAGAAGAGAAGACGATCTTGTTGCTCTCGTCAAAAGATACGAGGGTGTAACAACAGGTATGCTTTGGAAACCCTAAACTTGTCTTCTCATTGATTCAGTTTGATCATATATATATGGTTTGTGCATTACAGGACAACGAGCTCTAGCTGTAAATTGACAGAGAAGAAGTACAAAGGTGCAGAGGAAGGAGGGAACACAAGCTGGCCAAATGAAAGAGACGTTGTGGCTTTAGGGCACAACGGCGACGTTTTGATCTTCTTCAGTCTTGGTTACCAGCTATGACGACGTCTTGACCATCTTCGGAGCCTTCAGTTGAGACGACACCGTTCCAGGTGGATCTTTCTTCGATTTACCTGAAACGACATCGGACCAGTTGATTGCCTTGTTAGCCGTTGGAGTGGCGGATGAAAATTTTGAATTTTTCTCTGATAGGGTGCTAAGGTCGGCGTGCGCCCCTGTCGGAAGAGAGGAATTGACGGAGGTTGGAACTAGCGAGATATGAGAGCTGGTCGAGGACCAATTCGAGGTTTTGAGCTGAAGCGGTGAGACCGAGGTCGTCATCGAGGTGGAGTGAAGGGCGAGCCGTGGCAGTTGAGGCTGGAGTAGTTTCCTCTTGTCGGAGCAACGGGAATGGTGGCGGCTGGCGGAGGGGAAGGAGCATCGAACGAACAAGGATATGGAAGCGGAGGTGAGGGCGGGGGATTTGGCAGGAGAGTGGAAGCAAGGACATAGAGGAGAAGAGAAGCGGTGGGTCTTGGTTTTGTGGAGTTCATCTGAGGGAATCGATTCTTCATGTTTTTGTTGGTATCCGTCTTGCATCTCTCTCAGGGGTGGGTGGGTTTGTTTGTAGTGATTTCAGGACAGCAGATGAATTTGGGATTAGCATAAACATTTTCTGATGAGGAAGTAGTTATTTTGGCCAATAATTACGGGTTGGATCACTGTTGGAAAGGTTTGGGTTGGGAAAATGATGTGGCAGGTTATAATGACGTGGCTGGTCGAATTTGGTGATGTGTCGGGTTAAAAAAAGGGTGAATCGGCACTTCTGTTAGTCACATAAGCAATTGACTGACGGTGTTAACGGAGACTTACAGAGAGTGACTAAACGTGGACCGTTTCACTAATTCGAGTGACCAACATTGATATTAATTTTTTCCAGTGACTAACTATGGCACATTTTAGTAATCCCAGTAGCCAAACTTGGCATTTACCCGAAAACAATTAAACAACTCTCTTATTCCTACTTAATTTGGACTGATTCATATCATATATGGTATTTTGCTCCAAAATACCATATTCAAAATGAAGGATCCAAAAAATTCATCAAGGGAGGTGCTACTATTTGTAGCCCTAAGAAATTCTTATATGTAGTCCTAGAAAAAAACATATATTTACTTTATGCATGAAAAGGCTTAGTCATACTATTATTAATGAGGTTACGAAAAATAACGGGAAGCCAATGAGATTATCCCCGAAGGACCTTATCTGTCACATCTTTTTTTCATTGATGATCTTGTACTTTTTGCTGAGGCTAGTACCAAACATGCTAATGTGGTTATGTCTTGTCTGGATAGGATCTGCCTTTAGGGAGCTTATTAGCAAGGATAAGACTAGAGTGATTTTTTCAAAAGAATATCCAGAACAAGACCAAAAATGAGATTTGTCTCAAACTGGGGATCCAAGCCACAAATAATCTCAGTAGATACCTAGGGGTAGGGTTTGAAATCGGTACGGTATCGGTATCCCGATACCAAATACCGAAATTGCAAACACCGAATTATACCCTGTAGTCAATCTGAATCCCAATCCCAAAATAAATTATGTATTCCAATCTCAATCCCTCCATATTTCGGTATGATATCAGAATTCCCAAATACCAAAATAATTACCTTCAAAATTAATAATCAAATTTATAAAGTCAAATAATTAAATCTCCTCAATTAAAACAACTATGTACCCTGATAAATATAACACATCTGCATAAGCAACTGATAAAACATAATATAAGGTCTCAAACAATTCAAACCCTTACAAATTACAATCAAATAAACAACTAAGCAAGCTATCCTAAAAAAACAAGTTAGAAGCAATACATTCCAATCACAATATTGCCATTGATAAAATTTCTTTCACATGCACATATCATCCTTCATGCTCATCACATCCTCATATCCACTATGGCCCGGATAATTATTCATTCCAAGTTCGTCTTCATGATGAGGAATGCGATCACTAAAAAATGAATTTGAACTTGCATCAACAGAACTTGGAATTGCACTTGCTAGGTATTGCTCACACCACCAGTCGCATTCTCACTTCCACTCACATTCATAATTAACCTTTGAAATGTTGAATATACTAGTTGCAAAAAAGTAACAGTTAGACAATGACTAATAATATTAGCTAAACACCAAACAAAGACAATAAAATTGAGAGATTAAAAGAAATTACCACTTTCAAATCCTATTTGATCTTCCCAGTCTTCTTCATCATTCATTAACTTTGAGTCACCAGTCTGTATCCAATCTTGACTATAAATCATTGCCTCGACAATTTTTGGGGTTAGAGATGTCATCAACTCATTTAGCACTCGCCCTACAGTGCTAAATGCATATTCGAAAGCAAGCGTGGAAATAGGAATTGCAAGAATATCTCTAGTCATTTTAGAAAGCACAAAGTATTTAACTCAACTCAACTTCCGCAATCCCAAAATATCAAAATTGTAATCATTACCTTCTATATCCTCCTCCTTGACTAGATATTTATCTAACTCAGATCTAGAAACCCTTCAAGTCCACTATTCAATACCCTTTTCCTACTTAAATCTGCTTCAATTCCTCCCAATTTCACACCATCCATAACATCATCATTGCCAATAATAAAATTCACACTTTAATCATTGGAGGAGGGTGAGACCAACCCCTTGTAATAGTTAAACATCTCATATATTGCCTCCTTGATCTTCTTCGACATAATTTCACCTCTATCTTTCCCATGCATACAAAGCAATATCAAGGTGCTCAAATTTGTGTATAGGATCCAACACAAAAGCAATGTAAAATAACATGTTCATGTTTGCATTGCTACTTACATTGCTTTCATACCAATACTTTACAACTTTAACTTTCATCCTATCAACAAATTGTTGTACCTCAATTTCTCTATATTTTCCCAAGTCACTTATTGTTATGGAATAATCCAAGTACCACATCGGTAATACAAGGGAAGAGACCCTTATATACAAGTGTTCACCTAGCCCAATTAGTACGAGGCCTTTTGGGGAGGACACCCAAGAGTAAAACCATGCGGGCTTGGCCCAAAGCGGACAATATCATACTAATTGAGCTCCCCAGTTATGACAAGTGGTATCAGAGCCTGGTTCGACAGATACAGGGCGGTGGACGTCAGTTTGGTGGGACCCTCATTCGGTGACATTGAGATTTGAGATCTGCGTTTGTCTGGCGGGTCAAAGGTGATTCGCGTCTATTTGGTGGATCCAAGAGAGATCCACGTTTGGGCTTTGGCGGATCAAGGGAGGTCCGCGTCTGGAAAAATCCTTGTACCGAGAAGCCCATCGTACAAGGTGTCTGGCAGATCAAGATAATCGCTAAGGTGAGGACACGAAGTTCGTGGTCCTTGTCTTGAGGGGAGGATTGTTATGGAATAATCCAAGTACCGCATCGGTAATACAAGGGACGGGATTCTTGTATATATGTGTCCACCTAGCCCAATTAGTACGAGGCCTTTTGGGGAGGACACCCAAGAGTAAAACCGTGCGGGGTTGGCCCAAAGCGGACAACATCGTACTAATTGAACTCCCCAGTTATGACACTTATCATATCATAAATATTGCAAAGCTCCTCAAAGAAAAAAATGTACAGTGACATAAGAAATTCTCGAAACACAAATAGTCAAGGTATAGAAGAACTTCAAATGCTCCATCAGCCTCCTCACATTTGCCCCATCAATATCCTTAGGGCTTCCAAGTGGTTCATCTTGATATGTTAGGAGATCTAGGCACTTGCCGAAGTTATCCACAGTTGATTCTAGAACTCTAAATGCACCTTCTTATCTTTCAAGAATTCCAACATGAGATAAGTTGAATTCCATCGAGTTGACACATCTAACGAGACCAACTTCTTTGACTCTATTGCTCCATACACAATGCATTTCTTGAATGTTGCATATCTACCAATAGAAGCTTTCACCCACTTCACTACTTCTCTCATCCTCTAAACTGACTTTCTAATATCTTTGAGCCCCAACCAGATTAATAATGTGAGCTAGTACTTGACATAAAAAAATATGACCCCCAAAGCCTAAGTATGTGCTTTATGTGGGTAATTGCAGTGGTATTGTCACTTGCATTATCCATGGTAAGCGATGTGATATTCTTAATGCTCCACTCCTCAATGCATACAACAAGTGTCTTCCCAATATCATACCCAATATGACTAGTGATTTGAACAAAAGCAATGACCTTCTTATATAGTTTTCAATCTTTGCCAATAAAATGAACAGTTATGCACATGAAATTCAGATTTGACAAAGAAGCCTAAGCATCAGTTGTAATTAAAATCCTCCCGTGACACTTTGTTGAAAAGTTGGCCTTCAACCTATCTTTGTTCTCAAGAACCAATCGAAAGCAATCCTCCCTGAAAGTTTTATGTTGTCCATATTAGCAGGCTTGTACAAGATAAATAATGTGTCTTCAACCCAGATGTCGCGTTACTAACAAAATGAGTAGCAATCACAACTTGACCATAATTGCAAGTTGCTTTATCCTTTCCCTCTTTATTTTTTAAACCCACAAAATGCTGCCAATATGATGATTTTTTTCCATTACCTTCCGATTTTTAGTTGTTGCGCTGGTAACCTCTGTCAATTCGCTATTATCTGCTCCATCTACTGGTGGGGGTTGAGTAGGAGGAGTAAGAGGAGTTGAAGCAGTAGTGCCAACAATAGAGGCATTAATAGTATTGCCTGGGATAGTAACTGTGGTCTGATATGTCCTATAAACAATGAAATAATAGAAGTGGCAAAAGATGAATGGTTTGGTTTGCAAAATACACACAAAGATGACAAAGATGGAAATATTATCCGTACCCATTTAGTCACAAAACCCTCCTGCCCACATTTTATTTGATTTTTATTATTTTAACATGAGTGAGGTATTGTGGTGCTTACATTGAACAAAGACGATTGAGGTGGTGTGCAGGAGTCCTTCGGTTGTTACCAAGAGCCCAAGTTGTGGTGAGATTGTGAGAAATAGAAGGGTGTGATGGAGATTAAGGGTTGAGAGACCTGGATCTATGTTGGCAGCAACGATTCCTTCATTTCTTGACACCGATTGATTGCAGGTAGTCTTTGATGTAGGTTGAGCGGCTGAGAGCTTGAGCTTGAGATGGGAAGGAAATTGGTGAAGAAAGTGACCTAGGTGTTTTTTTGTGTGTGGGATGAGACACGAAAGTAGTTATGGACTTGTGGCTTTGTTATTGTGGGCTGGCCGTTGGGTTAGGAAATGGAGGATTAATTTTCAATTTTCCAAAGAGTAATGGAAGAGCTTAGTGTGAGTTGTAAACTACTAAGGGAATGAGCCAGAAATTGGCTGGCCAAACAATGCTTCTAACGCACAGTTCCTTCATCCTCAAGATTTGTAGGGATTCGGAGACCGCCATCCATGATCTCATGTTCAATATACACAAGCAAGCATGTTCTCCTCTGCAATGCCAAACAGATCTACTCGGGATTTATCGCTCACTATTTGAACACAGACTCAGAGACCAGAACCACTCAAGAATGGGGATCACAGGAAGATGAGGAAGAGAGGAAGAAGCCGAAGAATACGACGATACCGATCAAATGTCACCGATGCAAGCAGCGATCTCCGATCAACAAACTCTAACAAATTTTCTCGCTCTTATGAATTCTACCAGTCAATTATTTTAGTATCGAATATTGCAATATTGAATACCAAAATTATGTTCTAGAATCAATAAAATAATATATATATATATATATATATATAACATGAATAAGAAAACGCTATTTAATAGTAAAATAGAAGCACGATCATCATCACGTATTACGGGACAATGTTGCCGTACTCAATCCTTGATCTTATTAATTAACCCACAGGATCATTTAGCAAGCATTAACCAACGAGTAGAGATGTTGTAGAGTTCCTTCAAAACCACACATGATTGGGTCTCGAGATCCAGATTAGTTTATTACATATTTGCGATACGCTTTCACATAGATCAACATTACAATTAAGCACATTTTCCCCATCATCGTTCTAAGAACTTACCACATCTTTGGGGGAAATCATTATTAGTTTTTGTTTTGGCAAATATTGAAACCATCGATTTAAACCTTTATTATTTCACCAAAAACTCATCGGCTTTGAGTTAAACTAATAATGATTATTTGTCCACCTAAAACTAATTACTGCTAAATCTGAGATCATAGAGCTTAACCCCAGCCAACGAAAAGATCCCGAAGTGCTTCTGATACTCATCCCCGCCCCTCTCGTTCTCATCAAACAGATCAAACATGTACACCTCCATCTCCTCCTTGGGCCGCTTCGGCGTCCCCACGCCGTTCACCGCCCGCCGCACCACGTTGTCGTTGTACGTGAGCGCGTTGTCCACACCCGCCGCCTCCCCGCACGCCGTCGGCCACCCGGTCTCCGCCACCACCACTCTAATCCCTTGGAACCCTTCCCTCTCCATCGCGTGAACGAACGCGTCGATGCTCGCGTCGAGCAGATTGTCGTACATCAGCCCGCTGTCCCCGAACTCGGCGTCGGCCTTGAAGAGCGCGTACTCGAGCGGGATCCTATTGGAGTGCGACACGTACACCTCGTAAGGGTAGAGATTGACCATGAGCGGGGAACCGGAGTCGCGGAGGAACTGGAGGAGAGGGATCATCGCGGGCTTGATGAGCGGGTCGAAGTGGGCCGAGGAAGGAGGGTAGAAGCCCGACATGACGGAGATGGGCTGAGGGGACGAGATCTTGATCCGGCCCGCCAGGCCCACGGACTGGAGGGCCCCGTGGAGGTTGGTGATGGCCGGGACGACGTAAGGGGTGTAGAAGGCGTCCCTCACGAAGGCTTCCGGCCCGACGGCGAGGTACCTGACCTGCGACGGCGGGATGTGGGAGAAGACGTTGGAGATGAGCCAGTCGACGGTGGAGTTGGCGGTGCCGGACGCGATGGACGGGAGGCTCTCGTTTGGGATGTCGATCATGAGGCTGATCCCGGTGCTGGCGAACGATCGGAGGGTGGCCGCGTCGGCGTCGAAGAGGCGGACGTTTTGGATTCCGTTGGCCTGGAGGAGGCCGACCACCGCGGTGGGCGGTGGCAGGTTGTTGCCTACCCGGCCGTAGCACACTCCGACGGGCGCGCCATCTGACTAATTGTTAATTTTTAAAAGTTACAAATGGGATTTGGCATTACAAATAATTTTAAATGCATGCATTTCAAATTAAGAAAATTTAACATAGTGTATACATTTGAAATACACATATTTAAAAATGCACTGAGACTTAAATTCGTGGACTAATTAATAAGTAAAAAAAAAAAAAACTAACCCGCAAAAGATTCCAAGTGAACGAAGATGATGGAGAGTAATGAAATTATGTGGGAGAGGAACTGAATATACATTTTTTTCGATTCTACTTCCGTAAGCGAAAGTTAATTTAAGACCAGCTGTTAATTTTTCAAGAGAATTGAGGCTATATAGAAAGGGATGGATTTGCTATGCTTAGGAGAGGGTGAAGAGTAGATTGGAAAAAAGTATATTGTTGCAGAGGGTATGATACACTTGTTTTCTAACTACATGGACTAAAGTTGGTTAATTAGTTTGGTGCCCCTTTTAGGCAATTAATGATGAAATATTTCTCCCCATTAATCAAGAAATTTCTAGGTACCATTTAGCAAATTCTACCGGGCCCCTTGGACGTGGTTGGATTAGAAAAGAAGAGTCCACACGATAAGAGTCCGCAGAGAAGCCCGTAAAGACTTAAACAAAAAGGGCTCAAATGTGGATGAACTGGCCCAATCTTTGGGCCCAAACTCAAATCCCTGATGGCGGAATTAGGGTTTTTAATATTCTTTCTCAGTTCTCCCAACTCCCATACCTCCATCCGCCGCCGGTCTGAGAGGGAAATTGTCGAGTAAGGAAAAGGGAAGGAGAAGCGATTAAGCGAAGAAGAAGAAGAAGAGTGAAAAATGCCTGCTGGGCACGGTCTTCGCTCCCGAACTCGGGATTCCTTCTCAAGACCCTTCAGGAAGAGGGGTTACATCCCATTGACTACTTACCTGAGGACCTTCAAGGTCGGCGACCATGTCGACGTCAAGGTGAACGGCGCCATCCACAAGGGCATGCCGCACAAGTTCTACCACGGCCGCACCGGTCGTGTCTGGAACGTCACAAAACGTGCCGTCGGCGTGGAAATGAACAAGCAGGTATTGCGATTGCTTATAAATGTTCCTGTAGATTGATGAGTACTAATAATTGGGTTGCTTGAAATCGATGGGATTTATGAGGGTTTTGATTCTGCTTTAGACCTGATGGGTTGTGGGTCTGTAAGACTGTACCTTGTTATTCACGATCCAGTCTTCATTTGCAACGGGGAATTGCAACGAGTGTTAGATGTTGGATATTCTAGCTACGTTCTGGAAAGGGCTAGCAAAGATGGAGCTTCGGCATATTAGCATGTCGAAGTCGATCCTTTCTTTAATCTTCATTCTTCTTATGGATCTTTGGATTCACTGCTGCATGGAGGTTTGAGGCTAAGAAAATGTATGATTATGGCCTTTGCGTAAGTCATGTTAGTTCATCTGATAGCACCATTGCTTGAATGGCAATTGGTTAGTCGCCTATCCACTGTACAGTATTCCGAAACCTTATGGGGAATCAATCTTCAGTAATTGTTGAAGAATTTGGGTGCAGTAGACAACAGTGTTGTCATTTGCTTGTTACTTTTATGCCTGTTTTTCGCCCATAATGGTGTCCATTTCAATGGAGAGGTCTGGCTTTGCATAATTGTGTTTGGGATATGGAAAAATGACTCGCAAGTCTCTCAATTTGTAGGTTGGGAATAGGATCATCAGGAAGAGGATCCACGTGAGGATAGAGCACGTGCTGCCATCCAGGTGCACCGAGGAGCTACGCCTGAGGAAGAAGAAGAACGACGAACTCAAGGCAGAGGCGAAGGCGAAGGGTGAAGTCATCAGCACAAAGAGGCAACCAGAGGGGCCGAAGCCTGGCTTCATGGTTGAAGGCGCCACCTTGGAAACTGTTACTCCCATTCCCTATGATGTCACCAACGATCTCAAGGGCGGTTACTAGGTGTGTTATTATCTCCTTTAAGGGTTTCAGTTTGTGGGTTACGACTGTGAGACTGCTGCATACACTCTGGGTTAAGCTCCACTGAATTTGGTTTCCCTAGCCACTTTCGCAATTTCATTGAGATGATGTTTCTTAGTGTGTCTGTATGCAAGTTAGATATGTCCTTTTTGACACCTGAACAGATATCTGAGTTAAGAAGTGTTTGTGTATGCAATTAGTAGCTGGGAAGTGGGAATGAATGGATGTGTTGTCGTGTTAAAGGCAGAGAATAAGCAAATTAGAGCTGGAAAGTGGAAGGAATATGTTTATGGGTTAACATTTGATGCCATTGATGAACTGGGGCAGTAGGTATCATAATATATGGATATGTGTCTGCCACTGCTGCGATGTCGAAAGTGGCCAAGTGGGGGATTTGGCTCTTTATTATGCACAAGCACAAACCCTAAAAAACGAACACTAAAGTGGATCTTGATTCTTCCTTTTCGTATGGGTATTGGTTTTTTCTTCTTCTTTGGTAGACTAAGTGCCACCTGCTGTCAAGGCTGATGTAAATGGCAGCGGCTGTCACCTGTTATAGATGCTTCATTCCATCACTCAAAGTCTCAAACAGATTTGAGCTTTCCAATTTGGAAACAATGCTTCATTCCTTCTCATTTGGATGATGCTGTAGATTTGAGGTGTGGAACAAGAAGTTCACTAGAATTAGGTTGTAGTGCGACTGTCTGTTTCATTTTCCACTGTCAAGAAAAGGGCATTATTCCCACTGGTTTCTGCTAAATCTATGGTCCACCATCTAATTCTTTTTCCTAATTGTTATTTGGTAGTGGCACTCGCACCAAGTATGGGGAGAAAATGAGGGAAAGAAGTAATTAACGCAAAACTCAAGTGGCCAATCTAATCTAATCCATCATTATGACCATGAGTACAGAATTTTTAAACAATGATCACTTCCTTATAGCATACTTGTACCTTGTACGGTTGTACCCACTGCCACTCCTCTCCAAAATGTTCATCTTTCCATTTTCCTTGATCACAGAAGGAACCGCTTGCTCAAAGATATGTTACTTCTGTCCAGGGCTACGGATGAGCCAAGTTGTGAGTGGCTTCGTGTTCGGTTCGAGGGAAGCTTGTTTGACACTCGACTCGTTTAGTAACGATTCGAGTTTGAACTAAGTCTTATCCGGCTTGCAAAACTTGTGAGTCAGCTCGATTCAATGACTTCTTGAATACAACTCGGGAGCTAGCTCATTTTGAGTTATGGGTTAGTTTAACGGTATGGCTAACAAGGCGCCTCAACTAGCAAGTTAGGAGCAAATTGATTACTAGCTTATCATTGACTTGCTATTCATAAGTTAGTTAGATTTTATATCTCGCCATATTTGATGTTTAAGAGTTCGAGCACGTGATATATCTCATTTATAATTTTAGAGAAATTATGTATCATAAATTGTTTAGATACTATTTACTATTCAATAATATTATGTGACCAAATTATAAATTATGAACTAAATGATATTATATATGAGATCGAGCCGATTTGGCTAGGTAATTGATGAGTCTAGCTCGAGTCCATCTCAAGTTAAACACAATCTAAAATTTTCGAAAATAATATAAGTTGAACTAAAGTTAGATCAAAATACGGTTAGACTCAACCCTTTTGTAGTCCTACTTCTGTCCAGCTCCTTCCTTTCGGTCGATTCTTGACTCTTGTGTAGGTTTAAAATTTTGCTCATTTCATACAATTCATAACATTCGACTGGGATTAAATCGTTCGGAAAACTCAAAATACGATCGTAATTAGTGACTAATTTCATCGGCGCCAAAATATATTATATAAAAAAGAATTCTTTTGCATGTATGGGGTAGAATGTGATGCAAAGCCAGACCCAGATCTGCATAATGGTGGACATAAAAAGAAGGATCAGCCCCAGATGGATTGGACATGACGGGAATCATTCTTTGAAAACGAAGCAAGGAATAAATTAAAAAGCTAGGTGACATAAACAGTAGTAGCAGTAGTATGAAAAACAATGCAGGCGCCTCTGCTGAAAGCCCTAATCCCCTCCCAACCATTCAACAGCAGCAGCAGCAGTGGAGCCAGATCTCTATGTTGGGTTTTAGCTTTATCTGCATCATATAAAAGAAAGCGCCAAAGATATTGGACGCTAATCCCAATGTTGAACTTGAACACACAACTAAAGTTGCTCCATAGTAGCCCAGCCCTGCATCTTGGACCGAAACACCATATCAGATGTTGAAAAAGCACCATTACCCACTCGCCCCCTCAAAATCCCTTTCAAGACAACACCTTTTGTGGTTATTGTTTGTGTTCCTCGATCTTCTTTTGTTTGTGCTTTTTATTTTGTCTTCTTGTTGTTGGTTGTTGTTGTTGTTGTCTTTCACACTGATGAATCAGGTACATCATCAGACCTCATGTCTAGCAGGGAGAGGCTCGTTCTTTCCTGAGTTGCTTTTGCAGCAGCTACTGAATCGATCAAACCAACAACTACTGGGAAAAGTAAAAGGCCAAATGCTTCATTTGTGTCTGTGGTAAATCGCCAGTCGCAGTCGTGATTCGTGTCTGGTTCGTGTATGCACCGGGCGGGCTAATGTATTTGATGTTAGTCATTGAAGGCATGTTTTAGATGGATGAGATGACATGGTCGGACGCATATAACAAAATCAGCTCACGCTCAACAGTGTCAAACCATTAAAACTGTGAGATAAGCAAGAATGGGTTTTCAATAATCTGCAAGGTTTGGAATCAGACTGATGTCAATGATTGGTCTAAAGAGTATCGTATCGAGCACCAAACAAGTGATGCTTATTTCCCTTCTTCTTCTTCCTTTTGAAGTATTACAGTATAGTTTAGTTGTGCAAGCAAGCAAAGCAAAGTCTCCAAAATCTTGCTTTCTCGTATTACCAAGCTGAAAGCAGAGAGAGATGGAATAGAAGTGCCCCATCTCGATGGTTAAAGAAAGAACCCATTACCCACTCATCATCCACAGAATATCTTTAGTTGTCTGCTTCTCTTTAATAAAGCCATCAAACTTCCCCCCTTTATTGAAAATTTAAAACATCCCCCACTCCAAATTTCAAAAAAAGAAAAGGGAAAAACATCCTCCTCCATGATTGTGCCAAAACCCCATTTATAGGCAACCTCTTTGTCTCTCTTCTCTTCTCCTTCACATTGCTTGCTTCACCACCTCACTCAAAGAACCTCTCCAGTACTTAAAACCAACCCACCAACCCCAAAAATCTCAAAGAAAAGAAACAAAAATGGCAACCCTTCCACAGCAGCCATATGCAGAGCAGCAGCAGCAACAGCAGTCGCCTGTCCTCGTGTACCCAGACACGGCCGCCGCGAGAGGCCCGCCAGCGGAATCCCACTCGAATAACGGGTCGTTCGGGTCGGTGTTCATCGTGCTGGCGGTGATCATCGTGGTGTCGGCGGTGGCGTGCTGCCTGGGGCGGGTGTGCAGCAAGAGCACGAAGCATGGTGGTGGCGGCGGCGGGAAAGAGCATAAACAGGGGAAGAAGCAGAACAAGGACAAGAAGAACAGCAGCAAGGGGAAGCCCCAGAATTCCAAGGTGGGCCAGAGCGATGACATCGAGTTTGGGTTCGACAAAGTTGGTGGTGGTGGTGGTGGGTTTCCTCCCATGGGCCGGCGGGAAGGGCCCAGTGGGCCTCATAATCATTTTAAGCAGCCTCAGCCTGCTGCTGCTGCGGACGGCAATCACAACGCCCCGTATTTCCCTTACGGGCCTCCTCCCCCGCCGCCGCCGGCGAATCATAATGTTCACCGCGGCGGTGTGAATGGGATGCTGATGATGAACGGCGGTGGGCACCAGCAGAAGAAGGGGCACGGCGGCGGCGGTGGCAACCATAACCCTCATTTCAAAGGTGATGGGCACTATCCCACCATGGAGTTTCATGACGGCGAGCCTCCTAGGCGTTAATTGATTTCGATTGGGGTTGGGGGGTGAAAAGTTGAAACCTTTAGTTTGAAGTGGCGGAATCAATGAAATGGTTCCTGATATCGATGGGATTACTACTAATATGGAAAATTGGGTTTTCATTGTTCTTGGTAGGGGTGTGCAATGGTCCGGTCCGTACCGGACCACACCGGACCAAACCGTTGTTAAGACCGGACCGAACCAGACCGAGTAAAATGCGGTCCGGTCCTTGGTCCTCATGAATTTTATAATTACTGAAGAAATGGTGGACCGAGCTCATATTTGGACCGGACCGAATCGGACCAAATGGACCAAATGCAAGAATGGTCCGGTCCTTGGTCCTAACATGTCTTTCACTAATGGACCGCGGTTCTCATGAGTTTGGTCCGGTCCGGACCGAACCGAACCGTTGCACACCCCTAGTTCTTGGTTGCGTCTTTCTTTATTAGCTTTTGATGTTCTTTTTCCCCCTTCTTTTTTCTGTTTGGGTATATCATTAAGCAGTCTTCCGTAGTAGTAGCTTGAAAAATGAAATGTATAATTACAAACGCAGAAATGGTTACTTAATGGCAAGGGTCTCGCCGTCTCGCCACCTCACTTGAACTTTTTATTTATTTAGGGATGACAAAAGTGAGGTTGCTAACTAGTTCAGCGGTTTAAGAGCGAGCGGCTCGTTGTTCGATCCGGGAAAAAAAATGTTCGGTTAGAGGAAAAATTTTGATTTATTTTTTTTAACGAGCAGAGTTTTAGCTGAGCCTTGTTTAACTCGTGAGACTTGTTGGCTTCGTGGCTCGTTGAGTTCAACTCGTGAACTGTCTCGTTTTGAGCTCATGAGATGTCTTCACATCGAGACAAGCAATTCCCAACTCGACTACGTGACTTACGAGAAAATCGTTCTCTATCTTATGAGTTGGTTTGCTAATATCTCATAGTTTTTTTTTAATTGTATATATCACTCAATAGGTTGTTTAAGACTTTGAGTACGTGAGTAAATATGTCTCATTTATAATCTAAAGATAAATTATGTATTATAAATTTCTTATATACTAATTATTATAAAATTACATGACATGGCCTAATTAAAATTTATGAGCTAATTAATGTGATACCAACGAAGTGTATAAACATGAGATCAGTTAATTACATGCATCATACATGACCTACGAATATTAGAGTATTTAATTTGTAAATGATCTTGGAGTTTAGTTTAAGGATCAAAATATTTGGAATACATGAGTTGAGTTCAACCTGAACTTATGATCTTAATGATGAGTCAATGTTTAATAAATGAACCGATTTGAGATTGACTCGACTCAACTCATTGATTAATGTAACCCAACCTAAACAAAACAAAATTCGACCTTGACTCAATTCATTAGCAGGCCTAATAAAAACCTATCCGATCTACTAAGCCTTACCAGCCCACTCAATTTGGAGGTGGGTTTTATCTGACCGGTCCCTCTATAAAGAGTTTCGGCCCAACCCGTACATGAGCCATACCATATTCATTGTCCTTCATCCGGCCATGTAACACCATTCTAAAAACTTTTCTACTCGTGGTCAAAGACTTGCTCTTTCCGCTTCTCTATATAATTTTATTACTAGTTAATGAGTCATCGATAAACCACCTGGATTTGACAATTTGTGCATTGGGTTATTTGATTTGTTTCTTTGCTAGATGTTTATGAATTATTATGGCAAGTTGGTTCATTAAGTACTAAGTAGGGTGATTAATTATACCTATGATACTATCACTAATAAGCCAAAAATGGGTATGTTCCATCAAATGTTAATCAATCTATACATGTGTGTCTGGATATACGAAGACTATGTGACACAAAACAATGCTCAAAGTGCTAGATTCACGAATCAATACAGTACACAAAATCTGGGGATATCCAACATAGTAATGCCAATCATAGGAGGGAAAAGAAGAAGGAAAACAACTTCTCTTAAATGGAAATCACAAGGATAACTATCAAGTAATGCTCTTATGCTATACTCTAAAAGCACTTCCTTGTGAGGAAGCAAATTGTATCCTTTAGGTGTGTAGAAATGGTCTTTCTTGATTACCAAGGATTAGCCCTAGCACGACTCTCCTTTAAGCAGCTGCTCAACTTGGAATGCAGTGCATCCTTTTCGTGATTGTTTGAGCCAAATTGGACGTAGATCATGATCATTAGTGAGGCTTGGTGTGGCTTCTTGAGCATACTTTTGTCTCATGGGGGCATGTGAATTGGGCCCGAATCCTCGAAATTGTTACACCTGCAGAGACAATTGTAGTTCATCCTTGGAACCTTTTAGTTTGACTCTGTGTGATTGGTCCTTGAATTAGATCATAATTAGGTCCTTGGATCATTCTTGGGGTGCATGAGATTGATTGATAATTCCACTAATTACACAACATTAAGTAGTTGATTACCTTTTCAATAATCATCATGAGGTGTAGGTTTATTCTGAGTACTTTTTTACAGTTATGGTGACGATGGTGAGGGACTGAGGACAATCGAGCGTACTGTTATTCGTTTAGTTTCTGAAAAGTCAGTCTGATAACCCCGATTTTGTGGTTTTCTTGGTACGCAAGCAGATTTCGCCCTGCCAATCTCGTTACAGTAAGAAAGAGAAAAGCAACAAACACCAGAAGTAAGTAGTACTCGCCGAGTCGCCGCCCCCACTGACTCCACAGTCTCCCTTCCGCCCTCTTTCTGATTTCCCTTTCGCTTCTTCCCCTCTGCTCTGTATCTGCATACCAGAGATATTCGCTGCTGCAACACCTTCTCTTTCTCTTCTTTCGTCCCCCATCGGAGGAGTGCCCATATCAGCAAACCCACAAGGGAGAGCAAAAAATGGCGGCAAGGTTGGACAGTGTGGTGGAGTTACTTCGGCCGCTCGTCTATTCCAGAGCTTGGGATTACTGTGTTGTTTGGAAGTTGACGAATGATCCTTCCAGGTAATTCTTAGTTCCACAATCCTTTTCTTCAATTAACACTTTTCGTACTCACCAAGTGTTTGATGTTTGTTCTGTGTGAAAAAAAAGGGTTGTGGAATGGATGGGCTGTTGCTGCAGCGGCGCGGAGATGGGTTCCGTCGATCCTGCTGATAGCGTCGTCAAGCAGGAGATTGGAGCAGAGGTAATGGGCACTCGTAATTTTTGGGGTCCGCTCTGTAGAGATGTTCACTTGAAGCATCGGATTAGCACAATGGCTTGTCAAGCTCTTGCTCGCTTGCCTTCTTTCATGCCTTTGTATTCTGGGTAGGTGATATTCTGAAACTTGGTACTCGTGGAAAATATTGTTGTTCGGCACATAAGCGTGCTGGTGAGTGATTTTGTTTATTGGGACTGGTCCAGGATTCATGGAGAGGTTGCCATTTCAAGTCGATCA
Source organism: Linum tenue (assembly GCA_946122785.1). Classification (NCBI taxonomy): domain Eukaryota; kingdom Viridiplantae; phylum Streptophyta; class Magnoliopsida; order Malpighiales; family Linaceae; genus Linum; species Linum tenue. The sequence goes on from CAMGYJ010000002.1 coordinate 65,951,141, forward strand.
AGGTGGCTTCACCACGCCGGCAATGTCGCTGATTCTGAGTGTCATTCTGTGAGCGTTGGTTCCTTTCTCAATTTTGTTTTACTTGTTCCAATTGAATATGCAGTTGAAATGCTAAAAAGATCCCAAATGTGGCAGGAATCATCTGGGACTCAAGTTTTGATCCCGGTGCTCGGCGGGCTGGTTGAGCTTTTTGCAGCCAAGCATGTAAGGATGATATCTGAATTCTCATGCTCACTTCTCGGTTACTCTCATGACTAATACAACTGAGCAATCTATCCTCTAGTCATTGATGCGCTCCTCTGTCCATCTTAATCAGGTGCCTGAAGATAAGAAGATTGTTGACTTGATTATGACTCACTGTAACATGCTTCTTCTTGAGACTCTCAAGGAGGATGATCTCAACCCCTTGCTCCAAAACGAGTTCCACGATCTGTTGTCTCCCTTCCACATGTTCAGTCTCATTCCCGAGATACAGCTTCTTCCTCCCACATTGCCGCTGCAGCTATCCACTGCCAGTAACGGCTTTGAAGGATCATCAAGCACTTGCAGGCCTTCAAATGGTTATCCATTGTTGGATCTGTGTTATAGTCCATTTTCTGTACAAAATGCAGGATCAGGTAGCTCAACGGAATCCAAGTACCAGGAGAGCTTCCTGAAGAAACAAGCCCCCTCTCCAAGGGTGGTTTCACAGGGTAAGCAGAAATTGGACAGAAACACGAACAAATCCAAGAATCTTACGTCGGAGAGGAACAGGAGGAACAGGATCCAAGAACGGATGCTCTCCCTACGTGCCTTGGTCCCCAAGATTACAAAGGTTGTGAAGACTACTACCTCTTCCCAATTTTCATGTGCTTTCTCTTCTATATCATGACATGAGTGATTTTTTTGGGGTAATGCTGCACATCTTCAGATGGACAAAGTTTCAATAATTGGAGATGCAATCGAGTACATTATTGAGTTGCAGAACGAGAAACAGAGACTCCTAGAGGAGCTTCAACAGATTGAAAATGAGCAAGGCAAGGAGGTCGACGTGAAACAGGAATTAGGTGATGACGACCTACCCGTTGCTGCTAAAACTAGAAGGATTGAGGTAATGGAAAACGAAACTAATCATTAAAAACAAAGCAAGACTTTTATATTGTGGAGTGGCATGTGAAATGAGGCTCGTTGTTTTAATTCGCCAGGCTCAACTAGACGTGACCCGCATTAACAAAAACGAGTACTTGATCAAGCTCTTGTACCACCAGAAGAATGGCGGATTCGTGAAGCTGATGGAGACTTTGAGCTCTCTAGGTCTTCAAGTTGTAGATGCCAACATTACCAACTTTGATGGCCAAGCTCTAAACATTCTCCGGGTTGAGGTACCACTCAGACTTTTGTGTTCTGTCGGAAGTTAACTAGAACAGGATCTAATCGGTCATTTTGTCTCTGTCAGGGAAACAAGGAAATCCCAGAGATGAAACTGAAAGACACGTTGGTGAAGCTAGTATGAGAAGTACGTATTTCAGGAAGCACATGGAAGAAATAGAAGAAGCGAGGAAGGTCCTTCTTTCCCCCCTCCTTATATATGCAGCTTTTGGCCTCTTCGCTGGCGAACTTAAGTGACGCCTGACAATGATTGCGGAGAAAAAAAAAATCTTATCGATGACGTGGGTTACAAGTACTGACATTGAGTTCCTTTTGTTTACCTGAACTTCAGTTTCTTGAAATACTAAGTACGATGTAAATTTAAAGGGTTTCTTCTTTACATAGCAGAGCGTACAATGAGGAAGAAGAAGCAAACACCGTTAACCATATAGTAGAGGTGTTCAGGTTAATCCGAGGTTTGATATCGATCCACTAGCAAATAGTTTAACATGCAGCGGTGGGTTGGTGATATATGTGGGTGGATTGGGTGACCCGCACGATATTTTCACAAAATCAAATGACTCGTGCCTAATTACACCTATCCCGATCAAAGGCGAAGTGCAACATCTAACCAAGTGTAGTATAGAGCAACTATTTCGTAATATAAACTCCCGTGGTTTATCTATCCTTACTTCAATGAACTACACGTTATCTAGCGATCTGATTATTGTTTTAACTACTACTCTAAACAAGCATGCAAGTAAATTGAGATAGAATTCAATTGAGGAAACTTCAATCGGATGTGTTTCCTCTCAGTACATGCCGAATTAACGTTGTGACACCCTAGCATAATTCACACTTGGCATATACCATGGGGAGCTCTAATTTAGATAAGACTCCATATGCGAGTTATTCTACCCGGCTCAATTGCGCTACCCGGAGAGGCCTACCAAATAACCGACCTAGACAATTGAGGCAATCAAAACTACTCCCACAATTTGGTAAAAACCCGATACAACACAAGGAATCTAATCACACTTATTCATAGACTCCAAGTATTGAATTGACAATGCTCTAAATCAACAATAAGGAGATATTCTCTCACCTAGATCAGTTAGCCCCAAATAGAGGGAAGTTATCAATTTCGATGAATAATACTCAAATCAATATATAATCAAGATGCAAATCAAGGAATAGGGTTCACAAACAATCAATTACAACATAATAGAGTAGAGTTCTACAATACCCGAGTGAATTGGAGGACTAATCTATGGTTATATTGACAAAAACAACCAAAGTGGAAAAGACAATCATCATGATGAGAAGATCTTGCTCCTTGGCTGCTTGTTGTGTTCTTGAAGATGGAATCAATCCTCCTATGGTGGTGGGTGGCTCTAATTGTCCTCCAACCCTCCTTGCTGGTTACTTTCTTTCTCTAGGATAAAAGAACACCTCCAATTTCTCTTTAAAAAAGCCAACCCCCTTAAAATATGATTTTTCCTCTATTTTACAGTCCGTAGTGAAGAGTTCACGGTTGACTATCACGCCCATGAACTTCGCAACAAAACCGTGATGCAAACTGAAAGCGCACTTCACGGTCTGGTCAAAATCTTCACGCCTTGAGACCGCGAAGTCTGCAACTAGCCGTGAGTCGTCCTGATCTTCCAGGGATCCTGCGACGTTCAAAGTTTTGGTGTACTCTTCACGCCCTGAGATCATGAAGAAATTCCCTGAACCAGCATCTTTGACTGTTTTCACCATTTGGTCCCGTTTTGTCTCATTTCCATCCGACTTTCGACCCATTTGCCAATTTCACCTGTTAGAGCCTAAACACACTCAAAAATAACAAAACCTAGTGTAAAATGGCTCCAAGGACGATGGTACACAAGTCAAACGACAAAAGGAAAGGGGTACAAATTGGCTCGAATCACATACTACACACACCATCAACTTATGAAGATAGAGATAATAATAGGAATAATACCACTACAACACCCGAACTATAAAAAATGTCACTTATTCCTATTTATTCAATATGACAATCACAACACACATATGAGATATTTGAGACATTTGTATCCTCTCGCTTTTGTTGACCGTTAGAGATAATGGTTGATTTGAGGTGGTCAAAAGGATACTAAATTTTGATGACGTGACAGTCAGGTAGAGCCTATGTCATTGACATATATGATTATTTTTTAATATATAATTACATTAATTTTAAAATAACAAAAAAAAGATATTGGCTCGCTCACTTGCGCTTTGCGATCGAAGGTAACACTATAACTGCGTTGTATGAAATATTTAACAAAATATAACTCATAAGGCAATTGCAAAAGGAGCAAGAAAAATCACAAAAATGTTGTGAGAGGACTCCAGAGCAATTTTCACTCTCTGACCAATGAGTCTATGGATCAAAGGAGGACGATCTACACACTATTGATGAAGAAGTATTTGTTTGATTTGGAGCGTGACAACTATTAATTAGAGAAATTGCCGATGGATTATGCGTCTATTTTAGTCCAATAAACAAAAAGATAAACTTAGAAGTCAACTTGGATTGTCAACTTAGAAGTTACCTTGGATTGTCATATTGAATAAAATAGGACACAAGTGACATTTTTTTATAGTTCGGGTGTTGTAGAGGTATTAGCCCTAAATAAATTTCTGGACTATAATTATTGGTTACTACATTGTGTAATATCTAGTAGATATTGGGATGGAAATTATAACTATTAACTGTATGAAAGTCACAAAATGCGTCAACTTTCTCTACACAGTTGGTTGATTGATTAGTACTTTTTTTATGCAAATACTACTCTAATCCATAAGAGACAAATTGAGAAGTGTCTTTATTGATACAATATTACTAATTTGTGAGTAAGTTATTATAGATGTTAATCAACTTTCTTACCTGCTAGTTGGAGAATATTATTTTTGTGGGTTAACCCACAACCCAACCACACATATCGCCACCCAACCAAGCCAACCCGAAAAAGGATGTAAGTGAATAATGTGTCAAAATTATGCGTACTTACTAGTAAGTAGGTGGGTCAATTTGAGATCAAATCACACTCATCCACCCATTGCCCACCCCTACCATATAATAAAATATAGGGTTGAGTGCTTGGATTTAATAAGACATGACCACTGTATTTTGTTCCCTTGGGTTTTTAGTTTTGACTTCACAATCATCCTATAATAGATAGGTAGATGATCACGAGAAAATTGCATTGTGCCGAAAAATTACATTTCCACAAGATTTTCACTGAGTTACACCCTCACTTCCTTTATCTATACATCATGAAACTCGAGATTTCATGGAGATCAAAAGAGTTGGAGGGGAGGGAAGGAAGGAAGGAGGGAGGGAGGGAATGGAGTAAAGAACATTGATGTTTGGGGGAGAGCATATGTAGTTTATGGGTGTGAAATTTTCAAGCACTTGATTAACATTTTATCCTTTTCCGTTTCTTTCTTTCTTGTTACTAGAATGAATGATAATTGGGGGGGGGGGGGTATCTTCTTCTACCAATTTCTTGATGAGGGCCTATTAATGGCTCGAGTTTCCAACTCCCCGCTGCTTGAGTAATCCCCAGTGGAATTGGCTATTGGTACTCCGTGAGACATCTCTCTTGTGGTGAAATCTCCGGTACTGTAGCCGAACTCCCCGCTGTCATCTGAACCTAGTGCCATCCTCCTGAACTTCATTATCTCTTCGTTGTACTGGCCAGAGTTGTACATTGTGCTTTGTCCATACTTCATCCCGTTGGTGAGGTCTCCTGTTTCATCGCTGTCTAATGCTCTCACTACCTGCATCATTCTTGGCCTCTTGGGAGCAGAGTGGCGGATACAAGCAGCCGCCGTCTCGATCATCCTCATCATTTCTGCTTCCACATATCGCTTCTCTAGTCGAGGATCGACTAGCTCACCAAGATCTCCCGTTTCCATGGCATGCATAAGGTGAGGACGAGCCTGTCCCAACATATAAAAAATGGCCGATGAATACATCATTATGCACTGAGAGATAGAAGAAAAGAAAAGGAAGAAATAAAAAACAATCATCAAGGCTTTCAATTACCCATTCAACCAGGCTTTCATCCCCAAGGGGACGACTTGAATCTACAGGCTTCCGCCCAGTTATAAGCTCTAGAAGAACAACCCCAAACGAGTACACATCGGATCTATCAGTTAGCTTCCCACTTTGAGCATACTCTGGAGCCAGGTACCTTCAAAGAAACACCACTAACTGTTGTTAGTTCATCACTTTTCATTAATTAGAACATTATGAAGCATAGTTAAGAGAGTATATAAGTAGTTTCCGAGATTAACCAAAACTCACCCAAATGTTCCCATCACACGAGTTGAAACATGTGTTTGAGTAGTATCATTTAGTCTGGCAAGACCAAAATCTGCAACCTGAATTTTTTTTTAAACTTTTATTGGAAAGCAATTAGCTAGGAATGGAAGTAGCTATTAAATAGGAACTTTAATAAAGAAAGGAAAGGGAGGGGGATTGCAAGATTTAACTTGCCTGTGCCTCAAAATCACTACCCAATAAAATGTTTGCTGATTTGATGTCTCTATGAATGATTTTTGGGTTGCCTGCACAAAGAAAGGAAGAAAAAAAGTTAATGTGTCTTCATGAACAGTAAATAATAAATCGAGTATTTGAGTGTACGTACAATCTTCATGCAAGTAAGCCAATCCCTTAGCTGCCCCTATGGCAATTTTCAGTCTTTGAGACCAATCCAACCCTGGCCCTTTTGCTGTTGCCAACAACAGCAAAACATCACAAACTCTCAGTCACAACCCAAAAAGATTCGTATTATGGAAGCTTCCTATCTAGTTACCATAGATAAATGAAGACCGACGAGTTAATAAACATTGATATATTACCATGCAAGTGATACTCAAGGGTGTTATTGGGAAGGAACTCGTAAATGAGTAGCCTTTGAGCATCTGACATGCTGTAACCAACCAAAGATACGAGGTGGCGATGGTGGACGCGACTAATTATCTCGACCTCGGCCTTGAACTCTCGATCTCCCTGTCCACTCCCTGCCTTGAGCTGCTTCACGGCCACCATTTTCCCATCGGGTTGCCACCCTTTGAACACGCATCCAAATCCGCCTTCCCCTATAATGTTCTCACGAGAAAATCCACGCGTCATTTCCATCACCTCTTCGTAGCTGAAGAAGGACTTCCCCCCTCCGATGAGCCCTGAATCCGGGCCAGAGCTCATGCCTCTCTGGCTTCCTCCGCTAAACGCCCCTGAATTTTGTTGTGACGCATACGAGTGGTTCTGACTAGAGTAACCCATTGAATGCGGACCACCTGCTTGTCCGTAATAGTATGGGTCTGCCGGAGCACGCAATTGCTTGGGTTAGAACATACTAATAATCAATCATCGGTTATTACAAAAAAAAATCATTTAATTACTAATTGTTACCCGATTGTTGCATTGCAGAGAAATTATTGGGAGGAGTCATGTAAGGAGGAGCATAAGGAGGGTCATGGCGTCTTTTTTTCTTCCTAGTAGCGATGATGACTGCGATAAGTGCGATGAGTATGACGCTGACCACCACTGTGCTTGCTACAATTATAGCCGTGGTAGCCGAATTCCCGTTCCCATTACCTGAGTTTCCAGAATTTCCTGTTGCTTTTGAATTCGAAGCCGAATCAATCGAACCATCTTGGGATGCCGAAGAGGCACTACTAGGCACGTTTCCGCGAGTAGGGCTGGTTTCAGATCCACCCTGACCTGGTGGGGACCCAATTGCCGGGGGAGGATTGAACCCTCCTGAACTTAGCGGCACAGAAGGTGTCCCTGACGGTGTTGGGGTAGCTGTTTGCGTCCTTGGGGCAGGAGGAGAACCATCGCCGGAAGGTGTTTGGGGATTATTGGGTTTTCCTGTCGATGGTTGGGGTGGTGATTTCCCACCACTTTGTGGAGATGGCTGACCCGTGGACGAGGGAGGAGATTGGTTTCCTGAGTTAGAAGGAGGCGGGGGAGGAGAAGGGGTAGGAGAATTGGACCCGGAATTTTGCGACGCGGGAGGTGATTTTGTGGTCGATGGAGTTTTCGACGATGACGATGAGGGTGGTGGAGGTGGTGGCGTTCCTGAGTCATCAGGAGCGTCCGCAGATCCTTGATTATTGCTAGAATTTGACCCCGATGGCGGCGGTGGTGACGGTGAACCATTGCTAGTTTCATTATTTGTTTTGTTATTAGCGGGAGGAGAGGCTTTGGAACCTGAATCAGATCCTCCATCGCCTGAAGACGGAGACGTGGAGCCATCATCGGGTGGAGGAGGGGAAACGACTGTTGTAGTAGTATCTGAACTTTCCGTGGAATTATCATCCGCCTTGGAAACAACTGAGAAATTTTGTTCGAGACTCGGCAACTCCGCCGAGTTTGACATTTTATTTCCCCTCCGATTCCTTGTTGTATTCTTCCAATATTGCTCTTCCTCCGTCGTGTTCTCTTTTCCTCTGTTATATTTTCAGGAGAAAATTATCAAACAAGTAGAGTGCAAGAATTTCTCAATTCTCATTCACCAAGTTCATCATCCCTATACCAAATAGAGAATGGGCAATCAGAAACTTTACAACCCAAAACAGAAGGGATGATAGAAAATAGGAGGAAGAAAGAGATTTGTTCGTGGGTTTTCTGTTGATGGCGGTGATGGAATTTGTTTATGTTGTTTGATTCCCTCCCCCAAACCCTCTCTATTTCTTTCTACTACCTTTTTTCTTTGTTTTTTTTTGGATTTGTTCCTTCCAAGGTTCCCCCTTCCCTTCCCTTCCACAACTATGGTTTGGGCGATTTCAAGATTTCCTAAATGCCGGCTCTTCTTCTTCTTCCTCCAATTCTCTATGAAATTTTCTATTACAGTCTCCCACCCTGGTTTCTCGGGTTACCGCGCAAATTTAAAATGGTTTAAGCTAATTGGCTGCTCTCATGGGTTTTGTTGTAGTTTGGGTCCAATTATTTGTCACCTTACACCAATTTGTTCATGTATTTGCGGCGTTATTAGAACCGGTAACTTGATTACTAAACTTGTCAATCAATTGAAATAGTGAAAGTATTTATCTGCTTGGACGATTAACAGTATACCGAATAGTTGTTAGTGAATAGAAGTCAAATGAATGATATAAGTTTGGTCTAAATGGCTTGATATTCAATATTTGTAACTTAAAAATAATTAACAAAATAAAAAACCTGGCGGTAAAAATGTGACTAGGTTTATTTTACATGTATGAACAATTATGTAAATTATATTCCAATTGTTCTATAATGATAAATTTTGGATCATGAACCACTACCTTTTTTGATTCGATATTCGACATATTTTTTTAATACTGAAGTTTTTGTTTGCACTCCTCAAACCATGAAGAATCTTTATATGATAAACAAATAAATTTCATATTTGACAGTCGCTCAAATCACAAAAACAGAAATAATAGCAATATAAATCAAATATGCAGATTGTCATTAGAAGCAAAAAAAAAAAAGAACAAAACAAAATAGCATATTGAAGTAGAGGTGGAGGACTAAGGCGGGGAGTCTCAGTGAAGAAGTTTGTTGTCGTGAACGACAAGACAAAACAAAATAAGAACAACACAACGATCCGAAAAATAGGAAATGATAGCAGGAGTCATAAGACGGCGGCCCAAACGGAAGGAAACAATTCAGGAAAAAATAATGAAAATAGAAAAAATAATGCACCAACCTTCTTCTTGCTTCCTCTGGTGGAGTTAGGGGTGGGCAACGGGAAACGAGTATTTGGGAATACCCATACCCGTCCCGTTTTTTAAGGGTTACAGTACCCATATTACCCGTAATATTATAAACGGATGGGACTTGGGATTGTACATTTCTAATATGGGTACCCGCGGGTTACCCGCGAATACCCGTTTGGGTAATATGGGTACCCGTTATACCCATTCAATACAAAGGCAGCCCAACCCAATTCAGAACCTATTGGCTCAGCCCTCACCCTCACCCTTGCAATTTCAATTCCATTTGCCATTTGGGCCCAGGGCCCCTATCCTTTCAGTGAGACTCAACTTCTCAGCTATAGATTTTAGCTTCCCATGAACCTAAAAATTTGGACACTTTCTGCATTCAGCAACACAAGAAAAGTAGCAGCATGCCTCCCATTTGGTTGTGTTGAATGAAACTTCTTATTTGATAATTTGGTGCTTGGAATGATTTATTTCTATGTGTTGTGATTGTTCATGAATGTGTTATTTACAAACCGAGTATTTGTGATTGGGATGTATTTTGTGTCTTGTGATTGTTAAACAAATACAAGTTAAGTTTAAACTTTTGTTAAAATTTTAGTGGTTTAAACTTTGGGTATTTATGGGTAGTATGGGTACCCGTTATCCGTCCCGTACGGGAAATGGGTACCCGTTTCCCATATGTGTTTGGGATATGTGATAGACCGTTATTTACACATGTTTTTACCCCCGTTCTTACACCGTTTGAGGTGTTGATTCTCGTGTTTTAGGCCGATTTCACGCTAGGTTGTGCTTGTTTGTGATATTTCAGGTCCTAGTACGTGAATGGAGGCTTGGGAGCGAGTCTGGGGTCGATTGGACGAAGATCAGACGAATGGCGAGGTTTCAAGGAAGCCGCACGGGCAGACCGGGGCATCACACGGCCGTGCAAGTGAGCAAGGTGGCCGTGTGATTTCCACCGAGAGCAAACACGGGCACAAGTAGCTTTCACACGGCCGTGCCAGTGAGCAAAGTGGCCGTGTGATTTTTGCCGAGGCCACACACGGGCAACCCATGAAATCCACACGGCCATGCAACCCTGGCCGTGTGAGATGGCTGAAGACCGAACTAATCCATACGCTGCGTTTCGACTGCACGGGCAAAGTGGTGAGCCACACGGCCGTGTGGCCTGCCCGTGTGAGTCGGGAAATTCTGGTTTTTGAGCCAATTTCGAGCCAAAAGTGGGAGAATCGGATTTTCAGAGAAAAAACAGATCCCTAGAGAGAGAAAGTACGAAGAACACATCCTAGAAGCTATCTTGGAGCTGGGTTTCATCGAATCAAGCTTGGAGATCGTCATAGGAGTGGAAATCATCATCCCGGAGCAGATTTTCCTCATCATTATGAGTATGACTACTCCGATTACTGTTTTCTCTTCTCTCTCTATGGAGTAGAACCCTTCTCTCACTTGGGTATGAAGAACCCTAGTTCCTTGTGTTAGGGATTTGATTGTAATGACTTGGGATGATTATACTGTTTGATTTTAATCGAATGATGCATGTTTATTGAATTGATTGGAGTCTGATCAGCTTTTCTCGATTTCTGCTGCAACCTGAGATAGATAGAATCTGATTAGGTTGTTAGAGCCTCTTCATTCGATAGTAGGAGATTGGCTATACGAGAGTTAGCCAGTTTACTGCTTTGTACTGGAATTCAATTCCAGTAGTGGAGTTCTGTGTTCATAGCCTCAGCTTTCTATCCCGGTGAAGACTAGTCGTCTGCCGGGTAGTTAGACTGAGAGGGCTTGGTCAGTTTAAGAGATTCCAAGCTACTGTCGGAACTTCCGCAGTCTAATCAACAGTGAATCAACCCAGGGTAATTACAATTGGACCTAATCAAGGGGCTAGGGGGACTCAATCCCGAGTGACTTTTTCCTGACTTTGAAAACCGAACAATTTACTGCTTTCTTACTGCTTTTGCTTTAAACAACAATCACTCGAATTAGTTTGCTAGATAATAGATAATCACGGAGTAAGCAGTAGATCTAGACCCCGGGTTGATAATTGAACTTGCCTGTTACTGCATTCCCGGACTGCGATTACACTTGGTCGCAGTTTGGTGTTGTGTTTTGGCGTGTCAATATGGGATGGACTTTGGTCTCCAAACGGGATTGGGTACCCGTTTAAAACGGGACGGGTATCCCGTCCGGTTCCGTTGCCCACCCCTAGGTGGAGTAAGAGCTGCGGAGGAGGAGTCAGCTAGAAGGAGCATGGAGAAATGAGAATTGTAGTGGTAGTGACTGAGTACTTAGTATTGAGCCTACAATAAATAGATATTTCTCCACTCCTACAATGAAAGGAGACCACGTGATTTATGGAGAACGAAATATGTTTATCATTTATTTCATTAATGTTCAATTTCCAGATCTCCTGCCTATTCATATATGTTTCCTGCAGATTATTAACACAACATATATTTCAAATACGGGGGAGTGAGAGACGGAACAATTAAATTGTATTTATACATTCTTATGTTTCATGCAATTATTAACATGAATTATTAACACACAACATATACTCCAAATAATGGGGAGTGGGGGGGGGGGAGGAACAATGAAATTACATTTATACTTATTTAGCTCTCTCACTTTTAGCGTGGATTCTCTTTTTGTCGTTCTTGATGTCAGATTGCTTGGCGTTCTTCTCCACGAACCTCCCAACAATCAACTATGTGTAGGCGTTGAGAAGTGCTTTGTCCGTAATGGGAGTGCGATACTTGATTCGGAACAAGTGAGCAACGAGAAGAACTTTATTGAGATTCTCCTTAACGATCCTCCAACAAGTGAGCAATGAGCATACCCATGTTGCCGATTAGGCTCTTACTGGTTTGTTTCATTTTGTATACTCTTCTTGACCTTGAGAGTTTAACCCCACAACTAATAGCTTCATCTTTCTTTGTTCAACTATCCTAGTTCCATCCAGCAAAGAAAATCTTAACAACTCGCTGTCCACTGTAGATTATTATCTGCTAACTCAGTTTTGACATCTGATTTAGACATGAAGGGAATGATGATGAGTTTTCAAGTTGGTTTTTCTTTTTATCATTCGGCGATTAGTTTGAATGTTTTGCTTGCAGGAACGTCGCTTTTCAGCGTTGGAAAGTGAACTGGCAGAGATGGGAGGTCATGCAAAGGAAGCAGCTTATTGGAGCAGGAAATTAGCAATTGCCCTATTTGGCCTGACCTTTGGAGCAGTTATCGCGTCCATTCGGGACTAAACTGTCTCCCACCTCTACTGGGCACGACGACACGATGATGAATGAAAGGGAAGCAATTTAATCTTTTAATAACCAGATTTTATCCTCATGGATTCTATTGTTACTCCCTTACTTGGTGACGTGTTTGGATGATCTTAACTCTGTAATGATGTTGATTATGAGTTTCGGTACTATAAGATAATCTTTGACAACTAATTATCTTTCAATTTTCATGGGTATGTTTCTGTCTGAATGTTTTTTTTTTTTGTAAACTGTCTGAATGTTTTGCATGTTCTGAATGAGACGTATATAATTATTAGTTAGGCTTTGTCATGTTTCTGATGGTCTGAGATTTAATGTTTCTAAGATAAAGTGGATGAAAAATCGACATTGACAACTCCTCCGACAAAGAATTGGATAGTACAGTAAATGACTTGAATTATAGCTGAAACTGACCGACACCCAAAGCAATTTCATAGAAGGCCTTACAAGCCATCCATTTCTGCACCAAAGTGCCTTCAGTTCCAACATATTTAAATCAACCATAAACATTGAAATGAAATGCAGCAGTCTATCGGTAGGCTTTTACACTAACACTCTTCTAACCATCTAACTCATCCTAAGACCAGTATCATGGCTGACTCTATAGTGAAGTTACAATCACTAAGCATTCTAACCTCTAGCACTACCATTATTTTCCCAGTCAACTCCTACATTGTCATATTCTTCTTCCCAAAACCCAGCGGCAGCCTTCTCTCTATACTTAACTAACCACCCCATGGTGTCTACAGAAAAATTCCCACATGATGCTTCTCCAACTTCTACACAGCTTCTTCTAGACTTTCATGTCATCCTTCACCTGGTCAATAATCCCATGTATCACAAAAATAACGTGCAAAACTCTATGTTCATAACAACATCGAAAAAACAAATGATCCCTAATTTCGTTAACCATCACACACAAATAACACACTTGAAAGGAAATAGAGAGCTTAATCACATATCTCCCTTTGTGCGATTATCAAACATCCATTTAGAGCTAAAATGCCATACAACCACATCTCCTAAATATAAAATGAGGTGCTCAAAACATCATATCTAAATTATGAACCAAGAAGAAGAAAACCGGAAAGATTCATGAAGCACACTTGTATAAGCAAAATAGGGACATCATATATTTAATCATGTCTAACTTGATGATGTGCTTTAGTGTTCCAATCAATAGCCATTAAGTAAGCTCATTGAATTCATGTGGTGAAACCGACCAATTACATCTTATTCAACCTTAAAATGAAACATGTCATTCAAATACAAATAGCAAATGCAAGGTGGATGACCAGCCAATTCTATTAATTTAAAAGGTAAGTCTTAATTACTCACTCGTTATTTTTAAATGATTTGGCCAGGAATGTAAAGAAGCTCAAAACTCCAAAATGAAGGTAATAGCGATCATACAGGTATATTGCATGACTAATGGATGGATAAACTGCTTCCCAGATCTAGGTGCCTGATTGGTCTTATTTGACTCATCGAGGTTAGGAGTTAGCAATTGGCCTTTTTGTGCGACTGTGTTTATTGGATTACTAGTCAGGTCAAGCTTTGGCTTATGGGACCTAATAAGAAGTGTATTGATTATTTGTGATATTATTAGTTGTAATTGATTGAAATTTATTATTTCATAAGGTAGTCAAAGTTGAGTAATGAGCGCATTTCTTGAGCTTCTTTTACATTGATGTTTAAGAACGGGTAGAGACTTATTTATCCAATTGTGTATAACTACATGGTCTAAACATTTTCATTTCTATTTAAATTATTTACACATTCTCTAATATTAATTTATCCTTAAGACACACTATTTGAGGGGGCATGGTTGACAACTCCTAATTTAGAGAACAAAACTACGAACTTGGAGGAATTCGAAAAACATCATGAATTAAGTGATGCGATTGAAAGACAACGAGCGATTGTTTTACCAAAGATAGGCATACATATAGTGGGTGGGAGTAAGGACAATAAATAGTTGATGATTATACAAGCTCTCTGTAGGGTTCAGATTAGCAGACATATTATCTACCAGCCACTAGTGATCAACTAACATTCTATTGAACTCGAGCTCTTTACATGTGGTGTGAACTTAAGCAGAATTAAGAGCTCATGACTAGATTAGAAGAGATGTATTCGATGAGGCTACTGAGGTGGCCACTTATCTATAGATTGTTTGGATTGGTTCAAGAATTTTTTGTATTAGAATCTTGAAATATTTTATACTATTATGCTATTGATGGAAGGGAACGAAGGTTTGACGGTTGATGGCTATAAAAGATTAGAAGATAATATGAAACAGCAAGACCATGGAGTGTAGTATGCCTATACTTTATTTTTTCTTTTATAAATAAAATATAAAATACAAAATAATTTTTTTTATAAATTTGATAATAAAATTTTCAAATGGGCTATTAAAGTTCTTTATTTTTCTCTTGAGCTGGATGTATATATATTGAATTGAAAAAAAATAAGAGGCGTAATAATTTGTCTAAAATTTGATAGTATATTTAATAATTTTTTAAAATAAAATAACATATTAATGTTTGAATATATTTTCAGAGACTCTCCCGTTCTAAGAGTCGACACCTTAAAATAATCGGGCCACATACCGATCAAAAGCTAGTATATAGTCATATATCTACACAATAAATAAAAGCTAAATGAGAAAATTTGAAGCTCCATTTTAAATTTCCTGCATCTAGAGTAAAAGTAGGAGGGGTGGATTCGTCTTCACAATCATTTATTATTTTCTTCTTTACGAAAAAAAAATATCAGTAATGAGATTTGAACCATTGTCTCTTTGAACAAAGATAAGAAACATAACCAATTACAATAAACACATTTGTGCGATCATTTTCAATTAAAAACATACATGAAGCTTAAATCTGAAAAACCATAGGACATTTTCACCACGGTTAGCAAGCGAAATGTCATTGATTCAAATATTGCATATCGAATTGCACTCTTGAATGTGTAGAAGCGATGTAGAATTCTTAACATAGACTTAATTGTTATAACTACCATAAAGTAACAATATTTTTAAACATAGAACTTTTTAGTGAATATGTGCACATGTATCTTTAAGAGAAGAGTAAATATGGAATAGTTGAGTGATGTTGGTTTGCCGAACGCGGATGGAAAAGACACTATTAATATAAACGGGCCCAAATAGTTCCCCGACCCACTAAATGCTCAATCATCGTCGTCTCTCCAAACTTCCCATCAGACTCAACAACCGGCTAACCTCCGCTACCTCTATTGTTACGCTAGAGAAATTTTTGGAGGGGTAAATATGAAAATATTGAGTGTTGTTGGTTTGCCCAATGCGGATGGAAAAGACGCTACTAATGTAAACGGGCCCAGATAGTGTCCGACCCAGTAAACGCTCAACCACCCGGTTACTTTCGCTACACCTAATATAATAGTGAAATGGGAAAGGTGCTTCCCCTATTACAAAATCCTTACATCCATAGCAAAAGTAGGAAGGGTAGATTCGTCTTCACAATCATTTATTATTTTCATATTTACAGGAAAAATACATAAGTGATGGGATTTGAATTGTGATCTCTTTGAGCAAATACAAGAAACATAACTAGTTATGCTAAACAAATTTGTTTAAACTTTTTAAATTAAAAATATACAGGAAGCTTAAATCTGAAAAATCATAGGAATTTTCCATCACGGTTAGCTAAGCCACTAACTCTCCCCTTAATATTTTTTTTGGCATTTGATACTTTTATTTTCATACTTTGATTATTTTAATTCGAGTATTATAATTAATTCTAATTCTATTTGTCTTATAAAAGGAGAATAATTTTAAAATCGCAAGTCTAGTGTCATTGGTGCAAATAATGCACATCGAATTGCAGTATTGAATGTGTAGAAGCGAGACAAAATTCTTGACATAGATAATATAACTACCATAAAGCAACAATATTTTGAACATAGAAGTTTTGAGTGAATATGAGACACATATGTCTTTAAGAGATGGGTAAATATGAAAAGGTTGAGTGATGTTGGTTTGTCGAATGCGGATTGAAAATGCGCAACTAATATAAACGGGTTTAAATGGTGTCTCGACCTACTAAACGCTCAACCATCACCGTCTCTCCCAACCTTCCCAACGGACTCGACAACCGCGTAACCTCATCAACATATATTGTTACGCAAAGCAATTTTCGAAGGGGTAAAGATGGAAAGGTTGAGTGTTCTTGCTTGGAGAGCTGACTGGTGGGTTATGTAGTTTCTTTGACAGTAATGTGTGATCTCTTAACATCAATTCATTTGGTTGATCTTCTAGGTTGGCTTTTGATTTGATTTAAGATAAACAGTGTCCCGAGCTCCCGACCTACTAAACGCTCAACCATTGCCGTCTCTCCAAACCTTCCCATCGGACTCGACAACCTCCTAACCTCCTCCACCTATATTGTTACGCAAAGCAATTTTCGGAGGGGTAAATATGGAAAGGTTGATTGTTCTTGCTTGGAGAGCTTACTGATGGGTTATTTAGTTTCTTTGACAGTAATGTGTGATCTCTTAACATCAGTTCATTTGGTTGATCTTTTAGGTTGACTTTTGAATTGATTAAAGATAAATAGCTATACTTTTTGTTGCTTTTGTTATGATACTCCTTTTCAGTATCATCATTTTCTTATTTGAAATGTTTTTGTGGTTAGTTTCCAGTAAACAAAGACTATTCTAATTAGTGTTAACATAGGGATAGCTTCAATCATACCACTTATACACAAAATTTATATGTAGGAGCTGAGATCATTGCCGAATTGAACTATTCAAGCTATAATGTTGATCTTCAACATATAAAACATGGTTTCCTTTGAGTGAAATAACCTCATGATTGCAGATAAGTTTTTATGATATGATGTTTCGTGATAGTGGTTGCTTGCTTCCAGATTTAAAAGTGGGGTTCTAATTACTACAATATAAAAAGCACGAGTGATGATAATTGAAGCAGATACAAGATGGTTTGATATCCTTCTCCCTGCAAGGAATAAATACATGGTGAGCATATGTTGTCATGGAAAGGACAAACCGAACTCTTTGGGTTTGTAGTATAGCATGTTGATATATACGCATGTTTAGACCCTATCGATTGGACATATCCACCTGAAATTTATTGACAGGATTTTTGCTCATCAAAACCGCGTGCCAAGTAAACTCCCTCCTTAATCCTTATATTTTTCTTAATCTGCACATGCACACCCTCATAAGAAACTTGTACAGAATTGTAATTTAGGTGCTTCATTAGTGTTGTTTCCATAAGATTGTATTATTTGAGGTGGTGGTTCTAGAATCGTGAATCGTGATTATATCTCCTCTAAGAAATTGTCAAGTTTATCTCTAAAAGAGGATAAGTTGAGCTACCTCTTTAATTTAGATGGTAAGAGAGCAATGACCCACGTCAAATTGATTGGGGGTTGACAATGCCTGAGAAACGGTTTAGCCTTCTTCAGAGTATCACAAGATCCTGATAGTATCTCAACCAAAGCAAAATTTTTTCATGCTTGATGTTGATACAAGTTGTTTACCTAGAGGAGAGCCCAGTAAGTTAACTCTTGGAGTTACGATGCGAAAATGGGTAAGGTAGAAATAGTTTATACAAAAGACCATACTATGATCATATAGAATACGTTGGTAGAGATAGTCATCAATCTCATTTTATTAATGAAGCCACCGGGAGAAGAGAGGAATCGCCATTGGTACTCTAAATTTTACAAAACTATTATAATGATCATTCCTTTCATTTCATGTGAATTTGTATTATGACTGAAGTGATATTACCCCAAGTCATAAATTGCAGCAAGGAATGGTCTTTTGAATTAATGTGCACTGATGCAAAATGCCATGTAGTTGTCAAGAATAAAGAGTAAGAGTTGACCAATCAGTGTGTTTGTTGTCGAGAAGGATAAGAATCATGATAATGGGGATGGTTCATGACGATTGACATATACAGATTGAAGTGATAAAAAGTACAGAGCTGTAAGTCATTTATGTGTTTAGTGTAGCAGAGTGGTTACAAGTGATTTGGTATGATTTCACAGTGGTAGGGATATTGACAAAAGTTATTATGTGTTGGTGCTTCCACGCATATATTGCTTGCCTATTTTTTTTGTTTGTATATGAGATTTCTACAGCAGATTGCGTGCTTTGTATTTTTTTTTTTTGTCATTTTAATTAACAAAACTATATATCAGAAAAAACTGGTCGACGCATTCCATCGACTTGATTTGGACATTGTTGGTTTTTGTTTTCTCAGCCAGGGATTCATCGCCTTTGGTGTCACTGGGATTTTTGGTTTAAGGGCAATCCAAATTGGGTTTTTCTTATGAGATATCTTGGTGGCTTCCATTTTTACCATTGATAATTGGAGCCAGGTAAGCATTCCTTTGGTTTTTTCATGTTCACTCTAGGGGCATCATGGTCCATGGCAATAGTGGCTATATTTAAGGCTAATGGCTTGGTTTGAATTATCCATTGTAGTGTTTATGTTTTACTATTTTCTTTTGTAATGCAATGGGATAATGACTTTCCATCATATTATTATATATGGTGTTGTTGACCTACCTCCGACCATCGCCACATACATTTTAACGGGTACTATCAGTTAGAATCTAAGAATCAATTTTCGTGACTACGTCCGGCCAAGGACCGGGTAATAAACTAGTATATATATATATACACACTCGCACACGATCTGCATGGTTCTAGTTTTAGTGCAAGGATAAGGCAGGAAGAAAAGAAAGTGGGTCGGTTTTATTTTCACCAGACTTGCCCATGAAGTAACAACAGCCCGCCAAACCTCATGACTCTTGACCGGCCCACGTCTTTCTTCTAGCCCAATCCACCGCACCCCTATTCCTTCTTCCAAACCGTAAACACAATAATAAAAGAAACATTCCTTCCCGGCTAAATTACACCTTTGGTCACTCGAATTACACAAATCTTTCATGTTTGCCACTCAAATTACTTTTCTTTCTTATTCGCTACTAACTTTACGAATCGTTTCACCGTTAGTCATCGGCCGTTACATTCCGTTAAACTTGTCCTATGTGGCAGTCAACTATAAAGTTTGACCGTTAACTAGATGACGTGGAAATTAAAAAAAAAAATTTATTTGTCCACCTCATCATTTCACATTTTCACTTATTTTTTTACATTATTTAGCATGTAATAAAAATTAATTAAACTACAAAAATAATTAATATGATTAATTTATTCTCTACTAGTCAAGATCCAACGGACGAGATTGCCGTGTACACAGCTGCCGATCTCGATCCATCTTCGGTGCCGTTCATCCTCTTCTACCCAGCCACCGGACCATCTAAACTAGAGAAACAAAATCGAGAAGAGTCAACTGGGGATTCTTAAACAACATTATTTGTCCAAATAGTTTACAACAAGATTGAACAAAGTTGGCTCGATGCTTCCGGGCAATCAGCAATTGAGAAATTCCACAGCCAAACTAAACCTCATGAATAGCGAAAGTGAAAAGGAAAATGAGGACTATAGCTCGTTTGGTTTAGTCTGTCGACATTTTCATTATCCCGGGAACCAAATAGGCAGAAGATATAGAAAAAAAGGCGGGGAAACGAAAGAGAGAAGTCTAGATATCTTCAAATCTCGTCGGAACAGAGCTCGAGCGAGTGGAGATGGAGCGGAAGAGGGAAACAGAGACGCCGACGAGCAAGGGAATGAGGAAGGCCGGCGAGCAAACCTGACGGATATCTGTTTATAGAGTGAGGTGGCGGCTAGATTGTGAGCGTAAGCACTGCCACCGACGCCTTTTTTTTGTCTCCTCTAGCGACGACGGCCCAGAGTTTCATGAAATCAAAGAAAATGTGAGCGTCGAAGATCTTGTGCAAGAGACAAGCCCCGATGGCGCCGCCGCCAAGGAGGAAGACGATGGCTTTTAATGCGATATGCGGTGCCGATTCGACGATCGACGTTTGGCGGATGAGGAAGGAAGGGAAGGGGAGGAACTGGTGGAGCGAGTCGAGTTGGGGTTGCTTGCTGAGAAACAGAGTTGTGGACATGGACGGGTACTCAACGGATGAGAACGGAACACCCTCATCGTCGCAACACGATGGGAAGCGAGTCGGCTGCAGATTTGGACAACCTTCCGGCCAGCGGGTAGAAGCGGGTGAGTGCCATGGGGAGTAACGATTTTAGGGTGTCCATGTTAGATAAATTAAGTCGTGAACACTCACGTGATGGTTTAAGCAAGTACATTGTCGTTTTGAGTCAAATTGTCAGGTAAGGGTCGAGAAATTGAAGAGTTGTTAGGAGTCTGTTAATGTTAGTGGGTAGCTAGGGGTCTGTTAGTGAGTAGCTAGAATGAAGGGATGTGAATTAGAGGGTCGGAATGGAAGGGAAAGAATGAGTTACGAGGGCTGTATATATTGTTCTTTTTTGCTTCTAATAAAACTGCCAGTTTGCTGTCAATTGCTTTGTACATCCAGTGTTGTCTCTCCTCCTGGTTTCGATGGTCCGGTGGTGGGTAGAAGATGATGAATGCACCAAAGATGGACCGAGATCGGCGGTTGCGTACAACGGCAATCTCGTCCGTGGAGAATAAATTAATCATATTAATTATTTTTGTAGTTTAATTAATTTTTATCAAATAAATAATATGATAAAATATATACACAAAGTAAGTGAAAATGTGGAATATGAGGTGGACCAATAAATTAAGTTTTTATTTTTTATTTTTTATTTAATTTCAATGTCATCTAATTAACGGTCAAACTTTATAGTTGACTGCCACGTAGGAAAAATTTAACGGAGTGTAACGACCGGTGACTAACGGTGAAACGATTCATAAAGTTAGTGACGAATAAGAAAGAAAAGTAATTTGGGTGGCAAACGTGAAAGATTTGTATGATTGGAATGACCAAACGTGTAATTTAGCCATTCCTTCCCACTTCCGGATCCATCCCCTGCCTCATTCGGCCATTCCCTCCTCTGCAACTGCAAGGCAAAGGCAGAATCACCGGCTTTGACTTTCAACGACGGGGGCATAGCTGTCATTTCCCCACCGCCATAAACAAATTCAATTTCAACATGGTCACGACAAAAGCAAGATAGAAAGCAATTATTAATTAATTAATAATAAAAAACAAGAATGCAGCACTGGCGCCGTGGCCCCATCATTGCTTAACCGAAGAATATAAAAACGGACCACGCCCACAGAGACCCAGAGCTCGAGAGAGAAAGGGAGAGAAGGAGCCGTTCCATTCCAGACCGCCATTAGCAGCAGCAGCAGCCAGCCAGCCATTTGGATTGGAACAGCGGCCAAAAACTTGTTGGCTACTCTCTTCCTTCCCCTCCCTTCCAAAACCGCCAAACTGGATTTCGTATTATAAAAGTTCCAACTGCCCATCTCGATTAGCCGTTTCATCCAGAAAAATGAACTCTCTGCTTGCTCCTGTAAATCCTTCCTCCTCACTGATTCCCCTCTCCTTGTGAATTCCGATTTTGAAATCCCTTCTTTCCACACTCAAAACGCTCTTCTACATCCGATTCGATCTACGTCGCGTCCGTCTCTCGAGGCTCTTCTCTTGTTGGTTTGTTTCTACTAGCTTCTCTTCCCCCTGTACTGATAATCACCATGCTCGGCGACGCTTACTATGGGAATTGGAATACGAATGCGGCGGCGGCGGCTCTTCTCCAGGTTGGTATTCTGTTATCTCTCAATTTCTCTGCGTCTGATTTCTTGGGCAGGGGTTTGGAGGATCTCATTACTTCCTGGGCAAGAAAGCTGTTTAGTCTGCCATTCTATGGCGGCGAGTTTGATTAGTATTAATACTAGGACTAGTTTGTTTTTTCCCCCTTCCCTTTGTGTGATGAGCAAGTTTCCCTTCCTCTGGTAAATTACGAATGGCGGTGCTGATTCTTTTCACGTGAATTCGGTTTCATCATCGAACTTCGAGGGGATTGGGTTAGGGATTAGGATGGAGACGACTTGGGAACGGAATTTGATGAATTCTCCTTTGGTTTTGTGATCTCCGTGTGCGTAACGCCTCTTTTGCGATGGTGATGCCTCTGCAGGAGCAGCGGATTCCACCGATTGTTCCTCCGCTTGACCAGCAGCAAGATACTATTTCAATCGACGATGACGAAATCTTGAGGCCCGAATCCGATTCCGACGAATCCCCCGGAGCGCCTCTCCATTGCGGCGGGCGGATCGAGGCGTTCGCTCGCAGCGGGTTCTCTCCGCTGGCAGAGGACACCGTCCACCACTCCACCATCAAGAAGTGCTTCCTCGACGGTCTAGGGCAGGCACGCGCCGCCGGAGTCAGGGTCACGGCTGTTCACAGGAACTCCCTCTCCGTGCCGAATGCCAAGGCGCGCTTCTTCTCGTTCCGGGTCCACGAGAAGGCGGTGGCGGAGAGGCGCGGCGGCCACTCGAACGCTCGGTACGCTTGGTACGGCGGCTCCAGGGACGAGATTCGCCAGATTTTGAACTTCGGCTTCAGTCGGTGCAGCGGCGGTGGCGGCCTAACGCACGGTGTCGGCCTCCATCTCTCCGCAATTTCATTTCCCACGGACTGGTAAGTTTTTTAAAAATAAAAATTAATTCGTTCGATCAATTGCGACCCAATTGAGAAAACGGCGAGCTGACTGCCGATTTCTGGAATGCTCTCTTTCACAGCTTGGAATCCGCGACCGCTGACCAGGATGGGACGAAGCACTTGCTTCTCTGCCGCGTTTTGCTAGGGAAAGTGGAGGCGGTGCCTGCTGGCTCCAGCCAATCAGCACCCAGCTCCGTTGAATACGACGCTGGTGTTGACGATTTGACCAAGCCCAGAAGATACGTTGTCTGGAGCTCGTTCATGAACTCCCACATATTCCCAGCTTTCGTAGTTTCTTTCAAGGACACAGCTAATGTTCATGGTAAGCACAATGTTAGCTTCGTGGTACTGTCAATTGTTGTTCTGCTGGCCAGGTCTGCTTTTGGTGTTGAATTGGTGGCTGACGCCATTGTTTCCCAGGGTCGAACAGAGGCGCACCCGTGAGTTCCTCGATGAGACCCAGATCGCCATGGATGAGCTTTCCCTCTCTGATGAGTGTTCTGTCAGGGATGTTGGATCCGCGCATCATGTCCATGGTTTCCAAGAGCTTTGCGGACTTTCAGGTTAGGGGCAGTCTTATGGAAATTCGGTCTTAGTTCGAGCACTTGCCGCATTTTTTTAACTTTAGTAAGTACTTATTACTGATCTGCAATCTGGTTTCCCCTTTTTCCATTCTCTGCAGCGTCATAGAATTACCAGAGAGCAAATGATAAGAAGAACAAGGCAGCTTGTTGGGGATGACCTGTTGTCCTCAGTGATCAAAACTCACCAGAAGGTATGTTCTCAACTCAACTCTGAAACAGTACTTTGCACTTAGATCATAAGCCAAAGAGCATTACTGTTCATGTCTTCACTTGAGGACACTTTCCCGTTCTAGGCATGAAAGGTGATTGACATATTAGCTTGTTCTGGCATCAATAGCGTCGAATACTCTGATGAAATGAGATGGTTTCTGACTAGGTTTATCTTTGTATTTAGATTTTAGATCAGATGCGCATTTGGCCATTAGAGAACTGAGTTGTGACTGGAGAGAGGTATATTCCGTGGTAGTGAAGTATAGAAGAAAGAATAGGAATAAAGGCAGAGTGTGAAAGGTTTGTGCTCAGCGTAGAGGAGCAGCAGCCATCTAATCTAACTAACCAGGGACTTCTTCGTGTTTAAGATTGCTTGCCCTGGTTGCCTTTCCAGTGGAAAAGCAGTAGAGCATCGAATCCCACCATTGACATTTTTATTAGTGTTAATTAAGAACTTGATTCACCTTTCCCATCTGGCAAAAGCTGAAGCAAATGATGTGGTAGTCAAAAGCTGAGGAACAAATCATGATGGGTGACTCATGTCTTCTCTTTTTTTGGGTTTGTCCTGCAGGAGCTGACGAGGGGTCTGGCGCGGCGGGCATGAATGGGGATGAAGGATGGACCAACAATAAAGCCTATGACTTAATTGTGAAGTGATCATCAGAAAGCAAAAAAATGGGAAGCAGTCAGCTTAGCAATTTGTTATTAGGGATTGGGCGGAAAAGAAAGGCTTGTACTTTTTAGATTAGATTGTAATCGAACACTTAACCAGAAAGAAAAGTACTATTGAAAGTTGTTTTGTTAGTCATAGTTAATAGGCCGAGACTTGACTGTGCTGGAGAAACCTTGCTCACACCCAAATATCGAATAGAAAGGAAGTAAAAACCCACGCCACGCCACGTTTGGAGACTTGTCACTGTGGCCTTATCCAGAGCTGCTTTTCTTCTCCGGTTTTATCCAATGGCAAACGGATAGGAGGTCCAATTTTTCAGAGAACTTGAAAATGAAGGGTACCGAGTACCGACATATGATGCATAGAGATGATCGTGGTCGGTTTGATTTGAATAGAGAGGGCTATGGTACGTGTCGACTACTAGAATTCATCCAATTTTTTGTTCCCTTCTTTTCTTTTGGTTAGGGATAGTTTGGCCTTAAGTTCGGCATAAGTGATAGTTTTGATCCGAACTTTTGAATATTACAGTTATGGCCTACATTTTCATATAAATAGACGAATTTGGTCTGCTATTTGAATTCATCGACAAAACTAAACGGTCAATTATTTTCCCCGTTATTGAGTCGGCAAGCTGTGATGACTAGGCTCGTCATGACACATTTTTTTTCTTAAACAAAAGAAAACTAGAATAAAAAAAATAGTATAACATCTATAAATTAATAAATTGGGATCGTGAAAATTATTAATATATAGTAGTTATTAATTAATCAATAAATTTTCAAACATTTCAAGTTCATACGATATGATTAATGGTATGGGTTATCGTAACAAGATGGATGTAAGCAATTGTTGGAGTATCTAGGTGAAAATGATGAATGTATCGCGGGACAAACGTTAGAACTTAGAAGAAAATGTGATTGATGTCATTGGGGGTTCAATTGTTGATGAAGGAGATGACGATTCAACATCTTTGGAACCGATCACGCGAAAAGAAGCACTTAAATCCGCATCGACTCTTCAAAAATACTTGATGCAATTAGAGAAGACAATACCGAAGACTTGGAGTGCAATGAAGAAAGTTCAAGATGAACTTTTATAACACTTCAACTTCAAGAATAAACAAACAACTATATATTCATATTTTTCTAGATTACCTTACTTATATTATAAATCTATAGATGAATTGTATTGTTACCATTCTTAATTTATAGAGTTAAAAATACATGTATTTATGTTGGTTGGTTCTCAAAAATTAATATCTTATTATTTTATTAAATTTGCTCATTTTTTACACTGACCCAAGTCGAGACCGGAGAAATTATTAATTTATAGGTTATTAATTTATCGATTATTAATTTAAAGAGGTTACACTGTAGATTGATAGGGTCACGAGTAATACTATCTCCTCCCCTTCTCGTTCGTTCATTCCGCCATTGATCTCCTCAGTCCTCCCCATCTGCTCTCGACCGAGACCTAGGTGAGCGTGTGCCTGGCGACTCTTCCACCGACGCCTCCTTCCGTTTGTTTTGCCTTCGTCGCTTGTCTTCTTCAACAACCTCACTTAGTCGGCCGCGCCTCGCCGCGCTTCGTCCTTTGATAACACCAAAACTGGTGTTATTTGCCTTTCATATTTAGGTTTCTTTCATGTTAATTCGTGTGCATAATCAGAAGAATATCATCGATTGCATCCCTATTTTGTTCATGTTTGATTATGTCGTGATTTTAGAGTGCTTTAGACGATACATGTGAATTAGGTATGAAAAAGGACACAAGTGTGGTGAAATGGGTAGGAAGCTAAAGATCACAGTCTGGACATGGAAGATATCGGCTGAGACATAAGATCGCGAAGAAGATCGTGCCTGAGAACCATAGTTCGCGACCGCGAACTTGGAGCCCTTAGGTGTGAAATTCGTGAGGAAGCCACCCAAGAGAGAACATAAACTTTTGATGGTCGGATCACGGTCACCATTTTCCCTGACCGCGAGGAAGTTCGCTGTCTCGACTCACTGATCGCGACCATGAAAACAACCCGCAAACTCCCAGAAGGTGAAGACCAAAACGCCGACGCCTGAAGATTGCGATCTAGAAGGAAAAGATCCCGACCGCGATCTCCCTCTGCTCGGCCGTGAACTTGTCCGTCCCCCTAAAGTCAATAAATAGAGAACCTCTTCCCCCATTTTAAGAGAGTTGATTTTGAGATAGAAATTTATGATTTAGATAGAGAGAGAGAGAGAGAGAGAGAGAGAGAAAGAGAGAGAGAGAAGCTGAAGGAAGGAGAAGGAGGAGAAGCTAGATGAGAGGAGCAATGTTCTTCAACATCAAGCCTTCCCCAAATTCTTCTATGTATCTTCTTCCCTCCTTTTTGGAGTAGTCTCTTAAGGTACTAAGGGTTCTAAACCCCAAACCCTAGTTTTAGGGATATTATGTAATGAATGAATATGTTAGGGTTTTGAATGAATGTGTTTGTCTAATTGATTTTAATGCTTCATCTACTTTGATTGTGCTTGGGTAAGTCGCCCTAATCTTCTCTACTAGCCTACTTGAGCTTCTAAGCTTGGTATGGAGTTTTAGTGTTAGAAGGGTATGCTCCATCTGGGCAGATTAGGGTTAGATGAATGAATAGGATCTTGTGGTGGACGAGGCGATCGTACCCCTGCCACAAGAACGCCTAATATAGATGGAACCCGAGATGAAATCTCGGTGTGGAGGGTGGATAGTACCCATTGAAATGAGCTCAGTTCTTAAGGCCATAGATATGTGAGCCTATACTGAGGTGTCAATGGGGTAGGTAGGGCATATTCGGAGGCGTGTGGATAATCACAAAAGCCCACGGAAAAGAGCTCACTCACCACATTCGCTTAACCCAAAATGCTTAGACATTTGCATGATAGACCTAGGCTAGAGCGAGGGTTAGTTCCCCGATGTACCTGCTTTTATCCTTGTTAATTCTCTCTACTAGTTATTTCACTTGAATCCTCCAACACAACCCCTTAAACCGATCGGCTAGATAACAACAACGTGGGAAGTAGGCTAATGTACCGGGCCTTGAGTGAATACGACTTTAATTGCCACTATATGGCAACACCATTATAATTTAAACTTAGCCTAGAATGGGGTAGTTATTCATACATACAAACTATTGATAATGACCTACACAGAATGAAACGATCAAGCTTTTTGGCACCATTTCCAGGGAACCTCGGTAACTAGTAGAAAATCACCGAGTTGTTAGTTTAGCCTTTATTTACTTTGCTCGCATTTATATCATTTTAGTAGTTTTATTGTTTTGTGTTTTGTTATCCAACTTTGTACGTCATGGGTTGTAGAGTTTTTGTATGTTTATAGACTATACATCATGGATCGAAACGAGTTGGAATGCATCGTGAAAGGGATTATTGATACACTTTGCCAACAACCTCAATTCCAGGGAGGGAATGACGAAAGTGCTCTTGATCATATGTCATACTTCTTAAGCTTCCTACAATGATGGTGAAGGAAAATATTTTTTAGGAAAATATTTATTATAATTTTTATGGATAAAAAAAATTAAAATCTACACATCCAATGATGTGAAAGCCATGTTCCAAAAAGTAAAAAACATGGTTGATTTTCGTTTAGTTGTCCATTATATTTAACGGTCAACAAAATATTGGGGAATATTATTGATCATTTCATAAGGTTGAAATACAAATGACACATCAAGAACGTAGAGTTACAAGTGACACAAACGTTAAACTACGAGTACCCTTCTTCTATCAAGCCTTTTAATTTCTGTGCAAGCAGATTAATGGGCCTTAGGGCAGAGCCCAACAATACAAGGCCATCCAGAACAAATTCGGAATCCGCATTCTGCATAAACTTTGTTTACACTCTATAGTACTCTCCCCTCGCAAAATCTCGGTCCAACGATCTGCAAATAATGGATCTTCTCCAAGCTTCCTACAATGATGGTGAAGGAATGGAAGAGCGCGCCGACGGCGGCAGTGGCGGCGGGGAGCTCGAAAACCCTAGCTCTTCCCCGGACTCTTCTCCGCCGCGTCTCCTACCTGCGAAATCCGCCGCTCCGAGGGTCGACGACACCACGCTTGCCCTAACCGTGGCGCAGAACAATCTAACCAAGTCAAGGCCGATCGACCCAAACCAACACCTCGTCGCTTTCAACCCTACCTACGACCAGCTCTGGACTCCCATCTACGGCCCGGCTCATCCATACGCCAAGGACGGGCTCGCGCAAGGGAATCGGAATCACAAGCTAGGGTTTGTGGAAGACGCCAACATCGATTCTTTTGTATTCGACGAACAGATCTACACTTTTCAGAAGTATGGGTTCGCGGCGGATCCCTCAGGAACTGAAATCGTCGGGGATTTGAATGCTCTGTCGAAGAATGGTGGCAATACGGTGTTTAGTGCCCCGCAGCAGGAGCAGAAGAGGCGCAGGATCGAGGCGAAGAAAGAGGATGAAGACGAGGATCTGGAGAACGTGGATAAGGAAGAGGTTGAGAATCCGGCGACGGATACCTGGTTGTTGAAGAACAAGAAGAGCCCATGGGCAGGAAAGAAGGAAGGATTGCAAGGGGAGTTGACGGAGGAGCAGAAGAAGTACGCCGAGGAGCACGCTAAGAAGAAGGAAGAGAAGGGCGCTAGTCAGGATAAGGGCGAGGCTGTTGTTGAGAAAACAACGTTCCATGGGAAGGAAGAGAAGGATTATCAAGGGAGGTCGTGGATTGCCCCGCCCAAGGACGCTAAAGCTACGAATGATCATTGTTACATACCCAAGCGGCTGGTGCATACTTGGAGTGGGCACACGAAGGGTGTTTCCGCCATCAGATTCTTCCCCAAGTCCGGGCATTTGATTCTTTCGGCCGGGATGGACACGAAGGTGAAGATCTGGGATGTGTTCAATTCGGGTAAGTGTATGAGAACTTACATGGGTCATTCTAAGGCAGTTAGAGATATATGTTTCACGAATGATGGGACTAAGTTCTTGTCCGCTGGGTATGATAAGAACATTAAGTATTGGGATACTGAGACCGGTCAGGTTATTTCAACCTTTTCAACCGGGAAGGTCCCTTATGTCGTTAAGTTGAATCCTGATGAAGATAAGCAGAACATATTGTTGGCCGGGATGAGCGATAAGAAGATAGTGCAGTGGGATATGAATAGTGGCCAGATTACTCAGGAGTATGATCAACATTTGGGGGCAGTGAACACCATCACTTTTGTGGATAACAACAGGAGATTCGTCACTTCAAGTGACGACAAATCGCTTCGTGTTTGGGAGTTCGGGATACCCGTTGTGATTAAGTATATCAGCGAGCCTCACATGCATTCCATGCCCTCGATATCTGTTCATCCCAATTCGAATTGGCTAGCAGCACAGAGTTTGGATAACCAGATCCTTATTTACAGCACCAGGGAAAGGTTTCAGTTGAATAAGAAGAAGAGGTTTGCAGGACACATTGTATCTGGATATGCCTGCCAGGTCAACTTCTCTCCCGATGGGCGGTTCGTCATGTCTGGAGATGGTGAGGGTAGGTGCTGGTTCTGGGACTGGAAGAGCTGCAAAGTTTTCAGGACCTTAAAGTGTCATGAACAAGTGTGTATTGGGGTTGAATGGCATCCATTGGAGCAAAGTAAAGTGGCTACCTGCAGTTGGGATGGCCTGATTAAGTATTGGTAAGTTTTTCTATTACTTCCTCTGAATTTATAATTTCCCTGCTGGCAGATATTCAGGCATCATTACTCTTTTACTTAGGGGTGTGGCTATACGGTCCGGTTAAATTGGCCCAAATTGATCCGGTCCAGTCCGGTCTTTTTGAAAATATAAGGACCAAAGATTGGATTGGATATAGTCCGGTCTTGATCCGGTTCGGTCTTGACCTGGTCCGGTCCCAACTCGGTCTTGATTTTATATTGAGTTTGTGGGGATTTGAGTGGCCTAAGTCCTGAAAGGGTGAGGAGTTGGTTTTGTTTTGTACTAAGTGCAAAGGTTTGTGACCGTTTATGCAAATTACCCTTAAGTTTTGGGTGTTGAGCTCTCTTATCCGGTCTTTATCCAGTTTTTTATCCGGTCTCGAACGGTTTTTTACCTCAAATCTAAGCCCAAAGATTGGATTGGATTATTTACTATCCGGTCCCGGTCCGGTCTCGGTCCGGGTTATACGGTCCGGTTTCGGGTAAAACCAAAAGACCCGGACCAAATAGCCAGCCCCCTACTTTTACTTTCCATTATCCAATCGCACATAGGCATTCTGCTGTGGATAGGGTAGAAACAAATGATGCCTGTGAAACCTATGTGGGATATTCAATTGGGCTTTTCCATTATGTGCCATGTTTCCCATTTACCGAACTAGAATGGTAGTTAGTATACAAATCCTTGATTGGAGGACTATTTGTGTTCATCATGGTACTTGTTGAACGCCTAACCTAACTTTTCATATCTATGTCTCTACAGGGACTAGTTCTGACCATGGCCGTATTTGCATATGGAAAGAGGAGATCACACTGGAAACAGGACCGCCATATGCATCAATCACTGCAGGTGCATTTACAGACTTCCAATTGTATGACATGGGGAACGTGGAAAGGTGATGAACTGAGTTGTGGATGAGATGGATCTTTCACCTTCCTGCTATTTAGTTCCCAACTGAAGTGATTAGAAACGTCTGTACACCGATGAAGTTAAGATGTATAAACAAGTTTCGAAGGTGTTTTTGCCCCGAGGGTTTCTCACCCAGTTCTCCCTTGTATTGTATTCTAACTTCTTGTGCTTTTATCATGATCCTTGGATTATGCTCACTGTTTCCTTCCTTGGCCCTTCTAGATCCGAGAGGTGATCCCCACTTTGCTACTTGGTCGATTTTTTTTTTTTTAATAATTACTTTGTCGATGTTGGAGTTGAACATAGCATATGTCCGATGAGTCTGCCCGGATACCATCATTTCATATTAGCAGTAGACTTGTCAATTGTCATCGTTAAGTGAGTTCGACAGAAGTAAGTACGTTTTGATACAAATTCTCAAGGGATGGTTTGGATTAGGGTTTTTCATAATCAATCATAAGGGACCCAAATCCCTTGTCATTTCAAATTGCGATCAATTTTATCTTCTGAGAAGGGAAGAAAAAACGAGTGATTTGATAAGGGATTTTACCCAATCATATCGACGACGCTTCTTAAACGAGTAATTGTGGCGAAATTTGATACGATGAGTTATTTGAGATCTTTCTTGCAAAAAACTTCATCGAAAAGTCCCTAAAGCAATGTGTTTGTTGTATTAAATCAGTAAAACATCTATAGCTCAAAAAACGACTGATGATGGAAATTTTTAAAGCTACCGTTTATAAATGAATTTTCTTAATAAGATAAATACCATTAACACAATGGGAAAGGTTGAACCACTATGACCCCTAAGATTGTGAAGGGTAATTTTGCTTTGACCTGTTTTATCTGACCTATTTTTGGTGGGTAACCATTCGGGTAATTAGCATAAATGGTCACAAACCTTTGTACTTAGTACAAAATAGTCACAAACCTTTAATTTGTAACCATTTGATAACAAAACTTTTTACTTAGAACAAAACGGTCACAAATTAAACAGTGTGACCATTTCATACCAGTTCAAACTTTTGTTACCGTGTCGTTGCAAATTAGACTTTTGGTGACCGTTTTGTACAAATTAAGTTCAAAAGTTTGAACGCTCAATCACCGTTACAATTCGCTCTAGTTGTATGGTGGTTTTGTTAATGTATGTGAATGATATGATCGTCATAAAGGATGACAATGAGAGAATTCAATGGCTCACAAACGGGTTTCAAACTGCTTTTTAGTTGAAAAAACTATGTCTACTTTCTTGGTATCGAAATTTGTTTTTGATAGATTGGTATCGAAATTGAAAGGTCAACTGAGGGCATTCTTATTTGGCAAAGCAAATATGTCGATGAACACATGAGCTGACATCTTATATGTTGTTCAAGTGGTTAGTGTCATATACTTAACGAACAAACTACCCAACCTCAAAACATGACAAACATTTAATTTGTAACGATTCGGTAACAAACCTTTTCATTTAAAATAAAACGGTCACAAATTAAATAGCGGTGACCATTTTATACAATTTCAAAGTTTTGTTACCATATTGTTACAAATTAAAGATTTGTGACCGTTTTGTACTAAGTGCAAAGGTTTGTTACCATTTATGCTAATTACCCGTAACCATTCATAAGTGGGCAAGACAAGTATGAGTATTCTAACTAAAATATGATGTAATAAAAGTAATTTGATGTACACCGATGAAGTTAAATGGTATGAAACGGTTGAATCATGATTAAACCACGATTTCAAAATAAAATATCCTCCCGTTGAATTTTTTGAAACGGTATAATATTTCAATCCTTAAAAAAAATTGCTAAAAAAGTTATAATTTAATACTAGTCACGGGCCCGGCCGGTTGGCCGGATTCATTCACCATATACGATATGTTGTTCTCTCGATGTTGATACCTTGCAACACCATATCCATCAATAGGTGTTTGGCTGCATAAATCATTCGGAAAATGTTTAGAGCATATACCATTAGTTGTACAACGGAGCTTTAGGTCCTTGAATGCCACATGCCACATGGACCATGAAACATAAATTTTGCAACTGCATCATAACATTTAGGCTCTTCGAGAGTACTATCTCACTGATGGCTCGGACCTCCCCAAAAGCGGGTCTTCTCCACCTTCCAACTAAGTTGCGGAAGAAAAGCCCAAACCCAAGGATCTGCTTTAGGATCTGGGATTTCGGCAGATAAAACTAAATCTATTTATGAAGGATTATATAATTTATCTTCTCCAGTAAGGAGAAGTAATAAATGAGCATGGGATAGACCACGTTTTTTCATCTGTAATGAAAAAATTATCATAATAATTAAAATTGTTAAGATTAGTTAGCGAGCAAATAACGAACTATGGATGCTTAAAGTAAAACTACTGAATATAACTTACATGCATATGTTTTTCCAAAAAATTTATTCTCCAAAATCTCATTCCGCAAGTGATGTAGCTTCAGTCTGAAAACTCGTGCGAGGACGTCAGCTCTATTAGGAACTTTCCTAGAAGTAGTCCTTATCAAATCAAACATGAACTGAATCTCAGGCCAAACAGGATTACATGTAAATGTAATGAAAAGATATGGATATCCTACCCATCTACAAATCGCCATAGCATCCTGGAAGCTTTCATACTTATAGCGTGGACTACTTGTATGTGATGAAGCTAAAATCACCTGTTTTCCACTCAACCTGGGGTCCGAATCACCTTTCAACTAAGAATCCAAAATACCTTGGTAGTAATGTTGTCGCAACTTTGTTTGGTTGTTTTAACCCAGTCCCAACGCCGAACCTCAACCAATGCATATGCATTAACAGCATATTGTCGGA
This sequence comes from Linum tenue, assembly GCA_946122785.1. Taxonomy (NCBI): domain Eukaryota; kingdom Viridiplantae; phylum Streptophyta; class Magnoliopsida; order Malpighiales; family Linaceae; genus Linum; species Linum tenue. Next base: position 65,984,989 of record CAMGYJ010000002.1, read on the forward strand.
ACAACTTTCCCCACAATAGCAATGAGTTCAATGCTTCCATTCTAGTTTGGAGTCTATAGCTGTAAAAATCACATGGGGTCACAATTTTCTCATTGTATCCCTCTGAATCCTCATCCTCACCCCCGGAGTATGGAATATTTGAGTGTCAACCATCCTCGCCATGTGGGAATAATATGGGATACTGGAAAGCCATTAAACTTGAGTGATATATAGTGATTTGTTCCAGTTCATGACTTTGATACTGGACAACAATATCAGGAGAAAATGTTTGTTCTCAAGTATCATCATCTATTAAAGCAGCGACCTCATTTGCTGATGGCAAATCATATTCTCTACCGTCCCCTTCTATTTTAGCAAGCAACTTTACTTTGACTTGTTCAACAATGGTGTTATTCAGTGTATCCCTTGCAGACCGAAATGTCTTCACTAAGATATCACTTGAATCTAACATCTCCCGCAATTGTTGAATAATTGAATCGTGCAAAAGATTTGCATATGGATATGTAAAGAAAAAATCTATCCTTTTTTGGAGTTCATTGCCACTGTCATAGATGTAGAGTTGAGCAAACTTTGGTCTATTCCTTTCAGTAGGTATCAGGATTCCGACTCGATGATATACTTGACGTCCAATTGAATAGACATATACTCCGCGTCCATAATTTTTAGATCGATCCAGTTTAGCTCCAATAGAAGACAATGTGAAGACCCCGTTATATCCTCATATATGATCCAAAAAGTGACGTCCGGTTGAAGTATTTGCTTGCAATAGCATATTTAAAACTTATGGAGACTATCTTCGAGGAGGGATCTTCCCTTTACCTTGTCTGTAACACAATGAAAACTTTGGTTGATTTGAATTCCTTGTGGGTTTGGTACTTTTTCCCTTCTACATCATTGCTTCATAATATTCATATTTATATGATGGTTTCCCAATATCAAACACTTCATACACTGCAATGAAATGAAACTCCAATATAAGAAAGAAATTTGGTCACAAACTCGAGGAAAAATGAAATATTGAAAATATCAATAAACATGAAAAGTCTTCAGAACGCATCACACGAAGACGAATAATACGATTTTCGGCAAGTATGATGGACCTCAACAATCTATTCCTCTTATTTTGTAGTTATCCATCTAAGTTCACAGTCCTGTATAGGAATTAGTAAAATAAGCAATCCTAGCCGCTAACACATAATCTGATAACATATAAATAGAAAACAAACATTACCAGTAGGAATGTTGACAATTTTTCCATGTATACGCTTTTGTCTTATACAAAGAGCATGTTTCCTTCTTGCTAATTTGGTTAATGGTTGATTAATTTTCTTCAACTCTGACCTATGTGCATCGATTTCTGAAATGTAAAATGGAGAATGAAAGTTTTGTAAAATCAACATCATGGGGAGATTATAATCAATTTATAATTAATTTGTATTCATACCATGAGAAAAGTTTTCTTGCACCCTTATACAAAGAACATGTTTCCTTCTTGCTAATTTGGTCAATGGTTGATTAATTTTCTTCATCTCTGAACTATGTGCATCGATTTCTAAAATGTAAAATGGAGAATGATAGTTTTGTAAAATCAGCATCGTGGAGTGATTATAATCAATTTATAATTAATCAATATTCATACCATGAGAAAAAATTTCTTGCACGTCAGATAGAGACTAAGTAGAATCGACCACACCTTATGGTGGCATAAAAATAGCTCTCTTTTTCCCTAAATAACATGTGTCATGGGCAAATATTAAATTGCATGATTTATATAATTATGCTAAAATAAATATTTGTGCTTACATTCACTTTTTAAAGGTCAAAGTGAAACATTATTTGGTTGTTTGGAGGACTCTCCACGTGAAATATTTTTTTTGAGACATAGAACTACAAAAGAGGAGCCTTCAGAAAATTATTCGAGCATGGTCCATGAAATAGTATCGTACTGGCGGTTCAACCACAAAATACCAGTATCGGAGGCTAAATCAGTAGGTGGTATTTAATGGTAATAACGGTTTAAACCACGATTTTACCATAAATACCCTACCGCTGACTTTCCTGGTACGATTTCATGGACCATGTATTGGAGCCTTCAAAAAATTATTGTAATAATGGGATGTAGCATATAAATGTTAATGTAATTTCTTGGAACATTAGATTTCACATGCTGTAGACTAAGTTGAGAATATAATTTTAAAAGAAGGCAAGAAAAAAATTATATATATTCATGTTTTGATAACTTGTACTACTGGTTTTGACTGATCTCCTTTATACCAAATAACAATACTATTGATTAACTATGTGAGGCTACATTGGATTACCCACAATTCCATTCATGCAGCTTACCAAAGGCAAAAGAGAAGGAAGCTAACGTACATGTATAAGAAGTCTTCAAAAAATTAGTGTAATAATGGCATGTAGTACATAGTTAGTAAGATATGGTATAAAAAGTTATGTATAAAATATGTACGGTATTTTATTTTGTCTCTAAACTAATGTAACATTAATATTTATAAATATATAAAAATAGTTATTTTAAAAATAAATAAATCCTATAAATACTATATACAGGTTCTCAGCCAGGACTCCACTAATTAGAGTTCATGCAGCGTATCAAATTATTCAAGGAAAAAAATGCAGTGTACCAAAGCAAAAAGTGGAGGAAGCAAACGTAATTGTGTAAGAAAAACAGGCCAATGGGGAAGAAGTAGGGATGGCAATGGGTAGGGTCGGGGGCGGGTTTACCCTATACCAACTCCTAACCCGCCGGGTAGAGCCTTCTAAAATACCCGACCAAATAACCACCGGGTATGAAAATTATATAACCATACCCTACCCACCGGGTAACCACGGGTATTCGGGTAACCATGGGTACGAATCCTAAACTATGAACTTATACACATATATGCACATACATACTCTTGTCCATTAAAAATTATCAATACTTGTAACTGTTCTAGCTTCAACAATCCACACAAATAAAAACAGCAAACACATAATAATTGTTCTTGCTTCTACAATCCACACAAACATAATAATCGTCTACATCTTCATCATCAATAATGGTAGCTAAACTCAATTTCTCAAGCTAAACTAAATTTCTCAAGGGAAATTGACCCTTTGGTTAGCGGGGCGGGTATAACGGGGCGGGTATTATCGATTACCATACCCGTACCCTACCCTTTATTTTGAAACCGGGTATTACCCGTACCCACCCCTTAACCCGTCAAAGCGGGTAATTACCCTCGTTGACCGGTTACGGTCGGGTAGGGTACCCATGGTTATGGGTTGGATTGACATCCCTAGGAAGAAGAAAGCAAGAACCGGTCTGTCGTATTGCTGCTGTAGCTTGTGGGGAAGAAGTAAGGGACCACTACGGTCTACGGCACTACTGCCTTATAAGTTATAAGTCTTGCTGCTGTGGGGAATTATCCATTATGCGCCCAATTAAAGGACTCTCCGTCCCACGTTACACACCCACTTTGAATTGTTGTTTTTACCTGCATACCCCTCCGTGCTCTGCGCAGGAGGCAGAGAAATTCTAATTAGTGGAGTCCCGGCTGAGAACCTGTATATAGTACTTGTAGGATATATATTTGAATGATGGATCAGTGGGCTAATTAAATCCCCATATTGGAATGGCCGTGTCGTCTCAGTGGGCCAATTTTGGCCATTTTAATTGGGCTTAACCGACTTAAAGCTCCCATAAACGCGTTTCTTGTAAGCGTCCTTCGGCGAGAAAAGGATGCACGTGTCCAGCTGGCAGGTCAGGTCAGCAAAAAGTGTAACTCGTCCACCACGTGGCAAATAAACGCGTGCACCAAGTAATAGCTTAGCGGCCACGCCATAACCGACTTCGACCTCCTTTTGCATATATTAATAGCTAACAGGACATCACATTTCCGCTATTGTTGCCGTTGCCGCTGATAAACTTCCATGGGGATCCCCAAGATCACCGTAAATTAGGTAAACAATCTTGGCTTGGTTCTTCCTTTTAGGGTTTCCATGAAGCTTGAGATTGGAGAAGCATTTCATCGTCTCTATTTGTTGTTTATTCCCGTCGACTTCAAGAATCTTCGCCTCGTTCAAGTAAAGGGGGAACAATCTCTTCCCTTCTTGTTTTCTGTTCGTCCCGGTTGCCCTAAATCGTCGTTGTGTATCCCTCACAGACTATTGTGACGCGTGCTGGTGTTCCCGATGATTCTGAGATGATAAACAACAGAATTTCTGGGTGAAGTTGTTACTCCGATAACGAACGACATATGATAATAGGCTTTGAGGGTCAAATTTTATGATTTCGTGGCTTCTCCGGTTGAGGTATGTTCTTGTATTTACCACTTTCCATTGGTTGCTCATAAGAGGGAGTGAATTGAAGTGATTTTCGAGGTCACTCTGACCGTTGAAAAAATTGCCAGGATAAGCTAATTAGTGGATGAATGTCATGATTAATGGTTTTCCCCTGTTGCTTCATTTACGTAAAGCTCTGTTGCTATATTGTCTGGATACCTAAAGCTTTCTAGCTGATTATAAAAGCATGTTGGGATTCTTTCAAATTGTTGCTTCTGTTGAGAACTAAAGTGAAGACAACATTTGACTATTTAATTGAGCCCTTTTGTAATCAGTTGAAGGAAGAAACGTTTTTCCATATCTTGCTCCTGCTTCTGGTCTCTAGACTGAAGCATGATTTATAACATGTTGGTCCGACTGTTCTGTATAGCACATGCAGACTAAGAGAAAGGAGGTATTCTAAGACATTGTTGTTGCTTTTGTAATTCTGTAAAAACTGTTGCGATGAGGTCATAGGAGTTAGTCGAGCTCTTTTGATAGTCCCAGTTGCCTTTCTACCCATATATCAGTTTGTCCCTCTAAGGTGTATGCCAATGGGGTCCTAGAAGAGAGCTTTTTCCGAGTTGCTCTTTTGCCCCTCATATCGTTTTGGTGGTTGTGCTTCTATGGGGGGTATCTCTTTGAGGTGTATGCCAATGGAGTCTTGGAAGAGAGCTTTTTCCGAGTTGCTCTTCTGCCCTACATTCTATGGGGTACTATTCGATGGGAGTTAATCCTTCTACTCTTTTTGTTATCTTGTTGGTTGTTCCGGGGTATATGCTAATGGGGTCCTAGAAGGGAACTATGACTAGTTAAGTTGCTCTTCTGCTCTATTAGTTATTTTGGTGGAAATTCCGTGGTATATGCTAATGGGGTCCTAGAAGGGAACTATGACTATTCTAGTTGCCCTTCTGCTCTATTAGCTACTTTTGGTGGATATTCAGTGATATACGCTAATAGAGTCCTAGAAGGGAACTATGACTAGTCTAGTTGCTCTTCTGCTCTATTTGTTACTTTTTGGTGGTTACTCTGTGGGATATGCAACAGGGGGTCCTAGAATATGCTTAAGAGGATTACCCTTCTGCTATGTTTTCGTTCCCTAAAAGGAAATTGACCCTAGTACAGTAATTTTACCCAAATGGGATAACCATCTGGTTGTATGTCCTGAGAATATATGGATGGAAACTTACTTGGTCTTGATACCTATTTGTCCCAATTGTCAGTTGGTGCCTCGTGGGTTGGTTAAGGATATGATGTTAAGTGGTGGGTCCTAGAAGGGGATACTTTTGGATTGCCCTTCTGCCCACCTGAACATATCAATTTACATTTACGATGGAATCCAAGAAGAGAACATGATTAGACTTGCTTTTGATTTGTGCTGCAGTGGAGTGAAAAAATGTAGGATGAAACCTCTGTGAATCAATTGGGATTTAGTATTTTACTTGCTTCGAAAGAGATTAAATCCATTAGGTGGTTGAGGGTCGTGTTGCTGTTAATTGTTTGCGAGCTTTAGAATTGTGGTTATTGAGATTGGTTCACTGAATTATATTCCTTGGAGATCATTTTAATCTCTCAAGTGTTGTGGGTAAAATGTTTCCTTCTTTGGTGGATGGTAGTTAGCATGGGTTTCATTGGTTCTGTTCTGTATAACCAAGTTCGGTGTCCCTGTATCTAGTATCACTGTGTTTAGCTTGGTAATTAGCTGTATATTAAAGAATCCGAGTGTTGAATCAATTCATTGACGGAATAACAGTGGATTGGACTGTTGGGAGTAGTATGGACTTCATAGATGCAAATGGATGTCGTGTGGATTCCGTTGGCAGTTCAAGCAAGGCTGCCGATGAGAATTTCCATCTGTCTAGCTCTCTTTTCATCTCGTAGGCTTTCTTGATCTACTGCAATATTTTATCTCTATTGGTTTCGTCTGGGGATGGGTTGTTGATTTTGAGGCTTCTCATGATAAGCAACCTATTCTACTTGCAAGTAACAAAGGTGCCGGATTGGAAAAGGTTGCACTAGACTGGAGTGTTCTTTAGCATTATTGTGTCTCCAGTGCAAGTAAAACTCTCACGAAACAAGAAACAATGTTTTTTCTGGAAAACAATCCTGATAAGACCAATGTCCTTGTTCAATGTGCAGACTTCTTACATTGGCAAATCTTGGGAGGGAAGGACTCATAATTCTGCTCCATTTACGGCCAAACCCAGCAGCTACTTATAATATGCTTATTCTATTGATGCGATCTAAGAAAAGAAGGAAGCTGAAGCTGAAGTTTTGTTTTGTGATTTCTGGCATTTATGTGAACCTTAGATTCATCTACTTTTATTTTATTCAACGATTGAAATACCAGAACAAACAGTTGAAATACCATAACAATATTGGGTTAGAGTTGATTGGTTTTATTCAACAGGTGAACCTTGGGATAAATCTGAACAGTACTTGATCCTTGTGTTTCTTCTTTTGTGCATGTTATCTGAAAGTTGGAGAGACTCAATTAATGTGTGTGGAGGCAAATCTATTGGGAAAATGCAGTGTTTGATGCTTTTCGGCTTGGTTTGAACTTTGAAGTAAGTTGGGTTGTTGTTGTCCGAGTTGTTGCTTTTCAGGCCCAAGGTGATTGCAATTGGAAGGTTAGTACATATGGTGCCAGTTTAGTTCCTGCACTACATAGTGCTCTTTTTGTTCCTGTACTACATAGAACCTCACTTTCCTCGCCTCCGGTGACGATTTAAAGAAAAAGGCTAGTATCTGTTACCCATCGGTTCCTGTTCTACAATGAACCTCACTATCCTTGCTTCTGATGACAATGTCAGTTTTGGAAATTTCTCTAACCGAAGATTTTTTATTATTATAATGGCGATATATTGAAAAACTGAAAAAAACAAGGCTTTACAAGCAACGGAGATCACAAGGATTGATCTCATGAGGCTAAAGGAACAGAGAAATTTTATGGATCTCTCCTTTCCAAGTTCTGAACGGGAAAGTTCGCTACAATTCTATGAATTAGCAATTAGATGGCCTACTTTTCAAATAATGATTTGGAGTGTGATAAATCATATGGATTGCTTTTGGAGTGATCAGGAGAATATTTAGGTATGTGTGCGGGTAGGTTTCACATTCTTGTCTATTCAATATGGCCCCGAACATTGAGACTTCTTGCCTCCTTTTTTTTACATCATTCGATGATTACTTATGGTTGAAGTATGAATAGGACGAAACTTCTTCAATTTTATAAGACAACAGTGTGGCAGTGGTGGTGTGTGGGCAATTCAGTAATTGCAGTTCTGCCACCCTGTTACATTACCGCTTCCATTCTTTGGTTCCGGTTTTATTGTTCTCTATTGACCCTTCTATTATAGTCGTAGGAGGCAGCCGTGATTCTTGATCTGTGGCTTTTATGGAGTATTATAGCTGAATTGAATATGATGCTAGTTCTTCTTCTTGATCTATGGCTTTTATGGAGTACAACTTAATTTAATGCGATGCTTCACGTGGTACCCTTTTTGGGTGTGTTATGTTTATTCCATTCCCATTGAGAAGTGTTGTGGCATCTCGTCATGTTATCATCTTAGTCCTTAGACGACAGATGAGCAGGAGTGGTTTTGAAAGCAAGATGGCCACGTGGGGTTCAAGACCAAACTGGGTGGAGTTTCATCTTCATGTTGTGATGGCCTCTATATGATGATGTCGTGAATCTTTTCCTGTGTATTACTTATGCTCTTATGAAGTCTCTGAAATCATTGTTACTTGAGGATCAAGCAAGTTGAGAAAGATGATGGTATGACGGCTGTAGTTCTTGCAAGTCTCAGCCATTTTGTGTGAGCTTCTGTAGCTCATTTTTAAGGTTTTCCAGACCCATAAACTACTTGTAGTAAGCTTAAGCCCTACCTTCTGTCTGTGAGTCCTTTTATTCATATGAGCTCAGTTTGGTTGCCTGCTTACTTCCATCAGATGATCTTGGTTCTTCTGAAGGAGCTATGTTTGTAGGATTCTCTTCTCAAGTGGATTGCCTATTATGCCAGGCCGTCCTAAATTTCGTCATGATTATAGGCTTGTTCTATTTGTTAATTTTAGGCCAAGCCCCGTCAACTAGAATTTCTTATCGAGCCTTCTTTTAAATTGTTTGACCAGGTCAACGGTGAGCTGACGTATCTTTTGACTCGTGTCCAGCTGGCTAATGGAAAAGAGCAAACATCGTAAGTGTCTTTATGTTCATGAAGTTCATAAGCACAGGAGTTCCTTGGTTGGAAGTATTCATGGTCTGTCGAGGGAACGGTGATTAATCAATTTTTGATGGGGTTAGAGTTGGTTTCGTTTTCTTTTCATTTGTCCTTTATGGGAGGGTTTGTCTGAGGTAGGAGGGACTTGAAGCTAATACCTGACGTTGAACATCCTAATGTTGTTCAGAGGCTGGGTGAACTCGATAATGGGTTCCGTTCGATTCTGGAAAATGTGAGATGTGTGGTTTTAGCGTTGATCAAGTCTAAAGCAAGAAGCCTATAAATTCCTCTCATATCTCATTTACATTTTGGTATTTGTTTTTGTGGCATAGAGACTTAGTGCTCATCTTCTATGATGGTTTCTTCAAGATAAACGACTGACCTGAAGAAATCAGAGTGGTTTATTGCATCGGTTGGGTGCTATAATGGTGTTCATTATTCAATTCTGGACCTTTGGTTGCATGAGGATTCAATGGCAAGTTTCGTTGTGTAACTCCGGATTCATGATTATTCGGAATCCCTTGTTGTCAGTTCATCGGAGTTGTTCTAGGAAGTTCGCTCGGTTGTGGTTGTCCTAAAGTCATCTGTCATTTGCTTTGGAAGGTAAAAATGGGAGGCTGTGGATGTAATATTGCTCTTCTTGTTTGCCTTTGCTCCAGTTTTCAGTTTCTCTTGGTTACTAGACTTCTCTTGCTTAACTAATGACACAAAAATGAATCAGATGAATAAGTGGTGCAATCTTGATTATGCTCCTCGACTTCGAGGAATTAACATATGCATTGGGTGTGACGCTGCTCCTGTTTGGCCATAGTTGTGCATCTGTCAAGGTGTATGTGGAGTCTTTCCTTTTCGTGGTTGAATTATAAGAGGGGGAATAGGTATGTCCTGTAGCGATTTTTTCCAAATGTGATTTACCCTGTTAACTGCTTTTGTAGTGTCCACAGTACTGAGAATTAGGTGCTATTATTCTTTGTAAATTTGATAATGAAGTTTAGCCACTTTGCCAAATCTTGTTTACGAACACCGTGTGTGACCACGTCGTCTTGATATGGTTTTCCAAATGTGAATGCTTAATCTGTTACAAAAAAAAACTCTGCTTCTGAAGGGAAATCTGGAATGTGGAGTGGAACTTGATCCTGGTGCTTCTGCATGATATAGTTCGTATAGTTTTTTGGCCTCACATTGTGTTTACAATGCGGATGATGCTTCTGAACCTTTTATTTTCAGGATTTTCCTAACTCTACTGTCTGGAGGTAGGAAGATGCCTCATTGATCGTGATAGATGTCGGATATTAAATTAGCTAAGCATGTTGATTGTAATGATCTCACGGGTTCTAACTAGAGATTCTAAGTCCCTTCTGATTATTATTTTAGATGCCTTGATCTTGACAGACGTAACAAATGCAAATCTTGTTGGCCTTTGCCCCACCAATTTATTTTCTGTCCTAGATGAGGGTCATCCTAGTCCATAGTTGTTGATCTGTTAAGTTCTTCAGAATTCTTGAAGTCGGCATTTGAATATGGAACTTAAGGGCCACCATGCTTAATCCTTGTGTTTCTTTTTCAGATTAGTATCGAGTTGTCGGTGAAATAATTTTGGTACAATTGGTTTCTGAACTGCAACTCCTAAGCACAATTTGAATTCTCAATCTTATTAGTTATTACAACATCTGCCATTTCGTGCTTGATCTTGGTAGAATAGTCAGGCTCCACTCGATTTTGTCACGAAGCCCTCTTAGTTGCTCTAAAACGCCTGCATATGTTGCTCTGAAACAGGCCCTCTCGTGGAATTATCATATGCATCAAGCATGACACTGCTCTTGTTTGGCCATTGTTGTGAATCCTCTATCGAGGTATATGTCCAGCCTTCTCTTTTCGTTCTTGGATTATAAGAGGAAGAATAGGTACATCCTGGAGCTATCTTTTCAAATGCGATTTACGTTGTGTGTTCATAGTATTGAGAATTTGGTGTTAATTGTTGTAACTTTGATAATGAAGTTTAGATACTATGCACAAACCTTGTCTGTGAACACTGTGTGTGATCTCATCTTCTTGACATGTATCTGCAAAATGTGCATGCTTAATCTGTTAAAAGAACTCTGCTCCTGCTCTCAAAGATTTTATAGTATTGAGAATTTGGTGGTATTATTCTTTGTAAATTGATAATGAATTTGAGCCTCGATGCATAAGTTTTGTCTATGAACACCTTGTTTTTTTTTAGGCAAAATACACTTCTATATCCATAACTTTCACGTTTGTGACAAATATATCCATAACTATTGAAATACACGAAATACCCAATTTCGATCTTCCATTTAACGGTGTGAAGTAACTGGGTGACTGTACTGACGGGAAGGCTGAGTTGGCATTTTAGCATCCCCACTAATCCACGTGGAAAAAAAAAACGAGGAAAAACGATATTGCGTTTTGCACCCCCACTAATCCCCACTGATTCACTTTCTTCTCCAAAATTTCCCTTCGCCCCTTCATCTCCCTTTCTTCCCTTTCTTCCCTCCGACCACGACGGTCGACGAGGATCATCCCCCGCCAGTTTCGAAGGTCAACGAGGTATCCCCAAATTTCCCTTCGCCCCTTCATCTCCCTTTCTTCCCTTTCTTCCCTCCGACCACGACGGTCGATCCCCCCCCCCTATTTCGTTCCATCCCCCGCCGTCGCCGCCTTTGCTATATGTTGTCGTGCATGCATCTTCCGAGGTAATAGACTGACGACGGCTGTTTCCCGACGAAACCCAAGCGTTCTGTTCATGGCAAAGGCACCGTCGAAGCCTAGGACCGCCGAGAAAGGGTTTTTCCGAAAACCCTAATCGCAACCATCAATCGATTTCTTTTCTCTTCGGTTTTGGAAGCTGGTGAGCACTGGGTACCCTTCAATTACTTGGGTCGTGGCTTTCAATTGTGGGCAAAAGGTTCTTATTTGGTTTATTGTGTTGTGGCTTTCAATTGTCGAAGCTTGCTTTAAAGGTTGGAAAGCGACAGAGCAGATTCGAACAGGGATTAGAAATGTGAATGTGAAACCCTAGATCGTAGCGTGGAGGCGCCGCCAGGGACGCGGCAAGGGGCGCGGTGAGGCTGCTGTCGGAGGGAACCGTTGGATCGGCGGCGGGCGAGCTCTTCTCCAGCGCAGCCGATGGAACCCTAAATCGTAAATCGAGTTTGAGAAAAGGGGGTGGGTGGGAAATTTTTTTCTCGACGGTGTAGGGTATAAGGGGGGAAATTTTCTGACATGGCGTCCACGTGGTTCCCTTTGCTGACCTGGATCTTAGGTGGCAGAAGATTATGGTCCTACTCACTATTCCGTCCTATTTACTGACGCCGTAACAAACGGCGTTATAGTTTGTAACGGAAATGGATAGATTTGTCACACGATAGTACAATTTTTTGGGTATTTCGTGTATTTCAATAGTTATGGATATATTTGTCACAAACATGAAAGTTATGGATATAGAAGTGTATTTTGCCTTTTTTTTATGAAGCTATGAACACCATGTTTGATCACATCTTCTTATAATGTAGTCATGGGTTCTAACTGGAGTTTCTAAGTCCCCTCTGTTTACGGTTTCAGATGCCTTGATCTTGATAGTGGAGTGGGAAAATTATAATCTCATTTGGGGAAGCAGGATGTTGACTTCTGATTTTTTATAAATGGTACTGGGGAAGTGAGAGGCTTAGGTTAGGTATTTGAATCCAATGTGGTCACAGTATTTGATTCTGATTCTGCCTCGATATCGAATCCACGCTTCCACTTGTTTCCCTTTTTGAATTCCAGTTGATTGTTGTGGAATTTAATTAGGTTAATTCTCAGATCATGGATGGATAGAAATGGTTTTGAAAACAAGAGTTGGGATTAGAGCCACATGGACAAGAAGATGGAGGGACTGGGTTACATATGGTTGTTGTGTCTGCGTGAAGCCATGAGTCCTTGTGTACTATTTTGTTTACGGGTAACCAAGAGGTTGAATAAAGTTATGACCTTACTGCAGAGGAGACTTCATATGCCCATGCTCAATACTTTAGTTGGTTCACAGTTCTGTTGGCTTTTCATGGTAATTTTTGGCTTGGATCTTGGGTGGTAGTCTTGTGTTCCAATATTGCTAAATTCCATCTTCTTTGTTAGGGTGCTATAGTCTTCATATGTCCCTGCTCAATTCTTCAGTTGGTTCACAGTTCTGTTCGCTTTTCGGGGTGATTTTTGGCTTGGATCTTGGGTGGTAGTCTTGTGTTCCAATATTACTAAATTTGTTAGGGTGCTAGAGTCTGTCAGTTTCAGTAATTGATGCTACTTTTCTCTGCTAGGCAACCAGAGCTGTGATTAGTTTCACTAACTGTGTTAGTGGTAAAAGCAAGGTTTGATCTCAACATCATTGGTTAGTATGCACTTCACAATGGAATTGACAAAGTCGCCCACCGGATGTTTGCCTTCATCCTTGTCTAGGTGTTCTTTCCTGTTTGATGGTGTAACTTGTGATGACTTAGCATCTCAACGTGAGGTATATTAACTTGTGTACATTTGCTTGTAGATAAGTATCGGCCACAAACAGGTGAGTGACTCCGCATGGCTATTATTATAGTTGTTGTCCTCCAATATCGTTAACCGTATCTGAATGTGAGGGTAGTACAGTGCCGAAAAAGAGTTGCCTTTAGTGTTGGTTCCTGTTTAGAAACCCCATCCTTTGGTATCATATTGTAGATCCGTTGGTGATAATGATTGGGAAGCTTAGAGCATCAATCCCCCACTAAATATATTTGTTTGACAATTCTCTATTGATGCTTCTACTGTGGTCTTAGAAGGTGGTTGTGCTTGGTCGTGATCTGTTGTTGTCATTGAGAATTAGCAGCCGAAGTGAATATGATATCGTTGATTGGATGACTGGCTTCAACGAATTTTCTTGGGCTGGAGCTGGTTAAGACTTTCTGCTCAAAGTATTCTATCAAATATTCCAATTTCTCTCAGATTATTATTGAGTCGGTGAAATAATTTTGGTACAATTGGTTTCTGAACTGCAACTCCTTGGCACAATCTGAATTATCAATCTTATGAGTTATTATAACATATGTTCCTTTTGTGCTTGACCTTGGTAGAATAGTCAGGATCGGCTCGATTTTGTGACAAAAGCAGGCCCTCTTAGTTGCTCTGAAATGCCTGCATATGTTGTGATTTTGGCCGTGGAATATGGAGTCAGTTTCTAGTGCTTTCTTTTGGTATACTTGGTCTGCTGTTGCTGTTGTGCCCGTGCATGTGATGAATCTTTTCCTCTGAATCTTGTTTTGTTGAGCTTGTACATTGCAGTGCAGTGTCAAAAATAGCAACGTGAACATCTGTTTCCTGAGGATCACCTTGCCATGGGTGTCATTGGTCCTGTCATTTTACCTGGTCTGACGTTCTTACCGACTATCGATGTGTTCAGCAGCTGTCTAGTTCGTTGCGCTCGTGGAGAACTCGCGCCATTAAGCGAGTATTAACCGTTGATCGAGAAAAGGTGGGCATGACATACTCGTTGATAACCTTTCAGGCGTGGATCCAAACACAAAAGAAGGTTATAGAGAGCACCACAGCTATGAGATGGGCGCGCGATCGTAAAAGAGACATCGACTTGTATACATTCAAACACTTATTGGTTAATGTGGACATTTGGCTTGAAAAATATGATGCTCCCAGTAGGGTATGAGCCTCTCTATCTGTGAACATTAGCGTACAGTTTGTGCAGCTATGGAACCTTTTCCCGGTCCTCGATTTTCTAATTTGCATGCCATTATATGCATATACAGAATAAGTAGAAGAGAAAGTAGATTGCTTGTTAAGATTGGGTTCATTCTAATCTCGTTGGTCATGCTCATGGTGGAAGCTTTATCAATTGACTGAGCTCCTGTTTCTGACGGCTTTTTTATATATTACATTTCTCATTTTACATTTGGACGCTAGATTGATTATGACAATCACAATCGAAGGTCGATCAATATGATATTATGTCACGCATGAATCAAAAGAACTGAGATTTCAAACGGCATCAGTTTGGATTTGATGCCACTTTACATCTACACTATGGAGACCTTAAAAGAAATTGTGTGATACATTAGTCTATTTTTTTATTAGTCGTTTCTACTATGGAGACCCTATCATCTCAGAGAATAATTTAAAATACAAAAGCAAAAGATAAAAAAGAGAGCTAGGCTGGAGGTGCGTCTGGTCTTGTTCAAAACTTCCTGTATAACCAAAGAAGTCCAATTCCTCGCTTCTCAAATTGCAGGAGAAGAAGACATAATAAGAACGCCAGCGACGATCTTCAGGGAGATGACCCCATAGGTATACGATTTCCGGCTTTTTTGAATGCTGAGCAACCACATGAAATAATGTCAACTCCGAGCCTTTAACTTCACAATAACAACCGTCATCAAAGCCAAAGCGAAAACTTAACTTACGCAATGTCACTTCTGTACCCTCCAATTCTCCAACCTTTTGCCAGTATCTTCCTCTTCCTCCCATGTCCAAATAGTCAATGTATCTCTCGGACGACGCTTGTCTCCAAATAATTGCAGGGAAATAATTGCAAATTAACATAGCATTCGATAGATAGATCTTGTTCAATGAGTCTGCCGATAATACATTAGCAGTAAACTTGTCATCGTTAAGTGAGTTCAATAGAAATGGTACGTTTCGATACAAATTCTTTAGGGGTTGTTTAGTAGGTGGTAACATACATATGTTGGAAGATTAAAGTGCATTGCATTGCTTTTCTAGAAACACTCATATAAATTTCAAATACTTTGGGCATTGGAGATAGATATCATGGTTACTTTGAATTGTAGAATTACATGCTAAAAAAACAATGAGAAATCGTTTGCATGATGGAGTTCAACAAGATAATTTGTTGTAATGGTCTCATGTGAAGCAATTTGGTCAAACAAAGAAATTGAAATTGAAACGAAGAACAAATATTGTGAAATGAGCTAATTTGAAATTGAAACGAAGAACAAATATTGTGAAATGATGCATCAACGTCATGAAATTTTGAGGAGCATTATATTATATGATATAATTTTGATATTACATTATATGATATAATTTTGATGCAATATTGAATGATGTATCAATATTATGACATATTTTCAAAATAAAACAGAAAAAATAATGAGGGGTCATTTGTCTGATGGAATTCAACAAGACAATTAGTTCTAATGCATCACGTGAAGCAATTTGGTCGAATAATCTTGTTTGACAATAAAAATGAGTATACAACAACTAGTTCGAGCCAATTCTACATTGACATTACGAAGAACAAATATTGTGAAATGATAACAATACATCGATTTAACTATCACCAAAACTAAACAACATGTTAAAAATAAACCATAGGTTCTTAAAGAAAACATAATTAGGTTACATGACCAAAGACCAGATTGTATCTTTGCCTACCAGGCTACCATGATACCATCCCTTCATACTTTTGCGCTGGTGGTTTTGCTCGAACAGCAAGCTTAGGCAATGGAGATGGGCTGTGTCTGGATAAGGCGAATGCGATTCGCCGGACCCAACTCTAACCTGGTGTTCAAACAGCCTCCGTTACTCTCCTCCTCCTCTGCGACTGCTACCCTTGCTCTTCATAACCCTCAGATAACCTTGCCGCCAGGACAACCACATAATCTCACCCTCAATTTTACTCCCAGCCGCCGCTTCTTTTCAAACACGGCCTTCTCCTCGCCGCATTCTTCAGTTTCAGTGTCTCCAAAAAGTTCAGCCGGCGACGGTAAGCACTCAATTCCCTGTCACGCGGTTCCTGATTTCGGGGCTTCACTCGCCCTTTTACTTGGTCTGTATATCTACTATGTTTGGTTGCTCTTTGTAGCGGGACCTGGTGACGCCGGAGCTAAATTTCGGGGCGATGGCTCGAAGGTGCTCCTCAAGGAAATGAGATATTCCGAACTCGAAGTATGTTTTTTTTTTCAGTCTGTTTGGTTAGGATTGTGCTTTGAACAATTTACTGCTGAAAGCTTCGGTTCCAACAATCTGAATGATTCGATGTTGGTTTGTATGCTAATGGCAGAAGTGGGTTCAGTCCCATGGATTCAGACCTGGTCAGGCTATGATGCTGTGGAAGCGGTTGTATGGCTTGAACAACATCTGGGCGCACTGTGTTGACGAATTGGAAGGTGCCTGCTTACCGGGCTTCTCTTTGAGTTTTTGGCTTTAATTTTTCTTGCTTGCTGAAAGGAGGAATGACTGTTGATTTTTTTTTTTATGCTGGTATGTAGGCTTGAACAAGGACTTCAAGAAGTTGATAAGTGAGCAAGCTCAGTTGAATGCCTTGACCTTGCAAAACGTTGTAACTGCGTCTGATGGAACCAGAAAGGTAATCCTTTTAACCGTCTGCACTTCTGATTCCTGCCCTCCATTGTGATAGAATGCTTGCCCCATGTCTCTTCCTTATTTTGTTCAAACCTGGTACCTATCTGTGATTCGACTCCAACCTTGCATAAGCTACAAGAATCTTCTCATTGATTTTGAAACTCACAGAAATGCAGGTTTTGTTCAGGTTAAATGATGGACTAGTTATAGAAACAGTTGTGATACCATGTGATAGAGGTAGGACGACGGTTTGTGTTTCGAGTCAGGTGGGCTGCGCTATGAATTGTCAGTTCTGCTACACTGGCAGGCAAGCCTTTTCTTCATATCCCATTTGAAATCCAAGTCCATCTATCATCTTTATGTTTCTTGATTGCTTTGCTGCATTTCCTCGATCAATATTGCAGGATGGGTTTGACGAG
The DNA here is from genome assembly GCA_946122785.1 of Linum tenue. NCBI lineage: Eukaryota > Viridiplantae > Streptophyta > Magnoliopsida > Malpighiales > Linaceae > Linum > Linum tenue. The sequence goes on from CAMGYJ010000002.1 coordinate 66,002,315, forward strand.
ACATCTGACTACAGCTGAGATAGTAGAGCAAGCTGTATTTGCAAGGCGTCTACTCACAAGTGAAGTTGGTTCCATCACTAACGTTGTCTTCATGGTAGGTAGTCTCTACTCTCAACAGAACTCCAGATTTAAATGTGCTGAAGTGGTTGCTGTAAAGAAACAAAGTTTAAACGGCTGATACTTGTCAATGATTGGCAGGGAATGGGAGAACCTCTTCAGAACATTGAAAATGTAATAAAAGCAGCTGACATAATGGTGGATGAGCAAGGACTTCAGTTTAGCCCTCGGAAGGTCACTGTTTCTACAAGCGGGCTTGTTCCCCAGCTCAAACGGTTTCTCCATGAATCCAACTGCTCTTTGGCTGTCAGTCTAAATGCAACTACTGATGAGGTGAGCAAGTGCCAGTAACCAGGCAAGAGACATCTATCTATCTTGATTTCCTGAACAAACACATCTTGCTTATTGATAATGATTTCCCCTCTTCCCAACTACCAAATCTTTTGCAGGTAAGAAACTGGATCATGCCAATCAACCGCAAGTACAATATCAGCTTGCTTCTCGACACCCTGCGACAGGAGCTTCAGTGCAAGCACAAGTACAAAGTGCTGTTCGAGTATGTAATGCTTGCTGGGGTAAACGACAGGTTAGATGATGATGGACCTTTTCTCACGGCTTATTGGTCCATCGAAGTATTTCCTTCCTCATAAGAAATCATCTTGAGTGGATCTGTTTGTTGTTGTCTGTCAGTGTTGAGGATGCAGGGAGGCTGATCGATCTAGTTAAAGGTATTCCATGCACGATCAATCTCATTCAGTTCAATCCTCACTGTGGCTCCCAATTCAGACCAACCAGCATAGACAAAATGATCGAGTTCCGTAATCTGCTAGCACAGGGCAAATGCTCAGTGTTCTTGCGACAGAGCAGAGGTGACGACCAGATGGCTGCTTGCGGCCAGCTGGGGAAGCCCGGGACGTTCCAGGCTCCTGTCCTCCGAGTCCCTGAAAAGTTCCAGATGGCTGTAGCCAATGGTTAAGCACTGCGTTTCCCCCATGTGTCAAATCATGTTAGTTAATGATATTATTGTTATGAATTCTAACATTGCATTAGTGACTGCTGTTCGGATGATCGTTAATAGGGTAAACAAGACTCTGAAAATCAAATTTAATATGCAAATTTGAATCCAGAATTTGTACTTGTAGAAGAAGGGTTTCGATACTTATCGACGCGAGGAGTTTATGTCCCTTGAGCACCACGAAAGCAGGTTCTCTGTTTATTCTCTATTAGCATGTCTAAATTCCATTATCCTGTCTTATCTGAAAACATATTCCAACGTACTGTCGTAAGTTCGTAACGTTCTCCTGCAGACTCCTTCCCCAATTTTCCTTAAATACCATGGTTATCAACCCGCGAATCGATCCATAGGTGGACTCGTTTTACTCTGACCTAATGAGAAATGCGAGCTGCACACGGCTAGTATGTTGAAATGTTTTCTCATCTTCGAGAATGTACTTATATCGATCATCGAATTATGCACGAACGCTATGCACCCGTTAGATGAATGCAGAGCGCTCGCACAATCAAACGACCCAATTGATTATGAACATCGTCCCAAAACATTTCTCCTCCCTTCCGAACATCCCCGTCAGTCGTTGAAAAGGGAGGTCCCACCAAAGCCAGCTGGCTGGGGGAACCGCCAGGTAAGCATTTTTCCTTAATAATTGGGGAGACTGTTACTCTGTTAGTGTTAGTTAAAGACAGACGGCGGTTCAATTTCCCGTCCATTTGAATCGACGTTCGTTGCTCATAATTGTATGCCCCGCCGTTACTCCCGTCAGTACCACCGACGGAACGTTCTTTTTCAATTTTTCTCAAACGAATTAAGTCCTCCACGCGCTTGAGGCGTGCAACCGAGCGCGTGGGACTGAAATCCAGCATTTTGGCGGCACATTGCCAAATTCACGACACCACCACTCCCCCCCATTTTCTCCGCACACTCCTTCCTCCAGTCCTTATTTATAGCGTTCTTCATTGCCGCTTGTCTATCTTCCCTCTCTTTACGCCATTTCCATCACCTCTCGCAAGAAATTCGAACAGTAAACGTTTCTTCCAGCCTGCTTTAGTAGCTTCCTTCTCTGTGCGCTTTCAGTTCTTAACATCGTCTTCTTCTTTTCCAGGTATTACAGTGTGAGCGGCGTTCCCGCATACCGCAGCCGAGGTCGACGACAATGGGAGCTTCCTCCAACGGCGGTTACTGCGCCTCCAACTATGCGTCTTACTGCCAGAATCGCAGATTCTCGAAGGAAGTACTCGACAACGTCCATGGCACCATCTATTTGGACCCGGTACATACTCTCTCGCTGCTTGCCTCTCTCCCTCACTAGTTTGTTCCGGAATTCCTCCTCTCTGTTTCGGCTCGGTTTCTGTCCTGTTGTTACTTCTGTTCTCCGTTCGATTTCATTGTGAGCTATTGAATCGATTTTTGAGTCTCTGAACCGATTTGTCCGATTTCCGGCGGAATCTCTGTGTTTGTGGTTTAGCTGTGCATGATTGACGATTTTGCGGACTCGACTTCGTACTCGCCGGCCGGAATTCTTTTTCTATTAACGTAGATTCGATTTGCGTACACGGAATTGATGGAACGAACGCCGACGTTGCGTAGGAGGATTTTTCTTGGTAGTCTGCAAGTAACCGTTCCTCCAAAAGGTTCGAAACGTCCGGTGAAACGCGAATGATGAAACGATGCCTATAGCTTCCGAAACGTCTAGTGAACATAGCTAATTTTAGCATTTTGACTCTTTCTTGGAAATAGCACGTCAACGTCCTTTCTCGTCTTTCTGTTTTACTTGTTTGAGCAACAGTCGCTTCTAGTGTGGAATGCTATCGTTGATATCTGGTGATTTGATCCAGAGATTGTTCTCTTGTTACCGATGATTTTTTCTGGAAGGAAGGAGTAATAGTGCTGAGTTTGACGATGGATTCTGTCTCTCTTTATTGTGTTTCAGCTTGCTCTGAAGTTCGTCGATACTGAACAATTTCAGAGGCAAGTTCGACGTGGATACTTGATAATTTTTCACTTCTATCCCATAATCAAGAATACAACCTGACTATGCTATTCCTTGATGCAGGCTTCGGGATCTCAAGCAGCTCGGTGATTGTTAACACTTTTGCAGATCCATTCCTAAACTATTCGTTTTGCACCTTCTGCTCACTCGATTTCCTTGATGTACTCTTGCCTTCCACTGACTCAGAGTCAGAGTTACTTGTTTGCAGGACTAACAAACACGGTATACCCTGGAGCAGTGCACTCTCGGTTCGAGCACTCCTTAGGTGTATACCATCTGGCTGGGGAAGTAGCCTACCGTCTAAGAGCTCAGCAGGTATCGAGGCCAACATGTTCTGTCATGCCTCATTTTTAGTTTTTGTGTTGATGGCCAACCTTTCTGAATCAATGGTTCATACTTGAAAGGATCCGGACTTTCCCGTTGAGGATTTTGATATAAAGACCGTGAAGCTTGCCGGTGAGCGAAGTGTATTTTGGGTTTTTTGATGTTTCTGCATGCAGCTGTTTTCTTCTAGCTTTACCTGTTGCATCTCTCATCTTTCCAGGATTACTGCATGATATCGGACATGGACCATTCAGCCACACGTTTGAGCGTCAATTTCTTCCCCGATTTCTTAGTGGCGCCCCATGGTTAGTTCATTGATTTTTGCCTGAGCTAATTATCTGCCATCAGATTCTCAAAACGTGTTGCGAGATTTTCTCATATCCAAGGTTCTTGATGTTTCTGCATTAGATGCTTTGATGAGTACCCTAGGCTGAACAGTACCTCCAGCATTCAGTTATGATCAATTCCGAAGTTGAGTAATGCCAAAATTTGTTTTCAGGTCTCATGAGGACATGTCTATCAGCATGATAGATTACATTGTGGACAAACACCACATTGACATTGAACCAGAATGCCTAAAGAAAGCAAAGGTTTGGAGTCTCATGGCATTAGTACTATTCCCCTGTGTTCCCTCTCCCCAGCTGTGTTTGGCCCATTATTAGATGTTTTTTTTTTTTTTGTTCTTTTGGAAGGATATGATCGTAGCAAGTACTGAGCATGGTTCACGCAATGTAAGTTATCTCACATGCTGAGCTTTATTTAGAAAATTTTCAATGTGTTAAGTTTGTTAATTGTTGAGATCTCTATGGGTGCAGAGTCCCACTGAGAAGCAGTTTCTTTATGACATTGTTGCAAACGGCCGGAATGGAGTAGATGTTGACAAGTGAGTTATCTTTTCTTCTTTTACTTCATCTTGTTCATGATGATTACGTTCTTGTATGCTAATCCCAATACTCTTTATCTAGGTTTGACTACCTTGTTCGGGATTCACGGGCTTGCGGAGTTGGCTGTGGTTTTATGTTCCCAAGGTGTGTACTCTTCCAAACATTATGCATGTTTAGTGTTTATTCTGACCTGAGCATGTTTTCATGAATTGATGCAAGGGTTAAAGTTGACACATGAACACCCTGAGAGAAGTTGGGACCATTTCATTCTTTGATCTGACCTTGTTTGCTGGGTGCTTTGTTGACATTCAGGTTAATGGGATCCATGAGGGTTTTGGGTGATGAGATTTGTTACCGTGCCAAAGATTGTTAGTATTATTTGAACTTGATCCTAAATTACTGCAGCCATTTTACTGTATACTGTTGTTGACAATGGGTCATTGTTTATAGATCTCACAGTCTACAAGCTGTTTTCCACTCGAGCAGAAATGCACCGCACAGTCTATACACATGCTAAAGTGAAGGTGAAACTCTTTTTACATTATTCTGGAAAATAAAATATTAAGCTGTTCGAAGTTTACTGAGGTCTGCAATCTTCAGGGGATTGAACTCATGGCTGTTGATGCCCTATCCAAAGCAAATGAGTCCCTTGGAATTGCTGACGCTGTTCAAAACCCTGGAGAGTTTTGGAAGGTCTGAACATGTTGAACATCAACTCAATCTGAAAGTCAATCAGCCGAATTTATCAATGGCGTCATTTTGTTTTCCCACGTGTGGTTAATCATCAGTGTCTTCTGTTGTACAATGCTCGCACAGCTGGATGACACAATATTGAAAAGAATCGAAGTTGACGAAAGACCAGAACTCAAAGAGGCCAGAGATTTGGTCCTACGCATCAGAAGAAGAGATATATACCAGGTAGTAGCCCAACTTGTATATGTCAGTGTGGAGTGGGAGTGTGTTTTCTCTTGTGGTCTTCATACGCCTATCGCTGCTTGTTCATTTTTAGTTTTTGTAATGTTTGCCTCTGTCTGCTATGGGTTCCAGTTCTGCAATGAGTTTGCTGTTCCTAAGGAAAAGCTAGACCACTTCAATGACGTCACTCCACAGGATATTATATGCTCCCAGGTGGTGACATGACACATCAGTTCTCTCCTTGTTTTCTATTAATACTGCTAGTGATGTTTTGTTTCTAAAACATCATATGCTGCCTGCTTAAAACAGAAATCTAGTGATGTTACACTGAAAGAAGAAGATATTGCTGTGAGCACTGTCCAGATTGACTTAACCCGTGGAAGTTCCAACCCTCTTGAGAGGTAACTAACGTTAACTCCTTTGCTTGGTTACTTTTGCTTCTGCTTCTTCTAACTCAGTCTTGTTGTTTTCCTCATGCATCTACCCATCCGCCCCCAGCGTTAAGTTTTTTCAGGTACTAATCTATTAACAAACCTTTCCAAATGCCAACTTTTACCCATTCCTTCTCCTTGCTAGCTACAAAAACAATATATTGTACTCTTAATTTGGTTCCAATATGACATTGCCAAGAACACAATCCTGACTTTCCTCTGGAGAGTGTAGTCGGGATTCATTCCAGGCGCATTTAATATTGTAGCTTTCCAATCTCGTTGATTTTTCCTTTCACCTATATACCTTTCTCAGGACCACGACAGCACGGACAAATTCACGATACCAGTGGAGCACATCAGTCACTTAATCCCTGCTGTTTGCCAAGACAAGATCGTGAGAGTGTACGCCAAGAAACCTGAACTGGTATGTCAAAATGTTCTGTGTTTTTTTTTTTTTTCCCCTAAGAAATTGCAAATAATCCATTGATCTCTCCTAATACGAAGCAAAACGGCCCCCAATTTCCTTGTCACGCAGGTGGAGGCAGTTTCACAGGCCTTTGAGAACTTCCAGATGACTACATATGGAGTGAAAGGAATACTTGCGACTCCTGAGAAGAAGAGGAACGGCAAAAGGTTGTTCCCGTACTGACGAAAATCGCCCTCCCCCCTCCTTCAGGAACTACATAGATGATTCATGATCGTATTGGTACGTTTAGATAACATCAACAAATAGGAAATTTTGCTATTCTGAGCAGTAGCCTACTCAGAACTGTACGTAGTCGAATGAGACCATACACTTGGTTTGACAAAGTAACCAATGGTTCAACACCGCATGTCAAGTAAAGGAAATTTCTTAGATGCATTAGGCCTGTAAAGAAAGTGCATCGGCCACCATTTTGGATGTTACTGTGTTTTGCTTTACGGAATCATATTGTAGAAGATGAAGCATGACTTTTGGTTGTAGTTGTTTCCCCCCTCTGTCTCTCATTTGGGAGCCTGTTTGTATGAAGGTATCTTTGAACTCTTCTGGGTTATTGACCTAATTTTGATATCCTGTTCAATGTTTTTTTTCTTTTTCTTTCTGACCCATCACTAACGGTTTGTTGACGCAGAAAGACAAGGGAAGGTGTGTTTATTAAATGTCGTGAAGGTGTGTTTATTGCCATTTGATTGTGAAAATCGTGCTTCCTGATTAATCAAACTCCTACACATCAATACTAACGGCCGTACTGCGAATATTATGATCTATTCCTTGTTTGTTTACAAGTTCCACGAGCTCAACGGCAAGCTGGACATTTGTGATATACATGCTCCGGTTGGAGGGAGTGTTAGATGATATGATCAAAATGTATTTTTTATTTTTTTGGGTAGGTACTTATTTTAGGGTGTTAGATTTGTTCAGTTGTGTATATTAGCTGCAACCATAAAGTTATATCAACCTTTTTTTCTCTAATGCATACTTTACTTTCGTATTCTAAAAACCTTAATTTGCACTCCAACAATTAGGGATAACAATTTAACTCGTTATTGTGGATATTCGTGTTTTAAGTGTGTTTGTTTGTGTCAGTCTCAGTGAAGGAACCGAGACAATAGAACATGGGGGGGGGGGGGGGGATTATTTTGGGTTAGTGAGTTGGTCACCTCCATTAGCTGATCTACAAGGTAGTGCATACCCTAGGCTTGGTATCCAAGGATTTCCCTCCAATTATCACAAGGGGCTGTTTTTATTTTAACCGAAGGATTTGAATTAGCTCCTCTTGCTTGTATTTCGCCAGAGATGAAATAAAAGATAGGAAATATGTCTTTTCAGAGTAATTCGTTCCAATAAAAAAAATATTGGGATATGTAGGTTTTGTTAGCGAACTAACCACTTGGTCCCAATAACTCGAGTTGTTGGGAGAAGGTTATGTTGGATCTTATACCTCTCTAACACGCCCCCTCAAACGAAAGCCAACCCATGGGCTTGAAGTTTGCACAGGCCCACCATACCATGTGCTTGAAAGACAACGGTTAATATTGGGGGTCGTGGAGATTCGAACACATGACCTTTCGGTTCTAGGCTCTGATACCATGTCAAGAACCAGTTGCTTAATATTGGGGGTCGTGGAGATTCGAACACATGACCTTTCGGTTCTAGGCTCTGATACCATGTCAAGAACCAGTTGCTCCCAATAACTCGAGTTATTGGGATCAACTGGTTCTTGACATTGTATCAGAGTCTTCTGTGACCGAGAAGTCTTGTGTTCGATTCCCGGTGACCCCCATTTCTTAAGCACATGGTATCCTTGTCTTAAGACTTGTGCAAACTTCAAGCCCTTGTGAGTGGTTTTCGTTTGAGGCGGCGTGTTAGTCTTGTGGTATATAATCCACGATTGAACCTCTACCAACAACTCGAGTTATTGGGAGCAACTGGTTCTTGACAGGTTTTAGCCGATTCTTTGAACTTATTAACCCACTCTCACTAATTTTAGCTATACTAGAGAACTCAATCAACTCAAACTCTATTAAAAACTCTATTAAAAGCATAGATTTTAGAAATACAATTTTTTTGACCCCAGTTAATTTGAAATATGAATACGCAACTAGGGTAAAATACCTCGAGTGTCACTTAACTTTGAGAATTGGGGTAGACATACCACTTAAGTTTGAATAGGGTGTCGGATACCATTAAAGTTGTTAAAATGTGCATCCGTCTACTTTTCCATCCAACCCAAACTTTTAATTACTTTTTGATACCCAAAACTTTTAAAAACATTCAAAACTATATTTCAACAAGTTTTATCTAATATAATAATTAGAAAACCATCTAAACATATTAATACTAGAATGACTTATCAAAAAATTTCAATAAAATAGATAAATTAGTAAAAATAGTAAACGAATATCAAGAAGAATAATAAATATGCTACAATATAATAATAAATATTAGAATATCTATTTAAACCCTCTAATTCAATTAGAAGTAATATTAGAAATAGTTAAAATAGTTTCACCAAAACAAAATAGTTAAAATAGAACCTAATTGATCATCAATACATCAAAATCAAAAAAGATGAATGGAACACAATCAGAAAGAATTAAACATATTTCACTAATTGAAAAAATTTAGAACGAAAAGATATGAAAAGTAACCAAGTAATAAACAAAATACAAAAGCTACAACATTCGGTAAAATATGTAGAAAATAAAATATGACTATAAAAGCTAGAACATTCATGGAATAATTCAATTATTAGAACACATAATGATAAATAAAAATAATTATAATGATAATTGATTCTAAAATTCTATTCAAAAATTGTTTTGGTATCATGTATACAAAAGAGGATTTTAGCTAAACAATAAAAAATGATATTTTTCATAAGTCCAAATGATTTTTTAACAATGAGAAAAGTAGAAGGACCAATTATGAAATTTAGAAAACGGAATATTCCATAATATTCTGTGAACTTTAACGGAATGCACTTAACAGTAAACTTGAGTGGTACCGGGTGCACATATAATAGAGTTCAGTGGTACCCAACGCCCTTTTCAAACTTAAGTGGTATATCTATCCCAATTCTCAAATTTAAGTGGTACCCGAGGTCTTTTACCCTACGCAACTACCTCTAATATAAGGGCAATTAACAATATGAATACGTATTTCACGGCCCCTCGACCCAAACGAAGACACTGAACAAATTTGCGTGGTGCGGATGGCGATTTCTTTTATATATCACCAAATCAAAAAAGCCCATGTCCTCGTGAAGAATGAAGATATCTTGCCGGACCGTATCAAAGTAATTAAAGAGCCCAATTGATTACCTTCTCTATAATTAATACAGGCATATATATCCTAATTGAGTATCGATTAACGCTAGCTCTCTCTCTCTCTCTCTTTCTCTCTATATGAACATTTCCCACGTACCATTCCTTTTTTCCCCAAAGCAGGATTAATTATTAAATCACAATATGGAAGAGCAAGGCCATCAAAACGGCGATGACGAAGAAAGCGGCGGCGGCTGTAGCAGTACTACTAGTACGAGCAGCAACAACGGCAGGATGATGAACGGGGCGAAGAAGAAAGTGGCGATGGCCGATCTGAAGAAGAGCTTGGACCAACTTGACCGCCATCTCGACAGAGCGCTTATGTTATCTGACGGCAGGCAGCGCAACTACCAGAATATTCACCGGAACAAATCAGGAGCGGCGGCGGCGGCGGCGGCGGCGAATGGCATGGTGACAAGAAGAAGAGAGGAGTGGGAGATCGATCCCCGGAAACTGGTGGTCAAGCAGCTCATCGGCCGGGGAACGTACGCCGCCGTTCATCTTGGAACTTACGACGGCCAAGACGTTGCAGGTTGGCAGTTGGCACCGCATATAATATATATATATTGGGTTAATATTTTTGTCTGACTCTAACTTTTCCTATATGATTTTGCTCAATTTTTACAATGTATAATGTTTGAGTTTGGTTAATTAAGTAAAATGTAGAACTAAGTTCAGGTCGCGCGATTTTATATATTGAAAAGATTGATCAGTATATTAAAGATGGTAAAATTTGAGTAAGACAAAAATATTAACCCATACATATATAATACATGTAGATGGAATGTGGATTCAACGTGAAGCTTTTATTAAGCGAGTTCAACATATTTGATTACGTTGAATACATTCTTGACTGAATAAGAGGCTATTTTTTATTTATTTTTTTCTTAATTTGTTTTTATCTCTTTGAAGCTAAGATAATATAATAAATATTTTTTTTCAATTCACCGGAAAAAAAAATTGTTTCATGCCGTATTAAAAATCATTCTAAAGTCGTCCAAGGTCGTTTTGCATAGCATAAAAACTTGGGTTAATACCTTATTTTGGCCCGAACTATAACCATATAATCAACTTTGGCCAGTGGTTTCAGAAATTAACATCCTGGCCTCAACTATGCAGCATATAGACTCAATTGGCACGACACATAGTTTGACTGTCAATTTGGACGGTCAACTCTGTTGACCGTTAGTCAACATGTCATGTCAATGCCTAGTTAGCATATAAATCATTAAAAAATTCAAACTATTTTTCTAATTTCTATTATTTATCATTTTTCAATTAACCAAAAAATAAAATTCTAAAAATATAAAATAATTTTCTTTGGGATATTTGAAAATGCTAAATTTTATAAATTAACCAAAATTATCAAATTAAATTTCATAAATTTAAAAATTATTATATAAATTATATTTTTTTGGGAAGTTTTAAAAATATAAAATAATTTGATAATTTTTGGTTAATTTATATAATTTATCATTTTCAAATTATCCTAAAATAAAAAAATAAATTTATTTTATGTTTTTTATAATTTATTTTTGGTTAATTTGATAATAAATAATTTTTTTAATGATTTTTAGGCTGACTAGGCAATGACATGGCGTGTTGACTAACGGTCAACGGAGTTGACCGTCCAAATTGACGGTCAAACTATGTGTCGGGCCAATTGAGTCTATATGTTGCATAGTTGAGGCCAGGATGTTAATTTCTGAAACCACTGGCCAAAGTTGATTATATGGTCATAATTCGGGCCAAAATAAGGTATTAACCCTAAAAACTTCGATAGTTGAAATTTCAATACCACAAAACAACTATAGTTTGTCTAATTAGTAGTATGGAAGTTCGTCCAATGTCTTTTCTATCAACTCTTTGTCTTTCCACGAACTCTGCCTCCGTACGATGACCATAGTTTTGTTTGGTCTCTCTTTTAACATCTTTTCTTGGGGGTTGTTTGTCTTGTTATGTTTTGCCGTGCATGGGTGGAGGCGGCTTATAATTTGATTTGTGGTTTTATTTTCGTTTTGTCTTTTTAAGGAATTGTGTATATTGAATTTGTGATTGTTTCAAATTTAATGACTTGTTGCTTAGGGCTAAATGGTTGTATATGTATATAATATATGCAGTGAAAATACTAGAATATTGGGGGGAAGAAGACAACAATGAGGAGGTGGTGGTGGAGAGGAGGAGAAGTGGTTTAGGGGAAAGAAAGAGAGCTCAGCTAATGGCTAGGCTGAGACAAGAGGCCTCTCTTTGGCATCAACTCCGCCATCCTAACGTCTGCCAGGTAAAATCACTCCTCGCAATTACTCTTCCTCTAGTTACTAATTTTGAAGTTAATTATGATAAATAAATAAAGTGAATGAGTCACAAAAATTCGAAGTCTACTAGGATGGTATATTTTACTTACATGTATTATGTTTTCGACGCTTATCCGAAAAGTTAAGTGGTTTATAGTTCATCACTTAATCATTGATAGAATCGTTCGTGCACTATAACATAATATACATATATATAATACTTCAATTTAGCACTGATTGACACTAATCATAAACAAGTTCAAATGTATATCATTCATCACCAAATAATCTACAAATCACAGTAGCAGAGTCATAAATCTGAAAGAGGGGATTAAAAATTTTGATTCAAATAATTTAACTGAAAAGGGGGCCTAAAAATCTTGATTCATATAATTTAATCAAAAAGGGGGCTAAAGGCGTACCAACTACTAAATCCCTAAAATTTATTACAAAACTTACATGTAATTTTATATAGTTTGAGAGTTGATGGAGGATATAGCCTCCGTTGCTATAAAAGTGGATCTGTCGATCTGGTCATTCAAATCATATCACAAAAATAAGCATAATTTTTTTTGTTGTACTCAAGTTAATGATTGATAGTAGATCACGTAAAACCGACAAAAAGGCTTGGAAACCAAGAAGAGAAGGAACATACAAATTTAGTAATAAAGTTGGATGGTCTTAGTATACGTTTTTTTTTTCTTCTTAATTTTCTTTTGTGGTTAAAGTAGTGAACCACTGGACTAATCAAAGCATGGTGTTTCATCTGGTTTCACGCTCAACCATTAAAAAACATTTGGTGCATTCCTACCCGTCTAAGAACATGGATCAAACCTCTATTGAAATTGGTTTGACGTTTCTATTGATCCAGTTGATGATCCGATTCGGTTCTTATAGCAAGGACTATTAAACATATTCTCGATCTCTATCATATGATAGGGTTTGAGTTCTTGTACACAATTCCGTTTACTAGGATGATAAGAAATTAGTTCATAAATGGTGTGAAATGGTACGAAACCATACCACCCTAGTAAGAAATCTTACTTATCAGAATTCGTTTTAGGGTGGTAAGATGCGGAGTAAAGTAGGGTGATGAACATCATGGTTATATATCTTATCCACTCCCATTTTTCATTTGCATGTGTTGTCTAAACTCTATTCACTGCGTTTAACTTATAATTGTTATATCTTAATTTCTAACAGAATTTTACGATGACTGGTTTTAACCCTAATATGTCTACCAATAATTAATCAGAGCGTCGAGTAATTTGACATTACTCATTGCGTCGCCTTTTCATTTTTATTTTAGAAAGTGTTTTTCTCCCATAGTAAAATCGGCTAATTACATTATGTTTCTTTGTAGCACATATACAAATGAATCCATCTAACTGAACTACAAGAGTACAAGACTTGATTGATTTTTTACAATAATCCAAGAATAGAGTTTGAGATAGCCGTGAATATATTAATCTCAGTGTCATTCCCAAATTCAAAAAGCCATAGCAATCATGCGTACTCTGGATCGCCATCGATGTATAATGAGGTTTGTCTCGAGGAATGAGTTAAGAGTTTTTGCGTTCTTGGTTTTTCTCATCTACACGTAGGAATGGGGTCAAAGCTTCTTTCTTTTTACTTGTTTTTGGGGAAATCGAAAGAGTCAAAACTAGTTATGACTTGTGCCTTGCAGGTTATAACAAGTAGAAGTTGTTCAAATTATGGTAGCGTCTAATGCTCGGAATGCTTTTCCTGTTTTTTTTTTTTTTGTTTTTTTTCCCCTTTCTGTTTTTTGGTGTAATGGTGTTATAGTACTGTTGGGTATTCAATTGGATATGATATGGTCAAATCGGGTAAAACCCAATGTTAGTTGGGTAAGATGCGGATTTTAATCATTTTTGCAATTGCCAAGGAGGGTAGGATGTAGGTTTTGCTTAAATTCGGTACGTTTTTTATACGATCTGCACCAATAAATAGAATGACGTTATTTTTGTATTTAATAATTTAGATAATCTATAGATGTTATTAGTCTTTATCACAATATAGTTCTAATAATATGGACAATTTGTTGGTGTTATTAGTCCTTACGACAATTTGTTGGTGGAGGATATAATTTGTTGGTGTTACTATTCATGAGTTTGAGTTTTGTGAAAAACAACCCAACTCCACCTATTGTCATCTCATTCATAGCTTCCACTTTCCAGTTTCAGCACATTTTGCATACTCATATACAGCTTTGATCTTGACCATTTGAACTTTCCATTGTTTCCCATATTTAGCATTTGAAAATTCATCTCGTTAATGAAGAGTTATTCCTTTGAAAAGAAATATAATACGTTGTGTATTAGTCGAACACTAACGAATCAAACCTTGCAAACTTTGTTTAATGATGAACCAATCACGAAATCTGATTGCCTTCTTAGATATATTGGGGGGAAATCATTTCCCCTGGGGTATCCATTGACGATGGCATTATTTAGACATTCCATTTTCATGAGTGCAAGAGTAGGGAGAAATGGCATAATCCTATTTTCAAATATTAACGTGATTCAAAACTATTTTTATATGATTAACATATGTTTATAACGGCTTTATGGGTGCGTTTGGATACAATTATTTGGATTTGGTATTTGTGATTTGGATTTTCAAATACCAAATCATGTGTTTGGATACTAATTCATTTGTTATTTGGATTTGTGTCAAATTCATGGGGTGATTTCCAAATACATGTCTAGTGTATTTTTTGTCAACTCCAAATACATTTCAACAACTAGTGATTTGAAATACCTCCTAACAAAAGAATGGACCTATTTGTAAAATATGAAAATTTTAAGTATTATAGTGTGAGGCAAAACATATAAAGGTACCAAAATGTAATTTTACCATCAAAATTTCAGGACCTTTTTGTAAAATTTTAAAAGTTTAGGTACTATTGCAAGGAAAAATAAATTTGGGTACCAAACTGTAATTTACCAAAATTTGTAGTAAGTGACCAGAAAATTAAAATTGAAATTGAAAATCATAAAATAAAAAATACAAACAAATTACAAATGAGTATCCAAACAACGAATTTGAATTACATGTATTTCAAATGCTAATGTTTCAAATACATCCATTTCAAATGCTAGTATTTCAAATACCTTACATTTAAAATCCACTTATCCAAACGCACCCTATTAGAATTTCAATTCAAGTTGATTTGGAGTTTGATAGATAAATACGGTTGAACAACATTGGAATTCGGCTGTCTAGTATAGTGAATATATAATTGTATATGCTAAGTATGGTCTATAACAATCGTTCGAGCTATTTCATAGGTTGATCTAATGTAAGAGTAGATACCTACATCAACATAAATCCATAACTTTGATATAATTTATCAGGACAAGTACAATATAATGACTTTTTCTATATTTCCGGGTTAAAACGAGTGACACATTTACCCTTAACCCATTAACTCGACCGGGTCCGGGTCAGCCCGCAGGTTTGACAACATTGTTGATCGGATTGCGATTAAAGAGTAGAGTATCTGTATGAAAATTGCGTAATTTGTTTTTGTAGAAAGAAACTTGCACTCGTCTAATTATATGAGCACTTCTACTATGCTATATAGCATTGGTGCTTTAATGTGCAACTTAAAGTTGTACCATAACATTAAATCTATAAGTTTAGGTTGTACCATAAAGCAATTTGTACCATTATGTTATGGTACAACTTTACAACTTGAAGTTGTACCATCACATAAAGGTACAAGTTCAAGTTGTATCATAAAAAAATTTGTACCAAAAATATAAGTACAATCTGAAATTGTACAATAACGTAAATATACAATTTTAAGTTGTACCATTAAAACAAAAACCTATAACACAAATACTATATAGCATTGTAAAATTTCTCCTCATTATATATATATGGGTTTTTTGTGATCGTCAGTTTGTAGGAGCCGTGATATTAAACACATCCGACACCAACAACCCGGTTTCCCGCCAAGCCGGCGGCAGTAACCAGGAATTGGTTTGCTGCGTGGTGGCCCGCTATCACTCGGCCGGCACCCTGAAGTCGTACCTGGAAAAGCACCGCCGGAAGAAGCTCCGGCTGCGGAAAGTGGTCAAGCTCTCTCTACAACTCGGGAGAGGACTGGCTTACCTTCACTCCCGCAAGCTGATCCACAGAGACATTAAGCCGGAGAACGTGGTCCTCGATGCCGACAACAAGGAGCTGAAGATCATCGATTTCGGGGTGGCCAGGGCGGAGCCAAAGAACACCGGCGAGATGGGCGGCCAGATCGGGACCATTGGCTACATGGCGCCGGAGGTGTTCGCGAGCAAGCCCTACGACAGCAAGTGCGACGTTTACAGCTTCGGCATTTGCCTGTGGGAGATTTACTGCTGCGAGGCGCCCTTTGCCCACTTGGGATTCTCTCATCAAACTTCTCCGGTCGTCTACAAGGTTAAAACAAAACCGGCAGATTATGAATTGTGATACCCTCTATTCTGTTTCCTGAAATCGCTCCGGCAAATTTTGCAGAGCGTACGACCGGAGATACCAGGAAACTGTCCGGAGGCACTGGCAGCGATCATGAAGCAATGCTGGGAAGAAGAGCCAGCCAAGAGACCAGCCATGGAGGACGTGGTCTCCATGTTGGAGGCCATCGTCGACCTACTCAACCTTGCGAAAACAGAAAACAGCCCTTTGTCCTTCCTCCCTGCACGCTGCTCGTGTCTCCGATCTCACTTCAACTGCAACAACACCTAACGGTAACACCTCTGGGTCAGTTGGGATGGGCGTGTTGCAGCCAAACGAACCACAGGAACTGCTTTGATCCATGCTAGAAGCAAGCACGGACCACTTGCTGTTTACTAACTACTAACCTCCTTACCTTTAGCTCTGCCTGTAAAACTGGAATGCAAAAAATGAAGGGCTGCTATACTTCCATGTATCAAAAGATGATCCAGAGAGGTACAACAGCCTTTTTGACTGCTAAGAATGGTGGGCACTACTTTGTTTTTTCGTGCCGAAATTCCCACAAATGCAGTACTTCCCCTATGTATGTACACTTTGATGATGAAGCCAAAACCCGCGAAAAAGCAAGAAGAGAAGAGGGGCTTCAAAACTCTACCTTACTCTACCTATTATTATTTCACGCCCGAGAGAAAATGGGTATCCACAATTTTCCTCTGTTTCTCAGGATGTACATAACTAACTAACTCCTTGTGCTTCTTTACCCTGAATCTGAGCTGTACAAAGTTAGAGATCCTTCAGCTGAATTACCATTTTCTGCTGCTCTCACTTCTCCGGAAGGGGCAGCCGATGATCTGCAAGCAAAGCTGTCCTTTCTTGATTCAATAAACTTGGTCTTGAGCAGATCTCTGATTTTCTTTCTCAAGCCAGATGCTTCTTCAGGTTTGAACCACTGCTTGCCGAACTGCAACACAGAAAAAAGTTCATATATATATGATAATATGTCTTGAGCAGAGTGATAAAAAATCTTCAAGAAATGGGTGGGCGGGTGTGGGTGTGTTGGAAAATATACCATGTCCAGATCAACTTCTTTCAGCCTCTCGGGGGCCTCGTCAATGAAGCGCTCCATGAAAAAAAGTACAAAGGTACCACAATCATAATCGTTTGTTTGTTGTGGAACCTGGTAGTCGTTGTGATTTAGAAATCAGAAGACATACAAGAGCTGTTGGGCTCTATCAATCCTAGAATAGAAAGATCATATGAAATTCAAACTCACAGTAATTCGATTACCTCGATTCTTTTTGAAATAATGTTGCGAAGACGCTTCCGTATTCTGTCAGACATCTCACCATCTGACTGAGCAACGACTTCTTCACGTAAATATTGCCATTCTGCTCTCAAGAAGCTGTGGATTGATATGCAAATGACACGGGATGTTACTCAATGAGAAACTAATTGTGATGTGAGAGATCTATTTAACTGTTTGAAATATCAGGAACAACCAAAACCTAGCTACAAAAGTCTGTCCAGTTCGAAGGTAATTTTTATCTCACCTGGTGATATCCTCCAAAACAACTCTGCTATAGTGGAGCTTCAATGAGTCCAAATGAAGCACGATTGGTCCTGATCTGTTGTCCTTCTTCTCTGGGAAACAGATGATCACCAAGCTCCAGTGAAGACTGATATATCAGCACCCATGAAAAAATGTATAAATATTACGCCAAATCAAGGGAAAGAAAGAAGCCTGGGAAGCAAGTCCCTTTTTTATTTTAACAAGCTTCACAAAGGATCAGTCAACAAATGCTAAATCCATTAAACATACGAAATGGAAGCAGGAAGCTTGCAGCAGTCAGCAACCAGAAGGAATTGTACAATGAACCTGAAAATAAACTTACTCTTCATGTATGGGAATCAGTACATATGCCTTCTCGAATAAGTTCACACCCTTCCACCATCTTCTAAACTTGACAAAAAGGGACTCTTTTTCACTTTCCTACACATGAGAACAGATTGCAGGTGAAAATAGTGCATTCACATACCAAGACAGCTGTTTCTCTGAAGCAATCAATTCAATTACCTTCCGTGACAACTCCTGTTGAAGCTTCTTGTAGAAGAACGTATTAAATATGTGATAATCACAAGTAGCCTTTTGAGATGGAGAAGCCTGCAACTCTAGGTACCTAAACAAAGGATCATATAAATACATGGATGCTACTCAACCTCAATATTTCCAGATTCAAGTAGTGATGGACAAGTGGTGTAAACGCTCAAACATTCACTACAATAACCAGCCACACCCAAAAACACCTCCTTTGCTCTTACTTCTGAGATGAAAAATCGAATTCCATGGCTCCCAAACTCTGTTAACCCATGTACAATGACGACAAAATGGTAATAGCACATCTAGGAGCAAAAAAAACCCTTTTCGTGTACTCTACTGGTATGGTGGGCTTTGTTATTCTTACTAGGTTGTGTATGGTTCTTTGACATTGTGTATCTTTTGCTCTCGGTGGTACGAGCTATCAGTTGGCACCGAAAAAAAGGTAACCAGGATGAAAGTTCCCTTTACCGTATGTAAAAGTTCATGATAGGTGATGTCAGGAAACTTTCAGGTGCCAGACAGTCTATATCCTGGAAACAAATTTCAACACACTCTGGATCATCCCTGCATCCATATCAAGTAAGAGGTCACTAGTACCCTGGACTCTTCCTGGTTCTATTCCCAAAGAAAGAAAATTTAAAAAAATACCTTGATGGGTAGTAGATTTTAGCATCTTTCATGCTGAAGGTCAAAGGGAAAATCAAAGGTTGTTAATATAGGTAACTAGCCAAACAAAACAAAAACAAACAAAAAAGAAAACGCCCTTTGAATCTGAACTTACCATTCATCACGTGTTTCATCTATACAATCAAGTGTCTCCAGAACTTCATCATCATCATCCAAAACAACCACAGTCTCCCTCTGTTCACAGAAGATTGGAATAAAAAAGCTGCACAGATTTCGACTGAGAGATATAGAAAATAATTCTTCACTTTCAATCCAAGAAAAAAGTCCTTGGTTTCTATGATCAGAAGTCTGACAGCATGAACACCTAGATAATATAAATATTCAATTCGCTATGCTACCAGGAAACAACATTACTTCAGGGTGCTGTCTAACAAAAACTAGGAAGACATCAATGCTGAGCATATGCTGATGGAATTAGAGACTAAGAGATTAACCACCCAATATTCCTCAAGAACATTCAAAAAGTTTCAAATTTAATTTATTCTTAGTACAGCACCAAACATAAAGATGCAGCGAAAAGAAACCATGTATATCTACATATAGCCAGCAGATCTTAGTGCCAAGAAGTTTAGGTATTGTATTCTCCCCTACTTGCCTTTCTATGTCTGAGACCATATGAAGGTGGGACCCGAGATTCCTCTTTTCTACCTAAAACCCTGAAATGAAGGAAATAAACATTAATCCGAGAAAAGCTTGCCACTCTGGTACACAGGAGGAACATAAGATTGAAAGATAAGCTAAAAAAAAATGTTGCAGATAAGATTATGGATTAACACGCATTTGATGCAAACCCAGCAAAAAATTGCTTCCACATTAGTGCATATAAAGGGCGACATAGTCAGACACATCAATTTCAAAATGAAAAGCATGGCTGAAAGGAACCAATACCATTACCAATACTTGGCTATCCAGTGTGCCATCTTAAATGGGACAAAAATCTAGATCAAAAGCTAGGTCAAATAGGAAATAGAAAGCAAGGTGAGGAAAGCAGGTCACATTAGTTTTCATCTATACCAAAAGCCCTATACTAGACCATCTAATTAGTATTCATACAGGGGACCAAGTTCTTACTGCTGCTGTCCCTTCAACACAATTAGCCACAGATAAGAAACAGAAATCACACCGACATGTAGGCAAAAACCATCAGGACAGCATACACATAAGCAAACATGGTAGATGAGAACTTCTTACCCATTAGAAAAATGTTTAGATGCACTTTGCCCTTTACTGTAGAAGGAATCGGATGAAATTCCCCTGTCCTTCCAACCAAAAGAAGATTGAAAACTCCGTTTTCTTGATCCATTTTTCTGCCTTCCATTTAGTGACAACCCCTCATTGAGTTTCAGTTTTGGACGGCTGTGAGTACCCAGAGCGGATAGTTCGCTATCGAATGCATTAGCAACCTTATGATCTGCCTGTCAAATGAAATATAACAAGGCAGTAACCATAAATTATATGTGGAGCGGATGTGAGTTAACATTCATGTAGGAATATCAAGTAAAGCAGCATACGTTATCTTCCATCTTTTTCTTAAAAAGGGAGCCAAAACGCGATTGTGAATGAATTTCGGAAGATGCCATCTCTTTACTGCCACCTGGAGCACCTACAAAACACATTTAGGCACTCAGAATTCTTCTTAAGTTCATGCTTCAAAGTTGAAGGGTCATGTATTCTCGCTGAACGGATTTACAATTTACCATTGCCATCACTAACTTAGTTTCAGCTCGGAATAGATTCTTAAAACAAGAGGCAGCCCACAGTGATACTCACCGTTTATACCTGTACTTACTAGCGGTCTGGATTTCTTAGAGTCACCAACACCCTGGAAAGAAAGAATGAATCATTTAAAAGAAGTTCCTCCAACGAAAGCATCATTTATAGCGCTAACACCTCGGAATGACTAATAAAATCTATCATCAACAGATTATAATGACTCCATCATGGAATTCATTATGCTTCTTCTCTTTTTAGACAATTTTGTAGTGCAAAATTGGAAGTCAAAGAACAAAAACCAGGATAAACAGGACATTGGCCAAATTAAAGGAAAAACCTTTACGCAAAAACCAAAAATGTCGCTTCCCCTTGATCACAAACACGTGGCAGCTGAATTGCCCCAATACAAAATATTGTACTAGAGATCAGAAGTAGTAAACAAACAAATAAATCAACACTCCATATCTACTATTCTGCAAAATGAACCCCCAAAAGTCAAACAATCTTTCATTCTACCATTAAGATGGACCAATGAGTAACTCCTTCAGCTTGGGACAAGAAACTTACAAACTTTGCTTCTTCAGGATTGCTAACAAGTGGCTGGGAAGGTCATTCTAACGACACAAACAAATGTAACATCATTGCGTACTTCACGTGGCATTCGTATATATAGATAAAGAAGCTAACTCCTAACAGAAAACTTCCTAAGAGACATCATGATCTGTCCAATGCATAAACAATATAAATTATTCTGGAGATTCAAACCAATGGCATTCAGTGGTACGGATGCCTAACGCACGTCAATACCACGCAGAAACCTAGAGGCTAGAGCTTCATATTTCTATCTAATTTCAGTAACCTTGATCCAAAGAATTCTAATTTAAGGTTAGCAAATGTAGACAGAAGCTCAATGGTCCACATTCAACTGTTCAAGCACTGCCAAAATGTAAGTTGCCAGACCAAGTGACCACCATCAAACAGTCCACCATCTCTTCGCAGTATCTCACTGACCAAAGAGCACATGAACAGCCATGAAGTGATCTCAAATTCTCAAGTCCAGTGGATGCAGATTGTACGAAGGCGAAACATTCACACCCGAAAGGAATGACCTCGACAGAAACCAAGGGCAGAAAATGGAACCAAACTTCCATCTGAGAAAACCCACTTTTACCAGTTTTCTTATAAAGCTGCCAAACAGCAACAAAAAAAAAATGGAATAAAACCGACACATGCAAGAGCGATTCAGAGCAAATTGCTTTGGGGCAAACCGAAAGAAACGAAGACAAACCATGGTCGCCCTCGCGGATTTTCTCCTCTCTCGCTCCTCTTCCATGATTCTAATGGTACCCCGGATTTTCCCCCCTCTGTCTGGCAATGTACCACCAACTGCCTTCAGAGTCCTACTTTGCCTTAAAATCGCCTCCTCCAGCTGCCCATTAGTCATTTCAGCGCACTCCTTCCTTAAGGAGATGGAATGATCGTCGTGTTCAGAGGCCATCGTCGCCGACGGGGTGCATTGTTGGCGGGGGTTTTGATCATCAGTGTGACTTCCCTTCTTCTCCGGGACGACTTCCGGTAAAGAATCCATCTCGTCGAGCTGGCGGTCAATCTCTTCCCAATTGATATCCACTTTTCGCTTCTTCGAGCTCTCTTCTTCCGCCATGTTTTCTTGTGTCCCTCTCTTCTTCTGGCAGAAGAAGCAGCGGAGCCCAGAAACTCAAGCGCCAGTCCTAATTTTCTCTTGGGGCAGGTTTTCCTGCGTTTATTGTGCTCGTCTGGCGTCGTTTTTCTTTTCTGCTGACGATGTTACCCTTTTGCCCTTTTAGCGATCTGGTGCGCGGTTTTTCTACGAGCTGGCAATTCCTTTTGGGATGGAAACGGATGTGTTGCGTGTGCCACTCTGCAGTCAGAAATAGGATGGTGAATTGTTGGTGATTGACAAACTTCGATTTTGTTTGTAAACGTAAGATTTGGGATTAGGAGGACTCCAGAGTGGGTAGTTTGGTTTTGGTGATATTTAAATTAATGCATTATGATCAATGGGAATGCGTTAGGGTGATTACTCAAAATTGGGTAATCATGGTGACTACTAAAATCTACATCCTTCATTATCTCTATTTCACCCTAATTTTAATTTGACGGTGAAGATTATATTAAGGGTAATTTCGAGAATAAAAAAAAATATCACACTAGATTTTTATCCTTTAAAAAATTAATTTCTATACATTATATACCTGAACCCTACTCCAACACCATTCTCTATCGTCGTCAACACCTCTCCTGCCGGCGGCCACCCTCCCAAAGCCAGCCAACCTCCCACTGTCAGCGGCCACCCTCCACTCCGGCTACCCTCGCCACCGCTGCGGGCACCCTCCTGTTGGTCTCTCTCTCTCTATCTCTCTCTCTCTCTCTCTCTCTCTCTCTGGGAGACGGCTGTGGTGGACGGTTGAGGCTCGAAAAGGCGGGATGACTAAAAACTCTAGATCTGGGTTTTTTCGCATTGGTAGTGATTTTTTCGTAGTGGTAGTTTTTTTTGCATTGGTATTGTTTTTTCCGCATTGGTAGTGATTTTTTCGTAGTGGTAGTGTTTTTTCACATGGGTATTGGTTATCAATTTATCATGTAAGCGTATTGTTTTTTGGTGAAATGGTAGTGTTCTTTTTCTGTAGTAGTAGTGTTTTCGCATTGGTATTTTTATTTTTATTTTTTTGCATTAATATTGATTATCATATAATGTTATTCATTTGTATGTATTGATATTGATTAAATATGCAATGGTATTGGTGTTTTGTGAAGTGGTAGTGTTTTTATTCTCGAATGGTATTGGTGTTTTGTGCATTAGTAGTATTTTTTTAATGGATTGGACGATTGGTATTGTTTTATAGTTGCAGCGGTATTAGTTCGGTTCAACGAAAATAAGGAAAAGATTGAGAAAAAAAAGAAAGAGAGATCTGGCTGGAGATTGTGGAAGTGAGAGAAAGAGAGAGAAAATTGGAATTAATATATTTTATAAGTTTCTAAAGTGTAATTTGTTAAAAAAGGTCATTAATAATTTTATTGGCATACCCAGTTTGTCTTGTGATTACTATAAAATAGTAATCACCGTAACCTGTCCTTGATCAATGAATGCATTGTAATATACATGCATTAAGGAAAATTATGTAATGTACTTTACATTGTTTGGTTTTGGTGATAGTTGTTTTAGTATTTAACAAGTTATATTATTTTTGTGGGAAATATCACTTTTACCCTTCCTTACTTTTATGAGAACATATATATATAACTAGGGGTATACTTGGGGAAAAAAAGGAACCCAATAATCTCGTTCGAACTATCTCAACAATCTCAAGTTTTAGTAGAGATATTACTTTCACTCATTTTGAGTGGTAGTTTCCATCCAATCAACAAACAATGGTTGTATTGTTTAGGTAAATAAACCCAAAAACAATGCACACATTGTAACAATCTCACCTAAACTATCACCAAAACCAAACGACCCCGTCACTAGGGATGTGAATGGGTCGGGTTGGGCGAGTTATATGCCAAACCCAAACCCATGGGTTTATCCACCAAAAAACTCGGGGTAAAATCCACTGGATTGGGAAAACTCAAACCCAAGCCAACCCGCTGGGTATCCGGGGTTCATGGGTACTCATGGGCTCATGTACAAAGATGTAATTACACTAGATTTCACTACTATTGTCTACTACATACACGCTAACTCACAAATTATCATACTAATTGTTCAATATTAAAGATAAACATACACAAACAATATGATTAATTGAACGTGTGAGAAATAAGTTTAAAAATTATAGTTAATTAGTTAAGGGTTTTGTGGGTCGTGGGGGTATGAACTTGGGTGCAGGTATTCACGGGTTGGATATGGCTAAACCCAAACCCAACCTACAAAAAGTATAACGGGTTTAAACTCGAACCCGACTGACAATCTGTTAAATAGGATTTTACCCTCTTTGACTGGTTTGGGTCGGGTAGGTTACCCACAGATTCAGATTCAACTGTCATCCCTAGTCACTAAGGGGTTACTTTAGTGATTTCACTAAGCCCATACGGATTCTTAAATTTCTTAGTTGACATCTTAGGGTTGTGGTTGTTGTGTTTTCTTAATAATATTGAGTGATAGGAGTTGTGAATTTTACAATCAAGGATAATTTGGGTATAAAAAATCATATTAATTACTTTTTGTATTAATTATACTTTTGAAATTAAAAATTCCTATTAAACACATTGTTCTTTTTAAATTTAAATTCCACAATAAATACATTTCTCTCATAACTCTCCCTTCCTTTTCCAGCAACCACTTCAATCCGACCGACTTTCTCTAGTGAAATCCTTCTGTTAGACTCCTTCCGGCCACCTGCAAAAAGTAACACCCCGTTAAAAAACTTACCACTCCATCAGTCTCGTCATAGTGATTTTCGTAGAGTGGTACGGAGATGGAGCTCCTTGGCAGTTACGGTTTTTTCTTAGAGATGGGGTGAGAGGGGATGAGGAGGACGACGAAGGGAATGGAGAGATAAGGGGTGTAACACCTTAGGCAAATCCCACATCGACAAAGCACAGGAGAGATACATGGTTTATAAGTAGAAAACTGTTCTTAACTGACGAGATGTGTTTTGGGGTGAAATGGAGGAGTTCTTGTGAGAACTCCAAAGTTAAACGTGCTCATTGTGGAGTACAACAATGATGGGTGACCTTATGGGAAGTCATCTTGAATTGCACCCCAAGTCGAAAATCGTGCGTGTGTAGAGGCCCAAAGCGGACAGTATCTTGTCGGGAAAAGGTTTGGTATGTTACAAGGGCTTTGAGTTTTTATTTTATTTTTGTTAAGAAAAAGGGATTCTATGGAAAATGGGAAAGGAATCCATGTAGTAAGTTTTTCGTTTGAAAATTGCCTTTAGAGTTTAGATCAATATGTACCACTAATTTGAAAATACGAAGAAAGAAAAGAGAATGGAAGGCTAATAAATGGGTTGCCATTTTCGCAACCCTTAAAAGGAGGAATTCTTTGGTGATCCCGGCTCACCACGTAAGTCATCCCATGTGGTGCTCCCCCACAATTAATAAATTGACACCTGGAAAATTGATTAGTATGGACGGAAATACTTTGATTTTAATTTTGTTTTTATTTTAATTTTTAATTTAAAAATAATACTAATACTTTAATTATCCTTAATCACATATTAACCATTAACTTTTCAATAACTAACAAAACATTGTCTATGTTTGGCCCGGATTTTAGAAGTGTTTTTCGACTTCAAAAGTTGAATCAGGGCTAAATACCTCTAAAAGCTCGGCTTTTGAAAAGCTGAAAAGCGTATTTATATAACATAAAAGCAAAAGCTCCGATTTGGAGCTTCTACGAAAAATTATTTTGAAGATACAAGATTATCCTTACTATATTTTAATATTATTTAAAAAATATAATTTTATTTCATTTATATTATTATAAAAATAAAATAGATTATAAAATCATATTAATTAAAATAAAATAAATCTAAAAAGATCCATATTGACTACTTTTATTTTAAAATTTTTATTCATATTTTAAATTATAAATCATTTATGGTCATTTTACATAACCTAGAGATGGCAAAAATATCCGTAATCGTGGATATCCGCTCGAATTTGACCTTGTCAGATAGGGTAAAACCCGAACCCGAAAAACTTTTATTAAAAAAAAAACTTCTCTAAAAATTCCAGTGAGAAGCTGCTTTTACAAAAGTTACATCAAGGCCAAACTACCTATTAACTTTTGGTTTTTGGCTTTCTAATTAGCTTTCGGTTTTGCTAGTTAATTTACCATGTTAAATTAGGGAGTAAGTAGTTAATTTTCTAATTTGACATGGAGCTTAATTAGTTAATTAATTTACTTTTGTTTTGAGCAATGTAATAGTTGTGTAACTTTGATTTGGACAATTATTAGCATTTACTACTATGTCTACGATTTTATAAATTAGGGATTTACAGTTATTTCTAATATTGTTGTTTAACTTCATCGGAAAAAAAAAATATTGTTGTTAATGAGACACCGGTATTTTATAGACCTCGCAATTGGGTTGGGTTGAGGCCTCAAGTTACGGGTCAGGTCATGTTCGGTTGGCTGATTTCGTGTCAAATAATGACCCAACCCATTAGGTTTCGGGTCGGGTTACAAATTATTTCGGGTCATGAGTGCTCTCAGAACCAATATAAAACATGCTTCATATTTTTTAAAAGAACACAAATATTCACATATGCATGACAATAGTTTACTTAACATATGTCAATTGTCAATTAACATATTCTCAAATCCTTCATGCTAATGAAATGAAATACAAATTGCAAAAATCAAACCTCTTTGAGGGTAGGATACAATGCCTACCCTAAAAGGGATTTGATTTTTGACACCTCTTTCTCATTGGTCCATTTTTTTCTCAATCATTTGATAAGTATTAATGAAAGTGACATGCTAAATCGATATTGTTGACATAATAAATACTCTAATAATGACAATTTCTATTAATAAAAAACTCTTCATTATCTAATACAAAACCCTCCCTATAACTCTAGTCGTCTTCCTCTCCGTTCCCTCCTCTCATCTTGTTGCCGCCGTTTACTCTCATCATCTCCCCTCCATGCAACCACCACCTCTGCCTCTCCTTCTTTGCCGGCTGCCGCCGCAATCCACCACTACCCCTACGCCACTCCTCCACTCTTCCCGACCACCACGTCACCAGTCCTCTCCCTGCTGCCGCCCATTGTCCTACTCGCCGTCACCACCATCCCTCTTGCCGCTGTCCTCCTCCAGCGCACCCACCACCATTCTCCTCTCTCTAATCGTCGTCGTCCTACCGTCACCATCCTCCGGCGTCGCTGCCACCATCCCCCGCCGTGCGTCGCCTCCTCTTCCATGTTCCTCTCCTGATGAGTTTTCCATTTCCAGATCTGACTTTTCGATTTTCAATTATGATTTTTGTACCAATGCACTTAAACTCATATATGATATTTGTACCAGTGCACTGGTATAGCGATACCACTGCACTGGTACAAATGTCATATCTGCGCTTAAATTGCAGTGGTAACGCAACCAGTGCACTGGTATTAATATCATATCTGATTTTAAGTATAGTGGTACAACATATCAGTGTACTAGTACATTTTTTTAATGTAGTGGTTCATTTTTGCAGGTGGCCGGATGGAGCCTGTCGGCAAAATTTCACCAGAAAAGTGTGGCGGTCGGAGGAAGCCTGGCGGTAGGAGGATGCTGGAAAAGGAATAATCAAAGATAGGGAGAGAGAATTATATTTAGTGTAGATTTAAATTTATAAAAAAGTAAGTAATTAAGATGATGTATTTAATTCCAATGTGTATTTAATATGATTGTTAAATTCTATAAGTTGCATTTCATATGTGTCATTTTTCCAACTCTTATGGGTTAGCAAGCTACCAAACCTAAAGAGTAATACAAATACAAGAAACACATGATATTTGATTATACTTAAACTTCAAATATGTCTTTCAAATTCCTATGAATTTTTTCTAAATATCTCACCAATTTATTAGTGTTATTATTATTTTGGGAGTGAAATATGAAATATAACAAGTCTATTATTTTGGGAGTGAAATATGAAATATAACAGATCTACCAGATCGACCCACTAATCCATCCAATCCAGCCCAAAAATCACAGACTAATCGCAAAAGAGTCATTCAATTTTCGGATTATAAAAACTTCTATTTTTCGGGCAACTTCAAGTCATATCAACAGATCTAGTTTTTTAACAATTCAATACCAACTAAATCAGTAAAGTATGAACCGCATGGTATATTGGTTCATACAACATTGCACCTAACAAACGAAGCAAATCAATAGTGAGGTAACATTGACAAACAAGTTAAAAAGATTTGCCTGCAATTCATGTGGATACCTGTAGTTAAGTAACGCTGCTATACTGAAATCTTGTTCTATTCGAATTAATGGTGAAAAATAAACTGCATATATTAAATAATACCCCACTCTCAGTTTTCAGCCGCTTTCCAAGGATGTGCCAAAGAGCAGTGAGCTCTGCACGCCCGCCTTCACAGCCCAAAAATACTATGCAATTGATTTGCGGGCCACGAAGTCACTTTTCAACATCTAATCTTTGTCTTCCGCATCTAAATGACTAAATCTACTCCCTCGAACTTCAACTTCGCATATGCAACGCAAGAAAGCAGCTCATCTGATGGAAAAAGCACCACCTGCAGGAAAAGGGAAAGCTCCCTTGTGAGAAACGAATCCCGCCAGAGCAAAATCCAGAGAACATACATGGCCAGGACTCCGTCTGTATTCCCAAGTTAAAGAGACCTACCTACATCTGAAGATTAGCACCCCTGGCAAGAACCAGAAGAATCACAAGCCTCATGGTTTGGACTTCAAACCCAGGCCCGACTCCACCTTCTTGATCTCAAAGATGAGCATCCTCCACATTTTGAGCACAAACATCTCGGCCTCGTCGTCTAGTATGGACTGAAGCATCTCCAGCATTTGTGCAGCCTTAACATGCTCCCTTGTACTTGACACAATGTAGTCCACTAGTGTGGTTTCTTCCTCTCCCAGAAACTCCGTTATCTTCTTTGAAATCCATGGTCTCATTCTATCATGCAGCGAGTGCTGCAAAACAAGTGAAAAGAAAGACCATAAAATAAAAACATCTTTTCAAGCTCCGTAAGTGAAAAAGCTGCCGTACCAAGAATCATTAGCTCCACATTGACCACATGGGTGCTATGTTTTAATCAAACTTTATGACAAATAGACAGTTAAGGTACACGACAGCTGAAGCAGGGAAGCGTACCTTGTCATAAACGGTCCAATTGATCTCATATGAGAATAACTCATCCTTGGTTTTCGGAATCATATCAATCAGCTGTTTTGCATCTAAAAGCTTCTGTTTATCTGGGGTCTTCACCTTATCTAGACCATGATCCCGGTCTCTGTCGCGTCCACTCTTCTCTCTGTTCTCTTCTCTGGACCGATGATTACTGTCTTCGTCATTTTTGTCCCGCCGACCAGACCTATCATGAGAACGTTGATTTTTGTCCCTTGCAACTTCAGATTTCTCTTCCCGGGGAGCAATATTAGATATCTGCTTTGCATATTCAGCAGCAGCAACTAGATTTGGTGGTTGAGCTCCAGAAGTAATAGGTTGAACGGCTTGCAATTCCTCGGTTGAATAATCTATGGGAACTAGAGGCCTCATTTTTTTATCCTTATGAGGATCGTCATCCTCCTCATGGAAAACTGAAGGTACAGCAGCACGTTTCCCAGACCCAACTAAACCAAACCCCAATTTTCTTGTTGGAGCATTAGCACTCTGGCACTGAGCTTCTGATTCAACCATTGGCACAGTTGAAACTTCACCAGCACCATTCTGCACGCCCTCATCATCTGTAGTGTGAAGTTGCAATTCTGTCACACACACACAAAAAAAAAATGTTGCAACAAATTTCATATTGATCAAACAACCGAAGGGAATCAGTAAAAGAAAATACAAAGCATAAATGTTCTCAGAAGCACCTGTATGATTGGCACTGACAGAGTCACCCTCGTCCCCCTGTTCAATGACTTTATGCGTAGTTTCAATGAACATTCCATCAGACGAAGCAGGCTTCTCGCTACCATTCACAATATCCGCATGTGGAAGTTTCAGCACCTCTTTTTCTTGCTCTAGCAATTTTTCCTCTTCAGCCTTCTTCTTGGCCTCGACAATCTCTTCCTCTTCTTTTAGCCTGTCAGCTAAGTCCTCCTCTTTCTCCCGTTGTCTTTTTTTCCGCCTCTCCTCTATAACACTCCTCCGCCATCTTTTCCCAGAGTCATCATCTTCATCTTCTTCATCGTGAAGAATCTCCTTCTTCCGCTTGCGATCTCTTT
The DNA here is from genome assembly GCA_946122785.1 of Linum tenue. Classification (NCBI taxonomy): domain Eukaryota; kingdom Viridiplantae; phylum Streptophyta; class Magnoliopsida; order Malpighiales; family Linaceae; genus Linum; species Linum tenue. The sequence continues at coordinate 66,032,901 of CAMGYJ010000002.1, forward strand.
CTTTCTCCCTTTCTTTCTCATACTGTCGTTGTTTTTCTTTCTCTCTCTCTCTATATTCCCAATCTCTTAGACGTTCTTCATACTCACGCTCAGCATCTTCCACCTTTCTTCTAAGTTCCCTCTCTTTTCTAATACGTTCTCTTTCTGTTTCCCTCTCATATCTTTCTATCTCTCGTTCTTTTTCACGCTTAAGATCTCGTTCCTTGTCTCTGCCCCTTCTATCATACCTTCTGTTCCTGTCTGGTGAGCTTACCTCAGGCCTTTCATGTTCACTTGCTGCTTTGTAATCACCAATCATCTCGTCATTATTTTTTTCTTCAGCAGCATCATCTGGACAATGGAGAAGAGCAAAATCAATCAAATAAACGCTTTTGCGCAGTGGAACTAAACATTATCTCGTATCATAGAGAAGAACAAGCTTTACACATCCACTCAGAGGACTAACCACTTTTCAATGCATCAGTTTCCGAGTCCCCATCTCTTGATTTGGTTTGCTCGGTATTTGGATTGCCAGAACCATCAATAAGAAGTTGCGGAGGTGGAGGAGGAGGTGGTGGTGGTGGCAGAGGTTTGGTCTTCAGTCTCTCTTCTATCATGTTATAAAGCTTCTCCTGTGCTGCCTTGTCACCTTCTTTATCTTCATTGGTGACAATACCAAAATTGGCCAGATCATGGCCACCTTTGTCCGCTTTTTCATTATCACTTTCCGAAACATCTGGAGAAGACTTCATAGTTCCAGCCTTTTCAGATGACTCAGAAGGTTCAGTCTTCTCTGCGTTATTTGGGGCAACATCCTGCTTGGCTCCCCCTTCTCTGAGATTCTTTGAATTTTCAGTTTTCTTTTCAACATATCTATCTAGATATTCTCGTGTTGCTTGATTAACATTCAACTGCAATTTGCAATCCATAAGTAAAAACAGAAAACAGAGAGTAATATGTACTCGGATAATAAGTGGACAGAAGATCAGCAATCCTTGACCAGAAGTTGCAAAATATAACATACCACGAGTTCTTGTCCATCAATATTAAATTTACTGAGCAGACGTAATGCACGGAGAACACCTTCGGCATTTTCAAATTCACAAAAGCCAAAGCCTCTAGGAGTCCCATCAGAAGGATCCTGAGCACGTTTCCAACTCTTTACAGTTCCACAAGACTTCATGAATTGTTTTCCATATGTCACAGACATCAAATAAATTAAATAAGGATTAAGCTGTGCTGGTGCAAAACCATGACAAGAAACATAGGAAAAAACACAATGGACAAGAAGCATGAAGTCAAAGAAGGCAAAACTTAATCCCAAACCTGAAGAAGAGAAAGCATAAAGTCATTCTCCACAGTTGGTGATATCTTGCCCACATAGACTGTAGTCTGAGGCTTCTCTGCCGGTGTCACGGAAGGTATAACTGGCCTCATAATGGGAGGGATAATAGGACGAACGCCAGGAATACTTGGAACAAGAGGACGAGTCATTGGAAGTATGACTGGTGCACCAGGTGGGCGTGGAGTAAATATTGGACGGATCATAGCTGGGTAAGGTGAAGGATAGCGAGCCATTCCTGCATAAGATAAAATCACAGCTACGCCAACATATTAGAGAAGCTCCAACAACACAAGATGGCAAGAACTGTACATCCCCACCACAATTTATGCATAAGTACTATTAAGAGCAATAAATGTGGTTACCACACAATCAAATCACACTAGAGATGGTACCATAGGCATAAAGTATCACCAGCTGAACAGATAACCTGAGGCAAACATCAAGAAGAGTAGGATCGGATTCATAAACGCAGATATGTTAAATGGGCTTCACTTACCTCGGTCACGCATCCACTTGCTATTGGCAGGCTTTTCAAATTACCCCATGCACCAAATTGCAGATTTTTGCCATTGAGTAGCATGAGATTTTCAATGTCTGACTCACACAAGCTATGGATGACCAGTCCTAGACTACCATGTTAAAGCTATTTTAACTTATCCATTCTGTTAGTTGTCCAAAATTAAGATTTAAGACACGCTGGCAAAAACAAGGAGCAGGAAGAGAAAGAAAAAGACTGAAATCGAAGGATTGGTCAATACCTTAAGAGCAAAATGCCAAGGAGCACTCAGTTGCTAACATGGTCTGCTGCTGGCAATTCATAAACCCACGAAAGGGAAAGAATCCTTATAACTACCAGAAAGATGCCCACTAAAATAGACATGGCACAACCAGAGAGTTTAGAACGAAATGGATTGCGCTTTAAGTCTTTGCTCAGTGAATTCCATATGATGTTTCGTTAACGCAATAAAACAGTAACCCTCGTTTGCAGCATCAGAACATATTCATTATTCTAAATGCAGTCAAAAGGAGCTAAGCAGAGCATACCAAAACAGGGTTGTAGAAGAAGGTGATAGTCTCTTAAGCAATATCAATGAAGCCCTTCCAACCGTAATCAATCAAGACACTGTACGAGAAAACATCAGGGTCATCGATGCCCTTTTTCCCCCAAAATCCCCCTAATAACCTCATGTAAACACAAACTTTCAGATATCATTCCTCGTTAATTTAACGCCAATGACATCCAAGTTCCTCGGCACACAGATTACCATAATAAGGTAAACCAGGACCTGATCAATATGTATAGAGAGGAAGAGAGATACAATGTAGGGAATGAAGGGCAGAACAAGAATAACCCACCAGGAGGGGGCATGATTCCTTGAGGAGTAGCTCCAGGCACAGGCGGATACCCGTTAGGTAATGTAGCATAAGGCGGTCTCAGAATCGGCTGACCAGGTGGAGCCTGGTAATGAGGCATCGCCGGCGGACCCGCGCTAACTCCTGGGGGCTGAACACCAATCGCACTCTGATTTTGGTAATTCGGAAGCGGAGCAAACTGCGGAATCGGACGAAACGAGGGCGCCACTGGCGGCATAGCCGCGCCAGACATTGGATGCGGCGGTGGAAGACCGTAGGCGGAAGGGAAGGCCGGCGGCGGAGGAGGAACCAGAGTATTGGTGGAATTTGTAGTAGGGCTGGGGTTGGGGTTAGGGTTAGGATTGGGCGGGGGAGCGATTGAGGATTGTGGTTGCTGTGGTGGCGCCGGAGATGGGGCGGGAGCTGGATCCGATTGAGGAATGGCGTTTCCGGGTTCCGAAGGAGGAGGATTAGAGCCCGGCGCGGCGGCCGATGCCGAGGGAGGAGGCTCGGCCATGGATGAAGCTAACGAGGGACCAAAGAGGAACTGATTTAGAGCTTTGCCGCGTTGTGTTTTGTTTTGCGATTCTGTCACCTGTCCTCGGCCTGGATCGAAGTGAAAAGGGTTTAAGTGTGATGGAGTTTGTGATGGATTTGGGTCTTAAATCCAACTCCTCATGGACTTGGGGAAAAAGCCATTGTTTGTTTGTGTCATTTAGGGGAATCAAATCCATGGGGGCCACAGACTTTTGGGAGCCAAATCCGTGGACCCCACGGAGTTCCAAGTTCCAGCTCCATAGATGGGATTTCGGTGATGGCTGGAAGTCCATGATGGCCTTTTACTTCCATATCCTCACATAACCTATTATTGCCAAGTTTAACCCTGAAACCCTTTTTCCCCCAAATTCGACAGACAAAGAGAGAGTGGTGGCTGGGCAGCGGGAGAAGGACGAAGCAATCATGTCTTGTGTCGTCCACCAATCGCGAAGTGCACAGGCTGCAGGAGAAAGAGGACACGAGCAGAACACAATCGAAGATATCGCCATCACTGGTTTATTACTTCGTCGCTGCAACTCAGGTGTGTGAATTTCTCCTTTTGTTTCTCATCTATGTCTGTCTTTCATGGTGAACCCTAGAATGAAAGTTATGTTCCTTTCTTGCTCTTGCTTATGAAAGCTCTGTTTTTTCCAATTCTCCATATTTTCGACAATCCAAATCTCACACAGAAGCTGATAGACCGTCCTTTTTTGTTTTTTCTCCTGCGTTTCTTCCTGATTTAGCATACAGAGAAACTGATATTAATTTAATAAGGGATTGAGGGGATTTGATGTCATTGATTAATTCATAAACGATAGAAGCATGTGTTGATGTCATTGCTTGTGGTCATATTTTGTTTTAGCATACCGAGAAGTTGTTCAGGTAGACATTTTGAGTTGGTTTGTGATTGAATTTATTATTGTGAATTGGAACTTTGATGAGCGTTCTGTTAATATTCCCTTTTTTAGTGGATAATCCCTCTTTCTTTGCTGCAGATTATGGACCAAGCTCATGTTGTTATATGCTTGCGGGAGGAACTCTGCAACCTATTGAAGAGGCAGCAGAGAGACTCTTCCCATGGCTACCATATGATCAGTTGTATTTCTTTTCCTGTGGTCTTACTATCCCTCCTCCGAGCATTTTCCCATTGCAGTTTCTCATAGCCCTTCTGGCTAGTGGCTAGTCTTTCTATTCCACAAGAAGCTCGTAAAATGAGTTGAAGACTATTGATTGCTTTCGTAAACATATATGATATTGTAAATCAAGTTGATGATGTACTAATTAGGAAGATTAGTCTATTGTATAGTCAACTGTTGAACTCATTTGGTATATATCATAATAAGTTAAACTTTCTCTCTCAGTTATGTTCATTGTTATAGATCTTATTCCATGCTTTATTGCATCTAAAATATAAAGGGCAATAAGGTCAATTGTAGTTCACACCCATAAATCCAATTAAGTAAAATCCATCATGAAATTCAATAGACAAACAATGGTTTGTTTCAAATCCATAATGAGCCAATTCCATCGTAAATCCATGGTTTTATAAAACCCAGGTTTTAACCAAAACCTTCATTTTTCAAATCCATGAAGCAAACGACCCGTAGATGCACTAATCTAGAGGGTTACTATTTGCCGCTCGGGTAATTACTATTTGTTGCCCGTAAAAAACATTAAAAAGATAATTTTGCCCTCCAAATATTTTTTTATATTTTATTCGCTGAAATGGTTTTTTAAACAACTTACACACTACCCGAGTCCCGACCACCAACCCCCCACAAACACCACAGCTAGATTCACGGCCACTGGACGGCAGCCAAAGTCGCCGGCCATCGGACCAATCTCGTCATCATAATTCGCCTGCACTGGACGGCAGTCGTACCTCATCGTCGGACCAGCGAAGCAGGTAAACCCCACTGACCTCCTGGATTTTTTTGCCCGTCTGCTCGCCGGAGGCGGACCCCGTTCGCTCGCAGTCGTCGGACCCCGTTCGTTCGCCGGAGGCAGACCCTGTCCGACGCCGGCGAGCGGACGGATCGGGGTCGGCAGTGTTATATTTTATTATTTAATTTGAGACAGGTTATTATTTCTAGAGCTAATAATTTATATTTAATTTATTGCTTTTATTTCTATTTTACATAGTTAAATTCATATGTAGTTTGAATTAAGCGATTGTATTTTTTTGTAGCGCTAATTAGTTTCTTACTGTCAAATTATCGTTATCTTGTAGAGTTAATTAAATTATTGCATTTAATTTAATTTTGTAGAGTCAATTGAAGCACAATTAGTTTAATTAAGCGATTGTGTTTTGTTGTAGCGCTAATTAATTTATTCTGTTTAGATATAATTCGTAGAGCTAAAGAAGTTTAATAATTTATATTTAAATAATTTTCTTATCGTCAAATTATCATTATTTTTTAGAGTTAATTAAATTATTGCATTTAGTTTAATTTTGTAGAGTCCATTGAAGCACAATTAGTTTAATTAAGTGATTGTGTTTTGTTGTAGCGCAAATTAGTTTATTGTGTTTAGATTTAATTCGTAGAGCTAATTTGGTTCAATAATTTATATTTAAATTATCATTATTTTGTAGACTTAATTAAATTATTGCATTTAGTTTAATTTTGTAGAATCATATAATTTGTACATTTTTAACGAGTTGTAAAATCATAATTGCAGGTGGACATGGCTGACAATGTTGAACTAATTGGTGATTACACAGACCATTTTCTCAATCACGTCCGATATGTCAATTTCGAAGATGCTGTAACAGTTAGGGGTGGGCATCCGGTTCGGTAAACCCGAACCGAACCGGACCGAACCCGAACAAAACCGAACCGAAACCGAACTAATATTGTTCGGTTCGGAATTCGGAAAGGAAACTTACATATTTCGGAAACCAGGACAGTCCAACCGAACCCGAATTCCGAACCTCCGAACCGAGAAACCGAAATTCTGTTGCCCACCACTTACTTAAGCCCAAAACCCCACAACCCACTCTCCCCAAGCCCAAACTCTTCTCCCCCAAACGGCCAAACCCTCTCCCCAGCCCAGGCCCCCACAACTGACAACCCACATGATCCTAAGGCCTAAGCCCAATCCCATATCAAACCCTACCCCATACAACCCTAAGCCCAATCCCATCTCTATCCCTATCCTACACACAGCAGCCGCCATCAACAATGAACATTGAACAATAGCCAAATGCAAATCTCATCTCCATGAACCGTCGCGTCGCCAAATCTCATCTCCTATCCGACGCCGCAAGCAACCAATGAATCACAGCTTCGCCCTCGTCGATGCCCTCGTCGCCGATCGATCTCACCTTTTGCATGCGGGATTAGTGGCATTGGCGGCAGAGAATCGTATGAACTTGGAGTAATCGGCGCCGTCGGTGGATTCGAAGACGGAAGAGAGACAGAGCAGATCCGCCGTGTTCTCTGTTCTGAGATGGGTTGTCGTGTCGTCTGCGGCGGCGACACCATATCCCAGACCCGCGTTGGACAGGGGAGAAGGAAGAGGAGGAGGTGAGAGGTGAATTTATGGAGGCGGATTTATGGAGAAGTTGGGTGAAAGATCAGGGTTGGAAGAAAAGCAGATTTGAAGGAGATGGAGGGAGTGGTTTGACGAGCAGAGGAAGGTAGAACTGTAGAAGGATGTTTGTTGGTAGAGAGAGAGGAAGATTTGAGGAAAAATGACGAAGAGAGTGTAAAGAAAAAAGGAAGGGTCTGGAATTTCGGGTTTGGTCGGGATCCCGAACCGAACCGGAATATAACTCGGTTCGGCTAAGCCGAACCGAATTATATTTCGGTTCGATTTCGGTTTCATAGGCAGGGTGTTCGGTAGACCCGGTATACTCAATTTCGGTTCGGTTTTGACCGAACCGAACCGATGCCCACCCCTAGTAACAGTGACCAAAAATATCGCGATGTCTCTTGGTTTCTTTCTAACTAAGGGATCGATGAAGCCCCGTGAGTTGAGCAACAAAAGAGTATTGGGTATCTGTTACATGTATTGCGACAGATGCAGTAGGGAGAGGAAGTCATACAAGCCGGATCCTTCCAAGGAGAGTCGTGGCAATACAAGTTCAAAAGGAGCGGGATGCATGTTCAAGATTAAAATCAAAGAACTACTGGTTAATCCAGATGCTCTTGATGGACCTTCATTCTGGGAGATACAAGGAGTGACAGAGCAAGGAACCGGTTTAAGGCGAGGGTATCACAGTCATGAGAAGATGCTTTATCCCGAGGGCCACAGTCAAATGAATAAATTGAGTCAGGAGGATAAAGAATCTCTGAGGCAGATGAGAGATGTTGGGGTACCTCCGTCGCAACAGAAGCAGACAATAAACATGCAGAAGGGTGACAAAGGGCATCACACCCAAAGGCAGATGTATAACCTCGGGTCCAATTCTAGGAAAGACAAGATGGGCGAGATGAATGCAGTGCAGTATGCGTTGCTAGCAGCTGAACGTGAGAATTATCATACATAGGTTATGAAGGACGATGACGACGTGCTGACACATCTTTTTTTTGCCCATCCAACTTCCATCCAGATGTTGAAGGCTTGGCCGTACGTGATTCTGATCGACTCAACGTATAAGACCAATGCATATAAATGGCCGTGGGTGGAGGTCGTAGGTGCTACTCCAGTTGGGAAGAATTTCAACATCTGTTGTGCTCTCATGAAGGATGAGACAAAAGAGTCGTATCTGTGGCTGTTGCAGTGCATACAACAATTGCTCCATCCACGCGTGCCCACTGTCATCGTCACCGACCACGAAGGTGGACTACTTGCTACGGTTCCTGTGGTCTTCCCCTGCACCCCGCATTTGCTATGTGTTTGGCACATCAACACCAATGTGCAGAAGAAGTGTTTGGAAATATTTGGGAAGGACAGGATGGATTTGGTCAACGAGGCGTACGACCAATATTGGTATCCTATGCTTTATTCTTGGTCAGAGCAAGGTATGTTGGCCGCGTTTGGCCGCTTTAGGACAAGATGGGGCAATCAAGAACCACGTCTGTTGCAATACATACAGGGAGTGTGGTGGCAACATCGAGAAAAGTGGGTTGTTTGTCATACCAAAAATGTGTTTCATCTAGGAAATACGAGCACAAACAGGGTTGAGTCGTCACATTCCGCTTTGAAGACTTTCCTCCATAACTCGCGGGGATCTATGGACACTGTATGGAAAGGAAACCACCGCTACATTACTAACCAACTCGGGGAGGTTAGGATGATGTTGGAAAACTCTAGACAGAAAACCCTTTCAGCATCCGGTGGTACACCATTCACATACTTGAGAAGAAAGGTCAGCATGCAGGCAATTATATTAATGAAGGAGGCTGAAGAAGGATTGGCTGCACGCTTGGAAAAAATGAGAACTCCCGATGTGCATGTCATTTCTCTGTGACACACGGCTTGAGGTGTGGATGTCAAGTTATGGATGGCAGAGCGCGAGACATAGAGATATATCCCGGTGATATTCATATATATTGGCGGACACTGTCATACGAGCATCCACCCAATGCTCAGGAGTACGTTCCCCAGGAGGAGGAGGCTAGATCTCACCTTCAGGAGTTGGTTGACGAGGCTGTACGCAGAGGACCAGAGGCAACGAAAAAAGCAGCAAAGAACGTGTTTCGCGGTCTCCACCCGGCGGAGGACAACATTCACGAGCCAGAAGTGAACGAATTTAGAAAGGGACGCCCAGCCAAAAAATCAACTGGAAGAACTAAAGGGTGGTGGGAAAAGATACTGCGAGGCAAGAAGAAAAGCATGAAAAAGAAGTCAGGAAGCACAACGTCGGGGTCTACAAAGTCGACCAGTACCAAGTCCACGGGGACTCAGACAGATGAGTACCCGTCAGACGACCATGCAGCGGAGGAGTGTGATGATCCAGAAGAAAGCAACAAATACAACTGTCCTGACACAGGTACAATTTAAATTTTTCATAAGTGTAGTTATTTATATTAATATTTTACATCGCATTTGTGCTGATTATCTATTTCCTTCACAGATATCCCTGGACCCAGCAGCCCCCATTCTGATTACGCACACATGGAACTGCTTCCTGTCTTCATTCGGCCGCTTGTCATTGCCATCCACGACCTGGTGCCAGACGGTCATTGTGGGTTTCGTGCACTTAGTTTTGCACTATATGGTAATCAAGAAGGGTTCCCAGAGGTGAGGCGACGACTTGCTGAAGAAATGCGTGAGCACGATTGGCGATACGCACCCATCTATGGTGTTGATATCAATGACGCAATCAGACGCAATCAGACGCATTGACATCACCACTACAGCACCAACGACTCAACATCATTGGATGATGGGTGTGGATCTATTCGTATTTGCCACACTATTTAATTTGGCTGTTGTCATGTACAGCTCTTACCTCCACCCAACTCCATGTGCGTACTACTCTACCATTCTGCCAGTGGACAACATATATGGGGAAACCCACCCTAGAGGAGTCATTGTTCTGCATTTCGTCCAGGATCATTGGATCAACCTCTCTTTCCCGGCGAACAAGATACTGATGCCCCCTCCACATGGCATGTGGTTAGGCGGTCACCAAGAAAGCGTGGATGGATGGGAGACATATTTCGCGCCGTTTAGTCAAATGTGGTTCGATCTTGGGGGTGCGACGAATATCTTTTCATCACGCAAAAAGAGGGGTTCAAAGAAATAAACTTGTACTCGTCTTCAATTTAAATAAATTGTAATGAACGTCTTCAATTTAAATAAATTGTAATGAAGTTTGTTTACGTCACATGGAAGCATGATATAATAAAAACATCCGAAGTACAACATAAACCACATAAGTCATAATCAGATACAACAAATAACATAAGTCATAGTCCCAAAACAACAAATAAGCAACTGAACACCACATAACATAAGTCGTAGTAGAACAACAGAATAACATAAGTCAACTCGTCTAAAAACAACAAACACTCCTCATACATATGACATAATAATCATACAACTACTGTGGAGGTGGTAGAAAACCCGACTTCCTCCTAAACTCGGGCAACATGTTCCCAACTCCATGACATAAGTCGTAGTACTCGTTGGCGCTAGCCATCCACTCCTCCCTACTACCCTGTGCAGCATCCATCACGGGAGATATCTCAATCCACATCTCGCGTGACAACTGTAATAAAAAACCATACAGTTTAAAAACATATTAGTTACAATCAATTTTTTTTTTAACTTAATACAAATAATTTAAAATATGATTGTACTAACCGTATCAGCATCCGAGATGTCGTGAACAGGTCGGCTGTCACTCAGTATCTGTGGGTGCGAGTGCCTAATGTACCACACCATGTAATCCTCAGCAAACTCCCATGGCCTACGTCGTATCGGAGTAGAAAAAAGGTCCAGATGCACACTATGCGCCCCCAAGTTGTTCCAATACGAATCATAGACAGACTGGTAGCTAAGAGAGTATCCAAGCGTGGAAGCAGGTCGACGCACAACAAGCGGACGCTCCGGTGGATACGGTGCACCCTGCACGTAGCCTAACTGTCGGAGGCACCTAGTGGGATCATAATATTCTGCTATCTCTGCAAATCTGAGCAGGCCCTGATACCAAGGTACGTCTCACCGTCAGATGAGGACGCTGACCATACGGGGTCCAACTAACTGACTGAGGGGTCAAACTATCAATCGCCTGCCGATAATAAGCCAGCATCTGTGCATCCCTCTTCTTACTCGACCGGGGTGCTGTACCGCGCCACCTGAATGCTCATGCCTGTCCCCGCTCCAGCTCTCGTGGCTCCAACCGACTAGGCCTCAAAGTATGAAAGTGGTCGTAAATCCAACACTGTAGTAAAGTCAGACAACCCGCCACTCCCTTAGCCTCCGCCTGGGAGGCAATACCAAGCTGCCTGTACAGATAATCAAGTGCTCCTGCCCCCCACGCATACTCTCCTAGCATATCCGGCCTCTTCACAAACAAGTTGACAACAGCAGAAACGCGGTCCTTACTCTTATCTACGAACAGTGTGGACCCAAGCAGCAAAAGAAGGTAACACTGAGCCTCTCTAGCTGGCGGCCCAGACTGCTGCAAATGAATCAAAGCTCCCACACCCAACAAACCAAATCCTCTATACCACCTAGACAAACTAGCAACCTCGCCAACCTGCGCCCCGTACTCATCCTCGTCACGATCTAATCCCAGTAGTGCTCGGATGTCAGCCTCCAGTGCACACTTCTCCAACTGCCTCGGATCCACTACCATCGCCTCTCCGTCAACCGTAAGCCCAAGAATGTGTGCCACGTCGTGAAGGAGGATCGTCATCTCTCCAAAAGGCGTGTGGAAGGTGTTAGTATCCGGCTGCCACCTCTCCACAAATGTCGAGATGAGAGCAGGGTCCAACTCGCTCTGGAAGGTGATATCAACGAGGTGAGCAAGGCCCGATGTCTCTACGGTAGTCCTAGCGTTATCATCTGCTATCCGATAACCGCCGAGAACGTGGCAAAGGGTCGAACTCCTGTCGTAGCAAGTGATCACCCCTCTATCAGCCTCTCCCGAGTACAGACGGTGGGCAACATGCCCAAGAAAGCTACGGAGCAAACTCGGGTCGCTCGGCCCTCCAGGACACGGTCCTCTAGGCTCCCAGGCCTCTCCTACATCAGCAGTACCACTCTGGCCCTCACCAGGCTGTGGAGCTCTATAGAAACGCCCCGCATGGTCTCTATAGATCCCAGTAACGACATGTGACGATCCGCTGGGGGCACCTCTGTCTCTGATCGGACTGACTCGTGGAATCCGATACTCAACAGCATCCGACTCATACTCCTCCGACTCGTCGTCAATCTCGTCTGAAGGCTCAAACGGTGAAGTATGATGATCAATACTGGGACCAGCTCCACTACCACCCATACTAGGCAACTGAAAATCAAACTGAGGGAAACCGTCTGCCCTATATCTCATCGGTGTCACCTGTGGCTGTGGCTCATCTCTATCATTTGGGTCCTTATTTCTCACACTAGCGCTAATGTTACGCCCAATGAATCTTTTCAATCTCTTTCCTGGTCCTCCAGAACTACGTGATCCTCCAGAATTACCAGATGACGCCATCTCTAAACATAGACAATAATTTTCTATTAATATCTTATAATAAATTATTTGTTGAGCAATTACTTGTTTTTTCATAGAGTAATTATGATACATACAATTTATTTCGTTTGATTTTACTTAATTTAAATATATAGTTATTTTACTTAATACGATAGGTAGTTATTTAAATATTTATTTCAATTTACTCAATTACTTAACTAAAACATCATAGATAATTATTTAAAATTAACAATTATTTACAATTTATTTAATCCAATAATTCTTTAGATATTTATTATAATAAATGATCTATTAGCATAGTCCATAATTATCTATTAATCTCTTATAATAAATTATTTGATTAGCAATTTGTTCATATTCATAATTTATCAATTACTAATTATGATATATACAACTTGATTATCTAATTAATTTAACTAGATAGTTACTTTACGATATATAGTTATTTAAATAATTATTTCAACTTACCCAATTAATAAACTAACACATTATATAATTATCAATTATATACTAATTATTCAACTATCAATATTAAACTAATTAAGATACTAACAATTTTATTTAAAATAAATGTAATAAATATTAATTTAAATCGAACCCGAAACCCAATCAGATCGGTCCGACCAGACCGGGCGGACGGGGTCCGACTAGACCGGGCGGACGGGGTCCGCTCCGACCTTGCGGACCGCGTCCGCTCCGGCCTGGCGGACCGCGTCCGCTCCGGCGTGTCGGACGGCGGCGAGACTGTATTAAAAAAAAAATACCTCGACGCCGACGACTGGAACAGCTGCGGCCGCGGCTTCTCCTGGACGGCGACTGCTTCTCCTGGGCGGTGGCGACCGAGATCGTCGGTGGCAGGGGCGTCGACTGCTTCTCTCCTGGCGGCGGCGTCGAGCAGAGGAGGAGGAGGTGTCGGCGAGCAGAGGAGGGGGAAGGCAGCGGCGGCGAGCGGAGGGGGAAGGCGGCGATCTCGGCGGCGGCAGGAAGGGGGAGGGTGGGGGTCGGTGGGCAGGAGGGGGTGGGGTGGGGGTGGGGGGAGGGGGAGGGGGAGGAGGTGGATAGATAGGGTTAGGGGGCAGGGGCAAATTTGTCTTTTCTGTCCTAATTATGGGCGGCAAATAGTAAAACGACGGGCGACAAATAGCGATTCAGCTAATCTATCTATGCTATATATATTAGCTTTCTTGACCAACAAAATCTCCACGTTTTATATTGTCAAGAAGTTTTCAGGTGCATAAAAAAAATGTTCGAAACTTCTACCTAAATGAAGATTATTTGGCTTATGAAAGATTTGTAACCCTTAAAACTCAATCCAACACTAACATACGGTTTGGTATATAAATGAATTACACAAACTTTCATAAATTTATTTTGAAATGAAATCTTTTTGTATTTGGTATTTAAAAGAATTCAATTTCAATATCCTACGAAATTGAAACTAGTTATAGCAATTTCAATGAATTGAGATAGAATTTCCAAATGCATTCCACAAATATTTACTAATTATATTAGAATGACATAATTATCCTCATTTACTAATTAAACTAATTCTACATATATTATTCAGCGCCAATTCATGCAGTATGAGGAACGTCGACAAGAATTTGATAGCAATGCTAGTAGCATATGTTGGTTACTTGATATTTCTGTTTCGACTGTATCAATACATTGAGAAGTCACAACTAGAGTGTATGGTTCATCGATGAAATATTAGAAAAGAACTAATGAATAGAATAGTATCACACAAGGGCACTTTTGATATTTTACGTATGAGACCAAATGCGTTTTCCAAAAGATGGATTTTCAATGAATATTGTTTATGTCGGAAATTTATAAGTGTGTAGTTGAAATTTTTTATTTAATTCAATTCTAAACATATGCCAAACATTTTTTGAGAATTCAATGCATTTTATTTCTAAAGATTTGAATATGACATACCAAATACAGGAATTCATTTGACAATGAATTCTACAAGGTAAGTCATTTTAAAATAAAATGAATTCTCGATTCATATTATTCAAAATCATAAAAAAATATTATATAGCTATTTATAATTTCAAGTGAATAATCAAAATGAAAAGCATCAAAATAATATAATAGTTGCTTAAATTTTGATAAAATGCAATTTGTTTTGCATATGGCTAGTCTTTTCGTAAACATTTACTGAAATAAGCTAAATCTGTCATTCACTGTAAGCTAAAGCATCCATAATTACTTCTAGAATTGTGAGAAGACAACGCGAACCATATTTTGGTTAAATTAAAGTCTAAATTTTCAGTTGAAAAATACATAAGGTAACTAGGTAAGTAAGATCACGAGAGAAATATGACAAAATATCCTAATTTTCTCACCAATATATTTGTATATGCCAAAATTGCATTTTGGATACGAACACTTAGGACAATAGTTGTAACATGAATGAATTGGATCGGGTATCTCCAAGTTGAGAGTGAACCAAAATCTGCACTCAACCCAAAAGAAATGGATTCCACAAAATAAAAGCACCACCCAACCTTAAACCTTGTTTTCAGTAAGAAATATGTGTAGGTTAAGTCACGTTGGATAGGTGGGTCGGATTGCGGTTTTTTTTTTCTTCACCCTTAACTAGACACGTCCATAAGTTCTACCACACCTCTAATACTGGACTTTTATCTGAATTCAACCCCTTCCTTTTCCACTGGCACTGCCCACATTGAGAAATCCAATTTCACCATTGCCACTTACTAAGCCAATTCCAACTATTCATGCATCCCCTCCCAGAGCTACCACCACTTCAAAATAAAATTTAAGAAATTTTAAAAAATTGATAATTTTTGGCTAATTTATGAAATTTATCATTTTCAAATTATCCAAAAAAAATTGTTTTATTTTTGGTTAATTTGATAATGATAAATAACAAAATTTAGGAAAATAATTTGAATTTTTAATAAATTTTAGGATGACGATGCAATGACATGGCGTGTTGACTGACGGTCAACCGTGTTGATCGTCCAAATTGACGGTCAAATCATGTGTCAGACCAATTAAGTCTATATGTTGCATAGTTGAGGCCAAGATGTTAATTTCTAAAACTACGGGCCAACGTTGATTATATGGTTATAGTTTAGGTCAAAATAAGGTATTAACCCTTAATTATAACTCAAGTACCAAAGGACCAAAAAAGTTTGCAGGCCGAGTTCAGAACTGGAACCGTAGTAGAGAGAAGAAGAACACCATGGAGAATTTACCCGAGCCTGTTGTCAGTGGCGGACCCAGGATTGTCGGAGAGGTGTGTCGCCGATAAAATAAAATAATAATTAAATTAAAAATTAAGTTAAAATTAAAAGAAATTAATTCATAAAGTTCATAATGTCATGTTTACAACGAACCGCGACGACTTTTCATCTGCTGAAATGTCTCTAAAATACATTCATCAATTAAGCTGCAAAGCAAATCTTTTTCAGTATACACAACTAAACAATCATTCATAAATTGGTCACTCAACCGATTTCGAAGATCATTCTTGATTATCTTCATAGTTGAAAATGCTCTTTCACAGCTTGCAGTTGCCACAGATAAGGTCAACACCAACTTTAACAGCAAGTAAACTAAAGGATAAAGAGTGTCCTTTCTCCTTTCCACCAATTTCCTAGCTAGCTCGTCGATACCTCGAAATCCATCAAAGCTCTTATCCTCCTTGACATGAGAAATGTAGCCCCCCAATTGTTGATGAAGTCGTGAGAGCACATTGGATGGAAACTCCTCGGAATAAAACTCAGTAAGACTTATCAACTTTGCTTTATCAAAAGAAGCAAAAGAGTTAGCTGGACTAAAACAAGAAATGCAGTCCAACAATTGAGTGTTCACCTCACCAAATCGAGTATTCAATTCTTGCAGCTGCAAATCTATAACTGCATAGAATAAATCGACTTGATAGTAATGTATATTGTATGGGCTAAGAGTGTTTTTTTAACAGGAAGGATAGGATTATGCTTTATGAGTTATTTTAAACAAAATTAAAAAGGATTATGATTAAGATTGATTCATTTGGATAATAATTTCTTCGAGTATAATGAAGGTGTGTCGGCTATAATTATTGAGGGTGTGTCGGCTATCCCGAAGTAAAAAAATTTGTACCAAAAATATGTAGGTCCTTCGTAAAATTCTCGAGCGAGGGTGTGTCGGACGACACACCCTGGCATGCCTTAGGTCCGCCACTGCCTGTTGTGCCGGCGATGACAACCTGCGTATAGTGCTCAGGAAGCTCCTTACTCCTTAGTGGCCCAATAAGCCCTCTTTGGACCAAAGAATCCGCCAAACCGGTAAGAGCCAGAGCGCAGACGGTGACATAGAACACGCCTTACAGCCCGACCCGTCCCTTGATGTAAGTGGTGTTGTTATTATACGAGTCATTCGTAATAATTTAGGAATTTCTAGGATAATCTATTTTAGTAGTTTTATTAAGTATTATTTGGAATATTATTATTGTTTATTAGTCTTAGTAGGATTTGGATTGCTTTTTAGTACTTGTTTAGGATTTGGTTATTGACTTATTGTTTCCTTGTAGAAGTTTCATGTTTTAGGTAGGAGAAATGAGATGTTTATGCCTATAAATATGTACTTATTCTCCAGTTTAATGATATGTTGAAGATTGGAATTCGTTAGTAGTTTGTTGTTTATCTCCTTCATCTCAATTCTCTTCGTTCTAGTTAACTCTATTTCTTACTTTTATCATTCGATTATTACGACGCACGTTGTCTGGAAGTTCTCACCGTAGAAATCTACATAATGACAGAATCCGGGAAGATGGTGCCTACGAAAAAGGTCACGCAAGCTTCACAGTCGATTTTGTCCGGCAACCCTAGGATCGACGAGGAAGCTCTCCAAGGGCTTCTACAAGCTCAGCAAGCCGCAACTTGTCGGCTTGATGACATCGTTCAATGCCAGCAAGAAGCCAAGGACAGTATTTTGAAGGTCGAGACCTCCATGGCGCAACTCCAGGTGTCCTTAATGCAGTAGTTCTAGACATCCATAAAGCGGAGATAAGCGTCCATGGTGCAGCAATTCCAAGAAGCGATGGCGTAGCAACAAGTGACATTGACGGAGATGATGCAGTAGATGATCTCGAGCTCCAACAAGGGAAGGTCGACAGAGACAATGTTGGGATGAATAGCTTTGAAAAGCTATAAATGAAATTCCTAATTAATTATCCAGTATTTTCCCATAATACTTAAATAAGATGGATAATTAATAAAAGGAATATTATGGAGATAATTAGAAATAATTATCTTAATAGATTATATTTTAATTATGGGAGTAATTATCTCCTTAATTAAAATATGACTTATTCCCAAAGAAAGAGGGAATATTCTGGGTTTTCTACTCCTATAAATAGGAGACGCCCAGACCCTCTAAACACACCTCAGAGAGCAGAAACACGAGAGAGAGTGAGATTCAAAGAGCTCTGGTTTTCCGCACAAAACCGCTGAGCAAATCAAAAGAGTGGCTGTTTTATCCTGGAGGCGACCGGCTGATAGTCTGCTGTGCGAATAACGAGGCAGTACTAAATCGGGTCTCATGTTTATCAGTTGCCTCTCGCAGACTGTAAATGCTAGTATATTCTAACTTTCTTACACCATCTTAGGTGTTCTTTAAATATTTATACGAGCATCATCAAACATGTATGCAGGTGTATCATCTTGTATTTTCCTAGTTATTAGGATCTCTAAGCATAACATTTGTATCATTCAGATCCTTCACATTCAAAATTCTCAACCATCATGGTTTTTCAATATTGACATTACGAGTCTTTGTACCACAGATCGACGTGTCATTCATAATGCAAGGGGTCGTTTGCCTGAGGGTCACTACTAGAGATTCCCTTATGGGAAAGACCGATCCCTCCGGTAGTTGATTAATTGTGATAGCACCGCAGCTATTGCAATAGAAGGGAACCGGTTCTAGAACGAAAAGAGACGACAAATTCGTCGTAAGCACAATACTGTAAGAGAACTCTTAACAATAGGAGCAATGAGGGTGGATCATTTAAGATCCTAACAGAATCTAGTTGATCCTTTGACGAAAGGATTATCTAGAGAGAAAGTCCAAAATACCACGAAGGGTATGAGACTTATGCCTACCGAACCATGGATTACAAGTGATGGTAACCCGACCCGATAGACTGGAGATCCCAAGAAACGGGTTCAATGGGTAATAACAAGTCATGAGTAATATTGAGAAAAGTTCATGCATAGTGAAGCATGAATCCCAAAGCCTTGGAGGTTGAGTTAAAACTCTTAATGAGATCTATACTCTATGTGGAGTGAAGTACTTTACTTTGGGGGTACTTCTGATAGACTCACCTATGTGAATGTGGGAGTGGGGCCGCTCCCTATGGAACTTTGGAGGCACAAAGTTGCTAGAGAGTTCACTAAACCGGGATAACGTGCATGGCCATAAACGCACGGCCTATGAGAGAATATCACTCAATGAAAAGATCTGGTGTGCTACATTGTCTGAGATAGGGTTCAAGACTACGAGTCACCCTTATGAAATCGAAAGTGTAACCACTACGCTAAGGTTCAAATCTTCGCGATACCTTAGCTTATGCCCGATCTTATGGAACTGTTGATGCTCAGAGATAGTTTCAAAACTGTTCAAGTGGGGATTGTTGGGATGAATAGCTTTGAAAAGCTATAAATGAAATTCCTAATTAATTATCCATTATATTCCCATAATACTTAAATAAGATGGATAATTAATAAAAGGAATATTATGGAGATAATTAAAAATAATTATCTTAATAGATTATATTTTAATTATGGGAGTAATTATCTCCTTAATTAAAATATGACTTATTCCCAAAGAAAGAGGGAATATTCTGGGTTTTCTACTCCTATAAATAGGAGACGCCCCAGACCCTCTAAACACACCTCAGAGAGCAGAAACACGAGAGAGAGTGAGATTCAAAGAGCTCGGGTTTTCCGCACAAAACCGCTGAGCAAATCAAAAGAGTGGCTGTTTTATCCTGGAGGCGACCGGCTGATAGTCTGCTGTGCGAATAACGAGGCAGTGCCACGAACGTCTTAAAGAGAGCGACCTAGTCCGCGACTCAGCCAGATCGGTAACCCTAATTTTTCCTGTTCGGTTTTTAACAGACAACTTCAAAGTGACATTCGACCGCAATCGTCTTGATCGATAAGGAGCTAACCGTAGCTCTATCTTCCTCACATGTCGCATCACCAGCCGCCGTCGAGCTAACCGTAGCTCACGTTTGACCATCGATCGCACCACCACCAATCATCATCATGACCTCGACTGTTGTAGTCGAGAAGTTTGTCATCCTTGCCGTAATCAAAGAGATAGTCGCAACTTTGTTGCCATCACGCATCGCATCACCGATTTCATCAAGTGTTGCCGCCGAGCTAACCATAGCTTCTTCCCCATCTCTGATGATGCTAGAAGCCTCACAGCCATAGTTCACTCTTCGGTCCTTCGCACGCATGATGGCCACAAAGGAAGTTAACCGGCTCACATCATCCGCCACACCACCCGCTAATGAGGAACTCACAAACCCCTTACCGACGAGGGTAAATCCGATTCCACAATCGCCAATGACGAGGAAGCCCTACCACCAGTTGTAGAGGAACTCACAACCACCGGTTCGATGATCACCGCACAACTGTCATCGCTCGACCCCACCCTCTTCACACCACCCTTTACCACAGGAATCTCGACCCTCGTTCCACCATCGGTCGAATATGTGTGAGTTGGAGAGATCACGACTGCTCGACTCGTACAGAAGGAATTGATCGATGACATATTAGCCCGAACCCAATGGAGAAGCCCGGGTAGATGTAGAAGAAGTAATCCACTATAGTGATGAAGGCGTTCCATGGGAGGAGGTAGCCGAAGCTTACAGTGAAGTGGATGATGTAGGCAAGGTGGTAACTGTCCTTTGGGTTTTTGGCGGAGACCGGCAGGGATTTGTCAGTGGGAAGGAGGAGAGGTGATTCAGTGTCTGGTTTTGGACTGTCGCGTTTGCTAGAGAGACCCATCAGAGCGGTTTGACGGGTCTTGAATTTGATCTTTGTGTGAATTTTTTTTTGAATAATTCTTTAGCTTGTGATTGTGACAGGAATTTTTCATAATCGATGCTATAGGATATCGATTATGGCTCAAGATGCCCACACCCAATCAAGTGCTATCCTAACTTGTTCTTTATTAATTAGGTGATGACATGAAGTGTAAGCATACATTAGCTAGTTAAATCTCTATTGCAAGAGGTGAGTGCATGGGTAGAGAATGACTTTAGTGGAAGAGATAGAGTGATGATATAGATAAGTCATTGATGCAGATATGATTGACCTTTAGTATGCATGATGATACTCGAGATTTACCTTCTTATACAATAACGTATGTTTACTTCTATGCATCTATAACTCAAAAACCCCTAAACAACTTACATTTCTTTGCTTTACTTTCCATTGCTTGTTATTTGAATGAAACCCCTAAAGATGCTTGTCTATTTTGTGTATAATAGATGGTATAGTGTGAGTAGTTATGCACTAGAAGACATTGTGGAATACAAATCCAGGACATCCTAGGATTATAACTCAATTTTCGCCATCATCGCCTTCCGCCAAAAATGGGCGAAGAAGCTATTAGGGTACCTACTTGCTTTCCATTCTAGGATTTATTGTTCACTAAATTTGTCATATATTTGATATTTTTGCTCATTATCAACGTGAATCATTGGTGAGACGCTATAAGACCAATAGTGTCTTAGTAGTTTAACCATGATTGAGCCGTTATTTATTTTTTGGAATACTGATGATTTTTCCTCAAAACACTAGAAATCAAGCAATTCTTAGTATGCTCCGTAGTTGCTGCTAAACCCGACCTTCTACACAAAAAAAGTTTTCCTTATATTTAAACAATTTGTATTTTCATAATTTGTTTACAAATCAAATAAAATTATTTTTCTTGTATTTAATGATAAATGGTGGCGGATATTTATGATTTTGTATATCCAACCCGGCCATAAGGATGTGAAGTATTTAATCGAGCAAGCAACACATCAATCCCATGCGAGTTGAAACAACAACCTGGTAGGCAAGCTCAACCATCAAAATCATATTTTTTTCAATTATTTTAAAACATTGCTGTAAAATTTACTTTGTGCACTTTTTACATAGGAATCACTTCTTTTCATCGTCCATAGAGGCACCTAACTTATTCTCATCTTCCACAGAAGAGGTTTTACCGTCATAATGGCCAAAACTGACTCCAACCTGACCGATATCCTCGGTCTTAACATACACATCTGCAAAGCCCAATCATGTTTTCAGCTAGGAAGCGCAACATCATGTTAATCCCATTATTGTCGCCGGATATGACAACTTCTTCGAACATGACACCGCCTCGACTGATGTTTGGATATCAGTAAGTAATTTTATAAACTCTTGTCTGCCCCCATACAAATCCGGTCTGCACAAATGTCTAAGAGTTTTGCCACGTGAATATGGTCTCAATCTTCAACCTACTGGATTCACCATCTTCATAATCGAATCCTTTATGGGAATTTTTCACTCGACCAGTCCACCAAATAAGAAGCTGGAACTTTCAAAATCTACACATGTCTGCAATTTAGAATGACTAACAATCACATGCAACATCCAAAACCATAATCCATCATACAATCAGCTTTAATCCAAATATTTAGCATAATTAACACTAACTGTAATAAGAGAAACACAAACACATATGACATAACTACTTTGACATTAGTATACTAAAAAACATCATCCAAAATCATAACTAACGATCAAAACAATAATCCATCATACATTCAGTTTTAATCCAAATATTTAGCATAATTTGCACCAACCATAATAAGTGAACCACAAACACATAACTCCTTAAACATGAGCATACTAAACAAACTTATACATATCTTATAGTCAGAATGAGGGAATGAAATCGTTGAAAACAAAAGTGAGTTTGCTTGATAACTTATGACAAAAGCGATGGGATTTACTTTGATTGCTTTCATCCCAACAATTTTATTGTAGTTCACTTTTGTCCTAAGCAATCAAATAAAAACATGTGTATAATGAGAAATTTTGTAATAACTATTGTATTTTGAGAATATTTTTTTAACTAGTGTACGTAGGAAAAAAAATCCTAACTTCAAATGACCGTCTATCTATACCTTGTTTGTTTTTTCCCCCTCGTCCTTGCGGTCAATTATTGACCGGCGGCCAACCCCATTTTCTTATTCAAGTTTACTAATTTTTTTTTTGTCATATAAGTTTAATATTTACATGGCACAAAGCAGTGAACTCATCGAATCCATATTCTAATTAGTAAATAAAATTGACACAGTCCACCTCAAATTTGTCTCTGTTGGAGAGTGAAAAGGAAATATATGATAATTCATAATTGCAATTTAATTTGAGCGAGCATGGTTATCATACGAGAGGAGAGTTTAAACACGTCGATCTTAGTCATTTGATTTTGATGTTCATAAGATATTTGTAAGGATATGTTTATAAAGTGCCTATTCATCGAATGGTATATGACGACGTACTTTGTGGCCATTGAATGGATGTAGTGATAATTTATTACTCATTTTGTCACGAAAAATGAAGTTCCTAAAAATAAAAGAATTACAAAACTGTCATTGTATTCATCAAACAATCGAAAAAATTTAAACATCCGATCAATCAGTCACATACCTCTGTGAACACGTTTTCACACATTGATCATGAACACCATAATAGATTCCGATCAGATCATCTTTGAGATGTCAAAATGACAAATTTTTGTGTCAAGAATTGAAAAACAATCATAGATTATGCGTCAATGATCATGGAACACTTGACATTGGTAGTATCGTGAAAGATCGGTAAAGACAATAATAATGAAAACCATCTCCTTGACTGTGAAAGTTGAACCAACTGTAGAAAATGAAGTGTGGAAATGGAAATGGTTTGGTTGTATCCCATTACTCCATTCGGCAAAAAATCCAGCGCTCACGATAATAAAACTTGTAAAATCGTTTTGTTCTTTGCATCCATTCCTCCAATTGCCGCCGGTTGCATAGAAAAACTCTGCACATTGTTGATCCCATTTTTATACAATAAAAGTTTCCAGGCTGCAACAAGAGAAACAATCAAAGCCCCAATTCATTGTTTAGTATAATAATCTTACTCCCACCTTTCTTCTCCCAATTCCGGAATCTACAGTGTTCTTTCTCTCCACATGAAGCTTCGCCATCGCCGAAGCTTTTTCGCCTCTACGGTCTTGCTCGCAATCGTCTTCCTCCATATCTCCGACAACCCAGATAGCGTTTCCGCTCAGGAATCCGATGGAAGTAGTTGCATTCTCGACATCCAACCCCCCGCTGACGATACCAGCTGCGATGGTGATCGCCGGCGTCAGGCCGGCAACTGGGGAGGCTTCATCGACGGCGGTGATGATTGCTGCACACCTGCTTTCGACGACTACTTGTTCGGATTGGCCCGGTGGGCTTCTCAGTCGGGTCAGGTATTCTTGAATTCCACGGACCAGAGCCGCTGCCTGACCGGAACCAGCTGCGGCTTCGACAAGCTCACCCGCGGAGCTAGCGGCTGTTCCAGCTTTACAGTGGCTGATGTTGCTTACAAGCTGAAACCCCAGCTGGAATCACTTGATCAGGGCTGCAATTTCACCGAGGATGCTTCCAGTCAGCACTGCAGCAGATGTTCTGCGAAGTGGGAGGAGATTCGGGCGTCGTTGGACCATGGGTCGAGCTCTGAAACTGAGCTATGCAGGTTTGCAGTTCTGGTCACATTGACCAGCAACTGGGCTGGTTCGAGAGACCAAGTTCAGCCACTCTATGGCTGCCTTTCTCAAGGTAAATGATACATAAACAACTGGATTGTCCGGATCTTACTCCATCTGTATAGCTTCAGACTTTGAACTGAAAGGCTTTCCTAACAGTAATACTGACTTTGTTTGCTGTGATTCATGATCCTTTCTCGCAGCAGCTGGCAGCAAAGCGAGCCAAGGAGGGCGTCGAATCGGTAGCAAGATTATCAGGGGTGAGTGACTGATCAACTTGATTCTGCAATTTTTTTCCCCTGCAGAAATGTGGTTACTTGGGACTCAGACTGTGCAAGTGTTATATATTCTGTTGCAGAAATCCTGATCGTGAGCCTTAGCGTTGGGGGAGTGGCAGCGATCCTCGTGTTGCTGCTATGGATCATGAGCAGAAGGAAGTCTCAGCAAACACGATCACCGGCTGAATCTGGTTCCTTGCGTACTGGTAAGATATCAACAAAACTTTGGTGAAGCTGGAAGGTGATAATTTTTTTATATAATTTCCTACTCATGTGGTGGGAGATTTTGTTTTGCACCAGCATCACAAAAAAATCTGAACTTCAAGCAGCCTAACAATCTCAAGATATCAATAAAGGAGATTTACTCGGCAACAAATCATCTCACTGAATCGAACTTCATCGGTCAAGGGATAGCCGGTATCTGGATCAAACACATTTCTCTTATTGGTAAATGGTCTTTGCTCATTTGGGTTGGGTTGCTGAAGTTTGTATTGTAACAACTTGTGCAGGAAAGGTTTACAAAGGGAAATTGTCGGATGGGCAGGCGGTTGCAGTGAAGCACATAGTGAGTGATGGCCATGTAGAGACCTTTGTGAGAGAGGTCACCAGTCTTTCTCATGTCAAACATCCTAACCTCGTCGCTTTGACCGGATGTTGCAAGCATGAAGATGAGTACTTCCTGGTTTACGAGCTCTGCGAAAATGGCAACTTATCAGAATGGCTCTACAGTAAGACTCATTCTTTCACTTCCATGGAAGACTGAAATTTTTGCTGGCTTTTCCCTCTCACTGACAGTTGCATATTACGACAGGCAAAGAGCGGACCCTTTCGTGGCTACAGAGGATTGAGATTGCAATTGACTGTGCTAGAGGTCTCTGGTTCCTTCACACTTACCCTGGAGGCTGCATTGTTCATCGCGATATCAAGGCATGCCCTCTTTTCTTTTTCTTTTTGGCTCTTCAGTAGACTAGTTCATCGTCTCAGTTCATTTCCTCATTGCGTCTTTTGTTCCTGATAATCGGACAGCCCACCAACATTCTTCTTGATTCCAATTTCCAAGCAAAGCTGTCGGATTTCGGGCTTTCCAAGGTTATGAACTTGGGACAGTCGTTTGTGAGTTCAGAAGTGCGGGGAACGTTTGGTTATGTGGATCCCGAGTATCAGAGGAACCATCATGTCAATGCTAAGGGGGATGTCTATAGTTTTGGTATAGTGTTGATGCAAATTCTATCTGGACAGAAGGTGATCAACATGAATCATAACACACATATGCAGCTCAACAAAAAGGTGCAGCAGAAGAAATCAGCTATCCATCTAATGCCCATCTGGATTTCTTCTATACACAAGTGCAAATAAAGCTTTCAGGTCTGATTTTCTTCACTTAAAAACTTTTTTGCAGGCCTCGTACATAGCCACATCAGGGAATATCGCAGAATTTGCTGATCCTAAACTCAACGGGGAGTATTCTACTGAAGCGTTTGAGATTTTATTCAAGCTGGCCCTGTCATGCTCAGGTGGTAAGAAGGACAGACCAACAATGGAGATGGTGGTGACAAGATTAGAGAAAGCACTTGACATCTCTATGCGATCGTCGAGCTGAAGAAAGTACTAGACTTCTCAATGAGATCGTCAAGATGACTAAAGGGTGAACAAATCCAATCAAGCTGACCAGAAGGCCTTGCTTGTGTATCAAATATGAAAGTCTGTAGTACATCATTACACTTCTACAACACTAAGTTACTACAGTATCATTTCATATACAAGACAGGAAAAGAATTACAACAGAATAGATATGTATTTTTGTACAAAGCTTCATTTTAAAAATGCAGAAGCCAAGACAATGTGATGTTGGTAGCTCTTCAAAAACCCGAGCTAATGTCAACACAAACAAAGGAGGCAAGCATCCTCTACACGATTTCAGTGTATATACAGTGGGCAGATGCTTGCAAATGAAATGAAAAGAATGAAAAATGTGGAATACCCAAATGATAAAAATGGCTTTGGGTTTACCACGCATGAACAAATCGTTCCCAAGGAAGAACTGTTGCTTTCGAAGTGGAGGAGGTTCTTTCATAGAATTCATGAAGAACCTTAATGAGAGCACCAGCTTTCTTGCTTGCTCGAGATGTGCCTTCGCTGAGTTGGGAATATAATGAACCCATCAGAGAAGGGCTACGAACCAGATAAGCCACCACATCTTCACCACCATTGATGGATATAGCAAGCAACAGGCAGACACAATGCTCCATTGTGGCCCTTGGATTGGCAGCAGCCAAAATCCGCACAACCTGAGGCAAAGCTCCGCATCTAATAATCGCTTTTGCCCCCTCAGGTTTCTCTGCTAGTGTTGCCAGAACTGCTAAAGAATCCGTCACAACCTCGTGTCTGTCTGAAGAGATCAAGACATCGAGAAGTAAAGGAACTGCTCCAGATGCAAGAACCCTCCAATGGTTTCCTGAATGCATCAGCAGCCCATAGATTGCAACAAGAGCATTCTTTTTCCCCCTGTAGTTTGCTTCTTTGACCATCTCTACCAAATACGAGATAGCTTCTGTGGTTTCACCAATCAATTTCCTGTACTCCTCTACTGAAGAGAGATAGAAGAGTGTTGCAGCTGCATGCTGCCTAGCTGCCTCCACCTTCACTCCCTTCTTCAGCATATCTACAATGAATCTCAACCCACCATTCTCAGCAATCAAAGCCTTGCTTCTCGAATGCTTTGAGAGATTCAGGATGGCTGCAATGGCATTCTCCTGACAAGAACAGTCGTCTTCTTCTGAAGACAGCAATTCCAAGAGAGCAGGAATAACTCCGGCTTCCACCAAACAAGATCTGTTAAAAATGCTTGTTTTGCTGAGAAGCCGGATCTCATAAGCTGATCTGTTCCTCCATTTATAATCCCCACCAAGGAGCTTATCGGCCAGAAATCTAGCTGCAGCTTTCATAGCACATTCAGCAGCCAAACTCCCAGCAGCAGCCGTTCTGGTTATGTCCCGGGCCTTGCGACTGGAATCAACAAATGGGATGCCATTTGCAAGGCAATAGCGCTGAATCAATTGCTTCAGAGCAACGTTGGGTACAAACTCTGTGCTTGACAACTTGTTCCCTGTGTTGGGACAGGTTGCATTTCCAGCCCTGAACCATTTCAGAATCGAGCAACGTTCGTAAGTATGCCCCGTCTCGATAGTGACGGGATCCCTCATGATTTCAAGAGAAATCGGGCAGCGGAAATCGTCCCCGTCAAGGGAACCCAGCAACTCATCGTTACGGCTTTCACCCTCGCAGTGAACGGGCGGATCGGATTTGCCGTCGACTGAATCGAACAACACGCACCTAGCGTAACTCGCGAACCCTAGCAAACTACTCAGCAGTTGCAATTCTCTTCTCATTTCCTTATTGTTCGAATAGTGAAACTCAATCTCAGAGTCCAAGAGGTTTACCTCCCTGTAGCAGTCGCTCCATTTCTTCACCCCGATGTAGTCCAGGACTCGCTTGACCTCTCCGCGATCGGGGACCTCGCCGCTCTCGAACCGGCTCAAGATCGCCAGGACATTGGCCATGGCTGCTTGAGCTTCCGCTCCGACTCGGAACCTCGTCTCTCTCGCTTGCCTCGTCACCAACTCGGCCACCTCCATCGCCTCGCGCGGCAGATCGAGAGCCTCGAGCGGCAGGACCTCCAGAGCCGTAGCCATCTCGCGAACGAGAACCCGGAAATGATTGGCGACCCGATCCGACTCCATCAGCATCCAGATCCGGGCGCCGTCGTGGCGGGTGCAGTCGTCGAGCAGGTACACGACCTTCTGGACCGTGAAGTGGAGCTCCGAGAGGCCGAGGAGGAGCGAGTCGGGAACGGCGGAGAACCGGATTTCCTGGAGGAGGATGAGGAGGTTACCGACCTGGCGTATGGTTTGGCGCGCATTCCGCGCGTTGCTGCTGCCGAACGACTTGGATGATCTGTAGTCGCAGGCGGAGCGGCATAGGAAGACGAGGGAAGCGAGGAGCGTCGCCGGAGCTATGGTTTCGCATGGGTGAACCGCCGGGAAGGTCAGAATCCGGCGAGTGGGGATGTTGGGCTTTTGGATCATGAAGATGAAGACAAATAAAGGGGGAGAAGAAGAATCTGGGAGATGGCTTTTCTGTGAGGGGAGTGGATTTAGATTTTGTTCGTTTGTCTTTGTGGATGGTGGAGTGAACGGTAAGTGACCGTTATTATATATAGTGGGGGAAGGGGAAAGCTAGGGGTGGACAGGTGGTGGAGCATGATTCGACTGTGACGGATCTGACGGTGAGGTAGGAAGGAGCGGGGGAAGGGCCCATGTCAGGTAAAAGGCGGATTGAAATGGAGAGGACAGGTGGCGGGAAATAATTGGGTTGTGGCTGGGAAAGTTACGGGAAATTGAGTAGCCGACAAGGTGTACTGATGGAACGTGGAATTATGAGAGGAGAGGCGGGAGCTTAGTTGGCCTAGCATTGGATTCTGATTTCTGAGTACGTGCATTGTCAAGGCTATATACTAGTTATTAACATTTTCTAGGGTTATATATTTATACTAGTTACGGGCCCGACCAGTTGGCCGTATTTAGTTATCAATCACGAAAAATAACAGTAGTGATTTGTATTCAGGTTACGTATTAGTATAAGAAAATCTAAATTCTTCAAATACTTTAAACATTCAAATCGATTGGGTGAATAAGATCATCAAAATTATTAGAATAGTTCAACACTTCAAAAGAATGAACATTGTACTGTCTCCCAACAGAGTAATGACTAATCGACTAAAATCTTTTTACGAAAATGAAAGAAACCCCCCACTTTTAATATGTTTTTTATTTATTATCTTCACATTTTGACGTGGTTTGGGGCTAGGACATGCACATAACTTGGATTAGGATTATAGTTTGAGTAATTGAGT
This sequence comes from Linum tenue, assembly GCA_946122785.1. Classification (NCBI taxonomy): domain Eukaryota; kingdom Viridiplantae; phylum Streptophyta; class Magnoliopsida; order Malpighiales; family Linaceae; genus Linum; species Linum tenue. The sequence goes on from CAMGYJ010000002.1 coordinate 66,062,207, forward strand.
ATGAGATAATAATGTAAGAGGAATGTGGAGGAAAGTGGGGGTCAGATATTCTTTTGGTGAAAGAGTTGTCACAATATTAGCAGTCTCAACATTATTAATTAATTACTATTAGTGTATGTCATATGAGCATTATTTTAGTATAATATGTTATTGTAGTCTGTACCGTTTGATAATCTTATAGTACATGATATATCTTTTTAAAAGTGAAGTACATAATAATAAATGTTGACAACAAACAATTTTAAATAATGTACTCTAGATTTGTAGAGAGAACACGGTAACAAAAGGTGCATTGAGAATTCCATGAGAATTGCAATGCGGTTAAAACAAACTCTATGAGGTAGCTTTTTCGATTTGGCAATTTTTGGTGTTTTGGATTCAGTTTTTAGCCCACCCAATAGCAACCTAAAATTATCAAAAAAAGAAACGTCAACATAAGTGATATGAATGAAAATATGCTACATTGTTGAGATATTTAGGTTTCGAAAAAACTTATTTTATAATTGCATGTGGATATCTTAGCTTATTGCACTATGCTCTTAGTGGGGTCTGGACCGTAAATTTCGTGGACTTGGTGAATTATATTGAAAAGAACATGATGTCTAGGAATTGTAACTATGCACTTACATGTAATTTTATCCAAAAACACATATAGACACATTGATTATGGTAGGGTTTGGGGCCAATTTTCTAGGGATTTGAATATTGTTGGAATAGACTTTATAGGGTATGGGTATTGACATTATATTCTATTTAGGCATGAGTTTACCTATTTATATGAGACTGATTAAATTACACATACGAATTTTGACCAATTTGTAACAGTTATAAAGTTTAGGTATAAAATTGTAAGGATGAAAGTTTTAGTTACGGAATGAATTTTTTCATTGATTTCTAGGACTTCTATTCCAAGAATTAATTTTAAGTACTGAAATTTGAAAATATTATATGTACCAAAATCTTGATTTTATATGGTCATGGCATAAACCCAAACTTATGACTTAAAAGTCCAAACCAACCCGAATAAGTGAGTATGTCTCTAAATAAAACTATAGATATGTACACACTTACCTTATATTTGAGTTTTGTAGCCAACTGATCTGATTTGAATGATTAATTACTCATGGGCTCGGTCAAAATTGTCATTTCTATAATTTTCGTTCCTAAAAACTCGCAACCAACCTTAATAGTTATTATTCATATTGTCAACTTCTAATCATAATAAGTAAATACTCCGTTTAATACACATATAATGGCCGCACGAATTTTATCCATTTAAAACTTCATTATCCATATTATTGTGAAGTCATTTCATTTGTTCCTTTCATTTGATGGCTCGAGTACTAAACATGTATATTCATATTTAATAAATTTAATTGTTAAATTAACAATTATTTATATCTTATTTTATTTTTAAATAAATAATTTTATTTTTTTAACTATTGACGTACTATTAAATATACCATTAGTTTAGAGACGAAATCAAGTACCTGTATGTATTATATACTTAACTTAGTCGTACTGTATTTTACTAACTATTTTTCAAATGAATAAATTCAGTAAAAAATGAGTTGTTGACTTAATAATCAAAAGATAACTCTTTTACTATCATTCATTTCAAAATATTTATTAGGCATGGCAGTATAAGAATAATATTGAGGAAGTTTATTTTTAATCTTTGAACAATTGAAATCCTAAGCATAACTTGTACAAATCTTCACCTGAACCACTCGCAGCCCGTCGACACCCCAAACAAACCTATTGCTCATACATAACAAATGAACTACAATTCGTTCCCTGATCTATATAACATGACAACCAACCTCATATAATTGTGAATCAGATTGTCATTGGTCAATTAAGTACTAATAAATTCATATACAATCAACTTCTTACTACGACACCCAAGTAAAATATATTGTCCATGCTTGCCAAACAAATTACGATGTTTAATATAAACAAATTTTCAATACTTCTGAAAATAAATGATTTACCAACATCATAAATTACATTTGTCTTCTCGAAAGTAATTTGTACTGAAGTTGTGCAATATTATTAAATTTTTTTCTCAAACACGATATTTTGCACGGTTTTAGATTCTTCACCTTCTAAATCACAACTTAAAATCTTCATTCCATGTGACGTCCTCGCCATGTGGGAATAATATGATATATTACAAAGGCATTAAATTGGGATGATATATACTAATTTGTTCATCTAATGTAAAAAATAAAAAGAGTATGATATACCATAGAAGCTTTATTTATATTAGGATTCACATGTTGTAGACTAAGTTGAAAATCTAATATAAGAAAAGAACGAAACTTCGCACTTGTCTAAGAAGAACTGAACGGTGGGAAGAAGAAAGCTGTTGTCGTGGATAGCCGCCTGAATCCGGCCTAATTGAATAGGGTAAAACTCGAACTGAATGATTTTCAGTTGGTACAGATAAAACTTGAACGTGATATTATGGGTAATCAGTGCGCATTGTTTTCTCACTGTTAAACCCGAACCCGCCTGATTATACACATTTATATGTATTTTTATTAGAAATGGTCATTATTTTCTCAACATATTTTATATATAGCATATAAATATAATATTTTCATAAAATTATATTGTTTAAATTAATTTTCTTCATTCTATTGAATTTTTGTCGTACTTTTCCACTTATATAATCCACTTATATAATCTGAGTATACGTGTAAATGTTAACATGTTTGTTGTAATTATAAAAAAAATTATTACCCATGGATAACCGTGGATACCCAAAACGCGAACGAATATGAACATAATTTTGATTTTCTATCCGATTCTTATGTGGGGATGAGTATAGATAAAACTCGAACTACGGAAAACAACAGATATGCATTATTCCCCCAACCAGATCGTGGTCATCGATCTATAGCTGTTATAATTTTTGAACACAAATTATGCATTATTCCCCAACCAGATCGTGGTCATCGATCTATAGCTGTTATAATTTTTTAACACAAATTAAAGCCCTCGTACGCCTCAGCCTTCCATAGCCCATCTGAATTACAATCCTCATATAATTGAAACCTTTTGCTATTTTCTATGGCCCATATAAAATTAAAATATATTTATCAAATCCCTTTGTCCTTTTTTGCTTTATATGGCCTACGTATAAATTAAAAAAAAAATTGACCCAAATGACCCTCCGTTCTCTGCGCAGGAGGCTTTAAATTTTGAATTGATGGGGTTCTGGATAGGAACCGTTATTAACATTTTCTAGGGTTATATATTTATATTACTTGTTAATTAATATATAATTCTCTTCTGCTTTTCTTAATAGCTTTGGACGAAACGGGGGAATATGATGGGTCGGGCAGCTCCGGTAGCTGGGCTATCATCGAGGCCTTATAGCCTATTGGGCTTCATTTATTCTGCCAGCAGCAACGTATAACAGCTGGCCCTCACAGGAAAAAGTTAATTGGGCTTTGTTAAAGCCTTCCTCTTGGCCCAACGCCTGCCTCCTGCTTGTTTTTCCATTTTTTTTGTTCGCCTTAAATTTTTTATTTTATTTTTATTGAAACAAATGTTTAATTTATTTCTTCACCCAAAAAAAAAAAAAAAGATTTTTCATCCTTACATAATTACATTACAACTAACACTAAAAGTTTCAAGTTTTCCTACTGCTTATTTCCTCCAATAAACTTTTAAGAACCAAAACTTCTAATTGTACCTAGATACTTGGTCGTACTTGGGCCGACACGGTACAGTTAAAGATAGCAAAACAACTCAAGGTTGTGGGTTCAACTAAATCCAAACCAATTTTGCCAAGAAAAGTCCAACCAATACTACTTTTGGGGGCTTGATATAGTTTTGGTATGCTAGGTATCCACGCCAAACTCACTCGAATATGTAATACAATTATGGGTTAGACTTATTCGCTTCAACAATTCAATCATCCATATGTTTCAAGTATTATAGTTATATATTTAGGACCCAAATGGTGCTCATTATTCCTCACTTTTATAAACAATGTCTTATCAAAATTTAAAAGTAAAATTGTTCAAAGTTGTTTTGAACTTGTAGTTATCTCTCTATTTTTTTTTATACGAGGAAAAATCCGTCTTGCGACAACAAACCCCGACGCCCATAGATACCGACAAACCCTGGGAACTGATTCTCTCTTTTTCTTTTTTGGAATGACGCGTTAAACTCAACTTAACTAGCCCAACTAAACGATTACCCGCATAACTGGACCCCTTCTCTTATGGGAGGTTAAGTAAAATTCAAAGAGTTAACCTAGTTGAATATTAAACAAGTCAATTACTACCACCGCACGAACATCAACATAGCTAAAACCTAACATGCCAACCAAAATTATCCTAATATTTATGCGCCAAAGTCACTTAGCCCCTTCTCTTATGGGAGGTTAGGTAATATCCAAAGAGTTGCCCTAGTTGAATACCAAACAAGTCAATCACTACTACCACATCAACATAGCTTAAAACCTAACATGCCAACCAAAATGCGCCAAAGTCACTTGGCCTTAATCAAAATTATCCTTGTATGTCAGCTCCGATGTCTGGAATAGTTAAAGTGCTAACTTTACAAGGGTTAGCATCATATTAATTTTTCTAATTGCATTCAATTATTTTTAAGTTGAATTTGACGGTTCAGACTAGCAATTGACTTGTTCGGTATTCAAGAAATTAAATTTAATGAATAAATTAAAATTTGGAATTTCTCTCTCCTCTCTTCAGTTCTACGTGCAAAATTACTACTACTTAAATTACTAGTGGTTAAGCATTTATATTGTAGCGATTTTATTATTATTATCAACAATGGTTTTATTACTATAAGTGATTTTGATTTTTACTATTAATTTTTATTAATACATATCGACGCATTTTATTAAGGAAGAGTATTGAAAATGATATATAAATAAATCAATACATCAAATGCTAAAAAAATACTCTTTTTTGTAGAAAATGCGACGCTAAAAGAGCGCCCTTGACCCTTGTCTGCTACTTAAATAAAACGATCTTGGGCAATGCCCATAGTGTCATACATGATCCAAAAGTTTAGACCCGAATATAATATATCAAAGAGATAAGTTTCTAAACTAAAAGAGTGGTCCTTGTTGGCTAAGTAGTCTGCTGCTTTGTTGCACTCACAGCATGAATGAGAGATCCAAACCTCCCAATTTCGTTGTAGAGCTCATGAAATCGACGAGGAAGGTTGTAATAGAGTATGCTCTTGTTATCTTAAGCTCTCAAGATAGAAATTGCCGCAGTGGAGTCCAACCTGAGAAGTATTTTCCTATGGCCTTGGTTCCACGCCATTTGGAGCCGTGTGATAGCTCCAATGATCTCTGTCCTTTTATGCAAAGTTCAAGCCATGAGTCAGTGGTGTATCAATGGGACCAAGATTCTGCCAAACCTGTTGTGCAAGGGGGCAATTTTGAAGAATATGTTGTGCCTTTTTTTTTGGTGCTAGCTTGCCTAAACCACAGGTATCTCCTTGACACAGCTTCCTTCGCTTTCGTTCACAGTTCACCATGACGCGATCATGCAATTAAAGCCATATGAAAATTATGAGTGATGTTAAGATACTACAGGGAAAAGTCATGATTCCACAACTCCGCTTACTTAGAAGTGTTTTTTTTTACTTTGCTTATTGCAGTAAGTACTCTTTCAACACTTGAATGACAACCGATAGCAACAAACATCCCTAAGTTTCTAGTTTTTTTGTTATATTAAACTCACTTACAAAGTATATGAATTAAAAGTTATATATAGATCACAAAACATTAGTTTGGTAAAATTATCTACAATAATATAGAAATCTTGTATTCATTCAACAATCAAATAAACATAATTACTCCATATTTTTGGACCAAGGTGGTGCAAATGACCCACCTTAGCTACATGTGGCTCCGCCACTAGGAACAACCATGTGCGACCCGTCTTTTGCTTAATGAGCTTTGTTGGGTTGAGTTTGGTTACAAAGATCAAGTTTCGGTTTGATCTTCAATAGTTGATCAAACCTCTAATTTTGGGTTGTATTGAAACCAAGATTCAGACATTATTACAGCCTGAACGCTTTTTCTGTTAACTATGTTTCGGACGCTTTTTTTTTCTTCTGCTAACTATATCTCAGAAAATGTAAGGGAAAAAAAAAAAAAAGCATACACTTGCTATGATGCTATCTAACCAGAAGGATTCGTCCAAATTAGGCACACATCATTTACAGCTCTTATATTCTCTCACAAGTCCTTGAACCGTTACCCAAGTTGCTAACTTTTCCAACCTTTTGTGTTGTAGTTATCCTTCAAGTTGCTAGGAGAAGATGAACTGAAAAGGGTGGTTTGCAATTGTATCGACCAAAAGGGTCTCTTTCCTCTGCTCCTACACGTCCACACGGTGACTTTAATCATACTAGTATTCATTGCCCGCGCATCCGCGCCGGGACATGTGGTAAAGAAACTAACAACTATTCCAAATTTCTTTGCTATGCATTATGTTAAACAAAGAATCGAAAAGAGCACATATATAATTGACCTAGTCTGAATGTATCTTATCGCACATTGGGTATTGGATCTCCAACTAATAGGTGATGAGATTGTTGAATAAAACAAATACAGTAATTACAAAGAAAACGAAAATTAAAAAAACCAAAATGCTCATTTGCAAACCAATAAAGATGAGGGCTAGAAGCTAAAACAGGTTGGATAAACCTCTACACTACACTACACTACACTACACTACACTACAAACCAACATGAGAAACTGAAAGCATTCCTAGCATAGAGATATAAAACCAAGAAACCCCAAAAAATAATCCACCAGACCAATCTCAACTATATTCATCCACAAAGCTATGATTCACTATTACTGCTATCCAAACACCAAAGGATGCTTATCAGCCCTTCCAATATTGCATCTTGTCATCAATTAATCAAGATGATCAGTGAAGCTTTAAAAGTTTTTGAAAGTTAATTTCACCGTAAACCACCAAATTCATGGACAAACAGTACATATACATACGCATTGGCCACTAACAATCCAAAACCATCACACTTTTCCCTTATGCTAGCATTAGATTTGTCCATAAACAAATCCAAATACCCATAAGACCCTGACATAATTTTTGCAACAAAGGAAACCTACACCTAGAACCACCAAGCACACTACCTAAATAGGCATCACATGGAAAGTCAACTTCCAACAACAGCATCCCTCACGTTGACCCATCCAAAGCTATCTGCACAACGGACAACAATCACCATGTTTAAACAGCCAAATAGTGTAATGTTTGATGCAGTTAGTGCTGATAAAGTAAATAGGCTAAGCATAGCAGGGCCTCACCCGCAACCCTTGACGGCAACATTGAAACATTGAATTAGATCGATCATCCTTCTGTTTATTTAGCAACAATGCTTGTCATGGATGCTTCTGGTGGTTCACGGATTACTACTCTCACCCTTGATGAAAAATGATACAAAAATCCCTGAGTTATCTTTAGAAAAAGTTAATTGTTACTAAACAATCCACAACAACGCAAATGAAGCACAAAAAGATTCAGAAAGGAAGACCACAAACCAAGCAACCCTAACTAAAATCCTAAATTAAATTGAAGGCCTTAAATCATTAACCAAAAATTAATAGATACGGTCAATGAGCAAACTCACTGACAAATCAGATAAATAAGATTCTCATGTACAAATGGTTTGATCCATCCAGAGGCAGCATTGATGGTATGTCATCGTTCCCATTGGATTCATGTCTGCAAAAGAGCAAAGTCCCGAATTAATAATATCCCAAATGATCAAAGAGACCCTACTGGAGGTGAAAGATAGCTATCTACCCATGTATGAAAGAGAGGAATAAAAATAGAACCTTCTTTGGTTGCAATCTGCCTCCTCTCTAAACACTCTGTATCTACCAAAATACCCCAGTCGATCTCGCTGGAGACCATTCTATGCTGGTAGCTCTTTACTCGAGGGCTTCACAACCTAAAAACAAAAGCATTTGAAACCACAAATCAGAGAAACTCGACTAATAAAAATAGAGGAACTAATCTGTGTCGAGATAGAGGATAAGGATTACATTCCGAAAACTAAACATTGAAGTTTCGAAAGGTACATATATATTGGTTCCCTTGAAGGTCATCGAGCCTGACAATCGATCAGATGATATCTGCTAAAGGTAACAACAAATATACAACTATTAAACATGGTAGATTCCGCCAAAAACAAATGGAAGGAAGAAATACAGAACGGGATTATGAGGCAAACCTCACTAAATTCGGTGAGTCTATCTGAAACTCCAACCCCTTAGTATTACCAACACCACCACGAACAACGACGTATTAATCAACTCACAACCGCTGGCCTCATCGTGCGAAATCTCTGCCAAAAAGAAATAAAAAAAACCCTTACAATGAACAATCCAAGAAAAAACAGAGAAAAAGTCATGAATGAAAGACAGAAGGAAGAAAACACAAAAGAACCTGTGGATCTGAGTGCTCTTCCACTCTCTCCCTCAGCCTCTATAATTCGCCACCAGCCAACCGATTGCTTAGAGGTCCGCCTAACTCACAAACTGAGATGAGAGAAACCAAGCGCAGACCCAATTTCATATCCCGGAATCCACCAAACAACTCAATAGGGGCAAAGAGAAATAAATAATCACCTGAATTCAACACTATGGTACGATCTGGATCTTTCCCGCATCCTCTCTGGTTCATAGTTCCAAATCTTGTCTTCGACTCTTCGTTGGAGATAGAATACCGCAGTCGTCACCAGTGCCTCAGGGCGATTCCCCAGTCGATCGCAACGACCACGGAGCTGAGATGAGAGAGGGAAGAGGAAGAGAAGAGATACAACGATGCTGTTTTGAGAGCCGATTTAGAGAGAGGGGGAGACAGAGTGAGAGGAATTGCAAGATGGCTTGTTCGTTTTTTAATTCATCCAAAAAAGAGAACTACGTTGGGTAAGTTAAACCAATGGACCAGAACAAAATAGCTACGTGGCTTCTAGCCTGCCAAGCAAAACACCAATTATCTTTCCTACCCAGTTTCCTCATAGACCACAGTCCACTCCCATCACCTACACCTAGAACAATGGGAAACCTCCCATCCCTTCAGCCTCTCTCCCTCACCAATGTCCCTCGGTCACCTCAAAGAAATAAAAATAGGGAAATATCCATATCTGTCACTGTTTCAATGAATGACCACAAATCTCTTCAAATCCTTATCCCACAGGCGAGACACTCAAAAAGCACCGGACCCACCAAAGAATCCTTGTGACCAACGCTGAGAGCACCACATCTCCCACTAAGACCGCTGAAAAGGCAACCAAATATATCCCATCAGCAGTCCGATGGAGACCAGCCATCGAAAGCCAACCAGCCCAACCAGATGGTACCCTGCACCCTCCCACACCGAATCCCACGCTAAGTTGCTACAGTAAAACTGAGTCTAAATGACCAGTGAAAGGTCTCTACGTATACAGTGAACGGGTCGTTTGTGGGTTTTATCTTTTTAATTGATTTGATGCAAAACCCACATCACTTGTTGTCCTGTTTCTTCTAATTTTTTTGTTGAAAAGTTGCGTCATATCTCAAACAAACATCTTAATGGATCCAGCTGCGCTAATTGCCAATCCCAGTTGTGCAATATCCAATCATATATTTAATTTTGCCTTGCGACTGCCCATCTTTTCCCCGTCCACATGCAATTGCAACATTGTCTTGCTGCCCTCATTAATCGTGGATTAAGACATAGCACCAATTAAATGGTTGATTGTAATTAATCCTGACCTCTCAAGTCACGGGGTGTGATAACTCATAATATGATTAGAGATTGACAAAATATTAATTCATCTAGCATATTCAAAATTTTGTTGATAGTGGGTCCATTTAGAAGAAGAAAAAAAAATACATACGATAAAATAGTTTTATAAGTTTTTTAAATCATTCATGATATAATTATGTATTAAAAAAAATTTAATTGATTAAATATGCATCAAAACTATCAAGATATTACTTATATGTGTCAAACAATTAATCTGATTTAGTTAAAAATTCGCTTTTGAATATTGTTCTTTGTCAAGACCGTTTAGTATTAATAACTCGAGATGTTGAGAAAGATTTAATAATAGATCTTATATTCTTTAGTATTCACTAACAACCAAGTAATTGTTCATGTTTAAAGTTTGTCGCAAATAGGAATATCTTGTACTTAACAAATGGGGCCGCCAAGATTGGAACACATGATCTCTCGGTCAATCATTCTCAATCAGATTCGCCCTAAATTTCATTCTCAATTAACTATTATACTAATTTACTCATTTTCATCCTTAGGAGCCACCCGTTACACTCTCCCTCTACCCATGATTGAAATAAAATTAGTTTTACAAATTAGCTATGATTTGGGTGGATCATATGCACCATTGTCATTTGTACATAGCTCAATCTAAAAAATTAAATATTTCAATACACAACTTATAAATCATACATCAAATATTTGAATACATATTATTTTTCATACCCGATTAACTATTATATCTAATTTATTATTTTCTCTCCCGATCCAGGGTGGATCTCGGAACCCACCCTCTAACCAGCTCCCTCCGCCCCTGATCACCATTGTTATTCAACCGACCTTGAATCAATTTAATTGCGAAAAATTTAACCAGTATTATTTTTTTGGCATCTTGAAACATGAGAGATAAACTCTATCAATTGATATTTTGCCTCTAGGATTACTTGTATTACATGTCGCTCATATGAAAACGTATGAGCTCTATTCACAAGATGAAATTGAATAATAGAAGATTTCTCTGGTCTGATTAGGGGTGGAAAATGGTCTATTTCGGTTAGAATGGACTGGCTTGACCCGATTTCCAGTTCCAATTTTTTCAAAAATAGTAACAAAAAATTGGATGGTTTCTTAAGTGATTTTAATTGAAACCGGACCAAATAGCTACCTAAAGAGGCTGGGGCAAAGGAGTGGGTGTGGGAGTTGGGCTGAGTTTGGAAGGTTGGACTATATTTGTTTTTCTGATCCCATTTTTCGTGACAACAAAGTTTCCCGATCACTACTCTTTCTTACAGAGTATCTTTCTTCTTGATCGTCAATTGGTTTTGCCATTTCCTTCTGAGCGGACTGGTGAAGATTACTGATCAATTATTTTGTTGGACACTTGGTTTGGCGGACTAGACGACTTTAGTAAGAACTTTTGTTGTCTCAAGCTTATCATCATTAACATTTCGCGAGGCATGGGACATGGTCTTCATCAACATCGACATATTTGGGGGAGCAGTTATGTTTTTTTTCTTCTTCTCATTGTTCGAAGTAATTTGTGTCGGTTTTGTTTCGGTTTTCAAATTGTTGGTAAGTAACGACCATCAATTTGGGGGGTTGTATTAGAGTATGTGTAGTACGAGTAGTATTATGTTATACTATCTTCTATAACCTATCAATCTGTTCCAAGTTCCAACTCAGAGTGAAGAGCAGTGTCTCCAGAAACTCGATATAACACTTCTGTATTTATCACCTTCACTAACTCCCACAGGGCCTTAATTAACTTCGTCCCATACATCCTGGTGCACCGTTCCCGTAAAACATGACTAACAGCCGAGCTCCATATCAACCTGCATAAGCTCTGTCTTGGCTTCCTCAGTTGCCACTTCTGCACACACCAAGATATCACACTTTCCCAGTCCCCTGTAGTTGGTGGGGACAGACACTTTAAGCTTTGTTGTAACACACACAGTGTAAGAACAAGAGACCAGAAGATGATTCTCAATCCCTCCTGGACATAGCAGACACATTCCCGTCACTGATTTACACCAAGTTAGCAGCTTATCATGGGTAACAAGCTTATCACGCATTCCTAGCCAAGGTATAAAATCATGCCGAGGTATGATCTCCTTTGCCCACACAAGCTCCCACCAATTAACTTCCTATGAATGAGCTCGAATAGTATCACAGACCTTGGTAACCGAGTATTTCTGTATCTGCTCTCCCTGCCATAGGACACGAGGAGCGATGCCAGAGATAAGAGGATAAGCAAGGTCTCTGCATTTCAGAAACCTCTTCCAAATCCAAGTTCCAGCAGAAGTACAAGAGATTTCCCAGATGGTTTTATGTTTCAATCTATATCTTGTAATCCACGCCACCCATAACGATCCTCCTGATGTAAGAATTTCCCATATGTGTCGCAGAACATATGCCTTATTCCACAGGCTGAAGTTTTGAATTCCCAGACGTTCCTTGGTAATGTCAGCTTGTCTCATGCCATTACAGCTCTCATTCTGACACCATTCTCAGCAGAATCCCCTAGGAATTCATTACATAATCCCTCAACCTCCTTGATGATAAATTGAGGCAGAAGAAAAATATTGAGCCAGTATTGTAGTGTGCTAGTAATCACAATAGAGATTATTTGTATTTTCCTGCTTAGCTTCCCAGTTATGAGTGACACTCCTAAATATTTGACAAGAAGACTGCTAAGAGGAAATTATGTAAAAGCAGAAATAGATTGCATATCTTCCTTTGAAATCCATGCACAGAATAAAAAATGCATTTTTTTTGTCAAGTACTTTAATAAAAAATTATATCAAATAATTTTTCAAATTATTAATTTTGAGTATAGCTTTGAACAGATAATGAATACATTGTTATTCAAACGCTGATATAAAAATATATTAATTTTCAATAATAAAAATAGGATGAATTACATCATATGAAAATATAGTATTAATGTGATTCTTTCTTTGCTCAAAATTTGTATTTAGATTTTATTTGAGTGACTTTAATCATCTCTAAAAGTACAACTATAATAATATTAAAAAATTTCCTTTGTAACGCATTTTTACGGTGATAGACAAAGAAATCCTGCCCCTCAAAAGTCAATTCCTTACTCCACCCCTGAAACTAATTATATGGTCAGACCAAACAACAAGAGAAGAACTTGTTGGGTATGATTAACCATAGGGAGAAATCCATGTGGTGAAGAACTAAAACTGATATGTAGAAAGTCCATATTCAAATATAATATAATATAATAATAACCATCAATCAATTATTTCTCTCAAGGTATTTTAAGTCAAATATTATGACAATTTGGAAAGTTGGAGTGCGTTAAATTGTGTCGATGTGAGGGTGGTTGTTTCAGTGTCGGTGACTTTTTCATCTATCATGATTTATGGCGTTACATCGAGTAGATACAACTCTTTTGTACTAAGAAAACATAATTTTTATGTGTGTAAAATTGTGAGAAAACTTGTCTCGACAATCATGAAAACAAATTTATTTACCACTACTTCATATTCTTAGGGTACTTGTTTTTGTCGTCTTATTTTGTATACTAGTTCAAGCTTCTCTCAGCGGAATAAGACTACCAAATCGACAAGGTTCATGTAGGACGTCATGAACTTATCGGTAAGGACACCATCGAGTTCAGGAAACCTGAATCAAATTTGACAGATTGAAAAAGATATTGGCCTACAAAACTAATGCAGTCCTTTAAGTTTGAATTTGGCTCCTCCTTGACCGATACTCAATATTCAGTTCGTTCTGCTTCAAAAATCGAAATAAACAATGGGACCAAAAATAGAGTTCCCCAAACCTAATACTCCTAACTCTCAAACCCAATATTCCACCTCAAGGCTAAAAGTTCACTCCCATAAATTTCTGCAATATAAACATATTTCGAATCCTTTCGTAAAACTACATAAAATGATAATTCAGTTCGAGAGAGAGAGCAATCCAAATCACAATTTGGTTTGAATTCAATCAACTTTTAAGACTTTACTCCGATTTGGTTTAGGTTCAAATTCGGCTAAAGACACCACAACCCTACGACCCTACTCATTCGTGGTTATGTCTTACTCTTATTCTTTAGCTAAGCCCCACAAGCCTCTGCTACAGATCCTAAATAGGGATGGCAATGGGTCGGGTTGGGTCGGGTTTTGCCAAACCCAAACCCAAACCCATGGGTTTATCTTTGAAAAAAACCCGGGGTAAAACCCACCGGGTTTGAAAAACTCAAACCCAACCCAACCCGTTGGGTATCCGCGGGTTCATGGGTACCCACGGGTTTTGTCGTAAAAAATTTACAATTACAAGTTCTTATCAAAATTAAAGTCAAATATCAATCTCTCAATATAAATTATCCATATATAAAACACCATTCTAGAAAATTCAAGCAAATCACAAATTAACTATACAAATTGTTCAACACCAATCTAGAAAACTCATGAAAATTGAAGCAAATCACAAATTATCCATAAATAACATGTTTAATTGAAAGCTTCTTTCTTTCAATTAAGTTTCTTTAGTCTCCACTCAATAACATCAACTTCATTCTACACAATTAAAAAGAAAAAATTAGACATGTCTCCACAAACATAAATAATAATAGTTGTTTAGAATATTAAATATACCGAAAAATTAATTATATGAGTGGGCGGGTACCCACGGTCCGGGTTTACCTAAACCCAAACCCAACCCAACCCGGTGAATAGTGAACGGGTTTAAACCCAAACCCGGCCCAAAACCCGTCAACACGGATTTTACCCGCGTTGACCGGGTTGGGTCGGGTGGGTACCCGTGGGTTCGGGTTTTGTTGCCATCCCTAATCCTAAAGCACACCCCCAACCCCACACACGACCCTTTTTCAATGTTTCCATAACAAGAAAACAGCCACCAGATTTGGAGAGATATCCCTTCCTAGGAACAAAAAACGAATGAATGAGGCAGCCAGCTATTTAACAACTAAGCAAAAAACAACCACCTCTCTGAAATCCCACCTCTACGCCTCTCTTCCCATTTCTTTCCCTTTTTCCCCCCAGCCGCAGTATATAACCAATCACAAGCCGATCCCTCAAAAACACAAAACAGATAATAACGCCATGGCCAGCTTTCCTCGAGAAAACATGCTGTTGCTGTTGGGCCTCCTTTTTCTTTCCCTGGCAGCAGGGGTTTCTTCTTCGCGTAACAGGCCGTACACTCCCCCAAACGTTAGGCGGCTGACTGATCTCTTTGGCCGCCTCACAATCAACCAGGGTTTCAACACTTACTACGGCGGCCAAAACATTAAGCAGTTCAAAAATGGGTCCTTTGCCACTCTTTCTCTCGACAAAACTTCAGGTATATATGTGCAGAACAGCAGAAGAAGAAGTAGCAAGCTTGACGAAGTTGGTGAGAAAAAGTTCCTCATGGGTTTCTTTCTCTTCTTCAATAATTTTTGCAGGGGCTGGATTGGCATCGAAGAACAAATACTACTATGGATTCTTCAGTGCTGCAATCAAACTGCCTTCTGGTCTTTCCCCTGGAGTTGTGGTGGCCTTCTATGTAAGTCTCCTCTGCCCTTTTTTTGTCCTGTTTTTCCTCTGTTTTCCTCTGCCGAGAGACATTATAACGATGGATGGAAATGTTGTTTCTGTTTTGATTTGCTTTGTTGCAGTTGTCTAATGCAGAAACTTACCCTAACAACCACGACGAGATCGACATCGAGATCCTTGGACACGACAAGAGGAACGACTGGAACTTGCAGACCAATGTGTACGCAAATGGGAGTGTCAACACTGGCAGGGAAGAGAAATTCAACTTCTGGTTCGACCCAACTCAGGACTACCACAATTACACCATCATTTGGAACAGCCACCACATAGTGTAAGCTCTTGTGAAATTAATCGTAACACATGATCTCAATTTCCCAAACTTTCTTCAACCCATCTTCTTAGCTCCATCTCCCATCTTTCTTGGGTTGCAGGTTTCTGGTGGATAGTGTACCGGTGAGAGAGTTCCAGTACAGCAGCGCATACCCATCGGTCTACCCATCAAAACCCATGAGCGTTTATGCAACGATATGGGATGGGTCAGAATGGGCAACACATGGAGGGAAATACCCAGTTAACTACAGCTATGCGCCATTTGTGGTTTCAATTGGTGATGCAGAACTGACTGGCTGCATACCAAATCCAACTTCCTGTGCCAAAAAGGCTGCTGGCACCGGCAATCCTTCGAGCTTGGACCCTGTCGATGGATCGGAATTCGTCAGTTTGTCGAAGGAGCAGAGTCTGGCGATGGACTGGGCGAGGAGGAAGCTCATGTTTTACTCTTACTGTGCTGATAAGTCTAGGTACAAGGTCCAACCACCTGAATGTAAATAAATTACACGCAATACATTCTCCCAGAAAACATGGGTTGTTTTAATTTTACACATAGCTGAAACCATTGAATTGTTTACTGTACAACCAACCAACCCCATGGGTGAGATTTGATTAATAAAAGTGACAGGAAGTTGTTTCATTTGTTTAATTCGAACCCAGGAGATGAGTTTGCTGATCGAGGTCAAGTTTTCGTTACATTTCAGAGGTGCAAGAAGTTAATTAAGTTGGAGGTTAACGTTGCAATTAAGTTAGATCTGAGAACGGATCACAGTCACAGTGGTGGCACAGAAAAGTTGATAAATGCAGGCAGAGAGAGGGATCTGACCTGCTTTTGATACTCCCAACATAGTGTGAATATAAATCATTTCATGATGGAGATGCAGCCAAAGATTATGGTCTGAATTCATAAACACAATCTGAGAACAGATCAGAACGGACAGCTAATCAGCCATTGAAGCCGAGGTATGGACGCAGGGTGATGGTTATTTAATAAAGAAGAGGGGCAGGAAAGCCTATACACGACGGTTTTGGTGGTGCTTGTATGGAAGCTTCCTTATATGTAAACAGGCAGGACAGAGAAATAGGGTTGGAGGCTGGTCCATGGATAGGGTAACCGAGGTCCATGACTATGCTGGCGACTACCCCAGTGCTTATTGGACATAAGCGTTAGTAGTGGCGCAGTCAAAATTTCAATATTAAGAAAAATGTAAGATAACATCGTTTAAATTTTGGGAAGATCTTGACGTATTTTCATATTAAAAAAAAAATTCGAAACACAATTATCATTTTAAAGATTGAGAGCAAAAGAAGAAACTTGATGATATAGAGATTTAAAAAGTCGAAATTAACCGTTAAGGTGGTAGAGTTTTATTTTTAATAATATGTAAAAGTCACGATATACCATTTTAAATTAGAATGAATCCTCAAGGTTGTGAGCGAAAAGAAACTTCGATGATTTAGGCATTTGAGAAGTCAAGAATCAACAATTAGAGTGGTAGAGTATTTATTAAATTTGTAACCATCCATTTATAACATTTATAAAGAATTTATTAAGATTTACAAATGATTTTTTAATACCACATCAAACATTTGTAACCATCCATTTGTAACATAATAATCCTAGAGTAAAGTCAACCTCACCTAGGTCTTCATGGCAAAATATCTGGATATCATTTATTTTGTAGCCTCTATGGTAATAATATTGTTACTCATTATTAATAATGGGGTTGAAATATAATCAAACAATGACTTCGTTAGGAGTGGATTTTTCTATGTATACACATTTTTTAAATTCAATGACCAAAAACCATGTGACAAAGTTCCTACCTCAAATTTATCATCTCATTGTTTGGGTTCTTGTTTAACTTCATATAGAGACTTCATCAATCTACACTCTTTATGTTCTTATATAGGGATAATGAACCCGATAGGTTGTTTCATGTATATTTCTCCCTCTAGGCTGTCATTTGGAAATGTATTTTCACATCCATTTGATGGATTTTGAGAATGTATGTGGCGGCTAGAGCAATTAACATATGTATAGATGTAATCTTCGTGTCTAGGCCATAAATGTCAAATTAGTCAAGATCTTCCTTTTGTCTAAACCCTTGGACCAAAAGTCGTACGGTATGATATTTTATTGAGTACTAGCTTATCACGCAGTGCAAGCCAAAGGATAAAACCATGCTTTGGAATAACCTCTTTAGCCCATACAAGCTTCCACCAAGGCACTTCTTGCTCATGTATCCGAATTGCATTCCATACTCTGGTTACTGAATACTTCTGCATCTTTTCTCCTTCCCAAAGAACATGAGGCCCATTGCCAGAGATAAAGGGGAAAGCTAGGTTCCTGCACTTCAAGAATCTCTTCCAAATCCAATTGCCAGCAGAAGAAGCAGGAATTTCCCAGATAGTCTTCTGCTTTAGTCTATATCTGATGACCCATGCCACCCATAATGACCCTCCTGAAATCAGAATGTTCCAAATGTGCCTCAACACACAAGCTTTGTTCCATAGACTAAAGTTTCGAATACCCAAACCTCCCTCCTTCCTAGGCAATGCCACATTATCCCAGGCCATAACTGCTCTCTTTCTGGTCCCATTTTCAGCAGAATCCAACAAAAACTCGTTGCACAATCTCTCAACTTCCTTAATAATGTACTGAGGCAGTAGAAAAATGTTGAGCCAATACTGAAGAGTGCTTGTAATCACAGTGGATATAAGCTGAATCTTACCTGCATAACTCAGCAATCTAGATCTCCAGTTACGAAGTCTCTGCGTTATCTTATCGATAAGGACCTGACAGTCCGACGGTTTAAGCTTCCCAGAAATAAGCGGAACACCCAGTTATTTAACAGGCAACTCACCAAGTGGGAACTCAGTGAATGTCGAGATAGCTTGTTTCTCCCCCTGTGATATCCCTGCACAGTATAACTGACATTTCGATGCATTGCATTTCAAACCTGACAGCTTATAAAACCCATCAATTAGTCTTCTAATACCTACCACTCCTCTAACAGAGCCCTTCGTAAACATCATCAAGTCATCTGCGAAGCACAAATGTGTGATCTGAAGCGGTTTACACCTAGGATGGAATATTTGTGTGGTAGTAAGAATATACTCGTACACAAAATTTGAGGTAAGAACATAATTTAGGTGCAAAGCATTCATCATTTCATTAACATTTTAGTTCTTCTTTTCTGCAACTCCATTTTGTGGTGGGCCATATGGTGATGACGTTCAATGAATAATTTCATTTTCTAGAAAAAATTATGCAAAAGGAAATCTATATCCACCAGTGCCTCTATCACTTCTGACCATTGTTATTTTCTTGTTGATCTTATTCCCAACTTTGGTTTTGAAATGTTTGAATGCATTGTTCGCCTCACCTTTGGTACTAATTAAATAGACTTAGCAATATCAAGTGCTATCGTCAATATATGTTATGTAGTACTTTTTCCACCTCGAGACAGTGTTGAATTTATGTCACAAATGTCGTTGTGAATCAAGTTCAAAGGTTCATAAGTTCTTTCAACGAAATTATAGGGATGGTTTGTAAACGTTGATTCTACACATACTTGACATTTGATTTATAGCATTATAATTTGGGCAAAAGTCCCATGCTTATCATGATGTATGTCACAATGACTTTGGAATCAACCATCTTGTACTCTAAAAACTCGGCACCGATGGGATTTATTCGCCCCGACCTCTTCAGCCTTGTACTTCTTCTCGAGCGCTTCCCACAATTTTTTAGAGGTAGCAGTGGTGCTATAGACATTGAATCGAATAATTCGTGTAAAGGAAGTCAAAATGGCTCCAATCTCAAATTGCAAGAATCCATCCATTTTGGGCACTTGCGCGGGATCTCCTCTTTGATGAACTTTTGAAGTCCCAAAGTGGTGAGTTAAAAATACATTTTTTGTTGCCACCACCTGAAGTCGACGTTGTAAAAAAAAGCTGTCAGGTTTTTCTGTCGGTGCCAATGTGTGTGTTGCAACTTGGAGTGGAGCACTTGAGTTTTGTATAACTTTGTCGGAATTAGCTCGAAGCATAATCCATTTCCCTCTTCTTTATTTCAATGAAAAATAAACCAAAAATTTATTAGCAATATACTAATAAACAGAAGTAGAAAACCACAAAGGTTCTAAGCTCAAAAGGAGTAGAAAACCACAAAGGTTTTGGGTTGAATTGGAGTCTAAATCTGTAGAATCTAAACAATAAGATTTTGACTCTCTAGATTGTTGAAAAAATATTCTAAAATGTTCATTGTTTGGTAACTGCAATCGTTAACAATCAATGAAAAATAAAAGTTATAATTTTGTATCAAACGCTCAAAATCCACAATACAAATAGCAGAAAAAAATAATTTTCTATTGAATCTATAGATTCTGTGAATTCATTACCCATATCCTTTTCACCAAATGACCCCTTAGTCTCGGTGGGTTGAAACTTGAAAATCCGAAGATGATAATCTATAAATATTTAGTAGAAAGCCGAGCTTTAATCTCAATGGACTAGAAAAATCCAAAGAGTTTTAGTAGTCAAAATTCATAGAAAAAAGAAAGTGAATATGAACATTTCCCTTTTTAGTTTGGGCTAACTCCACTAGGAAGCCCAAACTATTCAAAAAGTGTCATTTGTGGTTTAAACTATTCAATATAACAAATCTGGCCCAAACTATTTTTTTTGTTAATGTTGACCGACGTTGACCGTTAGTAGATCATAGAAAATGTAGACAGCTTCTATCTAGTTTGGGCCAGATTTGTCATATTGAATAATTTAGGCCACAAATGTCACAAAATGCATATAGTTTGGGCCAGATTTGTCATATTGAATAGTTTAGGCCACAAATGACACTTTTTAAATAGTTTGGGCTTCCTAGTGGAATTAGTCATTTTAGTTTTGTTTAAGTTTGTTGGAATTAGCTCGAAGCAGAATCTGTTTCCCTCTTCTTTCTTTCACTGAAATATAAACCAACAATTTATTAGTAATTTACTAATAGATATGAGTAGAAAACCACAAAGGTTCTAAATCTCAGGTGGAGTAGAAAACCACATGTTTTATCCCCTAATATCTTGATGTTTGACTTGGTAATCGTCATTCGTCGATCCATTTTATGTTAGGTTGTACTTCTTTTGTCACATTTCAGGTCCGAGTATGTATATGAAGCTCAAGGACAAGTTTCGGGATATTGAGAGGTCAAAATGAGTCAAAAAGTGAAGGTTTTGCATGGTTCACGGGTTGGGGTAATATTCACTGTCTGGAGAGCGTGAAAATCACCCCCAAACCGTGAACAAAGCTAGTTTCCAGTAGGGTTAGTGCATTTCGTGGGCTCTGCACACTTCACTGCCACTCTGCCAGAGGGAGTGATAATAATAACAAAATTGTGAAGTATGCACACAAAATTGTGATCATTGCACTGCTATGAGTATAAATTAACAGCGACGGGTTTTTGAGAAGGGGAGATGAGTGTTTTTTCTACCTCAAAACACCCTATGGGCAATTCCATAGAAAGAGTGACATAGGAGGGTTTTTTAAGCTATTTTGGAGGTGAAATCACCATTGGAACTTGAAGATCATCGCCTAGAAGATGAAGATAGAAAGTTGTAAGCACTTTATGGTATTCTCTCTCTTATTCTCTATGAATTAGTCTCCTTCACTTAGGTTGATGAACCCTAGTTCTTGAATTTGGTTTGATTCTTGATGTGTGTGATAAATCCAATGATTGACTACTCATATTATCTATTTGATTGGTGTTTATGATGAATTGATGAGTCTTGATCCCACTACATGTCAATTGAGCTTTTGCTTAGGAGGGAGAATATCCCATTAGGTTGAATAAAGCACATTCAATCACTCTCTATGAATCTTCGAACGAGCGTGATAGGATCTATAATGTCGTATTGGGTCTTGTCTAGTCGTTCGAATTGATTCTGAACACCTCAATTGCATACGCCGGTTGTACGATACGCCTATCTGGGTGGAGCAATTGAGCGGGGTTGGATGCACTCGAATAGGGAATCCAACCTAGTTTAAAATTCTCTACAGTAGAAATATCGAGTCGATCAATATAGGGTAGTGCTCAACATTAGTCCAAGGAGGATTCATGCCTAAGTGAACTCCCAACCTTGTAATTAGCTAGGGTAGTGGTTTGGTTAGTGTAGTTGGTTTAATCTTAATCACTATTCTAGCTTAGCTAGATAACATACCTAAGTTGTAGTAACAATACATCTAGAGACCTGTGCTTTGATAATTTTATTACTTTACTTACCCTTTGCTACACCCGGTCGTCAGTTATACTTGGCATTCTGTTGAGAATGTGTAGTTAGTACGAGTCAGTACCCAATGCTTAGAACTATTCCTCTGATAATAAAACAGACGTACCTTCGAAAACCCCAAAACTCGTCGAGCTAATACATATTAATATATAAACAGAATGTCACAAAATTACAAACATCATGCATGAGCCCATAGTGTACATTATTTTTCCTTAAACTACCATGTTTAGACGCACCTTTGAAAAATCCAAAACTCATCAGTAAGGAATATAACAACTGAATCTAGTTGACCAAATCTAAAAGACAAAGCAAGTGGAAACGATATTGCAAGATTGTATAAATGAGCCTTTTTTAGCTCCTTTGAACTACTTTAACTCTCTTCCCTTCATTTTCATTCACACCACCACAAAATCCCAACTGCATTATCTGGTTTTGTGTTTGATAGAAGTTTGATAGATTACAGTTACTCTGTTTTGCTGTTGGCCAAGGGGGGTTTTATACAGACAGTGAGACAGGGTGTGTGACTGATTCACGGTGTTGGACTATATTGTAAAGTAGACTTAGTTTAAGTACCTTGTTGTAATGTTTGTTTATATTATGTACTGTTTTGTTATTTTACTTATTTACAGCTGTATATATTGTATCACGAACAGTGTAAACTTTACCTTTGATGAAATAAAATAAGTAGCCTTTTTGCCTCCCAACATGGTATCAGAGCAAAACCGTTTCTAGAGAGTTCTTTCCGTTTCGTCTCTTTTCTTGCTTCCGCGTTCTCTTTCCATGGCGACTTCTTCCGCCTCTTCCTCTTCGTTCCAGCCGCCGTTGCCGATCTCGGCGACGCTCGCACCAAATCATCCGTACTTCATCAGTTCTGGCGATTCGTCCACGGCGCAGCTTGTTTCTGTCGTTCTCACCGGGCCGAATTACCATTCCTGGGCCAGATCGATGAGATTTGGTCTTCTGTCGAAGAACAAGATCTCTTTCGTCGATCCTTCCGTCCCGACGCCTCCTGCTGGCGATCCGCTCTTCCAGGCCTGGCAGATGTGTGACACGCTCGTCCTCGGGTGGATTCTCCGGTCGCTCTCGCCGGAGATTGCACAGAGCGTTCTCTGGCTCAACACTGCGGTCGAAGTTTGGCGAGATCTCCAGGAGCGCTTCAGCATCGCAGATCTAGTTCGCGTCGCTGATCTACAAGATGAGATCTATGGTCTTAAACAAGGCGATCTTTCTGTAAGTGCGTTCTTCACTAGATTTAGGGTTCTTTGGGATGAGTTGATGACTTACCGTCCTGTGCGATCTTGTGCATGTGTTCCTCGCTGTTCTTGTGCTGAGTACATGAGAGTAGATCAGGTTATTAGGTTCTTGAGAGGTCTGAATGAGGATTTTGAGTCTGTTAGGTGTTCGATACTGTTAATGGATCCTCTGCCTCCCATTAACAAGGTCTTCTCCATGATAGCCCAGCATGAGCGTCAGATTAGGAATCCTAACCCTAAACCTGTCAATCCTATGGCCTGTGCTGTTCAGTCTGGTCCTCATAGAGGGAATAACCAGTCGAAAAGGCCTGTTTGCTCGTTTTGTGGCTTGACTGGGCATACTGTTGATCGTTGCTACAAGAAACATGGTTATCCACCAGGGTATAAGCCACGTCCTAGAGTCAATGCTGTGGTTAGTGAGTCTGTTGACACTAACAATTCTGGTTCTAGTGAGAACGGAAGTGTTCCTTCCGATTCTGTTGTTTTGACACAGCAGCAGTATAGAGCATTGTTTGCTCAGAGTCACCCTCAGGCTCTTCCTCCTCCAGTCCCTACTGTGAACTCTATCACCACTGGAGGTTGTGTCGAGCAGTCTTATCCATCACACACTGCATTCCTGGCTTCTTCCTCAGGTGCTTCCTCAAGTCAGGATGGAGGTAAGTTTATTCTTGCCAATTCTATGGTTGTTAACACATCTAAATGGATTTTAGATAGTGGTGCTTCTGATCATGTGGTGTCTGATATTGCTTGTTTAATATCACCTGTTGCTGTGTGTGATGTGTTTGTATCATTACCGAATGGTTCTCGAGTTCCTGTTACTCATATAGGTTCGGTTAGGCTAAATGATCAGTTAATTCTGCAGCGAGTTCTTTTAATACCTAAATTTGGTTTTAACTTGATCTCAGTTAGCAAGTTAAGCAAAGATTCGTCATGTTCTTTGACGTTTTTTACTGATCATTGCTTACTACAGGATCTGGCTTCCCACAAGATGATTGGTATAGCTAGAGAGAGCGGTGGACTTTACTGTTTTTCAGAAACAGTGCACACCTCAGCTCCTCTGCCTCTACCAATGTCTTCACCTTGTCCAGATTCTTCTGTTTTTTCAGTGCTGTTTGATAAGACTGTTCATGATTTTGATCTTTGGCATTTTCGCCTAGGTCATGTATCTTTGTCTCGTTTACAAACTCTAGCATCTAGAATAAGAGGTATTGATTCTAAATGTACAAAACACTGCTCTGTTTGCCCACTGGCCAAACAGAAACGTCTTCCCTTTATGGTAAGTGAGTCTCAAGCTGAGCATATGTTTGATCTCGTGCATACTGACATTTGGGGTCCTTATAGTGTTCCTACTTTTGAGGGTCATCGTTATTTTTTGACCATAGTAGATGATTTTTCACGTAATACATGGGTTTACCTTATGCATAAGAAATCTGAAGCTCGACCTTTGATTCAGACTTTTGTTGCTCATGTTCAAAATCAATACAATGTTAGGATAAAGACACTTAGGTCAGATAACGGTCAGGAGTTTCAGATGCGTGCATTTTTTGATTCCTTGGGTATTGTGCATCAGACAACTTGTGTAGAGTCTTCTCAGCAAAATGGTCGGGTGGAGCGCAAGCAGCAGCACATCATTGCTGTTGCTCGAGCTCTTTTGTTTCAGTCTTCTCTTTCTTCACGTTTTTGGGGTCATGCTGTGTTACATGCCACTTTTTTGATTAATAGAGTTCCTAGTCCAGTCCTAGGTGATAAGTCTCCCTATGAACTGCTTCATGATTCTGTTCCAGATTACAATAGTTTTCGTGTGTTTGGTTGCTTGGCTTATGCGTCTACCTTGTCTCATAATCGTCCCAAGTTTCAACCTAGAGCAGATCCTTGTGTTTTTCTAGGATTTCCTTTTGCCACTAAGGGTTATAAACTTTATAACTTAGCTACCAATTCTGTTTGTGAATCTAGAGATGTGGTCTTCCACGAGTCTATTTTTCCCTTCTTTAATAAAAGTCAAAATCTGGATTCAGTTGAGTTTGCATTTCCTGTCATTCAGGTTTCGCCTTCTGCTGCGGTTACACCTCATGGTGCAAACACAGTGGATGGCGTAGTTCATTCCATAAATCCCGACCAACATATAGAAGTTCCTTCTTCTTCTACTGTTTCTGACGACGATGATGGAGTTCCACCTCCTGAGTATCCTCCTATTTTTGATTCTGCACCTTCTGGCAGACCTGCTAGGAATAGACAACGTCCTGCTCGATTGCAAGATTATGTTTGTAATTCTGCAGTGGGCTCCTCTGTTCCATATCCATTATCCTCGGTTATTTCTGACACTAACCTTGCTAATGGTCACTCTAGTTTTGTTAATGCAGTAAGTTCTGTTACAGAACCTACTAGTTATCATGAGGCAGCAAAGGATGAAAGATGGAATGCTGCTGTCAACACTGAACTGGATGCACTAATCAGAACAAAAACGTGGACTATTGTCCTACGACCACCAGGAGTCAAACCCATTGGAAATAAATGGGTCTTTAAGGTAAAATTTCATCCTGATGGAACTATTGAGCGCTTTAAAGCTCGATTAGTTGCAAAAGGGTATACTCAAACAGAAGGTATAGATTATTTAGATACCTTTTCCCCAGTTGCTAAATTAACAACTGTTAGGGCTTTACTTGCTTTAGCTTCAATTAAAGGATGGCATTTACATCAGCTAGATGTAAATAATGCTTTTTTGCATGGTGAACTAGATGAAGATGTGTACATGAAAGTTCCCTTAGGCTTAAATCTTCCTCCCAATTCTGGTGATGTTGTATGCAAATTGAATAAATCACTTTATGGCCTAAAACAGGCTAGTAGGCAGTGGAATCACAAGTTAACTGAATTCCTTTTGAATGCTGGTTATCAACAGTCAAAATCTGATTACTCATTATTTACAAAACACAAGGATGGTCAGTTTTTAGCCTTGCTTGTTTATGTAGATGATATAATTTTGGCTGGTGATTACTTGTCTGAAATTGAAAATCTTAAGAAAGGCTTAGATGATGCATTCAAAATCAAAGATTTAGGACATGTTAAATACTTTCTTGGGCTGGAAATTGCGCGTAAATCAACTGGAATTTCTTTGTGCCAAAGAAAGTATGTCTTGGATCTCTTGTCTGATTCTGGTTTGTTGGCTGCTAAACCTGTTAGCACACCTTGTAATCCAGGAATTAGGCTGTCTAGTAAGACTGGTACTTTACTTGATGATGCTTCGGTCTATCGTCGTTTGGTAGGACGTTTATTATATTTGTGTAACACGCGTCCTGATATAGCGTTTGCTGTACATCAGTTGACTCAGTTCATGAGTGCGCCCACTGATGTACATTTGCAAGCTGCTTATCGTGTTCTTCATTATCTGAAAGGAAATCCAGGTCTTGGTTTATTTTTTCCTAGTAATTCAGAACTGACTCTAAAGGCTTTTTCAGACAGTGATTGGGCTGGATGCCCTGATTCTCGGCGTTCCACAACCGGCTTCTGTGTGTTTTTAGGTAACTCGTTAATTGCTTGGCGTTCCAAGAAACAGAAAACCATTTCTCGATCTTCCACTGAGGCTGAGTATAGAGCCATGGCAGATTTAACTTGTGAAATTCAATGGTTACATTACTTGTTTGCTGCTTTGGGTGTTTCGTTTTCTACCCCTAGCATTCTGTATTCTGATAGTCAGTCGGCCATACGCATTGCTGAAAACCCAGTTGCACATGAACGTACCAAGCATATAGAGTTAGATTGTCATCTAACTCGTGATAAGATAGCTTCTGGTTTAATTAAAGTGCTGCATATTTCGACTACTAACCAGGTTGCTGATCTCTTTACAAAGTCTTTGCCTACTGCAGTGTTTTCTGTTTTGCAGTCCAAGCTGGGCACTCTGGATATTCATGCTCCAGCTTGAGGGGGGGTGTTGGACTATATTGTAAAGTAGACTTAGTTTAAGTACCTTGTTGTAATGTTTGTTTATATTATGTACTGTTTTGTTATTTTACTTATTTACAGCTGTATATATTGTATCACGAACAGTGTAAACTTTACCTTTGATGAAATAAAATAAGTAGCCTTTTTGCCTCCCAACACACGGTGCTGGTTTTTTCCCCCTCTCCTGGTTCTTGAGCTATAAAATCCTTACATCATTCAACGGGGAAAAGGGGCTAATCTGGAAAGAGTTCCACTTTCAAAGGGAAGCACTTTGCCTTCTAATTATTCGAATCATAGATTCAGTTCAGGTGATCACCATGAAGAGCTTTTGGTACAGAAGGCTGCATGATATACAAAAGTGAAAAGCCCAAAGTAAACAATCAATGCTAGAGTAGAGGCTCCCTCCAAAAAGTAAAAAAGAAAGTAGATGACAACCACCAACACGAAATAAAGAGAGAAAAACGACAGTATTCTTCACGGCGACCATCTTCATCTTTTATCATCATCGTCATCATGTCCACTCAAATTACCAGGCACGAAGAAGGGGAATGGACACAGAGGAGAAACAACCTCCCCCTCCCCCCACCGACCCCGAAATCCAGGCTGCAAACTATAGCCATGCAGGGTTCTTCAAGGGAGTAACAACTGCCTTCACTTGCAAGTAATTGCTAAGACTGTAGATACCCTTCTCCCTCCCATGTCCGCTCATCTTGTACCCACCAAAGGGGATCGCGGCATCAAAGATATCAAACGTGTTCACCCACACCGTCCCAACTCTAAGCGCCCTGATCAAGGTGTTGGCGGTGTCTATGTTCTGTGTAAACACACCTGCTGCCAGCCCATACCGGGTTGCATTTGATCTTTTGATGACTTCATTAAGATCCCTGTGGGGGAAAAACCAACAACAAAAGAGATTACAGACACTCCGATTATGTTTTACCATGTTGTTCTTAGTACGAAAAAGGGTAAAAATGGTAGTTTGTTCCTTAGTTGCTTACTTGAACTTCAGGATGGACTGAACTGGTCCAAAGATCTCATCTTTTGCAATCAACATGTCATCCTAAAATGAGGGGCAAGAACAAACAATAATGTGTTTAGAGCTGTGGTTGATGTGACAGAAAAAGGTTAGTAGGGAGTCGTGCATAATTCATGTGGTATCATTGGCATTACCTTGACGTTAGAGAAGACAGTAGGCTGGACGTAGTAGCCCTTGGAACCGTATCGTTCACCTCCAGTTTCTAGGGTAGCTCCACACTCGACACCAGATCTTATGTATTTCAGGATCTTCTCAAACTGCTCTGAATCGACCTGTCAATGATTGCATTCATCAAGGATAAACCTCAGACTAAGCCGCCACATTTCAGTGATATACACACACAAGAAGAGTACTCTTCCTGCTTTTAAGAAATTGGCTGATCCGGAGTTTGTCAAAGTTAGAAAAGACTTATTTGAAGTATACCTGAGGGCCTTGTTCAATGCCGGCCTTGAATGGATCGCCGACTGAGCGTCTTGAAGCACGCGCCTTGGCTTTCTCAACAAATTCGTCGTATACTTTTTCGTGCACGAATGTACGAGATCCAGCACAGCAGCACTGGCCCTGCAGTTTTGAGGACCAGAATTTTGAGATTCAGTAAAGCAAACTTATCGATTGGAACAATATTCACAGTGTTCTGCAGAAACAAGCACATGCCTGGTTGAAGAACAAAGCAAAATGAGCAAGCTCAACAGCTTGATCCACATCAGCATCCTCACAAACAATGAAAGGTGATTTCCCTCCAAGCTCCAAAGTGACTGGCTTCAAGTTGCTTTTTGCTCCTAGCTCCAGAACTATCTTTCCCGTTTCAGTGGATCCAGTGAAAGCAAGCTGCAAATACATAGCGCAGCAAGTCAGCTGTATTTGGTTTAACAATTGAAGTAAGCCTCGGAGAAAGTAGTTAGCACAATCTTGACAATCAGTAGAAGGAGAGCCAATTAACATTTTTGGTGTCAATATTCAGTTTACCTTGTCGACATCCATATGGCTAGCAAGAGCCGCACCAGCAGTTGGTCCAAACCCAGAAATTATATTCAAAACACCTTCAGGAAGGCCAGCCTGACAACAAAGCCACAAAAAATATATTAAGTGGCTGAAAATGGGACTTCCAGAGAGCCACCATCAGTCTCAAGAAAGAAAGGTTGATAAAAGTGGCACAGATCATATGGAGAGGCAATGACTCTCAGTCAGTAAGTACCTCATGAAATAGCCTAGCCACATAGAGAGCAGACAAAGGCGTTTGTTCAGCAGTCTTGAGAACAATGGTGTTCCCAGTTGCTAAAGCCGGGCCAACCTTCCAGGCAAACATGAGAAGAGGGAAGTTCCAAGGAATGATCTGCCCTGCAACACCAATTGGCTCATGCAAGGTTTGCACGTGGTAAGGTCCATCAGCCGGTACAGTGAGGCCATGGATCTTATCAGCCCAACCTAAAAAAATTTACCAGCAGAGAAATCCAAATTTGAGTGAGTTCCCTCATCATGTCTCCAAGAAAACTAACACATTCCCACCGAATAGGAACATTTGGTGACTGAATCATACCAGCATAGTACCGAAAGAGCCGCGCAAACATTGGCACCTCAACTTTAGCAGCTTGTTCATAAGGCTTCCCATTGTCCCATGTCTCAAGTGCTGCAATCTCATCGTTGTGCTTATCTACCAAATCAGCACACTTCAACAATATCTTTTGCCTTTCCTGGGAAGTAGCACACCAGAGCAAACAACAGACTCATCCCTGATTCCAACACAACATATTGAATGGGAGGAAAAAATATAACGGAAATGTTCTCATATTTACAAAAGCAGGAAGCCTGGGCCATGGTCCTTCATCAAATGCCTTGCGAGCAGCGGCGACAGCTCGATTGACATCCTCGGCATCACCTTCAGCTACATTAGCAATCACTTCCCCAGTTCTTGGGTCCAGTGTTTGGAAAGTTCTTCCTGTTGGCACAAGAACCAGAGTTAAAACTTAAAAGGCAAAATGAAGTTCAGTAAACGAAAGTGAGGAACAAGGATGTGAAGAAGTACATATTATAATAGTAGTAATAACAGTATTATAGTAGTACTAGTAGTAGGACCTGAAGCGGCATCAACGAATTTGCCATTAATGAGGAGTTGAGTATGTGGTACAGTTACAGGTGGAGTAATGGGTTCCTCAGCAGCGGCAGCAGTGCTGTTGTACCTGTGGATTCCTCCTCTGCTCACCAACCCTAATTTCTTCCCTGGAAAACGTGCGACCCGATCGAAGTTAGGTCGGGGATGCCATGAATGATAATATAATTGTCAGGGTCAGAATTCAGGGGAAACCAGGACTTAAAAGAACGAAGATAATAATAATTAAACATGTGGATCTGCTGCAGAGACCCGATTCCCAGAACAAGATTAACGAGGAGGACGAATATAGAATCAATTGTTCAGTAGAATCTCACGAAAAAAGAAAGGAGAATTCAGAGAAAGAAATGAAATTCCAAAAATCTCATCCCCATCGAACCCACTTTGGCTTAAGGCCCCAGTTTCTCTGTCTCGCCAAAACAGACCAAAAAAGATCAAACCTTTCGATCAAAAATGGCAATTTTCTGAGGAACCCAACAAAAGCAACAGTTCACATCGACCAGGAACAGAATCCCTCCCAAAGTGCTCCACAGTAGTTGACGATCGCGATCATAGAGAGAGATAAAGAAAAGATGGAGTACCTCTCGGGAGCAGGGCAGATCTGGGCCCAGAAGAAGAGAGGGAACGAGCAAGCAACCAAGAGACCGTCCTGGAAGCCATGGCAGCCTAAGAAACTCTGAGAATGGAAGTTAAGGGAAAGGGATGACACTCTTCACGTCCTTCTATCTTTTCTTATGCTCCTCTCTTCCTTTTTCGCTGGAAGTGCAGAGTCGAGTGTGGTCCACTTATATGGGGAAGGACTGTGCTCTGTAAAATCTGTATCCCCTGTTTTATAAGCAATCGATATGATTAAACAAACTTATCTCTCTCTGACTCTCTCGGAGAATGAAAAATGGAAGGGCAATGAGGGCGTTAGAGCATCAAGGGCTTGTGAATGTGATGCTTAGCCCAAAACAATGGAGGTGAAGTTTGGAGATAATATAAAAAACAAAAAAACAAAAAGATAGAAAAGACAAAAATGGATCACTATCAGTCTATCACCTACCCAGATGGGCTCTTTATTTATTATATTTTTTTTTTTTTGGGTAATTACTAATGAGCATGGTAAAGGAAACCGTACCGGACATCATACCGGATTCCTTTCTGGTATGGTATTTTGTGGTACGACCGTGGTTCAACCATTTTGTACCGGTAAATATCGTTTTTCACTATTGATAGAGAAATGAAATGCGATAGTATAAAAAATATAATCCATCAAAAAAAGAACCAAATAGAGCATTATACAACCACGGTGACCCATTTTCAACATAGAAAAATAGCAAAATAATATTCTTTTTAATTATTTTCCACATATTGGACGAGAATACGGAGAAATGAAGCTGAATCATAGACCAGGAAACCGGATCATACCGGCCGGTTCAACCGGTTCAACCGGTCAAACCGAAAAAACCGGCCGGTAAGGTAAAATCGGCACAATAAGCCCACCGTACCGCTTTTGGTCCAATTTCCGGTTGAACCGGTTGAACCGGCCGGTACGATCCGGTTTCCTGGTCTATGCTAATGAGGGCTCTTCTTTTTCCAGCTGAGATTTTCGTTTTTCCCCGACTTGGCCGTCGTTACCTACTTTTGGCTACAAATTCAAACGTTTTTTTGGTGGAACAAATTCAAACGTTTACTTCTCTTATTGAATTATTGTGTATGATTTGTTCCTTTTTTTCATAAACGGAGACCCGTCTGAAACAGGGGAAAACAGGGCTTCAAAGAAAACAAAAGGTTTTGTGGACCGAAACTAGTTTGGCCCGAAATTTGATCTATAAGTGTCAGTTTTTCGTTTTCATGGACTTGGCTGCCGTTATCTACTTTGGCTACAAATTCAAGCGTTTACTTATCTTTATTGTAAATATGAATTTTTCCTATTATTCATAAACGGAGACCCGTCTGAAAGTGGGGAAAACAAGCTTCCAAGAAAAGGAAAGGCTTTGGCCTTTGTGGACTGAAACAAAGTGGGAACACAGACAGCTCTATTAAATGAACGCAGCCACGAATTAATATTACAATTACAAGTGGCGGGCAATATAAACCCCACCGAGGCTTTTTCGGAGGGATGCATGCACAGAAAGGTTTTTGGGTTTGGCCTTGTCTCCAACTTTTAGGACTAGCGTTTCGGAAAAATCATGTTCGATACTCAATTTTTTTACTAATTAATTCAGTTTGAGTTAAATTTCGCTAAGCTCGCAAGACTCATGAATAAGCTTGATTTGATGGCTAGTTTTGAGTTATGAGTTGGTTCGACAGTACAATAACGGAACATCTCAACTAGCAATTCATGAGGGAATCGATTGGCAGCTTATTAGTGGCTTATTGATAATTCATAGTTTTATTAAATTATATATCTCACCATATATGATGTTTAAGAATTTGAGTGTTTAATCAAATATGTGTCATTTACAATTTAAAACAGATTAATTGCTCATATAACAATTACTTTTAAATAACCATGACATGGACAATTAAAAATTATTAACTAAATAATAAGACATTTAAGTTCGGATCGATCTGACGAGTTAATTGATGATCTCAACGCGATTAGAGATCGTGACCTCATTAATATGTGGAAGTCAAACTAAATCAAAACTCGACTCTACTCTTGGGACCCTATCTAGTTAGGATTCGCTCAACTTGCTGCAAAAATATCAAATGGAGCGCAAAAAGGGCCAGGTCGGTGGATGGCGGAGGGATTAGTGATAGACTGACAGTAATGTGATGATGTGAATGTCACGCCCTTGGGCTAATTAGTAGGAGACCAATTTGGAGAAAAACATATTTGAGTGGAATGATAGTCGTTTTTTTTTTTTTATTGTGGATCTTGTTTGACCACAATTGGTACACATAATTTACGGGGAAAACAATTAACCTTTGACTAATTTTACGATAATTTGTCCCGGGAATGTTAAAATGACAACTTATTTTAGTTTGTGTGCTTTTGTGTAATTTGTATTGTTACGTAAGGGTTCCTAGATACATTAGGG
Organism: Linum tenue; assembly: GCA_946122785.1. Classification (NCBI taxonomy): domain Eukaryota; kingdom Viridiplantae; phylum Streptophyta; class Magnoliopsida; order Malpighiales; family Linaceae; genus Linum; species Linum tenue. Next base: position 66,095,505 of record CAMGYJ010000002.1, read on the forward strand.
TTTCCTTTGTGAAATAGGAACCTACAATATATAGATTATAGCATGTTGTGCAGTTGTGCTCTAAAAACTAGGATGTGGAGTAGGGGTACAAATGAGTCAAGTCCAGCGGAATTTTAACTCAGGCTCAATTCGTTAATAAATAAGTGGAGTTTGAGCTCGACTCGTTTATTAAAGAGCCAAGTCGAGTCGGGTTCGAGCTAGGTTGTTTACAAAAATCTTGACTCGTATTTGATATATTCATTTTGTGTTTGATGTATGATACATGTAATCAATGTCAAGATAATAATAATAATAATAATAATAGTTAAGTGTTCAATATTAACTAATCTCATGTTATACTTTGTGGTATCATATTATTTAGTTAATAAATTTTAATTAGTAAAAAATTATGTTATTTCATAGTATCGAAACAATTTATGATACATAATTTCTTTTTAAAATTAAATAAGACATATTTGCTCAAATAATCTACGTGTTAAACTTCTTATAGAGTGAGATATATAATTTAACAATTCTATGAATTATCCAAATAAAATTCATATAGATCGATTTGTTCATAAATGGGTAATCGAGTAGGCTCTCTAGCCACAATGTTGAGAGTTGAGCTACCGAGTTGAGCTAGCTCGCGAGCTCCACCAGCTGCAGAAGACTTAGCTCAAGCTCGATTCGTTAGTAAACGAGTCGAGTTTCGAACTAGTTTTTCACGAATCCAACGCCAAACCACTTCCGAGTAGTCCTAAGGTGCACTTACCACTGAGGGGATACGATTATGAAGTTATCTTGTAAAAATTTGTAGGTTTTTTTTTTATTTGTAGTTCACTAAACTGTAATTTTCAATTTGTAGGCACTTAGACAATTTTCCAATGTACGCACTATTACTGGTTGGCTTCATGGAAGTGAAAGGTGGATTTCAAAGTTTATTCAGTTCGTGCGGATAGCAATAAAATTGACAAATCAGTATATAGTTATGTTTGTTTACTGAACTCAATTGAATTATGAAGTAAATGAGCTGTAGGTAATTATATTTTAATCAATTATTTTGATGCAAATATAATAGACTCAAACAACTAATATTAGAAACAAAAGAATCTGACTCTAAAAATCAAATTGGAGGGTACTATTTATGTGGCTAAGAACTAATATTAGAAACAAAAAAGTCCGATTCTAAAGGTAAAATTCGAAACAAATATTTATGTTTCTAAATGTCAATATGGAGACAAAATAATAGTCTTCAAAAAAGGTCTTTAGAGACTAAAATATTAATTAGACGTAGTTTTCCACATAAGTAACAAATAATATTTGTTTTTATATCTGTCTCTATAAGGCTATTGCAACGACTATAAGCACTCATTCTTGTTGACTGTAGCCTTTGGCTACCAGTCTAGCTTTTTGCCTTTCCAATCTGCCATCTACTAGATGCTTCTTTTTGTGGACTCATTTATTACCAACTCCATTCTTCCCAGGAGGGAGCTCAACCACATCCCAAGTGTGGTTGGCTTCCAAAGCCTTGGTTTCAATTGTCATAGCATCATTTCATTCAGAGAATTGAATGGCTTCCTTATAGGTTTCTGGTTCCTTGTGGGAAGAGATGCTTAGAACACAATGCTTGTGATTAGGAGAAAGAGTAGAGTAATCAAGAACTGAGGAGAGAGGATATGTCATACATGGAGATGCCAGCTGATTTGGATGACTGGTGGAAGAACGGTGTTGAAGCATGTTGCAATGGTATTGTTGTAGGTGGGAAAGACGTTTGATGGTTCTAATAGATTTTCCGACAAGAAGTGGATTGACTGGTGGAGGAGGGGAAGGTGGTTGAGGGGAAGATGTCTCCTGGCCGGAGTCATCTTCAGTATCTGTATCAAAATGTTGGTCTTGAATGAATTGGGGAGGGTCTAGAGATTGACTAGGCTGATTAGAAGGAGAATAGGAGGGACTAGGATCATCATATAAGGCTGGATCAGAGGGGTTTGAATAGGCTGAGCTTTGGTTTGGGGTAGGATTATGAAAGGGAAATATATGTTCATGAAATTGAACATCGCTGGATACAAAAACATCATGAGTCTGAAGATCATAAATTTTATAACCTTTCATCGCATTCTGAAAACCAATGGATACTCCCTTCCTAGATCTAGGATCAAACTTCCCTCTGTGATTGGCTAGGGTACTAGCAAAACATAAACATCCAAAGACTCTGAGGTCAGACAAGTCTGGTGGTTGATTGAAGTTTTTCATAAGGAGTTTGGTTCCCCAGAACAAGTGTGGAACCCTATTTGATTAAATAAACAGAGTGTTTGACACAGTCTCTCCAAAAAGCAGGAGAAACGTTAGCTTGAAATTGAAGGGCTCTAGCAACAGCAATAATATGTTGGTGCTTCCTCTCCACTTTAATGTTTTGTTGTGGAGTCTCAACACAGCTTAATTCATGAAGGATCCCAGTCTGGTTGAAAAAATCAGTCATGGTGAATTCTCTACCTTGATTTGTCTTTCTGCATAAGAACAGAAAGCTTGAAGCTTTGATCTAGCTTCTGATTTTGTTTGTAAGAGAATCAATGAAGTCATTCTACTGAATTCATCAACAATGGTGAGGAAATACTTGAAACCATCATAACGGGAACTAGATTTGGTCCCCAGATGTCAACATGTAGCATGTCAAAAACTTGTTTGGTTACAGAAGTACTAGAAGGAAATAGAAGTCTCTTCTGCCTAGCAAAATGACAGACATCACAGGCTATAGAGATGTTTGTATGTATCTGCGGACAAAAAGTTTTCAAAATGGGCACTTTGGAATGAGAGACATGGCCTAATCTATGGTGCCAAATATCAAAGTCTTGTATGTTGGCAGCTGAGATGAGTTTTGGTGAGTTGGTGTCTACAAGGGTCTCAAGGTGGTAAAGGCCAGAGGATAGTTTAGCAGAACCAGTCATCCTCCTCAGCTGCATATCCTAGATCAAGCAGACATCAGAGAAGAAGGTAAGGCAAAGGAATTTGTCTTTGGTCAGTTGACTGACAGAGATGAGATTGAAGCTAAATTGAGAGACAGACAAAGATTCATGTAAATGAGGCCAGCAACACAGGTGACAGTGCATGTGTGTGTTGCTTGAACCTTATCTCCTATTGGTAGGGTGATGAAAATGTTGTTTATGCTTTTGTAGTTTGTTAGATAACTAAGGGAACAAACAGTGTGGTCAGAAGCTCATGTATCCAAGATCCAGGTTTGATGATGCGGTGATTTATCACTCACATTGAGCAGGAGTTTACCTGAGGAGTCTGTTGGCTTGGTAATGAAAGTAGCAGCTATAAAATGGGTGTTGCCACTGGTAGAAGGCCTTTGATTACCTTTATCAGGCATGAGAGACATGAGCTTAATGTAATCTGCCTTGGTGAGCTTTACTTCTTGCTGCAAATCCTCTGAACTTGCTGTGTTGACTTGAGATTTGCTGCCAGGTGGTCCCTTTTGGTTTGGATAGCCATGTTTGCTGAAGCATTTGTCCTCTGTGTGTCCCTGTTTCTTGCAGTATGTACACTCCATTGATCTTCCAGAGGGGCTGGATGATCTTGTATTTATGCCTGGTGGACATCAATCCTTGTGGTAACAAGTCTCTTCAGTGTGTCCACGAAATTTGCAGTGTGTACAGTAAGGTCTTGGCCTTCTGATTTGAGTATTGGTGTTGTTCTGAGCTGGAAGACTCACAGATTTTGCCGCACGGACCTTACTTGGCAGTGTCCCATACTGATGTCTTTCATGTTGCACCATCCTTTGGAAGACTCGATCAATGGATGGTAAAGCATCACCAAAAAGTACTTGGGACCTCACACTTGAGAAATTTTCATTCAAACCCATAAGGTACTGAATGACATAATTAGTGTCTTTGTATGCAAATACCAATCTCACAGCAGCACAAGTTTCACGGCTTGTTGGTGTGCAATTAGGTTGATAATTATCTAACTCGTCTCGAATAGCAATTAGGTTGCCATAGTATTCAGTAATTGACTGGCTACCTTGTTTGAGATTGCTTAGAGATTCAGTGAGTTCGGCAATTCTTACCACATCTCCTTGACCATAGCGGGACCTCAGACTGCGCCATGCTTCAAGGGAGGTTTTGCAAGACATTATGGTCTTTCGGATGCTAGCTTCAACGGCCTCCTGGATCCATGATAGAACCATCACATTGTTCCTGTTCCAAGCCCATGCATTCTGATGTTCTGCTCCTGGGTGTGGAATGGAACCATTGATGAAACCAAGTTTATTCTTGGCTCCCAAAGCATTCATCATGGCCTGGTTCCAGTCATTGTAGTTGGTGGGGGTAAGTTTCTCACCCACCAAGAGCAATCCTGGTTGCTCAGAACCATAGAGGTAATATGGATCTGCCATAGGATCAGCAGGTAGCTATGCATTTGCACCAGCAGCATTGTTAGCAGGATCGTTTGGCTGTGCATTTTCAGCCATGTCTGCGACGGCTAGGGTTTAGAGAGGCTCTGATACCATAACAACAGTTTTGAATGGAGAAACCCTAAATCATCTTGGTATTCTCATTAGAAAGCTCAGCTTATATAGCTGGATAGAACAATACAAGGATTTGATGTTGCTTACAATTCAAGAAAGAAGACAAAACTTAGAGAAAAAGGAAGTACATCCCAAGAAGGGTAAAAGACACAAATAAAGAGTTCAGATACTACTTGGCACTTTGCCAGAAACGACGTCACTCCAGGATCTCTTCTTCATGTCTGTTAGAGGCAAACCGGTGTCGTTTAGGCTCGTCTTCTTCTCCCCTGCTTCTCTGTTCTGGACCATTCAAAATTGACGGTGAAAATCTTTCTTTTTCTCCCAATATTATTATCCATGAATAACCTTGATACCCGAAATCCGAACGTGTATAAACATAATTTTAAATTTCTATCCAATTCTTATATAGATATGAGTATACTTATGAATAACACCCGAACTACTTTAAATAGAATAACGAATATACATTATCTTTATTCTTCCCAATCGGTTGCCATCTCTAAACTCGTCCAGCTCGGGACTTCCTTTGTTGCTTCCTCGTACAAACTACATTTCTTTAAACAATGGAGGAGACAGACACGCAAAGAGTCAAGCCACGTGCCTTGCGTTTGGAATTGGTAAGAGCTTAGGTGAATTTCACTGCTGGCTTCTCGACTTTTTCGCTATTATCACATGACCAACAAGTCTCTTTCATTTTAAATTGCTCAGAAGTCGGAACAATCAGAAGTTACAAGTAGCCAATGGGGAATTATTTCAGCCTAGTTATTCTGCTAACTGCATAAGTTGTTAGTATATACTAACTAATATCCAAAATGTATGAACATATATCCAAGTTTGCTGAGTATCTAGATAGCACAGACTAGTATTCAAAACATCACAAACTAGTATCCAGATAGCAGATACCAACTAGTATTCAATATTGATACTCTTATGTGTTATTTGGATACTTTTATGTGTTATGTGGATACTAATTATGTGTTGTATGGATACTATTCTGTGTTGTCTAGATATTTGTTTGTGAATTTGAGATAATAGTTGATTCGTGGTGGATATCAGTTAGCAAACTTTGAATACTAGTATGTGATCTCTAGATACTTTAGTACTTGGATACTAGTTCATGTATTTTGGATATCAGTTAGTATCTGCTAACGAATTTTCAAGTTAGCAGATTAACTTTTCCCGAATTACTTTGCAGTTAATGACACTTGAAAAGTAATGTTTTCCGAACCATATTCTTAGCTAAAATCATTACCTTTTAATGCATCTTCGTGCATTTTTTATGAATGATTAATAAATTTCCAATGTGTCTCACAAAAAAAAAAAAAATTTGTCCAATGTGTATTGTATAGTCATTAGATTTTTATTATAAATTTGATGCCCTTATGAATAGTTTTCGTGGTACTTAGACCAAAACAAATCAAAGGATGATTTTGAATTGTACCAGGACCCAAATCACGAAAAATTAGAGATCCATGAGCAAGAATGATCAAGACCGCCTCCACATTAGGTCAAGCCGGCAATTGATACTTGAAATTTGTGTTTTTCATACTCCTTTTTTTTATGAGTTAAATTTTTTACCAGTTGGTTTATATTTAGATAATTTTACCATGGATTTGCTATTTTTCCAATGTGCGACTTATAGCCCTTTAGGGCTCGTTTGGGTCGTGGATTTGAAAAATGAAGGTTTTGGTATAACTTGGGTTTTCACAAACCATGGATAAATGAGGGTTTTAGGTTCATTATAGATTTGATAAACACCATTGTTTGTTTGATGGATTTCATAATGGATTTTGTTTATTAAATTTGTATGTATGAAGTGTAATTTACCTTTATTGCCCTTAATGATATAAGAAGAGAAAGCAAATATGAAGGGTATGTTGGTAAAAAATGATGGACTTCAAAGTCCATGATCAATTCCCACCTAAATAGGTGGAACTTTCAAGTCCGTGTGGTCCACGGATTTGGTCCCTTAAAGTTCGTGGGACCCACAGATTTGTTTCCCCTAAATGCATGAAGCAAACAATGGATTTTGGACAAAGTCCATGATAGATCCAAATCCTTCACCAAATCCATCACCAAATCCACCAAGCAAACAAGCCCTTAGGTTAGATGTGCATTGTATACTTTTGATTCTAAATTTTTCGGGGATATCTTGAGAGTTTCACAACACACCATACAAATAAAGGTCATGTATTGGAATAAATCTCAGAGAACAAGAAAGCAAATACCAAGAAGCAAGAACACTTACCACCCCTCCACATCCACCCACACACAAGCATAGTCCATAGACATAAGTTTTTTACGTAAAAAAAAGTTAATATTTTCGTATTGTCTGTACTTTGACCAAAATAAACATCCTGATCAAGTTAACGGTCAAAAGTCGGATCTGGCCAAATTGTTTATTTTGGTCTATAGTTCGGGCCAGGATGTTATAGATCGAAAAGATTGGCCAGGATGTTTATTTTGGTCAAAGTTCAGGCCATACGAAAATATTAAAAAAAAATATAGACATAAGTTACATCACCAACCCACACTAAATAATCCAATACTTTAACAACTTCTGCTTGATTCTTCATTTAATGACATGGATGAAGTGAGGGCACCACAGAACATGGATTGGATGAAGTTAAAAGATTTTGATTTTGGGTCAAGACCAAAATATTTATTATGATTGGGGAGATGGGCGATATGATTCGCATATCAAATCTGATTGCTCTCCTCGGTCCTCGCCAATCGCCATGGAAAGGGATAAAAGTTTATTAAATGGTAAATACGAATCATAGTAGTTCTCACGCATATGCATCACAGTGTGTGTGTCCGCCAATAAACATTCAACAAGTATTATAGAAGAGCCAATAATATATGTATAAATGATGGGAAATGCTAGCGCACGTCTAGCATACGTGTTTACATTTATTAGATATTAACGAATAATAATTAATGCTTGTTATAGTTTGAGTTAGAGAATTATTATAGTTTGAGTTAGAGAATTATGGATTAGGGTTCATTCATTAGAGGTTAGGGGGTAAAATATCTCTGATGCCACTTAAGTTTGAGAATTGGGGCAGCCATATCACTTAAATTTGAATAGGGCGTCGGGGACCATTAATGTCGCCAAAATGTGCATCTGTCTACTTTTCCATCCAACCCAAACTTTTAATTACTTTTTGATACCCAAAACTTTTAAAAACATTCAAAACTATATTTGAATTTTTTTATCTAATATAATAATTAGAAAACTTATAAACATATTATTACTAGAATGACTAATCAAATTTTTTCAATAAAATAGATAAATTAGTAAAAATAATAAACAAATATCAAGAAGAATAATAAATATACTAGAATATTATAATAAATATTTAAAATCAATATTAGAATATCTATTTAAATCCTCTAATTCATTTAGAAGCACCATTAGAAATAGTTAAAATAGAACCTAATGGATGATCAATACATCAAAATCAAAGAATGATAAATGTAACACAATTAGAAAGAGTTAAACATATTCCACTAATTGAAAATATTTTGAACAAAAAAAGATGGAAAGTTGTAACACCCATACATATTTTTAAAACATTAACATGATCGTACCGATTAAAAACTTTTACAACTCGGTTTAGCTTATAAACCAAACCATAATTTACATAAACATTTAAAACTTCTAAACACATGACAGTAGAGAAGACCATCTTCTCTGAAAATACTATAAACAAGTCATGTCAGAGTCTGAGTCCACCATCCCACCTCATTGATGTCGAGCTAAGCCTTGCTGAGTTTCCCTGACTTCTAGTCCGAAACTTCTAATCTGGGAAAATTTTTTTGACGGGGTGAGACGTCACCTCAATGAGTAAAAACTAACCTAGTAGCGTAATTAACATAAACAAGGTATTGAGCAATCACGGTTAACGTTATACCCTTCTTTCTCTCGTTATACTAGTACCTCTATAAACATTCGCCACTCGCACATAGAAACATTTAGAACCAGCACAAATTCATTAATAGGATCATACCTATTTAAATATCATCATCACAACACACACATAAAACGATTCACAACAAGCATATGCACATACAAGCATCTATCACCTATTCCGGCCTAGTCATGCACCATCATCTTCTTTCCCTCCTCCGCCTCCTCCTCCGCCTCCTCCTCGATGCTTAGGATCCACCACCTCCACCGACCTAAAGTATCGGTGACTTCCTCCCATAGCCCGGGCAATTGGCACATAGCCAAATATATACACAACGTCCTCACTGAGGACTTATCACATCATCATTTTCTCCAGGTGCATGACTAACCGTTAACACACACATACAAAGAAACACACATTCATATCATCTCATATCAAATCCATAAATATCATTCACATCACATGCATCACCATTATCAATATCAACATCATTGTCATCATTGACTTCATCATCATCATCATCGTTATCATCATCACTGAGGCCTTTCGTGCCTCTTTATACGCATCTCATCAACATTCTTATCATTCTCCACATTGAAATCACACAATATCATCATCACATGATATAATCATTAACACATACTCTATCACACATGCAACCGCATTTTACTATAATTAAATTCACTACCTCGGGTTTGGGCCGCTTCATGACCCAAATATCATGCTCGTATTAATTAAGGTACTAGGTTAGAATTTACTCACAGTATGATCGCTATTCAGCTATACCCTTGCCTCGTGATGATTCCCCGACTTGCTCCTTTCCTTATTAATTCATATAAAAATGTTTAATATTTGAGTATTTAATCGCCGAACAGCTAATAAAAATACATAACTCATAAGCATAGAGACAATACACTTGCTCATTACACACCTCTTCTTTCTTAATGAAGTACAGATGACTATTATATCTTCAAATCATAATAATCCTTTTTAATTCATCTCCATAAATCAACCTTAAATACCAACGTGTTTAATTATACACATAAACACTTCCATGCATATGACCCTACCTACTCCCAATTCTTTAAGCATAAACAAATCACCTTTCATTATAATTCATGGCCACAATTATACATATATGCATAATGCATCTATCGTGCACCATTCCACCCATAATAATTGAGTGTTTTCTTCTCTTAGTTAGACTCACGGCTCTTAGAGCCCTTTTTGCCATACAATCCTAGGAAGAAACATATATATATATATATATACACATGCATGTATTAGGTACATATACTTGTTAAAAGATCAATTTCCACCCAAAGTTTCACAGTAACCACACCCATGTCTTACCTATCCCCCTACGACTTTAGCTAACAAGTTAACCCATGCATATACTCGTGCAGTCTAAATAAAAAGCATGCAAACTTAAGCTGGTTCTACGCATGCATCAGAGATTTCAAGATAGAGTAGTTAAATCCTCTCAACATTATAATCTCTTAGCACCTATGTCACTCTTTCACCGTAAACCTTACAAATTTAACTAGAAAAGGAGATCGCCGCACCTGATATGATCACAATCCCTGTGTTAAACCCCTCCCCTTGCTGTACTCTCTAAAAGCTATAAAATGGTGATGAGAATGGCGGAAGAGACTTTGCTAAGGGTGGCTTTCAGATTATGGAAATGGTATCTCCTTTTCCTTATTTGAGCCTCCAAAAGAGGTGAGAATGGAATCACCACTCTTTCCCAATAAATGATTCTTCTCTGGCTCATCTAGTTTCCGCCACCTAGAGCCCACGTGGTTGTAAACAATGATTTCTAGTTGAGAGGTGGTGGATGTTTGTGTGCAGAGAAGTGCATGGATGGGGAAATCGAAATGGGACAAGGCCATTAATTTCCCTGGCCGATTCTCTTCTCTAGAAAATCCAGTACCCCTTAGTCAAAGTGAGTTTAAATTTGAGCTACCCCTACTTACAAGAACATGCGAGAGGTTTTGATGGGGACTTTCATATTAGCTATAGAGATCGAAATCTTGAAGTTAAATGAAACGCGTATATGATTTAGTGCTCTTCTAATTTCTTTTAAGACCTACTCTTTTATACTTTCAATTTGGTTCCCTTCTCGAGCATAACATGTACCTAACACAAGCTTATATGTCAATTTAAGAGTTTCTCTTAGTAATTTCCTATGGTCTTACAAATGAATTTATACACATACATATCGTCACACTTAACATGTCTAGATGAGTTATCTTCTCAACCCAACCACAAAGCAAAATCCTCCGGACTCACTAAGTGAGTACATTTTATTTACTTCAGACTTTGAACCGATAAACGAGGAATTGAGTTTGCCATGGCATTACTTATGAAAAGATAACAACTTTAGCACCGAAAGAACGAGGGTGTTACAAAAGTAATCAAGTAATAAATAAAATATAAAAGCTACAACATTCGGTAAAAATTGTAGAAAAGAAAATATGACTATAAAAGCTACAACATTGGTTAGTTACAACATTCATAAATAATTCAATTATTAGAACACTTAATGATAATTCAAAATAATTATAATGATAATTGATTCTAAATTTGCAAAAATTGGTTTAGTATCAAGTATTCAAAAGAGGATTCTAGCTAAACAATAAAAAATTATGTTTGTTAAGTCCAAATGATTTTCTTACAATAAGAAAAGTAGAAGGACCAATTATGAAATTTAGAAAATGGAATAGTCCAAGAATATTCTGTCAACTTTAACGAAATGCACTTAGCTGTAAATTTAAGTGGTACTGGGTGCACATATAATAGAGTTCAGTGGTGCCCGACGCCCTATTCAAACTTAAGTGGTATGTCTACCCCAATTCTCAAACTTAAGTGACACACGAGGTATTTTACCCAAGGCTAGGTTATAGTATAATTTCCAAAATCCAGTTAATTCATGATCTAAATAGAAATACTCAATGAGCGTACGATAAATTTAGCGTGCTCCTGACATACAATAGTCTAAACGTATTAAAACGTCATATATGTACAACAAATTTATTTTCCAGATTTTGAATGTCTTAAATTTGTTCACCTGGTCACACTAAACAAAAGATATTGTCGGTTTTGGGCCAAGATTCCCAAAATGAGGTCACCCATCCTTTTAGTGCTCCACGCTGAGCACGTTTAACTTCACAGTTCTCACAAGAACTCATTCATTTCACCCCAAAACGCGTCTTGTTAGTTAAGGTTGGTTTCTTACCTATGAACCATGGTAATGGGAATAGAAGAAATTAGGGGTTTTTTTTAAATAAAAGTGATAATAAGGTGGAAATGAGATGACAATTTTAAAAAATTTAATTTTATTAAAATTATTATTTTTAAATTGCCACGTCACACATTTAACAGTCAATTTTTAGAGTTGACCGCCACGTACCAAAAGTTAACGGAGTTGGACGGAGAGTGACCAAACGTGAACGCTTTCAGTAAACTGAAGTACCACCAATGAATTTAAATATTTTGAGTGACCAAACTTGAACTTTTTTTGTAATCTCAGTAACCAACCATGCCATTAATCCTGAAAAATATCTTAGAAAATCAGTTTTCTTACATTGCTTATCTATAATATATAAGTGAATATTCTTGTCATACTTAGGCTAAATCAATGATCAATCATGAGGAATAAAAACAAGAAAAAATATTGAGATTGGGGAGAAGAACTCAATAAAGCATAATTGAATCATAATCTGAGTATTGTAACCACTCTAATGTGATCGTGGAGCATCAAGGATGAGGAGTTTATTAGCTTATGGGATCAGTGGTCTGCCTAAATCACTCGGGTAAACTTGTATAGTAATTCTACTATTCTAGTGACCAAACTTGCAATTTACCCGTTTGATAATTCAATCATGGCGACATACGGAGAGTCCCAAAGCCAATTGAGCAACGAGTTAGCACGTACACTTATTTTGCATATCAAGAAACCTTTTTTCACTTTTTGTTTTCATAATAAAAACGATCAAAAAAGAAACAATAGATCTAGAGTCGCAGACCCATTACGCCCCGTAAAATTCGTCATGCTGGGCCAGCACATAGTTCCGTGTCTTGCCTGTTGCGGCTCGTGAAATCAAACCATTTCAAGTTTCAACTTCATTACATCTCAATCCTTAGGAAGAAAGGTAGTCGATTGTATTCCTCCATAAAGATTGATGTCAAGTCTCTCAGGCTCAGGCCAGCCTCCTATCCATCTTACACATTGTGAACGTTGATATCCAGCGCCTCGGTGCATGTCATGTCCTCTTGATCCTCGAAAACGTGCCGGTTTCGGAGAAGTAGGTACTTTGGATTCCACTGCCCAGTTGATGTGCATGAGCTTGTGGATTGCTCAGCTCGATCCCCTGTCAAAATGCAATCGGCAATTGTTAGCATCACCGTAATAAACTCACCTTCGTCGACAAGGTACTATCATCCCAGCTACGGAGATTAAGCGCGAGTGTAAAAACAAACCTGCACTGGAGTGAATGCCAGGCTCGACGTCAGCCCGGAAGTAGCACCACCGCTGCCAAACTGCCTCTCCTTGAATCTGAAACCAAAGTTATGGTACAAATTTAGACTAGTGCGAGGAGGAGCTTCCAGTGAGCGATATCGCATTAGCAGTAAACTTAAGGAGACAACTATAGAGGCTTACTTCTTAGCAACTTTCGCGGCGAGTTTGCTCTGCCCAGCTGCCACTCGAAGCTTTCCACTTCCAGCCTGACCAAGCATTCCATATCCTTCACCTAGCCCATCGCCTATGGCCAAGCACCATACCAAAAGTCAGGAACGTACTTCCCCATATAACGAGTGGTATTGGTGCACCATAACAAAAGCCAGGAATTTACTTCCCTGACTTTAAAGACAAATCAAAAAGGCACTAAAGATCCTAGCTTCCATCCAAAGAAATGTGATCCAGCTTCTAGGATGTCGTATCAACAAATATTATAAAATACGTCGAGTCGTCAAGGATAAGAGATTATTTACCTAGAGAACTCTCTTCAGGAATCCCAAACTGCATCCTGTTAGCAAGCTTCCGCATGTCTGTCACTGCATATCTGCAATAAGAAACTGATGATGTTAAAAATCAGGAACAGACCCACCGTATGGACAAAACAATTGAGGATAAAATACAAGCAGTATAATTACCTTTCCTTCATCTTCCTAAGACGACGCCCTCCTCTCTTTTTCTTAGGTTCGGAATCAGGAACTGGAAGTGGCTTAGGCTGCTTGGCAGGAGGCGGCTCTTGCCACTTCTCAATTTTTTTGCTAACTTCTTCACGCAGTTTTCTTCCAACACTTCCAGAAGGGTCTCCTCTGGTGGAATCTACACGGGCTGCAAGAGTAGATTTAGAAGCCAACAATCGGCAAGCACGCATCCTCAGCGATGGTGGTGTGCTCTGAAATATCTCAGTTTGCTCAATATAGCCCACACGAAATTGAGATGTTGCAGTAGAAAAGCCTGCAAGGTTTTTCTTTTTGGCTCCAAGAAGTTGAACATTACAAGCAGGCATCTTGGCCAGCGAAGAGAGACCACCAGCGGTGCCCATTAGCTTTGCTGCCACAGCACTCCCAACAATAGCTGAAAGATTTGGTGCAATGTACCCCATTCTACTCTCCACAAAATCAAGAACCTTTTTCTTTGAAGAATCCAGAGTGAGAGCTCGATCACAGGCATCAATAGTCTTTTGGAGCACATCCTCGGGAAGAGGTTTACCACTTGTGGTTGATGCAGTCACTGAAACAACCATGATGATAGCCGAGGGCAGAAGGCCTTCTAAATCAACGAGTGTCAAATCCATCTCATTAGCAATTCGCTTCACCACACGAGCATAGTCAATCGGATGGTGCACAAGCGACTCCAGCTCAGGGAACTTCAACCGATACTTATCACGAATAAAATTGTGGATAATAACAATCTCATTCTCGATGTCCACGGACAACGCATTACAATCCACAATCAGCTGGTATTCAGGATCATCTTCCAAGACCATCCCCTCGTCTGTGGTGAAAGAGCCTTTCACCATTGATTCTTCTACTTTCTGCATGATATCATTGTATCTCTGTGTCTTCTGGAGTTTCGACACGGAATCCAGATCGTCATAATTGAGAGCTTCGATGTCTGCCAAATCCCCGTCAACATCTTCTTCCATGTTGGCCACATCGCCATCTTCTTCTTCCTAATTAAAGACAACAACATTCTGTGAAGTTAGATATCAGAAGATGTTGTTCTTTACAAAATACAAAAGCCACGAAACATAACTTTTATCAATTATCATGCTTCATCTCCTACCAGGCTATAGAATCAATTTCAAGGAGAGTCGCAATACCGAAAGACGGAAAACATGCTCCAATGGAAATTGAAACTCCTTCTATGGACAAAGGAAATAGAGAGAAGTTCACTCACGATAGTTTCAAGCTCATTGTCAGATAATTCTTCAAGGTCTGCAAGGAAAGAATCTGCTAGTGTTGCCTACGGAGCCAGGGGGAAAAAAAAGACAGAAACCAAAAAGATGGTTAGTTTCGGTTGCTTGACAATAACCATAGCTCTGCCGTAAGTTAAACCGACGAAACCACCAATAAAGAAAGAGAAGCAAAAAACGATTCAACTAACCATTTTTCACCACAGAATCACACGAAGAAGCTTCTGCCCCAGACTTTTAGGTTTATCCGGCGAACCAATCAATCGGAGAAGAGAAACTGAATTCAACGCTTATAATTAAAACGAGATGGCGCTGAGGAGCCGGATAAGAATGAAACACCACAGCAGACGATGGCGAGAGGGTAAAATCACAGCAGAGAGTCCTCTGCCAAGTAATGGCAGATTGATTCGGGAGAAATCAAGAACCCTAATCTCTTTACGAGGGAGAAAGAAAGTAAGGGAGAGATCAGAGAAGTCGAAGCCCCAAAAGTACATATAAAAACGCAATGTCGGTTAGAATGAAAAGTGGTCTGGGTTGTCCGCCTGTCCCTTCGGGTTCGGGACAGCAGATAAAAAGAAATGTAGTCTAGGCTTATATTAGTTTGGGCCACTTTTCACCATAGAATCAACAAAGTTGGGCTTATACAAGAATACCACGCTTAACTTCGGGCCGATATGATCGGTTCGTTTGTTCTATAGAAACGTTTATTTATTAACTAGCATTAACCCTGCCCTTTGGGCAGGTAACTTTTAATTTATGTGTATATGTGTAATATGATTATCAAAGCAATAATTTTCTAAAACCACACAATTAGTTTCCATCACAAAAATAAAGGCCTAGAGACACCACGAAAAGAAAAAGAAATCTCGCATCTCAACTTATAATTAAATTTAAAAAGAAACACCAGAAGGTCCGTCCATCTTGATAAAGTTCTTCGGGGAAAGTTTGGTGGGCATATACTGTCGTCTTGCGGCCGATCAATCTATGAGAAAGAATCGTACATGCATTGATGGCCAATCCTCCCATCCAAATAGTAAGGATTATTTAACATATGTTAGTGAGTGAATCTATATACAAAATATATCTATTTATGATATATCGAGATTTTAGAATTTGTAACCTCTAAACCTACAATACACATATAAAATGGAGAAAGAAACCATATTCGTTAAATCTCTAAACTTTATGAATCTATACTTTGGATTTCATTCTCCAAATGAACTCTTGATTAATTTACCATTAATATTTTAAAACATATTTTTGATTAAAAATATTAAAAAATATTATGATTATTTTTTAGATGAATTATATTATTATTATTGAGGATAAGTAATCATCACAAATAATTATAATTTATTTCATCATCTCTTTCCTCCCATATCTCCATCCAAAATAAATTGATCAAAAAGAAAAAAGAGAAAAACCTAGTGCAAGGAGGAGTCTAGCCTCTAGGAGACGGTTTAAAGAGGATAAAAAAAAATATGAGTAGTTTTCCTGAACAAAAAAAAAAAGACATAGAGGCGAACGCGAATGGTAAAAAAAAATTAAAATTAAAAAAAAACTCGATTACCGAAAATTGCGGTCAGGCTTTTAAGGCTGACGTGGAGGGGGTCTTAATCTTAATCCTCTTTAATATATTTTAAGATATTATTATTATTATCCTTTTGCAAAAGATAACTTATTAAGAACACAGAGATACATCCGAACCAAAAAAAAAAAAAAAACAAACACATAGATATAAAGTTAAGGACTCAGAAGTCAGGCGTGGAAAACAGGACGGGACGAGTACTCATCTCATTTAAAATGGGTATTCATTCTCATGGAATAGTCCATCTCATGTCCTGAACCTGTACGGAACGAGTAACGGGTACCCAAACTAGCCATATATATCCGTTGAAGAGTAACAAAATTAGATAATAAAAAAAACTTGCACCGTGAAAATGACTAATCAACCGCCACCTGGAGCAAGAAGAAATGCCGCCACCTGCAGCAAGAAGAGATGTCGTTACCAAACAAGTTGTAGACGGGACCCTCCTGTAAAAGGATTTTCAGCGATCAATGGTCTTGAACATGAAGGTGCATTTTTGTTCAAGCTTCACTTATTTGAAGGATATAAGAATGTCATTTCCTAGGATAAGGGTTGTATCTTTAAATGGGAACCCCTATGTTGGGGTTGTTTCAAACACTGTACACTGTGTTGAATGGAAAATCATTGCTAATGGCTATGTATTGGGTATAACGGGTACCCATACTACCCAAACGGGTATTAGCGGGTAACTTCCGGGTACCCAATTTTGAAAATTTCAATCCCAAGTCTCATCCAGTTATAAATATTACGGGTATTTGGGTACCCGTAATCTAAAAAAAAAATGGGTATGGGTATATCCAAATACATGTTTCCCGTTGCCCACCCCTGCTAAATCAAAACCATTAACAATTATAGGAAACAATGGTAAGACTTTTTTAGCCACTTTATGGGCTACCTTATGCCCTTATTGTTCTGTCTGCCAACAAACCATATTGTCATCTCCGGGAACTCCAAAAGTAGTCGATGAAGATCTTAATAGATGGCACCTCTGCTATGATCTTGTGTTACTCCCCCACATTATCAATAACCACCTTCACTTCACCTTCAGATACCATCGCCTGAAAACCCATTTTGAATGCACTAATGCATTGCTGAGTGCGACCAGCTCTATTAGCAATGACTCCTCTAACCCTTCATAAATGACACCCCTAGCCAAAATCACTTCCCCTGTCCCATCATGGACAACCATACCCATTGTCAAGTGAGAACTCCCTATAAACAACTCCATTAGAGAAACATACTATCTGTAATTGATTCCCTCATGGAACTCCAACCCGGTCATGACGCTTACTCAAGGTCCTACTCCTAGACACTCATTCGGGAAGGCTTATTCAATCCGCCACTTACTTCTCCTGAAAAAACACGTAGTTTCTGCTATTCCAGATATGCCACAAGACAAGCACAAGCTTAACCACTCTCTGCCTCACGAAATCACGTTCAAGGAAACGCTTGAAGAATACCACAAAATTTAGCAGGGGCAAGCCCACCACATTTCCTGTCGAAAGCTAGAAGCACCCAACAATTTCAGTTTGTGTATCTTTATCTTTTCTTTTAAATAAGGTGTTAAAGTTAGAAATTGATTAGCTTAGATGATGAATGATAGATCCTTAGCTCATGCCTTGTTTCAATTATTTGAATGAATGTTGCATTTAGATGTTGGCAATCATTAAGTATGGTGATAATTGATCTTTGCAAAGCCAAAGATCACGGTCGAGATCTTTTGACCCCGACCGCGATCTTGTCCATGCCTATTTAAGGGGAGATGCACTCTTCATTCATGTGCTCTCTTCCCCAATGACTTTCTAAAAACCATGTTCCCAAAGCTCTTTTGAACCCTTTTTAACCATACTTTATTTCACTTCATTTTTTTAAGTATCATTATTGAAGTATTGTTTAATCTCTTGAATTATAACATGTCCCCAAACAAGTTAAGGTACTATTTTCCATTTTTCTATCACTTTGGTACTTTAGCTAGGTCAAAATGTGTTTGAGTGCAATGTGAGCTTTGGTACTTTCATATGCTATGACATAATTTCTTTTGACAATAGGATTGATTTGTACGCTTTATTAACATCCTATGTGCGTTGGGATACCTTGTTGGGCCAATTTTTCATGATTTTTAGGGTTTTTCAAGTCTGCCCACCAAGTGTTCGAAGAAATTCCCTAAGCACATAACTTTCATTTTCTTTGATCTTATACTTTACAATTGAACTTGTATATTTATTGATGAACCTTGCATGAATACTTATGCTTCTTTGTAAAGAATGTGTGTCATTTATGTCGACTTATCTAATCCTCTCCATCTATGTTTTTCCCTTTTTAGTACATTGCCTCACTTACGTGTGGGGGGTGCATGGATGATGTCCAGGATAGCATTAGAAGTTCAATTATAGTTGTGAGTGGATCGATGGTGTTCAAGTACCTATTGTCCTACACTTCTTTTGTAGGGTATCAAGCAAGCATAAGGGCATGGTCCGAGAAGAGAACTCCCAATGCATGGGGAACTCCAACTCTCTTAGCACCCGCCATTTTTCAAAGAAGAAAAGGAGTAAATCCCGACAAAAAAGAATTTGAAATTGAAAACCCTCTTCCACATCAACCACCACCTTTGGAGGAACCTCTTGTAAATCAACTAGTGGAACATGAATGAACTAGAGTTGCTTTGGAACATTTTACTCATGCCTTTCTAGATGCTATTCCGAAGCGCTTCACCACCAAACTCATATGTCTCCAAGACCTTCCCTTAGGCGAGAGCACTTGTCACAACTGGACACCCTTCGACCAACTCGAGATTGGGGAAGCCATACGGGTAAGAATCAACAAACCAAAGTGGTTGAAGTTGTTGAGCTTGTAAGAGATGATTTATAGAGTGCTTGTATTGGAGTTTCTTAACACCCTTACTATTTAATATCTCAGCGGTGCTACAGATCTAGAGAACAACATTGAGTTCGGACTCAGAGGAGAACATCGCCAGATGTCGATCCGGGAGTTCACATCAGCTTTAGATATATTTCCGGCGGACTTTGTGGACTCATTGGACGACTCCGCTACCTTGACTAGAGAAAGCGGTTTTCCTTACTTCAAGGCATTTTACGAATCCGAAGTCTAGGATACCGGCAACCGGCTATGGAATGTCAGATATTCAAAGGCTAGTGAGATGAAGACGGAATGGAGGTTGATCCACCACGTGGTTACTAGGTCCGTGGGTGGAAAGTATAAGAACAAGGGCAATCTGACTGCCCGAGACATTACATTCCTTCATATCATTCATACTCCTCAGGTCTTACACCTCGATTTAGCGATTCTATCCACACCGAAGAGATGTGAAAAAGATCATCGACTTGTTGCGTTACACAGTGGAGCATATATCACTCGACTCACCCGTTAATTCGGGGTTGGGTTTGGGGCGATTGAATTTTGAATGGACACTAGGACCACTCCTATTTATTTCGAAACCCTAAAGTCAAGGATCTAGGTCTTTCTCCCAAGAAAGGAAGGTATATGGGGACTCCAAGGTTTCCCTTCCCACTCACGAAGAATGTAATCAAAATCGCGCTTTAAAACTTACGATTTTACGTTTCTAGTTCACTAACACGCTTCTACACAAAATCTCAGTTTTTATAACTTATGTAGTTAAAAACTCTGCTTTAAAACTTAATAACTTATGATTTTACGCTTCTAGTTCACCAAAACGTTTCTACATAGAAACTCGCATTTAACTACATTGAATACATTGGATTGGAAGGTACGGTGTTCCGTCTTCCGATGCCAACCAACCAGCGTGCAACGAGAGAGACAATGAATGTGGGTGGTGAGGAAGGACAAGAAGAAGACATGCAAGAGGAAGAGGCGACACATCAACCGACTTACCACCCGACAACCTCAACGATCAACTGAGCTAGAGATAACCTACTTTTAATTACCTAGTAGTAGTAGTATTAAACATTTATATCTTTTTTATCTATGTTATTTTGTGCCCCATAACCTTCATTTTTCTCTTTTGCTAATGGACTTTATCATTCTATAAAAACTAAGAAGACCAAGACATACAGCTGTACACCTACATCAACCCAGTAAAACATCCCATGGTAACGATTTGTGAACCTATCTCTATTCTCCCACATTGAGGACAGTGTGTCTCATAAGTGTGGGGGAATTTCTATGTATGTTTGAGTGTTCATGATTATTTTACCATAGTTGGTAGTAGCCTCACTATGATTATGAATGTAAGACGTTGATGATTGTGTATTGGAGTGTTTGCTATCGATTAGTTGTGTTTTGTGGTGTTGAATGGCTTAGAATTTGTGTTTGGAACCTTGATGATATACCCAAATTTTTTCAACTTGCAGGGTTCCAAACATCTTGTCCCTAGCATATACCTCCTCAATGTGTTTTGAATGGCTAGATAGTCTATATGGTGTGTTTTATAGGGAGTAGTTAGCATTTACAAGAGTTTTCAGTGTATGAGGATTTTACTCTTATCTTCCTCTTTGGTGAGTTGATAATGTTTGCTACTTAGATAAAGACATGTGTGCGGGACTTTCTACCTATTTTGGGCTAAAAATTGTTTGCAAAATGTGCTCAACTTTGGAAAAAATATCTTTTGAAAATGAGGTTCTCACGTGGGACGAAACCAGGCATAATGTCATTGAGACGTGGAGTGCAGGTTATGAAGTGGTGCTCGGGCAATGAATCAGACAATCATGTTCCCCACATGGGGCATTGATAGGGAAGAAAATGTTCATTTCGCTCTTAGTCACAAGGGAGAGATGCCTATTTTCAAAATTGCAAATATTTGGTGCCAACTACGACAATGTTTAAAAGAGAGAATCAAAAATTGACTACTACCTTGAAAAGAGAGAATAAAGAGAACCTTCAAAGAGTCCATTTCCTTTATTGTTTTTGAGAGTCCTCCGGTGTACACCTTGAATGTCTTGACCTACTTAGTCGACAATGTCCTCATCCGAAGTTTGTGTTTCTATAGTGAGATGGGGGTAACATTCACTCGACCCTGACTATTCTAACTAGTGCAACGAAGAACTATACTGAATACCATGTTGATTGTTTATTAAGTTGTACTTGTTTGAGCAGGTTTTCTTGGGGAAAAGCAAACACCTAATTTTGAGGTAGTTGATAACACCCAAAAATGGTGTTATTTAGTATTTAGGTTCTTTTTGAGTCATTTCATGCTCTTCACGACCTATATATCATCAAGTATACCCTTTATTCATTCCTTGGAGTAAATATTAGCATTTTAAGGTGTATTTGATTATATGAATGTTCTAGGTATCAAAAGAGGGAACAAGTGTAGAGAAATATGCAAAAACAAAAGATCATGGCAAGGCATAATTGATCACGGTCGGGAACAAAGGGCGTGAAGCTGAGCACCAAGATCGCAACCTTCAGTGTCAAGATCACGGTCGCAAAGTTGGAGGCCTCATGCGCGAACTTTTGGAGGAGCCAACAAGGAAGGAAAAGAGAGTCATAATAGTCGACTCATGACCCTCTTCATCCAAGCCCGAGAGGATGATTGCGGCCCGATTCATCAATCGCGCCCGTGAATTCGGATCGCAAACTTCCTAACCATAAAAGTGCAATATGGCAAAGCTCGAGATTGTGAACTTTCCTTCCCATATCATACTCTCCATGTTTCCCAATTCAACCATGAACTTGCCCGATGTCCTGAAATCTATAAATAGCGGGGTTCCTCCCCCTTCATTTGGGAGCTGAAATCAATTGAGAATTTTCTGCTTTGTGAGAGAGAAAGTAGAGATAGAAGCTTAAGGAAGGAGAAAAGGTGAAGGAGGAGTCACGGAGGAAGGGATCTCTCCCCAATTCAATTCTTTTTCTATTTCTCTACATGTATCTTCTTCCCTCCTTTATAGAGTAGTAATCTAAGATACTAGGGGTTAAAATCTCCAAACCCTGGAAGTTTTGATTGTAGATGTAATTGTGTTAGGGTTTGTGTATGGATTTGTTTGTTTTGGTGATTATATGCTTCATTTATGCTTTATTATGTCAGAGCTTGTCTCTGCAACTCTTCTATTCTAGCCTACCACTAAATCTTTTGAACAAGTTAGGAGTTTAAAAGCTAGACTATATTTTAGCGCCTTATGGCTAATTAGGGGTAGATAAACACTGAACCCCTGCCAGAGGAATGCCCTTTTGAACAATGCTAGAGATGATGCAAGCATCATCGATCCATCGCTTTAGTATGCATGATAGGTTGAACCTATTGAGAGGGACTAAGCTGTCATCCCTAGTACGTGAGCGTTGACTAAGGTGACAATGGGTCTCTGGGAGCGTACTAGGAGGAGGGAAGTAATCATTGAAACCCTCAGTTGAGTGAGTTATACACCTTATCTTGCAAACCCAACACAGTTAACCATTTGCATGATGAACCTATGTTTAGAGCGAGGGAGTTACCCCGAAGTACCTGCTTTGTATCCTTGCTTTCTCCACTAGTATTTTCAATTGACCTCCGAAACCAAACTAAACCATTTAGCTAGATGACAACAACATGAGAAGTAACCAAGGGTATCGAAACCCTTAGTTACGACCTTGGTCGCCACTATACTAGCAACGCCATTTTGAGTTATACTTGGCTTGAAATGGGGTAGTTAGTCAGGCTATTCAAACAATTGACATGATCCGCATGGGGTTCGACCAATAATACGGTCAACTTCTTCGAGAAAGACCTCCACCGTGAGCACTGCATTCATTCTATATGTGACCCTTCTATGTAATGGGAGTGTTGTGACCCGGTCCTCCAAATCCCCGTGCTGCATTTCCGAAGTAAACAACTGTGAAATGAAATTGGTCTCCCATTCTCATCTTTCACCCACTCACCTGCCTCATTCTGCAACCCCTCAACCAAGTATGCTTTGTACGCGCCCGTGTGACTTCATGGAAGTAGGATGTATTTCGATCCCCCTTCTGCGACGCTCTAGTGCCAGCCACACGACTAATATACACGAATAGAACGACATATTGGACATGATCATTATTCTAAATTCCCACCGAAACATAAAATGACGAATTACACAAAACCAAAAGCGAGGTTCTTGGGAGTCAATCGACTGCGAGACCGCCTACAGACTCAACAACATGAACAAGAGAGAAAAATGATTAAAACCTAAGCCATGCATCGTCTTACTGAAAACAACTTTCCTACGGGAATGAGTTTCCGAAAGAAAATAAAATCAAACTTATGAAGACGAATAACACTTAAAAAATATAGGCTAATACCACTGGAAAACCCGGACTATCAAGAAAGTGTTATTTGTGTCCCGAAATATTCAATATTCCATTTATATATCAATATATGATAGTTGTGTGTCATTTATATACTTTCATATTTAAAATTCCATATAAGATGTCACGTCGACACTGACTGAATTTTATGTTAAATATTGACGGACAAACTCGGTCAACACTTACGAAAAAATAGTTCGAGACATTAATGTCATATTGAATAGTTCAGGACACAAGTGACATTTTCTCGGGCTTCCCAGTGGTATTAGCCCAAAAAATATTGTAATACATCCACGTGAGCAGTTTCATTTGGTTGATTGCGGTCACTCCCGACTGACTCCCTGCACCATTTCCATAAATTTTGCAACTTGAACCTCCACACAAGCCTTTTTTGTTGGAGTCGGGTCTGGGTCCAAACCTTCCACCATCTCTATCGTCCTCTTCTTGTCGTCGTCCTCCATGTCTTCAGTAGCCGATATCTTGAACACCACATTCTTTTGTTTACAATCATGCTATGATGCTCATGGTTCTTTCGATCTAAACGTCATCCCTCTAGCAGCTTCCGAGAGATTCTCGATGGCACTTGTTCCACTTGGCTTCACCCCAGTTCAGTACTCCCCGAGCTCTCTTTGTTCTTGTTTTGGGCCACTACCAATGCAGTCAAAATCGCGCTTTAAAACTTACGCTTTACACTTATAAGCCACCAAAGCGCTTCTAAGTAGAATCACATTTTTCCTTATAAATGTAGTCAAAATCTACGCTTTAAAACTTAAAAGCTTACGATTTTACGTTTCTAGGTCATCAAAACGTTTCTACATGAAATCGCGCTCTTGACTGCATTGGCCACTACGACCTGCTTTGCCACTAGATTAGGCTTTGGATGAGGCCACTGACCAACTCGACCCTTTGGAGCAGCCTCCTTGGCCCGCCAACCTGCAGAGTCGGGATAGCTGCGCTAGAGTTGAGTTGCTCCTTCCCTCGTCGGCTTTTGGCCGTTGGTTGCCCTGACCCGCGTTTGTTGCAGGCTGCCGAGTCACCGCCACTGGAGCTGCAGCTGCACTTTGCCCATCTGGGAGCTACTCGAGCCATGCTTCCTGCCCTCTTGTCCTTTGTTTTTGTCACGCGGCTGACTGCTTCCCCCTCATTTGACCTCCATAGTTTGCTTCTACCTCGGGGCTAATTTGAACGTTAATAATTGGGGAGGGGCTATCCATCACAGTGCTCTCGCATTTACCCATGATAATTTGGCTTGGTACCGAGAGAAAAGTGTGAGATTATCGATTTTCAATTTTAGGGTTAACAATCGGTCACATTTTACCACCGCTAGCTTAAAGATAAACAGTATATACCACATAGTTCACATAATAGTTCACATTCAAGTCCCAAGAGTCGAGGTCACACTACTTTATCACATGGAAGTAGAGGGATAACTAAGACTCAAGAGTCGCCTCCCACAAATAAAAAAAAATAAAAATAAAAACTAATTTTATCACATTGAAGCAGGGATAGTTAAGTTCAACCAACACCAGTTCAGTTCAAGAGCTGAAAACATCCAACCAACTTCTTGTTTCAGATCACCGTTGTTGTTCCCTGCGGCGTACATATCTAGTTCTGTCATTGTATCGTGGCCGATCGTTGGCTCTTTGCGGCTGGGGCTGTACTCTCCTCTCCCTCTCTGGGGATCTAGCAACTATCTCCCCATTCACAAACAGCTCAGCTGCACGAAGCACAAACACAAACCAAAAGCATCAACAACCAACACGCTACACATTCCATCCATTCCTATTTACCTTCACCTCAACATTCAATATGAACTCAACAATACTTCAGCTATATATTTGACAGCTAATACCAGATTTACGAATTAATTGTACCATCCCCCCTATGATTCTGAACCCACCATCGAAGTTCATGAGGAACAGAACAGGAAGGAGTGGAGTCTGATATCAGTCCATTAGCATTCAAAACTAAACATAGCTAGCTTGAGCAGCTATTAGCTTTGCCAAGATGGACTGAAGCTACTACACCTATCAATAGGGTGAGTGTCTTTAACTTTTTGATCCATGCATTTGACAACTAGTTCCACAAACACAAATTAATTGTACCATCCCCTATGATTCTGAATCCCCCATTGAAATTCAAGAGGAACAGAACAGGAAGGACTGGAGTCTGATATCAGTCCATTAGCATTCAAAACTAAGCATAGCTAGCTTGAGCAGCTATTAGCTTTGCCAAGATGGACTAAAGCTACTTCGCCTATCAAAAGGGGTGTCCTTAACTTTTTAATCCATACATTTGACAACTAGTTCGAGAACCACATATTAATTGTACCATCCCCTATGATTCTGAATCCCCCATTGAAATTCGAGGGGATCAGAACAGGAAGAAGTGGAACATGGTATCAGTCCATTAGCATTCAAAGCTAAACATTGCTAGCTTCAGCAGCTATTAGCTTTGCCAAGATGGACTAAACTACTTTGCCTATCAAAAGGGTGAGTATTTTTAAGGCTTTGCTTATACATTTGACAAATAGTTTCAGAATTAAAATTTGATTGTACCAGCCCTATGATTCTGAATACCACATTGAAGTTCAAGAGGAACAGAACAGGAAGAAATGGAACATATTATATCAGTCCATTAGCATTCAAAGCTAAGCATTGCTACTTGAGCAGCTATTAGCTTTGCCAAGATGGACTAAATCTACTTAACCTATCAAAATGGTGGTGTGCTTACATTGCCCAAAATTCAGTCCTCTAAGCTTGGCCAAGATGGATTAAATTAAACATGGTAGATCACAAATGAAACAATGGATAAACGTTTAGCAATAACAGGACACTAACAGTAGGTAGTAGGCCAACTGACATGGGAGCAAATGCTATGAAATTACATTTCAATACTATGTATTTCAAATCAACACAGAAGATCCATACTTCAACACAAAGCAACACACAACAGTACAGAAAACAAAAATTCATAGAGGGGCTTACCGCCATAGTCCTTGTACTCAGGATCGACATAAGAATCAGGCAACACAAAGAGAACACCGGGCAATCCTGTTGAAACAAACATACAAGGGCACAATTGAATACATTGCAATGCAACTAAGCAACCTCCAGTTCAATCCCTATTCAACAAAACCAGAAAACAAACCTTCCAGCTTGTTAGACGTCTCCTCGTCAATCTCACATCCAAACCCAAAGTATCTCTCACAAGAAACGTTGTATATCTTCTTCTTCGCTTCCTCCTCGCTGATTCGAATCAGAAATGAAAGTAAATAAACCAAACGAGCACACAAACCATCCGTCGATGCTAAACAGAAAAAAGAGAAAACAATCTCACCTGCCGAGGACACGGGCCAACGTCTGAACGTAGCAATCGATCATCTGCTGCTTGGTGGCTCCTTCGCCGCCCGGCTTGTCCATAACAATGAGCCAGTGCTCGTAGTCGCAGCCAGGGAAAAGCGGGGCCATCTCTGTGGGAGGACGCTCGTTGAAGTTGGAGCCGGAGTTCAGCGGGGAGTACGAGTTTCCGGAGCGATTGACCCGGCAGCGAATCGCGGTGTAACGAGGGGCAGATACGGGGATGACGGAGCGGACGGCATGGGAGATCGGGAGCAGAGGACGACGGGAGAAGAGAAGCGTGGCAGGAGAAGGAGGACGAGTGATCGACGAGGTGGAAGAGGAGAAGAGTCGTTTAGGGATGAGCGAGGAGAGGGTGAGATGACGAGAGGAGGTGAAGGAACGAGCTAGGGTTTGCGCCATGGCTGTGCAGATATTGGAGAGTGACCAGAACGGAATAGCGAAGCTGCTGGATGTGAGGGTTTTATGGCGATAGGATGGAATGAATACAGAGAGATTATATATTTGGCTGGACTGATAGGGTTTCTGGACTTCCTTCGGAATTTCGAAAGCCCAATACGGTACCGAGTCCGTTTGACCCATTTTTTTTTTTTTTTAAGTCTGCCACTCTGAAATGGCGAAGAACTAGGGTTTTTGTATTAAGTGTTGAAGATGTTTCGGGTAGCGCTCTTTACAAGCATGTTTCTTGCGTTTGGCTTGATGGAAATTGGATTGGAAGGGTTTGTTTTGAATCTTGCAAGTTGCTAAACAAATGGGGATGTCTGGGACCTCGAGAGAAGGCTAGGAGGTGTTATTTTCAAGCTCGTTAAAACCCCATGGCAACACAGGCAAACTACCAGGAATTGCCTAAGGCATGGAGCAGTTGCAGGCATGTCACTTTGGAGTCCAATTCACAACAACTTGCTGGGAATCACATTTCAAGGCTCATACCACATGAAAGCTTGTACTTACTAGTACAGAAGCAAGGGGTAGGGTGATCGATTCAACAATTGAAAGGCTGCAAA
The DNA here is from genome assembly GCA_946122785.1 of Linum tenue. Classification (NCBI taxonomy): domain Eukaryota; kingdom Viridiplantae; phylum Streptophyta; class Magnoliopsida; order Malpighiales; family Linaceae; genus Linum; species Linum tenue. The sequence goes on from CAMGYJ010000002.1 coordinate 66,123,559, forward strand.
CGAGGGCTTTGAAAATGACATCAAAACTGTGCTTTTACTAGCGTTATAAGTTTCCGTATTGCTTTAGGGTTTGGATTGTTTTCGTTTTCCTTGTTTATTTTGGGTTTCCTTTGCGTTTAAGGTTGTTTGTAAGTTCTATTTAAGACCTACGAAGGTATTGTAATCGACAGTTGAGTTTGATTAAGATTGAAAACCCTAAAAACTACGTGTTCAAAGCTAGTTTTTGGTTAAGAGCTTTGTCGAGAAACCAAGCTCGATTGAGCTCTTGTATCGGCCAAAATCCCATTGGTCGTGGGCGAGCATCGACGTATACCCATTGGTCTCCATTGCTTACGTATAGGTATGCTACTGGATGGTGATCCGTTGTGCAGTAAACATACCTCAGTTTTGACAGCAGGTGGTGATATGTTTTGCGATGATCATAACTCATGTTGAGGGGCACTCTATTGTGAGGGTAGCCGTGTTTAAATAAGGAAGACTAGTAGTGGCGTCAGCTAAGTTGAGGTAGTTCACTAACACCAATCACGCATCCTAGTGAAAGTTTAAAGGAAGAGCACAACATGCTCTTAAGGTTAAAGGATTATGGGGATGAATCAATAAGACTCCCACAGAGGTTAAAGATTTAAGGTTAGGTCTAGGTTGGCCCTCATACGTATGAGATGGGAGGCTGGATTTAGTTTGTGTTGAGATCCCAGAGACGGTCTAATGTTTAAGTTTTCAAGGGTGGCGAGTAACTCCAACTCCCGCATTTTAAGAGTTAAAATTTAAAGGATGAAAGTATAAACAACTTCCACAAGTTTTGAGGTGAAAACCTAGGGAAATAACCTTAGGTGCTTCGAGTCTCTAAGTAATGGTGTAGACAGACCCCAACCCACTCATAAGGTCATAGAGGAGGACTGAGAGAGCAACCAGTCGTAGAGCGAGCAGGTTGAGGGCAGCCAGCTAGAGAATCATAGTGTGAGAGTCACTGAGGACGCTAGAGCTCAGATCCATGCACGTAGACACATAGGTTTTTCTAGTTATTGTACTGTACATTTATGATTACAGAATGAAGGTTAAGAGTTTTGATATTAAGAGTACATGGTTTAAGATTTGTCCAAGTGTTAGGGCTTTATTTTAAGCTATGATGACTTTTATGTCTACTATTTTTACTATAATATTTCTGTTGCAGTTTATATTTTAAATATTATTGATTGTAAATGGTATTTTGGTAAAACTAGTGCTCGAACGAGCTCGGGTGTTACAACAAAATCACTACAAAGCTCCATCATCCACCCTCCATCTCTTCTCTTTTATAAAGGAGAGCAAGAATTATGTTCATTTCTTAATTGATAGCATTGGTAGCAATTACCACAAGGATCCCCCTTCAAAGTAAAAAACGTTTCTACAAAAGAGACCAACCTGACAAATCCTTCTTATACAAAGTACTTTACAAAAGGTAGGAAACTAAAGTATCTACAAAAATAAAACCCAAGACCAATGAGTATTTAAGCAATTGAGGACGAAGCATTTCAAAGAGCAATGAGTATTTATACAATGTCGTGTCTTAATCAATAAGGAATCGTCACATTCCCCTCTTACAATTTCTACCACGTGTTTGCACCATTTTACAAATACAATCATGGTTAAGCAGTTGTTTGGTTTCTAGGAGTTTCGAAATCAATCTTCGCATTTATAATGTTGAAACTACCGGGGGAATACAATGAATTTTTTCATTCATGTGAGATATCTAATAACAATACTTACTTTGCAACATGTTTTTCTCTTTGAGGGGCGATAACAAACATATTTTTTGTTTGTTTGTATTTTTCAAATTTAGAAACATTTTTGCTACATTGCACAAGCTGTATTGGGATGTCAAGGAAGTCCACAACAATCTCTTTGATGGAAGGAATATCGTATTTGTTGACCATAGAGTCGTGAAGTTTGTGGGACTCTGACCAACAACTCCTCATTCTACTCTTAACAATAACCGGAGTAAGGATTGCAATGATGTAGCAAATATGCTAGAGTTTATAGTTCACCGAGTTGGTTTTACAAATCAAATATATCATGAAATATATTTCTGTTTCTTGAAACATTTAAGGTGAGTTCATTTCCCCCCTTAATTATATGAATATATCATTTCTATACTAATGAAAATGCAAGTTAGTGGTTGTGTGGAAGTTGTGATTGTTGGTTTAAGACATGAGTCCATATACATGTGTTTCATTGTCATTTTCTTCAGGAATATTAGCTTCAAATATTTGCACGAGTCCCTATTTTTTTTTTGGGGGGCAAATGAAATCTTGCTTACCTTGGAGAGCCTTACAATCGTTTAGAGATGTATGCAAAAAATACAATAAGATTTTTTTATCCATATAAGGTATTTTTTTATAATACTTACTTTGCAAAATGTTTTTCTCTTTGAGAGGTGATAACAAACATATTTTTTATTATTTTTCCAATTGAGAAACATTTTTGCTACACTATACAAGCTGTATTGAGATGTCAAGCAAGCCCATAACAATCTCGTTAACTGATGGTTTGTTATACATAATAATTAATCTTAATTGATTATTTAATGTTGATTTTACATTATTTTTCATTTTTTTAATAATTATGTTGTTCTCTAGATGTAGATATATGTGTGTTTCATTGTAATTTTCCTCAGAAACATTGATTGCAAGTATTTGCACGAGTCTCTTTTCTTCTTTCATGGGCAAATGATAAGCTTACTTATCTTTGAGCGATTTAAAATCGTTTAAAGATTTATGCAAAAAAGTAAAATAATATTTTTTTCATTCATATGTATATATACATGTGTTTTCTTGTCATTTTCCTCAGGAAAATTGGTTGCAAGTATTTGCACTATTCTCTTTTATTCTTTCGAAGGAAAATGATAAACTTGCTTATCTTGGAGAGGCTTACCACCGTTTAGAGATGTATGTAATGAGATTTTTTTCATCCATATATATGCATATGTTTTATTATCATTTTCTTCGGGAACATTGATTGCAAGCATTTGCATGAGTCCCTCTTCTTCTTTCGGCGGCAAAAAATAAACTTGTTTAACTTTGAGAGACTTACAATCATTTGTAGGTTTATGGAAAAAGTATAATATTTGTTTTTCAGCTATGTAAGATATTTTTGACAATACTTATTTTGCATCAGGTTTTTCTTTGAGGGGTGATAACAAACATATTTTTTTGTTCACTTTTTTCCAATTTAGAAAAAAAATTGCTACACTACACAAACTGTATTAGAATGTCAGGCAAGCACATAACAATCTCGTTAACTGATGACCTGTTCTACATAATAATTAACCTTAATTGATTATTTAACGTTGGTTATAAATTTATTTTCATTTTTGTTTGATAATTATGTTGTTTGCTAGATGTATATATGCATGTATTTCATTATCATTTTTCTCAGGAACAAAGGCTTTAAGTATTTGCACGAGTTTCTTTTCTTATTTAGCGGGCAAATGATAAGCTTATTTACCTTGGAGAGGCTTACAATCATTCATAGATATATGCAAAAATTACATTAAGATTTTTTTCCATCCATATGTATATATGCATGTGTTTCATTGTCATTTTTTTCATAAACATTGGGTGCAAGTATTTGCACGAGTATCTTTTCTTCTTTCGGGGGTAAAGGATAAGCTTACGAGAGGCTTATAATCATTTAGAGATGTATGCAAAAAGTAGGGATGACAACAAAACCCAAACCCACTGGTACCCACCCGACCCAATCCGGTCAACGCGGGTAAAATCCATGTTGACGGGTTTTGGGTCGGGTTCGGGTTTAAACCCGCTACACTATTCTTCGGGTTGGGTTGGGTTTGGGTTTAGGTAAACCCTCCCCATGGGTACTCGCCCACACACATATAATTATTTTCACGGTATATTTAATATTCTAAATAATATATCTTCCTTAAACAACTAATATTCTATATGTTTGTGGAGACATGTATAATTTATTCTTTCTAATTGTTTAGAATGAAGTTGATATTATGAAGTGGAGAGTGAAGAAACTTAGTTGATGATGAAGAAGCTTTCAATTAATCTTATTATTTATATATGTTTATCTTTAATTTTGAACAATTTGTATTGATCATTTGCGGTTTGCTTGCATGCTCTAGATTGGTGTTTTTTGTATGATTAATTTGTATGAGAAAATTGATGTTAAACTTTTATTTTGAGAGAAACTTGTTATTGTAAATTTTTACCACAAAAACCCACGGGTACCCATGAACCCGCGGATACCCAGCGGGTGGGGTTGGGTTTGGGTTTTTCAAACCCAACGGGTTTTACCCCATATTTTTTTGGCGGATAAACCCATGGGTTTGGGTTTGACAAAACCCGCCCTAACCCGCCCCATTGCCATCCCTAGCAAAAAGTACAATGAGATTTCTTCATCCATATGAGGTATCTTTTGACAATACTTGCTTTGCAACATATTTTTCTCTTCGAGAGGTGTTAACAAACATATTTTTCTCCTTTTCACTTATAATCTATTGTAGTTTTTGTTTTCTATTAAAAATGGAGGGCAATTGTGAAATTTCTTCATTAAATAACTTTATGAAAATCAATCTATAAACTATAATCTCAACCCCCAAATTAAGTAATGTCAAAATGCATCTATATATTGTATCAATGCATGTATTTATATAATAAAGATTCATAACAATTCAACAATTTAAAATAAAAATTAAAATGTATCTATTGTATCTAAACTACCCCTTAACTGATGGTCGATTCTAAATAATAATTAATCTTAATCTTATTTTATTTTAATGTTGTCATATATTCTTTTTCATTTTTGTTTGATAATTATGTCGTTTTCTATATATAAATGCATATGCATGTGTTTCGTGTTTCATGATTCTTTTGTTCTCTTTTAATCCACGTCATTCAGTGGGGTCAGAAACACGCCAACTAAGCATCCAACATATGTCCAGTCATCAAGTTAACTGACGGAGTTAACAGAGTGGACGAAAATGGATATTTCGATAGTTGTGGATATATTTGTCACAGACCTGATAGTGGTGTATATATTTATCACAACCCTGATAGTTGTGGATATACAGCTGTATTTTGCCTTTATTCAACTAGTCTATTTGGCATCTACGTGTAAAGTTTGGTTGCTTTTTGGCTTATGTGGCCGGTGAGATGGCATCGCTTCAGCATTTCGTTAGTCAATTTAATGCAGTCTGACACGCCGTTATAGTTTCAGACGGAAGTGGATAGATTTGTCACACAACCTTCCGATTTTTGGATATTTCGTGTATTTTGATAGTTGTGGATATATTTGTCACAAACCTGATAGTTATGGATATACAGTATTTTGCCTAAAAAAAAGACTATCAAGTTTCAATATTCCTTCTTTAACTAGGGAACATATTCTTCCCCCTTTACAAAAAGAAAAAAATAAAGTTTCAACGTAGTATTCTCTTTCAGGAAAGTCCCAAGACATCTTTATTTTAATATTCTCCGCCTAACCTACTTTATTTGCTGTTTATTTGTTTCTTTGTATAAAGCAGGAGACCGGGATCGTGTGGTCTCAGACCCTCAGTGCCCATTGCCAAGAAGCAGAGAGAGTTATTCGCATCTTCGAAATCTCGGTCGTTTGGGTAACTCTCATAAGGGCAGAGAAGGAAAGAGAGGGAAATCTACCATGGCCGAAGAGACTGTGACAGGTTCCACTGATTTGTCGTTAAAAAGGCCGAGGGAGGAAGAGGAAAACGGAGCTTCTGCCACCGCCGCCACCGGAGAAGCCATGGAAACCGAGAACGATAATGGAACCCCTGGTATCTCCTCCGTTATTCCCGGTTGGTTCTCCGAGATTAGCCCAATGTGGCCAGGTACTTTCGTCTTCTTGTTTTCCTCTCTCGTTCCTCCATCTTTGTACCGCGGGGATGAATATGTGGGTGAAAGCCGGAGATGGGAGATTGGATTCTTCGTCTCCCGCTGAATCGTGGGTGTTGGGTTTTTTTTTTATTGCGATTGATTTTAGGGTCTGGATTTCTATTTTCTACCGTCTCCTTATTCAGAGTTTCATGTTTTTTTGTTTCGTGTTTTTTTTTTCCTGGCTCGTTGAACTGAACGCGCTGCCTCTTCTTGCCTTCCCAATAATTTGTTTGTACAGTTATTGGAACTAGAAAGTGAAAAGTTTGTTTCTTTGTTTGTGCTGAACATAGCTGCCCAGGAGATCTCATCCAATTGAATAAACTTGCCTCCTCTTTCCTCGAATTTGATTTGTCATTAGAAGCTAACTTCAGTTTGAGTGTATGTCTATCTAAGCCTGCTCTGGGTTCTCTGCATGCAAAAGTTCAACGTTCACTGAAGCAGTATCATCTGCTTGGGGCTTTAGTGAGAACCTGGCAATGGAATTTATTCTGTTTTCAAGTCCCAGCAAATGTATATGCCCTGTCTTGTTCAGTCTGTTTTATGCCTACTTTGCTTGGTGCTACACTTGTCCAATGGCTTTCGATTTGAAGACTTTCTTGGCTGTGGATTTTCATGCTTCTGTTGGGAACTTGTGTTGGTTGTTGACCCGCTTGGATTTGGGAATCTTCAGGAGAGGCACATTCTTTGAAGGTGGAGAAGATCTTGTTCCAAGGGAAGTCTGACTACCAGGATGTTATGGTGTTTCAGGTAATATTATGTATCCTTTCACCGTTTGCTTCGTGTTCCCCCCTCCGTTTATGATGATTTTAAAGAAAATGTTGCGTGGGTTTTCCTTTTTGCAGTCTGCAACGTACGGGAAGGTTCTGGTTTTGGATGGAGTGATTCAGCTCACAGAGAGAGATGAGTGTGCATATCAAGAAATGATAACTCACCTTCCACTGTCCTCAATCCCCAACCCTAAGAAGGTAAACAATTTGCAAAGTTTAACTTGAAATTCTCACTCATATATAAAGGGGAAAAGAAGTCTTTAACTTGAAATGCATGATGCACCTCTCTGATGTTGTAGTCCTAGTAATGTTCTTTTAGAAATGTTTAAACTTTGCTTGTGAACTAAACGCAACCACTCCTGTTTTGCGTCCCATGACCTGCACTATATATGTTAATTACTATAACAAGAGAAGGGCCACCTTGTTTTAGTAATCAACACCAGTAATAGTTTGTTACAAGGCCTTCTACTTGAAACCAGGAAGCTCATTCTGCAGAATATTTCATTTTCATCTTAAAATGACCGAGTTGCCTCTTTGGGTATATATGTTCCCTTTTCTGTTCAAGGAATTTTGGTCCTGAAATTGTTTTGTATAAAACAATGCCTCTTTTCATTTCGCTCTTAACTTTTGCCTTCAGGTTTTGGTTATCGGTGGAGGAGATGGTGGAGTCTTGAGAGAAGTGGGTCGGCACTCTTCCGTCGAGCAAATAGATATATGTGAAATAGATAAGATGGTTGTCGATGTAAGTATGACTTATCCCTTCATCGTTGTGTGTGCTAGATCTCTCCGTTGGTCTCTTGGGTTCTGGGCTTCTGGCTAGCGCCTAGCAGTATGATTGTTCTCATTGGCCAAAATTCATTTGAGGATTTTCTGATACCAGTTCATTGCATCATGGCTTCCCCTCTGAAAGGGTCCAAATATGATATTGTAGAACTGTCCTAAACTTTAAACACTGTATTCATGTTGTATGTGATATGCTGCTATAACCTTGTTCTGTAGGTTTCTAAACAGTTCTTTCCTGAAGTAGCCATTGGATATGAGGATCCCCGTGTTACTCTCCATATTGGTGATGGTAAGCGCACAAGTTCATGATCTTCTTGCATGATCTCTTTTTATTCCAGCTATTTATGTTATGTTATGTTTTTGTCTTGCAGGAGTTGCATTTCTGAAGGCTGTTCCTAAAGGGACCTATGATGCAGTCATAGTAGATTCTTCTGACCCTATAGGTACTGTATCCGACTCCCTTAATGAGTATCTCAATGCTGGCATTGGAAATTTGAGTTTGATCTCAACACGTTATCTCTTCACTCTTCAGGCCCTGCACAAGAGCTTTTTGAGAAGCCGTTCTTCCAGTCTGTAGCGAATGCTCTTCGTCCAGGGGGAGTTGTTTGTACTCAGGCGGAAAGCATATGGCTTCATATGCACATCATTGAAGATATTGTGGCAAACTGCCGCCAAATCTTCAAAGGCTCCGTCAACTATGCATGGACCACCGTCCCTACTTATCCAAGGTATATTACGATTAATTTAAGGATCATAGTCAGCTCCGTTCCTTTTTTCCTTTGTTGTTCTGCTGTCGTTTTGTTGCATTTCAAGCAGCATCCTGATGTTATTGGTCTCTCATTCGCTCGCAGTGGCGTGATTGGCTTCATGCTTTGCTCTACCGAGGGACCCTCTGTCGATTTCAAGAATCCAGTGAGTTCAATAGACACCAACACTGACTATAACAAAGCAAGAGGGCCATTGAAGTTTTACAACCCTGAGGTCTGAGTTCCCTCTCTATTTATTCTTTGCACATTAATGGTTGTTGGGAAATGGTTTTCAATCTAACTAATTGCTTATGTTGCTCTTTCCAGATTCATACTGCTGCTTTCTGTCTGCCAGCCTTTGCGAAGAAGGTGATTGACGCAAAGGCAAAATGAATATGAGTTCTTAAATACCAAGCCGGTGAGCTTGTCATCGCTTTGATCGATACTTAATAGAGAGAATAGTTTGGACTTTCATCCTTGGGTGAAACTTAGGATGGGCATCTGTTTACGAGCCATGGGAATAATTAGAGTTTTTCTTGACATCTTTATGTTTGAATTTATGGTTTTAATCTTGAAGGAGTTTTGACTTATGTACTGTACAACGTGTATGCAGAATTCTAGCAGTCAATAGTGAACTCCCTAGTTGTTATCATACATACAGTTCTTTTATTTTCCCTTTTTGGTGCTCTGCTCTGTTAAGACGCGCAAACCATGCCTTGCACCGTAAGGCAAGGGGCTTCTGTTCCTTGGGGGTTGGTTGAACACATTGCTTCGAAATAATAATATTATTACAGGTTCGAACTCTACGGCCAGATTGTCCTCCAAACAGGTTTTTTTTTTTTTTTTTTTTGTATTAGTTAGAATTTTCATTATTTGGTACTATTTGAGACCAAATGAATCAATTATTCATTTCAATTCGTCCTCCAAACATGATATAAATAAATGAGTCCATTTTGGGCCGCAAACAACTTTATTTGAAGATGGAGGTAGTCCAAACTCAACTTGCATTACGTAACCCGAAAAATTATTTGGAAAAAAAAAAATAGAGCATAAAGTTACAGGCCGAGTAAAATTTTGACTTAAGATTTGACAAAAAAAAAGTTTTGACTTAAGATCTTGTTTGGAGAAATTTATTTTAGTTATAAATTCGTTAATTCCATAGATTTGACAAGGAGTTGTGTCTTTTTCTACTTTGTGTATCATGGATTTTATCTTTAGGGATTACAAATCTCTAAGAGTTATAGATATCAAATTTTTTATAGATATCAAATTTTTCATAATAAGAGAGATTGTATATATTGATTTGTGAGATTTTTCTCCCTACTTGAATCTTTTTTTATTCCACTAAATAACTTTAGCAGTAAATTTTAATGTTTTTTAATCACTCTGATTTTTTTGGTTAAGGGTATACATGTCATTTGATAAAGAATTAGAATTTATATTTTTATTGGATGTTACAAAGAAATTTTTTAAAGGGCTAATTTCAGTAGGAAATCCAAACTATATAAAAAGTGTCATTTGTGTGCTAAACTATTCAATATGATAAATCTTGCACAAACTATATGCGTTTCGTGAAATTTGTGTCCTAAACTAGTGAAGCTAGGAGTTGGGTGTGAAAGTCCAAGACTTGTTAAAAATCGTGAATGAGTTGGTTGAGGTTGACTAAGCTTGGAAAGCCTCAAACGAGCAGCTTGAAGATCATATGGAGGCTGTTTATTTTACTTGCGCAGGATGTTACTTACTTAGACAACAAGTATGAGTTTGGGAAGGATTCTCTAGATAGTTCATGTTTGTTTTTCCTTATTATTATTGTGGTTGTTTTCCTTGATTAGCAAGGTTGTCAAACCGGTTTATGCCAGTGTGCCGGTTTAGCAAGTGGAATGGTTCAACCGGTGGCACATACCGGTTTGTGCCGGTTCATGCCGGTCAATATTACAAATAAAATTATAAATACTCATATTTAAACATGACATTTAACGTCAATACCTAAACATTTATACTTGAATCCAACAAATAACATCTATATTTAACTTTTATACTCATAAAATAAATAATAAAATAATTTTTATCAATTAAATTCTCTAAAATAAGGTCATTTTACTTAGAGATTCGTATATCGATCATGCCGGTCCTACCGGTGGTGTCACGCCGGTTTTATGACTGGTATCGGTTGAACCCGGTACAACCGGTGGCACGCCGGCCGGCATGACAACTATGTTGATTAGTTAACATATGATTGAATTTTCTTTCGCCTATATAAAGGCCGCATTTTAGTGTGTAAGGATTGAACATTATTGATTGAGTTTCAACCTAGAATCCTTCCACCAAAAGCTTACAAGTTTTTGTTGATCTTTGGTGGACTGCAAAGGTCGTTTGGTCTATTATCAATCAAGTAATTCATCTTGATTATGACGAGCATCTACCCAAATTGATTAAACCTATTCCCATGTGTGAGATTGTACTTCAATTCCATCCTTATCCGATCCAAAGAGCAAGGTTATTTGGGGTTGTTCTTGGTTTGAGTATCAACTAATCGAGTTTCAATTGTCATGATCTAGTTGGTTGTGCAACTCTGGTCCAAGATCTTCATTGAGATCATATCAACCATATCGACAAAAAATTTAGATCCTAAACGGTCATTTGGCTTCTAAGATTATTGTAGTGAGATTGTTGCAATTCCCGCATTCTTTAGAATATTTTTGGATAAATATAATTTATTAGCCAAATCTTTCACATTAAACAAAATAATAGCTAAAGTTTTTCGAAAACAATTTATTAGCCAAACCGTTAACTTTCCATTCGGTCAACCGATAGTTAACTATGACGTGGCAAAATAACAAATGAGATGGATTGGTGATACGAGCATAGATCTTGTACTCGTAGTTATCAAATTACGCAGCTTCAAGAACGATCAAGAAATATATTTTTTGGGGTTTTTTGTTTGTTTGTGATAGGATGGAATTGAAAGTGCAACCTCAAAACAAAATCGGGAGAAGACTCTATCAATATAATAGCTAGAAGTTCGACAACAATCAATAGGAAAACTTGATTGATATAGAGAAAAGTTCAAGCCTAAAGCACAATACCAAGATAAAAAGTTATTATGCAAAAACTAACTCTAAAACTCGAGTTTCAGCCTTTATATAAGTCCGGACAATTAAAAATAATAAAAACAACTTAAAACACCAAATCCCGTCACCTAGGTCAAAATACTCGGTCGAAGCCCTAAAATTACCCGGTCGGGTATTTTAACTCACCGAACGGGGGGCCTTCTGCTCCTTTTACCAATCCTCCTGCTCTTTTTACCCGATAGTGTATTCTCCTTCATGAACGAGTATTCCCTTCTCGCAGGCCCAATGCTTCTCTCTTGGCCGGTCAGCTAGGGACGCATCAGTCCCTCCCCATTAGAGAAGCTTTGCCCACAAAGGTTGGGTGTTCCTATAGGAGACAACATCAATAGCATTTTTCAATGGACTTCTCCTTAGTGGAGTCAATATGTTCCTTCGAGCCATCATATGTGCTCCACGCCTCCACCTACGTCCTCCGACTTCGAGCCACTTGCACTTCCTTTCTCCTTGGCCCAGTTCATGGCCAGTTGTTGTTGATCTTCCAGGACTTCACCTGGTGAGAATGTATTTAGCATAAAGTTTCGATGGCCTTTCTTGAACCAGTAGCTATCGTGCCTTCCATCATGAATAACCTCTCGATCGTATTTCCATGGACGACCCAATAGGAGATGAGCAGTCTGCATTGGAGCAACCTCACACGAAAATCTCATCTATATAATGATCAATCCGAAAACAAAACTTGGCCTTATTGTTGACTTTGATATTCCTATAGTCGTTCAGCCAATGCAGGGTGTATGGTTGAGGATGCTTGATGGTGCTCAACCCCAACTTCTTGACTTCTTCAAGACTAATCGCATTGGTGCAGCTACCACCATCGATGACCACATCCAACATCTTCTCGTCGACCAAGCAACAAGAGTGAAAAAGATTATCCCTCTACTTAGTCTCCGTGTAAGTTTCAGTAGATAAAGCTCTGCGGTTGACTCCAAGAAGTTTAACTTTTGGAGGTTTCTCAGTCTTGACGTGCTCACCCACATCATCATCTTTAGATTCAGCATAATAACCGAATCCGTTCCCCATGGGTTTCTCTTCATACTCCTCTTCAGAAAAGTACTCTCGATCTCACAAGACCAGAGCCTTCTTGTTGGGGCACTGGTTTGTCTTGTGACCTCGACCTAAGAACTTGAACCATTGGATGCTTCCAGTTGACCCTTCATTTCTGGCTTGGATGACTGGGGCCATATTTCTAGCCGATGGCCAGTCACCCTCAGGCCAAAAGTGATTCACATTGGCATTAAGAATGCCCTCTGCAACTGGTTTGGGCGAAGGTGGGTACCTTCTTCCCAAGCTAACCTTCATCTGCTTCTCCTCCTTAGTGGCTAGGTGAAACATGTCCTTCAGCTCGACAAACTGACAAAGCTCGACTTCGTGCTTGATCTTTATGTTGAGCCCATGTAAGCAGTGGCGGATCCAGGGGGTGGCCACCCCGGGCCATGGCCCAGCCCTCCCCTGGATCCGGAGCTAAGTTTATCGATTTTAGCCATTCGGCCCAGTGTTAATTTATAATAAGATTGTGTGTAATTAGGAAATTGGTAAGATGAACATTTTCAAATCACAACTCTAAATTTAGCTTGAAAATTCTAGCTCCAATGATTCTCATCTAAAGAAAAACAAAATGAAACCTAAAATTCTAAAACGTAAAAGACTAAAAGAAATATGAGGTTTATTCTCTTAAGAAATTACTAGAGCAGCTGGTGAAAATAGGAATTGATACACAATATATATTGATTAGTCGATTGATTTGTCCAGTGTTGACATTGCTCTTTTCAACAACTATTATGGAGACAACCTTTTCAACAATGAAATAGGTGAAAAATTATGTGTGCAACAAAATGAGCGATGAATTTCTCGCCAATTGGTTTAACTATTTTTATCTTAAAGAGAGTATGCTATTGGTATGGATGTAAACTCTATTATTGATGAATTCACTATATTAAAATTTAAAAGATCGACGTGTACAATTGATATTGTAAAAAACACTGTGATTTTTTACGGTATCTAATTTTCTAATGAAATTCGGCCCAGTGCTCTACTGCATCCTGGATCCGCCGCTGCATGTAAGAAAGGAGCAATTGTTGCTTCCTTGTCCTCCCTCACATCAGCTCTCATCATGAGCAGTTCAACCTTCCGGAAATACTCCTCAACAAGTCGTGCTCCCTACAAGGAATCAAAGAGCTCTCTTTGATAGTATCCTGGTACGAAACTCTCTCTCATGAGTCTTCTCAATTCAGCCCAAGTTGTCACATCTGGCTGCAGATTCCTTCTTCTCTTGAGTTGTACCTACTCCCACCATACGGCTGCATATTCAGTGAATTCATATGTGGCTAGAGATACCTTTTGTTGCTCACTGTAGTTACTACATTGGAAGAACATGATGATCTTCCTCTCCCAATCCAGGTATGCAGAAGCATTGAGAGATCCTTGAAATGACAGAATTGACAACTTGATTCCGCGTAATTAAGTAACGGTACCTTCGCGTCCTACCTTTGGGGGGCCTTCCTCCATAATCACGAAATTCATGTTCCTGATGCACTTGATTTGGCTATGTTATGATCAATCTTCATTCCAGGTTGCGAAGTCTTTCATCTAGGGCTTGGTTGATGCAGTTGGAATGCCCTACTATCGATCTCTCTCCGGAATCGGATGGAGTCTTGCTGTTGGCGGTGAAAGAGCATCCAAACGCTTGTTGATCTGGTCGACTAGGTCTGGAACACCACATTTAGATGAGTAGTGAGTGTTTGAAGGAGCTCGATCATGTTTACATGTTGTTCCGCCATGGATGGTTCTTCGATTAGGGTTTCTTCTTATTCTTCTCACAAAGAATCCACTTCTGATCTGCGGTGTGCGATGGGATCTTTGGACCTTTTTCGTGACAAAACTGGTCCTCTGCCCTTCGATCTCGCCACTATGTTGAACCAAAACTCTGATACCACCTGATACGAGCACGGATCCTCTACCCGTAATTATCAAAGTACGCAGCTTCAAGAACGATCAAGAAAGATATTTTTTGGGTTTTTTTTTTTGTTTGGTTGGGATAGGATGGAATTGAAAGTGAAATCTCAACACGAAATCGAGAGAAGTCTCTATCAATATAATAGGTAGAATCTCGACCACAATCAAGGGGAAAACTTGATCGATACAGAGAATAATTCAAGTCTAAAGCTCAAAACCAAGATAAAAGTTCAATATTCTTCAAAAACTAACTTTAAAACCAGAGTTTCAGCATTATATAAGCCTGGACAATTAAAAATAACAAAAACAATTTAAAACACAAAATACCGTCAACAGGTGAAAATACTCGGTCGGACCCCTGAAATTACCGGTTGGGTATTTTACCGGTTGGATAAAAGGGGCGTTCTGCTCCTTTTATTCGATCGGGTATTCTTCCTTCCTGGCCGGGTATACCCTTCTCGCAGGACCGACGCTTCTCTCTTGGCCGGTCAGCGGGGGACGCATCAATTGGTTTTAATGACGTGGCAAAATAACAATTTATTAATTTGACATCGGTAGAAACAAAACGACCACTAAATCATTTATTTTCAATTTTCAAGTATCATATCAAGTTATCAACAATCAAATGTATGCATTGTACTTACATTTGAAAAAAAAATCATACACTAGATACAATACCTACTTACACTATTTAGGTAACGCATGTACCAAACTATAGTTATATTACCTAAGTAATTAGAGCACATTCAGTGCCAACAATATCCCCAATAGTATTTGCAAAAGGGACAACCCTCTCATCATTGTAATGCTATGCAGTGTTTTTTAGCTATAAAATATCTAACATTGTATTGATTACAAGATTGTGCATTAACTACTTTTATTCATTGTTCAAAGAAGAGAAAAAAACTGTCGTTTAAATTTTACATATGAAACTGAGACAGAATCATGATAAAGAATAAGTAATAGAAACCGACGAAAAAAAGAAGTTTCACAAGATGATTACGAGAGAGAACGGTTCCATTAAAAACCAAGATTCGTAAAATCCGACAAATCAAGCGTAATTTTCTTTTTAAATCATCATGATTTTAGTTTGTAACATACAAATATGATATTATTATTAAAGTAATATAATAAATATATAATCGAACAATGTAATACCAATCAGACCGAGTAATACATTCACAAACAAACAACTTTATCATGTTGTACAAATTGATTTATCATTCATCCAAAAAAAATTATTTATCACGTCTACTAATACCATGGTTCAAAATGGGGAAAAAAGCTAAGAATACACATGTTTTCTAAAAAAAGTCTCAAAATAAGTCTCAAAATACACATGTTTTATGAAAAATTCCCAAAATACACATGTTTGTGCATCACTGCGGTCGTCAATCGCAGTGAATGCATTCACCGTGGCAGACGAAAGCAGTGAATGCATCACCGTGGTTGACGACCGCGGTGAATGCCTAACGTAACACTGAAACTTCAAACGAACGTAACTTTGCGCTCAATTATCCGATTGTAGCGAAATTGTTTTTAATTCCGCATAACTTTTCAATATCTTTCAATTTGGAAAAACCCTCATTTCAAAATAATGTCGTTTGCTACCCGAATGAGCAATTTTTCGATTTTTCCAAATTTCGGAAGGCCATAACTTTTTGCTCCTCAATCCGAACATCATAAAGTTATATTTTATTGCTCATAATTTTTAAGAACTACAACTTTTACTAGGAAAGAATTTTTTAAAAAGTAAATATTTTTGGGTATACGGGATTTTGGGAATAACTTTGCCTTTACTTTTCACAAATCCACATACATTCCAAAATTATGGTTATGATAAAAGCTGTAGTCCTTCAAAATTTATGCAAAATATAAAAAAATTCATGACATTTGGATTGCAGAGCACAAAGTTATGGTCTTACAAAGTTTGTCGAAATCGTTCAGGGTAGCAAACGACATTTTTTTTTGGGATGAAGGCTCTTTGCAGATTGAAAATTCTTGAAGAGTTATGTGGAATAATTTTTTTTCCGCTACAATCGGATAATCGAGCACAAAGTTACGTTCGTTTGAAGTTTCAGTGTTAGGTTAGGCATTCACCGCGACCGTTAACCGAGCTGATGCATTCACCACTTTCGTCTGCCGAGGTGAATGCATTCACTGCGGTTGACGACCGTAGTGATGCACAAACATGTGTATTTTGGAAATCTTTCATATAACATGTGTATTTTGGGATTTCTTCCTTCAAAAAGGCATGTTTAAACTTACGCTTAGGCACGTTTAGATGCAAGGCAATGACAAAATGCATTGCCTAGGGGTTTCGCGCCTAGCTAGATATTACAACACGTCAATGGAGTAAGTCGACATCTAATTCTCTCCTAAACATAACTAGATGAAGCTAGGAAGTCAATATTGAAGGAGGAAATTAATCGTCAACTTCAAAATCAATTTTCTATATCAATATTTTCAATAGCTCAAAAACTTTGTGAGCTATTGAGCTATGATTCTATGATTTCGTGAGCTATGTTCTTGGTGTTAAGTGTTGAGTAAGTTATTAATCAGTTTAACTGAAGTGAGGAAGTGTTGTAGGTTATTATTTCATTCATCATGCCGTGCGAATAGCTATTTTTCTTCCAACGTCTAGGCACGCTTAGTATACATTTTAGCGAGCTAGGCACTAGGCAAAGCCTCAGCGCCCGCCTTACACATAACGCCTTCTTGAACCTTGACTAATACGAATGTCCAAAAAATGAATATCACAAACACTAGAGCATGAATGAAAAGTGATTGACTAGATCAACTCGCTTCTCATAACAAGGTTGTGAACCCACGGGTCTACCCGCTGGTTGACCCTGTCCAGGTGAGTAAAATGAGTCATATACATCCGTTGAGTCGACTCGCTGCAAGGTATCATATTGGAGATCAAATGACGTCGTTTTTTCTTTGGTTTGTGAAATGTGCTTATTTTTCGATTTTCCTTTTTGCCTAACCCCATTTTTTGGAATTCTAAGTTGAACATTAGAACATTGATCTCATATAAGTGTGTGAATTTTCACTATATGTTGAATTCAAGACGACATGTTATTTTTATGTAATTTTATATGTTATTCCTCATATATTAAAATAAGATTTTATACAATTTATAAATGTATGAACAATATAATGATTTTTATTATATAATATATATTCAGAATAAACTCATTGAATCATCAACCGAGTCAAGCTAAACACCCACTCACAAAGTTATTTATATATAGTTTTTCTCCTTCAAGCTCTGAATAGTGGGGGTGATATAGCGGTCTCCAGAGTCCAATGTTGGCGGAGCTATCTACGCTTCGGGATGCCATCAGGTGGTGCCGACGCTGGGGATTGGAGACGGTCCTGCTGGAGGGAGATGCGAAATGGGTTATTGATAAGGTCAACGCTGGGGGTATTGCTGATGCTTCTGGGGGGGCCCTATTTGAGGAAATTCGTCATCTCCTATCGGCTGTGCCAGGGTTCCGGATCATGTTTGTGGGTAGGGAGAACAATTGGGTAGCTCATCTGGTGGCTTAGAAAGCCCTGTCTTTGTTTCCTACGGGTTGTAATGTGTTTGATTTTCATGCTTGGCTCCGCTTGGAGCTAGGTCATATGTAACTTGGTTTCCTTGTTAATGCAAGTGATCGTTTCGTAAAAAAAAAAAAAGAATTGTGGGAAGAGGAAGACAGGGCTAGATTAAATATATGATAACTAGATTTACCAATTTTATCATAACTACACTCCAATTTTTTTTCTTCTTATTAGTCACTCATTTTTATCTTCGCTTCATTATATATCTTCAACAGTCTAATTTCATTATACTCATCCTAAGCGGGAATAAATGACTGAAACCCTCCCCGTCAACCCAAAATCCTACCATCCCCAAAATTTCAGCACAATTAAAAACTGAAAGTCTAGAACCAAATCAACCAAGACCAAAGCATCAAACATACAATAATACAATCATTGAAACTCAAACTAAAAAAATCAATAGAGTTTCCACAGGAGCTCCAGTCTACTTTCCATGCTCGAAATCATGGGGATGCTAAGAATGAAAATTGAAATAAGCAGCAGATTTCAAGCTTGCTTCACAAGCAATTCCTAAGAGATGGAATCGACCTTCTGTGTTCCTCTTTACCCGCTTCAACCGTTGAATATTTTTCCCCGGCATTGTTATTTCAAAGCAGGATTAGGCTCGACAGTAGCAACAATAGTTCATATGCCCGAAAGGAATATTCAATTTGAGGCTTTGAATCTGGAAATGTCTACTGATTTCGCAATCACATAACCTTTCTTCCTCCAATCTCGTTCTCATCGATGGTGGCTCTTATGGTATTAGCTCGATCTCCTTCTTCGTCAACTGCTGACTGCTATTCATTTTCAGCCACAACGACCCGTGGAAGGAATCGACGGAAATGAGAGCCTCCCCACAATACATACAGTTGTCGCCACAAAGATAAGTGATGCAGAGATGAACTACAATTTTAAATAATTAATTTTATCGTTTTTGTTGCCACATGAGCTATTTAATGGTCAAATCTCGTGATTGACAGCCTTGTAGGACGGATCTAATATAATTGAACGACGAGTAATTAAAACTGGAATGATGAGTAGAGCGAGTAGGGATGGCAATGGGGCGGGTTTGGGGCGGGTTTGCCTAAACCATCCCCATCCCCGCTTTCAAATATCCAAATCCATACCCGCCCCATACCCATGCGGGGGAAGATTTTGCAAACCCATCCCCATACCCGTGGGTTTCAGGTACCCATGGGTAATACCCGCCCCGTACATCCAACATTATAATACATAAAATTTTACATGTAAATTTTCAATTATAACATTATAGGCACCTATTATATCATGAAGTCGAGAAAGTGACAATAATTCTTAATATGGTTCAAAGCATTTTATCCTAAATCCATAAAATAGAGTACTACAATGTAATCCAAATCATTATTTATCTGACTCTAATACATATACTAAGCAATAATGAACTAATATAATCTTGCTAACACGAGGGAAAAGTGAAAGAGTGAAGAGAGATTTGAGGAAAATGAATTAGGTTTTGATTTGGGTGACCACTCAATTGCATTTCTACTAATTATTTTTTTATTTACCCTCACTATCATTGATAGATTACTATTTCATTCATGTATTTTTTATATGTGAACAAATATTCTTGGTGGGGCGGGTATGGGTATGGGGCGGGGGAGGCTAAAACCATACCCGCCCCATACCCATCAAACATTTTGCGGGTTTTACCCATATTCGCCCCATACCCAGTCAAAGCGGGGATTTCCCGCGTTGACTGGGTCGGGGGCGGTCGGATACCCGTGGGCATGGGTTTGATTGCCATCCCTAAGAGCGAGTGACTAACAAGGAAGAAAAGAACATTTTGGATGACAAATATGAAGGAAAAAAAAAAATAGATGACAATGGTGAAATTTTTTTATTAATCGAGTGACAATATGTGTAGTTTACTTTAGCCAGCCGAGCCGAGCCGAGAAGAATACGCAGATTCTTAGCATTAGATGCCAAAATCGCCGATTTTGCCTGCCCAATTTGCTTTGTGCGCTGTTTAACCCCCCTTCGCCCCTTTTAACTCGCCTCCTTCTCTCTGTTCTGCTTTCTTCTTGCACAGAAGAGACGAGAAGATCTACTCCTTAACTCCCCTGGAAAAGGGGGGGAAAAAAAAATTAGGCCAAATTCATCCTCCTTGTCTCCTCCCACCCTCCACCTACTCCACACATAGCATAGGAGCCCTCAACAAAAAAGAAACCCAAAGAAAAGGCACGCGAGATCGTCCATATTATAGTATGTATGTATGTTACTTAACTAAACATTACATACTCTTTTGCGTATCTGGAGAGGGCTTTTTCTGGTGTTGTTGATTTCGTGCTCTGTCATTCTTCTAATCTTCTTCCTTCCTTCCTTGCTCATCCGCGTGTCTTTGTCTTCCTCCCCCATCCCCCTTGCATTCTTTCTTTCCCCACTCATGGTGGTTCAACTCCCCCCGCATCAACCAGCTTGATACTGAAAGCTTGCCTGCCCTTTTTTTCTTCACAAAGTTCCAGTCTTTTTGACGTGTTCGCCCCTTCACTTTTTTTTACATTTGGGGAAGTGGGGTTGTTTGTTCAAATTCAGTAATCAATTGGGCTGATTCGGAAAGCTTTAGATAGTTTGCCACTCTTTCTGGAACTGTGCACGTTTCGGAGGTGCGAGGGGATATGATTCTGAAGTTGCGTCCACCTCTTCAGCCAGGTTAGAGAAACTGCTTTGTGATTGTGGTTCTGCGTTTTGGGGGAAATGGGTGGGCCGCCAATGAAATTGGAGCGGGAACGAGCGTTACCGTCTTCCCCGCCACCGCCAATGGATCTGGAGACGGGAGCTCATCGTAATCATGTCAAGGTGAGATGGGTATTGCTGCTCTGTTTTAAACCACTGGCATTGATTGAGTACTCAGTCCTTGGAAGTTAATTGGCAGTAATTTCAAGCTTTCTTTCTGATCTTTTGATTTTTTTCTGGGTGTTGATTCTTGAAAACTGAGCGCCTCTCTTACTCTTGTTCTGGTCCTCTTTGGGCTGCAGAAGGAGTCATGGCGGACGGTGTTGACCCTGGCGTACCAGAGCCTAGGAGTGGTGTACGGAGATTTGAGCACATCGCCGCTGTACGTTTACAAGAGCACATTTGCGGAAGATATTAGCCACTCGGAGACGAACGAAGAGATCTTTGGGGTTTTGTCATTCGTCTTCTGGACACTCACCCTCGTCCCACTCTTGAAATACGTGTTCATAGTTCTCAGAGCAGACGACAACGGCGAAGGAGGGACATTTGCTCTCTACTCGCTGCTGTGCCGCCACGCCCGAGTCAACGCGCTCCCCAATCGGCAGGTGGCGGATGAGGATCTGTCCGAGTACAAGAAGGACAGCAACCTTGCTGATACTTCCTGTTCGAAGAACCCCAGTTTTGGGTCGAGCTTGAAATCGACTCTGGAGAAGCACAGGGTGCTGCAGAGGATCTTGCTGGTTTTGGCCTTGATTGGGACTTGTATGGTCATTGGCGATGGCGTTCTCACCCCTGCCCTTTCTGGTAATATTTCCATCTTACCCCTTTTCTGGGTTTTCGGTTTTCTTTTCTTAATTGATTGATGGTTTCGTTTTCTTCCTTGGTCAATTATTATTGTGTGGGGGTGTTTGATCTGATTAAGTGGTGTGATGATAACTTCGTTGATGTGGAGGTTCCATTTTGTTCTGCAGTTTTCTCTGCAGTCTCGGGGGTTGAGCTTTCATTGTCGAAGGAACATCACAAATGTAAATATCCTCCCTTTCTCCTTTCCTTATACTGACCATTCATTTCATTTTCTGGCATGGGATATCAACATTTGTACAAATAAGTTGATCAAGCTTGACTGGTTTCATACTTGAGCTGCCGTTCCTTTCAACTGCTGGAATAGTTTGAATCTTGGACTGGTTTGTATGTTTGACTTGCTTTGAATTCCCTGCCAAACCCATCATGGAACTTTCAAGCTTTTATTTTTCCATTCCCTCCCGGAGAGTGTGGAATCTCTATTTTTGAAGTTACATCTCTTTTGGCGGTTCCTTTTTCCTATTCAAGAATGGCCGACTCTGACTTGCCTGCTTCTAGCTGTAGCTAATGCCTAATAGCTTCATCACCAAACTTGGGGCCTTCCCTGTTTCCCAAGTCTCAATTAGTGCATTCTTTTCGTCCCAACTACTTGTGTTTGCCCTTCTTGCTTAACTTAAAACCGGCATTGTATGAAATTGTGCAGATGTGGAACTCCCAGTTTCATGCGCCATACTTGTAGCCTTGTTTGCACTACAACATTACGGGACCCACCGGGTTGGTTTCCTGTTTGCGCCGGTGGTTCTGATATGGCTTCTCTGCATCAGTGGAATTGGGATATACAATATTTTGCACTGGAATCCCCATGTCTACAAAGCACTATCACCATATTACATGTACAACTTCTTGAAGAAAACTCAAAGGGGTGGATGGATGTCACTAGGAGGGATTTTGTTGTGCATAACAGGTTCATTTTCAGCTACTATTATTCATCTTTCTAACGTGTAATGAATATATTGTGGATAATGTCCTAATTAACTTATTTTTTCGCCATTTAGGCTCAGAAGCAATGTTTGCTGATCTGGGACACTTTTCTCAGTTGTCTATCAAGGTATATAAAAACTTTCGTTATTGACCATTTTTAATAATTATGATTTCAGTGATATTGTTTCACTCACTGTCTATCAGCTTGTTAAGGAAACAAGCATTAGATGTTTTCCTCATTGCATTGGCGATTCACATTATTTTGCAGATTGCTTTCACTACATTGGTGTATCCATCGTTGATACTTGCATATATGGGACAGGCTGCATATCTATCGACGCACCATGTGATTGAAAGTGATTACCAAATTGGTTTCTATGTATCTGTACCTGGTATGTACCTTGAGCGAGTCATTTTTATAAAGCTTGTAATAGCTACCTCTATTGCCAAGTTTTTAGCTAACTCTGCAAGTCGCCTACTGCATTTTTATCTCAGATAAAATAAGGTGGCCAGTTCTTGTCATAGCCATAATTGCTGCAGTAGTGGGAAGCCAAGCAATCATCACAGGGACTTTCTCAATCATTAAACAGTGTTCATCTCTGGGTTGCTTCCCTAAAGTCAAAATAGTTCACACGTCATCCAAAGTCCATGGTCAGATCTACATCCCTGAGATCAACTGGACTCTAATGCTGCTTTGTTTGGCTGTTACAATCGGGTTCAGAGACACGAAACGCCTGGGAAATGCTTCAGGTAGAGAAAAACAAAGTTATTAAAGCTTTTGATACATTATTGTGATTGTCGTAATAATTTCCACTGCTTTTGCTTAAACTACGTGGAACAGGATTGGCAGTTATAACAGTTATGCTGGTCACAACCTGCCTAATGTCTCTGGTCATCGTCTTATGCTGGGAAAAGAGTGTGTTTCTAGCAATAGGTTTCGTGTTCTTCTTTGGCACAATTGAAGCTCTTTACTTCTCAGCTTCCCTCATCAAGTTCCTGCAGGGAGCCTGGGTCCCCATTGCACTGGCATTCATATTCCTGCTCATAATGTGCGTGTGGCACTATGGCTCACTAAAGAAGTACGAATTCGATGTCCAAAACAAGGTCTCCATCAACTGGCTGCTTAGTTTAGGTCCTAGCCTTGGCATTGTTCGAGTAA
This sequence comes from Linum tenue, assembly GCA_946122785.1. Taxonomy (NCBI): domain Eukaryota; kingdom Viridiplantae; phylum Streptophyta; class Magnoliopsida; order Malpighiales; family Linaceae; genus Linum; species Linum tenue. The sequence continues at coordinate 66,147,073 of CAMGYJ010000002.1, forward strand.
GAGGGATCGGCCTCATCCACACCGAGCTTGTGACTGGAATTCCAGCAATCTTCTCCCACTTTGTCACCAACCTTCCAGCATTCCACCAGGTCCTGATCTTCCTGTGCATCAAATCAGTCCCCGTCCCACATGTGGGACCAGAGGAACGGTTCTTAATAGGGCACATCGGCCCAAGAGAGTACAGGCTGTACAGGTGCATAGTCAGATATGGGTACCGCGATGTACACAAAGATGACACCGAGTTCGAGAAGGATCTGGTGTGCAGCATAGCAGAATACATACGTGCTGGGAGCACGGAATTCAATGCCGACATGGCGAAGGAAGAAGATGACAAGATGACAGTGGTGGGAACATGCTCAACTCATGTCGATGGGATCCTGTTGAGGGAGGAGGGCAAAGACGAGATTGAAACCGCGGGTGGGACCTCAGAAGTGCGGGAGATGGAGTCACCTCCAGCAATGCAACTAAAGAAACGAGTAAGATTCATTGTCCCGGATAGTCCCCAGATTGATAAAGCCGCGAGGGAAGAGTTGCAGGACCTCATGGAAGCCAGGGAAGCAGGGGTTGCGTACATACTCGGAAACTCGTATGTTAGGGCAAAGCAAGGATCCAGCATGTTGAAGAAGTTTGTGATCAACTATGGGTATGAGTTCTTGAGAAGGAACAGTAGGGGACCAACACATGCCCTTAGTGTGCCTCATGCATCTACCTTAGAAGTAGGGATGATATACAATGTCTGAAAAGAAAAGGGTTTTGACTGACTAATACCAGGTTTTAGAGGTGTGTCTGTGTATTTATGTGTACATCCTGTAATTTTTTGAGGTTGTTATAATGGATACAAGTGGAAAACGAGCCCGCCATAAGTTGGAAAATGGTGGATCATAACCATAGAGATTTAAATATAAAAAGCAGTTCATGAGTGATTTGTGGAATTCCTTCCTACTTCATCGTTATTAAATTTCAACCTGACAGTGCAGTGACAAATGCAAGTAAAACGCTCGATCAAATAATTGATTCAAGGGGGATGAAAAGTAATAAGCTTAGGACATTCTGGAAATAACCTGGGAACGAAATATAGACCATATGGAGGTTTCTAGGGCTCCATGGATACCTTGTAGAGTTTTCGTTTACATCATCTCCATGAGCAAGAGTTATTCTTGGTTTTCTTTTCCCCCCTTTTTCAGTGAATTTGATGTTGAGGTAGAGTGAGTTAACCTCAGGCTGTCAAAAGCCTTCTGATGGTTCCTAGCTATCCCAAGCTCTCTTGAGCTTCTGTAGAAGCTTATTGTCAAGTCTAGCTCTTTAGCTCATGTCACACTAAATTATGAGCTTTTCCTCAAGTTCACCTAGTGTGTCAAATGGAATTGGGTAATAAATATTTATTACCCAAATTTTTTTCGGATTATGTTTTATTAGTCAAATCTATTAAAATACTAAGAATTAGCCAAATGTTAACTTCCAGTCAGTAATTTTGTTAGTAATATTGACTTGACAATATGATACTGACTTGGAAAAAACACATAAAGGTCAACACTCCAAAATTTTTGTATTTTAAATAAGAAAAGAGGTACAAAATTATTAACGATAACGTAAAAATGGCCAATATTTTGATGCATTACGAAAGATTTGGCTAACTAATAGCATTTTAATAGGTTTGGATAATATAAAAGGATCTAAAAAATGTTTGGATAAAAAATAGATACCAATGGAATTTTGTGTTTATAAGCGACACAACTTCCCACGTCTCCCGCTCACTCTTGAAGCCAACCACACACCTATTGTTTACACAATCAAGGCAAGTAATATCATTAAGTGCAATTCGGAAGATGCACATGCATGTAAGTGGTGTGAACACTTTTCCTTGAGATCTTTCCTTGTGTTAAAAGGGTACAAATAAAACTTTCGACACTTCTCTCTACACTGCCTTCTTGTATGAATTTAATAGAGAAGTGACAGTTACTTCTACTCAAATCACGAGAATGTAAAATACTAAAATTATATAATTCCCTCAAACTTTGCCAATGTAAAGCGTACAAGAAAAAAAATCTCAAATTGTTCGAGGAAAGGTGGAGCAATTAAGAAAGAAGAAAATCCAAATGAGTGAATTCATCTTGTTTCTCGTATTCAAGAGTCTCGTCATTAACAAACATCTTGTTCTAGACTTACTACTTACTGATACGAGGAAAATGTCCTCACTGATGTTGTTAGATGTTTTATTATCTCTGGTTGACCTCGTAAATTGATACTTACCCACTACCCATGACAGACAGTCACGTGTCATCATAGAGGTTTAGTGATTTGTATGAATTTGACTATGTTTGCTTGGGGACAAGCAAAGTTCAGTTGTGTGGTTATTTGAAAGTACGCAATATGTATGTTTTATACCATAATTTCATGGCATGTTTTGCACGATTTATACAGATTTATGTCATATTGATTTGGATTTGTTGGTAGTAGCTTTTGTGGATATTTTTGTATCTTTGATATCCTTTGGGTAGTATTTCGTGCATTTTTAGGCTAAAGCACCTTAGTGGACCACCTTGTACGGGCTGGAGACATCAGGATCAGAAGGCTGGACGTCATAAATGGAGTTGAACTTCATGCCCCAAAAATGGAAGACCCATACCCATTTCTAGAAGCGGTGCATTTCTCACATTTCAACGACCCATAAATGGAAATCACAATCAAAGCAAAATGAACCAAAAGTTGGACCGAAATTGCGGCTCGGGGAACTAAATGCACTATAATTATGAAGAACACCTTTGAAAATAGTGTTTCGAGGAGCGGCAACCATCTTTGTCCTTCTGACGAACTCAGTAGGTTTAGACTTTGAAAATACGACCTAGAGAAGCTCTCGAGACTCAAAACACATAAGGAAGATAACAATTGAGAAGGGAATCGCCATGGTGTCATTTCCTCTTTCATTATTCTTCTTTTCCTCTGTATTTATGAATAGCTAACCTTTGGGATTATTCAAATTATGAAGAATTCTAGCATATTATGCTCCTAATAAGGCAATTCAAAAAAAAAAAAAAAATAGAAACCTTCGAGAAATTACCTCTTTTCTCACTTGTCTTCTTTTCTTTCTTACCAACGTCATTGATGAATCCGATGAACTCTTTTTTGATCTGCGAACTAGATAATGATGTCGGTCTCAACCGAAACTATGTTTCGTAATCAAAAGAGCTATTGTCCTTCTGACTTGCTACTACACAACTCCTAACAATGGCCAATTGTAACCAATGAAAGAGACTGCAGTATAGTGGCACAAGTAATAAATATCGAATACATAGGTCTCTAGAGTTACTATTACTCATCTTAAGTTCATTATCTAGCAAACCAGATTAAGATAGAAGAACTATAACTACTCTAGCAAACTATGGTTAAAGTTAATCTAATTACAGGTTGGGAACTCACTTAGGTATGATTCCCCCTAGCCACTAGCCAGATTAATGGTTGATGAACTCTAACATGTTTCACTTTTAATTACAATGTGGAGAATCCTTGACTAGACTTTGAATCTCGACTAAAGAAATCAAGGCCCTCTTGAGTTGATTGCCTAGAGGGATGTATCCTTCTCTAGAACAACCGATCAAGGAACTCTAAACTAGATTCCCTCTATCGAATGAGGTTTTCAATCGATACAAAGCAGCGAATCGACCCTCGACTAAAGAAATCGATCTAATACTATCAATCTATGGTGCTCTAATGACCTAACCAGGTAATCACTTTCATAGGATCAAAGCAGAATCAATAATCTCAACTGAAGCATAATTGAATCATGAAAACATGCATAGATTGAATATGAACTCAAGATTTTTAAATAGGAGTACTCATACAATCATCCAATCAAACAAACATAGCTAGGGTTCCTCATAACCTAAGTGAAGGGAAGTTACTCCATAGAGAAGAGAGAGAATGCAGATATCTAATCTAGATCTTCAATCTCCATCTCCAAGCTTTATTCCCGAGCTCCAATCGTGACGAAATCCTCCAAAATAGCTTCAAGAATGATCACAATCTGATCTCTCTCTCTCTCTCTCTCTCTCTAGGGGTTGTCCCTTGGGTGTTTGGAATCCAAAACCCAACTCCCCCCTCCAAAAACGCACAAAACAAGCTTTTATACCCGCTTCTGGAAGTTACCCGGTCGGGTATTTCAGATGCCCGCTCGAGTAATTGGACCTCATGACCGGGAATTTCTTCTGATAAAAATCCCCTACATGACTTGCTAATCCCCTATCGGGGAATTGGACCTCCAGACCAGGGATTTCACCGTTTCGGGTCCCTTGTCTTTGATTCTCCGTTTCTCCCTCGTGCGGACTTCGAATAAGGTGTCGTTTGATCCCATATGCTCGTAGCCGCATCCTATATCTTTTAATGACAAGATTACATGATAATTTTTTTCCCCATAAAATGAGGTAGAAATCTATTCTTCCTCTAGTCATGCCCGAGTTTCTCCCCCGAGTTGCCAAGTGATCTCCGATTGACTAGAAACTTGCCTCTGTACTTCACTTTACTTGCTAGGACCTGAAATGTGACAAAGGAACACAGCCTAACATAAAATAGGCCAAAGAAGCGATAATGCAAGCTTAAATGATCAAGAAACAAAGGGAAAAACATGTGCAAATATCGAGTCATCACCTTCCTCCAACCGTGTTATGCGTCAAAGTAATCTATGTGCGCCCATGTAACAAATTTGTTTTACTGTTGTTCGAATAACGAGAGAATGTGCCATAATTACAATTAGGACAAGCAAAATATCCTTTTGTGCTCCAACCAGACAACATGTCATATCTAGGAAAGTTGTTCATGGTCCACATCAAACAATCATGCATATTGAACATTTGTTTACCGTGAGAGTCGTATGTCATGACTCCATCGCATACGGTCTTTAATTCATAAACTAAAATCCGTAGATAGACATCGGTATGCATTTCCAGGTGATTTTGGCTCTAGGATAATTGATGACAAAATCAAGTACTCTGGCTTCACGCACATCCATGGAGGTAAGTTATAAATGGCTACTATCACGGGTCATGTGCTATGAGAACTAGTCATAGTTCTGAATGGATTGAACCCATATGCAGCAACTCTGAACCTATGTTTATACATTCATATGCAAACTCGGGATGTAAATTATCAAAATCTTCCTCAGCTTGACCAATTGCAGGATGTCTAAGCTTGCAATCCTTCTCGCGGTTCTCCTTGCGTCATCTCATAAATTTAGTAGTCTTGGAGGACATGAACCTTTGTAGTCTTGAAATCAAAGGAAAGTAGCAAAAAATCTTGGCATCAATTTGTTTCTTGGAACCAACACCATCTTCACTGTTATCCCCTAACCATTATATGTAAATTTGTAACAGTATTCATCATATTTTTTGAAATTCTTTAATTTTTCATTAATGGCACCATAATATGGAATACATTCGTTTGGACAAGCATGGATCTTCTTGTAGTTCAAATCTAAACCTTTAATCATCACCTTCATTCTGTCATTGGATGCAAGTATTCTTTGCCTTAGGAAAATTCTCAATGAGTAATGAAAGGAGTACATCCATTGAGGTATTACTCCATTTATTCTTTGCATTTATGAAGATAAATTCGAATGGTGAAAGATAGCTTTGAAATTTTCTTGCGACCTGAGTACATTTCTGGATCAACATCCTGTATGAGAGTAAAAAATTCCTTGACCTTGTCATTAGGTTCTGCACCACTCTATGTAGCGTAGGCATCAATCAATTTGTCAAGCATATCATAATCACCAATCACTTCGACATCTCCTATATCCTCAACAAATTCTCTCCATGATCAGTCCATTGAGTGTATTTCGGAGCAAGTCCACAAACAACCAAATGCGTACGCACGATATCACTTCTTTTCTATAACAAATTTTTACAGTTCACACAATGTGATGTCCCTCAGCTAAATTAGCAAATGCAAAGTTCAAAATATTCTCTATTCCATTGCAATATGCAATACTTTCTCATGGTTTAGAAACCCAGCTCTTGTCCATCATTTTAGTTAGCAACCTGAAAAATATTTAAGCTCTTGTCTCCGTCTGCCAAAATAAATGTTACTATTTTGAAAGAACTAGTCAACATCTCAAATAAAAGTTGTGCCCTCATGCTATAGACTTTCACATAAATTTCATGCTATCAACATGTGCTGACTGGACTAACTTTTTGCTGACGTTGCTTATTTTTTGCATTAACTTTGTCTGTCTAAATTTTTTGCTCTTTTGTTCCAATTAAGTAAAATAGAAAGGTAAAAAAAGAAGAAAATGTCATCTCTCCACCCACCCTTTCACCTTCCTCCAACTTGCATTAGAGGGCCAGACTTCTTCAATCGCGAAACCAAAATAATTTTATGGCACCTCCGTCGCGAAACTTTTCTTGCCCTCTAGCTCTAGAAAATAAACACTGCCTCCTCAGGACACTTTTCCTCGGTCATCTCGAAGGTGCCCAACCAAACTCTAGCCCCGTTCTTTGTCAAGTCACAGATCTATGTCACAAACTTTCCCCATGGCAACTGTTGCAGTCCCCTTTAGTGCTTCCCCTTCAACGACACCACCACATGCTTTTTCTCTATTGTCGGCACCGCCATCGGGGTCTACGGTCTCCAATCTCTTATCCAATTCGAATTGAAATGTTTTCCTTGCCTATTTGGTATATACAATGAAGGCTTGCTAGATGTTCAGTTTAATTAATTTGAAGTGGGTCTCATTTCTTTGGTCTTCTTTGCTATCGTATACAATATACACCGAAAACAAATTCAAGTCACTTATTCTCCTCACAATATACATGAGCCAAGAGCATTATTACGTTAATACCAATAATTCAATATTCGTCTCAGCTACCTCCGAGTAGCGAGTCGGGTTATAAGCTAGTAATTATATAAGAAACCGCCGGTATTTTTAACTACAAGAGTTGGAAATATCCACATTTTTTCTTCATTTTATAATTTTTAGTGCTCAATTTTTTAAATTTTTTATTTTTGTTTTGCTGTTTCTTTCTTCTCCTTCTCCGATTTTCATTTGTTTACAGAGAGACAAAAATTCGAACAGCACGCACACTAATATTCATCATCCCCTCTCCGTCTCATTGCTAAGCGGAGAATTTAAAACAACAAACCAGAAATTACTTCGTCCATTTCCTTTCTCTCATCAGATCCAAATCTGCAGGGTCTCCCAGATCTCCTAATGTCCTCCCATTCGGATCTCTGAATCCGAGCTCGCTGACGGAATCGGGAGGGAGGAGAGAAAGAACATAGTTGATCGGTTTCTTCCGCCGCCAAAATCCCCCTTGGATCCGATTGAGCTATCTGGTGCAAGTTTCCGAAACGGACCCAATCATGAATCCCTTCTCTTCCGGCACGCGTCTCAGGTGAGTGCACAGAATCCATCCTTCTTGCCACTGCTGCCTTCTGTGTTGGATCACGTCGAACAATTTTTCTCTGGAGTTGGAAGTCTTGTGGAATTCCTTGCGTTATTTGGGAACTGTAGTTGTTGGCTGCTTCCCTGGTAGGATGGACAATAATGGCACTCAATTGCCTTCTCTAGGATTGGCACAAATGCGCAGAGTTGTGGTTTTGGGAGTTTCAGATACCAGGGAGAGCTTAGTTGATCGTTGCCAGTACTTCAGGTTAACGGAGGAGCTCTGGCGCGATTGGTGTTGTGATCCACTTGTTTGTGGAGCTGTTCTTTCTGAGAGTAAAGTGAGCTATAGAATGTGGGGAAACAAGTGAATGTGACGTCATTAGATAAGCTGATGGGATGAATTGCCCTTCATACTTGGTGGTGATACTCGTTTTGTTCGAGTTTGGAGTATCTGTTGGAACATTTAGAAAGACTCGGGGGAATCCAAAATGCGCTGGACTGATATAGTCATAGAACTGGTTTCTATAGATTCTTGTTTAGAATTCATCCAAAGTCGACCTCATATGACTGGAATTGAAGCTTCCTTGTGTGCTGCTGATGTCAATTCGGCACATTTGTTATCTGCAAGTTTTTGACTAGTTTTCTGGAATAGCTTTTACTATGTGCATTCTTAGCAACTTTGTTCTGTAATCTGAGATGACTGAAACTGGTCATCCTTTTATGTGCTTCCTGGCTTTGGCTAATAGTCAAAACCTTTAAATGGGGGAAAATATGAGTTCCCGTATTGATATGTGATGTGTGCCAAAACATTCATTGCAGGGACATGATTCGGGCAATCCGTGCTTGCAAAACTGCTGCAGAGGAACGCGCTGTTGTTAGAAAAGAGTGTGCTGCTATACGTGCTGCCATTAATGAAAATGATCAAGATTATAGACATCGTAACCTGGCAAAGCTCATGTTTATTCACATGCTTGGCTATCCAACGCATTTTGGGCAAATGGAGTGCCTGAAGTTGATTGCATCACCTGGATTTCCTGAGAAGAGAATAGGATATCTTGGGCTGATGCTGCTTCTTGATGAAAGACAGGAGGTCCTAATGTTGGTCACGAACTCTGTAAAGCAGTATCCTCTCGGTTTATATCTCCTGTTTTTATTCTTGTTCCAAACTTCTGGCATTCAGCATTTTTAATCTGATATTTGAAACTTGGATTCCTTAGCCTAAGTACAGAGATCTTAATCATACAAACCAGTATATTGTGGGACTTGCTCTTTGTGCTTTGGGGAACATTTGTTCAGCAGAAATGGCACGGGATCTAGCACCTGAAGTAGAGAGACTGCTGCAATTCCGAGACCCAAATATTCGGAAAAAAGTTAGTCTCCTTATATTCTTAATTGGTTCAAATCTATATTTTTTATTATTATTTCGTGTAATAATGATATCTACTACCTATACTTGTTTTTAGTTGTTTTTCTAACTTCTCCAGTTTGTCCTGTTCTTTTAACGGTTTTCATGTCATTTGATTGTCTTGTGTATAGGCAGCCTTATGCTCCATAAGGATTATAAAGAAGGTCCCAGATTTGGCAGAAAATTTCATCAATCCTGTTGCAGCTTTACTCAAAGAAAAGCACCATGGTGTCTTGATCACAGGAATTCAACTTTGTACAGATCTATGTAAAGTGAGTCCCGAGGCCCTGGAATATTTTAGAAAGGTAAATTGCTCTAACTTATTCAGTGTCTTCACAGACATACAGGGAGTCTATCACTTTACGATTGTTTTTCTTTAGTTTCATGTTTATTAGATATTCTGTGTAGTTGTTGCTAATATTCATGCTGGCCAAGTCATTGCACGTTTTTTTTTGTTTCTTGGCTACCTTTAGTTAATTTTCTCGTTGGTGCATATCTCTTTCAACTCTCTACGTTAGAATTCATTCACCAACTTGTTATCAGTTAATTGTATTCTTAAGTTTACTTCTCCAGAATCTTTTTGCATTGTGTATCTTGCCCGTCCATAAGCAATGCCTCATCTGTGCAAGTAGCCTATCAGAGCTCTTCTTATGCAAGTGATTGAATTACTAGCGTTAAAATTGGATGATGGTGCTTTCTGCAACAGATTATGACAAGATTTCAAATAATTGTTGTAGAAATGCACGGATGGTTTGGTAAGGACTTTACGAGATCTTGTAAACAGCCCATACGCACCAGAGTATGACATTGCTGGAATCACAGACCCCTTTCTTCATATTAGACTGCTAAAGCTCTTGCGTGTGCTAGGCCAAGGAGATGCTGATGCTAGTGATGCTATGAACGACATACTCGCTCAGGTTCTGCATTACTGTTTCTGCTATATTTTGCTCTTCCATTTATTTGGGCTAAATAATCATCATCTCTAAGGTTTAGCTCTATTATTTCATTCTAAGTAGGTGTTTCTATACTTGGTGAATGTGTACTGATATGTTCTACCCCTCTTCATATATCGTTTTCCAGGTGGCAACAAAGACCGAATCAAACAAAAATGCAGGAAATGCTATTTTGTATGAATGTGTTGAAACCATCATGAGCATAGAAGATAATGGTGGCTTGCGAGTGCTTGCTATAAATATACTAGGAAGATTTTTGTCAAATCGTGACAACAATATCAGGTAAGTTGGCAGACTTGATTATACCATTTCTAACTCACTGACTTATTTGTACCTCATCCTAAGAAAATGCCGCCTTCGCCTGATACTAATAATTCATTACTGTTGCTTACACGTGGTTTGAGCTTACTGGTTTGTTATAGGATCTGACAACCTTTTTTGTCACTAGTAACTACTGTTAAGTTGGAGACTGGATTGCTATATTGAATCGTAGAAGTCTTTCCAAAACAGATCTTTTCCGTTTCATGTGTTTGGTCAAGCATTCGCCCAATAAAATGTGTTTCTCTGGATACACTGATGTGATTTAGCTTTTCAAATAGAAGCTAAAAGCTGCTCTCTCTTCATGCAATTTGGGTCCAAAAGTACAAAGACATTTTTTTAATAGGTGACATTGGCTCCAACACTCGAATTCCGGATGGGTTGGATGTTGTCATCATCCACCTATTACCATTGTGCTAACCCATTGGGAGTGAGTACAGCTAGAGCTTTATGACCACTTTTAACAGCAAATTAGTGGCTTCCACCTGTGTTAATGGGCAGATGCTGAAATCTAACATCTCAAACTCTCTGAGTTTAACTTGGTGTAATTTTAGATATGGACCAGTCCTTGTTTGGGACTTTTGCTGCTAAAGATTGTCTTGTGACCTTTCAAGGGGGATTTGGAAGCAAATTTTGACATTTTGTTCTGCTAAATGATAGTTTTAGTACTTGTGCTCAATCATCCGTGTTTGAAGTTCTGTAGGCATCTCTATCCTACTGCTGTTATTTGAAACCTTAAATATTCTACTGAAATCTACATTTGTTTTTCCAGATATGTTGCTTTAAACATGCTGATGAGGGCTATTACTGTAGATGCTCAAGCAGTGCAGAGGCATCGTTCAACAATTTTGGAGTGTGTAAAGGTATATATAAGATTTTCCAAGGTCTTTTTTGAACACATTATTTTAAAATATTAATAAACCTAGCGACTCATCTCAATAGTTTGTTTTAAAGGTAGATATGTTATATGACAGTTAAATCTTTGAGTGTACTAATAAAGTTAAGATCACGAAGTTCTGTCTCTGGTCAATGAGCCGTTTTATATAACAAGCTAAGTTTGTTAATTGTTCTTCCTCTTCAGGATTCAGATGCATCAATTAGGAAAAGAGCCCTTGAACTGGTTTACCTCCTGGTCAATGAGAGCAATGTCAAACCCTTAACTAAAGAATTAGTTGACTACTTGGAAGTTAGTGATCAAGATTTTAAAGGAGATCTGACTGCCAAAATTTGCTCCATCATTGAAAAGTAAGTTATTAATGACGTTACTTTGTTGGTTTTAGAATATGGCACTTTGTAGTTAATGATGTCTCTAATTAGAATGTGGTATTCTCTCTACAATTGAGTGTGATTGCCAAATTCTTTAATGTTGCTAACAGTAAAATTTAGTTGATGTGATGTGAGCACTTTGTTGATGATTTTCCCATGTTAATCGGATCTCTTGGAATCCTTTGCCTTCCGAAGGATTGTTGTGGTAGATGGAATTTACGTAATTAATTTTTTTATTGGAAACTTATCTGGTCCTGTGATTTGTCTTGTCGTCACTTTTTCTCTATGGATTTTAGGTTTTCGCCCGAGAAAATTTGGTATATTGATCAGATGCTCAAGGTTCTCACAGAGGTAAGATGTAGCAATGTTTTTATTAAGAAATTGCATTTGAGTTTACTTCAAGTGCTAAATCCTGGACATAAGTAGGCAAGGAAAATGTGAATTTACTAGCATGCTACTTCTAGACACTGGTATTTTCCTTTTGCATCTTGGGTCTTTGTTCATTCATTTGCTTGTTTATTTTTTTCCATTGTTCTTATATTATACTATTTTGGTATTTTATCTCTTTTCGGTTGACAGGCTGGGAACTTTGTAAAAGATGAAGTATGGCATGCCCTAGTTGTTGTGATCAGCAATGCTTCGGACCTCCATGGATATACAGTAAGAGCATTGTTTAGAGCATTGCAGACTACAGCAGAACAGGTATTGAACTGTGTCTGATGATGGAGAGCTCTCATAATATTTACATGCCGTTATGTGATCCTAAAAGCATTCTCCTATGAGTAGTCATTAGAGGTGCATGCCTAGGGAAGAAAGTGCTTGCAGATGATGGGGACGCAAGGCTCTTCACTTTAGCGCCTGCTCATTCTCTTCCTTTCTTATCCCTTTCCTTTCATGTGATGGATCTATTTCCGATTCTTTTTGTATATAGTGGTGAATGAGGAAAGGCGGCAAAATATAGCAAACCTTAAATCATCAATAGATCCTGTATAATTGGGTAAGGAGAGATAAAGGGTTTGTTTGCTTCAACTGGTAGGAGATCCATAATAGATGTCGACTTTAAGAATAAGTTGGAGAAGGTGAACTGTGTTTGATTGGAGTTCGTGTAGCGTAGAGTTCTTACATTTTGTGAATGAGGGAATTCGTTAAAATAGAAGGTTGGCCTACAAGGCTACAACCTTTCGATCTTCTAATGTTTGTGAAGTAATTGAAAATTTTGGGTGTTGTGAAGTGACTAAACCAGTCTCATGAATTATAATCTTGAGCAAGAGGTATAATTGGAAATAAAAAAATAAAAGATGATCATTGGGTGTTATGTGACTAGTGGTGCCTACCCATTGAACCAAACTCAGCTGAAGAGTCCTATAAGATTCTAGTTAAGTTGAACAAACAGAATTGTATGGCACGTTGGTGCAGTATATGATTGAAAAACTCAAAAAGAAATTTCACGACCATAACCTAATAAGACGTCATAGTTCAGTTTCGAAGGATTTTCATTAACTTATTGTTTTGTTTTCTGGTAATCTGAAAGCCCTTCATGTTAGAGGTGTGCACCCTTTTTCCGTTAACAATGCTGATTGCACAAGTCACTTGGTTGTGATATAACAGTAGATAACTCCTGTTACTGTTAGTGCTGTTGGGGGCACAAATTGTAAGGCAAAGAAAAAGCCTTTAGACACCATACTCTTGTTTATATTTCAAATAACGAAATAGCATTTTTAATGAAAATCTTTAAACATGTCTTTAGGTTAGGAGGATAATATGCTTTAAGTTCTTGTGCATTGCACTAATTTTAACATACAGTTGTCTTTGTCTTCCGTAGTTAGCCCTTCCTCCGGTAAGTTCCTATATTTCATTCAAAGCAAGATAACGGTTTCGGTTAGTTTTGAATGTCTTGCACCTGTCTTTATTTGTCATTTTAGATAAGAGGGAAAGCAATACTATAGATCCACCACATTAAAAGGGGGGGGGGGGGGGGGGGGGGGGGGAAAGAAGAAAAAGATGTGCTTGGTTATGGAGCCTCACTTACGGCCATCAAAGGCACAAGCCATGGATCTGAAACCTTTCATTACTATGTTCCTACGTGTACTTACTCTTTCCTGACAAAAACATAGTTATTTTTACTGGCGATCTATGTTGTGATAAATATTTCAACACTGCTCATCAGGAGAGCCTTGTCCGAGTGGCAGTTTGGTGCATAGGGGAATACGGGGACTTGTTGGTGAATAATGCTGGAATGCTTAACGTGGAAGACCCTATAACAGTGAGTATATTGCTTGTGCTTCAGGTTGCATGAACTGTCCACTTGGTATAGTGATTATGATCAATGTTGCTTCTCTAAGCAGGTAACGGAGTCTGATGCCGTTGATGTTGTGGAGAGCGCAATAAAGCGCCATGCCTCTGATCTGACCACTAAGTCAATGGCATTGATTGCGCTATTGAAGCTATCCTCACGTTTTCCATCTTGTTCAGGGTAATCTTCTCAGGTTACTTTTTGTACTTCTAGCCCCGCTGTTTTCTGTAATCTTTTTGCTCAAGTTCTAGGTTGTGTTGCCTTGAAATAAAGTTGCTCGAAGTTGTTGAAGACTGGCAGATTCCATGCATGTTATATGTGCAGAATTCTTCATGTTGGACTTGGCTGGCACTAGTGCAGTGACAGTTGTGATTTCAAGTTAATAAGGTTTTCTAGTGGGACAAATATCAGCATGGCATCAAGTTTGAGATTGTAGCTTAGTGTTTTTTTCTTGATGAATCGGGATTTCCATTCCATAAAAAAAGAGAGTTGACAGCAGCCTTGTCAACTAGGCATTTCTCCCATAGGAGAAAACAACATTACAATAAGTGATTCAACCTACTAAAACAAGGTAAACCAAACAAACCCTACAATAACCCCCAGGTGTGCACAAGAGCTAATCCGGCAGCTTAAAAAGACCGGAATCCATCAAGATCCTGCTCTTAGACAAGAACCCTAATTTCAGACTCTATATTCTTCACCAACGCCTAAGCATCCCTGCTAGTACCACATACATTCTGTTACATGTTTCATGCCAAATGTGATTTAACATAGACTGCCAGATTAACCTACCAGCTACAGCACCTGAGTCCTTCCCAAATATGGCTTAGTTTTCAGTTTCTATAAAATCATTTTTATTTAGTCATGTTATGAAATTCACTGATACAACATCTATTAGGGGTTTAATGCCATCTCATCTAAAGGTATCGGCCTCAGTTTTAAAGTTTTTGTCCTTTGCATGGCTTTGCAGGAGGATCAAGGACATAGTTGTGCAACATAAAGGAAGTCTTGTGCTCGAATTGCAGCAGAGGTCGCTGGAATTCAACTCCATAATTGAGAAGCACCAGAATATTAGGTGTGCATTATAGTTTACCCAGATCCATGTTTAGATTTAACTTTTTGGTGTATTAACTGTGGTATCTTGAAATCTTCCCAGAGTAATGAACTGATTGATAATTTCTGCAGGTCTGCCCTGGTTGAACGGATGCCAGTATTGGATGAAGCTAGTTTTGGTGGAAGAAGAGCTAGTTCTTTGCCGAATACTGTTTCAACTTCCAATGGCACTGCAGTGAAACTTCCCAATGGAGTTGCAAAGCCCTCTGCAGCTCCTCTTGTAGATTTGCTTGATCTTTCTGATGATGTACCTGCTCCTAGCTCATCTGGTGGTGATTTTCTTCAGGATCTACTTGGTGTTGATTTAGCACCTGCCACTCAATCAGGTCAGCGTGATACAGCCTCATTTAGTTTCTGAAAGCTTATTGTTGGTTGAGTTCTTTCCACTATGACACTGAGGCTCATTCCAGATTGGCAACTGCTTTATTAATCTCTTCTCAGCTTGTTTTGGCAGCCTCTACTGCCAATGCTGAACTCGTGTTCCATTTTCACAGTATCTTACCTATGTCTGGATTTTTCACTAGAGCTGGATATCTTAAAGCTATCACTTCTATTAGGCATTGTCTTCTGCTATGCTTTGTGTTCGGTCGTTTATACTTGCTATACATTGAACATTGAAGAGTATATAAGCTCTCATTATGAACTGCTGTAGTCTTGATATGCTGTAAATTTTTGGTCTCGTCTTAAGGTACAAGTCAAGCACCGAAGGCTGGAACAGACGTTCTATTAGATCTGCTGTCTATTGGATCGAATCCTGCACAGGACAACAGCGTATCTACACCTGATATCTTATCTTCTGCACAAGATCACAAACCCGCAATCGCCTCATTGGATGTGCTCGCAGCACCTTCCCTTACCCAAGCCTCTTCTTCTACAGCTTCCAATATGATGGATTTGTTGGATGGTTTCACTCCAGCTCCACCAAAGCCTGGTAAACAGTCTAGCCACCATATACTTATCATCTCATTGCGTCCTTTCCACTTTGGGGCATTCATTATTGTTGTTTTTGGACAGCAAACAACGGTCCTGCTTATCCCTCCATAGTTGCATTCGAGAGCAGCTCATTGCGGTTAACCTTCAACTTCTCAAAGCAACCTGGGAACCCTCAGACAACAACGATTTCTGGCACTTTCACAAACTTGTCATCTAATGTGTTCACAGACTTTGTTTTCCAGGCTGCAGTTCCAAAGGCAAATGCCCTTGTTGCCTTCCTTTATATTTCTTCTCTTTCTGTTTCGTTCCCTTCCTTGCTGACTCTCACGACTGGAACCCTTTCCTTTTTTCTTACAGTTTCTGCAACTTCACTTGGATCCAGCTAGCGGTAACAGCCTACCTGCTAGCGGGAACGGGACCATCACACAGAGTTTGAAAGTCACAAACAGCCAACATGGGAAGGTATGACACACACGGGGCTGTCGATCTTCGTTTCCCTGAACAATTGACCTTTTTCTGGGTTTCCTCGTTCTGGCTTCCAGACTTTCTTCAGTGCTAAAATGAGATTTTCAGATGTCATAACACCAATCTTTTCCTATTGATTCCAGAAACCACTAGTGATGCGCTTAAGGATAGCGTACAAGGTCGACGGCAAAGATGTGTTGGAGGAAGGACAGATCAACAACTTCCCTCGCGATTTGTGAAGAACCTTACTTCCAGCATCATTTTCCATGTACGAGTTCTTTCTGTTTTTCCTTTTGCTTTACCCCCCACCCGTCCGCTGAGAACCTGCATTTCACTTCTGTAGGCGTAGTTTTAAGATAAATCTTTGGTGTCCATGATTGTAATTTGAGAGTGAGAAGCGAGAGACAGTTGTAGGCCTCTGGGGGTCGAAATATTTTTTTCCCCCCAGAGAGTTTGAGAGATATATGCATATATATGTTGCCAAAAGATCCAATTGAATCACTTCTTTTACAGCTCTGGTTCTTTTCGCACACCGGTTTCAGGTTCATTGAGCTAAAGATTTGCCCTGTTTATGGGTCTTGATAGGCTTTGTGTACATTATTACCAAGAAAATACTTTCTGTAAGGATTTGTAAGAGTTAGAATTGTTTTCTTTTGGCTATTTGAGGCTCAGAGAAGGGAACATTACATTTGTGTCTGTGGTTCTGTGATTGTTTCGCTGCTTGTATTTTATATAATTCATAGTATATTTTTATACATAAATAATACATTTATTGTTTGTTTGATATGACGTAGATAGTTATAGCATTTAGTTGAGATTATTTTTCTTTTTCAAATTGTAACCTTCAAAATTAATTTTTTGGCAAAATACATATGGATAGCTCTAAGTATGCACTTTGTGATATTAGTAACAAACTTTTACAAAATACATAGCCATTTCGTCAATAACTTTAACAACAAAGTGATATATCCTAACTGGACTAACATTTCTGAAATTTTCATAAAAAATAATATCTGGTGGAAATGTTCGCTTTCTATTATAACTAGCTCTCGACTTGGCCCGTTGGCGGCAACTTTATTTATTTATTTTTTATCCTAATATATTATGTATTCGTTGTCCCCGTCCCACAATTCTCAATCTCTCAAAATAGTACGATGACAAGTTGAGTATTTTGGTTTGGGGTGCAAATCAGGATGAATCTATTCATGAGAGTATACATTTCAAAGAAAAATATTTAACATAAAAAAATTTATAGAGAATTAGGGAGACATTGTCCTCTCCCGCTAAATCATTGGTCTTACTATTAACATGAATATCTAGAGCGTCGTTGAGCCCTTTTTTTTAATTGACGTCCAGGAAGGCTCTTCCGCACTTGCTTATGTTTCGATATGATCTTTTCTCTATCACAATTGAAACTAATAAGCGAGAAAAGCAACAAAGTAGAACAATAAGCAACTATACTAACACAACAAGTCTTAGATTTAAGAAACCTACGTCCATCAAATTAATCTAAAATCAATGCTATTAATGGTTCAAGTTTAATAGAGTTTACCTAGTGGCCTTGGAACAACCAAGTATACTCAATACCAAAGAAATAAAACATGACACAAATGCATTTTACACGATCCCCTCTTTAGCCAAAAGGTGAGCATGCCTTCACATTAAGGAATTCTTTGGGTTGAAAATCCATTATATGCAAAACATGGAAACAGAAGGCAACATCATCAATCAAGTATATTTGCAGGAAATAGTGATAGAATAATTTCGACAAAGACTTTGTAGAAGAGGCGTTGGCAACTTGCATCCAAAGTTTGAAGTTGAAAGGATTATCCTTCGCCGGGAAGGAGGTCGTCATCAAGGCGGTGGGCTCTGCTAGACCTGTTTATGCAATGTCTTCCTTTCGACTTCCCTCCTGGACATGTCGCCGATGCAATAGTCTTCTTGCGCGCAACTGGTGGGCAGGTCACTGTCCAGGATAAGGAGACTGGGATTCGATGGCTCCCCTGGTCGGCGGCGTGTCAGAGTAAGTTTCATGGGGGACTCGGATTTTGAGATTTTGATTAATTCAACGTTGCACTACTTGCTAAACAGGCTTGGCGAGTTCTCCGGAATCCTACCAGTTGTTTAGCGTGGATTTATAAGGCGAGGTATCATCCCCACCATAATTTCTTGGAGGCGACAACGAGATATCGACCGTCTCGGGCATGTCAGAGTGTTCTCGAAGGAGGTGATCTCCTACTTCGTGGGCTTCGATGGCAGGTCGGTTCAGGAAGCTCCATTCGGGTTCTTGATGATAAGTGGTTACGTACTTCTCCTCCTTCGTCTCCTATTCCTCTCTCGGGGGGTCAACATTGCTGGCTTACGGGTCGCTGATCTGATTGAGTCTGACCGTCGCTGCTGGGACCGGGGCCTCCTGGCTATGTTATTTCCGCCATCAACCGCTCAGATCATCTTGGGCATTCCCCTCGCCCTCGTTCCATCAGAGGATCGCTTGGTGTGGCATTATTCTTCTTCTGGTGAATACACAGTTAAACCAGGCTATCAGGTACTCACCAATGAGCTTCTTGCCCAAGTTCATCCACCTGCGTTACCGTTTGATTGCAGGTTTTGGAAATACCTTTGGAGCTTGCCGGTGCCGCCTAAACTGCGGAATTTTGCCTGACGCTTTGCCCGTGGTTTCCTTCCGATTTTGACGGTGTTACTCCATATGCAGTTGGTTTTCCACAACTTGCCCTGTCTGCTCTGACGGGGAGGAAACTTTCCAACACTGCTTCTTCCAGTGCCGTGTTGCGATAGGAGTGTGGCGACATGCCGGCATGGACGATCTACGTCTTCTTCTGGCTCCTCGTACCCTTGTTAATATTTGGGAAAACCTATTCTTTTCTCTGCATTTGTCCAAAATGCAAGTGATGGATGTTGTTTTCTTGTTCTGGCGGATAGGGTAGGGCAGATGTTGGGCTGTTCACGATGGGATTCAATTCCTTCCGGTCGCATTACATCGGCAATTTTTTACTCAGGTGGATGAATAGCGTGCTTCCGCTGAGCTTTCCTTGTCGTCGAATTCTGTTCATCCTCGGTCAGTCCTAGGGCCTCATCCTCCTCTAACAACAATTCTTCATTCATTTTTGCCTCCGGCAGCAGTGCCTACCCCGACGATAGTATTTGTGGGTTTTACTGGCTGTACGGGGTTTGTGGGGCATGATCAATCCTCTAATCTGCTGTTCGCCATGGGTAAGTACTACGATGGTCTCCAAGACTCTTTTCTTTCTAGTTTGTTGGCTTTACGTGACACATTAGACTGGTGCTTATCCCATCGCTTTCTCTTTGTTGGTTGCCATGGGGATTCCATTATGGCCATTCGGCGGCTGTTGGCGGGAGGTTCCGAGCATGTGTTGGGAGGGATGCTTCTTGAAGACATCCGCACACTGGCACAAGCTTTTGATCATTGTTCTTGCACCCATGTTACTCTTCGAGTTAATAGAGCAGCTCATTTTGTGGCCACAAACGCTCTCTCATCGAAAGTTCGACGATTAGTCAACTTTCGCCCGTGGATTGATAATGTTCTCTGACTATGTAACCGGACTTCTGTCTGGTTTTGTCTATGTTACAAAAAATCAAGCCTAAAAATTTAGTATTTAGTAACGTTCACACATCAGGTAACCTCATATATGTTCTACTCTAGTATGAACTAAAACCAATAGGACTAGTGTAATAAGATGTCATAGTAAGTGAATTGCTTCATTTTAAACTCCAAATTTTCACATCATTATTTTTTTCCACAATAGGTCTACAATCTAGATTTTAGTGCACAAGGGTAAAGATCTCTTAGTGGCATTTGAACAACCAAGTTGACATTACAACCTAAACATCCACCTAAGGTTAACACAACAATATGACCACCATGTGCACAGTAAGTACGTAACTGAAGAAGTTGTTTATTGGAATTTAATTAAATAGAGATTTGGCTGAGTTTGTAAGAGAATACGAGAAATGAGGGATTAATATAGACATAATTCAAATTCGTATGAATAGTCTTACTCAATTTGAAAAATTAATTCAGCCACTGTAGATGTCAGACTTACTGGGATTCAAAGGGGAAACTGAGTCTTGATCTAGATGTCAGACTTACTGGGATTCAAAGGGGAAACTGAGTCTTGATCTAGTCGCAAGGCATTCCAATGGTAGTTCTTCCCAATTAGAATCCCTCTAACCCCCAATTTGTTAATAGGATGCTGCTTTTCATCTCCCTATGAACTTTGATTAATTGAAACTAATGTTGAACAGCATTCCAATGGTAGTTCTTCCCAATTAGAATCCCTCTAACCCCCAATTTGTTAATAGGATGCTGCTTTTCATCTCCCTATGAATTTTGATTAATTGAAACTAATGTTGAACGAAGCCGACATACCACAAATCACCATTTGTAGTGTAAGAAAAACCAAGAATATATTAATGATTAACTTATGCATTCAATATCCTCCTCTTCGTGGATGGACAATATTTCTCTAACCCCTTCAATTTCAACAATCCGAAACAGGGAACTAAGACCGTCCAGCTTAACAGACCTCGAGACCTCCAACACCCTATTTGTAAACTAGCTTTCAACCCTGCCATTGGTCGGGATACTTTATTGATTATATCAATAATAATTAGAGTTATATTTAATATGATTTTGTGTTTCCAAATTTTGTTATACTTTTGTATACACTATTCATGAATACTATATTTCTGGCACATGATCTCAATACAATTTTATGAAAGGTTGATCTAGTATAAATTAATTTTTAACTGACATACAACATTTAATTCAGTAACTTTGTGATGAACACAAAAGATTCCATATTTATAAGCTAGACAATCTACTCTTAATCAAGAAGTATTCAATATTCATTAAATTTGTCTTACAACCCGTTTGGTACCAAATAAATAGGGAATTCATTCATTCTAAAATGAATTACGGTGTAGAATTCATTGTCAAAAGTATTCTTGTGATTGGTATGTCATATTCATATCTTTAGAAATAAAATGAGATGAATTACCAAACCATGTTTGGTATACGTGTAAAATTCAACTCAATTAAAAGTTTCCAACTACCATTAATTTCCGACAGAAACAATATTCATTGATAATTCATCTTCTAAAACATGTTTTCGGTCTCATACGTAGAATATGAGAAGTGTTCTTCTGTGTTTCTATTATATTCATTAGATATTTTCTAATATCTCGTTGCTGAACCCTACACTGTATATGTGGCTTCTCAATATAATGATACAATTGAAGCAAAAATATCAAAAACCAACATATGCTACTAGCATTGCAATCAAATTTTTGTCGATGTTCATAGTGCATGAATTGGCGCCAAATCATATATGTAGAAGTAATTTAGTTAACAAATGAGGGTAATTATGTCATTTCGTTATAATTAGTAAATACTTGTGGAATTCATTTAGAAATTCCATCTCAATTCCTCGGAAATGCTATAACTAGTTTCAATTCCGTAGAATTCAAAATTTAGAATTGAAAATGAATTCTTTTAAGTACCAAACACACAAAAAAAAAAAAAATATTTCAAAATAAAGTTCAAGTGTGGGGTATTTATGATAACACTTTATTTATATTATTTGTCAGTCACATTCTTGATACATTTTTTCCTTCTATTAATGAATCTTTATCTTTTTTCTTGTATTTCTTATCTAAATCATAACTATTTGATCATTGAGCATTTAATAGACCTAGGTTGTATTTTTGTACTCTTTGATGCCTCTTGGTATATTTTTGATGGTTTTCGAGGTATAAAGTCGCCTAAGGAAATTCGGATCAAGCATTAGAGAACTCTTTTTTTTTTCCTGAGTGATATCAGTGGAAGAAAATAGTTAAACTTACAATTCTACCCAGGTTCCCTAACAGAATCTAAAGAAGCCACCCCAAAAAATCAAAAGATTCTAGCTCTACACGAGACAAAAGCAGTGCTTTACGCGCCACTCTATGGGCAGCACTGTTGGCGGATCTGGGTACCGCCCTACACTCTATACAAACAGACAAAGAGCTAAGGATCTGAAGACACTCTCGTAGCACCGGACCTCCAATCGAGTCTTCAATGACACCTTGACGGATTGGATGACCACCACTTCGGAATCACCTTCGACTATCACGTGGGTCAAGGATCTTGAGGTTACGATGGAGATAGCGTCTCTAAAAGCTAGAAGCTCTGCCAGTTAAGGATTGACTATTCCTTGATGCTGCAGTCCGAGCACCAACACCACATGCCCGTCTGACCCACGAATACGAACAACCGGTGGCACAAACAGCTGTGTCGACGTTGATCTTCAAAAAGTCTTCTGGTGGAGGGACCCAAGTGGCAGGATGATTTGGGATAAGAGAACTGCGGGGCGGAGGAGGAAGGAGAAGATTGGAAAATTCGAGGACATGGTTGTAGAACTGTCTGGCTAGGGAACGGACATGAGGTTGGATAAATTCGAAGGTCACTTTAAACTTCCAGATTCTCCAAAGTAAACAGACGCATTGGAGAATGTGGAATGGGGAGGTCTCGGAGACCATGACATGTCGCCACCATAGACTAAAGTTAACAGTCTGGGCGGTCTCAATAAAGTTGCTCAATCCCACTAAAGTCCACAATCTGGTGGCTAGGGGGCATCTGAAGAATAAATGTTCAATGCTTTCTCGATGTCTCCAGCAGACAGGGCATCAGTTGAGACAGTTGACTCCACGAGTTTGAAGGGCCACTATTGTGGGAAGTATGACTTTGAGGCGTTGTCATATGTAAAATTTGAGCTTAAGCGGGACTTGGGTATTCCAAGTCTTTTTTCAAATGGGAATTTCGAGCAATCCATTGCTGACCAATCTGTTCTAGTATCAAATTGTTGGATGATTGCATTAATTAGGGCCTTGAGAGTATATTTATTTACGGAAGCCCTTTGAATACGCCACATTATGCTGGCGAAAGCAACAACCTTGAAAGGCTCTCTTTATTAGAGTTTTAAAACACTCTAACTCGTCATTAAGGAGACGATTTAAAAGCACAATTAAGGCTTTTCCGGCGCTAGCCGTTTCTGGCCATAAAGCCTAGTAACCGACTTGAGAAAAAGTGGTTACCAAATCCAATAATTAGAGTTTTAAAACACTCTAACTCGTCATTAAGGAGACGATTTAAAAGCACAATTAAGGCTTTTCCGGCTCTCTTTATTAGAGTTATAAAACACTCTAACTCGCCAATAATTATTATATTAAATGAGCATAAAGCTTTGTAACCGATTTGAGAAAAAAAATGGTTACTAAACACAATAATTATTATATTAAATGAGCATAAAGCTTTGCCACCGCCTCCGCTTCCACGGGAATGAGCCTCGTTGACGGTGATGTTGCGGCCGTCAGAGGTTCTGGCCGTTCATCCCGGCGATCGCGTCCTTCGTCGAATGCTCGTCGCCGAAGGTCACGACTCCGAATCCGCGGGACCTTCCAGTCTCACGATCGTTGATGATCGATTAGCGGTGAGTAGTATAGAGAACAGTAACACAGAGTAACGCAGTAACAGTAACAGAGTAACAGAGAAAACGAGATCGGATTTGGAGAACTGCAGATCCTGGATCGATAAAGCCGAGTGGAGCCGAGTCAGAGCCGAGCGCTAACGGATCTTCGAGTCGACGACGTTGCCGTACGTGATGAAGTCCTCAAGGAGGGCCTCGTCGGTGGTAGCCCTGGCTAGGCCACCGATGAAGCACCTGTACACTAAATCTGTTGAAGGGAGGTTTCTTCATCTTATCGGAGCCCTCCTTTCTTTAGTTAATAATAATACTAATATAATAATAACTAAGTAATAATAATGAGAATGATGAGAGGACCTTGAGAAGGTGGTTGTGATCTAGAGAGAGCTTCCATAATGCAGAGGGAGCCGTCGGACTTGAGGGGCATGACGGTCAAAGGAGAGTGATGGTGGAAGCCGGCGGCGCCGCCTCCTCCTCCGCCGCCGTCGTAAGAGATTCCGGGGGAGGGGTTGTTGCCGGAGAGGTAGAGGGCGCCGGTGTGGTGGTAGTGTTGGTGGTGGTTGTTGTCGGCGTCCATTTTCATGTGTGGGGAGAGGGATAAGCCCAACCAGCTGCGGGTGCTGCTGCCGCTGCCGCCGTTGTTGCTGTCACAGCTCATAGCGCAGATTTTTTTAGTACTTGATAATTTGATCTTTAACCTTTAATTCAGCGAAGGAGAATTAAAGGTTCAAGCATTAGAGAACTCTGTAAGGCCAAATGAGCTATATAGAGAAGAATATGGAGCTTTCACGATAAAGACGAGATCCAATGACGGAGAAGCCTATTAATAACCCACTATATGAATCCAAGAGAAGCCCAACGGAGGAAGACTCAACCCAAACTGAAGCAAGAATCAATGTAGTCAAAATCTAGCTTTAGTATATGTTTTTACGCTTTAGATCCCCCAAATATTGTAGCTTTTCTCAAAAGAGTTTTTTGCACCAAAAGCCCAAGCAAAGACCATCAAGTCTAGTAAAAGTCTGGAAGCTAGCATTTAAATTGCTTTTTTAAGACTTTTGATATTCGAGTATTTGGACAATATTTTATGGATGGGAAACAGTAAGGTTCGAACAAGAACAGACCATACCTTGAGAATTGCAACCCATAAGTAAAAAAATAGGACCAAGGAGTGGACCAACATTACAATTGGTCGGTTAAGTTTGGTCTGGTCCAAATATCAATGTCTTATTTTTCTTCAACATTTATAAAATTCATAGAGCCATGGATCAGACCACACTATATTTGGTCGGTTTGGTCCATTATTGATATTGGTTTGGTCCGGTGAGGTTTGCTGTTGAACAACCTGTTGCACACCCTACCATATTGGGTCGGTTTGGTACAATTTTGTTGGCCAAAAGAGAAAAAAACGATGAAGCTTTATTTATTTTTTAGTCGGGTTATCCTTTAAATCTTTCATTGTACGAATTCATCATCGCGAATTCATTGTCACTTCTCCTCACTTCTCGTCTTTTCTCCGGCTTCTGCGTCCTTTACCACCCTTGCAACTCGCAACCCTATGACTATGTTGTGGTTGAAACTCATCTTTGTTAGTCTCCCATTTGTCGCCACTTTCACTTATTAGGGAAGGTTGGCCTACAACCCTTATAGTTTCATCATTTCTTGATGGTTCATCTTTTGTTTCCTGAAAGCAGGAGGAAGACAACGAATGCTTGTTTAAAAGTAAAAGAATTTAGTTTACGTATGTAAGAGTAATCTTTAATATATGCGTTAGTTCACTTATTTTTTATATTTAAAAAATAAAAGTTATAATTAGAAAATTTCTATCAAAGTTCTATAATGTTTAAAAGTTTATGCTTTGCTTTTGCGCTTTCGCTTTTATAACCATCGGTGGCCCAACAACGGGTCGAATCGCCGCTCGTGGAAACTTGGACAAAATGCGCTAAACTCTTCAGATGAGGTTGTCCATGGATCAAGGAGGCTAGCTCAACAAGAAAAGGGGAAATTGTTATCCTTCACTTTCCTTTTCCCCCCTTTTGCATGCATTTCTTTTCAGTCGGGAAAATTTGTTGAGATTACTTTTTAAGTGAAAAGAAGACAGAATAATAAAACATTTATTTGGAAGAGGTATTTCCTTGAATCAATTTACTTTGATTTATCTAGACTTTCATATTATGTTGCGAGGTTAAGAAATCGCAGTAAAATGAGAAAATCGAGGATAGTAGCATCTTGAATTTTATTAGTCAAATAGAAAATCAAATTATCCACATGCTACCATATTTTTGAAGTTGGTTTTGTAGCAAGAAATAATGAGGTATTTGTGCATGAATGTCTCATTGGGTAGCAAGAAATGTTTTTTAATGCAAAAATATTTAACATTTTGTTTATGAATGATTGAAATATTTAACATGTGAACATTTGAATAACCAATGAGGAAGATGACAATCTGAACTGTTTTTTTCTGAAATGATGAACATTTGATTCAGAAACTCTCATTTTAGAAAAATTAACTTCATTCGAACAAGTGATATTCAAAAGTGGATGTAATTTGTTTGCACAAATCAGTTGGTGTAACCTTTAAGAGAAACTTGTACGCATCCGTTACAATAAAAGTACACAAAAAAATTAATTGCAACGAGTTAGTTGGGTTTCGCACTATGATCGATTAGGTTTATTTAGAAGACATTGAAAAAATTAATAGTTTGAAGTGAAAAAATAAAAGAAGAAGAAGACCGCACATTGGAGTTTGAGAAGAGATAGGTACATGACTTAAGGTACCTTCTGACTTGCAAGCCGAAGAGTAGCTGTTAATATTATGGTTTTCATGGAAGATCATAATTGAAATAGGGGCATAGTATGTACTTATAGTTATAGAGGGATCCCCAACCCAAAGAATATATAAAAAACCAAAAACCCAGTACCCCAAGAGGGGAAAAAGTTAGTGTACTGAAATCACGAGCACTTCTACTATGCTATATAGCATTGGTGCTTTAATGTACAACTTGAAGTTGTACCATAACATTAAATGTATAAGTTTTGGTTGTACTATAAAGAAATTTGTATCATTATGTTATGGTACAACTTTACAACTTGAAGTTGTACCATCACATAAGGTACAAGTTTAAGTTGTACCATAAAAAAATTTGTACAAAAAGTATAGGTACAATCTGAAGTTGTACCATACGTTAAATGTACAATTTCAAGTTGTATCATAAATGCAAAAACTTATAGCACCAATGCTATATAGCATTGTAAAATTCCTCCTGAAATCACACTACAGAAGAGGAGTAGTCCTTGAACAGAAGAGGAGGGTTACTACTGACGAGAGGGACCTTTGTTTAAAAGTTTAAATTTTTATTCATTCAACAAATTTGATAGAAATTTTGTAATCATAATTTCTATTTTTTAAAATATAAACAAATATGTGAAGGAGCTCATATATTAAAGATCACCCTCACACACATGAACTAAATTAATAGACTTTCAAACAAGCTTTCACCATCTTCCTCTTGATTTCAGGAAAGAAATATGAGAAGAGGAACCATCGATAAATGATGAAGTTATAAGGGTGGTTAGACAAACTTTAATAGTAAGGGAAAAGGGGGCAAATGGCAGGTTGAAGTAGCTTTTAAATTTATTTTTTTCCTTGATTCATTTTTTTTTCTTTCTTCTTATGGATCGCAGTTCTCCAGGTTTGGTCTGGTCAGGTTCGAACCAAACCATTGCACACCCCTTCATGTATCAAAAGCCTAAAGAGCCATTTAAAAGCTAACTTCTAAGCTTTTATTAGGATTAAAGGCTTTTGCTTGAGCGTTTGGTGCAAAGCGCTTTTGAACAAAAGCTACAATATTTATGGGTTCGCAAGCGTAAAAGCACATTGCTTACATGTTAGCTTAACTTTATCTTATTGTTTGATGTAAGACATAATCATGATCTTAAAGTCCAAATCCATATAAGTCATTTTGCTATCGTGCTCACAAGAGAAACTGTGAAAATATCCCCGCAAAGATTGAAAGTGTAAGAATTCAATTCAATGACCATGCTTATGTTTCTAACTTGACGAGATGATTGGATTCTCAATAATCCAAATTCTTTAGTTTTATTCAGATAACTAATGAAATTGATGATTTCTTTCTTTTATTTAACTGTATTAATATATAAAACTCCATTACGCCCTTTTCGACGGGAATTTTTTTTTTAAAAACTCGCTTTCATTACTTCATGCAAAACATTTCTTCCCCGTAGTTTATATCAATAATTTATAAATTGAAATTCTACAAAAGAAGAAATTATTGTTTTTATTTTTCTTAGAAGACACAATCATAACTTATCGTTTCTTTATTTTTTTTTTTTCGAATCTACATCATACCAATTTTTCTACATGGAAGCAATTATCATTTTGTAAATATATTATCATCGCTTACCTCCAACATTGTAGGAGTGCCCAACGCTCGATAAGATAACTAGATAACTAGACACCTTATGAGCTTGTTTCCACGGTGAACACCATAGTCGGGTTGCATATAAGGAAGACTAGATAAAGGTGTTGTTTTTTTATTGCCCATTTTTCTAAATAAATAATAAACCAAAAAAAAAAAAAAGTATGATAAGAATCTTCCTTCTTTCTTGGTGGGGGGTGGGGCTTATATAAAGCAGGGTAGAGCCTGCTGGGTGTTTGCCTAGCTTCTTTCGAAAGAGTACCAGCTAGCTAACTAGTGTTAGTAATAGTGAGAGGCAACCCATCCCACTCTCTCACAAGAGAAGAAAAGGGAAAAAAAAAAGAAAGGGAAAGGTGATTGTTCTTGTTCTTGTTCTTGTTCTTGCTCTTGTTCTTGTTTCTTGTGGTGTTGAAAATGGAAGAACATCTGAGCCCATTAGCCATCACTCATCTGCTTCAGCACACACTGAGGAGCTTGTGCAACCATGAAACCTCTCAGTGGGTTTATGCTGTCTTCTGGAGGATCTTGCCCAGAAACTATCCCCCTCCCAAGTATCTAATTACTTTACTACTTGAGTTAATATAATATGTTTATTTTTTTCTCCTCCATTTTCCATTGCCCTTCTTCTTGGATCGTCTTCTCTAGGGAGACAGTATCTATCTAGGTAGCAGTTATAGGATCAAATGCATCTAATCACATTATGATAATATATTCCCTCTTTTTTTTTGTTGTTGTTGTTGTTGTTGATATAAAATACTATTGCAGATGGGATGGGCAAGGAGCGTATGACCGGTCCAGAGGCAACAGGAGGAATTGGTACCTCTTCTTTTTCTTCTTCTTATTTTCTTCTGGAATAACATATTTAATATTTATATTGTTGCTTTTATTAATCATTAATGTTGTTTGATGGTTTATATAAGATCCATTAATAAATATGGATATTCATAGTAAACATGGGTATGATTGAGATTGAATAATGATGAAATAAAGGTGGGGGGAGGAGCAGGATATTGGTGTGGGAAGATGGGTTCTGCAACTTTGCAGCAGCAGAGACCATCAATAATGAATGTCCAACCACCACCACCACCACCACTTGTTCTGCTTCTGCTTCTGGGTATCATCATCATCATCAAGGGCTGCAGCCTGAGCTCTTCTTCAAAATGTCCCATGAAATCTACAACTACGGAGAAGGGTATTTCGATCTCTATATACAAATCTATTTTCTGACCGGTTGGAAAAAAGAAGGAAAAAAAAAGCAGCTGGAAGAGATCGAGAAAATTATGAATGGGGTTTTTTTGGCAGATTGATAGGGAAAGTAGCAGCAGATCACAGCCACAAGTGGGTATACAAAGAAGCAAATGAGCAAGAGATCAACTTCTTGTCTACATGGCACAACTCACCTGACTCTGTATGCATCCATCCTTCTCTCTCTCTCTCTCTCTGAGATTTCATGCTAGCTAGCTAGCTAGTCAAAAACTAGTTAGTTTCCATCCACTACTGATGCCAAAAATGAATCATCTTCTCTTTCTTAATTACATGTGTATTTACAGCAGCCAAGAACATGGGAAGCCCAGTTCCAGTCTGGTATAAAGGTAAAACTGATTGATAGATAGATATATCTCACTAGCTAGCTAGCTCTCAGTTGTCATTTTTTCTTTTCTCTTTTTGATTTATGTTTGGTTTTGGTTTGGTAGACCATAGCACTGATTGGTGTCCGAGAAGGTGTTGTCCAACTTGGTGCTGTCCACAAGGTACTCTTGCGTACATATTAAGGAATAGATGGCCGGTTAAGCAACCGGTCTCGCTAACTCAATTTGTTGGGAGAAATTCATGTATCGATCTTAACCGCTTCCTTACCTCTTCAATATGTTTGACTGAAGGTGGTGGAGGACTTGAGCTACGTGGTAACGCTGAGGAAGAAGCTGAGCTACATAGAGAGCATTCCAGGAGTATTACTGCCCCACCCTTCTTCTTCTGCTTCTGCTTACCCGATGCTGCCACCTCCGCCGCTACCTCACCATTACGAAGCTGCTGCCGCTGCTTATTACGGCGGCGGCGGGCCGGTCGTTCCACTGCCGCCGGCAGATGAGTCGTTCTACGTCCACGGCCAGCAGATGATGATGATGAATAGTAATAGTGGGTCGTACAAGATAGCTCCTTCGATGAGCAGCCTCCAAGCCTTGCTCTCCAAGCTCCCATCCGTCGTCCCGCTCCCGCAGCCGCCCGAGGAGGAAGAGGAGACACGTCATCATCATGGTCATGACTTGAAGAATGTCAATTGCACTACCACCACCAACAACGCTTATTTTCACTGATTCTACTTTATCTACTTTTTTATATATATGGAATTTGGGTACTAGCTAGGCAGCTATAGTGATCGTAATGGAGCGGGCGGGTAACTCAATATTTATGTTCGCTCCGTACTAAATGTGTGGGGCGAGTCGACTCATTCTTATATGTTATTTGAAAAAAAAGTAGATATTTTACTCTGAAACACAGAGAAAATACTTCATAAATGAATGAACGTGTCGAGAACAGGACAAGACGGGGCAAAGTAGAAGCAATATCTATGGTCTTCCCCACGCTAATCAAGTAAGCGACAAAGTAAAGAATAATATAAGTAGCAAGATAATTTGCTACAAAATTAAAATCGTACGTAAATATATATGTTCTAATTAACCTAACCTGCCAAAGGTTACATATATTCATCCAATGTTTAGTTGTCACGATCCAATCCATCAATCAATTTGATCCATACAGTGGCGCACCCAACAATCTTATATAAGAAAATATCTTCCTACTACAGGTTAAAACAAAAGCCCATGACGTATCTCACATTTTGAAAAAAATTATAAAATACACTAAGTGTCTACACTACGTCACAAATCTCTCTGTGATTGGGTTTAATCGTTAGTTTTTGAAAACAATTGGGAATAAGGAATAACATTTTCACTATTATAATTATTTTTAAAATATAACAACAAATGAGTTGTAGCCTATTAAAAAATATGAATTTGAATAATTATTTTTCCAAATTTTAAAGGCGTCTCGGGACACACCCTTAGAACATCTCGTGTCCACCTTCTGAATCTATGAATACACCAATATAACCCACCAATCTATTAATTTAATTCACTTGTGACCTCGGTCGTAAATCCACCAAATTGTAATTTCACTACCACTAGTGGTATAAACAATTAACATATATACGCAGGAAATTAAAATCTTTTATTTAATGCAGAAGCGTAAAGGAGTGGACACACTTGGGAAACATACATGTTATGCTGTCTACTGTTATCATTGTTTTGGATTGGATAGAAACATATACTGCTTTTCACTTTCTTTCCCAAAGAAAAAAAAAATGGTTTCTTCTTACTACGTACTATATATCTTTTGGTCATAATTGACTGTTCTTTCTAAGAGGTCTTAATCACACATGATTCGCACTGTTCCGGTGGAACATCATAATCAAAATATGTAATTTATGAGACTATAAAGGCTCGTGTTTCATTATTATTGCAAAAGTTGACAGACTTCCCTTCCCTTTCCATTTTTTTCTCCACTTTTTATTTATAAAAAAGAAAATGTTTCATTATTATCATGGCTTGTCGGCCGTACCACGGCCAAGATTTCATTGAGAAGATTTGCGACAATTCTCTCCATCCATATCCACCTCCATAATATAATGGCTTCACTCACTCGTTGCTAGCCAGTGTAGTGGTGGTGTAGGTTAGTGCCTGTCATGGCTGGCAATGGAAATTCAGGCAGTATCCCACCCTATGTATGTCTATCATTATTACTCCCCCTAGCTAGCTCTTTCGTCTCCACAATACTAACATATTATCTATCTCAAGTAAACCACCGAAACTAGTGGTGCATTCAGGATTTCAGTTGAGGTGGACGAGAATTGATTTTTTTTTTTAAGATACCGTTGTTTAAGACTTTCGCATTTTCATATTTCAAAAGGTTTTTTAAACAAATTTATCATCAATAAGATTTTTTTCGGTAGAAAGATGGGACGCTAAAAGGGCGTTCCTGCCTGGCACTTAAATTAAACAGGTTTGGGCAATACCCATAGAGTCATACAAAATCCAAAATGACAGCCCTCTATCCGAAACATTAAAATCAACGTATCCTAACTTGGCATGATATCCCCTGTTGGCAAGGTAATCTGCTGCCTTATTGCATTCCCTGTAAATGTGAGAGATTTTCACCTCCCAGTTTCTGTGGAGAAGACTCTTGAATTGGCGAGTCAAATTAAAGTATCTCTGGCTCCTTAGCTCATCCGACGTCAAAACTTGAATGGCTGTGGTGGAGTCCATTTGTAGATGTACCTTTCGATGCCCCTGACTCCATGCTAGTTGCATACCTCTGATAGCTCATTTCATCTCTGCTCGTGTGATCGTACAACTCCCTAAGTTGTAAAGGGTCCGATACAACGCCCTGTCCAGTCCCTAATCAATCCGCCAGCTGCTGCAAGGATCCTGGCTTCTGAACGGAGCCGTCTGTCTGCACACTAACCCAACCGAGCGGTGGAGGGCTCCATGAAAGATCTTTCATTTCCTTCTGGCTTCCGTTTGTGTAAGCTAGTTGGTCGTCCGCTTGAGCTTGCTTGATTGTGTTCGTCGAACTTCTAAATTGATTGGCAAGGGCAATTAAATTTACCGAGGTAAATAATAAAATCTTGTGTTTCCCACGGAACTCTCCAAAGTTAATTTCTCAAAAGTACTTCATTTTTAGAGTTGGTTAATTTCCGTATTTCTGCAACTCATCACTTGATTACAACCATTGCAATTTCTATAGTTTCTCGAACTAAATTTGTTAATTGTTGAATTTGACCAATCCCCAAGAGAAAGATAATTTTACTTACACTTTATTACTTGTACGACACTGTGAACTTGCAGTTTTGTCGCCACCACTTTGCTTTCAACGTCATGATATAAAGCTCTAAATTCGTTGAGTTTTACTCACTACTAGGCCGTTGATGTTTTATGTGAGATGACCCCCACGATTTGAGAGTTTTAACTAAAGTCGATATGATAACATCGTGAAAAGTTTAATGTATCCATGGAAGGTGTGAGTGATGTGAGGAGCCTGATGCATTTTTTCGATGTCGGGTGCCGCTGGCGTATCTGCAGGGGACGAGACTGAGCTTGAGGGCGAAAGTGGTCGTGAGGAGCCTGGCATTTTTAATCTATGTTGGGTGCCAGTGGAGATTCTGCTGAGAAGCGGGACCAGGCTTGTGGGAGAAACGCGGCCATAAGGAGGCTGGCGTGTTTTTTCAACATGTTACGTGCTTTTGAGCGGAACACGATCGAGTATGGCTAATGCGTTTAATCCGAATAATAAACCAACAATTACTACTAATTCCTAATAAATATAAAATGTTTCCATCAATGTGCCTCTTTCAATAGAGATTTATCTAGCTAATGTGTGCTTTTGCTTCATTTTATTACCTAATTAATGAAGAAACAAGGAAGTTAGGATAGCACATGATTAAGTATGGGCCTGTATGAGCCATAATTGTTTATCTAACATCAAGCATTGATACTAATCGAGGTATAGATGGTTGATCATTTCCTTATATACTCGTGTGTAGCATCAATGGGGTATCACTAGAGGGTAATTTCTTAACAATCTCAAATCTCCACTCTATTTAGGGATGGCAATGGGTCGGGTTTTGCCAAACCCAAACTCATGGGTTTATCCGTGAAAAAACCCCGGGGTAAAACCCACTGGGTTTGGAAAACTCAAACCCAACCCAATTCGCTGGGTATCCGCGGGTTCATGGGTATCCATGGGTTTGTCGTAAAAAATTTACAATAACAAGTTTTTATCAAAATAAAAGTCAAATATCAATATCTCAATACAAATAATCCATATATAAAACACCATTCTAGAAAATTCAAGCAAATCACAAATTAACCATACAAATTGTTCAACACCAATCTAGAAAACTAGAGAAAATGGAAGCAAATAAAAAATTATACATAAACAACATGATTGATTCAAAGTTTCTTCCTCATCAATTAAGCTCCTTCACTCCACACTCAATATCAACTTCATTCTACACAATTAGAAAGAAAAAATTAGATATGTCTCCACAAACATAAAGAAGATTAATTGCTTATAATATTTAATATACCGGGAAAATTGATTTTATGCGTGTGGGCGGGTACCCATGGGTCGGGTACACCTAAACCCAAACGCAACCCAACCCGATGAATAGTGAACGGGTTTAAACCCAAATCCGACCCGAAACCCGTCAACACGAATTTTACCCGCGTTGACCGGGTTGGGTCGGGTGGGTACCCGTAGATTCGGGTTTTGTTGCCATCCCTATTCATCTGAATTTCCATGGATTCATTAATTCATTGCAAAAATGATGGGCCATATTATGGGGAAATCTCCAAGTCTGTGACTCAGTTTGATAGATATGATGAGGGCAGGCGGACAGGAGGCAGGATTTTGGGTTTCGAAGGATCGAAAATTATTTAATCGTATCATCGTAAATAGAAAAAAAAGGACAAATAAAAATATACTTAAATTAAAAAATAATTTGGTTAATTATCAAATATCAAACTATGTGTTCATGGACTTAGAACCATAGAGGAGCATAAGAAAACACGGTCAGGGTTACACGGGGTCGTGTAAAATGCTACACGAGATAAGGTTGAGGAAACACAGACCATGTAATTCGGTGGATGGATTGTGTAAACCCTTACACTATGTTCATATGAGAAGGAAAAGGAGGGGAGGGAAAGAAATGAGTGGAAAGTTGCAGAACCAATGCACTTTCCCCTGTTTTTTAGTTTTGGAACAGTGACAGGGTGAAGGAAAAGAAAGGAAAAGGTTACTATTGAACTCACCCCTCCAAAACCGAGAGAAACTTCGCACTATCAACATTTCCATTTATTTTATTTGCCATCTCTCACCTCTCTCTTTACTTTTCTGTATCTTCTTTTTTCTTCTCCCTAGGATAGAGAACCAGAAAAACTTCTTCTCAACATGATGAGATGAATGTTGGGTTTTGGGGTTAGTATATGCATTTGTGTCAATGAGTTAATTAGTCTAGGGTTTAGTAGGTTAGTGGATTATTAGCTTATGTGGGTAATAATTGTGTGGGCTTAGTAAGTCTAATTAGGATGAAAGTAATCAAATTAGTCCTGGTGACTTTTAGCCTTAATTCTGCTTCCTAATAAAATTAATTAGTAACAAAGAAGTAGCCAAACAAAAATAATTATTTCATTGAAGAATTACTAAATCGTAGCATAGTGTCGGTAATTTTGTAAAAATATACCATATATAATTTGATAATCATATATTATACCATGATAGCAAAAATATATCATAATGGTAGAACGATGGTAGAAATATACAATAGTGGTAAGCTTGTTGATTTGTGGTCTAATATAGTGCTAAATTCTATTTATTGTTGTATGACGTGGAAGTCACGTCCCAGCCACTTTAGAATTATATGTTGCGTCATAGACAAAAGAGACTAATGCCTGTCAATATTAACGGTCTAGCTAAATTTCGTGTGTTTTGTTGTTACTTTGGTCCAACAAACTCAAAACTAAAATGAGTTTATCTTTTTTGCTGAGGTAGTTAATAATGATGTAGGAATTGAGATGAGTTAATTTAGTTACTAAATTTATCACTTATTAATTTCACGTCACTAAATTTTTGTATTCATATTAGTGTTCACTATAATATATTTTGGGTTTACCACTAGTCACTTTCATTCCAACTCCGTTACATTTTCTATCGTATATGTAGGTTACTTGTATCGTATATATAACTAAATCGTTAATATACAACTTAAAATCATATCTTACCGACGATTCGACTGAAAAAATCTCCCACTGTAGTTTAAACAGATTGGTGCGTTTACATAATTAATCCACGTTACATAATTGATTTGTTGTAGTTAACAAAATTAACAAAGAAGAACAAATTTGATCCACGTTACATAATTAATGTAAATAGTATAAACACATAATTAAATTATTTAACTATTCTATCATCAATAAAATATAATACATATCACAATTCCCAATCTACTTTTTCCTTCCCACTTTCCTCCATTAAACAACATTTTCTTTCCAATTCCCTCTAATTTCACTCCCTTCCAAACTTAACCTCCCCTCCAAATTTTCCTACCCTCCCCTCCTTTTCCTCCCTTCCTTCATGAACATAGTGTTAAGGAAAATAAGGACTGGGTTCAGAGAAAGCATGAGCCGGATTTTCAGCATTTTGGTCGTGCAAGCTATCTAGGGAAATCAAGGAAGATTACACTCGATGATGCAACAAAAAACCGACCGTGTTGTGCCATCATCAAGAATAAATGGAACGATGCATTTTATGAATTACGCGGTTAGAACAAGGAAATCACGGTCCTGACCAGCAGCGATTATAACAAGGAATTTCTGGGTTTTTGCTAAGAATATGAGTTCTTAGATATGGAATTGATCCGAGAGACTTCTACGGTGAGAAAGTGACGGAAAGTTCACTCTTGGAGCTTATTTGAGCATTCATTCGACGATTGGAGCTCAGATTCACCCTGTTGGAGTGGCGAACGACGACTTGGATCAGATTATCACCGCTTTCATAATGATTTCTATTACATCCTTCTTCTTCTTCTCTCTCTCCATGGAGTAATCTCCTTCTTCATTTGGGTATGAAGAACCCTAGTTCTGGATGTTAAGAATATGATTGTATGAACCCTTTGATCATTGAATTGCTAAGTTAATATTCAGTTGAGGCCTTGTTCGCAATCGATTGAGTCTTTATCACATTCTTTTGATTACTGCTTTAACCTAGGAGAGAGAATATCATATTAGGTTAAGAGATGAACTTCAATTGGAAGTGGTCAGTCGATTGCTCGAATAGGGAATCTATTCACTTTTATGTGCTAAAATCCATTCTAGTAGAGGAGGTCTATTTTGCATTGCCTTGGCATCTTAGTCCCGTTGACGATAATCTCCCTGCTGGTGAATATGTTTAAGACGGCTTGGTATGCTTTAATCGAGATTCCAATCTAATATCGGATCGATCTCCCGCAGTATAACTATCAGTGCACTGAACTAAGGGAATTATAACTTTGGCCAAGCTATATGTTAGGGGGATTCATACTTGAGTGATCTTTCTCATAACTAAAATCGAACCAACTGTCTTTGCTTTGTTTTATTAGGTTTAGTAAACTTCAATACAACTAGTTTGCTGAATAATAGATAATTCACTAAGCAATAGTACATCTAGAGACTCGAGTTGACATTAATACTTCATTCCACTATACTACTCCTTGATTTGTGGTTACACTTGACCATTGATTAGAGTGTTAGTAATAGAGAGTCAAGGTGTGCAATGAACCGAATTGGACAAAACCTTGAGAATCACAATCCTAAAGTAAAAATAAAAAAGACAGGACCATGAACCGGTCCAACATTGAATTCGGTTGGTAAAACTAAAAATAAACTAGAGCAAAACTACTAGAAACCGTTACTTCCTTTACAGTTACGTTCAACATTGGAAAAATAAAAATATTAAAGGGTAAAGTCTAGCCATGCATACATGCTGTTACATTCTAAATTATTAGTCTCGTCTCGTTTATTTACAATAATGGCAGTAGAAGAATAAATGAATCGATTTTCTGCTCCCCATTATATATTTGGTCGATGAGAGAAGTGACATTGACGATATGATGAATCACACGACTGAAATGTGTGAAAAAAAAGAATGTCAAGTGTACTACTACTACCTTTACCTAGCTAGGTAGTGGATGCTAGCTCTGATATATGATGTGGCTTGGCTGGCCTCCTCTCGCCTGGCAAAGCTGCTTCGCTGGGGATTGGGACGATCTTCCCTTCATGATTTATCCCTTGTCTTTCTTCTTTCCTCGCTTTTTGTTTATTGGTTGGAGGGAGGACAATATCTATTTGACCCGTTTTAATTGAATTGTACGTTTGACTTGTTCTGAAACGGATAATACTCCAAGCGGAGGTGGGACGCGGACGGGACGGATGTGCATATAGCTCTCCTCAACCTGACATGTCTTGACATGCTCTATTCTCGACCAATTTTTGTCTAAATTAAATACATGTAAATTTTCGTTAAATTATTTATAATTTTTTATTTTAATACCTCATTAACGAAGTTTTAAATTCTCAATAATTTAATTATATACCATATTATAGTTTGTTTCTTGGTTTTTTTACCGACAAAATGAATGTTTTTTTATTTTGAAGTACATGTTCATATGGATTGACCTATACTGACTTGTGTTACGTATGTAATATCTAATCTGAACATAATTTGTATGAGTATTGAGATACCTGCTGGATCCTGCCATTGCAATTGATTGGACATTGGGATCTTTGCTATGCTTGGTTTTCCATGGGAGGAGAGGGGTGAAGTAGTAATAACAGTAAGTTAAACTGAGAAGCCAAAAGTGGGCGGTTTCAGTCGGGTGCTTTCGTTTTCCCCATTACCCTCTGACCCAGAAAAGAGGAATATATGACAAACAGACCACCTCCCATTAACGCCCTTTTCTTTTTGACCATCCCTTTCTCCTGCTTCTGGCCCTCTGCCATTGCAGGCCTCTCGTTTTCACCACTTCTCTCAGCTATAAGCTCTTTTCCAAGCGTTACATACAATTCACTCCAACGAGAGAGAGAGAGAGAGAGAGAGAGAGAGAGAGAGAGAAAATTGTTATTGCAACTCGCAAGGGAGGGATTGCATGTTTCTTTATATTATGTATGATCACTTATATATCGAGCCAATATTGTATTCCTTACCTACAAAGCTAGACACTTTTCGATAGATAATCTTTAGGT
This sequence comes from Linum tenue, assembly GCA_946122785.1. Classification (NCBI taxonomy): domain Eukaryota; kingdom Viridiplantae; phylum Streptophyta; class Magnoliopsida; order Malpighiales; family Linaceae; genus Linum; species Linum tenue. Next base: position 66,185,967 of record CAMGYJ010000002.1, read on the forward strand.
ATATTATTGCAATCCTATCCTCGAAAGCTAGACACTCCTAGGCCCTAGCCCAGACGAAAGAAAGGGGGAAAAACCTATCGGTGGATGGTTTAAGATGGTAATGTATTGGTTTGGTACAGTGTTTTTATGGAGATGATTTAAACTTGGTAATCGAGTTGGGTTGGTGATCTCGGTTTACATGTCGTAGTTGATCGGGTTATTTGGGGTAATTGGTTGATTTCGGGGTTAAGTATTGACCCAAATCAAAACGTTTGGGTGAGGTTTCGAGTTATTTTAGGTTACAGGTTTTCTTAAAAACTAAAACAAACATGATTAAAATTTTACCAAAGAAAATAAATTGTCATATTTGTATGACAATAATTTATCTAACACATGTAAGTTAACATTATTTTCACATTCATGTATATTAACCATAGTAAATACAAATTGGTCAAACGCCAAAGAAACACCCAAAAGTCATAAACTAATAATACGGCAATAAGTATATGATATTTGTCTATCCTTATGCTCCAAAACTTGTTTTTCAAATTATTATAACTTTTTATAATTATGAGCAATTTTGTCATTTTGGAGGAGGTGAATAGGATCTGGAGCGGGTCGATCTGCTGACCCTCCCAATCCAAAAAAGTGAAGTTTACTCGAGTTCAGGTCATTCGGGTTATAAAGTTCAAGCCAATTCTAATTTCTCGACCAGGTGCAGCTTGATTTAACAGTGTCAAGAACCAGTTGATTCCAATAACTCTAGTTGTTGGGAGAGATTCAATTATTGATTATATACAACTTACTAACACACACCTTCTCAAATGAAATCCACCATATATGGGCTTGAAATTTGCGCAGGTCTAAATATCATATGTTCAACAGAACAAATGGTCATCTGAATTCGAACACACGACCTCTTGACAATAAAATATTTTTATATTTGACAGAACCAGTTCTATCACAAACGTGACGTATCACGGTATCAGGTCATAATTTGCCAAATTTGATGATCACAAGCAAGACCATATATAAACTCGAATTACCAACTCTCTCGTAGATTTCTCAACTCGTTATGGCCGGAATCGTGGAATAATCTTTTAGCTGGATATAGAACACATTTGACATACGTAAAGCTTGATGCATATTTGAAAAATCATACGTACTCAGTATGACCAAATGAGCTTATAAACTAAAATATATATTTAGAGTGAGGGCTGATTACTTTTGGAGTATACCATATTTCAAGTTATTTAGTTGTTGGATGTATTTTGTTATATTTCGATAAATTATTATCTTAAATTAACATTTTTATTAAATTGATCTTTCATTAGGATTTAGAGAATTAAAACTGGACCGAAATTCGATTAAACTCATAGTCTATATATAAATATCTAATTCTGAGTACTCGGAATATATTTTTCATGAATATAGCAGTCTATTAATGAATTGGACAAGTAAATAAAAATAATAGTTAAAACGAACATAGATGATAATAGTGGAAGCTAGGGAAGAAGAATGGAGCAAGACTCTTGTTGGTGAAGGTTGTTTGGAACAGGAGTGATTACTGGCCGGTGCAGCTGCTGCCTGCTGGCCCATCCCTTTCTCCCCATTAGGATGGCAATGGGTCGGGTTGGGTCGGAATTTGCCAAACCCAAAGTCATGGGTTTATCTTTGAAAAAAATCCGGGGTAAAACCCACTGGGTTTGAAAAACTCAAACCCAACCCAACCCGTTGGGTATCCGCGGGTTTATGGGTACCCACGGGTTTTGTCGTAAAAAATTTACAATTACAAGTTCTTATCAAAATTAAAGTCAAATATCAATCTCTCAATACAAATTATCCATATATAAAACACCATTCTAGAAAATTCAAGCAAATCACAAATTAACTATACAAATTGTTCAAGACCAATCTAGAAAACTCAAAAAAATTGAAGCAAATCACAAATTTTCCATAAATAACATGTTTAATTGAAAGCTTCTTCCTTTCAATTAAGTTTCTTTACTCTCCACTCCATAACATCAACTTGATTCTACACAATTAAAAAGAAAAAATTAGACATGTCTCCACAAACATAAATAAGATTAGTTGTTTAGAATATTAAATATACCGAAAAAATTAATTATATGGGTGGGCGGGTACCCACGGGCCGGGTTTACCTAAACCCAAACCCAACCCGTTGAATAGTGAACGGGTTTAAACCCAAACCCGGCCCAAAACCCGTCAACACGGATCTTACCCGCGTTGACCGGGTTGGGTCGGGTGGGTACCCGTGGGTTCGGGTTATGTTGCCATCCCTACTCCCCATTAAGGAAGTGGGAATCTATCTATGGTATTCCCATACCCTTCTTCCCTTACTAGCATTGGGCCCGGCCCGTTGGCCGGTGAAGTACAAAATTGGTGCATGTCATTGTATTATATTGGCCAGTAAAGTATAAGATACTCAAGTAAATTTGAATTCTTAATTTCGACCACTCCATCGGCAATGCATTGATCATAAGATCCATTATGTTGAAAGGTAATTATCATGAGTGTTCCTTTAAGAATTTCATCACATACACCAACTAATATGCAGATTCAAGCAACTGTACAATTGGCTCAATAGTCTGCATGGATAAACAACGGGGAAGAATGCATAGTAGTATTGCGAGTAATCCACTTCAAATGGTTGCCCAGTGCAGGCCATACTACCTTCAGTTAAGCTAACGAAAGAAAATGTTTTTACTCTTTAACAATGAAGAATTTATGCACTATGGACACGTATTGATGTCTTAATAGTGAAAATTGGGTTGATATGAATAAATAAACTCATGGAATGGTGATAAAAGAAACCCAAACATCCGATATATCATATATATGAGTTATGTTTTCGAAGTCACATTCAAGTAAACACATCCAGCCCAACAAAGCTTACTTGAAAACATGTCAACAAAGCTTACTTGAAAAGGAAGCTAACAGATTGATCATTGATCTAACAGATTCCCCTCCTGAAAGAAGTAACTTAAATTTAAAAGATGCTCAACCCCAGTTTAGAACTTGCCTTCATCTCCATCAATCTCCGCATCAACGCGTGGGCAACTATAGTGCAAGCGGAAAGGGTTTACATTTGTCGCGTGTTCTCCAACCCCGCCTTGAATCTCGACGAATGTGGTGGAAAACAGAGTAATGCATTGGCGGATCTAGGGGGTGGCCACCCCGGGCCCCGGCCCAGCCCTCTTCTGGATCCGGAGTTAGAATAATTCTTATAAATTTGTCGGTTTTAGTCATTCAGCCCAGTGTTATTTTATAATATGATTGTGTATAATTAGAAAAAATGATTCAGATGAACATATTCAATTCACTACTCTAAATTTATCCTAGAAATTCTTGCCCCAAAGGTTTTTTTCACGATATCGAATTTTCTAATAAAATGCGGCCCAGTGCTCTACTGTGTTCTGGATTCGCCGCTGGAGTAATGGGTTTGTCAGCAGTGGCGGATACATAGGACATTTAGGGACACCCCTAAAATTTGGAAAAACGATTATCCAACCCCCCGGCTATAGTTTCGTATGGAAAAAAATTATAATTGGTAATCCGGGACACCCTTAAATTTGAAAAAAATGATTATACTACTCTCGATAGTAGTTTGTGTAAGATTAAAAAAATATAAATGGTAGTTTGTGTTACTCAAACTTAGGACACTACTATTATTAAACATATTCTTTAGGTTGCAACTCATTTCTTGTTCTATTTAAACACTAAGAAATAGTAAAAACATTATTGCTTATCCCCAACTATTTTCAAAACCTAACAACTAAACTAATTGTGGATTATCCTTAATTTGAATTGATTTTATAGTTACACAGCAAGAGTTAAAAGAGTCTTTCAACTTTGAGTTACATAAGAACAAGGTTAGAATTCGAATATGAGATCAGTTCGTATATTATTGTCTAGTATGATATATAGATTTGTTGAGCAGTTAAGACGTCGAGTATATTTTATATAATTTTTCAGAATATGATAACACGTCGTGGCCTTTTGTTAAAATTTGTAGTAATCATGTATTTTTTTATTTATGAATTATTTATTTTATTTTTTATTTTTTTAAAGAGGACACCCCTATAAAAAATTTCTGGATCCGCCATTGTTTGTCAGCTTCCGATTTCGTGATTGTGGACATTCTTTTTCTAATTTGTCCCTTCACTGCAATTAGAAGTAAACACAAACCCAAGCGTCCTTCGTTATAAGCAATGATCGGGATGATATATGGCTGGTGCTGTTAGTGTATAGAGTAGATATAGGACAAATATGTAATGTTTGTTTATTTTATGTACTGTTTTGTAATTAGGTAGAATAGAACTGATATAAATGTAAAGTTGAACAGTGTATTATTTACTTTTGGTGAAATAAAATACGATCGTTTCTCTCTCATAACATGGTATCAGAGCATTTTCTCTGACTACTTTCTTTCTTTCTTTTTCGCTTCCGCTTCCCAATCTAGGGTTTCAGTTCCCGTTCTCGAGACTTCTTCGATGGCGTCTTCGTCGTTCCAGCCTCCTCTGCCTCTCGCAGCGGCGCTTGCGCCGAATCATCCTTACTACATCAGCTCCGGTGACTCCTCGACGACGCAGCTCGTGTCAATCGTACTCACCGGGCCGAACTACCACTCCTGGGCGAGATCCATGCGCTTCGGTCTTCTCTCGAAGAACAAGCTCGCCTTCATCGATCCCGCCGTTCCGACGCCGCCGCCGGGCGATCCTCTCTACGCCGCTTGGCAGCAGTGCGACACGATGGTGCTCGGCTGGATTCTCCGTTCCTTGGCTCCAGACATCGGTCAGAGCGTTCTCTGGCTCGATTCCGCAGTCCAAGTCTGGAGAGATCTCAGCGAGCGCTTCAGCATCGCCGATCTTGTCCGCATCGCCGACCTTCAAGACGAGGTTTTCGCACTCAAGCAGGGCAGCATGTCTGTGAGTGAATTCTTCACTAAACTTAGGGTTCTTTGGGATGAGTTGATGACCTATCGTCCGATTAAGTCCTGTGCATGTGTCCCTAAGTGTTCTTGTGTTGAGTATGCGAGATCTGATCAGATTATTAGGTTCTTGAGGGGTCTAGGTGAGGATTTTGAGTCTGTGCATTCTTCGATCTTGTTGATGGATCCTCTCCCTCCAATCAACAAGGTTTTTTCCACTGTTGTACAGTTTGAGCGTCAGAACAGGGTGATTACCTCTGCTAGTGTCAATCCTTTGGCTTGTGCTGTTCAGAACAGTCAGTTTAAGAGTCAGTCTAAACGTCCTGTTTGCACTTTCTGTGGATTGACTGGTCACACTATTGACAAATGCTTTAAGAAGCATGGTTATCCTCCTGGTTATAAAGGAAAAGCTAGGGTGAATGCTGTAGTTAGTGAGTCTAAGTCTACTGATGCTTCTGTTTCTCTTGAGAACGGAGCTCAGTCCTCCGATTCAGTTGTTCTTACACAGCAGCAGTACCGAGCTCTTGTTGCTCAGCAGTTCTCTTTGAGTCAGCCTTCTGCTCCTGTTGGACATGTCCCAGTGGCCAATGCGTTTACAACTGGAGGTGCTTCTGATGACTCTGCACCTTCCTCCTCTGGAGGTAAGTATGTTTTGGCTGCTGGTCATTTGCCCAAAGCTAAGGTTTCTTGGGTCATAGACAGTGGGGCATCTGATCATGTCATTACCAGTTTAGACTACTTTATGCATTATTCTGCTGTTAATGATGTGAATGTCTCTCTTCCTAATGGTGCTAAAGTGCGAGTTACTCATATTGGTGTTGTTTGCTTGTCTGATTTGCTAGTGCTTAGGAATGTGCTTTATATTCCTTTGTTTGGGTTCAATCTCATCTCTGTCAGTAGGTTAACCAAAGACACAGCATGTTCTTTGACATTTTTTCATAATCACTGCATTATCCAGGATCTGGTCTCCCGCAAGCTGATTGGTACAGCTAGAGAGTCTGGTGGGCTTTATTGCTTCACACCTACCTTCAACAGCTCTCTTCCTGCCCCAATCACTGCTTCTCAACCAGAATCCAGTTGTTTGTCTGTTGTCTTTGATACTACTATTCATGACATTGACATTAGCCACTATAGACTTGGACATGCTTCTTGTAATCCTTCGAACACTATTATGTCTAAAAATTCTAGTATTACTTCAGATAAAACCAAACATTGTATTGTTTGCCCACTGGCCAAACAGAAACGTTTGCCATTTATGGTAAGTACCTCTCACGCCCTTGCTCTGTTTGATTTGCTTCACGTTGATATATGGGGTCCATATGGGGTTACTTCTGTGGATGGTTATCGTTATTTTTTAACAATTGTAGATGATTTCTCTCGCAATACTTGGGTTTATTTGATGCGTAAGAAGTCTGAAGCTCGTGATTTATTAGTGTTTTTTATTAACCACATTCAGACACAATACAATCTTAAGCCTAAAACTATTAGATCAGATAATGGACTTGAGTTTTCGATGCCTGCATTCTATAGTTCCTTAGGTATAGTACATCAGACTACTTGTGTTGCCTCTTCACAACAAAATGGTCGGGTGGAGCGCAAGCAACAGCACATCATTGCTGTTGCTCGTGCCCTATTGTTTCAGTCTTTTCTTCCCTCTAAATTCTGGAGTCATGCTGTCTTACATGCCACATTTCTCATTAATAGACTTCCTAGTCCAGTTTTAGATAACAAATCCCCATATGAGTTATTACATCATTCTGTTCCAGATTACTCTATTTTTCGTGTGTTTGGTTGTCTGGTATACATGTCAACTTTGGCTCACAATAGACCTAAATTTGAACCTAGGGCTCAACCTTGTGTTTTCTTAGGTTTCCCATTTGCTACTAAAGGTTGTAAGTTATACAACTTAGTCACAAAGTCTATCTGTGAATCTCGTGATGTGGTGTTTCATGAAACCATCTTTCCCTTCTTCTCAAAGGAGTTCTCACATGTGTCTTCTGAGTTTGTTTTTCCAGTCATTTCAGTTTCATCAATGGATGACATTGCACCTTCTGGTGTTAGTGTTATTCCCGATGCACCTACTGGTTCAGCACCCGACCTACATTCCACCTCTAGTTCATCCACCTCCTCTGATTCACCAGATGACAATGATGGGGTAGCTCCTCCTGAGTATCCTCCATCATTTGATGATGAGCCAGCTTGTTTACCTCCTCGGAAGAGGAAACCACCTCTTAAGTTTCGTGATTATGTGTGCAATTCTGTGTTCAATTCAGCTGTTTATCATCCTTTATCTCATGTTTTATCAACTAACAGACTTGCTAATCACCATTCAAAGTTTGTTTTAGCTGTATCTTCTGTAGAAGTACCTACAAGTTACAAGGAGGCTTCCAAACATGACAAATGGAATGCTGCCATGGATTTGGAGATCGATGCTCTCCTTCGGACCAATACATTCACGGTGGTGCCTAAGCCGCCAGATGTTAAACCCATTGGCAACAAATGGGTTTACAAGGTAAAGTTTCATTCTGATGGTACAGTCGAGCGAGAAAAAGCTCGACTTGTTGCCAAAGGATATACTCAAACTCCGGGCATAGATTACTTAGATACATTTTCTCCTGTAGCTAAGTTATCTACTGTTCGTTCTTTGCTTGCCTTAGCCTCCATAAAGGGTTGGCATTTACATCAGCTAGATGTAAATAACGCCTTCCTTCATGGAGATTTAGTTGAAGATGTCTATATGAAATTACCCTTAGGTCTTAAGATACCTGGTGACACATCTAATTTGGTTTGCAAGTTAAACAAATCACTCTATGGCCTTAAACAAGCCAGTAGACAATGGAATCATAAACTTACAGAATTTCTATTACAGTCTGGTTACACACAATCCAAAGCTGATTATTCTTTGTTTACTAAACGACATGATGGTTTGTTTCTTGCTGTTTTGGTTTACGTTGATGATATCATCCTAGCTGGTGATTATCTAAGTGAAATAGAGTCTCTTAAACAGAAATTAGATGATGCCTTTAAAATCAAGGATCTTGGTAATCTTAAATATTTTTTAGGCCTTGAAATTGCTCGAAATGAATCTGGTATATCAATCTGCCAACGCAAGTATGTGCTTGATTTATTGAATGATTCTGGTTTGCTTGGTGCTAAACCTGTGCCTACTCCTTGTAATCCTGGTGTTAGGCTTTCCATTAAGACTGGTATTCCTTTGGAAGATTCTTCTATTTACAGAAGATTAGTTGGTCGTTTGTTATACTTATGCAATACACGCCCTGATATTGCCTTTGCTGTCCATCAATTGACTCAGTTTATGAGTGCCCCGACTGATGTACATATGGCAGCAGCTCATAGAGTCTTACATTATCTGAAAGGTTCACCTGGTCGTGGCTTATTTTTCCCTTCCAAAACTGATCTAACACTTAAAGCTTTTTCTGATAGTGACTGGGCAGCTTGTCCCGATTCCAGAAGATCGACAACAGGGTTCTGTGTTTTTCTTGGTGGTTCCCTGATTTCTTGGCGTTCAAAGAAGCAACAGACCATCTCTCGATCATCAACCGAGGCTGAGTATCGAGCCATGGCTGATCTTACTTGTGAAATCCAGTGGTTAAACTATTTGTTTACAGATTTAGGAGTTTCATTTGCTAAGCCTACTGCTATGTTTTCTGACAGCCAATCTGCTATTCGAATAGCTGAGAACCCTGTTGCTCATGAGCGTACTAAGCACATAGAGTTAGATTGTCACTTAACTAGAGATAAACTTGCTGCTGGTTTGATTAAACTCTTACATGTTTCGACTTCTGACCAGATTGCTGATTTGTTTACAAAATCTTTGCCTACTGCTGTGTTTTCAGGTCTTGTGTCCAAACTGGGCACTCTTGACATACATGCTCCAGCTTGAGGGAGGGTGTTAGTGTATAGAGTAGATATAGGACAAATATGTAATGTTTGTTTATTTTATGTACTGTTTTGTAATTAGGTAGAATAGAACTGATATAAATGTAAAGTTGAACAGTGTATTATTTACTTTTGGTGAAATAAAATACGATCGTTTCTCTCTCATAACAGGTGCAGCAGTAGCTTACACAACTGCTGCAGTGGCAGAATTGATGGTGGTCGTTGCTGCTAGTGATGACATTGAAGCTAGGGCTAGCTAACTCCTAACCGGAGGCAGGTTTCAATGAGGCAGAGATCGTCGGAGCTAGGGCTAGCTCCTCGGCTGATGGATGCGCGGTGACGAACAGATTAGTAACAGTGGTGGTGGATTTAACTAGGGTTGGCCCCTCCGTTGGCGCAGGAAGAGACAGCTCAGCTTTGGTCGTGGAATTGTCGTTGGTCCATGGTGGAACGTCCGAGCATGGTTCAAGCAGCACACGGACAGCAGAATCGAAACCATCGAGGTTCGTGCTCGTCCTGACGGCTGCCAGAGTCGCCATATTACCTAGCCTAGCTGCTCCCAACAATAGAGATACTCTGATCTTATTAACGGGGCTCTGGTACCAACTGTTACGGTGATGTGGTATGTCGGATGACGTTTTTAGTATTTTTCTTAAAAATGAATAAAACGCAAAGAACTCTTAAATTAAATAACTAAAAAAATAGCAAATAAAAAAATGAATTAAATTAGAGAATAGATACATATTTATAGGCACAGAAACCTCTCATTTTTCTACGTAACTAAAACAGGACTACTTCTCACATAATTAAGAAAACAATAACAAATCTTAAACCAATAATAAAAACACACCCAATCCTCCCCAAATACTAATAATATTAATTGATGTTGAAATTAAATACCCAAACCCAATTTAAATACGAAAGAAAAAAAATACCCAAACCCAATATATTACGAAAATTCTACGATGACTCGATTTCGTAACACTAAGGGGTGCCATGGAACCCCTCCTTATTAGCCTTTGCTCCGCCCCTGATCAGCACTAGTGCCGTCAATATATATCTGGCTGGTTTCACTACCATCGTACTGCTGTTACCCTGCCTCCCTCCTAGGGATGGCAATCAAACCCATGGTCGTGGGTACCCGACCGTCCCGACCCAGTCAACGCGGGTAATCCCCGCTTTGATCGGGTATGGGGCGGGTATGGGTAAAACCCGCAAAAAGTTTGATGGGTATGGGGCGGGTATGGTTTTAGCCTCCCCTGCCCCATACCCATACCCATATCCGCCCCACCAAGAGAATTTCTTCACATATACAAAAATATGTGGATCAAATTGTAATCTATCAATGATGATGAGGATAACTCGAGGAAATAAATAGTAGAAATGCAATTGAGTGACCACCTTAATCAAAACCTAATTCATTTTCATCAATTCTCCTTCGCTCCTTCACTTTCACCCTTGTCAACAAGATTATGTTAGTTAATTATTTCTTAGTATATGTATCAGAGTTGGAACATAATAATTTGAAAAATATTATACTCTATATTATGTATTAACGAATGTTTTAGGATCATATTATTTGAACCGTATTAAGAAAATGATCGTGTTTTGTTGAATTCGTGATATAATAGGTACGTTTAGAGTTGTAGTTAAAACTTTTCTTGTAAATTTTAGGATAATAATGTTGGATATACGGGTACGGGTATTACCCACGGGTATCCGAAACCCACGGGTATGAGGATGAGTTTGCCAAACATTCCCCGCTTGAGTATGGGGCGGATATAGATTTAAATATTTGAAGATGGGGATGGGGATGGTTTAGACAAACCCGCCCCATTGCCATTCCTACTCCCTCCTCTTCCTCCGGTGCTCCAAATCACTTTTAGAAAACTAAAGATATAGTGGAGCTTACACCAGACAACACGTAACACTTTATTTCAGGCATAGACAATACTATAGGGAAAGAAACACGTACAGGAAATCAATCGAAATGAAACACATACAGAAATTGAACAACAACGATCAAATCAAAAAGACCAACACAAAAACAAAAGACGGTCTACGCACAAGAGCTACTAGCATCGAGTCGACCGTCTTACTTATTATCCATCGCATATCGCATGGTCGATCGACAATGAAAGATATATAGCCGTCGTCTCTCCTTTTCATGGGCGATTGCCACGTCCCCTCCTGAGGTAGTCGTCCAAATCCTGAAACGCAGTCTGCATCACGTTCTTGAGGTTGTTAACGTCGGCGTTACCCTTAGCGCTGTCGTAGGTGAAGGACCAAGTAATCGTGCAGCCTGTGGCCCTAAGGTTGGCGCGGGAGGAAGGCACCACGGCCGTCGTGATGTCGACGCTGTCGAAGAGCCGCGGCACGAATGCTCCGTCGTCATTCATCGTCGTCTTCACCGTCATGTTGGAATGGTCAACTTCAAGGATCTCTTCCCTCCCCGATCCCACCACCCTGCTGTAAGCTGCATGGGGCCGGCGATTACGTACGTACACCAAATTAAATCGAGCAAAAGAAAAAGATATTCGGAACCTGAATTGACTGATCTTTCGGACATGATACTATAATCTAACGTTTAAAGATCAAAATCTAGGTCTTAATTCTCTAAATTTTATTCTCCAAGATTAATTTAATTAGAAACAATAATCGACGGTTATGATTTGTCCAAATATAGACAAAAAAAAAATCAATGCACCATCTTAGGGTTTATAGTTTAGATTTAGATAATTAGGATCTAGAGTTCACTCGTTAAGGGTTAGGGTATAGTATTATGCCCAAAAATCCTGTTAATTCGAGTTCTAAATAGCATTTTCATACTCAGGATATGCGGTACCCCGAATTTCACCTGGGACACCATATATATATATATTAACTAAGGTTTAATTACCAGGACCGAAAGTGATGTCGCGGATAGAGCCTTCGGTGAAGCCGTCGCGGCGGTTGCGCTTGATGCCGGCGTAGAGGTTGGGCATCGCCATCGGGAAAACAGCTGTGGCGGCGGTGACGGCGCTCCATACGTCGCTGGCGGAGGAGAACATCCTGAATGTCACGGTCTCGGTAACTAGAGGCATTTTTGTTTTTTTCCTTTTTTTTTTTTTCAGGCAAAAAAGCTAGAGGCAAGAGATTATGGAGTAGAGAGGGATTATAGGGATGGCAACAAAACCCGAACCCACGGGTACCCACCCGACCCAACCCGGCCAACGCGGGTAAAACCCGTGTTGACGGGTTATGGGCCGGGTTCGGGTTTAAACCCGCTACACTATTCACCGGGTCGGGTTGGGTTTGGGTTTAGGTAAACCCGCCCCATGGGTACCCGCCCACACACATATAATTACTTTCCCGGTATATTTAATATTCTAAATAATATATATTCCTTAAACAACTAATATTCTTTATGTTTGTGGAGACATGTATAATTTGTTCTTTCTAATTGTTTAGAATGAAGTTGATATTATGAAGTAGAGAGTGAAGATACTTAGTTGACGAGGAAGAAGCTTTCAATTAATCTTATTGTTTATAGATGTTTATCTTTAATTTTGAACAATTTGTATTGATCATTTGCGGTTTGCTTGTATGCTCTAGGTTGGTGTTTTTTGTATGAATAATTTGTATGAGAAAATTGATGTTAAACTTTTATTTTGAAAGAAACTTGTTATTGTAAATTTTTTACCACAAAAACCCACGGGTACCCATGAACCCGCGGATACCCAGCGGGTTGGGTTGGGTTTGATTTTTTCAAACCCAGCGGGTTTTACCCCGGGTTTTTTTGGCGGATAAACCCGTGGGTTTGGGTTTGGGTTTGACAAAACCCGCCCCAACCCGACCCATTGCCATCCCTAACTAGGGATGGCAACAAAACCCGATCCCACGGGTACCCACCCGACCCAACCCGGTTAACGCGGGTAAAACCCGTGTTGACGGGTTTTGGGCCGGGTTTGGGTTTAAACCCGCTACACTATTCACCGGGTCGGGTTGGGTTTGGGTTTAGGTAAACCCGCCCCATGGATACCCGCCCACACACATATAATTACTTTCTCGGTATATTTAATATTCTAAATAATATATCTTCCTTGAACAACTAATATTCTTTATGTTTGTGGAGACATGTATAATTTGTTCTTTCTAATTGTTTAGAATGAAGTTGATATTATGAAGTGGAGAGTGAAGAAACTTAGTTGACGAGGAAGAAGTTTTCAATTAATCTTATTGTTTATAGATGTTTATCTTTAATTTTGAACAATTTGTATTGATCATTTGCGGTTTGCTTGTATGCTCTAGATTGGTGTTTTTTGTATGAATAATTTGTATGAGAAAATTGATGTTAAACTTTTATTTTGAAAGAAACTTGTTATTGTAAATTTTTTACCACAAAAACCCACGGGTACCCATGAACCCGCGGATACCCAGCGGGTTGGGTTGGGTTTGAGCTTTTCAAACCCAGTGGATTTTACCCCGGGTTTTTTTGGCGGATAAACCCATGGGTTTGGGTTTGGGTTTGACAAAACCCGCCCCAACCCGACCCATTGCCATCCCTATGCATCACCTTCGATCCCCCCACACAGATTACCAGACACATATCAAATCTTGTGGGCACAGGATGAGGGTTCACCAAACCAACATCCACCGCAATGTATCTGAACTCTCAACCAAGGCCTAATAGTACCACTTGCTGAGACCAAATGCTTTATCAGCACGATATTGTCCGCTTTGGCCAAGCCCGCACAAATTTACTTTTTGGGTTCCTTCCCAAAACACCTTGTACTAATGTAATTTGGTGGACACTAACTCGTTCCTACTGTGACTACTATCCCAACAGTGGCCAAGTGCAACCACAATCAGGTGCATAATGGTGGAAGTGAAGTTTAATGATCAACCCGGGCGACAATTGTACTATTACTTCACGGACTACATTGTTATCTAGTAAAAACGATATTTTGGGCCATGATATATGCTCCAAGATGCCCAAATTAGTACGATATATGGAAAATAGAGAGAGGTATGTAGAGTGAGATTTTAGAGAGAGAACCATAATAGTGAATGGAGGAAAGGAAGCGGATCCTTGGTTTGGAGGCACGGGTCTTCTTATATAGGAATTTGGGGCCTCTTTGAGTGAGATTGGGCACGGGACGCATTACGGTGGGTTTCGGTCCATTGAGGGTGTAGTCTTTTGTCGTATTACGCGAATTAATACCACACCCAACAGATAAGATGCCTCGCCCTTGGCTTTTACCCACACTTTATTTGCAGTGGCATCTTTTAGTGATGTAAACTGTACGTGGTAGGATATCGAGAAGCTACATATCGACCACAATTTTGCTTTTAAGCGCTGAAGACTCCTTCCTTTGAGGAGGAGTTCGAGAACTCGAAAGGAATGGTAGGAACTAGGAAGCAAAAATTCATATGTTTTTCTTTTAAGACGGATCCAAAATTCATGACAAGGACATAACCTCTACACTAGCCTCCCTTACATCACGTGTTTACGCGGAGACTAGCAATTCAAAAGTATGACGAACTTTGAATTTGCTTTGGGTGTGTGGCATTACTCCAGATTTTTGAATTTTATGCGCAAATACACACACACAACTTCTTCTCTACACACATAATACACATGTGACTGCATTTGGAGGGTCATCCATCATCCTCACAAGCTGCCTCATGGGTGTGATTCAACCCGTGAAAATTAAGGATGAACTCCCAAATTGACGATTTGAGAATTAAAATTGTCGAGTGATTCACGGCTAAAGCCACAGCTAGGAACCAATCCATAGGTGTGAAAAGGTAGTGACCTGCGGCAAAATTTCTTCGACTAAGTAACGAAGGCGCTTAGAATTGGAAGTTGAAACCGGTGTTGGCCAAGACATCCACGCATGCTTGAAATGTGCCACGTCACAAGTAGAAGGCTCTCAACCTCGATCCATGGACACACACAAATCATCATCCACACCACCAAGGAGTCATTCTCCTCTACGTGTACCCTTCCCAACTTCATTTCGGTGTAGACCAATAAGTGCATACACGAAAGCTATTATGAGGTAAGCATAAGAGCCAAACCGTCACGAGTGCACGTCGAATAGACATATGACGCACAAAGGTCAAATTGCAAGCAAATACGTGGTACCGCTCATGCATCCACAAGGATTTGAAGTAAGATTATTAGTAGGGGAATAAGAACACGAGGTGGGTGGTGTGGGTTAGGGATGACAACAAACCCCGAACCCACGAGTACCCTACCCGACCCAACTCGATCAACACGGGTAAAACTCATGTTGACGGGTTTCGTGTCGGGTTCGGGTTGAAACTCGTTACACTTTCATCGGGTTGGGTTTGGATTTAGGGATACTCGACCCATGGATACCCGCCCACACTTATTCCGTCGCTTACTCTCTCCAAACCCTACCCTAATTCTAATTTCCCCCAATCTAATTTACAATTTGTATGGATAATTTGTGATTTGTTTGAATTTTCTAGAATGGTATTTTATGTATGGATAATTTGTATGGAAAAACTAATGTTTGACTTTTATTTTGATAGAAACTTGTTATTGTAAATTTTTTACCACAAAAACCCATGGGTTCCCATGAACCCTTGGATACCCAGCAGGTTGGGTTGGGTTTGAGTTTTCCAAGCCCATTGGGTTATACCTGGGTTTTTTTATGGATAAACCAATGGGTTTGGATTTGGGTTTGGCAAAACCCGACCCCTTGCATCCCTAGTGTGGGTGAAAATCCGACGATGGCGGTGGAGTAAGCAAACGAAGGTTTTGCAATAGTCGACATAGGACAACCCTTAGGCACTCATTCATGGTCAAAGATGACGATAGAATGGGGAACTATTGTCGTAAAACCTTTCTGCTCATTGAGGTTCATCTTTATGACAATAGTTCATTGCCCAAATATTGGCCTAATGTTGTTTAAGATAGGAGGGTGTAATTTTACGACAAGACCACTTCCACACTAAAAGTGATGCAACCACTTGTTTGTTTGAAGTCCAATTTTGTAGATTATGGGGTTTAGGATTACCTTTACATGGAGAAGTAGTTAATGGTTCCATCTTCTCGTCATTCCATGATGCGTGGGACTAGGAACGACCCATAAAGGTAGGGTCGACCAACTTTATTTGTGATATTGTCAATAATCGAAGACCGAGTATGCAAAATGGTTGATCTTGACCGTCTACCATATTTGGAAAATAGGACAGAAAGAAGCCAGTATGGACTTCCCAAAGTCGGCGGACCTGGTGCCGAAATGACTCCTAGGCCACGATTTTTTTGCCTTTTTATAATAACATCGGTGCTCGAATATTCATTTAAGTATGGATAAGCCCATTGAAAAAAAGTTCACCAAAAACTTTTATTCAAGTTGATCAAACCATCTTACAGAAGGTTCAAATGCAACAATAGGAAACCCGGGTTATCGCTCGCTAGTACTTTGGTTTAACGGCTTTAAGTTAGATGTCATACATAGGCTGAGTGCTCTCTCTTTAATGCCTTTGAGCCAGACGACCTGCTTGGTTTAAGAGAGCCAATCGTCACCCCATTCTTCCTTCTCATCCTCATGCTTCTAGAAGAACTCGTGAGGGGAAGCATGGAATGTTGCTTCCACACTTGCCGAGATCCTATGATCTAGGTCGTGATCCCCCTTTATTTTGACTAGTATGATGTCCTGGTTCTGGGCTGTCTAGAAGAAGGCTTCATGCAGTCATGTCATACCAGGTGGAGAGGGATTGTATAAGGTCGAGGATTTAATGGATACTGCATCTTTGCCACCCAAGGTGGTGACGTCGTCCTCTTCAAGCTCTGAATCTCTGCCAAAGAACATCCAGTTATTATCCAGAGCTCATGAGATCAAAATGTGATGTTCCAGCTCTCATACTTGCAAAGTGATCATTTCTCTCTAGCATGTCAATGACAAGTCTTGCTGCCTCGAGGAAAGTGAAACCTAAGAGTGCTCCATTCCTTTGGTGTCGCTGCATTTCAATTATCACGAAGTCGCAGTCGAAGATCAAGGGTGACCTCGACATCTCGACGTGTTGCAACACCCCATTTCTTTCACGTATGGACCTGTCCACCAATTCAAGGTCTAGAGGCTCGCCTTCTATCTCCCCCACCCCCCATTGCCATATATGTAGCAATCGGTATAACATTAGTGCTAGATCTAGTATAAAAAACACAATTGGTATGTAATATCCATTTATGTTACACGAAATGCTTAACCTTCCCAGGTCAGACTCCTTTAAGGTGGAGTTTATGAGTAGGTCTGGTGGTACGTCCATGGAGGTGAGATCTCGTGATGTAGGGTCAGGGGGATTTTCGTGACGATTAGACTCCTTAATGCCTGAACATGTTTTGGCATTTTAAGATTTCTGCATGTAGGGGTAGAATAGTTTCCTCGCCACCCAGGCTTGCGATAATTTTCAGGCAGGAGTTCGGAAATTTTGATTTCACATCATTATGTCCTTCTTTAAAAATGGTGCATGGGGCCTCGTTTTTTTCTGGGAAATTATGTCATCCGGGCTACCGACTTTTTTCGAGTCGATTCAGACTTCCTGGTTCGTCCATGACTGCGATTATGATTAGTATTTCAATAAAAAAACTATCGTAGTAGTTAGCATGGTGCTACTCTTTTAAGGGATTAGCACCTACAGGCTACAGTTAGGGTGGATATTTGGTTGCAATTTTACGGTTAAATCACTAATCACATCGAAACCGCATGGTAAATGGTTAACCACAAACCAAAATATACGCTTTTTGCGGTCGCGGTTAGCAATATAGCATGTTTTATGATTTGTGGTTTAAGCGCAACCGCAACCGAATAAGAGGTAATCACAGTTTAATCGATTACTAACGCGGTTACCTGTGGTTAACCGCGATTAACACGATTACGGTGACATAATGACACATCCACACACCAAAATGTCCCCAAACCATAAGAATAGTTAGTAACGTGGTTAACTGTGGTTAACCGCTAACCACACTTTGCGGTTAATGGTTAACCGCTAACCATTTGTCGTGTGGTCGCGATTGGCATATATGGCCTCGTTTCCCATCCCTAGCTACAGTGGTGGAACCAACCCTCGCTATAATGGTTAACCGCACCGTTTCTTAACCCTACTACAGTGGCGGAGCCAGCCTGGTTAGGCTCTGTCACGTAGGGATGGCAATTTACCCACCCATGGGTAATTTTGCCCAAACCCAAGTAGACCCATTTATTATGGGTAGGGTTTGGGTGATGTGTGTATGGGTTTGGGGTTTGTATATGGGTTTGGGTTAGATATGGATATTATCTAAATGGGTATGGGTTGCATATGGATATCCATTTACTTGAGGGTGTTTTAACTACACATGCAAAAATTGGACTTATTTGTAAAACTTGAAAAGTTTAGGTACCAAAATTTAGGTACCAAAACGTAATTTTCCATCGATATTTTGAGGACTTATATGCAAAAAAAAATTAAATTTAGGTACTAAATATGCATATCTATTAAGTTTAGGTACCAAACTGTAATTTGTATTTGGGCATGGGTACAAACCCAAATCCATTTGTTATAAACCCAACCCAACCCAAAGTAAATGGGTATGGGTACAAACCCATCAAACTTTACCCATATCCATATATTTGGTTTTCATACCCAACCCAATTGGGTTGGATAGTAAAATACCCATGGGTATGGGCAAAATTGTCATCCCTATTGTCACGAGACACACCCAAAATTTGTGAAAATAATTAATTAAACACATATAAACCCTAACCCTTAATGGGTGAACTCTAGGTCCTAATTATCTAAATTATAAACTATTAACTCTAAGATGGTGCATTCATTTTTTTGCAAATATTTGGATAAATCATAACCGTCGATTATTTTTTCTAATTAAATTGATCTTGGGGTATAAGATTTAGAGAATTAAGACCTACATTTTTTTATCTTTAAGGGTTAGAGTATAGTATCATGTCCGAAAGATCAGTCAATTCAAGGTCTAGATAGCATTTTCATACTCAAGGTAAAAGAAATTTAATAAGATATTATTACTTAAAAATATAGGTGATGAATGTATTTTTACTATTCTTTCCATATATAAAAATACTTCATGGTTGTTTATACAAAAAATAACTCATATTAATAAATAAATTACATGAATAGTAATTTTTTAAATATATTTTTTCGTATATTTATATTATGTAAAACGGCACACCTGTTTTGAGCTTCTGGTTCCGCAACTGAGCATCTAATCCCATTCCATCACAGTGCATGTCTAGGTGCAGTATAGTAAATTTTTTGTTGCCTTGCAGTAAGCATCCGAATTTGACAAATAGGATTGTTCAAAAAAACAAATTGACAATAGGCAGATGAGTCAAAAATTATCTGTTTTGTTCAAAAAAACATTTTCTCTACACTTTTTTCAGGTTCTGCGAACATACTTAACATAATCACTTCCTTTCAATGGAAGCTGTTTAACAGGATATTAGGCTGTGGTCTCATGCTAATATTCTTTCATTGTCTTGATTGCAGTCTGTCGCTACACTTGGGGCCTATGATATTACTCTGAGCTGGGAGAAAAGGTGATGTATCAGAAGTGTTTATTCTATGGTTGATATCAATAAGAACCAGGTTGCATTACTTTTCTGCCTTTTCTGCGTGCACAAATCTTCTGGAATTTTTACGGATTGATTTCCCTAAATATGGAAGTCATGTTTTAGGTGAAGTCACCAGGATTGATTTAACTCTACACCTGATGAACCAGGCTGCAGACCACGTTGGGCGGTACATTGTGACCATGATGAGCAACGGTGTAAGGATGCTGAGACGGTATTTGAGTTCTGTTTGGATGAAGCTAGAAGGATGGATCAGTTGGTGCTTCTTAGGCTGAAGGTTGTTTTTCAAGCTGCTCGTGAACAACCCAAAGAAGCAATAGAGACATACAGATTGTTGTTCTGGCTAATTCAGGTTCAGCGTGATCTGTATGTACTCTTTTTCCAACAGTACGTTTGATTTCCATGTAAAACTAGGGTTCAATGTTAACTGTAGGATGCATTTTTACATTTTCAGGGAAGTGCAGAGCGGAACTTAGAGCTGGTACCATGTAGATTTCTATGCGAGAGGCTGCTTAGAACTGGTGGTGAGGCTACCGATCTGTGACTTTGCTGCTACTGTGTTTATGTTCTGCTTCCTGTGTAGATGTGATGATGATCTCAATTTCATGTCCAAGTTTGGGATTCTTAAACTAATGGCCTTTTTTTGGTTATAAAGGTGGGAATACATTGACTTCATGTTGGACAGTTCCCTCCTTTGCTTTCGCGAATCAGATTGTGACGCTGCAGAAATTAGGAGCAGCAGTATGTATAAAGTGCTGCAGAGCTTGATGTTTTCCTGATCTGATGTTTAAATACTGGGTTAAATAGAATGTGATTATTTTTCCTTTTTACTGACTCCAAAATGTTTTTTCTTTAGGAATTGCTAGGGGGTGGCAAAGTAACTAGGGAGCATAGTCTTGTTAACGGTGGCAGTACGGTTACTGCATTTTTCCTATCCTTTTGTTTCTTTCAGTTCTTATGAGAAATCTATGTTTCCTTTACCTGCAGGACATTCTGGACACTCAAGAAGCACATTATGAATAGCTAGTTGCTGTACTTGGTATTTGCAGGACATGTGGACATTCAAGAAGAAGCACATTATTGATAGATAGTTGCTGTATTTGGTATTTGAATGATGACTGAAAACTATGCTCATTTTTCCCTCCTCCAGTTAAATAACTATGACATTTCATGCATGTGATATCCTTAATTGTTCAACTTGTTTCAAAAGATTATGAGGGACAAGTGAGTGATTCCTGATGGAATTGAGTTCCTGTTCAATGACTCCGCTCTGGATTTAGGCTTCATTTCTTCCTTTTTTCTGGTTCCCATTCTACAGTTTTTAAAAGCTTTGAACAGCTTCAAAACAAGAGGATCCCATCCCACTTTTCGTGTTGGATTGGGTCAGGTTTGTGTCATAACTCTTGTTTCATTCATTATTTCTTACAAGAGATGAGTAATGCTTCATAACATGTACCAGCAAATGTTTCGATAACATGAAGTTTCAGTATAAACTTAAATTAATCGACCAAAATGTCATTACCAACATTAAGCAGACAATCACGACAGCTAGCGGGTCTCCATGTCTGGCATCTTCTCGAGATAAGCATCTAAATCATCGAAGCTCATCTTGACAAACCTTTTCAAGGCTTCCCTGTCAAAACCCCTTGGATTTGTACCATGGTAGCTCCAGTTCACTGTGCTTCCCCTGCGTTTGGGACGCTTCTTCGGAGTAACCGCCACAGTGACCTTGAAAGTGTCATAGTAATTCAGCATTCCACCTTGTATAACCGACCATGTCACCGTCTTCTTCTCATGATCTGCATAAACTATCTGCTCCTCCGACTTCTGCCACGGAGTCTGCTTGCCTGCAAAGCCAGCACAAAAAAACACAAAACTGAAAAGAAAACCCAACTGACAATGGTGGAATTCAAAGAATGAAGTCATGTTGCGTTCTAGTAGTTCATTCAGATTTGACGACCGTATGTCTGAGATTGGCATTGCTTAGATAAAATCATAAAATGACTGCACACTTTACCTCGAGCAAAAGTGATTTCACGAACAGAGCCTTCGCTGAACCCATCACCACTAACTACGGTAATCGCAGTGTACAAATCAGGGAGGGCTTTCGGGAGTATGTCTGTGGAGGCAAAGATAGCTCCCCAGAAATCATTTGCAGATGACACAACTGTGAACTCCACTTGGTCACTGCAACCAGGCAAGGAGAGACACATAAAGGGGATCTATATGATTGAAAAATTGAAATGAAACTGATGGGAAGATTCTAAGTCTAAATAGTGAGAAACAAAAAAAAACAATTCTTAGTATGCAAAAAGCATTCCAAGCATTTACCTTTCCTCCTTTGGCACTTCACGCTTGTGGTCTGCTAAGTTGTTGTAAAAGCTGCTGAGATCGTTACTTATTCCATCATTTCCATATCTCCTATTGTTACTGAACCCTGGCTGTTGGGTGGTTCCCCGGATGCGCCGACTGGTAGTGCTTCTCTCCCCTGCTGATTGATACCTGACATTGTAGTTTTCTTCTTCATCCTGGCCATACTTACTTGGAGCATTACTATCACGCCTCACGTTGCCAAACTTTGGTTGCTGGATATTTCCCCATTGAGGCTGTGTCATAGTGCTTTCCTCTGCTGACCGATAACCACCAATGTAGTATTCATCTGCATCCGGACCATAACTATTTGGAGCATTACTGCCACGCCTCGGGTTGCCATACTTTGGTTGCTGGATGTTTCCACCACGACGGTGAGTCATAGTGCTTTCCCCATCCGCTGATCCAACATCGTCTTCTTCATCTTCATACAAAACATGCTTGCTGGATGTAGCCTGACCTTTTGGCGGTCGGGTAGGTTTCGGGATAGTCTTGTCTTCATCTTCATCCCGGCCATACTTTTCATCCAGAGGATTACCATATATTGGCTGCTGGTCGTTCCTATGACTAGGCCGAGTCCCAGCAATTTTCTCGTCGTACCAAGGTCCATCATCTTCATTGTCCTCCCGCCCATACTGTCTTCCAGTATTATTACTACCACGACAAACTCCACCAAATTGGTTCTTTTTCCAACTGGGCAGAGTCTTCTTAATTTCCTCATCCTCGGAGCTTTCTCCATCATCATCATCTTGATCCCGGTTATACCCTTTTCCAGGGACATTGATGCTACGAGTAACATTACTAGGTCTTGACTGTTGCCCGCTCATTCGGCTGGGGCGAGTCTTATCAGCTTCCTCTTGACCTCCAATAACTTCACCTCCTTGTTCACCGGATCTGAACTTTTGAGTGGTCTTGCGGCTGGGCTGAGTCCTACTGGTTCCCTCGTTGGCAAATTGATCTCCATCATTTTCATCTTCGCCTTCATCCCTAAAATACTTTTTCAACGAAGGAGCACCACTGCCATGGCTGGCTTTACTGGATCCTCCCTGCCTTACATTTACTCGACTTGGCTGAGGCACTTCCACTTCCTCATCCTCCACAGACTGATCTGTTAAATCTCCATCTTCATATTGTTCATCCTTGTATGACTGGGCTAACGAGTCCCAATCAATGATCATACATACATCACACAAATCCTGATTAGGATCCTCCCAGCCAGCATATAAGCAGTCCCCGAATGGTGGTCCGCTTCTAAACAAACAAGCATAGTGTCCAAGCTGAACATGCAAAAACCGAACTGTTGCAGGATCACCATTCACATAGACGGGGTTGAACAGCGTGCATGACCATTTGGATCGATCTTCCTCGGGCCGGTCAGCTGCCCCACGAATCCACCAGTGTTTAGGAGACCACCTAACCAAGTATTTGTTGTTGTAGCAGCACTTCAGGTGCACTAATCCATCACCGGATTTGGCCATCTTCACCTCGAATTTCGCATATTGACTCGTAGCCTTGTCTTCAGAGTACTGGAGGAACCCATGCTGCTCGCCACCTTCATGTCTGTAACGCAAGTACTTGCTATTATAACTCGATTTGAGCACCACGAACTTCGGCAGTGTTGTTCGATTTTGTGACATGGAGGAAACTCGTTTCTGAATTCTAGTGGACAGAGAATCCCAATCGATGACTGCACAAGCATCACACAAGTCGTGGTTGGCAGCTTCCCATCCTGCGTACAAGCAGTCACCAAATGGAGGCCCGCTCCTGAACAAGCAAGCATAGTGATTAAGCTGGACGTGCTGAAACCGAACTGTTTTCACGTCGCCATCAATAGGCACGGGCTTAAACAGCGTACATGACCATTTAGATTGGTCTTCTTCAGGTCGATCAGCTGCTCCACGGATCCACCACTGACTGGGAGAACTCCGTACCCAGTACTTCTTATTGACACAGCACTTGAGGTGAATCAATCCACTCCTGCTGCTCGAGACCTTGACCTCAAATTTAGAGTAAGGACTTGCAGCATCATCTCCGGAGAACTGCAAAAAGCCCTGTTGCTCCCCTCCTTCATCCCTGTAGCGCAAGTACTTGTTGTTATACATGGACTTCAAAACAACATACTTTGGCAATTTCATAATTTTTTTTTTCAACCCACTTCTCTCAAGATACCTCTCCCCCCTCGGTTTCCGAATGAAAACTTCTGCTTGGTTTGGCAGAATTGAAATAGTGGAAGAGTTTAGGTAGATAGGATCATCTGAATGAGTGGGCAATTGTCCCTAAATGTGTGATCAGAAAAGAGAAACAAAAGAGGCATACTTAAAGGAGTTCATTCATTGACAATTCCGGGTTTATTGCGATTGACGAGCTTTTCTCAGCCTTGAAATATTGGAACACTATATGAAAGGGGCATTTTACCAAACATATAGAAGGCATGGAAGATTGAGATGAGCTTATCATATTCGACATTGACTTGACTTATCAGAAAGAACAGATAAGTTAAACTTCAACAACCAGAATCTAGAATGACTGACGCATAGTACCTCAGCAACAACTGTCACTGTAATCAAGTCTTACCGGCCAAAAGATCACTGCATGAAAATGGAGGGCGAACCCTTCTGCTCGCCTGACCCTTGGCCGCCGATCTTCCGGCCGTCGGGGATACAACATCGCCAGAGAGATTGAATGTGGCACTTCTCATCGGTTGGTAGCAGTCTAAACCGGACGGAAAATCCGCGCGCGTCAAGTGATTTATGGGAGATTAAAGGATTCATCGGAGACGTGAACGGCGGTCGATGACTGGAAAATCCGTAGCGAAGGGGTGGTGTGTGCGCTCGGGCTCGGGCTCGGGCTCGGCCACATGGGCCTATTGGTACCGGCCCAAACAGCAAGACTCAGTTAGCGCGTAAGAGCACATCAAAATTGTCCAATCCTTTTCTCGAAATGTAACTTCCCAAACGGCTAGATTACTATTCTTAACCTGTTGTCGGACCGTATTGTATAACACTTTTTGCTGTACCGATTCTATTGAAATGCAATTTAAGTAACTTCTTAATTGAAAAGGGGAGAGAAAGAAGGTTTGATTAAGAGCAATGAACAAGCAACCTCTCTTCTTCTCTCTCGGATCATATTTCAAGTTCAAATAAGTTGCTTATACATCCAGAAATAACAGACCAAACTCCTAACCTTACACATCACCATTCACTAGTCGTCACTTGTCATTACTTGTCAGTTGTCACCTTACAGTATAAAGATATAACATAATAATGACGACAACAAATAATAATGGTGCAGCTCTTTGTCCTTGTCCGGACTCCGGACCGCCCAGACTCAAGGTTCCTATAAATTTTGGGAGTTGCTAAAGGTCGCCCTTAAAATTGCTAAAGGTCGCCCTAAAAAGAATAAAAGTTACACTTTTAACCCCCATAGCTTCTTTACCTTCCCTTCCTCAAACAAACATCACTTGGACTAAAAAAACACTCTCTAAGGAGAGAAAAATCTCTCATCGTCATTTTGAAGCCGATATCGTCGATAGGACGTCTGAATCATGAGTAGCGACTCCGACGAGGTAAGAACATGAACCAAAAAAAAAAAACACAGAAAATGGGAACCGCGGGTGATTTGCGGTCCGACCATGGTCCAACCGCAAGTAACCTGCGGTTGGACCATGGTCGGACCGCAAATCACCTGCGGTTGAGCCATTGGTGGACCGCAATTGACCTGCGGTTGGACCATGGTCGGACCGCAAATCACCTGCGGTTCAGCCATGGTCCAACCGCAGGTCAATTGCGGTCCACCAATGGCTCAACCGCAGGTGATTTGCGGTCCGACCATGGTCAAACCGCAGGTCACTTGCGGTTGGGCATTTTTGGTTTTTTTTTTTTTTTTTCGTTGAATAATTTTTTTTTATATGATTTATGATTGTTCCATGAAATAATTTGTTGGGTTTTGATTTATATAATTTATTAGATTTATTTGCATAATTATTTTTGGAATTGAAGGATTTAGCATTAGAAATTAAGATTAGATTTTTGGAATTGAAGGATTTAGCATTAGAAATTAAGATTAGATTTGGCCTTAAATTAAGATTAGATTTAATTTGGTGTTAATCTAGAAAATTAAGATTAGATTTTGCATTACAAATTAAGATTAATATAATTTATTAGATTTATTGGGTTTTGATTAGATTTTTGGAATTGAAGGATTTAGCATTAGAAATTAAGATTAGATTTGGCCTTAAATTAAGATTAGATTTAATTTGGTGTTAATCTAGAAAATTAAGATTAGATTTTGCATTACAAATTAAGATTAAATTTATTGCATAAATAATAGATTCGCATATGAAGTTATGATGATTATTAATTTTAATACTGATAACATTGCAGGATATTGGAAGTTACAATCCGGATGGCCATGATTACACCTCGGATTTCATTGATGGCGTGAAATACACTACGGAGTTGCAAGCATATGAAGCAGCCATTGAGATTGCAAAGGGTTTTGGGTTTTATTTGGTGAGGGCATCGAACAAAAAAAATACGAATGAAGGTACTTGGCGACATTACTTACATTGCACTCATGGTAGGAAGAAGAAGTCGAAGGAACCTGATCCGAGTAAGGAAACGAGGCCTCTTACATCTACTGAAAAGTTGGGGTGCGAGTTTAAGATCAAGCTTGAGCGGTCAGGTGATGGATATTGGTTGATCCTAGGGGTGGCAAATACAAAGAATCCTGGTGCTAATTTGGGTTTCCACAATCATCAGTTGGAGCTATTTCCGGAGGGATCAAAGGGAAGGAATGTTTTGACTACAGAGGACAAGCAATACATCAGAGAGCTGAGATCAGCCGGTGTCCCACCAAGGAATATCCACAAGGCAGTGAATGACAGAAAAGGTGCAAATGGAACACACAACAGAAAGCAGATTTATAACGAGTGTCACAAGATAAGGAAAGAAGAGCTTGGTCAGATGACAGCCTTACAGTATACTTTCCGCATGGCGCAGGAGAAGGGTTACTATGTGCAGTATATGGACGATCGTAACGTGCTTACACACTTGTTCCTAGCCCACCCCGAGTCAATATTGATGTTGCGAGCTTGGCACCATGTGATCGTGATAGATGCAACATACAAGACCAACAAGTATGATATGCCTTGGGTTGAGATTGTCGGCATGACACCAGTGGGATTGAACATTGTCATTGCATCTGCAATAGTGTACGACGAGACGAAGGAGTCGTACCAGTGGCTTCTGACGCATTTGCAACATCTTCTTGGCCCCATTGTTCCAGATGTGTTTGTCAGTGACAAGGCAGGAGGATTGGTTGAGACCGTGGGGGTAATGTTTCCATCATCGACTCATATTTTATGTCTTTGGCATATGGATAGGAATGTGAGAGCAAAGTGTCTAACGGAGGTGCGAAGGACGACTCATTGTGGTATAGATGCAGCCAAACCGACAGTGGATCAGATCATGGCGTCTTGGCAACGTGCTGTATATGCATTGACAGTGGAAGACATGGATACTGCCTTAGAGAATTTCAGACGTGGTTGGGGAGTACAGTACCGACGTCTTTGGGGGTATATGACAGCTGAGTGGTTACCAGTTAGACACATGTGGGCTAAATGTTATACCAATCAACTGCGGCATTTGGGTAACACAAGCTCTAATAGGGTTGAAGCTGCCCATTCCTCCTTCAAGAAGTGGCTTCAATCATCTACTGGCGCAGTCGACACGGTTAGTAATCTAATAAATCTTTATTGATACACACATAAGTTTTAGTAGTTTCCTAATTGTTCTTCATTGTTTGTAGGTATACAAGAAGAACGATGATTACATTGAGGCTCAACACCTTCAAATCAGGAAGCTGCTGGAGGATTCCCGACAAAAGAAGCTGCTCCGAGCGGATGGAAAACCATTTCGAGAGTTGAATACGAAAGTCACTCTAGAAGCTCTGAGGTTGATGTTGTTCGAGGTAGCAGTGGAAGGGGAACCTTGTACATGTACGTTTCTTCCTACCTATGGTCTCCCATGTAGATGTTCCATTCAGTTAGCACGACGTGAAAATCGGGATTTCGCCTTGTATGATGTGTTGCCATTCTGGACCGTTATCAACTATCGTGAACCTCCTACTCGGCCGGAGTGGGATGACCATAGTGATTACCACCGTGGTGTGTTCCAAGGTCTAGTACATGAGGTTCTTGATAGAGGCGACGAGACCATTCGAGGTGCAATCGGCCTACTCCGGAGCCATCTTCATCCTGAAAATGATGGCATTGATGAACCGCATGGGGGACAGCCCCGCCCCGGTCGCCCAAGGACGTCCACCACTCGAAACCTGTCTCACTTCGAGCATGTGGAGAGGAGACGAGGGAGGAGAAGTTCAAGACTTCCGACTGCAACTCCGGACAATGATGGAAATACAGGTAGATTAACTTTTTCTTTTAGTTGTGTTCAATTGTCCTCAATATGGTGTACAACTAATCTATTTTTTTTAAATGAGATAGGTGGTGCCCCGAATGTGAATGCACAAACCAACTTCGAGGATGAGACGGAGCCGATCCATAATGATACAGGTTAGAAATTATATTCCTAATTTCGGGTAAACATATAGTGTAACTCTTTGTATTAATTTATCGTGTTATGCTCTTTGGCTAGATGGTGCATCGAATGGGAATGCACAAACCAACTTCGAGAATGGGACGGAGCCGGTGATCCATAATGATACAGGTTAGAAATTATATTCCTAATTTCGGGTAAACATATAGTGTAACTCTTTGTATTAATTTATCGTGTTATGCTCTTTGGCTAGATGGTGCCCCGTGGAGGGTTGCTCGGATTCCCAATACTAGTTGGAAGAATTACCCATGGCTACATTGTTTGGAATCCTACGTGCAACGACTAGTTCGTGGTTGGTTCAACCCTATTCCAGATGGACACTGTGGATTTCGAGCTATATCACAAGCAGCTACTGGGGACCAAAGGAATTGGCCACAAATGAGACGCGCTGTTCTAGAGGAGCTTGAATCCCGTCCTGAGCTTTATAGAGCCTACTATGATGGAATAGCAAATGGAATAGAAGATGGCATTCGACGTTGCAGGTGGGCATCAACAAGTGGCTGTGGACCTTTCAACTGGATGGATAATGCGGAACTCTTCGTCTTCGCCACCTTGCATTCATGGGCCATCGTTGTATACAGTCAAGGCGGTCGTTATACCGTGCTACCTGTGACGGCCCCACCAGGAGTAACAAGACCACGTGGGATCTTATCACTACATTTTACGGGGGATCATTGGGTGCGACTTGACTTTCGACATGGTCAAGTGCCCATGCCTCCAATTAACTACCTTTGGCCTATTTATCATGACCCTAGTGTCAATGGGTGGGATCAATTCTTCTTACATGAGCGTGCGCTTTATGATAGATTGAACCCACGGGGATGAATTGTATAACTCTCTATTGTATAACTCTCTATTTACGAATTGTATAACTCTCTATTGTTGAAACATTTAGTAATCTACCATGTTGATTAACTATTTTAGCAATGCATTGAATGTAACTAAAGTAAAAAAACACACAACCGTCTCAATTAAACTACAAACGATGACAAATAAAACACACAATAGTCATAGTTCAACTACAAACGATGACAAATAAAACACACAATAGTCATAGTTCAACTACAAACGATGACAAATAAAACACACAATAGTCTCAGTTCAACTACAAACGATGACAAATAAAAACACAATCGTCTACTGAGGCGGCTGCCCTACCATCTCCTTGGAACCCTCTGCACTCCACTTATATCGCCTCAAAGTCTCTACAGCTCTCGGCCTATGGAAGCCGTCCAACACTCCACGGTCCTGCTCAGGGGAATTCCACAGTACCAAGCCAATGTGACCTCCAAAGCTAGGGATCACATCGGGAATCACTGGTCCACCTGAACACATCGGAGACTCGGCTGTAAGAAACCACGACATATCTTTCCTCGTGGTCTTCCTCTTCCTATTTCCATCTCCGCCATCCTCGCTACTAGGTCTGGACGCATAGCGTCCATCGGGCCCACGGAAGTGGGAGGAGGCAGTAGAAGATACCCCGACCCGTGCCGTCTTCCCCACGCCTAAATCAGCTTGAGGTGGGGCATCCCCAGCCTCAGCATCACCAGCACCATCAACAGCATCATCACCAGCAGCATCACCAGCAGCAGCACCAGCATCTGGGGCATTCCCAACCTCAGCATCACCGTCATCATCATCATCCTCGTCAATGGAATCACTCCAATTAGCCTGCCATACCGGTGCGGTATCTGGTGTAGGAGTACTGGTAGTGCCTCGACTAAGAGACAACTGCCCCACAGTAGGGTGGCCGTCAGGACGCACTACATCCGCCTTCTTCTTCCTTCTAACCTTAGGTGGATTTTTTTCTTCATTTTCCTTCCTACCAGTCGCCGTAAGTCTACAAGCACGACCCTCCATTCTCTCCTTATTTCTCGCCTTAATCATATCCGGTTTACCCATTCCATGTCCAGACATCTTCAAAAAAAAGTTTGAATTATTAATAATGGAGTACATAAAGTAATTAATTTAAGATTTTCATAATTAAAATTATAAAACTAATAGTTTTAACATTATGTTACGTTCTATGTAATAATTATTTACTTTTTAATCAAGGTCAAATTATTAATAATTAAGTAGATAAACGAATTACTTAGAAATTTTGATTATTAAAATGATAAAAACACATTTTTAATTTTTTCATAATGTTCTTTAAATTTGTTATCTTCAATTAACAATTATCGAATACGATTTTAAATTTTTTTATATTATATAACTAAATTATAACTAAATTAATATTATAACTAAATTAACATTTATCGAATACGTTATTATTAATTATCATTATAACTAAATTAGTATTTATCAATAATATAACTAAATTCTTTTATTATGTATATTTTTTTAATTTTTTTTATTATTATTAACATTTATTTAACGAATAATAAAACACAGAATTTAAAAAACAGAATTAAAAAAAACCGAACCGCGGTCAATGCGCGGTTTGACCGACGGTCAACCGCGGTCAACGCGCGGTCCGACCAGCGGCTGACCGCGGTCAAAGCGCGGTTTACCCATCGGTCAACCGCCCTTTGACCGCGGTCAGCCGCTGGTCGGACCGCGCGTTGACCGCGGTTGACCGTCGGTTCAACCGCGCGTTGACCGCGGTTGACCGTCGGTTCAACCGCGCGTTGACCGCGGTTGACCGTCGGTTCAACCGCGCGTTGACCGCGGTTCGGGCAAATTTTTTTTTTTTTTCTTACCTTCTTCTCCACGACGCGACGCGACGGGCGACGGGCGGGCGGCTGGCGACGAGCGATTCTCCGCGAGGCAGGCGGCGACGGGCGGCGACGGGAGGCGACGGGGGCTGGCGGCTGGAGGCGACGGGGGCGGCGGGCTGGCGGCGGGAGGCGACGGGGGCGGCGGGCCGGCGGCGGCAGGGGGCGGCGGGCTGGCGTCGCCGGCAGTTGAGGGGGCCGGCGGTTGAGGGGGAGGGAGTGAGTGCAGAGGTGAGAGTTGGGGGGAGGGGGAGGGAGAATGAATTTGAATTTGCCTTAAGGGCTTGTTTGTTTTGAGTTTTTGCTTAAGGGCATGTAGGTAATTTTATATTTTAGTTAGGGCGATGTTTAGCAATTCTTAGGGCGACATTTAGCGATTCAGTAAATTTTTGGTGATAGTTTGGTTGGAATAGTTACAATGCATATATTGTCTATAATGTATTGTTTTTTTAAAATTTCATCACAAATAATACATGCATTGTTTGATTGATGTGACACAAACTATCACTCAAAATTAGCGATAGTTAAATCTCAAGTTTTTTGTGAGAATGTTGAGATTGTTTCATTGAGATTGTTGGGTTTTTTCTTTCTTCCAACTATGTCACTACCTTTTTATCTGTGTTGCTTCTTTATATTAAAAACAAATGGTAAAAGCGACATTTCACTCAAAAAGTAATATAACTTATTTAAATACTACAGTAAGCCAATAACTATCACAGAAACCAAACAATGTAAACTACAATACACCAATTTTCTTATATACATTTATATTATCATGCATGCATTGATGACAATGTATCAATTTAACTACTAGCAAAACCAAACCAACCTCAAGTTTCACAAATGTTTAAATTTTCATTTATTAGAACATAATAGAAAAAGGAAAGTAAGGTGCTTATATAGTTTATATTTACTCATTTCATTAATAAATACAATGATGTTAGCTAGTTTAATGACAGGAGAGGTCACTTTCACTATACTTGAAGAAATGCAGATTACAGAGGTTGAAAAGATATGTATATAGAACCTTCTCAAGAAGATCTAACCCTAATCAAACATAGAAATTGAAAAAAGTTACAGTCGGCTGTCTTCAAACAACAACAACACTATTATTTGTCGACCTAGGTTTGATCCAATCATTGTAGTAACAAAATTTGACTCAGAAGTTCTAATTTTAAGACCCGTAAATTTACGCACGACCTTCTTTCTCTTCCCTAACCTACTCTTTGGTAACCATGCAGAAAATAATGGTGATGGTTAATACGTCAAAAGATGGGGTTAGAAAAGGAATTTAAAAAAGAATGCGCCACCAGCAAAAAACGAAAAACCTCCAAACAAACCAGAAAAATGGTTGAAATACCAAAGGAAAGCTGCTTCCCAACGGCTACACCCTTTTCTCCTGCCTGATTCAAGTTTCTTGAGCTTCAGCAGAAGCAAACAATACAACAATTCCACACATTTACGTCCTAGCCATCCACATCTCCCGCCTGCCATTTTACCCACCTTGCTTTCTTCCTCCTTTTCTGCAGATTTCTTAACGTTCTCTGCAAGCACATTTCTCTGTCCTGTAGTTCAAGAGTACATTGTCCTGAAGCTACCACCTTTCACTTGCTCCATACGTACTCATCCGAGGATTCTCCTTCCTCACCTACCCTTTTTTACATATGCTTCCTTCCCTTCACTTTAATCGCAATCAAACTGATCTTCAGTCTGGTGACTTCTCACTTGTCAGAGAATCAATCAAAACACACACTTCTTGATGAGACCTCAAATCCTCCCCTCTCTAGCCATTTGCTCGTTTCTCCTAACACTGTTTCAGGATTTGAATCCTTAAAGCCAAAGCTTGCTTTTGGTTTTCTGCTCCTTTCTTCTCTTTTCTTTTGCATTTCCGGGGAAGGAGGGGGAGGAGGAATAACTATGCCTTTCGGGCTGGTTTCTGCTTGGAACAAGAGAAGGAGAAGCAAGTCCCAGGATCACAGTGACCCCTGTATGTATTCCTCCCCTCCTGTGGAAATCATCCTTCCTGCAACTTGAAGTTATGTAGCTTGGAAACTGGTTTCATCTCTATGTGGTTTCCAGGGGTATACAGGCCTGTCGAGTACTGGAAGCTAGAAGATCGAACAACCCAACCCACGAAGCGACACCATGGATCATCGGTCTTTACTCTCAAGGAAATGGAGGACGCTACTTGCTCGTTTAGTGATGGAAACTTTCTTGGTAAAGGAGGGTTTGGCAGAGTGTACAGAGGAACTCTGCGATCTGGAGAGGTAAACACACTATGCAGTTCAATCAAGTGGTCAAGTTTCATAATAAGAGTACAAGTGAACCCACATCTCAAGCAGAAGAAGAAGGTGGGTTTTGACTTTTGCAGGTAGTAGCAATCAAGAAGATGGAGTTACCTTCGTTTAGAGAAGCTGAAGGGGAAAGAGAGTTTCGTGTCGAAGTCGATATCTTGAGCAGACTGGATCATCCAAATTTGGTTTCGCTGATAGGGTATTGTGCTGATAGGAAGCAGAGGTTTCTTGTGTATGAGTACCTGCCAAAAGGGAATTTGCAAGATCACTTGAATGGTACTTTGGCACTCATCGTCCAGTTTAGAGTGAATGCTTAAACCCTTTTCAGTTGTTGATCAAGTTATCTGCTATTTTCATTGCAGGAATAGGGGAAGCAAAGATGGACTGGACACAAAGACTAAAAGTGGCCATTGGAGCAGCCCGAGGACTTGCTTATCTCCATTCACCGTCTGCCGTTGGTATACCCATTGTTCACAGAGACTTTAAATCCACCAACGTTCTTCTCGGTGCGAACTTTGAAGCCAAGGTGAACAAAATCCACTTCTTTCTTTTTACATGTTCAGAAGGAGAGAGGACCTGAAATAAGAATGGTATCAATGAACATCTTATGTCCTTGCAGATTTCTGATTTCGGTTTGGCTAAGTTGATGCCAGAGGGCCAGGAGATCTACGCAACTGCTATGGTTCTGGGAACATTTGGCTATTTTGATCCAGAGTACACATCAGTAGGTGTTCTAAATTCCCTCTGTAGTAATAAGCTAGAGTAAGACCAACCTGATAACTAAAACTGGAAAACTCAAACTCAGTTGCTGCAGTAGGGACACCACCAACCAACCAAAAGGACCAGCTCTAACATACCTATTCTTGTTCTGGTAGTTTAACTAGCTAGAAAGAAACGAGGATTTCATTTTGCTCCTTTTTCTGCAGACAGGAAAGCTCACTCTACAAAGTGATGTCTACGCATTTGGAGTGGTTCTTCTTGAGCTATTGACAGGACGTCGAGCTGTTGACCTAAACCAAGGACCAACTGATCAAAACCTAGTTCTGCAGGTGGGAAAATTCAACCTCCAGAACAGTTTTCTTTCTAAAAGCAGAAGTTCTGGAGACTCACTATTTGCTTTAATGGAGGGTCTTGCGTTTTTTAGGTTAGGCACATACTGAACGATCGGAAGAAGCTGAGAAGAGTGATCGATCCAGATATGCCACGGAGCTCGTACTCACTGGAATCTGTAGCCATGTTTGCTAACTTGGCATCACGCTGCGTACGGACAGAAAGCAGTGAGAGACCTTCCATGGCTGAATGTGTAAAAGAACTCCAAGTGATTATCTATACAAATAACTCAAAGGGCTCAGGCATGGGAGGGAATTCATTCAAAATTCTATCATAAAGTTCTGCCTATTTATTAAACACAAGGGCAACTGTGCATTCTAAACAATGAAGATGTTTTCTTCCTCTCTTCCTCTTATTAATAGAGAACCTAATTGTGAATGATACATACAACAAACTGAGAGCAATGGAAGAAACGGTGTAAATTATGAGTTTTTCCGTGCACATTGCTTCCATACCATCAACATTTCATCTTGCCACAGTTAAATGCCGTATATGCTTTGCCGTGCACATACAAGAAATCAATCCATCCTCTCTCACATCATCTCTTCAACTCTGGGGGCACAAGATTTGTTGCTTTAGTATCATCTTGTTGAAGATATTCTGTCCAGCAGACTTTCATAAGGTTACAAGAACATTCCGATACAACTACCACTAGGCATGATTACACTGCAGTGCAGTGCGGTGCAAGAAATTAATGCTGCCTCGTGCAATTGACTGCAGAAGAGCAGGTTCCTAGCACAAATATAACTGAGTACATACCAGCAACGATGATCTGAAGATCTGGACCAGCAGATAGACCTGCCGGAATCAAGTCACTGGATGAGCAGAACAATCTCAGACCTTCGAAGATCCAGAGAAAACTCTTGATATGCAAATGCAATAAGACACAATCACAGCACACAGTTAACATTACATTTTCAGGAGATTGAACAGAAGAAATTAAGAAAAAGAAGTGCACAAAATGGAACAGATGCTATTGTGTCTACGCATGTACCTCAGAAACATATGCTGCAACTTATGCTCCCACTTGTACATGTTCTGGGTCAGGGCCTGGAATGTCAAGTTCTACGTTGTTGGTTGGTACTGGAAGCTTCTTCAGCATCAAATGTTTACGACTTTGCAACAGCAGCAATACCAATATGCTATCTGTCTTAACAACATTATACCCTGCTCGCATGTACATGTTAAAGGGCGCTGAATCAACCATCCTGCAGTGCAGATACACCTCTCTTACAAAGCTCATCTGAGAAATTAACTCCTCGCTTGCTTTCAAAAGATTCCAACCAACTCCCCTCCTGAACGTTCCAAATACACACAACAGGAGATCAAGTTGGTTTCAATCCAATCCATCAACCTACCAGCAATGCGATAATGCACCAAAATGGCAAAATACATGAAATTCAAAAATACCAAATACCACAAATGTTCCAAACTGAGAGTTTAACTCAGTGTCTAGGAATGGCAATGGGGCAGGTCCGGGGCG
The DNA here is from genome assembly GCA_946122785.1 of Linum tenue. Lineage (NCBI taxonomy): Eukaryota > Viridiplantae > Streptophyta > Magnoliopsida > Malpighiales > Linaceae > Linum > Linum tenue. The sequence goes on from CAMGYJ010000002.1 coordinate 66,221,986, forward strand.
GGTTTCTTGATACCCAGACCCGCCCCGTGGCAGGTCGGGTCCAGGAACGGTAGAGATACAGTCAACCAATCACTATCCGTAGTAGGTTCATGGTCAAGAGGAACCATAATACGAATTCCACCGCCTAACTCAATAGCATAAAAGCAACCAAAACCAGCAAATTGATGACACCACTAGCCTTCTCAACAGAGCATTTAACTCAGATTATATGACCCACAATGGATGCAATTTATAACTTCAGATTGAGGAAGCCAGAAAAGAGAAAGTAACCACACAGTCCGCTTTCTTGCGCCATCGCCCTCGTCCTTTTTTCACTTCATGCTCAAGATTCAAGAAGGTCATCTAACATATAAATGCCAGTCCCTAACCGGTGTCTCCTAAAAGCTACCTCAATCTGGACAATTTAAACCAACAAGATCGGAACTTTTACACTACCAAAGCTAAAGGCAGGAAACAATTTGTACAATTATAAGCTTTCTTACTACCAACTCAATGCAAGAAGAGCCGATGAGATTTGGAACTAGTTACCTACGGAGTGGCTTGTTAACAGTCATGTTGCAGATATAGGGAGAGTCCTTCGGCGCTGTTGGCGTGGGAGGAGAATCATTTGCCCCTCTCTTATTGAAACAAATTTCCACAGTCCCTGCTAACTCCCCTTCCTCATCGTCCTCCCCCTCTGCCTCCGCTGCCTCTTCCTCTCCGCCCCCGCTGCCGCCGTCTTTCAATTTAACGAACCCTAGAAGCGTAACGGCATGGGGAATCGCGGCCCGCCTCTCCATCAAGTACTGCTTCACCAAATAACTAATCAAGGGCAAGTACCAATCGGGCAGCATCATGGACTCCACAAAGGACTCGGAGAGCAACTTCACTGTTACATCGGTCTCGTCCGGCCTCATCACCCGAATGCAAAGCGACCCGGTTCTCAATTCTCGCCGATACCGAAAGTCCTGAAGGCTCTGGAGCTTGAGAAGCTCCTCGTTGAATTTCCTTGTCTTCAACCAGTCCTCTAGCCTCGAATAGGCAGCGGAGGCGCTGCTGCTAGTAGATTCGCCGGCCAAGCAAAGAGGAGACTCCGACGAGGAGGCAGAAGAGCAGGATGATTGAGGGCTGAGGCGAAATTGGGACCTGTGAGATAAGAGGAAATGGTGATTGTGATTGAGAGGGGAAAGGAAGAGTAGTGATCTGTGGCGGGAAGAGGGAAGTGATGGATCTGATGGGGAGGGAGTGAGAGCGAGTGAGAGTGTGGAAGCCGCCATTGGGAACGCGCAGAAGAAGGGAATTGTGACCTGTGGGATGTGGCTAAATCATAACAGGAAACGGAGGACGAACGTAGCAAAACGAATGAAGGCAAAGTGGCAAACTGAAATGCCATCATTAGTAGAACTTCTGGCAAACGTGTTTTATTAAAACGTATAAAATTATACTTTGATAATTATTTTGTATCAAGTGAATTGTGTGACAATTTAGGATAGTTATCAATATATTCGTACCAAAAGTTTTTTTTTTATCGATTTTGTACCAAGTGAATTGTGTGACAATTTAGGATAATTATCAATACATTCGTACCAAGGAATTGACTTGTGGAAATTGAAAAAAAATTCACGTTTGGATAGGGTTTAGTTTTGTGGGAATTGATGGTGTGGAATTTGGAAAAAGAAGTAAGAAAACGCGGTAATGTCAAATTACTAGGGGGAGGTGTAGTATTCTCAATTACCATGAATGTGGTAATTGAAGCAAATTTCCATGGTTCAATTCCCATACCCTTTTTGCTCTCCCAAACGTGGGGTTTTAACCCAATTACTGCATTATGTGGTAATTGGGTCCAATTACTGCATTACATTTCCACATCCAAACGACCTTAGTTGTATGTGGTTCGAACGGACATGTATTTTTGGCAGTCAGGGCTCTACATTTCTGTGGTTCAAAATAGCTTACCCTCATCGGTTATTTTTAAATCCATACTTGTGGGGTTTTATATCCCTCATGAACAATATCCTTCATTTTTGTATGCCTTCCTAAATGCCTTGTTTTTGCAAAATCTAAGAGAATGTGGAATTGTGGCAAAATCATGCACAAGAAATCCACATCTAAACAATCCTCTTAAGTAAAGGAAGCAACTTTACACGACTTCTTATCACTAAAACCTTTTTCTTATAATCTACATGTTGGACTTGTATTAAGCATGGTTCAAGAATGAGTAGTTCTACTCACGCCTAAACACACTTAGGCTCTAGAGGATAACAAAACGCCTCACCTAGGCCTAATGCAGCAAATATTCATGATGTTGAGGCATAGCTAGGCGGTGTCTAATCAAGATTAAGCGTTGTGAGGCACGATTAGACAATTGGAGGTGTACTTAAGTGCAACTAGTAGACCATGGGAAGAAGAAAAAACATAGTTACTAATTTCCCCAAAACAAATCCATCTCAAACAACCTTAAATGCGTCTTTCGATCCTTAATTCTATTTGGAATTATAAATCGTGACTCTAGATTATAAATGTGCTTCTCGTCATTGTTCATTCCCTTTGATCAACCATCGTCGTGGACGTCCAACGGCTAGTAACCATGATCTCATAACCTCATTGTCATTCCATCCCTTCAACGTGTCCTATGCCTTATTGATTGTCGTCGGCGTTTAGGGCAACTCTTACAGCTATCGAATCGGTTCTTGGGCTATCACTATCTAATAACGAGAAACCCACAAGCTTCTTCTCGTCACTCCATTCTCTTTTGATCCCAACATCCACAAGTTGGGCGTATTGACTCCTTATTCTCCACTTTCTAAATCGTCATTCTTCTCCTCGTCGACTAGAGTTAAAAGTGGTCATGCCAAGATTAGAGAACATGATGCTTGCAGTTGCATGCTACATTTGAGACAATACTTTTTCACTTATAAGTTACTTGCAACGTTCTCAACGATATATTCCAGAAACAACACCCTCAAATACAGAAATCTTCTACCACATTAGAGCATATCTACATCACTTGACCCTATACACAATCCAATGACCCTGCGCGAAGCGCGGACACTAAGTTCTAGTATTATATAATCAATGGAGTCTTCTACGAAATAATCAAATGACTTCCAAACAAAATTCCGATTCTTTGCAACTTTCAAAGCTAAAGAGAATTTTTTTTTATGGAGAAGAGCCATCACAGTCTGTGTTCTTGATTTCTTTGATGGATGCTTCAATCTTTCAGGGTTTCTGTGTCGAAGTTTATTTTTCCAACGAGAAAGCAAGACTGGGAATGGAGCCCTAACAAGTTGAGAGCAATAGTAGATCTCCCCCCCCTCATTATTGCAATCCTCCATGGCATCGCAAAATTTTCCTCGGACTTGGCTAAATTTCACTAAATTATTACTCTTGTGGGATAATAAGCAGCCAATGAATTAGAGGTGTAACTTAGGGAACTTCATAATCTCATAAAGGTGCTGATAATCCTGAGATCTAAAACCATGAAGAAGGATGGAGCAAACTGGAACCAACATCTCATTCCGCCAGGCGCCAAGGCCAAGCAATGCATGCTCAAGCCTCAAACCAACTCAACGAGATTATCCGACACCAAGAGAATGTAAGAACCAGACATTTATTTCTTGTGCCTATGATATCAATCCAACTCCGCCAAAGAAAGAGCTGCAACCCCTCAGCAGTTTGAAAATCATACACAATAGAACCTCTCAAGAGGGCACCGAAAGAAGACCAACTAAAAATGTTATGAGAAACTCAGCTATGACAAATCCCCAGTTGCTTCAGCAGTATGATTGAAATGCAAAATGAGCTACGGTTAGGGAGGTTACTGAAACATGCTTTGCTCACACAGAGTGTAGCAACGAGCCACACCGCATTTCTTTGCCCAACTAGGCAGCCTTTCGAAGACATTGCACAGGATCCCAAAAATTTGATCTTCACGGGCGAGTTTGCAACCTTCTCCTCTCCAGCTCAAGCTGAAACAATAACAAAGGTAATCAAAGTAAATAATCTGCAAACAATGTGAAGAACAAAAGTCTGCTACTGAGACTCTTACCACTTTTTTCACCCGGTCGTTAGCAGCAGGAGTTCCTCCAATAACATTTTCAGGAAGATAAGGGCTACTAACTCGCACTTCATTCATAACAACTATAGAGGTCTTGTCCCAGCGAACTGGAAGCCTGGTTTAATTTGCATAAGAATCAGCAGTAAAGCTAATCATTTTCTACAGAAAGAACCCTTATGAGGTAAGAAAGCGATATTTAAAAAAGAGAAAGGAAGCATCTTCGAGTCTTGAACGGAATTTTGACAGTAAGCCAAGGCAAAACACAACCATTTAGAAGCTAATTCAAACAAGACAAGCACAACACGATTACACGAAACCTATAAACCAAGTGCATACGTGAAGAGGACAAGTACAGATCTCTGAAGATTACTAGTAAACGGCACTTAGCACCACCCTGGGATACTAGAATCGAAGTTCGTCTGAGTACCGAATAAGTCATCTCAAATCAGAAAACATCAACACTACAATTCGAGTGTCTTCCCTACAGTCTAAGTCACTCCCTAATTCAACCCCAAACTGGACATCATTCATCAAGAGATTAAAATGAACAGGACACACGAAGAGAACTAGCATACATCCAATATCAGGAACCAGCTGATTCTCATTGAGAAATTCAAGTCCAATAGTAGATTCATAACAGTTGCACGACGACAATCAAAATGGGAGTAAGGAACATGAGCATACGTCTTAGACAAGGCGTCAAAGATACCCTGGGCCTCAGTAGTGACACCAACTCCAATTCTCTCGGCATCTGCTTCAGCTTGCCTGCAAAAATCATATGAAAAAAGAAAACAGGAAAATCAATGGGAAGAGCCATCAAAATCCCTAAACCAAACAAAGCAAACCCAAAAAAATTGAATTTACCTCAACGCTAGTTCCTCGCGATCCTGGAGGCTCTGGAGATCGATATAACACTTCTTGATGTCAAGTGGGTCTTCCGATTGACCTAAAAAAGAGAACTCCTTGATGTAATTCGTCTTCAGGAACCGTATGTTCCTCCTCGGCCCAGGTTTGGATCCCTCTTGTGAGAATCAAAACAACACAGTTAAGGAATCAAGAGCAGAGAAGGTTTCAACCCATTCTCAGCATACGCGAGAAAGAAAAGACGGAATGAGAAATGAAGGATAGTTGGGAGAGAAGGATATGAAGGACGAGGATGTTGGATGGGCGGTCGAAGGTGATGACTTGGCCGTCGAATTCGTCGCCTAAAGTGGTTTTGATGGAGAGCATGCAACCCACTGCGAAGTCCTCGTTGCTGCTGCTGTTGCTAATGCTACCTTCCATGGCTGCCGCTCCCTGTTTCTCTGTCGCTGAACTCTCACTATTCTTCTCCGGTTGCTCTTCCTTGATTCAATTTCTTCGCTTCAGGGGAATTTTCCAGTCTTTCGGCTTCCTTTGTGTTTGTCGGACTCTGGCTTCGTGTTTAATTGGCCTTCTAATTGGGCCTCAGGACAGTTGAATTGGGCTTTTTTAACTGTGGTGGTTAGCCGTTCAGTATGCCTAGGATTTATAGATCGATTAGATCTGGCTGATTTTTTTGAGTGTTCGGACTTCGGCGAATTCGTATGTTTCGTATCAAGAATTTGGTACAAAAATCTAACCATGAACGATTTTGTTACAACCTCTTATTTGCTAGACAATACATTAGGAGATAAATTTGTGGGTCTTATGAATTTGAATTTTTTTTACTTCAAATCTGTTGACCCTATAAATTTACAAATCTCACATGATAACGATCAATGATTGAAAATTAATTTGTAAAATGACATCTATATCTCTATTAATTTTTATTATTCCAATTTTTCCTCTTTCTGTTGTCGATTTTGTTTCCCCGCAAATACAGAGCACCTCTTCCTCCTCGCAATGGAACACGTCAAGATTGTATGACTCGACAATCGTGTAACCATGCAATGTAGAATTTTATTTATACATGACATGTAAGAATTTATGTAATTTCATAATAGAGTACCTACTTTGATAGAATTGTGATATGGAGTGTTTATGGTGATGATGTGAGTTCAATCTCGGTATCTTATAATGCGTCACTCTCCTTAACATCTACTAAATTGTGACCAAATTAACACAAAATTATCTCAACCGATATGGCCACGACTTGACCAAACAGGGGAGCTGAATCATTAATCCAAACCCAGCTATGTTTATTTGACGAGCAGATATATTCACTGTATTACCCGAAAACAGCACCCAGTCTTTACCCCAACATTCAAAATCTCAGTCTTTCACTGCCAAATATCAGCTTGGAGAAACGAACTAAAGCGTCAACAAAATTCGCAACCAAATTAGTTGCTTCGTATACACATGACAAACAATTAGAGAACCAACTTTCTCCCGCTTAAGGGGAATGGAATATGATAAAAGAATACAGAGAAGGACAAGCTAAACGACTCGTCATTATTTATTCAGACCATTTCCTTCTGTTCATCATCTTCACAAATGGTGTACTGCGGCTGAGGGGGTCACTGCTTCGTTGTTGGAAAGAGAGCGCGAGCTCTCAAAGCCACCATATTCACTCCATTATGCTCGTCACACGCACTTGATGTTCTTTTGCTGAGGCATGTGTCACTGCTTCATTGCTGGAAAGTGAAAGTGCTCATGTCATTCCAAGATGAGCTGCTGCACTTGATCTTCTTATGCTGAGGTAAGTGAAACTTTGGTTCTTTGGGGACTGTTGGATGCTTCGTTGACCTTATTCAAACCAAAATCGAATTCACCCCACCAAAAGTTATTACTAGTGAATGGTGGACCAGATTGATATCCTCTTATGCCAATTGAGGAAACAGTAGAAACTGATTTAAAAACGGGGGTTTGTGAAACATCGTTGTTACCTTCTGGGAATGAAGGGTCTGTCAAAGTAAGGCATGTGCTGTGCTTTTGGAACGAGCTCCTTTCGTAATCTTCGTATTTCTTCCTCCTCTGCTAACTACAGGAATTAAACCCGTTTTACATCAGTAGCTAAATACCAAAATTAGCTTATTCTATATGCAAAGAACCCACCAACAAAAAATCACAGCACTTACCTTTTGCTGCCGCTCTCTTTCCATCTTGTATTCCTCAATGAGAGTTAGCTTCTCCGATACCTAATATTAGTACAACAAAGAAGGGCTTACATCAATCAAGCGAGCGAGCAACAGGCATATCAGCTTGCCTCTGTAGTCAGTTAGTTAACATCTACAGAGTAGCTGAGTAACAACTACTAATCATGAGAGTGACAGGGCATCAGCATGCCTCTGTGATCAGTTAGTTAACATGAACGCAGTGACTGATTGAGTGACAACTACTTAGTACTGTCACAACAGCTGCTTAAACAGCCTGGTGTAGATCCATCAACAAAAGTTTTTCTTTTTTGGTTGAACAACAAAAGTTTCTTTAACAATTTACCTCGGTAATACACAAGACTTAGTACTATCACAATTCACAACAGCTGCTTAAACAGCCAGGTGTAGATCCATCAACAAAAGTTACTTGCTCTTTGGTTGAACAACAAAAGTTTCTTTAACAATATACCTGGTGGTCAAATTCAGCACGTTCCATTGCACGTACGTCGCTGTGAAGCGTCAGATCAACTGGCATTGTGGTCTCTTTCACAGGAGGTTTAATAAGGTGCTGAAACGGAGAAAGCAAACTGCAAATGAGCTCTTGAGAACAAACATGGTGTACTTGGTTGGGTTATCAATACCAATTTCCCAATATTTTGAGTGTTCTTCAGTCAAACACCAAGCAAGGTAGGCTTATTCTAACAAATCCGCCTCACCTCGGGCTCATCTGTTGTCCATGGAAGACCTTGTGCAATTGGTATCCGCTGCCTCTCCTCCTCGGTCATCATTTCATGAATCTTCTTCATGAATTCCTCTTCCTTCATTTTCCCCCTTTGCTGCAAAGTGCGGACCAAGACTAAATTCAAGACACAGACTCTCAACAAGAGAAGCAACAGCTCCCTATCCAAAAAGCATTCTTATACCTCTGTCCTCAGCTTAAAAGGCTTTAGATTAGTGACTTTTGGCTGCTTTTTCTTCCATCTATTGCCTCCCATAGTTGCACCCGATTCAGAGCTCTGAGAAGAGTTACCACCAAAATCAACACAGATCTACCAAATGAAAAACAAGGGCCTAGCAGAAATGCCACACAGAATGGGTCGAACACTCACATTCCGTCTGCTCCTCCGTCCCCCATTTGATGTCCTACTGTTGAGACTGAAACGCTTAAATTAGTAACAACATTTTGCCAGAACTATAACGAACAACTGGCAACTGGAAAATAATCACTACCAAGTTAACGGACACCATACTCAATACGACTACTAACCTGCACTGACTGCCGTCCCATGAAGAAGAGATTGAAAGCCTCGAATCAAGACCCAAATTCTCGGAAGTCAAGAACAGATCAGATGCACATAACGAAGACGAAGATTCCTGGGCCTCACCATCTTGTTTGGGAGGCGGCTGCATACCAGGCAATGCCCATTGAGTTACCTTCTTCTTTTCCTCCTCCACCTCCAAATCACAATCCTCCTTGGATGCTTTCGGTACGGTCAAAAGCTTCTCAAAAGCCTTGACCAAATGCATCACTTTCCCGTTCTCAGGAGCACTCTTCCTCGCCTCTTCGAGGAACCTCTCCCTCCTTCTCTTAACCGTCGAGCTTCCCTGCAGCGCATCACCCACGCCAGAACTTCCACCATCAATGGAATTTCCGTTCTCCATCATCGGATCCTCCTCGTCCACATCAAGCTCATCTTCACGATTTCCTTGATCCAATTCCTCTCCATCGTTTCTGGACTTGAAGAACCCCTCCTGTGAAGCTCGCAAACTCTCGTACGCCACACAGAGACACTTGTTCCCGATCCCTCCCTGCCTCGCCTTGCACTTGCAGTTCACGTCCGCAATTACGCTGGAATCGGCAGAGATCTGCTTGTCCTTCCTCGATTTCTTCTTCGCGACGACGAACTTCCGCTCCCGGAGCTTGTTCCTCGGCGAGTACAGAACTAGGGTTTGACTAGAATTGGGGTTTTTCTGCCCCGACTTGTGGGACTTGCCAGATTTGACAAGAGGAGAGGAGGAATCCAGCGAGGGACTAGAGCGGGAGACGTTCGGATCTGTGTTCTCCGAGACCTTGGCGGTGTCTTGAAGTTTGGACTGAAATCCATGGGGCGGTCGCGATTCCTTCGCCGGAGTGGATGGTTTCCGATTCTTCTTGATGCTCGAATCCATGGGACTGCCGGGAATGTTCCAGAGACGGAGAAAATTCCGATCTCTTTGCTCTCCGAGAAAATTAGGGTTTAGGGTGGGAGATGATTAGATGAGCGAGAAAATGTTTGGGGGAGCGGAAGTAAAGAGTGGTAGAAGAGATGAAGAAGTGGGGAAATTGAACGTTGAGAGCGGCCGTTTATTTGTTTTTAGGATTGACGCTCTCTGTAACGGCTAGTTTTTTTTTACAACTGACAGGCAATGCTTTGAAAGAATCTAGGTGTAGTGGATTGATCTACGGCGGGATCCGATCTATTGTTGGGCTTATGCATTTGAATCAGTCCAGCCCGACTGCAAATGCGAACAAATAATCTAGGTTATAGTGTGGACTACTACTTAAACTGAAAAATACCTATCCTTTTTTTAGTTTTGCAGGGACTCCTCGGGCTGAATAAGTAATGTCACTCGATCATTATCAAATTGATTGCAATCTTTTTCTATTCGTGAGGATCACACCAATTATCTCATTTTCTTTTTTTTTTATCGGAAAAGGGTATAGGACGCCACTATCTTATAACATTAAAACGACCATGAATAGTCATTTCAGTAACGAACATTAGGGGTTGCAAAAGATATAGAATGCACCTCAAATGAGACAGAGAAACCTCTATGAGCCAATCAATTGGCAAAAAATTACCCTCATCTGCAGATGAACTCGATCACAATTAATGGCCACCCTCTGATGTCTAAGTTGTCATGCTAGTTGGAGACCGTTAATGGCCACTCTCAGTTATACACAAGTGATAAAAAAATTCCAAGATTAATGGTAAAAGGCCCCAATAAGCGACCTTGGAAATCTCTACGAGCACCTTCAATTGTTGCATGTTGGATAGATTGTACAAATGAACCATTGGAATTAACTATGACCCCATGGTCCCCAGTTCTAACTAATTTGTAGAGGTGATAGTGTATGTCGATGTTTTGCTTCAGGGCATGATCCTTCGGCTTATCTTATTGGGAGCTTTCGCCATTATTCGGGCCTAATTGTACATATTTTACCCCGTTTTCCTTAGGCGTTTGTGGCAATTGTGCTCCTAAAAGGGTGGTTTTACGCGAGGTTTCTTGTGTTTTAGCATGTTTCAGGATTTAACAGGCGAAACCAGCCTCGGAGTGAAAGTTGGACGAAAAGGAGCGAAAATCGGGAGAAGAGGTGAAAACCCGGCAGTTCACAATTTTCCTTGGAAGTTCACGATCTGCTAAGACCGTGAAGAGGAGCTGTTGCCCGTGAACATCAAGGCGTTCAAGGAAAAATCTGAAGTTACTGACGCTAGGCGAGTTCACGATCACTAAGACCGTGAACTGGAGCTGTTGCCCGTGAACCTGTGCAAGCGAAGCGGTGTGTTTCGACGCCAACCTTGAGTTCACGGACGCGTTCAAGAGTTCACGGCCATGAACTGAGCCCGATCCTTGTTTAAAAGGAGAGCTGAAAGGAAGAGAGAAGGGAGAGCAAAGAGTGTGAAAGAGCCTTCTTCAGATTTTAGAGAGAGAAAGAACGAACCTAGGAAGGAAGAAGGCTAGGGTTTGCTCCAAGTTGTGAATTGGGAAGATTCTCCCCAAGAGAAGTTCAGCTCAAGCTCAAAGGAGATTGGAAGCATCACCATGATGGTTTCTACCTCTTCCTCTTATGTTTCTCCCCTTTCTAGCATGAGTAGTTTCCTCTTTTCACTTGGGTGTTGTGAAACCCTAACTATTTGCCATGTAGTTGTTATGTGAATTGAATGATTGTTTATGAGTGTTGTTTAACTCAATGTTTGAGGTATTTTTCATGTTGATTGTGCATGTATGTGCTTAGCAATCTAATTGGTCATTCTAACCTAGATTAGAGGGGAAACCCCCTTTCAATGGAGGCTCAATTGATTTGGGATTTCTAGGGCTTCTTAAGCCACCTACCTAGGTTAATATAGGGCAAACCTCTATGTTAAATTAAGCAATTTGGTTAAGCACGATTAAGCCGACCAACCATTGGGTTGAGTGAGGGAGTAAGTCAACCATCGATTGCCTTAATCGAGAGGGCCACTTTAATAGCCTATAATGTATCCCTCGGTTCCGCAATCGAGAATGTGGTCTACAACCATATTTGCGTACCCTAGCAGTTCGCGGTCACCTTGCCCATAACAATCACTTCGATTCACATACCATGGTAGTAGTTAGGGGGAAGCGACACTAGAGTGATCTTTCTCACAAAGAGCTTTAAAAACCATTTACTTTTGCCTTGCTTTACTTTAATTAGCAAACTTTGCAACCAAAACCGATTCGCTAGATAATGATTCAAATGACTGAAGTAGGGGTACACGGACCGACCCGAGTCGATATTTAAACATACTTGCCCTGTATTGCACCCGACTAAGGTTTATACTTGGACCTTAGGCGGGAATTAATTGTGATATTCAGGACGAGTCACGCCACCCCTAAGAAGATTTCGTATTTTCAATGGTCCCTCTATTGTTGGGCTTATGCATATAACTCAGCCTAGCCCGACTGCAAATGCCAAGAAAGAATCTAGGTTTAGTGCATACTACATAACTGGAAATCGCTTACGTCGAATTTATCGGGTTAATAGCATAATTGGAAATAGCTAGCATAAAAGATCACTAACATTTGGGGTTTGCATTATGAAAGAGAAGTACTTGAGAGAGAGTTTGGATGGGGTGAAACTTCTACGCAAGATGCAATGTTCACAACTTTGGCGATGGGGTGGTGTCTGAAGATCACCTATTGCCTTCAACAGGGACCATTGATGGAATAATTTGGCTATAAACACACTAACAAAAACGGGTGAGTGAAACATTAACTTGCTATCCCAGGATGGATTTGGGCAGGATGAGATGGTTTGGGTTGGTTCACATTAAAGTCAGCCAACTAGCTTGTCGTTGAGATTGACGGAGAGGAAACTCAACCCATATGGAAAGCAATATGGAAATGGCATGGTCTGAGTTGAGTTTGTCACTTCCTTTAGCTGTCGGCACACGTTTTGCTGCTCACCAACGACGAACTTTGTCAACACCACCTTACTGTGCAAACAATGTGCCTTTGTTGCAAGCTTGAGCTGGAAACACCTAAGAAGCATGTATTTTGCACGTGTTCTTTCACTCGCAGGGTCTGGACCCATTCCCTCCCAAATGATGCCTCCTCTTCCAACAGGGTTCAGAACTATCATCGGAAAGGAATTACTTCTAGAAGTGATGTGAAGATTGAACTAATGAAGGTCTTCGACTCTGTTGACTAGGGTTTCCTCTTTAGTGTTAAAGAAACTATGAACTTTCCTATGCAATTCATCTGTTGGATTAGATATTTTCTGGAGTATATAAGCTTTCGTATCACAGTCCATAGGGGCCTAATTACTTTTCATAAAAAAAATGGTGAGACATGGATATTGAATGTGCAGATGTGATGTAGAATTCTTAACTTGGTATTAATTTTTAGAAATATTAAAGCAACGATATTGTTATGCAAACTGTAAGTGACCAGTTTTTTGAAAGTTTTAGTTTGATTAACTATTAAATCCTATATCTCTTGATAATATGACATAATTGGACAAATAAGTGAGTTTAAAAGAACACAATTTCTGAATATCAATTTTCTAGATGATTTCAATTATTTAAATTTTTTATCTTACAGGGTAATTGATCATATGTATCATTCATAGTTACTTAGTTTAATATGAAATAACCGCAGTACAAGACAAATCATGAAAGTTGAGCTGGAGTTTTAATGGACTCATTGATGTGGTCATGTGCATTAGCAAGGTAGGTACCACAAGATAGGTTTAATTTTTTTTTGAGTGAATAATATTGTCCTTCAACTAAATTTAGAGTATGTTGGTTCACAAATAATTTTTCATTGCATAGAGTATGGATGGAAAATGTTATTTTCTAACTAATTTTTGTTATTGTATTGTGCATAATATAGGTATTGCTATATATCATAGTCCATGAAACCGTACCGGAGACCGTACCGGAAAGGTTAGCGGTAGGGTATTTTATGGTAAAACCGTGATTTAACCGTAGTTCAACCGTTATACCGGTAAATACCGCATATCGGTTTAGCCTCCGATACTGGTATTTCGTGGTTGAACCGCCGGTACGGTACGGTTTAATGGACACTGCTATATATGTATTGTTTCTCAAACAAAAGAAATAAATATTGACTAAAGATTATGATCATGAGTTTTCTATTTATGCTACGCTTTTTTCAGACAAACTCTTTTTGTGTTATGCCAATTTTCTTTTCAACTATAGGCAACTAAGTGACTACATCATTAAATAGACAAGTTATGAATGGTTATTCACGAGTGTTACAACCAAGGTTGTTACACCTCTACCAGACATCTATTTGGACTAGGTCCGACCAAAATCGTGCTCCAAATGGACTCTACAAAACCAAGGGTCTGATCGTTAGAGAGGGAGAAGAAGAGAGAGAGAAGGGGAAGGGGGAGAGAGGAAAGGGGATGGTGGGTGGATCTTGAGATAAGTATATTTTAATAGAATTTGAATTTTTAATAGATATAAGTTAGTACATTTCATTTCAGTCACTAAATTTCTATATTATATATAAATATCTTTAGAAAAGGTGTAAAATTGCTCAAACAAGTTGGACTTCAATTAAACCATTAAACTTTAAACAACTTGTTTGACCGGCTAAACGACTTAAAACGGTTTGACAACTTTGGTTATTACTTATAACCATTAAGATTACAATGTTCATCATTGATGAAAAGTTATAAGAATTTCGAAAATGAAAAAATAATTTCGATGTCACGTTAATGTCATACGAAATTCAACATTTCAAATAATTTAAAGAATTTAAATACATATCTTAAATACGTTGTATTCAAATGACATTTTTTTTTATTTCTGAGTGATATCAATGAGATAAAATAGTTAAACTTACAGTTCTACCCAGGACCCCTTAAAGACACTCTACTGAGGCTACCCCCAAAAAATCAAAAGATTCTAACTCTACAAGAGATAAAAGCAGTGCTTTACGCGCCACTCTATGGGCAGCACTGTTGGCGGACCTAGGTACCGCCCTAAACTCTATACAAATAGACAAAGAGCTAAGGATCTGGAGACACTCTCGTATTCAAATGACATTGCGACCAACGGGTCGGACAACAAGCTAGTAGTATTTTATTTCAAACTTCAGTAAAAAATAGATTATTATCCCCAATTTTTACTAGAAAATTCCAATTAAATTAAATAAAAAACAGTTGTGGGAATTTCCGGATTAGAACAGTAAAACAAAAAATTAAGAATAAGCAGAGTGGTAAACTTTTCTCCTCTTTTTTTTAATGAGGTGGCACTGGCAGTGGCAACAAAGCCAAGGGAAAGAAAGAATATTAGTGAACAGTAACAGTCTGAGAGTCTTTCAGAAAAGAAGTAAAAGAACAAACTGAGAAGAGATGCTCTTATATATATTTGTTTCTGGTAAATGGAGAGAAGGGAATCAAAGATGCTTTATGCAGAACTTTATCTTTACGTGTTTGAAGAAAGAAAAGGAAAGCAAGAGGGAGAGATCTCTAAAAATTTGGTAAAGCTATGCATGTAACGAGAAGAAGATCAGAGATTGAGATGAGCGAGATTCCCTTTGGCGTCTCTTGGAAGAGAAAGGGCGGGAGACAGGAGAAAGAAAAGGTTCGTCTTCCCTTTTGCTTTTCATTGTGCCTCCTCACATTCACTTTAATTCCTCCCTCTGCCTCTGGTTTTGCACTTTCCAAATGAAAGAATTTCCCCAATATTAATACTCTTACTGCTACTACTTCTCTCTGCTTTGGCGCTAGCTTTAAGCTTGTTTTCATTACTTTGCCTCTGAGCCTCTCCCCCCTTTCGAGTTTTCTAGACCTTACTGCCTCTTCTGCCTTCTGGGTTGCGTTCCTGAAGAGTAAAAGGTTGAAGCTTTTCCTGTACTAGTCCCATGCTTTTGTTTTTTTTTTTTTTTTGGTTGCGAGGTGAGGTTAATTGGATATTGTGACTTCTTCGTTCTAGTAGCTGTATCTTTGTGTATTGGGATTCTGAGAAATTTTGGGATTCGGGTTTTTATTACATGGAGATTTGGGTTTTGTAGAGTACGAAGACTTCATTACTAAAAAGGAATTGCATCGTGTGTTGAGAGAGAAGGGAAGAGCGGCGAAAGAGATGGCAGGAGGAGGACCAGCGCCGCCGCCAAAACAGGATGAATTGCAGCCTCATCCAGCCAAGGATCAGCTCCCCAACGTTTCTTACTGCATCACCAGCCCTCCTCCTTGGCGTGAGCATCTCATTCCTTTGCTCCTTCACTGCTTTCATGTCCTTCTGTTATATCAACTTAAATCATACAGTCGAGTGAACTAATAGGTCTTTTATCCTTTACTGAAGATCACTGTAATACCAGTAACTAATAGCACAGGCTTCTTTAGATGATCCACTGCTCAATTTTTTCCTGTATTGATGATCTGACCTTTTGGATGGAGTTCTCTTGAGTATCTGAGGTGGGGTCTAATGATTTGGGTTCATACGCCAAAAAAATTGCAGCCGAGGCAATTCTACTTGGCTTCCAGCACTACTTGGTGATGCTTGGAACAACTGTGCTGATCCCCACCTTACTTGTCCCTCAAATGGGAGGTGGAAACGTAAGCATCAAAGTCTTCTCATTACTGTAGCTGCAAAAAGTGAAATCATGTTTCTGTAATGTGGTTCTCAGTGGTTCGGCTGTATTTTCTTTCCAGGAGGAGAAGGCAAAGATGATTCAAACTTTGCTTTTTGTGGCGGGATTGAACACGTTTTTCCAAACCATGTTCGGAACTCGCCTGCCTGCAGTCGTTGGAGGCTCCTACACTTATCTTCCAACTACCATCTCGATCGTCTTGGCTGGCCGGTACAGTGACATTGTGAACCCTACAGAGGTTGATCAACTAAAACCATTAGTTCCATTTTGCGGGCTCCCTTTGATCGATCTATGGTTTTTGAAAGATTTGACTAACTAGATTGATTCGCTGGCTGATTGGTTGCAGAAATTTGAGAAGATTATGCGTGGAACTCAAGGTGCGCTCATTGTTGCTTCCACACTCCAAATTGTCATTGGCTTCAGTGGCCTATGGCGTAACATTGTAAGGTCAGTTAGTAAGTTTCTCAACAGCCTCCTCCGTCAGTTATTTCTTATTGGAGTGTAGTAAGCACACTTGTCTACATTGCCAGGTTCTTGAGCCCACTGTCTGCTGTCCCTTTGGTTGCTATGTCCGGATTCGGGCTATACGAGTTTGGTTTCCCCCTGGTGAGCATTCAGATCAAGCTTCCCCTATTTGAAGTCTCTTCCCGTGCCTCTTTCTTCCACATTAACATTTGAACTTCGGGGGAGATTTTCAGCTTGCAAAATGTGTGGAGATAGGCCTGCCCCAGGTCATCATTCTGATCATCTTTTCACAGGTATATCTCATACTGCAAATTGCAACGCAAAACGGCCTGGATCTGCAACTCTGCAAAGTATATCCAAATTATCTTCTAATCAATTCATGTCTTTGCAGTATATACCTCACTTGTTAAAGGGGGAGAAATCCATATTTCATCGCTTTGCTGTTATATTCTCTGTGATTATCGTTTGGGTATATGCTCACTTGCTCACCGTGGGTGGAGCATACAAAAATGCTGGCCCTAAAACTCAGCTAAGTTGCAGAACCGACCGAGCTGGCATTATAGGCGCCGCTCCATGGTAATTACGCTCTTTCTTATACTCGCAACTGAAGCATTAAAGTTGATGCTTTTTTTACTATGATGACCCACTTCATTATCTTGTGCTCTAATTTTATGTTGATAGGATAAGAGTTCCATATCCATTCCAGTGGGGAGCTCCCACGTTTGATGCTGGAGAGGCTTTTGCAATGATGATGGCTTCATTTGTTTCACTTGTAGAGGTTTGCTTGCCTCAACCCTTTTTCTCTATAACTCCAAAATCCTGCAGTCATCAGACTCAGGAGAGCAATAAAAGTGTCGTTTGCTTTATGACCAATTATCTTCCTAATCTACTTTTCCATATCGGAACAGTCAACTGGTGCTTTCATTGCTGTGTCGAGGTATGCCAGCGCAACCCCAATGCCACCTTCTATACTCAGCCGTGGTGTTGGTTGGCAGGTAAAGTTAGGTAGCATTTCCAAAACCAATTCATTCCAAGAATTGGAGCTATTAAGCGAGCTTAAAGGTTAATCCTTATATGCTCTTAAAATGAAATCCCCATTGTAAAACTGTCATTTCTGGTCACATCTGAGTGGTATAAGAACCAGGTTATATCTCTACCCACAAGTGAAGTTATTAGAATGTTCAACATGTTCCACTAGTCTCTTACAGTTGTCCCTTTGCTAGTCTTTTCTGATTTCTCCTCACTGTGTTCAGGGCGTTGGAATTCTGTTCTCTGGGATATTTGGAACCGGGAATGGTTGTGCAGTGTCTGTGTAAGTATGAATCCTGCCTAGAGATAACAAGCAACAGAAGCATTCAATATTCTCCTTCCCATCATGTTTCGGAACCTTAACCGGGGTTCAAAAACTGCAGTGAAAATGCCGGATTATTGGCCTTGACAAGAGTTGGCAGCAGGCGGGTGGTGCAGATCTCGGCAGGCTTCATGATTTTCTTCTCCATTCTTGGTAGTCCATCTCTCCTTCTTATCTCCCAATCTTCATCTCTCTTTTCCCCTGTCCTGCACTTGGACATCACCTAATCCGTGTCCTTCCAGGAAAATTTGGAGCTGTTTTTGCATCCATTCCTGCTCCAATTGTTGCCGCTCTGTACTGCCTTTTCTTTGCCTATGTTGGTAAGTCGTTCTGATCAATTTCCTTAAACTCAAAACAGCTTCCCAATGTAATGTTAGTACTGGTGAAAGGAGAATTTTCTAAACTACATGGTTCTGTTGAATGAGCACAGGCTCAGCTGGTCTGGGTTACCTTCAGTTCTGCAACTTAAACAGCTTCAGAGTAAAGTTCATCCTGGGCTTCTCCATCTTCATGGGCCTATCCATCCCACAGTACTTCAATGAATACACAGCAATCAACGGCTATGGCCCGGTCCACACCGGGGCCAGATGGGTACGTTAAATTTTCACTTAGCTCAAGCTTCTGTTTGTTTGCTCTTAAAAGATCAAGGTTAGGGTGATAGTAGCTCAGATTTGTTGCTAGCACATATGCTTGAGTGTTTGATGCATGGGGGTTGTGGATGGTTTAATTTCGTGCAGTTCAACGACATGATCAACGTGCCATTCTCGTCGGAAGCGTTTGTAGCTGGGATACTGGCCATGTTCTTGGACGTGACGATGCACAAGAAGGAGAATGCGATCAGGAAAGACAGGGGAATGCACTGGTTGGACAAGTTCAGGTCGTTTAAGACCGACACCAGGAGCGAAGAGTTCTACTCTTTGCCCTTCAACCTCAACAAGTTCTTCCCATCAGTTTGATTTTCATCACACTCTTTTCCCAGAGGCGTTAGTTGGTTTTCCCCGTTTTCTACCACGAGGTTATGGTTCGTGACTAATTAGTTGTGCCATTGCCAGCTCTGCTCCTCAGTCTCCAGGTTTACATATTGAGCTTTAGTACTCTCTCATTTGACTAGGTTGTCTTTTTCCCTTTGTTCTTTTTCTGGGTTCTAGTGGAAATATGTAAAATGTAACATATGTATTCGTTCTCTTTGTTTTGTAAGAGGTAGTTGACATATCACAATCCATCTCTAACCGACTCCAATCTTGCACTTCTTTAAATGAAGACTCAAGTGAACTTTTATATGAAGAAAGTAAAGCTAATTATTCTAATTCACAACATGAAGAACTGATTGTCACAATCAAAGTTTGGTTTGGGCCAAATGCCTACAAGTATATTATGTCAAAGGTGCCTTAAAGGTCTTTGGATGAGGCCATTTGTCCTAATGGCATCAAAATGAAGCAATTTGGTCAAACGACCTTGTTTGATAATATAAAATGGGGATGCAGTAATTGGGTCGATGTAAATGTAGTTTGAATTGTCTCGTATCAATTTGAATTGAAGGGCTTAGGGTAAGTATTGTGAAATGAAGCAATTTCGAGACAATTGGACCTTATTTTAGAAATCCATCCTCTAAACGACTTTACAAAAACGCGTAGCTTAAGAACTTGATTGTTGTGTTGCATCAGCTTACTAAAGTAGGGTGTTACAATTTTCTCTTGTTCAAGGTATACGAACGTGTTTGACTACAAGTTGACTGAACTGAGATTCTGACTAAGAGGTCTAGAATTTAAAGGCATAGACTTACGAGTTACATGCCTAAACATCATAAACCGCATTGGGATGTGATTGACAAAGAACTATCTAACTTGATAAATCATAAGGAGGCTAAGTTTAGCTCAAGTGAGCTAAACTCTAGTCACTCGACTCAGACTAGCTGGAGCTTAGATTAATCTAGCTCAACGTGTTTTCTTAGTAGCTCAATGTACTTGAACTTAGCTAAGAGCGGCTAGAAACTTGTGACACTAACAGGAAGTGACAAAAAATTCTTGAGTGATGTCACACAACTGAATTCGAATTGAGTTGTTAGTCAATAACTATGACCCAAGTGTGTTCACATAGATGAGTTGGATCTCTTTTTTGTTAGCTTAATCAAAGTTGGGTCTCCTCTTTTTTTTTTTTTTTTTACCCACATCAAACTTCCCTCTCTAAGCACGAGAAGCTTAGCATTGTGTGTCCAAACTACTCATACGAAACCATCTATCGAGAAGGAAAGACAAAAAAAGGTTTCAAGACAATGAACTCCTTGTTTTTTACCCACATCAAACTGCCATCTTTTAAGCATGGAAAACTTGGCCTTCTACGTCAAAGGTGTCCACACAAAAAATTGTATCTCAGATAGCATGTATTAGTTTATGCTATAGTTAGGATTTTAACATGGAATCCCTTTATTATTAGTTTTGGCATCATCCATTAAGTCACAATTATTTAACTGATACACCCATACGTTTTATTGCATATATATAAATAGTTTACCGTTCACAAATAATAAGTAAATTAAATTAAAAAAATCATAATTGTATCCTTATTCAAGCATAATAGTTTACCCTCTAACACTCATTACTACCCATTTTTACCTAATCTGTTTTAACTCAAGTTCCAAAAGAATTTGTACATAAAAATGAGTTCATTATCATAAACAAAATTATTTAAATTATTGATATATTTTGAGAAATTGTTTGGGGAACAATTAAACCACTTTTTATCACCCTCTAGCATAGTGGCAGATAATTAATCCTCGTCAACTAATTTTTCATTTTCTGCTATATATTGAAGCATATAATTTTCTAAAAAAAGTACATAGCTCAGCTACAATAATTATTGTAAGAATAATTTTTAAATGAATAATTATTGTAAGATCATAGTGAATTCCAATATTTCAACTGAGATTTATAGTCAAGTTAGAGTTCATTGTCCTGATAGTATCAAGACTCTTTGTTCTGTTCACCTGTCTCTTTTTTATACAAAAATTATTGAGTTTCTTCTTATAAAAATATTATTATAAAATTCATCAGAATTTATTTTATAAAAAAGTATTATAAAATTCATCAGAATTTATTTGATCAAATGATTGTCTATTCGAATATTTGTCACTCAATATTTGAGATGTGGAGTGTGGACCTTTGCAATCGTACCAAAAGTGTCCAAACCATACACAGCAAAGGAAGTTTTACACGTTCGGGACATGATCTGATGCAGCGATCTGCAGGTTTTTGTACTGTACAACAAGAACTTAGAACTCGACCAACATTTGAACTGAACTAAAATTCTGTCTATTTTGTGTTCCTTTCCCACACTCTGTCCATTAAATAGTGGGAATGGATACTTTTGCCTTTGTATTTTGGACGAGACGCGAAGAATGTAGAGAAAGCAAACTCCTATAATTGGAAGAAAACAACAAAAGAACCTTTGAATAAACAATTAAATCCCTCCTACACTCTCTTCCCATTGTTAGCTGAAGGGGGTTTATGTGCAAACTTTTTAATTAGGAGAATCATTACAATGTTTACTAGACAAGGCACAAGTTACCAACCCTAACCTAATTGAATTGTTGGTGTCCCACAAAACGTTGTCCAATTATTGCAACTATAGGGAAAGTGTGCTCGTTTGAGTGAGGTCATTCGACACAAACCAATATGGCTGAAATATATTTTGGAGTTTGTCTAGTATTCATACTATTTATTATTGAATTAAAAGATGTTGTTTTTGTACTCTTGCTTCTTTTTTAAATGCATAGGGTACGTAAGTTTGTGCTTATACTTAGTGGCAAAGCCACTACTTTATTATTGAGGAGGGTTGAAAATAAAAAGCGGCAATAACTTCTCATGATTGAACCTAAATTTTGGATGAGGTCATGAGGGGTAGGATTTTCATCCTACCACTTTCTAATACTTACTTATGATATAAATGCACACACTAGAACCTTAAATCAAAATTGTATGCTTTAAAAAGGTTTTGTGAAGAAATCCTGATTAATATATTTGTTTGAATTCGAAATAAGACCGTCTTATCATGTTTTGAGACACATTTTTTAGGTGCTATTAAGTGTAATGAATTGAATAATTCTCACAACGTACAAGGTTGTATTATTGTGAACTGTACACTTGATATATTTTAGTTATATGAATACTCTTGAGCATGTTGTATGACTACATGTATTAACTTGCCGATACATCAATTGCCGTCCAAATCAATTTCGTTTGTCCATTGATTGGCACCAATTTAAGAGAAAAGTAGTAGGGAGTTTGGTGGAAGTTCGATCCTCAAAGAGCTGAGGCCGCTCACACTTTCATTTCTATACCAACTATGTAAACAATTAGCAGAATGGATTACAAAACCATGTTACTTGACACTCACCCATTCACCACTTTAAACATTAAACAATGTTCTTAATGGCTAATATAAAACAACACAACATAACTAATGGTTCGTAACTTTGCAAAACAAAACGCTCCATGTTCTAAGCTATTTAGTTGAAATGCTTTATATGTCTAAATCCTTCCACAATTTGGATTGATAGAATTGTTAGCCTCCCGTAAGTTGTGGCAGTCACTCTGACTCCCAATTTGATTAACAATTCCTTCAACCGAGCCTTGTCAAGTCTCTTCATAAACAAATATGCACCAATTGATTCATTGTACTCACATGATGAAGCTTTATCAAACCTATCTTGATCCTTTCTCTAGTAGCATGCATATTGATTTTGATATGCTTTGTTCTTTCATGTGAAACAGGGTTCTCTGCTATATGAATAGATGATCTGTTATCACAATACACGAAGATTGGTAATGGAACCTGTAAATTCAATTATGCCAGTAATCCTTTTACCAACTTCACACACTAATAGAGCCAAATCAATGTACTCTGCCTCTGAAGATCATCTTGGGATTGTGGTACGTTCTTCGTGTTCCATGTAAGAAACTAGCTTTCTAGAAAGGTATAGTATCTAGTTATTGATATACTAGTATATGGGCGACTTGCCTAGTCATATTCATAAAAACCAACCAATTTAATGTGTGCTCTAATGCTTAAGTATATACCTTGTACTAGAATATTCTTCAAGTATCTTAGAACTCTGTATGTTGCTTGAAAGTGATCATTTTAGGTTTCTTCTAAAATTCACAGTTGATGAACAACGAAGGTAAATTTTGGTCTAGTGATGGTGACATAGTGAAGTCTCCCAATAAATCTTCTTTAAGCTCATAAATACATACTATCTCCTCTCCATACGAGTCCGTGAAGAGGCGAGGTGTTTGGGGAGTGAAAGGTAGTGAAAGATGATCTAGATGCTATAAGACTATCTGAACTCCAAACACATCCTCAAATGGAACTCCAGACCGAGAGAAATGCACTTCGACGACTTAACTCAAACACTATGCATGGTTGCCTCTCACGCGAGAACCTCATTTTTCAAAAAACAAAACAAATTGAAGCACCCTTTGCAAATTGTTTTGGAGTCCAACATTGGGGATTCCCACACACATGTCCTAAACTCCCTAACAAACACTTTCACACAATCAAGAAGAAATCAAAGTAAATCCACCCAGTATCAAGAAATTTCGTTGCACCCCACCATTCCCTATAATACACACCATCATCATCGCCAAAAAAATTAAAGCACACCGAACAAGATCATGCTTGATAGTTAGGACAAATGTTTTTGGACCCCCTAAGATTTTAAAAGTTTGAGCATGAAATCCAGGTTCCAAAACACACAAAATGTAGGACATAGTTAATTCATTCACACACATGTGCTTGGAGCCCTCAAATTTTTGAAATTCGGGCATTCATTAAGTGTCCAAAGCATTCATGGAACATTCCAAACACTACTTCACACCACTCATTCATACACACACATACAAGCACTTTAGCACGACACATTCCTTAATGGAGGAAAGATAAGGAGAGTAGAATGAAGTTACCGGATTATATGTGAAAAATGGCTGAGGGACGATGAGGATGATGGGATGTGAAGGAGCAAGGCAACATACAAACACCACAAGCTCCCCAAAGGCCCATGGGCAAGGAGATGTTAACACCAGTCTGCAACATATACCTTAGTGTGTTCATTTAAGGTGTAACCCAAGTGTTGAATTACTTACAGAGCTAGTATCATTGCTATAATTTTTCGTCAGTCTGTGTCTCACTTAACCTTCCTTGAGACACAGATCCAACAAAATTTAGATTTCCTCCTTGCACACTACTTTCCTTCTCTTTCTCCTTGTTCTTCTTCTTAAGCCTCTAACATTCCTCTAGGTAGTGATTTGTTCATTTGCAAAACATGCATAATTTCTTCCCTTGAGTTTGTTCACCGCCATCATTTCCTTTAGGTGCTTCGGTTCTTCTAAAAAAACCACTGATTATCCATTCTTGCCATTCGCATGGGCTTTGAGCTCCTGCTCATACTGCAGAAGATCATCTACAACAGTCGAAACGGTAGGAACAAGCTTTAACATGAGCATCTACTTCTTAATGACTTCATATTCTGAAGTTAGACCTCAAAGAAACTAAATCAGATCATTAGTTTCATGCTTGCGAGTAAAGGCTTCTACATCAGTGCAAGGTGCTAGGATTCCTGGTATGCAATTACAAGCTACAATTGGTTTGTATTCAATGTATTCATCCTACAAACCCTTAATTTGAGTGTAGTACTGGGTGATGTTGAGAGAACCCTGCTTGCACCTGTGAATTTCGTTTTCCACATTAATAAATTGATTTAAATTCAATTGTCCAAACCTTCGTTTCAGTTCATCTCATAGAACATTTGCACTATCATGACGCATAACATACGCATGATATCCTTTTTAAGAGAATTCAAGATCCAAGTGAGGGCTACTGTATTACACCATCCCACCGAAAGAAATTAGCATCACTACAGTTGTGATTGGTAAAGACCCATCCACAAAATCCCATTTGTGATTAGTTTCAACACATTCAACATACATTTACTCTACATATTGTAGTTATTGCCATCCATTAGCTCAGAGACAATGGATAAGCTCAAAATTATTATTCGGATTCAAGTAGAGAGGGTTACCAAACTCAATAACCTCTGGATTGCTGGTCTGATTCATGCTGAAGGGACCCATTCACCTGAACTGCATGTGTGTTGGATTCGTCGACCGTGTGCTACTGCTCGACGGTGGTGTGAAGCTCCTGGACATCTTCGAGTTGTCTATATCTACCGCTTCGATACCATAAGAGAAAAGAAGTATGGATTTTAGTGGAGGAGGCTATCCTCAAAGAGTTCAGGTCGTTCACGCTTTCATCCAAATACCAACAATGTAATCTGTTAGCATAATGAATTACAGAACCCTGTCAATTAGAACTCACTCATTCGCTACTTTAAACACTAAACAGTGTTCTTAACAGCTAATACAAAACAACACAACATAACATAACTAATTAATGGTTCGAAACGTTGCAAAACGAAACGCTCCATGTGACCATGTTCTCAGATATTTAGTTGAAACCCATTTCTTCCTCCAAATCCTTCTGCAATCTGGATTAGTAGAATTGTCACAATTTGACTCGTACATCTAGCTTGACTTAGTTATGCCCCCTACAAGGGTCGTTGTTTGAGTCCAAAACTTAAGAGAGTGAGATCGATGAGCTCTTCGTCCTCTAGTTTAATCAATCCACCATCTCATCACATGGCTTGCTTTAGACCGTGGAGAGAGAGAGAGAGAGAGAGAGAGAGAGAGAGAGAGAGAGAGAGAGAGAGAGAGAGAGAGAGATGAGTGTGTTAAGCCATGTGGTTTTTGGATTACCTAAGTCGTTGGTAAGCTATATTCAATTGGTTATAAATCGACCAAAACATAGGGGCACTCAAATTGTTGAGCTTTAATTAACCAGCTGCAGCCTGCACGTAGATCCATTCAGCGGAGTCAAAGATCCTTCTCATCCGGAAGACGACTGTATAATCATTAATCAATTAATTAGGTTAGTTAATGTTCCCATATACATACGGTTTGAGGATCTAGCTAGTACCCTAACAAGATCTAGTTAGGTTTAGTATTTTTGGTGGTATGCGAAGGAAGACTCGACATGGAAGCTAGGTATGAGAGTTAGGTGGCCAATGTTTTCTGCAATCTCCAGAATACTGTCTGCATGCTCCTCACTAAGACAACAAACCAAAGCCTGCATGCAGCCACCTTTGTTGACAATATCTTGATTGCGCATAATCTAGTGTGTATTTTGTTAATTATGTTTATCAATAATCCTCAGACATATCTGAATGATTTCTAACTGAATATAATAATCATCATATATGTGAAGGGAGCCAGTTTGAAGTTCTTTTCTGTTTGGGTTTTCGGCATGTTCTTATTGTGTTGGGGGGATAAACTACCATCTCTGGCTTGGTTTCTTCTACAAATTATCTCTCTTGATGATCCTCTCGTGTCCTTCTTCTTCTAGCTAGAAACTATTATCTTTGCATCTGGTTTCATGCCATCATACCGCCATGATGCTTGGTTTTCTTAACACGGTGAAAACTCTCTATGTTATAAACATGTGGGTGGGTGGGTGGGTGGGGTGGTAATGTCTTGCTAATTCGAGAAGTTTATGTATGATACTTAATCATTTCTTTATACACCTCTTCAAACGAAAGCCGATTCATGAGTTTGAAGTTTGCACAGTCAGGCCCGGCCCAGACCCTGTGCTGGTCAGACCCACAGCACAGGGCCTCAAGTTTTGGGGGCCTCATAATATATAGGCCCTAAAGCGGCAGACATCTTCAGCTGACGAGGCTCAAATCCTCGCACCTCTTGGGCTGGCAAGGCCCAACCCTTAAGCAGGCGGGAGCCACACACTGAAGCGGCTGACGAGGCCCACAACCTCGCACCTCTTGGGCTGGCAAGGCCCAACCCTTAACAGGCGGAGCCACACAAAAACTCCAAGGTTAGGAATCGAACCATGGATCTCCTTTCCATGGAAAAGGAAACTCAACCACTAAGCTAGAAGTTGTTTGATGATTTTAAATTAACAGGTAAAGATTTTAAGCCTTTCTTCTTCTCTTTTCCCAAAATTTCTCACCTTCCCAAAATCATCCAACGCCTAAATATTAATTATTCGCACCCAATTCTAATTAACTCCTAATCAATGGCAATCCCTACTATCCGGGCTCATAATGAACTTGTTTTCAAGTTCTAACCTTTTTTTTCTTTAACAGGGAACTTAATATTGATTGAAAATTTGAAATCATAAATCTTTGGTTATAATTTTTAATCATGTATGAAATATTGCAGTCAACAAATTTGGTTAGTAAACATTTACAATCCAAAGATATGTTTATTGATGATGCTATTTTAGAAATAGATGGTCTGATTTCGTTTTTCAAAAGATATAGAGAAGATGGAAGGGGTAATACATAATTTTATTTCAATTAATACTAGGCGATTGTTACTTTTATTTTTTTTGGTGGGAGCGATTGTTACTTTTTGAACAATAATAGATAATATTATTACTTTTGTAATCATTTTCTGTACTTATATAATTTTTATTATTATTTAATAATTTTTATTTTTAATAAATTTGCAAGAAAATATTTTAGGGCCACATTTTAAATTATCGAACAGGGCCTCCGGATATCATGGGACGGCCCTGTGCACAGTGCTCCTCGTACCATGTGCTTTAATACAACGGTTAATATTGTTTGTCGTGAGGACTTGAACACGTGATCTTAATGATAAATCAGCTATGATATCATATCATCATAAACCATCTATTTCCAATAACTCGAATTGTTGAAAGATGTACATGTGTATTTATTTTTCAGAGTGATTATTTTTCCTTACTTGGTGAAATTTTCCATTTATGCATCTTTCCTCTAAGAAAAGAAGTTTTTTTTTTATGATGATTTAACAAGAATTAGGAATCAAAGAAAGAGAAAATAATACAAAACATACTATTTTATTCCCAACATAAGGAATTAAATGACAAATTACAAATATATAGGTGGGTAACTGTTGGGTATATGTAGGTGATAATCAATCAAAAAATTACAATAGATATTAACAAGTGGATATCTGTTGGTGATGATTCAAAGATTGAAATGGGTGGTAATGGGAGAGCATTTGGGTGTTTTGGAGGAAGGATTCTTTCGAATTATTGATGTGAACAAAGGGTTGTTCACGGTTAGGCTTGGCAATTATACCCATACCCATGGGTTTATAACTATCCAACCCATTTGGGTTGGGTCTGAAATCCAATTAAAGTGTAAATGGATAAAGTTAGATGGGTCAATACCCATACCCATTATGTTGGGTTTACTTGGGTTTTACCCATGAACTTGGGTTAAAAAATCCAAACCCAAATAATTAAAAAAAAAAAAAACGAAACTAAAAAAAAAATTAAAGACAATCGAAGACTCATCTCATCCATCTTCCTCTCGCACAGTCGACGACTCTTCCTCTCTAGTCTCTACCCATCTTCGTCGACGACGAGCCGGCTGAGCCACGACGTCGCCGCCCCGGCCACCAGCTCGACGTCGCCGCCCCGGCCACCAGCTCGACGTCGCCGCCCCGCCTCCGAACTCGGCTCCGACCACTGAATCGCATCGCTGCCCCGATTTCGTCGCCGCCCCGGCCACTGCCGCTAGCTCCGACGTCGCCGCCGCTTCGAGTTCCTCCATTCATCGTCCCCCAAACCCTTCCCAGGTAATTGACTAATTGGGTTTTGGTAATTGAGATTTAAAGTCCTCTCGTTCCTCTTATCTAGTATATCGTAGTACCTCTGTGAAAAGGGCTTCCATTCCATGGATTTACAGAGCCCCGCTATAGGATTCCGTTGACTCCCGCTATAGCCGCTCCACCGTTCGCCTTGGTGAGCTTAGCAGCAGCTGTTTTGTCCACTCTAGCTTTGTGTCAATCGGATTCTCCTTCTCGCTGTCCAAGCCTGGATCTAAGTCCCTGTCCAATCGGATTCTCCTTCTCGCTGCTCTCTCTGAGGTATGGAGGATTTTTCTGGGCTCTTGTTTAGTTCTGATATGTTCAGCTAGCTACTTTGTTTCTCTGTTTGGTGGACAACTTGTTGAATAGTGATGATTCGCGAACCGTGTTTGAGCTGGGAGAACCCATTGAACTTTCTGTTTGTGTTACTGAATTTGGTGGTTCTTCTTCCACTCTAGCTTTGTGTCAATCACATTGATGCAAACCACTCCAGGAGTTTGATTTGCGTGCTGTGTCTTGGGTGTCTTGGGGGAATTATCAGCATCTTAGGCCTTCTAGGACACGTTCAATGGATTTTTTTTTATGGATGAAACGAATTTTAACTTCATTCATTACATGCTTGGTGCATTGAAAACACTTGGACTTGATGTGGAGCATAACAGTGAACTGAAGCGTGCCATTGTTAAAGGCTGTGGTGGTGTTTTTCCTGTAGCATAACACTTGGTTGAATAATTGTGTATTGTTGTCTCTGTTTGAAGCATTTTTAATCCTTATTTGGTTGAATGATTGTACTGTTGCATTAGTTTGAATGATTGTTTGTTGCTTGCTTGATTTTTCTAGGGAAATATGGATTCAGAAACTAATGATGATAGTCTATCTATGAATCATGAGAGTAGTAATGGACAGCATAGTGTGTCTTCTAGTCGTATGGTATGGTCTTCTGGGAAGCAGTGGTCTGAAGTGTGGAAGGATTATAATCGAGTTGTAATTAGTGGGCTGAGAAAAGCTGAATGCAAATACTGTCATAAAAGGCTTGCGGCTGAATCCAACTCTGGAACTTCTCATTTGCGCAATCATTTGATTAAATGTCGAGTAAAAAATGCTGATCTAGTCAAGGTTGGTGGACTTTTGGGTAGTAAGAAAAGGAAAATTGGTACTGGAAGTTCGAGTCCTGCTGTTTTTGACCAAGAAACTAGTAGAAGGGAGCTTGCTTATATGATTGTTCTTCATGAATTTCCTCTATCTGTTGTCGATTATGTTGGGGTTAGGAGGTTTGCATATTCTCTTCAACCGTTGTTTCAAATGGTTTGTAGAAATACAATCAAGAGTGATATTTTAAAGATATTCAAAAAGGGAAAGATGAATGTAATGCATGAGTTAGAAAAAGTCAGCAGTAGGGTGGCGATTACCACTGATATGTGGACTTCGAATAACAGGAAAAGAGGGTTCATGGTAGTAACTGGCCACTTTATTGATGATGCTTGGGTCCTCCAGAGTAAGATTTTGAGTTTTATCCACGTTCCTTCTCCACATACCAAGGATGCTCTATGTGCTGTATTATTGAGTTCTATGACGGAATGGAACATTGAGAGAAAAATTTCAACAGTGACGGTGGATAATTGCAGTACTAATGATGCTATGATTAGAGCTCTTTTAGGAAAATTGCAAGAAGATACGTTGTTGCTAAATGGTTCTATATTTCATATGCGATGTGCTGCTCACATTCTCAACCTAATTGTGCAAGATGGGTTGTCTGTCATTGGGGAATGCATTGGGAGAATTCGTGATAGTGTTGTGTATTGGACTTCATCTGTTAAGAGAAGACAAAAGTTCAATGATGTGTTAAGCAGACTTACAAATATTGATTGTTCGAGAGAGTTGGTGCTTGATTGTAAGACTCGTTGGAACTCTACTTACCTTATGCTATCAACTGCTTTGATATATAAGGATGTCTTTGATCGTTTGATTGTCAGAGATTCAGATTATGTATGTTTTCCAAGTGAAGAGGAATGGGATATGGCATCTGAATTATGTGTGAAGCTAGAGTTGTTTCATGAAGCTACAAAGACATTTTCAGGAACTACTTACCCCACGGCTAATACATTTTTCCCTAAGGTCTGTGAGATTAAAATAGCTCTAAACGAGTGGCAGTTGAGTCCAAATGTAACTATTGCAACCATGGCTGAAGATATGTTGGATAAATTCAATAGGTATTGGGAGGTTATCCATTGAACTTTGGCTGTTGCAGCTATATTGGATCCTAGGTTCAAGATGAAGCTATTAGAGTGGGCATTTCCCAAGATTTATGTTGGCACATCTACCTTTCATTTTAATAGGATTCGAGACTTCTGTTATGATCTTATGAGTGAGTACAAGACTACAGAACCTAGCATGGATTCTTCTTCTTCTTCATCGACACATCAACATGCAAGTTCTGGGTTTCTCGCCAGCTTTGATTCTTATGTTGGTAGATCTAATTGGAATGTTAAAGAAGAGTTTGACAAATACTTGCGAGATGGTGTGATCCCAAGAAGCGAAGAGTTCGACATTTTATCTTGGTGGAAGAACCATGGCCTACAATATCCAACCTTAAGGCTGATTGCTAAGGACATTCTAGCCATTCCAGTGTCAACAGTTGTCTCGGAATCTGCATTTAGCACAAGTGGAAGATTATTGAACCCTCATCGTAGCCGCCTTGATGACACGACTGTGGAGGCTCTTATGTGCACCCAGAACTGGCTTAGGAATGAACTTTAGGGTAAGAAACAACTTGTTGATAGCTCCCTAGTCTTTGTACCCTTTCTGTTTCATTTTTGGATCTGCTAATGAGAGGATTTTATTCCCCCTGCTTTTCCCCTGCTCGGTTGCTCCCCTGTGTTTTTTCTGTGTTACAGTATCACGATGCAAATATATAATATGTTGAGGGTTTGTTATTATATGATTTCTTAAGAGTACTTATAGGAGGGTTTGGCTTGGATAGCTCCTTTTGTTTATGAGTTTTAGAGCTTTGCATAATGCTTACTGCAGCTATGGTGACTTCTTGTGTGGTGAAAGAATTCTGAAATTATTGCTATAATCTTGCAGACTCAATCTAGCCACATTTATCGACTTAGAGTGGCATTGTTGTTTTGCTTTTTAGTCAACTCTTATATAGGCAAGGAGGCTGTTGAACCCAGTTCAATCATTGTTTTTTGCTTTATATCTGTTATATGGTTTAATTATTTTGCAGGTGTAGCCATTTTCTCTCCTGATGTTGATGGTTCGACTCAAACCATATTCTGTGAGAATGATGGCGGTGATGATGAACAAGTTATGGAATATGAGGACTGAGAAAGAATCTGGGAGTTTGTTTGATTTGATTATGTAGTGAAGTTATGTTCAAAACTCAAAACAAAGTATCTCATTTCTGTTGTTGGGTTCCTCTGTAATACCCTTCCCTTATAAACTAGCTTTGAAAGAGTTGTAAGCACAGTGTTGGATTCAATGGTTTGAGAAATATGGAAGTGTTTCTGTGGTTCTCTGTTTCTGGTCCTTTGCTCACGTTTATAAACTAAACCAGACCCTTCTGTTTTTCTCCATCTATTTCCACCCCCCTTCTGTTTCCTCTATGATTGAACATATCACCATGAACACAAATCCATGGCCATAATGTTGTCTTGATACCTTCTGTGTTCATCATGATTCATGAGTTAGCAACGGTCAAATGAGTTGAATGAAGTACAGGGGCCAAACAAGAATGAAACCATCAAAAAAGGTGTTCGTTTTCTTCCTTCCTTACTTCGAGATGGCGGCCGGCGTTCTGCTTTGGGTTGTTGGTCCGAAAGAGAATGCCGTCAGTTCCTCCGCTCTACTCGGTCTCATACCCAGAGCCGGGACTGGCGGCGGCGTCGCTTCCCAGTTGGGAACTAGGCCCAGGGGCGCCGGCGCAGGCGCTACAAGCCAGAGGCCGAGAATTGCGTCGTCGATGAATTCGAATAGCGGGGTGTCTGCTGTGTACTCGAGCAGCACCGCCGTTGCTGCGAGCCCGGCAAGATCTTCGGAAGAGAAGGTCTACGAGGTGGTGCTAAAGCAGGCGGCGCTGGTGAAGGAGCTGCAGAGACGGTCGGCGGAGGAAGAGGCAGTAGCCGGAACGATATCGAATTGGGATCTTCTGAACGACGCTTACGATAGGTGCGGCGTGGTCTGCGCCGAGTACGCCAAAACTTTAGGAGCAGCGCCGGCGTGGTCTGCGGTGTGGGCGTTGACAACGCCGATGGGGCTCGTCGGGCTCCATCACCACCACCGCCGGGCCTCTAGCTCCTTCTCCGAAACCCTGGAGATCCGAATCGACCGGCGTCCGAACCCGGATCGGAGGCAGCAAGTTCGTCGAAGCCGCCGCCGACGAAGATATGGAAGCCGGGAATGGAACACGATGGTCGCTGTCGCTGACAGCCAAAGTTACACTTTAGTACCTAAAGTTTTTAAGAAGATAAAAATAGGTCCAGCATCATATGTGGAAAATTACATTTTAATACATTAAAAATTTCTCTTTACATTTTAACACCTAATAAAAAAAACATATACAGGCAGGTCCAAAGAGATGGGTACCCAAGCCCAATCCATACCCAAAAATAAAATCCCAACCCAACTCCACCTACCCAAATCTTACCCAAATCCATATAGAATAAATCCATACCCAACCCATATAAATGGGTATAATTGGGTTTGGGCAAAAATACCCATGGGTGGGTAAATTGCCATCCCTAGTTATTATGTGGCTCGCCAAACGCTCAATATTTGTCTATAATTCTAACTTTGAGACAGATCTACGACTGATGTATCCATCCTTAAAAACTTTGAAAGTATAGTATGTACCTTGGGGGTGGTGGGGGCCGGGCTTCAATTCTGTCCAAAATCTGGGGTTGTTTGGAAGTTGCGATTGTTAAATAGATGTATTGTTGAGAATGCATGTATAATATTATACATGTATTGTCGAATTTGATGCATTATAGAATACAACGTTTGGTATGTGTGATTGTGTATGTCGCATTAGCTAAAAGCTGAGACAAAACAATCTCAACTCAACTATCTCAACAATCACAACTAAAAGTTGAGATATAACAATGGCAAAATACACTTGTATAGCCATAATTTTCACGTTTGTGACAAATATAGCCATAACTATTCGAAAACACGAAATAGCCACGATTTTAAATGTTGCATGCCAAATCTAGCCATTTCCGTTACAAACTTTAACGGTGTTAATAACTCCGTTAGTTAGGTTAACGTTAAAGTAACTAGGATGCCAAATCATCAGACACATAAGCGACAACTCATTCATACTTGCCACATAGATGCCATGTCATATTTTAATTAAAAAATTAATTTCTCTTTCCTCTCTCCCCCACTCACCTCATGTCCACCACCGACCTCCTCTCCTTTCTTCTTCTCCTTCTTCTACTGGCGACCACAAATCTGGAAAATTCTTTCCTCTTTTAGAAGGTGAAACAAACAGCTCGGATGGAGAACATGTCTTCTTTATTCTTAGTTCTGCCACCGATTTCTTCTTTCGAGTTTGCGGCGTCGACGTCGAGGTCACCGGAGTCAGCAACGATTGGTGGATTAGGGATTTTGATTTCAAAATCCACTATCGTCGTCGAAATTGACTGTTAACTTGCAATTGAGGGATTCAAAACCCAGGAAACCAAAAAACCCAGGAAACCCAGTACTCTGCGAAGAAGATTGCTGCTCTCTCAATACCCAGCAGCGCGAGCGCCAGAGAGGAAGCGCATCTCAATACCCTGGCCGCCACGAAGTACGGATGCCGCCTGTACTTGCCGATGGGGAAGACGTCGATGAGGAGGCCCAGAAGCCCTGGATGAGGTCGTAGACAACGAAGATCCCGAGGATGAATGTTGGGTTGAGGTTGGAGGACAGTAGTTGTAGCCATTGAAGGGGCTCGAGCAGGATGGATTTGGAGTTTGAGAGATCACTGGAAACCATCTGGTGGGGCTGCAAATGGGAAGACGCCGGCGTTAATCCGGAGGAGCCAGAGTGCAGGCTCAGCACGGTGGCGTGGGTAGGCAGGGGAGAATATCTGGATGGTGGTGGGACGCGACGGAGGCAGGGTAAGAAAAGAACAGGGGGTTCAAGAGGAGGAGGGCTCGGAAGCGGCGGGATCATCGGAGGAGGTAGAGGAGGGGTCGGAAGCGGCAGGATCATCGGAGGTGGGTTTTCAACCGCCAATGCTCTGATGAGGTTCGGATCCGGGAAGGGGAGTTGAAACCGGCGATGACAACCGCCACCGTGGGGAAGAGCGGATCTGGAATTGAGAAGAGGGATGCCTTTTTTGTGGCGGAAGAGGAAAAAAGAGAAATTGGAGAGAGAATAATGAAAAATTAATTAATTATTATTTTATTTTCAGTTAATTCCATCTATATTATTATTGATAAAATATTGACAACTCAGCATTTTCCGTTAGTCCAGTCATAGCGTTAGATGACACCGTTAAAGAGATGGACGGAATAGGCTATTTTGTGTTTTCAAATAGTTATGGCTATATTTGTCACAAACGTGAAAGTTATGGCTATACAAGTGTATTTTGCCTATAACAATCACTCAAAATGAGTGATAGTTTCTGGATTGAGGATTTACACCATATTGACCATCAAGTCATCATGCCAAAACCAAATTGAGTTTTCTCCTCCCGCTTCTTTGTGTGTACATTTTCATATAGCACGGCGTTGTTCATGGATTCTAAGTCCATTTTCCCAGCCCTCCTAACTGTTTAGGAGTCTTACATTTGTCCCAACTCATTAGCTGTGTACGTTGTTGCTCTTGTCTTGTGTCCCTAACCATATATGAGGCTTCTTCCTTCATTTTCCATGTCTTCAATTCCTTTTTTTTTATATCCTCCTTTTGATCCATTGTCACTCTATTCACTTTCAGACCTTGGCTCTAGTGTGTATTGGGCTGAAATGTGTCTCCTTTTATTCTGCAGATATTGTCCAGAGGGACAAATGAATCGGTGGATTTATGAGTTGGATTAGTGGATTGAATTAACATAATCAAGTGACATCTATACCTTGTATCATTATAAAAGAATAGAAAGTTTTATACTGAAATGTCATTATAAAAAAATTAGATATCAAAATGTAATTAAAAAATATTTTTCATCAAAAAATTAAAATATAATTATCATTTCATAATATAAAATGCATGGATACTAAATCATAATTTTTCAACTAGTCCATGAATGTTTTCCCATGAATATATAGATACATAACATAACTGAGGAATTTTACAATACTATATAGTATTGATGTTATAGTTTTTTGTTTTTATGATACAACTTGAAATTGTACATTTAACGTTATGGTACAACTTCAGATTGTACCTATACTTTTTGTACAAATTATTTTATGGTACAACTTGAACTTGTACCTTTATATAATGGTACAACTTCAAGTTGTGAAGTTATACCATAACATAATGATACAAATCCCTTTATGATACAATCTAAACTTATACATTTAACGTTATGGTACAACTTTAAATTGTATATTAAAACATCAATATTTTATAGTGCAGCAAAAAGACTAAAAGTGCTCAACAGAACTTTGTTCACGGAGAAAATGAAAAGGAAAATAATAATGTTGAATTGAATTTGACCCCGTCGAGATCGCCGGTTATGATCGGCCATGCTCTTCTCATCACCTGACAGATCTCCACGTGGCATACCCACCACGCCTCCGAGCCCGAGGTCCATGCCGGTGAAGAGATGATGCCAGCCTAATATTTTTAAAATCCCCCCGCAATTCCCAATCCTCAAATGAAAGAAAAAAATAAAGCAAAAGCAACAAATTAATCATTACATAAAATTTAGCCAGTCATCATCTCCTTGTAAACATAAAACCTAAATTCAAAAAAATAAACATAAATAAATATACATAAACCTAACCAAAGAAACACCTAAAAATTGGAAAATAACAATCCAAATTCGAAATTAGAATAATACTAGAAAGGAAGAATGTCTCAGACTCTCAGTGTTAGCATTTGGATTAGTACGATATATGTTTGTGCTCAATCCTCTTTTTTTTTCTTTTTTTTTTGTCGAATAGTGTTCAATTCTCATAACAGATAATTCAAAAAACTTTGAATAGAAACTGATATAACTATAATTATGACTCTTTCATTCTAAAAAAATTATGATTATTCATGAGCCTAAAATCAACGATGTCAAATTGGTTTATACTTTTATGTCGGTTTAGCAAGTGAAATGATTCGACTGGTGGTATTATCAGTATGTGTCAGTTTAAGTTGGTTTAACAAAATATATATAAAAATGTGAAGAACTATTAACATCAAATGAATTAAATCATACAGAAGATGATTTACTTACGATCAATATTCATATTTAAATAATACACAATATTTTAAAATAAAATAACAAATACTTTCAATATTTAATGTCGATATTTAAACGTTTATACTTGAATCCATAAAATAACATCGAAATATAACTTCTAAATTCATAAAAATAAATAATAAATTAAATTTTATCAATTATAAAACGATATCATTTTGCTTAAACATCGTAATTCGATCATACCAATAGTGTTCATACTGATTTCATAACTGACTAGTTCAACCGACGAACACACCATCACAACCATTGTCGAAATACATCCATTGTCGAAATACATCGATCATTTTTTATCATACGCGGGAAAAAAAATGAAGGAAAGAAAGAGATAATATATGTATATGAATCTATGCACGTAAAAAGAGAAGAGAGGGAATTCAATTGAATAGAAATAGATCAGTTTAATTAATTCATCGGGGGAAAATAAAAATTAGACGAGTTTAGTTGGGAAACGTCAAACGAGAGAGTGGCTGGCCGAGGGAGGCAGAGCACCCGGCCGCGGCCCCCATATTATACAAACAAGATATATAAAAAATATATTATTTTTAAAACCCCTACCCTTCCCTTCCCTTCCAAATTACCCTTTCTCTTTAATTTTCCCACTTCTATCATCAATTCATCATCTTCATATATATATATTTATTCTCAGTCTTCTTCTTCTGGCTTGGCTCCGTAATACTAGCAAATCGCAGAGCTGTCCAGAAAGAGACTTTCTCCTCCCTCCCTCTCTCTTTATCCCTTCTCCCCTTCCTTCACTTTCCCCTCCCCACACCAGAAAGCAAGAGAGAAAGTAGCGACAGAGATGGGGAATTGCCAGGCGATCGATGCGGCAGCGCTGGTGATACAGCATCCCTGCGGCAAGATAGAGAGGATGTACTGGCCCGTCACCGCCAGTGAAATCATGAGGCTCAACCCAGGCCATTACGTCTCTCTCATAATCCCACTCCCCAGGCCTCCTACCGCTCCCGGCGACGACCACAAGGTGGTTTCTGCGGCCACGGCGGCGGTTCAGTTCACCAGAGTCAAGCTTCTCCGGCCAACTGATACTCTGGCTCTTGGCCATGCCTACCGCCTCGTCACCACTCAAGGTAAATTCACAATCACAAACCAAGCTTTCTACTTTCTTTTCTGGGTTTCCACGGTTCTCATCTTCCGGTTTCTGGGTTGGGTTGGTTTTATTTTCCCTTCCCCCAGAGGTAGTGAAGGTTCTTCGGGCCAAGAAGTCTGCCAAAATGAAGAAACAGGAGGCTGAGCCTTGTGAGAAACCAGAGGCTATTTTGTCAGATAAGCAGAGTTCAGATAGCAGGAAATCTAACTCGGACAAGGACTTCCACTTCCAGGTATCATCATACTCCTCCAGACTTGTTCGCCCTCTCACAGTGATGACGACAAGGATTTTGATTTCCCCTGTTTTATCAATCCCTGTAATCATTGTTTTCTTTTTCTCTTTTCCCCTCCAGTTCCAGTTCCAGGCAAGCAAACAAGGAAGTCATCGGCGAAGGGCAGCGCCAGTTAACCCATCTGCACTGAGATCCAAGTCATGGCGGCCAACATTACACAGCATCTCAGAGGCTGCAAGCTGAACTCATCTCCCCTCTTGTATCCAGAAATTCCCCCCCATGGCAGATGGCTCCATAATGATGGGAAGAGACTGGTAAAAAAAACTAGTCAATCCGGAATAGAGAAAAAGATGTTATAAAGGAATGTTTATAAGGAGAAAAGGGAATCTCTCCCCCCTTCCTCCCTAAACAATATAGATGGATTTCCTGTTACTTGACGGAAAGAGCTACCTTTCCCCCTCCTTTCTTCCTGTACAGCCAGCCACGAGAGAAAGCAAAAAGAAAAGAAGAAGAAAAAGTAGAGAAAAGAAAAAGGAATGGATTCTGACACAGTACTTACTTACCCGTGTTCTTTTGCAAAGTACATATATATTTTTACCCTGCCTGTTACGTGTGGAGTAGGAATGGTAGTACCATCGATGACACAGATTCACCCAAGAGAGGGAATCGAAAATAAAGAAGAGAAGACAGATGGAAGGTTAATCAATGTGCGCGTTAATGACGATGGGGAGGTGGGTTTGATGAGTTCCAAACTTGCCAATCCTGATCCACATGATTTTGAGCCCACAGAAGAGCAGCTCTTGCTGCCATGGCCGCTCCCGCTCCTGCCAATTTCTTGTCCTTGAGAGCTACTAACATATCTGTAAATGGCTCCACCAATAATGTCCCAGGCCCTCCATACTCCTTGTGCAAGAACTCACTGAATATCTGCTTCCATTACCACAAAAAGATAACCAATGATAACAGTAATAAGAGCTGGGCTCAACAGATGGAAAACTCATAATGGCTGGCCTCTGCATCTTACTCAAAAAGCTATAGCTAGCCTAACATGGAGTCGTGCAGATGGCATAAACATTGTTAAACAGATAGGACATTTGTTAAAAAAGAATAATAGTAATGCCAAGATTTGGGCCTAGCAAGCAAATAGCATGCACAAAAAGCTAGAAACAATTGATTGAAGTTGTCTTTGAAATGCCAGCTTTTTAATTTTGTTGTGAAGCCACACGTAGTTCCATCCCAGTAGTACTCGTCTTTGGGAGGGAGGGAAACGGGCCATGGCCATCAATTATTCAAAGCCAAGACAGCACTAGGTTCCAACCAAATCACAACCCTACTGCTCTAAAAGGAGATTTGACAAATTTTGCACACTCAGAAAGATAAAAGCAAGCAAAATAAATAAAAAGAGGCAGCTTATAGCAGAAATGGAAAATATGGCACGAAATGATTGGATACAACTTTCATAAGAATTGAAACTAAAGATTCCGTATTAAATGGTTATTGTTCTATGATTTCATTTCAAATTCTTGTTTACAAAATAATCACAACTATAAATTACCTAAACTATAACACTAAAATAAAAACAAATATTGGTGATCATCTTGTCGTTTTCAGCAGGCCATGCAAATCTCTAGACTCTAATGGTTCATATAAATTCATCTCAACAAGTAAATTGCTGGCCGGCGGCATCCTTACTAAGAATGCCTCCGATCTCCACGTCGACTCATTCTTCTCTGAAATCCCCCGTCAGCAATATATGTATTTTTTTATATACGAAAAGAATTAGCAACAAAGTATGCCATGGCTGTTCCATTTGTCTCATCAGTGGGATGCAGATAACAATTTCTAGCTTTTCACGATGAGATAATGACCATCTCCCCGGCCGGTATAAAAACAATTAAGCAGATATGCATATGATCAACTAACTTCATCTGCGACAAGCATATGCAACCAAAAAACTTGCCCACGGGCGGCACACAGAAGAAGGGCTTGACGCCAACAACAAGCTTCCAGGTGGAAGACTACAAAACTGTAGCAAAAATTGGCTAGCTAAGCAGGATTCTGTCTTTCAAAATCACCCGATTAGGCTCAAAAAAGATGAGACAAAAAGTTGTGTTTATCAAAGTTCCTCCTCATCAAATTAAACATTGATAATGTGAAAAGTAGTGAAATCTCCCCGCCGACTAATCAAAATGCTCAAACCGGAAGCAAGAAGGAAGCATAGATGGCGGATTTCAAATGGGGAGAAGTGCAAGTTTTCAGAGACATTTCATTTCAAAGTCACCATTTATTGTACGTACGTTCCAGGACCACCACAGTGAGACACGGATCACATGGAAAGCCAACATCAAGAAAAGCCAGGAAGAAGAATAAAATTATTGAGGAAACTGACGGGACAACTAGAAGTTTGTCTCAGGCCCTCTAGTTTATTCTTATTATAGGTTCGTCACTTTGAGATAGGGGACTGATTCCACCCAATTTTGCTTTCATGCTCACAATCTATGAGAATGTGCTCACAAAGGCACCCAACCGTGCATCTTTGTAAGCACGTTCTCACAGGTGTTATGTGAGCATCATAGTTGGGTTGCCACTTGCCACCCATCTTACCGAAGTTTGTACCAAATAAGTCAGCAAAATGATGTTTAGTGCAAAATTGGGATTTAACGTTAGTACATGATATGTTGTTCAAATACTACTAAAATAGGATGATAAATTCAACCGGTATGTATAATGATACAATGTCGATCAAAACTTGTGGACAAACTGCTAGTAAGCAGTTTGATTGCGTTCTACTAACAAACATAGATATTTACTATTACATAAATGAGTGTACCATTATATAGGTCTAACTCGGTCAGCCAACACAGTAAGTATCACAAGCCATGCTGATCCAACGTCACAACAGTGACATTCTGCTAACAACTGTATACGGGGCTAGGCCTAGGGGTTTCTCAACTGCACTAAACTACAACAGCTTGCATTTATGTCACAGGTTAACCAGAAGATTCGTATAAGATACACACATGACACATACACAGTCTAAAAAGTCGAAAAACTTGCCCACGATTCTGCCCAAGAGGGCAGTAGACCAATAAATGCTAATCTGGGCAATTTTTTACTTTTTGATCGATGGAGCTATGAAGGGTGTGGCAATATAAACAGAGAGGAGGAGTGTTGACCCGAAATGACGGTCCCAGCTACTAATTACAGGATGAACAGTTCCATCAAATCCCACAAAAGTTTCAAGCAAGTCTAGCCTAGACCTATACTAAATGGGAGAGTGTATTTCTTAGATCTATTTTCTACACACACTGAAATCTCACATCAAGCGCTTAAACCATCAATATCAGAGCCGGCTTGAGCTAATAAGTTCAGGATAGGCCTAGTGGTTTGACAGGTCCAGCAATACCACAAAAGTTCAAACAAACCCATCTTATCTAATAAATGAATTTGGAATCAATCAAACACTCAACTTTGCCAGGCTTAACATCAAAGTCTACGATACTTCTATCTAGTTCATACGTCAACGCCAAGTATGTGATATGGTAGAAAAGATGCATAAGAACTTCCGCTGGCGCATTTCCTCGATCAGGTTGTGGGCAAGAATCTGTGGACGGGCTCAATCCTACTTATCCATACAAAAAACACACCACAAAAAGCCACTCCTTAAAACAATACCTAACTGGAAACCATCTACATTAACGATCGAAGCAAACAAACCAAAAGGGACGAATTCAAGTAGAAGTAGACAAAGAAAAGCAACAAGCTTTCGATTACCTCGGCGCAAACATCCACGACTTGTTCAACCTCGTCACCGAATGTTTGCTTCTCCTTCACCAGCTTCTTCATCAGCTCGCTCCGGAACTTCTGGGTCTCCTAAAAATCGCAAGGCGACGTCAATACCAAATAGCGGAAACTCCAAAAATTGACAATTTCAGAAACCTAATAAAGCACAGAAAAAGCTGCTTACTTACTCTTTTGGCGAAATCGGGATCTGGGTCAGGGTAAACGTACTTCTGGAGCGGAGTGGTGGCTCCGACGAGGTTTCTGGAGCAAGGTACTATTGAAGAAGGACGGGCGCCAAAGGTGGATTGAGAAAGGAAGCGCCATATTTGGATAGGAGGGCTGCGGGAGGGTGGAGATTTGGCGGGAGAGAAGGCTAGTGGAGGAGGATGAGGGA
Source organism: Linum tenue (assembly GCA_946122785.1). NCBI lineage: Eukaryota > Viridiplantae > Streptophyta > Magnoliopsida > Malpighiales > Linaceae > Linum > Linum tenue. The sequence goes on from CAMGYJ010000002.1 coordinate 66,264,365, forward strand.
GCAGAGAACCGGTGTACGGAACCGCCATTTTCCGTAGCGAGCTGAGAATGGACCCGTCCAATCCATTGATTTTAATCCCCGAGTTTTCAGGGCCTCATAGAAATCAAGGCCCAACAATTTTAAACCCAAGTAAACACTCACTGTTCGACAACGGGCTGGACTAGGGGTGGGCAACAATTTCATCCGTTTGAAATCGGTATCTAATCCCATTTATAGAGGAAACTTCATCCCATGTCCCGAACCCGTATGGGTTAACGGGTACTCGTTACCTGTATGGGACGGATAGCGGGTAACCATACTACCCGTATATACACCCGTTCAACTGATGACTAAACCTAAAGCCCAAAGAAATTTAACACACAATTAAACAATTGAAGAGAGTTAAAGAGAAATTTACTATCAAATAATGAGAAAACTACTGTTTAAACAACACCAAATTAACATAAAAAGAAGTATCCTGTATATATATTTGAATCTCTCTCCTTTCCTTTTTCTCCCCATGAAACATTCTATTATAAGTTGACCACAACTAACCTCATCTTTCAATACATGTTGCACTATATAATTTAATTACATGCATTACAGTACCAAAACTCATTCTTTCATGCATCCCTACCAGGCTACCACCAATATCACGGCTCAAATCTATCAATATATATCACCATCACCCTAACTGCATGCATTCTCTCCAAAGCAATGGTAGTGAAAATAACGGAGGAGCCGCCGTCACCACCAGTAGAATCAGCCACCACCTCCAATTAAACAAATGTCAATAACAAGTTACTTATACAAACGAGATTAAAGGGTACCCGTACTACCAAACTGAGTATTAACGGGTAACTCGTGGGTACCCAATGTAGAATTCATAAATCTAAAGACCCATCCCGTATAAAAAATTACGGGTATTTGGGTACCTGTAATCCTAAAAAAATGGGACGGGTACTCATACCCATTTCCCGTTGCCCACCCCTAGGCTGGACCCCTCATTGGCCTGTTTTTTTTAACTGACCAGTGTTTCCTAAAAATAAAAAAAGTTCCCCCAAATTGATGTTAATTTGAACCCGCTCAGTTGGGTATTACCTGACCTGATCTGTGATGGGCGGGTGTTACCCGACCCGCAGTAGCATTGGGTAGGTATGAGTATCTACTTCTGACTGCCCTGACCCACTCCGTCTCGTGCTTGACTCATTTTATCTCAATTTCTTACCGTATCTATTCATATTTTTCTCTTACTTTGATTTTTGTTCAACTAGTTAGGTTTGACCTTTTAACTAGTTAGAGTCAATTAGCCATTCTATTATCTCTATTTTTCATTTTATAAAGTGTTTTCCCTTTGTTTTATCGTAAAAAGTAAAATTTTACATGTATTTATATCAATAATATGTCAGAGTGGGTCAACCCGCCCAACCTCATACCCGCCCCGACCCATAGTAGCGAGGGGCGGGACATTGGTATTGAAGTACTCACTCTGCACGCTCCATTGCCATCAGAGTAACCCAACTTACTAGAAACGTACTCAATTACAACATAATAAAACATTAAAAAATTCCAAATTACCAAATTTTGGGCAGAATTGTTGGGACCTCAACCGAGAGGACAATAGGAGGACTGGAGAAAATGTAGTATTGCCGAGTAGGAGGAGGCCGTGGCAAGGGGACACGACCTACGTCGATGATGAGGGGGCGCGGGAAGAAAATGTGGCGGATAAAACACACTCTAAAATGAAGAGCTTCAAATCCAGAGGGGGAGAAGACAACTGAGAGAGCGGAAAGAGTGTGTCGTGTGTGTATGTGTATGTCACACATGTAAGGATTTAGGGTTTAATGGATCGCTAGGCTGTTAAGCAAGAGGTTCTGATACTATGTAAAGATTATCAATCGTGTGCAGGGGCAGATCTACTTGTTGGCAAGTAGGATAAGTAGATAATTTACATAAGGAATACGGAATACAAATCCTACTACTACAAGGACAAAGACTTGTCCCTATAAGTAATAACACATGGAGGCAAGATGTGTTATCGATTGATTAGGTTGATAAGAGACCGATTATCTTTCAACATATGAAATGGATATATGGAAATATGGAATTGATCTTAGAATGAAAGGGTTTGGATCATGGTAAAGGAAACCGGATCGTACCGGCCGGTTCAACCGGTTCAACCGGGAATCGGGCCAATGACGAAACGGCACCCCTACCAGCCCTTTTCTACCGTGTCGGCCGATATAATCGGCGTAACCGGCATATTCCGGTATGCCGCCCGGTTTAAATCAGACCGGCGGTAAGGAGGCGGCCAGAAAGAGGGGAGCCATGGAGACTGTTAAATCTATTTATCGGGTTTCGTATTTTCCCCTTCTTCATCGTCGATCAAATTAGAAGACCCACCTCAGGAACGAAAGAAGAAATTGAATGGTAAGCGTTTCATGGACCTTCTTCCCAAATAGTCAAATTTGATGGGATGGTTCGATCTACCCCTAACTGCATTCTGCTTCTTTTGGATTTCTTTACACAAAGGACATGCAGGAACAGAGAGGACAGAGATGGCGTAGGGATGGCAATTTCGACCTGACCCGTTTTACCCGACCTGTTTGACCTGTTTTGGGGCGGGTCCGACCCGCCCCGTAGGCGGGGCGGGGCGGGCATGGGTAGTCTCATCGACCCGACCTGCCCTGACCCGCCCCATTCTCGACCCGTTCTTGTCTAAATTACATGAAATCTTAGTCAAATTACTTTGAATTTTACTTTTATCGCATCATATTTTAGCTATAATAAAGTTGTAAATTAGTGAAAACCTCAATTTCTCCAATAATTTAACTACAATTGTCATAATATTGTTTATTTTCTTAGTTTTATAATAAAAATAACAATATTTCTAATGTTTTTCAAATAAATTGCATACCCATTGGGTCGACCTGCCCCGACCCGCGACCCGTGATCAATTACCCGACCTGGACCCGCCCTGCCACGGGGCGGGTCTGGGTACCAAGAAACCCGCCCCGGACCTGCCCCATTGCCATTCCTAGATGGCGGAATCCTTGAATCCAATTCTCCTGCTGCAAGTTCTGGTGCCATGGCAGCCTCATTGAGGATTTTCTTCCACTCTGTAAAAAACGAAAAGGTAAGATTCATACCAAAACCTACTATTTCAACCTAGGGATGGGAGACCTCCCATTTTAGATTCATCTTCACTCGAGCCAAATTGAAGTAGTAGAAAACATGGAGATGAATGGATAGATAATAGAATGAGAGAGGGATAGATAAGAGATAGAGAGATGGAGAGGCAGCGGTGGGATACAAGCTAGCTGTCAATTGAGGGATTTTCACTTTCCCCCTATTTAATTGACACAGAATGAATTTCATCGCATAGAATCGATTGTATATGGGCTTGACAAAAAATATATTTTATTATTACAAAATCGGTATTTACCGGTACGAAACGGTTGAACCACGGTCGTACCACAAAATACCCTACCAGAAAGGAATCCGGTATGATGTCCGGTACGGTTTCCTTTACCATGGTTTGGATTAGGTAAGGTAGCTTTTTTATTTTTGTGGGCTGTAAGTTGCCAAGGCCTAAGGGTCTCTGGGCCTAGTTCATGATCTGGCCCATTGGCAAAAGAGCGAAAAAATTGAATGGCTTCGCCCGGGTTCGAACCGGAGACCTTCAGTGTGTTAGACTGACGTGATAACCAACTACACCACGAAACCAATTGTTTAAATTCTACTGCCTGCTATTAATAATCTGAAATTGAACACGGTGCTGCATTTTGTTATCTCCAGGACACAGTCCAGAAATCGGATTAGCTGCTCAAAGTGAGGCTGATGGCGGCAACAACGCCTTCTTCACTCTCCGTCGCCATGATTCCCACAGCGAGCGCCGCCTCTCCGTCGAATTCTCTGTCTTGTTCCCTTCTGTTCCGCTCAGAAACCCTTAACAAAACCCAGCAGAAGCTCCCGCCGTCGCACCTCGCACTCCTCAAATCCCGCTCCTTCATACTTCCCTCACGGCAATCCCAACAAACATGTCTCAGCGTTCATCTCCTCCCAAAGAAGAAACTGAGCCCTTTTCCTCTCCGCGCTGTGAGGAAGGGAAAGAGCGGCGGTGGTAATTTAGCGGTTGCGGAAAGCGATGACTTCGCGGAAGAAGATGAAGACGAATTTGATTTTCTGGATGACGACGGCGATTATGCCGACGATGCCGACGACGACGTCGAGGACGGGGAGATGTTGCTTCCGCTTGAGAAGATGCAGAAATGGCTCGAGAGGAAGCCCCGTGGGTTTGGTGAAGGGAAAGTCTACGACACATCTGTTGAAGATAAGCTGATGGAAGAAATTGTTCAGAGCCAAATGGCTCAAGCTGCCAATGTCAATAACCTGAAGAATAACCCTATCAAGCCCAGTCCCAAGGTAGAGGACTCGAAGAAGAAAGGTCAGTGCTGTCTGTAAAGTTCGGGTTTTTCAATTTGGTAATGCTAATTTAGCGTGGAATCTTAATACCCTTCTGTGATGCTGCAGCTGCTGAAGCTTTACCAAGTGGAGTTCGGGTTCTTTTGACCAACCTCCCAAAGAAGAAGAACGTTCAAAGAGATTTGAGGTCAGCTTTCAAGGAATTCCGCGGAATCGTTGAAATCGTTCCTGCTGTTTCTGGTAACAAGAAGACCAAGGACCCTGTTTGCAAAGGGTTTGCATATGTTGATTTTAAGTCCGAGGTGGATGCAACCAGGTACTGAATGTTTACTTCAATGGGCTTTGCAATGCTGCTGAACAAACTACCCAAATTCCAGATTGGAGTAGAATCATAGAAAAGTGTTCCAAGGATTACGAGTTCGTTGTTTCTAGTTTGATCTTTGTGAATGTTTGTTGGCAGGTTTGTGGAACAGTTTTCTGGAGAGAGCATAGCGTTTGGTAAGATTCAGAAACAGATAAAATGCAGGATTCAAAACCCTGGCTCAAGCACAGCATCTGGTGATGAATTGACCGACATGGATGTGGATGGTGCGGCCTACGAAGATGAAAAGTTTGATGAAGAAGAAGATGATGATCATAACAATGAGATCTCGGAAACACGAAAGGCAAGTGCAATAGAGAGCATGAAATCTCTCAGCGTATCAGAGTTGAATGTTACTGAAAGCAAGAAAACTGAAAGTCGGTCATCATCTTCGCCAAAGAAGAAGGGAACTAAGAAGAGTAGCGCAAGTTTTAAAAAGAAAGTGCAGAAGGTTCCCAAGTTAGAGATTCCAGGATCGGCCAAAAGGTTTATTGTGCTGTGCTTTCTGAACACTATACCTGCTGCTGGACGTTTGCTTCTGGTTACTTACTCACCAATTTTTAACTCAATTTTGCCATTTTCCTCTCTGCAGGCTAAAGGTCAGGGACAAGGCTGTGCTGACTGGTGTCTTCGCCAAATACGGGTTACAAGCTGCTGTTGCTACAAAGGAAGAAAGCTAACTGTTACACTGAGTTTTTTGGCTCCTGAACTTTAGGGAACAAACCTCATTGAAGTAAAACCACAGTGGTCTTTGTGCTAGATAGATCTTTTAAATTTGTCTCGAGTGCAGTTTGTCATAGTTGGGATTTTTGTTCCGTTTTGAAGACGTGGTGAGTAGTGAGTACCACCATTATGACTAGTTTCAACACCAATTACATCTTGAGAAATCCAGTCGGCTGTCGTCTTGGCATTAGGGGAGTTGATGCGGCGAGCAACTAAGGGCAAAGAGTGGCCTAGACTAATGCTTTACTGTCTGGTTCTATGTGGGGATGTTTGTAACACAGGGTTCACTCCAATTTGGATAGTATGTGTTCTCGAGTTTCTCTCCTAATCCGTTTGTCCCTCCCTCCCCGCCGTGTACAAGAGGCGCTGAAGTTGACGGCGATCGGCAAACACCAATGAACAACCAGAATGCTCCTTGCTAGAGGAAAATATTATAGAAAAGAAAATATACAACTAACCAATACCAACAGAGTCGAGAACTGGGAAGAAGTTTTCAGTAGCCGATGATGCTGGGCAGAATGTTGTTTACGCGGCTCCGCTGCGTTCCATCACCTGTACGTCTTTCCAATTGAAGAACGAGAGTCTGAACTGTTAAACCCTGTTGCTGCAGCTGCCCTGAAAGTGTTATCCCACCTCCCACCCCCGATACTCGGCTTTGAGCTCGCTCTTGATCGTCCCAGTTCCCATCAGAGATGCTGTGTATGATCACGTGGCCGAGAGGCGCTCAACTGGTTTAGAAAGGCAGATGATTGCTTGGTGTTGAATGACAAAGAGCTGCTTGATCGGTTCATTGACAGGGATGACATGATGGGCAAGTACGAAGTTTCTTCCAGATCACTTTTATATATATAAACCTATAGTTCCCTAAGCTCCCAACTACTCTATACAAGCAAGATTCTATACTAGAAGAAATTTTGCTAGTAGCACCAGGGTTGTGATTGTGAAAAGCCCTTCAACAAAGGAGTGGTCTCTCTAACCATTTTGTACAACTCCCCTATCCAACCCTAGCCCAAGACCTTGCGAACATTACAGTTGGCATTAGAACAGTGTTTGAACGTCACGGTTTACATATTATACGTAGTGGTTGATTTAAGCACATTTTCAGGAGTTGAACTAAAAATGATGGAAGTATGCTGGCTATAAGTAGCCTATTCTCTTGCATCAAATGAGGGAATCCAAGTGCTACCAAGGAAAACACTGAAAAGCTTTCTAGTTCGATCAAATAAAGATACGGCTACATCTCCCCCATTAGGGTTCCCCCGTTCCCCTCTCATGGAAACAAGATACCATTTCTGGGGCTCCCCAGTAAATCACAAAACTTCACTTCTGCACGCTAAGTAATGAAAATTGATTTCTCCGTCAACAAACTGAAGCTGTTGTCACTTGCTGCTAACTGCTACACCAGTCCATTCCTTCCAATCCTTGTCGACGTGATCTTGGGCCCATTTCACAGCAACTCGTGCTGCCTGAGGTCCTCCCGGCAATCCACGCTCATTGATGGTATCGGCCATGTCGATGAAGGGTTCCACAAGAAGTGTGCCTGGACCTCCATATTCACTGTGTAGGAAGGTACTCAATATCTGCAAACATCATTTAATGACTTGGATACATCACACAACAGCACTCTTAACATATTTAAGTTAAGAATATTGAACAGCTCTGTTGACAGGAGTGAACAATCTCAACATCGGGCTTGCAGTCTACAACTTCAACGGAATCTATCACCTCCCTATGTATTCCATACAGTATAAGCTATCTCACAACTAAAGCGGTTATGCTGCCAATCAATACCAGTTTCGGTGGCCACAGGAATGATCTACGTTCAGATATCAGACTAATATCACAACCTGGTAACCTCTGATATCCCCACAAATCTAAGCTACCATAACATTCGTCATTCATTAAGACACAAGCTCCATATGATAACTTCAATTTTAGCGCTTGTTCAGACCTAACATGGATCAAAGTGAGGCAAAAAGAACAGTAATACGAGTCTAAACTCTAGTGTAGACTGTAGAGATGTAAAAGTGAAAAAGTACCAAGGAAACACTCACCTCAGTGCAGATTGTCACAACGTCATCAAGTGAGTCTCCGAACGCCTCTTTCTTAGAGAGCTTCGTAGCGAGATGGGTTCTGAATTTTTCAGTCTCCTGCACCACAGCAACAAAGACAAACTCAGTAAGTCGATCTTAGGCTAGATAGGAGCGATTGTGAGAGATTGACATGAAAAATGAGATTGACTGTGAAAGAAGAAGAACTCACAGCATCTGCAAATTCGGGAATTGGGTCAGGAAATTTGTACTCCCCTGCTCTGCAAACATGTTTTCTTCGACCTCCTCTTTCGATTGAGAGGTAGGAACAAAGGTGGTGCGCCGGTCTGAACCCAGCGACATGGGCAGTCGGTGTCGAGAAACGGGAACCCAGTGGAAGAAATGATGAAATGGGATAAGGAGAAGATGCTGAGGAGAACCGGATATAAGCGGGTGAGAGGGAAGGAAGATGGTCGAGGATTGAAGAAGAGAGCAGAGTTTCACGGCACGAAGCCATGGCCGCCTGTGTCGAAGTTCGCTTATCTTTCCCTCTCGGAGCTGTACGAGTTTCGGAGTGTTCTTTACTCCTTCTTCGGTCTTCCCACCTTTTTCGCCTGAATTGGATAGTAGTAGTATCCGTGCAGTTATTTTGTAATGGGCCAGGCCTAGTAATACTTTAGCGGACCCGTGAACGGTCGAGGGAGAACGTATGATGTCCAACCTCGTCACGGTGGCAATGGGTCGGATATTTTAAAACCCAATTCAACTTAATGGGTGCACGAGAAGCACTAATCAAAAGTCATCAATCAAAAGTCAAAATCAAATCAAATCAAAAGTCAAATCAAATCAAAATCAAATCAAAATCAAAAGTTCAAAAGTCTTATTAATGGTGGAGTTTTGTAGACTTTCCACCATTCAAAAAATGCTGGCCTCCCCTTAATTTCCGCTAGGGGCATTATAGTCCATTAATTACTTTAGTTTTATCTCTTCCCGCCCAAATACTTTACTGCACTTGCGCATGGGCTCCTCAATTAATATTATTCCATTAAGCCCATACATAAAGCCCATCAGTTTAATTATTTGGACGGTAGTTATACATTTTGAAGCCTTTAGACCTGCTGATTAAAACAAAAAAACTTCTAGACCTGAGTTTGGAGTTTTTAATGTAATTGTTTGGGCCAATGTCCAAAATAAAAATTAGATTCCACTATCACATACACCCATCACAAAATATGAATTTTGTTGGACTCTTGGTAAGACATCACTATGTATTCTATTAACCCCACATTACACTCAATTAATGGTATGAAATCATATATAATTCATGTCTTATACATTGCCAGGTCTACATATATTCAGTGTTAGGGAACCATCATATGTTTTTTCAATTGCGGTTGGCCTTGGTCAAACTGAGGGTTGACATGATTTGACCAGTGTTGAACCTAAAAATGGTTTTGGTTTACTCCTGGTCAACGAGGTTAATTTTTGTTTGACCGCATGTCAAAATGAAATAAATTTTCGGTTTGGATCGTAACCGGATCAAAAAAATTTATCGCAGTTTGGTCTATGTGTTTTAAATTATTTCCAATAGTTTAAATATTCTTTATTATTATTGAATTTATTTTAGTATTGTAAAACCGCATCAGAGCTTCTATAAAATAAGTGTCCGAATATGAAAAGAACACTCTACAACACAAGTTGAGAATGTATTTTAATAGGTTCTAGCTAAGGTTTTCTTGATATTTTAAATAAGGATCTCAAAATTAATTATATTTCTTTGATTTGTTGTAACTCATAGTTCCTTTTATGAGCATGGACTTTGCTACCTATCCACTTCCCTAAACATGATATTTTAGGACAAAGTTGGTTTTCACTTCGATTTTTTGTTACAAATTTGATTTTTCTTATTTAACGAAAAAAATCAGTTTTGTTGTAATCTTTTCAAGCTTTTCGCACTAGCCAACCAAATAGCCAGAAAAGAGTCTCACAACACGATGTATTCATATTCCATTAATTAGGTAGTGATATTGTTTAATTGTCGTAGTTTTGGACTTTGATTGACAAAAGCTGCACCAAATCTCACTTATACCATATATACACTAATCTAAACTCATATTGCATTTCTCATAACCACATTTACTCCACTTGGTTGAAAAAAAATTATAATAGGTTAAGGATTGAATTCATAAATGTGAAGTGATAGAAAATCTTGATCAAGTATGTAAATCAGTACAAAAAGATTTCAACAAATGATTAAATAGAATGATTGTGAAACATTCATAATTTATAGCAATATTTGGAGATTTTCACTATATTTAACCATTAAAAATTTCACAAAAAATAAGAATTGAGATATTTTCCCCAAATAAATGTGAATATTCCGGCCAACTGGCCGGGTCCAAGCTAGTTAGGATAGTTATGATTTAATTACCAAACAGCGGCGGATCAACCGTACATAAGAGCACTGGGCCGCATTTCATTAAAAAATTAAAACCGCAAATAAATATAATGATTTTTTTTGCAATATAAATTGTACACTATCGTATTTTAATTTAGCGAATGTAACAATAATGAAGTCAACATCCATACCAATAGTATAAACTGTTTCAAATAAAATACTTGAGCAATCGGCGAGAAATTCATCGCTCATTTTATTGCGCAAATAAGATTTTACACATGTTTCATTTTTGAAAAAGTTCTCCCGGTAGTAGCTGTTGAAACGAGCACCGTCCGTCAACACTAGACAAATCAATCGTGCATTGTGTGTCCATCCATAGATTCACCAACTACTCTAGTAAATTTTGAAGGGGAAAAACCTCATATTTCTTCTAGTCTTTTATGTTTTAGACTTTTAGAATTTTAGATTTCATTATTTTTTTAGACGAAAAATCTTTGGAGCTAGAATTTCTAGTCTAAATAGAATAATGATCGGAAAATGTTAATTTGAATTATTTTCCTAGTTATACCCAATCTTATTATAAAATAACACTGAACCGAATGTCTAATATCGAAAAATTCGTAAGGACTACACTAATGCCAGATCCAGAGGAGGGCTGAGCCGGGGCCCAGGGGTGGGCACCCCCTGGATCCGCCACTGTTACCAAATCATGAAATACAATACTTTAGAAAGATCGTTCCAATTAATACAATAATCAAATTAATTAAATTAAAATTTAATTGATTTGGTTAATTGGTTAATCATGTTAAGCAACATAAAATAATAGTATCATTTTGTGAGAAGGAAATCTCCTGTTAATGCACCAATCCATAATACAAATATTAAATAAAACATAACAATCAACTCATGGTTAACTATTAACATAAATACATGCAACCAGTATAATCATCATAGAACAATTAGAAGTAACCACCTAACAAAAATATTACCAACGGTATGTGGTAATGAATTGAGCGTGTTTGTATGAATCGTCTTAATCTCTTAGTAGTTATCAGAGGCTAAAGTCTCTTCCCTTTCAGGTTTTTCATCCAACATAATATCGAATAGTTAACACTCAAGTTGTAGTCTGTAACATTAGAATTCAAATCTAGACTGTCAAACCATATACCTTTCAAGTTGTTATCTGAATCACATACGACACTACCGGAGGGGTTCGACGGAGGAAGCGCTGGAGGGTTGAGTTAAAAAATAGAAGTGTATATTGATGTTTTGGGATGAGAACTATCGTTTTCATTTGAATCGATCAAAATGAAGGGTTGAAAGGTAAGTGATTTTCTCACTGGATTGGATCGCACACGGTTCGACCATTTATAATGTGAGCTAATATAAAAAAAAAAAAAAATAGAAAGCACATCTTATGCATTTGTAAGTTGTAAGAGAACAAGACGTGAAATTTGTGGAGGAGCAGGTTTGATAACTTGGCAAAGCAGCAAGACATAAAAAATCTTTAGCCCTAATCAAAACTCCTAAAGGTGCTAATAGTATATACCATGGACCGCAGGAGCCAGAAGATTATCTAATAACTTATCAAACATAACTTATCAAACCGTTCATAAAAAAAACTCAACTTATCAAACCAAAATTTCCACCTTTCTACACAAAAGCCCAGTTTGCGATGCGTATTCATGACTCTCCAGCTGAATATATACAATAGGTAGGCAAAAATGTTGTACTGGAGAAGTATGATGTAGAAGCAATTCCCAAGGTGCAAGCGTTGAAGCTTTCAGAACCCATCTTCTCCACCTGCTAAAGCTTCATTTTCTCCATAGCGCAACTAAAGGGCAAGGGCGGTTAGGCTGCTAGTGGCACCAATTCCGGCTCATGGTCTTGGATGCTTGTGCATATAAAAACGATGTGAAAGCAAAACATATATACATACACATCTCACAAGTTCCTTTCATGGGGTTCAAGCCATGGGAAACCCAAGAAATCAAACACTTCCTTCTCCGTCTGAAGTTTCAAGCTTGCTGTTGCCCTCGTACCCTGCAACAGAATTGTCATTTGTTGAATGATGGTAAGAGTAGCCTGCCTAAGGCTTTTGGTGAAGATTCTGAAAAATGTGAGATCAGATTTACCCGTTTTCCACCTGAGGACTGAGTAGCTGGGAATAGACCAGTGTCATCAAGCCGGAAACCTTTGGACTCAGCTAGGAGCCTCAACCTGTGGACCAGTAGCAATGAGAAAGAGAGGCTCAATGGAGATGAGGAGAATGGAGAAGTAATAAGGAAAGGGAAAAACCTTCCATGAATTGATAAAGTGCCAACTTACCTTCTGTTCAGTACATCATTCCCAGTCCAAGCTATGAGACCAAAAGCATATATATCTCTTGGATATACCTACAGAATGAGATCGATTGAACTAATGAATTGAACATAACGGTCGAAAAGATGATATATTAGCATCCACTTCACCTTCAAATCTATCCGGTGTCGCAGTTCTTGTCCTGGATACGTACAAAGACCAAAATATGTGTCAACACCAGAATCAGTACCCTGCACACATAAAAAGGTTCTGCAAACTATGAAGAACATTGTAACCTATATCAGAACTGCAAGCATGTGATACTCATTAACTAATACGAAAAACAGCTGGTACTTTGGAAAGTTCATATATATGATTATATGTTCTTATGACAATTCCCCGAAAAGTGAAAACAGTCGAGGAAGAATAAAATTACCACATACCTGTTCACTGTGAGTGGTGAAAACTAAATCTTCTCTCAAGAACTTCATATCCTTCAAGCGTTTCACAAACTGTGACAAAAATCCTTTATGGCTGTCCGAAAGTGAGATGAAACAAAGAGTAACAATGCTGCTGAGAGAAAAATATCCTTTGAGAACTTGGAAAAAGAAGAAACAGAACTATACCTTTTCCCATCTGGGTGAGTAACTACAATATCCATGTCCCCACAAGATGCTTTCCCACGTCTATAAGATCCTCCACATAGAATAAGTACCTTAAAAACAAGTCAAAGCACTGATCATATAATGAAGCCTTGGATCTTGGGCTATGCCTGCTGACGAAAGTAAATACATCTGGCTGGGTTTGAACTGATAAACAGAACATAAGAACATCTCTAAATGCAAGACTGAAGGTGAAATATGAAATGCGAAAAATCAAACAGACCTACAAAATATGCAGATGTCCTTCCATTGAATAGCAACGGAACCTTGCTTTCTTGGGCCTTGCTTATGGCGCCCAACAGCATCTAGACTCATCTCTTCTTTTTATTTTATTTTACTTTTTTTTTTTTTGGTAAGGATATTTTATTTTACAAATATAGGAATCTAGACTCATCTTTAACGTCAAAAGATAGCTGCAATATGACTCACCCCTGGCAAAATCTCTTCTCCAGTTTTCTGCAGTAGCCCTTCCATTTCTTGAACCTGGTGGTCAGTTCAAGTGAAAGATGTCAGAAGAAGCAAAGGCCAAAATCATCCACACACATATCTCCTGATGTAAAAAAAAGAAAAGAACTAGCTCAATCGCGCTACCTCATTGCGTGGAATTCTTGTCCTGATGTCCTCAAAGTACTTCAACCCGATCTTCTGTGAATTAGTTAATGAATCCTCGTTCTTTAGATCATCTAATGTGCGATATCCTTTCTCGTACAACTTCAGGGCAGTAGCTGGACCAACACCCCAAATTTCTCCAAATAAAGTAATGGCACGCACCTGGAATTACTTCCACGGAAAACTTCACTAGTTAAAAGTTTGTATCAAGCCTTCTCTAGTTAATGAAAGATAACAATCAGCGATCAATCCTGAACATCTCTGCGAAGCATTTCATTACCTTCTCATCTGTTTCAAAGTGCTCCAACTTGGACAATTTTCCAGTAGTTACTATTTCCTGAATCTGCAACATACCAGCATGCATAAATCATTCTGGACATTGCTTCTGCATCACTCATATACCATCTATAAGTAGCATGGCTTCTTCTACACTTACATGGTCCTGCAATGACTTTCCAATCCCAGGTAGACCTTTCACCTGTTCTGCACTCTCAATTTTGAACGGCAACTTCTCAATAACAGGAATTGCCTTGTAATAGCTAAAAGACCTTCGATCATCACCCAACGCTTTCCACAGAAAGTGAACATGTTATCATTCATGACAGAAATAAGTACAAAGAGGGACGAAATGAGCATTCTAGCAAGATTGTGCAGGTCTTACCCCGGTAGACGTTGATAAGTTTTCCAAATATCTCAGTGATGTTTCTGTTTAAATCAGGTGGATTATACTCCAACGACAACTGCAAAACAGACAACCTATCAACTAGGTCATCCTCCACTACCTCCTCCATTACATAATAGTGAAGCTGCACAAATTCCAACTAAGTTTATCCTATATCAGTTATTAGACACTACTGCAACTTACATCCGTATTCGGACTACTAAAAGGTTTCGGGCTAGTCCTTCCGGGGCTAAGAGAATAGTCTAAGCTGTCAGAGTTTCTGGGACTATCAGCTGAATCACCCTTGCTATCTGCTTTGAAACCTTCCACATCCTCGGGAATATGTCTCACCTTCTTCAGAGGAGAAGGTTCTTCACTATCCTTAGCACTTTGGGACTTATTTCTATCATCCCCTCCTGAATTGATGTCTATGCGATATGAATCCTCTGAAACTTTTTCCCCTAATCGCAGGCTCTCCTCCACCCACTGATAAAGGAGAACTCTCTGGGAAGAAAAGCAGTTAAAAAAAAAAAAAACGAAGCATCAGGATTGCATTGCAGGCGTTGATTTACGGAAAGAGAAGCAACAAGCCAAGCCTAAAACTCACTCCTTTGAAGCTTTCAAGGCGTTGTCTGTCCAATTGCTTGAGAAGAGCTTCTGGGTTCATAGCAAAAATGTAATTGACCTTCTTGGACAAGTAGTCCTCGACCGTAGCCCCCAACTGCACCAGCTTCTGCTTCCAAATCTTTCGAACCCCAATAATGAAATACGAAGAAAAGCAAGAAGTTAGACGGGAAAACTTGCCTGCTTCTGCGCATCAAAATTACAAAAGTTTGTGATGGGACTAAAGGAAACAATACCTCAAGCCGGCGGGACTGAACTCCATTCGCCACCAAGAGAACCACCATTCCGGTGAACATCCCATCTGGGTCGATCAAGGGTTTTGCTTTTGCTCGCCCTTGGGGCCATTTGTCTTTATGGGAAGCCTTTGGCGCCATTTTGCTACGGACCGCAATCGCAACAACGCCCCAGAACAGAGTAGAATGGCAACAAGTAGTCCAAAGAAGAAGAAAGAAGTTTTCTACTTTCAGTTGGGTTCCAATACGGGCAGGCTCACTGGCTCAGTCTGCTACCAAATCATTCAATCCCATGGAAATTGGAACCAACCGTTGATTGACTGTCTGCCTAAAACGACGTCGTCCCATCCGTCCGGGTGGTGCGAAGGCAAACAGTACCTCTGGAACTGGAAGGGTTTATCATTTCAAGGTTTAAACTTCAAACCCCAGAAACCTAATCTAGTAATCTTCTTCCTCTCTTGCTGCTGCTTCTTTTTTTTTGGTAAGAACTTGCTGCTTCTTCTTACAACAAGGCAGATGCTTTTTCTTCATCGCTCCGCTCCGATGCTCCATTTCTACAAGCTCTCTTCGTCGCCGAAGCTCCTCCTTTCTCAATTGAGAAGAACTCATTCGTTTATCTCTGCCCCGTCACTCTCCTCTTCGTTTCCCAGGTCATCGACTTCGCTTCGGGTTCATCTGTTATGCCTCGTCCAATCCAACGGTGGAGGAGTTCGGAGCTTAGCTACAGCAGCCGCCGTTTCAACCGCCGCGGATCGTGGCGGCGTGGAGACTTTCTTCGCCGATGAAGGCGTTTCGTGGACTGCTCTCGGCTTGTCAGACACAATCTCTCAAGCTCTATCTAATGCCGGATTCAACCGTCCGTCTCTTGTTCAGGCCGAGTCCATTCCGTCGATTCTTTCCGGGAAGGATTCGATCATTGCGGCGGAGACTGGAAGTGGGAAAACGCATTCCTATCTAGTTCCTCTGATTCACAAGCTATCCGCTGCTAGTGGCGGCGCTGTTAGTGGTTCTGCTTCTGATAAGGGTTTCAAACCTTCCCGTGAAGTTTCTCTTGTTCTTTGCCCCAACGTCTTACTATGCGAACAAGTGGTTCGAATGGCGAATGGTCTTCGTGATGGCAATGGCGACCCACTTATCAAAGTTGCAGCAGTTTGTGGGAGGCAGGTAGTATTGCAGACTAAAAAGTTACTTCTTTTGAAGTCAGTTGAGCTCGGTTTAAGTTCCTGAAGCTGCTACCTTTAATTTTTGCTTTTATGAAGGGATGGCCAGTTTATCAACCAGATATCCTTGTATCCACTCCAGCTGCCCTTCTGAACAACATTGAACCAAAGAAACAACGAAAGATGAGCTTCCTTCGTGGAGTCAAATATGTGGTATTTGTCTCGATTTTCTCCTCTCGAACCTTGCTGTTTGCTGCAACTTTTAGTTCTGTATTCATCTTTGATTTTAAATGGTATTTTCTTCATTGACTGCCAGGTTTTTGATGAAGCAGACATGCTTCTCTGTGGCAGTTTCCAGAATCAAGTGATCCGTCTCATAAACATGTTTCGTCATGATGAAAAGCTTCTTTCCTGGACAGGTCAACCAACAGCCGATAATGCTTCTGAATTGGACTTGGAGTCTCTGCCTCAGGATGCCTTGGAACAGGATGAAGAAGCTCAAGACGATTCATCACCAGCTGACGATGAAGAAATCGAAAGTCTTTCTGAAGAGGAAGAGTTGGAAGAGACAAATGAAGCTGATGGTTCAGTCCAGAAAAGGGGTTGGAGGAGAGTTCTAAGACCCTATGACCGAAGCAAGCAGTACATCTTTGTGGCAGCTACTCTTCCCGCTAATGGAAAGAGAACTGCTGGTGCAGTGTTGAAACGGATGTTCCCAGAGGCTAACTGGGTCAGTGGAAGCTACCTTCACCGCCATAACCCCAGGTGCTCACACGGATTTCAGAGGCTCTTTCAATTGTTGCACCTAGCTAGCCACTTTTGATGATGATAATGATTATTCACTTGGTCTGTTTTATTTTCAGATTGGAACGAAAGTGGTTTGAGGTTACTGTAGATAGCCAGGTGGATGCACTTATAGAGGCTGTGAAACACGGAGCTGAATCTGAAACGTCTGGTGATGATGATGTTAGTCGAACTATGGTATTTGCAAATACTGTTGAGGCTGTTGAGGCAGTAGCTAAGATATTGGAAAGAGCTGGAATCGAGTGTTACCGGTACCATAAGGACGCCTCTTTAGAAGAACGCGCTGGAATGATTGATGATTTCAGGGAGAAAGGTGGAATATTTGTGTGCACTGATGCTGCTGCTCGTGGGGTTGACATTCCAAATATCTCGCACGTCATTCAGGTACCTTTCCGTTAATTCTAGTCCATATTGTTTCTTATTTCTTACTGCCTTCATATGTTTCTTACATAATCATGAGAATACTGGTGAGGAAGATACTTCAGAAGCCTAATTTCTGAAGAATGCTGGTGTTCTCCAGGCAGACTTTGCAACATCAGCTGTAGATTTCCTGCATAGGGTTGGCCGTACAGGTCGAGCTGGTCAACACGGGATTGTTACTAGCCTGTTCACCGAGTCCAATCGAGATCTTGTTTCTGCAATTCGTGAAGCAGAGGAATTGGGACGTCCAGTGGTAATTTCTCCAATTCTATTTCGCCCGATGTTTTGTGCCCATTCTGTGTGAAATCAAGTGGCATTGAAGATCGTAATTAAACACATATTCTGCCATAGCAGTCTATTGACAATCGTCTTAATGTGCTTGCAGGAGACTGCATTTAGCAGGAAAAGAGGATTCAGGAACAAACTCAAGAAGAGAGGCAAACTTCAACTCATGTCGCAGTGAGCTTTTTAATGCAAGGAAAGCAAACATCAGATTGCAACCATGAGGTACTTGTGAAGGTGTTAGCCAACCAATGTACGATGATGTTTCTCCTGATTCACAAATCATTAGCGGGCACAAAAGGAACAAGTCGAACTGCAGAATTGGCTTGCTGCCTAAAAGGAAATCTTGGTATTTAACTCTTCAGTGATCTTTCATATTTCCTTCCCATCATTACCATGTAAATTTTATTGTATCCTTGTATGATTCGAATTTCGAATGATCACTATATGGAAGCAACTTCATAACAAAGTTGTTGATTTCTCGGTCCGATTCACCTCCCTCACACACCGCCTCCACAGCCATCTGCTTCCACTTCCTTGCAGCATCCTTAATCTCCAGCCTCCAGGCTTCTACTCCCCTCCATCATCACGATTTTCAAGCATCTAGCTACTCCCTCCCTCCTAGCAACCCTTGTGACCTTGTCTCCTCTTCCTTCATTCTAACACCAATCTTCCACATCTCTTCTATATGCTTGGCATTGGTGACCTGATCACTTCACTGCGGCATAGCCACTATAGGCACACCCAGGCTCAGCCCTCAAGGGTTCTAGCCGCAATGTGTGAACTGTGAATAAGCAGCTTGTGGCCGACAATCCAAGCGGATTGCATCCGGGGCTATTAATCAGTTAGCACTGTTCATGAGCGATTAGATATTCGATTTGAGAAAAATTTGCTTGGATTTCGACTCGTTCCCAATGCATGCAGTCAATTGATCCAATTATTATAGGAAAGTCACGACTTGAGACTTTACGAAGTAAGATCCATAAATCAACATGAGTAGGTGTGCGAAGATATGTGGCCTCGTACATGCTGATAATGTTGTTGCAAAACTTTCTGAAGACGTCCATCAAGATACTCTCACCCATAGGAACATACTCATCAAGTTGATCAACTGGAGAACCATATGCTAGCATGTGCATCACACCAGTAAGCTTCTGCTCTGGAGATAGTGATAATTGACCAAAGCTATCACGCCTTAGTGCAAATGAGGGGTCAAACCTCACAATGTCGCCCATAACGTGATAGAATAATCTTGGCTGCATCCGATAGCGCCTTCTGAATATGCGAGCATTGTATATTGGATTTGGATCGAAGTAATCCCTCATAAGATGTTGATTACATTTGACCCTTCCATGATCAATGTGACATCGGCTTGTAGTTTGACGACGACTTGATGAACCTGCAGCTAGCCTTCAGTCCATCAAACTCAAACGTAGGTGGTGAAACCTTTCGTACTCTTCGATTTCTTCTTCTCCTACAGATGATAAGCTATCTGAGATACTCATGATGAATGTGTTTGTTTTAGAAATGGGAAGAAGTTTGATGAAAAATGAAGAACTGTCATTTATAAAGATATGGTCCACAAAATGACAAAAAAGGTCGTGAAGTAACGAATAAAAAAAATGTCATATTTTAGAGTTGCCCCGAAGTTAACGATAACAAATTAACGACTAATTTTCCAAAAAGAAAATTGTCTCGGAATTTTAAAATAAAATTACATACATTTTTTTTTTGTTTCAAAAGTAATAATGAATTATAAAAAAATTAAAGTGAAATACAAAAATTTGAGGTCAAATAAGTATGTTTAATTGAAATAAATTGAAAAAAAAGGTGGGAAGCTAAATTTAGCTTTTTGTCGGGTTAGTGAAAATGATATTGGGGAGCTTATAAGTCATATGTGACTATTTGGAGAGCCAAATTTGACTTTGTGGGTTGGAGTTAAGTCTTAGAGTTGAGTCTTATATTATGCTAATTTGCAAGGTTATTGGCACCGAACCCATGGCTAACAATTTTCAAATCTGGAAGGCCAAATTTGACTTTGTGGGTTGGAGTTAAGTCTTAGAGTTGAGTCTTATATTATGCTAATTTGCAAGGTTATTGGCACCGAACCCATGCCTAACAATTTTCAAATCTGGAAACGCCTGGTAATAAAGCAATATGAGCAGAGCAGAAAGGATGGGTGAACAATTGGAGGTTTTCTATGCAACAGTTTGAATCGCCTGGACTCTTCTTCTGAAACCACAAATACATACATTCTGGTTTTATTATGAACAGAACAAGGTCAAAGTACATGCACACACCATTTAACACAGAAAACAAACCCATAGGAAATCAGCCCATGTCTCCCAACTCTAACACAGACTGGAGGAGGGTGAACAATTCAGGAGAAGCAAAACCTCACAACCTATTTGTTTGCAGCTAGCTACTAGTAGATAGTACTCCACACACCCTAAAAGAAAGCTCCAGAACCCTCAGCTCCAAGGCTTTACTGGGCGCGCAGTTTGAGACTGGAGGGTACCCTACAACAGAGATGGTGAAAAGGCAAATGATGGAAGGAGGCAAGAGTAAAGTTAAGGGCACTTGGGCTTGTTGCCATGGGTGATCATATCGGTGTAGCATCGGCCGCAGAGCTCTCTGTTGCCGGAAGTGCCCGGTGGAACGCAGTTGCACCTGTAGCAGCATGTGTTGCAGGCCCTCACGCACACATTCGGCCTCGAATGCGCGCTGCACCTCGCGTTGCACTTCCCCCCGCAATCTGCCTCCCCAGAATCATAATAATGTTTTCATATGAGATGAGAAGATAATCGACTTTCTCAGTAACAGAGGACTAATATGAATTGGGAAGCGATCTTTTTGCCTTGGATTACAAATTCTGAATATAACAACTAGAAACAGTTCAACCGTGCATGCACCTCTGTTTGCTTACCCAAGGACGGGAAGAGGAGGCGTCGGTTGTTGGGGTTGAAGTGAACATAGTTGCCTTTGCTTCTCTCCGCCATCCCAACTTCAGCTTCATGATCTCCTTCTGCAGAAGCCGCATGCTGCAGAGTAATGGACAACACTAGGACCGCAGTCAGAAACAGAAAGGGAGGTGAAGAAGCCATTTTTGGGTCACTAGTAGCGTTTGCAGAGTCGAACTGAAGGTGATGAGAAAAATGGGTTTTCTTTCTTGCCTGGGCTCTCTTTCTGTTAAGTGGAAAGTGCAAACTGTTTGTGCTATATATCACCTTGGACCTCTGGGTTTTCATTTTTCAACCCCATGTGTCACTGTTGTTGTTCATTAATGAAGAAAGCACCCGCGGTTAATTTGCTCTGCACCATCTTGGTGAAAGAGTGCTTCCCCCAATCGGCGAAATGTAAGACTGGCTTTTATGGCCTTCACATGGCAAGAGTAAATGGCAAGAAGCCATGGACATGGTGCCGTGCCGTCGTTTTGTGAAATATAGTAAAAGGATTAAACGCCAGAGATGGGAGGAAGAGGACGATTTCGTTACAAATGGCTTCCAGCCACCACCACCAGCTGTAGTAGTAGATGCATTGCTGCCTGGCATTGCCTTTACCACCGTCTGTGGGCAGGACGACACGACGACTGAATAATCAAAGACTTTCTTCTTCTGTAAGACGAGAGCATCCAACTTATCAAATGGTGTAAAACCCTAATGCCAACACAGCAAACAGCCCTAGCACCGCCACGTCGGTACGTGACTCATCCTTCATTATCAAGCCAACTAACCCTGATGCAGGTTCTCAGTAAGTCTAAGACTATACCCACCCGGTCCAGTCTCCTTTCTCAAGTTTTTCTTACAGTCACCCAAACCAAAGGAAGCCTCAACTGACAAAATTCCGCGTATCAAAATCCTTTACCATTCACTCCCCTGTCCCGCCTCTCTGGCTTTTCATGAACGTTGTTATGGAAGGAAGTCTTCATCCACTCCACAATGACAAAGTACAGAAAAGAATGGCCGTTGCTTGCTCCTTCCTTCCTGTATGCTGTCTCTAGTAATTCAACTGTCGCCTTCCCGTCTCTAAAGAGTAGAGAGAGTTTAGAATACAATGTTCACTTCCTTTTCGTTCATCTCAAACACATGGTCTCTTGCATCACTCAGCGCGCTCTGCACGGTATGGAAAAGTAGCCAAATTATAACCACACAGGAGGAATGCAAATGGAAAACAATAAAACTATGGAGTGAGGGAAGGGAACGAGGGCTGATCTAAAACCTGGCCAAATTTGGTGAGGAAGTTGTTTGCAAGGTTTAGAGAGGTTATTTTGACGTCTTCGTTGGATTTCAGTGCTTGCGCAATGGCAAATGCTCCATCGTCCTGAGCGCGGAGAGAGCAGGTTAATCAATCAGAAGCAGAACACGCAAAACTGCTGGTTTGGTGAATGGAGGAAAACACATATACTAAGAAGGAAAGCGTATATACTCGAATCTCATTGAATCCCAGGTCGAGTTCTGTCAGGACTTCATTCACCACCTTCAAGCTACGAGCGAGGCATACTGCACCCTGCCAATATTTCCCCACATGAGATTTGGATAAAAAAAACACTTGCAATGAGAACAAATAGAATGGGAACTATCTATGTTGTGGAATGTACTTCGTCTCTCAGTCCATTTCCTCGCAAGTCCAACACTGAGATGGTATTGTTGTATTTCAGAGTTTCTGCAATGTGCTCTGCGCCTTTAGGGCCTATCTGTAGGACGTTGAAAACATAGCGTCACATGTGTAACAAAGCCATAGTCTGTGTAGCAACCTTTTCTTTTCGGGTCAAATTCATCAGGGCTTACCTTGCACCAACCAAGCTTCAAAGCTTTGACACTGCCGTGAAACTTGAGAATGTCGGATAATGCCTTTGCTCCATCCGCTTCAATGGGATTATAACCCATTTCCAGCTGAGAACAAAAGGACAGAAAAAGCACACGGAGTATGGTCAAGACCAAAATCTCCGCCAATGAACCCCAAAAACCAAGGGAAAAGAAATATCGCTAATAAGAACCCACTGTTGCGATAACAGAGTTATCTTTGAAGACTTGAGCTATTTCAGTGATCCCCTTGGTCCGTATGTTATTTCCTCCCTGCATTGTTCTCACAATTGTTTCTTAAAACAGGTCCTTGTGTCATTATTTGTGCCACATTAAAGGAAAAATTATTACATAGTATGTCTTCTCACCAGATCAATGATTGTTATACTCCGGTTCTGCTTTAAAGCCTCGGCAATTTTTCCAGCGCCCTGACAGAATTAACAGGAAACGGACAAATAAAAAGGTTCGTACTTCAGCAACTATTTGATTACTGCCATACACAATGCTGTAAGATAGAAATACACTTCCTCGATGATTTCATTACCTCATCCCCTATGTCATTCATGTACAAGTTCAGCCAAAATAAGCTTTTGCTCTTCTTGGCGTACTCAGCAACATAAAAGGCACCCTTTGCGCTAATTGAGTTGTTGCCAAGGTCTAGATGGGTTAGTTTTGCTGAAGAGCATAAGCGAATGGTTGTCAGAATCATTAAAGATGAACATCTGAACTGAGTTTTAAGTAACTTAAAGTATCGCGAGTGCAATCTGGCAACTGATATTGCAAAGCCACACCTTTACTAGAAGACAACCCAGACATCAAAGCACGAGCTCCTTCATCTCCAATGGAGTTTCCTTGCAAGTGAAGTTCCTGGGAAGATGAAGCCCCGCTATATTAACATGATAGGACCGAAAAGTACACAGAATCCGATGCTGCGTCTATGAAGCTCCATCAATGAAGAAGAATTACAGAAACATAAATATAAAGTTGGAAACCATTACCCGCAACGACTTGTTCCCTTCTAGTCCCTTGGCCAAAGCATTAGCTCCTAGTGCACCACCGTAATTGCCACTTAACACAAGTAAGAAATGAAGCAAGATTACAACAGAGCAGCTTGAAAAATGATCATGGCAAACTACTGATAGCCAGAAATTAACACAGGTTTTGAAGGAAAAAGAAAAATGAACTCAAATACTAACTTGAGATACAAACTTCGCAAAGAGTTGTTCTCAATCAATGCCCCAGCAAGACTTGTGAACCCCTACTTCCATTTCCGAAAGTAAATAGACAGTGTCAATTTCCCAACATTACTTGCTAATCAAGTTCTATTAATGAAATGTAGAGGAAAATAACGTACAGAATAATCAAGCATGTTGTTGTTTAGTTCAATCACGCGCAGGGTTGAGTTTTTCTTCAACAAGTCTGCAATAGCTTGTCCACCCTGCAGAAAACACAAGCATACATGCGGAGACATGCAGTCAGTTATAAATCTCAATTATGACATCTTGGTCATCTTCTCAGTAGATCAATATAAAGGGAAAAGAAGACCACCTCATCACCGACATCAGCACTATTCAGCTGGAGCTTCTCAATACCAGTATTATCCGCCAATATATTGCACAGAGTCTGTTCAAAAAATAAGACGGTACATCATAAGATATACAAAAATAGAATGGCCGGCTCTTTATTACAATGCGCTCTGCAGGGGACCCTTGTTTGCTAAAGCAATATCAATCTATGAGGGGGACTGCTTTGACACCACACAGGCTAGATTTGATTAAAATGGAGATAATTGAACAACTGGTTTGCGAGGTTTAATATCCTTCGGATCTGTGCAACCTTGAACCCAGACTAACCTTGGTTCCTTCATCTCCAATGGGGTTTCCAGAAAGGTTCAGGGTCTTCAGAACAATGTTTGATTGAAGGACCTGGTTGAAGGCATTTACTCCTTCTGCTGTAATTCCGTTTGCAGCAAAACTAACTTCTTCTAGATTCTGAAAACGAAATATGTACAAGGGGGAAAACATGAACAAGACGGACGCTAAGCACAACAGCAAAGAATTCAGAAGGAGCTGATTAATAGAAATCAAACCTTATTGTACGCTAAACTCTCAGCAAGGAAAAAGAGGCCTTCATCACCAAAATTACAACCTGCCAAGTAGTTGCGAAACCAAAAGCTCTATTCACTTATCTAGGGAAGTCAAAAGGGTACACATATTCACATAAGAACCATACACTATCCCTGTGATTTAGTCATCAAAAGCATCAGACAAAAAATCAAATAGATTGATCACTATACCTGCCATGTCAACGCTTCCGAATGTTCTCAACTCTTTGGCAAATGCATTGAGCTTCTGCTTGGCCTCTTTGTCAACCTTGGCTGCAAAACCTGAGACTAAATTTGTTCCAGCAGCGAAAGACCAACTCATTCCCTTGGCAGGAGCTTTATCTTCCGCTCCTGTAGGATTTCTTGGCTTTGGCTTGAGGAACTTCTCCACCAATTTCCACATAACTGTTAGCTGAAACTTCAGTTAGCATCACTCAACTCTGATGAACATAAAGCTATCAACACAAGTCCCCAACCACACTCCATATAACTGACAATGACAATGCCGCACCATAAGTCAATTTAAAGATTTCTTGTTTAAGGAAACTTGGGGTGATCAAGTTCAATAAAAAATAAAACCCAAAAGGCATTGCAATCCAGAAGCAGCTTTCCATACCAAAGGTAGCCACGACGAAGACGCCGGCAGGAACCACAAACGAAGCAATCTGCTCTACCGGAGCACCGCCGAAGCTACTCTCGCCTTGAGACTGCTTATAAACTCTACGGCCGCGGCCAGGCGTCGAGGCAGCAGCCTTCACAACTAGGCTCTTGAACCTGAAGCATCTTCTTCTCCTACAAGCAACATTTGAAGAGAACGGCAACAGCAGCGCTCCTTGAGCTCGATAACTCAACGCCGAGCTGCCGTCGGCCGCCGCTTCCAATTGAGGACCGGCCCTGCGAGCGGCGGACGGCCGAGGACCAATCTGTTGGAATTCGGAACGTTGAGAACTTGGTAGGTAAGTAATCAATGAGAAGGAAGGATAAAACAAAGAGGGTACCTGAGGATGAGAGCACAGAGAGAGTGTGGAAGAAGAACCCATGGGCGGTGGGCGGAGTTCTAAATGCGCATACAGTGGGGTAATGGTATAATCTTGCGCCTCGTTGCCGGAGCACGGCGGAGAAGGTGGTGAGGGAGAGGGATGGGATAGAAAGCTCAAAGCCGGGCGTCTCCGGGTAGGGGGGTTTCTGCTGTTTCAGTAATAAAATCAGTCTATCGCCAATTCGCCATTAACGTCAACGACCTACACAACACAGCTGCGCTTGGGACTTGGGAGTCCGTTTTAGAGGGTCCGGGTCGGATCGTCTCGATGGGTAAATTCGGGCTTTCTAGTCATAGAAATGAAGGCCCGATAGTAGCAGTCAAGCCCACGGCAACGACCGGATTAGATGCTGATGGGCCTCTTCGGCTTCTGATTTCGGGTCTTGTTTAGGATTGAGCATGCAGGCGGATCATTCGTGGGTTTGGGCCGACCCGCCCGCATTTGATCCGAATTTTGTTATGTGGGTGGGTGAACAGAAAGAGCAAAGTCGTTGGCGTTTGAGAGTGAAGACGTTAGACGGAAACTAGAACTGCTCATGGTGATTGAACCTCAAAGACAATCTTCCAAATTGCGATTCCCTCTACTTCCCTTTATTTTTTTCCTCTGAATCTTGTGCATAGATCACCTCTCTTTACTCCGTTGAATTATTTTCTTAATTTCCTGCACCTGATAATCATCTTCATCCATAAAAACTCCTTCATAATAGAATTTCTATTCAATTTCAGAACTAGTTCAATATTTTTTCTTCCTATTCCATCTTCTTGTTTCCCCCCGATTATTCTCTACACCAATTATCATATCATGCGACTCCTTTATATTATGTACATTGTGATATGGGTGAACCCGCAAACCCACCTACATCATCCACCATCCGCCCGACCCAACCCGAGACTAAATGTGGGTGGGGTGGTTGGTTAAAAATAGGCAATCCACTCAAGCGCGGGTGGGTGCATTTTATGGTCAAAATCAGCCTGACCCACCTAATGCCCACCCCTAGTCTTGCCGTTACCTCCTTCCTTAACTTTGTCGTTAACTCGTTTCGATTTCTCCCTATAATTACTAGCTTTTTACCTGGCATGTTGGCCGGTGAGTTTAATTTATCATTTATATTAATTAATTTATTTACATTTTTAGTTTATATTGGACCATCTAAATTTATGTTCTTGATTCGTATGTGAGTATGTGGTATGTCTATATTGAAAATTCTCAATATTTAGCACACTCAGTATGTGGTATGTTCTCTTATTCTGGACAATTCTCTCTCTTCTCTCTCTCTCTTTCCTTCACTCTGAAACAATCCTTCGAAATCGCGATGGGTGTCGTCGTCGGCGAGGCCACCCAAGGAACCGTCGTCGACGGTCGCCCTTGGACCTCTCTTTGGTATTGCGGTTGATAATCTCCTAGATTATGTGGAGCTTGTACTTGTGGATGGGGTTCATCAGATTCCCCAAGCTGTGCGTGATGAAGGAGCAAAACGATGGAAGAACAGTTTGGTGGGCCAGTTCTTGGAGAAGCCTCCTCCGTTATGGGCAATACGAAGCTGGGCAAACCGATTCTGGGGAAGAGATGGGCAGGTACGAGAGTATCTTGACTATGTGACCAATTGGTTCTATTTCAATTACCCTCTAAGGGTGCTTGCAATTGGGTATTTGAGGGGGACCTTGCATGTAAGAGACAATATGTTGTTTCTTAGACGATGGGAAGTTGGGATTAGAGCTCTGGAATTGGATAATAAGGCGCTTCCAATCCGGATTAAACTGATTGATTTCCCATTAAAACTTTTATCGAAGGATGGATTAGGGCGAGTGGCCATCTTAATTGGAAAATCGCTTTGTATGGATCAACCTACACGCAAAGGCTTAAAGCTAGGGTATGCTAAGATCTGTGTAGAGGTAGAGGCTGCTGCAAAGTTGATTGACCAAGTTAGGTTTGCTGTTGGAGGAGGTAGGGTCTTTACTATCAAACTTGAATACTGCCACTTACCAACTCGGTGCAAGGTATGTGAGGAATTTGGGCATGATTGTGATAGTCCTCTGGTGAGGTAAAGCGGGTATGGCAGAAGAAGGAGCTTAATAGTGTGGATATACCTAATTCTTGCAATATTGTAGCTACATCATATATGAATGGGGAAAGGGTAAAAAGGTTCTCTCCATCCCTTAATCACCCACTTCTGTTCTTGTTAATGTGGCTAGCAGTTCTTCTCCTCCTCCTACTCCTCAAGAAGCTCCCCCTGTTCACAAGGTACCTAAGTTGAAGATATGGAAGGATCTCCTGGATGTTCCTCAACTAGATTTCATGTCTGCAATTAGGGGAAGGGGTGTTATTTTACAACCATTGATACATGGTCAAAAGAAAGAGGTTAAAGGTGGCAAGGGTGGTAAGGGTAGGGGTGATAACCCCATCCCTCAAGATGAATTGCCTCATTTGGAATTCGAGGGTTTTTAATTACCCCTCCAAGCACAACTATGTGCTTGATTGCTTAGGTAGGTATAAGGTGAAGCTAGGTACTATATTGGAAACTCGTGTGCAGGCTAGCAAGTCATATGAAATCATAACTAAATTGACTGATTATGAGGTTTTGCCCAATTATAATCATGCCCCTTAGGGAGAATCTGGTTTTTCTGGAGGAACGGGCTGCAAGTGGTGAAAATTACTGATGGTGTTGACTACATATGTTAGTTATAGCAAATAAGGGGCCTAGCTTCTTTTTTACAGCAGTCTATGGTTCTAATGAGGAAAGTTTTTCAAAAACGACTTAAAAGCGAAGAAGATATCATATGATATGCAAGTGGTAACGAGAGGCAAGAATTTTTTATCCAAAAAATATAGATAATGGATATATAAGTCGATTAAGAAGCTATGAGTCGATTAAGAAAATAAGGGAAAATAAAATTGTCTTATTATCCACCATTAGATTCGAATTTTCTGAATCAATGGTCCAAATTTAATTATGCATTGTATCTGGAGCCCCAGTTTCCCACTCCTTCTGACTTCCTCTCCACATTTAATAAGCTTAAATCTTAATAGGCATATATGGTTGGAGAGCTAAAGAGTGTTAATTACATATTTCTCCAAGTTTAATATCAATGCTTGAAGTTAATCGTAGGGTAAATACAATATATTAGCTACAACTTTTTAAGTGTTCACATTTTTAGCCACAACTATTATAGCGGATCAAAATATGACTAACAACCTTTACCATTATAAATTTTGTAACAAAGACTGCCACGTGAGCGGCCACGTCAGAGTGGCGTCAGGTTACTTTTGAATTATAATTTTAAAACATAAAAAATTAAAAATTAAAAAAAACTTCCTCTCCTCACATATACTACCGCCGCCAAACCCTTCCTCGCTCCGTCGGTCTCAATCTCCTCCACCTAAATCTATTGCCGCCACCAAACCCTTCCTCATTCCCATCCATTCCTGCGTTGTCGATGTTCGGGGAGATCAGAGGAAGCGACGACTCACCTCTAATAGAGGGACAAATAGTGATATTTTGAAAGAACTTATTGTCAGGACGTATATGGGTCGGTGGAACGACATCACGTATATGGGTCTGTGGAACGACATCACTTATTGCGCAGGGCGCTTCGTCTCTCACACCGCCATCGCTGGAGGTCCTTCACTTGTCGCCAGCAAGGTTTTCTCCGCCACTCGCCTCAGTAATCAATAAAACCCTTCCAATAGCAAAAACACAAAAAATCCATCTGTCTCACTCAAAATCGCCGCCTCTACTCTGCTTCTTCTTGACAGGATTCAAAAATCAATCTTGGTCGCTCCGTTGCCTCCAGCAATAACCCGACTCCATTGCCGGTCACTAGACCGCTGCACTAACAACAAAAATGAGTTGGGAAAAATGAAACCCTAGAAGACTTGAGTGTTTCTCATTCATAGTTGGGTTTAAATACTCAAACTTGGTACTACAAGACAAATCGTACCAGCTTGCTTTTGGAGAACAATAAACATAAAACAAACATAAGACTATCTCCAACGACCAAATGCCAAAATGCTAGAAAGCTAAAAAAATTTGGCATTCAAAAAGTGGTTTTGCTCCAATAAGCAAAGCCAAAATGCTAGAATGTCAAATCTTCTCTTTTTGTGATAATCTAGTTTAGTGTAGATTTCATCACTTTAATTAGATATTTTGTAGATTATTAATATACAGTTAGTAATAATTAATTAAGACGAACGTTTCGATAAAATTTTGTTAAATTTTGACATAAAAAATTATTGTTAATGCTGGGTGTGTTCGAATGATAAGGCCTCAATACGTGAGTAGGGGCCCATGACCCTGGAATGGGCCGTGACAGGCGCCCATGAGTTTGGATCAGGAGAGCAAGTCGACCTGAGCGCCCGGTATGATGATGTGAGTAGTTGCACGTTAGGCGCCTAGGGTGCGCTTGATAGTTGTGCGTACCCAAAGTGGGCGCCCGGAATCACTTGCAAAGAGGGCGCCCGGAATCACTTGCATTAAATGCAAGGGTGACGTGGAAGTCCGTACGGAGAGATCCAGGTAAGCCATGATCGGCTATAAATAGTGAGGTTGGTAAGCATTTACTCAATTTGGTTTCTCTCACTAAAATAGTGCATAATAAGCACTTCTCTCACTAAGAAAAGTACTGACTTGAGCGTTGGAGGACTAACGGGCCACAAGGCCCACCTCTGTGAGTGCAGGCTTATCCACGAGGGTAAGGGCTTGTACGGAAGGGAAGTTGGAGGATCAGGCGGGCATCAACAATTGGCGCGACAGGTAGGGGGAGAGGACGCAACCAGACGGTAGAGGACGAGAGGAAAGGGCGCCTAGTTCCAATGGAAGAGGGTGGAAGTGAGGTTGAGGAACAAGTCATGGGGGAGGCGTCTCAGGAGGCAGGAGGACAAACACCTAGTAGGGAGGAGGATGAAGGAAGTGAAGGCCAGCGTCTGAGTTCGGAAGGGGCCTCGGTGACTAAGAAGGAGCTGTTCAAGATCATAGCCGATCAGGATGAGGCCATCGGGATGCTGAGGAGAGAGGTAGAAATGTTGAAAGAGGGTGCCCCCAGCCCCGGGACAAGGAAGAGGGAGTGCACAATAGAAGCTGAAGGGGAGTCCAGCTCACTCAGGCGCCTAGCCAGCATGAGGCGCCTGGCCGACTGCGGAGACTCCGAGGGAGAGAGGAATGTGTGGATACAGGGGCGCCTGCCTCGACAGTTCGTGGTAAGGCAGCCGTTGGCCAGGAGCGTGCTCATGGAGCCCGCCAGTACCAACATTCCACCACTTCCCACCTATGACGGTACGGCGGACCCGAACGACCACCTTAATAGCTACTTCACCAAAATGCAGCTGTACAACAGTTCGGACGCGACCTTATGCAAGGTGTTCCCGTCAACTTTCTCAGGCGTGGGATTAGATTGGTACCATCAGATCGAAGAGGGGCGCATAGAAGGCTTTGAGCAATTTGCGGCGATGTTCCTGGCAAAATTTGCAAGTAGAAAGAGGCGCACACTGACCGTAGGCTCCCTGTTCAAGATCAAGCAGAAGGAGGGGGAGACTTTGAGGGAGTTCTATGAGCGGTGGATCCCGGTGGCCATGGCTGTAAGAGACGTGCAACCCTCGGTGCTCGGCGTCCTCCTTGAAGAGTGCACCACGAGTGAGGAGCTTTGTCGGGCGCTAGCTAAAAGGGATGTAGTGTCAACGGAAGATTTGGATCGTAGGGTGCAGAAAGTTATAGTGTTGGAGGAGGTGCTAGCAGCTAGACGGGCCGACAGGCGCCGCCCATGAAGAAGGAGATGTGGGACGAAGGCAGGCGCCCGAGTCCAGGCCTTTCTACGGAGGTACATCAGTCACACCGGTGAGGAGGAATGAGCAGGGGCGCCCGGCACCCAGGGCAAACCAATTCACAGAACTCAACGACTCGCCGAAGAACGTATTGCAATATGTGAAGGATAAGGGGTACCACGTGAGATGGCCGGGGCCTATGAGGGGGCAACCCAATCCACAGAATTTGGATCGATTTTGTGACTTCCATCGAGAGCGGGGGCATAATACAGTTGATTGTTACCAGCTGAACACTGAGTTGCAAGGGTTGGAGGACAGGGGCATGCTTAATGAGTTCGTCAAAAAACCGGAAGAGAGGGTGCATAGGGCATACGTAGCCCGAGCGGAACCCAAGGAGGATCTCCCCCCGCCTCCATTTGAGCTAGATCAAGAGAAGGCGCCTAAGAGGGTGAGGCTTACGGTGGACGCGATTACGTGCACCATGGATTTGAGGGATAAGTTGGAAGCTAGCAGGCGCCTGTGAGCGGCATCGGTTGATCGGCAAGAGGGGGTGTGCATTAGCTTCAACCAGGTTCCCGACGAAGCTTATGGGGTACCTTCCTTGGAGGCGCTGGAAATTCAAGGGATAGTAGCCGGGTGCACGGTGAAGAGGATGCTTGTAGACACAGGGAGCTCCATGGACGTGTTGTTCAAGGATACAGTAGCACGCATGCATTTGTCTCCTGACTTGATACGACCGTCGGATTCGATGCTAGTAGGGTTCTCAGGGGCGCCAGCGAAAGTTATCGGGCGCGTGCGCCTCCCCGTTACTTTGGGCGATGAAGAACAGCGGGTCACGCATGCTATTGATTTTGGAATTGTGGATTGCCCGTCTCCCTACAATGCGATACTCGGCAGGCCCCTTTTGGCTTTGTTCAATGGGGTAGCGTCCACCTGTCATCAGACGTTGAAGTTCATAGCGCCGAAGGGGGTAGGCATCGCAAGAGGGAGAGGCGCCCCAATTTATACTATGCTGAAGAGTGTGCGGCCGCGTAAAAGTCAGAGGGTCAATGTGGTTACCACCGAGGAGGCGCCCAGAGCGGAGGCGGCCGATGAAGAATTGCTGATCCCATTGGATGAGGGACGACCGGAGAGGCAAATCAGGATTTCGGTCCAGGCGCCCTCCGAAATGGTTGAGAAGTTGGTCGCTTTGTTGAGGGAGTTCGCTGAATCAAAATTCCAATCTGAACTCAACCCTAGATTGATGTTTTGTCCAAAAAATTGTTGTTTGCTTGGAGTGCTAAGGAAATGCCCGGGGTGGCGCCTGAAACGGCTGTGCATAAGTTGGCAGTAGAGGAGGGGAGGAAGCCTGTTCAGCAAAAGAGAAGGAATCTTTCTCAGGAGAAGGAGGCTATGCTTAGGGTGGAGGTGGATAAGCTCCTGGATGCTGGTTTCGTCGAGGAGGCAGCTTATGTTACGTGGTTATCCAATGTGGTGTTTGTCCCCAAGCCGGCAGGAGACTGGAGGATGTGTGTGGATTTCACAAGTCTCAACAACGCGTGCCCGACGGATGCATACCCGATGCCCCGCATCGACCTGTTAGTGGACGCCACGGCTTATCACGAGATGCTTAGCTTCCTCGACATGTTTTCTGGGTACCATCAGATCCCCATGGCTGAAGAAGATC
Organism: Linum tenue; assembly: GCA_946122785.1. Taxonomy (NCBI): domain Eukaryota; kingdom Viridiplantae; phylum Streptophyta; class Magnoliopsida; order Malpighiales; family Linaceae; genus Linum; species Linum tenue. The sequence goes on from CAMGYJ010000002.1 coordinate 66,297,403, forward strand.
GATTGAAGACGGCATTCATGACGCCCTTTGGGAACTTTTGCTATAGGGTCATGGCATTTGGGCTAAAGAACGCGGGCGCCACGTATCAACGCATGGTGAATACGGTCTTCCAATGACAAATCGGGCGGAACGTGGAGGCATATGTGGACGATTTGATAGTCAAGAGCCACAGGCGGGGAGATCACCTAGGTGATTTGAGGGAGACCTTTGAAACCATGCGCCTTCACAACCTTCGGCTCAACCCCCTTAAATGCGTCTTTGGTGCGGAAGCAGGCAAGTTTTTGGGGCTTCATGATCACTAAGAGGGGGATTGAAGCAAACCCGAAACAAGTAGAGGCCATCATCAGACTCGCACCGCCAAGGACGCCTAAGGAAGTACAAGGCTTAGCGGGGAGACTCGCAGCTTTGGGGCGCTTTATACCAAGGTCGGCCGACAAGGCGGCCCCCTTCTTCAGGGTCCTCAAGAAGGATGTTCGCTTCCAGTGGGACGAGGCGTGTAGCGAGGCTTTCGAAGACTTGAAGCGCCTATTGGCGGCGCCCACGGTCATGACGGCGCCCAAAGCAGGGGAGGTCCTATATTTATACATTGCAGTCTTGGATGTGACGGTTAGCGCGGTGCTAGTGTCAAGAGAGGCGCCTACGGGAGAAGAGAGGCCGGTGTACTATGTGAGTAAGACGATGGGCCCGCATGAAAGACGGTATGCACCTATCGAAAAGGCCGCTTTGGCAGTCGTGACTGCCGCTACCAAGTTACGCCCGTATTTCCAGGCGCATGCTATCGTTGTGCTCACTAACTTACCTCTCAAGGCTACCTTGGGCTCCATGGATGTGGTTGGGCGCCTTGTTAAGTGGGTCGTGCAGCTAAGTGAGTTTGACATTAGGTACGCGCCTCGACCTGCCATCAAAGCTCAGGTGATTGCCGATTTTGTGGCGGAGGGAATAGTGGAAACTGAAGGGGTCGATCAGGAGACGTGGCAAGTGCAAGTAGACGGGGCGGCGAGCCGCATGGGCGCCGGGGCAGGAATAGTAATTATTAGCCCAAGCGGGGTCATGCATGAGATTGCTCTGCGATTTTCAGAACTTAAAACCAGCAACGCGGCCGAGTATGCAGCGGTCGTGGCAGGGCTTCGCATGGCACGAGAATTGGGCGCCCAGCATGTCAGTGTTAAATCCGATTCAGCCCTTGTGGTCAACCAGCTCAATGGGGCGTTTGACGTGAAAGAGGAGGCCTTAGAAGCCTATGTCCAGGCAGTCAGAAGAGAAGGCGCCTGGTTCAGAGAATTGGACTTCGTACACATCCCAAGAGAAGAAAACGCCCATGCAGACGCACTGTCAAAGTTGGCCACGGCTCTAGACTTTGCTGAGGACAGGAAGGTTATCGTGACAAAGGAGGTTCCACAAGAATACGTGGTAGCAACCGTGGGGGATTCTATGGAAACTGACGGTTGGATGGCGCCCATCTTGGCATACCTAGTCACAGGTACAGTCCCGGAGGACCCAAAGGAGGCATGGAGGCTTAGGCGCAAGGCGGCTCGGTGCTCCATAATCGAGGGGCGCCTGTACAAGAGATCCCATTCAGGTGCATATTTGAGGTGTTTAAGCAAGGAGGAAGGTCAGGCGTCACTGGAAGAAGTCCACAGCGGTACTTGTGGAATGCATGCCGGCGCTCGTAGTTTGGAGAAAATGTTGCTTCGTGAGGGGTACTATTGGCCAATAATGCGAAAGGATGCCAAGGCCCACACGGGCGCCTGTCACCAATGTCAGATCCATGCTAACGACATTCATATACCCGCTGCCCCAATGCAGGGTAACACGGGCGCCTGGCCTTTTGCTCAATGGGGTATGGACCTTCTAGGTCATTTTCCAAAGGCACCCGGGCAGCTGAAGTATTTGATCGTCGCCATTGACTACTTTTCAAAATGGGTGGAGGCAGAGCCCTTGGCGACCATTACAGAAGCACAAGTGCGCAAGTTTACAAGAAAGAACATTTTCACTCGCTTTGGGTTGCTGGAGTCTATTGTAACTGATCATGGCAAGCAATTCGATTGCAAGCAGTTTGTCGAGTTTTGTGATGCGCATGGGGTGGTCCTGAGGTTCTCATCCGTAGCATACCCGCAAGCTAATGGGCAAGCTAAGGCGGCTAACAAGTGCATCCTACACGGGTTGCACACTAGGCTCCTCGGCGCCAAGGGGCGTTGGGTGGAAGAGTTGCCAAGCATTCTCTGGGCTCATCGAACGACGTTCAAAGTGGCTACTGGTGAGACGCCCTTCGCGCTGACATATGGAAGCGAGGCGGTGATCCCTGTCGAAGTTAATATTCCATGTTTCCGGGTGGCGAGTTATGAGCCAGGCCGAAATGAGGAAGACAGGGTTGCTGAGTTGGACCTCTCCGACGAGCGACGTGAGGTGGCGTCTGTGCGCCTGGAGGAGATGAAGAGACAGGTGGCTCGATACTACAATAGAAAGATGCGCCCTCATTGCATCTCCATAGGCGCCTTGGTTCTCAAGCAAGATTTCAGGCCCTGTGCGCAGGAGGGAAAGTTAGCTCCCAAGTGGAAAGGCCTGTATCGAGTGAAGGAAGTCATCGGGGCGGCTACATTTAAGTTAGAACATCTGAATGGAAAGCCGGTGAAGAGAACATGGAACGCGCAAAACTTGCGTTTGTATTGCGCTCAGCCGGGGGGCAAGGAGGCTGCAATATGAGAAGCCAAAGGGGAACGCCTGCGGGAGTAAGTTTGTAGTGCTGTGTAATCAAAAGCGCTTGTTGTGTTCAGCGCCTCGTGTTGTGTAACCAAAGCGCCCGTCGTGGTAAGGCGCCTCCGTTTGTGTTAATGAAAACGCTCCCTAGAATGATCTCCTTCTGACTTATGCGCCCAAGAAAGAAATGCGCCCAAAGAAAGAAATAAATGCGCCCGTAAGAATTTGCGCCCACGTCCGTAAAGCACCCATAAATATGTGCCCGAAATCATGAAAAGACACGAGAATTGAAAGTGCCCATGAAAATGCGCCCACGAAAGTAACGCGCCCAATTACGTAACGCGCCCATGAATATGAGTAACGCGCCCAATTAAGTAACGCGCCCGATGGAGGAAATGGAAAATGCCCGTAAAATTGCGAGAAAAATTAGTTCGATACATAATGCGCCCCGAAAGATAATGCGCCCTGAAAAGAGTTGAAAGCGAAACAAGTGCCCAAAAGAGGGCATAAAGTTGACATGGCATAACAGGCACACGCCCAAGCAAAAGTTTATGAAAAAGCGATGTAAATCGACAAACATTCAAGGAAAACCATGGTACATATCACAAACAGAGGCGTGCCCTGACTACTCGGCCTCCGAAGACACATCTCCCATGGACGAGTCGCTCTCTTGTGGAGAAGGCGCCTCTCCACCTCCTGCAGGCGCCGCGCCATCCTCAGCCGCCTCTTCTTGCTCCTGCGGCATTTCCTCAATAACAAAGTTCACAAGGTCGGGGAAATTGACGGTGACGTCGGGGTACTCCTGATCAAGCTTTCTCTTGACAAGCACCAAACTGTCGAGAGACGCCTTGGCAATCAGGTCTTGCCCTGCCTCTGAATTGGGGAAGTTTTTAAGAGACGCCTTGAGAGCCCTTTTTTCCTCCCGCGCACTCCTCAGGGCCTTCTTGTAATCCCTTCGGCGGTAGGCGGCCGCCTTTACCTCGTCCTGGAGGGCGCTTTTCTCCTCCTTCAAGGCAGCAAGTTCGACATCACGGGCGCCTAGGTCTTGTGTTAATGCCTCCTTCTCCGCAGTCAGGGCGCCCAACTTTTGCTCGAACTCTCGGCGCTCATCTTCCATGCGGGCAGCAAAGTCGGCGTCTCGTTGGCGGCGCTCCTCCTCCAGCAGGCTTTGGAGCGTCGAGATTTGCTTGATCGCCTCCACTTGCGCCTCCTCGCACTCCTTGACAAGTTGCTCGCGGTGCATGGTAACGGTATCAAGGTTATCCTTCATAGTAGACAAGGACGCCCGGGCCTCGCGACACTCCTCAACCGCAAGGTCTGCCTTCCGGGCGCCTGCCTCGGCAAGAAGAAGCATCTGCAAGAAATAGGACGCCCAAGCAAGTGAACAAAAAAAAATGAAAAAATGAACAAGGCAAACACGGGCGCGAATGAACAGACCTTGGCTCCCATTCGGGCGACTTCGGCCCATGGATGATCCTCCGAGATCTCGGAAGGCACCTGTAGAAGTTGGGAAGCGGAGAGAGCCAGGCCCATCGCACATCCACGATCTACTGCTGCTCGTGGAGAACAAGACAAGGCAACACGCCCCATCTCAGTGCGCCTGGGCTGAATCATGGGCGGTTTCCCATCTGGCCCAAGCAGGCGCCCTTCCACTATGGCATAGCGGTGGGAAGCGCCTTGAGTCGAGGCGCCTCCCTCTCCTTCGCCGGCCCTTTGCCGTTTGGGTTGCTGGGTCAATGGGGCGCCTTCCCTCTTGCCACGGCTGATCAAAGGCACCTCATCCTCTTGATCATCCAAGTCCTCGATCACAACGCGGTCTTCATTGCCATCTGCGCCCGATGGTGTGGACGCCTCGCTTGAAGCCTTGGTTGGCTTCTCCCCGGGCGCCTTTCCCTTCCCTTTATCCATAGGCGCCGCAAACGGTTGTGGAGTGGAGACTGAGGCAGGAGACGACTCCCGAGGGTTGGACCCTCCTTGCCGAGGCTCCTGCAGAGTCATCTTCTCATAAGTACTCTTGATCAAGTCAGCAATGCGGCCAAATTTTGTACCTGCAAACAAAGCGAATGGTTAGCTAAGGCGCCCAAAAAAGGATGAAAAAAGCAAAAAGGGCACTTAACACACCATCTGCATAATATTCCTCTAAAATAGGCGCCCGTGCACTAGTTGGGCGCAAATTTACAGGTGAGGCGCTTATTAGTGCGGCCCCATCTCGCTCTTCTCGGCTTAGAACAACAGCAGCGTTGAAGCGAACCTCTGTGCCAAGCTCCCAGTCAGTCCTAAAGGCGCCTCCACTTTCAAAGAAGTAATCTCTATGCTCCTTCATGAAGAAGAAGCCTGTGAACCATGTACGCCCCAATTTAGGGCATTTTGTCACGAAATGGGCGCACAATTTTTTCCGCCGCTTCAATGACAGACAGTTGTTCCGGGGCGTCACCGAGAAAAAGTGAAGAAACAAGTTGAAGGTCGGGCTCACGTGGTGAATTTGGCACTTCAGCTTGAAGAGCACGACAATCAGTATTACGGATGGAGATAGGCGCCCAATCGTGCACTCGCAGTAATCCAGAATACCCTCCAATATGGGATCTATAGGAAACCGGAGCCCGAACCGGAAATATTCCTGGTAGATACCCAACCAGCGGGGCCCACACAGCCCTACCCTGGCCATAGGCGATGGAGGCGCGTACGTCCAGGTGCGAGGGAGCCCAAGCCCAGCGATCAAGCTAGTCATCCAAGGCGCTGAGATGGTGGAGTTATGCTCGGGCCCTGCCACATTCGTCGGCAAACATGCTGTCTCCCAAGGCGCATACTCCGGCGGCCAGGTGCCTTCCCAAGTGGTCATCTTGTACGACCCATCTTCCGGCACGTAGTAGTTCGATGAAGGCGTCGGTATGGGTGACAATTCGGACGCCCCCGCTAAGACAAGTCAAGTAGGCGCACAACCGTTGGAGTAGTAAGAGGCGCCTCCATCGCAAGAATTCACAAGCATTCAAAAAAGAGAGAGAGAGAGAGAGTGGCTTACCGGTTTTAGAAGGACCGCCTTGGTGCTGAGAAGAGCCCGCGGCGGCGGTGGCAGAGTTTGTTGGGAGAGACATCGCGCCGAGAGGAATGGAACGCTGAGGCAGAGGAGAGACACGGCAGAGAGAGAAACTAGAGTGAGAAGGCAATTGGGGGCGAATGAATAGAGTAAGGCAGAGAACCAACCTCCATTTAAAGAAGGAGGTAGCGCCTCGAAAATTGTGTCGTCCGCCACGTGTCTAAATCACAACCGCACGGTTTGGGACCCAACACCGGCGATTGTGAGGGGGCAGCAGGGGGTAGGCGCCTTGGAAAGGGGATGAATGCGGGGCGCCTCGGAAAGAGGGATGAATGTGAGGCACCTCTGTCGACAAAGGGAAGCACGAGATGAGGCGCTAGGGAGGCGCTTTTGACTGGGGGAAGCAAGCGGCTAAGGCGCAAGGCGCCGGGCAGCAGGAGACAACCGAGACGCCTTCGACAAATTGAAGAGCGCGGGGCGCTTTGAATAAGGGCTGCTAGGGCGCACGGCGAAGCGGGGGGAGTCTTTAATGTAGCGCGAAATTGATGCGCCCGGGAGAGAAAGGAAGGCGTCGGCTAAGAAACAAGAGGGTTGAATTTTAGGCGCCCCGAGGAAGGAAATCGAAAGTCATATGGCTACGGAGAGGCCCGGGAAAAAAAGTTAGTCGAATATTAATGATTGAGGGCGCCTGAGTCAAGGACGCCCGTGGTACGCTAGGGGCGCTGGGGTGTTTCAGTAGGATAGAAGCGCCTATTCTAAAAAGGCGTCGATCGCAGCAAAATGGGGGGCAAGCGGCTGTCGCGATGAGGTGGAAGAAGGAGACTAAAAGCCTAATAGTTAGGCGCTCAAGGAATCCAAAACTTGAGCACCTAACTGGGGGGCAATTGTTGGGGGTGTTCAAATGATAAGGCCTCAATACGTGAGTAGGGGCCCATGACCCTGGAATGGGCCGTGACTGGCGCCCATGAGTTTGGATCAGGAGAGCAAGTCGACCTGAGCGCCCGGTGTGATGATGTGAGTAGTTGCACGTTAGGCGCCTAGGGTGCGCTTGATAGTTGTGCGCACCCAAAGTGGGCGCCCGGAATCACTTGCAAAGAGGGCGCCCGGAATCACTTGCATTAAATGCAAGGGTGACGTGGAAGTCCGTACGGAGAGATCCAGGTAAGCCATGATCGGCTATAAATAGTGAGGTTGGTAAGCATTTACTCAATTTGGTTTCTCTCACTAAAATAGTGCATAATAAGCACTTCTCTCACTAAGAAAAGTACTGACTTGAGCGTTGGAGGACTAACGGGCCACAAGGCCCACCTCTGTGAGTGCAGGCTTATCCACGAGGGTAAGGGCTTGTACGGAAGGGAAGTTGGAGGATCAGGCGGGCATCAACAGTTAAATATGATTTCATTAATGACGAAATCACAATATTTTATTTAAATCGTTCATAGACACTTCACATGTTTGTCAGAATCAGTTGTACCATCAACTGTGCTTTCACTTTCGTCAGAATGAGTTGTGTCATCAACTGTTCATTCAGCTTTGATAAGAATGAGTTGTGTGATCAACTGTTCATTCAACTTTAATCAGAATGAGTTGTGTCATCAACTGTTCATTCAACTTTAATCATAATGAGTTGTGCCATCAACTGTCATTGAACTTTAATCATGTAGAGTTGTATCATCATCTGGAAGATAACTTTGACCACTATTATTGAAGGAATCATTTCGTGCTTATATAAATGACCCTAAGAACTTGGTCATTCTACTCATCCATCTATCAACCTTCTCTCTTGAAAAAAACATTCAACCTTCATTCTTCTCTCTTGCCACCCAAAACTCTTTTTCCCTCATGGATTCCCCTGGTAGAGAAGCTTATGAGAGGCAAAGGGAAGCTGGTGAGAGGGAAAGGGAAGCTGATTGTCAACTTGATGACATGATCAGAAATTTGAGAGTAAGAGAGGTTTTAATTTGTTGGGAAGAAGATATAATTGATCTTTGATGAGAACGAGAGAAGATATTGGAAGAGATGAGGTTGGAGTGAAGAAACATGAGGTATTTATTGAGAAATATATGAAAAAGAGCTGTTGGGGGTTAATAGAGCCGTTGGTAATTAATTGGGTGACTGAAAATGATTTTTTTAACACAATTCTAACGGGAATAAAGATGGCTCGCACGCAGGGGGGATTTTTGCGCTAAACGCGAGCCATGGATTGGCTCCGGGTTCAGTGCGCTCGTTGCCTGTTTGGAAGAAAGGAGGGCCCGCCTCCCACCACAATTCTAACTTTCCTTGACTTCTTCCAATGAGTTTTTAGCCGAAAATTTTGGCTTTTTTGGCTATTTGGATTTTCCCATTGATTGTTGGAGGAACTCTTTTAGCTTTTTTGGCTGATTGTTGGAGATGGTCTAACAAATCATACTAAAGTCTAAACATTGACAATAACCTAAACTTGATGATGATTATAACTTCCTCTAAACCTTGTCGATCCACTTTGACATTCATGGTCACCGGTTTGAGTTTTGACGATCTTTCAATGTCTCTTATTATGCACAATAACCTGACTCCATTGTCGGTCCGTCTCCCACCTAGTAGCCATTGTCGTCCAGATCTGTAATCAAAAGTCATATTTTTTAGGAAGAAGATATTGGAGGAAGATTGGAGGTAGTTGTGGTAGATTGGGGAGAAGGCGGATTCAATGAGGAAGGTGTCATTGGTCGATTTGGGGTATTTTTTAGGCAGAGATGGAATCTCGACGGTGAAGGTGGCTGAAATGGTCGGGCAGAGACGGAGGGGATTTGGGGTATTTCTTTGTTCTCTTTTTTTTTTTTAATTTGCTTAATTATTTGATGCACGTGGGAAGCCAACTCAGCATCGTTAATACCTAGTCAACACTACTACGGAAACGTCAACTAGAATTTACGGTTGGCTAATAATTTATATTTCGATAGTTGTGACTAATAATTTGAACACTTAAAAAGTCGTGGTTAATATATTGTATTTACCCAAAATTAAAATGAGAGTCAAACTTGCCAAGTTCGATTGGCTACTACAGTTAGGGGTGTAAGTTTGACCCTCAAGACCCACTGACCCGTCCCTGAGGGTCGAGACGGGTCACTTTTTGACCCTGTGATCCTACCAACAATTAGCGATATGAATTCCTCATGCTAACACTTGGGACAAATTTGTAAAGTTTTAAAAGTTTAGGTACTGTATTGCAAGATAAAAAATTAAAGGTACTAAAACTTAATTTTGCCATCAAATTTTTTGGACCTATTTGTTAAAAATATATAATTTATTTACCTAATTATAAGAAAAAATAATTTGGAGTACCAAAATATAATTTTTTTAAAATCTATATTTTGATTTGAGCCGATCCACTGACACATGCTGTTCTTGCCCGACCCTAGAGAGTCAGATAAGGTTAACAAGAATGGGACGGGTCAGTTATACAAATTAACCCTTCATGGACGGGTCAGTTTATACAAGTTAACCTTTCGATTATGACCGAGTCAGGGCAAGAGACAAAAAGAGGATGCGTGCCTACTACTGCAGTCTGCAGCTGTGCAACTTTCTATGTGATGTGGCGATGGGTCCGAGTCCGAGGCTCCAAAACACGACACAGAAACCGACCTCTTTGATGCGGTCCAACTTCGCCGGAATTTTGGACGAGTTCCCGAATGAAGTGGACAATAAGCGGCACCGTAACCGAACAGCCAGGTAACCTTTGAAAGAAGCCCACAATGTTGGCAACCCTATCATCCTTCAATCTTGCATTATGTCTAATACAAAATGCTATCACTTTCACATTCCAATAAATTATTGGCCAAAACAAAATAATAAGTGGGCAGAGATGTTTAGTACAGTCCAAAACTCGGTTCCAGTACTGGGTGAAATCAAGGAACAAAAACAAGCATCAATCCTGGGCTGTAAAACTGTAATGCTTAGCATCACCGGCCAACTCATGCCTTGGCCATAACGAAACTACCGATGCCACTATTCAGTATTCACCCGCAACCCCCCAGCTTTCCCCCCATATATATACAGACAGCCATCTTTCACCTCTTCCACTCAAAAACCCAATTCATTATCAAACACATTCTCACTTGACAAAAAACCCCTCCTCAGATTCCATTTCCCTTCAGATTCAGACCAAGTCTTCTTCTACTACCTCCAAAGATGGCCGCTGCCATGGCTGCAAAGCTGATGATGTTCAGCGCCACCGTTGCTGTCCTCATCATGGCTGCTGCAGCTGCTGACATGCCTGGAATGCCTAACATGCCTGGAATGCCTGATATGCCAGGCATGGGACCAGCTCCCGGCCCTTCGAAGAATTCCGGTGGCTTCTTCGCTCCTTCCATGGCTGTTGGAGTTGTTGCTGCTGTGGCTTCTTTCCTCTTTGCCAGGCTCCAAGTCTGAGAAGAGAGACAGAGAGAGGACTGTGGCACTCTGCCGCTTTGGGTGTTTTCCTTCCCAACAGGCTTGTATTTGTTCATAGGCTATCTTAATTAATCTCTTGTGTGTCTGTGTGATCTGTGTTGGGTTTTCCTATCTATCTATCCATCTATTTATCTGTCTGTCTATCTATCTATATTTACTGCCTGTCTGCTCTTTTATGTCATACATATGTAACTGGATGAAGATTTAAATTGCATTTGAATGCTGCTTTGTTCTAAATCTGAGGTTTAACATTTCAAGCCTTTGCTCATTCATCAAAAGCTTTACATATGTCAAGATAGAAGTGGAAGAAGAAAAAAGAATGGAAAAGTGAAGATAAGACTAACTATTTACTGATGAAAAATCTAAAAGGAAGAACTACGAACTCAAATTTCTAGTTGAACTAGAGAGGAAAGAATGTGCAAAAGATGCATGTACAGCTGCCCCAACAGGCAAGGCATCTTCATCTATGGAAAAGTAAGGGTTGTGGGGAGGGTATATGGCCCCAAGTTTCTCATTCCTAATGCCTACAAACATGAACGAACCAGGTACTTTCTCCAAGTAGAAAGCAAAATCTTCACTCCCCATGAAGCTAGGAGACACCTTAGTATTGGATTCCCCGACTATGTCAACTGAGGCCTGCCTTGCTAGCTCGTAGATCTCAGGGTCGTTGACGGTTGGCGGGATGCTGGGGTGTTCTTTTCCATCGAAATCCACTTCTGAGGTGCATCTGTGCACAGCGGCTTGTGCTCCAATAACCTGAAACAGAAAAAGAACGTTGTACCAAAAGCTTTGAGCATAGCTCCAAGATTGAAACAAAAATTTCCATGGAGGGTGATATGGGGGGCTGAGAAGCTCGGTTACCTCTTTGATTCTGTCCCTGAGGGCCTTGAAAGTTTCCCTGCTGAAAGCCCTGAATGTTCCGGCTATGGTGGCCGAATCTGGAATCACATTGAATGCGTTTCCTCCATTGATCATTGCCACGGAAACCACCTGTAAATTTCCCATTCCACAACAAAACTTTTAACAATTGGAAAACTGTAGCTTTCAGGAGACAAACGTTGCCTTGAACAAATGACTTTTCATCCCTACCTGAGAATCTAGAGGATCAGCTTCCCTTGAAACTATGTTCTGCAAGCTGATGACTGATGAAGAAGCTGCAATAATTGGATCGATGGAATTCTGAGGAATTGCTGCGTGACCCCCTTTTCCGGTGATCTTCGCCTTGAAGCTTCCACATCCAGCAAGGAACTGCCCAGGCCGGGAAGCAACCGAACCCGCATTGAAGACATGAGCTACATGAATCCCAAAAATTGCTTCCACCTTGTCTAGTGCACCTTCTTGTATCATGTCTTTTGCGCCATTCCCCTTCTCCTCTGCTGGTTGAAATATCAGGACCACAGTTCCCTGGTACCACATTTTCTGATTTGAGTTCCAATACAAAAGAAGAAGAAAACGCCATGTGCAGAAGTGCCAAGAGAGCCACAGAATATGATTGATACCTGCAATGTGTCTCTCATCTGTAGGAGGACCTTTGCAGCACCAAGCAGCATTGCAACATGAGCATCATGGCCACAAGCATGCATTTTCCCATCCACCTTGCTCTTATGCTCCCATTCAACCATCTCCTGGAAGAAACCAAAACAGAAAGGCTGTGTTAAGTTCTGGCAAAAAAAGTTTCACCCTTTCTTCTTGTGGGTTCATCAGTCAGGAGCTGCTAAATTACACAACCCATGTCAAAGATTACAACTTTCATCATTGTATGAATCCCCACAACCTAAAAAGAAACAAAAAATTTACAGATCCAATCCCCTTAATCTTCGAATTATTACTCATTACAAAGAAGGACCCAATCACTATCAGAATCGCTTTCACACTCCCTCATCAACAGTAACAACTTTCTATGCACTAAAATATGCAGCGAGTGAATGAGACGCAGCAGCAAATAAGAACAGCAGAGTGGGACCCGACGTATCCCCCTAGCCGGGGGCCGAGAAACACAATAAACAATTACGAAAAAGGGATCAATCGGACAGAGATGTATGTGAAAGCAAAAAAATTAAAAAAAAAAATTTAAATTTGAAATTGAAATTCCTTTCTCCCTCGATTGACCAACCTGGATAGGCAGAGCATCCATATCCGCTCGGAGAGCAACGAACGGCGGCTCGCCGGACCCAATCGTCGCCACGATCCCGGTCTTGGCGACCGGCCACCGGTAGGAAATGCCCATCCGATCGAGCTCTTCCCTGATCAGCTCACTCGTCTCGTACTCCTCGTACGCAAGCTCCGGGTTCTCGTGAAGCTTCCGCCTCACTCGCCGCATCCAATCCACCGTCGCCTCGTCATTCGCCAGCGCCGCGATCCGCTCCTTGGCCGAAGAGCTCCCCGATTCGGGTACGGCGGAGCTCAGATGGGAGTTTAGGGGTTCAGCGGAAGTGTTAAGGAATAGGAGAAATGGAATTTGCAGCAGAATCAGCAGTAGCGTCGTGGTTGTTGCTCCGACCGCCGCCATAGGGGGTGGCCGTCGGGAGGAAATTCTTTGTAGCGGTGGGGATGGAAGCGAAAGTGGAAAAAAAAAAAAGCAAGTTGTGGGAGAATGTTCGTTCGGAGAGGGAGGGTTTACTATATATTATATACATTTTTAGTGAGTGTGGGGCAGGACGATGGGTTCGGTTCGATTTTCACACGTCTCCAGCAGCAGGCGGTGGATCTACAAAAAAAAAAAAAAATAATAATTAGTTAGCGTGGATCACGTGCGGAAAAACATGATCTCCGTTTTAGAAAGCGAGCGGATACTATGCTCATTTCAGGCTTTCTTTTCCTACTCCCTACCACCTTTTAGACTTTAGGAATCAGTCTCTGCTATCGGCCCAATGGTATGCGTTGGCAGGTCCCAGCAAAGAGCCTCTCATTACTCATGGTATCTATGGGATTTTGTTTGGATATATCTTTTGATTTTGTGGTATGTCGAATCGAAATGGTGCATCATTTAATTGTGTGGTATTTCAATTGGAAATGTGTTAATTTTGTTAATGATCTTATTTGGATAAAATATTTAAGAATTGTGTTATTTCATCACTTAGATAAGGGATGAAATGAAAAATGAGGTTGAGAAATGAGTTATTTGAAATAACTAGTGAGTACAAGATGTTTCAAATGACTTACATTAATTTATTTCAATTGATTCGTGAAGTGAAATATCACAGTCCATTTTTTTTATCAAACAAATTATTTCGATCGAAATAATTAATACGTATTTACAAATTCGACTATACACCACCACTCATGTATGATATCCTTTTCGTGGTTGGGGGAGTGGAAAAAATCTTCCCTTCCACTTTGCTGAAGTTTACTATAGTGACGTGTTTAATTTTTTGTTTTCTATTTTTTTCATGATAGTGTTTTACAATGTCTGGGCGGCGAAGTGGCGAACGGTGATTACTTTTGTGACCAAATATTGTTTTTTACATATATGTCAATTTTCCCCTCTCAAAGAAGCCCTTTGTTTATATTACATTTTGTCAACATCTTATGTAGGGAGGATTGGAGCTCGTGGGAGGCTGAATTTACTAGTTTTCTACGAAAGGTCACGACTTTTGGCTTATGGTAAACGGTTATCCTGTTAATGGTGTAATCAATAATCGAATTGTAATTTATGTGTAATGGTTAAATTGATAATCGATTAAATCGTAAATAGTCAATTTTCGATGATCAAATTCAGCTCATTACTAACCAAAGTTGAATGGTTAGTAACCGACGGTCAGTTAACCGACTAATTGATTACAACTATTCTCATAGATAGACCCAAAAATATAGGCCTTGAGGAGCCGCATGCATAGGCTGAAAATAATGAAATGTTTAAAGGTCTACAAGATCTCTTGCTTACCCTAATTGTAATAGTGACTTAGGTTCAAATGAGAATAATTTCAAAGAAGAGTTTTAGAAGGAGCAAGTAGCTCGAGAACAATCATTAACATTTAAGCTTTCATGTAATTTGGTAGGGTTTATGAGTTGAGTACTTAATTATTGTTGGGTCTCTTATTTTTGTCTGCTTCTTTAATCAAATTTGTAGGTAGAATGATGTTATTGTGTACTTGTGTTGGATTGTGTTAATTATGAATTGACACCTATGTTAAATTTTTTTTGAACAACTTAAAAAAAGAGCACATACATATGGAGGATAAAATCTACAAAAATGCAGAGTTGGAAAAAGCAGGAGGTCTTCTGTTGATTAGCTTACTGATCGATTATTTTGATATAACCTTGTCGAATCACTTGCTTAACGGTGATCCAGTTAATCAAGTAAATAACCGAGAACCGATCATATGGTTACGATAACCGATCATACGGTTACGATAACCGACTAGTATAAACAATACAGTTAATTGACTAAACGGTTCCAGTTATAACTGAACCGACCCAATTGCCAGCGCTACTTTTACAATTTAGGATTTGAGAGGCTTTTTTTTTTTTTTTTTTTGAAAAGATAGGGTACAAAATCCTATCTACAAAACCTCTACAAAGTTTCATCTCTCACCCTTTATTTCATTTTCCATCTAATGACCTAGATTAATTCTCAACAGAAGAGGGTAAGAAGGGCGAACTGGTACTTTTGCCGCCTTTTTAACTTTTTTGCACTATCTTACACGGAATTCAAACGAGAGAGATAACTTTTTCTAATGCGCTATTTTTCTTAATCACACTCTATAACATTTGTTTTAAATCAGAATTTAAAAAAATTTGCATAGAAAGAACGCATTGATTATGAGAAAAAATTATAATATACACAATGATATCCATTTGCTATATTTTGAGAGAGAAAATTAATTTTTCAGAACACGTGTCGGTAATAGTATTATCACTGTCATATCTATCATGATATGATATGACAGTGGTATTATGACCCATCTCATTCATTTTAACTAAAAATTTAAATGAAATTGTATAAAAAGAACGCACTAATTAACAACTACATAATGATTTTTATTTTGTTATGTTTTGTCACACATAAATTATAGTTCGTTATTACTTTTGGAAAAAAAATCATGTAATTTTTAAAAAAAAAATTCGAGACATAAATGTTTTTTGAAAAGTTAGTCGTTAATTTGTTACAGTTAACTTTGGGACCACTCCAAATATGACCTTTTGTAGCTGTTACTTTACGACCTTTTGTTTGTCATTTTGTGCATCATATGTCTTTATAAATGACAATTCTTCATTTTCATCAACCCATCTTAAACTTATTCCCATTTCTAAAACAAACACATTCATCATGTATATCTCAGATAACTCATCGTCTGGAGGAGAAGAAGAAATCGAAGAGTACGAAAGGTTTCACCACTTACGTTTGAGTTTAATCGACCAGAGGCTGGCTGAAGGTTCATCAAGCCGAACTCACATTGATTGTGAAAGAGCCGAATGTAATCGACCTCTTATAAGGGTTTACTTCAATCCAAATCCAGTATACAATGCTCGCATATTTCAGAAGGCGCTATCGGATGCAGCCAAGATCATTCCACCGCATTATTGGCGAAATTGTGAGGTTTGACCCCTCATTTTCCCTAAGGCATGATAGCTTTGGTCAAGTGTCAATATCTCCAGAGCATAAGCTTACTGGTTTGATGCGCAAGCTAACATATGGTTCTCTAGCTGATCAACTTGATGAGTATGTTCGTATGGGTGAGAGCATCTTGATGGACGTATTCAAAAAGTTTTGCAACAACATTATCAACATGTATGGGGGCCACATATCTTCGCGCATCTACTCCTAGTGATTTAAGGATCTTACTCTGTAAAGTCTCAAGTCGTGGCTTTACTAGAATGATTGGAACAATTGACTGTATGCATGGGAATGGGGGAATTTTCCAAGTGGGCAAGACAATACACTGGCCACATGCATAGGCCAACAATCATTCTAGAGGCGGTGGCCTCCTACAACACATGGATATGGCATGTTTTCTTTGGGTCACCTGTATCGAACAACAATATAAATGTTCTGGGTATATCTCCAGTGTTTGATTGTATCGTCAATGAAAGCGTTCCACATGTACAATTTGAGGTAAGTGGTCATGCTTACTAGGGGTGGGCATACGGTCGGTTTGGTTTGAACCGAACCAAACAGACATGTACACAGGTTTTGAAAGGAGCATCATGCCAACCGAATTATAATTTGGTTTGGTCCATCTGAATCAAATTATAAATCGATTCGGTTTGGTTTCTTGCCTAGAACTGAAAAGTGGTTACTGTTCGCTAGGAAGAGTAGCAGTAGGAGGGACTGGTGCATTTTTTTGCCTAGGCGGTGGGGGACGGTGGGAGAGACGGAGGGAGATGGCATGTGCGACACTGGCAAGGCTGGATCGGCCGTCGGAGTCGGGCCTTCGGGGTCGGGGTCTCAGGAAGACGCCGAGACGGGGATGGCTGATCGCCGGTTGGGATCGCAGCTCAAGCGACGGGCAGTGGTTGTGGATTATGGTAGTGGGGCGGCTGCCGACTGCTGTGCTTCTTGCCTTCTTCAGTTCTTCCTTTCCCTTCCGTTTGATTCCCTAGAAATTGCTAGGGTTGAGAACTCACAATGGAGAATCAACATAGAATGGAGTTGGGATGTTGGGACTTGGGCCAAGGGAGTTGTCTAGGTGGGTGTGGGTGGGCTGGGCATTGGGTCAGTGGGGATTGGGCTAGGAGCAGAGAGGGTCGAGCTTGCGCACATGGGTCTTTGGCAGGGTGGCCCCTTTAAATTTGGGAAATTCGATCGGCAGTTCAGTTTTTTGGTGGCTCCCGAAATATGGCATATTCTCATCCAAATTTCGAACCTAATAAGGTTTATTTTGGTTTCTGTCTGTTTTTGTTTGGTTCGGTTCGATTTTACCGAACCGCATGCCCACCCCTAATGCTTACTATTAATGTTATTATTTGGCTAACAGTATTTATCCCTCATGGTACTTCTAGTGAAGACCTTTAACAATCAATGTTATTATTTTGCTCAACATCAAGAAACAAACCGCAAAGATGTAAAGCTGGATTTGGAATTCTCCAAACAAGATGGGCAATTGTTCGTGGTCATGCAAGAGTTTGGGTTGTTGTAACACTTAAGAATATAATGTTGACGTGCATTATATTACATAACCTGATAATTGAGGATGAGCAAGTTGATTTTGACGATGAGATTATGATGACCTTGATTATGAGGTCCATGAACAACCTCAACCAATCAACCGGCACATTCCAACTCTGGCTAATTACTTGGCAAGAAATAACAGAATTCATTCCTGAACAACACATCATGCACTTTCGAAATGACTTGGTTGAGCATCTTTGGAATTTGCATGAGAATAACCAGTCTTTTTTAATTGTAGATTCTATTGCATGTTTCAATATTAATTTTATTTCATGTTGCTTGGTAGTTTGTATTTCATGTTTGGGTATGTGATTGTATTTCATGTTTCAATAAAGTGTGTCTTGTAGTTGGTCCAAAGTTTCAGTAACACTAATTTTTATTATACATGAAAATGCTCAAAGTTCAAAGACAACACATAGCAGAAGTGTTAACGGAGACTTAATGTTTGGCTAATAATTTGTATTTCGATAGTTGTGGCTAATATATTGTATTTACCCTTTAAACTAGTTAGCCATGATATATGTTTATAGTTAGGTTTGGAAGGCTCAATTTTGGGGGGAAAAAAACAAAACAAAATGAGTCATTTGGTTTCAACCAAGGATTAGAATACCGTACCAGTGATTCGATTTGAAAAACCTCCTACCGGAAGCAAAACCGATAGGCAATATTTAGCGATAGAATACGGTTAAACCATGATTAAACCACGATTTTAATATAAAATAACTTACCGCTAATTTTTCCGGTACGATCTTTCAATCCTTCAACTTTCAACAAAACTATCAGATTAGTTTCTCGAGGCATTTAAAGATGATTGTTCTCCAAGACTCATTTATAATTAACTCGTTTTTTCTTCATTATCTTTCAATCATATCCCTGACTAGGGATGGCAATTTTGCCCATACCCATGGGTATTTTACTATCCAACCCAATTGGGTTGGGTATGAAATCCAAATATATGGATATGGGTAAAGTTTAATGGGTTTGTACCCATACTCATTTACTTTGGGTTGGGTTGGGTTTATAACAAATGGATTTGGGTTTGTACCCATGCCCAAATACAAATTACAGTTTGGTACCTAAACTTAATAGATATGCATATTTAGTACCTAAATTTAATTTTTTTTGCATATAAGTCCTCAAAATATCGATGAAAAATTACGTTTTGGTACCTAAATTTTTTTGGTCTTACATTTTGGTACCTAAACTTTTCAAGTTTTACAAATAGGTCCAATTTTTGCATGTGTAGTTAAAACACCCTCAAGTAAATGGATATCCATATCCAACCCATACCCATTTAGATAATATCCATATCTAACCCAAACCCATATACAAACCCCAAACCCATACACACATCACCCAAACCCTACCCATAATAAATGGGTCTACTTGGATTTGGGCAAAATTACCCATGGGTGGGTAAATTGCCATCCCTATCCCTGACCATTTTCCATAAACGCAATATTTTCGGTCATTTGATTTAAAAAAAAAATTGTATGATACACACTGAGTTTGTACGGTTGATGTTATGGTACAAATTCAGTTTATATATTTATTTATTGTACAAATTCATTTATGATACAAAATGAATTTACATTTTTTATGTTATATTGCAAACTAAACTTGTAAAAAGTATCAAATATTATATATTTTGTGATACAAACTAAATGTTGAGGTTTAACATTATATTTTACAATTTTGATTTATATCTCGAAACGCCATCACTTCATAGCATATTATTATGACAAGTTGCATAGCATCCAGTGTCCCGACTACCGACCAGAAAAACACATGTTGGATGCAAAACTACAACTCCTAATAATAACCATGTGTAAATTATGCAAAACCAAATACCTTGTAGTCTCTTCAAACTCCAATCATGCGTTCAAACTTCAAACAAATAAGTGGTCGGCCGTTCGCTACAGTCCAGTCCAACCTAAAGATCTGCAAGCATTGTGAAACACAAAACAGTAAGAAGAAGAAAAAAAGTGAGTGGAAACTGAAAACAGACCCAGTCAACACAACGCCATTCTAAATTTGTCAACTAACTGCTCCATTTTCACCCACCATTTTCATCACATTCCACATTCCCCTCTCCCTCCCAAACTCGCCGGGAAACCGCCATGACGTCGACGACGACGACACTTCTCCCACCGCTCCTCCTCTTCCTACTCACGGTGCTTCTTCCACCGCTCTCACATTCCCAGCTCACCTACGACTACTACGCCAAAACATGCCCCAAGTTCGACGACATCATGCGAGACACCGTCGCACAGAAACAGAACACCACCCCGACCACCGCCGCGGCCGTCCTCCGCCTCTTCTTCCACGACTGCATGGTCGAGGGATGCGACGCCTCGACACTCGTCGCCGCGTCCCCACTCCACAGGACGGAGCGCGACCCGAGCCTCAACCTCGACCTCCCAGGGGACGCATTCGACACGGTGGTCCGCGCCAAGACCGCACTCGAGCTCGAATGCCCCGACATTGTCTCCTGCGCCGACATCCTAGCTGTCGCGACACGCAACCTCGTCGCCCTGGTTGGGGGCCCGGCTTACCGCGTCCCTCTCGGCAGGAAAGACGGGCTGGTCTCCGACGCTTCCCGCGTGGAGCCCAACCTCCTGAAGCCCACCATGCCCGCCTCCCAGATCATTGCCTTCTTCGTCTCCAGAGGGTTCACCGTGCAGGAAATGGTGACCCTGATGGGAGGCCACACCATTGGTTTCTCGCATTGCAGGGAGTTCAGCTACAGGCTCTACAACTTCAGCAGGACTTCACCGACGGATCCTGCGCTCAACCCCAAGTACGCCGAAGGGCTGAAGAAGCTGTGCGAAAACTACACCAAGGACCCCACGATGAGCGCCTTCAACGACGTGATGACCCCTGGGAAGTTCGACAACGTGTACTACCAGAACCTGGAGAAGGGGCTGGGGCTGCTTGCCTCGGATCAAGCCATGGCCGCGGATCAGAGGACGAAGCCTTTTGTCGAGCTGTACGCGAGGAACGAGACGGCATTCTTCACTGCGTTTGCTCGGGTGATGGAGAAGCTCAGCACCTACAAGATCAAGACAGGGAAAGATGGTGAGGTGAGGCACCGGTGTGATCAAACCAATACTGTAAACATTTAAAGAGGCAGAGATTATTAATGAAAGAATGAATATGGATGGAGAGATGTTGCCTCAATACCACGATGAATCGATGATGATGATGATGATGAACCGACGTTTTGAGTGTATGGTACCAATTTGGGATAGCCATCGACGCTGCTTCTGCCACAGCTGCTATGTTTCGAAGAACTCTGTATGGCGTGTTCCCTGCAGAACAATTGCTGCCACTTTGACATATCCTGCATAAGTTGAAAACACAGAAGACAAACATAGAACTAATTCATGAGAAAAACTAAAGCTCTCTCAAGTCGTCACCCCTTTCTGCCAACTCTTACATTCCTTCCCACTCCCGAAAACAGAGCCAAATGATAACAGCATAGGGGAAGCATACCAAGTTAATTTTCAAACATACCAGCATCCTGCCATTTTCAGCTTTTCAGGTAAACTACGTCACGAACCAACAAAAAATATATTTTGCATACATTATGCAAATGTACAGGTATGGTTCTTACAATCACCAGGAAGAAGAGAGAACAGAAAAGCCTAGGAAAGGGGAAACTCCCCACCAAAAAAAAATTACATTTTACAATAACATTGAACTGTTGAATTAGCAAATTTACACAAGCCAAGACCGTCGTTCACACTTCATCATTAGCCATGACAAAGTCTAGTAGGAATCATTCAGCAACGGATTATGGCCGTAGGAAAAAACCAGCAGAGCCGAATCATTAAGCAACCGCTTATGGTCGGAGAAGAAATAACTAATGCGTATCTGATTCGGCCTTCGGAATTATTCTGCAGTGACGAATCAAAGATTAGGAACCATAGTTCCTGAAACATACTTGGGAGGAAGAAGGGCAAGTTGTTGTGGTCCTTACATGGATTAGCAACTCTTTCTTTTGTCTACTTTTAAGTGGATATTGAACCATTTCTTTTTCTTTTGTCTATCTTTTGTTGAAGATTTCTTATCTTTTGCTTGTCCGACTTCATGGGTCTCCTTGAAGGAACCCTTGCTCCTACTTTTACTCATACTCCGCTTCATTGGTGGTGCCACTGTGTAGGCTGCATGAATTTCATTCCTTTGTTTTAGCAGCTCGTCAATCTGCAATGTTTAAGGCCATAGATCAGAAACTAACCACTGATGTGAACTAATGACCCCAGACAATACTGTAGAAGTCACAAACCTCTTGCATCTCCTGTGCATACCTACTTGTCATTTCTGTGAATTGCGCCAACACCTGTCAAGCTTCCAAATGAAGTCAGTGGCAGTAAATCTACATTGGCAAGGACTTTAACAAAGGGACAAGTACAGACCTCACGGTATTCAGATTCAAACTTTGATACTTCTGTCCTCTTTTCAAGAATTTCAGCTTCAACAGCTCTAAGATTCTGCTTTTCTTCCCCGAAAGGTGCAGCACAAACAGCTTCTACAGTATAATTTACATTTTTGAAAAAATTGTCACCTGATACAATCACCAAAGTAAAGCAGTAAGCCTTTCCATGCATCAGAACAAGCAATAGTGGTGATAGAAAATCAGGAGATGTACATATTTAACAGAGGACATGATAAAGAACAGAAGGAAAAGGAAAATTCTAGAACTAACCATAGACGGCAAAAACATGGGTTCCAGCCTTCAATTCATTGATTTCGCATGGTTGAAAACCGTCTAGCCTCTTAAAGAAAGCAGCATCGGCATCCTTGGCAGCCGCAAGCTTAAAGGGAATAAAAAAAGACGAAGACCTTCAGCAAGCATATAAGCTGAAAATAGAAAGGCAAAATGTAGTACTCTTTCATATCACCATCAATGTACCGAGTTCACTGTTTGATCCAACCGATAAGTAGGAAACCCAAGGAAATACATTCCGGCAGATGTGACTTTTCCTGTTTTAGTGCATTCCTCCTACATTCAAAACATAAAACCCAAATTGTTCTTCAAACCACAAAGTCAAATGTTCTAAACAAGATTTAGGGAGAAAAAAGTGCTTAATAATAATATGCATGTAATTCATTTAAATAAGACTCCATAGTCTCACATCTGAGAGCACATCTACACATACAAATCCCCTGCAGACATTCTCTACAGATATAACTTATTGGTGACTTCAAACGATTCACCAAACTTACAGCATAATGCTGTTTCTAAACCTTCACTAGAAGCCCTATCCAAGACATGTTCTAGGAAAAAAGTCCCCCAAACCCACAGGAGACTCAGCTCCAGTAAATGTAGCTTATTTGTCTATACCTCCAATTGGACGTAACAATTTGTCACAGAAGAGAATTTTCTTAACGATCCAAATCTGAGCAACTGTGACTGGTCCCACCAACAAGAAAGATTACTGATAACCAGAAGGGACAATTTCTCAATACCTGTAAAGCAAGGCTCAATCCACGGTTTTCTTCCTGATCAAAGTACAATAACTGCAAAGGCATTGAACTAGTAAGACAAATGGCCAAATCAACTGGCTGCCTGACATGTTCAAAGAATTTCTGTACAGGGATTCACGACTGCTTGATGTTACAAACCTTGAACTTGCTTTTTTCTGTTGATTGCACTCGGCAAACGAAACCAGCTTTTGCTTCCTCCTCTGAGATTGTGACAGAATAGAAGTGAGCACTTTGCTTCTCAACCTGCTTAGAAGTGTAATCTCTATAAGCACAAACCAATTTTGTAAAACTAATATCTGAACCAGGAATATATATCACCTTGCGAGAAATTGGGCGCCCGAGTTCAAGTGGGTAAATGGGAACCACTCCATTAAGTGCTTCCTCCAATACGGTGGCAGATACTGTTGTCTTAATGGGCACGCCAAGTTTACTACAAGATGACACAAAAACAAAAATGAACAAAGATGCTTATAGACAAGCAATTCTGTAAGTAAAAACTAGAAATTACATATTGAATCAGTAATTAAAACACAAAAGCAATAAAATTACCTAAATAATGCAGCAAACATAGTGTTCACAGCTCCTAAACTTGAGAGATCCAGTTCCAGATCTTGATTTTCTGCCTCAACAGCCTGACGCAACAAAGAGGGAGCATTCATATGACCACAGTTTGGGAAAAACTTGCAAGTTACGAAATGCCTCTAACGTCAACTGAGTTGCACTGGATCAGGAAAGCCCAGGCTAATGAATCAATTTGATATACATTTCAGAAGGTACAAAGACATCCCTTGTCGGGATTCTATCGCTGCAAAGGTAACACTCCAACTACCTTACCTCAAAACCAGCATTGTCAAATTTGATATATTTTTCAGAAGGTACAAAGACATCCCTTGTCGGGATTCTATCACTGCTAAGGTAACACTCCAACCACCTTACCTCAAAACCAGCATTGTCAAATTGACGTCTTTTGTCGGGATCAGACAGTATGCTGTATGAAAATGTAACTTCATTGAACATATCAGCTGCTTTTGGATCGTTTGCATTCTTATCTGGATGGTACCTGACACACTATACCATCAGCATTCACACTTGACAATAGGTAGGGAGACACAAAACAATTGCATAACTAAAAGTCCAAATCACCATATGCATGAATCATGACTATTAATCGTTGAGACTACACAGATTCAGTCGCTGGGATACTTCTAACATGCTTTGGGTTCCCTTCACTTCTACTGCTAACCACATCAAGCTCAAACCTTTTTGAGACTGTGAAACTCCAAATGGGAATCTACCAACCACATCTAATGGAAGGATGGTTCTAAAGCATGGATATTTCGGTTCCTTTATACCTATTTTTAACTTTTCACCAAGACCTACAACCACCTGATCAGCAGTAAATTTATCAACCCCCTTGAATCCATAGGTAAACATGCTCTTCTACTACAGCATCAAGATTCATACGGGAATGTGCAATTACCTTGCCCTTCTACAATTCAGCCAATAGAGCAAGACGCCTCATTCATTTTAAAGTTAGCCCCTCCCTCCTACCCACCAACCCATTTATCCTAGATTCGATACTAAAACCAAACTATCTGAATTTCATAACAGTTTTAGAACCGAAGCCCCTCTTATGTAAATCTTCAAACGGATCCATTTGTAAAAGAAACGAAAGTCTTAACTTTGAATCCGAAGCTTCCATTTTCAAAACACAAAGGTAAGAAATCATTGCCCGTGTTTGACTCATAATAGACACTTCGCTGACAGAAACACATACAACATTAACAATTTCCAGTTACAAATCTTCAAAAATTCCAGAGACTGCAAATTGCCCTGCTCAATTACATGCCTTCCAACACTTACAACCAGAAAACCAAATTCTATCAACTCCTAAAAGAGAAGAAATGACTTCCAGAACCCCGAAACATGTATTGGCAAATGATACAAGAAAACGGAAGCGGAAGCTTACTTGAGGGCCATTTTACGGTAGGCACTCTTTATTTCTTGGTCGGAAGAGTTCCTCGAGACGCCGAGGACCTCGTAAGGGTCCCGCCGGAGCTGCTTCCCGGCATCCTCCTTCTCCGATTTCGATCTGTGGGCAGGCATTCCCAAAGCGAACGTTCGACTGAATTCAAACCCCAATAGCTACAGAAGCAGAAGAGCAACAAACCCTAACAAGAATCTTCCCCAATGCAGCCCGAAGAATTTCTTAACATATCTCTCTCAATTCCCGTTGCAGTTTCACGTGGAGCAACAAAAAATAATTCCCAGCGTTCAAATAAGAACGAAAAAGGCTAAAGAGCGCCAGGAAGAGAAACCCTAGAGAAGGATTGAAGGAGGGAAAGACTCCATGGCACCTCTTCCACCTGAGCTGGAGCTAATGGAGAGGGAGAGGGAGAGAGAGAGAGGGAGAGGAAGGCGATAATTTGCAGAGGGAGTAAGGAATCGGACAAACTAAGCAAAAGGTAGAAAATTGGAGGGGAAGTTAGGTGTCAAATCAAAAATTAAATAAACCCATTTATAAATCTCGTATGTAAAAAAATACCACTTTATCAAAATAATTAATTAAGACCCTTTAGTTTATAAAAAAAGTTAACCTTTTTCTTTCACCGTAAAAAAAAGTTACATTTTTTCGATCAAGCGCTTAAAGGGCACTCAATCTTTATGCATTAGTTTTTACCCTGGTAATTTCAAAATACAGCTAGTAGCTCAAAGTAGGACTTGGTTGAGAAATAATGTGTTCTCCTCAAGTCAAAGAGTGCCTTAACGATGCTAAGAAGTCGACTACAAAATTAGCCTCTCTATAGACATGCTTGAGGCGAACTTGCCAAGGATGCGGCAATAGCCAATAAACCTCGGCGATCAGCACTTAGTGTGGATGAGTAGATGGTGCCAATTGGATCAACTGAATAGCCGTCTGCGAGTCTGTCTGTACAACTCCAGCCAGCTCTGCACAGGATGGAACCCCCAAGGTTCACTAAGAAAAGCGAAGTGGTCATCGTCTCCCCTCATGACTCCGCTCGTGCAATAAGGAGAGTGAACTACTGACCCGTATGTGTTAATACTCGTCCATCCCTGAGGTGGTGGCCTCGAGCCCTGATAAAAGTTGCCCTTTAATAACGTATATACATTTCTACCTCCAATCAAATTATACTTTTTACTATTAATTTTTTACAGTATCAGGTCGAGAGAGTGACTTAGACCAATTGTTTAGAGCATTGTAGAGATGATAAGAACCTGAATTCAGTCTATGAGGCATTTCTCTTATTATCTAGTCCACTTAGCACCGAATTGGAGAGGAATGAAAGACAACTTAATAAAATTGGATTGTGAAATTGTCTAGAGCATTGGAGATATGATAAGAACCTGAATCCAATCTATGAGGCATTTCTCTTGTTACCTAGTTTGCTTAGCACTAAATTAGAGAGGAATGAAAGACACATTAAGAGAATCAGATGGTGCAATTGTCTAGAGCATTGTAGAGATAATAAGAACCCGAATCTAGTCTATGAGGCATTTCTCTTGTTATCTACTCTACTTAGCACCGAATTGGAAAGGAATGAAAGACACCTTAGTAGAATCGGATTGTGCAATTGTCAAGAGCATAGAAACATTGATAAGAACTTGAATGTGATCTATGAGGCATTTCTCTTGTTACCTAGTCTGTTTAACATTGAATTGGAGAGGAATGAAAGACACCTTAATAGAATCAAATTGTGTATGCATATCTTTTATAAATGGGTTTATGTGCTATATTTCAAGACCAATTACATGGGTTATTATGAGGAGCCATAACTAGGTTCATCAGTGAGGACCAATGAGCGTAGACCTTATGCATTTGAAAGGTTCAAATTCATTACTATGCTACCATCTTTGATGTGCATAACAACATGTTAGCCCCTCCGTCACATACTTGTCCATAGGTAACAATCCAAGTTGTCGAGAGTTCTAGTCTCTAAAGGACCCATCATAGTGTATTTTCATTTGAAAAACATTAGGTGGTGGTACAAGTTTTTGTCTTGAAAATTTTGCCTAGGGCTTCGTTTGAAAAAGTTATGTAAAATCATATAACAGAGTGTAAAGTTATGATCATCTGAAATTTCAATCTGTGTTAGATGAAAAACTCTGGGGCGCCAGCAATTTGGTTGGAAAAACTTAGGGGTCCACAACTATTTAGTGAAATCGCTAGGGATGACAACAATTTTCACTCAATAGTTGTGGGTACCAGTGATTTGTAGTGAAAACATGACAGAGTCCAACGAGTTTGCAAAAGGTAAGGCATGTTGCGAAATAGTTATATTTGCTATGTATGGAAGTAGGTTATGACTTTCGTTTTATTGGTAGGATAAGCAATACGGTGACACATTTAGTAGCTAAAAATGTTTGGTAGGTTCGATTTTTGTAATCGACTTTTATCAATTATGTAAACATTGTATCTTGGTGGTTTTGGTAATCCCAATGAGTTATTGACATAAAAAAATTTCTTCTTATTTTGGTGTATATTGGAAACTTTCCAGTTTTGCTCATAAATTTTTCAATAATGATAGAAGAATTTTTATCAATAGTACCAAACAAATTTGATAAACACTCAGTTTATAGTGTTTATCACCCTCATATTTGATGCATTTTACCCTTCTATCAATGTATCTTTAGGAATTTTTACTTAATTTCCTATAAATATCAAAACTATTTGATCAATGAGCTTTTATTAGACATGGATTGTATTTTTGTATCTTTTTATGTATTTTTTGTATCTTT
Source organism: Linum tenue (assembly GCA_946122785.1). Classification (NCBI taxonomy): domain Eukaryota; kingdom Viridiplantae; phylum Streptophyta; class Magnoliopsida; order Malpighiales; family Linaceae; genus Linum; species Linum tenue. The sequence continues at coordinate 66,324,921 of CAMGYJ010000002.1, forward strand.
TATTTTTTGCATTTCAAGGTAAAACAAAATCTAGGATACTTTGGATCAAAGCTTGGACGATTATGGAGGATCAAAGGAGGTTTTCACCCATAACACGAAGCCTAACGGAGGGGATCTCTTCTGGAAGTCTTAAGAGGAGCCCACTGGAGAAATGCAACCCAATTTGAAGAAAGAATAGACGACGGCCACCAAACAAGTCCACGCTGCAATGCAAATTGCATGAAGAGGTTACTTGGCCCACAAGCAACACAACCCAAGGAGAACCAAGGTGGCGGATCCCACCGCCATTGGGCCGCCACGATGGGTCAAAGTTCTATAAGATTTCTAGAAGCTCCTGCTTCATCTCAAACTAAAAAAATCGTGATCAAGTCGTGCAAGGAAGGTTTTAGGCCGACTTATGGGAGAAAAGACTAGAAAATCCTCTCTTGTAACTAGTATAAATAGGATATTTGGCTAGAGGCTTTAAACAACTTGTATACAGATCTTACAATGCTCACGCTAGCACTCTGCCCTTGGGGCACCAGTTAGAGAGTCATAGAGAGGAGAAGAAGCCCTATTGGATGTCAATGAGGAGGTCTTCACCATCGATACGTCTATCATTGGTGATGTCTTTCTATTCTCCTATGTCTAGCTAAACTCGAGTTGTTTAGGGATGTGAATTCTATGTTATTCATGCATATTTCTATAATTTAATGGAATTTTCTTTCTACTTTACGCATATGAATCTTTTGTATGCTTTTATATGTTGTGTCTACAATATCATCAAGGATGTTAGGAAACTATTTTCTTGTGATATCCCATTGCCTTGTGTATGCTTGTTTAGTTGGACACGATTATACAAGTATACATGGGATCAATGCTTTATTTTGTAGATCACCAATGCTATAAACCTTATGTTATGGCTCAAGAGTCCTGCACTTAATTAAGTGCTATCTTGTCTATTTTTAATTAGATAGTTGATGACATGAAGCAAAAGCACGTATTAGCTAGCTATGTTCCTATCGCATGTGATGAAAGCTCGGTTTGGAATGCATTTGTGGAAGGGTAGGGTGTCATAATAGATGAGGCATAGAAGTATTTTATTGATGATATTGCACGCATGATTATAAACATTACCTAAACAATAGTGTTATTACTTTTTTGTTTTGTTTCTTTCTTGCTTTAGTAGATTAGAATTTCGACCAAGGGAACCTCAACCCATCTTGTTTACTTTTCATTGCATTGTTATCTCAAGCATAAGTTGTTAGTTTTAAGTAGTAACTATGGAAAGACCTTGTGGAATAAGACTCTAGGCATTTATAGGATTTTTATAATTGATGTTTACTATGCATAAAGTTTTAGGCGCTGTTGTTGGAGATTTTTTTTATAGTATTTGAAATAAGCTAACCTATTGTGCTTGATTTTTATTGTATAAAATGAAAAAAATTATGCTCTAATTGGTTTTATTTTGCAGAATTCAATCTAAGAAATTCATTACAAATCTTACAAGGTCGTGATACAAAAAAGAAGAGCATCACTCAAACAAAATAATCATTAAGGCATCGAAACCCGAAGCAAGAAGCACCCCTTAAGTACCATGCATCATAATAAGGTTCAATTGGGATGATGAAGATCGAGAAGACAAGAAGCTATATAAGAAGATGTGTGGAGATGATCCAAGTGGCAATGAGATAAAGCTGGTTTCGATGCATCGAGGCAAGAAAACAGCAAAAGATCAATTTAGAACCTCTAGAAAACATCAATAATGAAGATCCAAAATAGCTACTAGAAGATGTTGAAGATATCAAGGGTCATCCGGAAGCCGATAAAGGATTACTCAATGAAATACACAAAGAATATGGAGACATGATAGACCATGAAGAGGACAATCATCTCAAGGAAATCCCATTAGGAAGAGGAAGAGTTGCTTGCAACTCAAACTTCAGAAGGAGAAGAAGGTAATTTATATGAAGAAGGCTGCAGTATTGAAGAACTTACACTAATCCAATCCTTTTTGAAGGTTTTCACACCACTTAAAGATGTTAAAGGCATCACACCACTTGAAGGTTTCAACATTTCCTACGCCTTCTTCAATCTGTATCCTCAATCAAGCCACCTACATGAGCATCCTTCACCATTGGAAACATTCTAGAGGGAGCATCCGAGTTTGATGACCCCCCTACACCTTATATTCAATGTTTAAAACAATCCTTGGAACCCCATAGACCTTGAACATGAGGAAGTATAGGTGGAAGTTTCACCCAAGGATAACCAACCTCAAGTGGAGAGCCACAAGGGGAGCAACCAACTCCACCTATTCATTAATCAAAGATGAATCCTAAAGAACAACCTCAAGAAGATCCCGGAAAGTTCATAAAGACAAAAAAAAATAAAGATCAGGAGCTTCAAGAGAAGTCAATAATCGTAAATGTTGATGATCAGACCAACATGACATCCAACCAAGGAAGGAGGCATGACACCACCATTATACAAGAGATCTTGGGGGAGTTAGATAACGAAGGAAGATAATCTAGCTCAATAGAAGAAACTTCAAGCCACACTCAACTTGAGTTAAACTCAAATTGAGAAAAAGAAACCAACAAAGAGTGCAACTTTGATCTCAGAGAAGAAGTGTCCTTTGAATCACCCTAAACAATGATACATAAAGAGCAAGTTGTGTGAATCCCACCTACTATAGCCTCCGCTTGAGCCTCCAGCGATAAAGGTACATGAACAGCCATTTGATAGACGATGATGCTCCAAGCATAGAACACCCACGAGTTGAAATTGATGATCCCCCTCATGGCCTCCCTACATCTTTTCTCAAACTTTAACGAAACCCTAGGAAAATATAAACTTTGAGAATGAGGAAGAAAGGGTAGAGATTAAAGAATCCATCATTTCAAAGGAAATTACTGGTGTAGAAGTTGAGAATACTGTTCCCGAACGTCACCAAGCTGATGGCGGAAGGATTTGCGGCGGCGGAGGCACAGAATGAGCAGCGATTTGCGGCTCTGGAAGATCTGGTGCGAACCATCGCAACCCAGACAATCGCGGCAACCTCGCTGTACCAGAGATCCCAATCGGAGGAACACAGGGAAGTTTGACTGGAGGAAATCCACCGATTAAGCTTCCAGGGAACGCAGGGATGACGAGTGGAGGCGCTAGTGCGAACCAGATGGGGTGGGCTGGCCAAATGGGTGGCAGAACAGGTCTGGTCGGACCGATGGGGAGTGGACCGGGTTGGGGAGGAATAAATGGGTGGGCTTGGCCCAATTACTATGGGCAGCCAAGGTTCACCACAAGTGGGAATGTCGGCCAATGCAAGGCTGGAGCATTAACTGTGGGTCCGCTTCCAAGCATGAGTGGGCCAGAAACAGGCTTCGGCCCAAGTCAGGGGCAACTGGGAAGCAGGACAAGTGGAGCAGACTCCGCGGCCATCTGAGCCGGGGCTGTGGATGCAAGGAACAACCCAACAGGAGTGGGCCTCAACAGGAGCCAATTGCCGAATGGCGGACTAGGCCTCACCCCCAACTAGGTTGAGGCGAGCGGGGACGGAGTTCAAGGAGGAATAAGCAACGGGCCGGGGGAGAACGGGCTAGCAGGTGGCGGAGTGGGCTGGGTTCCGCATCCGGGCCTGATGGCCGGGCTGCCGACTTGGCCGACATGCATGGGCCTCGGCTTCAACTGGGGGCATGGGACAAGTGGAGGAGTTAGGCCCGCATCCGGCTGGGCTGGAGCCACGCACGGGGCTCACGAACAAGCGGGGAGTGGGCCGACCGCGAGCGGGCTTGGGGGAAACTGGCAGACGCCAGTCGGGCCACCAACTAGGCCGGCAATTGGTCCACTTACTAGGCCATCATCTGGGGCACCTGGGCCATGGGGAACTGCGCAGGAAGTTGGAGAGGCGAGTATTGGACCGAGAGGCGAAAAGGATGAGAAGGCAGGGTGGTTCAAACCTAAACTGGCCCAACTCAAATTTCCCAAATACAAGGGCAATGAGGATCCATCCGGCTGGTTCGCAAGGGTGGAACAATTTTTTCGATTCCAGGAAACCCCAGAGGAGCACAAGGTGGCTCTCGCATCATACCACATGGAGGGAGATGCGAATCAGTGGTGGCAGTGGTTGGAACACACATACCTCACATCGGGCTACCAATCACGTGGGCGCGATTCAGAGAAGAGCTATGGGCTCGATTTGGCCCAGCAGAAGGAGCATCTAGCCACGAGGCTCTCGCCAAAATTAAGCAGACTGGGTCGTTAAGCGACTATTTATTGGCATTTGAAAAGCTGGGCAATAGCTATTTTGGGTGGACCGAAGAAGCCTTGGTGGGATCATTCATTGGAGGACTTAAACCAGAGATATCTGATGCGATTCGAATGTTCCAACCAGAAACGGTGCGTGAGGCTATTCGTCTTGCCAAGGTGAAAAATGAAGAACTAAGCAAGCATCGCCCAATGGTTAAAGGAGCACCATGACAAGGGGTGGAGGCTGGGTCTTCATCGGCGGCTACACCAACACCATCGGCGCCACCTTGATAACCTGCGGCACGCCGAATGTCGCCAGAAGAAGTCGTTCGACGTCGCACGCAAGGATTATGCTTTCATTGCGATGAGCGCTTCACCATTGGTCATCGTTGCGCCAATAACAACGTTCTTCTTATGATTGGCGTGTGCGGTGAAGGCGAGGACGACACATTCATCGAGGAGGAAGACCAACCTTAAGGGCAAGGTTGTGCTCAAGGAGGGAGGGATGTTACGAGATCGGGCCATCGTAGCATTTCGTAGGAGACTGGGCTTGCGTATCTTTAGTATTTTATTATTATTACATTATTGGGCTTTTATTATTATATTGTCTTTATTATTGTTTTCCTTGTTCGTACGGGATTGGGTTAATTGTTGGTAATATCCTTAGAAGTTTAGGAGTCATAATCTAGATAGGTAAAGGTAGAGGTTTTGTGCCTATAAATATGTACTTGTTTCATTCGTTTAATGATAAGAAGATTGGAACCCAATAGTTAGCTTTTGTTCTTAGTTTGCTATTTCCTTGTTATTTCCTTTGAGAGTTCTTGCGTTTTATTCCTTTTTACGAGAAAACCCTAAAAACGCCATCCCCTACGTCACATCACCGTAACAATTGTTTTTTTGATAATTTGCGCAATTTGTATTTCATTTCATTAGCGTGGGAGGATTTGAGAATATGTTAATTGACATGTGTTAGGTAAACTATTGTCATGCATATGTGAAAATTTGTATTCTTTAAGAAAATATGAAGCATGTTTGATATTGTTTCTGAGAACGCTCATAACCCAATATGACCTGTAACCCGACCCAAAACCGAATGAGTTGGGTCAATATTTGACCCGAAATCAGACAACCAAACATGACCCGATCCGTAACCAAAGTCCCCCATCCGAAATTATCCAACCCGACCCGATTGCCAGATCTAAAGAAAAGCATATAAAATTAGTAAAGCGTATCTCATGACAATTTTATCTGCCTCCTCGAGTAAAGTTGACACTCTCAGAATTTACGAGGCAGATAAAAACAAGAGGCATATATCTTAATGAGAATTTGGTTTGTCACTAGCTGTAGCTGGATTATCTGTTTGTACTTTGATAAGATAGAGGTAAGAGGAGTGGTTTAGACTTTAATAAGTTGGATGGGGTGGTTACTTCGATGCTAGGCAAGCCAAATACTAATAATAAATACATAATGATTTGGACGTGTTAATTTAATTGTAATCATCTATGTGTGAGTATGCGGGAAGTGTTCACTCCATGCATTTGGCGTCATTCGCACCAATTCTAACTATTAAGACCAAACAACCAACCTCTCTCATTTGTTTCTTTATGTCCTCGTTTGTTGTTAGCTGTTTCCCCGTTTTCTATTGATTGGGTCAGACGATTGGGTCCTATAAATTCTTTCCATACTATGTGGCAGATTTTGCCATGGTGTTTACTGGCAGTGGCGTAGCAAATAAAACAATTAATATGAATTTATTTATGAATATTATAAATAAATTAATATCGAAAAATTATATATTTTTTTATATAATTAATATTCCAAAATAATTCCTTGGACTTAAAGTGTGAGAGTAAATTTAAAATAGACAAATGAATATAAGGATCGAAAGAAAATTAAATAAACAAATTTGAACAAAAACTAATGTTATTAAATGAGAAAATTTGAAGTAAGAAGGAAAATGAAGTTTAATTTAGCTATTTGAATTTGAGACCTCTTATTTATTAAACAGCAGAGCATACTAATCATATTAAACCACTTTGATTTCTTGAAAGTCCTACTTCTATACTTATGTTTTAGTTGCCAACTTTTCAATCACCCAAATATGATAAATATATTGTAACTTCCCGGCCAAACTGGGTCTCGTGACCCACACAAGTGCACTCTGGCTCTGCCCGTGCCTACGAGGACGTTCGACGTGTGATTCAACAACTAGACTACTCTGCAATCACGGTTTTACATATGCATGTGAGAACGTACCATAGCTGTGTTGCTAGCTTTCCATGTCATGATTAACAGATTTGTACCTCTCCTAGTGGTTGGCTTAACGAGGACTTGATTATATTTCGAAATCACAATAATGATGTCTTAATTCATAAGCATTTTGTTACAATAGTTTCTCGATTGAAGGAAATTTTATCTGGTTGATGACTTTTCATATATGTAAGACTCATACTTACAAGTATATCTACACATAATATAATACGCGGAAGGGAAAAACGGGAGCCCCATTTCAAATTTCCTGCAACGAGAGTAAAAGTAGGAAGGACATTTTGGTCTTCACAATTACTTTTTTTTATTCATTAAAAAGACACGTACTGGGATTTGAACCATGACCATTTTAAAGAAAAGAAAGTATCATAACCAATCACACTAAGTACATTTGTTGTATCTTTTTAAATTAAAAACATACAATAGCAGGGAGGAAAAAACTCTTCCCCCATTCCAAATTCCCTACTCCAGGAGCGTTTGTAGGAAGGATAGAATAGGGAGTGTCAATTTTTTTCTCTTTCCTCTGTGGAACGGGCCAACTTACCCTACACATGCGAATTTAAATGGGTTCTGGAGTGTCAATTTTTTTCTTTAAGCCCTTTTATTTCTCTGTGGTGATAAAGTATATATTAAAAGGCAAAAATAATACTCCTTATATTGCTAAAAATAAAAAATTTAACAATAAACTAATGCATGGTATCTAATGGGCTAACTGCTAACCAAAAAATAAAAGAGTTGAATGGGCCTGACCTACACGGGATTTGGCCATCAAGTTAAACAAATGAACATCATTGGTTTGCCATTCTAAAACAAGCTATTTTCTCTGGCATAATATATATCATGCTATTATTTTATATCTTAGTGGCTAAAATATAATATATTTTAAAGTTATTGAATGGTTCAACCTCGACCAAACCAATTAGTCCAATTTTTATCATTTCAAATATATATTATATAATTATTTGATATCATAATGATAAAATTATAGTGTATTTTATAGGGAATCGTTTGGTATTTGTAAGTAAAAAACTAAACAGAAAGATCTATTGGTTTTTTTAAACATTAAAAAGATCCTAAACATTTTCAGTTTCTTTTGAATTTCTATGGTTTCATTCTCGAATAAGTGATGTGCAAATGGCGAAGTGCAGTCATCTCTTTTCTTTCACTATTTTTTATTTTCAAATAGAAAGTTTAAAAGTAGAAAATAATTAGAATTTGGCATGGGTCGGTCAAACAGACTGAATTTCAAGTTTTGGCCCGTTTTGATCAAGTCTAATTTATAATCACATGGTTCCCTGATACCCTATAAAAATCTCAATCCAAACCAGTTTGGCAGGTGAGTCCGTGTTTACCACCATTTTCTAGGGATACAACAACGACGGTTCCTATCCCAAATCGTGTTGTTCGTTCTTAATTTTCTTAGATTTTATCATGGCCTGACAAAAACTGGAAAGCACAATGACGACAAGATGAAAGGTTTATAAAGCAAATTAATCGGCCAACGGGCCGAGTAAAAGCTAGCAACGATTGTGAGATGCTCATTTCCCGAAAACCGACGGGATAGGCGATTTTTTATTCGATTTTCTGGAATTTGGTTTCTATAAAACTTACCCCACCTCATCATATTACCAGAAACAATATTGTTTCACAAGGTAACGGGTACTTGATTTTGGTTCATAAGGCCGATTTTTGATTCGTTGCATAATTCATGTCTCTTTCCTGCTAAAATTCACTATTTTTATCACGTGTTTCCCAAAAAAACTATACAACAATAAGCTATACACCCCATTACATGTCATGAACCAGTTGGTCCCAATAACTGGAGTTGTTGGGAGAAGGTTCTGCTGGATCTTATACCACTCTCTAACATGCCTCCTCAAACGAAAGCCAACCCATGGGCTTGAAGTTTGCACAGGCCCACCATACCTTGGTCTTTAATCAACTGTTAATATTGGAGGTCTTGGAGATTTGAACACACGTCAATTTGGCCAAACCAGCTCTGATACCATGTCATGAACCAGTTGGTCCCAATAACTCGAGTTGTTGGGAGAAGGTTCTGCTAGATCTTATACCACTCTCTAACATTACATTATCAAATTTCATACCTCACCTTCCTCCGGCCAACTGGCGGGGCCACACTAGTGAACTATGATTTATGAGAGAAGGGTCAAACATGGGAAAGTTGGAAGAGAATGCGAGGAAAATAACGGTTTGTCTAGTAATATTTTTTATGGTTAATAAAAGATTGGCATTAAGCTTCGGGTGATGCAACCACATTAAACTCCTCTCATTGTGTAATATATGCATGTTGACCGGGCATACACACGCTAACCAAGCGAGAAGAAGATGAGATTAAGAAGGGGAAATTGGTCAAATATAGAATTTGAGTGCAAATACCTCATCAATAATACTACTATTTATTCTATAAAAAAATAATACTACTACTTATAATCCATCCAAACGTAATACTTTGTACAATTTTTTTTTTTTTTTTGCATAAAAGGGAGGCCGAGGCCGCAAAGAAAGAAGATTACAGAGAAGAAGCGGGTTGCGTCACAACACGACGCTGAAAAGAAATGCCCATACAATCACTCATAAGGATAGGAGCTAGCGCCGGCGGTGGATCAACAAGTTCATGCATACCCAGGGGATAGACGAGACTGTGCTTCGAGAGCCAGTCCGCGGCTCTATTCCCCTCCCGATACACATGCCCGATGCTGACCAACCAATCCTGCGCCAGACTCCTCCGAATCGAGGCCAACAAGGCGGCATAGGGATGAACAGGATCGTGCCGACTCTTAATCAAAGCGATCGCCAACTGAGAGTCTGACTCCACAAGAACACAAGTGCACCCGGCTTTCCTAGCGAGAAGAAGGCCATGGTAGACAGCCCAAAGCTCTGCAAGCGTAGCTGAGGCTTCACCTACTTTAGAGACAAAACCCCGGATCCACTTACCATGTTCATCCCGAATGATGCCCCCAGCTCCAGCCAGCCCCGGGTTGCCCGCCGAAGCCCCATCCACGTTGAGCTTGACCCATCCATTTCGAGGAAAACTCCAATGAACCTGCGTCTCCACCCTCTCCGGCTTGAATCCCTGTCTGCCGAAATTTACCGTAGGGGCCTCCCACGCCTTATGCCACAAAATAGCCTTTTGCTGAATGGAGAAAGCAAGGGAGGCTAATACTTTGTACAAATACTTTGTACAAATACCACATAACAAATACCATATCCAAATGTCCCATTAATGATCTAGCTTTATATGTCTCCCAAATACGTTGAGGCTAATATGTGATAAATGGTAAAAACATGCATGTTTGATTGGTTGATTCTATTGTTAAATTGTGTTTTTATGCCTATAAAGTATAACTAGGAACAATTAATTTTAGAATGACGTTAGTGTCATTATCATTGTATTTTAATGATCATTTTTACTTTTGGTAAAATAGACAAAAAGAAATACACAAGCAAATTACATATGCAGAGACAAAGTACAGAAATGCATAGGGAAAATATAGAAATAGAACAGACCAAGAATAGACCCAAACCAATTTGGTTTGAACGGATTTCATTAGCCATCCGACAAGAAGAAATCAGCTGCCTTCTTCCGTTGTGGGCCAAATAAATCGAAAGGGCCTGGTTTGTCTTTGACCCATGGGGATACAGTGATAAAAAGATGGGCTGTTTAATTCCTTACAATGGCCAGATCACCTCAGTCCTCAAGTAATGTATTGGGCTGCCCATACAATTGGGAGCAGCAATTAATTAGCAGGAGAGCGGCCTAACCTATTTTATTTTATATATGTTTTGTACGCCTAATACTAATTTTAGTCAAATTACTTAGTAACTTTAGTTTATTACCTCATATTTTAACTATAATAAAATTAAAAATATGTGAGAATCTCATTTTCTTGAATAATTTAATTATATTGATTGTATTATAATTTATTTTCTTGATTTTTTAATAAAAAATGAGCATTTCTAATGTATTTTGTTAAATTACATACTCATATATGTCTACCTTCTCCAACACGCGCCACATGATAAATTACGCGAACAAAACTGAACCAGTCACGGGACGGATATGGATATGGATGACAATTTGAGCCCGCTCCGCCGGGTACACCCGACCTGGCCCGTGATAGGGCAGGTATTACCAACTAGCAGTAGCATGAGACATGACATGAGTATCTACTCTCGTCTCGTCCTACCCGCCCCGTTCTTGGCTCATTCTATCTCAATTTCTTATAATACTTATTCATATTTCTCCTATATTGGTTTTTCTTCAACTAGTTAGACTTGATCTTTCAACTAGTTTGAGCCCTTCTAGTGTGCTCTATAGCACCCATGCTATAAAAAACAAAAAACAAAAAGTGATCTGTTGAGGAGGTAACCCACTAAATGACTGGTCCCACATCATTAATGGCAATCTTGTAAATAATGAATCAATGTATACAAGTGTAGGTACAAATTAGAGTTGTACCATATAGTATAGGTACAAGTTTCAGCTGTACCATTGAAGAATTTGTTTCACAAAGTGTAGGTACAACTTAAAGTTGTACCATTAGTATAGGTACAATTTTTAGTTGTACCATAAAGGGATTTGTTAGAAAGTGTAGGTACAACTTAAATTTGTACCATGGTATAGGTACAAGTTCGGGTTGTACCATAAAAGAATTTTGAGAAAGTGTAGGTACAACTTAAGGTTGTACCATTAGTATAGGTACAATTTTTAGTTGTACCATAAAGGGATTTGTTAGAAAGTGTAGGTACAACTTAAAGTTGTACCATGGTATAGGTACAAGTTTGGGTTGTACCATAGAAGGATTTTAAGGAAGTGTAGGTACAACTTAAAGTTGTACCATGGTATAGGTACAAGTTTAGGTTGTACCATAGAAGGATTTTGAGAAAGTGTAGGTACAACTTAAGGTTGTACCATTAGTATAGGTACAATTTTGAGTTGTACCATAAAGAGATTTATTAGAAAGTGTAGGTACAATTTAAAGTTGTACCATTAGTATAGGTACAATTTTGAGTTGTACCATAAAGGGATTTGTTAGAAAGTGTAGGTACAACTTAAAGTTGTACCATGGTATAGGTACAAGTTTAGGTTGTACCATAAAAGAATTTTGAGAAAGCGTAGGTACAACTTAAGGTTGTACCATTAGTATAGGTACAATTTTTAGTTATACCATAAAGGAATTTGTTAGAAAGTGTAGGTACAACTTAAAGTTGTACCATGGTATAGGTACAAGTTTGGGTTGTACCATAAAAGAATTTTGAGAAAGTGTAGGTACAACTTAAGGTTGTACCATTAGTATAGGTACAATTTTTAGTTGTACCATAAAGGGATTTGTTAGAAAGTGTAGATACAACTTAAAGTTGTACCATGGTATAGGTACAAGTTTGAGTTGTACCATAGAAGGATTTGGAGAAAGTGTAGGTACAACTTAAGGTTGTACCATTAGTATAGGTACAATTTTGAGTTGTACCATAAAGGGATTTATTAGAAAGTGTAGGTACAACTTAAAGTTGTACCATAGTATAGGTACAAGTTTGGGTTGTACCATAGAAAGATTTTTAGAAAGTGTAGGTACAAATTAAAGTTGTACCATTAGTATAGGTACAAGTTTGGGTTGTACCATAAAGGGATTTATTAGAAAGTGTAGGTACAACTTAAAGTTGTACCATGGTATAGGTACAAGTTTGGGTTGTACCATAGAAGGATTTTTAGAAAGTGTAGGTACAAATTAAAGTTGTACCATTAGTATAGGTACAAGTTTGGGTTGTACCATAAAGGGATTTATTAGAAAGTGTAGGTACAACTTAAGGTTGTACCATTAGTATAGGTACAATTTTTAGTTGTACCATAAAGGGATTTGTTAGAAAGTGTAGGTACAACATTAAGTTGTACCATAGTGTATAGGTACAATTGTGAATTGTACCATAGAAGATTTTTAGGAAAGTGTAGGTACAACTTTAAGTTTAGTGTAAAGGTACAACTCTAGAATATGAGATTTTGACGGGCGTGACAATGTCAAGTAGTAGCCGTGAAATTTCCTGGGATAGTGAGAACTGCTCTTTGCATCTCACGGGACATCTCACGGCCGTGATATTTGCCTGAGGAATGAAGCACTGCTTTTTACATCTCACTTGAGTATTTTACGGTCGTGAGATTACCAGTATACGGTGTCAGATTTCCAGTAGGAGACTTTCACCTGTTGAACTATCCCGTGTACTTATTATAATGGTGTTTCAAACAGAATGGACTTTTTTCCAGAACTTCAAACTTATGAAAAAGATGATTCATAATGTTCTCTAAACCTCGACACGAGCATTACAAAGGTCTCTCTCACGGTCTCTCTCACGGCCGTGATATTTCCATCTCACGGCTCCTTATCCCGGGCGGGACATTTTTTAAAATTTAACGGTTCATCTACCGTCCGTGAGATTTGGGTTATGGGGCGTGAGAAATTGAGAGTGGTTTGTGTTATGGGGCGTGAGAAATTGGGAGTGGTTTCCATCTAAGAACAAAAAACAACTATAACTAGATATATCCATCTAGCCACCCACAATTGAAGAGAAGATCAATATTTGATCATTAGAGTTATGGAATACATTGCAATTGATTTGTAGAAAAGAAATTGAACATACATATATAACACAATTTATGTCCTTATTAATTCACCCCATCTCAAGAATTTGTGTAGCAAACTTTTGTCGAACATCCATGCCCATCCCCCTCCCATGAATCCACAACTGCATTCATATTTTCCACACCTAAGAAATCCTGCAGGTCGAGAAAAAAAAAACACATATATACAACACAAAGATCAAATCACTACCATTAAGCACCACCAAGGCTTATACAAATCACACAAACGCAACAATCAGTCAAATTCTAGGCTATCACCAAACCAAGATAATCCAAAGATCCAGTAGAAAAATTAAGAACGACTAAATAAGCAACACTCACTGGTTGACTCAAGCCGCCTAGCAGCCTCCTGTTACACAATGACAACTACTCTTCACCAAGAACTAAGTTGTGAATTGATACACTGATACAGAGAGAGATTACCTTCTTCATTACTGTTTCCTTTTTCCAGGTTTCAACACCCTTTAATAATGCATCCCTCCCACTCAAAACTTCTCTCTATGTATTTCGATCTCTCTGTATTTACAGCATTCTCAATACCAAAAGCCCGGAAACAGCTAAAACACTTTAGTTACTTGGGAGGATGCCATGGAATGTCATGGTAAATTACCCTAAAATGGTTTGCATACTATAATCCCCCAATCAACTGGCATTGGACCTAACATCTGGTCAGCATGTGCTCAAAAGATCTCGTTCCAGCCTTAAGGATTAGCAGATTCTGTCGTGCATATTTAAAATAGAGTTTGGTATTATTGCTCAGCTCTTCATGGATTTGCTACTTTACATACAGAACATAAAATGACATGCTCTAACCAGCTTTAGAAGCAGGTGCAGGTCATAATATTACAGGAACGGACAGAAAAACTTACGGCAAGAGAGGGGCAACAGAAATTGTACCTCCACATGTTTATACAGCTCAGGCAGAGGTAACTTTACAGCATCAAGCATTTTCGGTTTTCCACACTTTGCCGCCAAAGCCCCCATTTCTTTGCAAATTAACTGTACTGCTTCCTGGCTTCATTGACATACAACAGGCAAAGTACTCACTATGGCTGATCCACAACAGGTCATTGAAACGTGGAGATATTAACAATAGTTGTAGTTTTTTTTTTTATGTTATGCACATGTCCTAAAATAAAGAACAAATATTTCCAGCCACATAAGTATACTCTACTTACCCAATTTTTACTGCTTCAAACAACTTCTCCTCTGGTAGAAAATCACAATACCCCTGCAAAAAACAACGCCGATTGAGATTTTCCCCCTGACGCATGTGGCATGTTAAAAAAGTTAATTTCCACATGAGGAAAATAAAACAGCCAGTACATACACTGCTATCCCAGCAGCTGTGACGGCCAATACATCAGGTGGGTGCAAACTATCATAGCTCAAAACCTGTGATAATGAAGGTGCAAACTATCATATTGACTAAATGCTTCTTATGCTAGACAGGAAGCAAATACCTCATGATCTTTTGCTCTTCCCTCTCGTTTAAAAAACCCTCCACTTAAGCCATGCCAGATGGAAAGGGCAAATCAGTTTTCTGAAACAATCTTCCAAACTAACAATGAAAACAACAAAAACACCATATACCTTGTTCGACCTGCAGCTGAAAAACGCTCTTGATAATGTACAGAAAGAGGGAAAAAGTCTGAAGGTTCGCTTGGAACATCATTCAAACAAACAGATGTATAGACAACCTGCGAAGAAAAGTTTGAAAATGGTGTTTGATACCTGAGTTTTTTATGATAACAGACATTCTATGCTTGGCGATTATGAAGAGTAAAATGCTCAATAAAAACCTAAAAGGTACTGCAAAGAAAGCAATAATAAAACGTTCAACCAACTGATCACAAAGCACATTCAAGGCTTAAAGATAATCTATTACATTTCCCCATGATTTCCATGCCTTAAAACATTCAACAGAGCAAGTCGTGCAGCACAGCACAATAATATCTTCTTTCTAGTGTTTTCTAGGGACGTAATGATTCACATTTCTCCGTCTATGACTAGTCCCCTTAAACCATGGATTCCCCCATGATGGAAAAGCATGACCTGAATCAGTAAGTCTCCAGATACGTCCAACCATCACTGTTCAAGCTTGCGTTCAGACATTGAAAATGTTGATTGAGTTTCCGCCCCAGCCATTCAAGTAACAAATGAAAGCAGATTTAAAAAATCTCAGTCCACTACTTACAGTTTCTCCATCAGTCACCATAACAGCACCACTAGCTTGTCTTCCCATATGACCTGTTTCAACCAATATCTGCAAAATTATTACAAGGACACTTTGATAACCTCTCAAAAGCACAATTCAACTAGTTAATCACAACAAATTCTTTAGTTTAAGCCTCAACCTAAGCGAGAAGCAGCTCTACAACTACAATTTCCTTACTAACAGAAAAGTTCAATTCTTAATAGCTTACTTCAAGCTTAATGAATTCAAAGAGTAATAACATTATTGATCACGGAAAGCAATAACCAGAACACAATTTTCTAATACTTCACCTCTCTGTCTCCGTAGGGGATTTTAACAGAAACGTATTGAGGGAAGAACTGCGCTCCATCTACAGCAACCGACTCGGGGAATTGGTGGTCTTCAATGGAAGCTCTAACGCGGGAGAAGCTTTCTGCAGCTTTCCTTGGTACAAGCAGCGATAAGGAGCGGGACCTTGATTTTCTGGGACCAAAGCAACGAGAGCAAGTTGGAAAGTCGAAGCGGCTACTGGAAACCCGAAACGGATAGCTTCGGGGACGAGAAATGCTCCCATGGAGGGTGCCGGTGCTAGGATTTGCCAGCATTCCGCCTTTTCAATTAGGGTTTACAAAACTCTATACAATCGACTCCCCTTTCTCAATCAATCAATTCTCATTCATGATTTCTAACAAAAGAAACGACATCAATGAGTAACAACAGAAAGGAGGATAGCTGGTGCTGGCTGGAGAAGGACCGTAGCCGGCCAACCTCCTCGCCGGTGCCGAAAACGAGTTTCAATAACAGAGACCGCATTAAAAAAAACTTACCTAGAGGAAGATACAGGCAGCACCGCAGCGGAGCAACAGGCGAAGGGAAACTGAGTACCGAAGGCGGCGGCGGAGGATGTTCTCTGGAAGTCGGCGGTGAGAAGAGGGTCTCAGATCTGCTCGGAGAGGAGAAGGATAAGAGAATGGGTTTCGAAAACTTTTTTCACGTACAACCGGTTGTACCGGTTGACCATAAATAAATAAAACAATATATTAATAATCTAAATAAGATCTAATGGCTGATATATTTTGAACATTATCTAATGGCTGTAAACGTTTTATAGCACCAATACTATAAAGCACACTAAAATGCCTCTAGACCCAATTACTCATTCTATTATCACTAGTTTTCATTCACGAACTGTTTGTACTTTATTTTATAGTAAAATGTAGAATTTTGCGTGTATTTTTTTCAAATAACATATAAGAGTCGACTCGTCCCGTTCGTACCCGCGCGAGTATTACCAGTCCCGGCTTTCACTTAATATGGAAAGAGTATAGGTATTGAGATACCTGCCTCGCCCCATTTGTGGCCATCACTAATGAACATCGAAATACGACCTTGCTTGTTGTATTGTCGTTCCTACTGCGCGGGAATAAAGAGGAGTAGAACCTAATTTTGTGTGTAATTTTCAAATAACATATAAGAGTCGACCCGTCCCGTCCACACCTGCGCAGGTATTACAAGTCCTGACTTTCACTTAATATGAAGCGAGTATAGGTATTAAGATACATGCCAAGCCCCATTCGTGGCCATCCTAGATATGACCAACATTGAGAATTTGAATTAATAATTCGTAGCCAACCCCGTAATTTTTTTTTTTTTGCATTACTGGGAGGCCGAGGCCAAGAACAAGAGAGAGATTACAGGGGATTAAGAGGGAAGAGGGGGACGAACCGCAATGCGGCGGTCGAAAGTAGTGCCATGGGCATCATCTCTAAGAATACTCACTAGGCCGGGAGGAGGGTTAGCAAGCTCATGAACACCGTAGGGATAGACGAGACTGTGCTTCGAGAGCCAGTCCGCGACTCTATTCCCTTCTCGATAAACATGAGTGATGCTGACCAACCAATCCCGTCCTAAATTCCTGCGAATACTAGACAGAAGAGTAGCATAAGGGTGAATAGGGTCTTTTCTGTTCTGGATGAGGTTCAGAGCAAGCTGGGAGTCGGTCTCCACTCTGACAGTTCTGTATCCAAGGTCCCAGGCAAGGTTCAGGCCATGATTAATCCCCCAAATCTCTGCATGAGCAGCAGTAGTCTCACCAATGTTGGCAACAAAGCCTCCCAGCCACTTACCCGTAAAGTCTCTGACCGCTCCTCCAGCCCCTGCCGGACCTGGGTTACCATTGGAAGCCCCGTCGACGTTCAGCGTGACCCACCCGACCGGAGGGGGAGACCAACAGATGTTAGCCCACTGGCGCTCCGCTGGTCGCAGACGGTTGTCCGGGAGGAGAGAAGGCGCATGCCAGGCGTCGTGCCAAAGCTTCGTCTTGGTCATGATGGAGTGCTCCAGAGAGGGAGCTGTAAGCGCGACAGCTCTTCCTTGGAGGGAGGCCGTGCACCTGTTCTTCCAAAGAAGCCAAATCGCCATGCTAAAGAAAGCCGGCCAGCTGATGTCACCTGACTTCATTCCTGTCTCCAAGAGGTTCCTGCGTAGCCAAATATCCGAGGTCGCGCTAAAAAATTCCTGCTGGTGCTGGGGTGGAACGTGGCGAGACCAAAAGAAGAGAGCCGGGGCGCAGTCCCTGAGAATGTGAAGGATTGTCTCCGGTTGGCCCGTACACTGCAAACAGAAGGGGTCTGCCGCGATCCTCCTGCTGTACCGGAGGGCGTTAGTCTCGATCTTCCCCAAGAAGATCTGCCACAGGAAGGTTCGAACACGCTCCGGAACTGGGAGGCGCCAGATGATCTTCCAGTATTTCTCGTCGGGGTCAGGTTGCTGCTGCGTGAGAAGAGTGAAAGCAGATTTGGTGGAGAAACGGCCATCGGCAGTGTCCGACCAGAAGAGTCGGTCTTCCTCCTGCGAGAGCTTGTCCACCGCAATGCACAAAATCTTCTGGTAGACATCAAAAGGCAGAAGGTCGCTAAAGAGTTCCGTTCGCCAGCTTCCATCCTCATGGGTAAAGTCAGCAACAGTAGCCTCCTCCTGCTCCAACGAAACTTCTCCTAGCGCCATCTCTCGCAAAGGGACCTGCAAAACCCAAGGATCAAGCCAAAATTTAGTGCCTCTACCATTCTTAATATTCCAAGCACACCCTTTTTTTAGGATGGGTGCAGCTTTCGAGAAGCTGGCCCAGGTAAAGGAACTTCCCTGAACTGGCCGGAGAATGCTGAGACCTTGTCTTTGTCTTCCGTACTTCGCCTGCATGACTTGCGTCCACAGGCTGTCTTTCTCCTGCAAAAGGCGCCAGCCCCCTTTAGCTAGCATGGCAAGGTTAGCCAGCCTCATGGGTCTGAGTCCCACTCCACCCTGGGACTTCGGAGTATTCATATTTTCCCACGCCACAAGGTGCATCTTGCTCTTATCCGGCTCATCCCCTCAGATGAAATCTCTGTTCAACTTGTCAATACTCTTGCAGACTTTACTAGGAATCATCTCGGTTTGCATGTTGTAAACAGGAAGGGAGGCCGCAACCGACTTGGTTAACGTGAGTCTCGCCGCGAAGGACAGACTCTTAGCCTTCCACGGGGCCATCCTTTTTTGGATGCGGAGAATGAGAGATTGGTACCTCTCACTGGAAACCCGCTCCTGAATTGCTTGAATGCCAAGATACCGTCCCAAAGCCGCCTTGAGAGGTATGCCCGCGTGCTGGCTCAATCTCGAAGCCCTGCGCCGATTTATATTAGGAGAAACATATAAAATCGACTTCTCATAGTTAACCTTCTGACCCGAGCTAGAACAAAAATCCTCCAAGCATCTTTTCACCACCTGGATCTGCCTAGTTTCCGCCTCCGCAAAAAGGAGAAGATCATCTGCAAAGAAAAGATGTGTAAGGGGTGGACCATTAGCAGAAAGTTTGATCTCTTTCCATTGGCCACCATTCACTGCCTCATCAATCTTGTGAGATAATCGTTCCATGCAAAGGACGAAAAGATAAGGGGAAAGAGGGTCTCCTTGACGAACACCGCGAGAAGGTGAGATTGGCTGGGAAAGTTCGCCATTCCAGAGGATGCGCATCCTGTTTTGTTCAACACAGGTCATAATGCAGTTGATCCAGGTACTAGGGAGGCCAACCTCCTTAAGTCAGTATCTCTCAGAAAGTCCCATCTCAGCCTGTCATAGGCCTTCTCCAGATCAATCTTGAAAATCAAACCTCCCTTCTTGCCTCTCTTCTTTTCCAGGGTATGGAGGACTTCCTGGGTCACGATGATATTATCGGTCGTCTGCCTGCCCGGAATGAAGCTGCTCTGCCTTGGTGACACCAGTTTCTTCATAATGGGTTTCAATCTGCTAGTCATAACTTTGGTGATAGCCTTGAGACTGACATTATTAAGAGAGATTGGCCGCAGATGGGTGACTTTCTCCGGAATGTCAATCTTTGGGATTAACACCAAGGTAGAGTCTGTGATGGCATCCGGGAGAAAACCTGTAGAAAAGAAAGATAAAGCCAAATCCGCTAGATTTTTCCCAACAATGTCCCACATTTGCTGATAGAAGACCGCATGGTAGCCATCCGGCCCGGGAGCTTGAAATGGCTTCATCTCAAATATTGCTCTGTGAATGTCCTGAATGGTGAAGGGACGAAGCAGGAGCATGGTCTCCGACTGGCTTAGCTGCAGGAAGGCCTGCTTGGGCAATTTATCATCATAGGGAACTTCCTCCTGCAGGAAAAGGTTAGAAACAAAATAAAAAACAAGCGAGGCCAAGGTTTGAGGTTCCGTCACCCAGTTATCATTGGCATCTTGGAGCGCTTCGATTTTATTCTTCCGCCTTCTGATGTTGACAAGCTGGTGGAAATAAGCAGTATTACGCTCCCCAAATTTCACCCACTTCTCTCGAGAACGCTGGAACCAAAGCATCTCCTCCTGTTCAAGAATCGTGTCCAGCTCCCCTTCAAGCTTTGAATGAAGTTTGGCTAGCCCAGGCGTAAAAGAATCCATCAACCTGGAGTCGACCCCTCTCATTCTAGCAAGCAGCCGCCTCTTCTTCTTTTGAATACTTCCAAAAACGTTATAGTTCCAATCTTGTAACTTAGCAGCAAGGCTAGCAATAGAGTTGTGGAAAGGGTTGTTGGGATCCCAAGAAGCCGCCACCTGCTCTTTCAGACTGGAATCCGTTAGCCACGCCGCCTCAAATCTGAAGGGACGATTACTGCTTGCATTTCCACTCGGAGGAGAGACGGAGGTCAAGAGAGGAGTATGGTCCGAGTGGAGTCTGGGGAGGTGAAGGACCGAAGTGTCTGGGAAGGCCTCGTTCCAGTGTAAATTGCAAAGACTTCTATCCAGTCTGCTAGCCTTGAAAGTATGAGGTTGATCTCCCCTGGTCCAAGTAAATTTCGATCCAGAGAAGCCCAAATCGATTAGCTCAGCTTGGTTAATCCTGTCGTTGAAGGTGCGGCATCTCCTCACAGTAGCTGTCGTCGGCGACCCTGACTTTTCCTCCATACTGCGAATGGCATTAAAATCCCCGGAGATGAGCCAAGGGATATCAATCCATCTGCTCTGATGAATGAGATTATCCCAGAGGAATCGCTGGTCACTGGGCCGAGGGGAAGCATATACAGCAGTTAGAACCCAAGGTTGCTTGTTCATTTCCTCAATACGCAGGGAGATATGTTGATCGCAAGCAGAAATAAGATGCGTCGAAAAGCGGCGGGCATCCCAAAACACCCAAACACCTCCACTCCTGCCATTAGCTTCAACACGGATGGAATTCGGATATCCCAGCTTGTCACAGGCCGCATTCGCCGCCGTCCCGCTGATCTGAGGTTCCAAAAGGATCACAAAATCGGGTCGGTGAGCCTGAATTGCTAGCTGGGATATTTCCATAGATAATATTTTCCATTAATCTCTTATTTCCATAGATAATCATTTCCATTAATCATATTGCCAAAGAATTTCGCACATGGAACCATCTCTAATTCAGCAATCAATTATGTACACACCAGTACACATACAAATACACCTATTGGGGTTAGCCATATTTCGTGTCTTTTAGCCTTTAAGTTGCCAAGTCTTATACTTTCCCAGGTATTTCACAGCCGGGCCGGTCGGACCCTATATATTCGCAGCTTTTGGCACCATGTGTCGGGCCGGTCAGACCCTGTATCACTTCGCAGCTTTTGGCATCAAGTGTCAGGTCGATCAGACCTCGTATCACTTTGCAGCTTTTGCCATCAAGTGTCGGGCCGGTTGGACCCTTTATCACTTCGTAGATTTTGGCATCAAGTGCCGGGTCGGTCGGACCCTATCATTTCGTAGCTTTTGTTATCAAATGTCGGGTAGGTCGGACCCTCATATCATAGAGTACACAACAACGCCTTTAAATTTAATTAAGGTGATTAGACAATTCTTTAGTTAGTCACAGAACAAGTAGCAGGCATTATCATCAATCATTTAACACATATCAATTATCGTCTTTATAACATTCACATAATCAAATTCATCATTCCATATAAGCACAAAATCGCCTTACAGGATACTCAACATCACATTTTCGCATTACAAGCTTTCTAGTAATCACTGGATAACCATTCAGGAGGTACATTATTCCCCCATCGTCTCATAGGCTTTTCAGTACTATAATATCACATTTTATGCCATTTCATATCACATACACATTTCATTTCCCATTCATAATAATCATCTATCATGTTTCACACATATCATCACATAGGCATACACACATCACATTCACCCATCATTCATCACATATCATTTCATTCACACATATACTTATAGCCATCTATCAATCTCACATTTTATGTTCCATATTCGGACAACTTAATGACCCGAATACCATATGTGTATCCATACGGTTAATAGATTAGAGTTTATTCACTGTTTGGTTGCTAATCCGCAAGCCCTTTGTCCAATTTGAGGATTTCCCGGATTGCTTACCTTGTCCACTCGGAACCTTATAATCCCTTTTGGGTATCACCATGGAGGGAAAAACCCAAGTTAGCTCTTTTGGTCTTCTGGTCTCCAGAGAACTCAAGAACCCCTTGCTCTCCTCTTATCCCTCTCACGGTTTTTATCAAGATGGACCATGAGTAGTGTTTGTTCCTTTTCCTCCTATCCTCTATCCCATTCCCCTCGAGTTAAATTTGATCCCTTCACAAGCCTAACACTACACGTGTGTTGCTATGTGGCAAGGAGTCACTCTATGGCTTAACAAATTGAAGGGGCAACGATAAAGGGAGTAAATATTCCCCTGTTGCTCAGTATTCCCTAGGAATTCCCTAAGTCAAACTAGTCACTCTATGGCTTAAGCAAATATATCTTATTTAAGCTTCTCGATACATAAATAACGTGTTTTCAATTAACCCTGTCATTCATATTTAAATCTTCATAATAAGAGGACACATACATGTGACAATTTGAATACGAGGGAAATATGATCACAAGGGAGGCCATTATCTAGTTTAGAAATTCTTACTGAGATTACCAACATTGCATACCTCTTAAATTTAAGTACGTAAGATGTTACCTAGTGTTCTGTTAATTAACAATTTATTAATGTCACTCTAACTAATCAATACTTATAATCTCATGTCCAAAACATCATACATAAGATACGTATATTATGCTCCGCATGTAGTAGGGTTGTGACAAATTCAACCAATGAATTTTGGAGATAGATGATAGAGTAGCTACACAAAAAGGCAATCTTCATTCGAACAAATATTATCGTTGTTCAAGTTGTAAATAAATAAAAAAAAATGAAAGCTACTTCTTATACTTTATGGGTTTGTGCGTATATGGAAAAATATTTCTTTGTAAGATTATTTGTTTCAAACTAAGTCCGATAACAAAATACTGTTTTGCTTTGCTTTTTAGTATTGGAGCTTTGTTAATGGTTGGAGGTCAATCAACTCATTCTCGATTTTATACCCCAACAGATTGTGATTCAAAATCGACATGTTAGTGGATTCAAAATGCCTCTCTTATTATTCGTGATGAAGCTCCTGTTGCCAATAAACATAATATTGAAGTAGTGGATAGAATGCTCAGAGACATTTTGCATGTGAAGCATCCAAATAGCGAGTACATGATCTTTGGATGAATTTCTGTTGAGTTTGCTGAATATTTTCGACGAGAATTAACAGTAATTACAAGGTGAACTTAGAAAGATATTGTAAATTCTTCTATAAAAAATATCAAAGTTTTGTAGATCTCTCAAAATATGGGATTGAAGAACTCAATAAAAGAATTTTGGAGATAGATCATGGAGTGGTTACCCAAAAAGGTCAATCTTCATGGGAACAATTATTATCGTTGTTTAAGGGGAACAACTAGGGTCCTAATTAATCTTATAGAAGTTAGCACCATATTAACTACTCCGATCACCGTTCATTAGTTTTAAGTTGAATCTAACGGTATAAAATAGTGAAGGGCATATTTGGTATTGAAATTAACTAATTAACATTGAAATTAACTAATTAACATTGAAAATCCCTCTCTAGTAAATTATATATAACCTTTGTTACTTAAAGGGCTAATACCACTAGGAAATCCGAACTACCAAGAATGTGTCATTTGTGTCCCAAACTATTCGATATGACTTTTATGTCCTGAATTATTTTTTTCGTTAGAATTGACCGGCGTTGAACGCTAGTTTTTAACAGAAAGTCTAGTTAGCACTGATGTGGCATCTGACGTAGAATTTTTATTATTTATTGTTCCATAAAAATTGAATAAACTAACAAAAGGAAATTAAAAGAAAAATCAAAAAGAAAGACTCCGATCTGTAGATCTGCATCTCCGGGGGAAAATCGAAGGGCATTGAGATGTCCTCCCGACTTCGTTTTCCCTATCCCCACCCAGGTCAAACCGGCTCGTCGGGGAACTTGGAAGCCAGGAAATTAGGAAGCTGCAGAACGGGGAAGTGGCAGAACTCGGTCGCCATGGAATGGGAGGAAGAAGATGAAGGAGGCACCGGTAAGCAAGCTTCGTTTTCATCTTTTCCCGGTGGCCCCTAAGACAAAACGACTTTGTCGTGGAATCAAACTGGAAAGAAGTCTAATCGGCACACTGGAAAACGATGATATCCTTCTAGAAATTCCGATTGGCCCAATTAATTCAGTTGAGATTTGGGTTTGCGATTCTAGATCCAAGAATCTTTGTCGATTTGGGTTTGTGATTCCTGTTCGCGAGCAACGTCGAGCCCCTGTTTCGCGAGCCACGAGACCGGCTTGAACTTGACCTCATCTCCACCACCGTCAATGACGCCTTTGCAGTGGGGGCCAGCGATGCTCGACGCGGAGCTATAACGAGGAGAAGGGGGCAGGGGAAAGAGGGCTTCATTGACGATTACTCGAAGAAGAGGGAGGATTGTGGCAGGCTAGTCCGTGAGGTTGAAGAAGAGTTTTTTTTCTTTTTGACAAAGGGGGACTTTATTGCACTTAAACTGATAAGTTACAAAAAGGGAGAACGAACCAACAATCTGGTTCCAACAATAGGAAGACCAAGGGCATTCAGTTACAAACAAAACTATGTAAGACCAAATGCAGCAGCAAAAACCAAAACAAAGTCTGCAAGCAACCACCCAAAAAGAGCAAAACCCTTGACTGAAAACAGATCATCAAGAATCTCTCTTGCAAACAACCAATCAAAGCGCACCAAAACCACAATCAGCTTGTCTGATCATAACGAAATCCATGGCTAGTGACTATCATCACCCCATGTGCCGCCTCCTGGGGAGAACTCAAAGGCATCCATCACAGTGAATCTAGAAACAAGATTGCATGGCGATGGAAGAGGATATGAACCGGATTGCTCCAAGCTGATGAGGCAGAGGAAGCCGAGGCAAAGAGATCAGGTTCGAAGAAGAGCAGAAGCTCCCAAGGTAGCCACAAATCTCCACGGAAAACACTGATTCCCAACCGCAACCATCGGAGAAGACCCAACCCACCACCATTCTACGGCTCACCAAGCCACTCAAACACTTGGGGAGGTCGGAGGGGGAAAGAAGGGAATGACTTCACCTTGATGATGAGGCCACCAACAAGGGACAACCCCACCATCCAGATCTGGAAGAGGCTCCCAAATTGCAGACTCCGACTCCTACAACGAGCAAGCCCAAGAACAGAGAACCAAGATATGAAAGAAGAGCCACAGCTCGACTGGAAATGAGAAACAGAAGGCCACAAAGGCTAGAAATCCAATTTTGAAGGAAAAATAATATTTAATGATGTGGCATCTACATGGCAGAGATCTTTATTCCCACGTCAACAAAAGTCAATATTTCTGTAACATCCGTCTAATCAACCGTTATCTTTAACGGTCAACAAAATCGTGAGGATATAAATGACATATAAGTATAATAAGCTGAGAAATAAATGTCATATTGAATAGTTTGAGATACAAATGACACTTTTATAATAGTTCGGATTTCCTAGTGGTATATTGTATTAGCCCTTACTTAAACTAGTAGTGATTCTCGATAAAAAAAAAGTATTGATTCAGTGGTTTATAGTAGTGGTTTCATTAGTGATTTTATTAATTTTAACAGTTAGATTAGATTTTCATCCGGCGGTTAGAAACATGGTTAGCACCTAATCTCTTTCCTTGCCATGGACATAACACAACCGACTAATTAACTAGTCGGGTGCCGAACTAGTTTTAATTATCATTTATCATCGAACTTCAATCACATAATAACTAGCTAGGCTGAATAATAATATAAAAAAAAAAGACTAAAAATGAAACAATAATTATCGATCATATAATCAAGAAGCTATAGTAGTAGTCCCGCGTTCCACCTAACTCATCTGTATATATATGTCGTTTAATCTAAAAAATTAACGTCTTTGATTAATCACAATTTCCGCACATGAATTATATTAATTATCACAATTCCCTATCGTAAGCTCAGCCCCAACTGGAGATCCAAATCAGCTCTCCCCCTCGAACCGCCGGCCACCACCGCCTGCCGACCCCCACCGGCGCTGGGACGATGATGCGTCAGAGTAAACCCGCCGCCATTCTCAACATCATTAAAGCTAATCTGCCGGCCGGACTCCTCGTACACCACGAACTCCTCGTTACCATGACAATAATTAATGACATCATCATCACCATCACACGCCGCCGCCGGGTCGTAGAACCACCGGGTCGGCGCCGTCGGGGCGTGAAGGTAGAAGCTGCTGACGGTGGCCCGCCTGGCTTGCAGCTGAAGCCGCTTCTTCTTCATCCGCTCCTTCTTGTGCGCGTTCTGGTGCCCGCCCAGCGCCTGCGAGTTCCCGAACTCCTTCGTGCAGTACTCGCACCGCAGCTTGCCCCTCGACGGCGTCGTTCTGTTCGCCGCGGCCGCCGTGTCGGAGGAGCTGTCGACGCTCTCGTCAGCCTCGGCGGCGGCAAGGGAGTGGTGGTTGTGGGTCGGGGCGGCGCGGGGTGGGTTGGGGCCGAACTCGAACTCGAACCCGAAGAGCTTGAGCTTGTTGGTGTCGCCGGAGGAGGAGGATTCGGCGGCGGAGGTGTTGCTGTTCATGTGATCGACGGTGGAGGAGTATTGCGTATTCATTTTGTTTGTTTGTTTGTGGATTTTGATGGGATAAGGGTTGGGATATGAATTATATATATAGCGGGAGAACTCTAGATTTAATTTGTTTATTATTTCTATTTTTATGAATAGTTCCTGTACCTATGATTGACGAGTAGTACTAGTGCTGAAAATAATAATATTTTATGGAAATAATATTACGTCTTTGTTAATGTTGAGGTTTGTCTCTGTAATCATAAATAGGAAGAAAGCGTACAAAAGGGTCAAAATATGGAACTGCCATTAATCAAGGGAATAAACGGGAAGGAAAAGTCAGATCAAAAGGAAAGCCGACCCATGCAAAACATTATACTATACTATATATTGATTGCTTTCTTGCTCGTTATTCCTGTAAATTAAACTATATTGTTTTTTTTTTCTACCACGTTTCTTCGGAAAATGGTTTTGTTGTCTCGCATGCATGTATTTATTTAAGGCTTAATTGCAAGTTTGGTCACTCGAATTGCTACAAAATTTCATGTTTGGTCACTCGAATTGATTAATTCCATTCGTAGTCACTTAAATTAGTTGAACAGTCCAACTTTAGTCACTCTCCGTTAACCTCCGTCAAACTCCGTTAGTACCGTCAGTTAACTGCTGACGTGGCTAACAGAGGTGCTTAGTCATCCTATTTTAACCAAAAAAAAAAAAAAAAACATGCCACATCATTAACCCCTCAATATTTTAAAAGTCCACCCAAACCCGAACCGAACCCCTAAACCAACCCATTCACCTGTTCCCCCTCTCCTTCCCCCCTCTTCTTCCCTAGCTCCGACCCGAATCGCCATTACTGCCAACCACTGAAGCACAACAGTAGTTCAGTGATTACTGAGAGAGGGAAGTAGCAGAAGAAGATGAAGTTGCTCTCTCCTCCTCACTCCCCTTCAACAATCCTTCTCCTTCTCCTCCTCTGCTTCCATGGCGCCGTCGCCTCTTCCAACTCTTCTTCCTCTTCCACTTCAAAAATCGGCCAAGGCTACCGCCTAATCTCCATTGAAGAAACTCACGACGGAGGATTTCCGCGAATTGGGTTTTTGTCCTGGAATGGGAATAATTTGAAGGACCGAACAAGAAGAGCGGATAATGGAGGGGGATGATGAAGGCGGCTCCTCCGATATCAGCACCAGCGTCAGCGGCGGCGGCGAGGTGTCCAAGATATCCACAATCGACGAATCCGAAGCTTACCAGGTTTTGTCTCTGAAAGAGGAGCCCATAGATCCGGACCGGGAAACCACTCCGCCGCCCTCTGCCGCCGCCATGGGGATGGTCCCCGTCGCGATGCAGATGCCCTTGTCCGTCCCCGTGCCTATGCAGCAAGCAGCCGGCACGGTGGCGAAGCGGCGGTCGTCGACTAAGGACCGGCACACCAAGGTCGAAGGGCGGGGCCGCAGGATCCGAATACCCGCAACCTGCGCCGCTCGGATCTTCCAGCTGACCCGGGAGCTGGGCCACAAATCGGACGGGGAAACCGTGCGGTGGTTGCTCGAGCACGCGGAGCAGGCCATTAGATGGGATGGTTAGCCTCTGCCCGATCTCCGGCTCCCTCATGTCCGACCCGGTCGTCGTCTCCTCCGGCCACACCTTCGAGCGCCTCTCCGTCCAGGTCTGCCTCGACCTCGCCTTCCTCCCCATCCTCGACGACTCCTCCCTCCCCAATTTCGCCGCCGTCATCCCCAATTCCGCCTTCAAGAGGACGATTCACAACTGGTGCGACGCCGCCGGCCTCCCGCACCCTCCGCCGCCGGACTACGCCTCCCTCGAGAAGATCGTGCGGGGTAAGATGAACGACTCACCGTCGTCGTCGATTTCGAACGGGAATCCCGAACTTAGGGTTTCAGAGAGGGAGCTGCTCAAGGCCGTGGCGGAGAACCCTCCGATTTTATTCTCCCACTCAATCTTGCCGGCTCTCTCTATCTCAGGATATCGCCGTAGATCTGGGATTATGATTTGGTGGCAGTAATGGCGATTTTGGTCGGAGCTGGGGAAGAAGAGGGGGGAAGGAGAGGGGGAACAGGTGAATGGGTTGGTTTAGGGGTTCGGTTCGGGTCAGGGGTTGATTGGGTTTGGGTGGACTTTTAAAATATTGAGGGGTTAATGATGTGGCATGTTTTTTTTTTTTTTTGTTAAAATAGGATGACTAAGCACTTCTGTTAGTCACGTCAGCAGTTAACTGACGGTACTAACGGAGTTTGACGGAGGTTAACGGAGAGTGACTAAAGTTGGACTGTTCAAGTAATTTAAGTGACTACGAATGGAATAAATCAATTCGAGTGACCAAACATGAAATTTTGTAGCAATTCAAGTGACCAAACTTGCAATTAAGCCATTTATTTAAATAGGCTACCCTTGCAGCACGGTTGGGCTGAGGCTGGACTCATTGGCATAGCGAATGAGTCCGTAATCCGGACAAGATCGGTATAGGTTCTTCTCTATAATTTTTATCCGTAATCCGGACAAAATCGGGTTGCATCCAGTTTTCGATTGTAACTGGACCGGGTTACACAGTTTTGTTTTTGTTTTGAGTGGAAAATCGTGACCGAATTCTCATCTCTACCTTACGGAATGAAATTTGTTAAAAGATGAATAGGATTTGTGTAATCCAAGATTTAAAAAAGTGTCATTTATAGTCCCAAATGTGTGAGTGAAACGATAATTTTAGCTTGATGTTTTATGTCATTTAATTGATTTCATTCAAAATGTAATGGAGGGGGTGAGTAACCGCTGACAATTCGTCTTCACCAAGTTAAGGGAAATTATATTTTTATCCAAGGAACTTGCTCAGCCTAGGTATGGTGAATTTGGCTGAACCGAACTGGTTTTTTAGGAGAAATGATTATATTGTGGTTAATTTGATGATTAAGGGGGTAATTAATTAAGCAGGATGACCAATGACAATGATTTAGTTTTGTCTTTGGAAGGTTGCGGTAATTTGTGATAATGTATGAGGAGAATAGTAGATAATGGAATTGAACGATGTCGTTTTACCTGGAAGGTAGGTTTATGATTGAGGAAGGTTGCGGTAACACATGAAATATACATGGTTTATAGGTAAATTCGACAAGGCTGGGATTTTCGTTATGTATAATCAAATTATAGATATGCTCAGTAGTATTCATTCGGTGAGCCTTTCCAAAATATTATTAGTTGATCAAGTGGAACATTTCTATGGGCGTGCAACCAAATATATTGAATAAAAGACAACCGATCTCTTCAAATTAATTAAAATTGTCACTTGTGCAGAAATAAAATATAAAAAAAAGACTAACTAGCACAAGTCATAGAAAAAGAAAAGATATGGTGGGAATGTAATCACCTGGAAGGTAGGTTTATCATTAATTAATTCATTTCTCATTTACTTTTTTTATGTAACAATCTCCCAATGCACTTAATTAAAAAAATTGAGTTGCAAATCTTTGAATCATTACATTATATTAATAGTTGTGGGATGTCAAGTCCCATCCATCTCCCAATTAAATGAATTGAAAACAGAAAAAAGAGGTTGAATTGTGTAGAAATGTGATGATTCAGCAAATATAGATGAAGCTTCTTTGAGATTATGTACACACACATAGACAATGCATATATATCTTATATCCCCCACCACCCAATAGTTAAAGGAAGAAGATGAGTAATTGATTAATACTTTAACGGGTCGTTTGCTTGAAGGTTTTTGTGATGGATTTGGGCATGGAAAACCATCCATCATGGATTTGCACTAAAAACCATTGTTTGCATTAGGGATTTAGTAAATTGAAATCTGTGGGGCCCACGGACTTTGGGGGTCCAAATCCGTGGGCCCCATGGATTTGGAGGTTCCAGCTATTGAGGTGGGTTTTTATCATGGATTGAAGTCCATAATGTGTAATTACACCCTTGTCCCTGCCATATTTTGTTATTGCCAGCAGTGCCCTTCTGTTTATCCTTTCCGAAATTTTGGCAGATAAAAGAGTGAAGCTTCTGTTTGCGAGCTGCGAGGGAAAATTGCGAGGGAAAAAAACGCGAGGGAAGGAAGTCGACTCCAACAGAGAAACTTCTCCTCCGTCGCTATCTCCGATCTTCTTCTCTGTCGTAATCTCCGATCTTCTCCTTCGTCGCTGCAACCAGGTATGCTTTCTATCGTTGCTTCTCATCTGTGTCTTTCTTCCCCACGAACCCTAGATCAAAGCTTGGCCGATCTTTTGTGATGTTGTGAGTGTATTGAAGTTTTAATATTCCATCTCTCACCTTGAACTCCACAGCCAGTAGTGTAGAGTGTAGACCCCCAAAACCTTACCATAGACCGACCATTCCTCCTTCCTACAGCTGCTGTCCGCCATTTCTATTTCCCCCACCGCTTACCGCCATGGAAACTGAATTCCCCTTACCGCCATGGAAACCCACTTCCGCCCTCCCTCTTTGGTTACTGGGTAGCTCTTTGTTCCTCTTGATCTGAACTTCAAATGGAGCAAGTCCCCTTCCTTTTCTTTTCTCTCTGAGCCTATATAGTACCTACTGCTTTTTTCCCATTTCTTCTCCTTTTTTCCCAATTCTTCTCCCAAGGCAGAGCATTCCCAAGGCAGAGCATTCCCAATTCTTCTCCTTTTTTCCTAGCCTTTCTTTCTCTGGGGCATATAAACAATTTGGGGCTCATTCCTCATGCTTCTCTTTCTATGCAAGTAGCTCTATCTGAAGAACCCTCCTTTGTTACTTCTTCAGTTTGAGTTGACCATTGCCGGAGCATTTATTTTTACTGGTTTTCTTCATTCTGCAGAGTCAAGCTTTTCTCTAAGCTACTTCGATAATAAGAATATAAGGCCTCCATCTGTATTGTTTGAAGCTGAACCATACAAAGAAATCTCCTTTCTGTCTGAGTTTATAAAGTTCAGTAACTTATTGATAGATGCTTCTTGTATGTGAAATTACTTTCTTGTTTTAACTGAAATTCGAAAGCTAACTGTGTGTTATGGTTTGTGACATAAATGTTGTGGCTCCATTGAGAGTTCTTTATGGTTTGTGACATAAATGTTGTGGCTCCATTGCTATGGAAAGTTTCCTGATTGTATGCTGTAATGCTTCTTTTGATGTTAAGGCTATGGCTCGATTGAGAAGAAAATCTAATCAAGTGCAGAAACGGAACACCGTGAAGGCTATTAGGATTGTTTTAACCTTGTTACTTGTCTATGTGTCTTTGCTAATTAGATATCTTGAGCTATTAGTGATGAAAAAGTTAAAATCCAGACCTCGGAATACCCCCTTAGATAGCATATTTGACCGTCAACATGATAGAATGAGATATATGAGACGAGTACTTGATCTATCCGATACTCGTTGCATTGATAGTATTAGGATGAGTCGTAGTATGTTCAAGAGGTTGTGTCATCTACTCGTCCGTGAAGGGGGGTTAGAACGTTCAGATGATGTCGATATAGAGGAGATGGTCTTGATGTTTTTAGTTACCATCGGGCACAACAAGAAGAACAGAATGCTACAAGTTGACTTTTGTCGTTCAGGACAAACTATCTCCAAAGTTATTCATAGAGTCCTACGTGCTGTACTTCGGCTGCATCCTATTTTACTCCGCCGACCATCAGCTATACCAGAAAATTGTACTGATCCTAAGTGGAAACACTTCAAGGTCTGTTAATTATTTGAATTTTCTTTAACTTGCAAGGTTAGTTGCAATTACTATCCTAAAACAGCTAGTTTTTCTGTGGTAAAGGGTTGCTTAGGGGCACTAGACGGGACACATGTGAGGCTGCGTGTTAGGACAGAAGATAAACCTAGGTATCGAGATCGGGAAGGGCATATTACAATGAATGTTTTGGGAGTGTGCAACCCAAACCTCGAGTTTATATACTGCTTAGCTGGATGGGAGGGTTCAGCCCATGACGGAAAGGTTCTTAGAGATGCATTGGCTAGGCCAAATGGACTACGCGTTGAGAAAGGTAATGTAGCCTTTTAGAAGGAACTAGACATTCTGAAAATAAACCTTACTTCCACTGATTAGTTCTTACATGTTTCTCATTCAATTTAATAGGAAAATACTACTTGGTAGATGCCGGGTATAGCAACTCTGAAGGGTTTTTAGCTCCATATCGGGGTCAAAGGTATCATTTGAAAGAGTGGGGAGGAGGTAATAGACCATTAACAGCTGAGGAGTACTTCAATATGAAGCATGCCACAGCAAGAAACGTTGTCGAGAGGATTTTTGGTATTTTGAAAATGAGATGGGCCATTATTAGAGAAACCAGCTGGTTCTCCCCTGAGGTTGTTACACTATTAGTGAATGCATGTTGCTTGCTGCATAATTTCATCAAGCTGGAGCAGGGAGTTGACACTTTTGAGAGAGATTATAGGGACCAAGAACCTGAGCAGCATCCTTCATCTGTTGTGGAAGAAATTGATCTAGTCTCTGGAGTATGTCCTTCACAAAGTTGGACTCATTATAGGGATGCGAAAGCAGTAGACATGTGGGAGAATAGAAGTGGCAGATGATGTATTGTATGTATTTAGCGGTTGTATGTTATGTTTCATGTACTTGCATTTTCTATTTTGACTTTTGCTGCATGTATCAAAGCACCTCATTTCATTACTCCTTAAATATTCCATTACACAACTCTGCTTCTCATTAACAACACTCTAACAGGTACACATTAATAGAAACTTACACCAATAAACAAATCCATGGGATCACTCTAACATAGCACAAAATTGCAGCACTAAGCAGCCCTGGATTCTAATTTGAAACACCCATATAATCATTTGAGCTTTGAACTCCCAGCCTCCAACTGGTCCAACCTGAGCTTAATCGACTTAATGGCAACAACTATCTCTTCGTAGGATGATATCACATTCTTGCTTTCAATTCCAACATCAACACTATGCTTGGACACTCTGTCTAATGCAGCACGAAGATCTGCATTCTCCAGCTGCAAATTCGAAACCATTTCACCAAGCCTTTTCCTCTCCTTGTATAATGCAGCTTTAATGTCATGCCATTCAAAATAATCACAGGGCTCCTTCTTCTGTGTCCACAAACATGCTACGAGTCACTATCTCAAACAAGACAGAACTAATTCACCTAACAAGCAAAGCTTCGAACACAATTACCAAAACTCAAACCTTAGAGCCGAACAATGGACAACCGAAAAATTTTCGATTCGGGTTGGCAACAGTATGTGAAATTCTTCGAGAAGCTCTCAGCCCACAGTGGCATAATACCTCTTCATCCTCGTAATAGAATTCATCAATCCCTTTCTGCCCCTTTCCCTTGCTGGCCATGATAGTCTCTCTTGGATTAAGAAACACAAACAGCAAATGATATAGTTGCTGGTTCTAATCAACCAGAAAGAGTATATACAGAGATTCATAAAAAAAAAGCAAATAAAGAGCTGAGTTCCAAATCTCACCTGAATGTTGCAGTAGCTGTTGGAGCCCGTCGACGGAAATTGTCAACAAATGAGAGTTCGCCGGTAGACAGAGGTTGCCGGCGGAAACGAGATTCCAATAGCGGCTGGAAATAGTTCTCGATCTACAAAGGCAGCTCGTGGGGAAAGGGAGAATGAGAAAACATCTTTGTGGGCTGCAATTTGTGTGGCACCCATAAAACAAATAATTGTTAATAAGGGCAATAAGGTCATCTCACTTTATATCCTATAAATCTAATTAAACACAATCCATAATAAAATCCATGAAACAAACAATGGTTTTTCATAAGTCCATAATGAACCCAAAACCCTTATAAGTCCATGGTTTATCAAAACCTTCGTTTTATCAAAACCTTCGTTTTTCAAATCCACGACGCAAACGACCCGTATGTGAAATTCTTCGAGAAGCTCTCAGCCCACAGTGGCATAATACCTCTTCATCCTCGTAATAGAATTCATCAATCCCTTTCTGCCCCTTTCCCTTGCTGGCCATGATAGTCTCTCTTGGATTAAGAAACACAAACAGCAAATGATATAGTTGCTGGTTCTAATCAACCAGAAAGAGTATATACAGAGATTCATAAAAAAAAAGCAAATAAAGAGCTGAGTTCCAAATCTCACCTGAATGTTGCAGTAGCTGTTGGAGCCCGTCGACGGAAATTGTCAACAAATGAGAGTTCGCCGGTAGACAGAGGTTGCCGGCGGAAACGAGATTCCAATAGCGGCTGGAAATAGTTCTCGATCTACAAAGGCAGCTCGTGGGGAAAGGGAGAATGAGAAAACATCTTTGTGGGCTGCAATTTGTGTGGCACCCATAAAACAAATAATTGTTAATAAGGGCAATAAGGTCATCTCACTTTATATCCTATAAATCTAATTAAACACAATCCATAATAAAATCCATGAAACAAACAATGGTTTTTCATAAGTCCATAATGAACCCAAAACCCTTATAAGTCCATGGTTTATCAAAACCTTCGTTTTATCAAAACCTTCGTTTTTCAAATCCACGACGCAAACGACCCGTAAAGTTTGTCTATCTTGACCATGTATTGAGGGAATGGCATATTATATGGTTGATTAATGCATTAATCAATTGGGAATGGGGAAGTAGTTGATGAAAGAAGGAATAATGAGAAGTGAGTAATGATGTAAGCATATATACTAGTAAGAGTCTTCCATGAGATCTGAGCATATCTTCTTAGAGCAGCAAAACTCATATATTATATTGTTAATGGAATTAGAAATATGGTCAAAATTGCAGTAATGAATAAACTCATAAATCTTAATGAGAAAGTAAGACTTTAAATTCAAAAAAATTGATTCATTGTAATTGGAAAGTAGGGATTAAAACCTTATCGATCACTTGCTCTATTTTCTAAACATATTACATATTTTATAGGTAATGTCAATTAATTGTATTTCAAAGCTGAGAGATTACAACCTAAATCCGCGATGAGGTGGTGAATCAAGTCATATAAACTATATATTGATTATATTTATATAGCAATTGTGTTGGACAGTTGTTATTTGTAAAAGGGCCCCCGACACCATTGAGCACTTCTATTATGCTATATAGCATTGGTGCTTTAATGTACAATTTGAAGTTGTACTATAATATTAAATGTAAAGTTTAGGTTGTACCATAAAGGAATTTATATCATTATGTTATGGTACAACTTTACAGTTTGAAGTTGTACCATCACACAAGGTACAAGTTTAAGTTGTACCATAAAAGAATTTGTACAAAAAGTATAGGTACAATCTGAAGTTGTACCATAACGTTAAAGGTACAATTTCAAAAATACAAGGGCTAATACCACTACAACACCCGAACTATCCGAAAAATGCCACTTGTGTCCTATTGTTTCCAATATTCCATCTGTGTCCTGAACTATTATTCCGTTAGTGTTGACCGGCGTTGACCGTTAGTATTTAACAGAAAATCCAGTCAGCGGTGACGTGGCATCTGACGTGGAATTTTCATTATCAATTTTCATTTAATAAAAAAATTTTAAAAATAAACAAATAGAAAAACCTCTCAATCCCTTCTCCGCTTCTCCTCCCTTCCTTCCTCCCCAGAAATTCGAACCCAGAAATTCTCTCGATCCCTTCTCCGCTTCTCCGCTTCTCCTCCCTTCCTTCCTCCCCAGAAATTCGAACCCAGAAAATTCGAACCCAGAAAGGCGCTTCTCCGCTTCCCCGCCGCCGCCGATTCACGGCGACCTTGAGCTCCGCTCTCTTCACCAGCGCATCGCCTCGCTCCTTCCCCTGCAGCGCCTTCCCGCGCGGCGGCGAGAGCGCGGAATCGATTGCCTTCAATGCGGCGGCCTTGTGGCCGAGGAGATCGAGGGCGACGGATTTGAGGACGAGCGGGGCCGGGTCCTTGGGGGAGAGGGCGGCGGCGGATTCGGCCTCGGCCAGGGCCTGTT
The DNA here is from genome assembly GCA_946122785.1 of Linum tenue. Lineage (NCBI taxonomy): Eukaryota > Viridiplantae > Streptophyta > Magnoliopsida > Malpighiales > Linaceae > Linum > Linum tenue. The sequence continues at coordinate 66,361,635 of CAMGYJ010000002.1, forward strand.
TGGCTAGGGATTGGGACTGGGTGGAGTTCTTGGCGGCGGCGGATCTGGATCGGGCGAGGAATTGGGAGCCTTGGATGAAGTGGCGGTTGGATTGGAGGGCGGTGCGGTTGTTGGCTCGCTGCCTTGAGAGGAATAGCTTGGAGAGGTACTGGATTGCGACGAAGACGGCGACGGTGAGTGCGATGATCGCCACTTGGAAGGCGCCGTCCGTCGCCATGGAGAGTCGGAAGAGCGGCGGAGGTGGGGAAGCAGGTGTAGGGTTTGAGTCAAAGTGAGGGCGGGGGTTTCGGCTTTCGTGGGCCGGGCGGTGGCCTTTGGAAGACCCAAATCAAGATCGCGCTGGTAGCCGTACTTGATTTCTGGGTTTCGGCTGGAACCCAGAAAATCGAACCCAGAAAATCGAATTTCTGGGGAGGAAGGAAGGGAGGAGAAGCGGAGAAGGAAGAGGAAGAGGAAGAAACAGAGAATGGGAGAAGAGGAAGATTGATACGGCGGGGAAGAGGAAGAAGCAGAGACGGGGAGATTGGAGGGGAGCCTTTTTTTAATTTCTAAGAATTTTGTATTATAGTTATTATAATTTTATTTAACTAATTTTATTTTTAATAAAGTAATGACATGTCAATGAGGTGGAATCTACGTGGATGCCACTTTTTTGCCACATATGCGAAAGTCAACACTAGTTTGACTTCCGTCAAGTCAACAGTTATCTTTAACGGTCAACGTAAGACGCCATGACACAAATGTCACAAACTCATATAGTTCAGGACACAGATGGAATATTGAAAACAATAGGACACAAGTGGCATTTTCCGGATAGTTCGGGTGTTGTAGTGGTATTAGCCCAAAATACAATTTCAAATTGTACTATAAAGGAAAAACTTATAGAAATGTACCATTTCTAAGTCATACAAACTATATATTGATTATATTTATATAGCAATTGTGTTGGACAGTTGTTATTTGTAAAAGGGGCCCCGGCACCATTATCTTTCTTTTAAAAATTAAATGAGCCCCCTGCATTAATTGTATTGTTGCGTCGAGAGACATGATGGAAGCTTATTAGATTGTGTTGTTATTCCTTTGTCTATACTAAATCTCACCATTAATTAATTAATTAATTATGTTGGGTAAAGAAGTGTGTTACGTTGCATCTCTCATGCTCACAAATTCCCAATCCTCTCGTTTGTGATTGTTTCTTTTGGAAAAGATAAGTCCATTCCTTGATCCATGCTTTCAAACTCTTTTGGATTTTAAGTAATCAAATACATACATGTACATATGTTGGACTCTTGGGTCTAGTGAGTAGCGTAGTCAGGATTTGAAAGTATCTGTGTCCTCTTTTCTAAATATAATTAGAAAAAATAATACCTAAATATATCGTTCATATATAATAACGAAATAACCAATCAATACAATCATTATTTTCATAATTAAACAACCACGATACATTTTCATATTCTGAGTTAAATTAAATTTATATATACCTTTAAACAAGAAATGTGTTGTAATTTAGTGGTATAACGCTCTTATATTATACCTAGATATCATGAATTCAAGACTTAATTAGTTTTTTTTTTTTTTTTTGATAAAGGTGAAATCAATTAATAAAGAAACCAGAAAGATGTGCAGTTGTACACAGTCCAGGATCCTTGGCTCCGCCTATGGGTCTAGTCTACCCTATGTTCCCGAAGGAGGGAAAGAGGAGGGGAGGGAAAAGAGGGAAGGAAAGTTGGATTTTCGAAAAGTTTTCCCCTGTTTTTAAAGCGAGCAACAGTAGTGAGAGAAAGGAAAGTGGATGGAAAATTTACTGTTTTTTCCAACCCTCCAAATCGGAGGAAAAACGAAAAGTTACATGTTTTCCTGTTTTTTTTATTCGCCCCACTCTTTCCCCTCTCTATCTCTCCTTCGTTCTTCTTCTTTCCCCACTCTTTTCCAACTCTTTTCCCCTTTCCTTTTTATTGTTGAGTTTTGTTTTTCTATTTTGGGAGAATAACCATATTTAACGTTTGGTTTAGCAATTTTGTTTAAATGTAAATTAACGTGATTGAATAGCGATCAAGGTTGTCAACCCGTAGGCTGATCCGAATTGGGTTAAAGTAGTGGGTCAAGGGTTAATGGGTAAAAGATGGGAAGAAAAATGAAACCATTTATAAAATTACATTTCTTATAAAAGTTTAATTATTATCTTAATTAAGATATCAATAGAAAATATTAATATCTCTTTACATGACATAATTAGTAAAAGTATATTAACTATTAACATACTATAAAATTATTTTAATATTACATAATCAATAAAATAACATATCTATCACACTTCTCTATATACTTTTCCCCTTCCACTATCTCTTTCATTTCCCCCCATAAAACAACATTTTCTCTTCAATTCCCTTCCCCTCCAATTTTCCTTTCCCTCCAAATTTTCCCTCCCCTCCCCTCCTTTTCCTCTCCTACTTCGGAAACAGGGGGTAAGAGATCGATCTAATGGCTAAGGCATCATTGCAAATTTGCAACCTTTGACAAGGAGACCATGTTTTTTTGGAGTTGGGAAGCTCAAGAAGGACAACTTGTATGCTAGAGGTTAGCACAGCTGGGTTGGACATTTTTAAAGACAGGTAGGGCTGTTAATGAGCCGAGTTAATTGTGAGCGGCTCGGTCTCGAACTCGATAAAAGTTCGTTCGATTAAAAAAAATCTCAACTCGTTAATAAACAAGCCGAGTTTGAGCTCTACCTTGTTCGGCTCGTGAACTAGCTCGATTAGGTGGCTTGTTTAATACAACTCATGAACTGTCTCGTTTTGAGCTTATGATATGTCCAACATTGTGACTAGCTAGAGAGCCAACTCGACTACAACTTATGAGAAAATCAATCTATATTTTATGAGTTGGTTTGTTAATGATGCATATAATTATTAAATTATATATGTCACCTATTATGGTGTTTAATACATTGAGTATATGTAAGCAAATACGTGTCATATATGACATAACATTAGATAATTACATGTATCACATATGGCATATAAATATTATGATATTTATATTATAAATTATCTTAGAGTTGAGCTCGAGCCGAACTTTCGATCTGTGTCAAGGTGGATAATATAATAACACTATGCATGCATCATTGAGATTAATGCTCAATTAATCATTAAGAAATAGGGTTAAAGACACATTTGGTCACTGAGATTACAAAATCGGGACATGTTTAGTCACTAGAAAAATTTAATATCAAATTTGGTCACTACAATTACTAAAACTGGACGCATTTAGTCACTCGCCGTTAGTCTCCGTCCAACTCCGTTAATGAAGTCCGTTAAGTGCTGATGTGGCAAACAGAATTGCCTAATCAGCCGGATATTAACCCAACAAAAATAAAACCCGACCCGCCACGTCATTATAACCCGCCACCTCATTAAAACCAACCCAACCCAACCCAACCCATCACCCAACCCTACCCAACCCTTCTTCCTCCTTCCTCCCCAACCCAATTTAGGGTTTTTTCCATTAATCTCCACCACCTTCTTCTTCGCCTTCACCTTCAGATGCCTCTCCAGTATGCTCACCAGCGTCGGCACCGTCACCGGCGACGTGTTCCCGAGGTTGAAGATCCGGTACGGCGCCGGACCCGTCTTCTTCCCGCCCGACCCGGTACTCCTCCCGGCGGTGTCCAGCGAGCCCAAACACCCCTTCACGACGTCGTCGATGTAGGTGAAATCCCGGGCCAAATCGACCCGATTCTTGCCCCGGTAGACGGTAATCGGCTTCCCCTGCAAAATGTTCTTGGTGAAGGAGAAGTACGCCATGTCGGGTCGGCCCCAGGGACCGTACACCGTGAAGAATCTCAATCCGGTGATGGAGAGGCCGTAGATGTGATTGTAGGTGTGGGTGATTTCCTCTCCTGCCTTCTTCGTCGCCGCGTAGAGGCTCGCCGGCTGGTCGGTCCGGTCCGATTCGGAGAAGGGGGATTTCTCGTTGAGCCCGTAGACGGAGCTCGACGACGCCCAGACCACCGCCGGCTGGGTTTCCGCCAATTTGCAGATCTCGAGGAGGGTGACCAATCCGGCGATGTTGGAGTGGATGTACGAATTGGGATTCTCCATCGCGTACCGGACCCCTGCCTGCGCCGCGAGATGCATCACGTGGGTGAAACCCACAACGTCGAACAGCTTCGCGAGGAGCTTCCCGTCGTTGATGTCGCCGGCGACGACGAAGATCCCGTGCTCCGCCAGCATCGATCTCCGCGCCTTCTTCAGGGACGGGTCGTAGTAGTGGTTGAAGTTGTCGATCCCGACGACACCGTCGCCGCGCTTCTTAAGCGCGAGGGAGACGTGGCTCCCGACGAACCCGGCCGCGCGGTGACCAGCACCGACATCCCGCTGCCGCGGTGGATCTGGGCCGAATTGCGCACCTGCTTCTCCCACTGGACCCCGCCCCACGAGGCGGTGAAGTACTTGCTCCCGGAATCGACGAAGCTCTGGAAGTTGAGGTACGACGCCGTCAGGGCGATCAAGAAGAGCGCCCACAGGAACATCGTGCTGGTGGAGGAGAAGCAGCGGTGGAACTGCCGGTTCATCGCGTGATGATGGCTGCTTCACCACCGAGCTCCGAGCCGGCACCGCCACATTCCTCAAGAAGATGAAGGAAGGGCGGCCGGCAGATTAATGGGGAAAACCCTAAATTGGGTTGGGGAGGAAGGAGGAAGAAGGGTTGGGTAGGGTTGGGTGATGGGTTGGGTTGGGTTGGGTTGGTTTTAATGAGGTGGCGGGTTATAATGACGTGGCGGGTCGGGTTTTATTTTTGTTGGGTTAATATCCGGCTGATTAGGCAATTCTGTTTGCCACATCAGCACTTAACGGACTTCATTAACGGAGTTGGACGGAGACTAACGGCGAGTGACTAAATGCGTCCAGTTTTAGTAATTGTAGTGACCAAATTTGATATTAAATTTTTCTAGTGACCAAACATGTCCCGATTTTGTAATCTCAGTGACCAAATGTGTCTTTAACCCTTAAGAAATATATGAACTATGTAAGATATGTAAGAATATTGGTTGGTTGGTTGGTTGATTATAAAGTTTTCCAATTAGGGCTACGATTGTCGTGATGGGCCATTTCTCTATTAGTGTCGTGGCACGTGGAAACGAAAATGAGGACTGCAATAACATAATGGAGAAGAAAGATTAGATTGAACTAATCTATTAGTCTAAGTGGGTGGGTTGGTTTAATAGTTAAAGTCGATTAATATTTCTTGTTTTTGTTTCAAAATTGGTTTCAACTTAAAGTTCTAACTAGGTGGTGATGCCGCGCCTTGTCGCGGATGGAGATGGTCTATGGGCATATATTATATAGCTCGTTATGGTGTTATGTTAGTATAATTAGTCTAAAATTAATTTTTAGTTAGTAGTTTTGTTGGTAATATTGACTTAACAATATGATATTGACTGAGAAGAGATATATGACAGTCAACCCAAGTAGACTCATTGATTATTGGTTGGGTCAGTGGCGGATGCAGAAATTTTATATAGGGGTGTCCTCTCGTAAAAATTAAGTTAAATAATAATTAAATAAGAAAATATATGACTTGTCCAAAGGAAAACAAAGCACATGACGTGTTTTGTACTTTGAAAAAATTGTAAAATACAATCGGTGTCTAACAATGCTCTATAAATCTCTCTCGATATATCCTACTAGACTAGAGGAGCCCGTAATTGGGTTTAGTCGTTAGCTTTTGAAAATAATTGGGATAAAAAATAGTTTTTTACTATTATATTTGGATTTGAAATACAAGAAGAAATGAGTTATAGTCTAATGAAAAATATGTTTACTAATAGTAGCATCGACCCAAATTCAAATCACATAGGCAATCACTTAAATGTTTATATTTACCCATACACAAACTACAATTTGGGGATTATAATCTTTTTTCCAAATTTTATGAGTGTCCCGCCACCACTTAAATATATTTTTTGACCTATATGCAAACTACTATCGGGGATTGAATAATCGTGTTTCCAAATTTTAGGGGTGTCCAGAGGCCCATGGATCCGCCACTGGGTTGGGTATGGGTGACGTATATATGGGTATGGAAATTTGTAGATGGGTTTGAGTAGGGTATGGATATTTACTTCCATAATATAAATGTGTATGAGTTGGGTATGGATACCCATTTACTCGATTGTGTTTTAATTACACATACAAAAAATAGACCTATTCGTAGAACTTCAAAAGTTTAGGTACCAAATGTAATACACAAAAAATTTAGGTACTAAAATATAATTTTCCATCAATATTTTGAGGACTTATATGCCAAAAAAATGATTAAGGTTATAAATCTAAAGATCTGTTAAGTTTAGGTATAAAACTGTAATTTACATAGTTGAGGTTTAATTCCTTTTGTGGTGATGTATTTAAGATTATCATTATTTACCTTTTTATAAAAAAATGTAAACTATTTATTTGATATGTGTAGATACCTATCTAGCCAAACATTCCATGTATAACTGTAGAAAATTCCAGCCGGGTGAAAAAGAAAAACTCTAGAAAGAAGCAAAATGAATACAATCTCAAACTCGCTTAAAATTCCACGCATTCAAATCCCATAGTAAAAAAATGATGAATTTCTAATAAGTAATAACCATGTATATATATTTTTAATTGGACTCGACATTGAGCTAAAAAAGTTAGCGGTTCGTGGTTCAATTATTAGTTCTCTAGACTTTTGGTGAGTCGTGTATGGACATGTTCATACTTGTGATTAAAATACATAAAAATAGTATACTAATTAGGGTTAGACGAAGAATGCAAAGAAAAAAAAGAAAGAGTTATTGAAGGCGAGTGAAAAATGAAACGAAAATAAAGTAGATGATGGAAAGGTTTTGACCAATTCTTTATTTGGCCGTCAATGCAACAATTAACCCTTTTCGCATATTTTGTTACATGTAGTTAGTAAAAGTTTGTTTAGTATCTCATAATTGTACTAAATGAGTTTATAAATTAGCTCTTGCAATATTTTAGAGTCGTCTCTCTTTTATTATTTATTTAATATTTTACGTAATGAGCAAATATAAAATGGTCAAATCTTCTTATACGGTTGAGAGATACAACATTTTGTATTGTACAAACTAAATTTATACTTTTATGTTATGGTGGACTGGATTCATGGATTGGTGGACGGGATTCATGGATTCGAATGAAATCTAAATATTTGAAAAATATGTAATAGGTACGAAAATCTCATAGTTATTCTAGTATTTAAGTAAATATATTATTTTTTTAGTGAAATATCATTTTTATCTTTTATTTGAAATATAAAATAGTAATACAAACAAAAATTTAGACAACAATCTCAACAAACTCATTTAAAATATTAGATTTAATCATCACTCATTTAAAGTGATCATTTGTGTCATATCAAGCAAACAATTTTTTTATTGTTTGTGAAATAAAAGAAATGATATATTGTGAACAATATAATTATTGTAATAATATCAACCAAACTATCACCAAACCAAACGAAACCCGCCTATATATATAGTGGCTACTTCAGTGCACTCACAAAAATGAGTACGTTCAATGTACCCAACTCAAAAACTAGTCTTAAGGTGTCGGATTTTGAATTTTAATTTGTAGAATTAGTGTAATATGATGATATAACATATGATAACAACTAATTAGCGAATTACCCTAAGCCCTAGACCTCCAATTTTCAATTCTATTCCTAAACCCCAAATTGTAAACCCTAACCCTAAATCTCTAAACTCTAAATCCTTCAAATTAAAGTAAATCTTTAATAATTTTCGTGCAAATTCATGTGCGTTATTGTTCATCACATCATAAGTGATGATTGACATCGTTTTGACATAAATCACATGTTTAAAATGACGATTATGAAGCGAATGCACTAAATGGACCCGAAAAAATGAGTGCACCAAAGACGCCAATATCATATATGCAGAGAGAATGACAAGTATGGTTCTTGGACCCTACCATCAGCCAACCCAAAGGCACCGTTGTTATTCCCATCCAAAATTATTATCTACATTACTCTAAAGAATCCAAAATGGCAAGGAATACTTTGATCTTAACAACCCTAATCCTTTGAGGTACTGTCCCCATCCACTGATCCACAATATAATAACTTCATGGAAACCATAACATAAGAAAAGCTTGTTGATCTCAGAATGCCAAGTTTGACCGATACCAAGTGCTATGAGTTTATTTTTAAAAGCACCTGAGCAATGAAATTATTAAAGACCAATAGATATTGAGAGCAAGAAATAGTTGCTTGTGGGTAGGATCCATAGTTGTGCAATTAATTTGTTTAGGCAGTACGTCATAAGGTACGCCCCAATTAGGATTGGCAGGCACTATTGTGATTTGGGTTCAAAATATGTGAGTGTACTTTTGTTCTTTCTTGCCTTCTTTGATTTGTGTAGGAGTTGGTCTTTGACGAACTCAAATTATAGGGAAAGGTGCATGAGAAATTGAAATAGATCTATTGGTAAATGGTATAAGATACATGATTAAAAATCTTCTAACCACTAGAGTTTTTTTTGTTGACAAATAACCACTAGAGTTATTGAGACTAAATTGTCATTGTTATAGTATCAGAGTGATAAAACCTAATTTAAATAAGAGGTCTTCTGTTCGAACCCCGATTACCCTTATTATAAGCATATGATATCTGATGTCTTAGCACACTTCAAACTCATATGAGTAGACTTCTATTTGAGAGAAACATGTTAGTACATTGTAAAAGATCTATTAGTAAACTTCTCTTTACAAGTAGAGTTGTTGGGAACAATTGTTTCTTATTATTATTATGTCTATGTTTGGCCCCGCTTTTAGAAGTGTTTTTCGGCTTTAAAAGCTGAAGCAGGGCCAAACACCTCTAAAAGTTCGGCTTTTGAAAAGCCGAAAAGCGTTTTTGTATAACATAAAAGCAGAAGCTCCGATTTGGAGCTTCTGCGAAAAGCTATTTCGAAAATACAAGATTATTCTTACTAGGGCTGGCTATTTGGTCCGGGTTTTTTGGTTTTACCCGAAACTGGACCGTATAACCCGGACCAGGACCGGATTGTAAACAATCCAATCCAATCTTTGGGCTTAGATTTGAGGTAAAAAACTCGTTCGGGACCGGATCAAGAACTGGATAAAAACCGGATAAGAGAGCTCAACACCCAAAACTTAAGGGTAGCATAAACGGTCACAAACCTTTGCACTTAGTACAAAACTTAACCAACTCCTCACCCTTTAAGGCCTTAGGCCACTCAAATCCCCACAAGCTCAATATAAAATCAAGACCGAATTGGGACCGAACCAGGTCAAGACCGTACTGTATCCAATCCAATCTTTGGTCCTTATATTTTCAAAAAGACCGGACTGGACCGGATCAATTTGGGCCAATTTAACCGGACCGGACCGTATAGCCACACCTAATTCTTACCATATTTTAATTTTATTTCATAAAATATAATTTTCTTTCATTTATATCATTTTTAAAAATAAAATAAAAGTATAAAATCATACTATTTAATATAAAAGAAGTCTAACAAGATCCATTTTGACTATATTTTATTGTTTAGAATTATTATTCATAGTTTATATTATAAGTTTTTTATAGTCATTTTACACCACCTCTCATATTAAAAAACACTTTTAACAAATTTTCAACCAAACACTCAACAACTTTTTTTGAAAAGTACTTTTCTAAAAGCTCAAGCCAGAAGCTGCTTCTGCAAAAGCTATAGCAGGGCCAAACTTAGCCTATAGAGTCTTTGATAACCAAGAGGTCTTGTGTTAAAAATCAATGACCCATTCCATTTGGCCTAGTGGTAATACCATTAGCCTAAAACCTGGAGGTTCCAAGTTCGAATGCCTTAAGTAGTACCTTAATGACAACAAAATGAAACCTATACCACCGTTATAAAAAATTCATGAGACAAAGTTAAACTCAGATTCATCAGTCATACATAAACCAACATCTGCCCCGCCGAGAAGGCGAGAACCACAAGCAGTCGGTCCCCTGCAGCAGAAATTCACCCAACAAACCATCGTAAACACTACAGAGAAGTTCATACTAGGAACATCATAGCGCACGCCGCACGTGAGAAGTGGATTGGAGGTAGAATAAGAAAAAGCTCAATAACTAGTACACTGACTCGGATAGGAATATCATTACATTTGACTCTCTTCATACAAATACAACTTGGCAAATCCTGCATCTAGGTCACAGTATCACAAAGAATGGCAATTTGGAAAGGCAAAATTTGAATCACATTGGAATCTCATAATTTCCTCTCATTCTCAGCTCAATTCCATCAGACTTTCAGTAAACCCCCCAAGTCCAGTGTGCAAAATTTGAAGATTGCATGGAGTCGCTGGAGTCGCTGGACTCTTCTACTGAAGTTGATTCCATCATGTTATATTGCAGGCATATCTCATCATCGAGGTTGCCTTTTAGAACGAGGCAGAACGGAGAGAAGAATCTTCTTCCTAGGCCCCTGCCATAATAAGAGTCATTTGTTATGAAAATATTTACCACCAAATCAAAAATAATTTCTAAAACTGGAATAAAGTTGATTCAAACTAGCCAAAAGAGAACACATGTTGGAGCATATCTATAACACAGAACAAACGTGCGAACAAACTCGCCACCTGCCATAGCAGTGAAGTACAATCACTCTACAATCTCCACGTCAGCCCTAGATCAAAGCATTATACCTTCTAATTCTTCAGATACAGCACAACTAGAGATTCAACAAACCTTCAATTATCCTCTTATACAAGTTCATATCGTTGTCAGCATTAGATATTAAGATCCAAGAAACAAAATGTTCAAACAGCTAGGGAGACTTGAGGTGAAAATTGCATACAATTTGGCAGCAAAAGGATAGAAAACATACCATAGGTATCCCAAGTTCTTTCAGGTCACTTTCCCCCATCTGCTTCAGTGCATGCATGTCCACCTGGTTGCCAGATACAACAAATTGATGTTTGAGGCACAATTTTCAATTTTCATTCAACAGGCAGGCTAAGATTCCACATACTTCATTGCAACATATTAAAGCTAAAAAAAAGTGGAGTACAGTTCTTATGCTCAAGCGGCATTTGCACGAACTAATAAGGTTTACTCAGGGAACCTCCATCAAATGTCAATTGCAACCAACTCAGCAATTGCTACTGTTAGAGAGTAAATGAATGGATTGGATAACAGAAACAGGTTCAACATTAAGTTGCCATCTGCCCTCAGTCGCAAATCCAGTCAAACTAACAAACTAGATAAAGCATGAAACCAGACAAGAAAGTTTACTGCAGCGACTCAAGTTGGCATCCTACAGACGCTTGTGCTGATTAGATTTACACAGTCTTCATGCATAAGATGAGTAATAACAGAATGCATGTGTCGTATGAATAATCCACCAATATCTTATAAGGATTCATGAAGGAGGATGTTTGACATACTTCCTCAGCTTTGAAAATGATGGCATATTTCCCCAATCCAAGCGAATGTAACAAGCCTTCAACAGTCTGCTGTTCATCTCCCTACACGTGACCAGAAGCAAAGAACCCAGTATAATTCAATGAGTAAATGGCAGGAATACTAACTGAAACACCCAGTCCTCTGACGTCAGGACACACAACTCAACGGCAACACAGAAAGCCAAGCAGGCTATATATGCCTCCCATGGCATGATCAGACATAGGTGAAAATGTTCCCTCCCAGATTGTGAATTCAGTAAAAGTGGAAGGAAGAGACTCATACCGCATATGTTTGTTTTGACGGAACATTACTAGCTGGAGCAACTGGGGCGGAAATCGGTGCAGCACTTTTTGTTGAAACAGTAGGCAAACCTGGTTTTGGCATGAAATGAGTGGAACTGCTCATGGACCTAGGAGCATCACGAACATCTCTCGTCATGTATGAAACCGGTCTAACATCATCAATAGACCTGCCTAATGACCTTCGCTGACCTTCATCCACATGTCTTGGCGGAGAGAACCCTCTAGATGTACTGATACCCCTATCTGGAGGTGTTGAAGCAGTTATAATCCTACCTGGAGATCTCCGTCTTATATGGTCCAAAGTCCAAGGGGAATATGAATTTCTTGAAGGTTCCCTCCGAGACAATTCACTGGAACTTCCTGAAGGAGGGATTCCGCCCAATAGACTAGTCTCCCTAGGATATGACATGAGCTCCCCAGTACCAAGAACAGCAGGAGGGTGGCTAAGGGATTGTGCCTTCTTTGAGAGCTTATCTCGCAAATCCCACTTGTCATCATCACTCTGATCTCTTCTACCCACATTCTTTTGCAAGAGTTTGAAGCGTAGGTCGCCCTTACCAATACGAGCATCTTTAGTTATTCAAATGCACCAGGTCAGTGATCGGGAAATATTCTAAGAGAAAGGAAATCAATGTTGCAATGTAAGGAAGGAAAGCTCATTACCTCTAACACCAGCAGAGTTTGCAGCAGTCAAATAACTATCGCTTCTATGCCTGAATGAGGGACCAAGGGATTATCAATCAATGCAAAAGCAAATTCTCTATGAACTAACCAATGCAAACCGAGGAAGCAACAGAGACATATTGAGCACAAATCTAGCAATTGGCTTCAGAAGGCGCATAGTAACAACCCAAAGTCAAAGCGAGCTCATCATCAAACTCAAAGAAATAGCAGAACGGCAGGCAGATGCCAAACATACCGCTTGTCGCCACGGTACATGGAACCCTCCGAGTCACCTCCTAATCTATCCCTCACAGAGCGCTTCCCTCCAGCACCTAGCAGAGAATCTGAATAGCCAGCAGCCGACACAGCTCGCTTCACTACCTGTAAGGTCAGCAACTTCAGAATCAACTTAACTTGGAGAAGGCCAAAATGAAACTAGCTGATACAGCTTCCCTCCCTGAGACCCAACACCATCCGAGAGAGCAGAAAAGAACTGGCAACGACTGGGAATAAATGAGGAAAGAGTTATGCGTACCTGGCCACTAGGACCGAGAGTAATAGTAACGCGACCGTTGGAAGCTTCCGCCATGGCAAGGGGCAGCTACAAAAACACTAGCAGAGCTTGTTCATCAATCAGCGCTGTCCTCCACCGGTTTACTGGCCAGGAGCAGGGGAGCGAGCGAGCAAGGTGAAGATATACTGCGGGAAGATATTAGAAACCCTAGCCTCGAAGAAATTTCCCTCCAGAAACTGGCGAACTTCGAATTGGATTTCTTCCTCGAACAGGCAGACTTGGATGAACGAATGATTGCGAGCTTTATCAAATTAGATAGAAATGCATTGAAGGAAGCTGGACGAGGGAACGAATAGGCGACCTGTAAGTTACAGTGCTCCGGGATGTAGACGGTTGATCCTCCTCAATCCATCAGCGTCAACCAGGGACGTCCGATCGGGAGGGAGCCTCACTCCGTCAGGCCGTTACCGTCAACTTTCTTTTTGCGTCATTCGATTCCTCAAGGATCAAGGAAGGTACAAGGTCTTACACAGACCTCAAGGTTGTCAAATCGATCTATCTCGTAGCGCCAGTTTATCAAGTAGAATGGTTTGACCGCTAATATGTTCGGTTTGTACATGAACTGCATAAACATAATATGTAGAAATTAGTGATGGCAATTTGAACCAGACTCGCGGGTATTTCGTACCCGACCTGACCCGTGATGGGGTGGGTATTATTCGACCTGCAGTAGGGTGGGTCGAGGCAAGGGTATCTGCTTCCGACCCGCCATGCCCTGCCTCGCCCCGTTCTTGGCCCATTATATTCTACCTCAATTTCTTACAATATCTATACATATTTCTCCTATTTTGACTTTTTTTCAACTAGTTAGAGTTAGATCTTTCAACTGGTTAGACACAATTACTCATTCTATTATGACTATGTTTTCATTCATAAAGTGTTTTCTCCTTCATTTTATCGTGAAAGCTCCGACCCGTAGTAGCGTGGGGCGGTGCATGGATATTGAAGTACCTGCCCCGCCCCATTGCCATCACTAGTAGCAATGTGAAAACTCATTAACATTAAATGAATGTACAATATATTCGAAAACAAGTTACTTACAATCCATCTTCCCACCCTGTAATCGACTCGCGGTAGTTCACCTTTCCCGATTTCGTCCTAAACACTAGAAGGCTCACAGTTTAGTGCTCTACTCCCTCAACCCACCTTAGACAACAATAAGCTCCCTTCTCGTTTATCCCTTTGGTACATATGAATTGGATGACCCCCCTTCGAACCCTTAATGATTCTTCACGATGACGTGTTGGGAGTTAGCTTTTCGTGTTATATCCAACAAGACAGTTCCACCAATGTTTAGTCAACTGGAGTTTTGGTTCGTTTGGCTGATTTAGCGTAAGGCTATGTTTCTTGTGATATCCTCAGTTTTGTTTTTTTTTATCTGTGTATTGTTTTACGATATTTGTAGAATATATGTATTGTTTTACGATATAATGTTTTGCTGATACTTCCTTTCTTCTATCAAGATCTTCTAACCAAAGGAAAGGATATGATGCAAACGCAGACTTGCAAGACATAAAAATCATGTGTCTTATAACATTAGTAAGATTTTTTATCACTCGGACAATTCATATCAAATATTATAAGATTCTTCACATGAGTCATAAAATACGAGATTTTGAAAATTTTGCAAATTTGAGTTTTGCATTGCAATCCTGGCTGGCACCAAGGAGTTCATCGAATAAACAACTGACCAGGCAATACTCCAGAACTACTACCTTAATTTAACCTTGTAAAAGATGAACACAATAATAAACAAGAACAAGTTCAAATATTCCATGATTAGCTATGGCATAATTCATCCCGCTTGTTTGAGCATTTTAACCAAGCTCTGCTGGCTAAAATTGGTTGGCGTCTCCTTCAGGATCCCCAATCCCTCCTGGCTCAGGTCTATAAAAGGAAGTATTTTCTGCATGGGTCCTTCCTCTCGGCAACGACGCGGTCTCGTCCCTCTTGGGGGTGGCAGAGTATTCTGTATGGCCGCCAGTTGTTAGAGGCAGGGCTTCGTTGGCAAATTGGGAATGGGCAGTCTGCTTCCCTGCTCCACTCAAACTGGATTCCTCAACTGCAGTTTGATCCTCCTCGGTATAACCCCCAGATCCTACCAATGGAGGGAGATCCAGTGGTGGCAGAGGTGATCGGGCCGGAGGGGGGCCGGTGGTGTGACCGGAAGTTGAGCCAGTGGTTCGACCCGCCTACCTGTGCGGCCATTAAAGCCATCCCCCTTCCGCGGTTGCCGGTAGCGGACATATTGGTTTGGCATAATACTCCGGAGGGCATTTTCATTGTGAAGTCGGCCTATCATTTAGCTGTCACCCTTGATAGGAGACAGGGTTGTTGGAGGTCAGAGGTTAGCTGGATGAATAAGGCTAGTTGGATCAGGTTGTGGGGAACAAATCTCCCCCCTAAATAGAAGGTGTTTGTTTGGCAAATCCTGAATCGCATGCTTCCTACGACGGAAGCCCTCATTGCCAAGGATGTTCCGGTCTTACCTAGGTGTCCGGTTTGCTGGGCTGAGTCAGAAACCTTGGAACATTTATTCCTCTTTTGTCCGGTCGCTCGGGCGCTTTGGGACTATTCGGGACTGGCTTCCCTAGGTGAAGAGTTACCCCAACACACTTTTCCCATGTTTCTTAAGCGATTGATGGCTCTGATTACTCAGCCATCTGTTCTCATGGCAGTTGTTGCTGTTCTGTGGCGAATCTGGCGTTCTCGCAACTGGGTTGTCTTTGAGGGCAAGCAGTTTGGGTTCCCTGCGCTGCTGCGTCATTACAACCAGCAGTATGAGGAATGGGTAGGGCTGCCTGTGGATCGGCACCCTCGCTCCTCTGTCGCTCCTACATCTCAACCGGAGCCGGTAGGGGCTGATAGGCTGGTTTGCATGTGGGATGGGGCTACGAGGAGGGGGTCTCATTCAGCTGGGGGATTTGTTATAGTGACTCCGACTAGAGAGGTCCTTATGGCTGGTGGGTTTCAGTTCCCGGATATCGATGATCCCATGATAGTAGAGGCGTTGGTGCGCAAAAGTAAAACTCTATAGAGAGGCCGACAGAGAGAATGATTAATTAGGGAGCCGAAAAAAAGGTTTAACTTGTTAAAAAGTGAAACTCCTTTCAAAACAAACTTTTACTGTTATACCTTTTGTTTTTTCCCCCTATTTATCATGTAAATCTGTTTTTGCCTGTGTATCTGATAGGTAACTGTTACCTCATTTCAGAAATTCATAAGATGATATAAATTAATAATCGTGACCCACTATAAGAAAATACATCTTCAGTCACGGGATCATTCTGTCACGGGTAGACTCCCATTACTAAAAATAAATTATTTATCACGGTTACATATCCCCGTGACCGCTAGCTATTTAACAAAAATCTGGGTAAACAACCCGTGACTATTGGCGGGCGGGAACCAAAAAACTAGAAATTTCACTTGGCGCGATATTCATAATTTTTTGTCCCTTGAAAATTTTGAAGCAGCCCGCCCTAAATTTTTGGCTTATTTTGACTTGTTCTTTTAAAGCCAACTCACACTTGTTCTTTTTAAAGCATTCCCCTGCCGAGCCAAATTCTCTCACCCCCACACTCTCTGTTATGCTATCTCACTCTTTCACCCTCTTGCGATCTACCTCCTCACAGATTCCCCGAGATTTAGGCTTACGATTTTTGCCGCAGCAAACTACACCTCCAAACCCTTTTCCCAGAGTCTTTCCCAGATTTCCACCGCCGACCGCCTAGCCCCCTCTCCATCTCTAGATCTCACTGCAGAACCCTCTTCCTAGATTCAATCGCCACCGGTCACCATCTCTAGTTCTTCGTTGCTGTCAATCTCAGCGGGATACACCAACTCCACCGCATCTCGCTGATTTTCCCCCTGATGTTGAGATTTTTGGGCTACAGCAGCGAATGAGAAAGAAGACTACTCTTCCTCGAGCCCTTCTCCCCGACACTTCACAAGGTCAGATCTCTGTGACTGTTGTCGCCTCCCTTTTTCTTTCATTCTATCACCTGATCTAATCGATTCTGGGGTTCCATTCCTTTGTGGATCTCTGACAACTTCCCCTGTTTGGCCGTGACGTCTTAGAATCTAGTCTCCGTCGCCCTTTGCTCCACCTGGTGTTCAGCAATGCAGAACAATCCCATTAAGCGCCTCTCTCACAATTCAAATCATCGAACAACAGGTAAAGTCTTTGTCAGTCTTTTTCTTCACTTCTCTTCCTCTGTCTGCAGATTGGGATGTGGTTGGATTTAAGTGGACTCTATTAATATGTTTATTGAGTTCTCTGTTTCCTGTGTGCTTTAAGTGGACTCTATTATAATGTCATCGAGTAATAAGGTTGGAGTGGAGGAATAGGAACATAATAGTTCCGATTAGAAGGCATAATCAATTGCCGCAAACACCCATCAATTTTGCAGAAGGGGCTATGGAAGCTTCGAGCAATACTGATGGCCAAGACTTGATAACTCACTCTTTCATTGAATCAACAGCAAGCGGACGAGTGACATGGAAAAGTAGAAGGGGAATGAAACTTGTTGATGGTTCCACTTCTTACTTAGAAGACTTCAATATAGAGAAGCATTTATTTTTAGTTTCTCTGTTTCTGCATCTTTTGGCTGAGTTTTGCCATGGATTTACACTAAGGGAGTAGAATTTGTATGTACTATTAACTGAATTCTTTTTATGTAAATACGATTATTACTAATTGATGAGTTATATTTGCTCTTTGTATTTTGTATTGTATTAATAGTATTAGCATATAGTTGTGGTTGAGTCCTATCAATGGAATGAATAATTAGATTAAAAATGTCAAATTATTGTATTACCGCGACTAATATGAAAAATACCATAATCAATAACACAAACAATCATGGAAAATCTCATAGCAATCACATCTATTAATCACGGGACCATCCTGTGATTGTAGCTTGATCACGGGGTTTACTGTGACTAATTGAACTATAAATCACGGGAGTTTTCCCGCTGCTATTGGCTATCAGTCACAGGATTTCCTGTGATCATTGACCTTTGACCACGGGCATGCTTGTCATGGGAAAGTACCTGTGACAAAATAAATTAATCACGGGAATGGATCATTTCGTCACGGGAAATCCCGTGATCGAAAGTCATTTCTCTTGTAGTGACCGCTAGCTGGAGATTATGATATGCTTGAAGGAGAGAAGAAAAGAAAAAGGGTGAAAGCAAAAAACTAGAAAGACGAAGAGAAATTCACAAGGTAGGTAGTGCAGCCAGCAAGAAGAGATGGATCGAGGGCTTGATTGTGTGAAGATTAGCTAGCTTAGGGTTTAATTAGCAGGGTATAGAAGCCCTAATCAATCAGTACTCAACAAGCCGTGCACAATTAGTTGAAGCTGTGAATTGGAGAAAACATGCATGTATAGAGGTATATATAATTAACGTGATGAGGAGTTGGAGATCACAGAGAAAGATGGAGATGAATGAAAGAAAGAAAGAAAGCGCAAATCGAAAGGAAAATTAATCAACAAACCCACTGTTATTTGTTTTTCACTGCCCTCTCTCTTCTTCTCGGTTCCACTTTCCTTCTTTTTCCCGGGGCTGCCGCCGGCTCCTTTTGGTGACCGGCGGCAGCTCAAGCCCTCCATTCCTTTCCCCCTCCTCATTTTCTTTGTGCTCATGCTAATCCTGGCCTTGTTCTAGGTGTTTTTCCTTCGGATTTCCAGCTTTTCCCTGCCGTTGTGGCCTTCATTCCAGTCGAGCTTTGTCTCTTCTTTTCCCGTCAAGCTTTGTCTCTTCCTTCGGTTCTTGGTACTCCTGTTCAAGGTTTGCTCGTTGTAGGATCCGGAGTTTGCAGTTTGGTGAGTGCCTATTCCAGATCTGGATGGTGGTGATTTTTCCAGATTGGTGGTCTCATCCTTTGATGAAACCATTCTCTTCTTTCCCTTTCCGACCTCCACTTTGTGTTCGTGTTGCGGGGTGAGTCGTCGGATCGTGGAGGGTCGGGTCTTCTCCGGTGGTTGTGGTTGGTAATCGGTGTTCTCCGTGGAGATTTGTGGCTCCTTTGGGATCTTCTGCTCTGCTTCAAACATGATTTCTCTGCCTCAGCTTCCTCTGCCTCTGTCAGCTTGGAGCAATCCGTTCAAATCCTTTTCCACCGCCATGCAATCTTGTTTCTAGGATTTACTGTGATGGATGCCGTTGAGTTATCCCCGGGAGGCGGCATATGGTTGATGTAATCACTAGCCATGGATTTCAAGTTGATCGGACAAGCTGATTTCGCTCTTGTTGCATTCTAAGTGGTTGGTTGCAAGAGAGATTTCTGATGTACTGGTTTTTTCAAGGGTTCGATTCTGTTGGATGGTTGCTGTCAAACTGTGTTGTGCTCTTTGTTCTTGTTTTTGCTTTTCATGGTTTGATTGTAACCGAGTTCTCTTTTCCTTCTTCCTGTTGAACCAGAATGTTGGTTTGTTGTCTCTTTGTATCTGACCGGTTAAAATGCAATAAAGACTCTCCTTTGTCAAAAAAAAAAAAAAAAACCACTGTTATTTCAAACTCCCTTCATATATACGTACAGTCCACAAAAGGAAAACAAAACAACCCAAAAGAAGAAGCTGCAGGCAGCAGCACGTACGTACGCAAGATCTGAAATAACAGGACCATCCAAACGAAGGATGATGGAACTCGATCGCTAGTCAAGCAAGGGAAAAGATATATTGAGGGGGAAAAAAGAAGTTGAAGACAAGATATAAGCAGTCGGAACTTGAAACATAAATTGTATGGGAAACAGTAATTAAGTAGGAACTTATGAGTAGGGCAGCAGGTAAGATCGGACCATGATGCTTCAATTCCCTTCCCCCGGTGTGAGATAGATCAGAGAGAGAGAGAGGCGAGTTGCAGAACCCAGGCAGCCTTATTTATTTAATATTAAAAACCCTCGGGCCTGTTTCTGAGGTGCGGGTTGTATATGCAATAATCTGGTGGTGCTAGAGAGAAGAAAAAATGGGAATAGGAGGAGGAGGAGCAAGGCTTGAACAGCTTCATCTTCATGTTGTTGTTGTTGTTGGATCGATGCGCCTTCTCTCTCTCTCTCCCTCCTCTCTCTGAGCAGATAGATGGAAGTAGAGAGGAGGGTGAAGATAGTGATATATGAATATGATGATGAGGAGGAGGAGGAGGAAGAGAGGGGCAGAAGCAGAAGGGTGAGGGGAATAATTATGGGGCAGTGGGAAGAGAAGAGATATACAAAACACGACGACATGATGATTGCTGCTGGTGCGGTGGTGCCCCCTCCTCTTTCTCTTCATTTTCTCTCTCTCTTGCGTTTGCGTACACACAGATAGTTACCCCCGCGAATTTGGTTGGTGCCTCTTCCACCACCAAGAATCCATATTTTGACTGCTAGTGGGAGATAACTAGTCTTTTTTACCACTTTCTCACGAACCCCTTGGACTCTCTCACAATTTCTACCGCACCCACCCGCCTCCTTCACCTAACCCCTTCGACTCTATTTGGGAGCACGGCCAGATTTGAGGGATGCCTACTCTTTTTTTTTAGGGTAAATACAATTTAATATCCAAACCTTTCATTTTAAACAATATAATAGCCAAACCTTTTCGAAAACAATCTAATATCCAAATCGTCAACTTTCCGTTCGTTTAACCGTTAGTTGACACTTCAAAAAAGTTCGAAGTACGACGCTTCATCAATATCCATCGATATCTTCTCTGAAAAACCACCAGCATATCGTGGTTCCAAACCCGAGAAGTCCATGACTCCACCACGATGGTATAGAAATCTAAATATTCAGTCATCTGCAATGCCAAACAAGAAAACAAAGTTGTATTGTGACAATTTCCCCTAAACAAAGCTTTTTTGAAGTGTCAACCAACGATCAAACGGACGGAAAGTTGACGATTTGGATATTAGATTGTTTTCGAAAAGGTTTGGTTATTATATTGTTTAAAATGAAAGGTTTGGATATTAAATTGTATTTACCCTTTTTTTTATTAGGGTTGATATATTTGTATGGCTTCAACTTTTCACATAATAAATATTTTGTCCAATCTTTTTATCTATAATATTATGGCTTGAACTATACACCAAAGTAACGAAATTGACCAAAATCGAAAAATTGACCGTTATCTTGGATGGTCAAATGTGTTGACTAAAGGTCAACGAGCCACATTACCGCCAAGTCAGCACCTTTCACTTAATTTTTTTTATATTTTCCACCATTACTATTTGTTTTTTCCATTTTGAATTACAAAAAAATTAAAATTTGGAAATTTTGGTTTTAAAATTTTATTTAATTATTTTTCATATAATGTAAAATCCATGTCACACTACAAAAAAGAGGAGGTTTGGGGAATATACAATGGAATTTGTTATGGTAGTGAATATACAATGGAATTGGTGTTCCCTACGAATACAAAAATTAATATGTATCTACTTGTTATATACAAATAGAATAAGAAACGTAAAAACCACCACCACAAATATGTTGCCGCTGCAATGTGCCGTCATTGATCACCGTCTTGCCGCCAACATATTTGCAGTCATTGCCTAAACACCATTATCATGTCGTCGGTAGCTTTATCATTGCTTTCGAGCCTAGAAGAAAAGAAAACAACAAATGTAAACTGAATAATAGATCTAAAGCTAATATTGAATTAAAGACCGAAAACCTAGAAGAAGAGGAACTAATCTATGTCGTACCATCGCCTGGCCACTACTGAAGAGGAGAGGGAAGCGCCGGTGAATAGAGGGAGAGAAAATTTTCGGAGCTAAACGAAAAAGAGAAGGAGGCAGAGAGTCCAACGAACGGAATAGGGTTAAGATTAGAATGTAGCTAGGGTTATCGTCGTACTTAAAGTTGAATGGACGTTTGAGATTAAAACTTATTTAAATGAACGTCTGAGATGAATTAGAGAGTCCTAGAGAGGTAGATTAAGGTAGATGCGGTCCTGATTCCATCCCATGGTGAGTTGTTGTACATATTTTGTTATTAATCAGAAAGATAAAACCATGAGACAAAGAGAAGAAATGAATGACTTACATATGTGAAATGATTAACCTTGGATGAAAACACAAACCCCGTTCAAGTTTAAAGTCTGGTATAGGAAGGGGAGTAAATGAGGAAGATATAACCGATTACCGGTCAAACATCATCTTTGGTAATAGAAGCAACATAATAATTCCTCTAGTAGTTCATCAATAGGAGAGATAGAACCATGCATTGGGCGATGCCAGTGCGGAGGAATCGAGCGAGATAGGCTAGACCCTAACTACTTGATTGAACTCCATTCTATTCGTCATGGACTTATATCAGAGTTGAAATCTTCTACTTGCTCAGCTTCAATCCTCAACAATCAAACCATAGTACTAAGAGATACCAAAAGATTAATTTTCATAGACGACCTTGTATTGGGAAGTTAAAGAGAGCAAACTATTGCACTGTGGAGGAAATTTCATAGGAACTTATGAAGGGATAGGAACAAAAATAAAAAAGAGCAAAAAAAAAACTAGATTAAAAAATGCAAGGACACAACACGTAGTAAAAGAAAGAGTTTTTACTATGTTAGTTATGTACTAATTTACCCTTAGTAAAAATTAAGGAGAGTCGAAATTTGAAATGGAGAAAGTTACATGAACTCTACTGTGAAAATCTATGTATCAAACACCAAATACTTACGAGATAATTAGTGGGATAGCTAATCATGATGGAAAAGTCTGCGGATTTTTAGAGTTTAACTTCGTCTATGTTTTGTAATAAAAAGCTACAACAAATTTGTTTAGTGTAATTGGTTATATTTGTTGTCTTTGTTCGAAGAGATGACGGTTCAAATCTTGACATTAATATCTTTTATATGAATTAATAAAGTCTTATAAAGACTAAAATGCCCTTCTTACTTTTACTTTCATTACAGGAAATTTGGAATGAAGAAAAGTACACAAAACTATACCATATATTATTGGAGGAGATTCCAAAACTCCTCTTATGTAATTACTTATTGTTTAATTGCTTATATGACTTAATTGCTTAATTACATCTTAATTCCAATATTCCTCTTATCTTAATTATTTTAATTGCTTAACCATTGTTTAATTGCTTATGCATATGTTGGTTAACTATTTTAGTTGGCATATATAATTGTAGTTTCATCTTTCCATTAGTGAACAATACTATAGAACAAATTCTATGTTTGCATCACTCAAAACGTCATATTGATGTAAAAATAAAATTATGCCCAAATTACAAAAAAAAAATTACATCAAAATGTTGGTCGTAATTAATTAATACTACTTATATAAAAACAATCTACAAACTATCATGATGAAATCTATACTAAACTAGATTATCAAAAATATCAAAATGTCGAAATAATTTTGTATTCTAGCACTGATTCACTTTGTCATTGGAAATGATATTATTCTTTAATTAAGTTCATGAATTTGCATGCTTTGGCAGGACATGTGGATTGATATAAAAAAGTAGTAAAACTGAACAAGGAATAAGGGAATGTATCATCTCTTATAAATGAAGAGTTGAATACGAATCAATAATATATACAGCTAGAATAGAATAATAAAAAAAGAAACTTTAAAAATAAAGCGCGTATAAATTATAATCATATAATGGATTACAAAATTACTACGCGACAGAAGTCAAATAAATTACAAATCCAACCACAAAAGTATAAGGACGGCCGTCGGCCGTCGCACAAACAGAAAAAAGCACGGACGACCTATACACAAAGCAATATCAATCCAACGGCCAGAATTAGAGTAACAAATCCCCATCTCTCCTCAACATGGGCCCCACTCGTATCCCTCTCCTGAACGGACGGTGTAGATGTGCCGTTGAAGTTGGGGTTGCTGCCGTACAACTGCTGCACGCCGTCGATGTCGTCCTGCGCCAATTCAACCTTTCGAGTCCGCGACGAAATGGTCGGGAACATGATCGCCGACTCAATCGACGAGTGGCCCAACCCCAACAAGTGCCCGATCTCGTGCACCGCCACCGACTCCAGATCCACGGCCGACGGCAGCGCGATGTCGCCGTTGGATCCCGCGACCACCCAGTTCTCGTCGCCGTCGAGGTGGAGCCGCCCGCTCGGCGGCGAGAACGCGTGGGCCAGGGTCCCCAGGACGCCGTCGAACGCCTCCCCGTCGCCGTGGTCGCCGCTGAAGAACCCGACCCGGATGTCGGCGGTCAGGTAGCTGTCCGTCTCCGTGAACGTCAGCGTCGCGACCTCCGACCAGCGGTCGAACGCGGTGGCGAACACGCTCCTCACCTCCGGCGAAAGCCGGTTGTTCGGGAGGAAGGCGTAGGTCAGATCCCGACGGCTCGCCGGCCAGCGCGGGGTCCCGGGGAAGAACGAGTACCGGCCCACACTGTGGATCTGGCCCGTCGAATTGGCCGGCCGGCCGGAGTTCATCGTCGTGGAGCCGTTGACTATGTCGGCGTTGCCGCATCTGGGGAGTACGATCTGGCGGAGGGTCCGGTCGTCGAGCTGGCCCGTGACGTTGAGATTGAAGTTCCTCTGGTAGGTCTTCACGGCGGATTCGAGCGAGTCGTCGAACAGATCCGTGAGATTGTAGGCGTTGTCCGGGATGTAGCCGAAGTGGTGGAAGTACTTCTTGAGCTTGGAGAGGCCGTCGAGCTTCTCGCCGGCACGGCAGCCGGAGAGGTTCTGGAAGGACTCCCAGGCGGTGGTGAAATTGGGCTTGAGAGGTAAATCGCGCGGGAGGGAGGTTATGTTTGGGAAGAACCTACCGGAAACAGGCGGCGGGAAGGAGGAGGAGAAGACTAGCAGCAGCGCTGTAATGGCGGCGGAGGCGAATCGGAAGCCGAACTTCATGGCTCTGCAATCTAATTTCGGACCGGAGCGAGGGATTTCAGATTTGCATTTGTGTTTTGGGAAATGGGTTTTATGGGAAATGGGAGGAAAGTGACTGCGTTGGAATGGATTGATTTGGCGTGTTGAAACTCCTTCTTTGTGTTGAATGGTTCAGTGCGGGGCGCAGGGTCATGGTCGTCGCGATTTGGTACAGGAAGCTTGGAAAAGAAAGAATCGGCATTGGTGGATTTTTTATTATTATAAATAAGTACGTTAAATAAATTATGCTGCGCTTTCAGTCCTTGGGTAGTTTTTTCTTGACATTTCAATCCTCAGAACAAGGAACTAAAGAAGCAAACAGACTATACTCCCCAACATGCCTGCTAGGGCTGGCTATTTGGTCCCGAACTGTTTGGTTTTACCCGAAACCGGACCGTATAATCCGGACCGGGACCGGATAGCAAACAATGCAATCTCATATTCGGGCTTAGATTTGAGGTAAAAAACCGGATAAAGACCGGATAAGAGACCCCCAACACCTAAAATCAAGATAAAATTGGGACCGGACCGGATCAAGACCGGACTGTATCCAATCCAATCTTTGGTCCTTATATTCCCGAAAAGACCGGACTGGGACCGAATCAATTTGATCCAATTTAACCGGACCGGACCGTATAGCCACCCCTAATGCCTGCCTGCAGCATCGGAGTATGTAGTCATAGTACAAGCGAGTCCAGTGGCTGAGCAAAGCCCAAGCTCAAAATGCATACTGTGCTTACTGTGAATTGGAATGAAAACCCCAAAGTGAATTCTCTCACTCAACATAATACAAGCTTCACCTTGCCGTTCATGTATCTCACTAAGATCCCTCTCAATAGAAATTCTGACTACGTCATTGTTAGCGACTGCCAAGGAATCATTTCAAGGTCTCGACTTGTCATCTTTACTACAGAGCACACATACTTTAGGAGACTGGTGGTCCCACGTAGTTAGACGCGCTCGTGTCTTGTCCAATGTTTTAGAAACCGAATACTTATACTATTGCTCAGTTGGACCGAAAATATCGGCTACCAGATCACAAATCGATAGGAAATATTAGCGGTTCTGAAACGATCGTGTCAGGTTTTTTTTTACACCATATCACCTCTGATCTCAAAGAACAATACACCGGGCTAAACACGAACAATTTCTCCACATATCCTATATATTTTATTGCATGTTTTTTATTTGGTTATTTTGTTGCAGGTTAGTGAAAGAACTCGATTTGGATTAAATTCAGAAATATTGTAATTAGCATAAAATTCAATTATCAAGTTATATTCAATAGGGGTGGGCATTGGGTGGGTCGGGTGGATTTTGACCATAAAATGCACCCACCCGCGCTTAAACGGATTGATAATTTTTAACCCACCACCCACCCACATTTAGTCTCGGGTTGGTCGGGCGGATGGTGGATGATGCGGGTGGGTTTGTGGGTTCACCCACATCACAATGTATATAATATAAAGGAGTCAACTTGACATGATAATAGGTGAAGAGAATCATCGAGGGAAACAAGAAGTTGAAATAGGGCGAAAAATGTCGAATTAGTTCTTAAATTGGATAGAAATTCTATTATGAAAGAGTTTTCTACAGATTGAGACGATTATTAGGTGCAAGGAACTAAGGAAAATAATTCCACAAAGTAAAGAGCGGTGATCTAGGCTCAAGAATTAGAGGAAAAAGTAAAAGGAAGAAGAGGGGATCTCTATTTGGAAGGTTGATTTTTAGGTTCAAACTCCAGGAGCAGTCCGAGTTTATATCTAACGTCTTCATTCTCCTCTCTCTAGCACCAACGACTTTGATCTTTTTGCTGTTGGGTTGAGCGGGTCACCCGCACATTCACCCACAACCCACCCACCACCCGACGGATGGCTCCCAGCGCAACCCGTCACCCACCCACAGACCCACCCACTTAACGAAATTCGAGTCAATGCGGGTGGGTCGGCCCAAACCCGCGGATGATCCGCTTACATGCCCAGCCCTAATATTCAATATAGATGTGTTCTAGAATATGTAATAGCAACAAAACGAAATTTGTGGTTAAACCAACTCGTAGTCTTGGATGACCACAAAGCAAAGAACTAAAAGTAAAAGTACTGGAATGCCAATACAAAGTAGAATGAGGCACTGATTTGTAGTTTTTATCCAAGAATACTCTGGACGGCAGGAACGGAAGCAACGACATAGGTGTCGCGGACTCGATCGAAATTTGGATGGGGGAGGAAGCGGACAAGCGTCGTCGCGTTGCTTGGTTGAGATGTCCGCTACCTCTATTGGCTGCTTCTTTTTTCTTAGGTCAGCCGTCGGGCACTTCTGTTGACTTTTCGCTTGCTTGGTTGGACATGAGAGAAAATGGAAGTCAATAATGGTTTGTTGACATGAACTCTGTTTCCCCCTCCAAATGCCTTGTCATTTCAGCAAAGCATATGTAGGGCTAACAAAAGTCAATGTTGGAAACGAGGAGCCACTGTGAACCTCAGTTGTCAGAAGAAGTGATCGCAATGGCGAAGCGGGACGGATATCTCAATATGACAATATTTATACGTGTCTTGCATTAAGCACGAGCCAAATTAGGTAACACACGCTTGATTGCGTGAGTATGAGGCGGGTGGGGCAGATCGATCCATCCTTATATATTGTTCGAAAAAAGAACATCGAGATTTCAACTCTTTTACAATCACATAGAGAAAACACTTCATAAATGAATGAAAAGTATAGTAGAAGAATAATTGTGTCTAAATAGTTGAAAGATAGTTTTAAAATTTATTTGGGAGCAAAATGTTATTTTAGAAAGGTCAAAAGAGGAGACATAAATATAGATATTGATTCGATATTAGTATATCGCAAAGTAATAAATCTCATAACATTTAGAATCGTATTCACATGGTCTTCTAATAGCAACTTCTTTGTAATTGAACAACCTATGCTCGAATGTGATGCATAGTAAACCATAAGTGACAAAAGACTTAGGAATGAATAGGGTCGTATTCCACGAGACTTTATAATGCATAACTACTCATATCACGACTCACAAGCGCAATGAAAGATATATATGTTTAGGTTGATTTTCTATTTTCTATAGGAAAAAGGTAAAATTAGAAAAGTAAATGTACGTTATTGAGTAGAAACGATCCCTCAATATAAACATGCATCTCAATTCTTAATCATATCATGTATCTCAATTATTCAACTAATGAATAACTCTATCCCATCTACTAAAGCATTCCAAACCGAGCTTTCGTCACATGCGAGAGGAACAATAAATAGATAATGCATGCTTTCGTTTCATGTCATCAACTATATAATTAAGAACAGAGAAATAAGGATATCACTTAGTTAATTGTGAGCCTCTTGAGTTATAACAAAATGTCTATAGTGTCGGAGATCTAAACAATCAAGCATTGACTCTAAGAATGTATAAGAGGGTGATCATTCATCTTATACACGCCTAGATCAATAGCACATCACAAGAACTAGTTTCATAAAATCCTATATAATAATATAGACAACACCGCCGTGTTTCTTCTTGGGACAGGTTGCATAACCCACAAACAACCCTATCGTGCAAATTAGGCTACAATAGTTAGACCCTTCTTGTGGCATACATGAATTTTCCTTCAGATTGGGCTCCATTTTCTCCAGAGGGTTCTTATTGGGCTCTAGTTGAGAATTCCAAAAGACTTCCCCTTCATCATGCGCCGTCTTAGGGGTGAAAACTCCTTTATCTTTCTAAATCTGCTCCTTTGATCTTCCATAATCTTCCAAGTCTTGATTCTCAATTTCTTAGATTGTGTTTTATCTTGAAAAGTACAGATATATACCAAAAAGGCATAAAAAGATATAAATCACAATCTATGTCTAATGAAAAATCATTGATCAAATAGTTATGATATTCATAGGAAATTGAGTAAAATATCCTAAAGGTGCATGGATAAAAGGAGAAAATGTATCAAATATGGGAGTGATACACACTATAAATGGAGTGTTATAAAAAAATACCGCATACTTGAACTTTGCTTGTCCTCAAGCAAACACTACCCACAATCACACAACTTGATGACAACTAAGGAGCATCACACAATTATGATCTTATTCTTATGTAGTGGAATAAAAGTCAACTTACAAGGTCAAAAACTACCCACAATCATAGAACTTGATGAAAACTAAGGAGCATCACACCATTATGATCTTAGGAAGTGGATTAAAAGTCAACTTACAAGTTTAACCATAGCACGAGAGAATCCTAGCCACATTAACATGCAAGAATACCATGCAATCCAACTCAAACTTAAACCACTAACCATGCATTAGAATCTCAAAACACATAGATGAAACTTTTGAAAATGGTTTTAGCTGTACTTAAGCACCTTTTCCTTAGCATACCATCATATATTTTTTCAATCTTTCTGATTTTTCTCACCACTAGTGGTTTGTTTTTCTTGTCTAGAGAGCTTTACTAGAGCATTGGACCCTTATTAGTTAGAAAGAGCAATTTATGTATCTCTGTCATTGTCAGAGTATTTCTTTTAACTCCTATACCTCAATCCGTGCAGAGGGTCAATGAAAT
Organism: Linum tenue; assembly: GCA_946122785.1. Classification (NCBI taxonomy): domain Eukaryota; kingdom Viridiplantae; phylum Streptophyta; class Magnoliopsida; order Malpighiales; family Linaceae; genus Linum; species Linum tenue. The sequence continues at coordinate 66,391,080 of CAMGYJ010000002.1, forward strand.
TAAAGGGTGTCAGAAGCTTTATCCATGCCCTTAAAAATGCATCATCGAGTTAGCTATCAATTCAACAGGTGGAAATTTTACTTGTACTAGAGAGGAAGTAGCTTCGAACAAGGTCACTGAAGAGTCACTAGTATTCGTTCCAAAACCCAATTTTGTGCAATGAAAAAGTGTCTCACACGTTGGCCTTACCCCACACTTTATTTCTTAACATAGCTGATGAAACTCAATTTATAGTGTTTATCACTCCCATATTTGATACATTTCCCCTTCTATCAATGCATCTTTAGTATATTTTCCTATATATAGAGATTCGACTCCTAGTGGTGTTAGGAAGCCTATGACTGAGTTTTAGGAGAGAATATCCCTAGTTTACCCCTCATGTACTATAAATAGGTGCTTAAACCTTAGTTAGAGAACAACGTTTAAACTCTGAATCTTTATATGTGCCCTTAAAAATGCATCCTTAAGTTGGATATCAATTCAAAGGATGAAATTTTTATTTCTACTAGAGAGAAACTAGCTTCGAACACGGTCACTAATCAGCCACTAGTATCTTTTCAAAACCCAATTTTTTGCAATGAAAAGATGTCTCACATGTTGGTCTTACCCCACACTTTATTTCTCAACAAAGCTAATGACACTCAATTTATAGTGTTTGACACTCCCATATTTGATATATTTTCCCCTTCTATCAATGCATCTTTAGTATATTACTTATATTTTGTACTTCAATCATAATTATTTGATCAGTGGACATTTGACAAACCTAGGTTGTGTTTTTGTATTACTTTATGTTTTTTTATATGTTTTGTGATTTTCAAGTAAAATACAATCTAAGAGGATTTAGATCAAGCATTGGACAAATCTGGAAGACTAAAAAAGCAAAATATAAAAGAATTAGTAGTTTTTATGTAAAATACGAGGTCCAATGATAGACAAGGCTACTGGGAATCACAACTAGGAGTAAAGTCTGTCCACCTCCACTGACCGTCCCTTCTCCTTCATAACACACCAGCAACAAATGGATTTGGAGTCGGGAAGCAACGTACATATTTGACGAAGGAGTGTCGATCTTAGCGACCACTTGATATTCGCTTTTTACTCATCTCCCTCTTCTAAAATGTGAGACCGAAATCAACATTTCTAAAGCGATATGCTTCTCTCTCTTCCCCCTCACAAATCTCCTTCTCTCTCCCAAGATGGAGGAAGGAAGGGGCGGTCTTCTTTATTGGACACAGATTAGAGATTCAAATTGAGTTAACAACTTTGAGATAATTAATTGTCTTTTTTTAAAATTATGATCTACCAAAAACTACTAAACTTTTCATCTTGTTGCAACTCGGTCAGTTTGAAAAATTGTTCGATATTGCCTCGACTTTGTCCATATTCGAGTTTCTAGTAAACTGGGTTTGTGGCACGCGATAAAGAGTAGAGGTCCGATTAGATCTGGTTTGACCGCTCATGTCAATAATGGGTTGAAAAACTTAAGTAAGAGAGTCTAGACAAATGTCCAAGTTTATATATTGGATGCATATTGACGTACAATAAGTTTTAAAGAATGAGAGAGGCGATTATTTTCTCACCCAACTTAGTTATGTTGAATTTAAAATCTAAATCCAAGTGAATTTTATAGATATAGGAGATGTCATACCCAAAACTTTTTAGTTTGGTTGAGTTTTAACTTTTAACCCTGCCTTGAGTTTGGGTATCTTGCCTAGGGGGTGAACTACACATTTAATTAAAAATCCAACCCAACACACGAAAAATGCAACTATTTTGTACCATAAAAGAAAAGATAATATAACTAATTAAATTTCAAGAAAAAAATTGAAGGGAAAATCATTAAAATGTATAGAAGTTGGTGTTGGATCTTGATGAAGTGTAATTTGCTTCAGTCTAGTATGTTCCATAAACATTTACCGAAATAAACTAAAAAGGTTTTTCATTATAAGGTAATAAATTCATAATATATTATCTTCTAAAATTGTACACAAGAAAAAAATAACGTGAAACATAACATGTATTATATCTACGTCTAAATTTTCAGTTGAATAATACATTAGGTTAATGAGAACATAAGAGCAAATATGAAAAAAATATCTAAACTTCCTCACAAATAGGCTTGTATATGACCCAAGGTTCAATCTTATATATAAGTTTAGCTTAGGTCCATCAATCAAGTGTTTTTGTTATAATCACTCAGGACAATAGTTTTTGTAACTTGGGTTGGGTTGTGTATCTATTTGTTGTGTAAACCAAAACCAGCACCAAACTCAAAAGAGTAGGGTTCCACAAAAGAAACATTCCACCCAACAATAAGTCTTAATTTTAGCGGTAAATACAGGTGAGTTTAATCAGATATTGAATGAGTGGGTCAGGTTACAAATCATTTTGTTGGGTCAGCAATGGAGTTTTCGGGTGTAGGAGGAGTACTTGGAAGTGCGCTCAACTGCTAGTGAACCAATGCTTTTGCAACGTCGGAGACAAAATGTTGGATCACATGGTGTTGTGGGAGTTGTACTTTGAGATTCCACGGGCCCATATGGGTAGCAGGAGATCGATGTTATCAAGCTATCTATGACCCTCTTACAATACAACTGTTACCGTTACATGATGTTGTGTTATGGTGACAGGGAAGGGGTTCGCTGGATGTTATGATCCAATGAGATGCACATATTGTTATTTAGCGAGTGCATGTGTACGTGCACGAATTGATTGGGAAGTGAAGGGTGTTGTTGTATTGATAGAACCTAAACAGTTGTGGCGTAGTTGTCTGGCTATATATAGTCCCCTTCTTGTTAGTCGAAGTTTGAACGAAGCAGCTGATCATTTTGCGGCAGAGAAAGCTACGACGTTCTATATATCCTTCGGCAATTGTTGGATTTGATTTTCATCTCTGACCACGCTCATTATGCAAAAAATTGATTTGTATACCTGTTAGTCCTCATGGAATACGAGTACCTATTGAATTTCCAACTCCCAAAATGAAAATTGATGAAAAATAAAAACATCGGTGACATTAATTTATTATTAACGTAAAGAAAATGAGTATATTATGAAGTACAAAGAGGGATGTAAGCATATATCCTCAAGGCTTGTGACACTCAGTGACAGTATAGAAAGACCAAGTTAGCAAAGATATATAGGCGGTAAAAGAATTGTGTACCAAACCTGGCCGAAATGGATGAATTGATGATATACTGTCACTTAGCACTGCTCCAAGAACAAGAACCAAACTAACCTGGAGGCATGATGCCAACAAAAGAAGTATCGCCAAAATTCTGTTGAGGGTCGAATTGCTAGCTTAAGCATAGCATATATCCTGTCCTCCGAAACAATGTACTGGACGGCTGCCAGCATCCAAACTCGACAAGAAAATGACATATAGCCATATGTTCAGCAAACCAGCCTCGGTTTTAGAAGCTTTCTGCGTCCAACTAAAATGCTACCTACCAACCTTCATCAATAAAGCCAATTAACATGCCTAGAGACTGTAGGCTTTATATCTCTGGGGGAAAAACCCAACAATTCAGAATCCTCACTACTTCCCCTTCTTAATTTGTGAATGTGCAACTCTGCGCAACTTATCTGCGTTCATTCCGATATATTGAGGAAAATTTCGTTAGTGATCAAATGGGATCAAAGGGTTCGTACGGGGATACGTGGGCTGATCAGTGGGATAGGAATCAAGAGAACCACGGCGGCGGCGGCGGCGGCGGCTTCAGCGGCAACGGATCAGACGCCGGCGGGAAAGGAAAGTACTCGAAGAAGGTGGAGGAAGGGCTTAACAAAACGAAAGAGGTCGCCAACACTGGGATGAAGAAAGTGAGAGCCGGTGCTTCGATTGGGATGCTGTGGATGAAGGACAAGTACCAGAAAACCACCAAGAAACATTGAAAGCTATATAGCTTGTTCTTCCTCATTTCTTCATCACGATGTGCCTGCAAAAAACATTCGTTCAATTCATATGGTCTTCATATTTTTTTTCTTTTATTTAATTTGTATTTTTGGGGTGAAACCATACTATATTTTGTTGTTCTCAAAGTTTTGTCCAAGTCTCTCTCATTCTTGATATGAAATTTCACTGTTTCTTACTATGGTGATTCAGTTACTTGGTCGTGGAAAAATGTTTGGGAATTCGTACGGCAACTTGATATTTAAAATTTCGTTGTCTTGATTTTTTCAACCAATCGAAGCCATTAAAAATAGATAAAATACATATACAATCATCTTTATACAGTGATATCATTTCATAATTGTTACACTAAATATAAAAACGTTATGTAAAGATTGCATAACGATAATTTTTTTCTTACATAGATAACAGTTGAAATAGACGTGTTATATAAAACTTATGTAATGATTTGACGATCTTCTTGGAGCATCTTGTCGTAGACACCAGGGACCAATCATTAACTCGTGGAGTGGGCACTTCAGAAACATGCTAGTAAACCGCTCCCGAGCATCATAGAGAGTCTCATCGTCCTCTTAAGTGAAATGAGTAATCTCCATTAAATCCCTCCATGAAGTGATTAGAGTGGAGCTTGATTGTCGAACCACTAATTCGCTCACCCGCTCAAAGAGAACGGGAATAGATGCAGCCGGATCGCATCTTGCAGCATGCCATTTTCCTTGATCCTATCTGTCAGCACTAAGAATTGATGGAGGTGCTCCTGTGGCTCATCAGTTTGCAGCCCGTGGAACTGGATGTTGCTCTGAATCATAGAGATCACACTGCCTTGATCTCAAAATTGTTGGCAGCAATGACATTAAAGCCAGTGCTTCGATTGGGATGTTGGATGAAGGATAAGTACCAAAAAACCTCAAAGAAAAATTGAAAACTATGGCTTCTTCCTCTTCATTTATTCTCACTATGTGCCCTGCAAGCACATTCTATTTTTGGGGTGAAACTGTCAAGAAACCAAAAATAGAACAACACGAGACACCGGATTAACGTGGTTTCCCCAACGATGATGATCGTTAATTGAGACTATTTCAGGGGAGAATGTTGTGATCTCTTATTCACAATCACCAAAAAAATATTACATTTGCCAAACCCCTTTCACACAAATATATAACTCAACCGCACTCTGTTGTCCTAATCCACATCAAAATAGAATAATATTTACATACGGCTAATTTCAAAAAGGTACTTAAAACCTTTAGCTTCTAACACCCTCCCTCAGATTGATGGTGCTGATGCAACATCAATTTGTGAGCAAGAAACCAATGACGAGCACAAACCACTGCCCTGCCTTTGTAGTAAATCCATCGTCTGATCCTCCGAAGTGATATCGGTAAGGTCAATAATCCCATCAGTCACCAATTGTCGAATGTAATGCACGTGGACCTCGATATGTTTAGTACGTCATGGAGAATCGGGTTAGTGGCAATCCGAATCGCACTCGTGTTGTCAACATAGAGGCGAATTGAAAATACGTTGGAAGATAATTCAAACACAAAATTAACATTTTTGTGACGGTGGATTAGGACACATTCTTCAACTCACCTCCAAAAAAATGTTTTCAGCCTCTCAAACTGAAAAGTAGTTAATCCGGGAATTGGGTTCTCGCTAACCCCAACCTGAGCTGCTTGTGGTGTTCCTTTTCCAGATCAGACCCCTTTCCCCATTCACTTTTCTCCATTACTAGGACCACGTTCCGGCCAGCCAATCAATTCAAGCACTAATACTTAGTGTGGCCTGACTTCCCGCAGTGGTCACAGACATTGCGAGGCCTATTAACCATAGACAAGAAAACCCTAAACATTCACACTGGCTTCTCCTTTCATCCTGGACATGGAACAAGACAGCTTCAACTATGGGACGATGAGCATTGGCTATCTTGCGCTGTTGTTCATTGTTGTTCACCAAGTGGTATGCCTCTGTGAGACTCGGCATAGGTCTCATAGCAAGAACTTGGGTTTTAAATTTTGATGGTGGAGAAAACTTCGTCAAGACCCGTAAGAAATCAAAGAGTTGCTCGTTGTTCTTGATCTTACGATACATGCGCTTGACGTCAGAATTGCATCCCGCACAATAGCAGTCGGGAGTGGCTGAAATAGATTGGATTTCATCTCATAAGCCACGCAACTTCGTGAAGAAACTAAGTTCGACCGATTTAGCGAGTGATATGGTTCGACCGGGATACAACTAGTATGTACCCTGGCTTTTTTTCAAAACATATGTGAAAGTGGGAAATCATTAACACCAAATGAACTGAGCATTCATATAATCTATTTTAAGACAAAATATCTACAATTTCGATTCATATTTAAATAAAATATTACATTATTACAAACAAATGAGTAATCATAATTTTTACCGATTCTGACTATTGCTTCATACCAATGATCTTCAAGCTGACTTTTGTCCAATTTCCTTTGAACACAATTATACTAGCCATCAATTCGTCAAAAAAAAAAAAAACAATTATACTAGCCATCGTACTGGTGGTTTAACAACCGCGCATTTTGGTACTCTTGCTAAGCTAATTCAAAAAGAAATTGTGCAAAGCTAATCCTATGCGTTTCACCAATATATCATATTATATTGTTTCCTCCATTTTCTTTGTGAGGGAAACTCCACCATCTTTTGGTGCTCCCATGATTTTCTGGCTGAATCATGGCATGGAAATGGATGCGCTTCCCCGTGTGATAATTTATGGTTGCAAACCAATTTTATAATTTATAACTTTGTATATTGAATAAAATCTCTATAAATTAATATTTGATAAATTAATAATCTAATATAAAATAATAATTTTTATGAATTCGATTTGGACCCGTGTACAAATTAGAAAAGGTAAAAAAGTAATAATATTTATAACAAATCTACATAAATAAATATTTTTAATTTTTTAAATTAATAATTAAAAAATAAAATTCATTAAGAAATTTACAATGTAATTAGGATAATCTAGAAACCTATGAATTAATAGTTGTTTGTTTCTTGTTAAAGTTCAAGTCTACTAGAAGTTAATCTTGAACTTTACTAGTTGCACTAAAAAAATTTGGTATTGTCTTCTCTTATTGCACCAAGTAGTTTCAAAAAGTCACTGCGATGTTAAGCGCTTTCTTTCGTGTGACCGCTTTCAATGGTGTTGAATCATCATCTCTTTCATCCCCATTCGAACTCCCAATGACGTCGGCCATGATTCTTTCTAAATTTTGCGTTTTGATACAATGAATATGGAGAATCTGATAATTTATCATATGAACTTGAAATATTTGGAAGATATAATGAATGTTTATAAGGCATTCAAAGTAAATATGTTCATTGTATACAAAACAAAAGTAAATATTGATAAATACGGACGATTAAGATAATATTTATATCAAAATATAACAAATTATACTAATACACGAATTTAATTAACACACCATATATGACTATGATTTTAAGAATGTAAAGTCGTTTATGTGAACCATATACCGTATACAAAATCTCTTTAGATTAATAACTTATTATTTTATCAATTGAATAATAACTAATACAAATTAGTAATTTTCACTCGCTATATTACTTTATAGAGCTTTTTTTGTTTTTAATCTATACAAAACAAAACAAAAATACTGATGAAAATACAATTTAGCGCTCATGCAAAAGGTGCGGGGAAAGTTGAGGAGGGACCAACTGGTGTCTTCCCGCCTGCAAAGATGGGAGCTGAAGAAAAGGCTTAAAAAATGGCGGATGTGGTGGGTGGGTGTGACTTTGTTTCCACACACCATATTTATCTCTTCCTGCTATCAACCACATCTTCTTACTACACAAGTTAGAATAAATCAAAAGATAAAAAGCTTTGACCAATTCCTCCGTAGTTAAGTTACTCAAACCTTTTTCCCCAATTGGGCAAATTTGGTTTGTCTCTGTTTGGAAAGCAAAGAGCCGATCGTTCCATTGACGTTCTGACAAAATTGCTGGGACGCGAACATATCTGGGTTTTGGGTTATCTCTCTTGACGACGATATCTTAAAAAGGGAGTTTGCCAATTTTGTTCCATCACAAACTTTGAGAAATTAAACAGAGTGCTAACAGAAGATGGATACGAATCCGGCGACCAGCATACCGGAGGTGATACTGAGCTCCAGCGGCCGGAGGATGCCGTTGCTCGGAATGGGTACGGCGACTTCTCCACTGATCGGGTCCGGCGCCACCAAGTCCGCCGTCGTCCAAGCAATTGAGTTGGGTTACCGCCACTTCGACACAGCAACCCTGTACCAGACAGAGGAGCCTCTCGGGGAAGCCATCGCCGAAGCTCTGTCTCGTGGCTTAATCCAATCCCGCGACGAGCTCTTCATTACCTCGAAGCTTTGGTGCAGCGACGCCCACGCCGATCTCGTTCTCCTCGCCCTCCAGAAAAGCCTCCAGTTATTTGAACTCCCCGCACAATTCCTCTGCTCCCCCTGCTTTTTCTTACATTTTACCTCTGTTTTCTTTCCATTTGTGGGTAAATTGACGCTTTGCTTAATGTGAATTTTGACAGCCACCTTCAACTGGAATATCTGGATCTGTATCTGATTCACTGGCCAGTGAGCTCGCGCCAGGGAACGTACGAGTTCCCGATCAAGAAGGAAGATTTCATGGCGATGGACTATGCAGCCGTGTGGGGAGCAATGGAGGAGTGCCAGAATATGGGGCTCACCAAGAACATTGGAGTCAGTAATTTCACCTGCAAAAAGCTCACGGATCTCCTTGCCCTTGCCAAGATTCCACCGGCTGTTAATCAAGTAAGTTCCTCTGTCAATCAAGATCTTAAGCGAGCGATATTCAAAACAAGAACAAAGCTCTGTATTTTGGAGTTTAATGGTGGTGCTTATTCTTTTTGGTGGGGGGAATGGCGTTGAAAGGTAGAGATAAACCCACTGTGGCAACAGAAGAAGCTGAGGGATTTCTGCAAGTCAAACGGGATCATTCTGAGTGCGTACGCTCCATTGGGAGCCAAAGGAACCGTTTGGGGGAGCAACAGGGTCCTTGAAAATGAAATCCTTGGAGAAATTGCCCGTGCCAAAGGGAAAACTGTAGCCCAGGTGCCCTTTTCTTCTGTGTAATCCATCTTCTATGTGATCAAAGTTCACTTTACGAAGTTCCAGTTGATAATTCAGGACAAGTTTCTTTCTTATGGAGCCATAATATCTGGCACAAGGTACTGTTAACCCATTTTCTTGTCCACAGGTTTGCCTGAGATGGGCATACGAGCAGGAGGTTTGCGTTGTGGTGAAGAGCTTCAACGAGGAGAGAATGAAGGAGAATCTTGACATCTTCAGTTGGGCATTTTCTGAAGAAGAGAACAAGAAGCTGAGTGAGATCCCCCAAAGCAGAGGGTGCCAGGGACAGGATTACATCTCAGACCAAGGCCCTTTCAAGACCATCGAGGAGCTCTGGGATGGGGAAATCTGAATCTGGACTTTAGCTTCCTCTTCATTTTTCTATTTACCCTTGGCAGATCATATCAGAGTTGAATCAGTATCATTAATATGTAGGCTGTTCATGTAAGATATTTCCCAGTAATTCCACTCCTGGAACTCTGCCCCAGTTGTAACAGTAAAAATAGCATGGGAAAAAACTAAACCTGGCTTGCCTTTAAATAGAATGTGCTGCTATTGAAGGTATAAACAGAGAATGGCGCGTGCTCCACATTTATTCTGATTCACAATTCATAGCAAACATATAATCTACTAAGAAGTTCCAAACTTGAACTAATAGACCCACTATCGGCGTGGTTTTATGTACAGAAGCACACATAAGTTACACTTACAAGCATGGGTTCATGTATACAGTTTGAGAAATGGTGTAGTAGTGCTACAGACGTGGTATTCGAGTAGTACCTTTCTGGTTGGCAGAAAGGCACAGAAAGGGATGTGTTATATATTAGAAAGCTTTAACACTGAGAAGGCCTGTCATAGATGGGAGGTAGAGATGGGCAGTTTTCGTTCATCTTGGCATATGGCTCTATGCTATTGTACTCGGGAAACTCCATCCAGTACTCACCGAGGATTTGGCAGAACGAGAGCCGGCCATCTCGATTACTGCACCAGCTAGGAAGGCGGGTTTGATTGTTCTCGAATATTTTGAGCATGTAAGCATCACGAATCTGCGGGTAATTACAGGCAAAAGGTGAAAGAAGAACTAAAGGAAAAAAGCCACAGGTGATGATATAGCAAACCCAAATCGAGAAGTAATCGGGAGGGACTTACAGTGAATTCAGTCACTTGGATGGAGCTGGCAATGGGATCAAATAATCCAGCTTCCTTATACATTTGGAGAATGAAAGCAACACAGGTTGTGGATTTCCCGTCACTATATACCCATTCATCTTGCTCTGGTTGCGTGAGTAACTCATCAAAGGACATGCCGCGCTTTTCCACCTCAGCAAGAATTCCATACAAGTCCAAATCCTGAAAGGAACGAAAACCAACTTGAATATCTAGGAGGAGAGATAAATCTAGCGGACTGGAGTGGGAAATTAAGACAATCACCTCAGTCTCCAGCCGTTTGTTTAGGGCTTCATTCCACATGTTTGCAGCATATGCTGGCTGCACACGAGTCCACATAGACATGACAGAAATGACCTGGAAAAAGTTACATCCAGAGTTGAGACTAAGAAAATCCATTATAATTTACAACAATCAAAAGTGAAGATAAACGGACATCCATCTCTAAAAAAATAAGAATTGTGTGCCCAAGGAGCAAGTCAATGGAATTTGGCAGAACTAGAGAGACACAAAGCAAACGACAAAATCCAGAAATTGGTGCCTGACTCAACATAATCAGTAACAACAATGTTGGAGAGGATTTATTACCAAGTGAGCATCAAGAGGTGGTGGATAATTGTCAGCTATTGTATCAATCCAACTAAATATCATGTTATGGTAACCATATGGCTTCCCAGCCATGGTCCGGACATATTCCCAAGCTGCAGTGTTGTTAAATCTAGCACGCACATCCGGATGCAGGGGAAGCAGAGCAATTTGTGGATTGGAATCATCTTTCAAGGACAATGCCCACCATTCATCCCATGGAATTACTGCTATTACCTCTTCACCCTGAGAATCAAGATCAAATATGGGATGAGAAAACAGCAACAATACACAGGTAGTTCTCTAATTCAATCTTGCATACATAACCCTAGAGTCATGCGGTTTAGCCTAGACATGGCATATATTATGACAGGAAAAAATCAGATCAGTGAGTCACAACCTTCTCTAATGATTAAACACAGACTAACAGTGGAAAGGAGCACCTTTGTAGTTCGAGCCAACAAAAAAGGACGTTCATTGTACCTTTTCATTCTCATGGCCTGATTCACCAACCCATAGATTGCCTTGCTCATCCTTCAGGCAAACTGCTGTGTGACCAGCAAATGCACCAGTTACCCATTTCTCTAGAGTCTCGAACCCACCCCACCGTCCACGGATCTTTGAAACAGCAAGAAAGTCCCCAGAGTGAACCTCATCGGGGTTTATAGTCGCTTGCCATGGTTGAGGACGTTTCTCGAACTTGGCACCCATATGCTTCTGTAGAAAAGCCAAATTAGAACTCTGACCCCAAGCTGTGTTCGAGAACAACGGCAAAACATCTACTAAAGAAAGCATGGTTCCCATCATTCCTGCAGGCATTAGAAACACAGATACACCATGCTGCTTCACCTGCAAACAAGTCAAAACCCCAAAATCACCACCAAGCAGTTCTAAGCATAACACTGACACAAACAAAAACAATACAAAGATAAAAAAAGTCATACATATTCCATCTCTGCACGTTCCTCCCATGAATCAAACTTCAGTGTGTGATTTCTGGCAGAAAAGTAGTAGTCCCATGTAACCCTATACGGCGTAGCAAAAACATACAAATCCATACAGGTCCAACTATGTGCTGCGGATGTCTGTAAAAGGAAACAAAACAAATTAACTCTTCAAAATGTGCTTCACAACCGAGGATAGTTCATCGTCCTATTTAGTTGGGGGGAAAAAACAATTCAATGTCAGAATAATCAACCCAAGATCCAGCACTGTAACGGGATAGCTGAATATTCCTATTTCTTCGCTTTTGAAGAGAATCTATTCGAAATTTATGTATTCCACTACTTCACTAACCAATTACAGCAAGAAATTATCAGAGGCAGCCATTTAGATAATTCATATTCCTTATAGCAAGGGAAGGAACCAAAACCTTTAGGTAGAGCACGCCACCGCCCAAACCAGGCTCGTCGCGATCGCCATGGGTGAAGTCGATTCGAGCTTCGTTGTCATAAAAGCAAGCTCCTTTCCACCGAATCGTCCCGTTCGCCGGAGTGACCGATCCGACGTAATACGGCATCAAGTCAACGGCAGCGTGGAGATTGTTCAACACGGGCCACGCAATTTGACGCGGAAGCACCGGGAGAACATCATTAACCCTAAACGGAACTTTGAGAGCGTGGCTGTAACCAGAACCGAAACCTAACCCTAAGACGGAAAGGAGCAGAAGCACTAGATGGGTAGCAGTCGGAGATGACGTAGACATCGGACTTGTTCGGTCTTTTGGCCCTTTTGCTTGGAAGCAACCCTTCTTCTTCTTCTTCTTCTTCTTCTTCTTCTTCTTCAGCGGGAAGCGGAGATATCCGAGTTGCCCCAAGGAGGGAAAAGTCGGACCGATGAGTGTCAGAGGGGGGAAGAAAGAGACTTCTTCGGCTCTGTCTGTCTGCTCGTCTATGCGGTGCGGAATGGACAAGAGCGGGATGACTCTGGAGTTTCTTTGGCGATGAGGGTACTTTTCTGTAATATACCACACCTCTCTATTCTGCTTTTACTCAAAGAAAACGAGCACTTATTTATACTCGTACGTTTGAATTGAATTACTAAGAAAATATGGATACATTGTTCACAAAATCGAGGACAATTATAGACAAAAATCAAACCTTACTATACTAAAAGGACACAAGGAAATAACATTTTAGCTACCAAATTAATCGCTCTATTGTCCTACCTACCAATAAAGTGAAGTCCAAAATTCGGACATATTGCACGTACTTGACGAATATCTCCAAATATCGTCTTGTCTTTGCCATCCAAAACCACCAGTATCGTCTTGTCTTTGCCATTTGAAACCACCAGCGAGTCAACATGATCAGTAACAAACTTCGCATCACTCTCCAAAGGCACCTTCTCCGACCCAACTAAGAACATGGTGTGAAAGCATCACCCAGAACTCAAGTTCCACAGGTGTTCAGGGCTTGAAAGGTTGTTTTTTTTCCACTTAAACTTGGTCAATTTTCCATCTTGGCTGTTATGTAGAAAACAGAATAAGATATCCTCATTTCTTGATCGTTTGGGCTTACATGTGTGGTGTCGTATGTAGAGAGGGAATTCTAACATTCTCCCCTTCTTTGCTTTTTTTTAGCCGGTTACCTGTCCTAGAATTTCAAGTTACACAAGACTCACACGAATATATAAAAAGGAAATGTCTCAACCATAGTTGAATACAATGCTCCCCTTAGTTTGTTGCATAAAACCTGATACGTGCATAATTATACATATTTTGGATCCTCATTTCTTGGGTCGTTTAGCTTGGTTTTAGTGGTTTTTTTACCTATTTATGCTAGGTTATACATTTTTTGTCACATTTCAGGCTCTAGTATGTGGATAAGGCATAGGAGTGAGTTTCGGGACATTTGGAGGTGAAAATAGGACAAAAGTGAACAAGAGTCAAAATTCACGGCCAGAAGTTAGAAGTCACGGTCTGGGTAGTGACATTCAACCTTCATACTATGACCTGCACAAAGATTCAAGAGCATTTTTTATGTCACGACAGGCATCTCAAGTCATGGTCACGGCCATGACATTAACAATGTGACTGTGACTCAGCAGCCCACGATCCTAATCTCCTCAGCAGCTCTACCCCTCATGAATCCCAGCCCAGGTACTTATGCATCACACTCATACTGCCATTTGGGTCCAAGACATATCCAATGGTCAACAGAATTCACATCTGCACCCAAGATTCATCATCGATTGTCTTCTTCATGTCACTCTTCAAATTCATCAGCTCGATCATATTAGGGCCAACTATGGATATGCCAAGAGCCAAGGCCCACTCCTTTGTACTACGTTAGTCGAAGATGGATAGATCAATGATATTGATACCCTCTAGCAAGCCATAAACACGATCGACATCATCCTTAGTGAGGTACAAACGTTCCCCACTAGGCATCCGGATCACCATAGACTAACATAAGAAAATGTTACAAAGACAACTACTCACAATTACTAATTAATCAAACTTTATTGATAAGGACTCATGATAAAGTTGAAGACATACTGCACCTTAGTTGTAAGCGATTGTCATCAACTTTGGGTGCAACTGCCTTCTTCGTCTCCATCGTCTTACTAACCGTTGCAGTCTTAAGCACAGTACTCTTTGTACGTGGCATATTGTGCACCACTAGCAAAAATTACAAATTGCATATAAATATATTAATAACCCACAATTGAACACGAACAATACAAACAGAAAATATTAATAACCTAAACCTAAACATTCATAATGCCATTTCACAAAGTCACAAACATAACATAAAATTGTTGATAATGTATGACATTTTTTGTATGGTTTATAATGCGGGATGATAAAGGTACAAATATAGAACAAACTGTGTCAAATATAAAGACTTTGACCATTGCAGTTATAAAATTTTAAAAACACTACGTCATAATTTTCTTATTTGTTTATCAGTAAACCAACTTCGACTGCCAAAAAAAAGATTGACAATGGCAACGAGTTGTGTAGAATATTACTAATGAGGCAAAAAAAAACTTAATAACAACCTCGTTACTGATTAATAATGTAACAGTGAAATACAATGTAGTCAAAACGCGTCTTAAAACGCAAAAACACAAGTTTTTACGTTTTTTACTAGGTAAAATGCTTCCGTTTCTACATAGAAACGTGTTGTATGAAAAAACGGTTAAAAACCGATCAAAAAATGGTAAAAACAGTTAAAAACATGTTTTTGATCCGTTTTTATACATTTCTAGTTGAAGGAATTCCAACCAATTTCACACCCTTTCCCCCCCACCAAATCAGATATTAGGATATCGATCCCTATAGTCAAATCAACCTACGGGGAGTCTTAAATCTGTCCTCAAATTTTGAGGACGATCTAAAGGTTTGTTTCTCTAGAATCCTCTCTGGAAGGCTAGAACCAACTGCCCAACTATAGGAAAACAGTGTTGCACCCTGTCTGACCAGCAATATTTATTGACGAACCAAAAATCATAACAACGATCCCAACGGTTGGATTGGATCCGAGAAGGTATGGAACGTGTCATCCATATTTGAGGATGATCCAACGAAGGTTGACGGGTTGTATTGTAGTCCCTTCTTGAACTCACTACTAGACTCCAAAACAAAAACTTGGTTGTCACTTAAACCAATCAACTTCCCATTAGTTACAATTAAGCCCTTCAATTTTCAATTCACTTCATATTTTTTATATTTAAAATGAGGTTAACCATAACCCAATTAATCAAATACATTTCTCGTGTCGTAGTTAATTAATTGAACGATTGCTTCATATTTAAAAATCGATCAAATATTGTGATGACGTCACCTTGATGTGTGCATTACATATGAAATGTTCAAGAGGGATGGAGATGTTACATAACAGCTTCATCAAGTGATTACTTTATTGTTTAATGTGCAACTTAAGTGATTAATATTTACTAATAATCTGCTTTTTCGTGTTCAATGGATGAAAAACCTTATAATAAAAGAAACCGCAGTAATCCTTTGTAATTTGACATCCAGATTGAAACAAAATGACCGATAATGAAGTGTAGTTGTTAATTGGTTATACTTTTTATGAATGAAGAAGCCTCGTTATTTCCTTACTGCATTGTTGGTTTAGATGTATGTTTGCTCAACTATTAAAAGTTTGCCAAGTTAGATTATCTGCATGAGTAGTGACCTTTCTACATGAGGCAGGTAGTTTGTTGAAGATTAATCATATTATACACAAAAACTTACGTTTTTACGTTACGTTTTATGTTTTTACTCATGTTTCCACTTCTGCGTAGAAAAGCATATTTGACTACATTGGTGAAATTTCAATAACCTCTGAAGAAACGATAAGTGAACATATCGGGTAAAATATTGACCATCACAAGATTATAAATCATTCAACCTTAAATTGATATTAAAATGTATAAATAAATAAAAACCTAAGCACCTATTAGAAAACTAACAAATGGCATTTAGGAGAAACCCTACACCCATGCAACAGACGAAACCTAGACCCATACAACGCACTGGAAACCCTAAAAATACGAAATATGGACATTTAAGAGAAACCCTAAAATATGGACACGAAAATCACCTTCAACGCCGCTGATGAGATATCAGGGGTCCGAGGACGGGAACGACCGCAACACTAGTGATTAGTGTTAAGGATGGCAATGGGTCGGGTTGGGTCGGGTTTTGTCAAACTCATGGGTTTATCCGTAGAAAAAAATCGGGGTAAAATCCATTGGATTTGGAAAACTCAAACCCAACCCAATCCGCTGGGTATCCGTCGGTTCATGGGTACCCATGGGTTTTTGTCGTAAAAATTACAATAACAAGTTTCTATCAAAATAAAATTCAAATATCAATCTCTCAATACAAATCTTCCATATGTAAAACACCATTCTAGAAAATTCAAGCAAATCACAAATTAACCATACAAATTGTTCAACACCAATCTAGATTACTCAAGAAAATTGAAGCAAATCACAAATTATCAGTAAACAACTTGATTAATTGAAAACTTCTTGCTCCTTGTCAATTAAGCTTCTTCACTCTCCACTCGATAATATCAACTTCATTCTACACAATTATAAAGAAAAAATTAGACATGTCTCCACAAACATAAAGAAGATTAGTTGCTTAGAATATCAAATATACTGGGAAAATTAATTATATGGGTGTGGGCGGGTATCCATGGGCCGGGAATACCTCAACCCGACGAATAGTGAACTAGTTTAAACCCAAACCCGGCCCAAACCCCGTCAATACGGGTTGGGTCGGGTAGGATACCCGTGGGTTCGGGTTTTGTTGTCATCCCTACTAGTGATGTCGGACGAGAAGGCCTTCAACGGTAGTGACACCGCATACCTTGGGTCTAGGACAATTTTATATACCATATATATTGCAAAAGGCTAGCGTAAACCTGGCATACGCTATACACTTGTGTTCATATCTATTATTTGTGCATTGATAATTTTGACATATGAGAATTGTTAATTTTTATTTTAAGATTAAATTAACCTTAACAAAAAAAATCTTAAGATTTAGGTTAGAGAATTAGAGATTGAGGGTTCACCCATTAGAAATTAGGATATAGTATCATATCCAAAGTTCAGTTAATTCATGATTTAAATAAGAAAACATGGCGTACACTAGTCTTCACCATATATATTTGAGACTATATATTTGAGACTGGATTTATATATGTTACACGGTTGATTTTGGTCATTAGTTGATGCACTTTAGTTTAAAAATAAACTCTAATCACCAACTTTGAAATTCTAATGATGACATTTACCTGATATCATCATATTGTGTAGAATTATAAGTACTACATCCATTTTTACTCATACATTAGATGAATTTTCTAAATTATTTCGAGTAAGTTTAAGAAATACTGGAAATACAAGCAAATTATAAATATTTTTTTAGAAGATTGACACTTTTTTTCATAGTTACACGATTGATTTTTTATGGGAATTATGCAATTGAAATTGAAATCATTTTAAGACAAATGAGAAGATGAAAATCGAAGGAGTGCTATAAACACTCTTATTTAAGACATATAAAAAATCACTATTTATTAATGTTTGTGGCTCAACTAACATTTACATTTGCTTAATCACAAAAAAGATGACTTTTGTCATGCAGGTTGCTGTTTACTTGTGTGCCTAAATTGTTCCTTTCCAGCTCCAAAAGAAACAAAAATAAAATTGAATGTTGAAATAAAAATGTGCCAATTACATCTCGAAACGCGTCCAGTTTAACAAACACCTCGAATATGACTTTCAGAATTAATTAGCATTTGACAACTAGAACAAATGGCTATGTATATATGATCCGTATCAAATATACGCCATTATACTATAACATGATCTTTTTGACAATCAAAAGATAATACTATATATCCGTTTGTTGTCCTAACTCCTAATCCATTATGAGAAAGTTGGGAGCAGATATGGTGCCCACCATTAAGAATTTTGCATTTTTAATAAAATTCAAATTTGGTATTAAATTTCATTCAAATTTCATCAACTTCAATTTTATCCCTTGTTATAAGAATCGAATCGGATCAACGGCCAGGTCAGTAGAACCGCCAAACCAGTTACGATAGCGGTCCGGTTCATTGTTTGGGCAGTTATTGATGGACCAAACGGTTTTTCACGGTTCAACATAAAATCATATGAGCGGATGAACCACCACTGTTTAATTGGTCCACTGGTTCACTATTTTAACCACAAAAAAAAAATACTTTAACTCAAACTAAGACCATCAAACCATAATTATTAATGTATATATGCTTCCTCTTCTCATATTCCAGCCTTGTTATCGACTACTCGACTCGCACCGTAAATTTTAAGACTATAATAAGGTTTACTATAGACAATATCTTAGTCACTAAATATTAAACTTCTAAATCATCATAATTCGTACGTAAATATTGTGATAATTATATTGATAAGTAAATTAAGTATTTGATTTATAATGTAAAATACATGCATTTGAGATAATTCGGATGATAATATATTGAAGATGGGATAACTCGTGATAGGTTTAGCTTACCGATTTGTGAAGCGAGAGCGCCAGAGCGGGAGCGAGAACAAGGAAGGCCCATTCATCCATGAGGATGGCCAACATCAAGATTGCACCTGGGGGAGGATTGTTATATGACGAACTATCGTGATATTAATTAGTCTTATTTAATTTTTATTTGTGCTATTAATATTGTTTATTTATTCTAGTAGGATTTGAATTTTCTTTTGGTGTTTGTTTAGAAATTATTCTTAGTGTCCTTGTAGGAGAAGTTGTCATATTTTGGGTAGGAAAGGGAAGGACGGAGGCCGAACAAGGGATGGAAGGAGAAGAATTTTTGGGGTTATATGTACTCATCTCTAGTTTAAAGTCATTGAAGACTGGAATCCAAATATTTAGTTATTGTCTTTCTTTTATCATATTATCTTTTGATTTATTGTTCTATTTTGTACGCAATTTCTATGAGCTGATCCACCAATTTCGTGTCTCGTAACAGGCGGACCCCACCATTTGACATTTTTTTTTTGTATAAATTTGCCATTTTCCCTATCTAATTCATAACTTTTTACCTCATTCTGACCCCTCCTTGCCTTTTTAGTCTTGTTTTTAGCTGATTATTGAACCAAAATTGGAAGACTAAAAGTCTATTATTCCCTTAAACTGTGGTTTTGGACAACATAACACCCACTACCAAGAAACCTCAGATTGATGAAGACGAATAGACTATAGAATCAAAACCACATAGAAACTTCAGAATTTCTTGCCTCGCGTTTAAACCATCTCATGATCACAGTACAGCGATTATGAAATGACACCAAAACTTGAAGCAAACCGTTCCTAAGCAATAAACTTCTTTGATGAAATAAAATGCTTATCTCATTTATAGAAAATGGTTAATTTTTCCA
This sequence comes from Linum tenue, assembly GCA_946122785.1. Classification (NCBI taxonomy): domain Eukaryota; kingdom Viridiplantae; phylum Streptophyta; class Magnoliopsida; order Malpighiales; family Linaceae; genus Linum; species Linum tenue. The sequence continues at coordinate 66,410,778 of CAMGYJ010000002.1, forward strand.
TATGGCCTGAACTTTGTCATTTTTTAACATTCTGACCAATCTTTTCACTAATTAACATAGTGGACAAAAATATCACAAAAAAATATTTATTTGGTCCAACCCGAATGTTGAAGTTAGGTTTGACAAGTTGGTCAACCCGCAATGTCACCACCTAGCCAGCATAAATAAACTTAAAATTTTATGAAAATCCAAATAATATCATTATTTATAATTTTGACCCAATAAAATATGAAAAAAATGAAACAAAATAATAATAATTCAACTTCAAATTGTGTTCCTTAATTTACATTATTGGGTTTCCTTTAGAGTTGGATTGAAATAAGCGAACGAAGCGGAAATGGAGCAGTGATGAATGGAGAGTTGGACACGGGAAGTTCGCAAGGCAGTTAGAGGCGCCAAGGTGGAAGAGCTGCCGGTTTCCGATTCTCGCGAAGAAGATTGAGTGTTTATTAAGAAACAAGACCAAAGCCGGTAGGCGTGCGGGCCGGGCAGAGAGATGCCGCAGCGATTCCATTCCTTTGGTTCAAGCAAGACGGCGGCGCTCTCGATCATTGGTGGTGTCGATTGTGTTCCTCGGGTCGTGGACAGTGAAAGTCCTTGATCTCGGTAAATCTGGGTTTTCTTCAGGCTGCTTCACCATCCCGCAAGCTATGCTGACCTCGAGGATGTTGTCGCATCACCCCATCATCGCCTCCGACTTTAGGTACAAAATCAAAAACTCATTTGCCGTCTCTTACGTCTTATCGTTGGACAACTAACTTCAAGTATTCCGTCCAGCTTAAAACCTCATTGAAGTTGAGGTTTTCATCTGCGAAATGGAGTCTCAAGTCTTGCTCGATCTCACGATCATCCGGTGGAGTTTCATGTAGATGCAATTGCTTGAGACACTATCAAATACCAATTGGACCTCACTTCACTATGTTTCTTGTTCTCTTTGCCTCGTCCCAAATTTAAGAATCTTCAATGGGTCATCATCATACCTACTAAGAGATATTGATGATAAAATGTCGTGGCCTTATGTCGGCAAAGAGTTGTTGTTGCAAAAGGATCCGATGCTAGGAGTCTTCCAAAGTCGGGTAACCTTCATCCACACTAACCCAGATGAACCCTAAATCATCTTCAACCTCGAGCTTATCCGCTTCTTCACTTTCTTATTCCTCCTTCGCATTTTCATGAAATCCCTCTTTATATTCATTTCTACTTGTTTCTTGGTAGCAATGAAGTTCCTCCAAGCAATATCTTCACTAGTGTTGCCTTTGGTATCCACTTGTTCCTCCTTTGAGACTTCTAGCTCTTAAGCATCTCTTGTTGTTCGATGAGAAAGTCTTGAAAGGAAAGGTCGGGATCTCCAAGAGTTAAAATTGTCCCTTCGATCTCCACCTCTTTGGGTGTAGGTGGTGATGAAGGAGAGTCTTCTCCATCCTCGTTCGCTCCATTATTGCTCCTTTCTTTTATAACTTCGTCTTGTGAACTCAGTGCAATGATGTGGTCTCTAGCAAGAATTCCTATAGGTACAGAGTTGTGATTTTCTTGCTTTAAGCAACCCGGAGGAATTTTAGTGCACCAGTATCAACATACTCGGGCCCTATTCCAAAGCGCTCCATGGCTAAGTATGTCGTGGGTTGACCTTTGATGGTGGTGTGGGATGAAGCATCTCTTCATTATTGGAGTTTTAACTTTCTCCCTATTCACTTTGTTGGACATAACATGGTTCTCCAACCTCTTGGTGGCACTCTTGAGGAAGAGAAGAACTTGAGTGTCTTGTGCCTTCCCTCCATCGAGGAAATTCTTCAGGCTCCATTAGAAGGTTGGGTGAGGGAGTTGGAGTGATCAACGTCTACAAAGCGGATTGAGCCATTTCACTCTTCATCATGAATCTCGCCAATTCGAACTCCAAACTTGCTCTAGGCTCCAGGAGTGATGTAGGGTTCCATCCTTGGTATGAAGGATGTTCTTCTCGACATGGTGGATGAGACAGGTACCCTTGGGGGTATAATTCTTGACCATAGAGAGGGTTGGGATCTTGGTACTCGAATCCTTGGGGTTGCATCATCGCTTGAAGCTTCGGGATAACAACAATTGGGCGGTTTGAGGTATCCCCATTGGTTGTGCCAACCGTTCGGATCCATAACTACACCTATCTATATGCAAAAAAAAAAAAAAACAACAACCACCTATGAAAGCAAAAGTGAAAAGAAAACAAAAACAATCTAACTACTAACGACAACCTAATACAAGATAACTAAAGGAAACATGACAAATGAAAGGGGAATACGAGAAAGAATATAAGACATAACAAACACACTAAACTCAACACGATATTCACAAAACTAGATACAAAAACACAAAAAACAAAATAACGACACAAAAAACTTGATGCTACACACAAACACAGCAAAACAATTAGACTAGTAGTTCTCGGTTTTTTCTAATAACCTAAGATGTCTCCGAAAACGGCACAAAAAACTTGATCGCGTCTTGATTGAGCTTTAAATTTCTAAAGTTGTAGCGCACTCTAGGCACTCCAAACGAAGTCAAGTATAACTAAGCTAGGGATGTTGCAAAGTGGCTCGGTCATATCTAGGGGAACCTTAGTTTTACTATTACTCAGCGGCGGATCTAGGGGGCCGCCCAGGGCCACGGTCCAGCACTCCCCTGGATCCAGAGCTATATCCTTGTAAATTTTCGATTTTTGGTATTTGTTTCAGTGTTTATCGGGTTACGGCCCAGTGTTCTCCGCTTCTTTTTCTAATGTGGCCCAGTGCTCTACCCTATCTTGAATCCGCCGCTGCTATTACTTCACTCTGGACTACTATTTAATCAACTCGTAAGGTTAGGGGTAGAATTTACCTAAACTAACTACCTAAAAAACACAACAAACCAAGTGGTTTGGAGATCGCTAGAGATGAGATGGTTGTCTAGACTTGACTCCCTCTAGCTATAGGTTGATACAGGCGATAGTCTAATGGTATCTCGAAGTACGGAGGTCACGAAAGTGGGGATCGACTCAATGGTCATGCAATTGATCCCCTTCCTGATTAGAATAATCGGTCCAATATCACCTCAACTGGGTTATCTAATTAGGGATAATTTCTACCTCCTCAAATATATATTATATAATTAAAATGTCATTCATCAAATGTTTTTTATTTTTCCAATCTGAGCCACATGCTCCGCATAATTGCGACAGACAAAAACCCACTCAGGGCAATTTTGTTTCTTCCTCTATTTTTTAGCCAGAAGGAGAGAATGCTCAATAACACTGCTTGTTAAACAGAACATATAGTTAGTTAGTAGGTCCTGTGATTGATCCATATAATTGAATATTCGAATTGGGAGTTGGAAACAGAGGGTGGGGGAGGTTGTAGCTAACCCCAGGCCGGACGGAATCTGTTTCTTTCTGTTTTTTGGATGGTTTGGGCGGACAAGTTTCTTTGTGTTTGAAAGAATTTCAATAGTTATATGTAGATGATGGCACCATGCTTTTCCTAATTAATTATGCCCTGTAATCCCCACAAGTTTGACCTCTTTATTGGAAAATTATATATCCAGATCTCAGGAGATATCATGATGTGTTTAGTTTACACTGGGAATAATGGATATTATATAACCTTATTTTGTTGGTGAACAAGGAATAGTCCTGATTAATGAATTGATCCTATTGCATGAACTATTGGAGGTGCGAAATTATGTTTTCGTACCAAGGAACTTCGTTGTGTTCTCTAATTTGTTAGAGTTTTTCTGGTCTCAGGAAAAGTGGGGAGATTCAGATCTTGTGATCTATAGGAGCGAGCCAATTTTGAGCCCCTCTGTGGCCAATTATGTGCTTCAGCCTTCATGCACAGAACTCTTTCCAATTTTTACTAACCTATGGTCAAATTGGATTGAGTTTCCTGACCATTAATCGCGTCTTCTTTTATGAAAAAGTGGGGCGAATGGTGAAAATGACTTTGATTGTGCATATAGAACATGAAATCATTTTGTGACATGAATGCATGCATTCAAAGTGAGAGAAAGAAGAGGAATGGTTCGGCAAACCAAAGGAGTAGTCTGTTCAATTCTTGGTTTGGTCTAATTGGAGTGAAACGAGTTATAATCAGTTTGTCGTGGTTTGACATTAATTTTTTCAATCGTTTTAACAATGGTTTACTTTGACCCTGTTGTATTTTTTTGCAGAAGCAATTTTTGGCTGTAACTTTTATAGAAGTGTTTTAGAAAAAAGCAGTTGAGTGTTTGGTCGAAAACTATTAGAAGTGTGGTTTGATATAAGAGGTCATGTAAAATGACTAAAATGGATTTTTAATATAAAATATGAATTTAAATTCTAAAAAATAAAAATTATATATTCAAAATAGATTTTGTTAGATTTATATGAAATAATATTATTTTTAAAATTATATAAATGAAAAGGTTATATTTTTCATAATTAAAATTAAAATATGATAAAGATAATCTTATATTTTCTCAAAAAGTTTTTTGCAAAAGTTTCGAATCAAAACTTTTGCTTTTATGTTATACAAAATACTTTTAAGCATTTCAAAAGTAGAGTTTTTAGAGGTGTTTGGTCTTGCTTTACAAGGTAAAGCAAGAAACACTTCTAAAAGTCGGCCCAAACATAAACACTGTCAGGAGGGTGGTCAGTGAAATATCGGCATCAATAGGTTCTATAGGGTTGCCAACCCATATCCTAAATCATAAATTCACTAACCTCAATCTACACTACAGTAAAACCTCTATAAATTAATATAGTCGGGAACATGAAAATTATTAATATATATTAGTTAAATTAATCAATAAATTAATAATTTATTAATTTAAAGAGGTTTATTTGTATATTGTTAACATAAACGACTTTATAACCTTAAATTTAGATTCATACGTGGTGTATTAATTTTATTTTAGTACAAATATGATTTGTTATATTTGATAAACTTAACTTTTAACATTCATTGTATTATCTTAATCATCCAAATTCATACATAATTATTTTGAGTATAAATATTCATCTTAACAAGATGGATGTAAGTTAATTGTAGGAGTATCTAGGGAAAAGTGATGAATGTGTCGAGGCACAAAGTTTAGAAGTAATAGTGGCTGACGTCATTGGGAGTTCAATTGAGGATAAAAAAAGATGATGATTCAACACCTTCGGAATCGGCCACGCAAAAGGAAGCAGTTAAAGCCGCGTCAACTCTTCAAAAATACTTGTTGCGATTAGAGAAGACAAGACAACATCGTCAATTTTAAGTGCAATGAGGAAAGTTCAAGATGAACTTCTAATAGGCTTGACTTTCAAGAAGAAACAAACAACTATAGATTCATATTTTTTCTAGATTATCCTAGTTATATTATAAATTTTTTGATGAATTATATTTAATAATTATTAATTTACATAATTAATGTGTGTAAATTGATTCTAAAAAATTATTATCTTATTATCTTATTAAATTTGCTCACTTTTATGCTGATTCAAGTCGGGATCGGAAAAATAATTAATTTATACTAGATTATTAATTTATAGAGGTTTGAGTGTAAGTCATTTCGAATTATGATTTCATTTGTAGTGACCTTTTATTAAGTACAGTTTTAGGATGACTTTTACCATCAAAGGGACAAACACCAATCCCACTTCAAATTGCTTACGGTATAGGAACCTATGAACTATTGTAGTAAGTACATCATACAATGACCTTTAAAGTTATTGTTGCAAAAATATATTTAGATTGGATGTCATGTTGTAACTAATTAATTAATCTAAATTTTTTCGTGGGAAAAATGAAAATGAATTTTTGGTAAGAACAAAAGTGGAATCCAAATTGAATCGAAAGAAACTGGAACAATTCAAAATTGATGAAAGAGATTTAAAAAAGACGAATTGACCCCAATCTCCCTTAATCTAAGGGTACAATTCTGAATTTGTAATCATATAGATATACGCTTACATTTGGTTATGTACGGAACCGTTTGCCATGACGTTTATCAACCAAAGCGAGAAACACAGACGTGCAGGAAAAAATCACAGACGGATCCGTCAAATAAAATGGGTGATCCGATCCGCTGTACGTAATTGTATTTAATATTTTCTGAAATCACTGCTCAATATTCATTTCCTTATTATTATTGCGCGAAAAATTAAAATCAGTTATTCCCAAACAAAAGCAATAACTGAGCACAGAGCGAGGTGTCACAAATGTTACCAACAATTTCTTTCCTGTTTTCCTTTCCCCAATAGTTTTGTCGAAAGAAATAACTGGGCACGAGGCGGCACGTGTGACATATGAACCAGCGGTGGCCGGTCACCATTTTCACACGCATCAGAAAAAGATTCTGCTGTCTGCTCTCCATTCTAATTTTCATTTTCTAGTTTTACATTGGAAAAAAAAAAAACACAAGACACTAAAAAAAGAAAAAAATCACCGGTCGGGGAGAGTGACAGTGCTGTAAAAGTCAATTTCATATTTGCTGTGTTTACACTTTTGGCGGTTGAACCAAACAAACGGCAGTCATTTCATTTCCCATGACGCTGACTGACGGCGGGGTTTCAAGTTTTTATCTTTGTCGCCCAATTGACCAGCGGTCAACAAGTTACCGCTCTCCTCAGCCTCATTTATCTTTGTTTGCCTGCTTTTGCTTTTTCAGTTTTTCTCCCCTCGATCCCCGACCATATCTGGTTTTTGGCAGTGGACTGGAGAGGTCACCACAGTGTTCTTTTCCCTCTTTTTTTTCATAACTTTTTCTCAAATTGGTTTCATGTCTAAACAAAGCCCACAATGGTAGGGGTAAAATGGGTGAAATTGTGAATTTTTTCAGCTTCAACTAATAACATGGTCACAACTCACAATGGGGTTAGGGAAAAAGGGGACGGAGTTTTTGGCCAAATCTTGATTTCCTCGTTTAGTTTAGAAAATTCTGGCTTACTTGTTGTATAGACAGTAATAATTAGTTAGCGTCAAATTTTTTTACGTCTATCAATGACGAAAACATAATAAGTGATTATATGACCATAAATTGCTCACATGTGTTGACAACGTGAATTTTTCCGTCAGCCATTCATTAAACTTTAATTAGGATGAGTTGTGTCGTTATTTGTTCATCCAACTTTAATCATATTTTAGCATAAATAATATTTTTCATTTTTCAGTAAATAAAACCCGAACTTGGTAATTCTACACATCTCGCCATTCAACCTTCTCCATTTCTATCAATTTCATATTTCTCTCTACACACTCAACTACTCTCTTTGCATCATAAGTCGAGGAGAGGCAAAAGAAGCTGACACGAGGCAATGAGAATGTGAAATCCTAGATTATTCAGATTGGTGTGCCGACTTTATCGTGAACATCAAGCGATAATGAAGATGATGAGCGCTAGAGGCTTCTTGCTTTGACAATGAGCATCGTTACCATTCATACTCATGAAATCAGTGAACTATAATAGGAAATATGCACACAAACATCAATGCAACATTATTTCACATCCAATCCAACCTACGATGCCAAGTTCTTCAGATGGTGATATGATCATATGGCCCCTTCCTTTTAAACCGAATCATGACTAACTTTGTTTAACACTGCTCCTATTTCCAACAAGCCCAAAGATGTTGGGAGCCGCAATTCATTCTCCTCACAACAAAAGGATACTACTTTCCCTCCAAATGTGTTGTGTATGGATGCTCGGCCGAACCTAGATGGGTTAAACCACTACATTGGAGTGTTTGTTTACATTTTGAAATATCATCATCAACATCTACTCCCTTGAGTACTTACGAGCACCAAGCGTGAAAAATATTGGCCGCTTTCTTGATCACTATGCTCAATGTGGCTTTCGGGGGGTATGAGGGTCCAATTCATTACATGTACTGGGAGTGAAAAAAGTTGTAAAATAAAGAATGAATATATGATTAAATCCTAATAAATTGTCTTATAAAAACCTAATAAACTGTATTTTTAATATTAGATTATTTCATTCTAATTTTTTACTGCCCCATTGATTACCTAAATTTCAGACTCCGTTCCTAAACTTCCTTCAAAATGATCCCTGTTCATGAGCAAACAATTTTATTCAAAAAATAGCATGTCGATTAGCCACTTAAGAGTCACCACAAAATGAAAAATTTTAATTTTTATTAATTATACACCATTTAAATGGATCAGGCACAACAAGTTCATCAATATAGCAAAGGAGATCGTTTTATCACCTAACTATGAGATGAATCTGACGACAACTCCTTGGTTTATCTTCGCAACTCTATCATATAAGACGTTTTTTGCTTGTTGGAATTGGATCTTGGATTTGTGGCTCAAATCCCAAGAAACATTGAATTGTCTTAAAATCCCCAAATTGTTTCTTATTTGCTTGATCGGTGCCAAATTCGTGGCGTCCACAAAATTGGATTTTTTTTTGGATTCAAATTCATGGGTCCCGCAAACTTGTAAAACACACACCACTCTTTAAACCTTGGCTAGAGCAAAAGGCAAAATCCTTGAGGATCAATTGCTTTATTTTCCATCTAATTATTAATTATCGTAACTCAATCCTTGTTGTTGAAGCTAGTTATGTTGATTATATGCATGAGAGATAATAATAATTTCGAGCAGGGAGAACATTAAGTTTTACTAGTTTCTCTATTGAGGTGATAATGATGTAAGAACTCTCTTTATTTTATGAGAGGTGTGCTTTATTTATTTTCTACATACATAGTGGTTTTAAAATTTTGTGTTTATGTTTGTGATTTCTTTTGATAATTAAGATATTTGAAATTACAATGTTTCGTTATGTGATGGTTGGTGATTGCTACAGATTTTTCACTTGCCATACATTGAGTTTCGAGAAACTCTATATAGTTAGGCGACTATGGAGTTCTATATTCAATCTTTAGTCTAGATGACTAAATAAATTGTGAATTACACACTAGTTTTAGTATATGAAACGATCCAAGTTGTTTTGTCACCATATATATAATATAACAAATTAAGTACAGATAGTAAGGTCAATTACCTTTAACCTGATAAATTCCTAACTTTAAACTGATAAATCCATACCTTTAAAATCCAACAAGCAAACAACAAACTTTTGAGATTCATAACGGAAAAAATGCATCATAAATTCTTGATTTTTCAAAACATTGATTTTAACCATCCTCATTTTTCAAATCTAGCAAGAAACAATCCCGAAACTATTAGTCTACCAGCCACTAAAATAAAGAAAAAAATCAAACAAAAATATTATCAAATGGTACAAATGTATTTTGTTGACTTATTTTGTTCCTTCGGATTTTATCTTGTTCAAAAAAAATCTGTGAAAAGTTCCATAATATTGATAGGAAATAGTCGTATATATATATCATCACACGATATCATGAGTCTTATTATTATCCCAAAGATCACGCATCTTCCCACTCTACTGGCTTTTCTGTTCATTCCGCCACACGAGAAGAGAGGGAGCTGAAAAAGAAAAAAGAAAAAAGATTTAATAATAATACTATTACAACAGATCGCAAGAAAGTGGATTTCAGAATCCCGATCGTATAATAGTAAGAGCTGGAAATGTTACAAAAAAAAAAGTTTTATACAGAGAAAAATAAAACAAACAATGGAAGGAGACAGAGACAGAGGGAAAGGTGGGAGAGAGCAGATTTCAAAGATTTGCTAGAGAGAGAGAGAGAGAGAGACACCCTCCTCAAAGATTTGATTTGGAGAGAGTGGACAGAGACACCTACCTTCACATTTCCGCCCTCTTCCTTCCTTCCTTTTCCTTTATATTCCATTCTCCTCTCGCTGTTAATCCAAAAGCCTTTTTTACAGCCGCACAGTTTTCCGACGAGAAGTGTTGCTCTTTCAGCTACTGAAAAAAAAAAGTGCAATCGCTGCTATGGCTAGGAACGGCGTCGTCGCTTCTCAACGTTGGAGGTCGGACGGAGAGATTTCCTCCCAGCAGCCAGCTCGTGATTCGGCTGCCAAGGAGGTTCATGTTTTAGCCGTCGATGACAGCCTTATTGATCGGAAAGTCATTGAGCGTCTGCTCCGTAATTCTTCTTACAAAGGTCTGTCATCCTATCTCCCCTCTTTCCTGCTTTTCTCTCTCTCTCTTCTTTGCTCTGAACGTTTTTCCTTCTTCTGATTTCTGCAGTCACGGCGGTTGACAGCGGAATAAGAGCTCTGCAGTTCCTTGGATTGGACGGAGAAGAGAAGAAGACCTCCTCTATTGGCGCTTTTGATGTGAGCTAATTTCCCCCTTTTTTTGTTCGAATTCCTCATCTCGTCGGCGTGTGGATCAATTTTTCCCCTAATTTCCTGATTTCAATTTTTATTTATTTATTCTGTTTCCTCAGAGCTTGAAAATCAAGGTGGATCTGATTATCACCGATTACTGCATGCCGGAGATGACCGGCTACGACTTGCTCAAGAAAATCAAGGGATCGTCCACTCTAAGAGAGATCCCGGTGGTGATAATGTCTTCGGAAAACGTCGTGACTCGAATCGACCGGTACTTGATTCGCTCACCTCTCATCACTCTGTATTTTAAATCTTCTTTTATCAAATTATACCGATTACCGGAATTAGGAATTGATCTGGAATTCAAATTTTTTTTTTGTTCTGGTAACAGTTGTTTGGAGGAAGGCGCGGAAGATTTCATTGTAAAGCCGGTGAAGGCGTCGGACGTCGAACGGCTCCGTGGCTACATGGCGACGAGCGAGCCGAGCGTGCGAGTCAACAAGAGAAAGCAACGGGAAAGTTGTGAGAGTTGCAACTGTCTCTCTACCGCCTCGTCCACGTCATCATCCCCACTCTCTTCCTCCTCGCCATCTCCGTCGCCGTCGCCATCTTCGACCCCAATGTCGATGTCAGTGCCGTCATCTCCCTCGCCGTCACAGTCTCCGTCCTCGCCGACCGTCTCCGCGCCGTGCTCCCCGTCGCTGCTGGACTCGCCGACCAGACGGCTGAAAATGAGCAGCCCACCGGAGGAGTAGACACCAACGAGGAAAGAAAGAAGAGCACATATTAAAACTTAAAAGTGGAGAGGACAAGAGTCAAGACTGGTAAAGTCTAAAACGACCACAGGCCCACGGAAAATTTGCTTTTCTGGAGAAAAAAAAAAATTGTACTGTATCTACTGTTTAATCAATAGGCTACATTTAGTGGTATGCAACAATTGAATCACAATTAACCTCCTAATACAGTTTTACAATCCTTACCTTTTCAGTTCATCATCTAATCAGTTTGCAACAGTTTTACAATCCTCCACTCTCTCTTGTCGCTCCACTAGCAGAGGATGAACAGTCCAAAACTGTTACAACTTAATCAAATCTACTAATCACAAATAACAATTTTTGTCTACCAAAAAAAGTTTATCATTCTTCCGTCCCTTCCCGCTACTGTACCGTCAAAGGAATTTCGTCATCGCCGTGAATTAAACTGGAGAAGCTTGGCTTTGAAATGGTCAAAATGAGAGGTGGGTGGGAAGCAGTGATGATGGGGTGGAATCACAATCAAATCGTGGAGATATGGAATGATACTTTGTCTGGGGAGGAGAATATTTTTGCGGTAGGAGGGGACGAAGGAGTAAGAATGAATTATTGGCGATGTTCCCTGGAGGAGGGGCTGGATGGTGTGGGGGGCAATGCAAGTGGGAGGAGCTGGAAATTTGGCAGCAATTGTCGTTGTAATTTCATTTGGGATGATCGTACATACTTGCTCTATTTATATTTTCTCAACATGATAATATCGTAAAGCGGGGTTTGAAAAGTTTTAGAATAAGTCGGTGCAAAGATTCACACAGAAATTTTCTAGATTGGGGGACTTTCAAATTGGAATGCATTGACATGATTTTCGGGTGTGATAGACAAGTATCGGGACATGTTTAATTCGTCCCGAGAGACCAGAATCATCTAGAGCTCCATTCCTATGCCTTCAAATCGAAAAAAGATTGAAAAATCTAGAAATGGTCGCAGGACGAGGTTGGTTTGATCGAGGAAACGGATTCGTCCGCGAATGTTGTTGACCGATTCTTCATGGGTTGGAGGAAAGAACAATTTTTTTTTTAAAATATAGTTGAGTTTTGAAATTTTGTTTTAGATTCATTTGTACACAAAATAGGATATATGTAATAGAATGTAGTTATTTATCGTACAAACAACTATATATGCTCCAATAATAGGTACATAAGTCTACTATAAAAAGTTTTTATATTAGAGTTTTACCTCGATTCAACAAATGTAAATTGAAAAACACACCATTTAAGGCACCATAGGTAAAGCTTGTTCTTGCGTTTTAGAAAAAAGAAAAGATGCAGTAGGAAAACGTGGCTTCCCCATCTAACATCCAACACAGTTTAGCTGTGACCCCATTACCCGCCTGGATTTCTATTTCAACACTAGTTTATTATTCTTCTCTCGCGATTCACATTCAGCTCCACAATTCACAGCAGTAGAGAACTAGAGATGCATGAACCAAACAAAGTCCTCGTATAAACAACAGCACATGCATGTGTACATTAAAAAAACCCTGTTTCGGATCTGTTTCAGCCACAACATATTCTGTTTGTCACAAAGAAGGGATACCAAAGGATATCATATGTTGCGGTTTTTTTTTATCTTTGATACATGTCTTCACAAAACACTCTCTATTCTCTTAGTGGCATCCCCTCTCCCAGGCCACACTGTTGTTGTAGGTACGGATCTTGGGCACTTGTATTAACGTACCAAGATAGAGTTCAGAAAGAAATTTAGATTGGTCGAGAAGAGAATTAAGCAAAATTGAGTGATTTAGGATTGGGGATTAGGGTTCTTGCAAAGAGTCTACAGGAAAGAGGAATAATTCTAATGAAACTTAGATAGGTTTTTCGTTGATTTCCCCTGACGATAGAAGTAAAGTACATTATATAGACTCTGACACAAAATCCTAATCGACTGAACCTAACAAAATACTAACAGATTCCGACGGACCCCTGTTCTTTCCCATTCAACGTCGAAGTTGCAGCATTGCCTTTCACCTTCGGTTCGTCCACAGACTGTCGTCTACTCTCTCTCCTTTGATAGAGCCATAGCGGTCTCCTTTGTTGGGTTGGTGCGTCAAGCGTGAGACATATCACCTCCTCTCTTGGTGTTCCTGTACTGTATCAAATGAACAGATTATGCAATTGCAAAAGCCCTATCGACACTTCAAGCAAGAACACATGAGATAAGAAAGAAAATGAGAGGTCGTTTGCTTGTTGGATTTGGGTGACAAATCTGCAAGGCCTATGAATTTGGACGATGCTGTACAACTTTTCATGCTATGAAAGCTAAGCAATATGAGGGTAATAAAGTCTTTTAGCCTTCCATTTTAATGATGTGATGCTGACCGAATCCAGTTGGACCGGGTTTGATGATTATTGATCAGGAGACGAAAAAGTAAACGGAGGAGTTGTATTTGATAGTAGAAGAATAAATTTGATGTAAATCAAAATATAGGGGCATGTTTGAGAAAATAGAAAGTTGAGGTACATATTATTAGGGGTGACAAACGGTAAGTCGATAAACGGCGATTTACAGTAAACCGTTTACTGGCGGTTTCGGCAGTCGAGGGTCAAATGGGGAAGCTCGGTTTATCGGCCCCAATATCGGTAAATACCGACGTTAAATCGGTAATACCAATACCGGACAAGTTAAGGCATTGACTAATAACATATACTTCATTATTCACAAATATTACATACATGAATGAAAGTAAGTATAGACCTCAAAAATATTATAAATTAGAGTTAATAATAATTTATTAATTACAAAAATGAAGAAAAAACTTATAAAAATCAAAATATTACAACATCACTCCATTGCCCAGAAATTCGGTTCGGTAATTTTCCGGTAAACCGAACTGAAAAATCGTCCGCAACTACTCTTTACGGTAAGTCAGTAAAACCGGTAATTCGGTAACCGGTAAACCGGTTACAAACCAGTATCGGTAATCCATTCCCACTTACCCATACTCGGTATACCGAAAACCGGTAAACCGGTCGACCGAATACCACCCTACATATTATACATATAGAGCTTTCACCTTTTGCACAATTGGCAATTGCACAGCCATTGCCTAGAGTCTATCTTAATTCGAGGTAAGACGGCTGCCATTTTGTGATACATATTCAATCGATACTTTCCAACTTTTTTTTTTTTTTTTTGAAAGAAATACTTTCCAACTTGTTGCATTGTCATTAGCAGATAGATATAATATGATAAAGAAATATATGAACAGAACGAACTATCCAAGATCAAGTTTCTATTCCGTTTAACCTAGCTAGACTAAATTTTCCCTAGCCATATATGTTCAAAGCAGTAGTCAGTCACTGAGGAAATGATAAAAGATTTCAAGGTTACAAGAGTTCACCAAACAGTAATAGAAACGGTCTCATATTCAACTAACTTCAAGGGAAAAAGCAGAATAGACACTTAACTCTTAACCAATAGAGTATAGTAATCGATATGTTGCCCTAAAAATTGAAACTTAGTGGGTATCCTCCAGCCAGGCCCCATCGAAAAGTAATTGAGCACTAAAGGCAGAATGGTGCAACTCTCTTCGTGATCACAGACTTGTACGCTTTGCAGCCGAAAAAAGGGTGATCTTCTATTCATAAGTAAACCACAGGTCTGACATAGAGCCTCTAGAAAAGTAAAACTCATATTTACCCCCTTAGCATGACAAAAGCCATGTAGTAAGCTACAACACCAATCAACGACCTCAACCACAGTCTTGCTCTAATAAACTTCCCTTTGCACCCAAATCCGGCCCTTAGCCAGGCTAGGCACGGTTAAATCATACGACCAAAGGGGTCGGATATCCTGAGCTTCATTGTAAAGCTTGAGCCCGGTGCATCCACTCTCAGTTGGGAACAATCTAAATCATAGATGCATAGTTGGTGCAAGCTAGCTCCCATGACAGTAAAGACGCAATTTGTATGTATTTCGCAAGTCACAACCGGTCAACCATAAACTCTATAAACTAGGAAAGTTGAGGAAAGGGTCCATGTTAGTGATGTTACCGCCAGCTAGGCAATCGACAGTCGTCTAAGTCCAACTTGGTAACGCTTTGAAAGTTGCACAGCCCAAACCCGAGGGAGGTGAAACAGACGTGTCAGAGTTCGAGATGGGTTAGATGCAGACTATCATGGAATGGCTGAAAGAAGATGGAATCAACATGTTCAAGTTCGGGCAACGCTATGCAAATCTTGCGACACCAACGATCAAAGGCAAAGGTAAGTATCATCTGGAGCAAGACAGGGAAGAAGCAAGAATATGTGTAATTGATATATACTCCACATGCAACTCATCAATTTGCATGAACTTGAACTCAACAAGCATCCTCTGGCTCAAAAAGGGAGGGGTGAATCAAACCTTCTCCAAACAAAGCTTTGCACTGTACCGAGTTCATTGGAAGTTCTTGCGACTCAGTGAATGCATCAATCATCTGAAAACCTACCTGATCTAGTGAAATGAGAGTTACTACCATAGTTTTAGAAAACATACAGAGACTCTCGCTTCTCCCTTGTCTTGCTCCAAAGGATACTTACCTTTGCCTCCGATCGCCGGTGTCGCAAGATTTGCAGAGTAACCCGAACTTGAACATGTTGATTCTAGCTTCTTTCAGTCATTCGACGATAGCTTCCATCTAACCCACCTCGCTCAGACACAATTGTTTCACCTCCGTCGGGTTTGGGCCGTGCAACTTCCAAAGCGTTATCAAGTTGGACTTAGATGGTTGTCGATTGCCTAGCTTCTCTGGAGGTAACGTGGACCGTTTCCGCAACTTTCATAGTTTACAGAGCTTGTGGTTGATCGGTTGTGACTTGCGATATACAAATTGCGTCTTTACTATTACGGGAGCTCGCTTGCACCGCTATGCATCTATGGTTTAGATTGTTCCCAACTGAGAGTGGATGCACCAGTGCTAAAGCTTTATAATGAAAGCTCAGGATACTCGACCACTTGGGTCGTACGATTTGACTTTGCCTAGCCTGGCTAAGGGTCGGATTAGGGTGCAGAGGGAAGTTTTTTAGGGCAAGACGAGGATTAAGGTCGTTGATTGGTGTTGTAGCCTACTACATGGCTTCCATCATGCTAAGGGGGCAAATATAAGTTTTGCTTTTCTGGAGGCTCTGTGGCAGAACTGTGGTTTGCTTATGAATATAAGATCATCCTTTCTATGGCTGCAAAGCGTACAAGTCTGTGATCACGAAGAGAGTTACACCATTCAGGATCCAACCAAACCACCACAACTAATTGCTCAAATCTTCTACTCCAAGAATAGTTTCTAGGAAGCTAGGCGAATCTAATAGCAAAAAAGAGGAGAAGATTCAGCTTCTTACTGGCATACTTACTCGCCCTTCAGCAGTGGCATTGAACCTCTTTAGCAAGAAAGTCTTTGGGTCCATTTGGCCAGGGGGTCTTCCAATTCCTGGGGACAGAGAGACATTCACGCATCACAAATTTAGAGAGCATCAAAAGAAGCAAGGTATTAAGTGAATATATTCACGCTAACCAATTCTGAGCCGAGCAAATTCTCTGTTCCCTCGAAAGTATATAGATCACACTCTTCAAACTACTACGAAAGGGAATGGATAAAAATCAAGCACAAACAATGAGACAGAGAATGGAGGGAAAACATAAATAACCAACAAGTAATATTTATAGAAATCTAGTTAACCATAGCTCTCCCATAACTAAGCACAACAGTAGCATACTGATGTACATACCCGTTGTGGCTAAAATGGCCTCACTTTGGTTGAAGTCGAAGCACTCCTCAAGGCAAGTCCATGTCATCATATACCTGCAAATATACTCACATCAAGTTCCTCATACACTATGGAACAAAAGAGGGGTGTCAACACGAAAAGTGGAGATAAACAATACCATGATAACTTTGCTATGAAGTAGTTTGTAATAAGCTGCAAGAGGTCCAACCTGCAATTGACAAGACATTAATTAGGATTTTCATTTCATCTAATATTGATTAAGATGGAACCCAAGCATAAATCAGCTGGTTCTAGAGTTGATAAAACAGAAATAAGAAAAAGTTCATCTATAGAGACTGTAGCGTCAGCACATACAACAAGCCACTTACAGATTCACCACTCAGGTTCATATAAGTTTGAGGCTTTGCAAGGAGAACAGGTGTATCCCCAACGTAACATGCGGACAACAGTGCAACTCCATGAACTTGAACCCAACAAGCATCCTCTCAATGTTTCTGGCTCAAAAAGGGAGGCGTGAATCAAACCTTCTCCAAACAAAGCTTTGCATTGTACTGAGTTCATTGGAAGTTCTTGCGACTCAGTGAATGCATCAATCATCTGAAAACCTACTGCTCCAGTGAAATGAGAGTTACTACCATGGCTTGATGTTGTTGATTGGTGTTGTAGCCTACTACATGGCTTCCATCATGCTAAGGGGGCAAAGATGAGTTTTGCTTTTCTGGAGGCTCTGTGGCTGAACTGTGGTTTGCTTATGAATAGAAGATCATCCTTTCTACGGCTGCATAGCGTACAAGTCTGTGTTCACGAAGAGAGTTACACCATTCCGCCTGAAGTGCTCAGTCTACAAAGCATACAAGTCTGCAGAAGTCAAATTCCGTTCTGTAAGTTGTTAGCCAAACTTGCCGTGTTCGGAAGTCACGGCTACAAGTTATACACCTCTTTGGATTGGTTATATAAATGTTGCTGAACTTTCAGGTCATTCACAAACCGGTCATTCAGCTTTCATTTTTCAGAAACTGAAGTTTGAAATA
The DNA here is from genome assembly GCA_946122785.1 of Linum tenue. Classification (NCBI taxonomy): domain Eukaryota; kingdom Viridiplantae; phylum Streptophyta; class Magnoliopsida; order Malpighiales; family Linaceae; genus Linum; species Linum tenue. The sequence continues at coordinate 66,428,534 of CAMGYJ010000002.1, forward strand.
GCTAACATAACAATCACTTTGTTCATTTCCATTACAATTGCTCAAATTGACAAGATCATTCACAAACCGGTCATTCACCCAAATTAATAGTAATTTGTCATATAGTCCTTACAGCTGGCTTGGGATAACCTATTTTACTTCATAGCCGATCCAAATAAAGTCGCTGCTCAACCCTATGCCTACCAACATAACCCCCCTAATTAAAGGGTTTATATGACATTTTTTAATTAACAATCTGACTAGTTGACACACTGATCTCAACAGTTTAGATGAAAATTTTAACAGAGACGGATAGCTAGCTGTTGTTTAAAGCGCTAGCTATTCAAAGCTTCAGTGACAAATTAGTTATGGATGATAGTTAAGTAGCATATTTGACAGTGATCCCAAAGTTTGGCAACCATTTTCGTGGATACCTCTCTCAGAACTACTGCAGTGACACAGCGGGACACAAAACTTCCCATTAAGCAAACCTGACCTTGATGTGTATATGACAAACTAAATGAGCTAAATCTTAATAGTTTTCATGGTTAGATATAATAGACAAACAGCTAATATGGGAACAAAGATCAAAGCCCACCTCAACTTTTCCCTTGATTGCAGCAGCAGCTGCAGCATCCTTAATTGCAGAGAGAGCAGCAACAGCAAGCTTCTTAGCCTCATAAGCGTTGTAATGATAATACATCAGCCAAAGTACGACTTACCCCACGGACAGCAAATCAATAAACCAAATGGCCATAAGCTCGTACCACTTTTCTTTACATGTTTGGGTTCTGAAGTTGAAGCTGCATTAGCATCTTGCAAAGCGTCCACATTGGAACTCATCCTGAACCACTTTTAACCTCCCTGGAAGACAATAGTCATCAATTCAAGGCACTAATCGAGAACTCCACCTCATTCACAGAAATGCATCGCAATTTCGCAAGCATTTATAGATTTCTTGAACCAGAGAAAAGGATGTTAACAAGTTGGAACCAACACTGCAAAAAGCAAGCAAAGCAGAATGGCATTCTTACCAAAAACAGGAATGCAACCAACAACGCAACAAGTAACCCTTATTGATGTTCTAGTTCTAGTTCTAGTTCGACAGACAGGCAGGCAGACGGACTGACTAACTAAGGAGTACTACGTATCATATGAGCGAATTTTCCTCCTCCTTTTTTCCAGCTGATCATGGGTTGTTATTGTTAAGCGCATATGCCCGCTCTCGCTCAGCGCGATCTAGGGCAAGCCATCTTGCGACCACTTCTGGATCATAACGCTCCTCCCCCCGAGTGATTAAGTCAAGAAGCACTGCCCGCCTATAGCTTAAACCTTTTACCACTAATGCGCTGACCTCTGGATCAAACTCCGTCTCCAGCTTGGGAATAAACACCAGTTTTGGAATAAACTCCGTCTCCTCATCTGGAATTTCTCTTCTAGGGCTCGCTTCCCTGACCTGGCCCTCCTCCTCAACTGTAATTTCTCTTCTAGGGCTCGCCATAGTCTCGCCTAATTCTCACCAAACCAAATCAAATTCAAATCACGGCTGCTGTGATTAACCGACGAGAGAGACCATCATCACCGGCCCTCCCTCCCTTTAAATAGCCTGCGCCATGTCCGAATGCGAGACTAACTAGGAAAAACTCTAATTCCACGGAAAAAAGGGCTTCAGCAATCGCATGGAATTTGGGCCGTACCTTTGGACCGACAAGCTTCTAGATGTTGGGCCTGGTTGGCCTTTTTCTTTTTTCTTCTTTTAAGTCTTTTTTCTTCTTTTTATTTCCCGCAACTCATTTCAATTCTTTCTATTAGTGAAATATTTTTGAATTTTTTATTATTATTAGACAAATCTATTGAAATACTAAGAATTAATTAAATGTTAACTTACTGTTAGCAATTTTGTTAGTAGTATTGACTTGGCAAAATGATAGTGAGTTGGAAGATACATATGAAGGTCAACATTCCAAAATTTTAGTATTTCAACTAAGAAAATAGTTACAAAATGATTAACGATAACGTAAAAATGACTAATATTTTGATGCATTGCGAAAGATTTGACTAATTAATAACATTTTAATAGGTTTGGATAATATAAAATCATCTGAATAAAATTTGGTAAATAAATAGACATTACCCTTATACTTTATACATCCCCTACTATTTGGAGTTTCATGGAGCAACAGTTATATGCCGTGTAGTTAAAATCTTGTGCTTTAAATTTCAAAAGTTTACGCGATTTTACGCTTTTAGATCGTTAAAATGCTTTAAGTTTTCATACAAATGTTGTACATTTATAAATTTAGACAAAATCTTACTTTAAAGGTTACACTTTTATTATTTTAGAATACCAAATTGTTTCTACGCTTTTTGGTCACTGTTTACACCTAAAATTCTCGCCGGAAAACAATCACCAAAATATTTTATGTTTCCATTTAAGAGTTCACATGTATAAATTTAGAGATATTGGTTACATGTGGCGAAAACGCACAAAAGAACTAGCCATTGGCGTTGCTTGGGCACAATTTTTAACAAGATAGATATGTTAAGGGTTAATTACAAGGTTGGTCACTGAGATTACCAAAAACGTTCATGTTTGGTCACTAAAAATATTTAATTCCATTCGTGGTCACTAAAATTAGATAAATAGTTCAAATTTGGTCACTCTCCGTCCAATTCCGTTAACTATTGCTTATGTGGCAGTCAACTTTCATAATTGACCGTTAAATAAATGACGTGGCACTTAAAAATAATAAAATATAATCATTTACAATTTCCACCTCATTTTTACAATAAATTAAAATAATAAAATAGTTATAATAACTAATTGAAGTGAGAAGAATGGCCTCTAAGTACCATCCGATAATGAATTATAAATCTATAGCCAAGTTACTCAGATCCCATTCAGACCACTACATCACCGTCGCCGTAATTCTCCGACCAGCTATGCTTCCAGCCCTGTGTCGTCGGTCGTTGCTAGACCAGAGTACCTCCGTCGCAGTCTGTCTTCGTCGGGTTCCGCCTCCATCTCCAACCCTCGTGTCACTCCGCCTACCAACCGCCTCCCGCGTGTCAATAGCCTTCTCGTCGCTCCGCCTGCCAACCACACTGCCTCCCATCAGCACTCGCAGGGAAGGGAGAGCTAGAGATAGGACTGCTTTTGGATTAGCCTTTTTAGGATGTAGGGTGATTTCCTCGCTCAAGCATCCTCGCCGCGTCAAGCTTCCACCAGTGCTTTGCTTGATTTGAACACCGAAGAGGCAATTAAAACCTAGATCTTGGCGTCTAGCACAACTGACAGAAGTTCTCGACAATTGAAACCAATGGTTCTAACTCGCGGCCTCCGCTTCAGACGTATGTCACCGCCACCGCTTCTCACGATTTCACTTCCTCTTCTTGCAATCGTGCGCTCATCGGCAGAAGGAGTGAGCGAAGAAGTGCTCTCAGGGTAAAGGAGTGAGTGTCGACTGAGATTTCGCAGGTGAAGGAGCAGTGCGAGCAGCAGGAACAATAGTGAAGATTGGTAAAATTCTCTCATGATTTCATTGCTGTTGTGAGATGATTTTATACACTACTGATGGCATACATGATGTGAACGTGTGATACATGTGGAGACAAATACGGAAACAGGTGCTTGTGGGAAGGAACAGAATAACAAACAATAACAACCCACTGATGACTCGGTCATCCTTATCACGCCCCCGCAAGTTGAAGGGCAGTGACTTTCAACTTGTTACGAAAATGCTGGAAACGTAGTCGAGGAAGAGGCTTGGTGAGAAGATCTGCAATCTGGTCGTCGGTGGATATGTAGCGAACTAGGAGTTGTTTGGCAGCTACACGTTCCCGGACAAAATGTGTAACACCCTACCCTATACGTTTTGCCTAATCATATTGTTCATACAATTGCAGCGGAATTAATCTCGGGTGTTACATTAATTATCAAAATTTACCCAAATAAAATTTCGACATGAATTACTCGCGTAATGGGCTAACAGTTCTTCCATCTGATCCTGCAAAATAATTCATCTAAATCCATGCATTCATAGACAAACATATACACTCACTTCCATATGCATTGGCTTTCATAGCCATAGCTACCCTTTTCATACTCCACAACTGCATTCCATACTTGTACATACCATAATCGTCGCAACTTACACAGTTACACAACATATACACATATTATCAACTTTCCACACCTGTGGATATCTCACACTACATCAGAAGCTAGTATGCACATGAAAAACGTTCTCAAAACATTTTTTACAAAAAGGTGTGGATCACTGGCCAAAATCCCGAGTAGTAGTCCAAGCACAGAATAGTTGAAGACCATACCTCATCTTGCCTTCAACTCTTGCTCAACTCCCACCTATACACCTATCTACTGCTGCTGCTGGTGATGATCTGCTTACACATGGCATAAGCAGAGAAAAGAATAAAGGAGGGTCAGCTCATAGCTGAGTGAGATAATCATAGCATAGTGAGTTCATAACAGAGCATACCCCTACCATACATCTAGCAAACAAGCCAAAGCACTAGGATCAGACCTCAGCCATCCGACATCCCAATAGGCAAAAGACTCAACCACCTTGACTTATGCATATGCATCTTATCATGTTTTACTTATAGGCGCCTGGCTACTCCCATGCTACTTACTCTCCCGGGAATACGGACCAAACATCTCGTGGATGTGGTCATATCGGACCCACCACTGTCGGTGTAGTCATATCGGACCTGACACCACGATGGGTGTGGTCATATCGGACTCAACACCACTCTGGGTGTGGTCATATCTCATGATGAATCAACGGTCAACACCACATCAGGGGTGTGACATAACATATCATAACGGAGTAATAGCATGGGGAGCCCTAATTACTAAGTAATTGACCATGAGACCAAAGTACTCTTACTTGGTATCCTTATACATGATCCATATCTCATCTTGCTTAATCATAATTCGTTACTTGGACATGTTCTTGACCCGGCCACAATTGGCTCAACATAGGTAAATCAGGAGTCGTATAATTGCACTTCCTCGGGATAAACCCTCGTGCAAGTCATCCTCCTTAAACATCATAATATCACCAGAGAATATATATTTTCCCACATGTGCATCCAAATACAACAATCATGAACAATCATACCCTATCACCTTTTCGAACCATCATAAGGCATATCAACAGTTAAGCCCACAATTTGCAACATATACACAATCATCAGCATAAGCCAGGTCCATATCGATTAGGGCAAGTCAATAATATCATATAGCAGTCCAGGGTTCATCATATAGCACAAAAGTCCATACACCCCTAATCATGCCATTCTAGTTCACCTAGATCAATTCTAAGCATCAATATAATTATCGTAATACGACAAACCCGGTATGCCGTGCTAATCCCTCACCAGTTCTGGTCGTTCAAACACCGGTTTAACCTTCCCGTACTAAAACGTCAATTTCACGAACGAACCCCGAATTAAAATCCGAGACCGCCCTAATATCCCCTGCAGTATCGCCGTCAATATTCGTTATAGGCTCCGGGTCAAATTCTTGATAAAAATACATCAAACCCTGGCCGGAGCTAAATTCAGCGGTTTGGACCCCGGCCTAAATAATAGCCGAAATTCAGGGATTAGAACTAGAGGATTGATTACCTCGCTGCAGGAAGCTCGTATATGAAATTTGGGCTCAATCCGGCTTCCGGATACTCCGAAACCCTAATTTGGCTTATCGGGAATTCAAGAAATTCCTGAACCAAAAACTCGTTTTAAAGCTCTAAATCGATACATCACGATGTATGGGTGGATTAGGCATAACTTACGGGATTTTTGGATCAGTGTAGCTCAAGAATTGAGCTTTGGAAATTCTCCCCGACGTTCCCCTGTTCGCTCTGCTCCTCTCGCTCTGGTTTTTCTTCTCTCGGTGGAAAAAGGAAATAAACGATGATGATGAGAATTAAAAGGGACGGGAAGGGTTTATATATATATGCGGCCGGCATTAATTAATTAATTATATATATATATATATATATATAATTAATACGTATACTTATCCGATCGATCGATAATCCGAATTTCGCCGAAATAGTGTCGAAATGCTCGATTTTAAATCGCGAACTTTCTAGCGATCGAAATATGGGTTTTGCCGGAACGGGATGTTACAATTCTCCCCTCCTTAAAAAGATTTCGTCCCCGAAATCTAATCTTGAGTTGATACTACGCATCCGCTCGTTCTCCTCCTGGCAGACTATCACATATATTGTTACTACCTAACTCTTAGGTTAGGAGATCTGAAGTACATAACTAAACACATAGCACCTCAAGTTCCCAATATAAGGTTTCAAAAACCTACACTGGGCTATCACAACAAAACACATCAACAAGTTCAAAACATAACTTATTAAGAAAGATTGTTAACCTGCAAAGTAGTTTGCTACCAACTCAGGGTACTTCTCTCGCATACTTGCTTCAGTTTCCCATGTAGCACTCTCACTATCTTGATTTCTCCACACCACTTTCAACATTGGAATTTCCTTCCTACGAAGAGTCTTAATCTGATAATCAACAATCTCAACTGGAACCTCTTCAAATGTCAAATCTGGACCCAATTCGATCTCCTCTGGTTGTATAACATGGGAAGGATCCACTTTGTACCTCTTCAGCATACTAACATGAAATACATTGTGGATTTGGGATAGCTCTGGAGGCAATGCTAGTTTATATGCCACTGGTCCAATCTTCTCTGTGATTTCATAGGGTCCAATATACCGAGGTGCAAGTTTCCCTTTCTTACCAAATCTCATTACGCCTTTCCAGGGTGACACTTTGAGAAATACTTTCTCACCCACTTCGAAATTAACTTCACGCCTACTCGTGTCAACATAAACTTTCTGTCGATCTTGAGCCACCCTCAAACGCTCCTTGATTTCCTTGACTTTATCAACTGTGATCTGAACTATTTCTGGCCCTGAGATTTGCCTTGCTCCTTCTACATCCCAACATAATGGTGTTCTACACTTCCTCCCATAAAGTGCTTCATATGGTGGAACCCCCAAGCTACTATGGTACTGGTTGTTGTAAGCAAACTCAATTAAGGGCAAATGGTCAATCCATGATTCCTCCCATTGCATTACACATGATCGAAGTAATTCCTCCAAAGTTAGGATGGTTCGTTCACTCTGCCCATCTGTTTGAGGATGATAAGCTGAAGTGAAATGCAGTTTAGTTCCCAAGGCATCATGTAAACTTTGCCAAAACCGAGATGTGAAGCTCGGGTCTCGATCAGAGACAATAGAAATTGGCACACCATGCAATCTGACGATCTCCTTAATATATAGTTGAGACAAAGTCTCCAGTGATGGTTTCCATCTAATGGGTAAAAAGTGAGCCGATTTGGTCAGTCGGTCCACAATAACCCATACTGCATCTTTTCCCCTTGATGATGGGAGACCATATACAAAATCCATTGTGATTCTTTCCCACTTCCATTCTGGAATTGGAAGGGGTTGTAGTTTCCCTACAGGAGCTTGATGTTCTGCCTTAACTTTCTGGCATACCAGACATGTGAAAACATGTTCAGCCGCTTCCTTTTTCATCCCACGCCACCAAAAATATGGTTTGATTGTGTGATACATTTTAGTTGCTCCTGGGTGCATAGCATAAGCAGAAGAATGAGCTTCATCTAGGATCTCTTTCCTCAAGTTATCAACATTAGGAACACATGCTCTTCCATTCATCTTCAACATGCCATCTACTATTTCAAATGGGCTTTCCTTTCCTTCCTCAATGTCTTGAATGATTTTTACCAACTCTGGGTCCTCCTTCTGCTTCTCACGAATTTTGTCATGCAACAAAGGTCGGATATTCAACCGAGCTAGTAACCCTGTTACACCATCCACTTCCAAATCAACATTCATTGCCCTCAAATCAACCAGATCCGTTATATTCTTCTTGCCTTTTCTGCTCAGAGCATCAGCAACTACATTAGCTTTACCTGGATGGTAATCAATGGTACAATCATAATCTTTTAGAAGTTCAATCCATCTCCTCTGGCGACTATTTAAATCCTTCTGATCCATAATATACTTCAGGCTTTTATGATCAGTGAGGATTTTAAAAGTCTCACCGTATAAATAATGTCGCCATATCTTGAGAGCAAATACCACCGCTGCCAACTCCAAATCATGAGTGGGATAATTTACTTCATGAGGACGCAATTGCCTAGAGGCATATGCAATAACTCTTCCATCTTGCATTAACACACAGCCCAATCCTTGATACGAGGCATCACTATACACCACAAACTCTCCCTGATTCGAAGGTAGTGCAAGTACTGGTGCTGTGGTCAATCTATTCTTTAGTTCATCAAAACTCTTTTGACATGATTCATCCCAAACATACTTGGTATTCTTCCTCAACAGTTTAGTCGATGGTGCAGCAATTTTGGAAAATCCTTCTACAAACCGCCGATAGTAACCCGCCATGCCAAGAAAACTTCTCAACTCAGACACATCTTTTGGTGGAGCCCAACTCACCACTGCTTCCACTTTTTTTGGATCCACCTCCACTCCTCTTCCAGAAATTACATGTCCCAGAAATATTACCTCCTTCAGCCAAAACTCACATTTGGAGAATTTTGCATATAATTGTTTCTCTCTTAGAATTTGCAACACAATTCTAAGGTGAGTTTTGTGCTCCTCTTCGCTTTTAGAATAGATGAGAATATCGTCTATGAACACAATCACAAACTTATCAAGATATTCATGAAAAACTCTGTTCATAAGAGCCATAAATACTGCTGGTGCATTAGTGAGCCCAAAAGGCATTACCAGGAACTCATAATGCCCATATCTTGTTCTAAATGCTGTCTTTGAGGTCGCTCCATCGGCCACTTTCAGTTGATGGTACCCGGACCTCAAATCAATCTTAGAAAAGACTGATGCACCCTGCAATTGATCAAACAAGTCGTCTATTCTTGGGAGGGGATAACGATTCTTCACTGTTGCTTTATTCAACCTCCGGTAGTCAATGCACATTCTCATGGAGCCATCTTTCTTCTTGACAAACAAAACCGGTGCACCCCAAGGTGAGATGCTAGGTCGAATAAACCCCTTGTCTAGCAATTCTTGCAATTGTTCTTTAAGCTCCTTCAGCTCAATTGGTGCCATTCTATATGGTGCCATTGAAATTGGTGTTGTGCCAGGTACCAATTCAATATCAAACTCCACTTCTCTTTCTGGTGGAAGGCCAGGAAGTTCTTCGGGGAATACATCAGGAAACTCCCTTACCACCTCTACATCCTCAACCTTCTTATCATTTACAACAGTAACTTGAGCAAGAAAGGCTTCACAACCTTCCTTCATTAATCGAAAAGCTTCCAAGGCAGAAAGAAAACCATGATTCTCCTTTTTCTTAATGCCTCGGAATACAACAGGACCTTTATCTGGTGTGTTGAATAACACTTCTTTCTTTTGACAATCCACAACAGCTCCATGTGTTGCCAGAAAGTCCATCCCAAGGATGACATCGAATTCATCAAAAGGTAGCAGAATTAAATCTGCTGCCAGGAAAGCTCCTTCCACACAAATGAAGGAACTTCTAATAACTGAGTCTACCTTCAAGGTATCTCCCACAGGTGTTTTAACACATAAGGTATAACCTAGCTTATCTGGAACTAAACGTAGCATATGTGCAAACGTATATGACATGAATGAGTGAGAGGAACCAGTATCGATCAAAGCATATAATTGCTTGCCAAGGATAGAAAGCATACCAGTCACAACTTCTGGTGCCACTTCTGCCTCACCTCGAGTCATTGCATAAACCCTCGGTGCTCCCTGTGCTCTGGTACCCTGCGTACCACTTCCTGATGGCTGATTTCGATCACCACCTCTACCACCCTGTGAACCACCACGATCACTCTGAAATCCACTACGGCCTCCCTGGTAACCACCTCTGGCTGGGGCTCTACTAAAGTGAACTGAAGGTTCGGACTGAGTAGGTCTTCCTCCTCCCCTATAAGGACAGTTCCTCATGATGTGACCCGGCTGGCCACATTGAAAACATACTCCAGAAAACCTCCAACACTCCCCAAAGTGTCTCTTCTGACAAACTTGACAAACTGGAGCTTGTGTGGCAGAGGAAACTGGTGCCTTGTATGATGTTCCCGACATAGATTGACTCGGTGTTCTCCCAAAACTGCTAGGACCTCTCCTGGGTGGGTAACGAGGTCCAGCATAATTTACTCCAAACTTCCTCTTCTTCTCCTCTTCTTTGGCCTTGTTTTCCTCTCTACCCTCAACTTCATAGGCTTCATACTTAAGTGCTGCCTCCTTGATAGTGGCCATGCTCTCTTCATCAACCCTGTGGATCTTTTCTTTCAATCCTAGGCGCAGACCATGCAAGTATCTCATCTTCTTCTTATGCTCAGTATCCGCCAACCCATCTTCAAAGTAGAGTAGTCGAACAAACTTGATGGTGTACTCAGTAACCGTCATGTTCTCCTGCTTAAGGTTGGCGAATTCATTATTCTTTGCCCTGATAAAAGCTTCGGGAAGAAACTCTGTCTTAAAGGCCTTCAGGAATTCCTCCCAGGTGAACTGAACTCGTTCACCATTAACTCTAGAGACTGAGGACCACCAGCTCCTCGCGTACCCCTTTAGGAGAAAAACAACATATTGTACTTTTTCCTCTGGGGTCGCATAAAGATACTCAAACACATCTTCCATCTCCCTCAACCACTCTACCACAGCATCCGGACTCACATCTCCTTTAAAGTCCCTACCACCCAAACTCTTCATCTTTGCATAATCTAATACTGGCGGTCTTGCATCAACCGCCCCCACTCCTCTCGACTGGTCAGTAGGAACATTATGACAACTTCCGTGCGAGCTACAAGGAAATATTGGCCTTAGATTGATCCACACAAAATTCATTCTTCACCAAATCTCTCACTTGGTTAAAACAAAATTTTCCCAAAATAATTACTTGAAAACAAATAAGTTCAAAACTCAATTTTTGAAAACCATGATGCAGGTAATTTCATCCAACATACAAATACACATAATCATGTCAAACTCAATTCCCAGTTTAAGTCATTATGGGGTACTCCCCTCCTTAGGAGTGTTTAACCTCCCATAGGGTATAGTACGCCATAACAACAAAAAGAGGGAACCGGGCTCTGATACCAAACTGTAACACCCTACCCTATACGTTTTGCCTAATCATATTGTTCATACAATTGCAGCGGAATTAATCTCGGGTGTTACATTAATTATCAAAATTTACCCAAATAAAATTTCGACATGAATTACTCGCGTAATGGGCTAACAGTTCTTCCATCTGATCCTGCAAAATAATTCATCTAAATCCATGCATTCATAGACAAACATATACACTCACTTCCATATGCATTGGCTTTCATAGCCATAGCTACCCTTTTCATACTCCACAACTGCATTCCATACTTGTACATACCATAATCGTCGCAACTTACACAGTTACACAACATATACACATATTATCAACTTTCCACACCTGTGGATATCTCACACTACATCAGAAGCTAGTATGCACATGAAAAACGTTCTCAAAACATTTTTTACAAAAAGGTGTGGATCACTGGCCAAAATCCCGAGTAGTAGTCCAAGCACAGAATAGTTGAAGACCATACCTCATCTTGCCTTCAACTCTTGCTCAACTCCCACCTATACACCTATCTACTGCTGCTGCTGGTGATGATCTGCTTACACATGGCATAAGCAGAGAAAAGAATAAAGGAGGGTCAGCTCATAGCTGAGTGAGATAATCATAGCATAGTGAGTTCATAACAGAGCATACCCCTACCATACATCTAGCAAACAAGCCAAAGCACTAGGATCAGACCTCAGCCATCCGACATCCCAATAGGCAAAAGACTCAACCACCTTGACTTATGCATATGCATCTTATCATGTTTTACTTATAGGCGCCTGGCTACTCCCATGCTACTTACTCTCCCGGGAATACGGACCAAACATCTCGTGGATGTGGTCATATCGGACCCACCACTGTCGGTGTAGTCATATCGGACCTGACACCACGATGGGTGTGGTCATATCGGACTCAACACCACTCTGGGTGTGGTCATATCTCATGATGAATCAACGGTCAACACCACATCAGGGGTGTGACATAACATATCATAACGGAGTAATAGCATGGGGAGCCCTAATTACTAAGTAATTGACCATGAGACCAAAGTACTCTTACTTGGTATCCTTATACATGATCCATATCTCATCTTGCTTAATCATAATTCGTTACTTGGACATGTTCTTGACCCGGCCACAATTGGCTCAACATAGGTAAATCAGGAGTCGTATAATTGCACTTCCTCGGGATAAACCCTCGTGCAAGTCATCCTCCTTAAACATCATAATATCACCAGAGAATATATATTTTCCCACATGTGCATCCAAATACAACAATCATGAACAATCATACCCTATCACCTTTTCGAACCATCATAAGGCATATCAACAGTTAAGCCCACAATTTGCAACATATACACAATCATCAGCATAAGCCAGGTCCATATCGATTAGGGCAAGTCAATAATATCATATAGCAGTCCAGGGTTCATCATATAGCACAAAAGTCCATACACCCCTAATCATGCCATTCTAGTTCACCTAGATCAATTCTAAGCATCAATATAATTATCGTAATACGACAAACCCGGTATGCCGTGCTAATCCCTCACCAGTTCTGGTCGTTCAAACACCGGTTTAACCTTCCCGTACTAAAACGTCAATTTCACGAACGAACCCCGAATTAAAATCCGAGACCGCCCTAATATCCCCTGCAGTATCGCCGTCAATATTCGTTATAGGCTCCGGGTCAAATTCTTGATAAAAATACATCAAACCCTGGCCGGAGCTAAATTCAGCGGTTTGGACCCCGGCCTAAATAATAGCCGAAATTCAGGGATTAGAACTAGAGGATTGATTACCTCGCTGCAGGAAGCTCGTATATGAAATTTGGGCTCAATCCGGCTTCCGGATACTCCGAAACCCTAATTTGGCTTATCGGGAATTCAAGAAATTCCTGAACCAAAAACTCGTTTTAAAGCTCTAAATCGATACATCACGATGTATGGGTGGATTAGGCATAACTTACGGGATTTTTGGATCAGTGTAGCTCAAGAATTGAGCTTTGGAAATTCTCCCCGACGTTCCCCTGTTCGCTCTGCTCCTCTCGCTCTGGTTTTTCTTCTCTCGGTGGAAAAAGGAAATAAACGATGATGATGAGAATTAAAAGGGACGGGAAGGGTTTATATATATATGCGGCCGGCATTAATTAATTAATTATATATATATATATATATATATATATATATATATATAATTAATACGTATACTTATCCGATCGATCGATAATCCGAATTTCGCCGAAATAGTGTCGAAATGCTCGATTTTAAATCGCGAACTTTCTAGCGATCGAAATATGGGTTTTGCCGGAACGGGATGTTACAAAATGGAAGTCGATTTCCATGTGTTTGCTGCAGGCATGAAAGACAGGATTAGCGGTGAGATAAGTGGCGCCGAGGTTGTCACACTAGAGCTTCGGTGGGGTAGGAAGTGTGAAACCAATCTCAGTGAGTAGAGATTGGAGCCAGATGATTTCAGCCGCAAGAGTGGCTAGCGCCTTATATTATGCTTCGGTGGATGAACGTGCCACAGTGCGCTGCTTGCGTGAAGACCAAGAAATTAAATGAGAGCCCAAGTAGACTGCGTAACCGGTTGTCGAACGACGATCCGAAGTACTGTTAGCCCAAGCAGCATCTGAGTATCCTGAGAGTTGAGGAGGTGAGTGACTGCAGAAAAAGAGGCCATGTTCTGTGGTGCCGCGGAGATATCTGAGGATACGTTTGACATCAGTCCAATGTTGTTGGAGTGGGTGATGCATATGTTGAGCACAAGAGTTGACAGCTTGTGCAATGTCAGGGCGAGTGAATTGGAGATACTGTAGGGCGCCGACAATTTGGCGGTACAGAGTGCCATCAGGAAAGGGAGAGGTGTCCGTGTCAGTTGGTGTTGTGGCAGCGGGAGTGGCGAGAGCATTAGGCGGTGGTCATTTTGGCTCGGTCAAGAATCTGCTTGGTATATTTACGTTGAGAGAGGTGCAGGCCTTGAGGTGTCCTGTTGGCCTTGATGCCGAGGAAGTAAGAGAGTCTTCCGAGATCCCGAACTGCAAAGTGAGTCTGCAAGTACAGAAGAAGGTCCTGCAGAGCCGTGGGCTGGTTACCTGTGAGAAGGATGTCGTCAACATATATTAGAACATAAAGGCGGAGGCTGCCGCGACATAGGATGAAGAGAGAGGTATCCGTCTTGGAACCACGAAATCCATAGGCTTCCAAAGCACGCCGGAGACAATGAAACCATGCCCGTGGTGCTTATTTGAGGCCGTACAAGGATTTTTGGAGATGACAAACATGATCTGGTTTCTCTGGATCTACAAATCCGGTTGGTTGCTGCATAAAAACATCATTTGTCAAAGTACCATGGAGGAAAGCATTGGCAATGTCCAATTGACGAATTTGCCAATTGTTGGAGACGGCAATGGAGAGAATCAACCGCATGGTGGTGGGTTTCAGGACTGGGCTGAATGTGTCCCCAAAGTCGAGGCCAGGGCGTTGTTGAAAACCACGAGCAACAAGGCGGGCTTTGTACCGGTCAATGGCGCCGTCGGATTTTGTTTTGATTCGAAAGAGCCACTTGTTGGAGATGACATTCTGAGTTGGAGAACGAGGTACGAGAGTCCAGGTCTGATTCTTGAGAAGGGCATGATACTCCTCCATCATAGCTGCCCGCCATAGGGGATGACGCAAGGCTTGTAGCGGCGTTTTAGGAATGAAGGGTAGGGAGGTGGAAATTTGGGCGTTTAAGGTTTTGGGTTTGAGGTGGCCGGTTTGGAGCGAGGGAAGGAGGAGAAGGGATGATTCTCGGAGAGGTGTGGAAGCGAGGGAGGGTGGTGGGGGGAGGTGGGCGACGCTGGCGGGAGGAGCGGGGAAGAGTTGGCGGCGGTGGGAAGGGGATGGTGGTGGGGAGGGGCCGAGATGTGTTGGTGGGCGGGGGATGAGAAGTGGTCGTACTAGTGGGGGGTGGGATGGGCTGCAAGTGTAGTTGTGGGAATGAGGGTGTGGTGGATAGTGTGGTGTAGCGGAGTGGGCCGGGAGGAGTGGGTGATGGGCCAAGATGTATAAATGCTGGGGGAAGTGGGAGTGGGCTGATGTGCGGCGTGGTGGGGGATGATGGAGGGTTGGGAGATAGGAAATTGGTGAATTTAGGATCCTGAAATGGAAAACAACTCTCGTCTAATAAAACGTGACGGGAAATGTGAATTTTACGGGTGGATAGGTTGTAGCAACGGTAACCCTTATGCATAGGACTATAACCAAGGAAGACACATGGAGAGGATCGAGGTTGGAGTTTATGACGGGTAAGAGGGCGCAACCAAGGGTAGCAGAGAGAGCCAAAAATGCGAAGAACGGAGTAGTCGGGTTTTTCGGTGTAGAGAGCTTCAAGTGGGGTGCAGGAATCGAGGAGGGGGTGGGTAGGCGATTAATGAGATAGACAGCAGTGTCAAAAGCATAGGGCCAAAATTTGATGGGAACAGAGGCTTGGTGAAGGAGAGCCAAGCCGGTTTCAACAATGTGACGGTGTTTGCGTTCAGCACAACCGTTTTGCTCGGGGGTGTAGGGACATAAGGAACGATGAAGAATGCCATGTTGTTGGAGGTAGGAGTTGAGCTTTTGATACTCACCGCCCCAGTCTGCCTGAACCATTTTTATAGGGCGGCCAAAAAACTTTTCCACATGGGTACGAAACCGAATAAAAATGTCAAGAAGATTGGAACGATATTTGGTGGGGAAAATCCAAGTGAATTTGCTGAAATGATCATAGAATAGTATATAGTAAAGATTACCATCGAATGACAGTTCAGGGGCAGGACCCCACACATCACTACATATTAAATCCAAGGGTCCTTGAGCATGAAAATGAGAAACAGGAAATGGCAGTTTGTGAATCTTAGCAACACTACAGCCGTGACAGAGACTTTGATCACTTTTATTGGAAACAGAAAGAGAATTAGAACGAAGAATATGATGAAGTACGCGAGAGTGGGGATGTCCGAGACGTTGATGCCATTGAGAGACGGTGGTGTGAAGAGCACGGGGAGCGACCGAAGAGAGAATGGACAATGGAATTGAGTAGAGTCCATCATTACTCCGTCCGCGATGCAGAATTTTCTGGGATTGCGTGTCCTTGATGACAAAAGAATCACTGAAAAAATGGATAGACAATGGATTAGTACGAGTAAGAGCATTAATAGACAGGAGATTTTGAGTGGCAGACGGGACATGAAGAATATTAGATAGGCGAAAAGAATGATCTCGAAGAGAAGCAATGGAGGAACCAGCATGAGTTATAGGAAGAGAGTTACCGTTGCCGAAAGAAACCTCATCAGGACCACGATGTTCAGAGTGTAAGGCGAGGTTATTGAGATCGGACGTGAGGTGATAGTTAGCTCCTGAATCGAGTAACCAGTCTTGAGGAGTAGGGGAGATGGCATAATGAGCTGTGGGTGGGTGACGTGAGGAGGAGGCTGGAGAAGGGCAATGCTTTGCTAGATGGCCAAACCCACGGCAATTGTAACACTGGAGGGCGCTGGATGGAGGAGGAGGGCCCGGGCGAGCAGTGGGCCTTGGCCCAAGAAGACCTGGACTTGTACCTGTTCCATACATAGAAGAAGGTGAGCCGTCAAAATAAGAAGAGGGAGGATAACCCTTGCCGCCCCTGCCGCGACCAGCAAAACGACCGGAGTGGCGACCCCGGCTACCACGACCACCGCGTCCGAAGTGGGCAGTGGGCACAGCATCGTGGAGGAGATTGAGCTGCTGCAAGCGTTGCTCCTCCCGGAGTAGAAGACCGTGGAAGTCATCAAAGGAAATGGGATCGGATTTGGCTTCGATGGCACGCACGAACGGGAGGAAGTTCTCCCCGAGACCCTTGAGGCAGCGGTCGACAAGATCATCATCGGAGACGGGGCGATTGACGGCAGCCAGTCGATCAGCAACATCTTTGGCTCGACTGAGGTATGTCTCGACGGAATCAGAACCGCATTTCAGAGCTTGGAACTGATCATTGAGTTGGCGAATGCTGTGACGATTTTTAGATCCATAAGCCGCAGCCAATCGAGTCCAAGCATCCAAGGCAGTGGAGCAGCCAACAAGTTTAGAGAGAACAGCTTCAGAGAGTGATTGCACGATCCAGGCAAACACCAGCTGATCCCGCTTGTACCAAGCATCATAGGCGGGATTGACGTTACCATCAAGTAGGCGTGATGGCGCAGGGGAGGAGCCATCTATATGCTTGGCAAAATCGTAACTAGTGAGAAGGGGAAGAAGTTGTAATTTCCACAGAAGGTAGTTCTTGGAGGTAAGTTTGACAGCGATGTGGGGTAGAGGAGGTGGGAGAAGCGGAGGATTTTGAGGAGGAAGGGGGCTGGTAGCATCAGAGGTAGTACCAGAGGCCATGGCGGCAGCAAGACTGAGGAGAGGAAAGAGAAGGGGAAAAAAACTGAAAGATGCGAAGAAGAATAGATTAGGAAGGTCCAAGGGATCAGCACTGCCGTGTGGCTAGATGTGCTCTGATACCATGAAGATTGGTAAAATTCTCTCATGATTTCATTGCTGTTGTGAGATGATTTTATACACTACTGATGGCATACATGATGTGAACGTGTGATACAGGTGGAGACAAATACGGAAACAGGTGCTTGTGGGAAGGAACAGAATAACAAACAATAACAACCCACTGATGACTCGGTCATCCTTATCAAATAGAAGAAGGGGCGACAGCGACAGTGGCGTTATCATTGTCGAGGAAGGTGGAGACGGCGGCGTCGAGATCCCATTGGTGGCTCTCGAGGAAGAAAGAAGCTTCCTGCCTGGTGGAGGTGACCTCGCAGAAGGAATTGACGAGAGCGGAATTCGCGTTGTCGTTGAGATTGAGATTCCCACCGGCGGCTTCCATGTTCGGTTTCGAGGGGTTTCGTCGGACCTCTAGGCGTACGATAGGTGTGAGCCGGTTGCTGGATTAGGTATTGGTATTGGTATTGAGATTAGAAGAAATTAGGGGTTTTTATTTATTTTAAATAAAAGTGATAATGAGGTGGAAATGAGATAGCAATTTTAAAAATTTTATTTTATTATTTTTAAAATGCCACATCACACATTTAACGGTCAACTTTTTTTAAGTTGACCGCCACGTAAGCAAAAGTTAACGGAGTTGGACGGAGAGTGACCAAATTTGAACCATTTAACTAATTTTAGTGACCACGAAATGGAATTAAATATTTTTAGTTACCAAACATGAACGTTTTTTATAATCTCAGTGACCAACCATGCAATTAACCCGATATGTTAATTAAACCTCATTTCGAAAGAAAAAGAGGAAAATCCCATATGGGTATTTTCCAAATTGGTCCATAAACATTAGTAATAATATTTCCAAATTGGTGCTAATCATTGCCCAAAAGAACTAGAAATTGGTTCATAATATATGAGTTCTAATTCTAGAAAGAAAAAAAATGAACAACAACAAGAAAGGTCAAACCAATATGGAAGAATGAGGAACAAGTACAAATCCCATCTCCCTTACCAACTACTCCAAATCCACACGAAATAGAGGAAACATATATTAATTCAACCCCTAAATCTTGACTTGGTTCTTGCCTCTGGGCCTCATGATCACAACTTGATAAGGACTTTGGTGGGAAATATGGATTTGAGGAGGAGGAGGACCCTATTTGTATTTGGGTATTTCCAATAAGAATGAGCCAAAGATTGACACCAAAGCAACTTCCCCTGTTTGGGCAATGATTAGCACCAAAGATTGACATGCTTGCTTACCAATCAGAACAAAAATTTGCCAACTAATCCCTTCTCATTTTCATGTTGCAATGCTTCTAGAGACAGCTTATAAGTGGAGCCTTTTCGTCGTCGACTAGTGTTGCCAGTTTGGTTTTTGTTTAATGATAGCCGGATGAAAACTAAAGTTAAGTGATTTATAAATTCTACTGAACATGTCGGTTGGATTGGAAATATTGGATACATAATTCAAAATGGTAGACAGTTCTGACAATAGGAAAATGTTGAATTACAGTTAAATCACGATTTCAGTACGAAATATCATACCACGAATTTTTTTAGGTATAACCTCCTACAAGGTTTCACAATCCTTGTCAACACGCTTACAAAAGTGTTTACGCGCATAAGGTTTAAGGTCGTAATCAGTATCCACACTCTTAAATGCTCGTATAATATAGTTTTTCTAGTTACATCCGATAAAGTAATAGTTCAAATGGTCGAAGCGAAGATGGCATGATCCGAATGTATGTGAGATTATTGTCGTTTTTTCTTTTGTCATAGATATCCTTGTGGATAAACCATAAAGGAGTGAGGAGACGCCACACCAATTATGACCTTCCCTCGCAAAGACTCAGACAAGACGAAGTCATATACATTTTGATTTAGATCAGAATAGCATAGGGATGTCATGACACAATATGTGAGACTATTGTCGAATCAAAATGAGTGGGGAAAATGTGATTACCAAAATCAATACTAGAAAAAAAAAATTATATATCACCTATTGTCATTTGTCAAAACTCAAAAGTTATTTTTTAAAAAGTTACGGAGACAAAGCCAAACTAGCCAACACCCTGTCCAATAATTTATGGAAATCTAAATAGATTCACAAATGTATAAATTAAAACACCTGAAGATTAATATAAACTATAAATTAACTGAGGAAATCGGGAACAAACAGACCTTGTTTGCGAAGATAATGCCAATGCTGCCAGCTAAACAGTGTCAACATCTTTTGATTGTTTACAAGTGCTATCCAAGTCACCCGCTTGACCCGACTCGTATTGGTATTGGATGAATCAATGAAACAGAGCACCCTACCCATCATTCTCTTCAATCTTCATGGGAACATAAAAATAATATATTAAAAACTTCACATCGCCAAATCAAACCGTAATGTCATGTAATCATCCAAAATGGTCTCATTCTCATACCTTTGGTATTCGCACAAAATAGTCATATAATGTTTGATTATTCTCGAAATGGTATCATAACTTAAAAAAAAATTAGTATAAACTGCTAAACTAGTCATTTCCGTCGGTCAACATTCAACTTTAATCCAGGTTGCAATGCCAACTTTTTAGGTGCTCTAAGAATTTAACTAAGAAAACCATCTTAATTCAAGATATCAACATGAAACAACCAACCAAAACCATAGGCAACACATATCGTCAAGGTCGTCCAATAAATTATGTAGGTTATGTTCCACAAAACGAGTGTGATATGGCTATACATATAATATTTGGAGGCTTTGAAAAATAAAAACAAAAACAAATAACATATTTAATCATATATATTCTTACTCCTATATACTAGTGGTTGCTTTTATTTACGACTTAATCTATATGAGTTAGACTTAGGATGGAGAATACTAATTATCTGACAACTTATACAAACGCGAGGTTATCAAAGAACGAAACAATCCACTAGAACTATATGCAACACATGTCAACAAGAAAAAAGTATGATTTAGGCATTTAGCCCAAAATTACGGACACACTTAATATCTGGAGGCTTAAAAAAGGATATTTGATAACATATATTCCTAGACATTGGTGGTTGTTTTTATTTACGACTTAATTTATATTAGTTGGACTTATGATGCAGAATACTAATTACCTAACAGCTTATATGCAGGCCAGGAAATCAAAGAATGAGATCATTGATAATATTTGTTCCTAGATTGTCGACGACGACTTATAAGTATTGTTACAAGAATCGAACCATATTTGCAAATGGACTAGTCTAACCAGCAACCAGTTACCATAGCGGTTTTGTTCATATGCTTGAATGATTAATTAAGAAAAAGTTAAGACCATCCAATAAATTACTAATTTTATTTCTGTTTTATTTCTCTTTTTTTCTCAGTCTCCTTATCAATTTTATGCGGTCCACTACGAATCCGAATGCTAATGACTAACTTGAATGTAATTAATAATGATTTCCTTTGTGAGATAGTTTGGGTGATATGCTAGAAGTTTATAATACTTTATATGGATTTGAAATTATTTTTGTTTTGTTAGTGATAAATTCAGTCCTGAATTACAACTAGCAAAATCAATATAATTTTAGATGATTTTACTAGTCCCCTAGTCCACTATTTGAACAAAAAAAAAATCATAAGAAATAGTTAACGCAAAATAAGACCATCTGATTCAATGAAAAAAAAATAAGACCATCTAACCTGAATTGCTAATTTTATTTATACTTCTTCTATTATCCAGTTGTCTTTTACGTGGTTCACTGCCAATTATCATCTTAATTACTAACTTGAATTTAATAATTAAAAGATTATTATTCTTTTTGGTGATGGATGTTATGGATTCGAACTTGTTTATGCTTAGTGATAAATTTATTCCTCCATTAGTTTCTTATATTTTCTTTATGTTATGTGTTGGGGGTGTACGAATGAGAAGGCCTCGATATGTGGGCGAGGCCCATTAAGAGACATGAAGTCCAAATAGTCTAAGAAGCTGAGTACACTCAAGACTCCGGAGTGGGCCGTGATTGGCGCCCATGGGTTTAGATCGGAATGGCAAGTTGGCCTGAGCACCCGGAATGGTAGTACTTGCGCGTTAGGCGCCTAGGGTGAGTTGTGCGCACCTAAGGAAGGCGCCGGAAATCACCTTCGGAGGGAGCGCCCGGAACCACTCATTAAATGTTAGGGTGACGTGGGAATCCGCACAGGAAGATCCAGGTAAGCAATGATCGGCTATAAATAGCGAGGTTGGTAAGCATTTACTCAATTTGGCTTCTCTCACTAAAATTGTGCATTGCAAGCACTTCTCTCACTAAGAAAGTTACTGACTTGAGCGTTGGAGGACTAACGGGCCACAAGGCCCACCTCTTTGAGTGCAGGCTTAATCGTGAGGGAGTCAGCTGGTACGGAAGAAAAGTAGGCCGATCGAGTGGGCATCAACAATTGGCGCGCCAGGAAGGGGTTGAACACAACCAGGGAGCGCCTAGTTTCAATGGAAGAGGGTGGAAGCGAGATGGAGGAGCAACACATGGAGGAGGCGTCTCAAGAAGCAGGAGGAGGAACGCCCAGCATGGGGGAGGATGAGGGAAGTGAAGACCCGCGCCCGGATTCAGATGGGGCCTCGGTGACTAAGAAGGAACTGTTCAAGATCATAGCCGATCAAGACGAGGCCATTGGGATGTTGAGGAGAGAGGTGGAAATGTTGAAGGAGGTCGCCCCAAGCCCCGGAGCAAGGAAGAGGGAGCGTACGATGGAAGCTGAAGGGGAGTCCAGCTCGCTGAGGCGCCTTGCCAGCATGAGGCGCCTGGCCGATTATGGAGATTCTGAGGGAGAGAGGAACGTGTGGATGCCGGGGCGCCCGCATCGACAGTTTGTGGTAAGGCAGCCTTTGGCCCGGAGCGTGCTCATGGAGCCCGCTAGTACCAACATTCCGCCGCTTCCCACCTATGATGGTACGGCGGACCCGGACGACCACCTCAACAGCTACTTCACCAAAATGCAGCTGTACAACAGTTCGGACGCAACTTTATGCAAGGTGTTCCCCTCAACATTCTCAGGCGTCGTATTAGATTGGTACCATCAGATCGAGGAAGGGCGCATAGAATGCTTTGAGCAATTTGCGGCGATGTTCCTGGCTAAGTTCGCAAGTAGAAAGAGGCGCACACTGACCGTGGGCTCCCTATTCAAGATCAAGCAGAAGGAGGGAGAAACCTTGAGGGAGTTCTATGAGCGGTGGATCCCGGTGGCCATGGCGGTAAGAGACGTGCAGCCCCCGGTGCTTGGAGTCCTCATTGAGGAGTGCACCACCAGTGAGGAACTTTGTCGGGCGCTAGCTAAAAGGGATGTGGTGTCTACGGAAGATTTGGATCGAAGGGTGCAGAAAGTTATAGTGTTGGAGGAGGCGCTAGCATCAAGGCGGGCCGACAGGCGCCGACCTAGGGGAGAGGAAGGAGATGGACGAAGGCAGGCGCCCGAGTCAAGGCCTTTCTATGGAGGAGCATCGGTCACACCGGTGCGGAGGAATGATCAGGGGCGCCCGGCGCCTAAAGTGAATCAATTCACGGAGCTTAACGACTCGCCGAAGAACGTGTTGCAATATGTAAAAGATAAGGGGTACCACGTGAGATGGTCAGGGCCTATGAGGGGGCAACCCAACCCACAGAATCTGGATCGATTTTGTGACTTCCATCGGGAACGGGGGCACAATACAGTTGATTGTTACCAGTTGAAGACTGAATTGCAAGGATTGGTGGACAGGGGCATGCTTAATGAGTTCGTCAAAAAACCGGAAGAGAGAGTGCATAGGGCATATGTGGCCCGAGCGGGGCCCAAGGAGGATCTCCCCCCGCCTCCATTCGAGCTGGATCAGGAGAAGGCGCCTGAAAAGGTGAGGCTTACGGTGGACGCGATTACAGGCACTGGGGATTTGAGAGAGAAATTGGAAGCTAACAGGCGCTTAAGAGCAGCATCGGTTGATCGACACGAAGGGGTGTGCATTAGTTTCAACCAGGTGCCTGATGAAGCTTATGGGGTGCCTTCCTTAGAGGCGCTGGAGATTCAAGGAATAGTGGCGGGATGCATGATAAAGAGGATGCTCGTGGATACGGGGAGTTCCATGGACGTGCTGTTCAAGGATACGGTAGCACGCATGCACTTGTCTCCTGACTTAATTCGTCCGTCGGACTCGATGCTCGTCGGGTTCTCAGGGGCGCCTGCGAAGGTAATAGGGCGTGTGCGCCTCCCTGTTACTCTGGGCGATGAAGAGCAGCGGGTCACCCATGCTATCGATTTTGGGATTGTGGATTGCCCCTCCCCCTACAATGCTATACTCGGCAGGCCCCTTTTGGCCTTGTTCAATGGGGTGGCGTCCACTTGTCATCAGACGTTGAAATTCATAGCGCCGAAGGGAGTGGGCATCGCAAGAGGAAGAGGCGCCCCCATTTATACCATGCTTAAGAGCGTGCGGCCGCGTAAAAGTCAAAGGATCAATGCGATTACTTCCGAAGAGGCGCCCCGAGCGGAGGCGGCCGACGAAGAATTGCTGATCCCCTTGGATGAGGGGCGACCAGAAAGGCAGATTAGGATTTCGGTCCAGGCGCCTCCGGAAATGGTCGAGAAGTTGGTCGCTCTGTTGAAGGAGTTCGCGGAGTTGTTCGCGTGGAGTGCTAAAGAAATGCCTGGGGTAGCGCCTGAGACAGCTGTGCATAAGTTGACAGTTGTGGAAGGGAGGAAGCCGGTTCAGCAGAAGAGAAGGAACCTTTCCCAAGAAAAGGAGGCCTTGCTTAGGGTGGAAGTGGATAGGCTCCTAGACGCCGGGTTTGTCGAGGAGGCAACCTATGTCACGTGGTTATCCAATGTGGTGTTTGTCCCCAAGCCAGCAGGAGATTGGAGGATGTGTGTGGATTTCACAAGTCTCAATAGGGCGTGTCCGACGGACGCATACCCGATGCCCCGCATAGACCTGCTAGTGGACACTACGGCTTATCATGAGATGCTCAGTTTCCTCGACATGTTTTCCGGGTACCATCAGATCCCCATGGCTGAAGAAGATCGGTTGAAGACCGCCTTCATGACGCCCTTCGGGAACTTTTGCTATAGGGTCATGGCGTTTGGATTGAAGAATGCGGGCGCCACCTATCAACGCATGGTGAATACGGTCTTCCAACGTCAGATTGGGCGGAACGTGGAGGCGTATGTGGACGATTTAATAGTCAAGAGTCACAAACGGGGAGATCACTTAGGTGATTTAAGGGAGACCTTTGAAACAATGCGCTTGCACAACCTTCGGCTCAACCCCCTGAAATGCGTCTTCGGCGCGGAGGCAGAAAATTTTTTGGGCTTCATGATCACTAAGAGAGGGATTGAAGCAAACCCGAAGCAAGTGGAGGCCATCATCAAACTCGCACCGCCAAGGACGCCTAAGGAATTACAAGGCCTAGCGGGGCGACTCGCAGCCCTGGGGCGCTTCATACCAAGGTCGGCCGATAAGGCGGCCCCCTTCTTCAGGATCCTAAAGAAGGCGGTTCGTTTCCAATGGGACGAGGCGTGTAGCGAGGCGTTCGAGGACCTGAAGCGCCTACTAGCGGCGCCCACGGTCATGACGGCACCCAAGGCCGGGGAGGTCTTATATTTATACATTGCGGTCTCGGACGTGGCGGTTAGCGCGGTGCTAGTATCAAAGGAGGCGCCTACGGGGGAAGAGAGGCCGGTGTACTATGTGAGTAAGACGATGGGCCCACACGAGAAACGGTATGTGCCTATTGAAAAGGCCGCCTTGGCAGTCGTGACCGCCGCTACCAAGTTACGCCCCTATTTCCAAGCGCATGCTATCGTTGTGCTCACCAATTTACCTCTCAAGGCTACATTGGGCTCCATGGATGTGGCTGGGCGCCTTGTTAAATGGGCCGTTCAGCTAAGCGAGTTCGACATCCGGTACGCGCCTCGACCGGCCATCAAAGCTCAGGTGATTGCCGATTTTATGGCGGAGGGAATAGTGGAAACTGAAGGGGTCGACCAAGAGACATGGCAAGTTCAGGTAGACGGGGCGGCGAGCCGCGTGGGCGCCGGGGCAGGAATAGTAATCATTAGCCCAAGTGGAGTCATGCATGAGATTGCCCTACGGTTCTCAGAACTTAAGACCAACAATGCGGCCGAGTATGCAGCGGTCCTGGCAGGGCTCCGCATGGCATGAGAGTTGGGCGCCCAACATGTTAGTGTCAAATCCGATTCGGCCCTCGTGGTCAACCAGCTCAATGGGGCGTTCGACGTGAAAGAGGAAGCCTTAGAAACCTATGTCCAAGCAGTCAGAAGAGAGGGCGCCTGGTTCAGGGAGCTGGACTTCGTGCACATCCTAAGAGAAGAGAACGCCCAATCCGATGCACTATCCAAGTTGGCCACGGCTTTGGATTTCGCTGAGGATAGGAAAGTTATCGTCACGAAAGAGGCCCCACAGGAATACGTGGTAGCAACTGTGGGGGGTCCTATGGGAACTGACGATTGGATGGCGTCCATCTTGGGATACTTGACGGCCGGAACAGTCCCAGAGGACCCAAAGGAGGCATGGAGGCTTAGGCGCAAGGCGGCTCGGTGCTCCATAATTGAGGGGCGCCTGTACAAGAGATCCCATTCAGGAGCATATTTAAGGTGTTTAAGTAAGGAAGAGGGTCAGGCGGTGCTGGAAGAAGTCCACAGCGGTACTTGCGGAATGCATGCTGGCGCTCGTAGTTTGGAGAAAACGTTGCTGCGACAGGGATATTATTGGCCAACAATGCGGAAAGATGCCAAGGCCCACACGGGCGCCTGTCACCAATGTCAGATCCATGCCAACGACATTCACATACCCGCTGCCCCAATGCAGGGCAACACGGGCGCCTGGCCTTTTGCTCAGTGGGGTATGGACCTTCTAGGTCCTTTTCCAAAGGCACCTGGACAGCTGAAGTATTTGATTGCCGCCATCGACTACTTTTCGAAATGGGTGGAGGCAGAGCCCTTGGCGACCATTACGGAAGCACAAGTGCGCAAGTTTACAAGAAGGAACATTTTCACTCGTTTTGGGCTGCCGGAGTCTATCGTCACGGATCATGGCAAACAATTCGATTGCAAACAGTTCGTGGAGTTTTGCGATGCGCATGGGGTGGTCCTTAGGTTCTCATCCGTAGCATACCCGCAAGCTAACGGGCAAGCTGAGGCGGCTAACAAGAGCATCTTACATGGGTTGCACACTAGGCTCCTAGGCGCCAAGGGGCGTTGGGTGGAAGAGTTTCCTAGTGTTCTCTGGTCCCACCGAACGACGTTCAAAGTAGCCACTGGTGAGACTCCTTTCGCGTTAACTTATGGAAGTGAGGCAGTGATCCCGGTCGAGGTCAATATTCCAAGTTTCCGGGTGGCAAACTATGAACCAGGCCGAAATGAAGAAGACAGGGTGGCTGAATTGGACCTCTCCGATGAGCGACGTGAGGTGGCGTCTGTGCGCCTGGAAGAAATGAAGAGGCAAGTTGCCCGATATTACAACAGGAAGATGCGCCCTCATGGCATATCCATAGGCGCCTTGGTCCTCAAGAGAGATTTCAGGCCCTGCGCACAGGAGGGCAAGCTGGCCCCCAAATGGAAAGGCCCGTATCGAGTGAAGGAAGTCATCGGAGCGGCTACGTTCAAGTTAGAACATCTGAATGGAAAGCCAGTGAAGAGAACATGGAACGCGCAGAACTTGCGTGCGTATTGCGCCCAACCAGGGGGCAAGGAGGCTGCGGTATGAGAAGCAAAAGGGGAACGCCTGTGGGAGTAGGTAGTGCTGTGTAATCAAAAGCGCTTGTTGTGTTCAGCGCCTCGTGTCGTGTAATCAAAGCGCTCGTCCTGTTTAGGCGCCTGTGTTTGTGTTTATGAAAAAACTCCCTAGAATGGTTTCCTCTCCACTAATGCGCCCAAGTAAGAAATGCGCCCACGATCGTAAAGCACCTATGCAATGTGCCCGGAACGAATGCGCCCGTAAGAATTTGCGCCCACTTAGTAAAGCACCCATACATTTGTGCCCAAGATAAGGAAAACCCACCATTCGAAAGCGCCCATAAATACGCGCCCATGAAAGTAAAGCGCCCAATTAAAAAATGCGCCCGAGGAAAGCTTGAGAAACAATAAGTGCGATAAAAATGCGCCCTGAAATATAATGCGCCCTAAAAAGAGTTGACAAGGCGATCAGAAAGTTGATAGGGAACAAGTGCGCCCGTAAGAATTTGCGCCCACTTAGTAAAGCACCCATACATGTGCCCAAAATTCGAAAAGCGCCCATAAATACGCGCCCATGAAAGTAAAGCGCCCAATTAGAAAACGCGCCCGAGGAAGAACTTGGAAAAGGCTCGCGAAAAGTACTAGAAACAATGACTGCAATCAAGTAAGGCGCCCTAAAAGATAATGCGCCCTAAAAAGAGTGGGCAACACAGCAAACGTCCCCAAAAGAGTTGAAAGTCGACAAGGCATGAAGGGCATGTGCCCAAGCAAAAGTTTATGAAAAAGCATCCAAAGAAAATAATAGTACATGCCACAAAAGAGGTGTGCCCTCACTACTCGGCCTCCGAAGAATCTCCCATAGTCGAATCACTCTCTTGTGGCGAAGGCGCCCCACCCTCTCCCACAGGCGCCGACTCATCCTCAGCCGCCTCCTCTTGCTCCTTTTGCATCTCCTCAATAACAAAGTTCACGAGGTCAGGAAAGTTGATGGTGATGTCGGGGTACTCCTGGTCGAGCTTCCTCTTGACGAGCACCAAACTGTCGAGGGACGCCTTGGCAATCAGGTCTTGCCCCGCCTCAGAAGTGGGAAAATTCTTAAGAGACGCCTTGAGAGACCTCTTTTCCTCCCGCGCACGCCTAAGCGCCTTCTTGTAATCTCGGCGGCGGTAGGCGGCCGCCTTTACCTCGTCCTGGAGAGCGCCTTTCTCCTCCTTCAAGGCAGCAAGCTCGACATCGCGGGCGCCCAGCTCTTGGGTGAGGGCCTCCTTCTCCGCAGCCAAGGCGCCCAGCTTTTGCTCAAAGTCTCGGCGCTCTTCTTCCATGCGGGTCGCGAAGTCGGCGTCCCGTTGGCGGCGCTCCTCCTCCAATGTGCTTTGAAGGGTTGAAATTTGCCTTGCCGCCTCCAGTTGCGCCTCCTCGCACTCTTTCACAAGTTCATCGCGGCGCATTGTAACGGTGTCAAGGTTGTCCTTCATGGAAGACAAGGACGCCCGGGCCTCGCGACACTCCTCAATCGCAAGGTCTGTCTTCCGGGCGCCTGCCTCAGCAAGAAGGAGCATCTGCACAAATATAAGACGCCCAAGTGAACAATGTGTACGGTACAAAAAAAAAAAAAGATGAGAAATGTGCAAGTCAAACAAAGGCATGAATGAGCAAACCTTGGCTCCCGTTCGGGCGACTTCAGCCCATGGATGATCCTCCGAGATCGAGGAGGGCACCTGTAGAAGTTTAGCGGCTGACAGAGCCAGGCCCATGGCACATCCACGATCCACTGCCGCTCGAGGGGAACAAGACAAGGCAACACGCCCCATCTCGGTGCGCCTGGGCTGAAACATGGGCGGCCTCCCATCGGGCCCCAGCAGGCGCCCTTCCACGATAGCATATCGTGGGGAGTGGGTCTCACCCTGACTTGCGGCGCCTCTTTCTCCCTCGGCTCTATGACGCTTTGCTGGAGTCAGTTGGGCGCCTGCCCTCTTCCCTCGACTGATCAAGGGCACTTCATCCTCTTCATCGTCCAGGTCCTCGACCACAACGTGGTCTTCGCGATCATACGCGCCTGATGGTGTGGACGCCTCGCTGGAGGCCCTAGCGATCTTCTCTCCGGGCGCCTTTCCCTCCCCTTTCTCCATAGGCGCCACCAACGGTTGTGGGGTGGAAACTGAGGCAGGTGAAGACCCCCCAAGGTTGGACCCTCCTTGTTGAGGCTCCTCCAGAGTCATTCTCTCATAACGACTCTTAATCAAGTCAGCAATGCGCCCAAATCTCGTACCTGAAAACAAATCCAAGGGATTAGCTATACGCCCAAAAGAGAATACAAAAGGCATAACGGCACTCAACACACCATCTGCATAATATTCCTCTAAAATAGGCGCCCGTGCATCAGTGGGGCGCAAGTTTACAGGAGAGGCGCTTATTAGGGCGGCCCCATCTCGCTCTTCTCGGCTTAAGACAACGGCAGCGTTGAAGCGGGCCTCCGTACCAAGCTCCCAGTCCGTCCTAAAGGCGCCTCCACTTTCAAAGAAGTAATCCCTATGCGCCTTCAAAAAGAAGAACCCGTTGAACCATGTGCGCCCCAATTTAGGGCACTTCGTCACAAAATGGGCGCGCAATTTCTTCCGCCGCTTCAAGGACAGACAGTTGTCCCGGGAAATCACCGAGAAAAAGTGGCGGAATAAGTTGAAAGTCGGGCGCACATGATGAATTCGGCACTTAAGCTTGAAGAGCACAACAATCAGTATCACGGACGGAGACAGGCGCCCGATTGTGCATTCGCAGTACTCCAGGATGCCCTCCAAAATGGGATCAATAGGAAATCGGAGCCCGAACCGGAAGTACTCCTGATATATGCCCAACCAACGGGGCCCGCACAACCCTACCCTGGCCATGGGAGATGGAGGCGCATACGTCTAGGTGCGCGGGAGCCCGAGCCCATCGATCAAACTTCTCATCCACGACGCCGAGATGGTGGAGTTATGCTCAGGCCCTGCCACATTTGTCGGCAAACACGTTGTCTCCCAAGGCGCATACTCCGGCGGCCAGGTGCCTTCCCAAGTAGTCATCTTGTACGACCCATCTTCCGGCACGTCGTAGTTCGATGAAGGCGTCGGTATAGGTGACAATGCGGGCGCCTCCACTAAAACAAGTCAAGAAGGCGCACAACCGTTGGAGCAATAAGAGGCGCCTCCATCGGAACAATACACTAGCATTCACGCAAAAAAAAAAAAAACGAAAGGAGAGAGGGGCTTACCGGTTTTGGAGGGGCCGCCTTGATTCTGAGAAGAGCCCGCAGCGGCGGCGGCAGCGTCGAATGGGAGAGACATCGCGGCGAAAACAATTGCACGCTAAAAAAAGAAGAGAGGCAAAGCAGAGAGAGAAGCTAGAGTGAGAAGGCAAATCGGGGGCGAATGAAGAACCATGCTGGGAATCAACTCACATTTAAAGAAAATGGAGCGCCTCGAATATCGTGCCGACTGCCACGTGGCTAATTCACAACCGCGCCGTTGGGAATCCCATACCGGCGGTTGTGAAGGGGGGCATGAGAGGCGGCTGGATCAGAAGGCGCCTTCGACAAATCGAGGAGAGGCGCCGGGAACAGAAGGCGCCGGGCAATTAGAGCAGGCACGGGGGTAGTAGGCGGCTAGAGCGCGAGGCGCCGGGCAGCAGGCGAATCAAGGCGCCTTTGACAAATCAAGAGCGAGGGCGGCTAGAGCGCGAGGCGCCGGACAGCAGGCGAATCAAGGCGCCTTCGATAAATCAAGGAGGCGAGGCGTCTTCTTCAATGAATAGCGGCACTTTGGTTGACCGGACGACCAGGGCGCACAGACGAAGCGGGGGAGATCTTGTATGGCGCGAAGTCGATGCGCCCGGGAAAGAAAAGGCTTCTATTAAAAAGCGGCGAATTTTGGGACGCCCCAGGGAAGAGAAACAGAGCGCTAACTCAAGGCGCCCGGGTGCGATGAGAGGGCGCCGAGTAAGAAACAAAAGTGATGGGTTGAAGGCGTCTGGAGGAAGGAAAGTGAGTTTTATGATCGCATAGGAGCCCGGGAAAAAAGCTAGACGAATAATAACGATGTGGGGCACCTGAGTCGGAGGCGCCTGTTCTAAAAGAACGTCAGTCACGGCGAATTGGGGGGCAAGCAGCGACCGTGATGAAAGTCGGAAGAGGAAGAGTGAATGAAAGCCTAATAGTTAGGCGCTCAAGGGATCCAAAACTTGAGCACCTAACTGGGGGGCAATTGTTGGGGGTGTACGAATGAGAAGGCCTCGATATGTGGGCGAGGCCCATTAAGAGACATGAAGTCCAAATAGTCTAAGAAGCTGAGTACACTCAAGACTCCGGAGTGGGCCGTGATTGGCGCCCATGGGTTTAGATCGGAATGGCAAGTTGGCCTGAGCACCCGGAATGGTAGTACTTGCGCGTTAGGCGCCTAGGGTGAGTTGTGCGCACCTAAGGAAGGCGCCGGAAATCACCTTCGGAGGGAGCGCCCGGAACCACTCATTAAATGTTAGGGTGACGTGGGAATCCGTACAGGAAGATCCAGGTAAGCAATGATCGGCTATAAATAGCGAGGTTGGTAAGCATTTACTCAATTTGGCTTCTCTCACTAAAATTGTGCATTGCAAGCACTTCTCTCACTAAGAAAGTTACTGACTTGAGCGTTGGAGGACTAACGGGCCACAAGGCCCACCTCTTTGAGTGCAGGCTTAATCGTGAGGGAGTCAGCTGGTACGGAAGAAAAGTAGGCCGATCGAGTGGGCATCAACATTATGGCTTATAAACGGTTCTATCAACGGTCAACCAACATATCTATCAACGGTTTCTCAATTGATTGAACTATAAATCACTAACTTTTTTGGATTAGCATCCAGTATAAAAACAGATTCTTCTGTCAATTTAATGGTCTTATTGACCAGGATTTGTGGATGAGGATTAATGAAATTAGTTCGTTACAAATTTAAAATTCACACTACTAACAATTTGGGAAAAAAGATAAACTGTGCTTTGTAACAAATCGCTTCCGTTGGGTGACCTTTCTGAAACAATTACGCGTAACTTTGTCTAAGAATCAGTGAGGGAAAAAAAAAACCCAACAAAAACATCGCTTTTTAAAAGGAAAAAAAAAACAAAAAACAAAAAGAAGAAGTTGAAAGTCACAAGGAAAGCGAAGGAAGGACACGGCTAAGTAGTTTAGTAGTGGTGCGGGAGGGCCGCTGTCACCAAAAAAAACTCGTTACCGGAGTGGAAACCAACTAATCACCTTCCTTCCTTCTTCTTCGTTGACACTGTCCAACGCCCCTCGCTGACAAACCATTCTTACCAGCCAAAATTCGTCGTCATCAATCCATCAACAAAGAGAGAGAGAGAGAAAAAAAAAGGAGGGTTTTGTAACAGATTTCCGTTTGCCCAATTCTCTTCCTCTTCCCAAAAATCCTTTTTCCCCTCTCCCTCCTCACCAGTGATTTCCCTTCTCCAGCCCATGGCTGACAGGATTCAGCCATGGCTTCTCCTTCTCTTCTTTCTGCCTATATGTTCCTCTCAGTCCTTCAATCCACAGAATCTCGAAGCTTTCTACCCTTTCTTCGACCTGTCGCCCGCCCCGGCGCCCGCTCCCTTCCCTCCCACGACCCCACTCCAGCCACAGCCGGCGGGGCCTTCCCCTGTTTCTCCCGCGGGCTCCTCGGACGGCGGAAATAACAATGTTGTGAAGGCGGTGGCGGCGACGGCCGCCAGTACTTTCGTTGTCGCCACGCTGCTCTTCTTTTTCGTCACCAGGTATGTCATGGCTCGGCGGCGGAAGAAGGATGGAAACCAGGTCGCTGTTGTGGGTGGGGGCGGTGGGGACGGCGGTGGGGATCGGCTGCAGCAGCCGGTGGTGGGGAAGTTTGTGAGGAGCGGTGGGAATGTGAAGGGGCTGATTGTCGACGAGAACGGGCTGGATGTGGTGTATTGGAGGAAGCTGGAAGGGCAGAGCAAGAAGAATGGGTACCAGAAGAAGGTTTTCCAGTCGCCGCCGGAGGATGAAGGCGCGGCGGAGCACGACGAGATTGAAGACGAGAGCACCAGCAGGAACGAGATCCCTCTCCTCCGCGGGAAATCATCGACCTCCCAATTCTCGATTCCGTCGGAAAAGAGAATCCCTTACGGTGGCGCGTCTTTTGCTGCTGGTGGTGGCAGTGAGATTGCGTTGGTGTCAGCCGCCGTAGAGAAACCTAAACCCACTCCACAATTCAGTACTCCGCCTCCCCCACCACCGGCCGCTCCCCCGATGCCGCCGCCCCGACTGCCAGCGGCCCCGCCGCCTCCTCCGCCACCGCTTCAAAACAAGGCTCTAGCGCCGCCGCCTCCTGCTCCTCCGAGGAAACCAAACGCTCCGCCGCCGCCGCCTCCGGGCAAGGCCGGTTCTGCATCTAGACAGACGGCGAACGAAGGCAGCGAAAAATCAGGCGAGCCCTCCGGGAGCGGCGCTCAAGTGAAATTGAAACCGTTGCATTGGGATAAAGTGAACAAAAACAATGCCGACCATTCAATGGTGTGGGACAAACTCCACGGCGGTTCTTTCCGGTAAGACCAATTCAATTCAATTAATCTAATCTGTTCACTTGTTAATCTCAACAATTTTCCTTAAAAGACGCCATTAATTCCTGGATAATGATCGTCAAAACTGGAAATTGACTGTTTCGGCAGAGTGGATGGTGATCTAATGGAAGCGCTGTTCGGGTACGTAGCCACGAACAGGAAATCCCCAACTAGGGAAGGCGGCGGCAGCAGCCATTCGAACAACCCAAACCAGAACCAAAACCTCGCCGCCAGCCCAAGATCGCAGATCGTAATTCTCGACCCGAGGAAGTCTCAGAACATCGCCATTGTACTCAAATCCATATCCATTTCTCGCAAGGAGCTTCTGGAGGCGCTGACGGACGGCCACGGCCTGGACGCGGATCTGCTCGAGAAGCTCACCAGAATCGCACCGACGAAAGAGGAAGAAACCCAGATCCTGGAATTCACCGGAGACCCGACCCGGCTCGCAGACGCCGAGTCCTTCCTCTACCATCTCCTCAGGGCGATCCCCTCCGCATTTACCCGCGTAAGCGCCATGCTTTTCAGGGTGAATTACGCTTCGGAGATTGCCCAGTTCAGGGAGTCGCTCCGCACTCTGGATATGGGATGCAAGGAGCTCAGAAACAGGGGATTGTTCGTGAAGCTTCTGGAGGCGATTCTGAAAGCCGGGAATCGGATGAATGCCGGAACATCCAGAGGGAACGCCAAAGCTTTCAAGCTGAGCTCGCTCACCAAGCTCTCCGACGTCAAGAGCACGGACGGGAAGACGACTCTGCTTCACTTCGTGGTGGAGGAAGTGGTGAGGGCAGAGGGGAAACGCTGCGCTCTGAACCGGAACCGGAGCTTGAACCGGAACAGCAGCAGAAACAGCAGCATCAGAGGCGGCGGAGGCGGAGGCGGAGGAGGAGAAGCTTCCGACGTTGGTGGTGGTTCGAGGGACGACAGGGAGAAGGAATACACAATGCTGGGATTGCCAGTTGTGGGTGGGCTGAGCGCCGAATTCAGCAACGTGAAGAAAGCAGCTCAAATCGACTACGACACATTGGCCGCCACTTGCTCCTCGATTACATCCCGAGCTGCGGAAGTGAAGCAGTGCTTGGTTCAGTGCGCCATTAGCGGGGAAGGCGGAGGGTTCTCGAAGGAGATGAAAGGGTTTCTGGAATCGGCGGAGAAGGAGGTGAGAGCGTTGAGGGAAGAACAGAGGGAGGTAATGGAGCTCGTGAAGAGAACGACGGAGTACTATCAAGCGGGAGCTTCGAATGATCAAGCTGCCCGTCCGCTTCAGCTGTTTGTCATAATCAGAGATTTCCTGGGGATGGTGGATCAGGTCTGTGTGGAGATAGCTAGGAGTCTCCAGAGGAGGAGGAAACTGTCCAGTTCTTCTAGTGGGTCGTCGCCGAAATCGCCCGCGGCGGCGCCGGTGAGGTTCGCGAACTTGCCTGAACATTTCATGAAGGAAAGGTCTCCCAGCAGCAGCAGTTCTAATGAATCGGATGCTGAATTCTGAAGGTAAATCGAATCCAACTGTGAATTGGAGTAGGGGGTGGGGGGAATGTACATATTCTGTGTATTCAGAGTTCATCAAACAAACACAAAATTTCCCTTTTTTTTTGTTTTTGTTTTTGTTTTTTTGGTCTTTTAACTGATTTTTGAATTCGTTACATTGATAGGTCGAACTTGTAGATTTGATTGAGTTCTTCTTTCTTTTCTTCATTCAAGTAAAGCATATATACACCCAAGTCCAAAGTTCCAAGCTTTTTACAGTTTCTTTTGTGCATTTTACATGCAACTAGGAGTTAGCAAATACTCAAGTATTTTAGATTGCATTTGTTATAGCGGCGGATAAACAATCGACAAAGCAAAGAAACGAACGACACACTGAATTATATAGTTTTATTAGCTTAATATGTGTAAACTACCATTGACGGAAAAAGAATGGATTTCACTCGTTTTGATAAAGAGTACAAGTTATAGATTATAGAAGGTTGAAAAGTATAGTACTATAAACATATTCAAGATGTTTCAACAACATTTTCAATTTTCATCAAACGAAGATTGCATGTGTAATTTCATATTTTCAATTACACTAATATACATCAAACGTTTCGATGAAAAAAAGAAAGATACATTTGATCAATTGACAATTTCACCCAACCAATTACACATTCAAACTCAACTAGTTGGTAGCTCCTTCTAAACTATACATTGGGTAGCCCGGTCATATGATGAAATTGTCAAAGGTCTAACCTTTCCCCTAAAGCAGCAAACTCAACTAACTTGGCGACAAGGTGCAACAACAATATAACTTTGGCGATTTGGTCAAACTTAGTTTAGCTTAATCCAACTTTTGGCAATCCTTGTCAGGCTTGAATTTTACGATGACGACCAACAATTAAGAAATATTTATTATTACTGATTCAAAAGACAACCCACTGCCACCTAACACACAATCTGACTATAAAAAAAAGGAGGTAAACAAGAAAAACGAAGAGGGTTTGCTGAATCAATCCATTGAAAATGGAGGGTGGGGCGGTTTTAGAGTAATTCCAACTTGTTCATAATGGTTACATTTATTTGGTTGCCGGTTTCGTACCGCCATGGCGCGCCAAATGGAGCAGTTTGTTGATTCCATTAAATTCCCCTCTGAACAGACAGCAAAGGATTAGTTGTACAAAAGTCAGTGAGCAACTGTCAGCAGGAATTTATCACAAAAGCCAGCTTCTCTGCCGCTGCGGTGCATCACTGATAAAGATGCTTCACGGTCACTGGACAATGGTATTGCATCATGTAATCTAAAAACATTATTGTACTTGGAAATGGAATGCCTGCAATTACTCTTTCCCAACTTTCATCCCTATATGCATTCATCGCGATTCGTCCGAACCAATGTCTGGATAAGAAACTGCAGAAACATGATGAACAAAGAGCTAAGATGGTGGTTCCATTCTACATACCGACCCACAAACATCTACCGCTACTACTTACTGCTACTATACTGGGGTCTATCTCTGTCTTGGTGGCGGTTTCGATGTACACAATTACTATTCGCTCTTAAGTAAATTATAGAAAGACTGAATATTGGGGGGCCTGCGATCAGGCAGTAGCAGTGATCTATCTTAATAGCTGATGATGATTACTCGGGTCGATCATGGCTTTCCTTCTAGCTAGCCAGCTAAACACAGCTGCAGCAGCATGCGGGATCTTCGAAGTAGTAGGATGAACCAAACCAACTTCCCTCCGTCAAGCATTTGTTCTTCGACAAATTTGGTCTGGTTTCGTACTTCTTCTGTTGTGATGAGCGGCTGGCTATCTATATCTTGAGTGTTTTTGAACCCTCCTGCATTAACCAGCACAATAGCAGATTTCGTGAAGACAAAACACAACCAACGGCCAGTAATGTGACAAATGCCTAGAGGATACATCTTCACTTGCTACTCTTTAGCAGAGGGAGCCACTTACTTTGATTAAATTTACTGGAAGCTACAAAACTGCTATGGAAATTTGCCAGATTTTACCTGATATATAGCTGGAACTTAAAGTGGATGTTGAATTTCATACCAACTTGTTGGCTCGAGGCTCAAAACAATCTCCTCTATTTCTAGAGGATCTTTTCGATCATTGTGATTCACTTTACTTACATGTACACTGATTGAAGTTTCACTTAACCGAAACCGATAATACTGGTTTTGGTTAGCCGAAGTTCAGTTCGGGTTTAGGCAAACAAAATACCAAGTTTGATATTTGAGAAGCAGCTCTACGCTTCTAGATGCAGCTAAACAGGTGATGACTTTTCACTCGGACTCAGCTAAACAGGTTATGACTTTTCACTCCGACTCATTCAGTGTGATGCCAACTTGACAGAAAACGGAAGCGCTAATTTCAATGTATAGTGCAATCATAGGCGAGCCAAATTTCAACAAACAAATGGATCTTCATTAGGTAGTTATAGGTGCAGAGGAGTTAATAATATATAATTTGGAAGACTATTCTGAACTACCAACTCTTTCAGTAAAATATGATGCATGCCATCACATGAATGATAGAAGACATAAACACAAGGTCAAGGGTTTCTCTTTGGCAAGGGTTCCTATCAGCGGACAACTAATTGAACATATTATAAGACAGAAAGAAAAGTGGGTGGAAGTACAAATAAACATAAATACCTTATCGAATGAGCCTTTCATTGCTTTCTGCCCCTTATAGAAACCTGGCATTGGTGTCGCCTTGAAGGCTAGACTTTGCCTCAGTTTCTTTATCTCTGCATCTTTCTCCTCCTTGTGGGCAGGAAACCATCATCAAGAGAACAAAGTGAGAGCAATGGTCAATGGACAAAAACCTTTGTATGATGGAGAAATGTTCTAGCAAGTGCGTACCTTGGATTTCGTTCGAAGACGCACACTTTCTGCCTCTTTAGCACTGGACTTCTCTTCCAGTCTCCTTAAGAACTGAAAATGGTGTTTCGAGGAGATATAGGATGGGTAGCGAATAAGTCCATTCGTTCATCTAACTTGCAAATCAAGAAAAATCAAAAGAACTGTCTTTCTAAGGAGAGATGACAGGAACCAGATGTACCTCCTTCCTTCTCTCTGCCCTTTCATCACTTTTCAAGCCAAACGATGGAGCTGCCTTGGCATATCTTTTATCTGCATCACCCGCCTTGTAAGATCTGCGTTTCAACATTATGTAGTACTTAGGAGCAGTAATGTCACCAGAAAAAGCTACAAGTAAGCCGCAGTTTTTAGTTCTTGCTATCCTATTGTTCACGTATGAAACCCGTAGTAAATAACTCAATCTCCAGCATTTGCACCTTAGCAATCTAATTGTACTCTTCAGCTTCTTCAATAACTATTTCCTATGAAATCCGAGAAAGCAGTTCCAACAGTTTAAGCCGGATCTAACGAATGAAGATAGACAACTTTGTTCACACTAATAGGCAAAATCACAGGGATTGAAGCAACAAAGCTATCATGGAAAGTACAGACATGATAAGCTATAATCAAAAGCATTAAAGCATTGGAATTAGTATTAAGTTAATTACCCTCCATTCTCTCTCCTTGGTGTTGTAGAATTGGAAACTTTAACTTCTGACCTGGTTGACGCCACCTATGCAAGCACAATGGAACACAAAATTAAAAAGCTAGACATAAAGATTGTTCTTAAGAAACTTGACAATGACTCATCATATGGAAGTGAACCTGCTTAGCTCCAGAAGTCATTTCCTGATGTGGAGACGATTTGTTGTAACTGTTCTGGAATGTCTTGAATGCCCGTTTCACTATGTCCTTATCACCCATTTTTTCCATTATCAATGACTTTCTTGCGGTTGAAGCAAGAGCAGGCGCACGAGGCGGTAGATCAGATTTTGGAGTATCCACATTAATAGACAAATGCAAGGATTTAGGAGCCACTCTCTTCTTTTCAACTGTAACTGGACTTTTGCTCTTTGGTACTGAAGTCAAATTGGCCTTCTTTGTGGAAGACCGTGAATAAGAAGACATAGGACCAGTAGCTGACACTGGCTTCTTTACTCTTGGAGTATAGCTTTGGGGCCTTTGATTAGCAGGCGATGCCGGTTTCTTCTTCACAATTGGCGTCTCCTTCACCTTGTTCATTGGAGTGACCTAAGTAAACAAAACAAAAACAAAAAAACAAGTGCATATCAAGTTTCAGGGAAATATGAGAAAGAGATGTCTCATGGTAAGACCACAAACACTCACCTTTGGAGATGGCTTTGTCTGATGATGCAATTTCACCTTCTGCTGCTTCATTACAGGAGAACTTTCAGGCTTATGATCCAACTTCACACTTTGCTCTTTCATTGCTGCTGCTGCCAAGCTCTCTTCCTCCTTCACTTCTTGAGATTCAATTGGTTGAATTTCTGGTTTCTCAACTGAAGCAGCCAGTTCCTGTTTGTATAGTTCGGAGCTTTCCGTGCTTCCATTAAGTCCTTCTTCCACCTCCCTTAACTCTTTAACTGAATTGACTAGAGGTTGAGTATCCATTGGAGGATCTTCACCATGCTCATCATAATCATACTCATCGTCAGACTCATTTGCTTTAACAATCTCTGGCATAAACCCTGGATCAGAGTTCCCATCATAATATTGATCGCCCACCTCACAACCACTTTCCACTAGATCTCCACCATCCTGATCACCTGACCTCAAGACTTGCTGCTGCTCCAGCTGTCTCTCCTGATCCAACAATTCAGCCTTTCTGGCAGCAATCCTCTTGTAATGGGCTTCAAAGTAAGCTTTCTTCTGAGCTACAGATCCAGGCGTAGCACACTTCTCGACTTCCTCCAAATACTTGTTTGGAGAGAAGGTCGACCATTTCTCCCACGACAATGAATCATTCTCAAATCGCCCAAAAGAAACCGACACTTCCAGACCAGGATTTGAAGCACTCGTAGCTGTCTATTCATCAAAATCCGAAAAAGAAATACAGAAAGACAATCCATTACTATAGAGAGAACCAAAAAAACAAAAGAGATATGAAGCTCATAAGGCCAAATAATTGGCAACCCAAAATTGAAGAAATCCCTTTCCCCACTGACAGATCAGAAACAATGGATTTTGAGATGTACCTTATCTCCATCATTCCACGAGGCAGCAACTATTGATTCACCCATAGTTGTCTCTCACCCTCCAAACCCCAGAAGCTGAATTCACCTCGGAGCTATTCCTCCTCTTCCAAGATCCAAGCTTTGTAAATAAGGTCCGTTAACTAGCAAAGGGGGAAACCCATGAGATCACACTAGAGCAAAGGGATAAGAAGAAGCATTTTTCAGAAATGAAGACAAAAAGAAGAAGCTAAGCGAGAGACTGAAAGAAAAAAGGTGTGAGGTGGGGGGTTGCATGTGCTTGTGTTTATTTATTTTTATTTTTTTGATGGGCCATGTGCTTGTGTTTTCACAGCCATGAGACCAGAAACCAATCTCACTCTCCTTCTCCCCACACTTGTTTTTTATATTATTTTTTCCTATTAATCAAAGAAGAAAGAACTGTTTCTGCTATCATTACTAACCTTTTTAAACTTCATAGCAAAAATGAGTAGAGGAAATGAGAGGTTTGTCTGTTTCCGATGCCCTTCTGGAAACTACAGCTGCTGGGGAAATCATAATCATCCCAAAACACCAAAAAGAAAAACAGAGGTGAAAAACAATTACCCAGATGGAGGATCAAAGTACCACGGAAAGTTCATGGCAACAACTACCCACATGACATTTTCTCAGCAAGATTCAAGCTTTTCCCTTTAATTTTTCTCCCTTTTCACATGACAGTGAAAAGGGTAGCTTCAGAGAGGACGTGACTTGCTTATGAGAGCAGAAAACGAGAAAGAGACGGCCAAAGATCAAAACTTTTTTCCTTCAGTTTTGCCAATAATTAAAGGGAACCATAGGATCTAGTTGGGGCCTCACTCAATTATGCGAACAGAAAACACAAACGCAACCTCCAGAGAAGGAAAACTGGGAAATGGGGAAAGAAAAGAAGATTGTTCTCTTGTTTGGAGTGAGACTGACTTTACCCTTTCTGCTTCATTATTACTTGATAGGATTGGATTGTAAAAGAGGAGTTAAAAGGAAGGGCAAGAGATTCCATTACCAACTAAAAGGGGGGTTAATAATTGATGTAGGAGTAGTTTCAGCTTTCCTTTTCTTCAAAGAAATTCAATGGAACTACCAAATTTTATATATATCCACCATCCAGTGCTGATAAGATCAGCAATGGGAGAAGGTGAGTAGGTCCCTGAAAAGGGAGTGATGGAAATGAAACAAAACACCATTATTAGAGCGAGAGTGAAGGAGGGAGAAGACACTCCTGGGGAGCAGGTAATGAAGAGGCAAGCAAGCGGCCAGATTAGTGAGGCAATTTAATTATATGGGAAAGAACCAATAACTAATATATATCTCACTGTACATTGTTTGAATGAGGTATTTATAAATTCTAAATTGAGATATTTAATATTTTAGACCAACATAAGAAATTTTGAGAAGAGAACTGTGGAGGGACTCTCAAAAGAGCTCTTGTCCTCAAATTGCTTTATATACAACATTAACAGGCTATAAAAATATATTAATGAACTACGCACTATTCTAACGATAACTTGAATAATTACATGCTAATGGGCAGTAGAAAATAGACAAGTGGATTATGTACAGTAAACAGAAAAGGAGGGGTTGGTGCTTGGTGAGAAGACGATGTATCGTCTTAACTTATTTGTTGCTTCTAAGTTAGATGATTTAGTTCTAATACTCTAAAGTTTTAGTGTTGGTTCGATTCATCTAAGTTGTACTTCAGTTTCATTTACAAATTCATTACCTCCCTCAATCTGATACATACAAATTATGTATTTTCAGTTTGGATAGCAATAACTAAATTTGAATCTACTGAGTCTTTTGATTAACAAATTTGCAATTTAATTCAATGTTTCTAATGACTTAGACCAATGAGTTTGATTGAAGAAATTGTTGAACAATATGACACTCAATCTCAAAATATTTTATTCTCTTGTGAAACACGAAGTTTTATGCTATTCCAATTTGATTGTTAGAGAGAAAACAAGAATAAAGTTGAAATATAACACATGATTGCATAAACTGCTGCACAATTTCAGACAATGGTGGAAGTATCATTAGCCAGAGCATTCATGTTACTTGCAATAAAATGCTGTCTTTTCATACTTTCTGCTGCATCATTATAGCAAAGTTGACTGTGTTGGAATGGAATTAGAATTTGGGTAGTTTATAACACATAGATGATTTAAAATGACCAACCCTTTTCATCTTTTGAGTGCTAATAATGGCAAAAGAATGTGGCCCAAAATTTCAATTATCTTCTTGTGGGCTTACTTCTGCAAACGAAAATAAAACCCAATAGAAGCAAATAAATGGAAAATGTCATGTGGGCTTCCTACATGGCCAAGCTTAACCTTCATCCCATCCACCTGGCTGCGCAGTCCACTTGCTATGCTCTTAATTATGATAAATTTGACCTAATCCGTTTAATCCGACTTGTTTGGTTTGTTTTGAGATGGGGCGGACATGAATACTCTCATCGACCTGATCTGTCTTGATCCGTCCATTCTCAACTCGTTTTTGCTTAACTTACATGTAATCTTAATATAATTACTTCTAAATTTTTTTATTACGTCATATTTTAGCTGTAATAAAGTTATGATATAGTGAAAACATCAATTTCTCTAATAATTTAACTTCATTTATCATATTATGGTTTGTTTCTTGGTTTTATAATAAAAATAACGAATATTTCTAATATCTTTTTATATAAATTATAAAATAATCAAGCTTAACATAAAATAATAAATGTAAGAAATAATATCAATACAACATATATCGTGACTTCATAATCCAAATTAGACTTTAATTATCCATTCTGCTTATATTACTCATTCATTTGTGAAGTGTTCTCTCTATATGTTCACGTAAAATATATCAACGTTACTTTTTCAAATAACATATAAGAATGAGTTGCCACTCAACTGTGTGGGCATTACTCGATATGACTTGCGCTTAGTGCGGGACAAATATGAGTATTGAGGTACCCACCTCGTCTCGTCCTATTGCCATCACTACTTGCAGGTATGTGATTTACGAATAAAGTCTTGTATTTGAATTCTAACGACGTAGCATCTCAATATCTATAGGGTTCGGGCGTGAAGATACCGGAGTAACGTACAGGAACATCCATGGCATGTCGGCGTCCCCGATCGCGGTGAAGTTCGTGTGTAGCACTTGCTGGCCATGCACGGGTCTCCAGCTGCACAACGTGAGGCCAAACTTGTCGGTCCAGTTCAATATCATTGGATGTATCCTGTTGAAAGGTATGGTAAATAAACTATTTTAATTATATTACCAACAATTTAGGTACTTGAGGAAGTTTAATACTAATTAGTTCACCATCTTATATTACAGAATATAGGTACTTGAAAAAGTTAAAAGGTTACGTTCGCACCAAGGCACATCCAGAGAGATCCATCACTGAAGCTTATATTGTTGATGAATGCGTCACATTTTGCTCCCATGACTTGAATGGAGTGGAAATGGCTTTTAATCAGCCAGAGAGAAATTAAGATAAATCTTCATCGTCTCCTCGGCCTCATAAGCTATCAGTTGTTTCGGGTGTCGGTCGTGCCATAGGTGTAAAGGATGACATGAGAGACTTCGATAATGCTTTATGGAAGGCGACAACTTCTTATGTTGTACAAAATTGCGATAAGGTGCAAGTTTTATAAGGTAAATATATATTATACACACCAGCTTTCGTTTAATTTCGGATATTATAAATAATTTATACTAAAATGGGTTTCATAATAAGTAATTAATTAATCATATATGCTTTTATACATATATTATAGAAATCAAGGAACTGCTAAGTGCTTGAGGTGTTCATATGATTGAAGCAGTGCATAAGCAAGTGACTCACTACCACTACAACTCTATCCCGACTTTAGGCCAAGTGCAACCTATAATTGGGTGTAGGATATAATAATTATTTCAATATCGACTTGGGTAGACTATCAATCCTTACTTCAGCCGTTTACACGTTATCCAGTGATC
The DNA here is from genome assembly GCA_946122785.1 of Linum tenue. Lineage (NCBI taxonomy): Eukaryota > Viridiplantae > Streptophyta > Magnoliopsida > Malpighiales > Linaceae > Linum > Linum tenue. Next base: position 66,473,043 of record CAMGYJ010000002.1, read on the forward strand.
AAATTGTGGTTAAAGCTAAAGAAACTAAACAAGCAAGCAAAGAAAATATTGGCGAATTCAAATGAGAAAGGATCACTTGGACTGTATTCCCCCTAGTTCATGTTTAGATACAACCGTGACACTCTAATGCGATAGGTAAGTGTTCATATACCATTAGAAGCAATTAATGAGCTAGGACCTCTATTCAAGTGCATCCTAGCCCGCTCAATTGATCTAATCGGAGGGACGTACCTCATACCCGCAAAAGACAATCAAGGCGATTGATTCTACTCCCTTGAGTAAAACCCGAAACAACGGAAAGTAATCAATCACTCTAAATCATGACACTCTACGGTAATTGAGGATTGACCCGAATTGCCTCGGGGATCTTCTCCCTCCTATGTCAATTTGCCCCAAAGTGGAAGCTTTGATAAAGAACACCCAATTTCATGAAAATACCCATACAAATAAGAGTTCACAATCCTACAATCTACAACATATCAAACTAGAGTTTCTATCATCCAAGTGGCAAGGAGGACTACTCCAAAGATAGAAGAGAAATAACAACTAAGATAGAGGAAAAACCAATAGCAAAGTGACTCTCTCTTCCTAGATGCTTGAATTGATCCTTGGAGTAGAAATCTTCTCACCAATTGCCTTGGGTAGGTCAATTTTAGCTCATTCCCTTTCTTGCTTGAAGCTCTCCTTTTTAAATTGACACGTCATTAGTTAACGGTCCAGTCATGAGTTCTGTTTGCCAAGTCATCAAAAATTTGACGGAGACTAACGACCGGTGACTAACGGTGAAACGATTCGTAAAATTATTAAATTAGTGACGAATAAGAAAAAAAACTAATTCGGGAGGCAAACGTGAAAGATTTGTGTAATTTGAATGACAAAATAGCCTATATAAAACAAATGAAGTAAGCATAATAAGGTAAATTATCCTTGAAGTAATAAATTTCTAACCCTAAAATCCATCGACAAATCTTACAAGCAAACAATAAACATTTGAAATACATCAGAAATCAAATCTATCATAAAGCCTTAATTTTTCTAAATTGTAATTTTTCAAATCCAACATACATCGTCCATCTTCCCCTATTCTTATTTTTTCCGCTACAATCAACCCTTCCCCGGGAATATACAATAGAGGGAATCATAAAAGTCTTGAGAAGCGGAGAAGTGACTTCGGGGCGGTGTAGGAAGGAAGCCGGCGAGGGGCTTCATTGTCGCCGATATCGTTGTCGTCGTCATCGTTAACGGGGATCGAAGTGGCATAGGCGTCCCTGTCCGTTCCGCCGTAGAGGTCCTTGTCGTAACTGAGAGAAGTCAGGGAGGCGAGCTCCTGCTCCATTTTCTTCCGCTCCTCCTGCGTCTTGGCTATCTCTGGATCCATTGCAGCAACTCAGAGGAAACAACTGATTGAATTAGGGTCTTCTACCAGAACTGATGTGAAGATCTCACTGCGAGAAGAAGAACGGGAACAGAGAAGCGAGAAAGATTTATCAGAGTTCGGGTTTGTGAGAAATATCGATTGCGAAATCTATACGGAGAAGAGAAGCACTAAGGGAATTAACCAACTCAGAGCAGCAACAGCCCACCATCGACGAAATCTCAATCCCTTGCCCAATTCGTTGCGTCAATCAAACTCAGACCTCGAACCGTCACGATCTCCAGGGCCTCTCGGCAACGGTGGGCCGAAGTCAGTGGCGGTTGAGTAGACCGGCAACGGCGGCACCCTGCACGAGCCCCGACGGTTACACTTCCGGAGTAGTGCGGTGGTTACATCGTGCGGATATCGGTCCAGATAAGTACAGCCTCCCTTATTTTTTATTTTTATTTATTTCCCTTTATAATTGTCCTCCATATTTTTTTTCAATTATTATTTTCAACTTTTTTCAATTTTATCTTCTATACCTATTGCGTATTTTTTTAAAAACTGTACACATGAAACAAATTAGGTCCCCTCTTTGTGGTTAAAAAAAGAATCCCATCTCTGATAGTGGGTCGTGAATTTCGCCTCGTGCGTTCCGGCCAATTACGGCCTCCGCCATCGTGCGCCGCCGTGCTGAAGCTCAGGCTTCCTTCAATCCCTGCCTGGTTTGATTTGAGGGTGCTGTCAAGCAAGATTGGGGAGGCAACATCGGGTTTGTTGGTTTGACCAATATGGCGTTCTTGCCTTTGCTTTCGGTAAGTCCTATGATGATATAATTGACTCGTTCCTTATGGCGCTTTTGGCACTTTGCGATGCAATGAATTGGTGTCTAACTAGGGGTTTTTTATCTATCAAATTCTTTGGGGACTCGCATTTGGTGATTTGGCGGATATTATCGGACAAGCGACGTCACGTGGCCGGAGGAGCCAGGAGCAGTACTGGAGGACATCCACCGATTGGACTGCGCTCAGCGTAGCTTCCACAGGGCCGCCCATTTTGTGGCATAGCAAGCCCTTTCATCGGAAGTTCGACTATTGGTCGACTTTCGCACGGTGTTATATTCTGTTTTCTGACTTTTTGACTTTTCGATTTGTACCTGCCTATGTTAAAAAAAAAAAAAAAAAAAAAAATCCAACATACATACAACCTTTAATAGAGCATTTTAGTCCGAATTTTGCCAACAAACTTCAATTAACTGCTGTCAATTACAGTCCAACGTTTGACGACCCACCTTTTATAGACTGTCAATTAGAGCCCATGATCAACGTTAAATGCCATCGGCCCATTCTCCCTACCAATAGTTAAAGTTGGACTTTTGCTACTTATTGTCATTTAACGTCTGTAATCCATAACTCTGGACTTCTTGAATTGAGTCCTTGGCCCATTAAAATTCGTTGGGTTATTGGATACTTTTAGTTCATCAGCCCTTAATAAACACTTTGTTCAACCCATATAAATTGGGCCTGCCGTGAAAAAAACTTGTCTTACACATAAAGTACGCAAACGTCCTAAAAGGAGACGGGAGGCCAATTTCTTCATTCGAATTACATTTTGCTAGCAGCGGTTGTGCTCATTTTTTTGATCAACTACAAAAGTTACAACAACATGAACACATCAATATGATCTTAAATATTGATTAACCATAAAAAAATTATCTTAAATACTCAAAGCAATCGATTATTTTGTTTCAAATAAAAAATTTCAGACCAACAGGCAATGCACAAGCTAGTTAGAAAAAGTAATTTGTAACATCTTGGACCTTTTCCCGACGAAGATATTGTCCGCTTTGGGCCATGACCCTCACGGTTTTCGACTTGGGGTGCAATTCAAGGTGACTTCTCATAACGCGTTTCGACTTAGCACGTTTAACTTCGGAGTTCTCACAAGAACTCCTCTGTTTCACCCCAAAACGTGTATTGTCAGTTAAAATCGGTTTCCTACTTATGAACCATGGATCTCTCCCGTGATTTGTCGATGTAGGATTTGCCTATAAAATGTTACATAATTTGACTAGAAATAAACCACTTCAGTTCTATTATAAAAAACAAACCACTTCAGTTCCAAAAACAACCCCGGAAAATATGCATCGATCATTTAGCCCAAGAAGAAAGTGTTAATTTGAGGAATTCATTAACCTTGTTGTTTCCCTCAAATTTTAACCCATGTCTCGTTTGATCACAACGAAAAAACACAATCTCGAATTTGGAATAGGTGCCAGAAAGGAAAGCAAGATAGATTAAATTGGTAAGAAGCATTTACCTCCAACTATTAAGGGGGTGCTTTTGGCAAACCTCGTTATTTATGAAATACTTACTTTTGGGCACGGCAATATTTTTCTTGTTCACTTTGATAAGAAAACCATGTTACTCATATCCTCGGTACAATAATACGACTGTAAATGAGCTGAGTTGAGTAAAATTTTTATTTTAACTCAGGCCAGTCATTAATAAGCGACTCGAGTTCGAGCTCAACTCGTTTATCTTAACTGGAGCCACCAATGAGATATTACATATTATTTTTGTCAATTTGCCTAGTAGGAGGAACTCGGTCACGGTATATGTTAGGACCCGTCCTTTGGCAATTTATTACACCAAGAGTGAGGCATCTATAGCTAGAGTGGCAAACATATACGCTCTGTTTGGCAACAAGGGGGGTGCAAATTGCAGGAGGGTGCAAGTTGAGGGGTAAATTGTTGGGGGGTGCAAATTGCTGGGGGGGTGTAAGTGGAGGGGTAAATTGTTGTTTGGATGAAAAAGTAGGGGGGTGCAAATAGAGTGAAAAGTAAGTAATTATATTATTTTAAAATAAATTTTAAAAATAAATTTTAGATTACAAAATAGATTTTAAAATTTTAAAATATTATCATAAAATAATAAAATAAATATTATTATATAATAATAAATATACTTTACTAAAAATAGTTATTATATAATAATGCTCAAATAATAATTAATTATGACAATTGTATAATCATTGATCGAGCGATCTCAAAACTCGAAGCTCAACTTGTAACTGGTCATCCTATATATGGTTTTCGTGTCTAGTTTAATTTTAAATTGTCAAACTTAGTCAAACACGTTCGAATTTGTAAGTTTTAACTATTTATTCAAATAAACTGAGTTAACCAAACAATTTCTCTCTATATTTTTCACAAACACCTCGTATCTCTAATTTTCAATGCAAATTCGATTCAACCAAGAGATCTAGATTTGACTTGACGAACATTGATAAACTTGTTTCCCGAGTCAAATGGTCAACCCCGAATAATGTTTACATTAATGATATTTATAAAAAGAAGAAATTGATAATATTAATTATTATATAATTATATATAACACAATTAGAAAAACAAAATTCCATAATTCCCCCTCCCCCTCTCTTCCTTCCTTCCCGCGCACCCCAATTTGGGGGGTAAGCCGAAACAGTAAATTTGCACTCCCGTTTTGCACCCCCTACTGTTCCAAATTAACCAAACAGGTGCAAATGTGTTGAAAACTGTATTTACCCCTCACATTTGCACCCTCCTCCCATTTACCCCTCTTCCCAAACAGAGTGTATATAGTTTGTGAATTTGTGCTTCAGCAGCAGCAGCATCAGCATCATAGAACGCTGAAGTAGAACGATCAGACGAAAGTGCTCCTGAAACGGACATCAGGTTGTTGGACGCGCTTGAGACTCTGAATCTTTGCCAGAAATGCTTTGATATTATTGTCTGGAAAGTTTGAATCCTTTAGAAACTTCTTCAGTTGATGGGAGAATCAGTTGATTGATTTTTGGATCTAGAGTACGGTAGGTCCATCCAAGCACCTTAAGTTTTGCTCTTCGTTTTGCATAGGGTAAATACAATTTAATATCCAAACCTTTCATTTTAAACAATATAATAGCCAAATCTTTTCGAAAACAATCTAATATCCAAATCGTCAACTTTCCGTCCGTTTGACCGTTAGTTGACACTTCAAAAAAGTTCGAAATACGACACTTCATCAATATACATCGATATCTTCTCTGAAAAACCACCAACATATCGTGGTTCCAACCCCGAGAAGTCCATGACTCCACCATGATGGTATAGAATATCTAAATATTCAGTCATCTGCAATGCCAAACAAGAAAACAAAGTTGTATTGTGACAATTTCCCCTAAACAAAGCTTTTTTGAAGTGTTAACTAACGGTCAAACAGATGAAAAGTTGACGATTTGGATATTAGATTGTTTTCTAAAAGGTCTGGCTATTAGATTGTTTAAAATGAAAAGGTTTGGATATTAAATTGTATTTACCCTTTTGCATATAATGCAAGCCTGCCGGTCATCATCTTCTTGGACTGTCAAAGTTTTGGTGGAGATCATCCATAATCCCAACAAAAGTGAACCGTGACAAATCAGAGCATGGATTCATTGGATGAGACTGATTCTCCAAGCGAATGACGGGATTGAAATTGAATATATTCCAAGATTGGCAAACAAAAGTGCAAATTGGGTAGCAAAGGAAGCGGCAAAAGGATCTCTTCACCAAGATTGGATCCAAGTTCTTAACATTGTTAACTCATTGTTGTAATTTGGCTTAGCTTGTACTTCTTATCATTGATATGAATGGAAATCATGTGTTGTAAAAAAAAAAAAAGTGTAGTCTGACTACACCATCCAATTGCATATTTGCATGAAAAGTTATAGGGCTAATTCCACTAGGAAGGTCAAACTATTCAAAAAAGTGTCATTTGTGTCATAAACCATTCAATATGACAAATCTGACACGAACTATTTTTTCGTTAATGTTGACCGGCGACCCTTAGTATTTATCAGAAAAATCAAGTCAGCATCTATGTGGTTTGTGTCAGATTTGTCATATTGAAGAGTTTAGAACACAAATGACACTTTTAAGATAGTTTGGGTTTCCTAGTGGAATTAGCCCAAAATTATATCATAGTTCTCTAAATCATATACTCTAAAAATAATTTAATCAGAAACAATAATTAATGGTTTTGATTAGTTAAAATACATTCAATATACTACATGCACCATTTTAGAGTTAGGTTGTAGGTTTTAGAGAATTAGAATATAAGATTCACTCATTAAGAGTTATTGTATAGTATCATCCCAAAATCCAATATGTGTAAACACACACATATATATGACAAAGGCTAGCATACGTCAGGCGTACGCTGTACGCCTGCGTTCACACTTGGTTTTTGCACTTCAACATATTTCGTTGAATCAGAACCGTCGGTTATTATTTTTTAGATTAAATGAATCTTGTGGCTTGAGTTAGAGAATTAGGAACTGGGGTTCACCCATTAGAGGTTAGGGTATAGTATAATGCCCAAAATTTTGGATAATTTGTGCTCTAAATAGTGAAACTCGACGGGCGTATAATGTACGACTGAGGTACGCTAGCATGAACCATATATATAGTTCATATTAGTATACGCAAACCTTATAGTATGCCCATTGAATTTTGCTATATAAACCATGAATTAAGCAAAATTTGAAATTAATATATACTATATCATAATCTCTAGATGTGAACCCAAGTCTCGGGACAGGTTACGGTGATTACTACATATGTAGTAATCACCGTGGTTACTAAGGGTAAATTGGGTATGAAAAATAAATTGTATTAATTAATTTTTTTAATAAATTAAATTTTAGGTAGTTACAAGAATCTATTAATTACAATTCTCTCTCTTTCTCTCACTTCCATAATCTTCAGCCAGATCCCGTTTCCTTATTTTTCTCAATCTTTCTGCAAAAGAAAAAAAAAACACGAAATCACTACCAATCCATTAAACAATCACTACCACTTTGAAAAATATCAATACCATTGCAGAGATAAATCTATACCATTACACGAAAACTACCAATATAAACAATCTACCAATATAAATCTATACCATTTCACAAAAAATATACCATTGCACATTGAATCCATACCAATACATGGAAATTAATACCATTACATGATATAAATCTATACCATTACATGCAAATTAACTACCAATATAAACAATCTAACAATATAAATCTATACCATTTCACAAAAAATCAATACCATTGCAGATTGAATCTATACCAATACATGCAAAAAAAAAAAATACTACCACTACGAAAAAATCACTACCAATACGAAAAAAATCAGATCTAGGGTTTTTATTCATCCCACCTTTTCCAGCGAATCTGTCGATGAAGATAGAGCTTGATGTTGTTGGCCTTCTCGCGGGTGTCAAAGAGGTCGAATGGGGCACGCTTGGGGACAAAGATGATGGCTTTGAACTCAAGCTGGCCCTCAACAGAGAAGTGCTTCACGGCAAGATGATAATAATATTATTATTGTCGCCGGCCGGCGGCTTTTGGCTGTGGAATCGACGACTAGATTGTGTCCACTTTTGCGTGCAATACGTTATACAAACTTCCAAACTTCCGCTCTTGCCGCAGTCCTTCATGCAATCATCGTAGCATTTCGTGAACTTTCTGTTCGGCGGAGAGGCAGAGCACATCATGATGCCGCCGGTGGTCAGCAACAGAACCGCCAGAACCGCCGCCACAAACTTGGCCTCAATTATGAATCAACGAACGGACTCAAACGTGGGACAGGTTACGGTGATTCTTAATCGTTAGGGTTTGAGTATAATATATAGAGTAATCAGGTGTGGTATGTTTTTCATTTCCTAAATTACCCTTAGCTAATCTTAATCGTTAATTTAAAAATATAATAAAATAAAGATAATGAATGGTATAGATGTTGGTAGCCACCGTGATTACTCAAAATTGAGTAACCACCCTAACCTATTCCCCCAAGTCTCTAACTCAAACCATAATATTCATGTAATCTAAATATAGTAATTGATGGTTCTATAATTTGTCATAATATTAAGTACATATAATAAATGTGAATACATACACTAGGGCCGAATCAAGGTGAAGACTAGAGGTTTCTCGGGACACTAATACAGTTTAGGAGAAAATTTAATAAACCTCTTATGGCAGTTTCAGTTTGTGAAAAAGAGAAAATGTTAGTATATGTGATTCAAATCTATAATACAATAGTTATTAGTGAATGTTTTTTCTATTGGACTACACTTGATTTATTTTTATAATTTTGTCATAATTATAATCATAAACGTGTAGATCTTATTCCCAATTTTTTCAAAGCCTAAAATTAAATCCACGAACTACCCTTATCCACATCATATTGTAACACACTATTTTATCCTGAAGAGTTTGGTCAATTTTGCTGATTCGTTTCTTAGATTTGAAAATTATTATCATTGTGTTAAAAATTATGAGTAATTTTATTAATTAAAGGGAACTGATTTAGCCAAGTTGATGGTGGAGACAAAATTGAATCTATTATATGAATGAGGCTATTTGCTCCTGAAAGTTGTATTAATTTTACCGGTTGCAACTTAAGTGTTGAGAGAGTTTTTTCAACTTTGGGTTACATCAAGAACAAGTTTCGGAATAGAATATGAGATCAGTTCGTGAATGGTTGTCTAATAGGATACATTGAAAGAGATTTGTTGAACATTGTAGACAATGAGTGTATTTTATAATTTTTTTTAAAATATGATAACACGTTGTAAACTATTTTTGTAACTTATACTAGTCAACTATTTTATTATTTAATTTTTTTCTAAAACTTAATTATTATTTTATTTTAATTTTTAATAGAGACATCCGTATATAAAATTTCTAGGCCCGATACTATCAAACACATAATACGTTAGACATATACTAGCACTTGCCATATATACATAGAGTACAATGTTGGTTTGGATGCCATCGAACAATTCTCCGGTCCGAGCACATGTGGTCCTATACGGTAACACACACATTCCATGCATATATATATGTGGTTCGTATTCGAGGAAAAGGAAGTGCAAGTGCAGGTGTTGATGAATATGTATCCAAAGTTGTTGGGCATAGGACTCGGGCCTAACCACGCCAAGGAACCGGGCGCAACTGGATGAGACCCCAACACGGCAGCGCGAGGACCCCGAGTGTGCCGCCTCATCATGGCTAACCACGTCCAGGCGCGAAGAGATGACAGGCGCTAGGGGAGGACTAGCGTAGGCTGAACCAGAAGATGAGGGAAGCGCACCTCTTCCAAGCGGGTAGTCACATCAGGGCCATGAGTGGATCTCTGACTCATCCTAGGTAGAGGGATGGCCTAAAAGCCTTAGTATGCTAGTGGTCACATCATTGTATCCCAGTAGTCACATCACTGTATCTCTCCCTATGTCAACCACTCACCCACCACCATGAAGCCTATAAATATGGCATTTACTACGGTGGGTGAGGGGATCGCATTTTTCACCATTCTCTCTCTACAAGAACTACTTCTCTTTCTAACCTCTCTCTTACTCACTCTCCCTGATTCTGATTCCTCCGATCAAACCCGGCTCTCACGTTTCTTCTCGACCCAAACTCTCATTCGAACCTCACTCCTACACTCAGTTAGGTTCAAACAATTGGCGCCCACCGTGGGGCCGAGAGGAAACGCTGAAAAAGACCCACCAATGGCAGAGCGCAATCTCGAACAACCTGACCAAGCAACGCCGATCAAGGCGATGACTGACCCAAGGGCGTTCGCAGAAGCCAGCAACCTCAACGCGGTACTCATCGAGGAAGAAGAACCGGAGCTGACGCCCAAAGAAATGAGGGAGCTGTTGACGAAACAAAACAACGTCATAGCCGACGTGCAGAGACAAATGAGCCAGGTAATCGCGCTCATGATGAGCAAGGAAGGCGCGCCAACGACGGACGCGACAGCGAGCGCGCCTCAACAAGCCTTGGGAGAAACTTCAGGGACAATCCTGTCGTCGCAACTCGCGCCAGCGGAACTTCCCGCACGCGGGACACAGGAAGTCGAACCACCGGGGCGGGCAGACCTCAGCTTCTTGGAGCAACACCTGACTCCGCAATACCGGCCCAACCCGCCCAAAAGGACCCTACACCAGCCATTGAGCGCGCAAATAATGGCAGAGAACCTAACCGGAGCGCCACCAACCCTCCCGACATACAACGGCACTACCGACCCGGAGGACCACGTGAGCAGCTTCTGCCTGCGCATGCAACTCCAAACCAACTCCAACGCCGCGCTATGCAGAACCTTCCCCTCGACATTCACCGGGATATGCCTCGATTGGTACAACCGCCTCCCCAATGGAATCATCAACTCGTTTGAGGAGTTCATACTTCTGTTCACCACAAAATTCGCGTCCCAGAAGCGACGCCCCCTCCACCTCAAGGCCCTGATAGATATCAGGCAAAAAGACGGAGAAAGCCTGAGGGCTTTCTACGCCAGATGGTCCCGGGTAGCAATGTCCGTTCGCGACCTTACTCCCGAAACAGCCGCCCATCACCTCATGGAGGCAACCAACAATATGGAGCTCAAACGGGCCTTAGCAAAAAGGCCCGTCACGCTGTCGACGGAGTTGGAGATGAAGATCGAGAAGGCAATCACGTTGGAAGAAACCTTGGGGGCGGGATCCGTCAGGCGCTTCGAACCGGCGAGAATGTCGCGAGAGGAGCAGACGCGTCGACAACCTCCGACCCCAATCCCACGGGACCAACTACTACAGATGCACAGTGGTCCGAAGCGCAACCCCCCTCCCCCACCAGAGCAGGGACAGCGCGGGCGATCGCCAGACAGGCGCGTATCCAATGCCTACATGCCCCTCAATGACTCCGTGAGAAACGTGTTCCACGTCCTCCGCGAGAAAGGATACAAGCTTAACTGGCCTGCCCCGCTGAAGTCTCGACCCTACATGCGCGACCCGAGCAGGCATTGTGAATTCCACAGAGCAACGGGGCATAAGACAGAAGAATGCCGAGAGTTACGGTATGAAATAGAGGGCCTCGTACGACGAGGGTTGCTAACTGAGTTCACCCACGTGAAAAAGGAGCAAGTCGAAGCGCCGCAACAACCACCCCCACCCCCACAAGCCGATTACGACGATGACACAGGCGCGTATGTAGTGCGCAAAGAAATCGGGGTGGTAACGGTCGAAGGAGATCGTCCCAAGAAGAAAACCAAGCGTGAGCGCGCAACGGAATGCGCGGCTGTCGACGCACCGCCAAAGTTCAATCTGAGCTTCGGCGACGCGGAGTTCCCACAAGGAATCCCGTCGGAGGAGCCACTCATCGTCACCGCGCTGATTGCCGCCTGCAAGACCCACCGTCTCCTGATAGACGGGGGTAGTGCGGCCGACATCCTCTTCCAGAGTACCATCAACAAAATGGATATCGATCCGCGCCTAATCAGGCGCGCACACGGCAACTTAGTTGGTTTCTCCGGAACCAGAGTCCCGGTAATCGGAGTGGTCACCCTCCCAGTGGTTATTGGGGACCAAGAGCCCCGCGTCTCCAAGCAGGTAGAGTTCACAATCGTCGATTGCGAATCGGCGCACAATGGCATCTTGGGCCGACCTTTCCTCGCGAAGTTCATGGCCCTCCCATCGACGTGTCACCAGAAGCTCAAGTTTCCAACACAGGGAGGAGTCGGGGAGGCGCGAGGAACGACTTGGGAAGACCGCGTTGTGGCACGCCAAACCAACATCGTCGACACAAGAGCAGAAGAGCCCCGCCCGGAATCCATGGATTCCGATTTCGAGGTCGCGCTAGACCCTGCCGAGCCGACCAGGAAGATACGCATCTCCACTCACGTCAGCAGCGACGCAATCGAACCACTCATAGCGCTGCTGAAGGAGTACAAGGAGCTCTTCGCGTGGTGCACAGAGGACATGCCAGGAGTGCCCAGGGAGGTAGCGCAGCATAGCCTCGCGGTCCCAGCCGGCGCCGAACCAAGGCAACAAGGGCGGAGAACGTTCACCGGGGACAAGCTGAAGGCGATAGAAGAGGAGGTTGCGCGCCTGCTAGCAGCCGGATTGATCCGCCCCGTGAAGTACCCGAAGTGGCTGGCGAACGTGGTCCTGGTCAAAAAATCGTCAGGAACCTGGCGGATGTGCGTTGACTACACCACAATCAACAAAGTATGCCCGGGAGACCCTTACCCCCTGCCGCGCATCGACCAGCTGATCGACGCGACCGCCGACCACGAGACGTTGTCCTTCCTCGACATGTTCTCAGGATATCACCAAATCCAAATGTCCAAGGAAGATGAAGAAAAAACGGCTTTCATGACACCTTTCGGGAACTTCTGCTTCGTAGGTATGCCGTTCGGGTTGAAAAACGCGGGCGCGACATACCAAAGAATGATCGACGCAGTTTTCTCGCAGCAAATCGGGCGGAACATCGAGGCGTATGTGGACGACCTCATCGTCAAAACCAAGGCGGGTAAGTCACACCTGGAGGACCTGCGCGAGACCTTCGAAGCCCTCCGCAAGCACAGCCTTCGCCTCAATCCACTCAAGTGCGTCTTTGGAGCAGAGGCGGGGAAATTTCTGGGGTTCATGATAACCAAGCGCGGCATAGAGGTCGATCCGAAGCAAATCACCGCGGTCCAACAACTACGAGCGCCGCGGAACGCATTGGAAATCCAATCTCTGAACGGCAAGATAGCGGCACTGGGGAGGTTCATACCAAGGTCCGCTGACAAATGCGCGCCCTTCTTCCAGACACTCAAGAACGGGACGCGCTTCGCATGGTCCACGGAATGCGAAGCGGCCTTCCAGGAATTAAAGGCGTATCTTGTATCCCCCCCTGTACTGACCGCTCCCAAGCTTAATGAAAAACTTTTCTTGTATCTCGCCGTGTCAACAAGAGCCGTGAGCGCGGTTCTGATATCTAGGAGGGATGGCAGGACTGAGCAACCAGTGTATTACACCTCGCGCACTCTCGTTAGCGCGGAAACAAGATATTCCTCGATCGAGAAAGCTGCCCTGGCGTTAGTGAGCGCTTCGCAGAAACTGCGCCCGTACTTTCAAGCGCACCAGGTCACCGTCCTGACCAACCTGCCACTAAAAAAGATTCTGACTTCAATGGAAGTGTCGGGGCGCATGGTCAAATGGGCGGTGGAGCTCTCGGAGTACGATATTCAATACGCGCCGAGGCCAGCAATCAAGGCCCAAATCTTAGCGGACTTCATCGCGGAAGGGGTGACCCTCGAAACAACGCCGGAGGGCGTTTGGGAAGTCTATGTCGATGGAGCGGCAAGTAAGCATGGCGCCGGAGCAGGGGTTGTGGTGCGCACACCTGCCGGCGTAATGCACGAAATCGCAATCAGGTTCAGGGCGTTGAAGACAAACAACGCCGCGGAATACGAGGCCATCTTGGCAGGAATGACGGCCGCTCACGACCTCGGGGCAAGAACGGTGCGTATACTTTCCGACTCCTCCCTGGCGGTCAACCAACTGAATGGTGCGTTCGACGCAAAGGAAGACACACTGGCGCATTACATGGAGCGCGTTAAGCAGAGGGCCACAACATTCGAATCAGTAACGTATGCACAGATACCAAGGGAGGAAAATGCGCATGCCGACGCGCTATCCAAGCTAGCAACGGCTACAGACTTCGAATCGACGCGCCTCGTGTCCGTCCAAAAAGAAGAAGATGAAACCACCCCGGGGGTAGCAGTCAACACGACCCAGCTCGTGCCATACGAAGATTGGAGACATCCAATTATGAAGTACCTCCAAGAGGGGGTGGTGCCAGAAGACCCCAAGCAAGCTTGGGCTCTAAGGCAAAAGGCAGCTCGTTGCACGCTTATCGAGGGAGAATTATACCGAAGGTCGTACTCGGGTGTATACCTCAAATGCATTGGGCAGGAGGAGGCGCACGACCTAGTGCGTGAACTACACGAGGGGCTGTGCGCAATGCACGCGGGGCCGCGCAGCATGGAGCGTACCATCCTTTTGCATGGATACTACTGGCCGCGAGTCAAGAAAGATACGAAGAGCTATACAGACCAGTGCCATAAATGCCAAGTCAACGCGCGCCAACACCATTTGCCGGCCACCGAGCTCCAGGGCAACTTAAGCCCATGGCCTTTCGCGCAATGGGGAGTTGATCTCTTGGGCCCCTTCCCAACAGCAAAGGGGAAGCGCAAATACATAATCGTGGCGGTCGACTACTTCACTAAGTGGATCGAGGCCGAGGCGCTGGCGTCCATAACGGCGCAGCAGGTAACACGTTTCTTGCGCAACAACATTTTGTCGCGCTTCGGGGTTCCGAATGCACTCATCTTCGACCACGGGAAGCAATTCGATTGCGCAGAAGTAATGGACTTCTGCGACGAGGTGGGAATCATTGCAAGATTCGCGTCGGTCGCTTACCCTCAAGCCAACGGCCAAGCGGAGTCCTCCAATAAAGCGATCTTGCATGGCCTCCACACTCGCCTGAATGAAGCCAAGGGCAATTGGGCGGACGAACTCCACACAGTGCTATGGGCGCACCGCACCACGTACAAAGTGGCAACGGGCGAAACCCCCTTCGCTCTGACGTACGGCACTGACGCGGTGATTCCCATCGAGACAACGACGCCGACCTACCGAATCACCGGGTACAACGAAGAAGCAAACGACGAGGCGCGCCTACTAGAGCTCGAGTTGTCGCAGGAAAGGCGTGAGTTGGCAGCCATCAGGCTAGCCGCCATGAAAGAACAGGTAGCCAAGTACCATAACGCGAAGCTGGTCCCGCACAAGTTGATCCTTGGCGACCAAGTGCTGCGGCGGAACTTCCGCCCTGACCCCAGGCACGGGAAGCTTGCCTCGACATGGGAAGGCCCTTACTTGATCCGCGAAGTGGTAGGCGCCAACACATTCAAACTCAGCGAGCTGGGGGGCAACAAGGTTCCAAGAACATGGAATGCGCAGAATCTAAGGAAATACCACCGCGCCGGTTAACGTGTACCACGTTTGTAATAGCGCGTTAGCGCAATAAATAAAAGGACATGGTTCCACGGAACAAAACTTAGCAATAGTCCAGCACTATTCGCGCCCAATCAGTTCGAAAGAACAAAAAATTAGTATGAGTCCAGCACTCTGCGCTCAGTTCCACGGAACAAAACTTAGCAATAGTCCAGCACTATTCGCGCCCAATCAGTTCGAAAGAACAAAAAATTAGTATGAGTCCAGCACTCTGCGCTCAGTTCCACGGAACAAAACTTAGCAATAGTCCAGCACTATTCGCGCCCAATCAGTTCGAAAGAACAAAAAATTAGTATGAGTCCAGCACTCTGCGCTCAGTTCCACGGAACAAAACTTAGCAATAGTCCAGCACTATTCGCGCCCAATCAGTTCGAAAGAACAAAAAATTAGTATGAGTCCAGCACTCTGCGCTCAGTTCCACGGAACAAAACTTAGCAATAGTCCAGCACTATTCGCGCAAAAGGACACGGTTCGAAAGAACAAAATATTAGCAATAGTCTAGCACTATTCGCGCCTAAGTTCGAAAGAACAAAGATGAGCACCCAGCTCGCACATCCTCCGCGCGAGGTGACAAGGCAAAAGCAGTGGTTGTCGCTCATTCGCGCACACAAAGTTATTACTCAGTCGCGCACACAAACATAGTCGAAAATCCTTTGTTCTATTCAAAGAGGGAGCCATGATGCCGTGCGCGGCTACACACAAGAAAACAAAAAAAAAAGAAGAGTACAAGAAAACAACAAAACAGCTAAGGCTCAATTGGGCCACATCTAAGCAGAACCAGTATCGGGCTGTCCGCCCTCCCTGCTCAACTTGCGGCGCAATAGAGGACGCTCTTCTTCCTCGTCCTCCTCATCTTCGTCGGCCACCTCTCCATCCTTCCTCTCCTCCCCTGTCGGACGCTCAACCTCCTCCCGGCGCTCCACTTCTTCCTCCTCCTCTTCCTCGGACTCGGAGTCAGAATCCAAAGGACGCTTCTCGCTGATCCACACTTTGACGTGATGAACCATCTCGCGAGTGTCCCAGCGCATCCCCGGATTCTCAGGGCGGACCTTCTTACCAACCGCTATCACGGCCTTGGTCATGGCATCCGCCATGATCTTCCCGAAAGGTTGGGAAGACTTGAACTGGCGGACGGCCGCGACTTCAGCTGCGCGAACGGCCTCCGCCTTAGCAACGGTGTGAAGGCGAACAAGGTCGTCCTTCTCCTTCTGGAACTCCTCGCGAGCTTTGCGCAATCTCTCAGAAAAGGAGACTTCCAGTTCTTCTCGGAGAGCAGTGCGCTCCTCGTTCCGCACCTGCTCTTTGGCCGCCTCAACGTCCGCGGCCAATCGGCTCTGCAAAAGGCCGAGTGACTCCAGTGCCTCGTTGGCCTTAGAGGTAGCGTCCTCCGCGCGATTGTTCGCCCCGAGGACCTTCCCCTCCAGCTGCACGATTTGCGCCTCGTCGGCCTTCATCTTGGCGCGCATCGAGGCGCGCTCTTGCTGAGCGCGAAAGGTCGCCGACAAACCCTGCAACGCCACGAGTCTTAGCCAAGCAAAAAGGAAGGGGGGAGGCTAAGAAAATAAACCTTAACCTAAACCGAGTCTTACCGCGAAATGGATCTGCGCCAGATCGTGAAGAGGGTCCGTCTTCTCCACCCGCGGGGGAACGGAGAGAATGGGCCCGATCGCCCGAAGCGCATGATTGGCTGACACCAAGTTGCACGACGCGGCGGTGTGAATCCGCACGTCGCGGACTTGGTGGACGGCGGCGGAAGGAGGTACAGCGCTGACGGGAGGAGTGGTAGCGGATGTCCCGGATGAGCTGCCAGCCCCATCCCCCCCTCGACGAGCGGGCCGGCTCACCGTCGCCTCGGGCTCCGAAAGCGCCAGTGAGAGCTGCTGCGCGGCGGACAATTGTGGCGTCGCGGGCAGTTGCTTCGCCGCTTGGACGGTTGGCTCCGCTATGCGAAGGGTCTTGCGGGGCCTCTCTACAACCTGCGGTTGCGGTTGCTCGACCTCCTTCCGCTTCGAGGGTTTTGGCGCCGCGCCGACCTTCTTCTTCCTTTTCTTGTCGGCACGCGGCGCGACGTCATCCACTGACATCATACTCGCGAGGGAAGAGAAGTCAACACCTGCGCCAATAAATCGTAAGAGAGCGGTTAATAAGATAGAATACAAAAAGGAAGGAAACATAACTAACCATCTCCAAAGAGCTCTTCCAAACAGGCTTCGCGGACTCCCCGCTTGTATAAATTCATGCGGTGAGGCATGCAAGCCTCATACTCATCGTTGAGCCCGTCGTATTTACCGACGTCGGACTCGAAACCGGCTATACTGCCCTTCATCCAGGTGGTGGGCTCCGGCAGCGACCCACTCGCCCATTCCCCGGGAGCGGGCTTAACATAGAAAAACTGACCAAACCAAGTCTTCTTCAACTTGGGCGAGCCGTACACGAAGCCATCGGGGCGGTGGTCGCGCCGCTGGATGGAGAGACAGTCGCTCACCTTTGTCGGCTCCTTGATTTTGTACATCTTGCGGAATAAGCCGTAAGTAGGCACGATGTTAAGCCTCTTGCACGCGAGACGAAGGCAACTCGCGTGCATGATCACTGACGGGGAGAGCCGACCGATGGAGCATTTGAGGCGGTCGTATATGGCGCATAACAGCGGGTCGATGGGGAACTTGAACCCCATAACCCAGTATTCGGCATACACACCGAACCACCCAGGGGGGCAGTTACCCACCATACTGCGCACCGAGGGAGCGGCGTACTCCCAACTGGGGGGCAAACCCAGTCCGCGAACCAACTCCTCCACGTCATCCACGTCATACGTCGAGGAGTGCTCGGGTCCGCGCTTGAGATTGTCAGACGGCGCCGGCTGGTCACCCCACATCTCCGCCCATTCGATCACGCGGTATGTAGAGCCAACACCCTGCGGCCCCAAGCGGGCCATGGCTTCGGTAACGCGCTCGACTGCTCGCGGCGCGAATTGCACATCAAAGTCTCCTTGCTCTGTCTCATCGCCGAATTCTTCATCGTCGGCGACTTCATCGTCGCCGACCTCACCATCGGCGACTTCCTCGTCGGCGATTTCCTCGTCGGCCGCTTCGTCGCCGGCAACCGGCCCACCACCCTGGTTACGCCGAATAATCAGAGTCCCCCGAGCCGGCCGCGCCACCTCCCCACTACCGGAAGCGGTTATACCCTGATCAGAAGAGCTTCCGGCCCCATCGCCCGACCTAGCATCGAACGTCGGCGTCGCCGGAAATCCACCACCACTACTGCCACCCCCACCGTCGGATCCACCGTTCCAATCCCCAGAACCTCCATTCCCACCACCGGAATGGTCAGAAGAAGTATGCGAGAGAGGAGAGACATTACCTTCTTCGCCTTGTACGACCTCGGCCTCCTGGTTGTTGATGTTGGACATGATATCGACTCGAAATCGATCAACAGCAGAAGAGGATTGGGGTAGTAAAAGGAGGAGAGAAAATCTCGAGGAAAGAGAAGTGAAGGAGGAGGGAAATCTTAGGAAAACAAAAGCGAGGCTATGATCGGAGAAAACAAGTGAGCCCTCCTCCCTTCAACAATCTCATATTTATAATTGGTCCGGGGGAAAGCGAAGGGCCAAGGCCGTTCGGCGGAATGCGAAAGGTTAAAGCCACATTGGGATCCGTAACAGTCAGATCCCACCAAATCTTTTCGAAATTCAAAAAACCCCCGCCCAAATAGCCTAACCACACAGTGACACGTTGACACCTACGATCATAGGCATTAGTCGGCGACGCCACCAGCGCCGCGCACCGACTGGGGGGCATGGCACACCCGCGAGGAAAAGAAAGACACGCATCGACGGGCATCGCGCGCGAGTATCACGCTCAACGAACAAAAATCAACCGCGAGCGCTTATCGCGAGGATAACGCCTGGAAGAGGAAAACATGCGTCGTGCTGCGAAAAGAAAACAACTCCACGAGTATCGCGCTCAGCGAACAAAGACCAACAACGAGCGCATTAGCGCGTACCGCGCACGAAGAAAACGACCCCGTACGCACAACAGCGCGCGCCAAGCATTGCGCGTGGCGACCGAATGAAGCCCAACAACGAGCGCGATGGCACATGGCGTCAGGGCAAGGCGACGCCAGTTCATAGTATCGCGCACGTCGGCGCCAACCAATAGCTACAAGCGGACCGGCCCGAGTCCGGAGGAAACCTAAACAGGGGGCGTTCACAAAACACCCCCTGCTGGGGGGCAATTGTTGGGCATAGGACTCGGGCCTAACCACGCCAAGGAACCGGGCGCAACTGGATGAGACCCCAACACGGCAGCGCGAGGACCCCGAGTGTGCCGCCTCATCATGGCTAACCACGTCCAGGCGCGAAGAGATGACAGGCGCTAGGGGAGGACTAGCGTAGGCTGAACCAGAAGATGAGGGAAGCGCACCTCTTCCAAGCGGGTAGTCACATCAGGGCCATGAGTGGATCTCTGACTCATCCTAGGTAGAGGGATGGCCTAAAAGCCTTAGTATGCTAGTGGTCACATCATTGTATCCCAGTAGTCACATCACTGTATCTCTCCCTATGTCAACCACTCACCCACCACCATGAAGCCTATAAATATGGCATTTACTACGGTGGGTGAGGGGATCGCATTTTTCACCATTCTCTCTCTACAAGAACTACTTCTCTTTCTAACCTCTCTCTTACTCACTCTCCCTGATTCTGATTCCTCCGATCAAACCCGGCTCTCACGTTTCTTCTCGACCCAAACTCTCATTCGAACCTCACTCCTACACTCAGTTAGGTTCAAACACCCACTTTCATCTTTTATTAATCTTGTTGTACTTTATATAATAATTAGGGTATCGGTTAGCTTGACTATCATTGCACTGGTACAACTATACATTAATATCATTGTACTCATACAACTATCATTGCACTGAAAAAAGGAAAGTAATTAATATGAATTTTTAATTAGTATTATATGTATTCGATCCCCATACTACTAACCATGCAGCGATAAGTGATTGATGGAATTCAGGAAAAAAAAAACGATTGATGGGTCTGAGTTGCAAAATTAATTATAGAACGTTTGGATTGAGAACGATGTAATATTTTAAATATCACATATGTAGAATTGGAGCATAAACGTTACGTGGAATTGGAGCATATACGTATTTAGTACGCGAACCATTAAATAAAAGGAAAAAAATAAAGCAATTTGACAATAATACGGATACAAAAATATTAATAAAATACATTTAGTTATATATACATGCATTAAATAGAGTATTTACTAATTATAACTTTCCCCCTCAAAGTTCAATTAGGTTAGGTTGTCTTGAGAATGTATAATATATACCTTCTTAATCTCTGAAAATAACTCTTCAAGTATACTGAATTCTCCCGCTTGTGAACACAAACAGTTAATACACATTGTATTAGTGAACCACATAAACTTGTGTGTTCTTTACTTTCTTACATCGTCGATTTTCCGATTCGTTACAACTGTCATGTCAAACAAACGTCACTCTTAAAGAAGGAAGGAAATTAGGCAACGTGGAACAACAGTAGTGCCCAAGGATGACGCCTGATGGTGGCAGCAGCCAGCAGGCAGTGGAGTTTGAAGTGGTGGTTTGGTCACAGCTTGAGCTCTGTGGCTTGGTTGTGCCGTTGCCAGCAGGGTGGTGATATTTGAGAGTTGAACTTTTCTCATTAGCTGGACTGACATGTGTTCCTGCTTTGTTTATGTTGTCATCAAGGGTCGGCTTTCGATCACTGTCAACCACCGACCCACCACCTGTGTTTTAATATAAGACATGTCACGGTCTGGCTCGCTGGCTGGACTAGAACGGTCGACTGATTAAACAAATTGTCATTTGGTTGGATTACCTCATAATCCTTGTCTTTTCGTTGTTAATGATTAATTGACTATGTTAAAGTATCCGTGAATGAACTACTACTTCGAACAACATTCTTCTGTGAGGAGAAACTTGTAACGGTCCGTTTTTATCGATATCGTCGGCTATCCGGTCGACCTTACAGGTGCAATAATGAGGTTTATCGTCTTTAAACCACCCTCCACAGTGTTGGCTTTAGGTATGAAGACATTTTTAGTCCTAATCGGTCGACCTCTTCATAGTGTGGTCCACATATTTATTTATGAATATCGACCATTTCATCATCAGGTCGATCGACTGCAATATATAAGCGATCGACTGTTCTTTTCATTTGTAATAGTTGATTCCCATTGTTAGTGTATCATTCGTTCGACCGTTTTGTAGATGTGGTTGACCGATTAGGACTAAAGATGTTTTCATATCTAAAGACGATAAACCTCATTATTGCAACTAGGTTTGGTCTATTTATTGATCTTAACAACTTCCTTACACAGCATACTTTCGTCTGAGATTTTGGTGAAAAATCATGTTTTGTCATTACAGAAATAAGAAATTAATTAGGATCACTGACAGCAACCTCCAAAAATTGTAATTGACACATTTGTTGCAACTGCAAGATGTGAAATATTAAATTTTATGAAGTTAACTAAGAATGATATTCGTAATCGTGTTAGTGAAAAATTTATCAATGATTGTTTCATTGTATACACTAAAAAGATTTGAGCTCCAAAATAAATGACAAATTTTTTTTTATGAACTAAATGACAATAAATTTCACTAATCTATGGGAATATAAAAATATATTCGTCTAGTTGTGAAAAAATTGAAATTGTGTAATTTATAAAATGAGATTTTATTTTTATATATAACGATATTTTTATCAACCGACACATCTCTTAAAAATGTATGGATCCACTGCCGACGATTACCATTATTAGAAATTAGTAATGATTTTTTAGGATAACCATTATTAGTAATAATTTTTGGGGGTCATTGTAGATTGTGAAGCGCAGTTATGATTGAGTAGGTCATTAGTAATTACTACATTAGTTAATAATCATTCTGGAGAGCGATGGATCAATAAAAGAAAGGAATTTTACTATACTTAAAAAAGTATTGGTGTTTTAGGAGTTGCTTGGCTTTAGTGAAAGTTTGGCTGAGATAGTTATAATGCATGCAATATCCACAATGCATTGTTTTTTTGAATTTTCTGTAAATACAATACATGCATTGTTTGCTTGATGTAAATACAATACGTGCCGCTTGAGCGACAGCGGGGCCTACTAAACCACTGGGGGTACCTGCATACTAACCGGGGCTTTCTGCTACCAACATCGGGGAGGCTTCGCCTCCGATACCAAGGGTGCCGCCGGGAACGCACAAGTGGCTCCACTGGGAATCGAACTCAGGACCTCTCACATCCAGAGCTCAATTGGACCAGTGTTTTCACCACTAGGCTATGTTACCTTTGGCATATGTGTTGCTTTTTTATACTAAAAACAAATGGTAAAAATCTTATTTCACCCAAAAAGTAATATAATTTATTTAAACACTATAATAACTATCACATAAATCAAACGATGTAAACTACAATACACCAATTTGTTTTTATGGTACAACTTGAAGTTGTATGTTTAATGTTATAGTACGACTTTAGGTCATTAACAAACTTTCTGCATTTTGGGTTAGCTAGCCAAGTTTTTGGAGTTGGTTTAATAATAATCGGGGTTTTGAGTTTATCATCCAACATCTAAAATTTTATTTAAATCGAATGAGATACGGTTCATTGAAATTTCACGAGAGATTGAAAAAAAAATCCTCTTAACTTAGTCTAAAAACTCGTACATGCTCGCTTTCCACCCCTAGAAAACATGATAATTGTTCAAAAAATCACTAACTTCTCTCCTTATCCCTTGTAATATTTGAATCATTAGATCAGTCTTGTTTTGTACTCCTCAAATCAATGAATAAAATTGAGTTATGTAGTTGGTACTTTTTACCTAGAAAACCATACCTAAATTTAATGCACCATTCTTGGGTTTCAAGATGTTGGGAATTTTGTAGTGTGAGAAGTAAAAAGACTGTAAAAGTAGATGAAAGGGGATCGACATGAGGAGGTTGGTTTGGTGCCCAATTTGGTTGCTTCTGTCCAATTTCTGGAACCTAGAGCGGCTTATCCACCCATGTGTATATTAATTATCATCAAATGCGTGTTCAAACCGAAAGCTACTTCCTCCTGCTATTTGTTTTTATGGCTTTATTCTTTTATTTGGATTCCTCCAACAAATTTTCTCCTTAGTGCTTTGCCTTCTTCCTAAAGCTTAAAATATAATTAGAAACGACAAAGTTGCAAATCGACAATTTTTCTATATGATTATATAATTAGAGAAAAATCCAATCGTCATTTTGTCGAGTTTAGCGTGGTCGAGTTGCCGATCAAGTTAGCGTTAGGGTTTTACTTTCAATTAGTTTTTTTTATACACGAACTATATTTCTTTATTTAGATTTGAGCAACCAACAAGTTATTGATGTAATGGTACTACTAAAAGAATCGTAATCTTAAGATTATTGGTTCAAATCTTACAAGAAGTTCAGAAGATTATTTATAAAGCATATTCGAAGGAGTAACTTTGCTTTTTTTTGAATAAACAATCTTTTTATTTCATAAAAAAACATCAATTTACTTTGTTCTAGTTACAAATGAAAGCCAAAAAGTTCAAGGCAAGGAAATGTCAAGTTACTCAGTGAAGAAAGTGTGGAATTCGATTCGGTCAAAGCACCCTCCGCCTGTTTGGGTGAATGTTGTTTTGAAAATGGTTGGTATACCTCGGAATAGATTTCTGGTTTGGTTGATTGCAAAGGGACGAATCAATACTAGAGCTAAGATGGTGGCATGGGGTTATCAAGGTGCTCTGAACGGTGTGTTCTGTGACAAGGATGTGGAGTCCATTGATAATTTGTTTGCAAATTGTGATGTGTACCGAAGTCTCTTTTAGGTACTGCTCGCAAGGCATTCCCACGCCTCCCCTGTTTTTCTTGGCGCCAGGAGACGGAATGGGCTGTCAAAGTTTTTGCATACTCATCTTCATTGAAGGAGGCATGCAAACTCATTTGCATTTCTCTGGTGAGCAATATCTGGCGTGAGCAATTTTGGCGGATTTATGCTAGGGAGAGGATGGATGTTGAGGTTCTTTGTAGGTTTGATCAAGAATAAAACTAGTGTGCTACTTGTGGACCAAGTTAGGGGAAAGTTTTGGTAGTTTTTTTTTCTCTTTGTTTGGCTTTAGCCTGGGGTTAGTAGTCATTTTGTTACACATGTATAGCTCCTAATTGGCTTGGGTTGTAACAAGTTACAGTAGCCCAAAAGGTAGCCAAAATTTACAGTAGCGCAGAAGGTAGTCAACAATTCCTTTTTTTTATGATATAACATAATCGGATTCATCAGGAAAAAAACCCTAAACATTACAGTAGCACAGAAGGTACGTAGCCAAAATTTACCGCACAACATTCTCCTAGGACTTCCTTCATTTTCTCAACCAACTATTTTTTTCCCTAGAAACTTGTCCACATCTCTCCCTCCATATCTCCCTTACAACAAGGTTCCATAATAACGTTCAATGCCTGCAATGTTTAAAACAATAGATTGCCTCCTAAACGCCCCTCTATTCACCTTGCCCATGGTGTATACTCTCAAGCATGTGTAAAAATTACACTCAATACTTCCTGCACAAAATCAAATCTAAAGTAGATGTGATCCCTGGACTTAGGTAGTCTCAGGCACAATGGACAGTTATTTATCAATTATGGCTTCCCTTTCTGCACTTTGTCAAGGGTATTCAACCGGTGCATTTGCATTGGCCATGTCAGCAACGAGTTTCTAGGGACAAGGAAAGGTTTCCATAAGAGTTTATACGAACTATAAGTTGTCATGGCCTGAAATGCTTCCATACTTTCTCGACCTTGTATTTTGGCATACCACTTCATTCCATTCAATCCCTATCCCCCGTCACTTGAAGAAGTCCTACAACCATCCTCTAACCTTTATAATCTTGCCCCAAGTTCGAGATCTATGGGTCTTACTTCCAAGATACTATTGTTGCCTAGTATGTACTTCATCCATGCAATCCATAGAGCCTTTGATCAAATTGGATTGCCCAACTAAGCAAGTATTATTCCAATTATGGAATTCTTTAAGATCAAGTCCACCCTCCTCCTTATGTAATGTCACTAGTTGCCAACATGCCAATTCACTTTGGCTTTCTAACCTTGCTCTTTCACATTCCAAAATAATTCTGAACAAAATTGATCAATTTCCCTGATAACTCTTTTGGGTAGTTGGAAAATGTTCATCTAATATTGTGTTATGCTAGCTAAAACTGCCATAACTAGTTGCAACCTTCCTGGCGGCCAGCTTTGGATCTGTTTTGTGATTTTTTCCACTAGATCCTCAGTATAGTGACCTCAAATATCTAATCAGTAAACACTCTTGCTCTTTCACATTCCAGTCTAAACAATCTTTATAATTTTTCTTGATCACTCGTTTAGGTAGTTTGAAAATGTTCATCCAATATTGTGTTATGCTAGATAACACTGCCATAACTACTTGCAACCTTCTTGCATATGTAAACAATTGTGGATGTTGGTCTTGGATCCATTTTGTTATTTTGTCCACTAGATCCTTGTAGTCTAGTGAGTTCAATTACCATGCTATAAGTGGTACGCCAAATATCTAACTAGTAAACACCCTTATGCAAAACATGATTATTCGATTAGAATCTTCTCCAAGTCCAATGGGACCCCATCATTTAACAACTTTTATCGGGATTACATTTCATAGGCGATACTAGATAAAACTGTTTACAGATTTATGCTACAACATTAATACCTTTCATTGATCCTCTGGTGAAGAAAAGCAAGTCATCTGCAAAAAAACAAGTGGGTTCCTATCCTCTGGTATTGGGGTGGGCAGAAGGAAATTTGTGCTAAAATGCTATGATATCCAATTTGGGGAAGAAAAGCACCTTACTTAATTGACAAGCTATGACATGCTATGATATCCAATCTCATTGGCACAAACCAATGACTCCAATCCCTTTGTCACTTTCCAATCAAGATAGATCGAAGTACCTTGAGATAGACGTTGTTTCAAGCAAGAGAAACGGGAACAAAATAACTTATCTCCTTAGTTCTCTTCCTCCTCTCTATGTAATCTATGTTTTCTTTAGAACCAAAGTACATTCATCGAACTTGTTGACGTTGCATAATTTATAGTGTTTGTATTGGTTGGAGCTCGAGAATCTCGAGTTAAAGAGCATAGAAAGCACCTCTAAGGCAAAATTGAAGCTTAGTAATCCAAGAAATCGGGTTGGAGCTCAAGAATCTCGAATCGGAGGCCCAGATCACAAGAATACAGAAGCTGGTCATCGATTTACTTCCAAACTTGTAATTATGTCTTTTTCTTATCTTTGTGTAAGTAAACACGCATAGTTGTATAGGTTAGTGGAACCCCGAAGGTTTCAGGATTCCACATCAGTGCACTAATACGATTAATTGAATTTATTTCTAGTAATCATTGTCTTCGTGCTTGATTATTCTTTGCCCTAAATTGGGAGCACACCTTTAGGCTTAGGTTTGTTAGAATTCAAATGGAGCGGGTGGGTTATCAAATCAATTCGAGTTTTCTATGTTGAAATTGTGCAGGTTAAAAGCACATTAGCATTTTTGCCTAGTTGTGAAATCGTGAGGGATAGATGCCCGGTGTGCTGGGCGAACTCTAAAACGAAGGAGCGTCTCTTTTTCGAGTGCCCAATCGCTCAGCATTATGGTTTCACTCGGGGTTGGAGCATTTGGGGCAAGGGTTGTCGCTTCAGACCTTCCCTATTTTTCTCAAAAATTGCTTGCTTCGACTGACCCAGCCGGAGCACATTATGGCCCTGATTGCGGTCTTATGGTGCATTTGAAAATTTAGAAATTGGGTTGTCTTTGAGGGCATACAATTTCAGATTACTCTCCTTATGCGTCAATACCACCAGCAACTACATGAATGGGTTTCCCTGTCGGAAGATAGGTTGGATCTAAATCAGCTCCCTTTGCAACAGAGTTTGGATGTGGGTGGTTCGTCCTCTGTTATCTGTATGTGGGATGGTGCGGTATGTGGTGACTCACATTCAACAGGAGGGTTGATCCTTAATGAAAGAAACTTTGTTGTTTTAGCCCTAGGGTTGTTTTTGAGGTTATGGATGATCCCCTTGTGGTTGAGACTATTGCCCTTCGTGAGGCTATTCAGTGGTGTCGAGACATCGGACTTGCTCAGGTTCGATTTGAAGGCGATGTTAAAATTCTTATTGACAAGATTAATGCCAAGGATGCACGAGGTAGTCGTGTTGGGGCTATTCTTGAGGAAATTCTCCACATGTTGGATATTCATAGAGGTTTCAATGTTTGATTTGTAGGTCGGATTAGCAATAGGGTAGCCCACCTTGTGACTCAGAAGGCCCTTTCTTTGCCTCCAACCTCGTGTCGTATCTTTAGTTTTTGTTCATGAGTTCAGTTCAGAGTGTAATCTCTAATCTTTCTATCAATTCATATGGTTATCTTTTGTTAAAATCAAAGGAATAACTTTAGAATAAGATAGGTTAAATAAAAGAAATATAACTTTATTAATGGTAAGAAATATGGTAAAAATTCAGCCTAGACAACCATCTTTTACCTTCTAAACACCAACCGTTTTCCAATTAATCCAACATATCCCAAACTGTGGTGCAGGCTAAAAGCACACTACTACATATAATTTTCCTCCTCCCTTAATAGAAAGAACCAATACAAATAGTTACATTAGCTTTTAGTGAAAAGATAAGGCAGCAGCCAAACTTCCCGTTATCATGAGCAAACATTGTTTTCACTCCCACTCAAGCATTTTCTTCTTCCTCCATGATGCTGACTTGCTGCAATTTTAAAGAGATATCCAACAAACTCTTCTTTCTCCCCTAAGTCGTGTGTGTCCTTCATTGATTCCATGGCCCCCAAGGGCCCCAAACCAACCCTTAACCTCCTGATAAGTAGTGATAACTTACTTAAAGCCAACCAACCGTCTTATTCCTAAAAACATTGCAGAAAATTAAGGTGAAGAGAATACTTGGAAGAAATCAACACAAATAGGAAAATGCACTGAAAGCAAAGCATATACCTAACCTTGGTTTGGCTTGCCTGGTCCAACGGGGAATCAAAGGCAACAGGCTAACACCACTAGGTTATGAGCTGGCTCTGCCTGTGGAGCAGAGCACAACTTGTCTGCCTTTGTCTGCTCTGCTCCCTCCCTTCATGTTTTGGCTCTTTATTTTCACCTTTCTCCATCTTTTTGTCTTGATTTCAATCAATCATCAACCCTTACATATACGATATTGATAAATCAAAATGTTACCAGAGATGCAATGAGCTTCATCTGACATCTGCAGATCTTTCACTCTTTTTTTTTCCCACTCCCTTTTACTCACTAGTTACTGTTATTCTACCCGATGATGGCGACATTGGTATGCCATGGTACCTATGGTCTATGAATACTCGACAAATTCATCGGAACAACGTATTAGAAATCAGCAACATGTTGACGAATAGCGTGCCTTGCTTACTCGAACTGCACTTGGTTAACTCAAAGATTGGAAATTTGGAATGTCGTGATGGTAAACATCAAATAATGGACGACTGACTGAACTGAAGGATAGTATTATTGTTCACATCATCTTCCTCCCCCAACAAAACTGAAGAGTTCCATTTACATAGAAAGAAGAAATCAATCCACCATTGAAAACCCAATGCTCCAGAATGAACTACAACATCTCCCAATATGTAAAAGAGAACTCTAGAGAAAAAGAAGGAATCGCATATCAATCATCAACTCAATCAACAAACAAACATATAATCCCTCCTCCGCAGAAATACAAAGAATTCACAAATCAACCCACCAAAAAGGTAGAAAATTTACAGAGCCCACAATCCAAATCCCCCAAGAGGAATTTCTCTTCTGCCTCTGCAACTTTCTGGTTCATCCCCCACTCCCAAATGGCAAATTTCCACCTCCAAACAGAGAGAGAAGGAGAGAGCTAGCTATAGCCCTCCTTTTATCTAATCTGTACACATCTATCAAAGAATCAATCCCCTTTGAATGTGTGAAGCCAAAAAAGAATGTTTATGAAACAAAGAATTCAACCCCCTCCACCCCAACCAACAGCCAAATCTTCTTTTTTTTCACAAGTAACTGGATAGACCAGCCACTGATGCAGAACTCAGATCATTCGTCTTGCTGCTCATGCTGCTTTCATGGTGGAGATCATAAGGCTCCCACAAATGATCAAGCGGGCAAGGAGTCTTGGCATCGAGCCTAGCCCATGGCTTCCCTTTCCCACTCCAATGCAGCAAGCTCACCGGACCCGGATGCAACGACCGGCAGCTTCCCCTCACATTATCACCTCCTAGGCCGTGCTGATTCCACCGGTGATCGATGGACTCGACATTTCCGGCGAACACCAATAGAAACGGCGGCAGGGAACCCAGATCGTAAATCCTCCTCTGCCTCTGAATCTCCATCCACATCGCAATCCTCTTCCTGTAGTTGCCTTCCCTCCACCGCACCAAATCCATCACCATCACACCGGTGTTGAAGTAACACGGCCGCCGGGAGGCGAAGACCCGGGACATGACCGGGTCGGACCAGAACCCCGGGGTGAAGTACTTGGTGAAATTGGCGTGGCAGTACTCGGGCGCCCCGATGACCCGCGACCCGGTTAATTTCGTACTCCACAACTTCTGAATGTCGTCCACCACTACCAGATCCGAGTCCAGGTAGATGACCCGCTCCACGCACGGGTCGAGCAGATCGCCGAGGTAGTTCCGGGCGTAGTTGAGCGGGTTCTCCAGGGCCTGCCGGATTGAGGAGGAGATGAGATTGATGACCTTGTCTTCCCTGAAAATGTGGACCGAGAAACGGAGGGAAGGGAAAGTGGACCGGACGAGCCGGTTCAGGACCCGGGGGCTGGCCGGGTCGAACTCCGCCGCGATGAAGTGGAAGTAGACGTTCTCCGGGCAGGAAGCGTGCTTGAGGACGGAGTGGACGGCGGCCACCGAGCCCCTGAGGTACTCCGAATCGAGGGTCATGGCGATGTGGACCAGAGACGGGTCGCACGAAGACGGGCCCAAAGTCGGGCACCCGACTCCGTTCCGGTACTCGGGGGCTTCGTTGAATCGGAGCAACCCGGCTAGATCCGCGCCGTCGGGGACGGAACGAATCCCGAGGCAGAAGGATGAGGAAAGAATCAGCACGGCGAAGAAGCCGAACAGACCCAGTAAATCTGACCTGAATAATCCGCCATTTGCAGTCATCTTTTTTTTTTCTTCTTCTTCTTCTTTCTTCCGAGAACTGGGTTTGGGCGGCTCTAGAAAATGAAGGTAGTGAGTGTTTTTGGCTTTTATTATAAATGGTGGTGGAGATGTAGAAGACGACTCTTCTGGAAAATGTGATGGACGCGGGGAAGCATTGTAGTTGCAGAAGGAGAGAAATCAATGGTCAACGTCAAAATTTAAAGGATGGTAAAATGCGAAATGTATCAACAGAGACTAAGCTGGGTGAAACCCAAAAATCAACGCGGCGGAGATATGGCTGCGCTGATTTTCCTTCGTTTTCTCGGATTTTCCAGGAAAGAGATAAAGAGAGAGAGGATAAACGAAAAAGGAAACGCGGCTATTTTACTTTCCTTTCTTTTTTTCACCCTTTTCCGTTTCCTTTCCTTCAAATGCCGAGTGAAGAACTGAAGGAACAGGAAAGAATAACGAAACAGAAGAAATCAAACCCAGAAAAGCCCACAAACGGTACAGCCAATCTATGTAATCAGATTCCAGAAATTTTCTCTCTTGTTTCCCCCTTTCCTTTTCTCTCTCCTTTTCTCTCTCTCTCTCCTTCCTCTCACTCCCTCTTCCGTCTCACTGTAGGCGGTATGGCCACGACGAAGAAGAAACTTTCGCCAGCTCTTATAATTTCCTCGCCGACGAAAGTGATGGAAAATTTCAGAGAGAAGAAAAAGGGAAAGAAAAAAAAGAACTGCGGCCGAAATTGCCAAACTGGCTACCAGCTAAGGCTAGCCAAAGTATTGTGTTGGGCATAGGACTCGGGCCTAACCACGCCAAGGAACCGGGCGCAACTGGATGAGACCCCAACACGGCAGCGCGAGGACCCCGAGTGTGCCGCCTCATCATGGCTAACCACGTCCAGGCGCGAAGAGATGACAGGCGCTAGGGGAGGACTAGCGTAGGCTGAACCAGAAGATGAGGGAAGCGCACCTCTTCCAAGCGGGTAGTCACATCAGGGCCATGAGTGGATCTCTGACTCATCCTAGGTAGAGGGATGGCCTAAAAGCCTTAGTGTGCTAGTGGTCACATCATTGTATCCCAGTAGTCACATCACTGTATCTCTCCCTATGTCAACCACTCACCCACCACCATGAAGCCTATAAATATGGCATTTACTACGGTGGGTGAAGGAGATCGCATTTTTCACCATTCTCTCTCTACAAGAACTACTTCTCTTTCTAATCTCTTTCTCACTCAACTCTCTGATTCTGGTTCCACTGATCTAGCCCGGCTCTCGCGTTTCTTCTCGACCCAAACTCTCCTTCGAACCTCACTCCTACACTCAGTTAGGTTCAAACAATTGGCGCCCACCGTGGGGCCGAGAGGAAACGCTGAAAAAGATCCACTCATGGCAGAGCGCAATCTTGAACAACCTGACAATCTTGAAGATCCACCAATGGCAGAGCGCAATCTTGAACAACCTGACCAAGCAACGCCGATCAAGGCGATGACTGACCCAAGGGCGTTCGCAGAAGCCAGCAACCTCAACGCGGTACTCATCGAGGAAGAAGAGCCGGAGCTGACGCCCAAAGAAATGAGGGAGCTGTTGACGAAACAAAACAACGTCATAGCCGACGTGCAGAGACAAATGAGCCAGGTAATCGCGCTCATGATGAGCAAGGAAGGCGCGCCAACGACGGACGCGACAGCGATCGCGCCTCAACAAGCCTTGGGAGAAACTTCAGGGACAATCCTGTCGTCACAACTCGCGCCAGCGGAACTTCCCGCGCGCGGGATACAGGAAGTCGAACCACCGGGGCGGGCAGACCTCAGCTTCTTGGAACAACACCTGACTCCGCAATACCGACCCAACCCGCCCAAAAGGACCCTACACCAGCCATTGAGCGCGCAAATAATGGCAGAGAACCTAACCGGAGCGCCACCAACCCTCCCGACATACAACGGCACTACCGACCCGGAGGACCACGTGAGCACTTTCTGCCTGCGCATGCAACTCCAAACCAACTCCAACGCCGCGCTATGCAGAACCTTCCCCTCGACATTCACCGGGATATGCCTCGATTGGTACAACCGCCTCCCCAATGGAATCATCAACTCGTTTGAGGAGTTCATACTTCTGTTCACCACAAAATTCGCGTCCCAGAAGCGACGCCCCCTCCACCTCAAGGCCCTGATTGATATCAGGCAAAAAGACGGAGAAAGCCTGAGGGCTTTCTACGCCAGATGGTCCAGGGTAGCAATGTCCGTTCGTGACCTTACTCCCGAGACAGCCGCCCATCACCTCATGGAGGCGACCAACAATATGGAGCTCAAACGGGCCTTAGCAAAAAGGCCCGTCACGCTCTCAACGGAGTTGGAGATGAAGATCGAGAAAGCAATCACGTTAGAAGAAACCTTGGGGGCGGGATCCGTCAGACGCTTCGAACCGGCGAGAATGTCGCGAGAGGAACAGACGCGTCGACAACCCCCGACCCCCATCCCACGGGACCAACTACTTCAGATGCACAGTGGTCCGAAGCGCAACCCCCCTCCCCCACCGGAGCAGGGACAGCGCGGGCGATCGCCAGACAGGCGCGTATCCAATGCCTACACGCCACTCAATGACTCCGTGAAGAACGTGTTCCACGTCCTCCGCGAGAAAGGATACAAGATTAACTGGCCTGCCCCGCTGAAGTCTCAACCCTACATGCGCGACCGGAGCAGGCATTGTGAATTCCACAGAGCAACGGGGCATAAGACAGAAGAATGCCGAGAGTTACGGTACGAAATAGAGGGCCTCGTACGACGAGGGTTGCTAACTGAATTCACCCACGTGAAAAAGGAGCAAGTCGAAGCGCCACAACAGCCACCCCCACCCCCACAAACCGATTACGACGATGACACAGGCGCATATGTAGTGCGCAAGGAGATCGGGGTGGTAACGGTCGAAGGAGATCGTCCCAAGAAGAAAACCAAGCGTGAGCGCGCAAAGGAGTGCGCGGCCGTCGACGCACCGCCGAAGTTCAACCTGAGCTTCGGCGACGCGGAGTTCCCACAAGGAATCCCGTCGGAGGAGCCACTCATCGTCACCGCGCTGATCGCCGCCTGCAAGACCCACCGTCTCCTGATAGACGGGGGTAGCGCGGCCGACATCCTCTTCCAGAATACCATCAACAAAATGGATATCGATCCGCGCCTAATCAGGCGCGCACACGGCAACTTGGTTGGCTTCTCCGGAACCAGAGTCCCGGTAATTGGAGTGGTCACCCTCCCAGTAGTTATTGGGGACCAGGAGCCCCGCGTCTCCAAGCAGATAGAGTTCACAATCGTCGATTGCGAATCGGCGCACAATGGCATCTTGGGCCGACCTTTCCTCGCGAAGTTCATGGCCCTCCCGTCGACGTGTCACCAGAAGCTCAAGTTTCCAACACAGGGAGGAGTCGGGGAGGCGCGAGGAACGACTTGGGAAGACCGCGTTGTGGCACGCCAAACCAACATCGTCGACACAAGAATAGAAGAGCCCCGCCCGGAATCCATGGATTCCGATTTCGAGGTCGCGCTAAACCCTGCTGAGCCGACCAGGAAGATACGCATCTCCACTCACGTCAGCAGCAACGCAATCGAACCACTCATAACGCTGCTGAAGGAGTACAAGGAGCTCTTCGCGTGGTGCACAGAGGACATGCCAGGAGTGCCCAGGGAGGTAGCGCAGCATAGCCTCGCGGTTCCAGCCGGCGCCGAACCAAGGCAACAAGGGCGGAGGACGTTCACCGGGGACAAGCTGAAGGCGATAGAAGAGGAGGTCGCGCGCCTGCTAGCAGCCGGATTGATCCGCCCCGTGAAGTACCCGAAGTGGCTGGCGAACGTGGTCTTAGTCAAAAAATCGTCAGGAGCCTGGCGGATGTGCGTCGACTACACCACAATCAACAAAGTATGCCCGGGAGACCCTTACCCCCTGCCACGCATCGACCAGCTGATCGACGCGACCGCCGACCACGAGACGTTGTCCTTCCTCGACATGTTCTCAGGATATCACCAAATCCAAATGTCCAAGGAAGATGAAGAAAAAACGGCCTTCATGACGCCTTTCGGGAACTTCTGCTTCGTGGGTATGCCGTTCGGGTTGAAAAACGCGGGCGCGACATACCAAAGAATGATCGACGCAGTTTTCTCGCAGCAAATCGGCCGGAACATCGAGGCGTATGTAGACGACCTTATCGTCAAAACCAAGGCAGGTAAGTCACACCTGGAGGACCTACGCGAGACCTTCGAAGCCCTCCGCAAGCACAGCCTTCGCCTCAATCCACTCAAATGTGTCTTTGGAGCAGAGGCGGGGAAATTTCTAGGGTTCATGATAACCAAGCGCGGCATAGAGGTCGACCCGAAGCAAATCACCGCGGTCCAACAACTACGAGCGCCGCGGAACGCATTGGAAATCCAATCTCTGAACGGCAAGATAGCGGCACTGGGGAGGTTCATACCAAGGTCCGCTGACAAATGCGCGCCCTTCTTCCAGACACTCAAGAACGGGACGCGCTTCGCATGGTCCACAGAATGCGAAGCGGCCTTCCAGGAACTAAAGGCGTATCTTGTATCCCCCCCTGTACTGACCGCTCCCAAGCTTAATGAAAAACTTTTCTTGTATCTCGCCGTGTCAACAAGAGCCGTGAGCGCGGTTCTGATATCTAGGAGGGATGGCAGGACTGAGCAACCAGTGTATTACACCTCGCGCACTCTCGTTAGCGCGGAAACAAGATATTCCTCAATCGAGAAAGCTGCCCTGGCGTTAGTGAGCGCTTCGCAGAAACTGCGCCCGTACTTTCAAGCGCACCAGGTCACCGTCCTGACCAACCTGCCACTAAAAAAGATTCTGACTTCAATGGAAGTGTCGGGACGCATGGTCAAATGGGCGGTGGAGCTCTCGGAGTACGATATTCAATACGCGCCAAGGCCAGCAATCAAGGCCCAAATCTTAGCGGACTTCATCGCGGAAGGGGTGACCCTCGAAACAACGCCGGAGGGCGTTTGGGAAGTCTATGTCGATGGAGCGGCGAGTAAGCATGGCGCCGGAGCAGGGGTTGTGGTGCGCACACCTGCCGGCGTAATGCACGAAATCGCAATCAGGTTCAGGGCGTTGAAGACAAACAACGCCGCGGAATACGAGGCCATCTTGGCAGGGATGACGGCCGCTCACGACCTCGGGGCAAGAACGGTGCGTATACTTTCCGACTCCTCCCTGGCGGTCAACCAACTGAATGGTGCGTTCGACGCAAAGGAAGACACACTGGCGCATTACATGGAGCGCGTTAAGCAGAGGGCCACAACATTCGAATCAGTAAAGTATGCACAGATACCAAGGGAGGAAAATGCGCATGCCGACGCGCTATCCAAGCTAGCAACGGCTACAGACTTCGAATCGACGCGCCTCGTGTCCGTCCAAAAAGAAGAAGATGAAACCACCCCGGGGGTAGCAGTCAACACGACCCAGCTCGTGCCATACGAAGATTGGAGACATCCAATTATGAAGTACCTCCAAGAGGGGGTGGTGCCAGAAGACCCCAAGCAAGCTTGGGCTCTAAGGCAAAAGGCAGCTCGTTGCACGCTTATCGAGGGAGAATTATACCGAAGGTCGTACTCGGGTGTATACCTCAAATGCATTGGGCAGGAGGAGGCGCACGACCTAGTGCGTGAACTACACGAGGGGCTGTGCGCAATGCACGCGGGGCCGCGCAGCATGGAGCGTACCATCCTTTTGCATGGATACTACTGGCCGCGAGTCAAGAAAGATACGAAGAGCTATACAGACCAGTGCCATAAATGCCAAGTCAACGCACGCCAACACCATTTGCCGGCCACCGAGCTCCAGGGCAACTTAAGCCCATGGCCTTTCGCGCAATGGGGAGTTGATCTCTTGGGCCCCTTCCCAACGGCAAAGGGGAAGCGCAAATACATAATCGTGGCGGTCGACTACTTCACTAAGTGGATCGAGGCCGAGGCGCTGGCGTCCATAACGGCGCAGCAGGTAACACGTTTCTTGCGCAACAACATTTTGTCGCGCTTCGGGGTTCCGAATGCACTCATCTTCGACCACGGGAAGCAATTCGATTGCGCAGAAGTAATGGACTTCTGCGACGAGGTGGGAATCATTGCAAGATTCGCGTCGGTCGCTTACCCTCAAGCCAACGGCCAAGCGGAGTCCTCCAATAAAGCGATCTTGCATGGCCTCCACACTCGCCTGAATGAAGCCAAGGGCAATTGGGCGGACGAACTCCACACAGTGCTATGGGCGCACCGCACCACGTACAAAGTGGCAACGGGCGAAACCCCCTTCGCTCTGACGTACGGCACTGACGCGGTGATTCCCATCGAGACAACGACGCCGACCTACCGAATCACCGGGTACAACGAAGAAGCAAACGACGAGGCGCGCCTACTAGAGCTCGAGTTGTCGCAGGAAAGGCGTGAGTTGGCAGCCATCAGGCTAGCCGCCATGAAAGAACAGGTAGCCAAGTACCATAACGCGAAGCTGGTCCCGCACAAGTTGATCCTTGGCGACCAAGTGCTGCGGCGGAACTTCCGCCCTGACCCCAGGCACGGGAAGCTTGCCTCGACATGGGAAGGCCCTTACTTGATCCGCGAAGTGGTAGGCGCCAACACATTCAAACTCAGCGAGCTGGGGGGCAACAAGGTTCCAAGAACATGGAATGCGCAGAATCTAAGGAAATACCACCGCGCCGGTTAACGTGTACCACGTTTGTAATAGCGCATTAGCGCAATAAATAAAAGGACATGGTTCCACGGAACAAAACTTAGCAATAGTCCAGCACTATTCGCGCCCAATCAGTTCGAAAGAACAAAAAATTAGTATGAGTCCAGCACTCTGCGCTCAGTTCCACGGAACAAAACTTAGCAATAGTCCAGCACTATTCGCGCCCAATCAGTTCGAAAGAACAAAAAATTAGTATGAGTCCAGCACTCTGCGCTCAGTTCCACGGAACAAAACTTAGCAATAGTCCAGCACTATTCGCGCCCAATCAGTTCGAAAGAACAAAAAATTAGTATGAGTCCAGCACTCTGCGCTCAGTTCCACGGAACAAAACTTAGCAATAGTCCAGCACTATTCGCGCAAAAGGACACGGTTCGAAAGAACAAAATATTAGCAATAGTCTAGCACTATTCGCGCCTAAGTTCGAAAGAACAAAGATGAGCACCCAGCTCGCACACCCTCCGCGCGAGGGAACAAGGCAAAAGCAGTGGTTGTCGCTCATTCGCGCACACAAAGTTATTACTCATTCGCGCACACAAACATAGTCGAAAATCTTTTGTTCTAATCAAGGAGGGAGCCATGATGCCGTGCGCGGCTACACACAAGAAAACAAAAAAAAAAGAGCACAAGAAAACAACAAAACAGCTAAGGCTCAATTGGGCCACATCTAAGCAGAACCAGTATCGGGCTGTTCGCCCTCCCTGCTCAACTTGCGGCGCAATAGAGGACGCTCCTCTTCCTCGTCCTCCTCATCTTCGTCGGCCACCTCTCCATCCTTTCTCTCCTCCCCTGTCGAACGCTCAACCTCCTCCCGGCGCTCCGCTTCTTCCTCCTCCTCTTCCTCGGACTCGGAGTCAGAATCCAAAGGACGCTTCTCGCTGATCCACACTTTGACGTGCTGAACCATCTCGCGAGTGTCCCAGCGCATCCCCGGATTCTCAGGGCGGACCTTCTTACCAACCGCTATCACGGCCTTGGTCATGGCATCCGCCATGATCTTCCCGAAAGGTTGGGAAGACTTGAACTGGCGGACGGCCGCGACTTCAGCTGCGCGAACGGCCTCCGCCTTAGCAACGGTGTGAAGGCGAACAAGGTCGTCCTTCTCCTTCTGGAACTCCTCGCGAGCTTTGCGCAATCTCTCAGAAAAGGAGACTTCCAGTTCTTCTCGGAGAGCAGTGCGCTCCTCGTTCCGCACCTGCTCTTTGGCCGCCTCCACGTCCGCGGCCAATCGGCTCTGCAAAAGGCCGAGTGACTCCAGTGCCTCGTTGGCCTTAGAGGTAGCGTCCTCCGCGCGATTGTTCGCCCCGAGGACCTTCCCCTCCAGCTGCACGATTTGCGCCTCGTCGGCCTTCATCTTGGCGCGCATCGAGGCGCGCTCTTGCTGAGCGCGAAAGGTCGCCGACAAACCCTGCAACGCCACGAGTCTTAGCCAAGCAAAAAAGAAGGGGGGAAGGCTAAGAAAATAAACCTTAACCTAAACCGAGTCTTACCGCGAAATGGATCTGCGCCAGGTCGTGAAGAGGGTCCGTCTTCTCCACCCGCGGGGGAACGGAGAGAATGGGCCCGATCGCCCGAAGCGCATGATTGGCTGACACCAAGTTGCACGCCGCGGCGGTGTGAATCCGCACGTCGCGGACTTGGTGGACGGCGGCGGAAGGAGGTACAGCGCTGACGGGAGGAGTGGTAGCGGATGTCCCGGATGAGCTGCCAGCCCCATCCCCCCCTCGACGAGCGGGCCGGCTCACCGTCGCCTCGGGCTCCGAAAGCGCCAGTGAGAGCTGCTGCGCGGCGGACAATTGTGGCGTCGCGGGCAGTTGCTTCGCCGCTTGGACGGTTGGCTCCGCTATGCGAAGGGTCTTGCGGGGCCTCTCTACAACCTGCGGTTGCGGTTGCTCGACCTCCTTCCGCTTCGAGGGTTTTGGCGCCGCGCCGACC
Organism: Linum tenue; assembly: GCA_946122785.1. Taxonomy (NCBI): domain Eukaryota; kingdom Viridiplantae; phylum Streptophyta; class Magnoliopsida; order Malpighiales; family Linaceae; genus Linum; species Linum tenue. The sequence continues at coordinate 66,512,203 of CAMGYJ010000002.1, forward strand.
TTCTTCTTCCTTTTCTTGTCGGCACGCGGCGCGACGTCATCCACCGACATCATACTCGCGAGGGAAGAGAAGTCAACACCTGCGCCAATAAATCGTAAGAGAGCGGTTAATAAGATAGAATACAAAAAGGAAGGAAACATAACTAACCATCTCCAAAGAGCTCTTCCAAACAGGCTTCGCGGACTCCCCGCTTGTATAAATTCATGCGGTGAGGCATGCAAGCCTCATACTCATCGTTGAGCCCGTCGTATTTACCGACGTCGGACTCGAAACCGGCTATACTGCCCTTCATCCAGGTGGTGGGCTCCGGCAGCGACCCACTCGCCCATTCCCCGGGAGCGGGCTTAACATAGAAAAACTGACCAAACCAAGTCTTCTTCAACTTGGGCGAGCCGTACACGAAGCCATCGGGGCGGTGGTCGCGTCGCTGGATGGAGAGACAGTCGCTCACCTTTGTCGGCTCCTTGATTTTGTACATCTTGCGGAATAAGCCGTAAGTAGGCACGATGTTAAGCCTTTTGCACGCGAGACGAAGGCAACTCGCGTGCATGATCACTGACGGGGAGAGCCGACCGATGGAGCATTTGAGGCGGTCGTATATGGCGCATAACAGCGGGTCGATGGGGAACTTGAACCCCATAACCCAGTATTCGGCATACACACCGAACCACCCAGGGGGGCAGTTACCCACCATACTGCGCACCGAGGGAGCGGCGTACTCCCAACTGGGGGGCAAACCCAGTCCGCGAACCAACTCCTCCACGTCATCCACGTCATACGTCGAGGAGTGCTCGGGTCCGCGCTTGAGATTGTCAGACGGCGCCGGCTGGTCACCCCACATCTCCGCCCATTCGATCACGCGGTATGTAGAGCCAACACCCTGCGGCCCCAAGCGGGCCATGGCTTCGGTAACGCGCTCGACTGCTCGCGGCGCGAATTGCACATCAAAGTCTCCTTGCTCTGTCTCATCGCCGAAGTCTTCATCGTCGGCGACTTCATCGTCGCCGACCTCACCATCGGCGACTTCCTCGTCGGCGATTTCCTCGTCGGCCGCTTCGTCGCCGGCAACCGGCCCACCACCCTGGTTACGCCGAATAATCAGAGTCCCCCGAGCCGGCCGCGCCACCTCCCCACTATCGGAAACGATTATACCCTGATCAGAAGAGCTTCCGGCCCCATCGCCCGACCTAGCATCGAACGTCGGCGTCGCCGGAAGTCCACCACCACTACTGCCACCCCCACCGTCGGATCCACCGTTCCAATCCCCAGAACCTCCATTCCCACCACCGGAATGGTCAGAAGAAGTATGCGAGAGAGGAGAGACATTACCTTCTTCGCCTTGTACGACCTCGGCCTCCTGGTTGTTGATGTTGGACATGATATCGACTCGAAGTTGATCAACAGCAGAAGAGGATTGGGGTAGTAAAAGGAGGAGAGAAAATCTCGAGGAAAGAGAAGTGAAGGAGGAGGGAAATCTTAGGAAAACAAAAGCGAGGCTATGATCGGAGAAAACAAGTGAGCCCTCCTCCCTTCAACAATCTCATATTTATAATTGATCCGGGGGAAAGCGAAGGGCCAAGGCCGTTCGGCGGAATGCGAAAGGTTAAAGCCACGTTGGGATCCGTAACAGTCAGATCCCACCAAATCTTTTCGAAATTCAAAAAACCCCCGCCCAAATAGCCTAACCACACAGTGACACGTGGACACCTACGATCATAGGCATTAGTCGGCGACGCCACCAGCGCCGCGCACCGACTGGGGGGCATGGCACACCCGCGAGGAAAAGAAAGACACGCATTGCGTCGCAACAAGAAGACAACCCCATGCGCGCATCGACGGGCATCGCGCGCGAGTATCACGCTCAACGAACAAAGATCAACCGCGAGCGCTTATCGCGAGGATAACGCCTGGAAGAGGAAAACATGCGTCGTGCTGCGAAAAGAAAACAACTCCACGAGCGCATCGCGCGCGAGTATCGCGCTCAGCGAACAAAGACCAACAACGAGCGCATTAGCGCGTACCGCGCACGAAGAAAACGACCCCGTACGCACAACAGCGCGCGCCAAGCATTGCGCGTGGCGACCGAATGAAGCCCAACAACGAGCGCGATGGCACATGGCGTCAGGGCAAGGCGACGCCAGTTCATAGTATCGCGCACGTCGGCGCCAACCAATAGCTACAAGCGGACCGGCCCGAGTCCGGAGGAAACCTAAACAGGGGGCGTTCACAAAACACCCCCTGCTGGGGGGCAATTGTTGGGCATAGGACTCGGGCCTAACCACGCCAAGGAACCGGGCGCAACTGGATGAGACCCCAACACGGCAGCGCGAGGACCCCGAGTGTGCCGCCTCATCATGGCTAACCACGTCCAGGCGCGAAGAGATGACAGGCGCTAGGGGAGGACTAGCGTAGGCTGAACCAGAAGATGAGGGAAGCGCACCTCTTCCAAGCGGGTAGTCACATCAGGGCCATGAGTGGATCTCTGACTCATCCTAGGTAGAGGGATGGCCTAAAAGCCTTAGTGTGCTAGTGGTCACATCATTGTATCCCAGTAGTCACATCACTGTATCTCTCCCTATGTCAACCACTCACCCACCACCATGAAGCCTATAAATATGGCATTTACTACGGTGGGTGAAGGAGATCGCATTTTTCACCATTCTCTCTCTACAAGAACTACTTCTCTTTCTAATCTCTTTCTCACTCAACTCTCTGATTCTGGTTCCACTGATCTAGCCCGGCTCTCGCGTTTCTTCTCGACCCAAACTCTCCTTCGAACCTCACTCCTACACTCAGTTAGGTTCAAACATATTGGGTTCTTTCCTTCTTTATACTTTAATATCATCTCGTGGGGGAGAAGCGAGTGAGGTCGACGTGTCGAAAATTAGGCGCGTGTGGCCTCTTTTGGAGGCATGTGACAGTGTACTGTAGTGTATAAAGATGCGTATTTTTTTGTGTAGAAAAACAAAATTCTTTTCTATATAAATCTTAGCATAATTTCTCGGTTTAAAATATAAATAAAAGTAAAAGTTTATAATAGGTTTTCAAAAATGTATAAGCCAAGATACCAAAAAAAAAAATTTGGTATAAACTATAAAGTATAAACCCTTATTCTTATTATATAGAATGTGAATACAAATGTTCCTTAATATAGTGATACGGTCTTATAATGTTATTGTCTTACCATAGTGAAACAATGCAAGGATATGTGGATCAAGGTAGTGTACTTGATGTGCTCTTCTTTTTTAAGGGAATGAAATGAGAGCGAATTAGGTGTATAATCTTATCTGTCTAATTCAATGTAAAATCATTAGCATATCTCATCTATTTTAAGTTGAATGATTTTAAAAAATGAATTAGTTATACTCTACAACACAAAATTTATTTGTTACGTATTTTGGACCAAAAATGGTTACACTCAAGTACCACATGTTTCACCATATGTTATACAAAATTTTGCAGGGCGTAACACTATCTTACCACTAGTGGCAGAGCCACATTAAGCCCAGAGAAGGCTATAGCCCCCCTCAACTAGCAAACTCATGTAAAATTACATGTAATTTTGGTAATAAATTTGAGAAATACAATACTTGGTAAGATTATAGCCCTCCTCGCCAATTTAAATTCTCTCAAAGTAAATTTTTAGTCCCCCGGTTTAGATTTTTGGCTCGGCCACTACTTACTACATTCATAAAATTATCTAATTTTTTCTGAATATATGAAAACAGATATCAAAGTGTTGGTCTTAATTAACACGTTTTTCTCATTGAAAAAAATTAATCAAATTTAAAATGAATGAGATATAGTGGTTATGAAATGGTACACAATCATATATGGATGGAGAGATGGAGAAGAAGTCATGGTGAAACTAGCCGAAGTGTGGATGTGGTTGGGAATATCCTTTCTCGTGATCTTATATTGTTTGGCTCGTTAAAAACACAAGTGCAGCAAAAATTAAATATTATAGTTTGAAGTTTTGCTTCTAAAGAGTTCCTACCTTAGGAATTATGTTTCTGTGTATCAGGAGGATCAGGGCTCATTTCGAATTTTTTTAATTACATTAATCAAAGTCACTGATTTAACGAAAAATTAAAATGTTACACTATGCGTGGAATTAAACATGCATAATGATGGTTCTATCTAGTCATGGGACATTTAATGGAATGCACGAATAATATGACCCGTCTTACTTAATGACATTTTATTCTCTAGCTCGTGGCTTAGTTATCTGGGAAAAGAGTCGTGTTTTAAATTTTGTTGGGTGATGAGAACGAGAGCAATGGTAAAATTTTATGATAAGAATCTATTTCCTTCCAGATAGTTCTGAGCACTGTTTTGCTAAATGTGCTTAATTTATTTGCTTATTGCCCGGGTCACTAATTAATTTTTGTGGAAAATGGAAGAACTAATTATTATTCTCCAATTGGTTGGCTCCCCCATGTGACAGCTAGTTGATAATTGATCGCTTTTTGTTTATTTCCCAAAACAAATACACCCGTTTACGTTTTCAACAATAAAATTACTAAAAATTGCTTCATTTTATTTTCCCTTGTTATTTCCATAGTAATGGAATCTATTGCTCTAATCGAGTATAAATCTTAGCATTTATCATATTATTTCTTGTCTTGGTGAATTATCAAATGCGTTCATTTTTGTTGCCATTGTGACCGTATTTGTTCCGAAATTTGAGGGGAATGTAGGCAAAGTTACTTGTTTTGGGCCAAGGTTCGTGTTAAATGGACCTACACCTAGTAGTAATACACAAATATCTAGCCAATTTTCCTTCCGTCTTCGATTATAATAGTCAAATCGGTATGAAATATATGAAGAAATGAGACATGCGATAAACATTTGATAAATCTAAGCGCAAACGGCTGGTTTTAGTATGAAGATTAACTTCGCTATGTTAGGTTTTTAGTGGAGTTAATGGGATATGAAGTGTCTGACAGTTCATTACACGTAAGATACATTTGAGTCTATGAGCTTGACACGTAATTAAAATTTAAAATATAAGAGTATACTAACACCAAAGACAAACGAAATAAAAAAATTATTTGGGTATCACTTGGAAAGCACGTGAAGATGCTGCAATGTGATGTACAGATGTCGACATAGAGGGAATTATTTACTCCATTTCATGTCAACTCTATATTCTTTGTCCTACTTGAGTTTGATGTCTTAGTCCCCAAGTAAGAAGAATCCACCTCCTTCTATATGAGAGAAGTCACCCTTAAAATGAACGAGTGATGGTTGAATAGAGGAGCAGATCCGGTCATTAACTTTAGGGTGAGTAATTCATGAGTAACCCGTCCACATCAGCGTGACATCAACACCTCCTCTCTTATGGAAAGCCTTTAATGTTTTCCCTTAAATCTTTAATGAACGATTTCTATCATATCTTCTTGGAGAAAAAAGTGCGTTTGATTGAGTTTTTTTAATCAAAGAGCAAAGACAGAGTTTCAATCACCACTGATATATGGACTTCTGATAACAACAAAAATTACATGGGAGTGACTGCTCACTTTATTGGAAGTGATTGGAAGTTGCAGAAGAAGGTTCTATCTTTTGTTCCCATCACAAGTCATACTGGAAAGAATATTGCAGAGAAGCTTGCAGGAGTTCTTGAAGAATGGAAGGTGAAAAATATGTTATGCATGACCATGTACAATGCAACTTCAAATGAAGTTCTCAGTGATTGCATGAGAACGAAGCTAAAGGAGTGGATGTGTGATTTGATGGATGGGAAGTATCTGCAATTTCGATGTGTGGCACACGTCACAAATATGATAGTACAAGATGGATTGAAAGTGATTGGAGGTGTTGTGGATAGAGTTCGGGATTATGTAAAGTGGGTGAGGTCGTCACCAGCTAGGTTGACAAGGTTCAGGACGACCATGAAATTTCTGAATGTGAATTCAAGCAAATTGGTGTCTTTGGATGTACCGACCAGGTGAAACTCCACCTATATCATGTTAGAGTCAGCAGAAAGGTTTGATGGAGTGTTTACAACTTTGTATTCAAGTCCACACGATCGTTCCTTTAGAGATTATGTTGACTCAAGAGGTGGTCTTCCAACTGAACAATATTAGCAGCTGATTAGGAAGTTGATGAAGTATGTGAAAGTCTTTAATGACTTGACCCTCCTGGTCTCGGGTAGGTGGAATTTGAATTGCATTGTTTTATTTTAACCATTGACCATCTTTGATTGTTTTACTATAATTTTCTATGTTATATTCTCATTGTACAGTAACTAAATATGTGACTACCCATCTCTTCTTCAAGAAGCTTGTTCCAGTCTATGACATCATTAATGAATTGAACAATGATCTGCATGAAAAGATCCAAAGGACGGCAGAAAAGGTTGAGGAAAAGATATATAAGTATTGGTTTGAGACACCTGTTATGAATGAGGAGAACATGAAGATGAATCACTTAATTTATTTAGCATATGTGCTTGATCTGGTGTCCGAGGTTTTGGAAATAATTTATGCGAGAGTGAAGGGAGGAGAAATTGAGAGTTCTATTACTTCATAGATGTGCCATATATTTGAGGTTTATAAAGGGAAGTATGGATCAAAAACACTCTCCTCTGCATCTGAGCCTACCACTAATGAGAGCATTATTGGTGGTAGTGGTAGGATTAAGAAGCTCGAGGAGAGGCTCAGGAAAAGGGGATGAACTTCTGCAGGAAACAGGAGGTAGCTCTGTTGAGCTTGACATCTATTTGAAATGTCAAACTGATGACATCAATGAGGAGAGTGATGATGCAAAGTTTGACATCTTGAGTTGGTGATCTCGACACTCTGGAATATATATGATTCTTGCTGAGATGGCTATGGATATCCTAGTTGTTCCCATCTCTTCTGTTTCCTCAGGGAAACATTCAGCTGTGGCGGCCGGATTCTCAGTCCATTCAGGTCCTCTTTGAGCGATACAATGGTTGAGGCATTGATTTGTGCCGAGGATTGAATAAAGTATCCAACTACCGGATCCGGAGAGATTGATGAGAAGGAAGATGATGAAGAGAGTTTGGATTTCGAAAGTGGTGAGTTCTAAAAATCTCTTAATCACTTGTTGTTCAGGTTTTGACTATTTCTTTCCACCTAATTCATATTATGAATATCCTAACACTTTATTTTCTTTTTTCTTACTCAGTTAATACCACTTTCCAGTCTAGATTGGAAAGTGCAAGTGATACTGCAATGTTGCCAATGCAGATGCAAGTCTCAACATTCTAGTGGAGGATGAGCAGGATGGTAAACAAGAAGTGCTTGAGAAAGAGTATGAGCAAGATGGATACGACGTTATGGTCATGACTTGTTGGACCGATTGAAAGAAAATGGTTTTGCAAATGTTGGTTCTTCTCCTGGTGTTGATAAGTGATGAATGATGATGATTTGTTGTTGACTTGTTGTTGCTATTTGGATCTATTGTGATTTGTGACTTTATGAAGTTTGACTTTATGTTTGAGACATTAATTTGGTGATTTAGATGAATTTTCGATGCAAAAGGAATTGAGACTTTACTTTGAGTGATTTAGATGTAGAAATGTAGGTTTGAGACTTTAATTTTAGGGGGGTTTACTAATTTTTTCATGCAGGTGAGCTGTTTTGGGTCGGTTACCTAGTTTAAACCGAACCTGCAGGCACAATTTCGGCTACACGGCTAACTGAACCAATAATCGATAACTGACCAGTCAGTGGTCGATTAACCGTGTAACCTCTCTCGATCAGTGGTCGACAGGTAGAAGGTGGTGGCTCGATTAATCGATAACCGAATTTTTGATTTTCAGTTAAACCAAAATCGACTGCCCTCCCGCCATAATCAAAACCGTGAGACTAGCCATGACATCCCATATGACTTGGACATAAACTATATTAATTATTGAATGATGATTTGAAACAATCATAACATATAGTTGAGAAATTAACCTGCCTCATATCCAAATTAACTCCAATATGCAAGATATATAATATGTTATCAAAATTTGATCAACTCGACATAGAACCATAAAAAAATAGTAGTTAGCTGTTTATTGGTTAGTCATTATAAAATTGCTCATGAAACGATATAAAACCATTTATAATATTAATTATATTATATTACTAACATATAAATATACATGGCAGGTAGAAAACATCAGAGTTGATGAAAATAAAAATTTCACAGTGATAATACAGGTGGATTAAGAAAAAACAATAGCAAAATTTAATGATAATAAATCAAAGCCAAACATTGCATTACTAATTAATAAATAGATGAGTTATACTCTACAACACAAACAAGTAGTAATACTAATGGAGAATGAGTAAGTTGTTTTACAAGAGATGTTGAGTTCAACACTCAACATTCTCATATTTCAGCTATGTTTTGTTCACATGTCAAAATCCAGGTCAAGAATGGGACGTGGTTCTGACAAACCACTCGAGTGATTCAAACAACTTATTCGAATAACTGATATGTTCTTTTATCAACGATTTGATTAATTCTTGACGATTAGATGATCAAATTGAAATCGGTTACTATTTTACATGTGAATCGATCTGTCAGCAATTATATATAATATATAAAATGCCCCTGGCCTAGAAGATGATTTATTTCGATGAGGTTTGGTATTTGTACCTAACCGGCTAACCCCTCATTATAAGATTATACTTTAATTAATTGGTATTGGGAAATGATATCTTTCCTTACCAACCAAGCCAACATTCTATTCCTTACTCTATGAGTGTATTTATGCTGGCAAAGCTGAAGGAGAAGAGGTGCTTTGGACATATACAACCTAACAAGTTACTGATGGCATGTGTTTAAGGTACCTTTATCTAATTAGTGACGGCAAACTGAAGAAAAAAGGGTTTAATAAAACATTCATTCCATCTTATCAGACTAATTTTCTGGGTTTTCTTCTGGTTAACAGCTAGCATATATCATATATAAGGTACTATTTAATTCATAATTAATGTTTGCTTTTGTTCAGCAGTTAGAAAGTATTGCTAAATGAGGCGTAAAAGAAACCAAAGGAAGCTATGGCCTTAGTTTAATGTTAACATCAAACTGATCTTAGTGGAAAAGGAAAATAGTAAATTGAGTAGGTGAAGTGAAATGGAAAAAAGCACAAAGTGGAATTGTTTATTTAACTGTTTATTTTTCTATCTTAGATTTATTTTTTATATAACTAATTTATATAAGTCATGAGATTATACATGGACGAACGAATTCTTTCTTAACGATGGTTGGAAGAAAAACATAAGTAAAACCAGAATAGTTAACTTGTTGCAGTTTGTGTGATAAATTTCAGGTAATTTCAAAACAATATAATGACGGAAGTGAAGAAGTAGGAAAATAAATTTAAGATTCGGAAAATGAGTTATTAAAACATAATAACCTACTAAAAGGTTATCTATTCATATTAAACATAAAACTTAACTCGCAAATGAGGTTCATAAATCCACAAGATCGATTACCTTCACTAAAAACACACAACTCTAAAAATCCATGAAATTAACACAAAATCCATGGATCAAAGGAAAAGACTGTTGACCAAATAAAAGAAAGTCAGTTATATCTTAATAAACTGTTGATTACTTAGTAAATTATTTGTAATGGACCAGTAAACCAAACTAGAGCCTAATTATTTGTAAATGACGATTGGAAGTACTTGGTGATTAAGGTTCAGCCATTTCCACAAAAAATTAGTAATGGTTGACCGTGCTTTAAAAAGGCTCACTAAAGAATAAGCCAATAATAGCTAGTAGTCTAGTACCTCAACCCTAAAACTCAATCGCTTTAAGAAAAGGAAGAAGAAGTTCCATTGGTTGAGTGCACGTAAAGAATGAGACAAATTAATTGGATTTGATTAAACAAAGAAACCCAAAATCGGAGAGGAGGCAACGAGAAAAGATTTTGTCATTTCGAAGTGAACTTTTTGCATCCCCACAAATCACAATCCACTTTGATGGGGTGAGGTTATAACTTATAAGTTGGATCTATATACGTTCCCAAAACCAAATCACGGCATCTCCATAATCCAAATGTTTAAGCACTAGATGTTGAATCGATGCACTATTATATAAAGATAATGAAAATCGAGCACATACATATTGTATCAGTGATTTAATCGTAAAAATATTTTATTGGTAAATCGTTTGTAGAAGCATAAAATGGTTAAACAACTGTTTCAATTCGAAATGCCTTAGGCTGAGTCCAATGGGCAACCCATTTATGGGGGAGTCTGCAAAAATGAAGGAGGAGATGGTCCAATGGGGAGGTTTGGGGCTTCAAAAATGGAGGATCCTGCAAATGGAACCCCAAATTTGGGGATGGAAATGGGGGCAAATATAGAGACTCCCCAAAGCCCGCCACGTGGCATTTTTTTTCTTTTAAGATTTTAGGCATTAATTAGGGGTTTAATTAGGGGATTAGTTAGGGATCATTTTCAAGTGTTGTGTGTAAACCCGAATTAGGTACATAATTTTTTGCCAAAAAAATTCAGACTCGGAATTTAACAAAATTCTATCGAAAAGTTTGTATTTAAAAATGATGACGAACTATACAAAAATTAACATGAACAAATTATATTAAGGCTACGATAAGTATGTTTTTAAGTAAATGGAAAAACTAGAAAAATGAAAATATCCAAATATGGAGATTGAAACATTGGAGCAAAAGAAGAGAAAATGAGGATCTATCCCCAAATTTGGAGATGAAGGCCCCAAATTTAGGGTTTTGCATTGGACTTGGCCTTATTGCTAGTTTTTTGGTACAAACTCCTGTATAGCCTGTTTGGATAGACAAAAAACTTAGGAATTGGAATTCCATTTTCAATTCCAGTTCCATATTTTATGTTTAAAAGGATAAGAATGTTGAGAAATGAATTCCATTTGGGCTAAGTTTTGGGAATTACAATTCCTATCAAAAGTGATAGGAATTGGGTTTATGAAGATGGAATTAGTGGGTCCCATTACTATTTATTATTATTATTTCATTAGAGAAATTTTACAATGCTTTATAGTATTGGTGCTATAGGTTTTTGTTTTTATGGTACAACTTAAAATAGTACATTTACGTTATGGTACAACTTCAGATTGTACCTATACTTTTTGTACAAATTCTTTTATGGTACAACTTGAACTTGTACATTTATGTGATGGTACAACTTCTAGTTGTAAAGTTGTACCATAACATAATGGTACAAATTGCTTTATGGTACAACCTAAACTTATACATTTAATGTTATGGTACAACTTTGAATTGTACATTAAAGCACCAATGCTATATAGCATAGTAGAAGTGCTCATTTTATTAACCAACTATCACCCTACTCTCTTTCTCTATCATTCGTATTCCATTTTCCAAGATAAAACAAATATATTACATTATTAATTATTGTTAAAAGTGCAATTCATTTCTATAGTTGTAGGAATTATACCAAACACTAAAACTGAAAATAGAATTATATAAAAATAGGAAATAGAAATAGAATTACATTTTCATTTCTTCCTGAATTGTATCCAAAGTCCAAACAGACTGGTAAGATTTCACAAACTTTGTCAAATAATGGTAGTACCGAGTTTGAGATATATCTGGACCATGAATTAAAACGAGTTTTATACATTATACTATATCATAACGTCTAATGGATAAACCCCATCTTTACCACATATATATAAATATTTGTAATAAATTTGTAAATTAAACTAGTTGATAACGCTTTACCCCAAATTCTCATGCTCCAAATTATGAAAAAACTTAAATCTTTTTAGCCACTTCATTTAAATTTCTGACTTCCCATATAAAATTTTTATGACTCCATCACTAGAGTCAGAAAAAAATTAGACTCTTTCAAAGAATTTGAAGTGTGGTAGTTGAAAAGAAAAAAAATAACCTTTATTATCAGTTACTATATTTTTCAGAATTTATATATGATCGTGAATGAACAATTACAACACAACTCACGACCATTATTCGAGCCCAAAAGAAAAGCGAGATCATGAAAATGAAGGGAGCAATAGTAGTGTTGGGAAATCAAAGATCAAAAGCGTGAAATTCGTGGCGTAGCATCAAAGATCACAACACTTGGCTTCCTCAAAAATCCCATAGTGGAACTCACCAACCGACACCCACAAATACAAATAAATGGACATCTCAATTTTATGCCTTCCTTATATGATATAATATGATACAATGGAGTGCCATTTCATTACATTCATTTTCCCAATCAAAGGAAAAGGAATCTAATTTATAAGACCTTTATTATAAAACAAATCCACGACTAAAATCGAGGGAGGAAAAAAACGAGAGAGAGACAGGGGCGGAGCTACACTATGGCTCCGAGAATTTTGGAACTGACTTATAAGTTGTTCACGATTTGGGGAAATTACGTATTAATAAAGTATATGATATATAACATAAGTTGAAAATTATGTCACAATTGTTGTTATAGTCTAGCGGAGTGGCATACAAGCATTAGGAGGTGTTTAAGGGTGGTCTGGGTTCGACACTCCATAAAGAATATTTTGTTCATTTTTTGTTTTAGTTGTACTTGGTATGAAAATCGCATATAATCATCTAGTTTTCATATTATAGTTTACTTTTGCTGTTAGTTAAGCTTCATTTTCAGCTCTGAAAAACAGTGCAAACTTTGTATTTGCAAGTTTAAGGACTCTTTTCAATATATTATGAGTATATTATAGTTTACTTTTGCTGTTAGTTAAGCTTCATTTTCAGCTCTGAAAAACAGTGCAAACTTTGTATTTGCAAGTTTAAGGACTCTTTTCAATATATTATGAGTAAATTTTTTCTTGTAGCGGATAGTGCACATTGATTTTCAGCAATAAAAATAATAAAACATGTTATCATTGAAATACATTATTAATTTTGTGGATAATTAACTCATTCATAGTCAGAATGACATGATATATTTTTTTATCTTAAATAATATTTTAAGTAAATATAATTGTCTCAAGCATGTAGCTAGGAAAATTATAATGATCAAAATAATTAGTTTTCTTAACTTTGACAAATTGTTTTTTTAGTTTGTTTATCTTTTTCGATAATACGAACAAAAAAAAAATCGGCCCCCCCGAAGCTTGAATCCTAGCTCCGCCCCTAGAGAGAGACATATACAGTCTGCACTCTGCAACATACAAAGACAGAGAGGTCAGAGATGTTTGGTTGGCATGTGCCCTTCGCAGCTTTGAAGAGCTGATAAGCAACTTGTGTTCAATGTAAACAATTTTAGGAGTCGCTGGAAATTTATTTTGCCAATTAAACTTGCCTATTATTATACGAATGAGGGACCGAAAAGCCGCTTCAACCTTAATTTGTGAGTTCGTGCTTAGACTTGGACCATCAATCCAGTATTCCAAGCCGCACAACACAAGACCACAAAGATCAATCGATCGATCGATCGAGAGAATGCCGTTGAAAACCTGATGATTCAATTGGACAACATACGAAGACCATTTTTGAATGCTTACAAGGGAGGGGAGGTTATTGTTGGCGGGAGAATGAGAAAGACGTGGACTTTGATGCAAAATATACAAAACTTCATATGTTTTTATCATCCTTGATTAATAATCTTGTCTGAGATGATAAGACACAATTTACATCTTCTCATTTTCCGAAGAGAGGTTTGGAGAATGGGATCCTCTTATGCCAAAATTAATAACTCCCAACTAACTTGCCATAAATAACCACTGCTCATTGCCACAAAAAAATTTCTCGTAGTTGGTATCATCTGGCAGAGTGAAAATTAAGTTGGGAAACAATTTCAACCCTCCGGTGGAAGTTCCAACGAAGAAATCAGAGCAACTTGTGTCTGTGCGCTCTTCTCTCACATTGTACTCTGTAGTATTTTGATATTTTCACTGTGGTGTGTGAATTCGGTATATTTTAATTTCACCACGTGTGGGTGTGAAAAGAGAAGGAGGCGAGAACTGAGAAAACAGTACAGCCTTTTAACCGAGTAAAGGGCTGTATTATTATTTTTTACACTTGATATATAATACATTCGTGGTGAAAAAGTGGGACAAAGGTATATAATAATTCATAGGGAGATCATTGGATACTCTGAGTTAAGACTTAAGAGAATACTACAGTTGCAACGACGTCGTATAGTGAGGCAGCCACTACTGAACAGCTGACAGTTGACAGCACAGGACAATACGGTGCCCGTTTTGTCTGTCTTCAGTTTTGTTGCCAGAGACAGAGGTGCCCATTTTGTCGTAACCTCCTCACTGGGTCCTTGGCTAAATTGCAAGTTTGGTCATGTTGATTATTAAAAAATTTCATACTTACCAATAAATATATTTTATTCCATGTGGTCACTGAAATTAGTTCAACATTCGAAGTTTGGTCACTGGCTATTAACATAAATTAACTTTTGCTAACGACATCATTTTTTTCTAACGTGCTAACAAAAATATCTATTCATTAAATTTTGACACAAAAAAATTATGACATAAACCGCATATCATCAAAACCCGCCACATCATAAATCCAACCAAATACAACCCATGAACCAGAAAATATAGTCTATTCCACCCAACCCAGATTCTTTCTAAGGGATATCTTTCACCTCTACCGTAGCCAGTAGTTGTCATCCGGCGTTCCTTCGGCGCAGGAAAGTGCTGGCATAAGCACGTCAGCTTCCTCGACCACCTGCCCCACACCTATGGATGGAAATAAAATCCGAATCCATGGGTACCCACCCGACCCAACGCGGGTAAAACCCGTGTTGACGGATTTTGGGTAGGGTTCGGGTTTAAACCCGCTACTCTATTCAATGGGTTGGGTTTGAGTGTAGATAAACCCGCCCCATGGTTACCAGCCCACACCCATATAATTAAATTTTTCGGATATTTAATATTATAAGCAATATATCTTCTTTAAACAACTAATCTTCTTTACATTTGTGGAGACATGTCTAATTTATTCTTACTAATTGTGTACAATGAAGTTGATATTATGTAGTGGAGAGTGAAGAAGGTAAGTTGACGAGGAAGGAGCTTTCAATTAATCATGTTGTTTATAGATGTTTATCTTTAATTTTGAACTATTTGTATTGATAATTTGCGGTTTGCTTGTATGCTCTAGATTAGTGTTTTTTGTATGGATAATTTTTATGAGAAAATTGATGTTAGACTTTTATTTTGAAAGAAACTTGTTATTGAAAAATTTTTTACCACAAAAATCCACGGGTACCCATGAACCCGCGAATACCCAGCGGGTTGGGTTGGGTTTGAGTTTTACAAACCTAGCGGGTTTTACCCCGGTTTTTTTGGCGGATAAACCCATGGGTTTGGGTTTGGCAAACCCACCCCAACCACCCCATTGTCATCCCTATGACCACACCTAACGCATCCTCAAGGAGAACTCCAGACGACGTCTGGCTCTGTGGCCTCTTCCACTCCATCTCCTACGTCAACCTTGCCATCTTCATCCCTTCCAACGACGGTTACACTTACATCGTCAGGGCACACATCAACGACTATGCGAAGAAGATGATTCTGGAGTTGCATGACGGATCACTCCTTAAGTTTCTTGCCTAGTCCATCACCAACTCCTTCAATCGCCTTCCTTTCTCCATTGACGGCAAAAAGGAGAGAGGAGAAGAATGCAAAGATGTTTTGGGATATGGGTTTGGTGGATTTCTCCTCCCATCAAGGGTTTTCGAATTCATCCAACTTGTCGGGACACAACTTTACCTACATCAAATCCATCGGCGGGCTGGCCGCTGGCCCCCGTCTAGGTTGCGGAGATGAGCACCGCCGATCCTCCTTCTTCCCAGCCAGTTTCTGCTGCACTTCCGTCACGACTCCTTCTATCGCCTTCCTTTCTCCTAGGGTCATTTGGATCAACAGGTGCAACTTGATCGAGTTTCCTGGCCTAGTTTCTTGCTTTAGGCCGAGTTTTGGTTTACCTTGGGCCGAGTTTTGGAGCCCCCAGGCCGAGTTTTGGCTCGGCAGGCAAAACTTGGACTACTTTTCAAGCTCCCAAGCCGAGTTTTATTCTCTAGAACATACTTGAATGCCTAATGGACGTCTGAATGACACGCAACTTGCGCGAAAACCTTCATTTCACATTCTAAAACTTGAAATACATCAAATGAACACAACCTAGCGTAAAATGGGCAAATGAGACATGTAATCAAGTCAAATGATGAAGAAACAATAAAAAAATAAAAAAATGAGGGATAAAATATGTGTAATTTAGCCTGGATCATTTGGTCGTGGCTAGTAAGTGGTAACTCGTCTCTTATAGATATATCTAGCTAGCGGGAAATTAACTAACCATTCATTCTCATTAATACCCAAACAAACAAGGAGCAAAAGGGTAAAGGAAATAAGGAGTACTTTAATAAAACAAAAAAAGGAGAACCCCCAAGATCGAGTTATCCACTTGGTTTTGTTTAATACACATAATAATAATTATTATTATAGACTGTACTCTGTAGTAGTGTTTCATTGCATTACCTGGTGGGTGTGGTTGGGTGTAAATTATTTCGATTGGGGATATCACTTATAGTGTAATAAAATTAATTTATGACAATCAATTAACAATAAGTGAGATTTGGTACATCGATAAAATATATTTATGTCGCTTTAAATTGGTGAGTTCAATCATTTCCACATGCATATATTGTGTTTTATTATCGTTTCAACAAAATTTACCTGTCTCCCGTAACAGAGTCCAACTCCTTTCTCACAAAAAAAAAAGTCCAACTCCTTTGGGTCCGCCACTATTGTAATGTTAATGTACTGTGTATCCCTTCGTAAGTTCTACTTGTATCTTGTTGTAATTCATTGACGGAAACATACATGTACACTCTGTTCTGGAGGGGAGGAAAGGGAAGGGGAAGGAATTAGTGAGAGGAAAGCACGAGTCTCTATGCATTTTCCTCTGTTTTTTTAAAAGGGTAGCAGTAGGAGGGGATGGAAAGTGGATACAAAATCCACTGTGGTAAATGGTAACCGACCATTCAAATTGGAGAGAAAGAGGAGGGAAAAAGGCCACTTGGGTGTTTAGGTTCCTTTATTTATATTTTTTTGATAGACAAGTGTGAAGGATAAATTGAAGAACTAAAACTCCCGTTGTTTGAAATGGTGGAACCCTCGATAAAATTAAAGATCCGAACTCTTTTCAAAACAACTTAACTAACAAAATTTTGACGGATTAACACCTCTTGTGTTCATTTATCTAGTCTCCTAATGGGAAGAGAGACCTTCAATTTACAAAATCGTTGGAAGACAGAGTCGTCGAGAAACAACACTATGACTCCTTGATCGATAAACACAACCATTCAGGTAAATTTAATGAGAAATCAGGATTAATTTGTGTGGTTCATCTTGATTGTAATTTGAGAAATCAATTGATCACTTTCAACCGATAACTTTTATTAGGTACCGGTTCTCTAACGGTTTTTAAATAGTCTAATGCCGGTTGGACCACTAGAGTGCGAGCCGTTCGCATTACCGGGCCATGCTCCGGTTCGTTTTTGATAACATTGGTAACTCCTGTTTTAATTAATTAATATATTATTTCTCTTTTTCGTATCATTAGTTATTTTTCTTCATTGTTCGACGGGTATTTAGGACTTTAGGTTTTTCGTTACAAATTAGAGCTAGGGCAAAAATGTCCATTCAATACATTTTAGGGCAAAAAAAAAAAAACTTAAAGCGTAAAATAGAAGTTCAGATATAGATAATATAACTAGAGATCTTTTTGGAAAGTTAGCGGTAAATAGTGATTTTATTAGTGAAAAATAATGTACCTCTAAATTATGGCTGACTATGACTGGATAGAGCGCTTTGTTCCCAGTCATGGCTTGACCGTTTCCCTGATACCATGGTGAAGCATTTTACTGATCAGGGGTCAGATCATCGAGCCCTCATTCTCTCTGATAAGCCCTATGTCCGAAATAGTCGCACCCTTTTTCGGTTTGATGCTCGATGGGCAGATAATCCTGAAGTTAGAGCTATGGTGGAATATGTTTGGCAGGAAGAGGTTCAGGGGACCCCCATGTTTCGCTTATGGGAACGACTCAAGAAACTTCGTCATTTATTATATGATTGGAGTAGAGCGGGGACTACCAATTCCTTACGTAATATAAAGACTCTACAGAATGAGATTGAGAGGATCAAGCAAATTCACCCGATTAATTGGGATGAGATCCGTCAGCTGGAAGTGGAGTTAAATAGACAGTGGGAGGCGGAGGAAGTTTACTGGAAGCAAAAGTCCAGAGTTCACTGGTTGAAGAAGGGCGATCAAAACACGTCCTACTTCCATACCGTGACTAGGACGCGTCGTAAACGGAACTTTGTGGCTGGACTAAAAAAGGATGATGGTGAATGGGTCACTGATGAGAAAGGAAAGACGGATGTTGCGACTGAGTTTTATAAACATCTGTTCACTTCCGAGAACCAGGTTCTGAATATGCGTGACCGACTGGCGGGTTTACCGATTGACCAATGTGTCACTTCGGAAATGAATGCTGACCTAACGGCTGTTGTGCATCCGGATGAGGTGCGAAAGACTGTTTTTTGCTATAGGTTCTAAACAGGCTCCCGGGTCCGATGGGTTTACGGGAAATTTTTTTAAGGCTTTCTGGGGGATTGTGGGGAGTTCGGTCGTTGAGGCAGTCGTTTCTTTCTTCGAAACTGGTCGGATGCTACGTAGCTTCAATCACACCTGGCTCACTTTAATCCCTAAAGTGGATAATGTGGAATCGATGAGGCAGTTGCGACCGATCAGTTTGTGCCAGTTTGTGTACAAAGTTATAACCAAAATCATGGCGGAACGAATGTCAGGCATCCTACCAGAGATCGTCTCGGTGGGGCAAAATGCGTTTATTCGTGATAGACAAATTGTTGAGAACATACTCCTTGGGCATGAGTTAATGCACTACTTGAAAATCAAAACACATGGGCAGAAAGGGTATATGGCTCTGAAGGTTGACATGGAAAAGTCCTATGATAGAATTGAATGGCCTTTTCTGCTTGCAGTTTTGGAAAAGATGGGGTTTAACTCGGTGTGGCAAGGGTGGATTTTTGAATGTCTCCGATCTGCGTCCTTCTCTGTGCTAATGAACGGTACCCCATCGGGGTATTTTAGTCCTTCCAGGGGGCTTCGCCAAGGGGATCCCTTATCCCCGCTCCTTTTTGTGCTATGCACAGAGGGCTTCGCGGCTCTCCTGCGTCAGGCTATTTCGGAAAAACGGTTGGCAGGGGTTAAAGTGGCTCCTCGCGCTCCTAGGATCTCGCACTTGTTTTTTGCCGATGATTCGTATCTATTCCTGCGAGGCACGCTCTAGGAGTGTGAAAATTTGATCGAGGTTTTGAATGAATATGAGGAGTTGAGTGGTCAGCGGGTGAATTTAGCAAAGTCAGCGGTTTGCTTCACCAAAAAAATTGCGACTCCGGACCAAGAATTTTTGGCGGCGATATTGGGGGTTGGGGCAGTTGGGGTCCATGATAAGTATCTGGGCTTGCCTTCTTTGATTGCTCGGTCTAAAATGGAGACATTCCGATATCTTGAGGAGAAGTTGCTGGCTCGGCTCCAAGGTTGGAAGCGGAGAACTTTGTCTTGGGCGGCGAGGGAAACGTTGATAAAGTCTATAGCCCTGGCATTACCTTTGCATGTAATGTCCTGTTTTAAGTTGCCAATATCTCTGTGTCGTCTCCTAGACAAACATGTCGCCCGCTTCTGGTGGGGTGCTGATGAGGGAAATTCCAAAATTCGGTGGATGGCCTGGCGTGATTTGTGTAGGAGCAAGCATGATGGTGGGATGGGATTTCACAAATTTGAACATTTTAACCAGGCTCTCCTCGCTAAAATTGGATGGCGTATTCTCTTTGAGCCACAATCGCTTCTCGCCTAGGTCTATAAGGGTAAATACTTCTCTAATGGGCATTTCCTGCATGCTAAAGCTCGTTCACGCCCGTCGTGGAGGTGGCAGAGTATCCTGTTTGGCCGAAAGTTGCTTGAGATGGGGCTAAGATGGCAGATTGGCAATGGGCGATCGACATCGCTTCTGCATTCCACTTGGATCCCCCAATTCCAGCTGGACCCCCCGCGGTATAATCCGCAAATTTTACCAAGTGGGGGTGATCCTCCAGTTGCTGAGCTGATTTGTCATGGGGAAGGGCGGTGGTGTGATAGCAAACTTAGCCAGTGGTTTGACCCACCTACTTGTCGTTTAATTAAAGCTATTCCCCTCCCGCGTCATAACGTAGAGGATAGGCGTGTCTGGTGTGATACTGCTGATGGGACCACTTGGCAGTCTCCATTGATAGGAGGAAGGGTCGTTGGAAGGCTACGGCAAGTTGGATGGATATGACTAGTTGGATCCGGTTGTGGGAGGCTAAGATCCCTCCTAAATTAAAGGTGTTTGTTTGGCAACTCCTCAACCGAATTTTACCAACTACGGAAGCTCTCATTGAGAAGAAGGTCTCGGTGCATCCTCGATGCCTGGTTTGCTGGGAGAGCAAGGAAACGATGGAACATCTGTTTCTAGACTGTCCGGTGGCACGGGATATGTGGGGCTATTCGGGACTTGAGTACTTAGGGGAGGGGCTTCCTCGGCATACCTTCCCTCTTTTTCTGAAAAAGTTGATGGCTCTAATTCATCAGACGACTCTTTTCATGGGAGTGGTTGCGGTGCTTTGGCGGATCTGGGGGTCTCGGAACTGGGTGGTCTTTGAAGGTAAGCAGTTTGGGATCCCTGCTTTGATGCGCCTGTTTGCCCAGCAGTATGAGGAGTGGGTGCGCCTTTCGGTGGATAAAGCTCTTCAGCCCGCTCAGTCGCAGCAACCAGGGCTGAAGGTTCATGCGGGGGTTATTTGCATGTGGGATGGGGCTACTAGGAGCGGTTCTCACTCGGCAGGGGGACTGGTTTTGATGACCCCTTCTCGAGATGTCTTACTGGCTAAAAGGGTCCAATTTCCGATAATTGATGACCCCATGGTGGTGGAACTGCTTGTCCTTCGCGAGGGTATTCTTTAGTGTCTGGAGCGGGGTTTCACGGATGTCAGATTTGAAGGGGATGCCAAGGTTGTCATTGACAAGATCCTGCAGGCCGATACTAGGGATAACCGGGTGGGTGCGATTCTGGAAGAAGTGGTGTTGGGGTTGTCCAGTAACCCGGGGTTTAGTGTTAGATTTGTAGGTCGGAGTAGTAATAGGGTAACCCATTTGGTGACTAGAAAGGCCCTTTCTTTGTACCCGACTACGAGTCGTTTGTTCGATTTTCAGTCCTGGCTGATTAGGGATGGCATTGGGTATGAAAAAAAAGGGCATAGCCCGCACCCGCCCGGGACAAACCCGTGAAGAAACCCGCCAGGTCCGGATTGCGGTCGGGGACGGGGAAACCCGCTAATTGAGTGACAACGGGGATGGGTCGGGGTCGGATCTAATACTATCCGCCCCGGCCCCGTCCGATATTGCATACGATGTCGTTTTCCTCTCTTCAAATATAGCATTGCAACGCATGCAACAGCCAGAAACCCACCACCAATAAACTTTCCCCAAAATCCAAACTCTCTTCTCTCAGAAATCCAGCATCGCGATTATTGCGACGCCGATTTTCCAGACTCTATCACGATTCACGCGCGGTGAGTCCTTCTATCTTCCATTCTTCCTGCCAATCGTTCGTTTTTCTAGCCTCGATTACACCTCACCACCAATCAGCCATCATGAAAACCCTAGAATCTCTCTCTCAAACAGCCATCAAATTAGGGTTTGGGAGAATTGAATTGGATGATTCTGTCCTTTGCTGGCTTCACGCCATTGTTGGTGCTACTGTGATTCATTGTTGGTGCTGCTGTGTGTTTCTGATGGAGTTCTGCTGCTGGAGTGCTAGTCTGTTGCTGCTGGAGTGCTGGTCTGCTGCTGCTTGCTACTGGTCTGCTGGTTTATTCATGTTTTTGTTGGTCTGTTGCTGCTGTATTGCTGTTGGAGTGCTACTGGTATGCTGGTCTACTGCTGCTGGAGACCTGGAGTGTTGCTGCTGGTCTGTTCGTGTTGCTGCTGCTTTATTTTGCTTACTTTTAATGTTGTTTGATTGTTGAGAGTAGACTTTCATGGATGTTGATGGATGATGGATCATGGATCATGGATGTTGCTTTGATGGATCATGGTTATAACTTAGAAGTTTGAACGATGCAGTTTGCTAGTTTCAATTTCAATGAAGTTCAATGGTTTTCTTTCAGTTTCATTATGGTTTTCAAATTTTAATTTTTATATGTGTGTAGCGGGTAAAACCCGACCAACCGGGTAATATCCAAACCTGGACGGATACGGGGATGGATAGTGATTTAGTATCCATTGGCCATTCCGGACGGGTACGGGTAATACCCGTTTATAACTACGGGCGGGGCTCGGGGAGCTACTACCCGGCCCCATACCCACCCGTTGCCATGCCTATGGCTGATCTCCAGGATGTAAGTGCCTATTCTTTAAATCAATATATGATTATCTTTTGTCAAAAAAAAAAAAAAAAAGACTGACTGTTATGGTTGCTTGTTTAATAATTGATAGGGGCGATTCATAATTAAATTGTAAAACATGTAAGCCCAATTCCCGTATGTCACTAGGGAATAATTGTGGCCCAAGTGTAATTATCACTTAATGGTTTAATATATAAGGTAAATCCTATATTGATTAGGTTAATGAAAGGTAAATTCCTAACATACCCTGATGGTGGGTCTATATAAAGAAGCTCTAGGATTGGTCCTCTCTCAACCCATTACGTAGAATTTCTTAGCCATCGCAGAAATCTCTCTAAACCTAAAACCTAAAGGAGTCAAGAGGGAGAAACTCAATTCCGGTGATTACTACTCCAGCGCCGCCGCCGCTCTCGTCATGGATCGAGGTAGATTTCCCCGATCTATTATCGATTTGTGAAATCATCTAATTCTAAGATCCATGCTATTATGATTTATGTTTACAAAACAAGTAACCGATAGCTACCTTTAGTAGTGCTTATGAGATGAAAATTTGATAAGTGCTTCACCGTAATTGGCACTGGTTCTAAAACACACCAGCCACAGAGAGTTCAATCCTTTGGAGGCCGTTTGTGATACCCTAAGAAGTGATAGTTCTTTTTTATATTATTGTTATTTGTTGAAAATTAGTCCTATTTTCTGTACCCTAGTGAAGACTTTTTTGTTTATCGACTAGTAAAAGTCTATTTCACAAATAAGTTAAATAAAGCAAATAATAATGTCTTTTCAAAAACACCCAAAAATAAAACCAAATACCGGCAATAATAATCCATGAGTGAGACAAATCTTTGTGTTATCTACTAATCGATCTACACATCAAACACTGGTTTAGTTAGTTAGGTAGTTAATACAGTTTGACAACACATCAACATCTGTTTTTATTGCACTTTTATCGTTTCTTAAACAAACAATTAATCCAGATATTACCGATGATCAGTAGTCAAAAGGTGACAAGTAGCTTTCTCATTGACAAGAGAAGAAGAGCATGCAGTGCAAACAACTGGCCGGTAACCATGCAGTGCAGTGCAGATCTTGGCATGTAACACGAAAGACAAAGGGAATGGGTCAAAACTTGGCACAAGAAGATCAGAAAGCTGATGATGAAGACAAAATCACAAAGCAAATCTCTCTGGCTGTTCTACTTTCAGACACGTCCAAACTCTTGGATCTCATCAGCTTGATCGATGAGTTAAGGTTGTTCATTTTCTTTCACAAAGAAATATTATATTGCTCTAGCTTCTGTCAGTTTCAACATCGTTGCTATAGCTAGCTGAACATGACAACACTCGCACAAACAACTTCGATCTGTAGTCCAAAACATGAGGAACAAGATTATCTGTTTTTTTTTTAAAAGGATTTAGGAACAACGTTTACTGTTTTAACCGCTAAATATTGAACAATCCAGCCTAATGTGATGGTTCTCTGGCATATAAGTAGCCATGAATTCGGCCAACCGAGTCTCTTTCAAAAATCAAAAGCATGAACCATACTAGCTTAATATTCGACTAATACGATTTCATAATGAGATTGTTTGATGGTTTTCTTTAAAAGTTATCACATTGTGTCAACGAGTTTGTTGATATGACTTGAATCGGGTTATCTGCCATCGACTGAAAGTCATGCGGGTTTTGTTGGAGAAGTACTATAAATACTTCTCATACTTTTCTGTAATTAATATGCATTTCCCCTAGTGAAGCTGGCTCTCTCTCGCCCATGGACTAGCTAAAATACGTTATGTTAGTGAACCACGTAAATTGGTGTATTCTTTACTTTCTTCGCCATCGTTGTCTTTCTTGCATTGTTGATTAATGTCCCAGTCCGTGCGTGACACAAAGTCAATCACATGTTTATACAATAGCTGGAAAAAGTACCACAACATGTTGAACCAAATGGAGGTTAATTTCAATCAATTTACACTTTAATCTCCCAAAACCCTAATCCATATGTATTTCCTCTCATTCACATTGATTTGAGAACCAAGAAAGAAAAGACACGATGATTTTATGTGATTTTTCCATTTGATGTGAATTAGGCTATTGATACACGGAGAATAAGACCTGCAGATTTTTTTTTTCTATTATGAAAACAACCCTCAACACATATATACGGGCGTGAACCTTAGACCAAACAACAAGTACAAACAAAATAATATCAAGCATGTCGAACTTGGAAACTCGTATACAATTTCTCGTAGGAAACCTGATAATCACCAAACAAGGAAGTAGGTGTTCGTTGGGGTGCACCAAGCACAGAAAACAATCAACGAAGCCATAAAATCCACACAAGCGCTTGCCTGTGGCCTCAATTTGCACATACCAACCAGCCCATCTTTTGAGTTAACGGTTTCGTCCACCGATGTATAATTGAAATCCAACCACGATGAAAGGTTCAAAATGTGACTTAGCTGAATCCATAGCCAAGCCAGAGCCCAACTCCAACAAGATAATAAGGAATTTGAAAAGCTGTAACAAACAACACCTCGACCACAGGCCAGAAACGATTCCAATGGCAGTCAGCAGATTGATCCAGACGGATACCAAAAGTAGGTTCTCAATTAAATTTCACTAAAAAAGGAAAGTGACAATCTAGTTCAACATGATCATAACCAAGCAAAATTATCTTTATGTCTACAGGATTAGATAGATAACTTGAAAACTGAAGCTAAGCTGCTGTGAGGTAGGTGAAAGTCTCCATTGCCAGCAAGCTCTGTTAAGAAACTCATCCAGCAATAAAAATGCTCCAATTCCACTCAACGGTACTGGTAAGAAAGGGCAAAGATGACAAAGTTAGGATTCAGCAACACTGTAAGATAATGAAACAATGGATTCAACAGTTATCTAGTTCCTCCATTTAATACAGGAGACAGAACATAAGAAGAAAAAAAAAAATCAGACCATCCATCCAAAGTAGAAGCAGAAGGATTCTGCCTTTTTTTACCTTGATGAAGCCAATCTCCTTGGCGTTGCTGCGGAAGCACTGCCTGCAGCACATGAGCCCGTACTTCCTGATGATCGCATGAGGGTTGCCACAGACACGGCTGTCCAAAACATCACAAAGGTAGCAGGGTAAGAAAATGGTATATCAAGCACATCCCAATTCATGAGAGAATAGTCTTATACCGTCCCTTGGAGCAACTAAACATCAATCTACGCAAACGCACGAATTCACTAAACGGTCAATCTATACTTCAGCTGCAGTATACCAACACGGAATAGAAATTCGACAGTATACTTAAAAACAGATTACAACAACCACCAGCCAGCCATATACCCATCAGGGATACTCGGAGGTCATAACGAAAAATTGCTGCACAAAATGGAATGAGGCCCTTTCTGATATCTCTACACATGTTTACAGGTTTCTTTGAGGGCTCAGATAGCAGATACAGCATACATCTCCACAAACATATTAGGCAATCAAACTAGGTCTAAGCAAATTCGACATCAATTTACTTAAGGATCAATGAACGACAACATAGACGGGAACCCTTAACATCAGTGACGAAACCCTAATCGGAGAGCCGAACAACTACACAAGAAGCAGATACGGAACTAGAAACCAGTCGACAATAGACATAAACCGAAACCAAAGAAAACCCTCAACCGAGAAGAGGAAAGGCATGGGAAGGAGATGACTCACCAAGCCCGAGATCCCGGACCGTAGGTCTTGGGGTGAGAATTCCAGACGTTTTGGTGGCCCATGGTTGCTTTTCTCGCCGGAGAAAACTGCTGCGCCGCTCTGTGTGTATTAGTTTGGGAGCTCGGTGACAAACAATCCAAAACCCTAATCCTCAAGCAACGAGGTGGAAGTGCTCCTCTTTTTCTGTGTATTATCAGGCCCAGTTAGTTTGATATGTTAAGAAACGGAGCCCAAGCTTTGTCTAAACGTAACTCTCGGCCCAATTCACTAGCCGCCTCTCACCGATTTAATCAAGTTTTCCACCACGGACGGGATGTGTGTTTTGCAAGGTTCTCAACCAGGTTTCAACTTTCAGCCATTGGCCTGGTTGTGGTTGACCAAGAAGTGAAGGGTTAGTAGTTGAATCGGTTTAACCCAATTTAGTTTGGATACGTAAAAAAAATCATTATATTGTATTTATCTCTAAATTATTTCAAATCTAAACAATCTTCCAACATTCATACATGGATAAAATATAACCTTACATGGAAAGGGAAAATGTTCAAATTTGGGTATAACATATAATGTTCACAACAAAATGTTTACATTTGCATCAAACTTATAAAATTAGCATTCAAATATTCATAGATAGAATTCATATATAAAAATCAAAATAGTCAATCTTCAAAGATAAACCATTCATATTTGTCTACATTGCATCGGAGAATGAAAATATAGAAAATAAGGTGTAAATTGTTGACTTAAACCCTTGAGATCCAAGATTTTAATCTTAGGAACCCAATTTTAAATTTCAAATTGTGTTTTGGTATATTAACAAGATGTTTGGTCATCCGGTCAAATAGATCCCATTTATTTGTTTGTCTAGAATTTTTGGGTTTCACTGAATGAAAAAACATCTAATTGTAATTAATGGTGATAATATGATATTCTATGGCTAAAGGTTCCTTATGAGGTTTGTCAAAACCTGTTGAAGAATGCGACTGATTATGGAGTTAATAAGAAGAAAACTGAAGCTATCAAAACCGGATTTAATAAACCTCATGAAAGTAGTTTTAGTGGACAAGATGATGGTAGTGTTCAAAAAGAGTTGTTACTTCCACAAATATGTCTATGGGTGCATTGACACTTCGTTTGCTCCACAGTCAACTTTGGGTAGCCAACCAGGAATAAAAGAGTGCCTTAGCATCTAAAGAAGTTATATTGTATGTAGATTGAGGATGGCTAAATGGTTTTCTGAGTTGAATAATAGAGAGTATTATTTGAATCATACAACTTGTGAGTTGAATTGTAATTTATATGCTTACTATTGAATTGAATCATTTTTTATCTTTCTCCTTTGATTAGGTAGTATTATACCAAGAACAAAGAATCATATGATCACATAAGTCTTGAAAGCATTGATTCTACTATTAATAGTGATTGGTTGTCATTAGAGGAAGAAGATGCATCTTCATCGGACAAGGAATTGGATGCCGATGAACTAGATTGAGCATTATAAGATGAAGGCTTGTTTGTGAATCAATTATGTGTGATATGTATTATAATATTAATAATTGATAATGATTCTTACTAGTTTTCTTGTGTTCTAGTTGGTGATGGAGAAGATGAAGGAGACGAGTTCCAGAATGTTGACTTTTCTACATTTGGTGTTGTTTGAAGATATAGATTTGATTACAAGTTCAAAAACTAAGTAGTAGTTTCTAGTTTGAGTTTTTTGTGACCGTTCTTGTTTTGTAATTTTTACTTATTTTTAAACATGCATTTGGACAATTGTGAGTTGATAAGATATTGAACATTTTACCGCTTTGTTATCCTGTATATTTCAATATTGTTCCAAACCCATATCCTAATTTTGTTTGTACAATTTTTTTACAAAGAAGATATTTTTATTAAAAAACGTATATTGCCAATACAAAACGGTTGAATAATAATTGTACCACAAAATACACTACACAGACAAGACCGTTATGACTTCAAATACAGTTTTGTGCCAGACATAACCGTAAAGAATACTGGAGTTGCCATCGATAAAAATTAAAAAGCAAAAAAAAAAAAAAAGATTACAAGTAATACTGGCTAAAGAATCACCGAGATTTTGCCTTTGTGAATTCAGACTAGGAATGCTTACATTCTCTGTGTTTGCAAATCGCATAGCCAAAGGTAATGGAGTGGAAGCTCCCCTCAAAATGGAAAAATTACACAAACTCAAAAGGACCAACAATTCCCGGAACAAAGAGGGGAGGATCCACAGAGTGATCCTATACAGTAACCAACCCATTTCATTTCAACAACGAAAAAAATCCCTGGGAGAAGACATGTGCTTCATTATTTGTGATCGACGATTCCGCAACCTGTTCTTATGGAAGAGTTGCTCTTAGTTCTTTCCTATCAGCTCCGAACGACTGCAATTCAAATTATCAACAGAAACAAACACATAAATCGGGTGTCGAGCAATTCTCCAGATGTTTCATTACAATTCTTAGTCCGTAAGTATGCTAAACTGGATAGAACCATTTCTATTGTGCGCTGCTGCCATGATCTAGATGATGCATTTAGTATCGAAAATTTGAACTTTTTAAGTTCAGGAATGAAATACCTCTGTTCCAAAACCCTTGACATATACGTTTGTGAAGAGTTCAGATGGCTCTGGCATCGGGCTCTCCTGCAAACAAAAATCAAAACAATGTCAAGCATGGAGGGTAAGGGATATCACAAAAACACTCTAACTCTCTTGATCAAAACCATTTCATAATTAAAACCTTGGCTTTGGCAATGGCTTCATCTACTTCCTTCCTAATTTCCTTCTCAATATCCTGAAAATCAGAAGACAAACAGCTATTCAGTCTCTCTGTAACACATCTCACAAAGCATACAAGGCAATATAACGACTACACTGTACGGTTTTACATGTGTCACAAGGAAGTTGAATAGTTGAATTACCTTTAGCTCTTTCTCAGTGGCTAGATCGTGACCCAGTACCAACTTCCTAACTCTTTCAATTGGATCACGCTCCTGAAGATGGTCAGTGAGAAGATAGAGAATGTATTAGAGATCATAAAAGAGGTTTTCCCAATGGAACATAACAGATTATTAATAACCATCTGATCACCTGTCTCACGCCAGAGATTTCATCACGGGTACGGTAGGTGCTACCAGGGTCAGACATGGAGTGACCGTGATACCTATATGTGTCCATCTCAAGAATCTAGATCACATCACCAAGAATAAATTAGGTGCATGAAGTGGGGCAAAATGAAGTCTACAGATTTACGACTAAGCAATCTGATAATAACAGCATACGACTTGTTTGGCTGAATTACTAGAGTGTTGCACACCTATATTAGCTGTAGCCTCTAAAACTTCCAAGCATGACCACAATCACAGGAGTTGAACTAGGACCCAATTCAAATTCACCGTTTAAATATCACATCAGAATAGTACTTAACTAAGTGAATATCAACATGGATCATGCCCATTGCACCAAATCTGCAGTACCATGGAGTTGCATCTCTTCAGATGGTTAAGAACTAAAAGACATTACTTTTGCTAAAGTCAAATAGGGGCATTCTGCAGCTTGCCTAAAGTTCCCAAATGATCTCTTCACACACCATCCTGTACCAGAAACATAACAACTGACTTGTTACATTCTAATATTCCCACCTCATATGTCTACAAGAAATACCTACCCTTCCCCCCTACCACTCACATCACCCTTCCATGATGCATCGGAGAAGGCAATTACCAGTGGCCTAACTCCTAAGTCCTGAATTTTTACAAGCAGTTTCCATGTCACTAATACATGCACCATACTTGCATTCATTTCCAGAGAGTGTTGATCAACATAACCAGGATCCATATCTGGTACAAATCTGAGCTACAGTTACGATCTTCTTTTTTAATGGTTGTAGCTCTTGATTATTGTTTCTTTAGAACCAAATGTTCTCCTAGGGCATCAACTGGACTAGGACTGCTGCCATAGTTAGAATTACTAGTCCATTTTAAAAAAACCAAAACACGTCCTTCAATAGCAGAGTTTATACACAGAACAATCATCAAAACAATACAAACCCATCGAAAACAAGGTAAAGCAATCCCATATGCATCAGTTGCAGGAATTCTGGCTAATGGGACATGGCATGCAAATGTAACTTTAGTCTTAGTCCTTGAATCTTGGCATCTCCCTATAACAGGCAAACAAGATAACTTAACTTTCATCATTCACCAGTCAGAGCTATCAACACTTGTGATGTTCCATTACTCAACTGATGAATGCAAGTCCCTCATCAGTCCCCCCAAAAGGTATACCATATTCTTTGTACAATATCTCAATTTTTTGTATAACCTAAGATCAATCAACACTCTTACTATGAATGCAGCTCCAATCCATGTCTGTAAAACGCATACCATGTTTTCTGCACCAGATCTCAAATTCTGTGGCGACCTAAAACCACAATCAACAATGGAAGGTACGAGCATTTTTCACTAAGGTTCTCTCTAAAAGTGAAACGTACCTACTCTACCACATTAAGAACAGTAATCTCAAAATGGCTGAATCAAACAACTATCTTTCAATGATTACTTCCATCTTCCTGAGGTTAAACTATGTACTGACATCAAGTTCGCCTCAAATAGAAATGAAGTTTGTGAGATGTGCATAGGAAAGATCATCTAAAACTCAGGATGATTACTGAATCTTGATGCACAGCCATTCATAATTACATGTGGCAGAATTAGTGGTTCAAGAAAGCGCGCTTAAACTTATGCTTAGGCACTAGGCAATACCAAAACTCCTCGCTTAGGGGTTTCACAACAAGGTAGGGATCAAGAACCTTATGAGTGATTGAGCTATGGTTATATGAACTTGTGAGCTATTTTTTTTGTGGTTAAGTGTTAACTAAGCTATTAATCATTAGAACAGAAGTAGGGAGTGCGGTAAATTGTTACTTCATTCATTATGTAGTATAAATTGCTAATTTTGCTTCCAGCAACTAAACACGCTTAGCCGATGCTTAGGTGAGATAGGCGCTAGGCAAAGCCCCAATGCTCGCCTCACGCCTAGTGCCTTCTTAAACATTGAGAATTACTATACAGTCTACTGTTTAAAATGAAGCATTGGAAAGAAAGAACGGGCATAGATAGGCTTAAGACACACTAGAAAGGAACCATAGATAGGCTACTGTTTAAAATGAAGCAGTGAATCACCCACCAACCCAGGAACTATAATCCACCTGAAATACACGATAGAAAGGATGATAGGAGACTCACAATGGGTCCATTCTTTAACACGTGCTCCTTTGCAAATTTGCATGCCTGTTTAACAGCAAGTACATCCATGCCATCCACCTATTTCCAAACATGAAACTGTTAAGATTGACATTCCCCTCGGAACTATAGATGAACATTGTGCTTTAGCAACCACAAGATTTCAGTCACGCTAAACAGCACATTGACTGCAGCTCATATGAAACTATCTCGATTAGCCACATAGAACATGTATTGACACTAGAACAATGTTAATGGAAATCACCAATCCACTTGGTAATAAACAATATCCTTCGAGAAAACAGCAAAAGCTAGCATATGATGACAAAGAATGGTATTGTATCAGATAATATGCGACTTCCTAATGCTAACAAAGGAAAGAACATATCTTTGTGACTCCCTAAAACCCACCTTCAATCCAGGAACGTAATCACCACGCTTGTAGTAAGAAGGGCTCTTAGCTGCCCTCCACTCAGCAGTGCCCATGCCATCTGCCAAACAACCATCCATTCAGAACCCGATTCCAAAGTAGCAGCAGTGTAAAGAACAAACGCAGGAAATCTAAAAGCAGAAACAGATTAACGTCCTTACAATGGTTATTCTCGCAGACCAAGATAATTGGCAGGTCCCAAAGAGCAGATATGTTAAGAGCCTCGAACAATTGGCCCTGATTGGCAGCACCATCACCATACAAAGCAAACGTCACATTCTCGTCCTTGTTATACTTCTGCGCAAAGGCCAAGCCGCAACCCAAGGGAACCTGAGCTCCCACAATCCCGTGTCCACCATAGAATCCAGATTCCTTCTTGTAAAAATGCATCGAGCCGCCTTTGCCCT
The DNA here is from genome assembly GCA_946122785.1 of Linum tenue. Taxonomy (NCBI): domain Eukaryota; kingdom Viridiplantae; phylum Streptophyta; class Magnoliopsida; order Malpighiales; family Linaceae; genus Linum; species Linum tenue. The sequence goes on from CAMGYJ010000002.1 coordinate 66,544,443, forward strand.
TGGAGCAGCCACCCTGTCGACCCATGAGCTCGGAAAATATCTCGAGGAGAGTCCCGCCGCGGCCCAAGAAAGTGCAGTGATCCCTGTAGGCAGTGATGATGCAGTCCTTTTTATTGATGGACGCCTCCATGCCGACGCAGACGGCTTCCTGGCCATCGTACAAGTGGCAGAACCCTCGGATGAGCTTGGCCTTGTAGAGCGAGTCGGCGGCGATCTCCATCCGGCGCATGGTGGCCATGTCGCGGAAGAAGGTGAGGAGCTCCTGGGGGTTGGTCTCGACGGAGCGGGAAGGCGGCTCGCACTTGTGCGGGGTGAAGGGGATGGATGTCTCGATTACGAGGGGCTCGGTGGAGGTGGAGATTGGGCGGCAGAGGGAGGATGCGGCGGCCGCGAGGGGGCGGAGGAGCCGATTGGATCTGGTGGAGGATAGGTGAGAGAGCGCCATATCGGAGGGCGGTGATTCGAATCGGAGAAGAGAGGGGATCGAAGAAGGGGAAGGAATAGTTTGGCTGGGAAGAGGGAAAGTGTATAAAGAAGAGTAGTATTAATGTATTATTATAAAGAAGGCTGGTGTTCCGCCAGAAGGTCGCATTTTGGCACCTAGACTATTTTTACCCGTACAAAACTACAAATCTCTTTTCCCTATTTTTTTAAGGCAAAATACACTTTCATAGCCAAAACTTTGACGATTGTGACAATAATAGCCATTTTTGGCGAAATACCAGATATAGCCAGAATTTTGAATGTTTGATGACAAATATAGCCATTTCCGTTACATTCTTTAACGGCGTCACTCACACCATTAGTCAAATTAACGGAATGCTTACATGGCTGCCAACTTAACCGACACATCATCGCCAACTCAACAACACTTGCCACATGAATACCATGTCATATTTTAATTTAAAAATAAATAAAAAAATAACAAATATTTCTCATTCTCTCTCCTCTCCCACCACTCATGCTGTCGATCCTCTCTCTCAAACCATCGTCGCCGTCTTCTGCAACTCGACGGAGGTGGGTTCCCGCAGTTTCGCTTAAACCCCCTTTTTGCACCAAACTCAACCAACCGGAGAATCACCAGAGATGGAGATGGCGAACTCGACGGCGGTGGATTCCCAAACCTAGGACCCTTTCTTCTCTCTTCCACTCGAAAAAAGAACCCCAAATCGAGTTAGTTCATCCAAACTCCCTAAACGACCGAGAATGCTTGAGGAAGATCGGCTGCTGTGAGAAACGAGATCAAACATAACCGGATTTCCATCGCTTACCGCCGCGTTTGGATGAGGAGAAAAAGCAGATTTTATCGCTCCAATGACGTCGCCGCCGTCCTCATCGCCGCTTTCGGAGGAGGAGAAGAAGCAGCAGCTCGCGACCACCTTACTTCGCCGGAATCGATCAAGGCTCTACTCTGGTTCTTGTAATCAAACGGAAGCTGAATCGCCGCCAATCTCCCCCTTCGTATCCAACCTCTTCCTAACCCTAATCTTCCGGCTCCTTCAGATCTCAACCTCAAAATCCGGTGATCGCTTTCAGATCATCCCTAATCGAAGCCGACTCTGTCTCGTTCCACCCGGAGATGATAATTTCCTCCTAGAAAGAGCAGAGCATGAGCGAGAGGCCCGTTGGGAATTCTAGACAAGCTCTATGACGATTCGAAGGGCAGAGCCGCGTTGGGGGAGCTCTCTGACGGTTCGACTGCTTGTGAAAGGGACGAGAAGGAAGAAGGTGAAAGGACGAGGCAGTGGGACGAAAATCTCGTCCATGGCGAAATCCATTCCCAACCTAGTCTGGCGGCAATGCCATCGCAGGGAAGAATCGAGATGGCGATGGAGGTGGGGAGAGGGCGGAGAACAGAGGGTAGGTTGGGTGAGAGAAGTTTTTTTTTTGTTTTATTTATTAGTTTTTATTTTTCATAAATCAAAAGACCCAACCATTTAAAATATTTTAATTTTAATTATTGTTATTTTTTTAAAAAAATTAGTAAATCCACGTGGGAAATACGTACAGACAAAAATCGCCAGATCAGACGATTCGTTAGTCCAGTCAGCACGTTAACTCACACCGTCAAAGAATTGGACGGAAGTGGCTATTTTTGGTATTTTTTCAAAAGTGGTTATATTTGGCAAAACCGTCAAAGTTTTGGCTACACAAGTGTATTTTGCCTTTTTTAATTTATCTTTTATTCCAATGGAAAGAATTGGTTATTTTATAGTGAGAGTTTAGTAGGATGGCAAACATATATGCAATCAAGGATATTTGTCTCAATTCGACTTAATTGGGTAGCGTAAAATGCTAATTCGAAGGATTTTTAGTGAATAGGATTAAAATCCGAACCCAAATATTACGAGCAATGGATGTGCATGATTTTCGTACTATCCAACCCGAACCCACAGGCGGAGCCAGGGGCTCTTGGATGTGTCCCAGGACACATGTAACTTTTGGATAAAAATAAAATACCCATATATATAAGTATAAATTAAGGAATGCATTCATCAATTTTAGGTAATATAAAAGTATTGTATCACTACACTACAAGTTACTTCAAGTTCAAATGATAACATAAATCAAGTTATCACAATATCGAAAAATCTATCTCTCTGTCTTCTGAAGCTAGTTTTGACTCTACCCTCCAGGAAGCTGATTTTGATGGGGCAGCATGTTGCTGGTCTCTATTATCTCAAGCTTTTCGATGGTTTTCACGCGATGGCCAACTTAGTTCAGTAGCCTGTTGATAGTCCAATTCTCTTGCATGCGCATCTTGGGTATCCATCGGGGGTGAAATTCAATATTTTGCGTAAGCTTATTTCGTATCCAGTTGTTTATCCTTCGAAACCATATCATTCATGTCTTCGTGTGAAGCACACTCGGGCTCCTTTTGTTTCTAGTACCATACAATCAACGACTTGTTTTGAGTGGATTCACATTGATGTACGGGACAGTTATAAGGTCAAATCTTACTCTGGTGCATGGTTTTTCTTGACATTGTTGATGACTTCCGTCGTGTAGTTTGGGTGTTTTTGTTAAAGTTCAAGTTTGATAATGCTCATGAATTCTCCATAGTTGAACTGAAAAGTTATTATGATTTAGAAGGAATTCTCATACAAACTTCGTGTATTGACACACCTCAACAGAAATGGGTGGTCGAGCATAAACATCGGCATCTCTTAGACACCGCACACGCTCTTCAGTTCCATGCCAATCTCCCTCTCTGGTTTTGGGGTGAGTGCGGACTCACAACAGCCTATCTTGTTAACTGTATGGCTCTCGTTTCTATTGGAAATTGATCTCCATATCATATTCTATTTGACAAGGATCCGTCTTATACTCATTTACGCAGCTTTGGCTGCATGGTATATGCTCAAATTCATTATCATGGACTCCATAAATCAGCGATAGGGGCAGAGCACGCGTCTTTCTCGGTTATCCTCCCACACAACGAGGTTATCGAGTCTATGATTTGGAGCGTAAAGTCATCTACACTTCCAGGGATGTTAATTTTCATGAACACATCTTCCCCTACTGTTAGGTCCACACTCCATCCCACTTGTCAGCTCGGTCAACACAACCCCATTTATTGACTTGTCCCCTTCATTGAAGCTACCACTCCTACTTTGTTGTCTCCCTCAACAGAAACTTCCTCTCCGGCCGATCTTGCAGCCTCTATGCTTGCGGAGGTCATGCCTTCGTCTCCTTCCTCGGCTGCTCAGCCTTCTGCTATACCCATCTTAGCATCGCCTGATTCCCTTGTCTCCTTCCACGATGCCATATCCGTCCAGCTCTACTTCATCTGGAATTGCGCCCTTCTGCCTATTGTGCGTCATAGTACAAGGGTCACCATCCCCTTCATTCGACTTCATGGCTATGATGTGGATATTCCTGGTCGTCCTTTTAATGACCACAAGCCCCAAGCGTCCCAAGTTGTCTATCCTTTGGAGCAGTACTTGCACAATCGTCGCCTCTCTCCTGCTCATCCAACCTTTGTGGTTGCAGTCAGTATTTAGGATCAGCCAAAATATTTCTATCAAGTTGTTCGAAATGCCCATTGGCTTAATGCCATGCAATCGGAGATCACAACTCAAGAAGCAAATGGAACTTGGACTCTCGAGTATCTACCTCCTGGTGTCAAGGCGATTGAGTGTAAATGGGTCTAGAAAGTCAATTTCAACCCATATGGCACAGTCAACCGCTATATAGCACGTCTCATTTCCAAACTTTACACTTCAAATCGAGGGCATTGGCTATCATGATCCCTTTTCTCTCATTGATAAGATGGTAACGGTTCACTGTCTTCTTGTAGTAGTTGTCACGCGTGGCTGGCATATTCATCAACTCAATGTTAATAATGTCTTTCTTCATGGTGATTTGACCGAGGAAGTCTATATGAAAGTCCCGTAAGGATTCGTTAGTCCGGGTGATACTCGGTTCTATCGTTTGCGCAAGTCCATCTATGGGTTGAAGCAAGCATCTTGTAATTGGTATCATAAGTTTTCTCAGGCACTCAAGGAGTTACAGTTCACTTCGAGCAAGGTTGATCACTCTCTCTTTGTATATCTGCAGGGGGCGACTTTTGATGTGACTCTCATCTACGTTGGTGACGTCATTTTGGTTGGCACATATATGACTTCCATACAACGCGCCAAGGATTTCCTACATTCTCGTTTCACAATAAAAGATCTCTGTCGTTTGAAGTATTTTCTGGGTATCGAAGTGCCTCGCTCACCTTAAGGCATGGTTCTCAATCAACGAAAATATGTGTTGGACATATTGGTTGCCGTTGGCCTTCATGCAACTCATCCCAGTTCTACTCCTATTGAGCAGAACCATAAGCTTGGTCGTTCTCCGTCGATTGCAACTCCTATCCTACATCTTATCGACGTTTGGTTGGTCATCTGTTATATCTCACAGACACTCGTCCGGACATCCCTTATGTTGTGAATGTCCTTAGTCAGGTTGTTCATTCTCCTATACAGGCTCATGTGGATGCGGCTTTTCGGGTTCTGTGTTATCTCAAGAACTCACCAGGTCGTCGCCTGTTCTTCCGACTTCATAGACTCTCACCCTTACAGCTTACTATGATGCTGATGGGGGTGTGTGTTCTCTCGCTTGGCGGTCGACTACTGGCTACTTTATCGCTCTTGGCTGCTTCCGGTATCTTGGCGTACAAGGAAGCAGTAGTTATTGCTAGCTCATCGGCTGAAGCTGAGTATCGCGCCATGGCTACTACAGTGAGCTCATCTGGCTTCGTTGGCTCCTCCGTGACTTAGGGGTGTCCTTGACCACTCCTACTTCTCTTTATTGTGACAATCACGTTACCTTTCACATTTATGCTAATCCAATCTTCCATGAACGCACCAAACATGCAGAGATGGATTGCTACTTTGTTCGTGAAAGAGTACTCTCTCATGATATTGCTCCTTCCAAGATCTCCATCTCTGAACAACTGACGGATATGTTTACCAAAGGTCCGAGCAACGATCAGTTCAATTATTTGTGTGTCAAGCTTGGAATGCTTGATCTTTATTCCTACACTTATGAGGGCGTGTTACGTGTCCTTGTTAATAGCTTATTATTTGTCACTTATTATTTGTTAGGGATTAATCTTGTAATTTCCTTATCTCTCTCTATCTCTCCGAGTAGCTATAGGAGAATTCACTCTATATGTAATCATCAACTTGGCCAAGAAGTCAAACTCTCAATCATCATCTAATCAAGACATCTCAAGAGTGTTTACTCTCCACGGAGTAGCTATAGGAGAATTTGGACTCTATATGTAATCATCAACAAGGCCAAGAAGCCAAACTCTCAATCATCATATTATCAAGACATCTCGAGAGTGTTTACTCTCCATGGAATGGAGTAGCTATAGGAGAATTTGGACTCTATATGTAATCATCAACAGAGCCTAGAACCCTAACTCTCAATCATCATCTAATCAAGTCATCTTGAGAGTGTTTACTCTCCATGAATTAGTCATGTTCACATCAAATGGGGAAACCACTTAAATCTCCTTTGTGTCCTTGCTTGTTTTATTGGTTTTCTTCAATACTGGTGTACGTAATACTCCTCAAAGAATCACCCAGACATTGCCTGTGAATTCAGACAAGGAATGCTTACATTCTGTGTGTTCGCAAATCGCACAGCCAAAGGTAACGGAGTAAAAATGGAAAAACTACACAAAAACTAAAAAGGACCAACAATTCCAGGAACCAAGAGGGGAGGATCCACAGCGTGATCCTATACAGTAACCAACCCATTCATTTGAACAACGGAAAAAAATCTCGGGGAGAAGACATATGCTTCATTATGTGTGATCCACGATTCCGCAGCCTGTTCTTATGGAAGAGTTGCTCTTAGTTCTTTCCTATCAGCTCCGAACGACTGCAATTCAAATTATCAACAGAAACACATCAATTGGGCGTCGAGAGATACTCCAGATGTTTCATTACAATTCGATGTCCGTTAGTTTGCTAAACAGGATAGGAAAGGACCATTTCAATTGTGTGCTGCTGCTATGATCTAGATGATGCATTCAATATCGAAAATTTGAACTTTTAAGTTGAGGAGAAGAAATACCTCTGTTCCAAAACCCTTGACATATACATTTGTGAAGAGTTCAGATGGCTCTGGCATCGGGCTTTCCTGTTAACACAAATCAAAACAATGTTAAGCATGGAGCGTACGGGATATCACAAAGACACTAAGTAATCAAAACCATTTCATAATTCAAACCTTGGCTTTGGCAATGGCTTCATCTACTTCTTTCCTAATTTCCTTCTCAATATCCTGAAAATCAGAAGACAAACAGCTATTCAGTCTCCATAACACATCGAACAAAGCTTACGAGGAAATATAACAACTACACTGTACGATTTTACATGTGTCAAAAGGAAGTTGAACACTTAATTACCTTTAGCTCTTTCTCAGTGGCTAGATCATGGCCCAGTACCAACTTCCTAACTCTTTCAATTGGATCACGCTCCTGAAGATGGTCAGTGGAAAGATAGAAAATGTATTAGCCATCATAAAAGAGTTTTTCCCAATGGAACATAGACAGATTATGAATAACCATCTGATTACCTGTCTCACGCCAGAGATTTCATCACGGGTACGGTAGGTGCTACCAGGGTCAGACATGGAGTGACCGTGATACCTATATGTATCCATCTCAAGAATCTAGTTCACACCACCAAAAAAATTAGGTGCATTTTATGAAGTGATGGCAAATTCAAGAGAGTAAAGTAAAAAAGTCTATAGAGTTAGGCCTAAGCAATCTGATTACAATAGCATACAACATGTTAGCAGCGCTGAAACAAGGACTTGGTTCAGTTACCAGAGTGTTGCTCACATATCTAGCTGCGCAACCTCTGAAACCTCCAAGCATGACCATAATCACAGGAGCTGAACTAGGACCCAATTCAATTCGCCTTTTAAATATCACATCATAATAGTACTTAACTACAGGAATTTCAACATCGATGATGCCCATTGCACCAATCCTTCAGTACCATGGAGTTGGGTATCCTCACAAGGTTTAGAACTAAAAGAAATTAATTTTGCTGAAGTCTAATATGGGCATTCTGCAGCCTGCCTAAAATTCCCAAAGGATCTCTTTAAACACCATCCTCTACCAGAAACATAACCAACTTGTTCAATTCTAATATTCCCATCTCGCATGTCTACAAGAAATCCCCCCTACCACTCTCATCATCCCTCCATGATCCATCAGAGAAGCAACTACCAGTGGTCTAACTCCTGAGTTTTACAAGCAGTTTCCATGTTACTAATGCATGCATCAAACTTGCATTCATTTCCAGAGGTGTTTGATCAACATAACCAGGATCCATATCTAGTACAAAGCTGAGCTACAGTTAGCATCTTCATTCTAGTGGCTGTAGATCTTGATTATTGTTTCTTTAGAACCAAATGTTCTCCTAGGGCATCGACTAGACTAGGACTCCCGCCTTAGTTAGAGCTACTAGTCCTTTTTAAAAACCAAAACGCTTCCTTCAATAATAGAGTTTATATACATAACAATACGAACCCATCGAAAACAAGGTATAACAATCCCCTATGCCATCCGTTACAGGAATTCGGACTACTGGGACATGACAAGTAAATGTAACTTAGTCTTAGTCCTTGAATCTCGCTATCTCCCAATAACAGGCAAACAAGATAATTTAACTTTCACCATTCATCAGTCAGAGCTACCAACAGTTAAGATGTTCCACCTCTCAAATGATGAATGCAAGTACCTCAAAAGCTATACCAAATTCTTTGTACAATATCTCAAATTTTGTGATAACCTAAGATCACAATTAACAATTTACTATGAGTGCAGCTCTCCAAACCGTGTCCCCAAAGAGTATGCCATGTTTCTTGTACTAGTTCTCAAATGCAGTAGCAGCCTAAAATCACAGTCAACCATGGAAGGTACGCGAATTTTCCACTGAGGTTCTCCCTAAAAGTGAAACGCAGCTACTCTACAACACATGAAGATCAATAATCTCAAATAAGCTAAATCAAACAACTAACTTTCAATCACTATGCACATCTTGCTGAGGTTAATCTATGTACAGCTAGAAAGGTGACCTCAAATGGAATGAAGTTTGTGAGAAATTGTGCATAGGAAAGATCCTCTGAAACTTTCGGTGATTACAGAATCTTCATGGTACAAGCTTATTTTCATATGCTCGAGGCAAAAAAAAAAAAAAAAAACATTTTACCATCGTATAGGAGCCACTCAAACAAATCAAAATATATGGCAGAGGTGTCAATATACCAGAAGTACAGAATAGAATACCATGGACAGCCATATTCATAACACAAACCAGGGCCTAAATTACATGGGGCAGAATTACTGTACAGGCTACTGTTTAAAATGAAGCATTGGAAATAAAAGTGCAAGCATAGATACGAGTAAGACTCAAGGGTACATGGTTAGCTTGGTATCACGACAACATACATTGCAGTGAATCACTCACCAAACAAGGAACCATAAACCGCATGAGATACACAATAGAAAGGAAGATATGAGACTCACAATGGGTCCATTCTTTAACACGTGCTCCTTTGCAAATTTGCATGCTTGTTTAACAGCAAGTACATCCATGCCATCCACCTATTCCCAAATAGGAAACTGTTAAGAAAAGTGATATTTCCTTTGGAACTATAAATGAATCTTATGCTTTAACAACCACAAGGTTTCTGTCACGCAATACAGCATATTGACCGCAACACATTTGAAACTATCTCGATTAGCCAGATAGAACAGGTATTGACACTAGAACAATGTTAATGGAAATCACCAATCCACTTGGTAATAAACAATATCCTTCGAGAAAACAGCAAAAGCTAGCATATGATGACAAAGAATGGTATTGTATCAGATAATATGCGACTTCCTAATGCTAACAAAGGAAAGAACATATCTTTGTGACTCCCTAAAACCCACCTTCAATCCAGGAACGTAATCACCACGCTTGTAGTAAGAAGGGCTCTTAGCTGCCCTCCACTCAGCAGTGCCCATGCCATCTGCCAAACAACCATTCATTCAGAACCCGATTCCAAAGTAGCAGCAGTGTAAAGAACAAACGCAGGAAATCTAAAAGCAGAAACAGATTAACGTCCTTACAATGGTTATTCTCGCAGACCAAGATAATTGGCAGGTCCCAAAGAGCAGATATGTTAAGAGCCTCGAACAATTGGCCCTGATTGGCAGCACCATCACCATACAAAGCAAACGTCACATTCTCATCCTTGTTATACTTCTGCGCAAAGGCCAAGCCGCAACCCAAGGGAACCTGAGCTCCCACAATCCCATGACCACCATAGAATCCAGATTCCTTCTTGTAAAAATGCATCGAGCCGCCTTTACCCTTGGAGCACCCACCCTGTCGACCCATGAGCTCGGAAAATATTTCGAGGAGAGTCCCGCCGCGGCCCAAGAAAGTGCAGTGATCCCTGTAGGCGGTGATGATGCAGTCCTTCTTATTGATGGACGCCTCCATGCCGACGCAGACGGCTTCCTGGCCATCGTACAAGTGGCAGAAGCCTCGGATGAGCTTGGCCTTGTAGAGCGAGTCGGCGGCGATCTCCATCCGGCGCATGGTGGCCATGTCGCGGAAGAAGGTGAGGAGCTCCTGGGGGTTGGTCTCGACGGAGCGGGAAGGCGGCTCGCACTTGTGCGGGGTGAAGGGGATGGATGTCTCGATTACGAGGGGCTCGGTGGAGGTGGAGATTGGGCGGCAGAGGGAGGATGCGGCGGCCGCGAGGGGGCGGAGGAGCCGATTGGATCTGGTGGAGGATAGGTGAGAGAGCGCCATATCGGAGGGCGGTGGTTCGAATCGGAGAAGAGAGGGGATCGAAGAAGGGGAAGGAATAGTTGGCTGGGAAGAGGGAAAGTGTGTAAAGAAGAGTATTATAAAGAAGGCTGGTGTTCGTCCAACGCTGCGGAAGGTCGCTTTTTTTTTTTTTTTTTTTTATTGAAGGTCGCATTTTCATTTTGGCACCGATTTAGACTATTTTACCCGTACAAAACTACAAATCTCTTTTCCCTATTTTTCTAATTTATCTTTTATTCCTGTGAAAAGAATTGGTTATTGTATAGTGAGAGTTTAGAAGGATGACAAATATATCCGCAACCAAGAATATTCGTTTGAATTCGATTTAATTGGATAGCGTAAAAACGCTAATTCGAAGGATTTTTAGTGAATAGAGTTAAACCCGAACTCAAATATACGAGTAATGGATGGGCATGATTTTCATACTATCCAACCCGAACCCGATCGATTATAAACGTGTGTATGTATTCTTTTTAGTAACGTGAAACACCCTCCCCAATCACCACTTAAGTGATGTCGTAGTCGGGGCAGACAACCCAGTTGCACGGCTGAAGCTGGTCATGTCTACCCCTGGGAACACCTAGAAGGCAAAACGGTGATTCAAACTCATTTATTCCATGTGAATTGTCATGCAATTCACCAACTTTTCTCAACTTTCAATAACAATAAGACGAGACTAGGAGAGATCTTGATAGTGATACAAGATGAAAGCCCAATGGTAAAGAGTGACCGCGACTCGCTAAGAAATCAACAAATTTGTTCTCCTCTCGGTATATATAATAGAAAGAAACTTCACAATCACAGCCAACCAATTAAATCATGGAAAGATCGAGGATGGCAACATGTGATGGTCGAAACGCTCTGGACTCTGTAGGAGATGAATGAACCCCACACTGAGAGTCCAATTCCAGGAGAACCGAACAGTAATCCCAATCCCAAGCCAACTGAAAACCTTCTACAAATCCTCTCAAAACTGTTCGGGTGATGGAACTCATCTTCAAGTTAATAGCGAATGCAGAAATTCAACATTATGTATGATCTCTAATCAGGCCACCTTAACCTGATTCAGGAATGACGGAGCTATCTGAATTGAGATTAACCTACTATGAAGGTGGCAGCTTCCACAGGATCTCCACCTCCGTTCACAAACCTGCCTTTGTCCACGGCAGTCCGCACATCCAAACTAAAACACGCTCTAGAATAGCTTCAGTGACTTCGACGTTTCTAGTCCTCCACAGGTGCGAGATTCCTCTATTTCTCCCAAGTAATACCGTTACAGATCTGTGTTTCTCTTCTCCCTACATGTTCTTCCACCTACTGTCATCATCTCCCCGCCACTGAAAGCGTCGGTCCAATGGCAACTTCAAGCAAAGGAAAAGATCAGACATCTTAAGAAAGTATTCTCGGCCGATAGAGGACGTGGGATCGTAAGGGGAAAATGAATGATGAATGAAATGAACAATACATCATCAAGTCTATCTGATGAGGGATATCTATCACCACGTATTACATGATCACATTCTCCTTTACCTTCTCTATGTACACAAAGAAAGAAGAAAGAAAAGCATTTTGATGGCTCAAAATGCCTGACCTCCTAACGTACAAAAGCTATACTACATTTCAATCACGCAGCCCCATCACCTTGCTATTACTGCTGCTGCTGCTGCTGCCTTTTGCCTCTTCTAATCGGCTTTTTATTTCACCTTTTCCCTTGACAGGGAGAAGACCCAATGAACTTTGTGAAGTATACGTGCATCCTTCCGCCTACAACATCGTGTTCGTTTCTCCCGATGCCGATGCAAGTTGCGCGTAAACTCATCCCAAAATAAAAATGCAGTGTGTTCTGCCAGTCATAACAGCAAAATGAGATGGATGAAACAAATAGAGATCATGTTTTCTCCATCTTTTCTTGCTTCTGCGCATAAGGCAACAGCTTGGGACGTACCTTACCAGGATGTTAAAGAAGGGGGGAGCCATGGGTAGAGTATCCAGTGCTATGACCTAGATAACCATCTTTGGAACCGCTCTTGTCTTTCGCAGCTCTTTCCCTGATTGGATGGCGAACAGTTCTGTGGGAGGGTTCTCCTTCCTTTTCTTCTTGTCCGAAACAGATAATCTTCCGTGTCTAAAACATACGATACCTAGAGCATTTGCAAAGATCGGGGAAACGGAATTGGATTTTACTACGAGGACAATGCCAATTCCATTCTCAAAAAGGATGATCACGAGGATATGAATTGAATGGAGAAATGTCGTTCTGCTACCTTGGAAGAATTGCAAGCAATTTTGCACTCTAAACCGTTGAAAATCTGAAATCCTTCCATGGCTTGGAATTCATCACCAACGGCATTCCTACGTTTGTTCCTGCTACAAATTATGAATCAAGGGGTCCAATTATGAAGAGCTTTGCCACACTTACGAAACACAGGGAAAAAAGAGAAAAAAGGTTGTCATTAATTATCTCGGCTCACCTCTTCAGAAAAATCCCGGGCTTCTCTTTCTTCTCCGGAACAACGGAGAGGAAGTCACTCTGGAGGTACATAGAAAAGTTTGGATCCATGGAAACTGCAGTTACCTCAGGCTTGTCATGTACAAAGTCCATCAGCTGTATGGACAACCGGGTTGGCTCGGAAGACTACAATGTAGTAGGAAATTAAGACCCAATCAAAAGTGAATCGTTAAGCTCAAGTTTGGGGGTGGGGAACTGAAGAAATAACGATTTACAAACAGGGGGATTATAGACTTACACATTCAACTCTGTATATATTCTCGTCATGAAGGAGGACGCGTGTGTTCTCATGATAAACTATGTCAACAAACCTTCCAGCATTTCTCGATTTTTCATAAGCATATAACTGCAGTAGCTTATTGTCCATCTCATCAGTTGCCAATGTTTGGAGCTGCGAGAAATTTGGCAGAAGGTGTGAAATTTTGGAAATATAGGAAAAGAAAAGGATACGTCACGGAAAGTCACAAATCATTACCTGTTTGACTAGCTTATATATAAGCTTATCCAAAGTAAATAAGACATAGGACTGTGTCCCAATTATTGCTCGGCAGTCATCCTCAAATTTTGTGTTGTCAGAAGATCCGTCAAGCAGGTTGTAAAGAGCACTCATAAACCTGTCAAGATGCATGGTCAGATTAATATTAGTTGGGCAATCAGAAACGAGAATTAGAAAACGGTATTGCTCTGTTTTTGGCACACATCTATTCGATGTGAGCAACCAAGGTCTTAGAACTGGCTTTCTTATGGTGTTATGGGAATAACCCCAAACCATCGAGTTCGATATATGAATTAAGTTGCCATTAGCATCTTTCTTTCTACCCCCAAAAAACGAGAAAAGAGAGCTTCTCCCGCTGCACTAACCTAGCATACAGATCGGTGGAACTTGTGTCATTTGAAGCTGCTCTCCATTTCCTGTCAGCAGATGATGAGTTGATCTTTGCAGACTGTATCCTTTCGTACAAAGTCTAGCAAACAACACAAAGGAGTTGTTAATAAATGTATCATGAATTAATACACAAATAATGATGAAATAATAACTCACTTGGTGAAGTCTAAAAAGCACATAAAACGAATCATTCCCATAGAAAACTCTTGAACCCTTTTCTCTGTCATGCAATGCCGGAGGGACATGCTTTGCTAGAGGTTTCACATTGAGAAGGAATCTTTCTGAAAATGGTAAAACTGTTGTCCCATCTCCCTCAACATCATGAGCATCAGCCATTCCTTCGGCCTCACCTTCACTCTCAGCCTTATTATCATTCTCATCATCATGATCCCCATCTTCTTCTTCATGCTCTTCTTCCCTGGAGCACTCTTCACCATCACCAGACTCACTCCCGGAGACATCGGCAACATTTTCGGAGGCATTTTCACTGTCCTCTGATGACCTTTGAGCACTTTCCTCACCTTCATCATCAGCATCATTCTCTCCTGCTGCCTCTCCATTTTGCGTTTCAACTGCTTCCACATTCTTTTGTCCTTTATAATGCCTGCTGCTGCTAGGAGCGCCACTCTCTCTATTAGATTTATTTGCAGCACTAACAACCTCTGAACCAGCTTCTCCATAAACTGCAGCAAAATTATCCTCCTCAAAATCTCCTCCATTTGGAGACAACTCCCCCTCCTCTCTTTCAATTTTGAACTGCACATTTGATTCTTCATTGTATCTCTGACCTTTACTACCCTCTACCGCAACCACATTTGTTGATACGACTGGCCTAGGAAATTCACCAGCCTAAAGAGAAACAAGTTAATGCACACACGGATTCGATCAGGAACTAAGTATTATTTCCTAAACATATGGGAAATTTACTGGGTCACGCAAGTCAATTTGTGAAGAATGAATCGTATAGATAAGCTCAAACAGCAAAAAGAACACACCTCTGTTGGTGGAAAAACTTCTTTACTGGAACCTACTGCAATCCCACCACCACTAGTGACACCATTACTTGGTTTCGATGAAGCAGCAACAGGACCTGAAAAGCAGATCTCAAATATCAGAGGTCGAATCAACCAACTTCAGAAGAAGATAATCCATAGGAGATGAAGCAAATATCTGACAAACCTGATTCAGGATTTGCTTTTCCATTACTTAACTCCACCACTGTAGCAAGTGAAGGACTTGAATTAGCCAACCGTTCGCCTGAAGTAGGTTGCTTACCAGCCCCAGAAGATTCGGAAGCTGCAGACGGAGCAATCTGTAACTTACTATCATGCTGAAGGGTACTGCACAAAGTATCATTTTTACGAGCAGCATGGTTGGTGATGACAGGAGAACCGTTTTCTTTAACCCCATTATCTAACCAGACTTTAGTTGAACTTGATTGTTGCTCAGGTTGGATAATTTCTTCTCCATTTCTTGAAGGATTTACCATGTTTTTTGAGCTGTCCATGGCAGCAAAACCGCTTGGGTTTCCATCACTATATCCGTGCTTGGGAGAAAGAGGCTTTGCCTTCACGACATCTTCAGTGTCCTCTGCCGCACCTTGAGGTCGAGAAGGAACACCAAGCATTGGTTCTAAGAAAGTGGTCCAAATCTTCATGACCTTATCGAGCTGTTCAGTTGTACAAACTTCCCCACAGGAGTACTTGATTAGCTGATACAGATCCTCATGAACATCAAGATCGGGATACTCAAATTCCAAATTAGGTACGATTGGACGCCTGTTTCCAGCAGCAAATGCTAGCAGCATGTCATCCTCTTTGCGCTTGTTCTCACTAATTTCTTTTATCTCTGCCAAAAGAGCTGTAGAGTAGAGAACACCAAATGTTAATTATGCGCCCAAATGATAATCAAACCATACTCTTTAAGACAAGTCCTCTGTTGCATTTAAGGAAAACAATAAGCCACTAATACTCTAATAGTACGTCAACTACATAGGTGGAAAAAAATGAAAATGGTAGTGCTTCAGTTATTTGATGGACAAGTCATCCATAATGCTTTCAAAGTCATTCAATGCGTTTTTCTTGTGCATTAAGGGGTAATAAACTCGGATACTATAATTGTAGCAGGAAGGCAGTAGGTCTTAAAGGCTCAAGTTTGACATCACAAAAGGGATCGAGTTCTTAAAGTCTCAAGTTAGACAGAGGAACAAAATAAACAGACGAATACTTGTTTGTTTCAGCAAAAAAGGGATTGATTTCTTAAATTCTCGAAGGATCTCTACTAAATCCCAATTATTGTGCACCTTATGCTGCACAAACTCCTTGCCAGATTACCTTATTTTAGCAATTTGTCCATAACTGCCTAAGACAAGTTAACCGGTCAAACCTTCATTCAATGTCAAGCAGGACGAGTCAAAAGCAAGAAGGGAAAAAGGAAGATGAATGATTATTATATGATGTTGAATTCACATGGTACCACACTGCCACTCTAAATTATCACTAGTAAGACTCGTATAAACCAGCATACTATTACCAAAATGATGATTTTGAGGGGGAAAAAATATGTAAGTAAAAAGCAGAAATTTCATCCATGCAACTCTTAGGAACAACCGAATTACCACCAGTTAACCAGTCACATCTTCAATCATGTCAAGAAGGATGAGTCAAAAGCAGGAAGGGAAAAAAGGAATGTGAATGATTATTATATGATGTTGAATTCACATGGTACCACACTGCCACTCCAAAGTATCACTAGTAAGACTCGTATAAATCAACATAATATTACAAAAAATGATGATTTTGACAAAAAAATGTGAACTAAAAAACAGAAATTGCATCCATGAACTTCTCAGGAAGAACCAAATTACCTTTGGTGCTCAAGCTCTTTGTATCCTGCTGCTTGAAATAGAAGCTCCTATGATCAAGTGATTTGTGATAGTTCTTAGAGTAGATTTCAGCCCAAACTTTGTTGAAATCTGCACGACATCTAGCCCACTCTTCTTGTTTCTGCTTCAAACGAGTTAATATCACAGGCAAAGCGGGAGAAGCGTTCTTTCTTAATACGTCCATTACATCAAGTCCATGGTCGCCGTATAAACGTTCAATGCACCTCAGATTGAGAGCTAAAACAACAGAGGACAAAGGGACCATAAGAGAGTGTAAAGAAAAGAGAAGTAAAAAGATCAAGAATGGATTGCAAAAAATTATCAGGAATAACCAACCTGTTAGGTGCTCTTCAAGACAGATGGGACCATCTCCTTTGTTTGTGTTGTTGATTTTCTCCAACAACTCTTCGACACGTTTGGTAGTGGCGTTGACAGATTCCAACAACATATCCAGCTCAAACCTACAAACAATAAAGACCCTTAGTAATCTGAAAAATTGCTGACAAATAGTAGAAATCACCAACTCAAAATTGGCATAACAAGATAACAAAGGTCTCAACATAGATATTGAAGACTTTTACAGGAGAGGAAACATCTAATGTAAACAAGTTGCAAAGGGACTGCCTGCTAGGATTCATGAGAATGAACTGTAACAGCTCCTTAGTAATTGTTACACGAGTTTGAAGGACTAACCTGTCATCTTCACATCGGAATAGGCTTTCTTCATACTGGTTCTTGCGCATGTGCTTGAACGAGTAATCTTCACTTCCAGAAGTGACAGATACCCAATGATCATTCAGAACTTCAGCACCAATCCCTTTCTTTGCGCTTGCCATAGGAATGGGATACTGAATAGGAAAACCAGATCATTTCAGCATCTTTATATAAGGTCATATCCACAATCCTACATAATAGCTTACATACATTCTTTGGGAGAAGTCGGTAACTTGGAGTGCAGCTGTCACAGTTAGATAGGTCAAGTTCACTGACAGGTTTCCACAAAAACTTGTCCTTGCTAGAATACAAGGGCATCTTGTGACTTCCTGTGTCTTTATTGCTAAAGGCTACATTTTTGTCAAGTCTATCTCTTTCTCGCATTTCACGATCCCTTTCTTTGGCCCCATCATCCCTCTCGAGCACACGCTCTCTGTCCCTGTCCTCTGCCTTCACAGGTCTAGGGAAATTACCTTCATTCCAAAACGGTTGAGGGGAAAGCAGTCAGCAAGAACACTACTCAAGATGTATGCACCCAGCCATACTCGACACTTAGACAACAATTGTTCCCTTCAGTAATGACCGAAAGCAAAAGCCGAAGGAAACAGTGCAAAAACAGTCCATAACATCTGAACCCTAATCCACAGACCATGCAAATCAAGTTGTTTGCATCTTCTAACCAACAAAGTTAAAAGTGTGAAAATTCAGTTACACTTTGCTATGACTGAATTCAAGCACGAAACAACATTTCTAGAGGATGTGATCAGCAAACAAGAATCTAAGCAGCATTTGACAAGGGCAACCTAATCAATTTTTTTAGATCAAAACTTACTTTTTCTCACAACGCCAGCAAGTAGGCCCTCTGCAAAACAGACTACTATTAGAAAATAGACCAAACATTTAAAGGGAACATGCCACAGCAGATACTAGAAAATTACCATTCTTTTCACAACGTGACAAAAAGTCATTGAAGCCATCCATAAGATCAGGATATCTTCCAATTAAATCTCCCACCTGAAATAAGCAGTGTTTCCATGTCATGGTTTTGTTTGAAAGAAAGGTTGCTCAACAAGTTGCCAAGTTAAGCACATGTTGATCCTAGTTGTGCTCAATTAGTGGCCAAGTTAAGCACCAAAAACAAAGAGAAGCAGTACCAGATGCTGGAATATGAAGCAGGCTTCACGCATTCTTAATTTAACTAATCACATTTCCATTTCTAGGCTAATTTTTCTTAACTATAAAAACAGAACAGAAATCAAGGCTGCCCTAACAATGCAACAATAAGAAATAAATTGTAGAAAAATACTTTTCTTGATTACTATGATTTCAGGAAGCAATAATCCATACCAAAGATTGTAACTCTGGTGGAGTGATTATTTCTTCCGTGTAAAGATGGAGGCACCTCAAAAATTCCTGGTAAGCATCAGGATTACGCAACTTCTCCTTCACTTTCTCACAGAAAGCTAGCTCTTGGCTCAATGCACCTGTATTGTGATAGACAAGATAAGCAATTGGAATATTTACAAACCTCTGTAAATGTTAGCTGAAATGAAGCACAATTAAGTCGACAAAGTTAAACAAAATAAAGTCTTGCACTAACTTTTAACAGCACTTTTATCATCATAATTTGATGACATGGGATGCATTCCATAGTTATCATCCCCCACACCAACATGATGCTCAGCACCAGAATCTTCCAACTTACGACCAGGTTTCCGCTTATTAGGAAACCGTTGCATGCTATAGTCATGATTTGCATCATGCTCATAGTCTCTGTCATCACGTTCTCTCCTATCTCTATCTTCCCTTCTCTCTTTTTCTTTTTCAACTCGCCTCCTTTGCTCTTTATCTCCTGCTCTCATCAGAGCCCGATCATGGTCTGGATCAGGGCGATCAACACTGAAATCACGATCAGGATGAGTCCGTTCTTTCTGACAGGTAACCAAAAGAAAGAAAAAAAAAGCTAAATGTTAATTTCATGAATGATTTGACATCACCGGGATGAAAAGGGAGTGAAAAAGAAGAAAAAAAACCTTGTCAACATGCATTTGACGCATTGCAGGCATTGCAGAGCTCCTATCACGAAGAATAGAGTTCCTATTCGAAGAAACAAAATGAGTAGAGGCTGAAGCAGAATTATCAGGTAGGAAGTGAGTAAACTCCCGAAGCAGATCGTGGTGGTCTTTGAAAAGTGTAGCCACCTAGGAGAAATCAAAAGAAAGAGAACTGATAGGCCGTTCTGTTCTATTAATCATAAAAACAATTGAATGCCTCAAATGAACATGATATACCTCCTCGTAAACCTCTGTGATAGATTTGTTATCCTTTCTGTACATGTTCAAAATATCTAAAAAAGCTTTGTAAACGTGATCATCACCCTGAAACCTTGTCTGCATAAGTATCCACATACTGTTATAGCCTTTCAAATAACAATGTAGACTAAGTATGTACAATGGGCAACACATATACCTTAATTTTGTTAACAAAACTAATTGCTTCTTCAAATTCCACTGGCTTCTTCTGTGGAGGTTGTTCGCCTTCCAGTGGAAGAGTGATTTCATACCCCTTAGGCAAGAAGGTATTAAAACCCAAAATTAGGTCACGATGCCCTTTAAATAAGTCCTTCACCCTTCCTATGACGCCGGCAGTGTCAATTCTACAGCAACAAAAAAAAAACGTTAATAGTCAGAATCTTGCTAGCCTCACAATTAATTAAATTTAGATCATAAACAGGACAGAGAGCTAGAATCCTCATAGAGATCATACCTTTGAGCTTTGAAATCTTTCATAACCTCAAGAAAATCATCATATTTGTCCCGCTTGTCCTGAAATATCTCCTTTACAGCCTTGAGATAAGTCAGTGCATCATTCGTGGTAAGCTTCTGGGCTGCACCTACCCCTCCTGCTGCAGCTGCTGCCCCTCCTCCTACTCCTCCAGCACCCGCAGCTACTGCTGCTCCAACTCCTCCCAGCATCTGTGGGTGCCCCGAACTTCAAGGCACAAATATTTACACACAGCACAAGCAAATTAGTACCCAATCTTCAAATTGCATTAGAATAACATTACTGATGCGAAGACAAATATGATGCCAAATTATTCTCTAAACTGATAACACGAACACCCTTCCAAATTCATGCAAAACACCGCTAGTCAGAACAATGCCCCTAAAACCTTGCTTCAACAAGTGAAATATTAAACAGAAAATGTCTACACTAGTGAAGGAAATTCAAAAAGCAGCAGATGCACCTAAAAGCTAAAGTCCATCTATCCATGGTAACCTAGAGGGCACAATCCCGATTAGACCAACATGCTCCGATGTCACAATAAGATGGAAACAAACAATAATGAACCAAGATTGGGATCGGAAAGAAAACATCACAGGGAGAGATAAAATTTAGTACGTTTCTCCTCTGGACGCGATCATGGGCCGTTTAAGCTGTGCAGCCATATGGACCTCATCTCTTGACCTCTTCATCGCACCAGAAAGACACAGACAGACGCCGGCGAGAAACGATAAAGCTTCTCCCTTTCACCTCAGCAGCAACTCATAGCTTCAAAAACAACTGCAAACCCAAACAACCCGCTCATTAGCACAAGCGAGGCAGATCTAAACCCAGGCGAACTCTAACAATCTCCTATTTCATAAAACAAGATTTATCATGATAGAGCCAAACAAATTTCAACTCCTAGATCACCAAGGAAACCACCAAACGATCCCAAACCGAATTGGCAGAACAAGTCTAGAGCAACCACGAGGAGAGGTTTGAAAATACGCCATTACTTGAAGGCAAAGCTAACACGCAAGGGCAATTCGAAATTCTCCAGTACAACACAGACAGCCATAGCGAGCAGGGAGAATTGTAACGACGAGATATCCAACAGCAGGCAGACATAGATAGAGGAAAAGATCGCCGTTTTCTCCAAGTCCCTCTTCCAATTCAGCGACAAATACACAAAAAGAAAAAGCCGAAACAAGTTCGAACTCGAGCCTTCGCAACTACAACGGCCATGACCATGGCCACGGATAGCGAAAATGGAACCGCACCAATGGAGATGCGCGTTCCAAGCAGCGATTATCGAAACAGCAACGACAGCAGCAAGGAATTTCCACTGGCAGAGCGAACCTTGTAATGAATTGAAGCGAAGCACACCAGCCCTTGCTCTCCAATTTCCCTTTCCCCTGAAATTCTCTGTTCCTTCCTTCCTCTCTCTGCGTCGAAAGTCGAATTCCTCTCAGGTTTTTTATTTGTGCAATTTGGTTCAGAGAGAGAGAGAGAGCGAGCGGATGCGAATGAAGAAGAGAAGAGAGTTGTTTTGTTTGTATAGAGAGAGAGGCAGAGATATAAGAACATAGAGGCAACGAGTGCCGAGTGCGAGCGAGGGGAAAAAGGAAGCCAAGGGGGAAAACTGAAAAAGAGATGTGGAGAAAAAATTATTTTATTAGAAAAATGGTGAAAAAATTATTTTACAATTTCAATTTGACAGTGGGGAGAAAATAGAGATAGGATGAGATTAGAGAGAGTGTAGTCGCCACGATGGACGGCTGTTGTTCCTACCGGCTATCGACGGTTAAAAGTAATTTTCCCAACTCTTCTACTCCTTTGCCCATCCGGTGACGGCGTGATGAAGGCATTAGGGTTTTACAGCCCTAAGTTGTCTTATTTATTTTAGCGGGTGGTGATAATCCATAAATTTTATGTATCCTCCATCCAAAATTAATTTCTTCTAGATAAATATATAGTGTCTAAAATAAAATAAAATAAAATATATTAGATTAGTATTTTTTTTCCAAGAAATGTCAAGAGAGAAAAAACTATACAATCTACCCCAAAACCCTCCCAAACCAATACATTAGAGAAACCACCCTACAAAGCCGAAGGAACCGATCTCAAGAGGAGAAAGTAACAGGGCTTTCAGCGCCACTCTATGGGCAGGCCCATTAGCAGTTCTAGGAACTACCCTAAACTCTAAGGAAAGAGAAACTGAAGGCAGGAGCTGGAAGCAATCACGTAGCACCGGACCTCCCAGTGAATCTGAAGAAATGCCCTTCGATGATGACACGAGGAAGGGACTTGGAGATCAAGAGGGAGATAGCGTCTCGAGCTGCAAGAAGTTCTGCGAGGTAGGGGTCAACAATGCCTGGGTGCTGGAATCCTACTGCCAGCGCCACATGCCCGTCTGTTCCACGAATCACTAGTCCAGACGAGCAACCGAACGCACGAACCGCAGCATCAAAGACTATCTTCAGAAAACCAATAGGAGGAGGGATCCAGGAGGTGAGGCTGGAGCTTGAGGGCTGAAGGGGAGGGACGGGTACCGGAGGGAGAGAGGAAGAGACTTCGCGGACTTGGAAAAAGCATTGACGAGCTAGAGATTGGGCATGAGGCTGATAATGCTCAAATACCACCTCATTTCGAGACTTCCAGATTCTCCACAATACGCAAACGTATAGGAGAACGTGGGTTTAGGGGTGCTCAGAAAGCATAACATGTCGCCACCAAAGACTGAAATTCATAGTCGAGGCCGAGGAAATGAAGTCATTTATGCCCATAAGTGACCACAACCTGGTGGCCAAAGGGCATATGAAGAACAAGTGTTCAATACTTTCCTGACTTCTCCAACAAACAGAGCACCGACTTCGACAATTAACCCCTCTAGATTTAAGGGCTACAACTGTAGGTAATACCATTTTCAGGCACTGCCAAATGAAGAACTTCAGTTTAGGAGGAACTAGAATACCCCCCATGTTTTCTTCCAGATAGGAGGGTCGATAATTTGGACCAAGGGCTTACGACTTGAGGCTAAAGAGATTTCTAATGCCAGATGGTATCCCGTTTTGACTGTTTAGGATCCATTTCTGGGAAAATGCCAAACTCTCGTGTCTCTTTGATGGCATCTACGGAGGGGGATTTTGCATATGATGGCTACCGTTGTAGGATCAAAACAATATTGTAGCCTTGGGCTATGCCACTCTCCTCTAAATGATATTGCTTTGACACTTAATTGAGTTAACGAGAGAGAAAAAGGTAGTATTCTAATCATCTTTCTCATAGCCAATTGGTTCCCTATTTTTGTTTTCAAAACAATTCTTCACTAGTAGGATGAAAGAGACGCAATTTAGTAAAGCCAAGCATTGTACTCAAATACATCCTTAAAACAACATTGGGTACACAATCCAAGGGTAAGTAGCTCGTTACCAATGAGCTAATATTGTCTTTAATGTTATGATACAACTTCAGATTGTACCTATACTTTTTGTACAAATTCTTTTATGGTATAACTTAAACTTGTACCTTCATGTGATGGTGCAACTTTAAGTTATAAAGTTGTACCATAACATAAGGGTACAAATTCTGTTATGGTACAATCTTAACTTATACATTTAACATTATGGTACAACTTTAAGTTGTACATTAAAGCATCAATACTTTATAGCATAGTAGAAGTGCTCGCACTTTTAACCTTGATAGGTGACAAAAGATGATTTGTATTTTCTTCTCTTCAAGATAATTTTGTTTATATACAAAGCAATAACAGACACACATTGAAATCTTCTAATTGAACATTTACCAATAACTTAATGAAACTACAAATTAATCATCATATCTTTACTCTACTCCATGGTTTAACCCATATTTTTGGGGCTAGTGGATGATTATGAGCCTTAATTGATTTCCATGAAATTTATTGCAGATATTTCACTAGATTTTGCAAGTTGAACAATGGAGAGGAATAGAGAGGTTACAAAAGAAGAGGTGCAACTCTGGTATCGGGCCATGAGTGTCATTACTCATGGATCTATCAGGTATAACCGGGAGTAGCAGAGGATCTCCAAGGAGGTCAGAAACTAGTGATGGTCATGGGGCGGGGCAACTTTATGAATGAAACTATTGATAATAGAATGGATAATTGAGTCTAGTAAGTTGAAAGATTGACTGCGTCTGCGACTAGTTGAAGAAAAATCAAAATATGAGAAATATGTATAGATACTGTAAGAAATTGAGATAGAATTGACCTAGAACGGGACGAGGCAGGACAGGGCGGTCGGAAGTAGATACTCATGCCCCGCCTCATTCTACTGCGGGTCGGGTAATACCCGCGGGGCGAGTTCAAATTTCCATAAGAAAGAACAATTAAAAACCCCCAAACTCCTACAATCTCTAAAAACATGTCTCCCCTGACCTTCAAACTTTTGGAAATCTTCCTCGTCAATTTGTCATTGATGAGCCAGTGGTGTATAGTTCCAATTGATGATCTGCCTCCAGCGGACGTTATTTTTCAGGAAATGGTGCACTCGAGGAAAGTCACTCCAATCTAGGAGCTCTGATTCTTCTTTGGTGTGAGGGAGTTTAGGTTCTTGTTGAATCCGAGGTGAAAAGGGAGGTGGACGAGCTTTCCTTCTAAGTCAAGAGCGTCAACTTAGGGGTCCCTCTAGGCTCTAGCTATTTCTTTGCTTCAACCTCCATTTCACAAATGGAAGAGGAAGTCTTTAGCAACTCTCGGGGGCGGCTTCCTGAAAGGGGAAGCCATAGAAGTATTTCCCGACAAAGAGGGAGCATCCACCTAAAATGTTAGGGCGAGTTTTGTCATAGTTCATTGTCACCTCTTGTGGCACTCACTTTTCAACTATATTGCCTCTAAAAGCTTTACTCTAACTCCAACATATGATAAGCCAGATATACCATAGATCAATTCACTGTCATTATTCAGCAAGAACCCCCATACTTTAAGGCTTTGTGTTGAACGATCGAAATAAGGATGCAATCGAAACAATATAGAAACAAAACAATACGTAATTTACGCATTTTCTTTTTCATGGTGAGCAAGTCTATTCCATGGTGAAGCTTTAACCTTTCTTATTCACTTTTTATCATCAATGTATGTCGTGTATATATATATATATATATATATATATATATATATATATATATATATATATCATAGATGAATAAAGAGAAGACGATGATATAGAGACTCAGAGAAGATAAAAAGTTCACTAAGAAGAAGAGACTTGGAGAAGATAACCTTTCTTATAATAACTAGGCCTAGGCCGATGTACATGACTGCATGAGCTTGCCTGGGTAGCAACTCAGCACTCAACAGCATCCCACAGATTGATAGAGCTCTTGCATCATTAATTTTCCAGCAATATAAGAGTGATGACTAGCAACTAAGGCCTTACCTAAGAGATCAACGATTTGGTCCAACGAAGTAAAATAAAAAATCCCTATGGTGCCATCATGAAGAAGGTCTTTAATGTAGTGGACGTGGACTTTAATGTCTTTGGTATGATCATGAAGAACAAGATCGGTGGCGATCATAATGAATCTAATATAATTTACATATAACTGCATAGGTACCTAGCATATCACACTGAGATTGCCAAGTAATCGTTGCAACAACTCAAACTCGAAGGTATCGTCATACCTAACTCGATACTCAGCTTTAGTAAAGAGAACCCATATTCTTGACACTTGATGATTATATATTTAATTGGGCATTAATCATAATTATATGAATCTTGATCACGTTTGTATGATTCTTGCTTTGACCTAGAATGATAGTCTTTGAATAGGTTAATAGAGAAACCTGAATTGGAAGTAGTGAATCGATTGTACGAAAGTCAATCTATTCATTGCTCTATAATGGAGTCAAAACCCAGTAGAGGAAATCTTCTTGAATTGCGTTGGTAGTTTATTTCCGTGGAGGATAGTATCTCACAGGACTTTCCGCAGTATAAATATCAACTCAATTGGATTGGATGAATTACAACTTTGCCTAACTGCAGACTAGGGGAACGCTTACCTGAGTGTTCTTTCTCGAACTTGGAAATCATAACATTTACCTTTTTCATTTATGCTTTGCTTGCAACACTTCTCTACACTTTCATCGCTAGATAATAGAGAATTCACCGACTAGTCAATACATCTAGGACTCGGGTTGATAAGTGAAACTGAACCCGCTATACTACATTCAGTGGCGGATCCAGAAATTTTAAATAGGGGTGTACTCTCCTAAAAATTAAATTTAAATAATAATTAAATAAAAAAATATCTGACTTATCCAAAAGAAAAAAAAGCACATGACATGTTTCGTACTTTGGAAAAATTGTAAAATACAATTGGTGGCCAACAATGCTCTATAAATCTCTCTCAATATATTCTATTAGACTAGGGGAGCCCGTAATTGGGTTTAATCGTTATCTTTTTGATAATAATTGGGATACAAAATAGCTTTTTACTATTATATTTGGATTTGAAATACAAGAACAAATGAGTTATAGTCTAATGAAAAATATGTTTACTAATAGTAGAATCACCCAAGTTTAAATCACATAGACAACCATTTACATGTTTATATTTACCCATACACAAACTACTAATGGGGGATTCTAATCGTCTTACCAAATTTTAGGAGTGCCCCGCCATCACTTAAATATTTTTTTTACCTATATGCAAACTACTATCGGGGGTTGAATAATCGTGTTCCCAAATTTTAGGGGTGTCCATATGCAAACTACTATCAGTGGTTGAATAATCGTGTTCCCAAATTTTAGGGATGTGCCGGGACACCCCTAGAACCCTATGGATCCGCCACTGACTACACTCCTGGGTTACGTTTATACTTGGTCATTTATTAGGGTGTTGGTTTTAGCGAAACAAATTTTTGACGTCGTTGCCGGGGATAACTAGGTTATTGAAGAAAAGTGAATGTATGTTACTTTAGTTTTATTTTCTGCATATTTCTTTTAAAAAAAATACTTTGGACGACGAGCTCCTTCCTCGATGGTGGTGGTGACGACAACAACGACCCTCTTCTATAGCAGGAGGCGTCGAGTTGGAGTTGTATGAAGAGGGAGGTAAAGCAGCCGGCGGAGAGTTGGAATTGTGTGGAGAGGCAGTTTCCAGCCGATGGCGTCTTGGAGTTGGAGTAGAAGAATGGAGATGCGGCGGCGGAGGGAGGTTGCCGGCGACATGGAGAGGGTCCGGCGGTTAGTGCTTTAAATGAAAGGAGGGTAAAGTTGTAATTACGTTGAAAATTATGGGCGGCAAATAGTAAATAGACGGGCGGCAAATAACGATTCATTAATTGAAATGAATGTAATTCCTCAAGTGAGTGAAACTTGGCAAGCCGTTAAACATCTTCATAAAAGTATTCATATTTTATCTTGTGTTTGATTGCTCTAAATTTGAGATGAAGATATCGATGTGAGGTGGTATTGTTCATATAGGCAATTTTATTTTTAAAGTAACATACATTATAACAACATCAACATATGGGTTTAGTAGTGGGTGCATGCAATTGGCCGGGAACAGTTTAAGTTGAAGTATAACTACTTTGATGCTTGGGATGCAACGAGGTAATAGATCGATAATGAGCATGTATGCATGATTTATGCTAGATATGTTTTCTAAATTTAACAAACATGTGTGCAAGCCCTGCAAAAATTAAAACTGGGACTCTCAATCTGATATCATCAATTGTTGCCACATTAACCATGAAATCATCAGAACTACTACTCATCATAACAATCTGAAATAGCTAATTGCATTCAGTATTCAAAAGCTAGATACCTCTTCAACTAATCTCAAACCATTAACAATTACTTATGGAATCACCTGATCGATGTTTACATTTACTAAAGAGTTAATATTGCTGATTGCTTTGGACAGTTGGTAAACAGATTCAAAATCGAAAGCTACCTACCCATTCATTTCTCCCACCGAGCGCAGGAGGAGTGATTAAGGGTCGGGTCGGGAGGACTGATGAACGAAGACGACACAGATCGAGATGGGTTGGGTTGGGTTCTCGTCCCGCAGCTCCTCGCCTGTTGTCGCCGTTTACTACTGGGCACGTGCTAGTGATTGGAAAACGCAGGCCTAGTCAATCACAGCAAGCAGCCTCACCAGCGCGGGATTGGGCCCGTATATGGGCCGCCCTGATTTGGCCCGCCATCAGTTAACTAGTCGACGACATGAAGGTCCAGTGAGAGGGACGCTGTCAAAACGCACGGTATCAATTAATTGGTGTAAAATGACAGTGCTGCCCCTCCGGGACGCTCTCTTAGGGCTGAAAATTCAAATCCCTGAAAATCCAACCCATGTTTTGTCATTATATCTTTTGTAGATTAATTATCTGTTTTGCTTCTAATTATAATTTTGTTCATTGGAGAAAAATTTACCAAATATTTTGTTGATTGTATAATTTTGACTTGCTTATAAAAGAAAAACAAACTCTGAATAAGATAAAAAAGCCGAAAAAGAAAATAAAATCTCATTTTTACGAGGTCACTTGCTTACTCGACAAGAACCAGTGATGATAGCTTCTGTTGTAGGCTCCCTGCAATTTCTCATAGTCTGAAATCGGAGTAGGCTAGAGCAACCTTTGGTTGGAATATGTTGTAAACTGGTGTATCTTCAGTGACCACCTTTATCTGTTCAGTTCTCATACCGCAACAAACAAATCAATCCCACTTCCAACCCGAATCACATCTCAAAAGTACCATGTCTGAAATCTCTGAATGCAGACCAAGTACCCCACCTATGGACGCGATCCCGTGATCAAATTCATCACTAAGAGAAATCAATTTCTCCAAGAAAACTTTGTAAAGTCTTTTCCAACACTCTTTTCCCAGAAAGTCCGGGATGATTGGAGATAAAAGCAGGACTTAACAAAGCCAAGTAGCATAGTCACGGCCAGCCTACCCAATGCAATGATCTGGCCCATGACTCGTAGCCGAGAGAAAGAGCATATATGTGAAGGTCGCAGGCAGACTTCCAAAGTCACGGTCATGATCGTGACTTCTTCATCCAATCCGTGACCCTCAAGTGCAAAATCAGGACATTGAGGAATCACGACCTTGAAACCAAGTGCTAGACCGTGCATCTGAGTAGCAACTTTAATAAATGTCATGGGAAACTTCATAAGTCACGGTCGCACCCATGACATTCTCATCTAGCCTGTGGTGTTGGGCCTGAGCGACTAATCGAAGTTGTGCATTTTCCAGGTCATGGCATGAGTCACGGTTGTGGCCTTGCCCATAACTTTGCCTATGAACATGGGTATGCAACTATTTTGAAAGTTCTGAGGAAGGGAGCTGTTTTTTGGATCCAAAGCGACCATGGGATGAACTCTAGAGAGGGAGAGCGATCTGGAGGCAATTATAGAGCAAAAAAGGAGGAATTCTATGCCATCGGAGCTCGAGGAACAAGCTTGGAAGTGAGTATTCGTAACGCCCCACCCTAATCAAATTGTTTAAACATTTGCAGCGGAATTCGACTCGGGTGTTACATTAATTCATAAAATAACATCAATTAAAATTTGACATGAATGACTCGTGTAATGGCCTAACAGTTATTGTTATTAAACCCTGCAAAATAATTTATTTTATACTCTATATCCATAGCATACATATATACCAAAAACCATATACATATACATCGACTCTTCATAGCCGTTCTCACAGTTCCATACTGTGTAACTATATACCATACTAATACATGTCATAATCGCTACTACCAAAGCAGTCAAAATCGGGATTTTGATCGTAAAATCGTAGGATTTTAGGATTTTACTTAGGGATTCCGATCCTGATTTTACTATAAAATCGGTGGACCTTAAAATCGTTTAAAATCGGGATTAAAATCGTTAAAATCGTAAAATCCTACTAAAATCGGGATTAAAATCGTATGAGAACAAAATAGGCTGTTTGAAAAAATTTTAAAAACGCGGAACTAATTTGGCAGAAAGGGCAATGTTGGGAATCTTCTCAAATATTTTTCCTATTAAAAAACATTTGAAAAGAAAAAAAATAACCAAATTATGGCTCGGTCATTCTCTTTCCCTTCCTCCCGCTGAACTCATCGGCAAAATGGTTTTCCTAATATTGTACATGCGAAAGAATTAATATCATTATTAACTCATTAATTGATTAGTGAATACTTTTTTGTCAAGCCACTAGCATTAATTATTCAATTGGAGTTCATATATTATTAGTTTTAAATCATGATTAATGGACAGTGTTGAAATTAACCTGACCGGAGTACTACTTTGAGTTAAACTACCTAAACACAACATGAAAAACAAGAGCCAAGCTACATGAGCTATATCATTTCCTCGTGATTTTTTTTTACGCATTAAATAACAATTAAAATGATGATATTGGAACATTAATCTTGAGAATTTTCATTTTCAATATTATGTGTCTTTGTGTTAGTAATGGTTTACCTTATTAATATGATTATATGTTAGTTTCTATATGGAACTTAAAATCCTACGATTTTACGATTCGATTTTACGATTCCGATTTTACCCCAGTTTTCGATTTTAGGTAAAATCCCGATTTTGACTGCTTTGGCTACTACATACACAACCACGCACATATACACACATCATCAAGTTTCCTCACATGTGGATGTAACACATGTTCTCAAAACATTTTTACAAAGAGGTGACGATCAATGGCCAAAATCTCGAGTAGTCATTCAATCATAAAATAGTTGAAGACAATACCTCATATTGCCTTCAACTCCAAGCTATATTCGCTCCTATTTACTTAGCTACTACTACTGCTTATGCTCTGTTTACACATAGCATAAGCAGAGTAGAAGAATAAAAAAGGGCCAGCTCATAGTTGAGTGAGATAATTATCGCAGAGTGAGCTTAAAATAAATCATACACCTACCATACATCTAGCAATCAAGCAAAAACATTAGGGTCGGAGCTCAGCCATCCAACATCCCAATAGGAAAAAGACTCTACCACCTCAACTTATGCAAATGAGTCTTATCATATTTTAATTATAAGCGTCTGGCTACTCCCATGCTAATAACTCTCCCGGGAAAACATACCTCAACATTCCGTCGGATGTGGTCATACATACATGATAACTGATAGACCAATAATTACACATGTTTATACCTCCATTCTTGAGCCGGTTGAGAGTCGATTCTCGTGTTTTAAGCCGACTTCATGCTAGGTTGTGTGTTTATGTCATATTTCAGGACTTGGCGTTGACGTGAAGGCGAGGAAACGAGTTTCGGGTCAAAAGGAGGACGTTGGAGTAGAAGGGTGCTGGAGGAGCAAAATACCTGGCCATGAGTAATAATACCCAGCCGGGGAAAAGCAGTTTTGGACGCCCAGAAGGTAGAAGGGGTCCCGGCTAGAGAGTAAAAATACCCGATCGGGTATTCTTGACCTCGATCGGGTATTATCCCCTGTACCGCTGCGCTGCATTTCGAAATCCCCGGCCGGGCACCCAAAATACCCGACTGGGGATTATGACCGGGGATCGCGAACGCAGGCTGTTAAAAGCCTGTTTTGTGCATTTTTGCAAGAGAGAGCTGGGTTTTGGATCCCAAACACCCAAGGGACGAACCAAAGAGAGAGAGGGCGATTTGAGGGCATTCTTGGAGTGGAATTGGAGGATTTATTCGCCTTGGAAGCTCAAGGAACAAGCCCGGACTTGAAGACTGATCATCTGAATATTCTTACTGCAGTCTCTCTTTTCTCTATGGAGTAACTTCCCTTCACTTAGGTTTTGAGGAACCCTAGCTATGTTTGTTTGATTGGATGATTGTATGAGTACTCCTACGTGATAATCTTGAGTTCATATTCAATCTATGCACGTTTTCATGATTCAATTCTGCTTTAGTCGAGATTATTAATTCTGCTTTGATTCTATGAGAGCGAATACCTGATTAGGTCAATAAAGCACCATAGATTGATAGTATTGGATCGATTGCTTTAGTCGATGGTTGATTCACTGCTTTGTATCGATTGAGAACATCATTCGATAGAGGGAGTCTAGTTCAGAATGCCTTGATTGGCTGTTCTAGAGAAGGATACGTCCCTCTAGGCAATCGACTCAAGAGGGCTTTGATCCTTTAGTCGAGATTCAAGGTCTAGTCAAGGATTCTCCGCATTGTGAATAAAAGTGAAACAAGTTAGAAATCATCAATCATTAATCTGGCTAGTGGCTAGGGGGAATCATACCTAAGTGAGTTCCCAACCTGTAATTAGATTAACTTTAACTGTAGTTTGTTAGAGTAGTTTTAGTTCTTCCATCTTAATCTGGTTTGCTAGATAATGAACTGAAGCCGAGTAATAGTAACTCTAGAGACCCGTGGATTCGATATTTATTACTTGAGACACTATACTGCAGTCCCTTTCATTGGTTACACTTGGCCATTGTTAGGAGTTGTGTCATAGCGAGTCAAGTTTTTGGCGCCGTTGCCGGGGACTTTCTAGATTATTAGGAAAGACAGAAGTTTGTTACTTTAGCGTTTTTCTTTTCTTTTTCATCCTTGCTTTTCACTTGGGTGTTTTTGTTTTTGTTGGTGCAGATCTGAATCATGGATCCTCATAGCTTCTCCAACCATTGGGGGTATCCAACAACGTTCGAGTGGTATTACCCCGAGACTTCCTGGAGCAATCAAGGAGGAGAAGACTATGGATTCGGGTTCCAGTACCAACCCCCTTACTACGGAGAACATTCAGACCCCTGGGCATATCAAGAACAACCTCCTTTTCAAGAAGAATTTCTCCCACAATCAGAACGGCAATCGAAGCTGGAGTTAGCCATGGCGGCCTTCACGGGCCATTCTGCAGACCATGCTACACTCCATAGCCAGATCCAAACTATGAATTGAGGCTTCTCATGGAACAGTTTGCTAGAGACACTAAGAGATCATGCTCCAAGAATTATCGTTGTACCCAGGCCTATCGTGAAACAGAGGAGATCCTCCTGAGCATTAAGAAGAAGGACAATGAAGCTAAGAGCGAGGAGTTGAAGCGCCTCAAAGCTCGCTGGATTTACAAGATGTTTGGTAGGTCTCTATCCCTATTATTTTTGTTTCTGTTTATGCAAATCTAACTTTTTTTTTTGTTTATAGGCTAGAAGCTAGCCAATCAGACACGAGGTTATACCCCCTGCGTCGTTATACCTCTGTCCAAAACATCCTCCAGCTGGACTAGTCTACCTCATCGTATAGGTGGATAACCTCGCCACTAGAGGTTGGAGCTGCAGTGAAATAGGGTTTCACTCGTTGACCAACAATCCCCTTCACAAAGATAACGTATTTCAAACCCAAAGAGACACGTCTGGCTCCCTGCCCTTACATCCTTACAGCAATTTAAGATGACAGACTGCTGCACGTACGGAAAGGTAACATAAGGGGTTTTCATTGTGAAATGGCACAAAAACAAAATGGATGATTTCCTCTATAAAGGCCACTCCCTCTACTTCTTTCTTCTGCTCCTTTTTCTACCAAATAGTAGTCTTCTCCTCCCTCAAACGCAGAAAATGGCCTCCTCTTCAAAAGATCTCTCCCTCATCCCTTTTGAACCCAAGGTCGATCTTCCTCCCCCGACAACAGCGGCGAAGGAGCTGGCCCGACTCCTTCGTTTGGTTCCTTATTCGGGCCCATGGTACAAAAAGCCCTCGTTGGTCATGAGAGCAGCAGGGTTGAGCCTCTCTGTGATGGGTTTGGTGCTGGGTCAAATGTAGGGTGCCGATCAGGTGAAGATAAAAGAAGGTTTGCAGGATGCTAACAAGATGTTATTGCTTATGTCGGATACCTACCGCAAAAAACTTGATGGGTCGGAGAAAATAGCGTAGAATCTGAGGAGGGAGAATGTTGTGCTGAAGAAGGACAATAAAGCTAAGAGCGAGGAGTTGAAGCGCCTCAAAGCCCACTGGATTTACAAGATGTTTGGTAGGTCTCTATCACTATTATTTTTGTTTCTGTTTTTGGCAAATCTGACTTTTTTTTTGGTTTATAGGCTAGAGGCTATCCAATCAGACACGAGGTTATACCCCCCTGCGTCTTTATACCTCTGTCCATAACATCCTCCAGCTGGACTAGTCTACCTCGTCGTATAGGTGGATAACCTCGCCACTAGAGGTTGGAGCTGCAGTGAAATAGGGTTTCACTCGTTAACCAACAATCCCCTTCACAAAGATAACGTATTTCAACCCCAAAGAGACAGGTCTGGCTCCCTGACCTTACATCCTTACAACAATTTAAGATGGCAGATTGTTGCACGTACAGAAAGGTAACAGAAGGGGTTTTCATTGTGAAATGGCACAAAAACAAAATGGATGATTTTCTCTAAAAAGGTCACTCCCTCTACTTCTTTCTTATGCTCCTTTTTCTACCAAACAGTAGTCTTATCCTCCCACACTCTTATCCTCCCACAAACGCAGAAAATGGCCTCCTCTTCAAACGATCGCTCCCTCATCCCTTTTTGAACCCAAGGTCGATCTTCCTCCCTCGACAACAGCGGCGAAGGAGCTGGCCGAGGAGCTGGCTCGACTCCTTCGTTTGGGTCCTTATTCGGGCCCATGGTACAAAAAGCCCTCGTTGGTCATGGAAGCAGCAGGGTTGAGCCTCTCTGTGACGGGTTTGGTGTTGGGTCAGATGCATGGTGCTGATCTGGTGAAGATAAAAGAAGGTTTGCAGGATGCTAACAAGATGTTATTGCTTATGTCGGATACCTACCGCAAGAAACTTGATGGGTCGGAGAAAATAGCGCAGAATCTGAGGAGGGAGAATGTTGTGCCGAAGAAGGACAATGAAGCTAAGAGCGAGGAGTTGAAGCGCCTCAAAGCCCGCTGGATTTACAAGATGTTAGGTAGGTCTCTACTCCTATTATTTTTGTTTCTATTTTTTGCAAATCTGACTTTTTTTTTTGGTTTATAGGCTAAAGGCTAGCCAATCAGACACGAGGTTATACCCCCCTGCGTCGTTATACCTCTGTCCAAAACATCCTCCAGCTGGACTAGTCTACCTCGTCGTATAGGTGGATAACCTCGCCACTAGAGGTTGGAGATGCAGTGAAATAGGGTTTCACTCGTGACCAACAATCCCTTCACAAAGATAACGTATTTCAAACCCAAAGAGACAAGTCTGGCTCCCTCCCCGTACATCCTTACAGCAATTTAAGATGGCAGACTACTGCACGTACGAAAAGGTAACAGAAGGGGTTTTCATTGTGAAATGGCACAAAAACAAAATGAATGATTTCCTCTATAAAGGTCACTCCCTCTACTACTTTCTTCTGCTCCTTTTTCTACCAAACAGTAGTCTTCTCCTCCCACATTACTCTCCTCCCACAAACGCAGAAAATGGTCTCCTCTTCAAAAGATCGCTCCCTCATCCCTTTTGAACCCAAGGTCGATCTTCATCCCCCGACAACAGCGGCGAAGGAGCTGGCCGAGGAGCTGGCCCGACTCCTTCGTTTGGGTCCTTATTCGGGCCCATGGTACAAGAAGCCCTCGTTGGTCATGGGAGCAACATGGTTGAGCCTCTCTGTGATGGGTTTGGTGTTGGGTCAGATGCAGGGTGCCGATCTGGTGAAGATAAAAGAAGGTTTGCAGAATGCTAACAAGATGTTATTGCTTATGTCGGATACCTACCGCAAGAAACTTGATGGGTCGGAGAAAATAGCGGAGAATCTGAGGAGGGAGAATGTTGTGCTGAAGAAGGACAATGAAGCTAAGAGCAAGGAGTTTAAGCGCCTCAAAGCCCGCTGGATTTACAAGATGTTTGGTAGGTCTCTATCCCTATTATTTTTGTTTCTGTTTTTGGAAAATCTGACTTTTTTTTGTTTATAGGCTAGAGGCTAGCCAATCAGACACGAGGTTATACCCCCCTTGTGTCGTTATACCTCTGTTCAAAACATCCTCCAGCTGGACTAGTCTACCTCGTCGTATAGGTGGATAACCTCGCCACTAGAGGTTGGAGCTGCAGGGAAATAGGGTTTTACTCGTTGACCAACAATCCCCTTCACAAAGATAACGTATTTCAAACCCAAAGAAAAAAGTATGGCTCCCTACCCTTACATTCTTACATCAATTTAAGATGGCAGACTGTTGCACGTACGGAAAGGTAACAGAAGGGGTTTTCATTGTGAAATGGCACAAAAACAAAATGGATGATTTCCTCTATAAAGGTCACTCCCTCTACTTCTTTCTTCTGCTCCTTTTTTCTACCAAACAGTAGTCTTCTCCTCCCACAAACGCAGAAAATGGCCTCCTCTTCAAAAGATCGCTCCCTCATCCCTTTTGAACCCAAGGTCGATTACGTACGGATCTGAAATACCTTCATAAACACACCCTTGAGCAAGGTTAGTCACTGAGATTACTAAAAACGTTCATGTTTGGTCGCTAAAAATATTTGATTTTATTTGTGGTCACTACGATTAGTTAAACATTTCAAGTTCAGTCACTCTTCGTCCAACTCTGTTAACTTTCGCTGATGTGGCAGTCAACTCTCAAAGTTGACTGCTAAAAGCGTGACGTGGCAATTAAAAAATAAAAAAATTAATATTTAATCTTTCATATTTTCCACCTCATTACAACAATAAATTAAAATAATAAAACATATAAAGTAATTATAATTAAATTTTAATCCTCCCCTTCCCTACCTGTTCGAAACTCCCAAACCATTCTCCGCTAAAAGAATAATAACAAACCATTAAGTCTTCTCTGCCGCCCACCGTCGCTTCCAGTCTTTCTCTTCTATCTCGTCCTCGCTTGAAACATTATTTCGACGTCGTCCATAGCTCTGTTTTGTACAATACTGTGCACGAATTTTCCTTCTGCAGCAGCAGAGGAAGTACCCGACCGTCGCCCGCCGTCACTACTTCCAACCACAGAGGACATTGAGATCTCCCTCGGGGAAGAAATGGAGGGCCCACACGATGAATTCGGGAGACTGAGCCGACGAGACCAGGCGAGGGAGGAATGGGTGGGAGAGTCGGGGAAGACCCGAGAGTGGAAATATGCCTTCTCGACGACCTTGAGGGCGTAGGGGCTGGTGGCGGAAGGGTCGGAGGCTCGGTCGTGGATGAGGAAGACCGTCCCCATGGCGTCCTGCCCGAGGACCTTGATGGGGACGAGTTTGTCCATTTTTATTTGGGAGGAGGAGTAGTGTTTGGCATCGCAGTCGAGCAGCGGCGCCGCGACGGTGAGGGCGATTCCATTTTTGGTTGTGTTCAGGCAATGGAGAAAGAGGGAGCTGAGAGATGTTTGGTGGCGGTTCCATCATCGTCGAGACAACCGCCTCACCAGCCCATTCGCCGGACTGCCGAATCGCCAGGCCATCATCGTCGTTGCACCACCAGGCCACAACCATCCCATTGCCCCTTGTTTTTTTTTTTATGATGGTGAAATCCCATTGCCCCTTGTTGCAAGACGCCGCCACCAGAAACCCCCTTACCACTCACCAGCCCCACTAGGCTTAGGTTTTAGAAGAATTAGGTTTAATTTTATGTTTGTAATGATGATGATAATTAGGTGGAATATATGAAAGATTAAATATTAATTTTTTTTTTATTTTCAATTGCCACGTCACACATTTAACGGTCAATTTTGAGAGTTGACTGCCAGATCAGCGAAAGTTAACGGAGTTGGACGAAAAGTGATTGAACTTGAAATGTTTAACTAATCTTAGTGACCACGAATGAAATTAAATATTTCTAGTGACCAAACATGAACGTTTTTAGTAATCTCAGTGGCTAACCTTGCAATTTACCCCTAAAAATTGGTGTTCGAATCTTCCACTCCACCTTTATAGTTGTTTCAGTTAAAAAAATCTATTTTTTTGGTTTGTATTCTTAATTTGGTTAAATTTACTAGAAACATATAGACATGCTAATAAAGTTTGTATTCTTTATAATTGGGACTTGTTAGATTTGGATACAATTACATATCGACAAGTCCCAAGAGTTGGCTAATGGAAGTGTTAAAAGCGTATTTTTCACACTAAAGATGGGTTGTTGTTTTTTGTGTAGAAGTGGGTTGCTTTTCTTTATTACAATAAGAAGAATCACATCCATCAAACAATTTGTATATTTCAAATCCATTCATTTAAACATTACACATACACATAATTAGAACACACAAATTAATACCAACTAACAAGCTAGCTAGGTCTCCATCCTCCCCTCTCTGCCAGTTACTCCCTCTCAAGAATGAGTCAAAATCACTGTCATAAGGTCTACATCTACTAATCAAAGTAATCTCCACATCACATTTTAACAGTGCTCGTTCTACAACTTAAGAAACCATCACCTTACTCAGTTACTTGACGCCAACTATGCCGTCATGTTGTTTACACCTGAAGAAGTCACACTTTGCGGCTACTCCATTCTCTTCTTCCTTCAGACACTGCACCACACAAGTAAAAATATAAGTTGCAGAATATAATCAAGACCCTCAATAGATCGAGCTAGTCGCGGTATTTAGCAACACACACGACTTGACTGGGTACAACGTAACCATTCTACTACAAGAAGAGTACTAGTTAGATTTGTACCGTCTCATATATATATAGCTCTTGCCAAGCAGCAGAAGGAATCTGTGAGCCCGAATTGCTGACTGGAAGCACAGGTTCTGGGAGAATATGAGCTGAAATTAAGAAGAATAACTGGACATAGTTAGCTCCATAGCGGATTATACCTCCGGTACTAGCAGAAAGAAGGTTCAATCGTCATACCTCCTACCACCGAATGGGGCTAATTAAGCAAATGTTGACCCACCTGACAGCGCTACTAGCATTACGCTTATCACGATATATAGAGAGAATGAGATGGAGAGAATCACCACCTTGAATAGTTACGTTCGATAGTTGAGTGCCTAGAATAGTAGAAGTGTGGATTGACGCCTGCAGGAAAGTGGGCTCTGCCTTCATCCCACAAATTATTCTTCACCTCTCCTACTATACTATCTACCAAAATCATTTACAGAAGAAGGAAATTATTAACTAGCTAAAACAAAAAAGAAAAAGAAAAAACCAACCTAGTGCCTCGCCGGCGAAACCTGCGACGCCGGGATATAACGGGAAGCAGTTCCAAGAGACATTAATCCAATGTTTGTAACTGGATCCCCACCCGCCCGAGCTGGGTCTCCTCGCGAGAAATCGATATATTGAATACGGCCTAAGAAAAAGTGTTGGGATGAATAGTTTTGAAAAGTTTTAAATGAAACTAGATTAGGGCCCGCCCGTTGGACGGATGAATTTCATTAAAGTATAAATAATCTTAGTAATTGTCCACAGCAAGACATATTTTATTTAATACCATAAAATTTTTGAATGATTTAGTTACTGAAATCATACTCGTATAATTTTCAACATGCTAACCCCATTTATTGACTGTCCTTACTCAAAATAAAAATATAAATCATGCAAGGAAATTGACTCCTGAAATTTTAATAAGACTACCACACTATTTGATCCTTGGTGTCAAAAATTATTGCAAATTTCATTTTGGATTCCATCTGATCGCTCCACCTCCTCTCTCTAAAGCACCGTCATCTCTAACAATTACAATGTCTTTGTTGTCCTTAACAAAATCTTTTTCTTCAGAATTGGTTGTTCCTACTTTTTTTTCACTGGAAGCCAATCTATAATGATAAAATGTTTGGAACCACTAACATTAAGCACAATTAAATTTACTTCTCATGAAATTTTTATGAGATTTGTTCTTTTAACTAAAGTTGATAAACAACCTTGCAACCAACACAAAACTTGATAATTTATAGATTGAAAACTTAATGAATAACCAGTAAGTGTTGAGTATTCTCCAATTCTTTTTTTTTCTCTTTTATATATATATATATATATATGCAATTGTCCAAATTGTAAAAATGGCTTAGAAAAATTTAGTGGTCGATAATGGGAATACTTAAACCTATCACGAATGCCATCTTCCATATATAGTGTTTAATTTTTTATTTGTAGATCGTGAATTAAGTGGGGAGTAGCATGATCATTCTGATTTGACTATAAGAAGATTAGTCAAAGTCCAGTTAGTAAGGTGAGAATCACTTTCATAACAATCTAACGAAACTGATAGTGGAAATACGATTAGGAATTATCGTAGATATCAGGTACCATTATAGGAGAATTGATAGGTCACGGATGCTATTATATATGATGCTATCCAAAGCTAGACAAACAATTTTTTTATTTCAAAATATGTCAAACTGGATATAATTTTATATAATGTAATAAGTTTAATATTTTAGTTAAAATTTTACAATTTAAATTATAAAACTGAAAACTGATTAATTAAAAATAATAAAGGAGTGGTTATGCATCTTGAATTATACACCTAATAATTTAATAAACTAACAATAATCTACATTACCTAAATGGCCACAATGAAATACAACTGCTAATCATAATTTTAAAAGATATATAGAGAAATTTATAATGCTATACTCGGCCTCTGAAACCCATTATATTATCATATTAATAATGCTTTGATTAACGTAGGCAGCTTCATGAAAGTTTTTTTATTGTAAGTTCCATGAAAGTTTAATTAGAAAAACCAAATAACCGACTGTTCTTGATGATTATTGTTTGATTATGAGTTTGAATGCAATTAAAAGGATTGACAGATTGACACAGTAACTGTAGGAGCTGTAATGGGCTTTGAGGGAAGGGAACAATTGATTGGCGGCCTAATTTAGCTCACGGCCAGTTCAGTTGTATTTTACAAATATCTCCTTCCGAGGATTGCGCACAGCGCAGGAAAATAGAGTTTAAGGGGGTTCTGGCCAAGAACCTCCTTATAGTATTGTTAGGATTCCTAATTATTTATTCAGTATTTTTTCATAATACGAAAATAAGATGGTTAATTAATAAAAGAAATATTATTGAGATAATTAAGATTAATTATCTTAATAAATTATATTTTAATTATGGAAGTAATTATCCTGGGTTTTCTGCTCCTATAAATAGCACCCCAGACCCTCTAAACAAACCTCAGAAGAGCAGAAACACGAGAGAGAGTGAATTCATAGAGCTCCAGTTTTCGCACAAAACCGATGAGCAATAAAATTAGAATGGTTGTTTTATCTTGGAGACGACCGGCTGATAGTCTGTTGTGCGCATTACGAGGCAGTGTCACGAACGTCTTAAAGAGAGCAACCTAGTCCGCGACTCAGCCAGATCGGTAACCCTAGATTTTCTGTTCGATTTCTAACAATTTTAAGACGTTCTGTTATATCTATATATGTTTACCGAACAGATCGATTATCGAATTTGGCTTGAACAAATCTCAATCCCGCCGCTCGACACAAGCCTCGATATCTGCAACCATGAAATTCGAAGGAGAGGATGGAAGTTATCTTTGCGGGAGTAGGGATGGCAACAAAACCCAAACCCACGGGTACCCACCCGACCCAACCCGGTCAACGTGGGTAAAATCCGTGTTGACGGGTTTTGGGCCGGGTTTGGGTTTAAACCCGTTCACTATTCAACGGGTTGGGTTGGGTTTGGGTTTAGGTAAACCCGGCCCGTGGGTACCCGCCCACCCATATAATTAATTTTTTCGGTATATTTAATATTCTAAACAACTAATCTTATTTATGTTTGTGGAGACATGTCTAATTTTTCTTTTTAATTGTGTAGAATGAAGTTGATGTTATGGAGTGGAGAGTAAAGAAACTTAACTGAAATGAACCGAATTATGAAAAAGTGAAGATTGGAAAGAGAGAGATGAGAGAGAAAGTTAGAGAGAGAGTCGGGGTGAGTGAGTCTGGTGAGAGTTTTCTTTCTTGCAGGTATACAGCGGTGAATCGGGATTCAGACGGCAACAGCTTTTCGGGTTCTCTTCAGAACAGATCGGATATTTTTCGGTTCAGGCAAGGCAACGAGTTCAAAACCGTGGTTATAGAGGATTACATTACGAGGAGAAAGGCCTTTGTGAGGATCACTGCTGCTGAAGGAGGTTGCCGGAAGAGGTTTATCTACCTTGAATCCTGTCAAGCAGAGTGGCTCGGTATTTCGCTGCGCAAAATCTCACGGGTTGGTTGGGATTTAAAGGGGAATCATCAGAAGAAGGGATCCTCTCGCAATATTCAGATCGCCAGGTTTGCGTGCCGGAAAGGAGATTTCATCAAAATTTCAGAAAGGCTGGATGGCGGGATTGTGTCCTTCATCTCCATTCCGTACATTCCAAGCGAGTGGGATGGAATGATCGATAGTCTCTGTCGGCCAGTGAACAAAGTAACAGTGAAGAACCGCATCTTACGCAACGCCTGGGTGACTCAGGGTAAATCTTTCGCGGAAGCTGTTAAGGCGGGACTTCCTTCAGAGACGGGGAGAAGCACCATCAAATATCATAATTCTCAGGCTTTCCTGGAGATAGAAGACAGGGGAATCAATGACAGGTTGCAATTCTTGGACCGGTGCCTTGTGATTAGCTTCTATAACAGCCGGAACCTGGGTCTCCCGTCCTCTCTGACTGAGGATTTCATGATGTGGGCGAGAAAGCGATGGGGATTATCGGACGGTTCAGTTTTCTCCAACCGGACGGGGGACCTCTGGTATCTAATATGTTCTTCTCTTTCCGAAGCAATGAGGGTACAAGAAGATGGACATGCCAAGTACAAAGAATGGAATGTCCTGCTACGTTATTGGAAGGAGACTGATGGGCGCAGTTATGCTCCCCCCGGTGGACTGCAATGGATCATGGTCTTCGGTGTTCCTCCATTCCTCCGATCGACGGATGTACTGGAAAATATTGGACAAATCTGTGGGGGCTTTGTTGACGTTGATCACAACTCTTGGTCGGACCCGTGCATCCGCATCAAGATCCGCCCAAGGAAAGAGCTCCCAGCCTCTCTGCCGTTGCGATTTGGGACAACGGTGTTCGTTGCCAAAATCCTGCCGGCGCCAGAAACGGTCGACCCGGTTGCGGATTTGAACCGTCGCCGCCTTTTAAGCAAAGTCTTTGAATCATGCTCTGCAATGAAATCACCCAATGATGATGGTCCTCGGTCTTCGATCACAATGGACGGCGGCATAATCCCGAAGCCCTCCCACGTCGCTTCGTTCCTCTCTGGCCCCCTTTTTTGCAAGCATGCGCCGCAGACCTCCAATACCCACGCTGCCCCTGCCGCCAATGTACTGAAGGATAGGAGGTGGGTCCGCAAAGCCGGCCCGCTACCTAAGCCCACTCCACTTTCCTCTCCTGGCCCGAATGCTTGCTCACCCATTAAGCCCACTCCACTTTCCTCTCCTGGCCCGAATACTTGCACCACCCTATACAAGCCTTCCTCCCCTTGCCCGCTTCCCAGCCCATCCTCCTCCTCTCCTTCCCCTGGGCCGACCCAACAACCCATCCCTTTACTTCTTCCTCCTAGCCCACCCCCAAAACCCAGCCCCTCTCGTATCCTCCTCAACATCTCTGCCTACTCCCCACCCCTCATCCTTGATGCAGCCTTCTCTGTCCTAACTCTTTCCATTCCCCCTGCAATCACCCCCTTCTTACCAACCTCCTTATCCCTGCTCATCCCTCTCATCCGCCTTGCCCCCTTTCCGCCCCCCCCAGAAAGGCTTCCCCCTCCTACTGACCACCCCTCTCCATATTCTTTGTCCAACCCCCCCGCCTCTCCTCTACCCGACTCAGATTCCGACTACTTCATTTCGACCCCATCAGACTCCCCTGACCCCGTGAACCCCGACTTAGCCATCATCCCTTTCAACCCCATCAACCATGACTATTTCGTAGAATGGCGCAATAACCAAGACCTCACAAATTTGATCAACCAAAGCCTCAAGATCTGTGATATTCTCAAACTCACAGACTC
The DNA here is from genome assembly GCA_946122785.1 of Linum tenue. Lineage (NCBI taxonomy): Eukaryota > Viridiplantae > Streptophyta > Magnoliopsida > Malpighiales > Linaceae > Linum > Linum tenue. The sequence continues at coordinate 66,588,385 of CAMGYJ010000002.1, forward strand.
AGTCTCAGCCGAAAATGCAAAGCAGAAGGTCGCTCGAACGGCGGCTGATTCCCACCGAAAAAGAAAAAGGGAAGCGAGGTCTAAGCTGGAAATGGAATTGCGTCGCCTTGGGATTGATAAAGCTCCCCCAGCCTCCAAAGTTCGAAATCGTTCGGTTCCCTTGCCTTGATTCTGCTGATCTTCACTCTGCCTTTGGCGCATTAAGATCATGTCCCAGTCGTTTATTGCTTGGAATGTGCGTGGATTGGGAAACCCGAACAAAAGAGCAAAAATCAAGCGATTGCTGAAAAGATGGAAACCTTCTATAGTAGGCCTCACGGAAACTAAATGGCAGAAGTGCGACAGGAATTTGATCTCATCAGTCAGTGGTTGCAAATCCAGCGAGTGGGTCGCCAAAGATTCAGTCGGAGCCAGCGGTGGCATCGTCATTTTCTGGGATCCTTCTATATACAGAGTGTTAACAGTTTGGGAAGGCAAATTTTCCCTAGCTGTTCGTTTGAAGATAATCGAATCTGAGGATATCATCTCTTTCTTGGTTGTGTACGGGCCTCAGGACAAGAAGGAAAAACTTGATTTCCTCAAGGAAATTGAGTCAGTTTGCAGAGAATACTTGGCTGCGTTATGCATTATTGGTGATTTCAACATGGTCAGGTCAGAGGAAGAATTCATAGGGTGTCCCAGAGATATGGAGATCATGAATGAATTCAACAGTCTGATTAATAGGTGCAATCTGGTGGATCTTCCACTTCAAGGGGCTAGGTTCACATGGAGTAGAGGAGGAGGGGAACATTCTGCTTCTCGGATCGATAGGGCACTTATCAATTCAAGCTTTGAAGAACTACTATCCCCGGAGACCTTGATTGCTCTTGACCGTGTGGAATCGGACCATAACCCGATCCGGCTGCAGTGGGGCTCAGTTGAACGTTTCATCCATCCTTGGCGGTTCGAAAATATGTGGTTCCAGGAAGAATCTTTTGTGCAGAACTTGGTTGGATGGTGGAATATTCCGGTCAATGGAACTAGCTATCTGGTCAGATTTGGACAAAAATGCAGGCAAACCAAACAAATGATCAAGCAATGGAACCGGGATCACTTTGGCAAGATCGAGAAGCGCATCGCTGATATTCTCCTCAAGATAAAAATTATTGACGATGCTGAAGAGGTGGAACAGCTTGATCCATTGTCAACATCTGAAAGAGCCATTCTCAAGTGTGAACTTGAGAAGATTCTACTCATGGAAGAGATCTTCTGGAGACAACGGTCTAGAGAAATATGGCTGCAAGTGGGGGATAAGAATACAGGCTTCTTTCACAGAGTTGCTAAGGCAAATAGGAGGAAAAGCAGAATTCGAAGATTGCTGGTCGACGGCAGGGTTTCGGATGATGGGAGTGAGATCAAAATTGCTTTCCATAACTATTTCTCGGGCAAGTTTGTGGAATTGGAAGGGGATAGACCTTTTCCAGCCAGTTACAGGGATTGTTTGTTATCTCCAGAGGCTAATGAAGACCTTGTAAAGCCCTTCACGGAACTGGAAATTCTACAAGCAATTAGACAGTGTAATGGGAGCAAAGCTCCGGGGCCAGATGGTTTCTCGATTGAGTTTTACAAGAAAGCTTGGGATGTCATTAAAAGCGACCTTTTGAAGGCATTCGATGACTTCTTCCTTGCTGGAACACTCCCCCAATCGGCAGCCCACAGCTTCATATGTCTACTGCCGAAAAGGGATCCCTTCGAGACAGTGTCTGATTTCCGCCCGATTAGCCTGCTTGGGAGTCTCAATAAAATCATTGCAAAGGTTCTGTTTAATCGCCTTAAACCCCATATGAATACACTAATCTCCGATTATCAGTTCGCAGGGAAAAGGGGCAGAGTGATCCATGAATCGTGTTTGATTGCTAATGAACTAATTGACAGTCGCAGAAGAAGTGGGAAACCAGGTCTTGTGATCAAGCTAGACATTGAAAAGGCGTTTGATTCAATCAGTTGGAAGAGCATCCTGAACTCATTAACTCATTTGGGTCTGCATCCAAGATTCCGGAAATGGATCGAAGGACTGTTGTCATCTTCCAGGCTCTCCATCCTGGTTAACGGAGAATCTACTGGTTTTTTTGGTATGAGCCGGGGTGTCAAGCAAGGGGATCCTCTCTCGCCCTTCCTCTTTAATATCGGTATGGACATACTCTCATTTATTCTCTGCGAAATAAGAAAAGAAGGGCTTATCACAGGGTTCTACATCAATGAAGAAAGGCAGATTGGAGAAGTCACACATCTCCTATATGCGGATGATGCCATCTTATTCTGTGAAGCAAATGAAGATGAAGTCCGTAACTTGTTGGCAGCCCTGATCTGTTTTCAAGCAATTACTGGTCTGCAGATAAACCTAGAGAAATCAAAAATTTTCCCGGTGGGTGAGGTTGCTGATATTGAAAGACTGGTGGAAATATTTGGCTGTGATTGGGCCTTCCTACCAACAACATACCTTGGCTTGCCTCTTGGGTGCCAATCCCCTCCCACTGCACATTGGAATAACGTTGTGACGAAGACTCAATCAAGACTGGAAGGCTGGAAAGGAAAATTCCTTTCGTTGGGAGGAAGAGTAGTGCTTATTAATTCGGTGCTCGCAACCCAAAGTAACTACATAAGTTCGCTGTTCTTAATCCCCAAGAATGTCATTAACGCCCTGGAGAAGATTGAGAGGGAATTTCTATGGTCTGGCAATCGGGAAAGGGAAAAATTTCATCTTATTTCTTGGGAACTTTGCAAAACTGCAAAGAACAGGGGAGGCTTGGGTATTCGAGATTTGGAGCTAAACAATCAAGCTCTCCTGCTTAAATGGCATTGGCGATTTGCGACCGAAAGAGGAACGTGGTGGAGGGAAATGATCAATGCCAAGTTTCCCAACCAGCAGTCAGAATGGTTCTCCGGAAGATTGACGGGCAGTGTTGGAGGTAGTCCATGGGCCAAGATTGCGAAAATGCAGCCCGCTTTCTGGAATCTTACTCGTATTGATCCTAGTCAAGGCTATTGGACCTCGTTTTGGTTTGATACTTGGATCGAGGGTGTTCGACTGGCTGAAGTTTTTCCGAGAGTGCTTGCTGCAGCTGATTCCCCGAATTCCACCGTTGCTGATTACCTCTCCTTTTCTGAGGGAAATTGTCAATGGGTTATCCCATTGACTCACTCACTTCGGGGCGGGGCTGAGAGAGAGCGGGTGAGGTTATTTGACTTACTCCATTCTATTCCATCTCAAACCTTTTTTGCAGGTCCTGAAAGACCAAGGTGGATCCCCTCCCCTTCAGCCGGGTTCAGCGTTCATTCGGCCTACGATCACTTAGCCACTGCGAGATTTGGGGGAATCACAGACTTTCCCTCGAAGACAATCTGGCTTAGCATCGTGCCGAGTAAGATCTGCATTTTCTTATGGTTGGTCTTCCACAAAAGAATCCTCACCCTAAACAACTTGAAGAAAAAAGGATTCCACATCCCGAATAGGTGCGTCCTCTGCAAAAATAAAGAAGAGACCCCGAATCATATCTTCATCACTTGTGCTTTCTCAAACCAAATCTGGGGCAGGCTGAAGTGCTTTATTAAGTTTGAAGAAAGGGCTGTTGCGGGTATGGACATCTCGGAGAGAATAAGACTATGGCCGAATGGGAATCCGGGAAATCCAGCTCAATGGTGTTCAAGAGTAGCCTTACATGCCCTCTGTTGGTGCGTTTGGCTTGAAAGAAACAACAGAATGTTCAATGACCAGGAGTGTAATGTCCATTCACTTGCTATGAAGATTGGTTACACCATTTTTTGGTGGGTGATGACAGCAAGAAAAGTCGATAGAGAGATCGCGGAAAGATGGATCAAAGAAATGAAGAGCAGACTGTTCCCGGATAATCTGCAGCAGATCGCGATCTCGGATTGACAACTCCATGATGAAGAGCGGTAACTGTCTACTCCTCCGACCTTCCGCACCGGTTTCTGAGCTTGACTTCCGATCAGCAGAGGCCCTGGCGAGTCTGGCAACTTTGGCCATCTGTTCCGTTAATTTCCTTCCCCTTCTTGCCTACTAATCTTCCACTATTCCATTGTATGGTACTGGCTATGAAGCGGGTCTGGACGGAGGTTTTGTCTAGAGGTTTTGTTTAGATGGTTTGGCCTATCCCCCCTCCCTTATGTTACGAGCTGATGGTCGAGCAGGGTGGGAAGGTCTACCATCCCATTTTGTTTCGTTTTCTTTTTCTTTCCCTTCCTTTTCTTTTCTCTTTCACCCCTCCCGTTTCTTTGGGGACTTGGCTCGTTCGGTGTTAGCTTGCCGAGCCGGCTGGTGTTTTTTCCTTCCCTGTTTTGCTAATCTTCAATTAATATATATCACCATTTACAAAAAAAAAAGAAACTTAACTGAAAGGAAGAAGCTTTCAATTAAACATGTTATTTATGGATAATTTGTGATTTGCTTCAATTTTCTTGAGTTTTCTTGATTGGTGTTGAACAATTTGTATAGTTAATTTGTGATTTGCTTGAATTTTCTAGAATGATATTTTATATATGGATAATTTGTATTGAGAGATTGATATTTGACTTTAATTTTGATAAGAATTTGTAATTGTAAATTTTTTACGACAAAACCCGTGGGTACCCATGAACCCGCGGATACCCAACGAGTTGGGTTGGGGTTGAGTTTTTCAAACCCAATGGGTTTTAACCCGAGTTTTTTTCAAAGATAAACCCATGGGTTTGGGTTTGGGTTTGGCAAAACCCGACCCAACCCGACCCATTGCCATCCCTATGCGGGAGTACATAGCATAATTATATAAGTTATAAAATATATGTTGCTTGTGTAGGGTTTTTGTATGCTAGCTCTGCAGGTTGTGGATTTTTCATATATATGCCACCGTCTTTGAGAGGTAGAGCAAGATAAAGAGGTCGGTCGAGAGTTGCGTCGAGGAGAGGACCATGGTTGTAGCTGGTTTAATTTGGCGACTCCCCCGGAATTTTGTAGCGGTCTTAACGCCGACAAGTGCAACGGTGCCTCGGGTGCGGAAGTGATATTCGACAAGCCAATCGATTGACGACGGTGGCGGGCTAGGGCAACCGATTCGACTGATGTTAAGGCGGTGTCGACAAAGGGAATGCTGGCCAATTGAGACTTCAGCATTGATAAGTGTTTGGAGCTGCGGGTTCTTAAATTTTGAAGGTAAAAGCTCGATGTTGTCCGCAAGGTTCCCTAGTAAAGATACGCCTACTTCAGCTAGACAATCGAGTCGAGCGAGGGACCTGGACAAGCTCATCTGCCTGTGGAGGAGTTAATCTCGGTAGGAAGGATCCTGTTTAGAAAGTCACGATCAGGGAAAGAAGAATCAATTGGAGCACTTGAATAACTCAAGAAGCAGAGTTCCTGAAAATTAATTCTCGAAGCTTGAGCCAATGGCTTCACGAAAAAGAGGTTAGAATTCAAACCTTCTTCGTGAGTCATTAATGAATGATAAATTAGATTCTATTCCATTAAGCTCTATGCATGGAATTGAAAAATGTTATGAATACTAGCCAAAAAAAAAAACCTTGAATTGATGCATGATAAGTTGACATTGAGATGTATTAAGTACCTCGATGATTAGAGCATAAATTGAATACATATTGTGAAATAGAATGATTTAATTTAAATGTGTGCATATATATGAAGAATATATGGGAATAGAATGGGTTAATTGCCCATAGTGACGATATTGTAAGAAGTACTGTTGTCAGTACTACATGAACCACTAAGGTTGCTATGAAACATTAAAGTTTCAAGAATGAGAGCAACAAGTTGAACCAGATCCACACTAATTAGAATGGTACCCTTCGTGGTAGCAGATTGCCACCCAATCCTCTAAAATGATACTATATTTCTCTGTTATGATTGCGAGAAACTAGATCACATGACACGAAAGTGTATGAACAAGTTTAACATGGTACCATTGTTAACTTGATTAAATAAGAGGATTTGGTAGCAATGATCAATGAGATAAGAACAGAGGTTAACCTTAAGGGTAACTCTGAAGAATGGTTGTTGGAAACTGCCGCCTCAAGGCATGTGTGTGATAAACTAGCTAAGCTCAATCATACATAATTGAGGCGTGAGAAGAAAGTTTTGATTGGGCATTGCCTTCACCACCACTGTTGATGGTTATGGGAAAGTGGAAACGAACCTTAAACTCTAGAAAGTCGTTGACTATTCTAGGTGTAAGGAATGGTTAGGTAAATAATGAGAATTCTTCTATGTGTGACACATGTGTCTGTATGAAGAATTATAATATCGAAAGTCACATTCTCATATTATTCTTGAATGCTTGAGATAAAAGTAAATTTTTTGTTATCCAAGCTAAATGACCTATAAATAAGTGATTAGATAATCAGAATCAATAGATATGATTTATGTTGATATGGGTAAACTTGATGGAAAAGAAAATAAATAATTTATTGCTCTTTAGAGTGCTATGATTGTATGACTAGTTATTTGAAATGGTTTGAAATGCCTAATTGCATTAAGATTGCACTGATTATTCGATATGTGGCATGCGTGTGGTAGCGTTAGAGAATCAGTGTAACATGATAACTATAAAAGCATATGAGTGTGTTTTATGTTTTCAACAATAAAAACACATAGTTCCTATGAAACGAAATACTCATGTTGTTGTGAAATCCATTGATGTCAATAAACTTCCATTTTAATTCAAGAAATAGTGGGGGTAGTGTCCTGCCTACTATTAGAAATAATGGAACTAGTGGGGGTGGTGAATTTGAGTATGAACTCAGAAGAAGCAAACGAACCATAAATCGATAAAGGATTTTGGTTATGAGTTTGTTAATTACACCCTAAGAAAGTCCGTAAACCCGCAACTCATCCTTCCCCTCTCATACTTGATCAAATACGAGCTCCAAAATGAGCAGCTCCTTTTCCACCACAAGGTAGGGATCTGTACACAACAACTAATATTACCAATACTCGATCGTGCGACTTGAGTACGAAGTGGAGTCTCCACTCAAGTGAGGATACCAACAACACCTTGAATTTTCAGAGAGTCTTGGTTTAGAAGGGTGGCATGAATTAGTTCAAATTTGTGTTTGAGTCGCATCAGGAACATGATGAGTCGAATCTTGTTCTCTCGGCCTTTGACTTGGGCAAGGATGGGTTGGGACAATAGCAACACATAAAAGATGTCTTGCTCTAACCAGAGGAGTCGCACGTACGACATTAAAATAAGATGCCACATCCAGGTTCCCTTGATGGAGAGAGGCTTAGTTCTAGTTGGATTTTGAATGAAAAGGGAAGAAAATATAGCTTATGTAAAATACTTTTTGTACTCCCATTTTTACGAAATTGATTGGAATTTTTGAATGTTGAATCCGACACACCTACCCTCATAGAGTCATACAATCTATTTATCTATAAAATATAATAATTTTTTTCTTCATTTACATTTCATCATTTCAAAATTTAGACTTCTTATGCATGCACGTCATCACCTCCTACCACTAGGGATGACAATGGGGCGGGTTTTCCTAAACCATCCTCATCCCAATTACCAAATACCCAAACCCATACTCGCACCATACCCATGCGGAGTGAGGTTTTGCAAACCCATCCCCATACCCATGGGTAATACCCGCCTCGTATAAGCAATATTATTATATCTAAAGTTCAACATGTATGTCTTCAATTACAACACAAAACATAATAAATAGCGGAAATCAACATAGTTACAATATTCTTAATAGGAAAAAACATTCAATCATAAACTATTGATTAATCAATAAAATAAAATGAAAATATAATACTATATCAAATCATCATCTTCGAATCTAACACATCGATATAGTAAATAGCTAACATAAACTTGTCAACTAGACAAAAGATTAAAGTCGACTAGACTTCCAATGGTTCAAACACACTAAGTTACACCAATATGCATCAAAATAATTCAAATGTAAAAAATGATATGCAATGACTATTACTATCTCTTCAACAATTTTGGTAAGGTGGTCATCTCCAAGATGATTCAGGAGTCAGGAGAGGAAAGACAACGACATTGAGGAATTGAGAAAGTAAAATGTAGTCGGCTGAAAGGGATGAAAATTTCAAGGTTTTTGATAAATATAATTATATTTTAATCAAGTTTTCTTATTTAAATACCTTCATGCTAATAATAATTTATAAAAATATATTTATAGTTTTTTATGTATAGCAAAATACCTTGATGGGGCTGGTTTGGGTATGGGTATGGGGCGGGGGGACGCTAAAACCATACCCGCCCCATACCCATCAAATTCTTTGCGGGTTTTACCCATACCCGGTCAATGCGGGGATTCCCCGCGGCCATGGGTTTGATTGCCATCCCTACCTACCACCAATCAAATATTTCTTTAACTTTTTTTTTTTTTTTTGTTATATTTATGTGTTCCTTCTTTTTCAAATTTTCTACTATTAATCGATCGGTATTTATTTTGTTTCAACTACTAATTTAAATTTTTTAGCACAAAATTCAGATTTTATGTGATCTACAAAACAATGTCCATTTGATATATTTTCAAATAAAAAGTTCAAAATCATGATCATGTTCATATATCACGAGTCACGTTCCTAATTCCTGTTCAACAAAGTTACTAAATTGTAAAAATATCATTCAATTACTATGCCACCTAGATGATAGGCACGATACTTATTCTATACTTATTCTATAAATTGCTAAACTATATATATAAATATTATTTAGTTTTGTACCATCATTCAATTACTATGCCACCTAGATGATAGGCTCATGTACTACCGTAACTCATAGGACACGATACTTATTCTATAAATTGCTAAATTATATCAATATTATTTACTTCTATACCATCACCGTACACAACAATTTCATGTGTCAAAAACATTGTTGTGAAGCACAAACCGAATATCTTTTTTTTTTTTTTTTTTTTTTGAAGACAAAGCCGTAACATAAAGCACCCCATACGAAAGTCACAACCTAATTTGAAAGAAGCAAAATTAGCTAGGCCAACTATTGGGGAGCAAGACGTACGTTTTTATTTCAAATGTTTACATTTACACTTGGTGGCATCCAAGCAATCCAACAACCTTTCACACCCACTCTTACCATCATCCCCCTCGCCAACTTGATGCTCAGCGCCAAAATTGCCATCGTCGGGTAAAAAACGAACGAAGTCTTGAAGCAGATCCTGGTGGTCTTTGAAAAGTGCAGCTACCTATGCAACGAGAAATCAAAAGGCAAACCCAGAAATGTAACCCAGCAGTGCCATGACAGGATTTAAAATGAGGGGCGGAAAATAACTAAGCCACAACAACTTTTTCTAGAGTGAACTCAAATTTTAGAGTAGAGAGGACTAACCACCGTCCACATTCTATCACTTTATAATAATTTCTCAACATATGAATACACGTATTGTAACGTTGCAGTCTAAAACGATCGGATCATTAACCCTCAACCGGCCACTTAACGGGCCAACGGACTATACCAGGTTGAAAACCTTGTCCGCAACTAAGGTAATTAACCACATGCACTCTCTATTTAGCATATGATATAGAAAGATATGTGTATATACCTCCTCATAAACCTGTGCCATGGTTTTGTGATTCTTTCTGTACGTGTTCAAAATATCTAAAAAGGAGTGGTAAACGCCACGATCACCAGCAAACCTTGTCTGCATAAACAATTCATACCGAATAAGGCTATACACACAACGTATGTATAAGTATAACCTAAGTAAGTAAGTGCATAAGAACGTACCTTAACTCTATCAACGAGGTCGACTGCTTCGTCAAATTGCTGTCGACGCTGTTGTTCGACCTCCGGCCGAGGAGGAGGAGGAGGAGGATCAATCTCATATCCCTTAGGCAAGAAGGCATTAAACCCCCTGATCAGGACAGGATGTCCATCCATCAAGGCCTTGACCCTTGTGGTCACGCCGCTAGTGTCAGTTCTGCGTACGAGTACGACGGCAAAAACAATCGTCGATCAGAAAAACAGCTCAAGTAAACTAGCTAGAAAGAAAGAAAGAAAGAAAGAATTCCAAACAGTGAAATTAAAGTACGTACGGTCGAGTAGTCTCTCACCTTCCAGCTTTCATATCTTTCAGAACCTGAAGTAAGTCATCATATTTGTCCTGAGGTAATATCCACCTTGCTTTCTTCAAATAAGACAATGCATCATTCATCCCAAGCTTCTGTGCTGCACTACCACTTCCTGTTGGTCTCACCATATCTCGATCTCTGTGGTTTTGCCCACAAAGAACTACTGCAACAATTAATGCACAGACAGACGAAACTGATCACTAACCCATTTTCGGAGTCAGAGAGAAGCTAAAAATAGAGACGAAGCGGCGCGATGGAAAAGATAGGGAATCTGTCACCTTTCCTATTCTTTCTCCGGACCCCGCTACTAACAAGGATGTTCACTTTTTAAAATATCCCATATATGTAGGTGGAAACAGGGGAAGGGGTCAGATTTATCCCGATGGGAGTAAGAGTAATAATACACGATTCGTAAAAAGAAAGGTTGAAAGGATAACACAGACGACTAAGAAATAACAATGCATCATTTTTCCTCTTTTTTTTTTATGACCTACAAAACCATCCCAAACCCGACCTAATATGGTCATAAAATTCTAATATCAAAAGGCCGAAAATTAAAGAGCGGTTGCAAAGCAAGTTTATATTATAAGCCTTTTACTCGATCGAGCGCTTTAGCTTGAACTTTTAGTGCATAACGCTACTAAACAGGGACCATCGAAGGGATTCAATTGAAAAGTACCAAAACCGAAATCAACAGATCGATTCACCACAAATCATCATCTAACAGTTGAAATAGATTCACCTCAAATCAATTAATCAATCACCCCAAAATGAGGGAATGAATTACTGGAACACAAAGCAAAGCACATATAAATGTGCAGGCAGGTAAGTAATCAAAGCGCTAAAGACTAGAGAAAGAGAGAGAGAGAATTTGAACATCAAAAGGGATTTCCATAACCTACATCAGACCTTGCAACCTAGCTCGGAAGAACAGCCTTCTCTCTCTGCAGACTGCAAATCCCTTTTCTACACCGTCTCTTTATTGACAATTGGGAAGAAGCCTCGATCTATAACGTCAGTTACAGAGAGGGTTAGCATTATAATTAATTATATTCTCGGGATTTGATTTCTTACCTTTTTTTTTATTTATTTCAACGGAGTTTTTGGGATTTGGTGAGTTGTCAAAGTGATGGCTTATTTATACTAGCTAGGGTTTCTGTTTTCACTGGTTTCGGTTCGATTTCATTTTAATTTACTAACACGGATATTCGCCTTTTTTATTGCCAACCAAGAGGTGCTCACGTATCCTATAAGGCTGTAACACCGTGAGCGTTTTAAGGCCTCCAAATTGGCAGAAAGAAAATCATCGTGATAAATCGAATTGGAAGATGATGTGAAATCCATTTATTTTTTTTGCATTAACATCCATAGTTAGCTGACAAATTCAGTAGCTCTATATAAAAAAATTGATACTGTGGATAGCATTAGTTTTCGTATCATCGTCAATATCGTCACAGTACTATTATTGAGATTACATTTTTTACAATGGTAATTGCACTCAAACATATATCATGAGTGTCTCATACATGCATGGATCATCACCCTTATTCCCAACTCAAGTAGCTCATGTTGAAACCATGAAATAGATGAGACTGATAGGTCTTTGTCATATTTTCACCCTTCCTGTTACACTCAACTAAACAAATTGAACAATGTGATTCCCTTCCTCATCCCAACTACATTGCCGCACAGTAATATATCTTGATAAGATTTCGTGACTCCATTTTTCCATCTTAAGAACCAAGAAAAGCTATGGGACATACGTAATTCAAACTGCTAATTTTGTACCAACATACTTGGTGTTTAGGCCCCAAGAGCAAGCAACAAACACTGGCATATGCGATTGCAACTGCATTATTACTTTCTTCAGCAAATGGCCTCAAACTCCAACAACTAGCAAGAATCAAACATGATGGTTAGTTAGTTAGTATACCTCTCCATACATCTCTGTTATGGGCATATGCCCATTCCGGAACCTTTGCAGAGCCCCGAAAAGCGACTTGAAAACTTGAGGATCACCTGGAAACCTTGTCTGCATAAGAAACACACAACATAAGGCTATATATATAGCTCTTTCCACATAACAATGCAGACTATGCAAGTAAGTGCAAGCAATGGGGCAGCTACAGCAAGCCTACGCCTTGATTTTGCGGACAAAAATGAGTGCCTCGTGACATTTAACTGGTTTCTTCCGCGGTGGAGGGTTGGTCATCATCGTCCAGGGCAAGAGTGATCTGATATCCCTCAGGCAAGAGGGTAACTACTAAACCCAAAGTCAAGTCGGGATGGCCTCTATATAGTTGCTCACCCCTGCAATGACATTGGCAGCATAAATTAAATTCTACAGCAAAAAAAGGACATATATAGGGGATGAGAAAAGGATCATCAGCAGCATCCTCTCTAGCTTCCCAATGTCGTTATAAACATATAAAGAACCAAAATGACGAGGGGAGCTAAATCCCTCACTAAGATCAAACATCCCAGCTTCAAAATCCTTCATAACCAGAAGAAAGTCGTCATTAGTTTTGGGTTCACCCTGAAAATTATCCTTTACAACCTTAAGATAACACATCAAAGTAGCCATTCTTCTGATTCCACCTCCGCCCCTAGTTTCTTGGGCAAGATGTTCACACAATATTAAGCAATCCACTACCCCAGCTCAAAATTGTATGTAAACAAGCTAAGTCAGTGTAAGAAAGATTATCCCAACTAGCTAGTTTCTCTCCAAACATATATGGACACAATCTTCAAGTAGTACACTCGGTAATGTTATTTCAAACCTTGTTTTAAGTCCACTGCAGACAGAATAATACATCTCTCAAACCCTAATGAATCAAATTCAGCGCCTTCTCTAAACAGCGATGAAACAAAGCAATAATTCACAGAAGGTATCGAGTTTCGACCGAGAAAAGGGGAAAAGCTTCCAGGAGCAGGACTACCCAACTCATAAATCCGGTCATACAAGCTATAAACAAGACTCAAAATATTAATTCTCTCCAATTCAGAACAAAAAAAAAAAAAAAAAACAGAGGCGTCATCAAAACCGCCGCTAAGAAGAAACCCATTCAATCAGTCCGAACCCCTAATTCATAGAACCGCGCTGATGATCGTGATTTATACATCCAACAGCACACAGGCAAACTGACAGGGACAGAAGAGATCCTCACTTTCAATTAACGAGGGGATTATAGAACATACAAAGCGAACAACTTTACAAACTCAAGCTGCACAGCTACAACGGCCATGGATGAAAAGGGGAAAAGTGCATCAGTGCATGCAGGAATGGATTGTGGAACAACAAAGGAATTCACAGTTCACACACGGGACGGGAACGTACCTGGGAAAGATTTGAAGTATACAGAGCCTTCGCCTTACAAAAAATTAAAACCGCAGAAGGCAGATTTTACGGTAGAGTTGAGTTGGATGGTCACGCTACTGATACTCTTATATAGTAAGAATCGGCCTAAATTGGTGGCGGGCTGGGTCCAGTGACTTTAGATAGTTGGGCCGACCCTGAAATTAATTTTGCGGATTTTCAAATTAGACCCAGCCCAAGTTGGTGGCGGGTTTTATGTTCGCAGGGAGTAGGAACGCTTAGACCATATGGTCCATATCTAATAGGAAGCCAATATGCCCCCCAAAAAAAAAATTCCAATAGAGGTTTTATGTGCAACCCCCTCTCTCTCCCTCGATATAGCCATAGAGGTACTAAAATGCCAGATTTGGGGACAAAATTTGGCCCAGAAGCAAACAAAAAATGCTGAACATTTCCAACTCCCATCTTTTTCACCGGGTTCAATTTGAGATGAGTGTTGCTTGAAGTGTCCTCTTCTCCTCAGCTAGATGCTCCTTCTTTCGATCTCAGCAAGGGTGAACTCGATGCTCCTTCTTCCTTGATGATCTCTTTCATGATCTTTTCGTTTTCCATTTCTCTTCTACTAGAAATTGCACTCATAAAATGAAAATCTATAAAACAAAAATAAATCTAAAGATAATAAAGAGGTATAAGATGGTTAGATGCTTTCATATAATATTAGAATTCTCCGGTAACGGTGCCAAAAACTTGATGTGCATGTATGTAGTGATATTAATGCAATCAAAACTATAAATTTGCTAGATATATCTAGGGACGTAATCCAGAGGATTTTTTATGGTAACTACTTTGAAACTTGAGTATGTATTCGAATGATATGATGGCAAAAAAAGTAAAAACCATGGGGTGATGTTCCCTATGATTTGATCAAAATTCTATGCTAAACAAACAAAAGAGTAAATGATTGCACCAATAAGAAACAAGTAATAAAAGTTACTTTTTAGGTAGTGACTAGTGAGAGATTATTGCCTACGCCGGGAGTACCACGTGTGAATGCTGATGTGGTGCTCCCGGCAAATAAAAAGTCGCCATCTGTTTTTAACCTTCAATAATTCTTGACCTTTATGCCAGCAATTAAAGCCCTCTCTCCTCCCGCATTATTAAATTCGTTCTTTCTTTTTCTGTTACAAAAAAGAAATCCTCTTTCTCCTTCCCATGGCAGAGCAACCGGAGACTGAATCCCTTGTTCCTTCGTCTTCTCAGCCGCCAAAAGCCATCGTAGGAAAACTTTGGTCCAGTCCAGAGCATCATGAGATCGCTCGAATCGGTATCTTCGCCACAATATCGAACACAAATCCACCATCATCAAAATCCGCCATTGATGAAGCTTCTGGCGGCCATTTTATCCTTCCCCAATACCGAAATTGACGGAACAGGGTCTCTTAGATTCGGCTGAAGTGCAAGCTTCTTTTGAACTCCTTCACAACATCAAATTGAAGGAACAATATATATATATATATGCTTGCATGTCGATTTAGCTTTCCATTTGATCCCAGATTTTAGCTTTATGAATTTGGGGACCATTTGCATGTCGATGGCTTCTTGGCGGCTGAGAGAATGAAGGAACAGGGGATTTAATCTTGGGTTGCTCTGCTACGGGAGAGAAAGAGGCCATTTTTTGGGTAAAAGGAAAGAAATAAGGGGTTTAATGATGAGGGAAGAGAAAAGATAAAACCTTTAATTGCTCTTAATATATAAAAAGGAGTGATAAACGTTAAACGTAGGTGGCGATCAATTATTTGCCGGGAGCACCACATCAGCATTCACACGTGGCACTCCCGGCGTAGGCAATAATCTCTCGTGACTGCCCTGACCTTGTGCGGGCAGGCCTCACCGCACAGGGCCTCCAGATTTTGGGGCCTCCAATTCGTTAATCCTATCCTAGACATAAGACTAGCACATATCAATCATTTAGGGGTCGTTTGCTTCATGGATTTAAAAATGAGGGTTTTGTAATTTAAAAACCCAAGGATTTATCAAGGATTTGAGGCATCATGGATTTGTAACAATCCTTTGTTTGTTGGGATGTTTTTATCATGGATTTAAAGGTGTGGGATTTACTACTTAAAGTAAAAAATTACATTACTGCCCTTTTCTATATGTTTGACATGTTTATGATATGTACACAAAACAAGGACAATACATACTAATAAGCATAATGTTGCCACATGGACAATAATAATAAACGAGAAAATTCCGTTTTAACTTTTAACGTAACATAATCAATTACCAATTCTTCGTCCTCCTTTTCAAAAGTGACATATAACAACATATATTAGAATCGGGAGAACTAAGAATTACACGTTCCATGAAAAGGTCAAAGAAAACTAGAACACAAGAAATGATATAAAAAATCTAACTCATGTTTGCACATTAATTGAATGTTTATATTATTCATTTATTGTTAATTATAATGTATAATAGTTAAATTTGAGGGCAACCTTGGAATATTAAAAATGCATGAGGGTATATGGGTAAAATCTCATCAAGGATTTATGCCATATTCCAAATCCCATATCAACATGTGGGATTTATAAGTCCGTGGGGTCCACGGATTTGGTCTCCAAAAAAGGTACAAGCAAACAAGGGATTGTACCTAAATCCTTGATAGTTGGTTTTTTGATACCAAATCCATGTACCAAATCCTTGAAGCAAACGACCATTTAGTTTGGAAAAAGAAACCAGCTGCTTGTGTATTAGAAGCCAGCTCTAACAATTAATTGGAAGGTTAATAAAAAAAGAAGGCCCAACGGATATAGAGAAGATGGTTTTCAAAAATATGGATTCTTTTGTTTTCATTTTATTTGCATCACTCTTTTAATTAATATCATTTTTCATTTCATCTTCAGCTAGGGCTGTCAATTTGGTTTGGTTTGGTTAACCAAACCATTAAGTATGAAAAACCAAAAACCAAAAACCAAATCCCAAAAACCAAAACCAAAACCATTAAGGTCCTTATTGGTTTTTGGCAACCAAAAACCAATAAGGGCCTTAATGGTTTTGGTTTTGGTTTGAATAACCAAAAAACCAATATGTACTCATACACTCATATTTATTCCTATTTCCCTTTTTTTTATTGAATAAACGTCATAATAATGGTAAATGGTCATTACAAATTGTTGGTTGGCATGCGTGTCAAAAGAAACAAAAAAAAAAATATTTGTTGATAAATAATTTTATTCTTATTGGTTTCTTAATGGTTTCTATTGGTTTTTTGGTTTTAACCAAACCAAAATCATTAAGTTGCTTATTGGTTTAAAACCAAAAAACTGAAACCATTAGCTTTCCAATTGGTTTGGTTTTGGTTAAAACCAAAAAACCAAAACCAAATGGACAGCCCTATCTTCAGCCATTGTCAATTCATCAATCATCATCTTCTAGATAGTGACTCGCCAAGAATTGATCGTCAAGCGTCCACCTTCATCATCCAATGCCCATCATATTTGTGAAGTTAACTGCCCTAATTTCCATTTCTTTTATCTATGTCGTCTAAAAAATTTGAATATGAAAGTTCTAAGAAAAAAAGAAACAAAAACTTAAAGAATTAATTCAATCTAAAAAAAGGAGCATTAGATTGTTTTGTTGTGAAAGATTGTGACGCTAATATTCCTAGTGCTCATGCTTATTGATGATGTTATTTTAAAAATAGATGGATTATTTTATTTTTCAAAAGATATAGAGAAGATGGTTTTTAAAAAGCCTTAGAGCAAGCAAAGGAAGTTTTGCTTAGTAGATCATCGTCAAGTAATGCTGATTCAGGTCCAAATGTACACATTTTACCCCTCATTTCTTGTTTGTATTGCTTAGTAGATCACCGTCCTTCAGCCTATTTTACGCTAGGTTGTGCTTGTTTTGGTACATTTAAGGTCCTAGCACGTGTGGGAAGGTCAGAGACGAGTTTCGGGACATTCAGAGGTCAAAACGAGCCAAAAAGTGGAGGATGAGCAATGTTCACGGACTGGAGTTTCAGTTCACGGTCTTAGATGACCGTGAACTGAAATCCCAGACCGTGAAGTGACCAATTTCCAGAACAGGTTTTGCAAGTTACTAGCCTCAAGTCAGTTCATAGTCTAAGACCGTGAATTGAAGCCCCCGACCATGAACTGGACCCTGTCGTGCAAATTTGAAGACAACAGCGGGAGAGAGAAAAGGGGGTTGGTTTTTTAGAGGAAATAGTTTCTTTTTTAGGGTTTCAACCAGTGTTATCAAAGTCGAGACGAGCCGGTCGGTCCGACCGATTAAGCCGCCACCCGACCACCAAACCGGCTTGGCATAGCCATTAAATCGAAACGGGTTTCTAGGGCAGTCGGCGAGCGGTCGAGGCGATTAACCGCTCGGGCCGTTCGGACCGATCGCCCGATTTTTCCATTTTGGCCGGTTGGTTTTTAACAAAAAAAAAACCTAATTCAGATCATTCTCGTCTTCGTGCAAACTGAACAGACAAAAGGAGAGCGTCGATTCCGACGCCATCGCCAGTCCTTGTTCGCGTTCCCTGTCGCCACTGCACAGCGCCGCTTCCCGTCGCAGTCCCCGTAGCCACTCCATGCTCGTCGATTTGGTGAGAAGCCGAGAACAACCCACCAACAATGAACCCAGCCTTTTCGTCCCGTCGATTTGGTGAGCTCCTGCCGACAAGATCTCTCCGGGTGAGAATGTGTCCGTGAAGAGGCGGTGAAGGCAAAAAGGGAATTCACACCAACAATTGCAAGAAATGAATGTCTATGAAAGGTCAATCTGTTGTGGGGAAATAATCAGAAGAGAAAAGAAATCGAGTTTGAGAGAGGGGGAGGAAAAGGTGAGCGGCGCGGCAGCTTAGTGTGGGCGGAGCGGGGGTTGGGGTGGGGTTATGCCGCTAGGGTTCGGGTTTTTTCCTTTTTTTAGTTAATAACTTAATGTAATATTACTAATTGGTCCTTGGTAAATTTTATTATAGTCATTAAATTGTTAAATTATTATCTTATGTGTATTCTATTTATGATATTGTTATTTATAAGGTACTGGTTCTCTAACGGTTTTTTAACGGTCCAATATCGGTTGGACCATTAAAGTGTGAGCCGTTCACATTATCGGGTCATGCTCCGGTTCGGTTCTGACAATATTGGTTTCAACGCAAAACACCAAAGGGCAGTTAGAGAGAGAGAGAGAGAGAGAGAGAGAGAGAGAGAGAGAGAGAGAGTGAGTGAGTTCTTGAGTGATCTTGGAGCTTAATTGAAAGCATTGATCAAGCTTGGAAGCAAGCCTAGAAGAAGAAGATCTTGGGCTCCAATTTGTAATGTCTATCTTCTCTCTCTAGAAACTCACCCCCTTCTCTTGGGTTTAAGAACCCTAGGTCTAGATTTTGGTTTTATGTTGATGTATGTGACAAATTCCATGTTTGATTGATGATTTTACTTAATTGATGGATGTTTTCAAGAACAAGATGAGTTGGGTTTCCATTTTCATGCATTGAGCTTTTGACCTAGGAGGGAGAAAATCCCCTTAGAGCCCATTATTGGCGTCTTTGAGTCACTCCTATCGTATATTGTCCGAGTAATCCCCAAGGGAGTTTATTCAATTGGTCTCCTCGCAATATATGAAACCCTAGGTTGAATAGAGCACCTTCCATCCCCCGATTTGTCGTTCCGGGTCATTCCCGAGAGAGTCCTTCTCCAAAGCATAGAGTATGTGAGTCGATCGAACTAGGAGGATACTCAACATCGATCCAAACGTCGGGAATAGGGGGATTTAACCCAAGAGAGCTCCAAACCTTGTAAATAGCTACGATAGTGGTTAGTCTAGGTTAGTTAGTTTAGTTTTATTAATCACTATCCTAGGTTGGCTAGATAACGAACCCTAAACCTGAAGTAGGGTAAGCCTATATCCCCGTGGTACGATAAATTCTTATTGCTCGCTTTCCCTATCCTACACCCGGTCGCCGGTTATACTTGGCCGGCGATTGGGATGTTGTAATTAGAACGAGTCAAATGCATCTTTATCTAGGGAGAAATCATTTAGAGTTAATTATTTCTTATATGTAGTGGATCAAGCAATTTCTTCACTTACTAAAAGATTTGAGCAATATCACGTTTTAAGTCTTCTTGCATGCATATTGAAACCATACTTAAGAAAATGACTAATATGATATTGATGATTAATGATTTATATTCCGAGCATAAGTTATTACAAGATTTTTAACCTAAGGAATGTATTCTTCCTTTTGAAATTTTATACTTTTTGAAACATGTCGATTGTTTTTCTAATGCAAGCATAGTATGTAGAATCTTATTAACTATTCTTGTGACTGTTGCTACAGCAGAAAGAAGTTTTTCAAAGTTGAAATTGTTGAAGTCTTATCTGTGTTCTACAATGACACAAGAGAGGCTTATGGGTTAGCTAAGTTGGCAATTGAGAATAACTTCTTGGATGATGCAAAGATAGAAGGCGTTGCATGGTTAAGACACCATAAAGCTAAGATATACATCACATGACTAAGGCATCTAATGGTATAAGCATCACACGACTAAGGCGTCCAATGGTATATGTATCGAATAGCATAGATAAATAATGACCAAATCATCTTGTTATATCATAGGAAGAAGATGCATAAAGCATCAATAGAATTCACATCCTTAACAACGAATTTTAAGCTAACAATACATAGAAAAGAATGATGGTTTATGCACTTATAAACAATGACCAAATTATCTCATTATATCATGAAAGAAAAATGCATAAAGCATCAATTGAATTCACATGCTTAACAACGAATTTTGAACTAACAATACATATAAGAGAAAGCCACTATTCATAATGAAGACATCTCCTTAACTGCACCCTATAAGTGCATGCTCCACCTAACATTTATCAGTCATAACTTGAACATAAGTTTGATTATCTATGTTTTCAAAACCAGATGCAATGATTGAGTGACCAAGAAACCGTGGCACAAGCAAAATTTGTACACTGTATGTGGAGACAAAAAGTGGTCAATGATTGTGCTTGCAAAAACCCCATGTGGAATTATAGGGGGTATTAACACGTAATAATTGTCCATTGTGTAACATGTTATGTACTTATGTGGGGGCAGAGCCGCAATACCTCTATGATTGCTCCTAGTAAGAATCACTTGAAGTCAAAACATACACAGCATTAACAGATAACCTCTAAAGTAAAACATAGGGTTCCCCAAAGATTAGCTCCAATATTGCCACTCTAATAACAATGATAGTGCCACCGCAAACATTAACCACACTTTTCTCTTTTGTTTTCCCACTATATTAGAAAGGTTATTTGCATCATATATTGAAACCATGTACATGTACACAGTGGCGGAGGGAGAGGGTAACAGGGTGGGTCCCGGGGCCCACCCTGGTTCGGGAGAAATGGTTAAATTATGTACGATAGTTAATTGATATTGAAAACTAGGTCGCATTTAATTGAGAATAGTTGGTCGAAAAGTTTTGTGTTTGAATCTTGGCGACCTCATTTCTTAAACATACAGTATACAGATTTGTGCAAATATCAATTTTGTATAAGTTGACTTTCTTATAAGGGAGCATGGTGGTATAATATATTATTGAAATCTTCCAACACCTCGATTTATTGATACTAAATATTTGTTTAGGAACATCATTCGAAAGCGAACGACTAGGTAATTCATGAATTATTGGTTGGTATAAGATTTATTATTAAACCTCTATCAACAGCTCGAGGTATTGATACTAACAGTTCTTAACAAAAAACACCATTTGAAACACTAAGACTAACTAAATCAATGATTGTTTGGTATATATGCAGAGTGATATTCTTAATATTTTCGATTACTAATGCATTTTAATTTATCAAAAAATTTCAACGTAAGATTATATTAAAAAAACTATTTTATCATATTTATTTTTTTCGAGGTGGACCCACTTTAAACGAAATCCTGGCTACGCCACTGCATGTACATGTACAACTAAGGGATCCATGCAATTATGTTTTTCAAATTTACTCATCATAAAAAAAGGGGATAATAAGAAAACAAGATGATACTTGTAACCAATATTGTCTATAGTACTATTTTCTGCAAGAGGGTGAGGCCAAGAAACATAAGGAAATAAGGGTACAAAGGGAAATAGAAGTGATAATAGATTGGATATGTGTATTTGATTGACTGGAGTATGTATTCATGAACTGATATGTGTGCTTGTTGATCGGATTTGTAGATACAAGTGGTAGCAACGCTGAAAAATTTTGAGATCCCAAAATATAGTTTTAATAGTATTTTTTTGTCAAAAATCAATGTGTATGTCAGAACAGAAGCGTGGCAATTAATAATCCAAACCAACATGAACGAACACAAATTTAACGTGGTTCACTAACACAATGTGTGCTAGCTAATCCACGGGCATGTGAGACAAATTTCACTAATTTGAGGAGAGTACAGGTTACAAACCAAATTCCGGAAGGACAAACCAAACAAACTAACCTGACTTACCTTACTACAGACTAGGGTGATAAAGAGTGTTTATAGAACTCTTCTCCTAATCCCAAACAGAAAACCAAACACTTTTTCCAAGCCTACAAGGAAAAGGCCAAAATAAAACCCAATCCCAAACCCAAACAGAATAGGCCTAAAACACAAAACAAACCCAAATCAAATTCAAGTCATATTCTAACAATCTCCACCTTGACTTGAATTCTCTCTCAAATACCAGATGTACCAGACGCAACCAAAGTTGCCAGATGTACCCAGACGCGATACATATCGCCAGACTCAAACACGATGCAGATCGCCAAACTCAAACGCAATCAAGATTGCCAGACATATCCAAATGCGATTCATATCGCCAAACCCAAACGCGATGCAAATCGCCAAACTCAGATGTAATCAAAATTTTCAGACGTACCAAACTCCTCCAAATCAGTTGTACCAGAATCTCCCCTGCCTCCAAATGCCCTAAGGGCGGTTAATAAATCAAAACATGCAGCAAGTCCAACCCTTGTTGGAACTTGCCATGCAGAACCAACTTGGTGTTATTTCCGTCCATAACACCAAAAACAAATTTACTGCTAACTCCAAACCTGCAACTCCAAATTGACTTCTCGATCTTCAAATCCATAAAGCAAAACTTCAGTTCAGCGCTAACTCCCAAAACCGCAACCAGGCTCTGATACCACTTGTCAGAACAGAAGCGTGCAATCAATAATCCAAACCAACACGAACGAACACAAATTTAACGTGGTTCACTAACACAATGTGTGCTAGCTAATCCACGGGCATGTGAGACAAATTTCACTAATTTGAGGGGAGTACATGTTACAAACCAAATTCCGGACGGACAAACCAAACAAACTAACCTGACTTACCTTACTACAGACTAGGGTGATAAAGAGTATTTACAGAACTCTTCTCCTAATCCCAAACAGAAAACCAAACACTTTTTCCAAGCCTACAAGGAAAAGGCCAAAACAAAACCCAATCCCAAACCCAAACAGAATAGGCCTAAAACACAAAACAAACCCAAATTAAATTCAAGTCATATTCTAACAGTGTACGTACCAAAATATAAAATATAAAGATACAACCTGCTAATTTATAAAATTCCATTGGAAAATTAATCAATCTATTAGATATGAATCAAATGATTTGCTTATAGGAAAAATCAACTGGATTTGGATTTAAATGGACAGGATTTTATAAATATTTTACTAGATGAATTTATACCTAACAATTGGGTCGGTTGGGTAATTTCAGTTCGGTGATCTCAAATTGCGGATTGTAATCTACTAGATTGGTTGATTTGGGGTCAAATATTGATCCAACCTAGAACTTTGGGTATGAGTTCCATATCATTTGGGGCAATGAGCATCCGATCCCCAGAAACAAGAACAAACATGCTTCATATTTTCTTAAAAAACACAAATTTTTATATATGTATGGTAATAGTTTACCTTACACATTTAAATTCACATATTCTCAAATCCTTACATGCTACTAAAAAGAAATACAAATTGCACAAAGTGCGAAATAAACATAACGTGAATAATAATACTACAAGGAGCACATGATATTTGATTATCCGTAAACTCCAAACTTTTATTTCAAATCCTTGTGCTTTTTTAAGCATCTCACTAATTTGTGAGTGATTTTATAATTTTGGGAGTTATTAAAATACAGAACGAGTTGATCCACTGACTCACCCAACCCGACCTAAGAAGTTGTGGGTTAACTAAGTTCGAGTCATTCGGGTTATAAAAACTTCAAAACAATTTTGCTTTCTCTGATGGTTTTGAGTCGAGTCAACGTGTCGGGTTATAATATTCCAAGTACAGATGGATTGGAGTAGATTGGATTGGATTGTAATTTTCATTATTAGAGCGAAACGTTATAAACCATAACAAGATATAGATTGATCGCATGTCGATGTCCTCCTTGAGAATCACAACAAGCCAGGAGCAAATTAGCAAGCTCATCCGTATTGTAGGGATAGACAAGCTTCGAAAGCTATTTGACAACTCTATTCCCTTCTTAAGTAGGATTAGGTGCTAGCCAACCAATATTAATTTGAACTAGTTTGCGTCGAATATTTGAGACAAGAGTATGTATTAGGGGTAATAGCTAGACTCGGTGCATTACTAGATGAGTTGAATCGCCAAGCACGAATCTGATTCAACAATGCTTCCATCTGCAGCCTTATCCCCCCCACTCAACTTCCAAAATTATTACTGATTGCCCAAAGCTCCTCCATTGCACCGGTATACAAACCAATCTTAATTAAGCAACCTTCCATTTGCTATACCTGGATTTTCCATTGAAGCAAATCAGTACTGTTCGATTTGAGCCAGCCCAGGGTGCAGCGTGCCAACTGATCGAAGCTCGATGCCACGTCTTAATTAGAAGGAGATGCAGGCCGGGGTGCATGTTTGAAGCTTGATGCCATACCTTTGCTTTGGATGGCTGCAACTTGAGCTAGAGAGGGAGGAGATGTAGCTTTCTGAATGCCATTGTGGGAGTAGCTTCATTCTTGTTCTTCCATAGAGCAATAGAAAAAAAATTGCTATCTATGGGGTAAGGCCTATGTTTTGAACAAAGGTGGATGGGTTTCTAGCTACGAGAGAGAGACAATTCTTTTCAAGTTTTGGGAGACGGTGTACTAGATCTTCTATCTCCGGCTGCTATAGTGTTTTTTTTTATGATTTCCCTCCCAAAGCAAGATGTGGCTCTTTGGAAATCTAAGATCTTATTGGGGAGATACCTTACTTGAGTGAAGTGCACATATCTAACAAAGTAGATAATCGCCATAATCCGATTGGATCAGACAAGGTAAAGTTCGGACTAAATGAATTATCTGTGGGTGTGGATTAAACTCGAACCCCTGAACGAGTAATGGGCGGACAAGATTTTCTTACTATCTTACCTGAACTCGTCCGACTTTATTTGTATATATTTTTGCTACCCGTAATAAGTCTCGCTTTCAACGCATATTCGACATTCGTATTTTGGATATATAACACTCCAATGAACATATATAAACCCCAAACCTAACCTAACCCGAAACTGAAAGTTGATTATGTATTTATTTTCTGCCAACTCGCTTTTGGGCCTTTGGGAATAGGCCCAGATAATGGATTGGATCGATACATCCATTGCAAGAGAAAACAACAATATGCCCAGCTCTATGTCGGTAACCTTGCCCGCCACGTAAGTCAGACGCCCATTTATTTTCGTGTTGTGTTTACATGGCCCATCACTTTGTGTTTTAAAGTAACTACAACTCATTTAGTTACATGCATGACTTTGATTTATCCTTCGAATCTTACGAGGATATCTATATTAATACAACTCAGAAAAA
Organism: Linum tenue; assembly: GCA_946122785.1. Lineage (NCBI taxonomy): Eukaryota > Viridiplantae > Streptophyta > Magnoliopsida > Malpighiales > Linaceae > Linum > Linum tenue. Next base: position 66,613,697 of record CAMGYJ010000002.1, read on the forward strand.
GAATATCCAGTGACCATCCAGAATTTAGTCATTTGAAGAAACAAATATGAAACTTATCAACACACCATAAATCTGGATCAAGTTTTCATCATATCATATGGGGGGGTTCATCAATCATCAAGAGAACATGGAAGGTTGCCAATATGGGATCTCAGGAATCATGGGCAAGCCTTCCAATCAGATGGGTTCTTTGTCCCCTTCCTAACAACCTCTAACATCCAATGCCAATATTGCAGCTCTGAAAAATTCAAACTTTCAGTACTCCTTAACAGAACCACATGACAATGGATCTAAAGAATTTCCCCTCTGCCAAACATGAACTGACGCGTAGCAGTTGGCAACATGGCCAAATGGGGTCGGGAGGAAAGAATGTTTTCGTCGGATGGTGGGAGGAGGGAGAGGCAGAGACCTGGCTAACAGAGCATAACATAACATGGGTTTAGGAGTTAGTTTGGTTTTAGTTTTAGGTCCAATATGATAATAAAGAAGTCTGTCCACAAACAAATTCACCCCACTGGCCATTAACTCTGCTGTTGGCTCTGTTTTTCTTTTTATCTCCTTCCAACACTGAAACCCGCATGTGATGATGTCTATGGTGCAGGGAAGAAACACACATGGGAATGGGGGGAGGAGCTAAAACGGCAGAATTCAATGGTTTTCAGGCACCCAATTTTGCTTCCTTCTCTTCTCTTCCCTTCCTTCCCCATGTGCAGTACAAAGACAAGTCTTTTATTGAGAAGAGATATGGTTTCTCTGGCTTCCAAGTCAAACAACATAAAGATGGACCATTCCCATGGCCCCCATGTACATACACATAAGTGTCCTTCTCAACTCCCATCTCTTTGTTACCCATATCCTTATCATCACCATCACCAAACTTACCCTTCTCTGCCTTTTTGGATATCAAGGATATGGACTAGGGATGGAAAATTGATGCTTCGGGTGTCCAACCAAAGTCCAATCAGGTCAAAGCGATTAAATCCGAGTGTTTTGAAAGATTTTTTTATAGGATGCGAGTTAAAAAAATGTTTTTAATTTGGTTGGTTTATCAAGAACTGGTTAGTCTCAATAACTCGAGTTGTCGAGAGAGGTTCGATTATCAATTATATACAATTTATTAACACGTCTCCTAACGAAAACCACTCATATAGACTTGAATTTTGTACAGTGGCGGACACCATGTGTTTAAGAAGACATATGAGGGTGATTGGGGGGTTTGAAACAGAAGACCTCTCGGTCACAAAAGGCTCTAATACCATGTCATGAACTAGTTGGTATTAATAACTCGAAGTTGTTTAGATGTTCAATTATGGATACTAGCAGGGTTGGGGTGTGCAGTGTTCGAGAGTATGTACTTATAAAAATATGAATAATTATTGATGTTGTTAGTCTTTATATCAATATAAAATTTTAGAAAAAAATTTCAATAATATAAGAATGTAGGTGTCTGGCGCTTTCGCATCTTCTTAACCCGAAATGGCTGGGGAGAGGAAAGGTTCCTTTTTTAGGGTACTCCGGGAACAGATCCAGTGGAGACGGGGTGGGGCCTGTAGCTCAGAGGATTAGAGCACGTGGCTACGAACCACGGTGTCGGGGGTTCGAATCCCTCCTCGCCCACAACGGAAATAATTATTCGCAGTTATGTTTGTGAACCTATGAGTCTCTATGCTGCCGCAGTTACCCGTTAGTTTCGGCTGGGACCCTTTGCCACCCTTACATCATGGACTCTTCAAACTGACTAAAGTAAATGTAAGAATCCAAGATCAGCAGCTATTCAGAACCAAAATTAAGGCTACATCTCCCTCATATGTAACCTAAAAAGAGCATAGTGTTTTAAAGGCTATGGAATCTTTGTCTTGCTGAAGTTGGAAAGCCTGAAAAGAAGGCTTTCTCGTCCTACAGTAGCCAATTTCCAGATCCAAATCAAATCAATAGATTATCTATATTGATGCATCCACTCACCATAGAAAAAAGATAGGGTTACTCGATTTGGCTGTGGCCTGTGGGGGGGAAGTGGAAACAGAACAGAGCTCTGCAACAGAGACAATAATGTGATCCATGTAAAACCATGTTCTTGTACAAAGCATATTCTCTGGCTGGCTAGCCTACCTAAAGCTTACATTTTTGTTTTCACCTTGATATGAGATTTTGCTCCATTCGTCAATTCTTCAAAGCCCTACTACAACTACACGTGATTTTCCTTCAGCTTCTGGAGGATAGATTGTGTATCCTTGAATCCAAAGTCTCACATGCATTCCTTCATCCCTTTTTCAGGTGGGGAGAATGAATGGGAAGAAGCAGATTTCTGAAGAGAGTGTTGGGAACATGGAGTCCATCATTGATTGTTTTTTATGGATTTGTCGAGTATTCCTGAAAATCACAGTAATTTTAAACATATATACAAAATTTCTCGGGGAAAAAAACGCATGGAAGTACTCTCGACCGTCTCATATTATAAAAAAGGGGGAAATTCTGAACTGTTCAAAGTTCATTGTGTGTGTAGAGAGCCGTATGATTGATAAATTCGATTACAATTTTTTTAAAAAAAAGAATACAAAACACCAGATTTACGTGATTTCCCCGTTCTTTATTGAACGAGACTAGCTTTGGGAGTCTTATTATTAGTTTTTCCAGTTAGGAGTAAGCGTATATGCTTAAACCCCTTAAGTAGCCGAATAACTAGCCCTAGCAAGACTAAACACGGGTGGTAATAACAATATGATCCCTAAACTGTCTAACGGAATACAGAATAGGCTTAGGAAATCACAACATGATGATACATATAAGCGTTAATTAGATGAACAACTGAGAAGCACCTGCTGTAACTCCTATTTACTGAGACCAACCAGACTGCAAGTGTGGCAGATGAGATAATTTATTAGTAACTAGCCAGAGCAATTATAATTTCCCTTTCCAAACCAAAAACAAATCAAACCCACCTTTTTGCAGTTTCAGAAACAAAGGATGATACAATTATCCGTTTTAGTGATGGGGATTAAGGATGACGTAGTCACTACTAATGGGGATTAAGGATGATTGGGAGTTGTATTAAAATAATGTGTAGGTATCACAATTAAAATTGCACTTTGAATTGTACTAATGCACATGGTATGAAAGGGATAAATGTGATAATTGCTAAAGTTGTTGAGTGGCGAACTATATATAGGCGTGAATAAAAATAATCATAATCTGACTCAATTCACTTATAATTATCGCTAAAATTAAGGTTTAACGTTTGACTGAGTTTTCTTTTGTGGAATTCGCTTCTCTTGAGCTGTGTGCGAGTTTTGGGCTATGCAACCTATAGATACATGACCCAACCCATGCTACAATTATTGTTCTAAGTGTCCGTATAAAAAATGTATTTAGGTCGTCTACAAGCATATTCGTGAGAGGTTTGGCATATTTTATCATATTAGACGTATTTAGTTATGTTATAGTTCACGTTGTTGTCTTTTTGTGCATACAATTTTTGAAGAATAACATATTATGGATGCTTTAGCTTATAATGAATAACGTCTTTAGCTTATTTCAGTAGAAAATGCTAAACATGTTGAAGCAAATTGCACTTCATCACAATCCAAACAACTCCTATTCATTTTGATGTTTAAAGCTTCGTTTATTTGCTTGATACTTTAACAGGTGTTATATATATATAGTTCATACATGATATATATAGTTCAGGCTAGCGTATGTCAGACATACGTTTTACGCCTGTCGAATTTTACAATTTAGAGCACGAATTAACCAGAGTTTGAGACATGATACCATACCCTAATATCTAATGGGCGAATCACAATCCCTATTCTATATATATCTTGTTGGTTAGGGTTTTTACTTAAAAGTACAGTGCACCCAATCCAACTCAATCATAAACAAACGGCAGTGTTCAAATTTTTTTGACTAATTTGAATTTAACATTTTCAAAATCAAATATAGTCAAATAATTAAAACGACCTAAACTCAGAACCACACTGTATCATTCTTAGAGATGCTCTAATAAAGCACAATAATACTATTTGGCTTGTAGCCTAGCTAGCTAGCTTGCTACAACTAGCAAATGATGAACCGCTAGGAGGAGATCTAAACCCTAACAATGCTTGAAAAACAACAAACAGCCCACAGCCCCAAATAATAGTGCTGCCCTGCCACTGCCAAGTGAAGCCGCCCATTTGCCCTCTACTCTGCATCACATGGGCAGATTTCTCAGCTCATCACCTTTCCCTTGTGTCTTGTTCCCATCACCTAACAATAACAATTCATCTACCCTTCAATTCAGGGTAAAGGAGAAATCCAGAAAAAAGGCAAAGTGTAAAAGAAAAAAAAATTTATGTGCATGCATGAAGATTGAAGATTGCAACTTGTCTCGCCACCTGATCCCTACATATGACCTTATTAATTAATGTTCTAATCAAAAGACAAGTTTCGCATAGTTACTGTATCATCACCATCATCGATCGATTCACATGCATCGCATGTTGTTGGAAGTCAAAGGAAGGGAAGAGACAGGAAGTAGCTTAGTACCAAACAAACAAGGGTGTGTGTGGCTATAGTTTTACTTTTACCATTGATGATCACTGTAAAAAAACACAAATTTCATTTATTTGAAGCAATGGAAACAAACAGTTCTTTATTGACATTGAGGGAGGCTTACAATCATCGGATTGCCATGCCCTCGATCTGCTTCGAAACAGAGGAAAAATTATAAATGTGATGGTTTCATCACCCTCTGACACTTGTCCATCACCCATATTTATGGTGTGCATTACCATCGGTAAATGGACTAAGTCGAGTTTTAATATATTTTGGGGTTCAACTCGTTAATAATTGGTCGAGTTCTAGCTCGACTTGTTTACCAAAATATTGGCTTGTGCTTGACTCAACCTCGGCTCATCAATTAGCTAGCTCGCAAGATCTGCTCAAGTTAAGATATCATATAATTTGATTTAAATTTTGTAATTGTTTATGTCATGTTACTTATTAGTAATTAGCATCCAAGTAATTATAGGTGGTGAGCTATATATAATAAAATAAACCTATGAATTATCAACAAGCCAATGATAAGCTATTAATCAATTCGATTATAAGTTGCTAGTTGAGGAGGCTCCATATCCATATTGTCGATTCTTATAACTCAAAACGAGCTAGCTAGCTCACGAGTTGAGTTCAACAAGTCACCAAGTTGAGTTGATTCACGAGTAGGGATGGCAATTTTGCTCATACCCGTGGATTTTTTACTATCCAACCCAATTGGCTTGGGTATGAAATCCAAATAGATGGATATGTAGAGTTTGATGGGTTTGTACCCATACTCATTTACTTGGGCTGGGTTTGGTTTGGTTTATAACAAATGGATTTGGGTTTGTACCCATGCCCAAATATAAATTACAATTTGGTACCTAAACTTAATAGATATGCATATTTAGTACCTATTTTTTTTTGCATATAAGTCCTCAAAATATCGATAGAAAATTACATTTTGGTAAGTAAATTTTTTTGGACTTACATTTTGGTACCTAAACTTTTTAAATTTTATAAAAAGGTCCAATTTTTGCATGTGTAGTTAAAACACTCTCACGTAAATGGATTTCCATATCCAACTCATACTCATTTAGATTATGGAAGCAATATCCATATCTTACCCTAACTCATCTACAAACCCCAAATCCATATGCACTTCACTCATACCCAACCCATTATAAATGGGTCTACTTGGATTTAGGTATAATTACCCATGGGTGGGTAATTTGCCATCCCTACTCACGAGCTTTGCGAAACGAACAAGGTATCATAAACAAATTGGTCTCAATAACTCAAGTTGTTGGGAGAGGTCCATGTGTAGAAGTCCATAAAAGGTACAGGTTTTCTTGAACAGAAACCATTGGTTTGAAGCTGGCAGATGTACACCATACCATGTCATAACCAGTTGATCTCAATAACTCAAGTTATTGGGAGAGGTTCATGTACCACTTCCTCACACAAAGCGTAGCTCAAACTTGGCTCTGTAATAAAGAAGTTCAGTGTCGAACGAGTTTTTCTCCAAATCGAACGCCCAAACACTCGTGAGCAGCTTATCTCATTCGCACCCCTATTCTAAATTAACAAGTAGTGATTATACAGTTGTTTATAACTAACCGAAGAAATCATTATAATAAACTATTTGATATCAATAACTCGAGTTATGGGAAGAAAATTATTTATGGATCTCTTACCATAATTATACATTTGTGTTGAGAAGTGAAATTAAGATTAAAAAATCATTACCTCCTGTTCTTAGTGGGGTGAAATTAACTTTTTGCTCCGCGTCCAATGAATATCGAAAGTCTCCATGCTTAATGTATCCAGAGAGTGTCACGTGATGGTGACTAGTGTTAATTAATCTGTGATCTCCTTCACCCTTAAACAATGGGTTAGACGACTAACCACATCACATGCTCCCACATTACATTTTTGCAACTTTCTCTTTTCCTCGTTACTAAAGTGAAAATCTCTTGTGCTAAACAAATAATTTATTCAATATTATTGCGTTCAATCACATTTTTATTCTGCACGACTGAAGTATTAAGCGTCAAAACAAATTGATAAGTACAATTACAAGCGTCGGCTCTCTCTATATATTTATAGAAACTCAAATTCTTTCCGTGTTAAATCTTAATTTCATACGTGTGCACCATGATCTCATATTATGGAAAATCAAGTACTTAGATGCAATTTTCCCATGTAATGTTTGCACCTTGTAGGAATGACAATTGTACATACAAACTGTATGTATCCGACCCTCTCCGAACAACTTAATGAAGAGAATCTCCGCATGGAGTTTGGTTCGGGTTTCTAGGGCGGATATTATTCACTTATATATGAAAACTGCCGGAATAAGAATGGAGATGATATGGGTTTACGATCTGAAAAATGAGAATGAGGATAAATTTAGCGAAATTCGCCACAAACCTGCCGGTATCTTACGCCGCGGAAGGGTACTTTATGAGTGAGGGAGTTCAAAATCCTATTTTTATTAGGGATATTTTGTGGTACGGTTTCCACCACCACCACCTTGCTTAGGCATCCATGTCTGTCTGTAATCTGGTAAGAACTCGGCATCATATGTCTTTGATTCACCAAGTGGGCATCTCTAGGAATGGACATTTTGCCATTTAGGTTCATGAATTTATGAAATATATATGCAAAATGATAATAACATACAGAAACCCACCACCTGCAAATGGGATGGATTGTCTCTCTTCCTAATGGACATGTGGGTCATTACTTGAGCAAAATTAGGGTTCAAGTTTTAAGTTAATCCCCAAAAACTTTAAAGGAAATTCTTGACATTATAGTCAATTGAGATTTCATTAAACGAGGTAACTTGCATCTAAATCAAAATTCTGTGTTCCTTGTGTTAAACATTTCGACCTTCAAAAAGGGTACCTTCTTATGTTTTTTCTTATTGAAATGAAGAAGAAAATATCATTTTTTTCTTTTCAAAACTTTGTGGGGGATATTATTGTTTCCCTTCCAGGGAAAGAGGCTTTGGAGCAAAGAAAAACTGAATTGGCTCCCACGTCCACTGAAAAGCATGATCCCACCTAGAGAAAGAAAGGCATGGATAAACACACTGGATTTATGCAATCCAAAGGAGACATTGAATAACCCTAGCTAATAATATTAGGAATAGCAAGATCTTTATTATCTACGTATGTATCTCGTTTGACATAAACAATAACCACACATCAATGTTACTCGCCATCCCAAAAAAAAAATTCAAAGCATGTCTTTTCTTTGTGTCCACGGGAAAAGAAAAAAAATCATGTATGGTTTCCACCATCGATTATTATGAGCAAACATAATTTTCTATTTTTCAGACTATAGGTTCGAATTATCTGCTATATATCGTAAATTTTTCGAAAACTACAATCAACTTCTCTTATAAAATTTCGATAGAAGTGTTAAGAGAGAATCACATGTATTCATCCCACATCCACTCGATCCATATGAATTCTTGCTTTCTTTATGGAAATATCCAGGGGATAAGATAAGTAGGGATGACAAAGTATCCGTAACCGTGGATATCCGCCATAATCTTACCTAATCGGGTAGGATAAAACCCGAACCTGAAGGACTTTTAGTGGGTACGGGTAAAATCTGAACCCGAATATTGGAGTTAATGGGTGGGCATGGTTTTCTCACTATCCAACCCGAACTCGCCCGATTATACACATGAATATGTATTTTTGTCTAGAAATAATCATTATTTTTCTCTAACATATTTTATATTTTGCATTTAAATATAATATATTTTTTTTTTTTTCGTTGAATCAGGTGCCCTCTTCTTATTAAACATAGCAAGAAGCCAAACAAAACCAGATACAACGAAAGGGAGGTATCAAAGTGATACCCCCAAAATTCTGCAGAACAGTACAACTGACACCTACAGTAGGAACCTCAACATCAACTACTAAGCCTAGACCTCACAGAATCCCAATACATTCCAGATCCCCCAAAATACACCTTGTTTCACCTATAATCAAAAGATCGCGCTTGATTAGGCTTTGCAGCTCTGACACAGCAAGTGAAGCCCCATCATACATTCTTCGACAACGCTCTTTCCAAATCGAGGCAACCAAGAAACACCAAACCATCCCTGCGAGAGAGCCATTCTTCCTCCTGCAAATAGAACAGGCAGCAGCCACAGTGGCTTGCCAAGAAGAATAGCACAAAGGTAAAGAGCAGACCCTGAACAACCTCTCTAGCATACTCACATTGGAAGAACAGATGCTCCTAGAATCAATCCCTTGCCTGCATAACACACAACCAGCATCTACACTTTTCCCCATTTCACTAACTTCTCAGACGTGACAATACCATCAAGCAGAATAGTCCAAGCCAGAAAACTATTCCTAGGAACAAAGCCTTTGCCCCATACTAGTTTATACCATTCCACAACAGGCCATTTTGGCCTAATACCCTCCCAAACAACACTAAGTCTAAACCTGGGCATAGGAGCTTGATCCCATAGTACCACCCCTCCCTGCACAGAGTAATGCTGCTGTAGCACTTGTCTTGTCTTCAAAATTCGACGCCAGGCCCAGGAACCACGAGGACTGGACTTGACTGTCCAGATGCTACCCTGCTTGATCCTATAAGTTTGGATCCAGGCTACCCATATAGTTCCACTCTGCATCAGAATTAGCCAGAGCATACGAGCAGTGCATGCCTGATTCCATGAAACAAGTTCTTTCAAACCCAATCCACCCTCCTGCCTTGGCCTGGCCATCCTGTCCCACCCTATCTTTGCTTTGCCATCCTCATTTCCATGCCATAAGAAGGTGGAGCAAATTTTCTGAACCTGTTTGAGTACTTTCTTCGGAAGTAAGAAAACCTGCATCCAATACTGCAAAACCCCCATGAGGACAGAACTGACCAGCTGAAGTCTCCCAGCATAGCTGAGTTTCTTAGCTCTCCAGGACTTGATTTTGTGGGTGATTTTGGCTACAAGTTTGTCACAATCAGCAGTGGACAGCTTACCAGTTATCAGTGGAAGACCCAAATACCTCACTGGAAGTACCCCCTCCTGAAAACCAGACACTAGGAGTGCTCGACTTTTGAATATCACTGACAGCCCCCCAAAGTAAACTTCACATTTTGCAGGGTTGCACTTCAAACCAGACAGGACATAGAATTCAGAAAGAATTTCTTGTACCCTAGCTATAGCAGTCCCCGACCCTTCAGTAAAGATCAAAAGATCATCAGCAAAACTCAGGTGAGTTAGCTTCACTTTTTTACACTGGGGATGGTAAGGAAGATGGCCAAGAGCAGCAGACTCATTTAATAGTAAAGATAATCCTCCATAGCTATAGTAAAGAGGTAGGGTGATAATGGATCACCCTGCCTCACCCCCTTTTGAGCCCCAAAATAGCCACAAAGCCCACCATTAATGCAAATACTGAACTTTGCAGTCTTCACAGTCAACTTAAGCCAGTTAATAAAGCAAGCAGGGAATCCCATAATGTCCATCATCAGAAACAGATAAGCCCAATTAACGGAGTCAAAAGCTTTCATAAGGTCTACTTTAATAGCACAACGAGAAGACAGATTTATCCTATGATAACCACTAACCAACTCTTGTGCCATTAAAATGTTGTCAACAATTCTTCTCCCTTCTATAAATGCAGATTGATTCCCACTAATGACTTTAGGAAGCACTCTCTTAAGACGATTAGCCAACACCTTAGCAATTATTTTGTATAAAATATTAATGCAAGATATTGGCCTAAAGTCTTTAAGAGCACAGGCAGAAGGTACCTTAGGTAACAGGGAGACAGCAGTAGCATTGACACTTCCAGGGAGACGACCTGATGAGAAAAAATCCTTCACCCCTGCAATAACATCATGCTTGATAATATGCCATGCTTTCCTGTAGAATCCTGCCGAGAACCCATCAGGCCCAGGGGCCTTGTAAGGATTCATATGGAGGACCACAGACTGAATTTCATCATCTGTAACAGGAGAAATAAGTAAAGCAACCTCCTGAACACCAAGCCTGTTTTGAACCAGTGACTCCAATCGACCTCTATCCGGGTGAATATCCTGATTGCAAACCCCAAACAGGTTCTTATAGAACAAGACAGCCTCCTCTGCAATTTTCTCCACGTCTGTAATTTCCTCACCAGTCCCAGTGATTAATTTACGGATTGCCCTTTTAGCTGTATGAATCTTAACGGCCTGATGGAAGAATCTCGTACTCTTATCTCCCAATTCCAACACATTAACTCTTGATTTCTGTTTATACAAGCACTCCTCAGCCTTCCTGAACTCATCAAGCTTAACCAACCAATCAGAAACCAAAGCAAAAGATTCCTCTGAAGGAGACAAGTAAGCGTCAGCCTTAGCAGAGAGAAGAGCACGTTCAGCCTCCTTAACTCGTGTGCTAATGTCCCCAAATTTATCCTTGTTCAGTTGCTTCAATGCCTTCTTAACCAAAGTTAGTTTCAGCTGCACTCGATGAAGAGGGTGTGCTTCAACTTGTGTTTCCCAAGCTTTGTTAACTAAGGGAAGAAAATCAGGACTGTCCGCCCAAAAATCGAAGTACTTAAAAGGCTTGGGAAGAGATTTATGAACAGGTTTCGAAGTCACCAGGATGCCACAATGATCTGAAAAATGCACAGTCACAACATCTATACGACAGCCAGGGAAGTCATCCAACCAATTTTCGTTCACAAAAGCTCGATCCAATCTCTTAGCAAGTGGATTGCCCACTTGATTATTCGTCCATGTAAATTGAGGACCAACCATTCTATGCTCCACTAGTTCCATCGAGTTCATCCAATTCCCAAAATCTCCCATACAACCATTGAAATCACAATGCTTAGATACATCCCCTGGGTTTAGAACCGCGTTAAAGTCCCCCCCAGCAATCCACGGGTGATTACTGACCTTGAGTCTTGCCAATTCAGTATAAGTGAGTCGCCGTTCCACCTCATCATTGGACCCGTAAACTGCAGTGAAGAAACAAGATTCACCATCTACTGATTTGATCAAGCAATGAACAAAGTTCTTGCTGGGAACAAGAACCCTTAAATCTATACTGTCAGGATCCCAAAATAGCCAAATACGCCCCAGGTCACTGTCTTCATAATTCAAGAATTTCTGCCAGCCAGCACAAAAACCCTCAGCCAAACAATCCTAACAATAGCGACCCCGCCTACAAGATCATAAGGAACCCGTCCTAACAGTCGCAAACAGATCGCCGACCACTCCTCATCCGGTATATCAACTACGACGGCATCACCGTCGATCGCCAAACCGGACAGTGTAACAACGTCCTCTAACGTGATCGTGATCTCACCACACGGTAGATGGAAGGTCGACGTCTCGGGTCGCCACCGCTCTACGAGCGCAGTAATCAAACTCGCATCGGGGTTCATAGGGACTAGGGGCACGACACTTAACAAGCCTGCCGCTTCGAGATATGGCCGATAAAGCTCGTGGTAAGGTACTAAAATGGTCGTACCTCGAACATGGTAAGATCGATCACCAGCCTATAGTGCACAAAACTTATATTAATTCATCTTCATTCATAATAATTCTAATTTCACCTAATTAATTCTAATCTGTAATCCTATTCTCTAACAGTACAGTTCAGTTCACCAACTAAAATAATCTAATTAGAATCATTCGTAATAATTCTAATTTCACCTAATTAATTATAATCTATCTAATCTAATATCAAATTATACTAATTTCAAAAAATCTAATACGTAATCCTACTCTAACAGTACAGTTCAGTTCACCAACTAAAATAATCTAATTAGCTAATTAGCTTTACATGAATAATTATCAAATACTTACCTCGTTTGTCCAAACAGAGTCGATACGATGTTAGCCATGTCCCCAAAGAAATGTCGCATCGACCGGACCTGTATCAATTGTCGCCGGCAGTAATCTCATCGAATACGGATCCATAAGCCTAGGAACTGCAAAAACAAAGCAACAAACCATTAAAAAAAACACAAACCATTAAAAAAAACATTCAAGCCGCCGACGAGAGTCTCACCGCGCAAACGGCTGCCACGACCTCGCCGGCCTCTCCCCCTGCCTCTGCCGGCGGCGACTTCTTCTTCATCGGAGGACATCTCCGGGCGGCGGCGCTGCTGCTGGCTGCGGCGGCAATGAACTGTGGGGCGGCGGTGCCTAGAGCAGAGGCGGCGGCGCCTAGCACTGGGGCGCTCTCGCTCTTATCAGCGGCGGCGGTGCCTGGCAGAGCGGCGGCGGGACCTGGCTCTGGGGCGGCGGGACCTGACAGAGCGGCGGCGGCGCCTTGAACTGGGGCGGTCTCGTCCTGGTGACTGTGGGTCTCGACGGCGGAGGAGGTCGGGAGAAGAGGGGTGGTGGAAGGGGGAGGAGGCTGTCGGGAGAGGGGAAGGAAGGAGGGTCGGCTGTCGGGAGAGGGGGAAGGAAGGAGGGAGGGAATGTGTGGTCCAGGAGGAAGGAAAGAAAGAGATAAGGCTGGGTGGGTGGGGTGGGCGGGTTTTTTAAAATAAAAAGGAGTGGGGTGGCGGCGCCTTAGTCTCGGGCGCCGGCACCTAGGACTGTTAGAATAAAAAGTCTAAGGTGGGGCGCCTTAGTCTAAGGCACCAGCACCTAAAACTATGCTAAAAACACAATATCTTTGTAAATACTTCTTAATCCGCCATATTGGTGGTAAATTAAAAAAAAAACAATATTTGTGTCAATAATCCCCGCGCGTACTTATAAAATGGTTCTCGCATATGGACCGAACTTATACGTTTGTATATCTTATTGCAGAGGAATAAATTGAATGATTAGTTGCATGTTAAGTGGGGAAATAAGACAAAAATTTCCAGAAACCCAAATAACACTTCTTCACAATCACAACTCATTCCAGCAAGCAATATTCTGATTTTATCCAAAAATATATAAGTTAGTGACTTTCGTTTTTCTTAATCGATTCGCTTATAACTACTAAATCATTTGCTCTGGAAAAATAATACAGTCGAGGAACCGGAAAGAAAATATAATAATAATTGAAAATAAAGAAATTATTGTTGCTTTCCTGCTGCTGCTGCTGGTGGCAACATTTAAATCCTTTATTTCCCTGACACTTCGCTAAACTTGCTACCAAGCAACCGAGCCATCTCTCTCCCTCCGCCAAATTCCACCGCCTCAAAAAATTCCCCCGAAAAACGCAGCGGCCACCGGCTCCGGCGAAAACCTCGTCCCGTCAACGGTGACTCAATGCGAAGTAGTCGCGAACACAGAGAGAACTAAATTTCCAAGTACACAGGAACGATGTCGCCGCAGAAACGATCCTCGCCGATCTCAGCGCCTCCGGCGGCGAGTCCCGGGAGCAGCGATCTCAAGCCACGAGTCATAGCCTGCCTGAACAAGCTCTCCGACCGCGACACCTTCGCCGTCGCCACGGCCGAGCTCGAGTCAATCGCTCGGAGCTTGACTCATGACTCGTTCTCTCCGTTCCTCAACTGCATTCACAACACCGATTCCTCCTCCAAATCCCCCGTCCGGAAGCAATGCGTGAGCCTGCTGGCGCTCCTCTCTCACTCCCACGGGAACTCGCTGTCCCCTCACCTTTCCAAAATGGTCTCCACCGTCGTCCGCCGCCTCCGGGACCCGGATTCCGCCGTCCGGTCGGCCTGCGTCGAGGCCGCCGCCGCCATGTCGTCTCAGGTCACGCATCCTCCCTTCTCCACCGTCTCGAAGCCGCTCATAGAGATGGTGACGGTGGAGCAAGATCTGAACTCCCAGATCGGAGCCGCGATGTGCCTGGCGGCGGCGATTGAGGCGGCGCCGGAGCCGGAGGTTGAGCAGCTGAGGAAGGTGCTGCCTAGGCTGGGTAAGCTGGTGAAGGGAGAAGGATTCAAGGCCAAAGCGGCATTGTTGAGTGTGATTGGGAATATTGTAGGCGTTGGAGGCGCGGCGAGTAAGAGCATTTTGGAATGGTTAGTGCCCTGTTTGGTTGACCTATTGAGCTCTGAAGATTGGGCGGCGAGGAAGGCTGCGGCCGAGGCATTGGGGAAGATTGCAGTTGCGGAGAAACAAGCAGCCAAGGATCATAGAACTTCGTGTTTGAGCTCTTTGGAGAACAGGAGGTTTGATAAGGTAACAAACAAATAGTCTATTCTGCTTTTGATTTCTTCTTTGATTAGGCGTTCGATTGGGGAATTGAAAACTGAACGTTCTGGCTTGATTCTTTCTCCTATCTAACAGGTAAAGCTTGTTCGAGAGACTATGAACCGTACCCTGGAGTTGTGGAAGGAGGTAGATGGTGGTTCTGACCAAGAGATTTCAGTGTCAAGCCTCTCTAGATCTTCTTCAGGAGGAGGTAAGCATTGTTGTGGTGTTTCTTTAATGGCTGTCAATGGAACGTATCATTCGTGAAATTGGAAAGGTTTCCATGGAATTGCCAAGGAAATGTTGTCAATGGATAGTGTTCTTTTATCATAATAATGTAATTATGTTCGAGCTTTTTGAGTAGCTTTCCTTATCCCAATCAATAGTGGGAACAAATATTCCCAAGGCTTGACTCCACCCATTCTTCTCTGCCCTTTTGTTGTTTTGGGTTTTTCTTCTCGGGACCAGATAATGGTAATGGTGGATGCATCAGAAGCTCTAACAACGTTGGTTATAAAACGCCTTCTTCATCAAGGAAGTCTTTCCCACCACCCAATAGGTCCCCTCCATCGGATGCTTCTCCTGTTGTGACCACAGCCAAGAAGCAAAGTCCTGTGAAGAGTAATGACAGCAATTCAAGGCCGGCAATGTTTCAGAAAGTGGACCACAGGAGGCCTTCTCCCAATTGGAAAATTGAAGTTGCTGTAACACCACAGGAGAAGGCCTGTGAAGATGACATCAAGATGCAGGAGCCAAAGGTCCTGAAACCTGTAGAGGAAGTGAAAAATGGGAGTTTGAGTCCAGAAACTAAGCGGGTGCTCTTCAGCAGCAGCAGCACCCGCGGCGGCCATGACAAGCTTCACAAATTTGGTGGGTTCAGATCTGGGTCGAGGGTGGTTCCTTATGACTACGATGATGAAG
This sequence comes from Linum tenue, assembly GCA_946122785.1. NCBI lineage: Eukaryota > Viridiplantae > Streptophyta > Magnoliopsida > Malpighiales > Linaceae > Linum > Linum tenue. The sequence continues at coordinate 66,629,264 of CAMGYJ010000002.1, forward strand.
GGGGTGACGGTGAAATGTGTTACACCAAAGGAGTCGGGTTGAACAAGCCTGCTGAAGATTTGTATGAGAATCCCAAAGAGATGGAGGATCTGTCCTTGATTCGTGAACAACTTGTTCAGATTGAAACCCAGCAATCCAATCTTTTGGACCTTCTCCAGGTACAAGATTCTTATCGTTTGTAAAATTTTTTTCTTTTTTCTTTTAACCTTTTTACCTCTCTACAGTCTACATCAAGTCGAATTCGTGCAATTTCCAGTGTTCGGATCCCAGTAACTCTGTTTGTCAGTTAGCTGTTGTTTGTTGGGTGCATTTAGTTCATACTTTATTCACATCTTCCGTTCCAACTTGGGGATACTTTGTCAAATGAGATATTCCATACTTGTCGTCTATCATGCTGCAAAGTCAATTTTTACCGCAAGAGAAGAGTGGCCTAGTATTAATTGTGTGATGTAAGCACCCACCTTACTCTAAATTTTTTAGTCTTCATATCAACATATCACCTAGAAGCATAAATGTTTACCCTAAGGCCTAACAATCTTGCAGAATGCAAATTCAAACTCTAATAACTGCTTCTGTATTCACATGAAACAAACTGACTTTGCTGCCATTCACTTATTTGCTTGAATTCAGAGATTCATGGGGAGCTCTCAGAGCGGGATCAACTCTCTGGAGACGAGAGTGCATGGTTTGGAAATGGCATTGGATGAAATATCACATGACCTGGCTGTATCAAGAGGAAGGATACCCGAGACCGATTCAGCCGATAACACATGCTGCAAGCTCCCCGGCACAGAATTCTTGAGCTCGAAGCTATGGAGAAGAACAGACAGCGATCAGTACTCTGCAGCTTCAAGGTTCCCTTCGTCCCGTATAATGCAATCACGAAACAGCCTTGGGAATAGTGGGGCATATCTCCCCGATGGCAGGAGATTTCAGCAGAGACATAGTACCAGCAAAGGTGGTTTTGTTGGCAACTCGTTGGAAGACGTTCATGTTCTTGGCAGGGCCAATATGGCAGGGCTCTCTCCGAGACAAATGTCAAGCAAACTATTTCAAGATGAAGCAAGTAGTCAAAGGGCGGGTATCTGAAACACCAGCTGCGCCAATTGCGTTTGTGCCATGACCAAACTTGAGGCAGCAGGCAGGTAAGCGAAAATCTCTTTTCTCTATATCGATTCGATTCATCGAATGAAGTCTTACAATCTGTTGTACCAGATCTAAAATTGGTAAATAACAAGTTAATTAGAATCATTGGTCATGTCAGTCCACTCAGGCCCTTTGTGATCATTCCCATTCAGTTTAACATTGAATCTGAATGTCTTCATTATAGTGCTTTCGCTGATTCTCGTGACTGCTGTAATCAGGTTTACTACTGAATCAAAATCATAGCGGAGAGTCTCATTGGAAAGAGAATTTGAAGATGCTAAACAAGTTTGATCGATCACACGGGAGCCCTATTAGTTAAAAAGAAACACAGGGATATCTTGAAGGTAGAGTTGCAGCAGAGTATGGAAATGAGAGTCGTCTGGATTGGATGTGTACAGGGAGACGAAACTGAAGTTATCATCATCATCAATGGCGCCTTCTCTCTTCTTTCCCCTCCACAATGCTTCTTATGTATTGGGAATGAATGTTGGTCATGTTTGTCGAGCAGGTGTGGAAGTAGGATCACAGTCTTTTCATTATTTGCGCCTAAAGGGTTAACATTTGCGATTAGGAAAATTGGGGCTTCTTCAGCAGGTTGCAATTTCTTCGTTTGCTTTTGGGGCTCTTAGTAGTTTTCCACGAGCAGGATGGGATGGAGGCAATAATACGAGAGAGCTTTTTGTGGTACAAAATGGACACGTGCAAAATGAACAAACACAGACTACAAACTCAATCAAATTCCACAAACAAGAAAAGCAAATACATCAAAAATCTTGCTCCTCCAGGCAAAAGCCAAACGTTCTCCAACAGTCATGTTCTCCATCCCAAGACCTCCAAACTGGTTACACGCTTAACATGTTTAAAACGTGCTTCAAAAACCAGCTGAGTATCTACACCTGCAAAATAAATAAATAAAACAAAGAGCACTCCAGTATGCATGGTCAAGGTAAGCATGGATGGAACCCGCCTCCCACTGGGTTGCAAACGAGTTTGGTGAGCTGAATTTTGCTTCGGTTCAGCTGATTAAAAAAAAAGTTCAGTACGAGTTCGGTTTGAAGTTCGAACTCATTTAATCACTGAAATGCCCAGCTCAAACTGTTTCACTTTTAAAATATTAGCCAAGCTTGACTTCAACTCGACCCGAAAAGAGCCCAATAAACCAGGCTCATATAAAGTTCTCCAACAAGTCCAAGGCCAGTTCAAGCGAAGTTTGAGAGTGATCAATAAGACAATAACGGACCAGATTTAATGGATCCAACTTTGATTAGAACATTGCAATCGGGTCGAGTCGCGAGACCAGTTGTTCATTTTTCGGATGAAATCCCCTTTCATCTGTAAAAACCCTAATCGAACAAGTGAAGGTAACAAATGGTGGCGATTTTACTCGGTGAAGATAGAGTGGAATTTTTTTTTTTTTTTGTCATAGAAATCCTCGCGGATTAACCAGATAAGCGTGTGGGGTCACAGTAAAACAACACTGAATAATGATACTTATGGTTGTAAACTCACAGTGGGGTTAAAGCCCAATCGTTTAAGTCAGATGGACTACTGGTTTGGGCCCAGACTTGAACGATCCAGACTAGGTCTCTGAACTTGAGTCGTCTTCCTCGTGTAGCTATATCAGCTGCTCCCCTGTATCCTGCTCTTAGGCAAACCAGAGTAGAAAAAAGCCAATAACAAAAACACACAGACGAAAACTAAAGCAAACACGATGCAAAGCTAATTTTTACGTGGTATCCAATATTGGAAGAATAAGGATCCCAATATCGACTACTGAATTGCTATTTATAGCCCTAACTTTTTCTTATTTGTAGCCCTAGGAGAATATAATTACTATTTTACCCTTCCTTCCTTTTAAAATATTGAACTTGTTACAACTCCAACCAAACACTCCCTTCCCTCCCAATTCAACTGTCGCCGGATTCCTCCCAAATATTCTTGCCGGCGACGACGATATCTCACCGGCGACGACCTCTCGCCGGAGACATTAACTTAGTTTCAACATAATAAAAAATGAAGTTAAAGAGCTTCATTCTACAAATAATATTATAAAAAATCCTACTAAAAATATGGTAATTACAATATTCATAAAATAATAAATTACAATAATAAAAACACTACATATTCTTAAAATATGGCAATTAAAAGTCTAAATTCAGGAAACATTAACTTAGTTTCAAAATATGAAAAATTAAAATTCAATAACTTCATTTTAAAATAATATTAGAACAAAATTTTATAAACAATATAATAATTAAAATATTCATAAAATAATGAACTGTAATAAAATCACTAAATGTTCTTAAAAATCTAAATTATTCATAAATCTATTATAAAAAATCTAAAATAATAACCAAAAAATCTAAATTAATATCTATTTAAAAAATCTAATATACTTCACAAATTTAAATTAACAAAAAATTAAAAATAAAATAAAAAATTGGCGACGTTCCGGCAGGACGTTCGTCCGTCGCCGGCGACGTCCCGGCAGGACGTTCGTCCGTCGCCGGCGACGTCCCGGCAGGACGTCCGGCCATCGTCGTCGGATAATTTGCCGGCGTACCTCGTCGGAGAAATGGTCTGTCGCCGGCGGGAGGTGGCGGTCGCCGGCGGCGAGTATTGTAGGATTGTGTTTGGAAAAGTGTTTGAATGTTTTGGTCTTGGAATGTGTGAAGTAAATTTATTTAAATGTCATGGGTATTATTGTACTTTTTATAATTTAGGACTACAAATAAAGATAATTTAGGGCTACAAATAGTACGCCCTTATCGACTAATCCACTGTATGAAATTATCTTCTTGAGATTTCCTACGTAAGCACTAAAATGATTTCACTTGTTCCTCTTACAAGCTTTAAGTCAGACCCGATCAGGTCCCTGCCTAACAGTCTACTTCTGATTCTAGTGTTTCAACTCCCTGTTAACACACTCATATTCTCAAAACTAATCTATCCGATTAACAGCAATGTTGTTTCAAGTGCCACGGTACCGCTGAGCTTCCTTGCGGTGTCGCTTGTCTCTACGTGGTGCCGCTCAACTCCAAACGACACCGTCTTTTGTCCTGCAGTATCAAATTAAATGTCGAAACTAATTAATACGACATTAAATTAAGGCCAAAATAATTTTGGGTGTCAACACCCCCAATATCTGATAAGTTTTGTCGACTTTGAAAACCTTCTTCTTTGATATTTGTTTGTTTGTCGGATCTTTCCTTCTTTTGCCATGGACGAGCCTTCCTCAACAAACATCATAGCTTCCTAGTCCAAAGTCCAACAAGACTAGTGGGCTGAGGATGTCCATATGAATTGTCGAAGCCCATCATTTCTCCCTACTTGGATTGAGGGCTTGTCCTCTGGGTCCATGGCAGTTGGCAAAATAAGCGTTCATCACTGCGGCGCTGCGGGCCGATGAGAACTCCGCAGTTGTATGGGTCGTAGAACCGACCAGCAATTTAATTAAGGCTTCTGGAATGCTTGGGCCTTAGAGGAATTCAGAAGGAATGTTTGGTAGCTGCAAGGTTGAAGCTTGAGGAAGAACATCATATCGATCTCCAACCTGGAATTTGATGTCACGACGCTCGACTCCGCAGCTGCTTGTCGTTTCAAACATACGATTTTAAGCCACCTCAAGATTTGACAGAAAGCTAATGGATGAGGGCTTTGAGATCGATTACCTAACGCCTGATTGACTTCCTGAACTGAAGGTTGATGCTTTTTTTTCGTGTGGATGGTGTCAACACTTTTTTTGTTTCAGCTATTTGAATTGAGATGCCATTAATTTACCTTTTCTCCAACAATTTTGAGCCTTAGCCGAAGTAGAGACAGCTTTGTGGGAGAAAAAAATATTCCAAAATACACATGTTTTTTTTAATCACAAAATAAACACCTTTTATGAAAAATTCACAATCTATACATGTTTGGAAATCACCGCGGCAGACGAAAGCGGTGAATGCATCACCGCGATTGACGGGCACGGTGCGTCTGATCTAAAACCGAAACTTTAAACGAACGTAACTTTGCGCTAATAAGTATAGTCATGGTATGATCTAGAGTATATGATATTTGATCTAGTTCCTGGTGTGTGTTTCAACCTCTCGATATGAACCGTACAATGCACATTTATGGTCTGATAGGGTAAATTGCAAGTTTGGTCATTGGGTTTAACAAAAAGGTATTATGACCGGGTTTTGGGTTTGACTGAGTTTTACATTCCTTTTAGGTTTAGATTTTTGTTCCTTTTTTAGTTTTTGATTATTTTATTTGCCCTCGGCTATATAAAGAGTTGTAAACACGAATCTTACATATTAGGTTTTGATGAATAAGATTTTTACAATGAGGTGTGTTTTTTCCCAAGGAGCATGAGTGCTTATTGTTTTACCTTTTGGTGGATTCCATAGATAGGGCAAGATCTTTGTTTGAGTTTTTCCGTTGAAGATTCCAGAAGAGCTTATCAAGCCTCTTATCAATCAAGCGATCCTACTTCTTTGTGGCGAGTATCTATCCCCACGTATCCTTTATTTTTAGGGCAATGTCTATTTTTTACCCAAACCTTTTTCAGATTCTTTTATTTTAACCAAACCTATAGAAATTCTATTTATTATCCAAACATATTATAATTTATCAAAGTCTGGGCATTCATTCTGTTACCGTTACTTATTTCGTCCACATGAGAGGTGGGATTTTGTTTTGTTTTTTGATAATCTTTTTATTAAAAATAGTAAATGATGGTATTCTGACCGCCACGTAGGAAGTCAACTCATTATGGTCATACTTAGTCAGCATTACTAACAGAAAAGTTGACGGAAAGTTAACGTTTGGATAATTTTTAGGAATTCAATAGGTTTGGTTAAAATAAAAGAACCCGAAAAAAGTTTGGGTAAAAAATAGACATTGCCCTTATTTTTATGTTCATTTGAAGATTGAATCGTGCTATATCCAGACTTGAGTCGAAGCTGCGCGACTTTAACAAAAGAACCTATACTTTCACGATTTCGAGATTTTTATAAAATTAGTCCAACTATTATGATTAAAATCTTTTAAGCCTTAGTCCTTTAAGTGATTGAGTTTTTTTGGGGGTGTAACTGGTCACGTCTTTGCCACCACCGTCAAGGTGGTGGGATGGGATCACGAAACTAATCCCTCTCCGGATCATGTAAAGTCTATCAAAAAAAGCACGTAGGGTAGCTTGTAGCTACCCCTCTGCCATTAGGGGTGGCAGTTCGGTTATTTCGGTTATAATCGATAACCGATTGGCCGGTTATCGGTTAACCGAAATAAACACCACCCTTACCGAAAACCGACCGAAATAGTCTTCGGTTTCTCGGTTACCTCGGTTATCGGTTAACCGAACCACTTTTAAGACCAAAAACCATTTTGGCCAGCTTCCGATAACCGACCGAAGTTCGGTTACTTCGGTTATCGGTTAGTGAATAACCGACCGGTTATCGGTTTAACCGGTCGGTTAACCGATAACCGGTAACCGAACTGCCACCCCTATCTGCCATTACATGTCGTCGGATGACGATTACTTTATACGGTAAATACTAGTTTAGTAATCTGACTCAGCTCAAGGTTTTATTCACCTAATTCAGCCCTTAAAATGTTTGCTCCTTCCCATTTGAAGATGAATCCAAAGTGACCATATAATGCTTTTGCTACTAAAGGTAACTGCCCAAATAGGCTCTCGTCTGTTTAGTATTTACGTGTTAATGATAGGAATGTCCAAGAGGACTGTGTTATATCCTCAAATACAGGAACACAAATGTAACACGAAACTGGTGTTACTTAGTGATAACAATGCGACGAATATCTCAATATGTATATTTGTTTATCAAATACGGGTCAAGTCGGGTAATTTTCACATAGGTAGGGTTCAATATCGATGTTTGTCCCTCACTAAGTGTAGATCAAATAGGATAACATATGCATGGATACAGTTCATGACAGGTTGATCCAATCTCACGTGTTCTTGGAAGAAAATATACGCAAAATTTATTTTTCTACAATAAAATAAAAGAAAAATACTTATGAATGAAAATAAGGATACTAAAATGAATAACTAAGTCTAATTTGTTAAAAGAAGAATTCTTGCACTTATTCAAAATTTGTTAAAAATAGTATTAAAAAATCCAAAATAGGATAAATGTAAATATTAAGATAACTCAAAATATGACGGATTAATTACATAACGGGGAAAATAATACTCAATACTCGTCCACGCACTGGTGCAGATCGGATAATACTCGCCAACACAGAAAAAAATCAAATGATACAATGTTTCCAAAGCATCTTCCTCAAATTGCCATCCCATCCTTAGTATGTTATTTAAGTCGACATCTTCCTCCGCGTCCAACATATGGCACAGTAAAAGTTACAATCCAATGTTTCCAAAGCACCATTAATGGACAATAATTAATTATCATTTGATTAAAACCCCTCATTTAATTCCCTCAAACGAGTGCGATGTATGTGGTAAATTGAAATGTCACCACCACGCGCACCATCCTAAAAAAAGAAACGGAAAAGAATTCCCCATCCGACACACATGGACAACTAGGATTGTCACGTCACCACCACGCACCATAACTCTCGCGTCACCTTTCCCTTCTTCTTCTCCTCCTCTCCTTCGTCTTTCTTCCCCAGCTAGCTCTCTCCTTTTTAATTATTCTTCTCCCTCCCAACTCGCCAATTCCTCACCGCCTGCCTCTTTTGACGGCCGGCCGCCATTGTTTAACCCCCCGCCCATTATTATCACACCCTTGCGTGCTCCACCATTTTCTCCCCGACAAGACAACCCAGAATCTCTCCCCACCCTCCGAACTCCTCGGAAACACCCACTGTCGGCGACGGCTCCGGATCTGTTGCTATAGCCAATGGATTCCGACCAGCGGCGGAAGTGGAAGAGAGTCAACAACAGCGGCGGGAAAATTGCTTTGAAGCTCATCCTCTCTTTCAGGTCACTCACTCTCGGCATAACTTCGTTTCTCTTCATTCTCTTCTACTTCTACGGCTCAGATCGCTCTCCATTCCGGCCGGTCCTCCGGGCCTCCGGCTTCACCCGGGTCTTCCCCAACCTGCTCACCGACGACTACTTCCGCGGCGGCGGCAAGTTCCTTCCTTTGGTTATCGAGAGCCGGGTTCTGCTGCCCGACCATCTGCTGCTCGTCCTGTCCAACAGAGTCCAAAGAGGGGAGAGCTTCGAATGCGTCTACTACCCCCAGCTCGGCGACGCCGCCGACGTGCTCGACGAGATGCTCGTGAAGCTGGCTATTTCGGCGGACGATTACCAGGAGAGCAAGTCGATTGTGAGGTGCGAGCTCCCGCCTGTGAATTTCTCCGCGGCCGCGGATTTGCGCCGTACGGGCGGTGAGGTCGTGGAAGGGAACTGGATGAGGAGCGCAGTGAATCAGACGGCGGATGATGACAGTGCCGACTCCGTCCCCGATTGGGGGAAGGTGGTCTACGAGGCGATTCTGGATTCCAATACGGTGGTGGTGTTGGCGAAAGGTCTGAATCTGAAGCCGCATAGGGATGTCAATCCGGCAGAATTCAGGTGCCATTTTTCTTTGAGTCATTTTAACAAACAGGATAGCTTCATCTTCACTACCGAAGCCACCGCCGCAGCTCAAGAGGTCGTCCGCTGCTTGCTGCCCAGAAGCATCCGAAACAACAACACCGAGTTAGCTGAAGGAATCCGCGTCACCGTCAGCCGCGTAGCCACAGCCTCCCCTGCTCTGCCATCGGTGGCCAAAGTATACAACCCGAAATCCCACGGGATGAGAGAGGAGGGGGAAGCGAAGTACGAGCTCTGCGCTTGCACGATGCTGTGGAACCAGGCGGCGGTGCTCAAGGAATGGGTAATGTACCACTCGTGGCTGGGGGTGGAGCGGTGGTTCATCTACGACAATAACAGCGACGATGGGCTACAAGACGTCGCCGACGAGCTCAACTCCCTGAACCACAACGTCACCAGGCACGTCTGGCCGTGGGTGAAAGCGCAGGAGGCAGGGTTCTCGCACTGTGCACTGAGAGCCAAGTACGAGTGCAACTGGGTCGGGTTCTTCGACGTCGACGAGTTCTTCTACTTACCACGGCAGCACCGCGGCAGCCAGACCCAGTTGCCAGGACAGAACTCGCTCCGCGCCCTGGTCTCGAACTACACCGACTCGCCCACGATCGCCGAGGTGAGGACAATGTGCCACAGCTTCGGACCGTCGGGGCTCACAGCACCCCCAAAGCAAGGGGTGACGGTTGGGTACACTTGTAGGGTTCAGGCGCCGGAGAGGCACAAGTCATTCGTTCGGCCAGACCTTCTGGACGTGACGCTGCTGAACATCGTGCATCACTTCAAGCTGAGGGAAGGGTACAGGACGACGAATGTGGCAGAGAGCACAGCCGTGATCAACCACTACAAGTACCAGGTGTGGGACACTTTCAAGGCCAAGTTTTTCAGGAGAGTGTCGACTTACGTGACGAACTGGCAAGACGATCAGAACAAAGGATCCAAGGATAGAGCGCCTGGGCTAGGGACGGAGGCCGTCGAGCCGCCGGACTGGCGGCTGAGGTTCTGCGAGGTTTGGGACACTGGTCTCAAGGACTTTGTGTTGGACACTTTCGCTGATGTAGCCACTGGGTTACTACCCTGGGAGAGGAGCTCTTCTTCTGCTTCTTCTGCTGCTCGCTGATGATCGGGAAGTTCCCCACTAAGTTTTGGAGTGGCAGACGGCGGCGAGGTGTCTTGTAAAACAACACACAGATTGAGTATTGAGGTATACCGGCGCAAACGATTCTTTGCTTAATTTTTTGAGTTATTATCTTCCTCCCGCCCTGTTTTTTGAGGGGAAATCACTCTGCTTCTTCTGACATGCGGATTTTTACACAGTTGTTATACACATGTAAAGGGTTTAAACATATTGAAATGAAACGATTCTTTTGTTCCTTCTTACATTGCCCGGCAATGATAGAAAACCCGAAGCTGCAAAATGCAGACCCTGGAAACAGGATACTGAAACAGATTAGAACGAAACCAAAACAGTTACCAACTATTTTGCTCGGCATGTGAACTAGAAGGCACAAATTCAAGTTCATCACACTACGTGAAAAGATGGTTGAAGCAAAGCTAATAAGATAGTACGGTGCGTCTGTCACAATTCTGAAGTGGAAAAGAGCCACACAAAAAGAAGAAGACAAGTTCATATAGAACACCCAGTTGTTTTATTGATCTGAATAAATAGGTTAATGGTTCTCAAGGAAAGGAAGTCCGTAAGCTGGCCTCACTTATCTGTAATTTCTATTATTGCAAGGGAAAGTGTGTACACCCTGCTAAAACACTATACAGATAATGCCAGCAATAAAGAACAGATCAGAATGAACTAGCAACTACTCTGGAAGCACTCATACTGACAGCCGGGTCGGATCAAATATTCCTTTTCGAAGAGGGGCTTGGCTCTGCAATATGAAGAATAATGCAACACAATCCTAAAGACATCAACATGAACTACTATAAGCAATCAGACTATTCCAGAAACCTCTTAGAGATGTTAAGGGAACTACATGCCTCTAACCCTCAACTCTTAAGTTATTTATTCTTATTGAGGGTCATCTATCCGCATCCTAATCTAAAATTAGTAGATAATCATGAGATACTGCTACTAAGGAAATGCTTAGGTAGAATGTAGGAGGTTCAATCTATTAAGGAATATCAAACAATGATGGCACAGATGCTAAACTGAAGGTTACCTTGAACCGAAGGTGTGGCAAATGAATGATGAGGGAGAGCAAGTAAGCTCAATAAGTTGGTCTCAAATTCTGTCCTGGATTTTTAAGGGGGTTACACTAATTGTATGTTTGGCAATTGTTGCATCCAGTTTTTCTCCAAGATAAGTGATCCACGCCTGCAGAGACAGGAAGTTGGGAATATTTGTAACCAAACAGAAAGGACAGCTAAATGAGAGGAGGAAGTAGGTAGGATAGAAATGTCGATTGAAGAGAATGAAGAATGGCGGAGCTAAAGAGCCATGACACGAGAAGAGAGGAGGTGGGTGTGGGAGATATGTAGAAAGACAATAAGGAAGCACACACACCTGATCAGCATTTGTGAAACCCCTAATCATGTCACCTCCAATAATTACAATTCCTTTGTCTCCGAGAGGCTGCAAGATCACTGCCTAAAGCATTTCAAACGTCATTCAAAGTGGAGAATTAATAAAACCAGAATTCTGAAGAGGCAATGAACAAACAGAATTATCGGAGGGAAACCACAGCAAGCTCACCTGTGTGTTGGATGGTAAAAATGGCAGTTCTGACCTCCCAGGATACAGAGATAGGTTTGCTAAATAGCTTTCTGCGCAGGTATCAACACACAAAAGTAACTGACAATGTCAAGCCATTTCTGTAGTACCCTTACAAGATATATAGAGAGAGAGGGGACAAAGAAGCTGCATTTCCTAATCAAGCATCAATCTCAGATCATGTTAAGGGGAGTCAGAAACAAACAAACCAAAAGGATATCCTTTATTACTTACGACTTCCAGACTTCATAACACCTTGATAAACAGAACCTTCACTCAACCTGGCAGCATCCACAACCTGTGCTTCTCCACCAGAGGACTCAGCTGCAACTCCAATTTGCAAGATACAAGTACGATCATACACAACCACTAGAGACCTGCAGCATGTAACCGATGATAGAGACTCCCATACCCTGGGAACATCAAAACCGATTAACTCCTTTGGAAATGAAAAGCCTGAAAACAAAGAGCAAGAATACCACTTCTGTTCAAGTACCATAAGAGTTCTGCGATTAAAGGGTCAGGCAAGCGAGACGATATCATCCGACATTCCACACCTAACGGATTCACCTGGAGAAATACACAACCAGATCACTAAACCCCAAGTGACTTCAACAAAGGAGATCAGATATGGACCAAGAGTTGGAGCTCATTCCTAACCAACTCACCACGGAGATAGACTTTGGCTTGATTGTAAGCCATACCAGGCCAGTCAGTATACTGGTCACAGCCAAGCCAAGTGTCAATAGATCTGCTCTTGACTGCGAACTGCAATGTTGCCACCATCACATGAAATGCCAGGATAACAAGTGTGAGTGAGCCAAGTTACTCCCTACTATACCATGTTTCTGTAGTTTTGCTAAAATTTCCATAGAACTATTGAGATCAGGTCGAACAATGGAATGATAACTGAAAATTCGAGAACTTCGCGGATTTTAAAGAACTTCACCTGCTGGCATCTGCAACTGGAGCTATGCCGGAAACGGCGCGATTAACGAGGACGGCGACGAGAGAAGCGCCTCCAACGTATATGGGCAAGCTTCGAACGGTGTCGTCGTTCCTAGACACCCAGTCAGGTATCAAATCTTGCTTCGGCTTCGGCCCCTTATAACTTTTCTTCAACTGCGTCGGCAATACAGAGAAGAGGAAATCAGACCGCATAACTCCACAAGCAAGCTAAGCAATCGGATTCCGGTCATTCAAGCTGAAGTACCCGAGGATTTGAGGAAGAAGCCCGGACGGCTTGGCGGAGGAGACGAGTCCGATGGGGAAGATGACACTGGGGACTGAAGCTCCAAGAAATGGCACGATGGAGAAGAGTTTCCGCTTCCATTGAACCGCTCGCGGAGAGTGAAACAAATCCTCTTCGCTTTAGACTAGTCACCAGTTTCACAAGTACTTGATATATAACATGAAATGAATATTGATCCAACAACCGGATCCGTGGCGCAATGGTAGCGCGTCTGACTCCAGATCAGAAGGTTGCGTGTTCGATTCACGTCGGGTTCAAACCCCGTTCCGGATACTTATTTTTTGCTCCGCTGGGCCTTTATTCAACGAAATCTTAATTACGCGTAAGCCCGTATGAAATTACCAGGCCCAAGTTCCATAAAATGGGCCTCTGCCCTCTGGGAATCTCAAGTCTGCTCCGAACTGAAGACCAGAACAAAAAACTTCAAAATAAAATGTCTGAGCCCAGGTTCGAACTGGGGACCTTTAGTGTGTGAGACTAACGTGATAACCAACTACACCACCCAGACTTGTTGTTTAAATTTCTTAAATGAATCTATTTGTATCATTCTATGCATAAGCCTTCACTTAGTAGAATTTTTTTTGGTAGAATCATAGCATTGGATCAACGTAACCTATTTTCAAAAAAAAGAAAAAATCAGGGTAACCTAATTCTTCTCTGGATTAGACATTGCAGCAGTTTACTACTTCTGGACTCTGGAGATAATCCAGGGGAAGCATTCCTATGATTATCCAGGTTTGACATGAAATTCTCAAAGCATTAAAGTTAAAGACCAGGACTATATTGTAGGACTTGGGTCAGGTCCACTATTCAGGATGGAGATTCTCCAACTAAGGCTGTAAGTGAGTCAAACTGCTCATGAGTGGTTCGACACTCGATTCGAGAAAATGTTATTCCCAACTCGACTCGTTAGTAAACTAGTCGAGTCAGAGCTCATCCTTGTTCAGCTCATTAGGCTCGCAAGCTAACTCGATTGAGTGGCTCATTGAGTTCAACTAGTGAGTTGGCTCGAAGGTGTGGTTAAAGAGCGAGTTCGAATAACGACTTATGAGCGAGTCAATATATATAATTTATGATGTGGCTTCTTAATGATTCATACGTTTGTTAGATTATATATCTCATACTATATAATGGTTTCAGACTTGGCGTACGTGACCAAATATGTCACATTTACAATTTGAATGAGAAATTGCGTATAATAGAATGCTTAGTTATTAAATAACATTATATGAATCGGTTAAAAATTATGAACTGAAGTATATTATACTGGCATAAATGCTATTTATCATTGAAGTTGTTTGTTTGTTGGATTTCAAAATGAGAATTTTGATAAAAATATGGATTTTCACAAAACTCTAAATTTATGTTGGATTTACAAAATAATAATTTTTTCTTGTTTGTTTGTTAGATTTGCTCAAGGATATTATATTTATTAATCTATAGCTTTAAAACATAAATTTACAATCCATTAATCAAACAACCCCTCGATCACTCAATAATTTTTTTTATTCGAATTCAAGGCACTTGAAACATCATCGATGCTTCTCCTTTTAACATGGTCATTGTACAATTCATATTTTAGAATAATTGGAATATTTTGTATAAACCTGGACTAAAATAGCCACGTCTTACTAATATATTAATCTTAATTTCATTAGCTTCAATACTTACCTTACCTGATTAATTATTCCTACCCCATGACACAAAATTATGTAATATGGGGGAAAAGAATGCGGCTAGTACATAATTTAGAGAAAATCGGCCACTAATTTCATATATTTAGGGAAAAGTGGCCTGGTAACCCATAATTGGATATGCATATATCGGCCCATTGCTTCCAGGGCAAGTGTCCCATTTCTGATTATGGACCAAGATTATTCCAAGAAGCCGCCTGAATTTTGAAAGAAAATGACTAAGAAGTCCTTCCGTACTCTGCGTGGCGGCCAGAGAAAAGGGAATGAGATAGGTGACGGAGAAAAACCTTTTTATATGTGTTGTTTCGATGAAACCAACTCTAGAGAAGGAAGAACATCATGTTCCTTCAAAAAATCTTCAATCAAGGTCAGGCAAATTCTTCATAAAGCATTGTAATATAGCAATGATTATCTATGAAATAGGAGATAAGAGCAAAAAAAAAAAAATATGAAATAGAGTGAAGCCTTCATGCTTCAATAAATCATTGTCTTACAAGGCCACTTGTCATGATAATCGTCTACAAAGATGGAGTAATCAGATAAAAAAAAAATTCCAAACGATATTTCGTACCAGTATTTGACTTGGCATCATAGGATCCCTGTCATATGCTGTAGTGAGAGTTATTTCATAGGTCATGAAGAATTTACTCATTGAAAATAATGATACTACGAAGTGAATAATCATAAACGAAATACAAACAAAGAATATTAAAACGTGATTGTCGTTAACAAAGAGCTGGTACACAGTACACACCCCATAATAACAATTTTCACCTCCGAACTTAAAAGCATGTCTTCACCAAAGTTTCCTAATCTTATTATCTAAGCAAACCATTTCCCCCCTTTTAATCGGATTCAGGCCATGAATGTGTATATGGTAAACCTTTATTGTGAATGGGATTCCAACGATAGATAACACATGTCGAAAATGGAAAAGGAAGGGCAAGAAAAGAGTATAAAGCCGCCGCCACTACTACGACGGAAGGAAGGAATAGGATTAGCAACAACCACAACCACAACCACAAAAGCCAAGGGTTGAGTGAGGTAAAGAGAAATGGTTGTTGGTGATTAGCGGGTCCCATTTGCCCGTTCCACAATCTCCAACCACCACCGTATAAATGGCAAAAAGGACTGCACCAAACAAAATCTACATATGTATTTCTTCAAATACAAATGTCAGTTTTTTCTTTATATTTATTTCTGTAAGTATCGCTAAAGTTGAATTATTATGAGTATTGAGCTGCACAAAATAAACAAAAAAATGTTAAAGTGAAATCATTATTGATATTTTAGACATTTATGTAGTCCATATCAATTTTCGATCGTGGTTAACAGTTTTTGGACGCAAAATTTAACAATAGAGCTTGGTTGTAATGTTTTTAAAATACAAGAGTATGTTTTGTGTAAATAATAGTAAAATAATATGTTTGATAAATAAAAAAAATGCATAATAAATGTACCTATTATAATACAAACCAAAATTAAAGCACGGGTATAGGATTAAAAAATAACCCATCACTGTAGGTATCCAACTGATTTTGAATCGATTTGGTAGGGGAAAATCCCACTGGTATTACTTTTGAGAGGGTTTTCTCCAAACTCGACAAAGAGGGCAAGATGTTTTCGATTTTAGTATTTTAAGTATTAGCACAATACTCACTCGTTCATCCATATCCACCAAGTACAATAATTATCTCTTAAGCAAATAATTTGCTCATTTTCCTTGTTATTATAAACCATATCTTAACAATACTTATAAGTAACATCGATATTCTAAAAATAATTCAATTTTTATCAAGAACTTTATGTATTATCCAGGGATAGTACACATGAGTTTTTTACGAACCGCACACGAATATATTTTCGTATGTCATTTTTCATCCCATATATCTTTGGTTTCACGAATATTTACGAATCTAAAACTATAATTTGAAAATTATATATAAAAAATCCGCCTCATCCGAAGTCGATGCAATCCTCCACAGGCCACAAGTATTGTCGTTTGGTTTTGGTGATTGTTTGATTAGGATAGTTACAATGCATGTATTGTCCAAAATGCATTGTTTTTTTTAATTTTCTGCACAAACAATACATGAATTGTTTGCTTGATGTGATGGAAACTATCACTCAAAATGAGTGATAGTACTATCTCTACTAAAACTTGAGATTGTTGATATAGTTTTGAGAAGATTGTTGGGTTCCTTTTTTGTTCCAAGTATACCCCTAGTTATATATACATGTTCTCGTAAAAGCAAGGAAAAAAGTGATATTTTTCAAAAAAAGTCATATAAGATGTTGAATATTAAAATAACTATCACCAAAACTAAATAATATAAAGTATATTATATCATTTTTCTTAATTGCAAGTATATTGCTATTTACAATGCATGCATGATGCATTAACTATAATGCATTGATATAAGTATCACCAAAAGCAAACGAAGCCTAAATATTTGTTGACGAAGGAATATACCCAATTGACGGTAGAGAAGCGCTTTGGCTCTTTCACCATTCATTTTCCTTTTCCTCATTTTCTCAATATAATTATATCCGCCTTTTCTCTTCTCTCCAATCTCCATATATCATATCAGTCTCTCTCTCTCTCTCTCTCTCTCTCTCTCTCTCAAACCTGTTTTTTATACTCAAATTCATGTCTATATCAACACTAACTACTCATTGTTACCACCATTGTGCCTCTACCCAATATAATAATATATTAAAAGATTCATATATATTAATCATACACAATAAATCATATATATTAATTACCCACTAATTGTTGTTCTAACTCTCCACATCATGATGTCATCATCCCATCGTAAAAGAAACATAACTGGGGAATTAGTATTAATTATACTCTTCAATGAACGCTCTGCATATCATATAGTACTAGCTTTTTATGCGTTTTATTGGCTCGAGAATTTTATTTTATTATTTACATTAATTAATTTATACATATTCAAACTAATTGGATCTTATAATTTTTTTTATGTTTTGTATTAAATGAGTATGTAGTGTGTTTATATATTGAAAATTCTCAACAGTTAACACATTAACTTATAATGCTTCGTTTCCATAATCATAAACCATGTCGCAAAGATTTATCACGTCATATATAAAATCTTATGTAAAGATTTTTCAACCAAAATACTCCAATTTATTATCTTATACAATACATATCAATTTATGATATTCGAGTTTGAACAAATTCTCAACCAATGATGTTGTTCAGATTATGACATCTTAGTTGCAATTTCTTGGTAAAGATACTTTATTATTGGATAAATTTGTTCATCCCAATGAAAACTTGACACTTTGGATGTTCATGAACTCTCAGTATATGATTTTATTTGTCTATCAAGACACTCAACTTTAATATCTTATACTATCTCTCAATTGTTCATTCATGAAGTTTGGACCAATGCAGTCAAAATCGCACTTTAAAATTTAAAATCTTATGGTTTTATGTTTCTTTGTCACAAAAACGCTTTTGTTTTCATATAAAAATATTAGTGTATAATATCGGACCAAATTGTGCTTTAAAGCTTAAAAGCTACGCTTTTATGCATCTAGTTCACAAAACGCTTTACGCTTTTAGTTCACATTTATGAAATTAATTGTAGAAAGTATATTTTAAAGGTAAATCACCAACAATATAAGATATATATATTTGAGATTTAAAGATACATACGTAACATACCAGCTACTTGGATGCATTTTCAGCTTCGATAGAGTAATCTAATTCACCAGCTAGGCTTTTCCCAAATTCATTAACATAGAGAGGAAGGTGGCTTATTGTTAAGATATATGTTTATGAACTTATTGTTAAGATGCTATGAGTTGTTGTACTTTAGACATGAATTGTGGGTATTTATTAACTTATCTAAATTCTTTGCACTCATATTTTACATAGTATATGTCGTACTTCAATTGTTTTTTAGTTATCATTTCTGAAGGTAGGACTCCTTTCGGGGGTGAATCTCCCATGCCGTAAACGATGAGTGTTCATTCTTGGTCTACGCGGATCAGGAGCCCAGCTAACACATGAAACACTCCGCCCAGGGAGTACGGTCACAAGACTGAAACTCAAAGGAATTGATGAGGGCCTACAATTGATTCACTTATGTTATCCCCTTCCCCTGCAATTGGCTATTTGGATTCTAAAGTGCATTAAAAGCTGCGTAGTGTGAGGGAAAACAATGGATCACGTCCTTCGAGAGTGACACCTGAGAGCTAAGTTTTGGCCTACTTTGAGGTTTTGGCCAACTTTAAGGTTTTGGTCTACTATGAGGAGGTTTTGGCTTAGTTTGAGGAGGTTCCTGCCTGCTTTGAGGTTCTTGCCTGCTTTGAGGAGGTTCTGGCCTACTGTACGGAGGTTCTGGTATACTTTGTGTATATGTCAGGCCTACTTTGAGGAGGTTCTATCATGCTTTGAGATTCTAGCTTACTTTGTGGAGTTTTTGACCTACTTCGGTTGTCCCCCTTCCTTTCTCACATTTAATGCAAAAATGAACGGCTGGTCCACCCTCCCTTCGCCCAATTATTATTAATGACTAGTGTGCTTCTCCTTCCTTTTTTCTTCATTAATTATGGTCAATGCTAACACTAATTTCAACCAATAGAAACATTTCGTTTGGATAATTTTTTTCATTTAAATGAAATAATATTAATAAAATGTATCATTAATCATGAAATCATAATATGAAGTCAATTTGGTCGACGACATAAATTTACAAAGAGTCAAATATCATCATCCACTTGGTGAATAAGCACCACAAAAAATTTAGATTTCCCGTTGGGTCTCACTCAAAAAAATATGATCTGTCTAGTAATCCATTATCGGTTATTAGTTAATCAATTACCATTAACCAAATCTACCTCACAAATAACCACACTAACTCATCAATAGAGAATTACTGACTAGTGATTCAATTAAACCGATAACTAATTGACCATTTACCAATCCTATTATCTTATACTAAAATAAGACGAGAATAGGGTAAATTTTTGTTTCCCTAGTTGTTGCAACCCTCCGATGCGAGGAATATACAGATTCCCCATTTAAATTCTGAAGGTAGGAATTATTTTATAAATAATTAAATATATTGGACATGCATATCCCTAATGAAGTAAAATCTTGGCATTTTTACGAGTTAAAAGAAAAAAAACAAATCAATCTTAAACTTTATCCCATCTTCACCCAATCTAACACCACAACAATGGATGTTCTCAACCCCGTCGTCGCTCTCCTTGCTTATCCCTTCCTTTGCTTAGATAATTTCATATGCCAATTCCAATCTTCTTTTCTATTTGGCAACTTGTGTTGTGACAACTAAGTTCGCAAGAAAACAATCAAGCGTGCGGTAATTCTTCTTGGACAAAGGAAGGAAAGACCCAGATAATATATAACCTCATGTGGTATGAAACCGTATTGGAGATATTTTTTTTTGGTGATAAATAGATGGGTGACTACAATAAAAAAAGGTAATTTATGCAAGAGCTTTTTTGTCACTAAATGGAAAATCATGTTAGTACTACGAGGAGTAAAAATAAGCCGAGTAAATGAAAAATCAGTCTTCCAATTTTGAACTTCTTCGAGGATCGCTCCGTCATGGTCATGACGCACATCGTTCTACATAATTCGACGCATTACCAATTTGGCAGGAGTCACCACAGAAGCGAACATAATGAAATCGATGATTAAAACACCAAACCATCGGATCCCAAAGTGCCAAAACTTCCGATAGAAAAAGGATCAGACAAACCTTCATTATTGATGAATCGACTCCAAACGAAATGCCCCATCAAACCTTATCATCGGGGGACTTGAAACTACTTCTGCCAGCCGGGAACTGAATCGTAGTTGAATTGGTAAGACCAAATTTACAAAATTATATTCGGTAACTCCAATGTGGTTGAATTGGTAGTATACGCCATTAGAGTATTCTTCGGACATCGAACACGGTGATGTGAGTCTAGTAAACGGTTTTAAGAAGAAGAAAAAAGAGTTTGACCACATTGTAAAAATCACTACATTTTTTTCTTCTTCTTCCAAACATATGTGTGCATATATTGGATATATCTGTCTGCGATTTTTATGCTCAGCCGAAAATACGGTATCACAAGGCACAAAATTAAAAGAAAAAAAAAAGAAATGGTTATTTGATTTGGAGAAAGACGATGTATTTCATTTGATTTGTCGCCGGGGAAATCCCATTTACAAGAAAAATACGCACGTACTAAAATTTAAGGATGTTAGGATATTACGATACCACTTCCTCTCGTTTCCATCGACGGCGCAAAACGTCAAACCAACGCACGGCCCGGCAAAGAACGGACGGACCCGATCCATTCCACCCGCTTAAAGTCTGCCCATCTCCCCACCGTCCGATCCCCCAAAAAACCCAAACGCACCCTCTTTCTCTCTCCTTCTCTCTCCTTTCTTTATCATCATCAACAATCAGCGACACAAATTTCCCAGATTTCCCCTGTGTCTCTCACTCTGTTTCCGTTAACAATTTCCACACGCAGAGATAATAATCCCAGGGACGAGAAGCAGCCACGGAGGAGTAGAGCAGAGGCATAGAGAGAGAGAGAGAGATGTCTCGCAGCTGTTCTCACTGCGGAAACAACGGCCACAACTCCCGCACCTGCCACGGCGACACCGCCGATACGACTGTCAATTCCGGCGACGGAGGCGGTGGCACGGCGGGGGAGGGCGGGATTATGCTGTTCGGGGTTCGAGTCACGGCGGGGAGGAACTCGTTCAGGAAGAGTGTGAGCATGAACAACCTGTCGCAGTACGATCAGGGGAATCAGGACCCCTTCGTCGCCGACGCCGTGGCGTCCGGGTACGAGTCCGACGACGTCGTTCACGCCTCCGGACGGAGCCGCGAGCGCAAACGAGGTAATTGGGTTTTCATAATTTTTTCTCGAATTCAGTATAAACGATTCAATTTTGGGGGGAATTTTAATTAAAATTGGGGATTGGATTTGTTTGATTGGTTTTGCAGGGGTGCCGTGGACCGAGGAGGAACACAGGTTGTTTCTGGTGGGGTTGCAGAAAGTCGGGAAAGGCGATTGGAGAGGGATTTCCAGGAATTTCGTCAAGACCAGGACGCCGACGCAGGTGGCCAGTCACGCTCAGAAGTACTTCCTCCGCAAGAACAATCACAATCGCCGGCGACGCCGCTCCAGTCTCTTCGACATCACTACCGACAACACTGTAAGCATAGTTGTTGCTATAATTTACATATATAGTTTCTGAAAAGGTTGGGGAATTGATTAGTTATGTATTTGGTTTACACAGTTCGCCGGCAATTCTATGATGGAAGTGGAAGACCAGCAGAAATCGCCGAATCAAGAAACGGCGGCGGCAGCGGCGGTTCCGATGAAGACCAGCAACCAGCTGCAGCTGGGGAAGCTTCCACCAGTTCATAATTTCCCGGTGGCTATACCAATCACCGGGGACGGGTCATTCGAGAGGCTGACGCTAGGACCGCCGACGAGTACAGCGAAACCCAACAGGCTGGTACGTCCAATCCCAATTCCGCCGTCTTCCAAGGTGGCGGCCGATCTCAATTGGAACCAGAGGATGATGAGCAGTACTAACCGTTCCGGCGGTCGTCATCAGGAGACGTTTTTGCCTCTATCGCTCAGGCTGTCCACTAGTCCTTCCTCCGACGAGCAGTCATCGTCATCGGCGGCGGGAGGGGGAACGAGGTCCTCTGCTTTTCAGGGCATGTCGAGTGGGGACAGCATCATAAGCGTTGCGTGAGAGAATTAGGAACAGCAAACAACAACAACAGTCAACATATTAGTGGCTCTCTCTCTCTCTCTCTCTCTCTCTCTCTCTCTCTCTCTCTCTCTCTCTTTCTCCGCAGAATATTTTCTATTGATTAATGTTGATTGAGATGTGACAAAAAGGGAAATTTGGGGGGACTGATTTGCAACTTTTTGTTAGATATGGGCTTATGGGTGTGAAAGATTTTAGGAATTGGGATTTTTAGTGATGATGATAAATTAAGATATCATAATATTATTAGGAGGAGAAGGATGATTGATTCTTGGTTTGTAGTTTGTACAGGGGAATCGAGGGATAATGGTATATGGCGGGAATGGGAATATGGGAGGGGTGATGAAATATCGTTTTTATTGAAATGATTATTGGCATTAAGATCTAAGATCTATTAGTTGTTATCATAATATCGTAATGTGCTTTTGTTTATTTACGTGGACTGAATTGTTGTTCATTTTTTGTTCTTTGTCGTGACTGTAAAATGGAACCGGAGATTTGATTGGACAAGTTAGCAAAATGATATTTGGCGGTACAATAGTGTTTTAATTGATAGGTTACCAATATGATATTGTTGTTAAATTATTAGTAAAATAAGATAATATGGTTTAGTCACTAATGTACCAATATAACACCGTAAAAACCAACATGTATGACTATGAATTGATAGTTCGACCATATTATGTCACTATGTACAGATTTTTAATATATGTGGTGTAGCGTATCGATCTGGTTGACATTAAGCAATTTTTATAGTTCGATTTCGAGTCTCGTAATTTACAACAACCAAGTTTTTTTTGTTCATTTTGTTTGAATTAATTGTTTTGGGGAAGTGGTTTGAGGTTGCAAACTTGCAATAGTGGGTAGATGAATGGTGGAAGAGAAGAGTAGAGTATGTGTATGGAGCTAATAGCCCAACTATATATATATATATATATATATATATATATATATATATATATATATATATATGGTGGCTACTTCGGCGCACTCACTTTTTTGGGTGCACTCAGTGCACCCACTCTAAAAGTGTCCATATTACATCAAATTTTGAACTTTAATTAGTACTCTCAATCTAATATGATGATATGACATAGAATCATAACAAATCAATCTATTACCCTAACCCCTTAACCTTCAATTTTGAATCCCAATCCAAAACCCCAAATTTAAAACCTAATCCCTAACCCTAAATCCCAATTTCATGGTGCCTACTTTGGAGATTCATATCTTACAATTAGCTAGATGGAAATTGGAGATTAATGGCTTGTTTTGAAGCTTAAGTGTCCCTCTACACATTAAAGTACTTGGGAGCTCGATAGGAAGTTCAGAAGATCATTTTTGAACCTGATCAAAAGGCTATGCCAAAACTGGGAGACTGCCTGAAAATGGCTAAGTTTGGGAACGTGTTTGTGAAGCCGACTTTGGAGCTCAATTTGAGAAGCATGGATGCGAGTCGAGTCCAGGGGCCTCTACCACGTTAAATTAGGTATTTTTGTCTACAAAGGAAAGTCATTGGATGAAACATTGGATATCTTTAAGGCTTTAAACAAAAGGGGTGAAGTTGCTACAAAGGCTGTTTTTCTGGCAGACTTCGAGCACAAAGTAGGCTTCACAAACACATTTCCAGACTTAACCATTTTCAGACACTTTCCCAGTTTTGGCATAGCCTTTTGCTCAGGTTCAAAAATGGTATTGTGGACTTCTATCGAGCTCCAACCATTTTCAGGCACTTTCCCAGTTTTGGCATAGCCTTTTGATCAGGTTCAAAAATGGTATTGTGGACTTCTATCGAGCTCTCAATCACTTCAATATGTAGAGGGACACTCCAGCTTCAAAACAAGCCATTAATCTTCAATTTTCATCTAGCCAATTGTATGATATGAATCTCCAAATTAGGCACCCTGAAACTGTTTTTACATTGAAACAACAAATTAGGTCGACCTATCCTAAATGAGGTCGACCTATTCCCAAATGAGGTCGACCAAAAAGTACAAGTCACCGTGACATGCATGTCACCGTAGGCGCACCCTAAATAATTTTATATAGCTAAACCTGCTGATTTAGATTATATTAGGATTTCTTCTAATGGATCGTTGCTAAACGCGATCAAAAATCAAATACGGGTTTGCAACAATACATCTTATTCTATGAGAAGCCGCTGTAAAGCGCGGCCCAAATCTACCTAGTTTCTTAATAAAGTGAATAATGTGTTTTATTGTTGTTGTGTGATAATGTGTTTTAAACACTTTGTTATATATATCATAAGCACAAACTAATTTGTTGAGAAACAAGTTACTATTGGAAGGCAATAAAAAGTCTGGAGAATCTCTTAGGACTGATGATCACTAGCGCTGCTCCCAATAATAATATGCTTGCTGGTTCCTCTCTTTGATCCTCCTTATGAAACTTGAAGCCCTTTCATCAATATCGGCCTTATCACCATCACCACCTTTTAATCGAACCCCTGCTGCTACAGGCTTCTTCTCGTGTGGCCTTCTAGCCTGTTGATGATTCTGCTGATGAGCATGAGACGTACCAAATGAGGACAACAATCCATCTCGATCGCCGACGGCGGCGTTCGGACGCCGTTTGCCTGCAGGAGGAGGCGTCGGCGTGGGCAACTTCGGAGTCGGTTTGAAGCTCAAAGCAGCTGCAAGGTAGAGCGAGGAGCAGTTGAATATGTTGACAGCCAGCTCCATGGATTTCTCACACAAGGATTTCTTCCTCCTGTTCCTTCCACTTCTCACCACCATTATTGATTAGTACGTTCCTGTTTTTCGCAGCAACTACCTGTTATTATACAGGAGAAGTAGAAAAACAATCGGGAGTTTAAAGTCTGGGAATATAGAAGGGGATCCCATTCATGATGTGGGTCTACTTATGAGAACTCAGAAGTATTAGGGAATCTACTCTTTAACGACGTCGATCGCAATATGTCGATTCCGATTTATAAGGGTAAATGTCGCATTGGTCACTGAGATTACTAAATCGTGTTATGTTTAGTTACTAGAAAAAATTAACATCAATTTTGATCACTCGAATTACTAAAGCATGTCACATTTAGTCACTCTCCCGCTAACCTCCGTCCAACTCCTGTCACTCGAATTTTTTTTATGAATGTCACTCTAATTACTGAAACTTGTCACATTTAGTCACTCTACCGTTAGTTTCCGTCCAACGGGAGAGTGACTAAATATAACATTTTTCAGTAATTCAAGTTTAGTTTTCGTCCAACTTCATTAATATGGAGTTCGATGGAAACTAACGGGAGAGTGACTAAATGTGACATATTTCAGTAATTCGAGTGACCAAAATTGATATTATTTATTCTAATGACTAAACAGATTTAGTAATCTTAGTGATCAAACATGACATTTACCCCAATTTATAACAAAAAAAGTAAGAAGAATTCAAACGACCAGGTGATTGGTCTAGTGATAATATTATATAGATGGCTGGCGGTAGGGGTGTACATAGGTCGGTTGGTTCGGGTTTAACCATTTTAATCACTCGACCCATGCACTACGGTTTGAGAATTATCAAACCCAAACCCACCCAAAAATATTTAAACCCTACGGTTTGTTTCTAATTGTGTTGGATCGGGTTGGCGATATTTTTAAGTAAAAACCCAACCCAACATAAAATATATAATTATTATACATAAAAATATTTTATAACTAATTAAAATTTCAAACGAATAAATCGAGGTGAAAGGTATCAAAATTCACAAATGTTAGTTGAATTTTAACAAAATGTGATTTACTTCAACATATGTCTAGTTTTTTTCGCGATATTTGTTGAAATAGGCTAAAAAGGTTATAAACAAACGCATCCATACACTACGGGAAAAAGGCCCTCTTGCAACCCTTAAAAATGTGTTACGTAAAGCTTTAAAAGAGTTGCAAAATGCTATTGCAACACTTTTGCTGGGATTGCTTATAGTAGGGGTTGCAAAAAGAATAGGCAACTGTTTTTCCATCTTTGGCAACCAAAATAAAATGAGTTGCGCATGTTTACCTCTTTTGCAACACTAGTTTAAACAACACATTTAGAAATTTTTGCAACATATTTTAAGAACATATGCAACTTTTTTCACAATTTTTTGCAACATTTAAATTTATCTGTGACGATTTCAGACTAACCTAATTGTGACAATTTTGTCAACATGTGACCATAGTTCTGTCACAAATACACCTTTTGAAATTCAACGTACATTCTAGGGCCTACTTTGGTTGCCATCGAAATCACTATTTGTGACAATTTTATTGATAACTAAAATCCGTAATTGGTGATTAATTGATTTGTCACAAAAGTTTTTTTTGTGACAATAAAATTGTGTCATTTGTTTATTTTGGTGACAAGGGTTATCGACATAGACATTACATATTGTCTTTATCAGTGATCAACTTCCCATCACAAAATGTATCTATTGTGACAACTACGATCATCACAAAAAATAAAATGCAACATTTGTGATAAATCAATTTGTCATGAATAATTTCTTCAGCCACAATCAAATTGTCACATAAGCTCTTTTAGTAACAAATGTTAACGTGATGAATATGTATACGAAATGAAAATTCTTCGGGCATATTCTCTACATCCATCTGCGGTTCGTCCAAATTCTCTTCTGTATCATAGCCAGCCTTTAGCCCTCTCTTTGTGGCTCTTCTCTTACAAGTCACACAACTAACGCTCATTGCTGTCAAAACAGAAAACAAAGGGTATATAATTGATCGCACATGAGGAGAGACACAAGCTTTTTTTACATTAATATAGAGAACATGTTGACGGCGACGAGCTTGCCTCAAAGAAGTTTGGTGAGCGGCTGGAAAGAGACGAGAAGACCAGGTTGATCGAGATTTGGATGAGTGGTAAATGGTTTTTATTTGGCGTGGAAACCCTTAGAGTTATGAATAGAATTAATAGGAGGGACATGGAGCTTTCCTTTCCGATATTATGGATTTATGGTAGATATTTCCCAAAAATAATAAGATTTAATTACGTAATTAAGGTATGGAGTTGGACTGTTGGAGGGAAAAGTAGATGAGGGCAAATCTTTTAAAGTTAGCATGATTATCTTTTTGGCCGTATAGAGTATATCACGGCTGATCCTTCCCTTTAATTAACCTTTGACCAATAATAATAATTATTACCTAATTTATTCCTTAGATCAAGGGGTCGTTTGGAAGTTGCGATTGTTAAATAGATGTATTGTAGAATACAACGTTTGGTATGTGTGATTGTGTATGTCGCATCAGCTAAAAGGTGAGACAAAACAATCTCAACTCAACTATCTCAACAATCACAACTAAAAGTTGAGATATAACAATCACTCAAAATGAGTGATAGTTTCTGTCACATCACAGAAACAATTCATGTATTGTTTCTGCTAAAAAAAACAAAAAAATGATGCATTGTAAACAATGCATGCATAATAACAATCTCAACAAAACTATCGCAACTTCCAAACGACCCCCAAATTACCTCACAAATTATATTTTGCAACTCAAATCGTTAAAATGTTGCATATACTATATGAATACGCAACACCGTATTATATGTGTTGCATATAATAGAACAATTGTAACACATAACTAATTTGGGTTGCCTGTACTATCTAATACGCAACCCTAGAATAAAGTGTTGCCATTAGATATTTAACACAACACTTTTACATAGTGTTGCAATCCGAGTGTTGCAAGAGGTCCATTTTCCCGTAGTGATAATATATTATTCAATTAAAATTGTACACAAGAAAAAGGATTACGTGAATCATAACTATATTCAATTTATGTCTAAACTTTAAATCGAAGAATGCATTAGATTAGGGAGACCATGATAGGAAAACATGGCGAAATATCTTAATTTTCTCATAAGTATGGCTATATACGACATAAATATTTTTAGATACGAACGCATACTAATAGTTGGAACACGGGTTGGATCGGGTTCTGCGGGTTGTGTAATCCGAAATCCAAACCCAACTCAAAAGAGGAGGGTTGTACAAAAAAAACCCTCACCCAACACAAAACCTTCGTTTTAACGATAAATACGGGTGGGTTGGGTCGGTTTGCGGGTGTGTTTGTTCACTCCTAGCTGGCGGTGAGCCATTACAGAGAAAGGAGAAGAGACTTTTTGGGTTGTTACCCTTTTCCCAGATGGATGCCCCAAAAGTACGCAAATGTCAAAATCCGCCATAAACTTTTAACAGGGGATTCCAAATTTCTAATTATATATTATCCATGCAGCAGTACAGCACTAGTCCAGATTCTCTTCTTCCTCTCTCCGCAAGACCGCAACCACACACCCTGAATCCCTGATGATCTGTGTCTATGAGTGCAAAATCTCCCATTCGTGAGGTCTCTCCTTCAGTGCCGGAATGAATAAACTGGCTTTCGTCGTTTGTGGAGGATGGAATTTCTTTATATCCTTTCTTTGCTTTCGCTTTAATTTTGTGGGTGTGTAATGTATTCCTTTCCATCTTTAATTAGCTCGACTGGAAGTGGACGGCACAACTCCAAAAGTGAAGGGAAGTTGCATGTTCGAGAGTCGACATCGTTCATCAAAGCTCATGGACAGCTCAACGCAATCCAGTGCATGCACCACTGCTTCATGTTTCTTACTCTCCTCCAAATTAATGTAAGTTGTCTATCAACTGATCAGTAAGTTGACGCACTAAGTACATAGCTAAGTCAAAGTGATTATGCAGGGGCCAGGAGAGCCCCAAGTTTATAATTAGGGTTAATATATTTGTGTGGTCTGAACTTTTTACATATTAAATATTTTGGTCAATTTTTTATTTATTTATAACTTTGTGGCCTTAATTATGCTTCAAAGTTACGAAATTGGTCAAACTCGAGATATGACCGTTATCTTGGACGGTCAAACACGTTGACTAACGATTAACTCGCCACGTCACTGCCAAGTCACCTATTACCACTTAAATTTTTTGGTTTTTTCCACCTATTACCATTTATCTTTTCCTTTTTTTATTCTTTTGTTCAAAATAAAAAAGATCAATGGCAATAGGTGGAGAAACCAAACTTTTTAAGTGTTCTGTGTTAACTTGGTAGTGACGTGGCGTGTTGACCATTAGTCAATGTGTTGACCGTCCAGGATAACGGTTGAATCTAGGGGTTGACCAATTTTGTGATGTTTAATATGTGAAAAGTTCGGGTCAGACAAATATATTAACCCTTATAATTAAAGCAAATCATCACTAGGAAGAATTTAAAAACTTTAGTTGTTCTATTCAGAGTTGAAGGCTACATTTTATCCAATCAGGATATTGTGCGCCATCCTATGCGGTTTTACTTTTAGAGTGCATCATGATAACTTTCCAAGAGGGTACTCATCTTTACACTGCTCCAAACTGAACATGATTAAATTTAGATTTTTTTACAAGAACTCTTCAATTTCACCCCAAAATATATCTTGTGAGTTAGTTAAGGATGGATTGTGCTTTATGAACCATGGATCTCTCTCATGTTTTGTATATGAGGGATTTGTCTAAAGTGTTACATTACACCCCACCCCCCATTTTGGACTCAAAGTCCTCGTTGATGTAGACTCTATGTTTGGTTTAATACAATTGTGTTTAATTCATATATGTAGTTTTTGATTTTCTCTATTTCGTTATTTGTCGATTAGAATGAGATTACTCGACCTTGCACTCCTTTGAGGTGCAAGGATCAAATCCAAGCCACTTAGGATGAGACTAGATATAATCGTCCTAATCGATTGAACGTCATTTGATCGAACGACATGACGCCTCAAAGGAGAAATCCGAAGTGTCCTTGTCACCCATTAGTTTGGGTGATTGCTTTGACACAAGGTGAGATCTAACGAAATACAAAATCGACACCTCGTATGTGCCAGATATCGAGGTTTTGATCCAAGATTATAGAATGACGCGCTTATGTGAGTTTGGCTAGCCAGATATATTGGCATGTTTACTCGCCTATGTCGTTAGAACAAATACCTTTGTCCAAGAACAATACGTGTGTCAGGATAGTACAACATGACTCGTAGTCACGTACAACTTGGAAGATCGTGCCCTCGAATGCGCGGTAAGCGGATTCTCTTACGACAGGCAAGACATGACTTGATCGTGACAAGTACCATGGTTAGGAGACCTAGGAAGAACATGTTTATGCAACACCTTCCTTCTCTTATCTCTCACTCATCCAGTAGCTTATATTTACTTTTCTACACTGCATACTTTCGAATTCTTACGTTCTGCAAAATGGGAGGCACCTCAACCTCCTAAACGACCTCTTCTTCAATAAAACTGCACCTCGCTTTCAAAGTAAGGGTTCTAAGAGAGGACCTAGGGAAATAAGATCCTTCAATTTTTTTTTGTAAGTGGCATCGATTTTTGAGGGGGTCGGTCTACTTACAAAACTCGACATTTTTCTTGTGCATGTGCCCCTTAGAATCGAGGATCAAGGATACCGAGCTCAACTCATGGGAGAAGAACTCTTACGCACCTTACCGGGGTTATTTTGGCCTAAAGCAGCATAGAGCTCATCTAGCATCGCCTCACTACATGGTGAGGAGGATGATGATATGGCCAACCACCTAAAATACTTCCTATGTGATGCATCAAGAAGTCTTTATGAGCATTTTTAACCTATAACTCTTCCCTTTCTCTTTGAAAGGAAGAGCACAGGATTGGTTGCAATCTCATCCTAATGGGACCTTCGAAATGTGGGGTTCCCTTAAACAAGTTTTCCTAGAGAAATATTCTCACACGAGTAAGGCTCACAAGATAAGGAACCACGTTATAAGGTTCAAGCAAGCAAATAATGCGACTACTCATGGTGTTTGGACTGACTATCATGAGTCATCTTTGACTTATCCACACCTTGGGTTTTGGCTTGGAGCAATCGAAGGAGCGCCACGTGCCTCCTTGCACAACTAATGTTGTCCTAGCTAGCTACCCTCTTTCTCCCCGCAACTGGCTCTTTATATGCCTCGAGTGACATCAGCTAGC
Source organism: Linum tenue (assembly GCA_946122785.1). NCBI lineage: Eukaryota > Viridiplantae > Streptophyta > Magnoliopsida > Malpighiales > Linaceae > Linum > Linum tenue. The sequence continues at coordinate 66,660,438 of CAMGYJ010000002.1, forward strand.
TCTTTCACGGTCAGAGATCAAAGGCTTGACATCAACATCCAGATCGTGATCGGCTAGAAGGGACGCGTTTTGGCCAAAAGTTCACAGCCTCCTTGAAAAAATCACTGTTTGAGACCGTGATCTCTGAACTAGCCGCGAACTGTGCGAATGACTCTGAAAACTTGGCTCGCTTCACGGCCTGCTTGCAAGGTTCACGGTCCACAACCGTGATCTTTACCTCCAACCTTTGATCTTTACCTCTTCTTCACTCTTTGGCTCATTCTGACCTCCGAATGACCTGAAACTCGTCCCCGACCTTCTCACACGTACTAGGTCTTGGAATGTGATAAAAGAAGCACATGTCGAGGAACGATGATTACCAACTCAAACAATCAAGATAGAAAGGGTTAAAACATGTATAAATATGCTCGAATCAAGACACACCACATGCTTTGAATGCTACTAAAGGGACTCCACGATCACCCCGAGTCAGACCACAGTCACGAGAGACCCATGAACAATAATTGTGCTCCTCAGAAATCTAACTTGGGACATTAAGTTAAGATTGCCCACACAGACATTGAATCGTTTGACTACAAGCCCTAGTTTGCCATTTCATATTTTAGAACAAAAGAAAACCCTTTGATGAGCTTGTGTGTTTGTTGTAGTTTTTATTTTATATGATGTTTGTTGTAGGTATCGTTTGCTTGTGGGATTTGGGTCATGGATTTGGCACCCAAATCCTAAGCATCAAAGACTTGGCACAAATCCATTGTTTGTTAAGAGACATAAATCTACGGGGTTCACGAATTTGGATCCTTTTTTAGATTCAAATCTGTGGACCCCATGAATTTGCAAATCCTATATTCGTTTGAAATTTGATAATGAGAGGCAAAGTTGTGAGACAAATTCATCATAAATCCATGATAAAATTTAGGGTTAATACCCTAGTTTGGCCCGAAGTTTAGCGTAAGTGTCAGTTCTAGCCTCATTTTTCAAATAAGACATTTATGGCCTACTTTTGAAATTATTAGACAAATTTGGCCCAAAACTTATGTTGACCGTTAAAACTGACGGTCAACTATTTTTCCGTCAGTGACACAACATCCAAATGCCAAGGTGGATCCAAGGTGGCCGCCACATCATTTATTTATATTAAAAAATTCAAAAACAAAAAACTTTAAATAAAATAAAACAAATCCAAAAAATCAAAACACACTCTCTAATCTCCACCTAACTCTCTCCCTCACGACCCAATTCACTCTCCTCCCCAACCCAACCAATCGGACCCTAACATCATAACATCACTACCGGAAAAAAAAGCCACCATACACATCTCCAGCTACCTCCGCTCGATCTCCCCCACCATCTTCATCATCGCATCCCTACCCATCATATCCCTATCCTTGTCGGGCTTGTGTCGGTGCCTCTTCCGCGAAGGTGAAGGCGACGGGGAGGGCTGGTGGCAGCGGCGACGACGACGGTTTGGCGTGCGTGTTCGGTCCAACGAAGGTGCGTCGCCATGTCCCTATCCCAGATCTGTCAATCTCGTTGCCGAACTAGTAGGCGATGGGGCAATCCTAGGGAAGAAGAAACAACCAGAGACAATGGCAAAGGCGGCAAGCTATTTTGGACAACGCCGGCATATCCTGGGTGGTGTCACCGTCGAGGATTGTCTCGAATCGGAGACGACGAGTTTGGCAAGAGCACGACGACGTTGGGTTAATCGGCTAACGGGGGTTGATTTGGCCATGTGAGAAGAAGACGGAAGTGCTGGGTTTTGTTTAGGGTGGGGATTTGGCCATGGAGAAAGAGGGGAGAGGGGAAAGATGGCGATGGAACCCTAGCAAGGGATGGGGATTTCTGGTCCATGGTGTTCTTTTGTCTTGGGGAGAAGACAATGGAGAAAGAAGATAAGGAAGGGGAAGGGTCCTCGTATCCCTTTTCTCTGATTTTATTTTTTTATTTTCAGTTTTTTATTTATTTTAAATAATAATGAGGTGTTTTGGTAAAAAAAAATTAATAACGTGTACTTGTCTAGTCAGCACAGTATGCTGAGTCATGGATGGAGATAACAATTGACTGTTAATTTTGACGGTCAACATAAGTTTCGGGCCAAATTTGTCCAATAATTTCAAAAGTAGGCCATAAATGTCTTATTTGGAAATTGAGGCCAAAATTGTCACTTACGCTAAACTTCGGGCCAAACTAGGGTATTAACCCTAAAATTTAACTAACCAAACAATATACTTTCCCAAATCCACAATGCTACAAATCCATCGTAAACCTAACAAGCAAACGAGCCACTAATTTTTTATTCTCGCTTTGGTTTGGTTGTACTCTAGTGTTTGTATAGGATCTTGATCTCTTAATAATATAAATATCTTTTGAAGAAAAAAACCTGTCACAATTTTCACTATACGTCGAAATTTACACCCCTATTCCGCTAGTATTATTTCTAAACTGAAGAAACACAATAATTTGACCAGAAAAAACAAATACAAACAGTTAATCATTAATAAAAAGAAGAAGACCGAATACGTCGCACAGTCAATACTCAAGAAGACTGCTCTCTCTGCTATCTTCCTTCCCCTCATCTTTCCAAGCTTACCCAGTCAGTCAATGGCCGCCCTTCTCTCTCCTCTTCTTCTTCTTCTTCTTCTTCTTCTTCTTCCATATCCATCTCTCTCCTCCTAACCCGAATCTCCTCCTTCCCCTTCCTCCATTTCCCCACCACCGTCCCCCAACCCGAAACGGAAATCCAATCAACAGAAACCAGACGACGGAGATGGACACAGACGCCAGGATCTGCTCCCTTCTCCTGCTGAGTTCCGTATTCTTATTCTCCATCCTCTCCCTTCTTCCCCTCTCCACCGCCATTGAGGACGACTTGATGTGCCTGGAAGGCGTCAAGAAGGCTCTGGACCCGCAAGGCCGGCTCTCCACCTGGAACCTCAACAACAACTCCGTCGCCGCCGTCTGCAAGCTCGACGGCGTCTCCTGCTGGAACGAGAAGGAGACGCGAATCATCAGCCTCCAGCTCCCTGATTTCCAGCTCTCCGGTCAACTCCCGGAGTCTCTCAAGTACTGCCGCAGCCTCCAGGTCCTGGATCTCTCCAACAACGACCTCTCCGGTTCCCTCCCTCCCCAAATCTGCAACTGGCTGCCGTACATCGTCACTCTGGATCTCTCCGGCAACTCCATCTCCGGCTCCCTCCCTCCGGAGATGGTCAACTGTAAGTTCCTCAACAACCTCTACCTCAACGGCAACAGGATGTCCGGTTCGATACCTTACGGCCTCGGCCGTCTGGACCGGCTGAAGATGTTCTCCGTCGCGGATAACGACCTCTCCGGCTCGGTCCCGTCGGATTTGGCCACTTTCCCCGAGGCCGACTTTGACGGCAACGGCAAGCTCTGCGGCCGGCCGCTGGGGAAGTGTGGCGGATTGAGCGGCAAGAGCCTGGCGATCATAATTGCCGCCGGAGTGATCGGAGCCCTCGGCTCTTTGATTCTAGGGTTTGCAATTTGGTGGTGGCTGTTCGGCAAGAGGGCGGCGGCTGCGGGCACTCGGAAAGACGATTCGAGCTGGATCGATTTGCTCCGGTCGCGTAAACTCGTCCAGGTTTCCCTCTTCCAGAAACCAATCCACAAGATGAAGCTCTCCGATTTGCTTGTGGCCACCAACCATTTCGAGTTCGAGAACATTATCATTTCCACTAGAACGGGGGTTTCTTACAAGGCTGTGCTGCCTGATGGGTCTGCCCTCGCCGTTAAGAGACTCAGCGGCTCCAAGCTCGGGGAGAAGCAATTTAGGTCGGAGATGAACCGGTTAGGACAGCTGAGGCATCCCAATCTTGTGCCATTGCTGGGGTTCTGTGCGGTGGAGGAAGAGAGATTGCTGGTGTACAAACACATGCCTGGTGGGACTCTGTACTCTCAGCTGCACGGGACTGGTTTTGGGATTGGTCAGGGATGTTCACTCGATTGGCCGACCAGGGTAAGGATCGGGGTTGGTGCGGCCAGAGGGCTCGCCTGGCTTCACCATGGATGCCAACCTCCTTACATTCATCAGTACATGAGCTCCAATGTGATACTCCTGGATGATGATTTCGATGCTAGAGTCGCGGATTTTGGGCTCGCGAGACTGGCTGCCACTCGTGATTCGAATGATAGTTCCTTCAATGGTGACTTGGGGGAGTTCGGGTACATTCCTCCGGAGTACTCCAGCACTATGGTGCCATCGCTGAAAGGGGATGTGTACGCATTCGGGGTCGTGCTTCTTGAGCTGGTCACAGGGCAGAAGCCCTTGGATGTGAACAATGGGGATGAAGGTGGGTTCAAAGGGAACTTGGTGGATTGGGTGAACCAGCTGGTGATCAGCGGTCGTACGAAGGATTGCATCGATAAATCGCTGGTGGGGAGAGGTCACGACGACGATATGTCTCATTTCTTGAAGGTTGCTCTGAATTGCGTGGGTTCTAGGCCGAAGGATAGGCTGGCCATGTACCAAGTTTACGAGTCCTTGAAGGGGTTGGCTGAGAAACATGGGATGACGGAGCAGTACGATCACGAGTTCCCTCTGGCTTTTGGTAAGCAGGTGGTTAGTGATTGCAAAGAGTAGAAGATGATCGATCCATTGGAAAAGGAAATGGAATTCTTATTGGTTTGTGAAAATTTGTTGTCTGCATGGAGGATTCGGAGAATTTTTTTTCCAGAAGTGGATTAGAAATTTAGAATGCTGCTGCTGCTTGTGCTTCTTCCACTTAGAACAGGATAGGTGGAAAAGACCAACCAAAACCCCAGTGTGTTGTTATGTGCTCAATCATCTTGTTGGTACAAAATTTTCTGTACATTATTTCATGAAAGCAGATTATGCCCTCACCGTCACTAGTCACTGTCATCACTGTACTTCTTAGTTTTTGGTGTATGTGTATCTTAGCACTGCAGTTGCCGGAGAAAAAAGATTGGTGCTTTATAACAAACAGTCGCCGGAAAATACTACTCGGTCATCGCTTTGTCTGGGATCACAGTACTTTTTCTTCTTTTGACGAGTACATTTGCATCTACAGTTGGGGACACCATGTGTTCTAGCTTAAACATGTTCTACTGGAGTTGTTTGACCACATTCATTCTATGGGGAGAGATAGAACCCTAGGCTTGCAACAGTGCCATGTCCCTAATTTAGGATCTCTAGGGAAACAATTGGATTTGAAACAAATTGCGATCTGGCATTTGTTACATAGAAAAGTATCGATTGATTGGTGCTGATGTAAACTACGATACAAGTATCGAATTTGATCGGGAAGATTTTTTATACGAATTTTATAACTTCGATCATCATAGACGTAAAGAAAACACTAATCAGATCGCACGGAGTGGACCACCTGTTGTTACAGTATTTTATATACTGTGAGCCAAAACTGGAATCTCTCATCAATCATGTTGCGTGAGGCGGGCACTATCACCAAGTTTTGCTTGTTTGACCAAAGAAACAGTTCTGCTTCTGTTTCTCCCTCAGCTGAGTTTCAGCTGGCCCATCTCATTGGTTACTGCTAGAACTACTGTTTCTTTTTCAGCCATAGTCTCCATAACTGACATTTGATTGACCGGCCACCCACTTTTTTGTTTTTTTTTTTCTGTTAGGTTTTGCTTTTTGAGGAGTGAAGCTGGGAAGTGACGGGTAGGAATGACAATTGGTCGCGTTTTGTCAAATATTCCATGCGTTAATACGTGGAAAAAATCCGAGATAAAATTTTTTGGGCTTGGAAAACTCTAATCCAATTGCCTAATTGCCCTCCATTTACTCCTAAACACTCCTAATTTCAATTTTAATGATTTTATGTCATAAATCAATCAATTAATTAAAACAAACCCCTAAATTAATTCACAACCACTCGACAAGAAACCTTCTGTCTCTCCTATCGATTAATTGCTCAACTTGGCGATATGTGCTCCCAGCTTCTTCGCGCCGCCGACTCGAGTGGAAAGAACCGGGTGATACAGCGCGATGAGCTGGCTAGACGTGACGTCGACAAGAGAGCACACAACGGCTGTAACCATCTGCCTCTCCCCTCGATCACACATGACAGTGTTTTAATATTATAAGGGTATGTTTGTACAGAATTTAGTAAATGAGTATATTTATTAATCTGCAATAATAGAAGGGCACAAAATGCTATTAACCTTATTCAAAACTATTGATATTATCACTAGAACAAGACATTGTTTTGCATTTACATGTAATATATTCCTGTTTATTACTTATCGAGCCAAACACAAAGATAAAATTCATTCTACAACCAATATGTAACATATTGTTTGGGTATTAGGAATACATAATAATACCACATTTTATTTTTAACAATAATTTCATTTCATATGAGCTTTTTCACGAATTGTAAGCGATTTTAAAGTATATCATTTTAAACTAAATGTAACTTATATTTAAAATCGTTTTCAAAAGGAAACTACTTTACAAAAATTAATTAAAAATTATTAATGAAAATATGTGAGAAGAATTTTTTAAAAATCATTGAAAAATATTATGGAGACCAAATAGAAACGAGCTGTTATTGGGTGTATGAAGAAGGGAAAACTTAAAAATGAAAAGTAGTAAAGAAAAAGTGAGTCATCTGTAAATAATAATAAGTTACTGCTAGAAAAGATACTTATTTACAAGTGATTCAATAAGATTATTTGGAAGACATTTAATTATAAATGACTTATTTATTTCGTTAAATTATAAATTTCTTCCTAGTAAAATAGCACGCAAAATATCAGGAAAACAAGTGAACAACCACTTGGTTCCCAACGAGCTGTGAGAACCATCAGGCCCATTAACTACATCATACGCCCAAGCGGATTCAGTTGTTCGGCTTCTATTTGGGCCAGGACCAAGCCCACCAACCGAGCTTGTGAATAATATGTCGTTTAAACTTTAACAGCCTGTTTGGATACAATTCCGGAAGAAATGGAAATGGAAACGGAATTCAATTTTTTATTTTTATAGAATTCCATTTCCAATTCTGGTGTTTGGTATAATTCCTACAACTATGGAAATGAATTGCACTTTTAACCATAATGAATAATGTAATATGTTTGTTTTATTTTGGGAAATGAAATATGAATGAGAGAGAAAGAGAGTAAAATGATAGTGGGTCAACAAAATAATAAAAAGTATTGATGGGTCCCACTAATTCCATCTTCATTCTCTCAATTCAATTCCCATCACTTTTGATAGGAATTGTAATTCCCATATTTTAGACCCATTGGAATTCAATTCTCAACCTTTTTATTATTCCAAACATAATATATGGAAATGGAATTGGAAATGGAATTCCAATTCCTTACTTTTTTTGTCAATCCAAACAGGCTGTAACGGAATGAAAGAAAACCCCACATGAGGGAGCGGAACAAAACCAGAGAAAAGGAAGGCCAAAGAGTCGAAAAGATGGTTCGGAGAAATCCTTTGCTCCTACTCTCCCTTTTCTTCTTCTCCGTCAGCACCTCCATCTCTGCAGAGCTGAAAGCGTCTCCTTCGGATCACGGAACGTAAGCTTGAAATATCTGACCCATTGCTCTTCCTTCATATTTGATTTCGTCGTTTGAGCAACCTATCTGATCGATGTTCTTTCCATTTCTCTCGAGCGTTGAAGCAGCGGGAGCAATGGAGGGTTCCGTCGAAGAGTTTTACTCGGTTTCAAGGAAACGCCTAGCGGAAGTAACACAACCTTCGATTGCGCTCCTTCCGGGGCCTGCGTACCCTGCCAATACTCAGAGAAGGTTCGTTCTCTCAGTTTTGCGCTAGTCTTCCTCTGGGATTGAAATTCAGTGTCTTTACCACTGTTTGCTGTTTGATTAGACTAATTCATCGATATCTCGATTAGTTCCTTCGGATTTATGTTGAATGTGTGGAATAGGAGCTCCTGTGTCAGATCTCTTGTTATTGATTGAGATTTTGTGGCTATGTCCTTAACAAGCTTGGGGTTTTGTTTCTTTTGCTGTTTGTCCCCTAAATTTCAGCAGAGCGAGCCAAAGTACCGATGCAGTGAGACTGGGTATCGTATCCCGTTGAAATGTGTGGAGATAAAGGACGGTGTCAAACTTGAAAAACAAGGAAAATCTAAGAAGAATCGATCTGATCTGGACACGTCTGATGAAAGTAGAAATCAAGAGACTTCTTCGACTGAGGGTAGAAATTTGGCGGAGGACTCAAAGAAACAAGATGGCAGTGGATCACAGGCTTACATTACTTACAGAAGTTGTATACCGCCTGTCGATGAAGAGAAGGTTTCAGTGCTTGGTTTTGAGGTATGTGAATGTCCTTTCCGGCAGGTATTTGATGTTTACTCAACCAGACGGATAGGATGAGAATAAGTATGAGAAGGGGTTGCGATGAAGATGACCCAAATGACGCTTTGGTTAAAAAAATGTCAATGCAATGAATCAGATTCTTTGCTCTCGTGGCGCTACTTCCGAGTTAGGTGTACGATGCATTTCTCACTGGTCTTTTGCTCCTCTTTCTCAAGCCATTAGGATCTGCATAATTTTACCCGTTATTGTTCTCCCTTACATAGTTGTGGCTAGAATGCATGTGCTATCTGTCTAGAATATATAATAAGTTGGTTTTCTCAGTAGATTTTAGACCAGAGTTGTCGAATGTTTAGTGTGTGGTTCAAATGGTATGCTGAGAGCATTAGTGTCTTGAGAACCAAGTTTTAAGCTCTTCTGGGTTAAGGTGCTTAATACTCGGCCGAATGTTGTTGGATGGGATTCAGCCACACAATGTGTCTAGGAAGAGCATAGACAAATATCTCAGCAGTCGGATGATAAACATTCACTTGAGACCTGACAGTTGTTTTCATCCTTACAATTTTGGAGTCAAACCGGTAGGTGTTAGTCCAATAATCCAACTTGATATGAAGTTAGAAATTCTGATCTTTGAATCTTTGCTGCAGGGCATTGTGTTGTTCTTCATGGTTGCAAGTGGTTCATTCGTGTACTACCGGAAGAAGCAGACAGGAACTATGCCAGGTGCAGGTAGAATCCAAATGAACTCTCGGTTTTGAACCCTTGCATAGCATGTTGCGCGGTCCGTAGTATTGTAGAGTAGGAGAATTATATTATACTCCCAATCTGCCTCTTCCAGTCACTTCGATACGTTCATATTTTCACTGTATTTGGAAACTTTCCTGTATGTATTGTATCTTTGCTCTTGTAGTTGATGTTTTTCTTGCAATTGATGCTGTATTTAATTGAATCATCAGTACTTTGTAGTCACATTGAATGACGAATTTTAGCAGTTTATACAACTTCTGCTTCTCTCGTTCAGATGTGTACAATGTTGGAATTTTGGACCTCTTTGTAGTAAGTGTTGGGCTAGTATAACAAATACATTGTAAAACAAAGAATCGCATCTGAAGATCTAACTCTAACCTCTTTCTGAATCTGAAAACAACAAAATCTTCTCTTTTCTCTTAACAACACATCTACATCAATACTGACTGCATCATCAATGGTACACAAAGTGGGCAATCAAATGAGTGTTGGAGCCTGGCGGTGTGTCGGCTGTATGGACAAGAGGAAAGCAATTGGCGGGGAGGAAAGAAAGTTAATTTAAAAAGTAAATCTTCATAGCTTGATTTTTATTTATGCAAAAATAGATAGGTTGTCAACCCGCGGGTTGACCCACGGGTCGACCCAATTTGACCCTGACCCGGTGAGAAAAACGGGCCGCACGCACCCGCCGGGCCGACCGCTATTAGATACCGGGTTGGAGGTCAAATTGTGTTATTTTTTTCTTTAGTTTGCGAAATGCGCCTATTTTCCAATTTTTCTTTTCGCCTAACTCAATCTTTGGAATACTAAGTTGAACATTTGAATATTTATGTTATATAAGTGTGTGTGAATTTTCACTATATGTTAGATCTAAGTACGATATGTTATTTTGGTGTAATATTATATGTTATAACTCATATGTTAGATAAGATTTGATATAATTTATGAGGATAAGTACAATATAATGACTATTTCTATATTTCCGGGCCAAACCGGGCTAAAACGGTTGACCCATTAACCCTTGACCCACTAGCTCGACCGGGTCCGGGTCAGGGTCAACCCGCGGGTTGACAACCTTACTGGAAGGGTAATGTAGCGATTTTCTATCTCACTTCACGGCCATTAAATGGAAGTTATGACAAAAAGCTAAATTTGTTATGTTTTGATAGTAGAACTGAATGTTTGTGAAAAAAATAATTAAGGGCACATTCGCTAACTTACAATAATAGAAAGGCATAAAATGCTATTAACCCTATTACGAACAAGTAGCACACCATAGATTCATAAACATAGAATATAAATAACCTTTCATTGAATCATAGAAAGATACATAACTAAAATAGAATTCACATCCATAAACAACTTGAGCTAGCTAAACATAAGATAGAAGACATCATCAATAATGAGTAATATCGATGGTGAGGACCTCCTCATCAAATTCAAGTGCTTCGCCTCCTCTCTAGTCTCTATGGCTCTCCAACTCATGCCCTAGGAGCAGATTGCTGGTGGGTTGTTTTCATTAGTCGTAAAGTTGTTTCTAAAACCTCTAGTCTAAAACCCTATTTATACTAGTAACATGAGGGTGTTTTCAAGACTTTCCCCCCTACTAAAGTCGACTTAAACTTTCCTTGTACAACTTGGACTCTGATTCTTTTGGGGTCGAAGCAAAAAGCTTCTAGAAGCTTCAAGAACTTGAGAGCCGAGCGACGGTGGAGACCGTCCATGGGTCATTTCTAATTTTCTTCATGGGTTGGGTTGCTTGTGGGCCTAGCAACCTCTTCATGAAATTGAATCCACGACGGTTGGTGTTAAGTAGACCCATTCTGACATCGTCAAGGATAATCATGTTGTACTGGGTCTGCTTCTCTGGACCATGAAATGAGTTTCCAATCTACAAATCCTTTTTCCTTTGAGCCCACATGCTTGTAATATCATATTCCTTCTTATCCATTAATGATTCATATTCTTTTTGAGTGTATGGTATCCTTGAAAAGCACAAAACAACATCAAAAGTTGTAAAATAATACAAAGATATACTCACGGTCTATATTAAGCACATAATTCAAATAGTTACGATACTCATATGAAATCATGTAGAAATTACAAAAGATGCATTGATAGAAGGGGGAAATGTATCAAATATGAGAGTGATAAATACTATAACTGATTCAACCCAATTTATACATATTTATAACCCTTTCTCTTTGTCGTTTGACTTGTGTAACATCATCCTTGAAGTCATTTACACTTATGTTTTGTCATGTCTGAGTTTGTTTTGTGCTCTAGCAGGTGAAATTGGCAAAATGATCGAGTGTTGGACGAAAATGAGCCAAAAAGGGACGAAATGGTTGAAACAGTTCAGGATAATGGTTCACGACATTTCTTCACGGTCTCACGACTTGGAAGATTTAACCAAATAGTAAACATCAAATGATCCCAAGAAGAGCAAGACGTTTCAAGGGCATTTTCAGACCTCACGGTCTCGGGGCGTGAAGATTTCAACCAGGTCGGGAGGTGCGTTAGTGAAATAGTGCACATTCGATCGACATCACAGTTTTTCTACAAAGTTCATGACGTGACGGGCAACCGTGAGCTCTGCGCTTCTGGCTATAGAAGGGAGAAGAATCAAATTTGAAAGGAGAGGAGTTTTAGAAAGAGTAATTGGAGTTTGACTTATTCCCTCACTAGAGTGAGTGATGAACATAAAAGAGATTGGAGGAGATTTGAAGTACTAATTACCCAAGGAAACTTGATTTCATCTCCAAGAGCATCCCAACCGGCCAAGGAGGAAGATCTTCTCATCATGGTGATTGTCTTCTTATTTTTGGTTGTTTTTTTCACTCTAGCCATGGAGTAGTTCGCCAATTGACTAGGATGTTATAGAACCCTAGTTTATTATGTTGTAGTTGATTGATTGTGAACCCTATGCTTTGATTTGCACGTTGATTAATATTGATTTGTGAATTATTCATGGAATTTGAAGGTTCCTAATCACTTCCTCCCATTTGGGGCTAATTAACTAGTTGAGAGAATACATCCTTAGGCTCTATTTAGAGCATTGTCAAATCAACACTTGGGGTCTATGAATGAGTGTGATTAGATTCCTTGTGTCATATAGGATCTTTATCCAATTGTTGGAGTAGTGTTGGCTGCCTTAATTGCCTAGGTCGGTTGTTTGGTACGCCTCTCCAAATTGCGCAATTGAGCGGGATAGGACAATTGGAATTGAATGTCCTATCTATATTAGAGCTCCCCTATGCTAAGTGAAGTTTCCTCGATTGAATTCAACCTCAATTTACTTGTTAGTTAGTTTAGTTTAGTAGTTAAAACAACAATCGGATTGCTAGATAATGCTTAGTTAATCGAAGTAAGGATAGATAGACCGCCCAAGTTGATATTTTGAAATACTTGCTCTATACTACACACGGTTGAAGGTTGCACTTGACCTTTGATCGAGATAGTTGTAGTTAGGCACGAGTCAATAACATTGGAATTTTCCCATTGATACAAATCTGCCGACTGGCTTTCTCCTTCTTCTCCTGCGAAGCTCTCCTATCAAACCTCCAGTGCAGTTCTCAGTTCTCACCATTGTTGTGGCCAAAGACAATCTACAAATATATAATAGCAGAGTTGAGAGTAGTTATTTAGCGTTTAAAATTTTCTCTAATGAGAGCGAACGTAGGAAGGATAAATTTGTATTCACAGTTTTTATTTCTCATTCATAAAAAAATACACCAATCATGGGATTTGAACCTAGTCTGTTCAGACAAGAAATAAAAAATTACCAATTACACTAAATGAATCAATGTGTTCTCACAAAAAAAAAATCAATGTGCCAATTTAAACTTAAAACATATAAAAACCTAAAATCTTAAAAATTTGATGATTTAGCCAGCCCACTAAGTATTTCTTAAATGTTTGATATTTCGCTTTTCATATTTTGATTACTTTAATTCGATTTTAACAATTAATTTAACTATTACATAGACATATATATTTTAAAAAATTTAAAAATTTTAGAATAACATTATAAATATGGTATATTCAAATAATATCTCGACCAACAGATTAGACGCCAAACTAGTTCCTCGTAGCAAAAGGAGATGAAAGAGACATGAACTTATCTGTTCGGTGGGAATTGTGATACTTGGTTTATCCCCGTAAACTAGGGATGACAATGGGTCAGGTTGGGTCGGGTTTTGCCAAACCCAAACCCATTGGTTTATTCGTGGAAAAAACTCGGGGTAAAACCCACTGGGTTTGGAAAACTCAAACCCAACCCAACCCTTTGGATATCTGCGGGTTCATGGGTACCCATGAGTTTTTGTCGTAACAAATTTACAATAACAAGTTCCTATCAAAATAAAAGTCAAATATCAATCTCAATACAAATTATGCATATATACTATATAGAACACCATTTTAGAAAATTCAAGCAAATCACAAATTAACCATACAAACTGTTCAACACCAATATAGAAAACTCAAGAAAATTGAAGCAAATCACAAATTATCCATAAACAACATGATTAATTGAAAGCTTCTTCCTCCTTGTTTATTAAACTTCTTCACTCTCCACTCGATAATATCAACTTCATTTTACACAATTAGAAAGAAAAAATTAGACATGTTTCCACAAACATAAAGAAGATTAGTTGTTTAGAGTATTAAATATACCGGAAAAATTAATTATATGGGTGTGGGCGAGTACCCATGGAACGGGTGTACCTAAACCCAAACCCAACCCGATAAATAGTGAACGGGTTTATACCCGAACCCGGCCCAAAACCCATCAACATGAATTTTACCCGCGTTGACCGAATTTGATCGAATAAGGTATCCGTGGATTCGGATTTTGTTGCCATTCCTACCACAAACTAAAGACTAAACAGGTATAGGTCTTCAACTTCACTTGTCCAATCAATTGGGCACTCAATAGTAATTTTCCCATTAAGCATCAATTGTAATTGTAATTTGTAACTCCCGATTTCTTCTTCCTTCTACTTCCAATTCCCTCGCCAGCCGGCAGCCAGAGAGCTATCTCGCTCATCCTTATCGCTGTTACAGAAAACCCTCCTCACTCCGCCGTTTGCTCTCCTCCTTCTCTCCCCTTCCCACCGCAGGCCTCTCTCCTCCTCGCCTTCATCCGACTCCTCTGAAAACCCTAGCCGCCGCAAGCCTCACTCTTCCTCTCCGCAGCCGTGGTCTCCTCCTCTTCCAATCAACCGCAGTCGCCTCCGTAAGTCCCTCGATTTTGCTGAACTGATGATTGATGAGGAATGCAGTGATCTGGAGTTAATTATGCTTTCCCGACAAATTGAGAAGAGCAGGTTGTTTACCTCTATAGGACTCAAAAGAACTCAGGAAAACGGCTCCCTTTTTTTTGTCGTCTCCATCTGTTTCTGGCTTTCAGTTTCCTTTCCAAGTAGCTAAATGCATTGATTGAACTCATTTCTGTTTCTAGTTCAATTTCATACTGCAATTGTTTGATTCTGCATATAACTATTGCACTGCATCAGGTAAAGGTTTCCCAAACGGACACTGCAGCATTATCTCTGGTTTCCTACAAATGTGTCTAGGTTAGTTGGTTGCTAGTGCAACGTTGCTTGATGCTATGAAATATGTCCAGGTTCCAGGGAGGATGGTGATTAACTTAAACTATACCCATTTTATGTCTATGAAATGTGTGATTAAATTGTCAATCAGCTCTGGAACGATTATCAAGCTGAACTTTTAGTTAATACTCTTAGACTCGAACATTGTCTTTACTTGGCGTTCTTTTCCATTTCTCACGTCTCCGTTGCTTTTCTCTTCTCAATTACTTCTTATAGTTTTTTTCAACTCCCAGAGAAGGGAAGTGATGTGTCAATGAAAGTTTGATTTCTTGATTTGGAGTGTGGCCGTGTGGGAATGGGTTATACGAATAAGCCCCTTCTGATATCATTTCCGGAGGCAGATTTATTTTGGCTGCAAAGTATATACTAGAATGATTGATAGAAAAACTTAAGATTCCCAATTGTAGTCACTACACCATTGCAATTGTGGTGTAAAAGTACAGAGTATCAGTACGTACAGGGAAATCACATCTGGGATCTTTGTATTGTGATATGGGAATGGGTTATACGAATACGATTGCAATACATAGATGTATTCGTATATAATTTTCATGAATTTTGGATTGTGATCAGATGGAAGCATTTTGTGTTCAAAGTGGGGGACTTTTAACACTGGTTTTCTTTCTTTTTTTCATGGTTTGCTGGGTTTAGGTTTGGAGAACTGGTAAGATGTGGGAGGACGAGCCGAAGTGTATAAAAGATCACAACCGCCGGTTGCTGGCAGAGAAATTCGAGCTGAAGAGAAACCTGTACAAGGCTTTTATCAGAGACCCTGAACTTCCGAGCGAGCTGCGCGAGAAACTCACCGCAAAGCTCTCCAAGTTGCCAAGAAACAGCTCCTTCACTCGAATCAGGAATCGATGTGTCTTCTCTGGTCGCCCCCGTGGTGTTTACGAGTTCTTTAGAATGTCTCGTATTGTCTTCCGCACACTGGCAAATCAAGGGATGTTGAATGGTGTGAAAAAGGCTTCTTGGTGATCGAGGAGCCCAATCGCAGTACAGTTCACTCTCCTCCACCAGCTTGGGTGACACATTGGTAAAAGGATTCTACAGTTTTGTAGGAATAAATTCAGTTGGCTGACTTTCTGTAATGCTGAAATTGATTATTTTGATGACTAGCCTTTCTCCTTCACTATTTATCAGCGCAGATGTGATAGTACTTGAGAATGATTCATGATCGATTGGTGGAAGGAGCCATGCTGGTGTTCAATAATTCACTAACATGTTCAGAAAATCAATGTTAAGAAAATGAGTTATGTCAGGTTTCTATCCAACCACACTACCCTTGCAATGCAACTGAGTCTTGTAGTGTAGTAAGGAGCCATGCAGGATCCGGAATGTACCATAATTAGTTCCAAGATTTGCTCACAACAAAAGGCGTACTAGACTTAACCGGAAAAAGTTAATCTGCTAAAATACATGAACTAATATCCAAGTACTAAAGTATCTAGAGAGCACAGACTAGTATTCAAGGTTTGCTACCCGATATCCACCATGAATCAACTATTATCCCAAATCCACAAACTAATATCTAGACAACACAGATTAGTATCCATACAGTACATAATTACTATCCATATTATACATAAGATTATCCAGATAACACATAAGAGTATCCATATTGAATACTAGTTGGTTGATTGTGGATATTAGTTGATATCTGCCATCTGGATTCTAGTTTGTGATGTTTTGAATACTAGTCTCTGCTATCTAGATATTTAGTAAAATCAATAGACTTGGATACTAGTTCATACATTTTGGATATTAGTTAGTAAATACTAACAACTTATGCAGTTAGCAGAATAACTAGGCTGGACTTAACCATGGTAAAAGAAACCGGATCGTACCGGCCGGTTGAACCGGTAAAACCGGAAACCGGAGCATGGACGATACGGTAGGCTGTTTGTGGACAGAATATCGTGCCGGCCGGTTTATCCGGTTTAAACGGCACAATCCGAAATATCGCCCGGTTTTGGTCTAACCGGGCTAGGCTTTTGGGAAGGGAACGGCGACGTTTTTTACACACGAAAAAAAAAAAAATCGGCCGAAGGCCAAAATTCAAAACCCTATCTCTAAGCCAAATCGAACGAAACGAAAAGTAGGAGCATTCTTTTCTTTCTTCCTAGCGGCTGCCGACCAGGAAGAAACCCCCGTCGCTCCTCCTCTTCTCCAGTCTTCCTCTCGTGACCGGCGACTAGGAACCGTTGAGCCGTGACCAGCGACCCGCGACCGGCGGCGAGGCCAACCGCCGCGATCCCTGCTTTGCTCGCTCCAACGACCGCCGACCTGACTGGCGACCAGCGATTCCTACTCTGCTCCTCTCCGCCGCTTCGCTACTCCTCTCCACCGCTTCGCTGCTCCTCTCCGCTCCTCCTCGACGGTCGCCAACGCAATGCTTTCTTCTTCTCCTTCAAACTAGCTAGTGTTGTCACAGTGTGTTTTCGATTATAAGTTCTTCTGTTAAGAGATCTTTGGGTTGAGAAAAGATTACTTTGGCTATTGCATGGAGAAATTGATAATAAAAAAAAGGAGAAGACCAGAGCTTTAGACTGCTCTGGATAAGTCGGAGAAGAGGGAGAAAGAGAGAAGGGAAGTTTGTGGTGGGTGGTGTCTTGGTGAATGGCAGGGAAGGGATAAGGGAAAGTGAAAAAGAAAAAGAAAAAAGAATAGTGAAAAACTTAGATAATAGATAAACAATAAAATATAATAAATATTTTTTTCAAAAGAAAAGACAATAGATATTTATTTTTACCAAAGTATTAGAGTTATTTATTAGTGAAATTACCACTAAAATGATTCACTTTATTTGTATGGAAATATGTAGTGTACTATTTTACATTCCGGTATTATTCCGAGACGGTACACTGAATTTGTCGGTACGGTTTTTTAACAAAAATATATTATTTAATTACAAAAACGGTATTTTACCGGTACACAACGGTTGAACCACGGTCGTACCATAAAATACCCTACCATAGACGAGTCCGGTTTGACTTCCGGTACGGTTTCCTTTACCATGGACTTAACCAACTACATACAAGAACTAGTTCCAACATTTGTTAACAAAAGTACTGGTTGTTCAAATGGTTACCATGATATCGACCTCACACCTCAAATGGTTAGCATGATAATTGTCAAACAAAATAATGTTAAATTCTATTAATCATGAAATACAATATGTAATCAAACCGTCCAAACTAATACAACAATTAAACTGACCAAATTAAATTTTAATCGGTTTGGTTAATTGGTTAATCAGATTAACCAATATAACATCACATTATCATTAAGTGAGAAAATTTTCGGTTAATACATTAATTTACAATTTATGTGAAGAGTAAAATATAACAATCAATACATAGTTATAATTCACCCTTAATATAAATACATGCAACTAATACAATTGGTATGAGATTAATGAATTGTTGTGTTTGTGTAAATTGACTTAGTATCTTAACAATTATTATATTTTGAAAAATACCTTCCTTTCAAGTTTCATCCAATATAATGCATGAGCTTTATCTAAATTAGACATCTATTTATCATGGTCTACACGCTACCGATACAAATATACAATATATGAACAATATTGAGTTTTATTTTTATATGAGCCTAGAAGGGAGCAAAGTGTAGCTCTTGAGTTGTTATGCAAATTATTGAATATATGTAATATAGTAATATATATTAGATATATCACTAATTACTTAACTAATTAATTTGGTTTGATTAGTTAGAGTGTCGAAAACCAAATTAAACCAAACCATCTATACCAAACAAGCTAAATTTTTTAACCAAACCAGACCAATCTTAATTAACCAAACCAAATTATCCAAATACAACCGGTTAAAACGGTTATCATGATAAGCACTCCGTTTGAACACCCCTAAAAACACCCATGATATTGATAGGGTTAAAACTTAAAATCCACTATAAGCACAAGGAGGAGAGAGGGAGGGTGAGCGAATGTTGCTAAGGAGGGTTTTGCAAGACTTCCTGGTAGTGCGAGGATTCCGAGAGGGTGAGTGCTTGGGATAGGGAGGGGCTATGGTCTGTTTCTTCTGTTTGCAGGTCCCATGTGTCGAGGCTTAGAGATGGAGGCGACTCTCGGGAAAGTTGTCGGCGGGCAACTCAAATGGGGTCTAGGATGGTCTGTTTGAGCAAATGACTTTTTGGAGGAAAGATTGGATATAGGTTCCAAGTGCATGGATATAGGTTCCAAGTGCAAGACACGAGAAAGAAGAGGCCCATTGTTATAGACGAAGAACAACTTGCGTGGCTTCAAGAAGAGGCCCATTGTTATGGCGCTTGGGTTTCATTTTGGCATGAGAGCTGGATTCTGGAAGTGGTGCTTGTTGATGCTTTCCCATGCCGCCTCTAGCTTTCCGAATGCCAGGATCTCGAACGCCATGTCCCTCTCTAGTGAGAATGTTATTTGGAATGTTCCTTGCCATATTAATCTTGGGTGGGGGGGGGGGGAGATAGAGTTGATTTAATGAATTTGCTTAATTCGATAGAGTCCATTTGTGTGACTAGCGGGCCTTTTATGCCGGTTTGGTTATCCAACCCAGAAAGCTCTTTTTATGTTCGTTCTATGTACATGTTCTTAGCGGATGAGATGTTCAAGGGAGTTTTAGAGTTCCCGAACAAGTCTGTTTGGAGACAGATTGTTCCCACAAAAGTCTCTTTCTTTGTTTGGCTTATGACACACAAATGAATACTCACTCTTGATAATCTTAAGACAAGAGGATGACATCTTGCTAACAGATGCGAGCTCTGTAGTAAGGAAGAAGAAAATATCGATCATATTTTTGCTCATTGTGAGTTTGCTAAGGAGGTGTGGACTAGACTGAAGAGGGTCTATGGAATTATTGAGGTTCCATCTAGGGACATTCTTGTTGCTATCCGAAGGTGGCCTACCAGTACTGCAGCAAGTGTGGACAGTTGGATTCACTTTGGCGCTCTTCATGCTGTGTTTTGGTAGATTTGGCTCGAAAGAAATAGGAGAGTTTTTCAAAATATTCGTTTGCATCCAAGAATCGTTACTCGCAAGGCCTTAAGTGACGCTTTGGAGTGGGCTATTGCTTTTGGAAAACTGGATAAAGCTCAAGGATTGTAGTGGTTTGAGGATAAGCTGCAGTTCTTATAACTAGTCTTTTCGTCCTAGGGTTTCAGCTGGTTGTGGATTTCTGATTGACTGGCTTTTGCGGTTTGCTGGCTGGCTCTTGCCTTTGCACTTTCTGGCCGTTTTTGGAGTGCCTTTGTCTGGAGCGTGGAGTGGTTCTCGGCCTCTCTTTGCTGAGTTACTGGTTTCTCTTTTGCTTTTGTTTTGAAGAGTTTTTTTTCCTAACAGGAATGGCTCGATCCATTTAGCTAGGCTAGCTTTGTGTTTCTGGTCCTTTTTGTCTCTCTTGTCCTTTGTTCTTTGTCCTCCCTGTTTTCTTTTTCTGTTTATTGTTATTCTTGAAGTATTTGTGGGGAGTTTGGTTCAGTTCTTGTGAACCTCCGCTACTCAGACTCTTTGGTTTTTTTGATTTTCGTTCATTGCATTTCAATCACCATTATAAAAAAAACTATTAGAACAGGGAACTACGCTTCACAAACTGCCTTGTCGATGGGAGACTTGACTTGGATGCTTCATTATCTGACTGGTTGAAGTTGAGCTACTCAACTACTAAGGCAATGAGTTGGCTTAGGTAGTAAGGCATGGGAGTTGGTACTATGTGTTCTTACATTCAACTTGGACAGATGATCATTCCAAGAAAAACCGGTGGTGATTACCAATAGGATTGTAAGCCCGAAACTCGTATGAGTGAAAACACTCGATTAGGAGTAATCGAGTAGTGGTAGCAATTGGATTGGATTTATGAATTTGTGAATTAATGTATCTGATTAAATGGATTCGTAAACTTAATTCATGGACCCCAATGACATTTAACTATTATATTATTATGAAAATTTTGAAAATTTCAAATACTAAATGTCATTCCAAAAAAATCAGGTGCCATAATTTAATTTGAAGTATATTTTTTTTTTAGAAAATCAAATTTTAGGTATCAAATTTTAAATTTTAAATATATAGGTGCTAAATTATAAACTTTCAACAATCTAGTGAATTAGAATTGAATTAGTTAATTTTTAGTGGATATATTAAATTGAATTCAAATTCCCACCTTTAGAGTGATATTCGGGCATGGCTTGGTGTTGTTAATCTATTTCCATTGACACACCAACATGCATCCTCCTTTCTTGTTTTTAATGAATGTGTGCTAGATTTACTCATCAAAAACACTTATTTTAGTTATTTTGTCGAACTCTTCAGAATATAAAAAGAACTCTCGGTGATATATCCTCATAAATTAATCTCCAAGAGGATTAACCAGCACGACTACGTTTTGGTTTCAATTCCGATATCGATTTCGAAGCTCAGGAAACAGGTGATTTAAATAGCGAAACAGTTTCTAGTGTCTCCGAGACGCATCATCAGAGGGGACAGGACGGAGGAATTGCTTCTTGTTCTACTTCAATTATGAAAATGGATGAGTCTTCATCACTCTCAAAATTTTATAGACAAAAACATATATAACCACTATACAAAGCTTTCTACTGTAGAGCACATAACTCATTTGAATCTCCCAACTTTAAACTCTCAAATCCAAATTAAAATAATAAACACAGAGAAAAGGAAAGGAGGAGAAAAGAAGCGAAAAATAAAGCATGGGGGAGAACATTTTGATTGCCACAAGAGCTTAGCACATGCAGAATCTCTCCCATGAATATATACTTATCAGGTAAAATTAAATCTGGTCCTTTTGTTCAAAACAAGTTTGAATGGTCCAAAAGACCAAAACAGGCAAAACGCAACAAAAGAATCTAGAGAAAACGACCAACACCCAACACACTGGAACAAGAACAAGAACAAACACACCCACCTTTAAATCTTTGGTAGTGGCCACTTTACTTTAGTTCTTTAGGAACTCATATATATGCTAACATTCCATAAATTTGATTAAACTCTTGGCAAAGAATTCTTTGAATTGATTGAAATGGATATTTGGGTATTTGTCCTTCCTCCCTAAATATACCTTTCTAAATTCCATGGAATGGCACAATCGGGATTCAGAGTATGTAGTGGTTTTGAATAAATGTGAAATTGTAACAATTTCACATTTATTCAACCCAATTCACATTTTTTTAGCATATGAATACACATTATAATTGCGGATTATATATTAAAGTACTGTAACCCCTCTCTATACCACACATAGCTCCATCACAAATTCCCTGCATAAACTATAAGGAAAAGGGTTCCCGGTTCCAATATATATGCTTTCATCCCCTTCTTTTCAAGTTTTTTTCGATGTTTTTATTCTTCCTCAAACTTGTGACTTTTGTTTGTTTGATTTTCCTTCGAGATTCTGTATATTGATACGATATCAAAAAAGATTCTTGCTTGTTTTTTTTTTTTTTGCCTTTGATAAATGAAATAAAACCACCTTGTTATGAAATAACGATCATGGATCAAAATAAAGAATATTACATGCATTCACAAGATGCATGACACTCTTCCTGTGAGCTCTCCCTTTTCTAAATTTTGCCTATGGCGCGCGGCAGCTTCTGATGATGATCGTGAAGCTATAGCTAGCAAGTTTCTCTTTATTTGCAGCTTCTAAGCTCGCCCAGGTGGCCGTTTAGAGTTCCTAGCTCTCCTGATCAATCACCAAAGTTCAGATACATAAGCGTTTGCTTAATTTTCCTGGCATATATGAAATCTATACCATAGCAACTATATGCAAGTAAATGGAGTGATGAACACTAATACACTATGCATGTATAATATTTGATATTATGTTAGACTATATTTTGGCACGAATATGTTAATCAAACAATGAAAAGTGCAAGATGGGTGCTACCAGCCTTTTTCCCCCCCTCTAAGGCGTATAAATTATATTCAATCATATGAAACTGAACAAAAAAATTTCTATTTTCGATTTCTAACTCTTAACTCAATTTTTGGCTGGGCTACTAGTGTCATGACTATACATGATAAGATAAATGCATGGTATATAGAGAAAATGGTTCTAATCAGCTCGGGATGATGATATGATACATTTCCTCTTTTCGAATTTCAAAGAGAATATTTGTTACTATCATCAAGATCTATACCAACGACCGTTCCATTCGGACTTGTATTGCACGTTAACTATGCATATATATGCCCCAACTATATATATATATATATATATATATATATATATATATATATATATATATATATATATATATATATATATATATATATATATATATAGTGGCTTCTATGGTACCCCGGGTGAAATCCAGGGTACCGTATACCTTGAGTATGAAAACACTATCTAGACCTCGAATTAGCAGAATTTTTGGGCTTGATACTATACCCTAACCCTTAATGAGTGAACCCTAGGTCCTAATTATCTAAATCATAAACTATAAACCCTAAGATGAAGCATTCATCCTTTTGCCTATATTTGGACGAATAATAGCCATCGATTCTTGTTTCTAATTAAATTGATCTTGGGGTATAAGATTTAGAGAACTAAGACCTAGATTTTGATCTTTAAGAGTTAGAGTATGACATCATGTCCAAAAGATCAATCAATTCAAGGTCTAGATAGCGTTTTCATACTCAAGGTATGATGTACCCCGGATTTCACCCTGGGTACCGTAGAACTCACCATATATATATATATATATATGTGGTGGCGTATTCGGTGCACTCAATTTTTTGGGTGCATTCAGTGCACTCACTTCATAACCGTCATTTTAAACATGTGATTTATGTCAAAATGATGTCAATCATCACTTATGATGTGATGAACAATAACATATATATATATATATTTTATGTCATCTGATTATAAAATAGTGAACCATATTTTAATTCGAAACCAACACGTATCCATCATGTCAACCACACAGAATACTAATTACTAAGTTAGTCACTAAGAATCTTAAGCGACAAGAAGATGATTGGTTTATGTCGAATTAGCTAGGTTTAGGGGGTGATTGATGGACCATAACACAAACCTTGCATGAAGATGATTGGTTTACGTCCTAATAGTTAAGAAGAAGAAAAAAAGAGAGGAAAGAAAAGCAAAAGTTGGAGCATGAAAAAGGCAAGCTTAAAGGGCAGCACAAGGCATATTATATGAAGAACCATATCAATTAATTCTTTTTTTTTATAAAAATGTTACTTAGCTTTGAATAAACAGGTTTAAGGGCCACGAATCGAATAAAGTGACAAGACACTAAACTATATTATTTATTATTCTTTAAATCACCCCTCCTTTCTCCTCCTTCTATCACATATCTTTCCCAGTAGATTTCCCATATCTTAAACCATACCATTCCAACTATTCTGGTCGCTCCAATCTAACAGTAATCAATCCATTATATTATTTCCCTCAATCAGACCATGTATTGAGAAATGAAGAAGAAAAATTAATGTTCTCCACTTTTAAATAACATTTTTAACAAAAAAGACTTGCTACTCATCATGTTTATATTATCCTCGACGATAATATAAATATGATGACAAGTCTGTTTACGAATTAGATTGTTTACACACGCCAAATAAGTGCAACATAATATTGGCTAAGTCTATGCATGTACCTGTTATGAATGGGATCTGGACCATTTGGAACTCTTCTCTTGCTCATCATGTAGTTGAGGTTGGACTCGGTTTTATGAACAAGCTGCTGGTTCCCTTTCCCAACCACCTCCACGTCATCCCGTCTGATGAACCTTGCTCTTGTGATGCTAACCGAACCGGTTTCCAACCCCGAGCTAGACCCAACCAGCAAAAGCCACACACACAACAGTACGGTCGACGATGTGTTGCTTCTTCTTCTTCTTCTACCCATCTTAATTTCTCCCTTCAACTACGTATAACTAATAAACCAACTAATTAAGGACTCTATATGTTAAGAAAGTGGCGAAAGAGGATGGTAATTAAGAAGATGAGGCAAAGGGAAAGAATTTTTGTTTGTGGGAAGTTCCAAGGGATATTGGCGGTAGGTTTGGTAGTCTTTTATAGATGGGAGGGATTCGGTTTGTTCTTTTCTTTACTGTTTGGGTTCGGTTTCTTTTTGTTTGGGGAATTGGAATTGGTGCTTTACAGTTTACACCACTCGTAAAAAAAATACGAGCATATATAAATATATGTATGTATAAGGTCCCCCATGTTCCATGCATACGATATCTTTGGTTCTCCTTTTCGCTTTTCCTTTCTCTGGGTTTGTGTATTTTCATGCAGCTACGTTTACCAAAAGCTACACCGCACACAATCCTTGTAGAGAGATGTGTGATGCCTTGGGTACAGATAACATAATGCAAAAAACCACTCTGAAGTGTTTGAAACGGGTAGCTCTATTAGTGTGATATTGTTAGTTTTGTTTCAAACCTGAACGGATTTATTATTTTCTATGTGGTACTTGAATTGTCCTATAACAATTCTCCCCTCAAGATAAGGACCACAAACTTTATTTTTTGCTTTTGGCGATTATCTTAATCCGCCAAACACCTTGTATCGCAAACTTTGCTCGACAGAAGAATTTACCACATGCAGATCTCCACTTGATCTGCCAAAAAAACGAGAATATCCTTGATCCACTAGACATACGCGATCTCAAATCCTGATGACACAAAATGAGGGTGTACAGAATAATTTTACCTTATAATGAATTTTTATGTTTTATTTATTTTACTTTATTGCCAAAATGAGCTGAAAATTATGAAAGATTAGTTTTTTTATTTTATTTATTATTTTTTAATTGCCACGTCATTTAGTTCGTGGTCAACTTTGAGAGTTGACTGCCACATCAGACAAAACTAACGGAGTTGGACGGAGAGTGACCAAATTTGAAACATTTTAACTATTTTTGGTGACCACAAATGGAATTAAACATTTTTAGTGACTAAACATGAACTTTTTTAGTAAACACAGTGACCAACCTTGCAATTAACCCTTACTGTTGGATTCTTTCATTTCAGCACAACCCTAAATGCACAGTTGATTTAGTCACTATTGTCATTTTGCAGGTGCTTGGACAAGCGAATGGAGGGTATAATGTGAACCTGCATCGTAGAGGAATGTCAAAAAACACAGGATTTCCTAATTTAAGCGCATAGATAGAATGGATAAGGGTTGGTTGAAGATGAAAACAGATTTTTGCTAATTATGTTAAGGGTGTCGAACAATTCCTGTGGGTTGCACAGGCATATGGTGACTTTAGTGGTCGAATTAGGTGTTCGTGCAAAAAATGAACAACTGTTGCTTTAAAACTTTAGATCTCGTGAAAGCTAACTTATTCCTCAATGGCATGGTAGAGTATTACACTACTTGGATATATCATGGAGAGGATTCTGAGATAGGTAGTAGTGGCACAACTCAGAATTTAGAAGAGACAGATCAGAATGATAGTAATGGTTTTGAAATGGAAATGCTTTCCATGTTAGATGGCTTGGGTCGAGCTAATGCTGCATAGTTTGGTACATCAGGGTTTGAATCTGGGCATGAGGGTTTCAGTTAAGGAAATGTGGATCCAACCTTAGCAACACTAATTAAAGATGCTAACTTTCCAATGTATCCAGGGTGTAAAACCTTTTCAAAGTTATCTTTCATTATGAAAATGATGAATAACAAACTGTTAACTAATAGTAGCGACAAATCATTTAACATGAATGTGGAACTATTCAAGAGTGTTTTACCACCTGGAGAGAATCTTCCAAATTCATATGATGAGGTGAAGTGGTATATCAATGACCTTGTGTTTGGTTATACCATCATAAATGCATGCCCTAATGACTGTCTTATTCGGAGGTCCTCTCCACAACAAAAAGCATTGTCCCAAGTCTAACAAATCTAGGTATAAACCAGGTAAAGGGAAGGATATTTCCATTAAAACTGTTAAGTATTTTTTTTTATGAAAGATAGGCTACTTAGGTTGTTCATGACAAAGGACATTGTCAAGGATATGAGGTGGCACAAAGAAAAGCAAATTAATGATGAGGTTCTTAAGCATCTAGTTGAAGCAGACATGTGGAATTTTTTTGATAGAGACCATAGTTGGTTTGGTGTCGATTCTATAAATGTGCGGCTTGCACTTCTTAGTGATGGTTTTAATTCATTGGGCAACTTGAGTTCTAGTTACAGCATGTGGAATGTTGTTTTAACCCCATACAATTAACTCTATGTTTATGTATGATGGAGTCTTTTCTGTTTTAAGTGTTCTGATACCTGAAAAGAAATCACCGAGTAATAACATACATGTCTATCTAGTACCACTAATGAAAGATTTGGTAGTTTTGTGTAAGGATGGGATGAAAGCTTATGATGCATACTCTCAACAAACTTTTCAGTTATATGCTGCAATATTATTTACCGTAAATGATTTCCCTGCTTATGGAATGTTGTCCAATTGGAGTACAAAGGTAAACTAGCTTATCCTATTTGCAATAGTGAGACAGAGTTCCTTCGTTTGAAATACGGTAACAAGGAATGTTACATGGGTCATCGTAGATGGTTAGACAAAGATCGCCCGTGGAGGAGAAGTAGGAAATTCAATGGAAAGTCAGATTTAGGAGAGAAGCCTGAAATTTTGAGTGGATAAGAAATACTCAACCAACTGAATTTGGCTTTAACTTCCGACTTGTCTAATTAGAGTCGTAAAAGGAAAAAAGTTCTTCTGTCCAGAAGCTAAATTGGAAAACAAAAGTCACATTTTGGAGGTTGCCTTATTGGAAAAGATTGATTTGAGGCATAACTTATATGTAATGCATGTAGAAAAGAACATTAGTGAGAATGTTTTGGGTACATTGATGAATATTGAGGAGAAAACTAAAGATGGTCTTAATGCTAGATTGGACCTCTCATCTTCCTTATGGAATAGGTTCCTCCATGGAATTAACAAAATCATTAGTCTTGGATGAATCAATAGGAGAGATTGGGTATTATAAAGGTGCTTTAGGTTAATAGAGATGGCATTAAGCCTACTTTACCGCAAGCCTATTACTCCTCAACTGATGCCAACCAAATATAGCTCTGTAACTGGCTTCAAACTATTAATTTTTCTTAATGCTCATGCATCAAATATCCCCCGCTGTGTCACCATTAATGGGAAGTCAATTTCTGGAATGAAAAGCCACGACCATTTCGTCTTTCTACAGCGACTCTTACCAACGATGGCACAAGGGTCTGGAATGAAAAGCCACGGCCTTTTCGTCTTTGTACACTTGAGATGGTATATTCGCCAACATTTTTTGTCGTAATGATGCATCTAGCCATTCATCTACCTCAAGAAATCCAATTTGGTGGACTGGTTCAGTATAGGTGGATGTATCCCATGGAAAGGTACTTAGTCTTGAGATTTTTTCCGGTGCATCATTATGATTCGTATTGATGAACGAATTTACTAAAATCTTCTTTGTGTGGGAAGAGGTTCTTAGGCTCCCTCGAAAATATTTTCAGTAATAGAGCTCGTCCCAAGGGATCTATTGCTGAAAAATATATAGCCAAGCAATGTTCTGATTTTTGTGGTTGATATCTTCATGGGGTTGAGACAAGAACAAATCGTGTGGACATAAATGATGAAGAGTGTCAAGTAATGGAGTCTGGGTTTTCTATTTCAAGCACAAGACTAAACAACTAGGAGGGGCTACCTTTGTGACTCTAGCCCAATCTGACTTTAATAAGATCGTCAGATATATATTAAACAACTGTGAAGAGGTGCAAAATTATTTCAAATAAGTTGAAAACATATTTCTAAGCATGCGTATTTAACTACAATAGTCAACAACCCGAATCTGACTTTTCAACTTGATGCAACATTTTTTCCTCAGGAGATGATGACCACTAATCCTAATCTTACTTTTGAAAGACTTGATGCAAAGTTTTCGGATTAGTTGAAAACACATGTAAGATCCAGTTTCTATGCTTTGTATAGTTTGTATGGTTTGTATAGTTGTCATTTTTTGTCCACTATGTTTGGCATTTTTTTGTCCACCATGTTTGTAATGTTTGTATGTCTAAAAAAAAACAACCTGGTTGACTTTGGGACGGAACTCTTTTATATAGAATGGAGCCTCCAAAGTCAACCAGGTTGTTTTTCATTTTGTATTGTTTGTCGATCTAGTTTGTATGTTTTGTATTGTTTGTAAATTTGGTTTGCATACTAAGTATAATTTTTCGGTCTAGTTTGTATTATTTATAAATCTGGTTTGCATGGTTTGCACTATTTTATCATCTGATTTATATAAATAAGATAAAATGCAAAAAGAGATGATTGGTTGAAGAAGGGGACCGCTGGAAAGTGATAGGAGAGTGAAAAATACAATCAATAAAACGTAAGTAAAACCAAGGGGCTAGGAGTTTATCATTTCCATCTCTTATCCAAACTTGACATGTTCGATCTTCATGCCTCTGAATGAGGGGGATAATTGTGATTCCTATTTTATTAATTTTCTATTACTTTTGTGTTGGTTTAGCTTTCTTATTCCCGACGAAAATTGGAAGAAGTGAATAAGGTTTTTGGTTATGCTTGTGTATAAAAGACCTTTGTATCTGTTAACAGTTGATACATGTATGATATCTCTCTCATTATACTCTCGTCTTCATTTTCTAGAAAATAATAAAAACTCAACTATGAGTTTTAGCTCACCGTTTACTAATCTTGTTCGGTACAAATGAAGAAACCACATAAAACTCGCTTTGTTGTGTCGTTTCAAGTTTCAGCATTGTCACTTTTTTTTAAATAACCAAAACCCCTATTTTAGTTCAAAAATAGTACCATGGAGAGAAAATCTTATTTAAGCTAAGTTGGAACCCTTTGAGTGTGAGATGGAATATGAGTTCTCTGAAATAAAGAGTTTGACAAGCTCGTTGAGTTGATAAAAGAGATGTTTCAGATTTTAGAGGAGGATACACACGAGTTGCATCCTAAATTGATTCACTTGTTAGGTTTACTGAAGGATGGTTTCATGAAAGAGGGTACAACGTCGCGTCTTCGATGATATTGGTGATATCGGCATGGGCGATAGTCAGGTCGATTAGCGGTCAACTGGTAACCGATAATGCAGTTAGCGATTACCTGCCAACCAAAAAATCATTACTGTGAATTAACCACCAAGACTTAATGGTTAACTGTTAACCATCTATGCAGTTAGCGGTTAGTTTAGTGGTTAACCGCCTACCCGTCTAAAAGAGAGAAAGGTGGTAGGTTTGAGGATTTGGAAAAAGGCAAGGTACATCATTTTCTTTTTTAAGAATTTATAAAAGGAAAGTGATGTGCAGGAGAATCCCTAGCCGAACACTACCTTCTACTATTCACTCTCATCTTCTAACCTCCTTTTTTTCTCTGCAGATGAAAAAATGAATCCACTCCCTCAGTGAACCAACAAACACAAGAAAACACACATCTTATTCTCCTTCACTTTCGAACAATCAAACACTAGCAATATTTTTTAAATTCTTTGTGTACAATATTTTTTAAATCCTGAGTTAAAATGAAGGAGATGAGTCTTACCATTTTCATATCACGAAATTACCACTGATAGTGGTATGATGCTCATATGATACAGGTACAATATTAATATGATGTAGATATGTTAGTGAAATGATGTCGGTATGAGGTCCTATGTTGGTTAAAATAATTTGATGAAATTATATCAGAGTCATATCATGATATTATCACTGATATGATGTTAGTATGAGGTCTTATGTTTAATAAAATATATATCATTGTGTAGATCATAATTAATAACTTATTTGTTTATAAAAGAATTTAAATTCTGAGCTAAAATGAAGAAGATGGGTGATCATACAACAGTCTTATAGTGACGATATGATAGATATGACCGTGATAATACTACAACTGACACGTATTTTGAAGAGTTAATTTTTTTCTTTGCTCAAAATATAGCAAAATGGATATCATTGTGTATATTATAATTAATATGGTCTTTCTATGCAAAAATAATTTTATTCTGAGTTAAAAAATAAAAATAAAAAAATGTAGGAGTGGCAAAATTATCAATCCGCCCCTATTCGTTTTTTTTTTGTACATATTAATCTGAGTCATTAGATTGAAAACGAAATGCAGGGTGGATAATGGGATTTTTTAGGATATGATTTTCTACCTTTCCCATAAACTAATGAAGCAAAATAAATTACAACTATTTTTTCTTTCCTTTCCGTTTGATGGTTGTGACAATCTAACCGAATCCAATGCCATAACATATATAGATAGCTCAAGTTGTATGAAGGCTTGTAGGTCAAGTGTGGGACGAAAACATTGCAAGCTGGTATGCAAAATGCCTATTAGAATCGGACAAGTTACAATGAAAAGATTACAAAAGTGAGTTATTTGGTATGGGTGGGAATTTGTCCCCTGGCCTTTTGGCTCCAGTGAGTGCAGTATATAAATCTTAAGTTAGGAATCTTAAGATTCTGACATGGATCGCTTTCATGCATTATATATATATACCTCCATTTTGCAATTCGGATTGACATGACCTTTCATGCTTTGTAATGACAAGAACAAGAGGAGACCATCGAACACTGAGAAGTGAGAACAATATGTATGTATAATATATATAATAATAAATTATCATGCGCATAAAAATGTTGCTAATGCGGCGCCGCCTTTCTGCTCCAATTCAACAAATGCGACGTAGAAATTCTAGAAGCTATGGCATAGAAATAGGGAGGGGTCGAGAAAATTAATTATCATGATTTAAGGAATTTGATAAGGAAATTTTGGGATTAGAGATTGAAGAATATTATTAGGGAAGAATAGAAGAATTGGTTGCCGGCCTTTAGAGGAGAGAAGGGTCAAGATTTGGGAGTAATTATGGGAGATTAGGGTTTTTTTTTATTTGATAACCCAGGGAACGGGAGCAGTTCCTGTAAGTAACTTACCGGTCAGTAACGGTGAGTAACCGTCCCATCCGCCGTCCATTGCAATCCATTAACAACCGTCAGATGTAAAATAATAAATATACGTAGGGGTAAAATAGTAATCGACCTTCTGACAAATTTGAAAAAGGTAACTGACACTTCCCCGCCATCATTATCACCAGAAAATTCACAGACGGTTCGAGTTTCTGCTTTTTTGCTCTGCATTCACGCTATCCATTCTCTCACTCTCTCTCTCTCTCTCTCTCGCGTTTCATCTTCGCAAACTGCACCGTCGAAGTCGAATCTCGAATTTTCAGTTCGCTTAGCAAAGGATACCGATCTCAGTTATTCAGCGATCAAGTGAGGGTTTCCACTTCGACGCCTTCAGTGATCAAGTCAGGGTTTCCACTTCGACGTCTTCAGCGACAAAATTAGGGTTTC
Source organism: Linum tenue (assembly GCA_946122785.1). NCBI lineage: Eukaryota > Viridiplantae > Streptophyta > Magnoliopsida > Malpighiales > Linaceae > Linum > Linum tenue. The sequence continues at coordinate 66,692,460 of CAMGYJ010000002.1, forward strand.
CAACTTAGACACGATCAAGGTAAATCATCACTTCTTTCTTCAAAAACTAGATTCGTGATTCTGAATGTCTAATTTCAAGTACATACTTCACAAAATACCAAACGAAAAACTCTACTATGCTGGATGTTTTCACAATACCACACTGGTACCATGTGGTATTCTAAGGGGAAAAAGTTCTAGCAGTGGTAAAAGTACTTACAGTGAAATACATTTTATAGAAACGTGTATAAACGACAACAAAACCTATTCCATACTCTTGATTTTTTTACAATACCATAGTATACCATATGGTATAACATGGTATAAACACTGACACCATATGCTATTATAAGGAGAAACCGTTCCAATAGTGGTAAAAGTACTTACAGTGAAATAAATTTTATAGAAACGTGTATAAACGACAACAAAACCTATTCCATACTCTGATTTTTTTACAATATCATAGTATACCATATGATATAACATGGTATAAACACTGGTACCATATGGTATTATAAGGAGAAACCGTTCCAGTAGTGGTCAAAGTAAGAATGAAAAAGATTTTATAGGAAAAGTATAAAAACCTATTCTATGCTCTGATTTTCTTACAATACCACACTGGTACCATATGGTATTCTAAGGAGAAACCACACACGTACTGGTCAAAGCCACTACCTCAATTATTCATTTGCTTACTGATAGAATATGGTATAGTATGGTATGCTATGGTATGGTAGTTGGTGTTTTTGCTTACTGGTAGAATATGGTATGCTATGGTATGCTATGGTATGTTATAGCAATTCTTCTATTCTTGATGCAGGTACATCATGTCGAGACATAGGGAGAAATTTCGAACAAGGTGCAGCCCAACAAGAATCAACGCACTTTCAAGAACATTAACACCTGAACAGAGGGCAAAATTGCAGGAATTAGGCCTTGATGGCTTAACATCCATCCAGCAAACAAAGATAAACACGAACTTTGCTCTATTCACAATGAACAAGTACAATCCGATAAAGAAAGCATTCAAGCTGCCTGGTGGAACCTACATGAAGATATCACCAATTGACTTTCATAGAGTTTATGGTCTACCAATGGGTAAAAAGGAAGTGACGCTCAAGAAATTATCAGTGGAAGAAGCAGTAGACTATGCGTTGCAGGTCCTACTAGAACTAGAAGCTCCAACTACAAATGGAAGGGTGAAATTAGCTAATGTAGAGCATGACATTTCTAATGCTCATACCATTGGAATATGGATCAAGCTGTTCTGGATTCTGGTTACGGGAGGTCTACTGTGCCCATATTCAAACCCTACTGCTGAGTTGAATGTGCTGGAGTACTTGCAGCCAGACAAAATCAACCATTTCAAAGAATACAATTGGTGCAAGTTCTTCTTCGACTATATGAATGACGGGTTGACTACAAACACCGTGTACATCAATGGAGATCTTCATTTCTTAACAGTAAGTATCTATACCCTCAATAATTCCATTTTCAATTACTATACCCTAAAAGCTTTACAAATCCTAGTACATCAAATACTAATACAACTGTTTCTCCTTCCCACAAACAAATAAAAGGTATGCTTCATGTACAAGTTGGATGAAATGGCCTTCTCCACCCAGTTCCAAATCCCAACAGCAAGCTACTATGATGACACTGCTGTGCAAAGGAACTATGAAAACATAGTGAGCTACTATGGTGGAGAAGAACTTCATAAGCTCATGAAGATACAGGACAAAGAAGAGAAGATTGTCGACATCAACAGTGATGATGATGACAACAACACAGACCAACAACCATCAGCATCACTAATATTTGATTTGAAGATGATCAAGACTATCCCCCAAGTAAGTATAAATTACCATATGTTACAAATTGTCCAATTCATACAACTAAAATACCACACATGAACCATGGTGGTAATATATGGTATTATACTGTATAATGCACATACCATCCAATACCACCATGGTAATATATGGTATTCTACTGTAAATATTAACTTACAGACCAAAAATGACTAATGCAGGCTGAGAGAGCACTGAAGCTGGTGAAAACATCAATGAAAGCTATGTTGCAATCAATCAAGATGCAATACAAAGCTCAAATTGAAGAGCTTGTCAAACACAAGGAAATGTTGGAGCAAAAAGCTGATCAAAACTTTGATGCTGTGGAAGGAGAAAGATCTGATGACGTGATTATCGAACAAACTGAAGGAGCTAAGTCTGATGATGAAGATATAGAAGCAGATGCAAACCTGGAAGACACTCTGCATCATTTTTTTGACAAGCTCAAAAAAGACAAAAGGAAAGAACCCACAGTCACTGAATCTGAAGGAAATGATGATTCTCAACAAACAACAGTGGATCTAGCTGGACCAACACAATGGAAGAAAAGGAAGAATCAAGATGGTTCTCCAACAAAACCAGAAGCTCAACATCAAAAAGAGAATCCTGCTGAAACTGCTGAGAAGGATACTACTGAAACTGCTGAGAACAACCAAGGAAATTCAGATCCAGAGAATGTAAACCAGGAGGCCAACAAAAAAGGAGATAAAGAAAAGTCAACTGAAATGAATCAAGATCAGGAAGCAGATGACAGTGAAAAGACACAGTCAGATGTGCTTGTTTCAAAGGAGGGAGAAAAGGAGAAGAACAATGATGAAGAAGCAATACAGCCACCACCAAAGACTGCAGGAAAACCCACAGATGCACCACCAAAGACAGCCACCACCAAAGACAGGGACATACCATCTTTTGACCTCAGCCCATTCAATCCACCATCACAAACAGAAAATGTCAACATCACCACAGCAACAGCATCACAACAACCAGAAGAACCACGCAAAAGAAGGATAGTGGTGCAGAATGTGCATGGACCAGAGAAGAAAGCAAAAACATCAACCCCTCCACAAGAAAAAAGAAGCAACCAGTTGGAGAATAAACAATTCATTGAATGGTTAAGCTTGTACTCGAACAGCCAGGAGAGGCTACTGGAGATAAATGCATGCTTGGCTGCTTACATTGATGACCTAAGTACACCAGTTTCACAACCAATGCCAGGAATGGACTCATCAGCAGCAAATCAACCAGTTGAAGCAAAAGATGGTGCCCTAGATGCAATCCCAATTGCAATTATGGTTACACCACCTCAGACAACTCCTGATGAAGTTTTCAATGACATTCTTGAGTACATAAGGTGCAAAGACAACAAAATTGTCTCCGAGTAAGTAAATTTCTTAATATCAATTAATTTCTTAATGACATATGGTATGATATGGTATAATGTTGAACAATACCACATGGTATAATGTGGTATACTCTTCTGAACAGGGACGAGGTAATGTTCAGAAGAGAGGATGGAACAGGCTTACTCAAAAGGTCATCATTGCAATCTGTTGACATAGATCAACTGATAACAAATGATGTCGTGGACTGGTATGGAGATCTGATGAACAGAGATCAAGCAAAAACAGGAAAAATCTCCAAGTGGTTCTTCTCTAGTCATTTGGCAGTAAGTTTGTCCATATTTTAATGTAGTATACTTACCATACCTGAATATATGATTGCTTTAACATAATTTCAAATTTACAGTCTGACTGCAAGCTGGACATAGAAAACAACAATCCTCCACTAAGTGCAGACCAATACTTCGACAAAGTGGAAGAATATATTTCTGACAAACCATGGGCAAAAGACCTCAGCTTCCAGAACTGTGACCTTGTAAGTAACACTACAAATACCATAAAATACCATATGGTATGACATCAAAAAACTATTCCTCAAGACATATTTATAATTGTCCATTAACATTCTCACTTCATTTATATGCAGTGGTTCTTCCCTTACTGTGATGGTGAACACTACATCATGATCTGTGTCAACATCAAGAACACAAGATTTGATGTGCTTGACAGTCTCCGCTACAAAGACTTTGACTCGACTTACAGACCAGTGGCAGCAAGAGTTGTCAATTATGCAAGCAACTACATGACTGTGTACTGTGGGAACAGACAAATCCCATGGGAGAAGTTTGACTGGTTCAATCTGGGGAAGATTACGCAGCCAGATAAACGCTCATGTGGATTGTACATAATCAGATGGATGCGCCACTGGGAAGGAAAGTACAAGACTTTTATGCAATCAGACTGGAAGAGAATGGACCTGATCAAAGAAGACAGGGAGTGTATCATGCTGGATATCATCCTTAATAAAGACAACCTGGAGCGTGATCGGATAATGAAGGCTGCCACAAAGTACTGTGCTATGAAGAATCAAAGCAAGTAAGGGAAGGAGACATCATCAGTATGGCTATAATATCTACTATAGACATCAGCTTCTGAAAACAATGCTTTTGAAGACAACAAATTTGCTAGTTTTTTTTTTATGTGTGTGCTTTTTAGAACAAACAAGGTATTCAGTGTTTTTCTTATGGGTGTGTTATAACTTACATTTGAAACACTTCTTATTATGGTTATGTAACAGTCTAGTACTTTATCTTACCCCTTATTAGTGTCACAGATCTAAGATTACAGTCATCAAAATGTTTATACCATAGTATACCATATGGTATAACATGGTATAAACGTTTTTAAATGCACCACAACAACATACATGGTATTTTATGGAAACTGAACACAGCACAGATCACATATCTAACATTACAGTCATCTAGAATGTTTTTACCATAGTATACCATATGGTATAACATGGTATAAAGATTTTTACCATAGTATACCATATGGTATAATATGGTATAAGGATTTTTAAATACACCAGAACAAAGTCACATGGTATTTTATGCTAAACTGAACACAACACTTAGCTAAGATTACAGTCATAAAGAATGTTTTTACCATAGTATACCATATGGTATAACATGGTATAAACATTTTTAAAAACACCACACAACACCATATAGTAAAACATTATATCAAAGGTTAAAATCATCCACTAAACATTAAGTCCTTCACATGTGCAGATCAATACTACTTCAAAACAAAACAAATATGCAAGAAACACGTAAAAATCAACATCCTTCAACAACTAATAAAACTCCACAGCCTTCAAACAACTATCACAACTTCAACTTCAAACTTTCTTCCACAGCCTTCAATTTCTCCTCTTCCAATCTGCTAGTCTTTTTCTTCTTCCTACTAGCCGCCCTTCCAATCTCAGCTTCTGTAATAGGTCGTTTCGAAGGCTTAAATGAATCCTTCTTAGGCTTAAACCCCTTCACATTTCGAACTGGAACATCACCTACAAATAAGAAATACATACTACAATCAATACCACATAATATCATATGGTATTCCAACATATTACCAGAAACAATAAAGAAAACCACACTATACCACATGGTACAACATGGTAAAACAACTTGGCAGACAAAAAAATAACAAAAATCATATACACAAACAAAAGGGGGCCAGGGAACTTACTCTCACAGTTGGTCGATCCACCCGTACCAGCTGTTTCAACAGTTGGTAAAGCTTCACACTTCTTGATCAAATCACTCATGAAATCCATGGTTGTTTTATACAAATCATCATTCAAACAAACCCTACTGATAAGCGAAGCAGAAACAGCTGAAATATTGAACAGACGAGACCGATACTTTGACGGAGCCTCAGTAGACGAAACAGCAAATCCAAAATTCCCACCAATTTTTGCTGTCCTTGTCCATCGCTTCAAAATCAAACTAGAAGGGATGTGATGAAACTTCACATTGCAAGTTGTAGACCACAACAAATCATATCCCCTCAATTGATGCTTACACAACAAACCACTTGACTCCCACTTGCGACAAGTACACTTAATTTCACCATTATCAAAATCAACTATGAGCAGTCTGCTGTCAAACCTTGAAAAGTCTGCTAACAATGTAAAGACATCAAAGATCTTTACATTCCCTTCTTGAGCTAACTCTGTATTAGGGAAAACATTGTATGAAAGAGATTCTTTGTACTGCCCGAGAAAAATCTGGAATATTTTTGGGGTATATAGATCAGCAACTTGCTTGACAATAGCACTGCTTGAAAAGCGACAATCAGCAAACGTAGAAAGTGCTCTGTACTCCTCTTCTTCTTCAGCATCTCTCTTATTATCAAGCATCCTATCAAAATGTACAAAGAACCTAGGAATACTAAATTCTGACTGCAAGTAATGACGAAGATTACTGTTGCAACACTCGCTTAACTGGGTGCTCTTCATACCAGCACCAAAATGAGAATTCACCCAAGCCGATGACCACTTCTCCCTCACCTTGTAAATACCTTGTAACCAACTGTGTCCAAGAGGTCCTTTCCCAGGGAAACACTTATCTATCATTCTTTTCCAATTATACTCAAAATCATCCTCATCCTCAACATTGTACATCAAATAGCTAAGCTCACAAAGGAAATCCGAATCACACAAAGATCCCAAATTAACAACTGCATTCTGTGAGATATGCCATGAACACAATCCATGGAAAGAACTTGGGAAAACAGACCTTATACCAGCAGCAATTGCAGCAGCCTGATCAGTAAAAATAGACAACGGGCTCACACCTCCCATGCATTCCAAAAACTGATTAAACAACCACTCAAACGTTGACGTTGTTTCATCATATAGAAGGGCAGCTCCAAACACAGTGAGTTGATGATGGTTGTTGAAACCAACAAACAGAGCTGCACATACCATGTGGTACACAGTGTTAAAAAAATGAATACCACAAAATACCACCATAGTATTAACAGATAACAACATAATGAATACCACAAAATACCACCATAGTATTAACAGATAACAACATAATACCAAATAAAAATAACTATAATACAGAATAATCACAAAAATAAGAACACATACCTAGTGGTCGATACTCTTTATTCGTTCTGTATGTAGTATCAAAACTAACTGAATCCCCGAAAAAATGATAATCCATCCGCATCTTCTCATCTGCCCAAAAAATACTAGCAATATTCTCATCCACATCAACCTCTACCTCATGAAAAAAGCCAGGATCCAGCTTAGCTTGTCTTCTAAAGTGTTTTAGTAATGCAGTTGCATCACCATGCTCCATTGATGAAGTCCTCACTGTCCGCAGGTGGTTCTTCAAATCATTTCTTGTGAAACCAATACACTTCCGACCACCACCAGCTGTACTAATTGCATTATACGAAGCAGTCGCACCTATACCAGCAGCATCATTCACATCTGCCAACAGTTTATACACAGGAGCCATTTTTCTATTCGATCTCATGTAGTGACGCATAGCCACAGGAATCATGTCATGGTTATGCACATCATACCACTTATAAATCTTGTAACACTTGAACTGCTTAAACCACCTAATTCGAATATAGGCACCATCACATCCACCCCTAATTTCTGGAACATGACGAATACGAGCCTTCACATCAATAGAACCACGATTAGCAGGATTATTCTCACTACCAATCCTCCAGCCTTCCTTATTGCAACAATACTTGATATAATAAACCGCATTTGAACCATTATTAAGCTTCGGACATGCCGACTGATGGTAAATCCTCACACAAAAACCTTTATAATTCCCATAATCCACATAAAATCTATATGCATCATCAGTTGTAGCGAACTCAAGATTGTTCCAGGAACTTCGAACATTAGGATCAATACCATCAAAACCTAAAACATAAAAACAATGAAACATTAATGCTGTACAAAATATAATACCGCCATAGTATCATATGGTAAAGTTTATTACAATCAAAACTATACAAATACCAGTATAGTTTCTTATGGTATAACATGGTATTGTATGGTATAACATATATACAGAAACATAAAATCACAACAACTATAAAAACAATCTACAACAAATAAAACACAACACTCATATGCAAAAATACCATAGAATACCAGTATGGTACTTTATGGTATAACATGGTAATATATGGTATAACATGATATTGCATGGTATTGCATGATATAAACATATATACAACAACATAAAATCACAACAACGATAAAAACAATCTACAAAAAATAAAACACAACACTCATATGCAAAAATACTATAACATACCAGTATGGTACTGTATGGTATAACATATATACAAACATCAACTTACCAAACACATTTAAAAATTCTTACCTTCCGATTCAACAACACTATTAGAAGAACTAGATCCAGTATTAGATTCATTCAAAGAAACAATGACGCCTTGATTGAGATCACTCATTGCACTAAAAAAGCTCAGTCAACAAAGAAGATTCAAAAAATTCCTGCACAAAACATAAATTCAACTACGGATCAATCAACTGAACAAACTTATACAAACATAATGAGATCATTGATCACAAAGAACAGAAAACAGAGAGCACAAAAGAGAAAACGCAGATATATGGTATAACATGGTATTGCATGGTATAATCATATATACACAACATCAAAAACAAATTACAGAACGGAATCAATGCGAAAACGTGAAATCCTACTATCACTATAAATTACCTCGACGGAGACCAAACAACGGCCAGCAGAAACTTCAACACAAACAAATCGAGCCAAAACCTCGAGCAAGAAGAAGAAGAAGAATCGCGTCCTCCACAGACCTTCTAACAACTATAACTCGCAAGTCCGCTGCCGATTAAGCTAAGAATCGCGTCCTCCACCAACCTTCTCGCCATCGACAGATCCTTCGGAGAAAAACTCTCGATTGCTCTGTTTACTTCTCATTCTCTCTCATGAATCCAATTCCAGCTCGGCCAAGGATAAACAAAAAAGGAATAACGAGCGAAGGACATAAATTAAAAAAATGGACAAAAATACCCCTGCCCCACCCCGCTCCGACCCCAGCCGTTAGATCTCCCCGCTCCAGATGGACGGCTCCTGTTGGGTTACTGACGGGTGCATAATCATGGGTTATGCACCCTATCCTGGACCCCAGGGAACCTCAGCCCCACGTACGTGCCGCTTGAGCGACAGTGGGGCCTACTAAACCACTGGGGGTACCTGCATACTAATCGGGGCTTTCTACTACCAACATCGGGGATGCTTCGCCTATGAGAGATTAGGGTTAATATGCTTTTCTTAACATTTTTCTTAATTCATTATGATGTAACTCCCCTTGTAATACCCGTATTCATTCGTTGGAAATTACGAAAAAGATCGCCCTAAACCCTGCTGAAATTACGTCATTGCCCTTGTCTTCAATTTTGACTTTTGAGTTTCCGTCAAAATCTCCCTGCCGGTGCCGCCCTAGGTCCTGCTCTACCAAGAAGGAAACCGACCGGTGTCCAGCCGCCGCTCCCGGATTGTTGCTGGCAGAAGAAGAAGTTCTTATTTTGGTTTCCGAGCGTCGGACGGGTTGAAAGCCCGTCGACGGCGGGCTCGGGATGGGTTCCTGACCTTTTTCTAGCGCGCCATCGACGGGATTCCAACCATCCCGACGCTGGTCAGGCAGGTTCCAACACGCTCGTGCCTGGTTGAGGGCGGATATCTAATCCGCTCGGATCTGGTTGGAGGCTGATTTTCGACCCGCCCAGCTTCTCCTTCCTGTTCGGCCCAACGACGGTGTGTTTCAGCGGCTTGTTTCTAGGAGGGCGGCGGGGCTCGACGACGACGAGTTTCGGCTGCTGGGAGACAGGGCCACAGGGCAAGGGAAGAGAAGGAGTAGAGGGGTGGTGGGCAGGAGGATTCGCAGGCTAGCTGAGCAGAGAACGGAAGTAGTGGGCGGCGGCGGTGGCAAATTGCTGGGGAGAAACGGCGGCGGTGAATGGGACAGAGTCGCATCTCTTACCCGTCTGGCGATGGAGGCGGCGAATTGCAGAGGGAGGCGGACGGCTCGTCGGGGAAGACAGACAAGAGAGGGGCGTTTGATAGTTGAGTATAGGGCTTATGTTTTTTTAATTGGGACAAAATTGTCCGTTCATTTTGTTTAGTGCGATTTATTTGAAAACTTAGGGCGATAAATAGAAGTTCAGATTACCTGATTCGCACTTAATGCGGGACGAATTTGGGTATTAGGGTATCCGCCCATCCTGTCCCATTGTCATCACTATCGCCCATGCACTTGCTTATTTGCTTATTGATTGATGGCAAACACTGTGGTAACAGTGTCACGGCGTGACGTCAAACCTGGTAGCATTACAAATGAGCAAGAAAAAGAAGCCAATTGGTTGGATCTTCTTCGAATATACAAGAGAAGCTAGTTGGTTCCTCTTCCTACCTCATAATCCTCAAATCACGCCCCAGCTGGAAGAACTGGATGCACACTCTTACAGTCTCCATAACTAGAATACCGATGAATAATGCATGCTTCCTATTGCTTTTGGTATTAGATACCGTGTCCAATCTCTCCGACTTGAAGCAGTTACAGCAACTTTCTGAACATCAGAAACTGCATCAAAGTAGGCTACATTAATTCACAAACAGTAAAAGATTTACCGACAAGATAGATGGTTATGGTGGATCTATATCAAACTTCTTCAGAACAATGGATTTTCTGTGTATTCCATTAAAAATATAACATTAGCTGTACAGCTGGGACAAAAATACCCTAATAATGACACGGCTAAACCCCTCCAAAGAATACATCTATGGTCCAAGAAACTGAGGATAATATGGGTGGGGACTCTTCTCAAACAGGTGATAGGCATCTAAATAAATATACAAACTTATCGTTTCCTTTTACTTCTAAGGGATATCTCAATCAAGTCAGCAAGCTGTGGAGGACGGACTACAAAAATTCTTCTTTGTACAACACATCTGTGTTCCCAGAAACTTCATTCAGTGCTTCTTCGATGGCTTTGGCTTCCCCCGCATGCTGGCTCTTCTGGCAACATCCCACGCCTTCTGGGGGGCGTGGACACCCAGCTGGGCAGCGAAAAACGACTCGTAACCTGGGGAATCAAAGGCGAAGCCTGTGTGTTTGGATAGCTCTCTTGGTAGTTGAGCTATCGCATAGCTTCTTTCCTCCTGTGGGGTCAGGCGGTTCCCAATCTCCAATAACCCAGCCCTTGAGTTGTCTTCGGGATCATTTCGGTGCATCTCTTGTACTATCTGATAGTCGTATGGGAAGAACCATCTCTCCACCCTGCAGCAATACAAGGTTCACAAAGAAGCCATTATTGTAAAACTGCACACAGGCTACAGGTGACTGGCATTATGGGAAGAAAACTGTGGGGTGAATGAACTCACCCTTGATAGATGAAGTCTCCAAGAAGAGCAACAATGGGCACAAGAATTATTGTAAGGTAGAAATAGAATGTCCCCATCAGAACATAAATGACGAAGTAAACATTCTCCTGCAGAAAGAAATGCCAGCAGCCAGAATCTTAGAAAGCTGTAAATTAACCAAAATGAAATGGTGACTTCAGAAGACAAGAGTCTCCATCCACAAAAGGACTTACCCGTAGCAGTGAGTAGATAAGAATGAAGACAAACCATGCCAGAATACTTCCACCGACGCTAATGTAATGCCATCTTGTTATTGAATTGCACATCAGAAGAAGCCGTAAATTGACAGTGATCACAACACAAGTGAATGCCATTGTGCTAACATCCCAAAGTCCAAACATCCTTCCCGAGAGATTTTTACCACTAGTACCAGAGATCGTCACAAAGTGATAGAAGATCAGAGATTGGTAAACGGAGAAAAAAGCCCACGTCCACACAACTCGCCACTTGAAGAACATGTTTCTTATCCCCTCCTTGTACAGTTCAGGGTACTTCTTCGACAATGCCGTACTAACATCCTGGAAGAGATGTAATAATTCAACACTATATCAGCTTTACTCGAGCTACTGATAGTTGTAAGTGAATGGAAATGTGCTAACAAGGTTAGAATTCTTATATAAAGGGTTGAAAATAGAGACTTGCCTTGTCAAAAAGCCCAACAATAATCACTGGAAGAGCGGTAAAGATGACATTATACAATGACTGGAACCAATCATCATAAAACCTTTGACCAGAGAAGCCGGTATGAAATGTGAACCAAAATTGCGTCAGAGTGAATGTAAGATTCTTGTAAAAAAAGTAGGTGATCACCTGTAACAAAAAAAGTCAAAACTTGAAATAAACCGGATGCAAGAGTACGAACAGGGAAAGCCTTCTACATCATGGCAACAATTAAGAATCAAGATTCAAAAATAGAAAATGTATGCACAAACAACCCAACATATCAGACCTTGCATATCCTGAGGTAAGACAACCGTCCATGTACCAAAAGTAAATCTGTAAGAAACCGAAACTGGGCAATTGCAAAGTCACTAGCCATGACTGCTTGCATACCCTCCAGCCCACTTATTCCAACGCCAATGTGGGCAGCTTGAATCATGCTAACATCATTAGCACCATCTCCAATACTAAGGGTTATCTTCCGCGCACCTTTCTTGACTAGGCTAGTAACCTGAAAGTACAATGTTCATTTGAAGTTTAATGGCAGTGTGCTACATGAAAGTCAGCAAGATAGCACGATAACATTTTTGGACGAACACTTCATCTTGCATCAGGATATTCTTGACAACCATAACACAAAAAGTGGTACATCTAACTAATAACTAAAGAAAACCAGCAAGGCGCATGAAACTGAAACATCATCCTCTGCTGTATATTAGAAGTTAAGATGCCCATACCCTTACTGTCAGCCATCACTCTCAATGTTCAATATATAATTCTAAAACTGAATTATTAAAGCTTCTCCAACATTCATGTCATGTTAAAGTCCAGCTCGAAGAGCACAAGAAGAAGCTTCTCCAACATTCATTGAATGTTCAATATCTAATTCTAAAACTAAATTATTAAAAGATGCTCCACAAGGCAAATACCTGAGCTTTCTGCAGAGGCGAAACTCGACAACAGACCACTGAACTGCAGTTCAGACTCAGATTTAGCAGCATTACACGCAAGCTAGGGTCCAATGCATACATTAAACACTTTCCATCAATAACAAGTGTCAACTTGGGTCCAGATACAGTGCACAAAGAGTGTTGCGCTTCCTCGAGACACCTTTTGAGCTCTCCTTTAACTTCTTCCTTCATAAACCGTGCAATTTCTACCTGGTCACCCTGAAATAAGAAAGTAGTCAATCAATAGAGCTATCAATTATATTACAAAAAACCCAGTAGTTGGGAAGAAATATTAATATATATTATATATGCATCTAATGTCAAACAGATGGAGTAACTATTCACCTTTTCTTCTACTTCTCGAATCGCATCAGTTTCTGAACTGATGATAAACTGTTTCATATCATTGTTAATCAAGTTGCAAGCTGCAACAACCAAAGAGATGAGTCAAGTAACAGTAAACAGGCACAAGTCCAAACAAACAATTAGTGCTAGGTCACTCTGAAGAACTCACCGTAAGCAATATTTATTGCAGTTTCCATCTTGTCACCTGTCAGGACCCAAATCTTAATTCCAGCTCTAGCAAGAGTCTCTATACAAGTTGGTACCCCTTCTTGAAGCTTGTCTTCTATAGCTGTGGCCCCAATCAAGATGAGATCCTTTTCTATAAGTTCCGCCACCTGTATAATTTTCATAATTAGCCTCATTAAGAACAACCACCACAAACTACTATACCAACAAAAACTAGATATAAACACTCATGATGCTAAAGATTAGGCAGTGAAGCTTGTTGAGTTTTACTTATAGATAAACTTGACAAGAAGTCACTCTACTACCTCATCAAGCTTTTTCTCGCGATCTCTAAGAGAAGATTTAGCTTGGATAAACTTCTCATTCCAGCTTTCATATGTTTCTGGGTGTAAATCCTTATAGGCAAGGCAGAGAGTACGCAACCCAGCAGATCCAAACTGCTCCAAGTGTTCCCGAGTTATCTTCTTAAGCTCATCGCTCTCGGCAGCCAGTCTCTCATAAATTACAGTGTCGGCACCCTGAGAAAGCAGGATTTCAGTAAAGGACCATTCCCACCGTGATTTTACTTGATAATGTAATCTTTTTAGAAGACCAATTACATAGGAGCATCACCTTGCAGTACAATACAAGTCTACCATCTGCGTACCTACAAACAACGGACTGTCGCTTCCTTGTGCTAAACTCAAAAAAAAAAAAAAAAGATACAGAAGTTAAATATTAAGCAACAAATCAGAAACTAAACACTCATATCCAAGAAAGACATGTCTCCACCTGTTAAACTCGAGAACATTCAAAATCTCATAAGGAACATCTGTAATAGTCCCCATCTTCTCCGCATGAGATTCACGAACGTATATCATAGTAGGGGTACGCCTGACGAAATGAAACCATTAGCAATCAGTATTTGGTTTCCTCCCACTGATGACAGATTGGCTAGCCTAGACATCTAGTTTGAACTGAACATCTTCTCTGATAAAATGTAAGCTCATAAATTCACAAGGAGAAGAGAAAATGCAGAACACAGCATCATTGCAGTTGTCAACCTGTAGAAGAAGAAACCAAAATTCTTTGCAGCAGTGACAAGAGCAGCCTCATCAGGAGATGCAGCTTGGTATGTAATCTTGTCAGGGGACTCGTCACCTTCAGTAAGTACAGTATGGCATATAGCAAGGCACCTGAAAAATTCCTGCAAGACATGAACCAAAAGAAAAAATAAGACTGGGACATCTACAAGAAACCAATAAAAACTAAACTACAGAAACACTTATATAATCAATCATCACTTGACAATCCACAACAAAAGTTGGGTATTTCCTCCGGAGCTTAGAAAGGCATGCAACAACCACATGGCTAGCTTATAGGTTTAGTGCTTCTAGTGCTGATGAATAAGTATATCACCTTGCATACATCAGGATTAGACTCATTCCTCCAAGCTCCTCGCATTATCCTAGAATCATCGAAATTGAACCCTTTCTCATGCACTGCATGGGGTGATCTCTGTGCCTGCAATGATTGAACATTGTCCTGGTCTTCAGAACATTAGGACAGTACCAAAAAAATGCATCACTTTGAAGACAAAACGCATGCATTGTATCATGAAATGGAAGCAAGGCATACTTCTTGAAGCTTAGCACCAATCCTTTGTGCCCCACCCCGCTCTATCTCAGTGAAACCAGTTCCATAAACCTCTCCTCCAATCGAACACTTAAAGAACTCCATTAAATTCCGCGTTAAAGTTCCAGTCTTGTCTGAAAATATATATTCCACCTGAAAAACACATAATTTCAAAGGAATATGTATATTAATAGCCCTATACTAAGTTCCAACTGCAATGATCATCAGCACATATGCACCCAATATAGCTTTTACCTGTCCAAGCTCCTCATTCAAATTCGAAGTCCTAGCCAATGCTGGGGTGTCGGTTTCAACATGATACATGTGCAAATCCTTGTTGATGAATTGAGCACACTGAATAAACTTGATCATCTAGAAAAATAGTTGAAGACCATTAAGTTGACAAGCTTAACAAGTTCCCCAAGGGACAATGGACAACTAATGATAACGGAAGCCGAACCCACCTCAATAGAGACATATAAAGAAATGGGAATGATTGTTGAGTAGAGAGTGAGTAGTGTAAACAATGTTAGAACGACAACCTGTACAAATACACAAGTATACCGTTGAGAATTATAAACTCTCCCCTTCAGCCTTTTCCTCCTTTTCATCCCTAGGTGGACGTTCAAATAGAAATAACATAAGGGAGAAAGGGTACCGAAAAACGGCTGCTAGGGTTAAACTCCAATCCTACTCCTCTTTGAAGCTCAAGGTAGTAGTAGTCACTACTTATGAATATCCCACTGCAGAAACTCAGAAGAAGAAGTTGTCACTTAAGAGCAACACCCACCAGAAAGGCAGAAACAGGACAAAAGGAGAGTAAAATAGGATCAGATGTCATATCTAACCTTCCTATGGCTCCAACCAGGCACATACCAAAGAGAGTTCCGAAAAGAGTAAGAATAAGCTTGTCAAGTTTTCTCTCCAATGTACTCCTTTTGGATGGAACATTCATGGAATTCATCATTACCTGCACTTGATCAATGGCCATATTAACTAATGTGAGTAGATTCTACGAACATGAAAAGCGTGCAGGACAACGCTCACAAAAAAGAAACTTGTCCATGGCACAACCACCTCCCAATTGATACAATTTAAAGAATATATTTGAAATAGTCATCCAAATGATAAAAGTATTTTTATAAGGAAGCGGCAAGCTATGAGTGAAAGATAGAGAGTTATGGTACAAACCTTTGTTTCGTGTCCTGTAAAGATAACAGCCGCAACAATGTACTCAGTATTTCTAAGACTGCAACCCTGCAGAAAACTCAAGTTTCAACAAGTTCACAGTTATTTCATCATCATTTTATCATTTAGATAACAAAGATACAGCACTGGATGTGGTTAACTCATTGATACGAGATTAAACATAAAACCGTAAACAAAACAAAGAGAGAGAAGACATACTCTCAACAGAAGTTGGTTTGGAGAAAGAGGAAGCGTTTGGTTTTCGATGATAAGATTGCCAGTGAAAGTGTACAATGAGTTGTTTGGCTGCTCACACTGCACTTCACCTGCATTAACCAAAGTAATATCAGCAAGCCAGTACACAGGAATATTAAGAAGTTATCAGTAAGAAACGAAATAGAGTCAGAAACCCATAAAGTTTCATAGAACAGATGTGAAAGGAACAGCACAGAGCCTAAATTATTGAACTACACTAAATTTAATTTTAGTCATTTCTAACTCCGTACTTAAGAGTATCATTCACATCTCATAAGCCGAAGCGTAAATGTGCTCAGATGCACTTGATACAAGATTTCTGGATCATCACCTTTAAATTCAACAGCTTTCTCTGGGATCAAATAATCCCAAGTCCTTTCCACAGCTTTTCTAATCTTCAAGTTTGTTTCACCATCCAAGTTCGAAGTCTGCCAGTAGTAAGGGATATACCAAAAGTATCAAACTGGTATTAATTACACTGATATAAGCACGGAACTAATTATAGCAATTACAACAAGGAACGATAAACAAGGCTGATGGAAGGGAAAAAGTAGAACCTCGATATAACAGACACCATCTGCATTTGTACTAGCTAGGAAAAGCAGATCTGCAGGAAAGAATCCATCCTGCTTAATCTGTGAAGGATGGAACATCTTAGGTCACAATTATGAGTAAACTGCGATTGAGAAATTTCTCAAGAAGTCGACAGTAAAGAAAACCATAAGCAATCACAGAATGTTCAAAGAAAAAGAACGATAAATCGAATAGTAACTGCCAGTGAACTTGAAATAGGAAACTCTCCATCCTGTTCTCATACTACCACTCTCACTAACAGCAAAAATCCCATAAACAACTGTATTAGTCACGCAGCCTATATGACTGCGGAATTTGTTATTGGTGCAGGCTCTCGCTTATTATACGGTACCACTGCAAAATGGATGCTTCCTCAACAGCACCTTCTTCCATCCCAGCCCCAGGAAGCCGCTTACCATAGACTCATCCCACCAATTAAAATCTACTCCACACATTTTTGAAAAAAATCCTGAGAAGAACATACCCCCTTATATGTATCCTTACCATACTGAATCACTCATATTCCCCAAAAAGTGGATCCCGCTCTAATAGCTCCGAATAATTAAATACTTATATTAGGAGGTCTAGGAGTGGTACAGTAAAATTAAACAAATAATAAAGTAAAACAGGACACAAGGATATAAAATGAACAGAAAATACTGAGGTTGCAAGCACAGAGGGCCAACAGTGGGAATGTTATTCTCCCATCTCTTGTTTAGAAAACGAGAAAGACAAATAAATGACTTACCCTGACAATGTCTCCAACCTGCAACTTCTTCCAAGGAATAGTTTCCCATACTTGATCATGCAGCACATCTACAGGATTATTGTTTATCACCATATCATTCTGCAAGCGTTTCTGTTTCAGACAAGAAAACAGGCAAATATAAAATATATCAGCAGTGGCCTCGACTTGAACGCTCCTAGTGAAATTCAACCCTGAATTACCCTTCTACTTCACAAAGGAAAAGGTTTAACTCAGACAAGTTGGAAACAGCTTAAGCCATAAATAGTAAAAATTCAAAGGTGTCATGTGCTTATGCTACTCACCCAGTCCTCGAATGCCTCCTTGATCAGAGAAACAAAAAGCACCAAGCTAAGGGGGACGACATTTGTCACTGGATTAACAGGACTGCATTACAAGACAGCATATTAATGCAAAGCTCTACAGAGAAACCCAAGAAATGATTATACAAACGAAAGAAGGCAGCAGTTGTTCTATATCATGCACAGCCAAACTTGAACAAAAAAAAGAACAAAACAAGCTATCTTCTCACATTAGTAGAGACGAAACAGCAAGAAGTTTGTAAAAGAAATTAGTCCGGTTACCTGATAGGTGTCATTGAGAGAATAGAAATAAAGAGAAAGTAGCAGTTAGCCACCCGCCTGAACTGCCAATTTAGGGAAACAATTCCTCTCAGTAAAGAAGTTAACCAGCACAGGAATGCACAGATGACAGATGCATACAACCAACCAGAAACTAAAACCCCAAACCACCCTCACAAATCTCAGGAACTATGTCACAAGCAACCGCCCTCCTTGGTACCAATCTCTGTACTATATTCACTTACAGGGACTAGCCTATGGAGTTATTTCATTACATTAATTAGACGAACACATTTGATCATATGTTGTAGTGGTCTGAAGCCTAATGTTGTTCTTCTAGAAAAAGGGTAATCAATAATTATGGAGACATTTGCACATTACACTAAACCTAAGTACTAGCCACCTTAACAAATAATAGTGTTGGCTATGTCTCCATTCTTTCCCATATTTTTCCTTCTACTTTGACTTGAGGTTGGAAAAGCACCATTGAATTTCTTCTCATTTCACTTTCAGTTCTTTTTAGTTAAAGTTTCAGCACAAAGATAGGCATCACTGGACTAATAATGTCCAACTTTGAAATTTGGAATAGATCTCTATGGGGTAATCATGCTCAAGATTTAAATGTCTAGTAAGACATTGCTCCTCTGATGCAGGTTGATAGACATGACGACAGTCAAGAACCAACAACAAGTTTCTGATCGAACCTAGTTTACCTGTTCAAACAACCCTTTGGGTAGAAAGGTCAAGAAGTTGTACTTTGTCGTCGATATAGAGTTCCCCTGAAACAAATCATTTCAAATAATTAGCAATCAACCACTAACCTAGAGAGGCTGGCCTAGTGGTGAGGAAAGACGTCCTAATCAGTTTAAGTTCAAACCTCGGGGCCAACATTATTGATAAGAAAAAAAGACCATGGTGGCAGACTATTCTATGGAACACAAAGTACAAACTAATAAAATAAATTAACAGCTTAATACAAAGTTGAATCATCTAAACAAAATAACTCTAAAACCAATTACGAGAAGATATGCAAGGAGCACTGAACCTGGAACGTAAGATTAATAAATCTCACCAATGAAAATTTGAAAAGCAAAATTGTTTTTATAAATAAGTATATCAGCTTTTCTCAATTCAGTATCATTCATTTTGTTGTTGTTTTCCCCCGATAATGATTGTTAATTTTCGTGTTTATAGAATTGTAATAATGACACTACTGATCTTACATTATAGTAACAATCAGAATTCTTATTTGTTGTTCCAAGGGAATTCATCTATCAAAAGATAGTAAGATCTATTTTTTAATAAAAATAGGTAGAGTTGCCTCTCACAAATTCCTTATCAATAGGACACAGAAGGAATGTTCCTTAAGCTTGGATTCAAATACTAAGTAACCTAAATGAAGCCTGCTCCTCTGAAGTTTCCCTTGGAGACTTTAACACTTAACCTTCACTTGAAGATCATCTGAATTGCCATCAAAGATCAAACTGACTACTCTACCATCAGTACACTTAGCAGCTTCTTCATCGTAGATGATATGAAAAGCCAAACTAAAATGCCATTCCTTCCAATAACCTATCAAACCAGCAGCCACTGAAGAACTCCCGCACAAACTGTTCATAGGGGAGAAATTTCCCACACATAATTGATAAAACTAAAGCTAAATTATTATGAGCCTGGAAGGTTTCAATCTGTTGACGAACCCTGGTATACAGACTGCCGATATACACACAAACAAGCAAGAGAAACAACGAGAGAGAAAGGCATATGACTTTTTTAACATTAATTCCTAATTTAATTCTTATCAAATCGTCAAGGATCACAAAACTACAGGACTGGACTTAGACTTGCTGATCGATTGGTTCTACCGCATAAGCTTACAGGACTTCCTACTCCTAAAGTGAAGAACGATCCAGCAAGGCACCGAGATTGGCCCGATCAGGTTAAACAAAATCTTCAAGATGGAATACATACTGCAATTACCAACTTAAAATATATATATGTTCTCTGAAGGTCGCGCAATTTGGAAACAAAGACCAACGACAAAAACTGATTTATTTACATTCCAAGTTTCCCCCTTCAAAATCAAACTGAAAGAGAAAAATTTACGACACTCAGTTGAGTGAAGTACCCATCATCAGGGGGAACCTAAATAACCAATCTTTTTCCAACCTATTCCTCAGCGAAGCAAAACAACGCCCTAAACGAAGAGAGGAAAGCAAAGCAAAATCCTCTCAGGTGGCGTAGAAAAAAGCAAAAGCAAAAGGCAGGCATTTGTCTCCATTTCCAAGTATCGGAAGCCTAACCTTGAATCGGACGGGGAGATTGGCTTCGCGATCATTGCAGTAAATTGTACGGTAACCAGGCGCCTGTGGCTGTACGCGGCCGAGCCTCACCGTCCTCGCCGTCCGCCCTGTCAAACTCGTTTCCCGTGACAACCTTCCCCCTCTCGTCGACCTAATCCTCTCCCATCCGCTGCCGCCACTCATCTTTCCCTCCTCCTCCTCCGCCTCTTCCCAACCCCGCCACCGAGATCGGAATTGAAAACCGCTGATTCACAATCCCGCCGGAAGGGTAGTGATCCTATTCGAACTTCAATCTGCTCCTCGGGAACGCAAATCCCCTCCTGGGTAACGTCGATGGAACAGAGAGGGGGGTGACAAGAAGAAAAAAAATATCTTTCCCTTTCCTCCTCCCGCTGCTTCGATCTCTCTCTCTGACCTTCTCTCTCTTGTTCCTGCTTCGTTCACAATTTCCTGGTTTATTTTTTTGGTTTGTTTGAATTTTCTATTTCATTAAAAGTATCCGAATAAACCGCGTAACTTTATTTTCATTTCTTCCGCTTAAAATATATGTGTAGACGGATTATCACCCCCACGCGCAACCCTGCCCCGTGGATTGGCAGAGAAGGGACATTGCGGCGTTGGAATCCGACATTGGTAACGGAGCGTGAGAGTTGAGACGGCGGCGGAGGAGGAGGAAGCTTCCTAAGTTGCCATGAAATGTTGGAACTTTACGGTTTCTCGGACCGGGAAAATTATAAGGAACAGTGGAAACGGAATGGAAGTTATGCTGACGGACGGTGTCGTGGTGGGAGACTTTTTCGTTGGAATGGAGCTTCCCGATTGGGAGATATGCCAAAGACCGGTGTCTTGGTGTAACTAACAATGCAATTGAACTTTATTATGACGTCATGTGGAGGGATACTAGGTTAGTGATGCCAATGGGTAGGGAGGAAGGTCACTCAATATTCATATTCGTCATGTACCAAGTATGGATCAGGGCGGGTATGAGTTACGCGAGTCTACTCATTGTTATATGTTATTTGAAAATAATACATGTAAAATTTTAGTTCTTACAAAATTTAATATTCGACGTCCTATTCAAACTTAAGTCGTATATATGCCTCAATTCTCAAATTTAAGTGGCATCCGAGATATTTTACCCCCTTAAATACCCCATTATGTTGTCACATTTGTTCATATGATACAATGTGTCGAAGGGCATAGGAGAGAGACAAACAAAATCTGGATTTCCAGTTAAGACTGGTGGCTTACATATTTGCTTCAGTAGATTGATCAACCGGTGAATCTCAATGAAGGCTATCCAAATCTCTTAGCTTTCAATTGATTGTACAACAACAAGATATTTGTCTGTGATAGAAAGTATTTGTCTTCTTATAATTTACGAGTTTCAGATGCTTTGTAAAATATTCCCATTTTCGCGAAACGCCGGAAGTTATTAGGTTTCGTGCACTTAACATCAAGCCAATCGCAATTATGCATATCGGGTCCCCGAATTCCACCAAACCTCAAACCAAATTCGAAACGAATTATAATTTGGTTTGGTTGGTCTAAACCGAATTATAATTCGGTTCGGTTTGGAATTTCACCCAAAATCGAATTTGTAAGACTACTTGTATCTTCTCCTTTTTAAATTATTTTTCACCACTAATGTAAACAATAAATACGCAACTATATGCATCATCAATGTTAAAAGCAAACATTTCAACACATAAAGCCATAAAACGCTAACATGATTCAAATGAGCACTTCTACTATGCTATAAAGCATGGGTGCTTTGATGTACAACTTAAAGTTGTACCATAACGTAACATGTATAAGTTTGGGTTGTACCATAAAGGAATTTGCACCCTTATGTTATGGTACAACTTCACAACTTTAAGTTGTACCATCACATAAAGCTACAAGTTCAAGTTGTACCATAAAAGAATTTGTAAAATAGTATAGGTACAAGCTGAAGTTATACCATAACGTTAAAGGTACAACTTGAAGTTCTACCTTAAAGGCAAAAACCTATAGCACCAATGCTATATAGCATTGTAAAATTTCTCGATTCAAATATATAAGTATCAAAACAAGTACAAACATAAAAATCCACCATATAGAGCTTGCAATTATAGTAATTCGGTTTTTCGGTCGAAAATTCGGAATTTCGGTTCGGTAGAAAGAACCCTGATTTCCGAAATATCTATATTTCCCTTCCGAATTTCGAATCAAATAGCATTATTTCGTTTTCAATTTGATTTCGGTTCGATTCAGTTCGGATTTACAGAACCGGTTGCCCACCCCTACTTAGGATGATCAACAAATAAGAAGAAAAAAAAATTGGAGGCCACAACTAAACAAACAAATGCAATTATAACTGATGGTGGTGCGTGCCAAAATGCTGGGAGATGGATAAAGTGCAATCACTCAACAAGTAAGGGCCCATCAAAGAGAGATTATATCGGTTGGTAGGCTACCCTTCAATATATGAGAAACCAAGAGATAAATGAAATTGACACACTTTTTTATGATACTAAGGTTGGTCTCAGGGTTGTTCATGTCACCGAAATAGACGATCATCCATCTAAGACTATTGATGGAACCAAAGGTAAGATAGTCTAATGGTAAAGCTGTCGCGACAGTGAAGAGTTGGAAGTTGCAAATCACATGTTCGAATCCAAGTGAGGCCCGTTGGTGTTTCCGGAGGTACAAAGTTGCTGGGGCGAAGCCCAGTTGGCGTCGAATTTGATTGCAGGTGGCCCCCAGATTTAGTAGGACCCACTGTCACAAAAGTGACACGTGAGGCTGAGGTTTCTGAATAATAAAAAGACTATCGATAGATCAATATCGTTAACTCATGGGGTTCCTTAGTGGTGGCAAAGGCTCAACGTCTTTTTCTCATTTAGAGCACTTATTGTAACCATGGTCGCTAAGAAATCCTTAGATAAAAAATGGATCATAGACTGAGGATGCCATGAGCACATCACTAACAAAGTCTCTCTCTCCAACAAACAAACTTCCCCATTTCTCCTCACATATTGCACTCCATCTCCCTCAAATATGTTCTCGTTTTCACTCGGTGACTCGACGCAAGTTGTGGATGAACCAGTGGAGGAATGGTGAGATCTTTAAGTGCGTGGTGAAGGGGAAAGGAGACGATGATGCTCCAATCCACCGACGGGCGACAACGAAGAGCTCGGTTTGCTCACAATCAGAGATTGAACCCACAAGCGGCAGTGAAGAAGAAAATTGAAATCATGTCGACACCAATGGGAGGGTAATTGAATTTAGGATCGGGTGTGCCCTTTTCGAGATGCATGCGGGTTTCTCGTTTGATTTTCTGTACTGATTTTGATGCATAATGGTTTTTATGTTTGGATTTGGGTTTCTAGTCTCATGGAGCTCGAGTCGGGAAGGTTACACTGACGATGCACCCGCGTCCATCCGTGAAGTGGACGGCAGGAGCAGATCTGAGAGAGCAAAAACGGAGAGAGACTCTTCTTAGCCTGTTGGACTTAGGCTTAGGTAGTTAGGGTTGGGGGAGAGTTTGAGCTCAGTGTAGGACTTTGGGTTGCTAAGATTTTGGGTCGTGGGGGACTGAGTTGGGGAGAGTTTGGGCTTCGGTTGGGTTTGTGGGGTAAGGGTTGGGACTTGGGAAGATCTATCTAAAGAATATAATATGAGTTTTCCAATTTAGAGCTTCACGGATTCAAATTTACTTACTCCTTAGCCTTCCACGTCAGCCTCCTCTAGCCAATCATAGTGCAGTAAAAAAAAAAAACTTCCCTGCGGTGGTTTCCCGTTTCAGACCATTAATCATATTTTATTTTATTTACCTATTATTCTATCATGTGGTGCACGAAAAAATTTCCTAAAAAATTGCAACTATGATCCCCCCACCCCCTTATGAATATTTTCTTCCTTTTTTGGATACAAGTAATTACCAATTAAATTCAGTAGTAATTACCAATTAAAAAATAATAACAAAAAATATTTATTCTAATACTGAGTTTTGCAACTCTTCAATCTACTTTATTGATAGATAGATAGATAGATAGATAGATGTATAAATAATATTCAAGTTATTAATTCAATTCATTTAATATTGATATTAAACGTGTTATACGAATTTTATACGTGTTTAGTACGAGAGCCATCAAAAGGACAAGAAAAAGTGGAGTCGTTTGATAGTAATACGGGAACGAAAGTATTAAACGGATAAAATATGTACGTTCATATATATGCATATCTAATCGGGTATTTACTAACTATAATTTGTAGAAATTTTCATAAAGTTTGTTAAAAATTATGTTTGATAAGAGTTTAGAAAAAAATAAAATTTATGAAAAATGTGTACTTTTATTATAAACATAAAGTTTGTCAATGAGATGGTGAATAGTGTGTTTAAAAGTAAAGTGAATTTTTTGTAAGATGTATTTTAGATTAAGTTAACCAACATGTTTTATAGTTATGTGTTAAATGAGTTTGTTTTAAGAACTTAAATTTGAGAAATTTTTAAAAAATTTAAAAAAGTGCAATGAATGCGTACAAGGTTTTTCCATTAGGGGTTAATATTCTTTTTATGGGAACTGATATTTGGTCAAAAGAACCTAGAGTGAGTTCATGTTAGAAACACAATACTTATGGTCAAAATCAAAACATAAATTATATCATCATAAGATATTAACTATAAAAAATAGTTAAATATAATAGTAATTATTTAATGATTTTAAACTATCCAACCAATGGCAGGGTACAAATTGTGATTCCAAAATACACAATTAGATGGTCTATATGAAAAACACCTTATATATCCAAATTATCTACTAGAAATGGTGTATATTCAGGTATTGAAGTTGAGTTTTATAAAAAATTATTACTATAAGAGGAATTTCAGTATTACTCGAACAAAGTGACAATTCAACAATCCCGTCAATATCAATCTCGGCCAACGGCCGGGCACAAGGCTAGTTGTAAGTAGAATTTATGTTGGTCGGTTTGGAATTAGAAACTCTGTTCATTCGTGACTACCATGACTTCCGAATTAGGCCAATTTCTTTTTGGAATTCTGAATCGAGAACATTACTTTAGTTTTGGTTTGATTCAATTTGATTTGGTCCGGTTCTGATTGGTTTTACCGAACAGGATGCTAACCCCTACTTTGGATAGGAAAGAAATCGAAGCTGAGTACTTCCGTTTACTCACTTTACCGGCAGTAGACTCGAGCTCAAACTTGTTGCCCACTTGCTCATCAAGCCCGGACGAGAAGATGCTACAGGTTGCAGCCGCGTCTCCTGACGCATTACTAGCTCTCCGGCCCACCACGGCCGCCGTCGTCAATCTCCTCCACCAGCCTCTAAACCTTCCCTCTCCCCGCCTTCGCCACTCCGTCACCTTCCACCGCCACAACATCAGCACTTCCCACAGCACCCCTAGAATCGTGGTATGCCATGGCAAGGTATCCCATCTCTTAACCTTTCCCCTGATTTTTTTTTTTATCTCGTACTCCCAAGAAATCCCACTCCGTCCGTCTTCCAATTTTCCCTTCACTGCACTGCATCTCTCTCTCTCGGGGTTTAATAACACCGGAGACATGGGGTTCATGACTTTAACCAGTTGGATGGATCGTACGGGGCGAAGCCCGAGCCGATGGAGATGGGAGAAGCTTTCTTCGATGGAATTGGGGCGATGATGGAAGGAGGAATCGACGAGGATGGCTATTATGATGATGATGACGACGACGAGACAGAGAGCAGTATCGATTTGTTCCTCAGATTGATGCAGAGCTGGTTGAAGAAAATATCCAAACGTGCCAAGAGGGCTTCTCGCTCTGTACTGCCCTCTGTTCTCTCCCCGCAACTGGTAATATAATCAATTGCTTCTGAAATACCGGGCTCGATGCATTGGTGACGAGTCTTTTTTTTACTAGGGTTTGGGTCTGAACTAGATTTCCAGTTTTGTGGTAGCTAATGATGAAAATTTTGAGTACCCGTGGAAGGGGAAATGTGGAGTTTCATTGACCGCTTCTTATAAGCATTGATTTGAATTGCCAAGTAGCTGACCTTCTCAATTTGTGTTGGGTTTCTTGTGATCTCTGGGGGACGCCAGGTTTCTTTTGCGGTTGATGGGGTGCTGGCTTTGTCTGTACTCTTCATCTTCAAATCACTTCTTCAGGTAATATGGTGACGTCTTATTGCAGTCTGCTTATGATTCTAAAGCCCCACACTTGGAATCTGGGCTTCCTGATTACACCTATTCAATAATCTCTTGATTAATTTCAACTCCAATTAGCTACATTCTGGGGTTCTTGATATTGGGTGATCTGGTTACAGGTGTTTTGCACCCTTGGAACCACCATCTTTGTTGGAGTCCTGCTCGTACGGGTTGTCTGGGCAGTGGTTTCCTACCTCCAAGCAAATGGGAACGATGATGGAAGAAGCTTCTCTGGTACTACGCGGGCAGCCATGTAATTAGCTTTTACCTAAGCATCAGCAACAGCAAGTTGCAAAGCTGTACAGTTTTGATGAGATCAACAATGGAGTCGTTATGCTGCGGAAGGAAGCAAAAGGGTCTTAAATTACGTTTGCTCAAAACTTTCCTTCCATCATTTGACTATCTGAGTTCTCCTGCTGCTGGTTTCGCTATATATTTGAATGCTTAGATCAACTGCTGAAATATGCGAGACTTGTACCAAACTGAAGGTTTATGTTTAACATTTGAACCATCATAGTTCATTAAAGATCTAAGCTTGGGTTCACCATGTCTATGATAGGTATGAAACAAAAAGGGTTTGTACAGAGCATGCATACCAGGAGAGGAAATCTCTAACAGAAACTTTCCTTCTACAACAGGAAATTTAGATAGCTATAGGACCAGGAGGATCTCATCTTAGCAGGTATTGCAGCAGCAGGAGAAAAGTGAAGTCCAGCTTACAACGATTCTATATATGTATGAAGTAAAAGAATGGGCTTTTCTTCAACGATCAAACAACTGGAGAGATCTCTGTTCGGGATTCCACAGCTTTCATGTTATGATGTCGAAGTAGCTGTAGTGACAACATAATGCTCTCTTTATCTTTTAAACCAGAACTTAGCTGCGTATAATGTAACTAACCCTCTGGAGGATATAAAGTATCGTATTGCTGCTTCTCTTATTGCCAATCAATTGATCACGATCTCTCAAAACCGCCACCAATCTGCATGTGCAGCCATTCAGGCGACGCTCCCCGGCTGAATTCCCTTGTGGTTTGTGAACCATAACCTATGCCGGAAGCATCAAATGTTTGCTGGCCATACTGACATCAAAGAGTAGCAGAAACTGATCAAGGCTCAGAAAACAGGTAAATCACAGTATCTCGTGTTTCAGATTTCGATATGCTGATAACCTTTTCAACAGCTAAAGACGACAAGCAACCTATCTAAATATCTCAACTCTTTTGAGAAGCAATAGCAAAGAGTGGTGGGCTGTGTACAATAGCATAGAATCACAGAGAAATGGCATCCAGAGAAGAAAGGAATTAAGCAGCCCCTACTAAATTCTGTACAAGGGAATTTCAGTACAGACAGAAAAAGAAGGAGCAGATGCTTACCTCTTTTGAAGGGTAGACATCCATCCCTGGAGTCATTCTGGAATTAACTGCCTCCAGCTTCATTGACAGGAACTGCAAGTTTAAGAGAAAGAACTCAGCTTCATTGACAGTAGTTCAAGGTAACTACAAGGGGAAGTATAAGTATTTGTCCTGTTAATCCTTCTTCATAACAACGACTTATACCTCAACTTGACGCTGTAATGATTGGATGTAATTAATTATCTCATCAAGGACGAGAGCTTTCCCAATGACCTGCATCCCAGGAACAGGTACACAAAAAACACACCCATGAAATCCAGCCAGACGTTAAAAGCTCTGTCTCTGGTTAGGAAAGCACTGCAACAAAAATGTACCTTGTTGCAACCAGGGACGATGTCCTGAAGAATCTTCATCCTCTCACTGATTTTTTCTCTCCTGGCCTGTCAATGAAACAGTAGCAGCAACACCATGTGAGCCCACCTCCATAATTACCGCACAGTATCTAAGAATCACTACAGGGTAAAAGTTGGTTGGAATCTTGAACGAAAAGAAAAAGAAAGGTTGACATACTCTTTCAGCAAGGCTGTGGCTGTCAGTAGCTTGACCACGCCGGGCCCGTACGTGGATGAAATCTTGTTTAGGTGGCTCTGCGGAGGGTGGTTGAGCCTTTTGTTCCACCGGCGGCTTCCCTGAACTGAGCTCTGTTTCTTCAGGTTTGGCATCACAGTTATCATCTCTACTCCCTCCTCTCGTTTTAATCCGTTTCCCATCACTGTCATTCTGCACTCAATTTCAGATCATTGCCCAAATAAGGAAAGCAGTAATTCAGTTACTGCCCACGTTACAGCCAATGATGTGAACAACAAAGTCAACAATCCAATTGACTGTGAAGCTTTTCTTGTGTGCTGGGTAAAATTAAAAATCAATGGCCAATCAGAATGAAGATAGGGTGGAGGGATATACATATATACATACCAGTCCATTCCCGCTGCCATTGCTGGTGGAGACGGCTTCTTCCAAATCCCGTCGCTTCCTCATGAAACCTCCTCCTCCTCCTCTGTTCTCCAAATTGGGCGGTGGATCATTATCCGTGGCAGAGTCTGCAAAGTGAGCCAAACTCTGCCCAAATTGGCCTCTCCCATTGCCATTCAGCGGGAACTGCCAGATCTCCGCCAAGTTGAAGGGCTCCTCGCTCATCGGATCCATATACTCACTCAATCCCAACCCCACCCACCAAAAAAATTTCCCAAATCCCAAATTCACCAACTTTTTGATCTGACAGTGTGGGGAATTAAAAATGTTTGCTTTGAAGCTCGCGGGTCGAGCTGGGGGATAGTTAGAGAAGGGAAGAGAAATGAAAGCAGAGACTTGGGGGTGCGTGCGTGGGAGCAGGAGGAAAGGAAGAGTCGATGATGCTTGCTGGCCTTTGTAGATGCGCTATTTAAGTTGCTTGGGAAAGCAAAAGAAAAAACAGAGGGAGGGAGAGAGAGAAACAGAGCATTTATATCTCGCTGAAATTGACTGTTGGGTGGACGGAATGAATGAATGGAACAGGGCAATGGATGGAGGAAGGTTGGGATGGTGGCGCAGAGTGTGCCGCGCGCTCGCTTCCTCGGTCGGTCGGCTGCTCGGCCGGGAGGGAGAGAGAGAGAGAGAGAGCAATGGCGGAGGCAGAGCCGCAGAGGCAGGCCTGGGGAATCGGGAAGTAAGTAAGTCACTTCTCGACTCTCGAGTGATCCACTCCTCCTTTTATTAACTTCTTTTTTGGCTTTCCCCTTTTCTTCTGCTCATCTCACGTGTTACCCTCTACCTCACTTCTCCGCCGTCGGATTAGATTCCCTGTCTGCGTGAGACTAGATCATCGGACGGCCATCATTGCACCACAGATCCTGGGGAAGGTTTTGCTGTTTTTCCCCCTTTTCTTACTTCCATATTAGTTCCCTTTCATAATTGGGTTATAGGTATAATATGCCCCTCTACTATGATGTTTTATCAAACATGCCCCTCTACTATTTTTTACATCAAATATGCCCCTGTACTTTGAAAAAATTATCAAACATGCCCTTCTGTTAAAATTTCCATTGAAAAAATCGTCAATCATGGTTGAACCGAGATTTAGACGACCCGACATCGACAAATGGGAGGGAAAATGTCAGTTTTGTCCCCTGTTTTATTTCTCTGGGTCTTTTCAAAGTGAAATTATTTGAATGATTTGATTATACAAAAGAACTAAAAAATTCTAAATTGAAATTTTTAGGGATATTTTAGTCATTTGTGTCGCCCAAACTAAAGTTCGATCTTAGTTAACGGTTTTTGGATGAAAATTTTAACAAAAGGGCATGTTTGATCATTTTTACAAAGTACAGGGGCATGTTTAATGTAAAAATTAGTAGAGGGGCATGTTTGATAAAACGTCATAGTAGAGGGGCATATTATACCTATAACCCTTCATAATTAGATATAAACTCTTAAGTCTAAGTAGGATTAGATCTAAAAGATGATTTTTTTTTTCTTATAACTTGAATTCCAAATTTTTTTACACAGATGGAACGAGTTCGTTGTGATTTATAAAATTATATCAATTTTCAATATCTTGAGAAATAATATTTTATACAACCTATACCACTCGTTACCACCACCCTAGTATCACTTGGTACCACTTTTGTTTATATTTCAAATTTTGAAAAATTTAGCTCAAAGAAACGAGTTCGTCATGATATATTAGATCTACAAATTTCTAGAAAAAAGTTTGTAATTTGTGATGTTTTTATTGTAATAAAGTTTGACTTTAATATTGTTATCATGACATGAGACGGGCTAACACTCGATGAACATGTCGCAAACACTTCGATCACTTAATTTGTAAACGATTTCATCGGGTTTGTCATCCTTCTTTTTCCTATTGTTGTAAGTGTATTATGTGTATGATTGTTTGTGGGAAGCGAGTGTGAGTGTTTATTTGTGTTGGATATAAGCTATCAAATGATACCGTGATCTTAATAAAAGTATCAAATGATTGATATACGATTGATGATGATGGTTAGTCGTGGATAAGCTGGAGATTATATATATATCGATTATGGATTAGTGATGCTACTTATTACACTGAGCTAACTGAGGTGTGTGATGCAGAATTACAAGGGGAGGCCCACCGGCCACCACTAGCTAATTGAGGTGTGTGATGCAGAATTACAGGTTGGCGTACGTTCGTAGTTAGAAATTAGAATCCATCTGTGTGGGTATTGATCTCAAACTCAAACCGGTTATATCGTTGCACCGGTTTAACAAGTGGAATGGTACGATCAGAGGTACAACCGGTTTGTATCGGTTCATACCGGCTTAATAAAATATGATATTCCAAATAAAGTAACTCATACTCATATTTAAATACAACATTTAACATCAATATCTAAACATTTATACCCGAATCCAACAAAATACATCAACTTTTAACTTTTATATTCATAAAACATATAATAAATTCATAAATATTTTCTAAAACAATGTCATTTTACTTATAATTCGTAAATCGATCATGCCGATTTTAGGTATCAGTTGAACTAGGTTCAACCAACCGGTATGCCACCGGCATGACAACCATGGTCTTGATTGATACAATGACTTGCTAGTTAACTCAAGTACGGTTACTTATATGGTTAACTATTCTAAGCGACATAGTCTGCACTTTTGTTCAATGTGGATCCTTAGACCATCTCAAATGGTACTGCTATAGAGCAATACTAAGTTTTGCTCTTTGGCATCAAAAGTGGTTTTTCTCAATGAAATGCTAAAGAGTAAATTTTGTTTTTTTTCTTCAATAGATACTTGTATAGTCAAAACTTTCGCGTTTGTGTCAATACTAGCAAAATTTGAAGAAATACCACTTATAGCCAGAATTTTGAAACTTTTGTGCCAAATATACCCATTTCTGTTACAAACTTTAACGGTGTTATTGACACCGTCAACTTATTTGATGGTTGGCTGACTAGAAGCCAACTCAGCGGACACATCAGCTCTAAATAAGCAAATAGTGACACGTTAGATATTTTAATTATTTAATATTTACACATAATAAATTAAAAAAAAATCAAAATCCCCCCCCCCCATATCATATTCCCCATTTGTTTCGGACAACCCATCTTTGATCTTCCCCGACTCTGTCGTCTTTCCCAGTTCCGGCAGCAATTCAACCCACCCGAGTCCGCCGAGTATCCCCGTCTTGTCCTCTCCGTTCCTCCAGACCAACCTCCCACTATCGACGAGGGTTATTAATTACTTCCCCTAAATTTGGGGATTTATCAATTCACCTACCAAATCCGTAACCCTGCAAACCCAAATAAGCAAAGAAGAAAAACCCCAAACCCAGAATAAGATAGATGAAGAAGAATCCAAACTCAAAAATCTACTATTGATTCTTCACCTACTTCCCTAATCACATAATTTGAAGAGGAAACCCAGAACTGCAATCGAAGATCTGCGATAGCAGAAAATAGACAGAGTTTTACCTTCATCCCCAATCTGCCAAGCACTCCAACATCTCAACCTTTGTCTTTTCTTCATTGCAAAATCTGATCAGGGAAGAAGTTGAAGAGAAATTGTCCATCGATGGTCGTTCTGACCAGAGTGGCCAATGATGGATTCAAAATTCCCAAATCTGGGTTTGAAAAGGGAGAACTGCGTGGAGATGAGCTGGGCGAAATCGATTCTCTACTTCGCCAGGTTCCCACTCGACGCCCCGCTGGAGAGCTTGCTGGACTGGACGATTTCCGCAGGGCAAAATCGATTCTCTACTTCGCCGAGTTCACCCCTCTCGTCACCATCTATGCCATCGTTTTCTACACAGGGGTCATCGGCGGAGCCATTGCCGAGCAGCGTTATAAAGTATTGGATCTGGTTTTTATGGATCGCCCACTTCAATTCGCTTCCTGGATTTTTCATACGTCGCCACCTTCACCGTCACGCTTCCTGGATTTTACAAATGCACGTTCACACACCTTGTCCTGTAGTGACCAAACCTAATGTCCTAAAAGATTTGGCTATTATGTGGTGTCTCAAATATGTTTGGTTATTCCTGCCCAAAACTTAAAAGGATTATAGGTATAATATGCCTATTTACAATGTATTTTTTTCAAATATACCCCTTTACTATGTTTCATATCAAAGTTGCCCCTCTACTATGATAAATTCTCAAACGAGCCATCCTATTAACTTTTTCATCAAAAAGTATTTAATGTAGTCAAACCATGGTCTGACCACTATGAACTAACTAAATTATCCCTAATAATTTATGAGAAAAACTAACAATAAAAAAATTAAATTAAACCCCCACACCACCACCATCGTTGAAGCAATGAAGCCTGTCAATCCACATTATCCTAGAAGTGAAAATGGGAATCCAAGGGGCGGTAGGATGTAGCTTCGAGCAAGAATTTCCAAAAGTAGAATCACGGTACCATTGTCGCTTCACTCTCCACTAGAGCTGGGCATGCGGGAGGATCATCCGCGGATTTGGGCTGACCCACCCGCATTTGATCCAAATTTCATTAAGTGGGTGGGTCTGTGGGTGGCGCTGGGAGCCATCCGCCGGGTGGTGGATGGGTTGTGGGTGAGTGTGCGGGTGACCCGCTCAACCCAACAGCAAAAAGATCAAAGTCGTTGGCGCTAGAGAGAGGAGAGTGGAGACGTTAGATATAAACTCGGACTG
Organism: Linum tenue; assembly: GCA_946122785.1. Taxonomy (NCBI): domain Eukaryota; kingdom Viridiplantae; phylum Streptophyta; class Magnoliopsida; order Malpighiales; family Linaceae; genus Linum; species Linum tenue. The sequence continues at coordinate 66,726,303 of CAMGYJ010000002.1, forward strand.
CTCCTGGAGTTTGAACCTTAAAGCCAACCTTCCAAATAGAGATCCCCTCTTCTTCCCTTTACTTTTTCCTCTAATTCTTGTGCCTAGATTACCGCTCTTTCCTTTGTGGAATTATTTTTCTTAGTTCTTTGCACCTAATAATCGGCTCAATCTGTAGATTACTCTTTCATAATAGAATTTCTATCCAATTTAAGAACTAATTCCACATTTTTCGCCCTATTTCAACTTCTTGTTTCCCTCGATGATTCTCTTCACCTATTATCATGTCAAGTTGACTCCTTTATATTATATACATTGTGATGTGGGTGAACCCACAAACCCACCCGCATCATCCACCATCCGCCCGACCCAACCCGAGACTATATGTGGGTGGGTTGTGGGTTAAAAATTATCAATCCGTTTAAGCGCGGGTGGGTGCATTTTATGGTCAAAATCCACCCGACCCACCCAATGCCCACCCCTACTCTCCACCTCCACATTGCTATGGATGGCTCTTTTCGGGCTCCGAGAATACTATTTGGAGATTTGGGTACGATTGTGGATCTCAAATTTTCACCTATCGTTATTGCCTCTTGCCGCCATATCTCGTCTAATAGATCTCGAGCTCGTGAAAGTTTAGGTTCTTTTAATCAAAGTCACGCAACAATGCTCTCGAACTGGAAACAGGATAATAGAGATAAGATAAAGATGAAATTGATAGATACTCGCCACAATCAAGTGTGATTTCTTGATTGACAAGAGTCTTGCTCTTCTGGATTCTTCAATAGCAAAAGTCAAACAAGGATATTGCACTAGCTATGGAATCCACCAATAGCTAAAACAATAAACCATAAGCACGACGACTACATTGGGGAAAACACACCTCGGTGTAAAATTCTTATTCATCAAAGTCTCGCCCTAAAATTCTTGTTTACAACCCTTTAAATAGATCTCGAAAATAAAACTAATGAAAACACCAAAAATGAAAAAGAATCCTAAACGAAAAAAGAACAAAACTCGGCAGGGCCAAATCCCAATTGGGGATTTAAGTGCACTGGCCGAAGCTCATTCTGCTTGAATTCCCTGATTGGGGAATTCTCAAATTATGGACGGGGAGTGGGGGAATCAGAATCACATCATCGTATTTGCCGCCTCTTCGGTTTGGATCCACTCAGTCGACTACTCCCATTTTAACACGGGCACTCAATTTTCGCTCGTCGCCAAATCTTCACCCTAAAAATTTTAGGTTTGGAAGCGAACTTGCAGACTGGGGATTTTACCCTTTGAGGTCGACACTCGATTTCAAGTGTCTCCAGTGATAGGTTGTCAAAAGCATCATTGAACCAATGAAGCTAAAAGAAGCGGGAAGAATGAAGAATTGCAGTGGATTGATTGTTATGGAATAGTTTTTTGTCCATGTTATTGAGATTAGTTTTGAGGTATAACGGATGGAATCCTGCTAGAGGTGGCAATTAGGATCCAAATCCATGAATCCAATCCAATCCATCCACCAAATTATCCACCTAATCCAATCCATTTAAATCCAATCCATTTGATCCAAATCCAATTGGATTGGTGGATTCATGGATCAATCCATGGATCCAAATGGTAAATTACGATTCGGTACCTATATTTTTTATATTTTACATTTTGGTACCTAAAATTTATATTTTTATACGAAAATATCATTGGAAAATTACATTTTGGTACCTAAAAATTTTCATTATGACATTTTAGTACCTATACTTTCCAAAATTTACATTTTGATCCAAGCCTTGGATGTCATTTGGATTCATGGATCAATCCACCAATCCATTGGATCCAATCCATGAATCCACCAATCCATTGGATCCAATCCATTTGATCCACGGATCCACCAATCCAATCCACGAATCCACAAATCCGATCCAATTGCCACCTCTAAATCCTGCCCAATTGGCTTATTAATTGGTGGTTGGTTCTAAATCAAACCTCTATTTTTTTGTTTTGTTTTTTTTTTCTCATAAATAAGTAAGGGCATTTTTAGGATTTCTGGTTGGTCAAAATATGGTTTGACCAAATTACCAGTTTTGGATGAGAAATATAACAGAAGGGCATGTTTGAGAATTTATTATAATAGAAGGGTAACTTTGATTGAAAACATAGTAGGGAAGCATGTTTGATAAAAGTACATAGTAAAGGGGCAAATTATATCTTTAACGCGTGGTTTTTTTATCCCTCTTTAGATTTGATGCTTGATGGACTTCGAATCCGGAGGTGCGTCCTATCGTTGAAGAAGTCCAAAATGAGCAAATACAATGGTTCTGATGTTTCCATTGTGGACTAAGTTGAAGAAACTTAGACACCAGCTCTATCAATGGAGTCGAGTAGGAACTACCAACTCGGCAAGGTAGATTCGGGTTTTGGAGGCGGAAATTGCCGCAATTAAGGAGGAATATTCGATTGATTGAGAGTAGGTGAACAACTTGGAGAAGGATCTGACCCTAAAATGGGCGGAGGAGTAGTAGTATTGGAGAAAGAAATCTAGAGTCCGGTGGTTGAAAGAAGGCAATCAAAATTCATCTTACTTCCACACTGTTACTAGGGCACGTCGGCATCGGAACTTTGTGGACCAATTGAGGAATTATGCGGGAGAATGGGTGGTGGAGGAATCTGGTAAGGCTGATTTGGCAGTTGTTTTTTACTCGCACCTATTCACAGCCGAGACAATAGAGGATGGAGTTTGGGAGAAGATGAATGCTCTTCCCATTGAGCTACGAGTCATGATGGAAATTAATGCTAATATGACGATTGAAGTGACTCCAGTCTTTGTGATGGGGTTAACCTAGGCTCTAGGCTCGGATGGGTTTACGGTGAACTTCTTTAAGACCTATTGGGATATTGTAGGCTTGTCGGTCATTATTTGTTTGCTCGTTCTTTGTTAACAGGCGTATTTTGTGAAGCTTTAATCATACATGGCTTACTCGCATCCCAAAAGTGGAGAAGGTTGATAATATGTGCCAGCTGCGTGCAATCAGCTTGTGTAAATTTGTGTATAAAATCATTTCGAAGATTATGACTAAATGGATGACGGTAAATCTGCCTAACATTGTGCCGCTAGGGCAGAATGCATTTATCTAAGAACGCCAAATAGTTGATAATGTGCTGAGTGGGCATGATATTATGTACTATTTAAAAATTAAGAAGAAAGACAAGAAAGGTTACCACATTCTTACATCAAGAGTACGAGACGCTTAGTGGTCGGAGAGTGAATTTGGCGAAACTATTTGTATGCTTTAGTGCAAATTTCGTGGCAGAAGAGACTCGGGCGATGGGGGAGCTATTGGGGGTAGGCGAGGCTGGAATCTAGGATAAATATCTAGGTCTATCTTCCTTAGTGGCCCGGTCAAAAATAGAAAATTTTCGGTTTTTAGAAGAGAAACTTCTTCAAAAGATTTAAGGATGGAAGCAACGACATTTGTCTAGGACTGCAAAGGAAACTTTGATAAAGGCGGGCACTGCGACCTTCTCGTCCATGCCATGGCATGTTTTAAGATTATGACCACCTCGTGCCATCGACTGGATAAAAATGTGGCTAGGTTTTGGTAAGGATTTGTAGATGGATGACCTAGGAGCCATTGGATGTCATGGAAGAGACTTTGTCGGAGCAAGCATGAGGGTGGTTTGGGTTTCCGTCGGCTTGAGCTATTTAATCAAGTCATGTTGGCCAAGATTGCGTGGCGGATTTGTACAGAGCATGGGTCATTACTTGCAAAGATCTAAAAAGACAAATACTTTCATCTAGGCTCCATTTTTTGGCTACAATGCGATCTCGACCCTCTTGGCGATAACAGAGTGTCCTTTATTGCTGCCAGTTACTCATGCAGGGCATGACTTGGCAGATTGGGTTGGGTGATCTCATTCCAATAGTGTCTGAGGGTTGGATACTGCCGGTGTACCCAGATCGCCCATTAATCCGACCGGAGGCTCCTTTGGTCAGAAATGAGATGGTCTCTGGGTTAATTGATCTGGAGCGAGGCAAATGGTGTTTCGAGTGCTTACACTCGACCTTCTATCCGGATCGATTCATGGTATTTTAGAATCCATTTACCACGGATTACACTTCCGAACATGATTGTTTGGCATGAGGACTCGTCTGGGGTATATATGCTGAAGCTCGGTTATAAGCTGGCTGACCGTAATCCCATTAGGTGGGGAAATGGAGACAAGAATGTAGCACGATGGATCGGGGACTCTGGATCAAGGTATGGGATTTTTCCATTCAGCCGAAGCTTAAATTCTTTGCATGGGAGCTCTTACAAACACTTTTGCCTACGATGGAGGTGTTGTGTGACAAAAAGGTACTGGTCCTTCTTCGTTGTCCCATTTGCTGGTTGATGGAGGAGAGTACTGAACACCTTTTTTTGCACTGCCCTGTGGCTAGAGTATTGTGGGAGGCGGTTGGGTTGTCTACGGAGCTACAATTACTACCGGTTGTCTGCTTCAATATTTTCTTCCGCCGGTTCTTGGAATGAGATTCTTCTCCTTCCCGGGTGGTGCGTCTGCTTTGCCTGTTATGGAGAGTTTGGAAGGTGGGAAATGAGGTGGTCTTTGAGGACATACAAACTCTCCTTACTATCCTCAGACTGTAGTTTCTTTTCAGGTGGGCGAATGGTTACAGGTCCCGATGGGAGGGGTGGTGACATTGGTTTGGCAGTGTCGGATGCTGTGGCAGGTTCTAATGAAAATGAAAGGGACTCTTCGACGAATATGGTTTGCTCCTTTGACGAGGCTGCATGCGTGAGTTCCCATGTAGCGGGTGGGCTAGTGCTATGAGAGAAGTCATGTACGGTGGTGGGTGCTCACTGAATGTGCTACTATGGTCTTCAAAATCTGATGCTTGTGGAGCTTTCGGCGCCGTGGGATACAATCAGATGGTGTAAAGCTTGTGGGTTGGTTGAGGTATAGATCAAAGGAGATGCTAAGGTCATTATTGACAAGGTGAATGCCAAGGAAGTTCGGGATGTTGTTGGTGGTGCTCTACTTGAAGAAATTCGACATCTCCTTTATTTTCGCCGGGATTTTGAATTAGATTTGTGGGTAGGGAGAATAATAGGGTAGCCCATATAATGACTGGAAAGATCATCGTAACTTTGTGTTCTTGATTAATACAAGAGAGCTTTTGGTAAAAGAAAACATTTATTTTTGAATATACAATGAAAAATTCATTCAGGAAATTAAGAAAAATTAAAATAAAATAAATACAAGCGACAATTCCTTAAATTAGTGACCTCTCATACTCATGAATCAATCCTTTTGCATATATAGATTACCCTCGTGCTACAATGACTCGCAAGTCATTAATTTCAACAAAGAACTTTCCCATCCAAGTCCCCAACCATCGACGACCAAAGTTGAGGCCAACTTTCCACAATCCTAGGTGCTCGTCGTCGTCATCAATCAACAACTTACAGTTTCTTGGCAAAGAAACAAGCGAGATTGCTTTCTATCTCCAACCCCATTTTTAGTAACTCCACATGCATTTTAGATTTTGTTGCCCAGAATCCCCTTGTAGCTATTACTCCCAACTGCGTACTTATCGAACTCAGCATTCAATAGCCAAGCAAAAACAACGAGAGATAAGCTTTTTGTAGGCCCCTCCTTGGAGAAAAAACAGTAGTACTTGCAGTATAATTTTCTTTTCCAAGTGTTCCTCACATGTTTCAGATTGTTCACAGGTCATTGGCAATCCTATCTGCACATACAAGTGGATAATTTTAGGGGTATTTCGATGTACACTGTTCGTAATTCGATGCATTTGTTACGTTAGATAATTTTGACGAATCATATCATTGATTATAAGTTTTAGTTACATTCATTCTAGGGTTTACCGCTTAGAGAATATGGCATATGATCTAACAATTTGATTTTAGGCTATGTTTTCAGAACCGGACCGGAGGTTGAACCGGAAAAGTTAGTGGTTTAAGGTTCATTGGTTAACCGTTACAAAACCGTTGGTGAACCACTGCTAGAACCGTTCATGATGTATAACATATAAGACTTGTATATTACACTAATTTAAGAATGAAGTTATCATTCACCATAAATAATTTCAAATTCATATCATCACCAAAATATCTAATAAATCATTCAAACAGTCTCACAAAAGAAATCCCAATTTTTTCATTAAAATTAAAAATTACAGTGCCAATCAATAGAGGAGAACATAGAGTCGACAAAAAGGTTCGAAAATTAGAAGAGGAAGCATATATAAATTTAATAATTATGGTTTGATGGTATTACTTTAAAGTTAAAGTATTTTTTCATTTTTTTGTTTAAAATAGTGAACCAGTGGACCAGTTAAACCGTGATGGTTCATCCGATTTTATGTTGAATCATGAGAAACCATTTGGTCCACCAATAACCGTCCAAATAATGAACCGGACCGCTATCGTAACTGGTTTGACAGTTCTACTGGCCCAGCCGTTGATAAGATCGGTTCTTATAACAAAAAATTTAGGAAGATTTAGTCCATATAACACCACCTAACTAAGGATATGACGTAGCAATAAATTTCATTAGAGGTACCATAAAAGTCAGCCTATATATATACGTAGGGCTGCAAATGAGTCGAGCTGCTCGCGAGCGGCTCGGCGTTCGACTCGAGAAAAACTCGTTCGAAACTCGGCTCGTTAATAAACGAGCCGAACACGAGCTCACCTTTGTTCAGCTCATGAAGCTCGCAAGCTAGCTCGACTCGGTGGCTTGTTGAGCTAAACTCGTGAGCTGGCTCGTTTAGAGCTCATGATATGTCTTAACATGTGGCTAGAGAGCCAACTCGATTACCAACTTATGGACGAATTAATCTATATCTTATGATTTTAATTCATAGGGTTGTTAATTTATATATCTCACCATATATAAAGTTTTGCAAGTTGAGTATGTGAGCAAATATATCTTATTTTCTACTTTAAAAAGAAATTATGCATCATAAATTGCTTCGATACAATGAAATAATATGATTTGGAGTAGTTAAAATTTATTAACTAAACGATATATGATACCAACAAAGTATAAAGTATAAGATGAGATTAACTAACAAAATAAATCATATGTATCATGATATACAAAATGAAGTACCAAATAAAAGTTAAGATTTTAATAAACAAGCTAGCTCGAGCTCGACTCTATTCGGCTCGTTAATAAACGAGCTGAGTTCGAGCTCGACTCGTTTATAAACGAGCCGAGCTCAAGCTGAGGTAAAACTCGACTCGACTCGGCTCATTTGCAGCCCTAATATACATCTTCTCTCTTTCCACTTTATTTTCTCACCGAACACTATCCATCATCAACAATTCACTCGCACAATAAATAATGTGGAATTTCCTAGCTACACCTACACCTACTTCTGTTAGCTAATGTCAAGAATCAATCCATCGAGTTATGGAAAGAGGTCCAAGATTGGATCTTATAGCATTTCATTACATGCTTGCTCAAAAGAAAGCTAACAATCGAGTTATTAGGATCAACTGATTTTTGACATGATGTTAGATCTTTTAACTAAGATGTCTTGTGTTCGAATTCTCACAACTTCTAAATTCAAAGATTGTTCTTCATTCGATCGAATTAGTATGAATGATATAAACATATATTCTTAACCAAACAACTCGAGTTTTTAAACAAAACTAATTTTCGACAATTTCCCTTCCCGCAATGTTTTCTTTTTACCATGAAGTATTATTATTCTACAAGTTAAAACAGTTGTCTATTCACAATGTAACTGTAGTCTGTATATAAAGAAATACATATTCGTATGGATTCGCTTTTATTTCTTATATCCTAGTGAAAGGGCGTCTTTAACTTAGCTATCAATAACCACAATTGTGGTTTGCTTTTATCAAATTTTGCTGGCAGATTATAATTGGGGCCAGCCAGAAGGGAGAGACGATCCAAAAACCCTTTTTTTCCAGAGTGACGTTTACTTAGTGGTGGATGCGAAGAGAAGAACAAATGCTTCAAGGCAAAAGCCCAAACACACAGTAGCACATCGCTGTCCTGCCAAACCTTCCCAATCGGATAATCTACTTCTGTCTAGGCATCATTAATCACATGGAAAGCTTCCAAAACTACTATCCCCCAAACAATATAATTCTCTATTTATTTCCTTTTCAATATGCTAGTTTTTTCTTTAACATAATTAAAAGAATCTGAGATGGACGACCGAAAAAAAAAAAAGAATCTGAGATACAAAATTGGACTCCGTAAGGGAATATTGCTAGCTAAACAAACGTGTTAGATGCGTTAACGGGATTCAAAAGATCTGAACGTTATTGTATATTTTTCAAAAGTCGATAGGTCCATCAAGTTTTTGAAAGAGGTCGAAAAATAAATCTGAATTGCATTATGATCAATGAACTTGGATATCACTTCAAAATAAAACGACTTGAATTGCATTATGATCCCCCAGTTTGCCAATGAAGCTCTTTGAGCAAGATATCACTTCCAAAAAAAAAAAAGACTTTGTCATCCCGAAGAAGGATTGGACCCCAATGGAGCATTCAAAAACAAATAGTTCGTAAAGTATTGTCTTTTATAAATTTGGGCAAGCAGGGAATCCGACTATGTAAAGATCCGCCATGAAATTTGCTATGTGCTAAATTTTTTCATGAAAGCCAATGAATTGAGTTGCAAGGCTTGTTCGAAAATCTCATAAAACTCTTGGAATATGTGTATTCATTGACCAATAGAGACCCAATTAGCAACTCACCGAATGAAATGGCAGATTAGACACAACTAATAACATTACTTATCTAGCGTAAATTAAAAAGGAATTAAAATTACCCATGTAGCTGTAAATGATTTGTAATGTTGTAGTTGTAGATCCTTAGTTCAGTTGCACACCACTAATATTATCCATCACGTGTTCAGTGCTATTATATATTCTCATCGATTCCTTCAACACCTTGAAGTGGGATATATACTTTGTTTCTCTAAAGGGAAATTACATGTGTTGGAATGGAAACAGACAATGGAAACTTCAAAGGGAATTAGACAGATGAGAAGAGTTCTTGGAAATTTGCGATAACAGTTGGCTTTTCGATTTTGATATGGAGAGTGTAAGGACAGGCAAGGCACGTGGTGAATTACTTGAAATGGAAAAGTGGTAAAAGATTCAGTAAAATTTTTTTCCAACAATTCGAGTTATTGGGATCAACTGGTTGTGACATGATATCAGAGCTTGTTTGACCAAGTGGTCGTGTATTCGAATATCCACGACTCCCAATATTAACAGTTTAGAAAAGCACAAGATATGGTGGGCATGTGCAAACTTCAAGCTCGTGAGTTGGCTTTCGTTTGAGAGGGCGTGTTAGAGACTAGAGAGTGGTATCGGTTTTGCTTCTCCGGTGTTGTTATGTTATGCGTAGGGTGGAGGAGGGATAATGGTTAGGTTTTGTTAAATCGAGTTGAAAAAATAAAAATCGAAACAATATCTTCCCATGAAATCAAACCAAATTGCTAAGATCTGTAAACGGTTTTTACGAAATTGAAAACCAAATGTATTATGCAATGTGTATTTGGGTTGTGATTATTCAAAAAATTTATAAGAGCACCTTATGGGTCTGATTTGGTTTAAATCGAAAAAACGAACTGAACAACTTAGTTAGGAGTCGCGATGACACATAGAAATTACTCTTTTATATCCTCATTGTATGACTAGAATTGCATCGCTTTCATATCGTTAGTGTCATATTCATTTGTATTTTCGTGTTAATTACTCAAAGGTGTGTTTAGTAGATACTAGGATTACTTTTATTATTTTGATGCACTTTTGGTAGTGTACCATATGTTTTCCGGCCAAAGTATCCTAGTGGACCATACCGTATGAACTAGGGACATCAAGGCCTAGATGCTGGAAGTAAGAAATCAAGAATAGATCGAAGTCTAGATATTAGCGTAGAATTTTGTCGGACCAAGCCTGAATTGGCGGCTAGGCCACTATTCTGGGGGTCTCAAGATCGGTCCAAAATCATGAGGAATATGCTAAACTTGGCGGCCAAACTAGAAGAAACCCTAAAGGACTCAATGGATGTGTTTTAAGCCTACTTGCTTTCCAATAAAACCTTATAGGGTATAAGTTCATGAGCAAGCTTTATAGGGGGGGGGGGGACTCTGTCGACAAAGTAACTCACGAGACTCGGAAACATGTCAAACTCAGAGGGCGCATTAGCGGTAGAAGTTGGTGCCTTAGGCACTAAGTTCCCTTCTAGAAAGCAAGTAGTTACTTCATTAGGTGCGATGATTTACTTCACATGCGAGGTTACTGGTTCAATTTTTAATGAATAAGAACTGTTGATTTCAATTGAAGATTAAATGCATCTTATGGTTTGGTTTAGACTTTAGAGAATTGGGGTTTGGGGTTCATCCATTAGACTTTAGTGTATAGTAGCATACCCCACACTCTGGTTTATTCTTTGTCTAAATAAAAAAACTTTGCGGTCGTACGGTAAGATAAGGGTATGCATTGAACCATATAGTATACATTGTCTTACCTCTTTGTAGTTTGGAGTAACTATTGTAATTGGTAGAGGTAGAGGTAGAGGTATAGAATTATAGAAGGGTTATTGTTGGTAAAGAGTGAGAGGGTCTTACTCGACAAGGCGGTAACGGATCGAGGTGTGATTCGAGTGTGCGAATTATGTTTCTGTTCTTTGTTCGTTTTATTTATAATTTTGCTTGATAGGATAAATAAAATAAAACAGAGTATCCCAGAATAGCCTATATTGTTTTCGAGACATGAAGTAACCAATAGTCGGTGAACCATGTTAAAATTTTTGGTGTTCATTTGATTTTTCGTTGTAGTTCGGTGAAGAAAACCTTATCGTACCAGCCGGTCGCACCGAAAATGCTGGATATTGGACACAAAATGATATGCGGTTTTACCGGTAGAAAATTATTGAACCATGATTTTTGTACAAAATACCACCTATTACTCCGGTTCAGTTTCACAACAACAAGACGGAATCTTCGGCCTAAGACCAAAAGCTTTCAGTCTGGGCTTAAGCAACTCATAGCCCGTTGAAATCTCAGTTTGTTTTACTAGTCTGTGTCCTAGGTGGAGATCTGCTGGGCTCATTTCGTTTCAAATTTCAAATGGGCCGGTCTTGTACCGAGCCCATTTTAAAGACAAGAAGTCCTTTCGCCCTAAATTTCCTTCTTCCCTTTTGACTGCCGATTTCTCAAGAGTCAAAAGCCCTAGAATTTGTCCAACCCTTAGCTATTCGCAGCAAATAGTCATCATAAAAAAATGAATAATATTATCAGTAATGCTATCAATTTTCCCAAATTTGGTTTGATAAAAAAAAAAAAGTTTGAATGATTGGGCAGGCGGAATTCGTTTATATCAGTGAAAGGTCAATATTACAAAACTAGTATGAAACAAAGACGAGAGAGGGAGGCAGGGAGCCAATTGGGATATCTGTTCTGTTCTGTTCTCTCTCTCGGCAGCCGCATGAACATCAACGTACGTGGGTCCGCTCTATTGCATGTTTTTTACTATGGTGTCACATACCAATATCACCACAATCATACTTCATCGTACGTATTATTAATAGGAATGTAGCAAGGATTTCGACTGGATCTACTTAGAAAAAAATATAGTAGTTGTTCGCTTCGAGTGTGTGCTAAATATTTATTTTTAATTTAGTTAATTGTTCGCTTTCGAATAAAGTTCTTTGTCAATAATCGTTTAGTATGAATAACTCGAATGGTTGAAAGAGGTTTTAACTATGAATCTTATACCAAAAAATTGTGTTCTTTGTCAATAATCATAGTATCAATAACTAGAGTTATTGGGTGAGGTCAATAATATATCTCATATCATTTACTAATACATCCCTTATAAGAAAGTCAAATTATATGGAACTGAAGTTTGCACAAATCTTAATACTATATGTGCTTAACAAATGAGGTCGCCAAAATTCAAACACAAAACATTTCGATAAACTATTATCAATTAGACGCACCCTAATTTTTAATACCAATTAACTATTGTACCTAATTTAACAATTTTCCTCCTGAACTAGAGCCAACCCTATTACCCTCTCTCTCCGCTTTTGCCGTTGTTCACGCCTAAAAATTAATGACATAATATATAAATTAAATACAAGGGATTGAATAACTTTATAAGTCCAACTCAACATTAAAAGTTAATGATCTAAATTGGGCCTTATTGGATTATGTTTTTGGACTTCGTTGACCAGCGAGCTTTAGTGCGTATGAGATTTTACTCCTAAAAACTAAGTGCATACACTTAATGGATGGAACTTATCAGACAGGTGCTCAATCATCAAGCTGACAAAACGGGTTTACAGGTGTGGCGGTAGGAGATCAAGCCAATTAGACAGACTTGATACCAAGCTGGCAAGGTATCAACCTGATGAGATGATCTTGCTTACAAGCTGACAACACTGGCTGGCCAACAAGGAGGTAGGGTACCTAGCCTCCTAGTGGCAAGGTATCAAGGTGATGACATGAGTTGGTGGCAAGCCAACAGGACGGGCTTGCTCGCGAGACGACAAGGTAAAAAACTTTATAATGCGGGCTTGGTGTCAAGCTCACTTAGAGGTCATCCAAAACTAAGTATGGAGACCAAGCCGATGAGACAAACTTGGTGATAAAATGGCAAGATACTAAATCGGTGAGACGGGCTTGGTGGCAAGTCGGAAGGTATCAAGTCGATGAGACGTCTTGGTGGCAAGTCAGCTATGGGTGACAAACTGATAAAATGTAATTGGTCCAAAATGACAAGATGAGGGGGTGATGTTCTTAAACATGAGAGGGGTTAAGTTCTCATCTCGTCAAGATGGATAACAAGGTCTAGATGGGAAACACGGCCCATCTAACAAGATGGTTTCATTGACGTGGCTAGCAAATACGAGGATAATAAGTCCACGAGAAGGACTAGGTAATGAGACGAGTGTGGTACCAAGTCGATAACAAATGAGCTAAGTCTGGAGCCATTGAGGTCATCAAAGGTGTTATCAAAACCTGATCAGAGAGGCAATGCGAGGAGAATTCAATCCTATCTAGTAAGAACGAGGCGACAAGACTTGAGTGAAGTTCCACAGAAAACCAAGCTAGCTCAGCGCTGAGACCAACAACTCACAGTGATGGCAAACTCTTTTCCTTCAAACAACCTCTAAAATATTTAAGGGCCAAAATCGCTACGTGTGAATAAAGACATTATGAAATACAAGAATAAACAACCACGTAAAATATAATTTATCTAATTAATGGATTATGCAAATTCAGATTATGCATATCTATAGTCCTCACTATCCATCCACATGTGCGTGGAAATGAATTGTCTTCTCATCTCAACTACAAGAAGTTTGTCATTTCTTATCTACTTATATATTGGTTAATGCCAGCCACTCATAATTAATGCCATTGACTGGGACGCAAAGTTTGTGTTGAGATTGCGAATGGAGGAGCAGATAAATTTCCTTCCCAACCTCTCGTTTGTTTTCACCAGACGCAGTCGTACATGCTACGCTATCTATATGGTTGCCATTTTGACCATCAATAATCTCATTTTCTCGATTACAAAAACAACTTTGACTATGGCCTCACAAGGTTAAATTAAACAGGGTGCATTTGGATTTTTTACTCGACTGGAGACTTGGATCAAGATTCAAGACAGCCGGTAGAGTTTAACCCATTGCTCATTTATATTCTTAAAAAAAGTATGAAGTTCACATCTAGCTAGTCAAGTAATTATTTCCAAAACACTCAGGTCGTGAATGCCTCTCAACTTTCAAAGTATAGTTAAAATAGGTCGTAAATTTCATAACAGATCTAACAAGTAGAACAAATGATTGTTGGCATTAGCTATGTCGGTGTTTGAGCATGTTCGACAATTTTTTGTTATTATCATCAATATGTAACTCTTTATTAAATTCTATTAGAAATAAAGAGAATAATAGTCCGCTAACAATTTTTGGATTAAAAAAAAAATAGGTGGCCTATCAATACGCTATTTAGTGGAGTATCATAAACATTGAAACCTTGTCTCCTTGTTGCCTTCTCTTCTGCAGAATCTGATTTAATTTGATGTTTCTCATTTCATCCTGTAAACTCAATAGAAGGTGAAAACTCGATTGTTTTATTCACAGAACAAAGAAGTGTTTTAAATACATCAAGCTCAACTATTGGGAGCTAAAAGCAAGCCACCACTCAGCCTGTCAAACGTAAAACAAGGATATGTTTATAACCATAGTCCTTAAAACTAGCAACACGACTAACTCACGTTCTACTAACTTCTATATGTGCTTGTTATTACTCAACTTCATAACACAAGGCCCAACCCAAAGTCATTGTCTCCTCGATCTAACATATTCTCCCCTAAACTCAAATCTGGTAAGTTTTGAGTATAAACCAGTACATGATCATCATGCAGCAGCAACTAGTTCTTCGTGTAGATAAAATTCATACATTATGTTGGATAAATTTTTTTAAAGGAAGGTCTTTTTCAACCTATGATAATTGCTAGGAGACTAATTAAGTCAATTCATACAGACACAACAATTCATTAACCTGATCATATCATTAACATATATTTTTGTTTGGTGAAAACTTCTATTGATTGTAAGATAATTGTATTACTTGCATATATTTCGGTTAAGTGTTAACTACAAATATATGTTGATTGTTATCTTTTTTTCATTATATAAATTACGAATTGATGAATTAACCGAATTTTTTTTTCTCACACTTGATGATGGTTAATTTGGTTAACCAAATAACCAAACCAATTAAAATTTAATTTGATTGTTGTCGAAATTTGAATGATTTGATTATGTTGTTGTATTCTATATATAATAAGAGTTAAATTTATTTGATTTTATAATTACCTATGATAACTATTTCAACACTGCTACCATCACCCGAATAAGTGCATATTAGTATTACATATTTACATATTCACCACTCACACGGAACAATCCGTACGTTTTGCTAATTGCTATTCGATTCAATTCAAGAACCCACATGACCACACGGCCACGCTATAAATGCAGATGAAAATCAAAATAAGCGTCCGCCTTGGACCAGAGACAGAGAAGAGAAGGACCCATGGCACACGTACAGCCAATGAAAGACCACCCACGTGTCAGTTAACGAAGCAACCTTGGGAGGAGGGTTGGCTGAATGCGAGGCGGGCCCAGAAAGAAACGTTGTGGGCTGTTGGCAGATGCCATATGGACTATGGAGGCAAGTAGTTGTAGGGCTGCAAATGAGCCGAGCCGAGTCGAGTTTTACTCTGGTTTAACTTCGGCTCGTTAATAAATGAGTCGAGCTCGAGCTAGTTTGTTTACTAAAATTTTGATTTCTATTTGGTACTTCATTTTGTATATCATGATACATATGATTTATTTTGTTAGCTAATCTCATATTATACTTTGTTGGTATCATATATCGTTTAGTTAATAAATTTAACTACTTCAAATCATATTATTTCATAGTGTCGAAGCAATCCATGATACATAATTTCTTTTTAAAATAGAAAATAAGATATATTTGCTCACATACTCAACGTGTTAAACTTGAAATATGGCGAGATATATAATTGATACCGTTTTAATATGAATTGCATGTTCGAAATGATGATTATAAGGCGAGTGCATGGAGTGAGGGAAAAAAAAAAGCGAGAACCGAAAACACTACCTGGGGTTTAGATGCTCCAAATGATTTGGCCGTAATCAACAATCGAAGAAAGACCAATAAAGTAGGCATAGTTAATTTAGATGATTGTTTTTGTTTACTGCTCAAACATACAAACAATCAGAAGCGCGGTTAGAAATTGACAAGATCACTTGTAGGAAGCCTATACCATCAATCTGGGGTGTAGCTGTCCCACCCAAGTGTCCATCACTCATGCAGAAATCTGAGGAACTGTTGAACCCTTTTAGTTTGTTTGGCAGTTTTATAGTTAGAAGGTAACACTTCTGCTCTAACCGATAATAATGATTGCTCTACTATACCTTGCCAAAGTGACTACTCACCATCATAGTTAGTAAAATATGATCCATCGGTTACATGTAAAATATATACAATTTTTTTTTACTTCATCTCTAATCTAATAGTACGCCTAATAGTACTTTTGATAATCATGAAATATATAGAATTAATTGTTTTAGAAATAAATAAATGTATAAATAATGCTAAATTCATTAGTTTAATTCATTAAATACTGATATTAAATGTATTATAGGAGTTTTATGCGTGTTTAGTATGTGAGTCATGAAATAGATGGACAAAATGAAACAACTTGAGAATAATACCAAAATGGAATTTGTAAAGTGTAAACGCATAAAATACGTACATTCATATATGTGTGTATTCAGTGGCGGAGCCACTTTGGACCCACCTTTGCTCTAGATTAGGACCCCAGAAATAATAATACTTGTACACAATTCATAATACTCGATCTCAATACTTCATGTTTACGTTTTACTTGTCTGGAATGACTTATTAATTACGAGCTTACTAATTCCTAATTTAGTATTGAATTCTCCAATCTCAAACGAAATTTTGTTGACAAACTATGAAACGCCATCGTGAGTCATTTAATCATTAATAAATCATTTTTTTATATATTCTTATTTTAAGTCAAACTTAACTTAAGCGAAGTTCTTGCTACGCCACTGCATGTATTAAACAGAGTATTTACCAACTAGGTTCACCGAAGCCGAATAGTATGGATTTCTTACATTTGTAGAAAAGGGTAATTTTATAGTAAATTGTTTTTACTCAAGCATAAATAAAAAAATTAATAAAATTGTGAAAATCAAAGAAAAGAAGACAAATGGAAAGAAAGGCAATTAATCAGTGCAGTGTTTGTCTCTACTCCTCTTCTCTCCCTGTCTGGTCTCCACCACCGCCCACCCACCCTTCTCCGGCCCCCGGCCCTCCTTCCTCGCCCCCTTTTTTTAATTTACTTTTCTTTTGTTTTTTTCTCTTTATAATAAGCGGAAGATTTGACTGCAGAGAACGAGAGAAAAATATTTTATTTTAGAAACGAGCTAATAAAGTAAGAGATAAAGGAAAAAACAGAAAAAGATCTCATCTTTATCGAAAAATATTGAAAACTTAATCATAAAAGGTTGCCATCCTTTATTATTATTGCTGTTCAGAAGCATTGCACCAGAAAACAATTTTGGAAAAAGAAAGAAGAAGGAAAAAAAAAAAAAAGTCTCTTTCTTTGAAATCTAGAAGACGCGCAGATTTCCTACAAGTGGGTTACTTCCTCCATTCCTCTCTGCCCTTCCCCGTCTCTCTGTATTTCCATTTGGGTTTTTCCTTTTATTATTTATTGTCCCAAGAAACGGAGGAGGAGAATGGCGACGGAGAGAGCTTTTTGATCTGAAATTTGGCAGGCGTTACAGCACAGGAACAGAGAGCGGCTGCAGCGAGGCAGGGGGCGGCGAAGTTATGGGCGGGTGTGTGTCGACTCCGAGAGCTTGCGTTGGCGGCGGCGGCGGCAGTGACAGATTGAGTTGTTCGAAGAAGACTAGGAAGAGGAAGAAAATTGGGAAGCAGAGGAAGAAGCACCCGTCGTCATCGTCCAGATTGTCGGATGGCTCATCGCCGCTTCCTTCATCTGTTACTGCTGCAACTGCTGCTGTTTCATCCGATCATATCCCTTCTTTCCAAGGTCACCCCTCTTCCCCTGCTTTCTGCTCTGTTTCGCTTATCTTCTTCCCCTGTTTTTTCTGTTCCCCTGATTCCAATGAATGTTTTTTTTCCCCGGGTGCGAGGTGGGTTTGGCTTTGGCACCTGGATTTTGTTTGGTAGGGAGATGGATGGGTAGTTTGCTTGCGTGAAATTGGGGCAACTTCTTCAAGTTTTCTTTCCCTTTCCTTCTACTTTTCCTTTTCCTGGTTAAAGAAAAATAGTTGGTGGTGGTGATAGAAAGGAGATGGTCTTTTTCATCTGATGTCATTTAATTACTTGTACAGGTCAAGTTTTGCTTTTCGTCACATTTTTCTTGCAAAAAGTAAACGCAGTAGACCCTTCTCTTACTTCTTCTCCTGTGTATCTAAGCTCTGAAGAATGTGGTTATGAAGTTTTGATTGTAATGTTGTGAAAGGTACATTGCGTTGTTAGTCTGCCATATCATCATTTTCAGAGGTCTTTTAATGCTAGACGGTCGAGAGTTGCTCTGAAGAAAAAGGTTATGAAAGATGAATACTTTTTGGATTCCCCTTTTCGCCCTTGTGGCTATTATTGTACTCAAATGTGGTGACGACGGAGTCTTCTTTCTGTTCTTCCCAATTCCAATGTTTGGGTCCTTTTGTCGGATTCTCTGTGGAATCTTTACTACCGGTCATACATTCATTTTGTCGTATCGTTCTGCTCGGTCTCTCTTTCTAAACTAGAAATCTATTCCCTTTTTTTTGTTGCAGGTGGAAGCATCGAGGAGGCATGGTTTGATACAATCGCAGCATTGGAGTCAGATTGTGATGAGGATTTCCAGAGCATTTCAGATGGTTTGTAAATGTGTTGCTTAATCCTTCTATGGTTCCGAATCCCAGGTGTTCTAAACCCTCTCGATCGATTCATTATCTGCAGGTGTTCTATCTCAAACTGGGTCCGAGTTTGGCCGACTTTCGAGTGTGACATTTGGTAGAGATGCAGGCCATGGTACTGCGGAGCATAAGGGCGGAGATTCGTCGGGGAATGAGGCGAAGCAACCGGTGTTTCTCGACGAGGTCTCTGTGGATGAAAGTCATGCTGGTAATCATAGTAAAGGGGAAGGACTGTTAGATAACTGTGGCATCCTGCCTGGAAACTGTTTGCCTTGCCTTGCTTCCACCGTGTCACCGGTCGAGAAGAGAAGATCACTGAGCTCTAGCCCGCCGAGTGCCAGGAAAAAGTCTGCAGTGAGAATGTCATTCAAATGGAAGGAAGGGCACCCTAGTAACCCCTTGTGTAAGTACATTTTGCCTCTTCTTCTCGTTGCTAGGTGAACAAACGTCTACCATTAGTGCCTTGCTTGCCACACCTTTGTAATATTTATGATTTATCTGTCCTTTGCAGTTGCTTCAAAGATGATTCTGCAAAGGCCAATAGCTGGATCACAAGTGCCCTTCTGTCCCATTGATAAGAAGATGCCTGATAGTTGGTCGCACATCGATCCGGGCAGTTTCAAAGTTCGTGCACCAAATTACTTCAGGTAAATGCTAGAGAACTCAAAAAATTTCGATTCTTGGATGTGAAGTGTTCATTTTTGCTTTGCATTGTGGCAGAGACAAGAAGAAGGAACTCGCCGCCAATCATGCTGCATACTATCCAGTTGGAGTTGATGTCTTCTTGTCTCCTCGAAAGGTTGATCACATAGCTCAGTTTGTGGAACTTCCTGTAATTAACACCTCAGCGAAGCTCCCATCCATTCTTGTTGTAAATGTTCAGGTATTCTCAATTCATTGTACCATTTTGAATCCTCTTCTGTGGCAGAAAGATGTTCACTTCATACCGCCCTTCATTTGGTTAGAACTTATGCTTATACTACTTCTTTCCTAACTTCCCTTCACAGATCCCATTATATCCAGCCGCAATTTTTCAAGGCGAGACTGATGGTGAAGGAATGAGCATTGTGTTGTACTTTAAGCTTTCTGAAAGTTACTTGAAGGAACTCCCAACCCATTTTCAGGACAGTATCAGAGTAAGTCCATCACTGCGCTGTGTTACTGGCTTTTTAAAATCCGCATGTGACATTGCTTCACCTCACATTTTCTTGTTCGAAAAACAGCGGTTGATTGATGATGAGGTTGAGAAAGTGAGGGGGTTTCCTGTAGATACAATTGTGCCCTTTCGAGAGAGGTTGAAGATCTTGGGACGCGTTGTGAATGTAGAGGATCTGCATTTGAGTGCACCAGAGAGGAAACTTATGCAGGCATACAACGAAAAGCCGGTTCTGTCGCGTCCTCAACATGAGTTCTATTCTGTAAGCCTACTTACTTACTGATATCATGTTCTGCGAGCCATAGTTTGATGTTTTTTTTTGACATATTCGTTATGGAAATAGTAGTCCATGTTTAACAAAAACATCGGTACATTTTCTCTGGCTGTAGGGCGAAAATTACTTGGAGATTGACATAGATATGCATAGATTCAGTTACATATCTAGGAAAGGTTTTGAAGCATTCCTAGACCGTCTCAAGATCTGCGTCCTGGATGTTGGCCTAACGATTCAGGTAACGAGACATTGATTTATAATGTTATCTCTTATAGTTTTTCTTATGGAATCTGGGATTTGATTGCTGCTTCATACATTTTTGCCTTTGGTTCTGAACAGGGGAACAAGGCTGAAGAGCTGCCAGAGCAGATCTTATGTTGTATAAGGTTAAATGGGGTTGACTATATGAACTATCATCAATTAGGAATCAATCAAGATTCCCTTGACTTTGTAAGTGCTTAGAAGAAGAACTGTAAGAATTTTTCACCATATTTAATGGAATAAAAAAGGGCTCCAATTCTTTCAGAGAAAATTCTCCAATTGTTTCACTTCCATGTTCTGTGCATAGAGCATATGTCTGCTGTGGCGAGGTGTGAGAGTTAATGGGACGCTAATTGAGTATCATATGTAGAATGTAATTGTTCTATTTATAATCTGGATCGTAAACCTCTCCCAACCCATATCTCTAAACTGCTGAACAAATTACAGAAGAAAGAAAATTCAACGAGAAAATCTTTCGAAGCAAGTAATTGAGTAAGCTAAGTAAAAGCTTATGAACTTCTGAAGAAAGCAAAATTCCCTTGTAATCAAGAATTAGTACAGGGATCCAGAGGCTTCCCACATAAGCCTGCATTCCTAGAATAGCTGCTTCTGGGGAATTGGCTTAGAGGCTTACCATCAGGAATTTTTCCAACTAGAAGATTATCTGACAAATCAAGTTCATCTAGGCTCTTCAGGTTCAGAAACCCACCTGGAATTTTCCCAGTAAACTTGTTTCTCTGCAGTTTCAGCTTCTCTAATGAGCTGACATTTCCTAGCGATTCTGGCAACTCGCAAGAGAGATTGTTGTGGCTCAAGTCCAAGACCTGCAGCGACATCAATCTCCCTATGCTGCTTGGCAAGCCTCCTTCGAGATAATTCCTCGAGAGATTGAGATGGTTCACTGAAGCTTGTGATCCTAACCCAAGGCTTTCAATTCCACCTGTGAACTGGTTATCAGAAAGATCAATATGCTTCAAAGTACCATCTTCGAGGAAGCTGCTTCCTATCTCGAAAACTTTCTCCACAGAGCCTGTCATCAGGTTGGAATGAAGATCCAGCACTCCGAGAGATTGCAAGTTTCTAACTGTATCTGGGATGTTTGAAACAATCGAGTTCCTTGAAAGATTCAGTGAGTAGAGACTAGTCAGTTTCCCCAACCATCCTGGTAAAATGCCAGTAAGGTTGTTAGCTGACAAGTCCAGTTCCTGGATAGGACTTGGAGTTGAATACAAGAACTGTGGAATTTCCCCCTGGATTCCACAACCAGCAAGAAGTATCCTGGAAAGAGACGGCATTTGTGCTATCCATCTTGGGAATGAGGTCAGGTTCAACCGGTTGAATGACAGATCTAATGTCTGAAGGTTGTGCAAGGAAGACATGCATTCTTGAGGCAATTGTCCTTTGATCTTATTGTGCGAGATGTTCAACATAATGAGCCTGGAGAGTTGGCCTAATGAACATGGTAATTTACCAGATAATCGATTGCTGCCGAGGTATAACTCTGATAGAGCTGAAAGATTCCCTAAACTTGAAGGAATTGGTCCATGGAGTTTGTTGTTGTCAAGAGCAGCTCTCTGGAGCGAAACCAAGCATCCAAAGTTTGGAGGTAATCTTCCTGTTAGGTTGTTGTTGCTCAGCCTGAGAAATCCCAAGGAAGACATTTGCCCCCCACAGCTTGAAGGAAATGGGATCTCTCCCTGGAGATCATTTGTATCCAGATACAACACGGAAATGGACCTCAGGTCTGTGATGGAAACTGGGATTTCTCCAGTCAAGTGATTGTTTGAAAGATCCAGCAGTTTCAACCCTTGCAATTCGCCAATCTTGCCTGGTATCTTCCCACTTAGAGAATTCCCGTGGAGATCCAAATCCACCAGGTTCCTCAACTTGGTAATTGAATCAGGAACCGGACCGAAGAATTCATTGGAATACAGCAACAGCTGGTTAAGACTTTCCAGATTGCCAATGCTTGGAGGGAGAGATCCAGAGAGGCTATTCTCATGCAATTGAAGTTCTTGGAGTTTTGAGAGCTTACCTATGCTATCAGGCAACGACCCAGTGAGCCTGTTGCCAAAAAGATAGATTTTTTGGAGATCCGGGAGGCGAAAGCCAATCAATGGCGGGATGACACCTCCAATACTGATGAGGCCACCAAGATCAAGAACTTGCAGGGAAGAAAGGGACGTGATGGAAGGAGACAGGTAGCCATTCATCTCAGACTGGAAGATCGAATCTTCTGTGGTGATGAGACCTGGGAGACGGATTTCAGTCACCCTGCCAGTGGCATTGCTGCAGACAATGCCTTCCCAGTTGCAGCAGCCATTGCCAGACCACTTGGAGAGGCGGCCAGATGTGTCGACCTTGATTCCCGCCTTGAAATCAGCCAGGCTTCTGAGATCGTCCGGGTTGCAGGCTTCCTGATCAGCAGCCTGGTTTCTTGCTTCTGAATGCGATGGGAAGAATGAGATGATGAATGTGAGAGCAAGAATAAGGGAGCAGTGGAGTTTGGAACCCATGCCTGGTTGGTTCTTTGTAGCTTGAGAGGTTGATGCATCAATCTACCATCCTTGTTGTTGTTCTCCTGGAGTGAACTCATAAAGAACTGGATGAAAAAAAAAGAGGGTTTGATGCTCAAGAAAGAGTGCAGATCTTTTGCTAAAGTATCCAGAGCCTAAAAGCAAGAAGATCTCTGCCTGGATTCTTCCCTTTTCTTTACCCTTCCCCTTTACAGTATGTGTTTTGCTGAAAAAGAGCAACGTGCTGAAATTATGATGTCCTTTGCTTATTATTATTGTTTTGCTGTTGTTGTGTTTGCAGCAACTAAATATTCTGGTCAATTTGAATGTCCCCAGAGCAACAGAAACCTGCCTTTTTTTTTTCCCTTTGATCTTTTTTCTTCTTTGGGGCCCTTATTTTGAGGGGCAAAAGATGCTTCTGGTGTGGTCCTAATCTCAGAGAGACAGTAAATACATGTACATGAAGCAAAACTTGCAAACAATTATTACCAATGAGCATTGTTTATTAAACACTAACTAGGAAGAGGTTAAAATTAATGTTTTGCCTGCTCTATTGTAGTTGTCAATAAAGCCAAAGCAAAGCTCCTGAAATCAAAAGCTGTTCTGTGGTTATTTTCCTTCCCTACCTTAATATGACCCTCATTCTCTTTTCTTGTTTTTGTTTGGTTTTGGGGCTGAGTGCCAACTGCATGCATTGATGGCAGTATCCACATGTTACTCTGCAGAGCTTTTGCCAGCCCAAAGCCAAAGTGGAATATTATACAAGATAACTTCTTCCCATGTTTGTGGCAATTACAAGGTTCATCTTGTTCTCTTGTTGCTTTCCAACTCCCTTATTTTGTAATTCCGATCCATTTTATTGTTTCTTTCTGTGTCCTTTCCCTGAACATTGAAAGTTACTATCAAGTATCAACCAACTCTTTTGGAAATTCAACAAGGATCTCACAGTTTGAGTGTGTTTTGTTACTCCTCTCAAACAAAACAAAGAAGCCAAATGTTTCAATACTTTCATACCCCAAAATGGCCTTGTTTGGAGAAAGGCTCCCAACTATCCAACTCACCACACTGAAAGTCTTTTTCTTTCATTCAGCACAAGAAGAAAAAAAGCAAGTTGTACCACTTGAGGTCTTTTGGTTAGAACAAAAATGAGAGAATCAGAACTGGTTTCCATGTACTAAACAGCAAAGAACAGCAGCTCCTATATAGAACTGGCATCATGCTTTGACAAGTGAAATGAACAGATGTGTACCTGTGTGGTATGGATCCACTCCAGTAGCAGCTGCAGCATCAATTTCTGTTGCCATGATTGACTTGATGTCAGTGAAGCCATCTATCCATTTGAAATCCCAATTGAGGGAGAAAAAAAGCCCGTGCCAATCTTAATTTGTAAATACTCGGAAGGAAGATTGGAGATGGAAATCAATCTTAATTTGTCACCCTCATCTGTGAAAAGAAGCTCTAGTGCATGCAATCGACATTTAGTTGAGGTCGGGTAGAGAGTTGGTGGGAGTCTGTTGAATTTGCAACATGGGCACCTTAATTCTGTCATTCTCTTCTAGTCACAATGCGGAGGAAGTTGCTGTTCCTTGTGAATGGAAAATCACTTCGACTTCTTCCAGCTGAATGTGTAGTACAGAGGACAGCGCACAGCGGCCAATGCAAACTTGTGATGGCAGAACTCACGAGGCCACTCTGTGATCTAAGGCGTCTAGGGTACAGGTTAAGAGATTTCAGAATAGATCGATCTTTAGGGATTTGATAGAATTGTAATTGCACTAGGAAATAATTAGAGATTTAGGATAGGAAGGATATAATTGGGGATTATGAATTTAGAGGAGGAAATGTTAGTGACAGAAAAAGGAAAAGAATGGCCGACGGCCTAGAGGGAGAGAAGAGAGACTGATTTTGAGGATTAAGAGAATAAGAGAGATAAATCAAATAATACTATTTATTGATTTCAGATTATTGGGAAGAAAGATACAAAGTACAGATTGGAATAAATCTGATAAATAACTTAATACTAATTTTTTTTTTACCAATAGATCACTTGTATTACCAAGGCAAAAAGATAGCAAAGTTTACAACCCAAGTTCAAACCATTGTTCAAAATCAAAACTATCTACAGACGCAGGTAACAAGGAAAGGGTCTTCCTGGCCACATCATGGGCCACCCAGTTGCTACTTCTGCCAACAAACGAAATTCCAAAGCTCCGATACTGTTGTCGCAGACTCAAAATCTCCACCAATATCCTTCCACCCTTCACATCACGCACATCCATCTTCTGCACTTTGTCGATGACCGTCTTTGCATCCCCACAGAACATCACCTCAGTTAGACCCTTCAAAGAGCACCACCGAATTGCATCTCGTAACGCCACCAACTCCACCAAAAATGGATCCACGAGCCCTGCATACTGAAAGCCTTTGACAGCTCTGATACTCCCTGTCCGGCTGTCCCATCCCGAACCACCAACCCCCCAGCACCATGCGACCCTGCCAGAACAGCACCATCCACATAGCAGCAAAATGGCAATTGTGCACCCTGACTGCGCACTCCCCCCATATCCGCCGACGCTCGCCTCTCCTGCACCACCACTCCCTCCCCCGACTGCATATTCGCAAGCCACTCCCTGACCTGAGCTTCAAATTGGCGCGCCAGACTCCTAATATCATACTGCATATGATCAAAGACCACCCAATTCCTGCTCTTCCATATTCTCCATAATAAGGCAACAAACCTCACAATTTGTTCCGGCCCAGGATTTTTCTCAATAAATTTCCGGAAGACTAGAGCAAAATTCAGCGGAGAATTCACTATACCCTCAACCTCAATGCCCGAATAATTCCATAACTCCACAGCCACCCGACAGGATAAAAACATGTGCTCCAGAGTCTCTAATGGAGCCAAACACACCGGGCAACGTGGAGAAATTGAACTATCATCTAGTTCCGTCTCCTCAAGATCCGCCGGCACCCTACCAGTCTTCTCAATTACCGCCTCAGCCGTAGGCAGAACCCGCCTCAGGACCTGCCACACAAAGAATTTCAGCTTAGGAGGAAGGGGAAAGTTCCATACCTTTTTCCAATCATCCATACCGAAGAAGGAAACTTCATCCTTCCACCCCGGCATCCTCCTGCTTAACTGAAAGGCCAAGTGATATCCTGAACGCACCGTGTAAACTCCATCACCCTCCCAAATCCAGACATATCTATCCTCCACCGGCTGCTTGGGTAATGGAATCGACTGAATAGCCCGCACCGTCTCCGGCAAGAAACACTGTTCCAAGCATTCCACACACCACCGACCCATTCCCGGCTCTATTAGCGATTCCACCTTCGCACCCGTTAAATCCGGGGCCTGAGAACGAAGGACAAGGCTCTCTGGGCGGATCCCTGGGATCCAATCATCCTCTAGAATGCTTACCAACGATCCCTCCCCAATCTGCCACCTGAGTCCCTGGCACAAAAGATCCCGGCCATGTAAGACACTCGTCCATCCCCAAGACGGTCTAGAGCCCCGCCCTGCCTTAAAAATGGATGTCTTAGAAAAATATTTGCCCTTCAGAACCCGCGCCAGGAGCGATTCAGGCTCCTTCCAAATTCTCCAAGCAACCTTAGCCAGCAAAGCCTGGTTAAAATTTTCAAATCTCCTAAATCCGAGGCCTCCATCAAATTTACTCCGACAAAGATTCCGCCATGATACCCAATGCGCTTTGTCCTTGTCCGCTGCATATCCCCACCAAAAACGGGCCATGTACCTGTCTAGCTTACGGCATAGTGTCACCGACAGAAGGAAACAAGACATAACATAGATAGGGAGAGCAGAAGCCACAGCTTTAAGGAGAACATCCTTCGCTGCCCACGACAACTGCCTCTGTTTCCATCCCTGAAGTTTAGCCAACATCCGTTCCTCCAAATATCTAAATGTCTCCACCTTAGATCGCTGAACCAAGGAAGGTAGGCCCAGATACTTGTCCTGGACACCAATCGCCCCTACCCCAAGGATAGCTGCCATCTCTGTCACATCCGGAGGGTCCACATTACCACTAAAGCACACTGCAAACTTAGTCAAATTCACCTTCTGCCCACTTAGCTCCTGGTACTCCTGTAGAATTCTCAACAATTCCTCACACTCACCTTTAGAAGCCCGCAAGAACAGGTAGGAATCGTCTGCAAAGAACAAATGGGACACACTAGGACATCGAGGACTAACTTTCACTCCCGCCAATCTTTTAGCCTGAATGGCCTCCCGCAAAAGAGCCGCAAAGCCCTCCGAACAAATGGAAAAAAGGAGCGGAGATAGTGGATCCCCCTGCCTCAATCCCCGCGTCGACCTAAAATAGCCCATTGGCGTACCATTCATCATCACAGAGAATGACGCCGTCGAGACGCATTCCTGTACCCAATCAATCCATTGCCTACTAAATCCCATCTTTGTCATAATCGCAAACAAGAAACCCCACTCGACTCTATCATAGGCCTTTTCCATGTCGACCTTCAGAGCCAAGTAACCTTTCTTCCCTCGCTTTTTGACAGTGAGATAATGCATAACCTCGTGCCCGATCAGCACATTGTCCACTATCTGACGCCCAC
The DNA here is from genome assembly GCA_946122785.1 of Linum tenue. NCBI lineage: Eukaryota > Viridiplantae > Streptophyta > Magnoliopsida > Malpighiales > Linaceae > Linum > Linum tenue. The sequence goes on from CAMGYJ010000002.1 coordinate 66,753,648, forward strand.
GAATGAACCCATTTTGCTCCGGTGAGATAATGGAAGGCAAAATTCTCGCCATTCGTTCCGCCATGATTTTAGATATGATCTTGTAAAAGAGCTGACACAAACTGATCGGCCGAATCTGCGTCATGGACTCCACTGCATCCACCTTAGGGACCAGCGTCAACCAGGTGTAATTAAAACTTTTTAGGAGCCGCCCGGATTGAAAAAAAGACTGCACCGCCTCTATCACATCACCCCCAATGATATCCCAGTAGGCCCGATAGAATTGACTAGTGAACCCATCCGACCCCGGGGCTTGAGTAGCCCCGATGGAAAAAACGGCACTCCTGATCTCAGTAGCAGAGATTTCGGCCGTCAGGCCTCTATTCATCTCCTCCGTCACACGCCCCGGAACAGGCAACCCCGCTACCCTACCAGCCAAGTCTACATCTTGCCTCTCTGATCGAAAAAGGTCCTCATAGAATTCACTCGCCACCGCTCCCTTCAGAGCTTCCTCAGTCACCCAGTCTCCATTCTTATTCAGCAGTCCTTCAATGAAATTCTTCCTGTGCCGGGCACGCGTGACTGTGTGGAAGTAGGACGAATTCTTATCTCCTTTATCCAACCACCGGACCCTCGACTTCTGCCTCCAGTACTCCTCTTCCGCTGCCCATTGTTTAGCAAGTTCACCCTCCATCTTACCAATGCGGTCCCAGTCTGTTTCCTCCTCGCCCTTCAGGCTCTCTATCTCTGTCTGCAGAATCTGAATATTCCTCGCCGAGTTACTCGTACCGGCCCGGCTCCAATCATTTAACAAATGCCGAAGGGCCTTCAATCTTTGCCAGAGTCTAAACATCGGCGAACCAGTATATGTTTTTGTCCAAACATAACTGACCAGTAAACGCGTCTCAGGGTTCTCAGTCCAACGAGAATCAAATCGAAACAACGGTTTAGAATGCCGTGTAAAAGGTTTGTCGGCCATCAATAGTGCCCTATGATCCGAACCCAGATCAGTACAATGTTTCACCAATGTCTGCGGAAACCGCTCCGCCCACTGAGGAGATACTAAGACCCGATCTAGTCTTTCCCTTATACACGCCGTTCCCATACGCCGATTAGACCACGTAAATTGTGGACCCTGGAAACCAATGTCCTGCAACGCAAGATCATTAATTAAATCCCGAACCCCCGCCGCCCCATTGGGATCCCACGGCAACCTTCCCGATTTATCCGAAGCCTCCAAGACACAGTTAAAATCGCCCATCAACATATAAGGGGCATTTAATTGGCCACAATAAGATTTTAGAATATTTGTCTGCTGCACTCTAACATTCAAATTAGTGGACAAATAGACACCAACTCCAATATACTCAAAAAGACCCATTTCATTAACAATGCCAAAAGAAACAAAGAAATCCGACTGCTCCAAAATCCGGAGCTCAACATTCCCATCCCAAGCTAAAGCAAGCCCACCCGATGCATTCTCAGCATCAACAAGGAAAATTTTTTGAAAACCTACCCCCCGCAATCTTCGGGACACTACGCGCCTGCAAGATTTTGTTTCAGAAAGAAAGAGAATCTCCGGCTTATTTGACCGACACAGGCCTAACAAAGAACGAAACGTAAGAGATGGCCCGATGCCTCTTACGTTCCAGCCGAGCACCCTCATTTGGCAGATTGGGACCACTCTCGGCTGGTTTCCTCCACCTCAGAAGCAACACATATTTTCTTCACCGGGGTGGGGTCGAATTGCAGCCCATCCACCTCACCCACATCACGTTTCCTCTCATCAATTTCCCCTGGGTCAGGAGCTGCCATACGAAACACCTCCTTCCCCTTCATCTTCACTCCCCCTGCAGTCAATTGTAGCCTCGGCTCATTTGTTTGGCGACTCTGACTTCGCACCGGCCCGCTCCGCTGCTGATTTCTCCCTCCATTATCTTTGTTCTTAGCCCCACCCTTGTGGCCAAACCCCCACCACTTTCTTCACCTCTACGCAGCTGTTGGAGAGCATAATCAGGACCCAACTTCCCCCTGCCATACTCTGCCAATTGCCCTTGGCCAGCCTTGCTCTTACCTTTAGCATAGGATCCCCGACCAGCTCCATGGCCACCTCCATAACCACCCGCTGCCTCCCTATATTGATTGTTCATCGATCCCTGTCCCTGTTCCTCCTTCCGCTTTGCTGGAAGGGCCAGAACCACCGGTCTCGATGCCGCTTCTTCACCTTGCTCTTCCTTCTCCATTCCCCTCTTCTGCTTCTCACCCACAGCGCCACCACTATTCGGGTTCACCCAAACTGAAGACTGAGTAGCCTGTCTCATGGGAGCAGGCACAAAAGCAGCTTCATCCACTCGAAAGCCAATGATATCTGTACTTAATTCAGGACCATAGTGCTCAAGGCCAACTGGATCCGGATACGTACAGTTAGGAGCCGTGTGCCCCAATCTTCCACAGTGATAGCACAGCAGCGGGAGAAATTCATAAACAAGTGTGACCCAGAACTCGCCCACAAGAGGATTGCTAGCATACACTTGCGATCTCAGCGGCTGTGTAACATCCAGCAATACTTTGGCTTTAATGAAATGCCCCGGGATCCCTGGAATGGCAAACGCACCAGCTTCCATCACCTTGCCAATTTTGGCTCCAACAACTCGTCTACCAAAAGCAATAGTGCGACAGTGATTTGGTATTCCCCACATCTGAACCCAGAATGGGACCGAGATGAAGGAATCCACCACAGCCTTGTTGATTTGGCACCATGGTTTTAGATGCAGGACTCTGTCTTTCACCGTCCAGGGGGATCGCTTGAGCACCCAGTCCCTATCTGCCTCGTCCGCAAAGAAGAACTGAAACAGTCCCATTTCCGCTGCAAGGACTCTGACCTCGACTGCACAGTTCCATTCCCCATTAACCACCTTGCTAATGACAGCCAAAATCGGAGGGTTATCCATGAAAAGCCTCCCAAGAAGGCTCATCTTCGCCCACTGCACTCCCATCGCCACATCCTCCATGGAGAACTCGACGACCTGATCCATGGCCATCGCCTGGATTCCAGCTTCAACCTCATCCACCTTCATCAGGTCCTCATGACTCTCCCCTGCTTCAGCATGCAATGGCGTCGCAGCAGCCACCTCTTCATTGCTCTTCGTCATGTTCAGCACTTCAGCAGTCTTCGCCATCGCGCCCTGTTTTCGATTTCTCTGGATACACCAGTACACCCCCCCCCCCAACAGGCCAATTAGCACTACAATCGGAATACATAGCATATAAGCAATGCCTTTCCATGTATACAAAAGGACTGTATCCATACCTATCTCAAATCGCCGATGATAGTATGACTCTTCTGATCGCCGATAAATTTTCCACCACTGATAACACCGAGCTTTAGTTGGTGGGCTATCAAAACCCACTTGAGAGATTATATAAGTCCACTTCGGGGCTAAGCGGAGAACCGTGCTCTGGACGGTCTCCTGATTTGTGTTTATCATCACCGATTTGCGAATCTGGAGATATCGGGAGAAAAGATCGATCTTCCGATCTGTTTTATATTTTCGCAATCCACCCCATCTAGGGGACCTCCTGTTGGACTCCTTCTCTATCTCATCCTCCTTTACTCGGGGAACGAAGTCCGCTGGGATTCTTGGCCGACGTTGTATCCATTTCGCCGCCGCCGTTGAAACCCTAATTAGGACGCAGAGCACAGTTGCAACCCAAACGAAGAGAGAGGAGAGAGCATATCGCATTTTGGTAGACGTCATATGTTGCATCTAAATAAACACTACTAACCCTAATAATAATTATCTTACCATAATTAATAATAGAAAACACAAAGAATCGGGTCTCTACCATTCCCTTTTCCTTGAGATCCCAACCTTGTCCTCAAGGTTGACAGACTCGACCCACTTCTCCATGTCGCCTGTGCAATCCGCGCCTTGGCTCCTCCAATTTTTGCACCTTCACTTCTTGCGCTTCCTTTTCTTCCTGACATGCTTCATCTATTGTATTGAGCTTCTTGCACAGATCTTCTTGTATTGATCCAACTCTTTGATTGCAGTTCTATGGGCCCACTATTCGGTTCCTTAGCAAATTCAAACTTCAATAACTCCTCTTTTCGTTGGTATCACACTACAACAACTTAAAGAATCCAAATATATTTTCTTATACGAGAATCCATGCCTAAAGATCAACCCGTCAAGATCCTCGAATTCCATATCGATGACCCATGTAGGTTCGTACCTGTCAAGACTTCGGAAATCTCGACTTTAGTTGATATTCCTTGGATTAGCCCATCAACTTGCTTAATTACCTCTTCAATTGCTAATAGCCCATGCCTCATTGAAATCTCACTTGCTAAGCCCACAAGCTCACCTTTCTTCTCATTCAAGCCCACACCATATAAAAGAGATTCAACTAAACAGCCCAATTGAAGCCCAATCCTTCCATGACGAAGCAGGCCGTCATACCTTTGAAAGTGGTTGTAATACTCTAGTCTCTAAAACTTTAGAATAGTAGTTTTGTGCCGGAGCATATTTAAAATTTTGAACAAAAAGAATAACATTATACTAAAAATACCAATACCGAAAATAAATTATTGTAATTCAAAAGCAAAGCCCTAGCACTTGGGCAAATCTCAAATCATAAAGTCTTACTCTCCAATCATTACTCGTAATCATAAAGTAAATAACTAAAAGCCTAAACGTTGCTTACTCGGTTATGTGGTCAGACATACTTAGTAGTGCTCGCGTGGTCCTCCTAGGACATGCTGCTCTCTCTGGCTGCTCCTCATCTGGGTGCTCCCTTGCTCCTCCTCTATGACCTGGCGAGCGAGTTGGGATCAGTCTACGCCATTACTTGAACTCGCGGCATCTAAAGGTATTTCCCTTAAGTGTCCACCTCAAAACTTGTGGAAGTTGTTTATAATTCCACTCTTCAAACCTTAGCTCTTAAAAAGTAGTATTCCATCCTTTATCTTATAATGAGACCTCTACCTTGACTTAACTGATGCCACTACTAGCCTTACTTACTTACTTAAACATGGCTACCCTTACCATGGGGAGCCTCACATGAGTTTTGACCACAATGGAACGTATCACAATCCGGTCAAAACTATGGTATGTATACCGCGGAATGTATCACCATCTGGTAGCACAACTAAACATAGACAATGGAGACCATGGAACTCATCACGTACCGTCCAGCTCCACGCCTGACCCGCTATCGCGAAACGTATCACCATCCGGTAAGGATCCCTCAAGATAGTGGCTAGCTAAGCGGAGGTTAAAGTTAAACTATCCCTACATGTTACTTTCTCTTGCTCTTATCACATTAACTTATTTAATGGTGAAGTACTACTAATAGTAAAACATAAACGTAAAAGCTTCAAGTAAATATTGAAAGCTCATAAACATATAACTCAGTATCATAACTCAAATAGAGCACGCTTTATCAAACACACATAAATCACCCAGACAACTTCATGTAGATCAATTACTTAAAAGACGTAAGACGTAGAATTTAACCCTTTAAACCACCCACCTCACAAATAACGGTTCTTGATTTCCTTTGACGTGTAACCCACAATTAGTGATGGCAATGGGGCGGGGCGGGTACCTCAATTCCCATGCCCTGCCCCACGCTACTACGGGTCGGGGCGGGGTAAAACCCGTGCGGGTACGGGGCGGGGCGGGTCGACCCACTCTTACATGTTGTTCAAAAAAATACAAGTAAATTTTACCTTTTACAATAAAACGTAGGGAAAAACACTTTAAGAATGAAAAATATTGATAATAGAATGGATAATTGAGCCTAACAAGTCGAAAGATCGACTCTAACTAGTTGAAGAAAAGATAGGAGAAATATGTATAAATATTGTAAGAAATTGAGATAAAATGAGTCTAGAACGAGGCGGGGCAGAACAGGGCGGGTCGGAAGTAGATACCCATGCCCCACCCCACGCTACTGCGGGTCGGGTAATACCTGCCCCATCGCGGATCATGTCGGATAATACCCGCGGGGCTGGTTGAAATTGCCATCACTATCCACAATCCAATTGCTCCTTTAATCCTAATATCCTATAAGCCGAAATTATTTTCTTTTAGTCAGTATTTCTCATATTTTGTCCCTTTAGCTTACTGTGAATTCCCTCCTTGATACTTAGTCTCAAAATCCGTTTAAAAAAACAAAAGACCCTACCCCTTTCAAAATAATTTCCCCAAATTCATACAAAAATCCTCAAAACTAGAATTTAACCAACATTTTTCAAGACATGTTATCACAAATAATTCAATAACCCTTTGAATAAACCTTATAAAATCCTCATAAATTTCCAAAAAAATCATTTTCCACTCAAAACTCCAAATTCCGACATTAGGTAAATCAAATAGTTTATCCATATTATTAAGCATAAATCACACCTTATCTAACCCTTTTTCCTATTAAATTTTATTACAATAAATTTTAAAACCATGTTATAAAATTCCAGGTTCCTAATTTTATAACGTCCATTCATAACCTAGTTTCATACAAGATTATCTAATTAATAAGAAGTGCTTGTGCAGTATTTTAATTAATTAAAACTCACGTTTTGAAAAAAAAAATTCAAAATAGAAATAAACCAACAAAATCTCAAATTAATATCCAAGCATCCTACAAATGTTCTCGAATTTATAAAATTATCGAATTATACAAAAACTCACTGTACAGAGTCAAAAATAGACATATCAATGAACGATGAGCCCCATATCATACTCCGAATAAAGAAGTGAAAATGGAAATATCTATAGCTCTATTAATCAAGTAGCCATACTTTTCATCAAGAACATTAACCTTGGGTAACTAAGTAACAACCCGAAAATCATTATAAAACTTCCATCACATATATTTTCCCCCGGAATAAGAAAAATTTGAGTAACCACGCTAAACCATTCAAACACTTATCGTCTCAACCATACCAATTTCCCTAATTTACGCAGGTCGTCCACTCCATCCAACTAACAATTATTCCTTAAGAAAAGCACAGCGTTACCACTACTATTTACTTCTCATGTATTTTTTTTTTAACAAAATAAAAAAAAATGAATTAGCTAGCAATGATCCCGTCATTCCCAGCCAGCGCCCTGTACTTATCCTTCCTCGTAAAGCTCGTACACTCATACGACACCGTAGCGGCAATCACCCTCTGTATGTAGTTCGCCACCTCATGGCCCGACTTCCGCCCCGACCCGCAAGTCAGCTCCGCCGGCAGCTTGCTCAGAAACGTCACCTCGTACGCCGGGCTCGGGTTCATAAAAAAGTAGAACGGGTCCATCCCTTTCCACCCTCTCGCCGCCGTCCCGTGGAACATCCCCATCCGGTTGACCATCGCGACGGGGACGATCTCGTCGGTCAGCTCCGCGAACAGCGCCGAGAACCGCAGCAGGAACGGCTCCCGGCACGTGGTCCCCTCGGGGCAGATCGCCAGGTCGCCCTCCGCGAGGAGCTTCCGGATCATGGCGGCGTCGGCGGCGCGGTCGCGGCTGAGGCGGACGGTGCGGATGGGGGAGATGAGCTCGGAGAGGCGGGAGACGGAGTAGACGACCGCCGGGACGGGGCGGCCGAGGGCGGCGGAGAGGAAGATCGGGTCGAGGAGGGTGCGGTGGGAGCAGACGAAGAGGACGCCGGAGGAGGAGGAGGGTGGAGGGGGATTGCCGCGGACGGTGACGCGGACGCCGAGGGCGGTGAAGGCGTGGTAGACTATGGGCATGGGGAGGAGGGAGCCGGCGGCGACGCGGAGGCAGGCGAGTGGGAAGCCGACGGGGAGCCAGAGGAGGGTGAGGAGGGCGGTGAGCGGGGTCGGCTTCTGGACGAGGCGGCCGTCGTGGAAGACGACGGGTCTCGGGAGGTTGTCGGCGGAGACGGGTCGGACTTCCGGGTCCGGTGGGACCATGAACCCTTCCTGCATGGATGCCCCAGTCATTAGTTTTCAGTTATCGATTGGGCTGACCGTTGCGTTTGAAATATCTATGGTTTCCATTTGGCAACACGCTTAAAACGAAATGCTAATATGTGTCACTCCACAGTCCATACGTACCACCTACTAAAATTAGGGGAAAAAAACTATTGCATTTAATTAAACAGTAAGAGAACAGAATTTTGCTGAGATGTACTATTCATTTAGTCATTTTAATCACCCGATTCATTTCTATGTAATAAAAATTCCCCGATTCATGTATCACAATTTTGAAAATATTAAATTCAAGTAATTTAGAACCCTAATGGCGTGTGTAAGATTATGTCATGCCAGATTGCTTTTAAATAAAAACCAACCCAACAATACTAACAAAAAAAAACAAGTATTTTGCATCATAAAACGAAAGACTATAATTATTTAATTTACAATTATTTTTCAGTAAAAAAAATACATTAGGTTGGCGAGACTACGAGAGAATAACATGATAACATATTTTAACTTTCACTCGAATATGCTTATAAATGACATAAATATGTTTTTGAATACCAACAATTACGGAAATAGTTGTAACATTGGTTAGGTCGGATTCTATGACTTGTATAATCTAAAGGGCAATGTCTATTTTTTACCGAAACCTTTTTCAGATTATTTTATTTTAACCAAACCTATAGAAATTCTATTTATTATCCAAACGTATTATAATTTATCAAAGTCTGGGCATTCATTCTGTTACCGTTACTTATTTTGTCCACGTGAGAGGTGGGATTTTGTTTTGTTTTTTGATAATCTTTTTATTAAAAATAGTAAATGATGGTATTCTGACCGCCACGTAGGAAGTCAACTCATTATGGTCATACTTAGTCAGCATTACTAACAGAAAAGTTGACGGAGAGTTAACGTTTGGATAATTTTTAGGAATTCAATAGGTTTGGTTAAAATAAAAGAATCTGAAAAAGGTTTGGGTAAAAAATAGACATTGCCCTAATCTAAAATTACCCACACAAGTCACAACTCAAAGAGAAATGCTTTTTATATAAAAAAAAAATGTTGTCAAATTTTGAAAATTATTTTGATTGATAAATACAGATAGATTGGATCGAGTTAGACAAACGGTTCGGGTTGCCAGTTGTTTTTCCGTAGAGGAAGCTAGAACTTTTCCCAGGTGCATCTCTATTAAATTGACTGGATTTCGTAGAGAAGTAAATCCAAAAAAGCTGTTAGAAGTTAGCGCGCTAGTAAAAAAGCATTAACCAATTCACTGAATTCCAAAACAGAGAGAGAGAGACAACTTGTTAGAAGTTAGTACTGCAGACCATGCAAGTCAAAAAAGAACAAACAACGCACAAACCTTGCAAAGCGCCATAAACGGTTCGTCGGTACGCCGGTCACCGAGCCCAACCTCCGGCTGGCAATCCTCTCCCAGCGCTCCCCTAAGCGCGTGTGCTTTACTCTCCCCGACCAGCACCCCAGCCGCGCCGCCCTTCACGAACCCGGTGGCGCGCCCTCGGAAAGCGGCGATCTCCGTGCCGAGCACGAGGTCGGCGCCCAGGAAGCCCCTGAGCGTGGGCTCGACCATGACCCGCGGGTTGGCAGTCAGGACCACGCGCCTGCCGCACGCGCTGAAGACCCGCCAGGACTCCGGGTGGAGGTCGGCGGTGTAGAACTTGGGGAGGACGGCACGCGCGACGGACTCGATGTCGGCGACCCTCATCCCGGCGAAGGTGGAGAAGATGAGGACCTGGATGCTGGCCCTCTCGGAGACGAGGTGGTAGAGGACGGCGGCGAGCGGGGAGGCGAGGAGGAGGAGGAGGAGGCGGAGGACGCCGCCGGCCTCGAACGCCACCAGGGCGAAGTATGGGAACGAGCTCCGGGCGATGAGGAGGGTCCCGTCCATGTCGGCCACCACCGTGTGGTTTTCCCGCCCTGTTGAGTCGCAGTTGTCCACCGTGGGGAATTTCGCCGGCGCCGCCGTTGCCATGTTTTGTTTGTTTGTGGGGGAAGGGAAGGAGGAAGTTTTAGTTTGGGTGGTGAGGGAATGGTGGCGTTTGGGGAGGGAGGATTTTATAGGGGAGGTTTTGCTGTTTGGGAGTAGAGTATGTGAGTAAACAAGAAAAAAGTGGAAGAATTGAATGTGTGTTTATGTGGGGCAAATCACGACAGAAGTAGTCATTAATTAGTAGCTAGATTTTTTTTTCTTTTTGATTAAATGGAGGCTGGAAAAACAGCCACGGGAAACAAGGCAAAGTGAGTAGGCTAGACGAACAATCCACCCTTGACTGATAAGTATGCGAATCGCCCCAAGAATCGTAGCATGAGGGTGAGCTCGATCATTTCGCTTTTCAATCAGATCCAAAGCGAGTCTTGAGTCAGCTTCAAGTACCAGGAATTGGATTCCCTTTTTCCAAGCCAATGAAAGACCCTGATAAATCCCCCATAACTCTGCCATAAAGGCTGTACCTGTTCCAAGCTTGCTGCAAAATCCACTGACCCAATCTCCAGAGCTGTTCCGAATAACGCCACCTGCTGTAGCAAGCCCCGAGTTCATCTGAGCAGCTCCATCAGTGTTTACTTTCCACCAGCCGGTTGGCGGAGCCATCCACCCTATGAGCGCTTCACTTCTCGTAGTAACTGTACTGAAGTTGTCTTTCAACCTTGCTGTCTCCCAAGCTTTTGCCCAGTCTTGGACCTTACTAATGACATAGTTGTGAAGAGTGGAAGGAGATAGTTTTTTCCCTTTAAAAATACTATCATTGCATTTACAGATGTACCAAGCGATTAGGCTGAAAAAACTAGCCCAATTCCCCGGCCACGACAGATTATCCTGCAGCCAAGCATTGTAATCCGCATGGAAGAACTGAGGTTGTTGCTGTAGAGGCATGACCCTGCTCCAAACAGCCTTTGCCATGTTACAGTCACGTAAGACATGCTGGTTTGTTTCTGGGGTGTTGTCGCAGTATGGGCACTTGTCATCTTCAGTTAAATGCCTGTACTTTCTCACGCTGTTGGTCGTTAACTTACTCTGAGTGGCCATCCACACAAAGACTCTAACTCTTTCAGGCACATGAAGCCTCCATATCCTCTGCCACCACAAAGAGTGCGAGTCTTGATTACTAGCTAGATAGATAGCTCATTTCAAGATTGAATTTTTCAATGGTGCTTACAAGTTTATAACAATCTAAGGGGTCGTTTGGAAGTTGCGTATGTTAAATCGGTGTATTGTTATGAATCACTATGATATAAATGCATGCATTGATACAATAGATGCATTTTGAAATTACATTGTTTGGTTGTTAAGATTATAATTTATGAATTGATTGTTATAAAGTTACTTTATAAGGAAATATCATATTTGTCCTCCACTTTTAATATAAAACAAAAAGAACTATGGATATAATTGGAAAAAGTAGAGATGCTCAATTATTAAACCAACAATCACAACAATCTCAACTTTTAGTTGAGATTGTACAATCCCAACTTTTAGTTGAGATTGTACAATCCCAACTTTTAGTTGAGATTGTACAATCCCAACTTTTAGTTGAGATTGTACAATCCCTTATTTTTGTTGATTGTTGGTGGGACCCACACAAAATAATACATGCATTGTTTTGCAACTTGACACTTCCAAACGTTGTATTGTGGACAATGCATGTATTAAACAAATACAACACTAACAATCACAACTTCCAAACGAACCCTAAGTAAAGAGTATATATGGATATGTTTATAGTGTTCACAATCGTCTCATCGAACATTAGTCGTCAAGTTATCGTTAGGAGTGTGCAACTATTTGGTTCTTACTAATTCGAACTGAATCAAAATTACATCCGGAAAGGATCAAGAAAGGTAAACCAAATTAATATTTGAGCCAGACCAAACTGGATCGAATGAAGTAATGATTCGATCATAAAATTTATTTCAATATTAGATTGAGGTTCTCATGATTTGGCTCGCAGTTCAAACCAAATCATTGCATTCCTCTAGTCATCCGGGTAAATACAATACATTCTCATGTTCATCTGGCAGTCTTGTCAAGCACTCAATTAAATGACTGTAAACACTGTAAAAATGTCCTTACACAGTGTGTGGTAAACGCTACAGCCGAATTGTTTCAAGATAAAGTGACACCTTTTTAGAAAGTTGAAAAATAATCAACAAGTTATATTGCTACACTTTAAAACAAAATTACATCATGGTTAATATATAAATTTTTATTATATTTTCTTTGTTTGATGTTTACATCAGTCAAACTTTCATAATTTTTACGTTAGATAAAATTACACCACGTACACCAGAACAAGTTGGATAAACAATTCATTTAACAGGTAAGATTTATAAAAAAAATTTGTAAGATAAGATTTATCATTTAGTCTACCGAATAAAAGACCACTCACATCGGGTGTTTTACACATTATATGTGATACTAAATATATATATATATATATATATATATATAGTAAATTCACTAAATCTATTGAAAATAAAGATTTAGAAAGTTTGAAAATGTTATTGAAGGGACCTCACGGTAAATTGGGGGTGAACCCCAATCATCGGGGACTCCACCAATGTTAGTGTAAGAACTACGGATCTATGGCACGTAGGTCTAGGATTCGTAGATAAGGAATATGATACATAATTGGAAATTGAGAATAAGAACTAGGGATTTAGAGAAGAAATTGAGGGAGAATTGACGAAGATTGGGTTGAGAATAGAAAGAACTGACCGGCGGCCAGATTTAGGGAGAGTAGAGGAAATTAGGGTTTAGAGACTTGGGATAACTTTTCTATTATTCTCTTCTTAATTACGAAAGGAAAGCCGAAGTACATATTTATACGAAGTAAACAAAAAAAATGTAAAAATACTAATCCGAACTAGTTGGCCTAATCGTTGGCTGCCAAACCCTACTTAACTAACATTATTATAATAAATTAAACCAAATAATTTATGTTTCTAACAATTAGCTGCGCTTCTCAAGAATTGAACCTGAGACTTTAAATTTACATCTTCGGCCGAACAACCACCCATACATTAAAGAAAGTCTAAAAGTGAGCAAGACATCGGACAAGAGTTACATTTTGGAACAGTTCGTTTTTTGTTGGGTATCAATGTACGTGCTTGGAACAGTTCGTCCGCCGTTGAATCTAGGAGTGCACTTACCAAGTCTCGGTGATCACGACCGTTGATAATTTCGCTGCCGCCGTTGCCATGTTGTTGTTTTTTTGTTTTCGTTTGGGGAGACGGAGTAAATGGTGGCGTTTGGGGGCGGAGGATTTTAAAGGAAAAGGACATTAGTCCTTAGTAGAATTAGAGGAAACAAGGAAAAGGTGGGAAGAATTGACTGACTGACGACTGTGCCTGTGGCGACTCACGACAGAATTAGTCCTTCGTAGCTAGCTAGCACATTCCAATATGATCGAAGTCTCTTGCTCGTAGAAGACACGATATATATAGATTGTTTTTGTGATGAGATAGAAATAATATATAAATTGTTTAAGTAAGTCGAGATTAATGAAAGTGCATGTAGCTTATGCAGTGAATATGAATGAATATGCTTAAATAATTAGTAGGATTGTGTAAAAAATATAATTTTGTTGCGTGAATGGTCCCACTGCCGGCTACCTGTCTTCATTATAACACTCATTCTGTAAAAATATAATTTCCGAATAAAATACCTCTCACATTGGGGATTTTTACCACATCATAAGTGACATTAACTATATACATATATATAGTTTACTAAAAAAAACTGTCTAATTTTGAAAAAAAATACGAAATATTCTGAAAGCTTGGGACAATGCAAGAGTAGCTACATTATTTGTGGGATGGTCCAAGAAAAAATGAAAATTTTAGCGAGAATGTAGTATAATGGTGTACTTTAATTATGATTTTAAATGATTGTTTATAATAATAATTCGACCTGCAGGAACAAAGCTAGTGTATAATTATAGTTATAGTTATATCATATTAAAGACATGAGAAGAGACGCTGAATCCATCGATGCCGCATTCTTTGGCAATTGTAGTGTATGTCGACAGGGTTGAATACTCATTTGTATGTAGCGAAGTAATGTATATATACAAACAAAGCTAGAAAGAAACCGCAGGTTGTTGTCTCGTAGCTAGCTAGCTCCACTCTCTCTGGACGCACATCATTCTATGCTCTTGCCAAACCGTAAACAAATTGTCTCTTTGCCAGGTTATATGGGAATCATTAATGCTAGAAGTTGAGGGATGGGGAGATCAACTGCCTTAGTGACCTGAGTTATGTGTAGTTTATGATGAGTTGAAACACTTTTTAATATTTGATTTTAAATTAGAAAATGTAAAGCATATGATAAATAAATATTGAAATTGATATGATTATATATTTTCACCCTCTCTTCAGCTAAGATATAGAGTTCAATTTCAAGAAATTATTATGCTTTGTAGTTTATAATTTCTCGCTCACTATAAATGCTAACTTTACCATTTAATCACTATTAATGATAGGGGTACATATTTATTAGGCCTATTCAGATTGTGATGGACCAATTTTGTTAGGGTTTCTATATTTATTATTATTATTATTATTATTATTATTATTATTATTATTATTATTAATAGGGTAATTCTTATATATTTTCACCCTCTCTTCAGCTAAGATATAGAGTTCAATTTCAAGAAATTATTATGCTTTGTAGTTTATAATTTCTCGCTCACTATAAATGCTAACTTTACCATTTAATCACTATTAATGATAGGGGTACATATTTATTAGGCCTATTTAGATTGTGATGGACCAATTTTGTTAGGGTTTCTATATTTATTATTATTATTATTATTATTATTATTATTATTATTAACAGGGTAATTCTTATTATGGTTAGTAGTATTCTAGTAGAATTAGGTTTATTGGTAGAGTTTTCCTATATTCGCTATAAATATGTACTAGACCTATTCATTCAGAACCAATAAGAAGAATATTAAGAAAACTCTCCTAAACCCTAATCTCCCAATCCTCTCAATTCTAGATCTCAATCCCTCTAAAGGGCCTAGGCCGATTCTCTATCTTTCTATTCTCAAAACCCTAATTATGTTCTCTAATCCCTAAATCCCAATTCCGCAATTTGATCGATAGAATCCCTAGCACAGGTTCTATCATTTGGTATCATAGCCTGAATGAGCTCGTCACAGCTCTTCGCTTCCGCGCTCGATCGGCTAGACGCCCTCATACAACAAGCGCTCGATCGCCGAACCCAAGAGGAACGAAGGTGGAAGGCGAATATGGAGGAGATCATGCGACTTCTAGACTCGCCGCGGTGAACCAAGCCAACCACCACCACCGTGGCGACTTCACCACCAACATCACCGACGGATGACACACCGTCGTTCTTCCAGCGGCAGTCGAAGAAGAAGACAAATTGGCGTTGCGTCAAGCTGAGGCTGTCGAAACTGAGAGGAAGGCTGATGAAAAGGAGGAGGTGATCGACGATGGTGAAGTCGAAGAAGAAGGAGGCGATCTTGTGACCCCTACGGCCGCCATCACCGAGCCCGCCACCATACCAACCACGAAGAATATGGTTGAGGTTCCCTCGCTGTCATCATCAATAATTGACTCTGCCGCAAATAGGCTGGCCGCTACCGCGTCAATAGAGACGACTCCAACCTCGTTCGACAGCTGGAAGTTCCGGAAGGAGCAAGATCGTCGCGATTTGTCACAGGCATCGCGAATTGCGCGGGAGACTTCCTGATCCGCTGCCCCGTTGGAGCGATTTAAGGCGGCTCCCGAGATGACATCAGGCGACGAGGACGCGAGGTTGAGGAGGAAGCCACTGGAGGAGGGGGCGTGTCGTCCTCGACCGACGGCTCGAAGCAGAGGCGGTGGGAAGCCGTTGGATTGGATCGCCGACGCCGTTAACAGATCTGGCGGCGAACGAGGAAGAAGGCGGCGGTGGAGCTATCTCTCTCCCGATTGAGGGCGAACCCCAGTCTCCGTTGAAGAGGAATCCGCCGGGGATGGAGAAGGAGTGAGGCGGTGTTGAGCCGCCTCGCGCGTCGCCGGAGGGGGAAAGGAAGATACGACGATGGAGTCAGGCCCGGACGCAAGTCAGCCGCCAGGATGGTCGCCGATCTTCTCGTCGTAGGAGGAAGAAGCTGAGCCGCCGGCGGAAGCGATGGCGAGCCGCTCGCCGGCGGAAGCGATGACGAGCCGCTCGCCGTCGGGGAAATCGAGGAAGGAGAAGAAGGGCGACGGGGAGCCTCGTGCGTCGCCGAAGATAGAGGCGTCACGGGAGGAGGAAGCAAGGAGGGTCGAGGCGGCGAAGGACTTCCGAGTTGCATCGCTGGAGAAGAGGGTGAGCGCGACGACGCTGGGATCCATATGCTAGTAACTAGGGATGACAATTTACCCACCCATGGGTAATTTTGCCCAAACCCAAGTAGACCATTTATTATGGATAGGGTTTGGGTGATGTGTGTATGGGTTTGGGGTTTGTATGAGTTTGGGTTAGATATGGATATTATCTAAATGGGTATGGGTTGGATATGGATATCCATTTACTTGAGGGTGTTTTAACTACACATACAAAAATTGGACCTATTTGTAAATCTTGAAAAGTTTAGGCACCAAAATGTGAGACCAAAATTTTTTAGGTATTAAAGTGTAATTTTTCATCGATATTTTGAGGACTTATATGCAAAAAAATTAATTTAGGTACTAAATATGCATAACTATTAAGTTTAGGTACCAAACTGTAATTTGCATTTGGGTATGGGTACAAACCCAAATCCATATGTTAAAAACCCAATCCAATCCAACCCAACCCAAGTAAATGGGTATGAGTACAAACCCATCAAACTCTACCCATGTAACATCTATTTGGATTCCATACCCAACCCAATTGGGTTGGATAGTAAAATATCCATGAGTATGGGTAATATTGCCATCCCTACTAGTAACAAACCATGATCCATAACTCATCCACTCAATCCAGATTATGATGTCATTAAAAGAGGCATAATTTGTTTTGTTTGCACAAAGATATCCATCATACATGACTAATCATGGATTCAAAAGGCTATCTAATACCTCATTTCTCTCGTTTATGCTCAAATGAAAATCTTTGTAGTCACTTCAACCCCACATGAAAAAGACTCATAACCAATAAATTGAGGCGAGGGCATATAATTAATGAAGGAATTAGTATCATTAAACTACCACCATGCCCATCTCTATACTTCCCTTTTGTTTCTCTTCATGCATGTTATTGTTAACCCATCATATATCCTTATTTCTTACATTTGTGCATATCATATTATCATTATAATTAAGTTCAACCAACACATGGCAAACATACTTAAAGCTCTCTTTTTCTTCAAGCACCCCACCCACTTGGATTTCTTTTTTTTTTTAATGATCATCAAATGGCCACATTCATTCTTCCATCTCCACAAACGGATTCACCTATATATATGCTGATGCACGTTTTTAGTGATCATACTCACATTTATGCATTCCAAACCTGAGACAGGACCCTCACCGGCGCTCTCAAGGGTAAAGGAAAATTTAATGGTGATGGTGGGATGGATAGTAACGAGAAGCTTCACTCTCAAGGCTATGAGAAGAAGTGGTGGTGATCTGTACGTTTTCCTACCCATCCCATTTATCAATCTCTCTCAAAATTTTGGCCACCGAAGTCTAAGAGTAAGGTAGGCCACGTGTAGTAACTTCGAAAATGAGATTGGAGATTTGGAGTGGGAACGTCGAGATGAGCTGAGCCTTGATGATTTTATAACGAAGGCTTGCAATGACCACTTGTTCCAGATTCGAAAATGGTTCCAATCATCTGATAAAGGGTGAAATAATGGAAGAGAGGACAAGGCAAGTCTTCCATTCTTTGTTTTGGATTAGTGGGATGCGTGGGGAAAAGTGATTGGTAGATATAAAGAGGGAGGAAACGATGGAGAGTGTCATATATAACATTTATAGCTAGCTACTTGTCTTGGTTTGGCTTTCAAAATTATCAAGCCATAAACAAAATCAAAGAGCACCCAAAGCTTTTTTAGCTTGGTATCGTCAGATCGACACTAGTCCACGGATGTTCACCGTCGTGTGTCTATACACCCTGCATAATCTGCACGAGCAAAAAGTCTCAAAAACTGGCTTTTGCCAGGAAAAACATGCTTGCATCTTCTTCTGTATTCTTCAGGTATCGAAGAAGTCTATGCACGGAATCAAGATCTTACTCTTGCAATTCCAAGAAATTGACTAAGGACTTGAACCGAATAAGAGATATCTGGCTTGTGTGTGTAAGATATATCAAACTTCCAACAATACTATGGTACATCGTCTGGTCTTCAAGTAAGTCTCCAACCTCTCTACTTAGCCTGAGATTTCGCTCCATGGGTGTTGCACTAGGTTTGCACTCATTGAATTACGACGACGATGTCAGAAGATCTGCTATATATGTCTTCTGGCACACAAACAAGCCCGATAAAGAGTGCCGAACTTCAAGCCCTAAGAAATAAGAAACATCACCTAACTCCTTAAGCTTGAAGACATTATGTAATGACTCTTTAAGATCTTGTATCCCATCGAGATCACTATCACTGATCACCGTATCGTAAACGTACAACAACAATACAACAATTCCATTCACTGTCTACTAAATAAACAGGAAAGGGTCATTATCGCTTTGAGAAAAACCTGCTTGAATTATGATCTCATAAAACTTCTCAAACCAAGCTGTGGGAGCTTGTTTAATTCCATACAAAGACCGATGATGATTAGCTAGATTGATGAGAAGATGAGTTGTCAGGAGACGATCCCGAGGGTGAGGACAAAAGATCATATGTACCTGACGAAGAAGAAGGTGACGATCCCGTTGAGGAAGAGACTTGGTTCGACGGTGTCCCATGAGGTGTATAAAGTAAGTTTCCCTCAGCATTTCCTCCTTGTTTCCCTGCTGCCGCTATGGTTGGAGTGATTCCATTAAAATGTGCTAAGGGGGCAGGAATTGGAGAGCTCCGGCAGACTCCTCCTTTGAGTTTGAAGAATAATACATAACTTGCTCTAGAAAAACAACGTGGCAAGAGATACGAAGTCTTCTAGTTGTCAGATCATAACACATGTATTCCTAGTGTTATTCACTATATCCAATGAACACACATATAGTTGTCTTCGGCTGTAGTTTTGTCCGTTATTTTTTATGGAGTAAGACATAACAAACACAACCAAAGACACCAAGTAGTCATAGACCGGAGCCTTCCCAAACAAAGCTTGATAAGGAGACTGATTATCCAATACAAAAGTGATTTGGCGGTTTATAAGATAGACGACAGTATGCCTGCTTCCGCCCAAAAGTGACTCGGTATAGAAGAGCGGAACAAGATAGCTCGGGTTAGCTCGAAGACATGTCAGTTCTTACGCTCAATCACTCCATTTTGTTGAGAAACCCCTAGACATGACTGTTCAGACAAGATTCCATGTGTCTTCTAGAAAGAAAGCAAAGGATTTGTACTGAATTCTCCTCCCAGATCATATTGAATAATTTTGATACTTTTGTTAACTGGAGTCTTAATCATTTGAATAAACTCCATAGTACAGGACATGAGATCTGATTTTTACCATACAAAGTAAACCCATGTATACCTCGTATCATGATAAAAAAAAGAGAGAGGCCAAAATAGCAAAAACCAACATGGGAAGTGACTGGAGCTGGTCCCCAAAGATCCATGTGTACAAGCTCAAACAGTGTCTCATAAACTATGGTACTCCAAGAGAACAAAGACTGAGTTGTTTTTGTTTCTATACAACTCACGCAAGTAGTAAAAGATGAAGAATCAAGCTTAGCTGGTAAAACATTATTCTGAAACATTGTTAGTAATCTTGTTGAATGAGGATGGCCTAACCGATGACGCCATCAATCCCAAATAGTTGATTTAACAGAAAAATCTAATGGTCTAATAGAATAACCAAAAGAATAGAAATAAAGGAAATAGAACAATTGGGATTAAAACTACTGCAATTCTCAAAATCGCCACCCCTAAGTGCTCTAGGATCAAGCACTCCTGCTGGCCTTTTAAACTCATCAAACACAAAGACTCAACCCTGCTTTCGTCCTCCACCGATCACCGTCCCGATTTTCTAATCATGCACCACACACCCATTCATATTAAACACGACACCCTTCCTCAGTTAACTGGCCTTCCAAAACTAGATTCGACACGAGCTCAGGAACATAATAAGTAATGGCTAACTGCACATCACCAGTATCAATCATGCCCACACCTTGCACATGAATCTTAGCCCCGTTTGCCACTTGCAAATGTACATCACTAACAGGGTTGAGGGATGTGAAAGAACGACGAGATTGAGAAATATGATTAAAGGAAATAAAGTCCAACAACCAACGAGAGAAATTACCTGGAGCAACACGAGTAGAAAAAGCTGAAGTGAGAGTAGTAGGAAGGACATCCATAAGTGCCTTCTATACAAGTCGACGAATAAGGTCAGGAGACAACATAAATAAGTGTCGAGATGAGGAAGCAGTCGAAGCTGCAGAAGTAGACCCAAAAATTTATCAACATCATATTAAAATTTTCCCACTTCCAATCTAGAATGGATAATTGTTGTAACTTCCCCGCGGATGTTTGTTGCTCAGTTTTCACTATTTGACATACTAGACATATCAAGATCATACTCTAACGCTTCCTTATTCATTTTGGACTACCAATAATGTGATCTCAACAACTGACACATTTTGGTTGCACCAGGATGCATCATTTAAGGTAACGAGTGAGCTTACTCCAGGTCTCCCTGTGCAATACATCCAATTAGGAATACATAATCTGTCATTAAATGGAAGAACTTCATTCTGAAATTTAAATTTGTTTTCATTACCATTCTTAATCGCTTCAATTATGTTATCAATGAGGAGGATCATGATTCTAAGCCTGTCGAATCCTTTCTTGTAAGATTGGCAGTATTTGAAAAGTAGTTAATAAAACTACACTGTCATTCACACTAAGATTCACATTTAAAGCCTGTACGTCTAGCAATTTTGAGATGAGATTTCTTACTGATTTTATGAGTATTTTCAATTTTGAATCAAGGCTTCCACTACCATATAGGCTTTACCGGATGATACCCAATATTGCATTCATAATCCTCCAGCAATTCCATCCACCTTCTTGTCACAACTAGTGTTTCCAAATATTTAGAGTAAAAATCACTGCCGCCAATTCTAGGTCATGGATAATGCAGAGATAGGTCTTCAGTTGTTTCAAGGCATAAGAAATCACTTTCTCATTTTGCATAAGAACATACACCAAAACTTGATGTGAGGCATCAATATAAAACACAAAGCCTCAAATTCCTAATGGTAATGCAGAGATAGGTTCAGTTGTGACCTTCCTATTTAGTTTCTTAAAATTAGCTTGACATTTGGGACTATGCACATAGAAATTATCTTTCCTCAACATTTTAGTCAATGGCGAGTTCAGTTCACTTTTTGGCGGATCCCACTTCTCCACGACTTCCACCTTTTTTTGATCGACTTCAATTCCCTTTCTAGGTATGACATATCCTAGAATACCACTTGATCCATCCCAAAATCACACTTCATAAACTTAGCATATAGTTGCTTCCTTCGTCGAAATTTGAACGACCACCCTCCTAGGGCTCTGCATGCTCTTTACACTTCTAGAATACACCAAGATATCGCCTATGAAAACTATCACAAACTTATCCAGATATTCCTGGAAGACTTTGTTTATCAATGTCAGAAAAGCAGCAAGAGCATTTGTTAGTTCAAACGACATTGAAAGGAATTCATAACGTATAAAAATCCATCTTAGGTACGACTTCCTCTGCCACCTTTAATTGATTATAACCTAAACTTAGGTTAATTCTATAGAATACTTTTGATCCTTGGAGTTGGAAGAATAAATTATCAATATGGGCCAATGTGTGTTGATTCTTCACTGTCACTTTGTATATAATAAGCGAGGTTAACCTGTTCTTACTTGCTTATTTAATTTGATGGCTTATACATGCTTGTCTGAGTAATATCTTACGCTATGATCATTCATTAATTGACTTTCATCAATCACAACATATGCTCATTCACGTCATACAAAGGACACACCAACCCATGTTCGCATAGCGCTTTTATCATTGCACGTTGTAGATAACTATTTCATTCATGTACATAAGAAACACATTTTCCCAAAATCATTAATTGTCCATACACGTTGTCAAAAATAAGTTCTATTCACAAAAAATCATATTATACTTTTCTCATCTATAGCTCAATCATCGATTTATCATATATCAAGGCATGGCTCAGTCATCGAAGCACATATAAGTGTGTTACTACCGCTTCATGACTCAAATATCATGTTGATATAAAGTATATATAAGTTAGAAATTACTAAAAATATAATTATCATTCAGCTATACTTTTTTCCTCGATGATTCTCGGACTTGCTCTTTTCCTTTAAACAAGGTAATTCGGACACAATAAATATGCCAATAACAAGCCATGATCCATAATTAGTTTATGTTGTCGCATTAAAGGAGCCATAATTAGTTTATGTTGTCGCATTAAAGGAGCCATAATTAGTTTAGCTTGCACGAAAATATCCATGATACATATACTATCATGAATTCAAAAGGATCTCTAATACCTCATTTCTCTCGTTTATGCTCATATGAGTATCTCTCTACATACTTCAACGACACATGAAAAGCACTCATAACCAATTAATAAGTGCATGTAATGAAGGAACTAGTATCATTAACCCATCACCATCCCCACCTAAAACAAACACGTGTATGCCCTCTTATCTATTGTTTTTTTTTTCAATAATTAGAGGTGGCAATTCTCAATCTAATCCACCAATTCATTAAAAGTATTCATTTGATCCAAATTCAATTGGATTGGCGTATTCATCGATTAAATTCATGGATCATTGGCAAACTACAGTTCAGTACCTATTATTTTAACTTGTTACATTATGGTATCTAAAATTTAATTTTTCATATAAAAATATCATTAGAAAATTACGTTTTGGTACCTAAATTTTTTATTATGATATTTTATTACCTAAACTTTTTCACATTTTACATATTGATCCAAAATTGAGGATGTCATTTGAATTTATCTCTTATATCCACCAATTGGCCTTATTTCTTACATATATGCATATATATCATATTTTCATTATAAGTTCAACCCACACATGGCAAACACTTTAATGATCAAATGGCGACATTCATTCTTCCATCCCCACACAAACAAATTCTCTTGTATATATATGCATGCACGTTTCTATTATATACACACACATCACCCATCTAATTCTTCAGTCCGGCCCCCTCTGATTATGAGGTGACTAATAGACCTACAAAATTGAATAACAATACAACATTAGAAACATATCCCAACTGTGGTAATCCACATGCTTGAGCAGGGTCGAAAAAGTTGATACAAATTGCAAATTTTGACAATTAAAATTTGGGTTAATTGCAAGGATGGTCACTGGGTTTACTAAAACCGTTCATGTTTGATCACTGCAAATATTTAATTTCATTCATGGTCACTAAACATTAGTTCAATAGTTCAAGTTTGGTCACTCTCCGTTAGTCTCCGTTAGTTTTTGCTGATGTGGCAGTCAACTATTATAGTTGACCGTTAAATGAGTGACGTGGCCAATAAAAAAATAACAAATTTAAATATTTACAATTTCCACCTCATTTTACAACTACTAAAAATAAATATTTTACAACTATTAAACTAATAAAAAATAAATATTTACAATTTTCACCTCTCCACCAAAATCGGCCCGGAGAACAAGCAATTCCGCGTCGGCAAGTTTCACAAGAAGAAGCGATTCGCCACCGCGCTGGTCGGTGGGGAGACGGTCGTCGACGTGTTCGACGGCGAGGAGATGGAGTGGCACCTGCCTCATGCGAAAGGTAGACGGATGATCGGCCGGGCCGGAGGGCTCGCCGCACGGGGACTGATCGGAAAAGGTGGCGGTGGTGATGCCGGCGATGATGATGGCTACGAGAGTTCTGATCTTTGCTACCGGTTGACGTTTCAGTCGCGGAACCGAGGCAAGGTTTTGAATCGCTACCTCCGCGATGTCTACCAGGTGTTCGAGGAAATGTGTCCCGAGTTGCAGCTGTTCACGTGGTGTTGGTCCGAATGTCTTCGCGCCGGGGGTTGGAGACCGATGGAGTCGAGGCATCCGAAGACGTTCGATACAATCGCCATGGACGGGGAGCTGAAGAGGATAATTGTGGATGATCTGGAGAGGTTTGTGGCGAGGAGGGATTTCTACAAGAAGAATGGGGATCCTTGGAAGAGGGGTTACTTGCTGTACGGGCCATCTGGAACTGGGAAATCGAGTGTTGTTGCTGCCATGTCCAATCACTTGAAGTTCAACCTCTATGTTATGGAGCTGGGCAACATTCGCTCTGATTATGAGCTGCGGCATGCCCTACTCTCGATCCAGAACAAATCGATCGTCGTTTTTGAGGATATCGACTGCTACCGTGAACTCCATGCCAGATCGGAATTGAATGGCGACGATGAATCAACTCATCAGAATGGCCACACCAATGATGGTAGTCATCTCAAGCTTAAGAACCCTGCAACCAAGGTAATGAAGCTCAAATCTTTTCTACTTCAGTTTGTGGAGTTTTTCTAGTTCACGCTCTCGACTATGCTGAATTGTAAATATTTATTTTTTATTAGTTTAATAGTTGTAAAATGAGGTGGAAATTGTAAATATTTAAATTTTATTATTTTTTTATTGGCCACGTCACTCATTTAACGGTCAATTATAATAGTTGACTGCCACATCAGCAAAAACTAACGGAGACTAACGGAGAGTGACCAAACTTGAACTATTGAACTAATCTTAGTGACCATGAATGGAATTAAATATTTGCAGTGACCAAACATGAACGGTTTTAGTAAACCCAGTGACCATCCTTGCAATTAACCCATTAAAATTTGCATGAAATCGACCATTATTGTCCCAATTTAAAATATAAAATATACGAAATACACTATAAAATTAAGCAGATTTAGGAACAACTCTTTGTACTCGTCTCCGAAAAGTCCAATTGTAGTTGAATAGGGGACAAATTGGTTAAATTTTCCTCAAAAGCAAGAAAATATGGATATTGGTTTTTCCGGGTCATCACCGACAGAATTGTTTTCCGCGAGTTAATCATCCGGGATATCAAAAAATTAAGTTTTTGAATTTTTAGGATTTTTTGTTTCTGCTAATAAAAGAATTACGAAACTTCACCACTCTTTTCTCCGAACCCACACAACAAAGGGATGTATTCTCTTCTCCTTCGTTTCCCTAACCCTACCTACATGGTAGCCGAGATACTTATGGCAATTTGAACCTGCCCCGTCGTGTATTACTCGACCTGACCCGCAGTAGCGTGGAGCGGGCATGGGTATCTACTTTCCCCCACTCGCCCTCTTTTTAGCCCTTTTATCTCAATTTCTTACAACATCTATTCATATTTCTCCTGTTTTGGTTTTCCTTCAACTACTAACATTTGATCTTTCAAATAGTTCGATTCAATTATCCATTAGGTTATCACCTTCTTTTTTTCATGCGATATATTGAAACTTTCTTTTGATAGACTCTTGTTCCAACATTGTTAATGGTCAGCTGGTCGACCGTTGCAATATAAGAGCGGTCGATTTTAAATTTTTCTTTGTAATGATGCAGTTCCGTTGTAATAAGTAAAGTGTGTCATCCTTTTTGCTTCCCGCAGGAATCACCATGTAAGGGCATGAAATCTCTTCCGCTTATTCTATTAGATAAAGAATGATTGTGATTATAGTTTTATGGCTTCAAGTTCAATTTTCTTTTATCCGCCTCTTCCTTTATTGATTCAATGAATGTTTAATAGACTTGGGTGCCTCTTCAATCTAGGTTGCTTCATTGACGGTAGGGAAAGAAAATTTTGTTTTTATTATAGTGTCTAGAATTGGATCCTCTGTATATCTCTATCAATTTCATCGCTTCTTGTTTATTGTTCAGGACCATTCCCAACAGTGACAATTGTTTTTTGATAGTGACCTAATTGGATGGAAGGATTACACTAATTCAGGTAAGGACTTTTGAATGCTCAATTCTGGTATGAGGGAATCTGAACGGTTCTTAGTTGTGCTTTTTCCCAAATTCTGCAGTCATGGAGTGAAAGATTTCACCTTGGGTTGCTCTATTGAAGAAGCCATGAAGTCCAGTCTTCTAGTTTTCTACTCCGAACTTGTCAATAAGGTTCAATA
This sequence comes from Linum tenue, assembly GCA_946122785.1. Taxonomy (NCBI): domain Eukaryota; kingdom Viridiplantae; phylum Streptophyta; class Magnoliopsida; order Malpighiales; family Linaceae; genus Linum; species Linum tenue. Next base: position 66,779,876 of record CAMGYJ010000002.1, read on the forward strand.
ATCTTAATTAAAATCTCAAGGAAAATTACCATAACATATTTGTCTACCAATACGGGTTGGTTTATCTAAGTTGTTAATGTATGATTATGTTTCTATCAAGCTATCTGAATTTTTAGATTATGCCCTAAATTTCTGTAACTTTGTAGTTTCTTTTCTTCTTTTTTCGTTGTAGAAGGATGATCCATACCTTCTGCTATTTGCTTAACTGGATACTAAAGTAATTCGAAGATTGGAAGATTGCGGGATTGTCTTGACAGCAAGATCAATAAAGCAAAGAGGTTCAACATTTTTCTAGGGTGAAGTCAAGTAAACTTTGTATTGATTAGTAGGTGAAGTTGTGTATCCAAGTTATTATGGCAACCCATGGAATGAATATTCTCTTTGTAGAAGTTAAAAAAAAGTTTGAGGCAAGATGAATATATTATCTTTGTTATCGCAAAGTTTTTTCCCCTTGATGGCCCCTAGAAATTTAGATCACTATGTATTGTCCTGAAAATAAACTTATAAGGTATATACTTTGTAGTTAGCATGTCTGACTCGCAAGTCAAGACAATGTTATATTTAGGGGTGTTCAAACGGATTGGTTACTGTTGGAGGTGTAAATACGAAGGGTCACAAGACTTTACCTATAAATATGCTTCTAGGTCTTCCAAGTAAGGGGTCCCTTTTTCTCCTCTCCTCATTTTTTACATATCACTTCTCTCTCTATACTATCTCTCTACCTTGATTCTCCCTATTTTCATATCATAATACTAATGTTGATCGTCGGAGTGTAGAGATTCGGGGCCACCCCCGCCCTTACACAGATCCGGTGCTTTTCTTGTTTCATGGATGAAACAGTTACCATGGTAACAATATTAACCGGTAGCATTCGGTTAATTTAGTTTGGTTTGGTTAAATAATTTATCTTATTTGGTTTAGGTGGTTTGGTTTGGTTTCAACACTGCTAACCAATGAAACCAATTAAACAATTAATGATACACCTAATATACAAAATTATTTATACTTACATGCAACCAACCAAATCAAACTTTCGTGATTCCCTATTTCATTTCCATGTGCACAACAAACCAAAACATTATGGGTCAAAAATTAAATGGATCTGCCTAATTATTAAACCAAAACATTTTTAGACTTTAGAATTACGTACAATACCATGACAGCCACATCAAACTATGTATAGTTTAAGTGTTTTCTAGGAGAGCTTTAACTTCCTGATGAGGGGTCTTGGTATGTATTTATGTTAAGGGGTTTCTTGTAAGCTAACTATATTAGGTGCAGAGATGATGAATGATGTATTAACTCGAATGATGATGATAATCATGGATGGTTAGTCTTATTATTGTTGCTTATATATAATGATAGTAATAGCATATGGTAATGTTTTATTCATTAACAAGATAATTGTTTTCATGTAATGTTATGTTATTTGGTTAATCCGATTATCCGATTAACCAAACCAAATAAACTTTTGTTTGGTTAATTTGGTTTTCGTGTTAATTTGGACGATTTGGTTAAGACATTTTATTTCATGGTTAATGAAATTTAGAATTAATTGGTTTGATTATTATCACGGTAACCATTTGAACACCCCTACTTGCGTGAAACTATCGTTGGCAACGTACATAGGCGATTGAGAGAAAAGGGATTATTCCGTTGGCGGTAGAATTGGGTGATGGGAGATTAGGGATTGCGGTGATGACCGAACAATGATGGCGGATTGGCGGGTGAAGATTTGGCTTCCATCTTCACTCCTATGGGCCTTCAGATGCTAGAAGGATCTTAGCCCACTTAAACTAATTATGACTTGGCCTTTCATCATGCCCACTTCAAGCTCACGTGTTTGAGCCTTTATTTTCTTTTGTTCGCATGTTAGTATATCAACACTTGCACTGTATAAACATCAAACCTTAATGAAGAGGAAAGCTAAGTCATTGTGTTGCAACTTTTGATCTGAATCAAATGGCGTCGTTTTGGGGGAAAGGCGGGGATGGGGCGGATACTCGTTGCCCGCTACTATCAGTTTTCGAGCATACCCCGAATCCACTCGTTGGGCTGGTTTCGGATGAGTACCCGACGGGTCGGGGAGGGTTGCCATCTCTAAAGATCATGATTTTTTGAATGATAAAATTCCACCATTAATTATTCCTTAAATTTGGATGTATTAAGAATTATCATTAATACAATAAACTGAACTAGAGCCATCCCTTTCAATATCGATTACTTCAATACACATGCACCAGTTTTATTTGTAAACACGTAATTAAGTCAAGAATTCAAACTAAAATCCTCCTGCAAATAGAAAACATCATCCGTCAAAGGCCAAATAAAATGGAAATAAAAAAAAAAACTCCCTAGCTACCACAGTTCAATTATTTATTGTCTTCAGCAGAAGTCACGGCCGACGTGGAAGGGCAGGTTTTGCTTCTCCGATGGATTCGCCGGCGGAAATGGTTGACCGCCGCCTTAGCCTCCAAGAGCTGGGCTTCAATGACCATCACTTCCTCTTCCCAGTTCTCCAGCGCTTCCTCTTCTTCTTGCGCGCTCCTCACCTCATCGTCACCAAGACGTCCGCTCATGATCCCTAACCCTAAGGGACCTTCATTCCCGTCCTCGGAAGCGCGACGTGGCGGCGGCTGCCAGGCGGGGCGGACGTGGGCCCGACGAACATCGCTAGCTGCGTGGGCCTTCTTATCGTCGACACCGACGGGCTTGGGCCGCAACTCATCCTCTCCCTGGGCCTGCTGGCCCAAGTACTTGACGAGGAACCGGCCCCCGAGACAGCCCAGCAAGAGCGCCAAGCTGGTGATGGGGAGCAAGAACAAGCTAACTCTCCATCCCCATACGACGAAGATGAGCAGGAACAGGACAAGGGAAACCGCGGCAGTCCTTTCGACCACCCACAGCACTCTTTCGCACAATAACGCTGCTGCCTCCGATGCCACACCGTCCAGTTCTTCCTTCCGCTCGCCGGCGGCGCCAGCTTCGGTCGTCGCTCCATTGGGTGCTGCCGATCCCTCCGGCGCCAGTGGCGATTTTGGTATGCTCATTGTAGCAATCAGGCTGGGAGCTAACGATTTCCTTTAACTTGGGTGGCGGCTGTACGTGGTAACGTAGCTAGGTTTATAACCTGCGTTGTCCTTTTATAATTTGTTTAATTAATAGAGTCCTACAGACGTGGATAGAATCTTGTTAAGTTGTTTGGGAAGATTGGAAAGCTGTTAGGTCATATTGTTGTTGTTGCTCGACTAGGTTTGTTAGTAAGCGTGGGGATATCCAACCCTATAACGTTACTAAAAAAAAATATTAGTATAATAGTATGGGCACACGAGAAGAACAGAATCTATTAATAGCCTACTGGTCAATAATCATATACATAATTCAACCATCAATCGTCACATCAAGTACTTTTTTGTCACTTATACAAGGTATTTAATCTTTTCCACTTTAATTTTTAATGAACGATTTTTCTCTTATTTTAAGTCGGAATTTAAATTTTTTGCACAGATAAATCAGATTAATTGTGCTCTTCAAAATGATATTCACTTTGATATATTTTTTGAACAAAAAAAAATCAAGGCATTTTTTACCAGTCTATACTATAGTGGTAATGATTGGTATTAAATAAGAACATATCATATGGTATGAAAGCGTACCATGGTGGTATGATCATACCAGACTGTAGGATGGTTTAACACATGATTATAGGAGTATACTAACTGTCATTTACGACTTTCAACATTGTGTATCACAAGATATCATCCTCATACCAGAGTGGTATGGTGTGATATTTTTTGGTCCTGTATTTTTTTCCTCATAAATTTGTAGATCTAATAAATCATGATGCACTCGTTTCTTCTGGGAAAATATTTTCAATTGCCAGTGGCATGTAGCATAGCTCTGCATAATGGCCAGTGAAGGCTGTCACGGCTAACTTTAGCTCATATGGGCCCTCTGGTTGTGTAAGGAAATCTTCTTGATAAGGAGAAATATCCAAGGCTCTGGTTGAGAATTATAGAAGGGTGGTTGTTTTTCCTGGAACCCGAATCCATAGCCTTCTCTATATTGGTTATCCCATGAAGTCTCATGGTAATACCAACCAGGTGTTGGTGGGTATCCTCACTGGTTAGAAAAACCATAGAGATTTATGATTCACATCTGCACAACGGGGAAAAAAAACACCCAAGCAAAAAGCAAGGGTGGAAAAGAAAAAAAAGAAAAGCGAAATAAACAAATTTCTATGTTTTCTAATAATCTAGAAAGTCCCCGACAACGTTGCCAAAAAATTGACTTGCTAAAACTATCACACTAAGAAGTGGCCAAGTGCAACCACGACTTAGGACTCAACATAGTAGATCTCAGCTTTATTTGTCAGCCAGGGCCTATATTTAATATTACTTGGTGATTGTATTGTTATCTAGCGTTCAACTTGTAGTGAAGATTACTAAAGGCTAAGGAGAATAAAACTAATAAATGTTGATTCAATTCAATTATAAAAGTCACTCATGTAGGTGTCCTCTTAGCCAGTAATTAGTTCGAGTTGTAATTCTCCTTAATTCATTTCAATTGACATTTAGACTGTGGAAAGTTCTGGAATCTCTACTAAAGAAATCCAGACCTTTTTGAATAGAGTACCCAGAGGGACATTATCCTCAACCAGAATAAACTACCAAGGCGATTCAATTAAACTTCCACTACTGTGTTTTGACTCCTGTATAGAGCAATGAATCGATTCACTCTACTTATGATTTTGGGAGCTCTATCAACCTAATCAGATTTTATCTTTCTTAGGTTAAAGCAGAATGGAATGAATGTTATCATGACTCAATTAATTCTGGAAAATGTCTCAAATGCATAAATAATCAAGAAAATGCACAACCTAGTGTAAAATTGGCTTAATATGCAAGAAAATGATCATAAACACTCAAGAAATGAGGGGGGAAATATGTGTAATTTGATCAATTGTTCTTCACTTCTCCCACACCACCACCACCCAAACCTCTTCCTCCCTTTCACCACGTATCTCCGGCCACTGCTCGTCATTAATCCCACTTCCTCTACTCAACCTATGGTCGCCTGTATCAAAATGGGTTCGTTGAAGCCCAAAACATTGCACATGCATCGGCTTTCGAATGACACACCTACTAATATTTTGCAAGCATTGAGGCTTCTGCATTGGAAGGTTGTGATGGCCAAAGAAATCCCAGCTCAACTGCACAATCGCACTTGGGACATAGTTACTCCGCCGCCCAACTGCAATCTTCAACAAAGTTTCAGGCTTCAATTTCCATCAGACTTACAACTTGGTACTCAAACCTGCAACTTTACGCCTTGTTATGGGTCTTGCTATTTCATGGGGATGGCCTCGCACCTACTTGATATTTCAAATGCTTTTCTCCACGGGCAGTTGCACAACACTATTTTTATGTAGCAAACCGAAGGCTTTATCGATATGGATTGACCAAATCATTTCTGCCGCTTTCTCAAGTCCATCTATGGACTCCAAAAAGCTTAAAGAACATAGTTTCAATGCCTCTTTGTAGCTCTTGTTCGGTGACTTCTCTATCTCGGAGACATATGCTTCTCTCTTCATTTTACAGGCTGGCACTGCTAGATTGTTTGTGCTTGTGTATGTCGATGACATAGTCATCACTGGCTCCATCTCTGCTCTGCTTCATCGACTCATGGTCTTTCTTTGGGACAACTTTGCTCTCCATGATCTTAGTCCGCTATCCTATTTCCTTCGCATTAAGGTCAAGTGCGTACAGCCACATGCATACTCCTGCATCAGTGCAAGATCATTCTCGACCTCTTACACCGTCCCAAAATGGCTGAAACGAAGCCCATTTCAACTCACTGCACTCGGGATCTATTCAGCAAAGCACCTTTAATTCCTTTCCATTATTTGTTGATCCATAACTCTATCGCACCTTTGAATGAGGTCTCCAATACCTTAGCTTCACCAAGCCTAATCTCTCGCTTGCCGCGAACCATGTCTCTCAATATTAACATGCTCCCACTGATGTTCATTGGTCGGCTTTCATGCGGATTCTCCGCTATCGACAAGGCTCACTAGATCATGGTCTATAGTTGTCTCGTTTACCTTCTTTCCACATCTATAGTTAATCGGATGATTCTTGGGCCTCCTGTCCCTCGGACCACAAGTTTATCACTGGCTTTGCATTTTTTTTTGGGACAAACCTAGTCTCATGCAAACATAAATCGGTAGCTCTTCATCAACTCAATCGGAATATCGAGCACTCGCCACTCTCGCATCCAAAGTGATATGGTTGCAATCATTACTCACTGAACTGGGTCATCCACTTCTCGACTCTCCAGTTCTATGGTGCGACAATCTGGGGGCAGTATATCTCACCCATAATCCCATTTTTCAATCACGGTCGAAGCACATGGAAATCGAATTTCATTTCGTTCGTGATTGGGTCCATTATCTTCCTGCCTCGGATCATCAATTAGTCGATGTTCTTACAAAGCCCCTCACTCGAGTTCCCTTCCACAAGTTCTGATCAATTTTCACTTCTTTGAGGCTTCACTAGGAGGGGTGTGATGAGTAACAAATTCAATGGCTACACATTTTCCACTTCTGTAATTCACTTTCTGTTGCCATGTATATAGCCCAGTCTGTTCTTCTATTCCGATACTCATGCCACGGTAAACTCATGTGATTATAATATATATATATATTCCATCATTCAATCAATAACGAGTATGAATGTTCTATATTCACATGTATCTCCTTTGTTTTAACTCAAAATTTTAAGTTTTTTCACAAAAACAATATATTAATTAATGTATCCACAATGATATACGTTTTGCTATATTTTGAGCAAAGAAAATTTAGCTCTTCAAAACACATGTTAGTATTATCAATATCATATCATGATCTTACCACTATCATATCATCACATTATGTTCTCAAACATAAGACTTCATACCAACATCATATTACTATCATATCATGATATGATCACTATGATATAGTGATATGAGGTCATTAAATTATTGTCAAATGTCAGACCTCATAGCATCATATCACTATCATATATCACCAGCATGTCACTATCATATCAACATCATACTACTATCAGTGGTAATATACTAATATTGTAATATGACAGTGGTAAGATGACCTAGAATATTGTTAAAAATATAAAAAATGGATATCGACTTGTAGAATACTAAAAAACTTATATTTCATATTTCTATGCAAATTTTTTGAATTTAATGTAAAATGAATTAGCTATATATCCGTTGAGTTTTCGTATGAGATTTGAAAAGTGATTTAACAACACACTTGAAAATTCGCGCCAATCCTAAAAATCATGCCAGCAGCACCAAAAATATGGTAAGCTCTCTCCTCAAACCCCTACTTTCCTCCTTACCCTCTATAAAGATGGTCACTAGATTAGTTCTCTCTCAATCTCAGTCATCCAATATGATATTGTAATACTGAAAACATAAATGGTTTTGTACCTTAACTCAAACCTTTTAAATTAAAACGCCAACTTTTGGCCATATGAAATACCTAATCCGGCCAACCTGCAGGCAAACCACTAGTTTCCTATAATATACTAAATCGAAAGCATGTGCTCCGTACGGGATGTTCACCTCTTATTTTATTAAGATTTGTATTTTTCTAAATACAAAGTACTAATATGTTAATAAGCATTCATTTGTACCATGTTCTAAGGCTACACTACACTTCTCTGCACTGATTTTCCCCCTGTATTAAGTCACCAACATAGAGTACTAAAACCCAGTTGCAGCTGCTCCTCCCCCCGTCGGAAAAAAGGTGAACGAGGGTGGCGTAGAAGATGATAAAACAGAAAGGAGATCACATGGTTGCAATTGCCGATACACATGGGGCATTCATTCCCATCTGCCATGGCTCCCCCGGCCGGCTCCTTTATTAATCCAGAGCTGGAGAACTAAAATGATCCCCACTGAACCTCAATTCTCCTGATTTTGACGCTTCCATGGCCGGCCTGCCTCTCAAATTCATGGCGGTGAGAGACGCCACCGGGATTCTCATCCTCGCTCTTCTGATCACAGCACTAACTTCATCAGTGGGCGTTTCTAGAGCTCAAATTTCGTGCTCAATGTGCTCTGAATGCGAGAACCCATGTCAACCCCAACCGTCGCCTCCGCCGCCATCCCCTCCGCCGCCGCCTCCGTCTCTACCGCCACCGGCAATCCCATCCAACGACTGCCCCCCGCCTCCGTCTTCTTCCTTTTCGGGTACCGTGCCCACGTATGTCTATCCTTCTCCGCCGCCTCCGGCCCCAGTCGCCGGCGGCGGCGGTGGTGGTGGGTATGGGAACGGTAATTACCCGGGTGCGGAGTGTCCACCTCCGCCTAATCCAATACTTCCCTACTTCCCGTTCTATTACCGGAACCCTCCGGCAGCCCCCAATTCTGCTTTTGGTCAGAGCATTGGTTTGATTACGCGTTTCATTCCTCTTGTCATTTCTCTATTCATTTGCTCCTTCCCAGTTTTGTAATTACTAATTACCCTGCTCCCTCCCTCTACTCTTCCTTGTAAGTTCAAAGAATAAAATACAGAGATTGTTACCATCGAGCTGGACTCGTTTCTTTTTCCCTTTCTCAGTTTATCGATATTATATTAAACTAGTTTATTAGTTTAAGTCAAATAATTTATAAAATTATTTAGATAAGATAAATATATAAGTTTCAGTCATAATACAAATTTACATGAAATGAAAGGAATGATCATTTTAATAGCATTGTAAAATTTAGAGTGTCAATAGTGATTCCTCTCTTATCCTTGATGGCTTCATTAATAAACTGAGATTGATGACTATCTCTACCAACGCATTCTATATGATCATAGTATGGCCTTTTGTATAAACCATTTTTGTCTTCCCATTTTCGCATCGCTACTCCAAGAGCTAACTTGTTGGGGCTCTCCTCTAGGTAAACAACTTGTATCAACATCAGGCATGAAAACAAAAATTGCTTTTGTTGAGATACTATCAGGATCTTGTGATACTCTGAAGAAGGCTAAACCGTTTCTCAGGCATTGTCAACCCCCAATCAATTTGTCGTGGGTTATTGTTCTCATACCAGCTAAATTAAAGAGGAAGCTCAAGTTAGCCTCTTTTATAGTTTAACTTGACAATTTCTTAGAGGAGATACAATCACGATTCACAATTCACAATTCTAGAACAACCACCTCAAATAATACAATATTATGAAAACAACACTAATGAAGCACCTAAATTACAATTCTGTACATGTTTCCTATGAGGGTGTGCATGTGCAGATTAACAAAAATATAAGGATTAAGGAGGGAGCTTACTTGGCACGCGGTTTTGACAAGCAAAGATCCCGTCAATATATTCCATGTGGATATTTTAAATCAGAAACATTTCAAATCATAAAAATGATGATATTGAAAAGAAGTATCATAACAAAAGCAACAAAAAGTATAGATATTTCTCGTTAATCAACTCAAAAGTCAACCTAGAAGATCAACCAAATGAACTGATGTTAAGAGATCACACATTACTGTCAAAGAAACTAAATAACCCATCAATAAACTCTCCAAGCATGAACAATCAACCTTTCCATATTTACCCCTCCGAAAATTGCTTTGTGTAACAATATAGGTGAAGGAAGTTAGGCGGTTGTCGAGTCCGATGAGAAGTTTTGGAGAGACGCCGATGGTTGAGCGTTTAGTAGGCCGAGAGCCGGGACACTGTTTATCTTTAATAAACTCAAAAGTCAATTATGAATCACCTGATTTGCTGTAATCTTCTTCTTTTTTCTTCTCTGTTAATACTATTTTCATCATTATAAAAAAAAAAATCAACCAAATGAACTGATGTTAAGAGAACCCACATTACTGTCAAAGAAACTACATAACCCACAAGTCAGCTCTCCAAGCAAGAACACTCAACCTTTCCATATTTACCCCTTCAAAAATTGCTTTGCGTAACAATATAGGTGGAGGAGGTTAGGCAGTTGTCGAGTCCGGTGGGAAGGTTTGGAGAGACGGCGATGGTTGAGCGTTTAGTAGGTCGGGACACCATTTAAACCCGTTTACATTAGTTGCGCATTTTCAATCTGCATTCGGCAAACCAACATCACTCAACCTTTCATATTTACCCCTCTCTTAATGACACATGTGCCCCATATTCACTCAAATCTTCTATGTTCAAAAATATTGTTGTTTTTTGGTAGTTATATTATCAATGTCAAGAATTCGGTATCACTTCCATACATTCAATACTGTAATTCAATGTGCATTATTTGCACCAATAATATAATGCTTGTGATTTTAAATTATTCTCCTTTTGTAAGACAATTAGAATTAGAATTAATTATTAAACTCGAATTAACCGCTCAAATCAGTTAAAATTTTGCACGAAGTCTAAATTTAGTTCGGAAGCAACAATGGATTAATACAGTAGTTTAACTTGAATTTCACCTGACAACTTGTTGTCGAACTTTTCAAAACTTAAAAAATGTAGAAATTTTCAAAATAATGAAAAGATTTTGGTCTTCGGTTGACTATTCAAGTTGTGGGGATTTTTTTTTTTCTCGACAGTTTGTGGTTGCAGTGCACCTTAATTCCATATAACGTGGAAACTGGAAAGACAGTGACACTCGTGAGGTGATCTTTAAGCAACGATTTGATCTGTTTGATCTTTATGGTTTGCATCTCTCTATAATTTCAAAATAATTAATTCATACGTATCACCAACCAATACCACAAAGTGCATAGACAGTTAAAGAAACAAATGCTGTAATTACTCTGTTCAGTGACCAAAACAGAGTAAAACATAAAAAAAGATAGCTATTCACTCCACATGAAACTACAAACATAACGCTGAAAAAAAAAACCAGACCCAGAATACAACAATCGCCCAAATATCGCTCTATGTTCTAAGAGGAGGCTGCTGCAGTTTTGAATTTGGCACTGAGGAGCTTGGAAAACTCGACGAGCTTCTCAGCTTCAGGAAGGACATCCTTAACAGCCGGATCGGCAGAGAATTTCTCAGCCCATTTCACCAAACCAGGCGTCTTCTCCTCGTCAAGAAGCTTCACTCCAGCCATCACTTGAATGGCTCTCGCCCATCCCAACATGCTCCCAAATGCAATGTCCACAAACCCAATCTTCTCCCCGCCGAAGAAATCCTCCCCTCTGCTCACCTCTCCATATGCTCCTTCCATCTGTAGTACAACTTCCCTCAGCTGATCCACAGCCGCGTTCTTCTCCTCCTCGTTTGCTGCAGTTATCACCCCCTTCAAGTTCGGAAACCACTGCAAAAAATTTCATCAAGAAGATAAGGTTCCAATTTCCAATTAAATAACAACGCGGTGGGCCAATTTTGAAAAGGGTGGGTAAAAAGATTGTACCTTTTCGTCGATGTAGGCAGCCCAGAAGCGCGCGACGGCGCGGTCGTGGGCGTCGGCGGGGAGGATGGAAGGTCCGGAGGACCAGACCTCGTCAATGTACTCGACGATGATGTTGGATTCGCAGATGGGTTTGTCGCTGTGCAGAAGGATGGGGATTTTCTTGTGGACGGGGTTGGATTTGAGCAGGAGATCGCTCTTGGAACCGAATTGCTCCTCGATGAACTCGTACTCGACGGATTTGATGTTGAGGGCGATCCTGGGGCGCATCACGAACGGACTCGCCCAGGCGCCGATGAGCCTGACATCGCTATGGTTGTTGCTGTTGGCCATTGCTAGTGAGAAGAAAATGAAGGAAGGCAGAGGACTTTCAGAAGACAGGGGGGGGGACTCTGTTCCTATATGTGTGTTGTGTATCAGTGTAGGATCTTTGTTGAGGTTTGAATTGTGGGATGAAAACAGGTCAGGAAATGGCGCGTATATATAGTGAAAGATACACAGGACAGGAGGACGATTCTTGGAGGACAATTTTGGGCGTTGTTTATTGTTTTATGGTCAACTGAATTGGAGAAATTCGATTTGGGGTTTACATACAATACAAACAAGGGAAATCGAATCGGAGTTGAAGTGGTGTGAGGAGAGAGTTTTGACTATTTTATTTGTGAGGAACAGAGAACAGTCGTAGACGTCACTGCTGATGATGATGATGATGGATTGATTGGGGGAGAGAGCATAAGAACAAAAGCAAATTACCTTTGCATTCTTGGCTCGGTTTCACACCAAAGAAGCGACGACCGATAGAAGAAAAAAAGAAGCAAAAAGGTAACTTGAGTTATAGATGAAAATTTTTTAAAAATGCACCAGCCGAGAATCAAGCCCGGGTTTGTACCGTGGCAGGGCACTAATTTTTTTTTTTTTTGGAAAATGGGACGCTAAAAGGGCACTCCTGCCTGACACTTAAATAGAGCGAGTCTGGACAATGCCATAACATCAAAGACTAATCTCATGGGTCCCTATACCAAGGCAATGACCCTTATTAGCTAGATAATCTGCCACTTTGTTACACTCTCTATTCTAGTACTAAACCACGGGTATTTATTAATATCATTCGATTTGCCTTTTAAATATAACTACATCTATTGTTTTAGAATAAGTGAGAAAATAGGAGCTAAACATAGGCCAAATTTGGTGTTTGTGATTCTAAAATGTGTGTAGACAATACATACCTAGTTTTTTTTGTCAAAATGAAACTTGATTTGACATTTTACATACTTAATTTTAAATGGTTTACAATCCCAACACAAATTTGATATTGTTATAGTTTTGAGGTTATGATCAAAATTTACTTCCATTTTTATCCTTAGTATCTTTCACATATTCTCATAAACTAAAGAGTATATATGTGTTTAGCCTAAAAAAAATAACTTTATTAGTTCATTCTCTAAACTACAAACACAAACACCAAATGTTGTAATGTATCATTTAAATAATGCGCCAATTTATAATACAATCATTCAAAAATAATTATTAATTAGACGAGGGATAGGGACCCATGTTGTACATCTAAATCAAGCAAGCTAACAAAAATGAATTCCAAAAGACATAGTATGCCCCTTGTGAGCTAAATAATCCGCACGAAAGTTGGCTTCCCTATAAACATGAGAAACGATAACATCCCAGTCGCGAGCCATCAAAGATTGAAAAGAGTGGATCTGATTCGCATGCTTGTTCTCCATAGGTCTTTTAGACGAAAGAAGGACCACTGTGGTCGTATACTCTGTCTGAAGTGCGGCGCAACAGTAGCTAGGGATGACAATGAGTCGGGTTGGTTGGGTTTTGCCAAATACAAACCCAAACCCATGGTTTTATCCGTGAAAAAACCCCAGGGTAAAACCCACTGGGTTTGGAAAACTCAAACCCAACTCAACCCGTTGGGTATCCGTGGGTTCATGGGTACCCAGCGGCGGACCCAGAAAATTTTCATAGGGGGTCCCATTTTAAAAAATAAACAAAAAATAAATAAAAACAAAATTGTAAATAAGAAAATACATTACTCGTACAGGTTAGAAAAGTCCATGATGTGTTTTCATATTCGAAAATAATTGTAGAATACACTTGATGTCTACAGTGTTAAAAAACATTGTCTCTAAATATCCTACTAGACAATCATTCACGAATTTATCGCATATTCGATTTGTAAAACTTGCTCTTGATGTAACCCAAAGCTGAAAGACCCTTTCAATACTTACCTTACAACCATAAAATCAATACAAATTAAGGGTAGCTTGAAATTAGTTTAATTGTTAGGTTTTTAAAATAATTAGAGATAGGAAATGTCATTTTTACTATTACACAGTGTTCAAAATCGAACAACAAATGAGTTGTAGTTTAATGAAAATTAAGTTTATTAATAATAATAGTGTTCTAGGTTTGAATTACCTAACCTACCACTTATATTCTCATACACAAATTTAAAAAATGACAGTAGAATCATCATTTTTTCAATTTCAGGGGTGTCCTTCGCTATCAATTATAATTTTTTTGACCATATGTAAATTACCACCGGGGGTTGAATAATCGTTTCCCCAAAATAAAGCCCCCTGTGTCCACCCCTATGAATAGTTATAAACTTTTGTCGTAAAAAATTTACAATAACAAGTTTCTATTAAAATAAAAATCAAATATTAATCTCTCAATACAAATTATCCATATATTAAATTATCGGCAGATTCTGTGGTACAGTCACAGTATTAGTGTCGGCCGTTTTCTAATCGTTGGATTTCTTTTATTTAATAAGGACCGTTGATTAATAACCAATACTTAACCAAACCGGTTGAACCTATTATTGCCAATTTCGACTGACCGGGGTTGGTGATGGCCGAACAGCGGCAACGGCGACGATGCTGGTGGATTGTCACGGCAGACACCACGTTGGCGATGACATGTGGCGGCAATAGGGCTGATTACGGATTGATGGTGGTGATTTTGAGTGACGGGGTTCTGGTTGATGATGGTCGATTAGCGGATTGCCGCGGCAGAGACGAGGCGAGGCGATGACCCGGCGGCGACATCGGGGCCGATGAAGATGGTTATTTCTGTTGGGACTTTCCGGAAACAATTTCTACCAACGAGGATTGAGGGTTCTTAGTGGCGATGGTCAACCGACGGAAACAGGCGATGATGATGGTGGATTGCTGGTTGCTGGTGCGATTGGACGGAGGAGTTCGACGATCCCAAAAAAGAAAAGGAGTGAAAGAGAAGCAGAACCCGTAGCCTTCCTTTTCTTTGGACTTTTTTTTTATTTCTTTAATTTATAGTTTTATCAGTTAATTTCACCCAACCCAATAATTACAAACCAACCATCTAGCCGAACCACAATATACTGATTAAACCGGGCATATATATGTGACGGCACTGGTGCCGGTATGGCACCACAGAATTGCCGTAAATTATCACCATTCAAGTTGTGAAGATATTTTTCCACAGTTTGTGGTAGCACCTTCATTCCATATATGATATGGAAAGACGGTGACTCGACGTGCACCTTAACTTCCCAACTGCATGATAGTTAAACAACGATTTGACAGTTTGACTAAAATATCTGTTTGCAAGTTGCAACAATTTGCAATTTCATTCCGAAAATAATTAATCCGTATACATATACAACACCACAAAGCGCATAGACAATAACACAAAAAAATGCTGTAATTCCTCATAGTAAGACTAGAAACTAGTGGTGGCAGTCGGTCGGTTTCGGTTTAACCGAAAACCCGGTTATCGGTTAAACCGAACCATCCCTCCTAGCTACCGACCACCGACCGTGAGACTGGTCACGGTTAGCCGGCCAATCGATCGGTCGGTTTCGGTTTTAGGCTCGGTTAGCCGGCCAACCGGAAACCAACCTTTTCAAAAAAAAAAAATTATGCACCACTCACTCCTAACCCCATCTCACTTCTCGATTCTTCTTTCCTTTCCACTTTCTAGAGAAATCCGCCTCTCTCCCTACTCTCTCTCTCTTCTTCTTCTTCCTCACTCTCTCTCGTCCTCTCATCTTCTTCTCCAGGAAAACACGAACCAGAAAAGCAAAAACGAAAAGAAGAAAAACGAAACAAAACCTAGCTCTCTCCCTCTCTCAAATCGCCTCCACTCTTGTTCTTCTTCTCTCAAAAATCGACCTCCAGCCTCCCAACTTCGACAATTGAACAAAAATCTAATCCTAAATACGAATCCCCTTCTCACTTTCGTCTCTCTCTCTCACGATCTGCTTCTCCCCGCGCCTCCTACTCCATTTCTCGATCTGTCCTTTCCAGAGAAACCCGCCTCCTCCCTACTCTCTCTCTCTCTTCTTCTTCTTCCTTTCCAGAGGAACTCGGCCTCTCTCTGCTCTTTCTCGCTCTCCCTCGTCTTACCCAGAAGCGGCGGCGACGGATGAGGCGGCGGCGGCAACGGATGAAGCTGCGGCGGTGGCGACGGATGAAGCTGCGGCGGTGATTACGATGACGAACGGTAGGCGACGGTAGAAGGTGAGATCAAGTTCTCTCACTTGCATGTCGAATTTTGAGGGTTTGATTTTGGTTTTTGTTTTCGATCTGTGTTATTTCTTTTGGGTTTTGTTCGCGGGTGAGAGGAGAAGAAGAGGTCACCGCCGGCGAAGCTGCTGCCTGCTCGTGGGTGGAGGCTGCGCGAGAAGGGAGAGGCTGCAAGGAGTGGTGGATTCCGCTGGGGAGTCGGAGGTTGTGGAGAAGAGGATGGCGGCGGAAACAAGAATCGGCAGCGAGTGTAGATCTGCTGCTGCTTCTTCTTTTTTTTTTTTTTTTGGTCGAGATCTGCTGCTTCTTCTTCTTCTTCCTGTATTTGGGATTTTTTATTTATTTAAGATTTGGGAATGGGATGAATCTGGACATATTTTGGGGAAGGTGAAGTGGGTCTCGGTTGGCCCGGTTAGTCGGATAACCGCGGCTAATCAGCATCGGTTACTCGGTCAACCGACCCCTTCCTTTTCCCATCCGACCACCGACCGTCAAGGTAACCGGTCGGTTTTCGGTTAGTTGGTAACCGGCGGTTTTCGGTCAAAACCGGCGGTTACCCGCTAACCGCAAACCGAAATGCCAGCCCTACTAGAAACTATAACAGTAGACTCATTTCCATCCTCAAATCAATGACCAAAACAGAGTAAAGCATAAAGGAATACCTCTCAACTCAACATGAAACTACCACAACAACATAACGCTAAAAAAAATCCAGACCCACAAGACAACAAATCGCCCAAAATACATATCTATCTTCTAAGAGGATCGGAGGCTGCTGCAGCTTTGAATTTGGCACTGAGGAGCTTGGCAAACTCGACGAGCTTCTCAGTTTCAGGAAGGACATCCTTAACAGCCGGATCGGCAGAGAATTTTTCAGCCCATTTCACCAAACCAGGCGTCTTCTCCTCATCAAGAAGCTTCACTCCAACCCTCACTTGAATGGCTCTCGCCGATCCCAACATGCTCCCAAATGCAATGTCCACAACCCCAATCTTGTCCCCGCCGAAGAAATCTCCCCCTCTGCTCGTCTCTCCATACGCTCCTTCCATCTCCACTGCAACTTCCTTCAGCTGGTCCACAGCCGCGTTCTTCTCCTCCTCGCTCGCCGCAGTTATCACCCCTTTCATGTTCGGAAACCACTGCATAAAAAATTTGATTAGAAAGATGAAGTTCTGACTAAAATAACAATGCGGGCGGGACAATTTTTCAATTGGGTCGTTAACGGTGGGGGAAAAGATCGTACCTTTTCGTCGACGTAGGCAGCCCAGAAGCGCGCGACGGCGCGGTCGTGGGCGTCGGCGGGGAGGATGGAAGGGCCGGAGGACCAGACCTCGTCAATGTACTCGACGATGATGTTGGATTCGCAGATGGGTTTGTCTTTGTGCAGAAGGATGGGGAATTTCTTGTGGACGGGGTTGGATTTGAAGAGGAGGTCGCTCTTGGAACCGAATTGCTCCTCGATGAACTCGTACTCGACGGATTTGATGTTGAGGGCGATCCTGGGGCGCATCACGAACGGACTCGCCCAGGCGCCGATGAGTCTGACATCGCCATGGCTGTTGTTGTTGGCCATTGCTTGCGACAAGAAATGAAGGCACAAGGCAGAGGACTTTGAGAAGACAGGGGGCGACTCTCTGTTCCTATATGTGTGTATCAGTGTAGGATCTTTGTTGAGGTTTGAAACGTGGGATGAAAACAGGTTAGGAAATGGCGCGTATATATAGCGAGAAATGCATAAAAGAACGGTTCTTGGAGGACAGGTTTGGGCGTTGGTAGGGGAAATGGGAATTGAAGCAGTGACGGATTGATTGTGGGAGAGAGTAGGCACAATTAGTGATGGCAATGGGGCGGGGCGGGTACCTCAATTCCCATACCCCGCCTCACGCTATTACGGGTCGGGGCGGGTAAAATCCGCGTGGGTACGGGGCGGGGCGGGTCACCCACTCTTACATGTTGTTCAAAAAAAATACAAGTAAATTTTACTTTTTACAATAAAACGTAGGGAAAAACACTTTAAAAATGAAAAATATTTATAATAGAATGGATAATTGAGGCTAACAAGTTGAAAGATCGACTCTAACTAGTTGAAGAAAAGTCAAAATAGGAGAAATATGTATAGATATTGTAAGAAATTGAGATAAAATGAGTCTAGAAGGGGGCGGGGCAGGGCGGGTCGAAAGTAGATACCCATGCCCCGCCCCACGCTATTGCGGGTCGGATAATACCTGCCCCATCGTGGGTCAGGTCGGGTAATACCTGCGGGACGGGTTGAAATTGCCATCACTAGGCACAAAAGCGGCCATTGATTTATAGGTGGAAAATAAAAGGCCTGCACCAGCCGGGAATCGAACCCGGGTCTGTACCGTGGCAGGGTACTATTCTACCACTAGACCACTGGTGCTTATTGGCTCAAACAAATTTACAGAGACTTTTGATAATTGAGTGCTTAGTTTTGGTATATGTGATATGTTAACCTTGTTTTCATTTTTTAGAAAATAGATGCAAAGAAACACTACAACTTAATTATTATCAAATAGATGAGAGAGAGCCTCCCACACAATCATACAAAAACCAATGTTATACATCGATCAAGCAAGCTAACAAAATGAGTACCAAGGGACATGGTATGCCACTTGTGAGCTAAATAATCCGTAAGAAAGATTGTTTTCCTATAAACATGAGAAATGAAAGCCTCTTAGTCACGAGTCACCAAAAATTGGAAAGAGGGGATTATATTCGTATGTTGGTTGTCCATCGGTCCTGTAGATGAAAAGAGTGCTAGCTCGTAGAGTCTGTCAGAAGTGCGACGCGACGATCTTCTAGGAGAACTCTAATCCTCTTAGTGAAGACCAAACTTCCCTAGTGAGTGATCAGTGCATTTTTCCATATTTATTGTGTAGGCCCTAATAAGCGGCCCTGTAGTCTCTAAGCACCCTTCATGCAATTGTAGGACCTAACGGGCATAACAATGATTAATCAGAGTTCAATGTGATTCATCCTATCGGAGTCGGGCTCCACCCTACAACCATGCTTTGATGGGAGCTCGACTTCTTTAATGATATAGTGTGTTCTACTTCTTTAACGACTTGTGCTAAATTCTCTCAAGCGAGGATTTTATACGCTAGCTTATTACGGGATTCCACAATCCATGATACCTTAACTTGTTTTAATTTAACCCGAAAATGATTGAGTCACATTCGATATTATCCAAGAACCAGAATAAGGCGTTCCAAGTAGCTGGAAACACACGATTATGAATCTACATTAGGTGAGCTCTTCTCATTATGTATCTTCATTCACCATCTTCCCCTTTTCTGGTCTCGCAGCAATTTTTATTTTTTCCCCCGCCAATGGTTGAAGATGGAGGTGGAGTTTTCTTCGAGTGTTGTGGCGGCCAATGTAGTTAAAATCCTGATTTTAATCTTAAAATCTTATAGTTTTACGATCTTACTTATGAGTTTCGATCCTGACTTTACTACTAAATCTTTGTAACCTTAAAAATTCATAAAATTTCGATTTAAAACTGTAAATCATTAAAATCTACGATCAATACGATTTTGTACTATTTGAAGAATCATGTCAATTGGAGCAATATCATGTCGGTCGGGTTGGATTTTGCCCATGAATCGGGTCAAGTTCACTTCCCCGACCCAACACATGGACAACAAAACCCTAACCTAACAAGCGACCCTCAACTGATTTTCGTTCTCTTCCGCAAGCTGGCACCCAACTTCTTCCGTCAACGAGGTCCTTCACCACCCTCTCAATTAGCTCATTGTTTGCCCTCCCATCACCCTCTTAGTTAGCCCATATCTGCATCCCCCCGCAAGCTTTCGTCCATTTCGCAAACCTTCAGTGCCACCATCCCCAACCTTCTTTCGATCAATAAGGGAATGCATCAATCAATGAGTTCCCTCTGTCGGATGATGGCAATCAATGAAATATGGTTGGTGTTGAAACTATTTCAAGTGATCTTCGCAATAATGATATCAATGGTCAGCCAAATAGGCACGGATTTTATGAGGATTAGATTGAGGATGAGGGTGATGACATTGAGGATTTAGATGTTAATGTTGATCCAAACGATGTTATGTGATATTATACTCTTAACTGTTAATTTGATTAAGTGATTTTTATGACATTTCAGATTTCTTATTTTTGTGTTTATCTTATGTACAAGAAAGAATCTATAGATTTATTTGTGTTTATAGCATATAAACTTTTATTGAGAAGTAATTAAGTGATATGTGGTTGATTGTTATTCACGATATGCATTGTTATTACTATCCGTTGTTTTAAGTGTTAATTTTCGTACGAACCTTACAATTTTGTGATTTTAATCTAGGATTCCGAATTTTTTCTCAATTTTTCGATTTTACTTCGAATCATGATTTTGATTGTATTGTGGCGGCTTCGTTTGAGGGCTTTCGTTGGTGGGCTTCATTTCTAAGTTGTTTCAATTAATTTTCCTTGACCTGCCCATTTGTAATTCCCATTTAATGGATTGCCCAAAAAATGTAACTCATTTCCTTACTCGTGATCACAAACAAAGAGAAAAAGTAAACAGATGCCCAATTCCAAAGCCTAACAGCTTATTTCTACTCATCACAAAAACAAAACCCCCGCCCCCAAGCAATCTACGAGGCAGCTGGTTTCGCTTTGGCCATAAGGATCTTGGCGAACTCGAGGAGCTTCTCAGTCTCCGGCAGGACATCCTTCACAGCAGGATCAGCCGAGAACTTGTCAGCCCATTTCACCAAACCAGGCGTCTCCTCCTCATCAAGAAGCTTCACTCCTCCCAGCATCACCTGCACGGCTCTCAACCACCCCAGCATGCTCCCAAACGCAATGTCAAGAAACCCAATCCTCTCCCCGCCGAAGAAATCCTTCCCTTTGCTCATCTCTCCGTACGCTCCTTCCAGCAGCGCCATCCCTTCCTTCAGCTGGCTCACCGCCGCGCTCTTCGCCTCCTCCGTCGCCGCCCTCGGCGCGGCCCTCACGTTGGGGAACCACTGGCCGACCGAAAAAAGATTCCAAATTTTCAATTCGAATCCAAATCGAACCACAACCCATTAAAGGAATCGACATTCAGAATCCAAATTCGAGATCAATTTCAAAATAGGGGTACCTTTTCGTCGAGGTAGGCAGCCCAGAAGCGGGCGAGGGCGCGGTTGTGAGGGTCGGAGGGGAGGATGGAAGGGCTAGAGGACCAGACCTCGTCGATGTACTCGACGATGATGCTGGACTCGCAGATGGGTTTGCCGTTGTGCAGAAGGACAGGGATTTTCTTGTGGACGGGGTTTGATTTGAGGAGGAGCTCGCTCTTGGACCCGAATTGCTCCTGTAGGAACTCGTAGTCGACGGATTTGATGTTGAGGGCGACTCTAGGCCTCATCACGTACGGACTCGCCCAGGCGCCGATGAGCTTCACATCATCATTGTTAACTGCCATGGCGGGGGAAAAAATGCTGCTAGAAAAGTTTGAGAAATGGGTGGAGCTAATTTTTCTGTTTCCTGATTAGGAGAAGAAACAGGGGCTGGAAATCCCTATTATATAGGGTTAATGCCTTAGTTTGGCCCGAACTATACACATATTTTCTACTTTGGCTCGTGGTATTGGAAATTGCTATTCTAGTCTGAACTATGTAGCAAACTTCCTCATTTAGCTTGGAGGCGGGTTTGACCGTTAAATTAGACGGTCAAACTTGTTGACCGTTAGTCAATGTCCACCTCACGTCAGCTTTGAGGACATAAAAATATTTTTTTATTTCTGAATTTTGTTTTCTTGTCATTTGCTAAAAATGGACCCTTTTTCGTTCTTTTAATTAATTTTTTTGATTTATTATTTTTATTAATCGAAAGAAATTAAAATTCAGAAATAAAAAATAATAATTTTTTATTTCCTCAAAGCTGACGTGGCAGGTGAGGTGGACATTGGCTAACGGTCAACATGTTTGACCGTCTAATTTGACGGTCAAACCCACCTCCGGGCCAAATGAGGAAGTTTGCTACATAGTTCAGGCCAAAATAGCAATTTTCAATACCATTGACCAAAGTAGAAAGTATGTGTATAGTTGAGGTCAAACTAAGGTATTAACCCTATTATATATAGAAATTCATTCGGCAGAGAGAGTGAAGAAAGGATGAAGCTTTATGGGGACTGTGAGGAAAGAACAAAATATTGCAAGAAAATCAACGTGTATTAATTTCGTTGATCTTGTTTGGGGGAAGTGGGTGAAAATGTTAAATGTCATTGATGACTGGTGGTGGTGGTTCTGGATTGATTGATAAATGGGGAGGTGGTAGATGGATCCTGTGGCTGAGATTCAACTGCGAAGAAAGGTGCTGAACCAAAATCTACCTTGTATTCTCAGACCGTGTTCGTCTAATTAAGCTTATTCAGAATGTTAGATCTTCGTACTGGAAAAAGGACCATCATTCCCAGGACCGTGGCCGGCTGGGTACTATGCCAATTCAGACGGAACATGTGGGAGCCGTCCAGTCACGGCTTTACTGTGTTTCTGGATGATTGGTTCTGTCAAGAACCAGTTGATCCCAATAACTCGAGTTGTTGGGAGAGGTTCAATCGTGGATCTTATACCACTCTCTAACACGCCCCCTCAAACGAAAGCCAACTCATGGGCTTAAAGTTTGCACAGACCCACCATACCATGTGCTTGAAAGACAACGATTAATATTGGGGGTCGTGGAGATTCGAACACATGACCTTACGGTTCTAGGCTCTGATACCATGTCAAGAACCAGTTGATCCCAATAACTCGAGTTGTTGGGAGAGGTTCAATCGTGGATCTTATACCACTCTCTAACAGGTTCCACAATGGGGTGGTAATTTCGCTAACAACACGAAAGGAAGGGATACTGGTTTTTGTATAGTGATACTGATTTTTCTGTTTTGATATTGACTTGCATATAGTGAGAGTGATATTGGTTTTCAGTTAGGGAATTTGAGTTTTCGTGTAATGGTACAAGTTCACTTAGGCGGTTGGAGGCTTAGAGTCTCGAGGATGAAGGTGGTCGGAAGAAATATGTCGGAGAAAGGAAGAGAGGCGCACAAGTGAGACAAATAAATTAAATTAATTTAGGATTTTAATTCAGAAAAAAGTATAACTGCTATGATTTTTTTTTAATTTTTTAAAATGTGATTAATATAAGTCTTTAATTCCCAAATATAATTAATATGAGTTCAAAAAGATACGTTAAAACTTGCTTTTAGGCACGTGTAGGCACTAGGTAACGCTAAAATGCCTCGTCTAGGGATTCCGCAGCGAATTAGATATTACAAACACGTCAACGAATTAAAGTGACACTTAGGTCTCTCGACTCTCTCCTATGCATAATTAGAAGGAGCTAGACCGTCAATAACAAAGAGGGGATTAGCATCATCTACAAACTAAATCCTTCTATATCAATAGCTCAAGAACTTTGTGAGTTATTGAGATATGATTCTATGAAGTTGTGAGCTTAATTTTTTTTATTGTTAAGCAAGTTATTAATCATTTAAACTGAAGTATGAAACTGTTGTAAATTGTTACTCTTCATATCGCTATTTCTCTTTAAACACATAGACACGTTTAGGCGACGAGGTCTCGACAATCTAGGCGCTAAACGAGACCTCAACGTGCATGTTAGGTCTAGCATCTTATTGAACCTTAATATTTTCATTACCATTTTTGCCCTTAGTTTGGATGTTGCAAACAATTAATAAGATTTGCACCATATCCCGTCCCGAGCTGCTATGTGACTTTTTTAAACTTCGAATTACCTTGACTTGGTGACTTTGCTATGGTGATTATAAGTCGAGGAATTTTACAATGCTTTAAAGCATTGGTGCTTTAGTTTTTGCCTTCTTTAACGTTATGGTACAACTTTAGGTTGTACCTATACTCTTTTGTAAAATCTCTTTATGGTACAAACTAAAGTTGTACATTTACATTATGATACAACTTCAAGTCTAACATAAACATCAAATTCCCTTATGGTACAACTCTAACTGTACCTTTACCGTTGTGGTACAACTTAAAGTTGTACTTTAAAGCACCAATACTTTAAAGCATAGTAGAAAGACTCATAAGTCAAATTATATGCGCAAACCTAATATTCAATTAGTTGTTGCAAGTATTGGACAAGCTGTTGAGAGTTGAACTTCCCGGTCCCTTCCACAATCGCTCAGTAAACAACTCATAGTAGAAATACTCATAAGTCAACCCTTGTAATTTTCTTTTAAGGAAGCACATTGGGCACTTGCCATTTCCTCTGATGTCAAGGGAGGACCAAAACTAACTGATTCTCGAGTTCTCAGTGGAATTTAGTCTAAACAATTCAGACTGAAATTTTATGCACAAGAAAGCTGATCGTAATAGTAGCAGAGTATAAGAATTTCAGACGATGTGGCGAACAGGAAGAAGATTGGGACCAGACCATGGTGGGATTCCTAGCCATTGTCCATGTCGCTTGCTGTGCGGACCGCTTGGCATCCCGCCAGTTCATGGTCGGAGGGAAAAGGACGGCGGAGTGGGACAGAGACGGGTGAGGATCTTCATCAGGGTGTGGACAGGCCGCTTTGAAATGGGGCTGTTGGAAGAGAAGCAGAGAGACGCTAGTGAGACCGGGGAAGAGAAGCAGTGGAACGAGCTCCTCTCGTAATCTTCTTCAACCACCGCCAACTACAGGATGAATGAAAACATCAGTAGCTAAATTGGTTATATTCTATATTGGAATGACTGGTCAGCAAAATCACTTACGCTAACCTTTAGCTGCCGCTCTCTTTTCCAACTTGTACCTGAATAAGGGGAAGCTTCTGTGGTACCTAATGATACCTACAGCAAAGAGTAGCTTGCAGCATTAATTGTGAGAGCAATGCAGCATATCAGCCAGCTCTCTGAGATTAGTTAATTCAGTACAGCGACTGACAAGTACAGAGCTACCAAGTCGGAGCCCCTGTAACAAATAAAACCCAACCTTCAGCTCTGTAACTAGCCAAGTGCCCAAGTGTACACACAGAAAAATTCCTTTCTTTTTCGATCGAACGACAAAAATTTCTTTAAGGATTACCTTGTGGTTAGATTCAGCAGTTCGACTGCAAGTATGTCGCCGTGAAGCATCAATTTATTGGCATTATTCTGATCTCTGTCACAGGAGGTTTAATAAGGTGTTGCAATTGACAAGGCAGATTGAAAATGAACTCTTGAGAAAGAGACCAAGCATGATATAATTCACTGGCTTGTTTATTAGTACCAAATTCATGAATGCTATTTTCAGTAGCAAAACAAGCAAGCTAAAGTTGGTTCAAACAAATTGACCTCACCTCACGCTCATGTGTTGTCCATGGAAGAAAATCTTGTGCTATTGGAATCAGCTGCTTTCTCTTCTGTCGTCATATCATGAATTCCTCCTTTAATTTTCCTCTTTGCTGTAGAAACAAGACATGCTGACCAAGACTAAAATTCCAGACAAGCTCTCTGCATGGCAGGCAAGGAACAGTTCACTATCTGGGAACAAAATATATATTATACCTCTGTCCTCTGGTGCCCATAGTTGCCCAGGACTCGGAGCTCTGTGAAGAATTCATACAAAATCAAAACAACAGTAAAGGATAATTATTACCAACATTTTGCTAGAACTTGCACAACCAACATCAATTCGAGAACAAGCACTACATAGTTAAGTGAAACTAATGCCTTCAAACATACAAGAGTTCCAATTTATCCTCAAGCAGCCAGCACTTACCACGCCTAACCAAATGTTCAGATCCAAAGACTTTTGTTTCTCTATGGCTTTCCTATGGGAGCAGGAGACTGCACATCAGCTTTAGTTTTTTGCTTTCCCCACAAGCTCTTCTATAGCTTCATCGCAAAGCGCAAAATTGTTGTCACTGTTCCCCTCTTCATAATTTACAAAAAAACTGTATATATCTTCATCAGCATTCAGTCCTTCTCTTCTCATCTCTTCAAATATTTTTCTTGCTTCTAACATTTTCTTCCTCTTCAAGAAACCTCTGATCAGAGCATTATAGGAAGTAACCGTGAGAACAAATCCTTTTCCGGCCATCGCTTTATACAAATACCACGCTTCTTTCATATTTCTGGCCTTACAGTGTCCTTTAATCAAAATATTATAAGTGTTGCTATCCGGCATCATACCTTCAGCTTGCATTGCCCTATAAATCTCAGTTGTTCGGTGCATATTGTTTCTTATTGAATACTGTTTCATAAGACAATTGTACGTCGTGGTGTTCGGCATTATCTTCCTGTCCAACATCCATTGTAGCAGCTTCTCCCCATCTTCTAGCCTTCCCCATTGACAAAATGCATTCATAAGGACATTGAATGTAACAACTGTAGGCTGTAGCCCCCTTTTCAGCATCTCTTGCAGGAGCTCACTGGCCTTACCCATCTCTCCCATCTTACAATAAGCATCCATTAACGTAGTATAAGTGACAACATCAGGATGAATTCCTGCCACCTCCATTTCTTCCTTCAGCTGCAGTGCTTGGGGTAGATTTCCTACCTTACAAAGACCATTGACCATTGAGTTGTATGTCCAGACATTCAGTTGAAGGCCCTTCGCACGCATCTCCTTCAGGAGTTCATTTGCTGTCTCCAATTCTCCAATTTTGCAAAGGCCATCAGCCAGTGTGGTGTAAGTTACAACATTTGGGACAAGCCCGTGTCGGACCATCTGGTTGTGAACAAAGAATGCCTTCTTCATATCACCTAATTTGCAGTAACCATCAACAAGTGCTGAGTAGGTAACTTCATCTGGCCTCACACCTCGACCAAGCATTTCAGTAAAGAGTTTGTCAGCTTCCAGCATGTTTCCATTTTGACAAAATCCACAAATGATAGCAGTATATGCTATAAAATCGGGAATAATCCTCTGAGCCTGCATCTCATGAAATAACATATAAGCAGCTTGAGTATTTCCCCGCTTGCAGAAACCATCAATTAGCGTTGTATAGACCACATTGTCAGGAGTTATCCCCTGATTCACCATCTCTTTCAAGACTGTTTCTGTCTTGTCGACATTACCACTCTTGAACAGAAGAAGGATAATGCTATTATAGGTATAAGAGTTCGGCTTCAATCCCTTAAACTGCATTTCTTCAATAAGATGCAACACTTCTTCTAATTCTCCAATTTGGCAATAACCATTTATTATAGTACTATAACTTACAACATCAGGAGGATATCCCTTGAACTCCATTTGCAGTAGCAAAGTATGTGCTTCCTTCAATCTAGCTAACTGACAAAGGGTACTCATTATTATGTTGTATGAGGTCGTATTCCAACACACACCAGCTCGAGAGAACTCAACGTAGACTTTCAAAGTCATCACGAGGCCATGCGTACTGTTTGACAAGTATGACAAGTACTGGTTACACGAATCAACTGAAACAAGAATCCCATAGTTCAACAATTTGTCAAAGAAGCTTCTTGCTTCAGCAAGCAACCCAGCTTCAGCCAGGACATGGAAGAAAACATCAAATACGTGGGGATCAGAACCCCATTCCTTATATGTGTATATTAATCGTTCTACAAAAAGAGTGAAAGCATGACCAACCTCCAAGTTAGGCTTCGCCCAAAAGTCACGAATAAGCTCATCAGCCACCTTCAGGTCCTTACAAGCAGCAGCAATTTGAATAACTATGCAACGAGCTTCAAGGTTGGGATCTCTTTGAAGGCACGCCCAGTTAAAGAAATCCAAAACTAATTTATAATCGTTCTTGATGCTCATGAGAACCCAAACCAGATGGTCGGACCTAAACTTCGACTCAAAAGGCTTTAGAACACGGCGGAGGGGCTCAGAACGCCGTAACCTGATTGCATTCGAGATTTGATGGACAAGATCAGAATCTCTAATTGTGGGCTTCTTTGGAGAGTAATCAGGAAAAGGTCTCACATTGCTTGAGCTTGAAAAAGCGAGCCACTGATTCAAACATGTTCGGAACGAGAACTGTAAGCAATGTAGGCGGGTTTCTCCGTTGGCACGCAGAGAGAGTACTTGAAAAGAACGTCCCAACGAGTGAAAGGCTGACCTTTTCATCTCTTTGGAGAAAACCCATCATACTGAACTTCACAAATGTAATGACGAGACTGCAGCAGCTTCCTTCCTTGTGGGAGAAACATAAGAAAGAGACTTCATGACTCCATCACCTATGTTGGCAGTCCTCATACGAAAATCTTGATCATAGGAGAAAACCAAAACAGGGGGTATTCAATGACTTAAAACCTTTATTGATCCCCGGGTGAACTTCGATGCCTCCGTCCATAATAGAAACATCCCCACACAGTCATTTCATCAAACACCTTGTGCACAATATCAGAACCAAAAGCGTACACCAAAGCACTACAACCCCGGTCTCCAAACTTACACAAGTTTCAGACCCCGCCTTCCAACGCGGAGAAATCGTAAAACTCAGACGGCGCGTTCCTTGACAACGAACACAACTCCCGAATCCCGCACGAATAACGGACGATAGAAGCGAATGACCAGGAACAAATAAAGGGGCCGGGCAAGGCGACCAAGGAATATCCTTAACTACGATAAGGGCATTGTACTTTTCTTCAGCCAAGCTAGATGAAAGCTGCACAGAGGCCGACCAAAAGAAGCTGCGCAGAGAGTCGCTTCGCTGTTTGAATGCTCAGACTTGTGTGTTCTTCCGACTCTGAGACTCTCCCGTTCCACGATGAAAGACTTCCCATTCTACAAGGAACATTTCTTCTGAGGGGCTCCGTCTAAACCAGATCAATCAACTTTAAAGCGGCCCACTTGAAGGAAGTCAGGCCCAGTCCATTTTCACCTGGATCCAATTTATGAACAGATTGCCAATCTTGGCTTTACTGAACACATTAGTAGTCGTTAAAAAGTTAATGCGAAATAAAAAAAAAATCATGATTTTCGGATTGTGGAGCACAAAGTTATGGTCGTTCAAAGTTTGACGAAATCGAAAAAATGCTCGTTCGGGGTAGCAAACGACATATTTTCGAGACGAAGGCGGGACCAAACCGCCTACGGTAATTTGCGGCTTGCAAGATCTCGAAAAATTATGCGGAATCAAAAAAAATTTCGCTACGATTGGATAACCGAGCACAAAGTTACGTTTGTTTAAAGTTTCGACGCAGGTCAGTCCTTCACCGCGGCCGTGTACTGCAGTGATGCAATCACTGTCTTCGTCGACAGCGGTGATGCAATCACTGTCTTCGTCGACAGCGGTGATGCAATCACTGTCTTCGTCGACAGCGGTGATGCAATCACTGTCTTCGTCGACAGCGGTGATGCAATCACTGTCTTCGTCGACAACAGTGATGCAATCACTGTCTTCGTCGACAGCGGTGATAGCCCAAACTAACGTAGATTGGGAATTATTCTCATAACGTTTGTATTTTGAGATTTTTTTTTAAAAACATGTGTAACTTGGGATTTTTTCCACAAAATCACTGCTGGCTTAGCAGTTTGATCACCTTTCTTTTTTACACTTAAATCGGAGTCACTTTAATATAACTATGATTAGATTGTACTTAGCCCGTTGCAAATTTTTTTTTTAAAAGATATCATATATTGAATGAAAAGATAGTTACACCCTGGAAACCAGCCAGGTCTGGAAATCAAAGAAGCAACTCATAGTCGGATACAAAGAGAGGGCTTTCCTAGCTACCAAATGAGCTACCCTATTGTTCTCCCGACCTACAAACGCACACTAAAGCCAGGCTGGTTACAAAAATAATGACAAATATCTTCCAGAACAGCACCCAACCGGCTATCTCTTGTGTCGGCTTGATTAATTTTGTCAATAATCCCTTTCGCATCGCAATATGATAACAATAATTAATAAAGTTTTAAAGTTTAAATTTTGACAATTTGCTCTTCTCTTATATTCTTGCCAGTATTATATGTCAATGTCGTGCGAATTAACAAACAATATTATCAATTTTACAAAATAGCTAGCAAGGTAATTTCATCATTTTTAACATTAAGAACATCAAAATATTCAATTGCTGAAAATTAGCATCAATCATAAACATTACTAATATTTGCCTTCTATACAGATTCTGGTTAAAATTCAAAAGATAGGAATTATGCAAAGGTATATAACTCATATCAAACTTATTAACACAATTTTATATATACTCCAAAATAACTGGTATCGCCTTTTTATTTATCATCAAGAATCTTCATCATTATTCTTAAATTTGTCAACTTAGTATTTGATAAAATACAATTTAGCCAAAAGAAAAAGGAAAATAATTCTCATTTTCTTGACCCATACTCGACCCGACATTGCATATGTTGTTCAGGTGGTTAGCCAATATATAGGGGTGGTTACTGCCCTTCATTTGGCAGCGGTTCACAGAAGCAAGACACAGGATGTGAGGATGTTTTTCCCGGCCGAGGGAGACCCTACTGTTGAGGCGTTTGCTGATGCTGATTATGCAGGATGTGTGGACACGCGTGGTCTACTTCAGGTTGCTGTGTACGGGTTGGGAAGTCTTTTGTTTCAAGGAGGTGTCGAAAGCAAGATAAGGTATCGAAATCATCAACAGAGGCCGTGTATCGTTCTATGTCGGAAGTCCGTTCTGAGATAGTTTGGATCCGACGTCTGATTGAGGCGTTGGGAGTTGCATGTCGTGTTCCGATGCTCGTCTATGGGAATAACACTAGTGCTATACAGATTGCGATTAATCCGGTTTTGCATGACAAGACTAAGCACATCAAGGTCCATATTCATTACATTAAACAGTTGGTTATCAATTGACAGAAGATCAAACCGCAGATCTTTTGACGAAGGCAGTGGCTTCTAGTCGACACGGGTACTTATCATCCAAATTGATGTTGCGCACCACACATCAATTTGAGGGAAGTTGTTAAGTTATGAACTTTATTTAAGAATATGTAATTATACTATTTAGCTATGGTTGTCTAATGTAATTATGAGTAGGGTTAAAACTCAAAACCCTATATATAGGTCACAACTGTTGTACTTTGGTGATTAAGCAGATATAATGAAACCCTTTGAGAATATCGTCTCTCATGTAGACTAGTACCGACTCTCAGAGATACCACAAAATTTCAAATCAATGCAGTTAAAAGCGCGATTCTACTTAGAAGCGGAAAATGGGTAAAATCGTAAAACGTAGAATCAAAGCGTAAAATCGTAAGTTTTTGACGCACCCACTAAAATAGCTAAAATATGTTAAGTACAACATATAATATGTAAAATGTGAGTGTGTAGATTTTAGATAAGTGGATAACTACATGAAATTCATAATTAAAATGTAATATCTAACACATAAACTAAGTTGTGTTGACTCAAAAGTAGAAATAACTCATAGCATCTCAATAATAAGCTCATAAACGTAGATCGTAACCCGTAAACGAGCTTGAGAATCCAAATTCTCATAAGCTTGTTTGAGTTTACATAATTACATACGATCAATTACCCATAAACTTTCATCGTAACCCAGGTAAGAGCCATAGGTGAAAATTAAGGGAGAATACTAATAGAAGGTCAGCGGTTGTTGAGAATACCATTAGGCGTCTTTTCAACCTAATGTGAATCCCCTATTTCGACACTAGTTGTAGAACGAGTGATGAATCATGTTTTCCTTTTTTTATTTTTTGATGATATATCTCCAAAATTACATCATTTTGGGCCAATTAACACATTTTTATGAGATGATCAAAATCGTATAAAAACGCTTCAGAATCGCGATTTTACCGATTTTAAGTGATTTTATCGATTTTACCCATGTTTTTACCAGTTTTTGTGACTAAGCGACTTTAGGTAGAAACTGAAACGTTTTGGTGGCCTGGATACGTAAAAACGTAAGTTTTTACGTTTTAATGCGCGATTTTGACTACACTGTTTCAAATGACAGAACCCTTCTGATTCAACCAAATATCGGACCTCACAAGCAGAAACACCGACTCGAAATTCGGACAGGCGAAAAAGCAAAAAACACAGGGGTCATTTGGATGCAGGTTTTGGGTGTGGGATTTGGGCACAATCCTACATAGTGTGGGATTTTAATTAAAATCACTCATTTGGAAAGGCTAAAAAAAATGAGAGATTTTAATCATGAGAGATTTCGAAAACCTACAAGTGTAGGATTTGAAAATAGCTGATGGGGATCAGCTATTTCAAAATCCCTCACTATTCTATTTTTTCTTCCAACTATTACCCCTTCCTACCCGCTTCTTATATCGTCACCACACCGCCGCCGACCTTCTTCCTCAACTCCTCCGGCCACAACTCTTCTTCCCCTAAGCCGACCGGCAAACCCAGAACCCAAGAAGATCCCCACTGCAATCAACACCCAGGGCGAATCCGAGTTTGACTACCCGGAATTCCGCTCCCCGGTCGCATGGCCCACCCCTTCCGACTCCCTCGCCGCGACGGCTTCCTCCTCGTCCGCGGTGGCCGACCCCGTCGTCGTTGACCACCGCGGCGCAGCGACTGCAGCAGCATCCTCGTCGTCGTCCGATCACCACCATTCCGATTCCCAAGCTGCGTCCCCTGTTGGATTTTGATTTTGTGACGGCCACAACGGCAGAGGCATAAAAATGGCAACGAAGGAGAAGCATAAGAATGGCAGGGATTTTTTTGTAATTATGATTATCACTTACAAATACCTCATTCACATCCAAACAAGAAATTTTAATCAAATAACTCATTTAAATTTCCTGGTTTTTTAAACGAGAGATTTGGGACCAAATCCCTCATAAATCCCTCATATTAAAATCCTGCATCCAAATGACCCCACAAAGTCAAATTAAAGCCTGGAAAACAACTTAAAACAACGCAACAGAAATGCTGCTCCTTGCGCACCAACAACCGATGAAAACGCACCACAGGGTTCAAAAGCTTGCCTCCTCCATCATACTAAAGTAGCGGCCAGAAGGCCCGCCGTCAGGCAGCAATGCCAATCTGACCGCCGCTCCGGCCGCTTCTTCAGGGGTATAGTTGCCCAAGTTGAAGGTTCCTTGTGTCTTCACGTACCCAGGGCACACACAATTGACGCAGAAACTTGGGTACCTCTTGGCTATGATCCTCGTATATGCACTCAGAGATGCTTTTGACAGAACATAACAAGGGGAGTAAGCAGCAGTCCATCTATGTTTCTTGTTGTCCAACAAACCGTCCTTGAAATCTTTCAGAAACCGGTTGAGCACTTGTTCCACTCTTTCCTCGCTCAGATGCTCAGCGTCACCTAGTACTCCTCTCGCCCATTCGTTCTTCACATTCTGCAATTATATAAAACTCTGGCGAATCAAGTTCCCCACAATCAATCAATAACGCATTTCGCAACCAGACGAGATGTGTGTGTAAACCGACCGACCTGGAGGCTGCCTGTTGAAGAGGTAATGTTAACAATCCTGGGTGAATCAGATAATTGAAGCAGAGGCAAGAACGTTTGGGTCATTTCTTTTGCGGCATAGTAATTTGTTTTCAGGCCCTTCACGGCCGAGTCGTAAGTGTTAATAATAGCCTCGTCCCAGTTGATCTTCTCTCGACAAGGGGGAAAAAAAAACAAGAGCAAATCCCCATAAGTTGCTACTCGATCTCCAATCTGAACCCTGAAAAAATGACTGACATGGTTTCAACTTTTGGACACTTACCTGGTCGATGGGCGTCGATGTGACGATAGCTTCGTTTACTATGCATCCAATAAAGAAAGCATTGTTCACCTGTGCATAACGCAGCATTCAGTGAGTGAGACCAAAACCAGATCAATTGATAATCGAAAGGAGTTGTTACAGAACTGGTCGAATTGGGGGTAGTACCAACCAGGATGTCAAGTTTCCCAAACTGGGTTTTGATGAAATCGGCAAGAGAAGCGATGCTGGAGCTGTCTGTCACGTCGAGCTGATGGTAAACGATGTTGTCCGGAGAGACGCCATGGTTGCTTTTGAGGTCGTCAACAGCCTGGATGCCTCTGTTTTCGTCTCTGGCTGTCAGCACCACGACGACTCCACTAGCAGCCAGCTGCCTGCAGATTGCGAATCCGAGCCCTCTGTTCGCTCCCGTCACTACAGCGCACCTGCTGCGAGTTACGGAAACAGAAACAACAAGAGAGCCAAAAAAGAAATGAGAAGAAGGGAGAGATCGAGGCTTGGGACCCAAGTAAGTAGTGCTGCTTGATTACCTGTTCGCCATGGATCGGGTTTCGGTGGAAGAAATTGGCTCTTCTGCTTTATTTTCTTTTGGTTTATGGATAGGTGGAGAATATTGCCTATTGCCTGTCTTTGGCCATTGCAATTCGGGAAGAAGTGTCAGCTTTGTATATGTATTATGTGGATGGATCGTTGAGTTGCAAGTTCAGATTTAATTTGTGTTAAATATTTGTTGATTGGAGATGCCTCTCGATTCCTGCCGCAAATCTGGCTTTACCCCATCTAATTTTTTGGATAAAAAAGTGATGCCTTTCAAGGCTTCAATTAGTTTCTTAGCATTCGATCCGATCAGACTGCATCATTGCGATTAAACAACCACACGATGCTTGGCCTTGGAATCTGGAGAGTGGCAAGGCTAATATATTTTTGTATAATTTTATTTCTTTTGTTATTTTGTGGACACATATTTATAGGGATAACAATGGATCGAGTTGCGGGCGGATAGTGCATATCCGCTATTCTATCCAAAGTAGTTCGTGTTTTACTCATACCCATACCCACATAAGAAATGGGTAGAAAATCAAAACCATGCACATACCCGTTCGGGTTTCGGGTATCCACGGTTATCTATGGAGAATAATTTCTCTTTATAACTCCAAACAATATATTAACATTCACACATATTCTCACATTACATAAGAGTAAAAGTATGATAATAATTCAGTAGAATGAAGAAAATTAATGAAAACAACACAATTTCATGAAAATATTATATGTATATGCTAAATATAAAACATGTTAGAGAAAAATAATGATTATTTATAGACAAAATATATATGCATGTGTATAATCGGGCGGGTTCGGTTTGGATAGTGAGAGTGTCACCTATTACCCGCAATGTTCGGATTCGAGTTTTACCCGTACCCACTAAAAGTTCTCCGAGTTTGGATTTTACCCTACCCAATTAAGTCGGATTCGGGCGGATATCCACGGTTACGGATATTTTTGCCATCTCTTTTTCCATTTATTTTAATCACATCTGGAACTTTTGAGTAATCTTCTTTTGTTAATTTTTTAATTTTATCCTTTTGTTTTTGCTATCTTGAAATCAGTGTTTCTTCATTTTTGAGTTTTTCAACTGTTTAACTAAAGCCGACCGGTCACACATATACGGATCACATGTATATCGGTGATGCACATTTTTTAGTTATAGATTTACAATCTTTGTTAGGTTTTCGGATATTCAACTGTAGATCAACTCATCATGCGTATTTTAATCATGTGTATTTTGATGATCCACTTTCCATTTTTATATTTCTTATCGATTGACATTCTCTATGAGTTTTCCAACTATTTTTTTTCATTGTCATATTTTTGAATATTCATTTTTTTTACATAGAGTCATATTTTCGAATATGCGGCTTAATGGCTATCAAGTCCAACTTATTCTCATAGACTCATAGCTTAGAAGTGTAGTATTTTAATGATAGTTTGACTTAGTAGGTTCAACCCTGGTGTTATATGTGGTTGAACACACACTTTTTTCAACTGATTTTAGGTTATATTGTTTCATTTATTGATTCACACATTTTAAAATTTTATTGTGTGAGTTTTTATTTTTTGTAATTCATAGTACTTTGTATTTACAAAAATACAAAATCATGTGTATATCGGCGATGCACTATCCATCTTTATATATGTGTGTGTATTTTATCTATTCAACTGAAAACCGACACATATTCGGATCACATGTGTACAAGTGATGCATTTTTCATTTTCTAGTACTTATATATTGACAATCTTTGAGTATTTTTGGAAATTCAACTAGATATGGGTTGTTCATGTGTATTGTGTATTTCATTCATTATTTATTTTGACAATCCTTTTTCCATTTCTAAATCGTTTTAGATTATAAAACTTTGTGAGTTTTCTAACTATTCAATTTTTTTTTTTTTTTGCATAGAGTCACATTTTTTAACATGCGGCCTGATTGAGCATCGAGTCCAATTTACTCTCATAGCTTAGAAGTGTAGTATTTTAATGAGAGTTTGACTAAGTAGGTTGAACAAGATATTATATGTGGTTTAACACTCTCACTTTCTTCAACGACCTTAGGTTATATTGTTTCATTTACCCATTCACAAAATTGAAAATTTTATAGTGTGAATTTGTTTAATTCAATTTTTTGGCAACGTTGACGGAGACTTTCTAGATTATTAGGAAAGATAGAAATTTGTTATTTTCGCTTTTCTCGTTTTTCTTTTCCACCCTTGCTTTTTACTTGAGTGTTTTTTTTCCGTTGTGCATATGTGAATCATAAATCCCTATGGTTTTTCTAAACATTGAGGGTATCCACCAACACCTGGTTGGTATTACCATGAGACTTCATGGGATAACCAATATAGAGAAGGCTATGGATTCGGGTTCCAGGAAAAACAACCACCCCTTCTATAATTCTCAACCAGAGCCTTGGATATTTCTCTTTATCAAGAAGATTTCCTTACACAACCAGAGGGGCCATATGAGCTAAAGTTAGCCGTGACAGCCTTCACTGGCCATTATGCAGAGCTATGCTACATGCCACTGGCAATTGAAAATATTTTCCCAGAAGAAACGAGTGCATCATGATTTATTGGATCTACAAATTTATGAGAAAAAAAATACAGGACAAAAAAATACCACACCATACCACTCTGGTATGGGGATGATATCTTGTGGTACACAATGTTGAAAGTCGTAAATGACAGTTAGTATACTTCTACAATCATGTATTCAACCATCCTACAGTCTGGTATGATCATACCACCATGATACGCTTTCATACCATATGGTATGTTCTTATTTAATACCAATCATTATCACTATAGTATAGACTGGTAAAAAATACCTTGATTTTTGTTGTTCCAAAAATATATCAAAGTGAATATCATTTTGAAGAACACAATTAATCTGATATATCTGTGCAAAAAATTTGAATTCCTACTTAAAATAAGAGAAAAATCATTCATTAAAAAATAAAGTGGAAAAGATTAAATACCTTGTATAAGTGACAGAAGAGTACTGATGTGACGATTGATGGTTGAATTATGTATATGATTATTGACTAGTAGGCTATTAATAGATCGGATTAATTCCCTAAATACAGTAAAAATTAAAACTAATTCCCACAATACATAACTTTTATAAAAAATTACCAAACTACCAAAGTTTGACATGGACCGAGTTTACCAAACTCGAACTAGAAGGGGTTCGATTGGAAGCAAATCGATTCACGTGCATCGAGGATATACCACTCGATCTACAGGAACTGGATCGATGAGATGGCCAGCGCTCTACCATAGATCGATGCCCAAAGAAGCGATCTAGGCCGTTCGATTGCTCAACAATCGAAGTGGTGAAGACGCGGATCGAGCGGAATAAAATCGATGCATGTAGATCGAGTTTGTGGCAATCGATCCACTTGACGCGGATCGATGACGTAAGGCGCGCACTACCATTGATCGAGGACAGTAAACTCGATCCAGGCCGTTCGATTCCACAGCACGCGAAGCAGGGTTGACGCGGATCGAGTGCGTTAAACTCGATGCAGTCGATCGAATCTCTTGTGGTCGATTTATTTGACGCGGATCGATGACGTCAATGGCGAACGACCGTTGATCGAGGACCCCAAACTCGATCTGGTTCGTTCGATGGAGACATCCGCGATCTTCTTTTGACGCGGATCGAGTACCTGTTAATCGATGCCCTAGTTCGAGTTTCGTAAACTCGATCCACTCTCCCACTGCAGCTATAAATACCCCCTTCCATTCCACCAAATCCCACACCACTCCATTCTTCTTCCTCAATTCCTCCCACCACTCTTGAAGAAAAAAATATGCTCTGTGGTTGTGGCTAAGCCCGATCTTCCGCATAAGATTTTTTTTCTTTAGTTTGGTACTTCTATCACTCAAAATTGTCGAGATGGATCCGAGTATTTACGATCCTAGATTATACATTCAAGGCGGACTGCGAGAAACCGATTTGTTGGATGAGCAACCTTACCATCGGTCTGCAAGTGTTTGGGCGGCAGATCCGGTAAGCACTTCCTCATTTACTTTTCTTTTTTTAAATGTGATAGTATTCTTCTAATTTTTTTTTGTATAATAATTAATTTTTTTTTCTACAGGAACAACTTGACGTAATCACCCATCGGTCGCTATCTCGCTTGCCTAAATGGGATGATCGTATCGAGCCATTCATTGAAAGAGCGCGATTGCTGAAGGTGCGAAAGTTTGTGGGGATGGAGATGGACAACAACCTTCTTACGGCAATGGTGGAAAGATGGAGAAAAGAAACGCACACATTCCACCTTCTAGAGGGAGAGATGACGATTACGTTGAAGGACGTAGCCATGCTGACAGAGCTTCCAATCGATGGTGATGCAATAATTGAAAGTTCACAGAAACCATTGAATGGTTGGGGCCAATTTATAAGCGAGCGTTTAGGTATCAACATCCCCGAGGAAGCAGAAGAAGGTCGTCGTGTACCACCTCTACACAAGTCTATGTTATTGATACCTTGGCTAGTGAGGACCGTTGGGGAATTACCGGAGGATGCCACAGATGCTCAGATAGAGAGGTATGCTCGCATCTACCTTATTTGTTTGGTTGGAGGATTTTTGTTTCCGAACAAGTCTGGTGGAAATATGCATTGTATGTGGCTTCGAGTTCTTTTGGGAGATTGGGACGAGATTGGGAGAAAAAGTTGGGGATCTGCTTGTTTGGCCATGATATATTCGGAGTTGTGCAAGTGTACGGATCCGAAAACAAAGCAAGCGGGTGGTCCCATGTTCATCCTCCAACTATGGGTTTGGGAGCACCTTCCTACTTTCGCTCCGATCTGCCCTGCCAACAGTTGGGGTCCCGATGAGCCACTACGACAATGGGCTTATGGTGCTAGATGGATTGGAGCTATCACGAGTGGCACCTCTCTAGACGGGTACCGCCAACATCTTGACCGTCTAGAATTCAACGAGGTAACATTCTAGCTTATGATTATTTATTTCTAATTTATTTGTTGAAGTTATTTGTCTTAGTCTTAGCCTATGATTTATTTTTATGATTACGAATTCTATTTTATTTGTTGAAATTATTTGTCTTAGCCCATTATTTATTTTTATGATTATGAATCCTATTTTATTTGTTGAAATTATTTGTCTTAGCCCATTATTTATTTTTATGATTATGAATCCTATTTTATTTGTTGAATTATTTGTCTTAGCCCATTATTTATTTTTATGATTATGAATCCTATTTTATTTGTTGAAATTATTTGCTTCGATTTTAATTTATTTGTTGTGTAGAAACTTAGGTGGAGTGGGATCTGTATCCAAACGGAGCAAAGGATTTGTACGAGTTGCGATACCCTGAGGATCGCCGACTCTGGTCGTGCAAGTTGCCTGTGATTTGCCACAATATTGTCGAGTGGCACCTCCCGGATAGATGTCGTGCAAGTTGCCTGTGCTTCCCGTAATTGCTTTTTAAATGTCGTATGCACCAGCGCCACTTCCACCCTAGCTCCTCGGGCAGGTCGTAGAAAGCATGTCTAATTCCATGGTGTCGATCAGAAAGTATGGCAATGTCCTTCCGTTGAGTGACACGAGTGTATAGTTGGGAAAAAAACCATGCCCAACTTAAGTTGTTCTCCGATTCGACTATAGCAAAAGCAAGGGGGAAAAGTTGCATACTGCCATCAACACTAGTGGCAACGAGTAGAGTGCCCTTGTATTTGCCGGTCAGAAAGGTGCCATCAACTTGGATTATTGGCAGACAATGGGTGAAACCATCAATGCATGGTTTGAATGCCCAAAATAGTCTCTTAAACACGCGTTTAGTACCTCCATAGAAATCTTCGTAACTAGGCACAAAAACAGATCCAGGATTCTTGTCCTCCATTGCAAGAATCAAACGAGGCATGTTAGCAAATGACTCTTCCCAATCATCATACACCTCTGCCATAGCTTTTTGCTTCCCATGCCATGCTTTCTTGTAACTGATGGTATAGCCATGTCGATTCTTCACTTCAGCGATGACACTCTTCACGGTGATCCCAGGTTGTGCCTCAATCAGATGTTTGATTGTTTGTGCAACCTTCCTTGCACTCAATTGTCAGTGATCTAGAGAAATCAGTGACGACCTACAAGTGTGGTTGTTGTCTGTCTTACGAATGAGCCAAGCCCCATTTCTTTTAACATATGCCGCCCGAACATGCCACATGCATCCGTCGCCATGGTTCTCGCAACGAACATGAATTTGTTTAGTGTTAGAAGTGATGACACGATATTGAAAGCTTCTTCTCATAGCAGTTTCTTTCAATGCATCAACCACCTGTGGCTTTCCTGCAAATGTTTGGCCAACCACGAATCCAGAGTCAGGAGTCCAGATTGGTATAGGAGGGAGGTCAGGATCGTCGTTGTGAGCATAGAGAGGATGTTGTGGCACCATCGTGTAGTGAGGTGTGGGGGGCTCAAATTCCCCCTCGTTAATTTCCAGATCTTCACCATCTGAACTACTCATTGATTCTAACTCTTCATCTTCCACGTCGCTTGCCTCGCTAGTGTACGGAGGACTTGGTTTATCCACATATGGATCATTGTTGATGCCAGATGCTGGTGTAGATGCTTGTCTGGGTGACTGTCTGAGTGCCCTTATGTAATTCCATTCTTCACCCCATACTGGCCACTCCTGTCCGTCATGTTCCACCAATGGACCAGTTGCAGTTCGATCCTCGTATGTTGGCCATGGTGCATCATGCCGCACTCTGAAATCTCCTGAACCGGAAAAACCTCCCGATCCTTCACCTTGTTCGGTATAACCGCCCCCACCATATTGGCCAACAACTTCTGTCTCGACATACACCTCAGCAGTTGAAAATCTGTTCTCTGCAATAAATCTCACCATCATATTAACATCATCATCGTCAGACAAAACGGATCCTTCATATACAAGTGCATAATCCTTGTAAACCGGCATACGGTAAGTCATCTTGCATACTCTTCTCCCTCCTATGCAACATCGTTCCGCACAAATATGGCTGAGTTCTTGCCAAGTAAATATGCTCTTAATCGGGACAGTACTTGATTCACCATCTTCGTAGTCAATACTATCATGAAAATGTGTAATTCGACCATTCCACCGAATCAATAAGTCGAATTTTAGAAAATTTCTACCCATTTCTGCAGTTTATAGAAGCAGCTCATTACATACAGTACAAACAATTCTAAATTAATCCAAAATTCTAATATGCTCATTCAAACAACGTAAGCAGAACTTACCTCCAAAAATTTTCTTCTTTGCTGAGCTATGGTGCTCCAGCTGCTGCAGTTTGTGTTTGGAAGAAAGAAGATAGAAAGTAAAAGAGCTGCCAGAATGTGCTAAGTGATGGCTTTTTATCATCGTAAACTGATGCAGTGGTTCGAGTCCAACAAGCTCGATCTACCCTAGTTCGAGTCCAACAAACTCGATCTACCGCAACCAATAATTTTACCCCCCTGCACCCTATTCTGGAGCATGTCGGACCGAAAGCGACGGGACAGAATGATTGAGCAGTGGTTCGAGTTTAGTATAATCGAACCACACTAGTTCGAGTCTTTAGAAATCGATCTACCCCAACAAAGAATCTTATCCCTGCAACCCTATCCTGACACTTCGGTTGACAAGTGGTTCGAGGACATAGGGATCGATCTATAGAGTTCGAGTTTTAGGTCGTCGTTCTTATGCAGATTTTGATCGAGGATTTTAAAATCGATTCACCGGATCGAGTTTATTGGCATCGATCAAGTGAAATCGAGTTTTGAAAACTCGAACTTTATTGATCGAGGTTACCAGACTCGAACTAGTTAGATCGAGTTTACGAGAATCGATCTACTCTGATCGAGTTGTCCAAACTCGATCTACTCTTGATCGAGGTTTATGAACGCGATGTGGTTGTAGTTCGAGTTTTTAATCATCGAACTGTGTAGTTGTTCGAGTTTGTGGAACTCGAACCCCTTGAAACTTGGGTAATTTGGGAAAATTTTATAAAAGTTATGTATTATGGGAATTATGCTTAATTTTGGCTGTATTCTGGGAATTCTTCCTAGTAGATCCCGTTCTTCTCGTGCGCGCATACTATTACACTAATATTTTTTTTATATTAACGTTATAGGGTTGGATATCCCCACGCTTACTAACAAACCTAGTGGAGCAACAACAACAATATGACCTAACAGCTTTCCAATCTTCCCAAACAACTTAACAAGATTCTATCCACGTCTGTAGGACTCTATTAATTAATCAAATTATAAAAGGACAACGCAGGTTATAAACCTAGCTACGTTACCACGTACAGCCGCCACCCAAGTTAAAGGAAATCGTTAGCTTCCAGCCGGATTGCTACAATGAGCATACCAAAATCGCCACTGGCGCCGGAGGGATCGGCAGCACCCAAAGGAGCGACGAGTACCGAAGCCAGCGCCGCCGGCGAGCGGAAGGAAGAACTGGACGGCGTGGCATCGGAGGCAGCAGCGTTATTGTGCGAAAGAGTGCTGTGGGTGGTCGAAAGGACTGCGGCGGTTTCCCTTGTCTTGTTCCTGCTCATCTTCGTCGTATGGGGATGGAGAGTTAGCTTGTTCTTGCTCCCCATCACCAGCTTGGCGCTCTTGCTGGGCTGTCTCGGGGGCCGGTTCCTCGTCAAGTACTTGGGCCAGCAGGCCCAGGGAGAGGATGAGTTGCGGCCCAAGCCCGTCGGTGTCGACGATAAGAAGGCCCACGCAGCTAGCGATGTTCGTCGGGCCCACGTCCGCCCCGCCTGGCAGCCGCCGCCACGTCGCGCTTCCGAGGATGGGAATGAAGGTCCCTTAGGGATCATGAGCGAACGTCTTGGTGACGATGAGGTGAGGAGCGCGCAAGAAGAAGAGGAAGCGCTGGAGAACTGGGAAGAGGAAGTGATGGTCATCGAAGCCCAGCTCTTGGAGGCTAAGGCGGCGGTCAACCATTTCCGCCGGCGAATCCATCGGAGAAGCAAAACCTGCCCTTCCACGTCGGCCGTGACTTCTGCTGAAGACAATAAAATATAAATAATTGAACTGTGGTAGCTATGGAGTTTTTTTTTTTTTTATTTCCATTTTATTTGGCCTTTGACGGATGATGTTTTCTATTTACAGGAGGATTTCAGTTTATTGTATTAATGATAATTCTTAATACATCCAAATTTAAGGAATAATTAATGGTGGAGTTTTAAAATCTTTTCATCATTCAAAAAATCTTGATCTCTAGAGATGGCAACCCTGCCCGACCCGCCGGGTACTGTCACGGACATAGACTTCCGAAGTTCGTGCGGTGTCTTGAGGTGCAC
The DNA here is from genome assembly GCA_946122785.1 of Linum tenue. Taxonomy (NCBI): domain Eukaryota; kingdom Viridiplantae; phylum Streptophyta; class Magnoliopsida; order Malpighiales; family Linaceae; genus Linum; species Linum tenue. The sequence goes on from CAMGYJ010000002.1 coordinate 66,823,309, forward strand.
TCATTCCTCAAGACCAGCCTCTCTGCATACGCATGTCAACTGGTTTCGCCCTGCCTTGGGCTCATCAGGGAGACGGCAATAGCCTCCGACCAGTTGTGCCTTCTCTTGCAACGATCCCCTTCATAGCCACATCCTGACTCGTCCAGATGCGATGCATGCCCCCTTTACCCTTCTCATGGCAAGACAACCAGATGGCAGCGTTCTTCAGACGATCAATACGGTCACGACATTTCGGGTCGTGACAGTACCCATCCGAAACCAGGCTGAATGGGGTTAAAAAAATTCGTCTGTCATGGGTAACGAGTGGACTCGGGGTATGCCCGAAACCTGATAGTAGCGGGCAACAAGTACCCGACTACCCGCCCCATTCCCGCCCTTCCCCAAAACGACGCCATTTGATTCAGATCAAAAGGTGCAACACAATGACTTAGCTTTCCTCTTCATTAAGGTTTGATATTTATACAGTGCAAGTGTTGATAATGATATACTAATATGCGAAGAAAAGAAAATAAAGTCTCGAACACGTGAGCTTGAAGTGGGCATGATGAAAGGTCATGTCATTAGTTTAAGTGGGCTAAGTTCCTTCTAGCATCTGAAGGCCCATACGAGTGAAGATGGAAGCCAAATCTTCACCCGCCATCACCGCAATCCCTAATCTCCCATCACCCAATTCTACAGCCAACGGAATAATTCCTTCTTCTCAAACGCTTTTGTACGTCGCCAACGATAGTTTCACGTAAGTAGGGTTGTTCAAATGATTATCGTGGTAATAACCAAACCAATTAAGTCTAAATTTTATTAATCATGGAATAAAATGTCTTAACCAAACCGTCCAAATTAACACGAAAACCAAATTAACCAAACCAAAATTTATTTGGTTTGGTTAATCGGATAATCGGATTAACCAAATAACATAACATTACATGAAATCAATTATCTTGTTAATGAATAAAACATTACCATATGCTATTACTATCATTATATATAAGCAACAATAATAAGACTAATCATCCATGATTATCATCATCATTCGAGTTAATACATCATTCATCATCTCTGCACCTAATATAGTTAGCTTACAAGAAACCCCTTAACATAAATACATACCAAGACCCCTCATCAGGAAGTTAAAGCCCTCCTAGAAAACACTTAAACTATACATAGTTTGATGTGGCTGTCATGGTATTGTACGTAATCCTAAAGTCTAAAAATGTTTTGGTTTACTAATTAGGCAGATCCATTTAATTTTTGACCCATAATGTTTTGGTTTGTTGTGCACATGGAAATGAAATAGGGAATCATGAAAGTTTGATTTGGTTGGTTGCATGGAAGTATAAATAATTTTGTATATTAGGTGTATCATTAATTGTTTAATTGGTTTCATTGGTTAGCAGTGTTGAAACCAAACCAAACCACCTAAACCAAATAAGATAAATTATTTAACCAAACCAAACTAAATTAACCGAATGCTACCGGTTAATATTGTTACCATGGTAACTGTTTCATCCATGAAACAAGAAAAGCACCGGATCTGTGTAAGGGCGGGGGTGGCCCCGAATCTCTACACTCCGACGATCAACATTAGTATTATGATATGAAAATAGGGAGAATCAAGGTAGAGAGATAGTATAGAGAGAGAAGTGATATGTAAAAAATGAGGAGAGGAGAAAAAGGGACCCCTTACTTGGAAGACCTAGAAGCATATTTATAGGTAAAGCCTTTTGACCCTTTGTTGGGCTTCAGTTGGGCCTTGTGGTGTTTTTGTGAGTTTGGGCTCATATGTGCTAAACGGACCATATCCGTTTACGATTCGGGTTAGGTTATGTCGTATTTACACCTCCAACAGTAACCAATCCGTTTGAACACCCCTAAATATAACATCCCTTAGTCTTGACTTGCGAGTCATGCTAACTACAAAGTATATACCTTATAAGTTTATTTTCAGGACAATACATAGTGATCTAAATTTCTAGGGGCCATCAAGGGGAAAAAACTTTGCGATAACAAAGATAATATATTCATCTTGCCTCAAACTTTTTGTTAACTTCTACAAAGAGAATATTCATTCCATGGGTTGCCATAATAACTTGGATACACAACTTCACCTACTAATCAATACAAAGTTTACTTGACTTCACCCTAGAAAAATGTTGAACCTCTTTGCTTTATTGATCTTGCTGTCAAGACAATCCCGCAATCTTCCAATCTTCGAATTACTTTAGTATCCAGTTAAGCAAATAGCAGAAGGTATGGATCATCCTTCTACAACGAAAAAAGAAGAAAAGAAACTACAAAGTTACATAAATTTAGGGCATAATCTAAAAATTCAGATAGCTTGATAGAAACATAATCATACATTAACAACTTAGATAAACCAACCCGTATTGGTAGACAAATATGTTATGGTAATTTTCCTTGAGATTTTAATTAAGATTATTGAACCTTATTGACAAGTTCGGAGTAGAAAACTAGAAGACTGGACTTCATGGCTTCTTCAATAGAGCAACCCAAGGTGAAATCTTTCACTCCATGACTGCACAATTTGGGAAAAAGCACAACTAAGAACCGTTCAGATTCCCTCATACCAGAATTGAGCATTCAAAAGTCCTTACCTGAATTAGTGTAATCCTTCCATCCAATTAGGTCACTATCAAAAAACAATTGTCATTGTTGGGAATGGTCCTGAACAATAAACAAGAAGCGATGAAATTGATAGAGATATACAGAGGATCCAATTCTAGACACTATAATAAAAACAAAATTTTCTTTCCCTACCGTCAATGAAGCAACCTAGATTGAAGAGGCACCCAAGTCTATTAAACATTCATTGAATCAATAAAGGAAGAGGCGGATAAAAGAAAATTGAACTTGAAGCCATAAAACTATAATCACAATCATTCTTTATCTAATAGAATAAGCGGAAGAGATTTCATGCCCTTACATGGTGATTCCTGCGGGAAGCAAAAAGGATGCACACTTTACTTATTACAACGGAACTGCACCATTACAAAGAAAAATTTAAAATCGACCGCTCTTATATTGCAACGGTCGACTAGCTGACCATTAACAATGTTGGAACAAGAGTTTATCAAAAGAAAGTTTCAATATCGCATGAAAGAAGGTGATAACCTAAAGGATAATTGAATCTAACTATTTGAAAAATCAAGTGTTACTAGTTGAAGGAAAACCAAAACAGGAGAAATATGAATATATGTTGTAAGAAATTGAGATAAAAGGGCTAAAAAGGGGCGAGTGGGGGAAGTAGATACCCATGCCCGCTCCACACTACTGCGGGTCAGGTCGAGTAATACACGACGGGGCAGGTTCAAATTGCCATAAGTATCTCGACTACCATGTAGGTAGGGTTAGGGAACGAAGGAGAAGAGAATATATCCCTTTGTTGTGTGGGTTCGGAGAAAAGAGTGGTGAAGTTTCGTAATTCTTTTATTAGCAAAGCCAAAAAATCCTAAAATTTCAAAAACTTAATTTTTTTATATCCCGGATGATTAACTCGCGGAAAACAATTCTGTCGGTGACGACCCGGAAAAATCAATATCCATATTTTCTTGCTTTTGAGGAAAATTTAACCAATTTGTCCCCTATTCAACTACAATTGGACTTTTCGGAGACGAGTACAAAGAGTTGTTCCTAAATCTGCTTAATTTTATAGTGTATTTCGTATATTTTATATTTTAAATTGGGACAATAATGGTCGATTTCATGCCACTTTTAATTGTCAAAATTTGCAATTTGTATCAACTTTTTCGAGCCTGCTCAAGCATGTGGATTACCACAGTTGGGATATGTTTTTAAAGTTGTATTGTTATTCAATTTTGTAGGTCTATTAGTCACCTCATAATCAGAGGGGGCCGGACTGAAGAATTAGATGGGTGATGTGTGTGTATATAATAGAAACGTGCATGCATATATATACAAGAGAATTTGTTTGTGTGGGGATGGAAGAATGAATGTCGCCATTTTTTTTTTTTTTTTTTTTTTTTGACAACATTCATCATTCATTTCATTCCAAACCCACACAAGGGGAACACAACGATTACAATAATGGAGCTACAAGGTCGGCAACAAGAAACCATTCAGGGGGAAGGAGATCAAGGCGAGAGTTCCTAGCGATCCAATCAGCAAGCTTATTGAGTCGACGAGGGACAAACTCAACCGTAATCCAAGGAGAAACACAGAGAATGGAAACCACACGAGCAAGAGATGCCCGGCACTGCCAGGGCCAAAGACTCGGATCCTGTCTCAACGCATTCGTCAACCTCTGACAATCGGATCGGACACACGTTGGAACTGGGTCCTGGGCCGCCCAGATAACTGCATTAAGAATCGCAAACGCTTCCGCTTGTATCGGAGAAGAACAAAAGAAACGCTCAGCCTTCCCGTCAATAACCTGACCGTGGGAGTTTGCAATAGCAATCCCATAAGCCGCCACCTGTGCATCAGAAACAAAGGAACCATCACAATGCACAACCTTACAGAAAGGACCAGGCGGTGATAAGGTCGAAGATCGAGAACTCCCAGGCTGAGAAGGCAATCCAGCTGGACATGAGGAGGAATGAGCTGAGGATCCGATCCTAGCTTCTTGAACATTTACGATATCACGTTCGGCTAAAATTGCCACAGAGGGCGGAGAGAACGCCCGACTCTCAAATACCCAACCATTTCGTGCAATCCAGATATTCCATAGTGAGCACACAATCCTGGTAATTTGACCAACAGGGGCTCTATCCTTGAATCCAAAGAACCAATCCACAAAGCAAGAATCAGCCCCAGGAAGCACATTCTGCAGCCCAAGTTGAGACCAAGTCTGAAGAGCCTTAGGGCATTGAAAGAAGCAATGCATAATCGTTTCCTCGTGGTCCCCACAAATTGGACATAAAGGGTTAGGGGCACACTTGCGACCAAACAGCCTCGCTCGGGTTGAAATAGCATTTTTACCACATTTCCAAATGAAAAACCGAAGCTTAGGAGGCAGCTTGAGACCCCATAACCACTTCCAATCGTCTCTGTTAGGTCGAGCCGAGGGAATTAAGCCATTATCCACAGTCGAATCACGACTCTCTCGAAACATCCGATAGGCAGACTTAACACTGTAGCAACCTGTCTCCGTACACCGCCAAATCCAGCTGTCCTTAGCAGAACAGGGACCCACCGGAACCCGGGCAATAGCCTGAGCAATCTCCTCAGGCACCATATTACGAATGGCCTCCATTTTCCAGCTACAAGAGTCACGGTCAATCCAATCACTTACTTTTGATGGCTCCAAGCCCAAGTGAGACAAGTTGAAACACGGAATGGATGGCAGCCATGGGTCACAATGGAACCAAGAATCCTCCCCAGACATAATACCTCTTACCAAACCACTCTTCATCTTCTCCTTTGCCTCACACAACCCATTCCAAATCCAGGAGCTCTTTCGCCCCTTCGTTGCCGAGAAAAGCTCATCATTTGGGAAGTAAAGCCCTTTCAGGAGTTTAGCCCACAAGGCGTCGGGGTTATCAAAAAGTCTCCAAACCTGCTTTCCAATGAGTGCCAGATTGAAGAGATGGAAATTTTTGAAGCCCAATCCTCCTTCCTCTTTAGGTTTTTCCAACTCTCTCGCATTGCACCAATGGATGGCTCTTTTCCTCGTTGAACCCGACCAGAAGAATCGTTTCAGTATTGAGTCCATTTTATTCGTAAGGTTCAAAGGCAGCAAGAAAACACTCATGATATAGGTTGGTAAAGCTTGGATAACTGCTTTCAGCAGTACTTCTTTCCCTCCGGGAGACAACAGAAGGCTCTTCCAAGAATCACCTTTCTTTTCCATTCGTTCCAGCAGAAACCTGAAGGTTTCTTTTTTCGATCCGCCCCATTCGGTTGGAACCCCCAAGTAATTGTCGTGACAAACTGTTGGTGGAAACCCAAACTTACTGCTCACCAGCCCACGGATAGCTTGGGGAGTATTTTTGCTAAAGAAAATTGACGATTTAGACGCATTGATTTCCTGCCCCGTAGTGTTACCATACATGTTGATGATATCCAGAATCCTATCCGCTTCCAAGACACTTGCCTTACCGAAGATGACCGTGTCATCCGCAAACAGGCAGTGTGAAATTCTTGGGCAGTCCTGATTGAGTTTGACTCCTCGGATTTCACCCTTCTCGATACTCTTCTCTATAAGAAGAGACAGAGCATTGGACATAAGGATAAACAAGAACGGGGAAATGGGATCACCTTGCCGGATGCCCCTAGACGGCAGGAAGGGGACCGAGGGGCTTCCATTCAGAAGAATGGAGAACTTGACTGTCCTGATGCATTCCCGAATCCAACCCCTCCATTTTCCCGAGAAACCATAGGCCAGCAGAATAGATTCAAGACCATCCCAATCCACTAAGTCATAAGCTTTCCTCATATCCAGCTTCACCATCATATCCCAGTCTCCAGTTCGGCGGTTTTTGAAATTATGCAGCATTTCATGAACAATAATGACATTGTCCTGGATAAGCCTCCCACCTGTGAATGCAGCTTGCATCTCTGAGACTAAACCCGGGAGCCACTTCTTCATTCGACTCGCCAGGATTTTGGAAATAATCTTATATCTGAAGTTGCAGCAACTAATCGGGCGGAATTGAGAAATCGCCTCCGGAGCTAGAACCTTGGGTATTAGAGCAATATGAGTGTCATTCCATCCCTGAGGCATAACCGACGATCTGAAGAAATCAATAACTTCCCGACAGAAGTCAGGCCCAATTTTGCTCCAGAACTTGCGGTAGAAGGACCCAGCAAAACCATCAGGACCTGGGGATTTTGTTGGACCAAGGTCGAACACAGCAGCACGAATCTCCTCAACAGTCGGCTCTCGCTCCAGATCAATATTCATTTCATTGGACACCAGCCTAGGGAAATCTTGAAGGGCATCATCATTAAGGCCACCTTTCTTAGTAAACAAAGCTTGATAGAAGTCCACCACATGGTTAGAAAGTTCTTCCGGTTGACTAATCACGTTCCCATTTTCATCTTTCAGGGAAGCAATTTTATTCCGAAGCTTGCGGAGAGAAGTGGAGGCGTGAAAGAATTTATTGTTCTGGTCTCCCACACTAAGCCAATCAACCCGAGAACGTTGGCTCCACAACAATTCATCATCCTTCCAAATTGCAGCAAGCTCATTCATAAGCTCTCTCTCTTCTTCGATGATTTCCACTGACCGATCCATCAAAAGAATAGCCCCCAATCTCGACTGGATATCCTCAGCCCTTTTATTCTGCTCTTTAAACATCTGTTTTGCCCATCTAGTCAACTCCTTCTCGCAATTCAGCAATCTATCATGGCAGAAGCCCCCACCATCCCAGTTACGGTTAACAATATCAGCGCATTCCTCCTTCTGGAGCCATCTTGTATCAAACCGGAACGGAGCCCTAGAGTTGCTCCGGTTCCCTTCAAACTCCAATCTCAAAGGGCAATGGTCCGACTCAATTGGTAGTTCATGAAAAATCATAGCCTTATTGAATAAAGAGAACCAAGAAGTGGAGCAGAGTCCTCTATCAAGCCTCTCTTCAATTCGTCGAATCCCTTCTTGATTGTTCTTCCACGTGAAAGGATAACCCTTAAACCCCAAATCCATTAAACCATTATCCGAAACAAAAGACTTAAAAGGCAAGGTAGACACATTCCTAGGCTCATTCCCACCCTTCTTCTCCTCGGCAAGCAATACCGCATTCATATCCCCAATAACAACCCATTTATCTTCAATACTAGTCCTAAGGCTACTAATCTGATCCCAGAAAACCCTCCGCTGAGCCGGATCAGACGGGGCATGTACAAAAGTGATAAAAAAACCCCCACAAACATCAACATAGACATCAATAAAATAACTACTACTATCTATGATAGTTATAGGTAGCCCTGACACCCACCAAAGAGCCAATCCTCCAGCAAGTCCGATTGGATTAACATGGAATTCTTCGGCAAACCTCAAGCTCCTTCTCTTAGATTGCATATAGGACTCTTCCTTCTTGGTCTCGGACAGAAATAAAATCGAAGGATGGTGTTTCTTGACCAACTTCCTCAATTGACGAACCGTGGGGGTCTGTCCGAATCCCCTACAGTTCCACACAAGGGCATTCATGGGGCCCCCGGTGGCTTGGAATCGGCCACCATAACCACAGCGAGATTGGGTTCAAATCCTGGCGGGATCGCAGGATCGTCATAGTCCGCATTTTCCCCAGCAACAACCTGGGTACCACCGATCAACTCAGCCCCCTGGACATTTGAATGGAGCCCAGAAGTCTTCCTTTTCTTTTTATGGGCTCGTGGGCTGATTCTATGGATCTGTCTCCCTTGACTGTGAGGAGAAGGGAAAGGGGCGGGCTGGGCTCGAAATGGGTTTGGAAAGTAGTTATGGTTTATAGTGAATAGGTTTTGGGCTTGGGCAGGAAGTGGGCTTTGGTTAGGGCTTCCAAAGCCCGGGGGAGGGAAAAGGCTGTTAGGGTTTTGGTCCTGGCTATGAAACGGCGGCGGGGAGTGTGGGAAACCAAACAGATTCCTCGCAACCCCATCTCCTGGTGGCGGCGAAGAAAAAAATCCAATGTTCTGGTTGAGGGGATTGAAGCTCTGGGGGGAGGGTGAGAGAAACCCAGGGCTATGGAAGAGGTTCATAGGTGGGGATAGGGAGTAGTTCTGGGCAAAGCTGGATTGAGGGGACATCTCTGTGTAAGTGGACTTTACCAATGGGTGTGGGGCCTTCTGCGTTTGGGATGAAGAAGCTCCGATTTTGGAGATCGGCGGCGACTGGCGGCGAGCACCTCCAGGAGAGTCAGAAGTCGAGGCCGCGTCTCCGATCACCACCCCTTCGCCTTCCTGTTGCTGATTGGTTCGCGGTGAGACCAGCGGCGAGCTCGCCCTCAACCAAGGACCCCACCTCTGGATCAGTGGTGGCTGAAGCCCGTTCTCCTCATCAACTCTCCTCTGGTCACACTCCAGTCTGGTGTGTTCAAGCCCACCGCAGTAGTAGCAGAGGGAGAACAGCTTCTCATACTTAAATTCAACCCAGGTCCTCTTCTGTTGATGGCGGATGAAGAAACCATCTGGAATCGGCTTCGAGGTATCCATCTGGACAAAAACCCTCACATATTTCCTGTATATTTGCGATTGGAGGGCAGCCCGATCAATGTCCATAATCTGATGAAACATTCTGTTCACCATGGAAATGTTGCTCTCTGATCTGTAGGCTTCAGGGAGGTTGTGGATTTGCACCCAGAAGTCCACCATCTTGAAGCTGATTTCCCGTGCCGTCTCCAGCCCCGTCAGCTTCTTGACTTGCATCAGCGTGCCAGATATAGGGCATGGCCTTTCCAGCCAAATCGCCTCCATCTCCTCCTTCTTCTCGAAGTCCAGCGTGAAGACGTTCTCGTAGACAGGCTGAATGTTGGGCATCTCCTGCACTTTTGGCTTGGGGTTGTCCACCCAGGCAGCTCTAATCATCCCTCTCAAGGCCCTTAGGCTCACACTACGCTCAGAAAAAACTTTAACCACCAAGGAGAATCGATTGGTAAGTCTCTCAACATCTGGAACCATTTCAATATCCCAATCCCCAGCCTGGCTAATCAACTCGTTCACACTCATATTTTTGATATTTCCCTTCCCACACTCTGTTTTTCGAGGGTACTCAGAGTTGTTTGTTTGCTTGTAGTTGGATGTTTGCTTGTAGTTGATGAGAGCAATTGAGCTGGTGGTATTTATGTTTGCAACTAGTCCCCACTTCATTTTCAAGCCCTTGGCTTTCCTGCACACTCCCACAGCTGCATTTACTCCAGTGTTTGGTGTGATTAGACCAGGTATTAAGACTTCCCCAACCCCTTTGGCTATCTTAGCTGTTCCTGTTATATTGAGTGGCTCGATACCCTTTCCCCTTCTTAATAATGGAGGTTTGAAGAGACTGATATCTGCCTTTGTTCTTTTTATACCTTTGTATCCAGGGAGACAATAACTTCCCCCCACCAACCTTACAGAGCTCCCATGCCTTACCCCCACCTCAAATGCAGAGAAGCAAATCAGCCATAACTCTCTTTGTAACAGTGGCTGTAGACGATTTCTGCACATCCAGCTGGCTTGGGTTAGGTTCATCTCCTCAACATCAACTTCAGTCAGAAACAGAACTCCTCTTGCAGGGGATATAGGGGTATAACTCATCTTTACAGTCACCGCAGCAACCATAAAGGGGATCAGATCATCTCACTGGGGGAGGAAAAACAACATCCAGACCAGGTCTGGGTAGCAGCAACGGCTAGAAACCAAGTTCTAAACAGGAGAGAGGGCAGAGCACAAGAAAAAGGAGAGAGAGAAGAGAGAGAACACTGATAATTATTGACGTGAGAGATGAATGTCGCCATTTGATCATTAAAGTGTTTGCCATGTGTGGGTTGAGCTTATAATGAAAATATGATATATATGCATATATGTAAGAAATAAGGCCAATTGGTGGATATAAAACAAATCGGTGAATTATCAATGAATTCAAATGACATTCTCAATTTTGGATCAATATGTAAAATGTGAAAAATTTAGTTAATAAAATATCATAATAAAAAATTTAGGTATCAAAACGTAATTTTCTAATGAATTTTTATATGAAAAATTAAATTTTAGGTACCATAATGTAAAAAGTTAAAATAATAGGTACTAAATTGTAGTTTGCCAATGATCCATGAATTTAATCGATGAATGCGCCAATCCAATTGGATTTGGATCAAATGAATACTTTTAATGAATTGGTGGATTAGATTGAGAATTGCCACCTCTAGTTGCTGGGAAAAAATAATAATAAGATAAGAGGGCATTCACGTGTTTGTTTTAGGTGGGGATGGTGATGGGTTAATGATACTAGTTCCTTCATTACATGCACTTATTAATTGGTTATGAGCATGATCCATGAAACCGTACCGTACCGACGGTTCAACCACAAAATACCAATATCGGAGGCTAAACCGATATGCGGTATTTAACGATACGATCAGTTGAACTACGGTTAAACCACGGTTTTGCCATAAAATACCATCTCACTGACTTTTTCGATACGACCTCCGATACGGTTTCATGGATCATGGTTATGGTTATGAGTGCTTTTCATGTGTGGTTGAAGTATGTAGAGAGATATTCATATGAGCATAAACGAGAGAAATGAGGTATTAGAGATCCTTTTGAATTCATGATAGTATATGTATCATGGATATTTTCGTGCAAGCTAAACTAATTATGGCTCCTTTAATGCGACAACATAAACTAATTATGGATCATGGCCTGTTATTGGCATATTTATTGTGTCCGAATTACCTTGTTTAAAGGAAAAGAGCAAGTTGGAAAAAAGTAGGGCAATGTCTATTTTTTACCCAAACCTTTTTCAGATTCTTTTATTTTAACCAAACCTATAGAAATTCTATTTATTATCCAAACGTATTATAATTTATCAAAGTCTGGGCATTCATTCTGTTACCGTTACTTATTTCGTCCATGTGAGGAGTGTGATTATGTTTTGTTTTTGTATAATCTTTTTATTAAAAATAGTAAATGATGGTATTCTGACCGCCACGTAGGAATTCAACTCATTATGGTCATACTTAGTCAGCATTACTAACAGAAAAGTTGACGGAGAGTTAATGTTTGGATAATTTTTAGGAATTCAATAGGTTTGGTTAAAATAAAAGAATCTGAAAAAGGTTTGGGTAAAAAATAGACATTGCCCAAAAAAGTATAGCTGAATGATAATTATATTTTTAGCAATTTCTAACTTATATATACTTTATATCAACATGATATTTGAGTCAGGAAGCGGTAGTAATACACTGATATGTGCTTTGATGATTGAGCTATGCCTTGATATGTGATAAATCGATGATTGAGCTATAGATGAGAAAAGTATAATATGATTTTTTGTGAATAGAACTTATTTTTGACAACGTGTATGGACAATTAATGATTTTGGGAAAATGTGTTTCTTATGTACATGAATGAAATAGTTATCTACAACGTGCAATGATAAAAGCGCTATGCGAACATGGGTTGGTGTGTCCTTTGTATGACGTGAATGAGCATATGTTGTGATTGATGAAAGTCAATTAATGAATGATCATAGCGTAAGATATTACTCAGACAAGCATGTATAAGCCATCAAATTAAATAAGCAAGTAAGAACAAGTTAACCTCGCTTATTATATACAAAGTGACAGTGAAGAATCAACACACATTGGCCCATATTGATAATTTATTCTTCCAACTCCAAGGATCAAAAGTATTCTATAGAATTAACCTAAGTTTAGGTTATAATCAATTAAAGGTGGCAGAGGAAGTCGTACCTAAGATGGATTTTTATACGTTATGAATTCCTTTCAATGTCGTTTGAACTAACAAATGCTCTTGCTGCTTTTCTGACATTGATAAACAAAGTCTTCCAGGAATATCTGGATAAGTTTGTGATAGTTTTCATAGGCGATATCTTGGTGTATTCTAGAAGTGTAAAGAGCATGCAGAGCCCTAGGAGGGTGGTCGTTCAAATTTCGACGAAGGAAGCAACTATATGCTAAGTTTATGAAGTGTGATTTTGGGATGGATCAAGTGGTATTCTAGGATATGTCATACCTAGAAAGGGAATTGAAGTCGATCAAAAAAAGGTGGAAGTCGTGGAGAAGTGGGATCCGCCAAAAAGTGAACTGAACTCGCCATTGACTAAAATGTTGAGGAAAGATAATTTCTATGTGCATAGTCCCAAATGTCAAGCTAATTTTAAGAAACTAAATAGGAAGGTCACAACTGAACCTATCTCTGCATTACCATTAGGAATTTGAGGCTTTGTGTTTTATATTGATGCCTCACATCAAGTTTTGGTGTATGTTCTTATGAAAAATGAGAAAGTGATTTATTATGCCTTGAAACAACTGAAGACCTATCCCTGCATTACCCATGACCTAGAATTGGCGGCAGTGATTTTTACTCTAAATATTTGGAAACACTAGTTGTGACAAGAAGGTGGATGGAATTGCTGGAGGATTATGAATGCAATATTGGGTATCATCCGCTAAAGCCTATATGGTAGTGGAAGCCTTGATTCAAAATTGAAAATACTCATAAAATCAGTAAGAAATCTCATCTCAAAATTGCTAGCCGTACAGGCTTTAAATGTGAATCTTAGTGTGAATGACAGTGTAGTTTTATTAACTACTTTTCAAATACTGCCAATCTTACAAGAAAGGATTCGACAGGCTTAGAATCATGATCCTCCTCATTGATAACATAATTGAAGCTATTAAGAATGGGAATGAAAACAAATTTAAATTTCAGAATGAAGTTCTTCCATTTAATGACAGATTATGTATTCCTAATTGGATGTATTGCATAGGGAGACCTGGAGTAAGCTCACTCGTTACCTTAAATGATGCATCCTGGTGCAACCAAAATGTGTCAGTTGTTGAGATCACATTATTGGTAGTCCAAAATGAATAAGGAAGCGTTAGAGTATGATCTTGATATGTCTAGTATGTCAAATAGTGAAAACTGAGCAACAAACATCCGCGGGGAAGTTACAACAATTATCCATTCTAGATTGGAAGTGGGAAAATTTTAATATGATGTTGATAAATATTTGGGTCTACTTCTGCAGCTTCGATTGCTTCCTCATCTCGACACTCATTTATGTTGTCTCCTGACCTTATTCGCCGATTTGTATAGAAGGCACTTAAGGATGTCCTTCCTACTACTCTCACTTCAGCTTTTCTACTGGTGTTGCTCCAGGGTTGAGTCTTTGTGTTTGATGAGTTTAAAAGGCCAGCAGGAGTGCTTGATCCTAGAGCACTTAGGGGTGGCGATTTTGAGAATTGCAGTAGTTTTAATCCCAATTGTTCTATTTCCTTTATTTCTATTATTTTGGTTATTCTATTAGACCATTAGATTTTTCTGTTAAATCAACTATTTGGGATTGATGGCGTCATCGGTTAGGCCATCCTCATTCAACAAGATTACTAACAATGTTTCAGAATAATGTTTTACCAGCTAAGCTTGATTCTTCATCTTTTACTACTTGCGTGAGTTGTATATAAACAAAAACAACTCAGTCTTCGTTCTCTTGGAGTACCATAGTTTATGCGACACTGTTTGAGCTTGTACACATGGATCTTTGGGGACCATCTCCAGTCACTTCCCATGTTGGTTTTTGCTATTTTGGCCTCTCTTTTTTTTTATCATGATACGAGGTATACATGGGTTTACTTTATATGGTAAAAATCATATCTCATGTCCTGTGCTATGGAGTTTATTCAAATGATTAAGACTCCAGTTAACAAAAGTATCAAAATTATTCAGTATGATCTGGGAGGAGAATTCATTACAAATCCTTTGCTTTCTTTCTAGAAGACACATGGAATCTTGTCTGAACAGTCATGTCTAGGGGTTTCTCAACGAAATGGAGTGATTGAGCGTAAGAACTGACATGTCTTCGAGCTAACCCGAGCTATCTTGTTCCGCTCTTCTATACCGAATCACTTTTGGGCGGAAGCAGGCATACTGTCGTCTATCTTATAAACCGCCAAATCACTTTTGTATTGGATAATCAGTCTCCTTATCAAGCTTTGTTTGGGAAGGCTCCGGTCTATGACTACTTGGTGTCTTTGGTTGTGTTTGTTATGTCTTACTCCATAAAAAATAAGGGACAAAACTACAGCCGAAGACAACTATATGTGTGTTCATTGGATATAGTGAATAACACAAGGGATACATGTGTTATGATCTGACAACTAGAAGACTTTGTATCTCTTGCCATGTTGTTTTTCTAGAGCAAGTTATGTATTATTCTTCAAACTCAAAGGAGGAGTCTGCCGGAGCTCTCCAATTCCTACCCCCTTAGCACATTTTAATGGAATCACTCCAACCATAGCGGCAGCAGGGAAACAAGGAGGAAATGCTGAGGGAAACTTACTTTATACACCTCATGGGACACCGTCGAACCAAGTCTCTTCCTCAACGGGATCGTCACCTTCTTCTTCGTCAGGTACATATGATCTTTTGTCCTCGCCCTCGGGATCGTCTCCTGACAACTCATCTTCTCATCAATCTAGCTAATCATCATCGGTCTTTGTATGGAATTAAACAAGCTCCCACAACTTGGTTTGAGAAGTTTTATGAGATCATAATTCAAGCAGGTTTTTCTCAAAGCGATAATGACCCTTTCCTGTTTATTTAGTAGACAGTGAATGGAATTGTTGTATTGTTGTTGTACGTTTACGATACGGTGATCAGTGATAGTGATCTCGATGGGATACAAGATCTTAAAGAGTCATTACATAATGTCTTCAAGCTTAAGGAGTTAGGTGATGTTTCTTATTTCTCAGGGCTTGAAGTTCAACACTCTTTATCGGGTTTGTTTGTGTGTCAGAAGACATATATAGCAGATCTTCTAACATCGTCGTCGTAATTCAATGAGTGCAAACCTAGTGCAACACCCATGGAGCGAAATCTCAGGCTGAGTAGAGAGGTTGGAGACTTACTTGAAGACCAGACGATGTACCGTAGTATATTGTTGGAAGTTTGATATATCTTACACACACAAGCCAGATATCTCTTATTCGGTTCAAGTCCTTTGTCAATTTCTTGGAATTGCAAGAGTAAGATCTTGATTCCGTGCATAGACTTCTTCGATACCTGAAGAATACAGAAGAAGATGCAAGCATGTTTTTTCTGGCAAAAGCCAGTTTTTGAGACTTTTTGCTCGTGCAGATTATGCAGGGTGTATAGACACACGACGGTGAACATCCGTGGACTAGTGTCGATCTGACGATACCAAGCTAAAAAAGCTTTGGGTGCTCTTTGATTTTGTTTATGGCTTGATAATTTGAAAGCCAAATTAAACCAAGACAAGTAGCTAGCTATAAATGTTATATATGACAATCTCCATCGTTTCCTCCCTCTTTATATCTACCAACCACTTTTCCCCACGCATCCCACTAATCCAAAACAAAGAATGGAAGACTTGCCTTGTCCTCTCTTCCATTATTTCACCCTTTATCAGATGATTGGAACCATTTTCGAATCTGGAACAAGTGGTCATTGCAAGCCTTCGTTATAAAATCATCAAGGGGTCGTTTGGATGAGAGATTTTAATAACGAGGGATTTAAGCCTAAATCTCTTGTTTAAAATACCTGGAAATTTATATGTAGGATTTGTTTAAAATAACTTGTTTGGATCAAGAAGTGGAATTTTAACATCAAACTCTAAATTACATTATTATCCTTGTCTCCTTCCCCAGTCCCTTGTTCGTCTGTTCATTTTTTATTTTCATGCTCCACCCATCTATTATTGTGCATATCTCGATCTGCTTCAACAAAATCAAGTCTTATAAGTTGGGCATGTTCTTCTGTGTTGCTGGGTTTAAATCCAAAACCCATTCAACCATTATGAAATTGACCACCACAAGCATGCGCCGACACAATCAAAGGCGGATAGATCTTTAATCGAAAGGGAAGCCGATGAAGATTGAAACCACAAGCCAGTGCTGACACAATCAACCTGTAGGGACTCAAACACCGACGATATGGAGGGCTGAGAGGGGAGTCAAGCGGAGATTCGGCTTGTGAATCAGGGCTTTTTGGGGTCGATTTGAGATGGGCGAGGATGATTGGCGTTTGACTGTTTGTGCTTTCGATCTCCCGTCGTTCGGCCCGACCTTCCTCTGTGCAGAAGACGGGAAGAAGCAAAGGGCACAGAGAAGTCACGCGGAGGAGAACCAATTTCCTCGATCTAAAACCGAACCTCCATATACAGAGAGAGACAAGTCAGATAGTGGCGAAGCTTTCTCTACTGGTCGGGACTGGATTTTGACGATTTGGAAGGGACAGAGTGACAAAGATGGACGAGAAGGCAAGATTTGGGTTAGGGAAGGGATAATTAGGGAAAAGAAATAAAAATAATGAGGGATTGTGAAATAGCTGATGGTGATCAGCTATTTCAAAAACCCACATTTGAAGGTTTTTAAAATCTCTAATGGTAAAAAACTCTCATCTTTCCAAACGCATGATTGTTTTAAAATCCTGCAAAATGAGGGAATGTTTTAAAATCACTCATAAATCACTCATTACAATCTCTTATCCAAACGACCCCCAAGGCTCAGCTCATCTCGAGGTTCCCACTCCAATCTCATTTTCGAAGTTACTACACGTGGCCTACCTTACTCTTAGACTTCGGTGGCCAAAATTTTGAGAGAGATTGATAAATGGGATGGGTAGGAAAACGTACAGATCACCACCACTTCTTCTCATAGCCTTGAGAGTGAAGCTTCTCGTTACTATCCATCCCACCATCACCATTAAATTTTCCTTTACCCTTGAGAGCGCCGGTGAGGGTCCTGTCTCAGGTTTGGAATGCATAAATGTGAGTATGATCACTAAAAACGTGCATCAGCATATATATAGGTGAATCCGTTTGTGGAGATGGAAGAATGAATGTGGCCATTTGATGATCATTAAAAAAAAAAAGAAATCCAAGCGGGTGGGGTGCTTGAAGAAAAAGAGAGCTTTAAGTATGTTTGCCATGTGTTGGTTGAACTTAATTATAATGATAATATGATATGCACAAATGTAAGAAATAAGGATATATGATGGGTTAACAATAACATGCATGAAGAGAAACAAAAGGGAAGTATAGAGATGGGGATGGTGGTAGTTTAATGATACTAATTCCTTCATTAATTATATGCTCTCGCCTCAATTTATTGGTTATGAGTCCTTTTCATGTGGGGTTGAAGTGACTACAAAGATTTTCATTTGAGGATAAACGAGAGAAATGAGGTATTATTAGATAGCCTTTTGAATCCATGATTAGTCATGTATGATGGGAATAGGTTAGGGTGGATACTAGTTTTTTAGTAACCATTGTGGCTACCTATATCTAAACCCTTCATTAGCTCTATTTTTTCCTTTTTTTAAAATGACGGTCAAGATTAAATTAAGGATAGTTTGGGAATCAAAATATTATCACACCAGATTATTACCTATATTTATAACCTACCTTTCCAAACCCTACCTCTACCCTCTCCACCCCTCCCACCTCCCGCCGTCCGCCTCCCTCACCCTCCCGCCTCCCTCACCCTCCCGCCGCCCTCACCCTCCCTCTGCCCACCTCAACTCCCACCCCACCTCCGCCCACCTCATCCCCTCCCCCCACCTCCGCCCGCCCTCCCCTCTCTTCCACTCTCTCCCCCCATACCCAATTTATTTTTCCACCTTCGCCCACCTCATCCACCTCCCCCCTTACCCCTCGCTGCCGCCGCCACCTCAGCTCCCCGCTCCCCTGCCGGCCGCGTCGTACGTCGAGCACCAGAAGGAGACGGCCACCTCAGCTCCCCGCTCCCCTGCCTGCAGGCCACCTCAGCTCCCCGCTCCCCTGCCTGCCGCCGCCGTCACGATCAGGAACGACGTCAATGTCAAGAAGGAGACGGTTCGGATCGAGGAGGATGAGGAGAATCCCGGTAGTTTCCTCGTCGTGCTCATCATCGTCTCTGCAATTGGAAGGAGGAATTCCATTGGAATGGTATGTTTTTTTTAAATGGTAGTCATTTTTTTTCAGTAGTCATTTTTTTTAAATGGTAGTCATGTTTTTCGTAGTGGTAGTGTTATTGTCGTATTGGTATAGTTTTTGTCGCATTGGTATTGATTTTGTCGCATTGGTATTGATTTTGTTACATTGGTATCGATTTTGTCGCATTGGTAGTGATTAAATCTGCAATGGTATTGATGTTTTGCGAAATGGTAGTGTTTTTATTTCTTGAATGGTATTGATGTTTTGTGAAATGGTAGTGTTTTTATTTCTTGAATGGTAGTTTTCGTGTAATGGTATAAATTTATTTCTGCAATGGTAGTTTTCGTGTAATGGTATAGATTTATTTCTGCAATGGTATTGATATTTTTCAAAGTGGTAGTGTTTGTCTAATGGATTGGTACTGATTTCGGTTTTTTTTTTTTTTTGGCAGAAAGATTGAGAAAAATATGGAAAGGAAATCTGGCTGGAGATTACGGAAGTGAGAGAAAGAGAGAATTTTAATTAATAGATTTTTGTAACTGCCTTAAATGTAATTTATTAAAAAATTAATTAATATAATTTATTTTTCCATACCCAATTTACCCTTAGTAACCACGGTGATTACTATAAAAAAGTACTCACCGTAACCGCTCCCATGTATGATGGATATCTTTGTGCAAACAAAACAAATTATGGCTCTTTTAATGACATCATAATCTGGATTGTTACAAGTAGGGATGGCAATATTACCCATACCCATGGATCATGGTTTGTTACTAGTAGGGATGGCAATATTACCCATACTCATGGGTATTTTACTATCCAATTCAATTGGGTTGGGTATGGAATCCAAATAGATGTTATATGGGTAGAGTTTGATGTAGGGGTGAACAAACACACCCGCAAACCGACCCACCCGTCCAACCCGACCCAACCCACCCGTATTTATCGCTAAAACGAAGGTTTTGGGTTGGGTGGCGGTTTTCTTTTGTGCAATCCGCCACTTTTGGGTTGGGTTTGGATTTTGGATTACACAACCCGTAGAACCCGACCCAACCCGTGTTCCAACTATTAGTATGAGTTCGTATCTAAAAAATATTTATGTCGTATATAGCCATACTTATGTGAAAATTAAGATATTTCGCCATGTTTTTTCTATCATGGTCTCCCTAATCTAATGCATTCTTTGACTTAAATTTTAGACATAAATTGAATATAATTATGATTCACGTAATCATTTTCCTTGTATACAATTTTAATAGAATAACATATTATGGATGCATTTGTTTATAACCTTTTTAGCCTATTTCAACAAATATCGTGAAACAAACTAGACATAAATCACATTTTATTAAAACTCAAACAACATTTGTGAATTTTGATACCTTTCACCTTGGTTTATTTGTTTGAAATTTTAATTAGTTATAAAATATTTTTATGGTGTATAATAATTATATATTTTATGTTGGGTTGGGTTTTTACTTAAAAATATGGCAAAATACAGCTGTATATCCACAACTTTCAGCTTTGTGACAAATATATCCACAACTATCGAAATACACGATATATCCAAAAATCAGAGGGTCGTGTGACAAATCTACCCAATTCCGTCTCAAACTTTAACGGCGTCTCAGACGGCGTGGAATACACTAACGGAGTGCTGACTCATCACCGTATCACTTGCCACATAAGCCAAAAAGCAATAAAACGTTACACGTGGACACCAAGTAGGCTAAATGAATAAAAACGAAAACAAAAAATCCACTACCCCTATTTAATCCGTCGGGCTCTTCTCTCTTCCCCCTTTCCCCAATCGAAAAAATGAGGGTTCTTGGTTCTGGTTCGAATTCAAAAATCGGCGTCGTCGGAGAGGACGTCGCTGCGTGCGTTGAGCAACCTCGTCACCGGCGGCAGTCAACGACGTCGTCAACAAAGAACTTCGCGGCAAATACCCAGGAGAAGCAGGTTCTCATCGTCGGATTAAGGGGCAAAATCGCGACAACCAGAATTTCCCAGGCAGCAGTGGTCCCTTCTCGAAATTGCTATGTCGCTTTCCCACCTTCAAACCAACCACCGAATCACGAAAAGTAAACAATCCACTATAAGAACCTTTCGAACCAAAATCAAAAGACACAACAAGCTTATTTTAAGGGTATGGGAAACTCACAAACGAAGCGAACCTGAAAATGGAAGTCCTTGGCCGCGATTAGGGTTTCTCGGCAACGATCTTCTCGGGTTCCCTGGCCTTCGACGGTGCACCTTAGACTTCCCCACTGTGCTTGTGTTTCGCGGAAATATGGTGCTCCTGATAATCACCATGGCGCGGACTGCATGGAACCCGTCGGCGCAAAATGGAGGCGATGGTTGTGGTTCGAATCGAAAACTAGGTTTGGGGTAGGGTTAATTGGGGGGTGGAGGCGTCGATCAGTGATATTCCGCCGTTTTTCTGGGTTTGAAGGCTCTACTCTCGCCGTCGGAGTGGTCGGAAAAGGGAGAGCTTCGCGAAAGGGGAGAAGACAGATCGAAAGGGGAGAAGATGGATCGAAATGGAAGGTGGGGCGTCGTTTAGTGGTTTTAGGGTTTTTTCCCCTCTTTTAATCCACGTCAGACAGTGGGGTCAAAAAACCCACCACGTCAGCAAAAACCGTTTGTCCAGTCATCAGTTTAACTGACGGAGTTACCGGACAAGACGAAAATGGATATATCGTGTATTTCAATAGATGTGGATATATTTGGCACAAAGGTGATAGTTGTGGATATACAGGTGTATTTTGCCTAAAAATATCGCCAACCCGACCCAACCCAATTATAAACAAACCGTAGGGTTTACATTTTTTTGGGTAGGTTTGGGTTTGATAATTCCCAAACCGTAGTGCATGGGTCGGGTGATTAAAATACTTAAACCCGAACCAACCGACCCATGTACACGCCTAGTTTGATGAGTTTGTAGTTTGTACCCATACCCATTTACTTGGGTTGGGTTGGATTGGGTTTTTAACATATGGATTTGGGTTTGTACCCATAGCCAAATGCAAATTACAGTTTGGTACCTAAACTTAATAGTTATGCATATTTAGTACCTAAATTATTTTTTTGCATATAAGTCCTCAAAATATCGATGAAAAATTACACTTTAATACCTAAAAATTTTTGGTCTCACATTTTGGTGCCTAAACTTTTCAAGATTTACAAATAGGTCCAATTTTTGTATGTGTAGTTAAAACACCCTCAAGTAAATGGATATCCATATCCAACCCATAGTCCCATACCCATTTAGATAATATCCATATCTAACCCAAACTCATATACAAACCCCAAACCCATACACACATCACCCAAACCCTACCCATAATAAATGGTCTACTTGGGTTTGGGCAAAATTACCCATGAGTGGGTAAATTGCCATCCCTAGTTGCTAGCATATGGATCCCAGCGTCGTCGCGCTCACCCTCTTCTCCGGCGATGCAACTCGGAAGCCCTTCGCCGCCTCGACCCTCCTTGCTTCCTCCTCCCATGACGCCTCCATCTTCGGCGACGCACGAGACTCCCCGTCGCCCTTCTTCTCCTTCCTCGATTTCCCCGACGGCGAGCGGCTCGCCATCGCTTCCGCCGACGGCTCAGCTTCTTCCTCCGACGACAAGAAGATCGGCGACCATCCTGGCGGCTGACTTGCGTCCGGGCCTGACTCCATCGTCGTATTCTTCCTTTCCCCCTCCGGTGACGCGTGAGGCGGCTCAACACCGCCTCTATCCTTCTCCATCCCCGGCGGATTCCTCTTCAACGGAGACTGGGGTTCGTCCTCAATCGGGAGAGAGATAGCTCCACTGCCGCCTTCTTCCTCATTCGCCGCCAGATCTGTTAACGTCGTCGGCGATCCAATCCAACGGCTTCCCACCGCCTCTGCTTCGAGCCGTCGGTCGAGGACGACACGCCCCTCCTCCGGTGGCTTCCTCCTCAACCTCGCGTCCTCGTCGCCTGATGTCATCTCGGGAGCCGCCTTAAATCGCTCCAACAGGACAGCGGATCGCGAAGTCTCCCGCGCGATTCGCGATGCCTGTGACAAATCGCGACGATCTTGCTCCTTCCGGAACTTTCAGCTGCCGAACGAGGTTGGCGTCGTCTCTATTGACGTGGTAGCGGCCACCCTGTTTGCGGCAGAGTCAATTATTGATGATGACAGCGGGGGAACCTCAACCATCTTCTTCGTGGTTGGTATGGTGGCGGGCTCGGTGATGGCGGCCGTAGGGGTCACAAGATTGCCTCCTTCTTCTTCGACTTCACCATCGTCGATCGCCTCCTCCTTTTCATCAGCCTTCCTCTCAGTTTCGACAGCCTCAGCTTGACGCAACGCCAACTTGTCTTCTTCTTCGACTGCCGCTGGAATAACGGCGGTGTGTCCTCCGTCGGTGATGGTGGTGGTGAAGTCGCCACGGTGGTGGTGGTTGGCTTGGTTCGCCGCGGCGAGTCTAGGAGTCGCATGATCTCCTCCATATTCGCCTTCCACCTTCGTTCCTCTTGGGTTCGGCGATCGAGCGCTTGTTGTATGAGGGCGTCTAGCCGATTGAGCGCGGAAGCGAAGAGCTGTGACGAGCTCATTCAGGCTCTGATACCAAATGATAGAACCTGTGCTAGGGAGTCTATCGATCAATTACGGAATTGGGATTTAGGGATTAGAGAACACAATTAGGGTCTTGAGAAGAGAAAGATAGAGAATCGGCCTAGGCCCTTTAGAGGGATTGAGATCTAGAATTGAAAGGATTGGGAGATTAGGGTTTAGGAGAGTTTTCTTAATATTCTTCTTATTGGTTCTGAATGAATAGGCCTAGTACATATTTATAGCGAATATAGGAAAACTCTACCAATAAACCTAATTCTACTAGAATACTACTAACCATAATAAGAATTATCCTATTAGTAATAATAATAATAAATAATAATAATAAATATAGAAACCCTAACAAAATTGTTACGTCACAATCTGAATAGGCCTAATAAATATGTACCCCTATCATTAATAGTGATTAAATGGTAAAGTTAGCATTTATAGTGAGCGAGAAATTATAAACTACAAAGCATAATAATTTCTTGAAATTGAACTCTATATCTTAGCTGAAGAGAGGGTGAAAATATATAATCATATCAATTTCAATATTTATTTATCATATGCTTTACATTTTCTAATTTAAAATCAAATATTAAAAAGTGTTTCAACTCATCATAAACTACACATAACTCAGGTCACTAAGGCAGTTGATCTCCCCATCCCTCAACTTCTAGAATTAATGATTCCCATATAACCTGGCAAAGAGACAATTTTTTTACGGTTTGGCAAGAGCATAGAATGATGTGTGTCCAGAGAGAGTGGAGCTAGCTAGCTACGAGACAACAACCTTCGGTTTCTTTCTAGCTTTGTTTGTATATATACATTACTTCGCTACATACAAATGAGTATTCAACCCTGCCGACATACACTACAATTGCCAAAGAAGCCGCCAACAGATGATAAATATAATGCGGCATCGATGGATTCAGCGTCTCTTCTCATGTCTTTAATATGATATAACTATAACTATAATTGTACACTAGCTTTGTTCCTGGTCGAATTATTATTATTAACAATCATTTAAAATCATAATTAAAGTACACCATTATACTACATTCTCGCTAAAATTTTCATTTGTTCTTGGACCATCCCACAAATAATGTAGCTACTCTTGCATTGTCCCAAGCTTTCAGAATATTTCGTTTTTTTCCCCAAAATTAGACAGTTTTTTTTAGTAAACTATATATATATATATATATATATATATATATATATATATATATATATATATATATGGTAAAGGCTAGCGTACGCCCGGGCGTACCTTAGTCTACCGTACGCCCGTTGAGTTTTACTATTTAGATCATGAATTAACCGGAGTTTTTGGCATGATACTATACCCTAACCTCTAATGGATAAACCCCAATCCCTAATTTTCTAACCCAACTCATGAGATTCATTTAATCTTAAAAAGTAAATCAACAATAATTTTGACAAATCAAGACCGTTAATTTTCATTTCAAGATTAAATGAATATTATGCTTTGGATTAGTGAATTAGGGACTGGGGTTTATCCATTAGAGGTTAGGGTATAGTATCATGCCAAAAACTCCGGTTAATTCATTGTCTAAATAGCAAAACTCAACGGGCGTACGTAGACTAAGGTACGCCCGGACGTACGCTAGCCTGAACCATATATATATATATATATATATATATATATATATATAGTTAATGTCACTTATGATGTGGTAAAAATCCCCAATGTGAGAGGTATTTTATTCGGAAATTATATTTTTACAATGAGTGTTACAATGAAGACAGGTAGCCGGCAGTGGGACCATTCACGCAACAAAATTATATTTTTTTTACACAATCCTACTAATTATTTAAGCATATTCATTCATATTCACCGCATAAGCTACGTTTTCATGCACTTTCATTCATCTCGACTTACTTAAACAATTTATATATTGTTTCTGTCTCATCACAAAAACAATCTATATATATCGCGTCTTCTACGAGCAAGAGACTTTGATCATATTGGAATGTGCTAGCTAGCTACGAAGGACTAATTCTGTCGTGATTCATCACAGGCAGAGTCAGTCAATTCTTCCACCTTTTCCTTGTTTCCTCTCATTCTACTAAGGACTAATGACCTTTTCCTTTAAAATCCTCCGCCACCAAACGCCACCATTTACTCACACCCAAACTAAACTTCCTCCGTCGCCCCAAACGAAAACAAAAAAACAACAACATGGCAACGGCGGCAGCGAAATTATCAACGGTCGTGATCACCGAGACTTGGTAAGTGCACTCCTAGATTCAACGGCTGACGAACTGTTCCAAGCACGTACATTGATACCCAACCAAAACGAACTGTTCCAAAATGAACCTCTTGTCCGATGTCTTGCTCACTTTTAGACTTTCTTTAATGTATGGGTGGTTGTTCGGCGGAAGATTTAAATTTAAAGTCTCAGGTTCAATTCTTGAGCAGCGCAGCTAACTGTTAGAAACATAAATTATTTGGTTTAATTTATTATAATAACGTTAGTTCAAATTAGTAAGAACCAAATAGTTGCACACTCCTAACGATAACTGGACGACTAATGTATGATGAGACGATTGTGAACACTATAAACATATCCATATATACTCTTTACATAGAGTGTTATAAACTTGTAAGCACCATTGAAAAATTCAATCTTGAAATGAGCTGTCTATCTAGCTACTAATCAAGACTCGCACTCTTCGTGGTGGCAGAGGATATGGAGGCTTCATGTGCCTGAAAGAGTTAGAGTCTTTGTGTGGATGGCCGCTCAGAGCAAGTTAACGACCAACAGCATGAGAAAGTACAGGCATTTAACTGAAGATGACGAGTGCCCATACTGCGACAACACCCCAGAAACAAACCGGCATGTCTTACGTGACTATAACATGGCAAAGGCTGTTTGGAGCAGGGTCATACCTCTACAGCAACAACCTCAGTTCTTCCATGCGGATTACAATGCTTGGTTGCAGGATAATCTGTTGGATGATTCTCTCGGCAACTGGCCGGGGAATTGGGCTAGTTTTTTCAACCTAATCGCTTGGTACATCTGGAAATGCAACGATAGTATTTTTTAAAGGGAAAAGGCTATCTCCTTCCACTCTTCACAACTATGTCATTAGTAAGGCCCGAGACTGGGCAAAAGCTTGGGAGACATCAAGGTTGAAAGACAACTTCAGTATGGTTACTGCGAGAAGTGAAGCGCTCATAGGGTGGATGGCTCCGCCAACCGGCTGGTGGAAAGTAAACACTGATGGAGCTGCTCAAATGAACTCGGGGCTTGCTACAGCAGGTGGCGTTATTCGGAACAGATCTAGAGATTGGGTCAGTGGATTTTGCAGCAAGCTTGGAACAGGTACAGCCCTTATGGCAGAGTTATGGGGAATTTATCAGGGTCTTTTATTGGCTTGGAAAAAGGGAATCCAATTCCTGGTCCTTGAAGCCGACTCAAGACTCGCTTTGGATATGATTGAAAAGTGAAATGATCAAGCTCACCCTTATGCTACAATTCTTGGGGCGATTCGCAGACTTATCACTCAAGGGTGGATTGTTCGTCTAGTTCATACTTACCGTGAAAGGAATAGAGTCGCGGACTGGCTCTGGAAGTACAGTCTCGTCTATCCCTTTGGTACGCATGAGCTAGAAGAACCGCTACCGGATTTGGCCATAATTATTAGAGAGGATCTTATGGGAATTAGCTTCCCTCGTCAAGTGCAGCAAGATAGAAATATTTAAGCTTGTTCTTCTGTGTCTGTGACAGGGCTTTTAGCATTTTGGTTTTAACCTACTCACTTTGCCTTGTTTCCCCTGGCTGTTTTTCCAGCCTCCATTTAATCAAAAAGAAAAAAAAAATCTAGCTACTAATTAATGACTACTTCTGTCGTGATTTGCCCCACATAAACACACATTCAATTCTTCCACTTTTTTCT
Organism: Linum tenue; assembly: GCA_946122785.1. Classification (NCBI taxonomy): domain Eukaryota; kingdom Viridiplantae; phylum Streptophyta; class Magnoliopsida; order Malpighiales; family Linaceae; genus Linum; species Linum tenue. The sequence goes on from CAMGYJ010000002.1 coordinate 66,850,383, forward strand.
TGTTTACTCACATACTCTACTCCCAAACAGCAAAACCTCCCCTATAAAATCCTCCCTCCACAAACACCACCATTCCCTCACCACCCAAACTAAAACTTCCTCCTTCCCTTCCCACACAAACAAACAAAACATGGCAACGGCGGCGCCGGCGAAATTCCCCACGGTGGACAACTGCGACTCAACAGGGCGGGAAAACCACACGGTGGTGGCCGACATGGACGGGACCCTCCTCATCGGCCGGAGCTCGTTCCCATACTTCGCCCTGGTGGCGTTCGAGGCCGGCGGCGTCCTCCGCCTCCTCCTCCTCCTCCTCGCCTCTCCGCTCGCCGCCATCCTCTACCACCTCGTCTCCGAGAGGGCCGGCATCCAGGTCCTCATCTTCTCCACCTTCGCCGGGATGAGGGTCGCCGACATCGAGTCCGTCGCGCGTGCCGTCCTCCCCAAGTTCTACACCGCCGACCTCCACCCGGAGTCGTGGCGGGTCTTCAGCGCGTGCGGCAGGCGCGTGGTCCTGACCGCCAACCCGCGGGTCATGGTCGAGCCCACGCTCAGGGGCTTCCTGGGCGCCGACCTCGTGCTCGGGACGGAGATCGCCGCTTTCCGAGGGCGCGCCACCGGGTTCGTGAAGGGCGGCGCGGCTGGGGTGCTGGTCGGGGAGAGTAAAGCACACGCGCTAAGGGGGGCGCTGGGAGAGGATTGCCAGCCGGAGATTGGGCTCGGCGACCGGCGTACCGACGAACCGTTTATGGCGCTTTGCAAGGTTTGTGGCTTTGTGCGTTGTTTGTTCTTTTTTTACTTGCATGGTCTGCAGTAGGGGTGTTCAAATGGTTACCATGGTTATAATCAAATCAAATAAGGCTAAATTTCATTAACCATGGAATACAATATCATAACCAAACCGTCCAAACTAATACAACAACCAAATTAACCAAACTAAAGTTTAATCGGTTTGATTAATTGGTTAACCAGATTAACCAATATAAAATCACATTATCATTGACGATGAAAATTTTCCGGTTAATGCAACAATTAGCAATTTATATAATGAATAAAACATAACAACCAACACGTAGTTATAGTTGACCCTTACGATTAGTATAGAAGTACTGACCTAACAAAAATTTATGACAATGGTATGGGTTAATGAATTGTTTGTGTTTGTGAAAATTGACTTAGTATCTTAGCAGTTATCATAGGCTGGAAATGACCTTCCTTTCGGGGTCGTTTGGATGAGTTTATTGTCAATGTGCTATTTGTAGAGTCAAATAACTTATTTATTGCTCATGCGGTATTCCAGTGTTATTTTAGTGGTAATTGAAATAAAGTATCTCGTTTGGTTGAACCATGCAAATGTGGTATTTGACATGTGGTATTTTGTAAAAGCAGAGTGATAAAACGAGTTATTTCGAAATAACACATGAGTATAAGTTATTTCAAATAACTCGTTTTGAGTTATTTGTAAATAACTCACTGTCCAAATAACTCATTTCACTAAAACGCTGCCAAACGAGTTATTTGCGTCCAAATAACTCATTGTGAGTTATTTGAACCCAAATAACTCATACAAATACTCCATCCAAACGACCCCTTCAAGTTTTCATCCATCATAATGTATGAAATTTATCTAAATTAGGCGTTCATATGTTGTGGTCTACATTTTACATATACAAATATACACTATATGAGCAATATTGAGCTTTATATTTTATGAGTCTAAAAGGGATGAACGTTAACTCTTGAGTGATTATGCAAAGTATTAAGTATGTGTATATAATATATGTTAGATATATGACTAATTACTTAACTGGTTAATTTGGTTTGACTGGTTAGAAGTGTCTGAAACCAAACCAAACCACCTAAACCAAACAAGCTAAAAACTTTAACCAAACCAAACCAATTATCCAAATTAACCAAACCAAATTATCCAAATAATACCGGTTAAAACGATTATCATGGTAGACAAACCATTTGAACACCCTAGTCTGCAGTAACTAACAAGTTGTCTCTCTCTCTCTCTGTTTTGGAATTCAGTGAATTGGTGGTTAATGCTTTTTTACTAGCGCGCTAACTTCTAACAGCTTTTTTGGATTTACTTCTCTACGAAATCCAGTCAATTTAATAGAGGTGCACCTGGGAAAAGTTCTAGCTTCCTCTACGGAAAAACAACTGGCAACCCGAATCGTTTGTCTAACTCGATCCAATTTACCTGTTTTTACCAATTAAAATAATTTTCAAAATCTGGCAACAATTTTTGTTTATATAAAAAGCATTTCTCTTTGAGTTGTGACTTGTGTGGGTAATTTTAGATTATACAAGTCATAGAATCCGACCTAACCAATGTTACAACTATTTCCGTAATTGTTGGTATTCAAAAACATATTTATGTCATTTATAAGCATATTCGAGTGAAAGTTAGAATATGTTATCATGTTATTCTCTCGTAGTCTCGCCAACCTAATGTATTTTTTTTTTACTGAAAAATAATTGTCAATTAAATAATTATAGTCTTTCGTTTTATGATGCAAAATACTTGTTTTTTTTTGTTAGTATTGTTGGGTTGGTTTTTATTTAAAAGTATAGTCAATCTGGCATGACATAATCTTACACACACCATTAGGGTTCTAAATTACTTGAATTTAATATTTTCAAAATTGTGATACATGAATTGGAAAAAAAAATTTACATAGAAATGAATCGGGTGATTAAAATGACTAAATGAATAGTACATCTCAACAAAATTCTGTTTCTCTTACCGTTTAATTAAATGCAATAGTTTTTTTTCTCCCAAATTTTAGTAGGTGGTACGTATGGACTGTGGAGTGACACATATTAGCATTTCGTTTTAAGCGTGTTGCCAAAAGGAAACCATAGATATTTCAAACGCAACGGTCAGCCCAATCGATAACTGAAAACTAATGACTGGGGCATCCATGCAGGAAGGGTTCATGGTCCCACCGGACCCGGAAGTCCGACCCGTCTCCGCCGACAACCTCCCGAGACCCGTCGTCTTCCACGACGGCCGCCTCGTCCAGAAGCCGACCCCGCTCACCGCCCTCCTCACCCTCCTCTGGCTCCCCGTCGGCTTCCCACTCGCCTGCCTCCGCGTCGCCGCCGGCTCCCTCCTCCCCATGCCCTTAGTCTACCACGCCTTCACCGCCCTCGGCGTCCGCGTCACCGTCCGCGGCAATCCCCCTCCGCCCTCCTCCTCCTCCGGCGTCCTCTTCGTCTGCTCCCACCGCACCCTCCTCGACCCGATCTTCCTCTCCGCCGCCCTCGGCCGCCCCGTCCCGGCGGTCGTCTACTCCGTCTCCCGCCTCTCCGAGCTCATCTCCCCGATCCGTACCGTCCGCCTCAGCCGCGACCGCGCCGCCGACGCCGCCATGATCCGGAAGCTCCTCGCGGAGGGCGACCTGGCGATCTGCCCCGAGGGGACCACGTGCCGGGAGCCGTTCCTTCTGCGGTTCTCGGCGCTGTTCGCGGAGCTGACCGACGAGATCGTCCCCGTCGCGATGGTGAACCGGATGGGGATGTTCCACGGGACGGCGGCGAGAGGGTGGAAAGGGATGGACCCGTTCTACTTTTTTATGAACCCGAGCCCGGCGTACGAGGTGACGTTTCTGAGCAAGCTGCCGGCGGAGCTGACGTGCGGGTCGGGGCGGAAGTCGGGCCATGAGGTGGCGAACTACATACAGAGGGTGATTGCCGCTACGGTGTCGTATGAGTGTACGAGCTTTACGAGGAAGGATAAGTACAGGGCGCTGGCTGGGAACGACGGGATCGTTGGCGTTGCTAGCTAATTCGATTTTTTTTTATTTTGTTAAAAAAAAGAAATACATGAGAAGTAAATAGTAGTGGTAACGCTGTGCTTTTCTTAAGGAATAATTGTTAGTTGGATGGAGTGGAGGACCTGCGTAAATTAGGGAAATTGGTATGGTTGAGACGATAAGTGTTTGAATGGTTTAGCGTGGTTACTCAAATTTCTCTTATTCCGGGGGAAAATATATGTGATAGGAAGTTTTATAATGATTTTCGGGTTGTTACTTAGTTACCCAAGGTTAATGTTCTTGATGAAAAGTATGGCTACTTGATTAATAGAGCTATAGATATTTCCATTTTCACTTCTTTCTTCGGAGTATGATATGGGGCTCATCGTTCATGGATATGTTTATTTTTGACTCTGTCCAGTGAGTTTTTTATAATTCGATAATTTTATAAATTAGAAAACATTTGTAGGATGCTTGGATATTAATTTGAGATTTTGTTGGTTTATTTCTATTTTGAATTTTTTTTCAAACGTGAGTTTTAATTAATTAAAATACTGCACAAGCACTTCTTATTAGTTAGATGATCTTGTATGAAACTAGGTTATGAATGGACGTTATAAAATTAGGAACCTGGAATTTTATAACATGGTTTTAAAATTTATTTTTAATAAAATTTAATAGGAAAAAGGGTTAGATAAGGTGTGATTTATGCTTAATAATATGGATAAATTATTTGATTTACCTAATGTCGGAATTTGGAGTTTTGAGTGGAAAATGATTTTTTTGGAAATTTATGAGGATTTTATAAGGTTTATTCAAAGGGTTGTTGAATTATTTGTGATAACATAAGTCTTGAAAAATGTTGGTTAAATTCTAGTTTTGAGGATTTTTGTATGAATTTGGGGAAATTATTTTGAAAGGGGTAAGGCCTTTTGTTTTTTTAAACGGATTTTGAGACTAAGTATCAAGGAGGGAATTCACAGTAAGCTAAAGGGACAAAATATGAGAAATACTGACTAAAAGAAAATAATTTCGGCTTATAGGATATTAGGATTAAAGGAGCAATTGGATTGTGGATAGTGATGGCAATTTCACCCAGCCCCGCGGGTATTACCCGACATGATCCGCGATGGGGCAGGTATTACCCGACTCGCAGTAGCGTGGGGTGGGGCATGGGTATCTACTTCCGACCCGCCCTGTTCTGCTCCGCCCCGTTCTAGACTCATTTTATCTCAATTTCTTACAATATCTATACATATTTCTCCTATTTTGACTTTTCTTCAACTAGTTAGAGTCGTCTTTCGACTTGTTAGGCTCAATTATCCATTCTATTATCAATATTTTTCATTCTTAAAGTGTTTTTCCCTACGTTTTATTGTAAAAGGTAAAATTTACTTGTATTTTTTTTAACAACATGTAAGAGTGGGTCGACCCGCCCCGCCCCGACCCGTAGTAGCGTGGGGCAGGGCATGGGAATTGAAGTACCCGCCCCGCCCCATTGCCATCACTAATTGTGGGTTACACGTCAAAGGAAATCAAGAACCGTTATTTGTGAGGTGGGTGGTTTAAAGGGTTAAATTCTACGTCTTACGTCTTTTAAGTAATTGATTTACGTGAAGTTGTCTGGGTGATTTATGTGTGTTTGATAAAGCGTGCTCTATTTGAGTTATGATACTGAGTTATATGTTTATGAGCTTTCAATATTTACTTGAAGCTTTTACGTTTATGTTTTACTATTAGTAGTACTTCACCATTAAATAAGTTAATGTGATAAGAGCAAGAGAAAGTAACATGTAGGGATAGTTTAACCTCCGCTTAGCTAGCCACTATCTTGAGGGATCCTTACCGGATGGTGATACGTTTCGCGATAGCGGGTCAGGCGTGGAGCTGGACGGTACGTGATGAGTTCCATGGTCTCCATTGTCTAGGTTTAGTTGTGCTACCAGATGGTGATACATTCCGCGGTATACATACCATAGTTTTGACCGGATTGTGATACGTTCCACGGTGGTCAAAACTCATGTGAGGCTCCCCATGGTAAGGGTAGCCATGTTTAAGTAACTAAAACTAGTAGTGGCATAAGTTAAGTCGAGGTAGAGGTCCCATAATAAGATAAAGGATGGAATACTACTTTTTAAGAGCTAAGGTTTAAAGAGTGGAATTATAAACAACTTCCACAAGTTTTGAGGTGGACACTTAAGGAAAATACCTTTAGATGCCGCGAGTTCAAGTAATGGCATAGACTGATCCCAACTCGCTCGACAGGTCATAGAGGAGGAGCAAGGGAGCACCCAGATGAGGAGCAGCCAGAGAGAGCAGCATGTCCTAGGAGGACCACGCGAGCACTACTAAGTATGTCTGACCACATAACCGAGTAAGCAACGTTTAGACTTTTAGTTATTTACTTTATGATTACGAGTAATGACTGGAGAGTAAGACTTTATGATTTGAGATTTGCCCAAGTGCTAGGGCTTTGCTTTTGAATTACAATAATTTATTTTCGGTATTGGTATTTTTAGCATAATGTTATTCTTTTTGTTCAAAATTTTAAATATGCTCCGGAACAAAACTACTATTCTAAAGTTTTAGAGACTAGAGTATTACAACCACTTTCAAAGGTATGACGGCCTGCTTCGTCATGGAAGGATTGGGCTTCAATTGGGCTGTTTAGTTGAATCTCTTTTATATGGTGTGGGCTTGAATGAGAAGAAAGGTGAGCTTGTGGGCTTAGCAAGTGAGATTTCAATGAGGCATGGGCTATTAGCAATTGAAGAGGTAATTAAGCAAGTTGATGGGCTAATCCAAGGAAGATCAACTAAAGTCGAGATTTTTGAAGTCTTGACAGGTACGAACCTACATGGGTCATCGATATGGAATTCGAGGATCTTGACGGGTTGATCTTTAGGCATGGATTCTCGTATAAGAAAATACCTTTGGATTCTTTAAGTTGTTGTAGTGTGATACCAACGAAAAGAGGAGTTATTGAAGTTTGAATTTGCTAAGGAACCGAATAGTGGGCCCATAGAACTGCAATCAAAGAGTTGGATCAATACAAGAAGATCTGTGCAAGAAGCTCAATACAAATAGATGAAGCATGACTGGAAGAAAAGGAAGCGCAAGAAGTGAAGGTGCAAAAATTGGAGGAGCCAAGGCGCGGATTGCACAGGCGACGTGGAGAAGTGGGTCGAGTCTGTCAACCTTGAGGACAAGGTTGGGATCTCAAGGAGAAGGGAATGATAGAAACCCGATTCTGTGTTTTCTATTATCAATTATAGTAAAATAATTATTATTAGGGTTAGTAGTGTTCAAATAGTATTAAGTTATTTATCAGATTTATTCCAATCTGTACTTTGTATCTTTCTTCCCAATAATCTGAAATCAATAAACAGTATTATTTGATTTATCTCTCTTATTCTCTTAATCCTCTAAATCAGTCTCTCTTCTCTCCCTCTAGGCCGTCGGCCATTCTTTTCCTTTTTCTGTCACTCACATTTCCTCCTCTAAATTCATAATCCCCAATTATATCCTTGCTATCCTAAATCTCTAATTATTTCCTAGTGCAATTACAATTCTATCAAATCCCTAAAGATCGATCTATTCTGAAATCTCTTAACCTGTACCCTAGACGCCTTAGATCACAGAGTGGCCTCGTGAGTTCTGCCATCACAAGTTTGCATTGGCCGCTGTGCGCTCTCCTCTGTACACATTCAGCTGGAAGAAGTCGAAGTGATTTTCCATTCACAAGGAACAGCAACTTCCTCCGCATTGTGACTAGAAGAGAATGACAGAATTAAGGTGCCCATGTTGCAAATTCAACAGACTCCCACCAACTCTCTACCCGACCTCAACTAACTGTCGATTGCATGCACTAGAGCTTCTTTTCACAGATGAGGGTGACAAATTAAGATTGATTTCCATCTCCAATCTTCCTTCCGAGTATTTACAAATTAAGATTGGCACGGGCTTTTTTTTCCCCTCAATTGGGATTTCAAATGGATAGATGGCTTCACTGACATCAAGTCAATCATGGCAACAGAAATTTGATGCTGCAGCTGCTACTGGAGTGGATCCATACCATACAGGTACACATCTGTTCATTTCACTTGTCAAAGCATGATGCCAGTTCTATATAGGAGCTGCTGTTCCTTGCTGTTTAGTACATGGAAACCAGTTCTGATTCTCTCATTTTTGTTCTAACCAAAAGACCTCAAGTGGTAGAACTTGCTTTTTTTTTCTTTCTTGTGCTGAATGAAAGAAAAAGACTTTCAGTGTGGTGAGTTGGATAGTTGGGAGCCATTCTCCAAACAAGGCCATTTTGGGGGTATGAAAGTATTGAAACATTTGGCTTCTTTGTTTGTTTTGTTTGAGAGGAGTAACAAAAAAACACTCAAACTGTGGAATCCTTGTTGAATTTCCAAAAGAGTTGGTTGATAGTAACTTTCAATGTTCAGGAAAAGGACACAGAAAGAAACAATAAAATGGATCGGAATTACAAAATAAGGGAGTTGGAAAGCAACAAGAGAACAAGATGAACCTTGTAATTGCCACAAACATGGGAAGAAGTTATCTTGTATATTATTCCCCTTTGGCTTTGGGCTGGCAAAAGCTCTGCAGAGTAACATGTGGATACTGCCATCAATGCATGCAGTTGGCACTCAGCCCCAAAACCAAACAAAAACAAGAAAAGAGAATGAGGGTCATATTAAGGTAAGGAAGGAAAATAACCACAGAACAGCTTTTGATTTCAGGAGCTTTGCTTTGGCTTTATTGACAACTACAATAGAGCAGGCAAAACATTAATTTTAACCTCTTCCGAGTTAGTGTTTAATAAACAATGCTCATTGGTAATAATTGTTTGCAAGTTTTGCTTCATGTACATGTATTTACTGTCTCTCTGAGATTAGGACCACACCAGAAGCATCTTTTGCCCCTCAAAATAAGGGCCCCAAAGAAGAAAAAAGATCAAAGGGAAAAAAAAAGGCAGGTTTCTGTTGCTCTGGGGACATTCAAATTGACCAGAATATTTAGTTGCTGCAAACACAACAACAGCAAAACAATAATAATAAGCAAAGGACATCATAATTTCAGCACGTTGCTCTTTTTCAGCAAAACACATACTGTAAAGGGGAAGGGTAAAGAAAAGGGAAGAATCCAGGCAGAGATCTTCTTGCTTTTAGGCTCTGGATACTTTAGCAAAAGATCTGCACTCTTTCTGAGCATCAAACCCTCTTTTTCTTCATCCAGTTCTTTATGAGTTCACTCCAGGAGATCAACAACAAGGATGGTAGATTGATGCAGCATCAACCTCTCAAGCTACAAAGAACCAACCAGGCATGGGTTCCAAACTCCATTGGTCCCTTATTCTTGCCCTCGCATTCATCATCTCATTCTTCCCATCGCATTCAGAAGCAAGAAACCAGGCTGCTGATCAGGAAGCCTGCAACCCGGTCGATCTCAGAAGCCTGGCTGATTTCAAGGCGGGAATCAAGGTCGACACATCTGGCCGCCTCTCCAAGTGGTCTGGCAATGGCTGCTGCAGCTGGGAAGGCATTGTCTGCAGCAATGCCACTGGCAGGGTGACTGAAATCCGTCTCCCGGGTCTCATCACCACAGAAGATTCCATCTTCCAGTCTGAGATGAATGGCTTCCTGTCTCCTTCCATCACGTCCATTTCTTCCCTCCAAGTTCTTGATCTTGGTGGCCTCATTAGCATTGGAGGTATGATCCCGCCATCGATTGGCTTTCGCCTCCCGGATCTCCAAAAAATCTATCTTTTTGGCAACAGGCTCACTGGGTCGTTGCCTGATAGCATAGGTAAGCTCTCAAAACTCCAAGAACTTCAATTGCATGAGAATAGCCTCTCTGGATCTCTCCCTCCAAGCATTGGCAATCTGGAAAGTCTTAACCAGCTGTTGCTGTATTCCAATGAATTCTTCGGTCCGGTTCCTGATTCAATTACCAAGTTGAGGAACCTGGTGGATTTGGATCTCCACGGGAATTCTCTAAGTGGGAAGATACCAGGCAAGATTGGCGAATTGCAAGGGTTGAAACTGCTGGATCTTTCAAACAATCACTTGACTGGAGAAATCCCAGTTTCCATCACAGACCTGAGGTCCATTTCCGTGTTGTATCTGGATACAAATTATCTCCAGGGAGAGATCCCATTTCCTTCAAGCTGTGGGGGGCAAATGTCTTCCTTGGGATTTCTCAGGCTGAGCAACAACAACCTAACAGGAAGATTACCTCCAAACTTTGGATGCTTGGTTTCGCTCCAGAGAGCTGCTCTTGACAACAACAAACTCCATGGACCAATTCCTTCAAGTTTAGGGAATCTTTCAGCTCTATCAGAGTTATACCTCGGCAGCAATCGATTATCTGGTAAATTACCATGTTCATTAGGCCAACTCTCCAGGCTCATTATGTTGAACATCTCTCACAATAAGATCAAAGGACAATTGCCTCAAGAATGCATGTCCTCCTTGCACAACCTTCAGACATTAGATCTGTCATTCAACCGGTTGAACCTGACCTCATTCCCAAGATGGATTGCACAAATGCCGTCTCTTTCCAGGATACTTCTTGCTGGTTGTGGAATCCAGGGGGAAATTCCACAGTTCTTGTATTCAACTCCAAGTCCTATCCAGGAACTGGACTTGTCAGCTAACAACCTTACTGGCATTTTACCAGGATGGTTGGGGAAACTGACTAGTCTCTACTCGCTGAATCTTTCAAGGAACTCGATTGCTTCAAACATCCCAGATACAGTTATAAACTTGCAATCTCTCGGAGTGCTGGATCTTCACTCCAACCTGATGACAGGCTCTGTGGAGAAAGTTTTCGAGATAGGAAGCAGCTTCCTCGAAGATGGTACTTTGAAGCATATTGATCTTTCTGATAACCAGTTCACAGGTGGAATTGAAAGCCTTGGGTTAGGATCACAAGCTTCAGTGAACCATCTCAATCTCTCGAGGAATTATCTCGAAAGAAGCTTGCCAAACAGCGTAGGGAGACTGATGTCGCTGCAGGTCTTGGACTTGAGCCATAATAATCTCTCTTATGAGTTGCCAGAATCGCTAGGAAATGTCATCTCATTAGAGAAGCTAAAATTGCAGAGAAACAAGTTTACTGGGAAAATACCAGGTGGGTTTCTGAACCTGAAGAGCCTAGATGAACTTGATTTGTCAGATAATCTTCTAGTTGGAAAAATTCCTGATGGTAAGCCTCTAAGCCAATTCCCCAGAAGCAGCTATTCTAGGAATGCAGGCTTATGTGGGAAGCCTCTGGATCCCTGTACTAACTCTTGATTACAAGGGAATTTTGCTTTCTTCAGAAGTTCATAAGCTTTTACTTAGCTTACTTGCTTCGAAAGATTTTCTCGTTGAATTTTCTTTCTTTTGTAATTTGTTCAGCAGTTTAGAGATATGGGTTGGGAGAGGTTTACGATCCATATTATAAATAGAACAATTACATTCTTCATATGATACTCGATTAGCGTCCCATTAACTCTCCCACCTCGCCACAGCAGAAATATGCTCTATGCACAGAACATGGAAGTGAACAATTGGAGAATTTTCTCTGAAAGAATTGGAGCCCTTTTTTATTCCATTAAATATGGTGAAAAATTCTTACAGTTCTTCTTCTAAGCACTTACAAAGTCAAGGGAATCTTGATTGATTCCTAATTGATGATAGTTCATATAGTCAACCCCATTTAACCTTATACAACATAAGATCTGCTCTGGCAGCTCTTCAGCCTTGTTCCCCTGTTCAAAAGCAAAGGAAAAAATGTATGAAGCAGCAATCAAATCCCAGATTCCATAAGGGGGGGTGCATGGAAGAAAAAAACTATAAGATATTACATTTTAAATCAATGTCTCGCTACCTGAATCGTTAGTCCAACATCCAGGACGCAGATCTTGAGTCGGTCTAGGAATGCTTCGAAGCCTTTCCTAGATATGTAACTGAATCTATGCATATCTATGTCAATCTCCAAATAATTTTCGCCCTACAGCCAGAGAAAATGTACCGATGTTTTTGTTAAATATGGACTACTATTTCCACAATGAATACGTCAAAAAAACAGCAAACTATGGCTCGCAGAACATGAAATCAGTAAAGTAGGCTTACAGAATAGAACTCATGTTGAGGACGCGACAAGACCGGCTTTTCGTTGTAAGCCTGCATAAGTTTCCTCTCTGGTGCACTCAAATGCAGATCCTCTACATTCACAACGCGCCCCAAGATCTTCAACCTCTCTCGAAAGGGCACAATTGTATCTACAGGAAACCCCCTCACTTTCTCAACCTCATCATCAATCAACCGCTGTTTTTTGAACAAGTAAATGTGAGGTGAAGCAATGTCACATGCGGATTTTAAAAAGCCAGTAACACAGCGCAGTGATGGACTTACTCTGATACTGTCCTGAAAATGGGTTGGGAGTTCCTTCAAGTAACTTTCAGAAAGCTTAAAGTACAACACAATGCTCATTCCTTCACCATCAGTCTCGCCTTGAAAAATTGCGGCTGGATATAATGGGATCTGTGAAGAGAAGATAGGAAAGTAGTATATGCATAAGTCCTCACCAACTGAAGGGCGGTATGAAGTGAACATCTTTCTGCCTCAGAAGAGGACTCAAAATGGTGCAATGAATGGAGAATACCTGAACATTTACAACAAGAATGGATGGGAGCTTTGCTGAGGTGTTAATTACAGGAAGTTCCACAAACTGAGCTATGTGATCAACCTTTCGAGGAGACAAGAAGACATCAACTCCAACTGGATAGTATGCAGCATGATTGGCGGCGAGTTCCTTCTTCTTGTCTCTGCCAGAATGCAAAGCAAAAATGAACACTTTACATCCAAGAATCGAAATTTTTTGAGTGCTCTAGTATTTACCTGAAGTAATTTGGTGCACGAACTTTGAAACTGCCCGGATCGATATGCGACCAACTATCAGGCATCTTCTTATCAATGGGACAGAAGGGCACTTGTGATCCAGCTATTGGCCTTTGCAGAATCATCTTTGAAGCAACTGCAAAGGACAGATAAATATTACAAAGGTGTGGCAAGCAAGGCACTAATGGTAGACGTTTGTTCACCTAGCAACGAGAAGAAGAGGCAAAAAGTACTTACATAAGGGGTTACTGGGATGCCCTTCCTTCCATTTGAATGACATTCTCACTGCAGACTTTTTCCTGGCACTCGGCGGGCTAGAGCTCAACGATCTTCTCTTCTCGACCGGTGACACCGTGGAAGCAAGGCAAGGCAAACAGTTTCCAGGCAGGATGCCACAGTTATCTAACAGTCCTTCCCCTTTACTATGATTACCAGCATGACTTTCATCCACAGAGACCTCGTCGAGAAACACCGGTTGCTTCACCTCATTCCCCGACGAATCTCCACCCTTATGCTCCGCAGTACCATGGCCTGCATCTCTACCAAATGTCACACTCGAAAGTCGGCCGAACTCGGACCCAGTTTGAGATAGAACACCTGCAGATGATCAATCGATCGAGGGGTTTAAGAACACCTGAGATTTAGAACCATAGAAGGATTAAGCAACACATTTACAAACCATCTGAAATGCTCTGGAAATCCTCATCACAATCTGACTCCAATGCTGCAATTGTGTCAAACCATGCCTCCTCGATGCTTCCACCTGCAACAAAAAAAGGGAATAGATTTCTAGTTTAGAAAGAGAGGCCGAGCAGAACGATACGACAAAATGAATGTATGACCGGTAGAAGAGATTCCACAGAGAATCCGACAAAAGGATCCAAACATTGGAATTGGGAAGAACAGAAAGAAGACTCCGTCGTCACCACATTTGAGTACAATAATAGCCACAAGGGCGAAAAGGGGAATCCAAAAAGTTTTCATCTTTCATAACCTTTTTCTTCAGAGCAACTCTCGACCGTCTAGCATTAAAAGACCTCTGAAAATGATGATATGGCAGTCTAACAACGCAATGTACCTTTCACAACATTACAATCAAAACTTCATAACCACATTCTTCAGAGCTTAGATACACAGGAGAAGAAGTAAAAGAGAAGGGTCTACTGCGTTTACTTTTTGCAAGAAAAATGTGACGAAAAGCAAAACTTGACCTGTACAAGTAATTAAATGACATCAGATGAAAAAGACCATCTCCTTTCTATCACCACCACCAACTATTTTTCTTTAACCAGGAAAAGGAAAAGTAGAAGGAAAGGGAAAGAAAACTTGAAGAAGTTGCCCCAATTTCACGCAAGCAAACTACCCATCCATCTCCCTACCAAACAAAATCCAGGTGCCAAAGCCAAACCCACCTCGCACCCGGGGGAAAAAACATTCATTGGAATCAGGGGAACAGAAAAAACAGGGGAAGAAGATAAGCGAAACAGAGCAGAAAGCAGGGGAAGAGGGTAGGTAACCTTGGAAAGAAGGGATATGATCGGATGAAACAGCAGCAGTTGCAGCAGTAACAGATGAAGGAAGCGGCGACGAGCCATCCGACAATCTGGACGATGACGACGGGTGCTTCTTCCTCTGCTTCCCAATTTTCTTCCTCTTCCTAGTCTTCTTCGAACAACTCAATCTGTCACTGCCGCCGCCGCCGCCAACGCACGCTCTCGGAGTCGACACACACCCGCCCATAACTTCGCCGCCCCCTGCCTTACAGCCGCCGCTCTCTGTTCCTGTGCTGTAACGCCTGCCAAATTTCAGATCAAAAAGCTCTCTCCGTCGCCATTCTCCTCCTCCGTTTCTTGAGACAATAAATAATTAAAAGGAAACCCGAATGGAAATACGGAGAGACAAGAGAGACGGGGAAGGGCAGAGAGGAATGGAGGAAGTAACCCACTTGTAGGAAATCTGCGCGTCTTCTAGATTTCAAAGAAAGAGACTTTTTTTTCTTCTTCTTCTTTCTTTTTCCAAAATTGTTTTCTGGTGCAATGCTTCTGAGCAGCAATAATAATAATAAAGGATGGCAACCTTTTATGAATAAGTTTTCATTATTTTTCGATAAAGATGAGATCTTTTTCTGTTTTTTCCTTTATCTCTTACTTTATTAGCTCGTTTCTAAAATAAAATATTTTTCTCTCGTTTTCTGCAGTCAAATCTTCCGCTTATTATAAAGAGAAAAAAACAAAAGAAAAGTAAATAAAAAAAGGGGGCGAGGAAGGAGGGCCGGGGGCCGGAGAAAGGGTGGGTGGGCGGTGGTGGAGAGCAGACAGGGAGAGAAGAGGAGTAGAGACAAACACTGCACTGATTAATTGCCTTTCTTTCCATTTGTCTTCTTTTCTTTGATTTTCACAATTTTATTAATTTTTTTATTTATGCTTGAGTATAAACAATTTACTATAAAATTACCCTTTTCTACAAATGTAAGAAATCCATACTATTCAGCTTCGGTGAACCTAGTTGGTAAATATTCCGTTTAATACATGTAGTGGCGGAACAAGAATTTCGCTTAAGTTAAGTTTGACTTAAAATAAGAATATATAAAAAAATGATTTATTAATAATTAAATGACTCACGATGGCGTTTCATAGTTTGTCAACAAAATTTTCGTTTGAGATTGGAGAATTCAATACTAAATTAGGAATTAGTAAGCTCGTAATTAATAAGTCATTCCAGACAAGTAAAACGTAAACATGAAGTATTGAGATCGAGTATTATGAATTGTGTACAAGTATTATTATTTCTGGTGTCCTAATCTAGAGCAAAGGTGGGTCCAAAGTGGCTCCGCCACTGAATACACACATATATGAATGTACGTATTTTATGCGTTTACACTTTACAAATTCCATTTTGGTATTATTCTCAAGTTGTTTCATTTTGTCCATCTATTTCATGACTCACATACTAAACACGCATAAAACTCCTATAATGCATTTAATATCAGTATTTAATGAATTAAACTAATGAATTTAGCATTATTTATATATACATTTATTTTTAAAACAATTAGCTCTATATATTTCATGATTATCAAAAGTACTATTAGGCGTACTATTAGATTAGAGATGAAGTAAAAAAAAAATTGTATATATTTTACATGTAACCGATGGATCATATTTTACTAACTATGATGGTGAGTAGTCACTTTGGCAAGGTATAGTAGAGCAATCATTATTATCGGGTAGAGCAGAAGTGTTACCTTCTAACTATAAAACTGCCAAACAAACTAAAAGGATTCAACAGTTCCTCAGATTTCTGCATGAGTGATGGACACTTGGGTGGGACAGCTACACCCCAGATTGATGGTATAGGCTTCCTACAAGTGATCTTGTCAATTTCTAACCGCGCTTCTGATTGTTGTATGTTTGAGCGGTAAACCAAAACAATCATCTAAATTAGTAAATGACACATTTGGTCACTGAGATTATTAAATTGTGTCATGTTTAGTCACTAGAAAAAATTAATATCAATTTTGGTCACTCGAATTACCGAAACTGGTCAAATTTAGTCACTCTCCCGTCAGTTTCCGTCCAACTCCATTAATGTAGTTGGACGGAAACTTTTGGGAGAGTGACTAAATGTGACATGTTTCAGCAATACGAGTGACTAAATGTGACATTTTTCAATAATTCGATTGACCGGAATTGGACAGAGGCTACAGAAGAGTGACCAAATGTGACCTGTGTCAGTAATTCGAGTGACCAAAATTGATATTAAATTTTTCTAGTGACTAAATATGACACGATTTAGTAATCTCAGTGACCAAATGTGTCATTTACCCATTAACTATGCCTACTTTATTGGTCTTTCTTCGATTCTTGATTACGGCCAAATCATTTGGAGCATCTAAACCCCAGGTAGTGTTTTCTGTTCTCACTTTTTTTTTTCACTCGATGCACTCGCCTTATAATCATCATTTCGAACATGCAATTCATGTTAAAACGGTATCAATTATATATTTCGTCATATTTAAAGTTTAACACGTTGAGTATGTGAGCAAATATATCTTATTTTATATTTTAAAAAGAAATTATGTATCATAGATTGCTTCGATACTATGAAATAATATGATTTGAAGTAGTTAAATTTATTAACTAAATGATATATGATACCAACAAAGTATAATATGAGATTAGCTAACAAAATAAATCATATGTATCATGATATACAAAATGAAGTACCAAATAGAAATCAATATTTTAGTAAACAAATTAGCTCGAGCTCGACTCATTTATTAACGAGCCGAGGTTAAACCAAAGTAAAACTCGGCTCGGCTCATTTGCAGCCCTACAACTACTTGCCTCCATATGGCATCTGCCAACAGCCCACAACGTTTGTTTCTGGGCCCGCCTCGCATTCAGCCAACCCTCCTCCCAAGGTTGCTTCGTTAATTGACACGTGGGTGGTCTTTCATTGGCTGTACGTGTGCCATGGGTCCTTCTCTTCTCTGTCTCTGGTCCAAGGCGGACGCTTATTTTGATTTTCATCTGCATTTATAGCGTGGCCGTGTGGTCATGTGGGTTCTTGAATTGAATCGAATAGCAAAACGTACGGACTGTTCCGTGTGAGTGGTGAATATGTAAATATGTAATACTAATATGCACTTATTCTTCGGGGTGATGGTAGGAGTGTTCAAATAGTTATCATAGGTAATTATAAAATCAAATAAATTTAAATCTTATTATATATAGAATACAACATCATAATCAAATCATTCAAATTTCGACAACAACCAAATTAAATTTTAATTGGTTTGGTTATTTGGTTAATCAAATTAACCATCGTCAAGTGAGAAAAAAAATTCCGGTCAATTCATTAATTCGTAATTTATATAAGGAATAAAACAATCGAGTTTCCACCTTCTATTGAGTTTACAGGATGAAATGAGAAACATCACAATCAGATTATGCAGAAGAGAAGGCAACAAGGAGACAAGGTTTCAATGTTTATGATACTCCACTAAATAGCGTATTGATAGGCCACCTATTTTTTTTTTTAATCCAAAAATTGTTAGCGGACTATTATTCTCTTTATTTCTAATAGAATTTAATAAAGAGTTACATATTGATGATAATAACAAAAAAATTGTCGAACATGCTCAAACACCGACATAGCTAATGCCAACAATCATTTGTTCTACTTGTTAGATCTGTTATGAAATTTACTACCTATTTTAACTATACTTTGAAAGTTGAGAGGCATGCATTCACGACCTGAGTGTTTTGGAAATAATTACTTGACTAGCTAGATGTGAACTTCATACTTTTTTTTAAGATTTTTTCAATATAAATGAGCAATGGGTTAAACTCTACCGGCTGTCTTGAATCTTGATCCAAGTCTCCAGTCGAGTAAAGAATCCAAATGCACCCTGTTTAATTTAACCTTGTGAGGCCATAGTCAAAGTTGTTTTTGTAATCGAGAAAATGAGATTGTTGATGGTCAAAATGGCAACCATATAGATAGCGTAGCATGTACGACTGCGTCTGGTGAAAACAAACGAGAGGTTGGGAAGGAAATTTATCTGCTCCTCCATTCGCAATCTCAACACAAACTTTGCGTCCCAGTCAATGGCATTAATTATGAGTGGCTGGCATTAACCAATATATAAATAGATAAGAAATGACAAACTTCTTGTAGTTGAGATGAGAAGACAATTCATTTCCACGCACATGTGGATGGATAGTGAGGACTATAGATATGCATAATTTGAATTTGCATAATCCATTAATCAATTTTACGTGGTTGTTTATTCTTGTTTTCACAATGTCTTTATTCACACGTAGCGATTTTGGCCCTTAAATATTTTAGAGGTTGTTTGAAAAAAAAGAGTTTGACATCACTGTGAGTTGTTGGTCTCAGCGTTGAGCAGGCTTGGGTTTCTGTGGAACTTCACTCAAGTCTTGTCGCCTCGTTCTTACTAGATAGGATTGAATTCTCCTCGCATTGCCTCTCTGATAAGGTTTTGATAACACCTTTGATGACCTCAATGGCTCCGGACTTAGCTCATTTGTTATCGACTTGGTACCACACTCGTCTCATTACCTAGTCCTTCTCGTGGACTTATTATCCTCGTATTTGCTAGCCACGCCAATTAAACCATCTTGTTAGATGGGTCGTGTTTCCCATCCAGACCTTGTTATCCATCTTGACGAGATGAGAACTTAACCCTTCTCATGTTTAAGAACATCACCCCTCATCTTGTCATTTTGGACCAATTACATTTTATCAGTTTGTCACCCATAGCTGACTTGCCACCAAGACGTCTCATCGACTTGATACCTTCCGACTTGCCACCAAGCTCGTCTCACCGATTTAGTATCTTGCCATTTTATCACCAAGTTTGTCTCATTGGCTTGGTCTCCATACTTAGTTTTGGATGACCTCTAAGTGAGCTTGACACCAAGTATGCATTGTAAAGTTTTTTACCTTGCCGCCTCGCGAGCAAGCCCGTCCTGTTGGCTTGCCACCAAACTCATGTCATCACCTTGATACCTTGCCACTAGGAGGCTAGGTACCCTACCTCCTGTTTGGCAAGCTAGTGTTGTCAGCTTGTAAGCAAGACCATCTCATCGGGTTGATACCTTGTCAGCATGGTATCAAGTCTGTCTAATTGGCTTGATCTCCTACCGCCACGCATGTAAACCCGTTTTGTCAGCTTGATGATTGAGCACCTGTCTGATAAGTCCCATCCATTAAGTGTATTTACTTAGTTTTTAGGAGTAAAATCTCATACGCACTAAAGCTCGCTGGTCATCGAAGTCCAAAAACATAATCCAGTAAGGCCCAATTTAGATCATTTAACTTTTAATGTTGAGTTGGACTTATAAAGTTATTTAATCCCTTGTATTTAATTTATATATTATATCATTAATTTTTAGGCGTGAACAACGGCAAAAGCGGAGAGAGAGGGTAATAGGGTTGACCCTAGTTCAGGAGGAAAATAGTTAAATTAGGTACAATAGTTAATTGGTATCGAAAATTAGGGTGCGTCTAATTGATAATAGTTTATCGAAATGTTTTGTGTTTGAATTTTGGCGACCTCATTTGTTAAGCACATATAGTATTAAGATTTGTGCAAACTTCAGTTCCATATAATTTAACTTTCTTATAAGGGATGTATTAGTAAATGATATGAGATATATTATTGGACCTCACCCAACAACTCTACTTATTGATACTATGATTATTGACAAAGAACACAATTTGAAAGCGAATAAATAACTAACTCATGTATAATTTTTTGGTATAAGATTCATAATTAAAATCTCTTTCAACCATTCGAGTTATTGATATTAAACGATTATTGACAAAGAACTTCATTCGAAAGCGAACAATTAACTAAATTAAAAATAAATGTTTAGCACAAAGCGAACAACTAACTATATTTTTTTCTAAGTAGATCCAATCGAAATCCTTGCTACATTCCTATTAATAATACGTACGATGAAGTATGATTGTGGTGATATTGGTATGTGACACCATAGTAAAAAACATGCAATAGAGCGGACCCACGTACGTTGATGTTCATGCGGCTGCCGAGAGAGATAGAACAGAACAGAACAGAACAGATAAGATATCCCAATTGGCTCCCTCTCTCGTCTTTGTTTCATACTAGTTTTGCAATATTGACCTTTCTCTGATTTAAATGAATTCCGCCTGCCCAATCATTCAAACTTTTTTTTTTATCAAACCAAATTTGGGAAAATTGATAGCATTAGCATTACTGATAATATTATTCATTTTTTTAAGAGGACTATTTGCTGCGAATAGCTAAGGGTTGGACAAATTCTAGGGCTTTTGACTCTTGAGAAATCGGCAGTCAAAAGGGAAGAAGGAAATTTAGGGCGAAAGGAATTCTTGTCTTTAAAATGGGCTCGGTACAAGACCGGCCCATCTGAAATTTGAAACGAAATGAGCCCAGCAGATCTCCACCTAGGACACAGACTAGTAAAACAAACTGAGATTTCAACGGGCTATGAGTTGCTTAAGCCCAGACTGAAAGCTTTTGGTCTTAGGCCGAAGATTCCGTCTTCTTGTTGTGAAACTGTACCGGAGTAATAGGTGGTATTTTGTACAAAAATCATGGTTCAATAATTTTCTACCGGTAAAATCACATACCATTTTGTGTCCAATATCCAGCATTTTCGGTGCGACCGGCTGGTATGATAAGGTTTTCTTCACCGAACTACAACGAAAAATCAAATGAACACCAAAAATTTTAACATGGTTCACCGACTATTGGTTACTTCATGTCCCGAAAACAATATAGGCTATTCTGAGATACTCTGTTTTATTTTATTTATCCTATCAAGCAAAATTATAAATAAAACGAACAAAGAACAGAAACATAATTCACACACTCGGATCACACCTCGATCCGTTATCGCCTTGTCGAGTAAGACCCTCTCCTCTTTACCAACAATAACCCTTCTATAATTCTAGACCTCTACCTCTAACTCTACCTCTACCAATTACAATAGTTACTCCAAACGACAAAGAGGTGAGACAATGTATACTATATGGTTCAATGCATACCCTTATCTTACCGTACGACCGCAAAGTTTTTTTATTTAGACAAAGAATAAACGAGAGTGTGGGGTATGCTACTATACACTAAACTCTAATGAATGAAACCCAGACCCCAATTCTCTAAAGTTTAAACCAAACCATAAGATGCATTTAATCTTCAATTGAAATCAACAGTTCTTATTCATTAAAAATTGAACCAGTAACCTCGCATGTGAAGTAAATCATCGCACCTAATGCACCTAATGAACTAACTACTTGCTTTCTAGAAGGGAACTTAGTGCCCAAGGCACCAACTTCTACCGCTAATGCGCCCTCTGAGTTTGACATGTTTCCGAGTCTCGTGAGTTACTTTGTCGACAGAGTCCCCCCCCCCCTATAAAGCTTGCTTATGAACTTATACCCTAAGGGTCTATTTATAAGCTCTTCTATAAGGTTTTATTGGAAAGCAAGTATGCTTAAAACACATCCATTGAGTCCTTTAGGGTTTCTTCTAGTTTGGCCGCCAAGTTTAGCATATTCCTCATGATTTTGGACCGATCTTGAGACCCCCAGAATAGTGGCCTAGCCGCCAATTCAGGCTTGGTACGACAAAATTCTACGCTAATATCTAGACTTCGATCCATTCTTGATTTCTTACTTCCAGAATCTAGGCCTTGATGTCCCTAGTTCATACGGTATGGTCCACTAGGATACTTTGGCCGGAAAACATATGGTACACTACCAAAAGTGCATCAAAATAATAAAAGTAATCCTAGTATCTACTAAACACACCTTTGAGTAATTAACACGAAAATACAAATGAATATGGCACTAACGATATGAAAGCGATGCAATTCTAGTCATACAATAAGGATATAAAAGAGTAATTTCTATGTGTCATCGCGACTCCTAACTAAGTTGTTCAGTTCGTTTTTTCGGTTTAGACCAAATCAGACCCATAAGGTGCTCTTATAAATTTTTTGAATAATCACAACCCAAATACACATTGCATAATACATTCGGTTTTCAATTTCTTAAAAACCATTAACATATCTTAGCAATTTGGTTTGATTTCATGGGAAGAGATTGTTTCGATTTTTAATTTTTCAACTCGATTTAACAAAACCTAACCATTATCCCTCCTCCCCCCTACGCATAACATAACAACACCGGAGAAGCAAAACCGATACCACTCTCTAGTCTCTAACACGCCCTCTCAAACGAAAGTCAACTCACGAGCTTGAAGTTTGCACATGCCCACCATATCTTGTGATTTAATAAACTGTTAATATTGGGGGTCGTGGAGATTCGAATACACGACCACTTGGTCAAACAAGCTCTGATATCATGTCACAACCAGTTATTTTTATAGAAATCTGCTCAGAGCTATTATTAATCAGAAGAACCAGTTACATCATCTAGTTTCAGCTGATCAAGCAGACACATTGGTGGTCTATCAAACCAGACCTCCGCTTCATTCCATCTCGTATTGACGTGCGCCATTATATGGGCTGCCTCGTTTGCCGTCCTGCTCACGTGTTGCCACTCACCTCCCACAATTTCCTCCATCAGCTTACATATACTTCGACATATAACTCCCACTTCAGTATGGACGTCTCTAGCTGTCAAAAGCTTGCCCACCAGCGTAAGGCAATCTGTTTCGAGTACTGGGGAACCCAAGTGATGTTGTCGCACCAAAAGGAGACCAAACTCCCCTGCTAGCGCCTCGCCCATTTCCGGATCTCCCCCGTATCGGATTCTCTTTGCAGCCGCTAGCACAAAGCACCCCATGGCATCCCTAATAACCACACCCAGACCCAAGCCTCCATCCACGACTCCTACATCAACATTCACTTTAATCTTTCCCATTCTTGGTTGTTGCCACATCTTCGTCACGCCTGGCCCCGATGAGGTCTCCAAAGTCTCCTGGTATTGTCTATAATCATCAAGAAAAGCTTGAGCGCGCACCACTATTTCTTCTTCGACCAACTTTGCACCATTGAACAGATGTGCATTTCGTTCTTTCCAAAGAAGCCATAGCAATACACTCCAGTCCGTGAACTCTTCTGCTGTTGCTACCTGAGCCACTCGTGCTACCCAGTCCAGGCATCCCTTGTCATCTCTCATATCAAACCACTTGGCTAAAGTTGATGGCCGCCAGATTCGACAAACCCAGCCACACTCCCCAAATAAATGAACTTGTGTCTCCTTCAAATTACAAAAAGGACAAGCATCTCCTCTCCGCTCACTTCTCATACTAACCTGGTCACCCGTAGCCAAAGATGTTCTAGCAAAATGCCACATAAAATGGCGAACCTTTGGTGGCGTCTTCATTGACCAAATCGTGTTCCACATATTGGCCTCCCCTACTGGTTGTAACCCCCGTTCAGACATGAACTCCTTCAACCACACACGGTAGCCCTCCCTAACTTCATATCTCCCTGTTTTACTCGAAGCCCAAATCTGCCGATCAGACTCGCTAATACCTCGCACTGGAATGCACAAGATGGACTCAGCCATCGCCGCTGGAAAACAGCTTTCAACAAGTGCTGCATCCCATTGCTCAGTATCCGCATCAATCAGCTCACTAACCTTCGAGTCTACCGGCAGCCCCATCGGCGGTTACTGAACGAAGAAGCCTGGGACATCCGGCAACCACCGATCTCCCCAAATGCGAACCAAATCCCTGTTCCCAATCCTCCACCTCAATCCACTGCATAAGAACTCTTGCGCACTCATCAGACTGCGCCATACAAAGCTTGGTCGGTATCCGACATTTGCCTCAATTGCTGACCCATTCTTATAATATTTTGCTTTCATCATCCTCGCAATAAGGGAGCCAGGCCGCTGATGGAGATTCCATAATTGCCTAGCCAGCAGGGCAGTGTTGAAACCCCGTAGGTCTCGGAAACCAATACCACCCTCCGCCTTCGGACAAACAAGCTTCTCCCTCGCTAGCCATGGTATTCTCTTTTCAGTTCCTTTTTGTCCCCACCAGAACCTCATAATCATGCCATGTACTTCATCAATAACTCCCTCTGGTACACGGAACACCGACATGACATAAGTCAATTGAGCCTGGGCGACCGATTTGATCAAAACCTCTCTCGCCGCTGCAGACATATTCCTCTCCTTCCATCCCGAAAGCTTCTTCCTCACTCTTTCCTTAATGGTAGAGAATAATTCCTTCTTCGATCTGCCTGCCACCGTAGCTAGTCCCAAATACTTATCATGCTTTTCTACAGTCTTCATGTTCAGGATCGAGCTCACCTGGAGGCTCTGATGGGGCTTCACACTCGCCCCAAAGGTCACTTCCGACTTCTCATAGCTGATCATCTGGCCTGACTCTTTTTCGTAGTCATTCAGGATCTGTTTCAGCTCCCGCCCCTCCTGTGGAGTAGCCCTAGCAAAAAAGATAGAGTCGTCAGCAAAAAACAGGTGTGAGACTGTCGGGGCTCCCTACTCCACCTGGAGCCCATGGAGCCTCCCTTCTAGCCTTGCTTTCGTTGTATATGCCGAAAGGCCCTCTGCCACCAAAAGAACCAGGTACGGGGACAGTGGATCTCCTTGCTAAAAACCTCTACTCGGCGTGAACCGGGGGGAACGATGGCCATTAACAAGTACCGAGTATGATACCGAAGTCACGCACATCATCACCAAACGAACCCATCTATCATCAAAACCCATCTTCTTCATAACGCCCTCCAGAAACCACCACTCTACCATGTCGTACGCCTTCGACATGTCTGTCTTTGCTGCAAAGTAACCTCTCTTAATCTTCGTTTGCTTTTTCATCGTGTGGAAACACTCAAAAGCTACCATGATGTTATTAGCTATGAATCGTCCCGGGACAAAAGCACTCTGTTCCAGCGAGATCACATCCAGAAGGCTCTTCATACGGTTTGCTAAAGTCTTTGTCACAATTTTGTAAAGAACATTTCATAAGCTAATTGGCCGAAATTCCTTTGGCATTGTGGGTTCCTTTACCTTTGGAATTAAGGCGATTAGCGTATGATTTAAGTTTGTGTTCCAGGATATGAAGGACGAGAGCTGTAACATCGTCTCCAATAATACCCCAGAACTTCAAATAAAATAAAACTGACAAACCATCCTCTCCGGGCGCTTTCCTTTTGCCCATTTGTTTTAACACAGCAAAAATCTCTTCCCTAGTAAACGGTCGAAGCAATATTTCATTTGCTTCCTCCGGGACTCGGCAGCCAATTGAGTCCAGAACTGGCGTAACAGGCGGTCGGTCCCCAGCCTGAAACAACCGACCGAAATACTCCAGCAAACAGCTAAACACCTCCTCCTGTCCTCGATACCATTGGTTCATCTCGTCCTTCAGCTTTGTGATCGTATTTCTTTTCCGTCGCGCAGGAGGCTTTCCTGTGGAAATAATTAGTATTCTTATCACCGCCTTTTAGCCAGTCAGCCCGGGATAGCTGTTTCCAGAAAATTTCCTCGTCACATTCAATATCTTCTAACTCCGACCGGAGTGTATTGCTTTGCACCAATATTGCATTCGTCTTCGGTAGGCGCTCGAGCGCCCTAAGCGCCTTCCTGATCTTCTCTTTTTGCTTTTTGAAATTTGGAAAAGTAGTTTTACTCCATCTATCCAGTCTGCTTTTGACTTCTTCCATCCGAGCGAAGAAATCCATTGCCCCACCCTTCCAACCTTCCTCCACAATTTTCGGACAATCCACATGTTTGGCTCAATGTGGTTCGAACTTAAACGCCCAGCCCCACTTAACCTCCTCATCTTCCTTCCCCATAATGTCACTGAATATAGGCCGATGATCCGACCTGCTCGCGTCTCCATTTACCACTCTAGCGAGATCAAACAGCTCCTTCCACGAGTCATTGGCCACAAACCGGTCCAACCTCTCCTCAATATATCCCCCCATTCTCCATCGGTTTTCCCACGTGTACGGGTAGCCTTCATACCCCAGATCATACGCGCCCAAATCCACCAGACACTCCGCAAACTCCACCATTTCCTGTTCCGGGACGATATTACCACCCTTTTTCTCCTCAGTCGACAGAACCTGGTTAAAATCACCTCCGCACAACCACGGTCCTGCCCATTGATTCGCCAGAGAGCGTAATAAATCCCATATCACAACCAGTTGATCCCAATAACTCGAGTTGTTGGAAGAAAATTTTACTGAATCTTATACCACTTTTCCATTTCAAGTAATTCACCACGTGCCTTGCCAGTCCTTACACTCTCCATATCAAAATCGAAAAGCCAACTGTTATCGCAAATTTCCAAGAACTCTTCTCATCTGTCTAATTCCCTTTGAAGTTTCCATTGTCGGTTTCCATTCCAACACATGTAATTTCCCTTTAGAGAAACAAAGTATATATCCCACTTCAAGGTGTTGAAGGAATCGATGAGAATAATAGCACTGAACACGTGATGGATAATATTAGTGGTGTGCAACTGAACTAAGGATCTACAACTACAACATTACAAATCATATATAACTATTACAGCTACATGGGTAATTTTAATTCCTTTTTAATTTACGCTAGATAAGTAATGTTATTAGTTGTGTCTAATCTGCCATTTCATTCGGTGAGTTGCTAATTGGGTCTCTATTGGTCAATGAATACACATATTCCAAGAGTTTTATGAGATTTTCGAACAAGCCTTGCAACTCAATTCATTGGCTTTCATGAAAAAATTTAGCACATAGCAAATTTTTTTTTTTTTTTTTATAAGGGTGATATAGGTTCATTTTGTTGCTATTAAGGTACTACTTAAGGGATTCGAACCTGGGACCTCCAGGTTCTAGGCTAGTGGTGTTACCACTAGGCCGAGCCCTTGGCGGATCTTTACATAGTCGGATTCCCTGCTTGCCCAAATTTATAAAAGACAATACTTTACGAACTATTTGTTTTTGAATGCTCCATTGGGGTCCAATCCTTCTTCGGGATGACAAAGTCTTTTTTTTTTTGGAAGTGATATCTTGCTCAAAGAGCTTCATTGGCAAATTGGGGGATCATAATGCAATTCAAGTCGTTTTATTTTGAAGTGATATCCAAGTTCATTGATTCGTTTTCATTTTGACATGACATGTAAGATAATCATATCAGATTTATTTTTCGACCTCTTTCAAAAACTTGATGGACCTATCGACTTTTGAAAAATATACAATAACGTTCAGATCTTTTGAATCCCGTTAACGCATCTAACACATTTGTTTAGCTAGCTATATTCCCTTACGGAGTCCAATTTTGTATCTCAAATTCTTTTAATTATGCTAAAGAAAAAACTAGCATATTGAAAAGGAAATAAATTGAGAATTATATTGTTTGGGGGATAGTAGTTTTGGAAGCTTTCCATGTGATTAATGATGCCTAGACAGAAGTAGATTATCCGATTGGGAAGGTTTGGCAGGACAGCGATGTGCTACTGTGTGTTTGGGCTTTTGCCTTGAAGCATTTGTTCTTCTCTTCGCATCCACCACTAAGTAAACGTCACTCTGGAAAAAAAGGGTTTTTGGATCGTCTCTCCCTGCTGGCTAGCCCCAATTATAATCTGCCAGCAAATTTGATAAAAGCAAACCACAATTGTGGTTATTGATAGCTAAGTTAAAGACGCCCTTTCACTAGGATATAAGAAATAAATGTGAATCCATACGAATATGTATTTCTTTAGATACCGTTACATTGTGAATAGACAACTGTTTCAACTTGCTTTTTGTAGAATAATAATATTTCATGGTAAAAAGAAAACATTGCAGGAAGCGGTGTCTAAAATTAGTTTGGTTTTAACAATTCGAGTTGTTGGGTTAAGAATATATGTTTATATCATTTTCTTACTATTTCGTTCAAATGAAGATCAACCTTTGAATCTAGAGGTTGTGAGAATTCGAACACAAAACGTCTTAGTTAAAAGCTCTAACATCATGTTAAGAATCCGCTGATTCTAATAACTTTATTGTTAGCTTTCTTTTGAGCAAGCATGTAATGAAACTGAAATGCTATAAGATGCAATCTTGACCTCTTTCCATAACTCGATAGTTTGATTCTTGACATTAGCTAACAGAAGTAGGTGCAGCTAGAAAATTCCACATTATTTATTGTGCGAGTGGATTGTTGATTATCTGATGGATAGTATTCAGTGAGAAAATAAAAGGGAAATAGAGAAGATATATAGGCTGACATCTATGGTACCTCTTAATGAATTTATTGCTACGTATACCTAGAATCAAATTGTTAGATCCTATGCTCAATTCTCTAAACGGTAAACCCTAGAATGAATGTAACTAAAACTTATAATCAATGATATGATTGGTCAAAATTATCCAACGTAACAAATGCATCGAATTACGAATAGTGTACATCGAAATACCCCTAAAATTATCCACTTGTATGTGCAGATAGGATTGCCAATGACCTGTGAACAATCTGAAACATGTGAGGAACACTTGGAAAAGAAAATTATACTGCAAGTACTACTGTTTTTTCTGCAAGGAGGGGCCTACAAAAAGCTTATCTCTCGTTGTTTTTGCTTGGCTATTGAATGCTGAGTTCGATACGTACGCAGTTGGGAGTAATAGCTACAAGGGGATTCTGGGCAACAAAATCTAAAATGCATGTGGAGTTACTAAAAATGGGGTTGGAGATAGAAAGCAATCTCGCTTGTTTCTTTGCCAAGAAACTGTAAGTTGTTGATTGATGACGACGACGAGCACCTAGGATTGTGGAAAGGTGGCCTCAACTTTGGTCGTCGATGGTTGGGGACTTGGATGGGAAAGTTCTTTGTTGAAATTAATGACTTGCGAGGCATTGTAGCATGATTTTTTTTTTTTTTGAACACAGAAACGTGATTTCATTCATTCATGCCCCAAAAGAGGAGACCACAGAGGTTACAGCAAAACAGATAACACATTGAGCACCGAGAGCCAATTTGGGTGTAAGGAATTAGATCTCATATTTCTAGCCACCCAATCAGCAACCTTGTTAAACCTACGATTGACGAAAGAGATTTTAATCCAGAAAGACTGCTGCAGAATCACAGAGATGCGCTCAAGAATTGCAGAACATCTCCATGGCCAAGCCAACCTCCCGTTCGCAAGGGCATCCACCAGGATTTTGCAGTCAGAGAAAATCACGGAAGGAACACTATCATCTTTCGCCCATTCGCAGGCTTTCAAGAGCGCAATAGCCTCTGCCTCCATTGGAGATGAACAAATGAATTTACCAGCTCTCCCATCACAAATCTGCCCCTCGGGGTTTGTAATAACAACTCCGAAAGCCACCTCCTGGGAAACACAGATAAAGGATCCATCACAGTGAAGCCTCCTAAGAGGATTGCTTGGCGGTGGTGAAGGTTGCGATAAGGGGTCCCTGAGCTGGGAAACAGGGAAAAGCCGAGGAGCTGTGTACGTTGGCTCGGCCGCTTCCCTAGCAGCGTTGAATGACGTCCTCGTCGGGGACACGACGATACCTTTAAAGATGTGCTCATTTCGGGCCTTCCAAATATTCCAAAGGCAGAAGATTTTCAAACGCCGGGAATGCGTCGACTCCTCCTCCTTGAGGCCGCAAATCCATTGAGCTAAGTTCTGTGGAGAAAGGGAACCTGGGAGAACCTTTGCCCAAGTTTCCGTCGCATGGGAGCATCCAAACAAGCAATGAATGTCCGATTCTTCCGCCGCGTCACAAATTTGGCAGCGAGTATTAGGAGCACAATTGCGACGGTGGAGATTCACTTTTGTTGCCAAAGCCTTCCGGATGCATCTCCAGAGAAAAAATCGGATTTTTGGCGGAAGCTCCAAAGACCAAAGCCACTTCCAACACTCTTCAGATGCTGGCAAATTAAGATCCTGAACTTGGTTCACAGCAGCTTGCTTGAGGTGTTTCCGAATGCCATGGTAGGCTGACCGAACCGAAAAATCTCCACAAGTAGAGAATTTCCAAGCCCATCTATCTGGAGACCCTTCTGGTCCGATGGCGATCCGAGAGATGGCTTCAACCTCCTCCGGCAGGCAGTGGTTCCGGATTAGGTCTAGGTTCCATGCCGATCCATCTTCCGTCATCCAATCCCGAACCTTTGAAGGAGGATTAATCGGATTTGAGACCATGTGTCCTTCAATAGGGTGAACCCAAGGATCCCTATGAAACCACGTAGCTTCTCCTGATCCGATCACTCGAATAGCACCAAGGTCCAGGGTCTTTCTTGCTTCACAGAGGCTTGACCATATCCACGACGAAGCACTTCCTTTCTTTGCCATCCGAAAATCCGATGATGGGAAGTACAGTCCTCGGAGCAGTCTAGCCCAAAGTGCATCTGGTTCGTTGATAAGCCTCCATCCCTGCTTAGCAAGAAGAGCGAGATTAAATAAGTGAAAGTTCCTGAAACCCAGACCACCTTCACACTTAGGATCACTGAGGACTTCCCCTTTTCTCCATGGGATTGACCGTTTCTTCATAGAGCCTGACCAGAAGAACCTTTGAAGGAGCGAATCCATTTTCTTAGTGAGTGAATTCGGCAAGAGGAAAACGCTCATGATGAAAGTAGGGATTGCTTGGATGACCGCTTTAAGAAGCGTCTCTTTTCCCCCATGAGAAAGCGAGAGGGTCTTCCACGAATCTCCCTTTTTTTCCATTCTCTCGATGAGGAAAGCAAAGGTCTCCTTCTTTGATCGCCCCCATTCAGTTGGCACCCCCAAATATTTGTCGTGGTTTATATGAGCAGGGAAACCCAAGTGAGCTCTGATTTCCGATCGAGTCTCCTCCGGAGTGTTCTTACTGAAGAACACCGATGACTTTTCCATGTTAACTTCTTGGCCCGTAATGGAAGAGTAGTTGTTAACAGTATTCATTATAGCTTCGGCTTCCTGTCGGGTCGCTTTTCCGAACACGACAGTATCATCTGCAAAAAGGCAATGAGAGAGACGTGGGCAACTGGGTTTAAGTTTAAGTCCTTGTAAAGACCCCTCGGACACTCCTTTTTCCAGTAGGAAAGAGAGAGCGTTCGACATAAGTATAAAGAGAAAGGGGGAGAGGGGGTCTCCCTGTCGAATGCCTCTTGTTGGTGAAAAAAATTCCGTCGGACCCCCGTTGAGAAGGATTGAGAAGCGGACCGTGCGAACACATTCTCTCACCCACTCGCACCATCTTGGGTTGAATCCATAGGCACTAAGTAGTGTATCTAGACAGTCCCAGTCAACAAGGTCGTAAGCTTTCCTCATATCCATTTTGAGCATCATATCAAACCGACGACCTTGCTTCCGATTCTTTAAATGGTGGAGGACCTCATGCACGATTGTAATGTTGTCTTGAATCAGGCGTCCTCCAGTAAAAGCAGCTTGCATTTCCGAGACCAAATCCGGAATGAACTTCTTTTACCTGGTTTGCATAATCTTGGAGACCACCTTGTATTTAAAATTGCAACAGCTGATAGGCCTAAGCTGGCTCACTGTTTCGGGCGTAGGAACTTTTGGTATGAGTGCTAAATGGGTATCATTCCGGCCCTGGGGAAGAGAGGCAGTGTCGAAAAAGGATTGGACCTCCTTGCATAATTCTTCGCCAACCGTAGTCCAAAATCTCCTGAAAAAAGCCCCAGAGAAACCATCCGGTCCCGGTGATTTGTGCGGGCCAAGGGAGAAAACTGCCTTCTTGATTTCTTCTTGTGAAACGGGACTAGTAAGCTCATAATTCATCTCATTTGTAACCAAGCGAGGAAAACCATGGAGAAGCTGATTGTTGATCTCCATTTCTTTTGCAGTGAAAAGATCATGAAAAAAGTCTTTGATATGGGCCGCAAGCAAAGCAGGTTGTTTAATCCAATTCCCATCCTGGCCCTTAAGTCCCAGAATCCTGTTATAATGACGCCGGAGCACCGTGGAGTTATGAAAAAATTTCGTGTTTTGATCTCCCTCCGCAAGCCATTGGATTCGAGATCTTTGGCGCCATAAAATCTCCTCATCCCTCCAAATCGAATCAAGTTCCCCGAGAAGTATTTTTTCTTCTGCAATTACTTCTTCCGTACGATCAAACATCGCAAGGATCTCGAGACGCTTTTTGATCTCCACTTCTCTCCTTTTCTGTTCCACGATCATATTCTTTGCCCAACTCTTCAATTCAATCTCACACCTCTTCAGCTTTTGATCATGTGATCCATCAGAATCCCATATTCTCTGCACAATGGCATCACACTCTTCCTTTCCCAACCATCTCTCGTCAAATCTGAAAGGAGGGCGATTCCTGGGTCCGGGTGAGTACAATTCCAGTCTGAGGATACGGTGATCCGATCCGACATCACTTTCATGGAAGATAGAGCTTTCCTCAAATAGTTCGCGCCAAGCAGGGGTACATAGAGCTCGATCCAGCCGACCCTTGATGTTTCGATCACCTACTCGCTTGTTGTTCCAAGTGTATTGCGGTCCGTTGAATCCGAGGTCGATAAGGCCATTGTCAAAAATGAATGATTTGAATGGCACAACTGACTCACGCCGGAGAGGACCCCCACCACACTTCTCATAGTCAAACACCATAGCATTGAGATCACCGATAATAATCCATGGAACATTAGCATCGCTCCTAAGAGAAGATAAAACATCCCAAAGCACCCGCCTCTCACTAGGAACGGAGGGGGCGTGTACAAAAGTCATAAAATACCCATTCCCACACTCAATAAAAACATCTATGAAATTTCTACCACTATCTAAAATCTAAATCGGGAAACCTGCTGTCCACCATAATGCAAGACCACCAGCAGTGTCTTCCGGGTCAACATACTCACCGTCATGGAACTTGTTACTTCTTCTCAATTCCTCCATCTTGTCCCTAGTGTTCATAGTCTCCATGAGAAACACCAAGGATGGGCGCCATTTCCTTACCATTCTTTTCAGATGGTTTTCTGTCCGAGGTGGCCCAATCCCTCGACAGTTCCAACTAAGACAACTCATTTCTCCCCCGGTGGCTTACTGCAGGCCACCTGCGCTTCAGAATTAACTAACATCAACTGCTGGTTCTCATTTTCATTTTCAGCGTCACTTGCTTCCTCATGTTCTCCTTGAGCTGGCTGTTGGTTCCTTTTGTTCTTCACTCTTATTCTTGCATTTCGAGGCTTTATAGGTCCTTCCCCCACAGAGAAGTATGGAGCCTCAAAATCCAGGGGAGTTCCCTGCTTCCTTTTCTTCAGTTCAACTCTGCCTTCTTCTGCAGTAGCGTCGGCTTGGGAGATCTCCCATGGCATTTTATTTAAATCCATTTTCTTGGACAGCTCTATAGCCATCTGGGACATCTGTTGCTGGTTGGGCCTAGGTTGGGAGTTTGGGAAGGGGAGTTGAGAAAAATTTTGAGAATCAAAGGGTAACGGCATGTGGGCTTGGTACATCCCATTTTGATGAGAGAGGAATTGGGCTGAGGGGTTAAGGTGATTAGGGAGAGTCTGGTTGGGATAGAAGAATTTTTGGTGGCTGTGGGCTGCAGTTTGGCCATGGGTAGGCGGCCCATTATGGAACATAAAATGGTTTTCGGGCCAAGTGGTTGCCTCTAAATCTGGGATAAGGTTGCGAGCAAGAGAAGGAGAGATTTGTCTGCTGAAATTGTTATTGGGAGAAGAAAAAGGTAGTGGGGCCGCATATGGAACCATATTACTGGTAGGAGAAGGTGAATGGTAGTAGTGGCCAGCTGTTCCCGTGACTGATATTGGGCTTAGAGCTGATTGAGCCGTTGGAAACGGATGGGGGGTGAAACCAGGGGGCCCACGGATCACGTTCCCAATGCTGTTGTCCGTACCCGCAAAAGAGGGGGTCGCCGGGGAACCGTTGAGTGTGCTGCCCGTCGCCGGAGACGCGCCACCCGGGACCCATAACCAGTTCTGGTGGACACCTGCCGCATCGGTGCTGGAACTCGCATCGCCCGGTGATTGGTGAATTATCCGACCCCTTGGCGGCGGAGGTGGGCGGGGAGCATTCGTTCCGGCCTTCATCCATCTAGTGTACCTTCCTTCAGGGGGGCCTGGGATTCTTTCCTCTTCATCAGCCTTCCTCCATTGACAATCTTCCTTGCAATGTCCCTGTCTCCCACAATAGTAGCACAAGACATACAATTTTTCATATCTGAAACCCAGCCAGTTTCGTACCCCATTAGTAGAACAGTAGGATCCAGGAGGCAGGGGACGAGTGAGATCCACTTGAATGAAGACCCTAATGAACTCCATGAACTTCTCTGGGTTAAGCCCTCTCATATCAATACCATGTATCTTGGGGAACATGGCAGCCGCTGACTCCACATTTGCGGTGGTTCTCTTATGGTCAGGTATGCCGTGGATCTGAATCCAGAAGTCTGCCAAGTTGAAGTTGAGGTCTTGGGGTCTGATGGAGTCCTCCCACTGTTTTAGCTGTAGAAGATTCCCTGAAATTGGCCACGGTCTGCCTTCCCATGCCTTTGTGAGCTCCTCCTTGCTGTTGAACTTGAAGACGAAAACATTCTTCATCTTGGAAATCTCGTGGACGACTGGTTCGCAGAAGTGTGACCAGGCTCCATTGATCATGCCCACCATTACTCTTTTGGAGATATCGCGCTCTGTTAGCACCTTCCCGACCAGGCGCAGCCGCTGGGTTTCTTGATTTTGGGGGATCTCATCAGCAAAAACAGCCTCATGATCTTCCCACTCATCACCTCTATTCTGTCCCCCCATGTTCGCCATACCAACAAAGACAGTTTTTGCTTGTGATTGGGGAGGGTTTTTCTGAATCAGAGGTAGGGGAGCTTGTTGGGTGGCTCGGAGCTGCGTTTGAGCACCTAATAAATAGAGACTTTGAGACCAAAGTATGCAGGGCATTAATGTTCCAGTGGTAGTAGTTGTGAATCTAGATCGATTGTTCAACAGGGCTTTTACTCCTTCTCTGCTATCCGATCTGCAATCTTTTTGAGGCTCGAGATCTGTCTTGAGCAGGGCAGCTTCCTTCTTCCGCTTTTGGGGTCTGAACAGACTCGACTTTCTGATCCCTGCTCCATTGAATGACGTGATGAGGATCTTCCGTTCGTTTAAGGTATTAAGCCTTGAATGCAGAGGGCAGAAGGAAGATTCTGGGTAGCTGTGGGGATTTAATGCCGCTGTAAACCACCTTTCATCTGTTGAAGCTCTGTCATAGGATCGCCTAGGCCGAGTATATTTACTCCTGATGGGATTTTTGGTGGTTGATTCCACCATAAAGACAATCGTCCTCTTCTCCATTAGTTGATCTAAGGAGGGTGAAAAGGCCCCTTCATAGAAGGACGCATCTGGGTATCCAGATCTACAGTTTGAAGGATTTGAAAAAGAGAGAAAAAAGAAAGGAGACTTTTCTAGAGAGAGAGTCATGAATCAATAGAAAAGAATGAGGCATTGTAGCATGAGTAGGGTGGAAATCGGTACGGTATCGGTATCCCAATACCAAATACCGAAATCTCGAATACCGAATTATACCTTAAAGTCAATCTCAATCTCAATCCCTAAATTATTTCGGTATCCCAATTCCTAAATATTTCGGTATCCCAATCGGTACTTCGGTATCCCAATCGGTATTATCGAATACGAAATTAATTATCTTTGCAATTAATAATTAAATATATAAATTAGATTTTATTGTTTAATTTAGGGGGAAAAAGACTAAGCAAAGAGTTTTGAATTATGATATTATTAAGGAGAATGGAGGAGAGGAGACATCTCAAGTTCTTGTCATTGATAATCTTTAATTTGACGAATTGGAGGTTGGGAGACGACTATTAATAGTGATCGAATGATCTGTATTAATAGTCGTCACTTTTGGTGGTTGAGGGTCATGTAGTAGTAAATGAGAGAGTCTAGTTGAGAGGATAAAATACAAACTAGCTAATATTTCGGTATTGATCGGTATTTTGGTATATCCCGATCCCAATCCCGTAATCCCTAATACCGAATAACAATTGAAATTCAATCCCAATCCCAATCCCAAGAAATAATACGTGTATTCGGTAATACCAAATATAGACAAATTCGGTACGGTATTCGGTATATCCCAAATACCGGTACCAAACTTCCAGCCCTAAGCACGAGGGTAATCTATATATGCAAAAGGATTGATTCATGAGTATGAGAGGTCACTAATTTAAGGAATTGTCGCTTGTATTTATTTTATTTTAATTTTTCTTAATTTCCTGAATGAATTTTTCATTGTATATTCAAAATAAATGTTTTCTTTTACAAAAAGCTCTCTTGTATTAATCAAGAACACAAAGTTACGATGATCTTTCCTGTCATTATATGGGCTACCCTATTATTCTCCCTACCCACAAATCTAATTCAAACCCCGGCGAAAATAAAGGAGATGTCGAATTTCTTCAAGTAGAGCACCACCAACAACATCCCGAACTTCCTTGGCATTCACCTTGTCAATAATGACCTTAGCATCTCCTTTGATCTATACCTCATCCAACCCACAAGCTTTACACCATCTGATTGTATCCCACGACGCCGAAAGCTCCACAAGCATCAGATTTTGAAGACCATAGTAGCACATTCAGTGAGCACCCACCACCGTACATGACTTCTCTCATAGCACTAGCCCACCCGCTACATGGGAAATCGCGCATGCAGCCTCGTTAAAGGAGCAAACCATATTCGTCGAAGAGTCCCTTTCATTTTCATTAGAACCTGCCACAGCAGCCGACACTGCCAAACCAATGTCACCACCCCTCCCATCGGGACCTGTAACCATTCGCCCACCTGAAAAAGAAACTACAGTCTGAGGATAGTAAGGAGAGTTTGTATGTCCTCAAAGACCACCTCATTTCCCGCCTTCCAAACTCTCCATAACAGGCAAAGCAGACGCACCACCCGGGAAGGAGAAGAATCTCATTCCAAGAACCGGCGGAAGAAAATATTGAAGCAGACAACCGGTAGTAATTGTAGCTCCGTAGACTACCCAACCGCCTCCCACAATACTCTAGCCACAGGGCAGTGCAAAAAAAGGTGTTCAGTACTCTCCTCCATCAACCATCAAATGGGACAACGAAGAAGGACCAGTACCTTTTTGTCACACAACACCTCCATCGTAGGCAAAAGTGTTTGTAAGAGCTCCCATGCAAAGAATTTAAGCTTCAGCTGAATGGAAAAATCTCATACCTTGATCCAGAGTCCCCGATCCATCGTGCTACATTCTTGTCTCTATTTCCCCACCTAATGGGATTACGGTCAGCCAGCTTATAACCAAGCTTCAGCGTATATACCCCAGACGAGTCCTCATGCCAAACAAGCATGTTCGGAAGTGTAATCCATGGTAAATGGATTCTAAAATACCATGAATCGATCCGGATAGAAGGTCGAGTGTAAGCACTCGAAACACCATTTGCCTCGCTCCAGATCAATTAACCCAGAGACCATCTCATTTCTGACCAAAGGAGCCTCCGGTCGGATTAATGGGCGATCTGGGTACACCGGCAGTATCCAACCCTCAGACACTATTGGAATGAGATCACCCAACCCAATCTGCCAAGTCATGCCCTGCATGAGTAACTGGCAGCAATAGAGGACACTCTGTTATCGCCAAGAGGGTCGAGATCGCATTGTAGCCAAAAAATGGAGCCTTGATGAAAGTATTTGTCTTTTTAGATCTTTGCAAGTAATGACCCATGCTCTGTACAAATCCGCCACACAATCTTGGCCAACGTGACTTGATTAAATAGCTCAAGCCGACGGAAACCCAAACCACCCTCATGCTTGCTCCGACAAAGTCTCTTCCATGACATCCAATGGCTCCTAGGTCATCCATCTACAAATCCTTACCAAAACCTAGCCACATTTTTATCCAGTCGATGGCACGAGGTGGTCATAATCTTAAAACATGCCATGGCATGGACGGGAAGGGCCGCAGTGCCCGCCTTTATCAAAGTTTCCTTTGCAGTCCTAGACAAATGTCGTTGCTTCCATCCTTAAATCTTTTGAAGAAGTTTCTCTTCTAAAAACCGGAAATTTTCTATTTTTGACCGGGCCACTAAGGAAGATAGACCTAGATATTTATCCTAGATTCCAGCCTCGCCTACCCCCAATAGCTCCCCCATCGCCCGAGTCTCTTCTGCCACGAAATTTGCACTAAAGCATACAAATAGTTTCGCCAAATTCACTCTCCGACCACTAAGCGTCTCGTACTCTTGATGTAAGAATGTGGTAACCTTTCTTGTCTTTCTTCTTAATTTTTAAATAGTACATAATATCATGCCCACTCAGCACATTATTAACTATTTGGCGTTCTTAGATAAATGCATTCTGCCCTTGCGGCACAATGTTAGCCAGATACACCGTCATCCATTCAGTCATAATCTTCGAAATGATTTTATACACAAATTTACACAAGCTGATTAGACGCAGCTGGCACATATTATCAACCTTCTCCACTTTTGGGATGCGAGTAAGCCATGTATGATTAAAGCTTCACAAAATACGCCTGTTAACAAAGAACGAGCAAACAAATAATGACCGACAAGCCTACAATATCCCAATAGGTCTTAAAGAAGTTCACCGTAAACCCATCCGAGCCTGGAGCCTAGGTTAACCCCATCACAAAGACTGGATTCACTTCAATCGTCATATTAGCATTAATTTCCACCATGACTCATAGCTCAATGGGAAGAGCATTCATCTTCTCCCAAACTCCATCCTCTATTGTCTCGGCTGTGAATAGGTGCGAGTAAAAATCAACTGCCAAATCAGCCTTACCAGATTCCTCCACCACCCATTCTCTCGCATAATTCCTCAATTGGTCCACAAAGTTCCGATGCCGACGTGCCCTAGTAACAGTGTAAGTAAGATGAATTTTGATTGCCTTCTTTCAACCGTCGGACTCTAGATTTCTTTCTCCAATACTACTACTCCTCCGCCCATTTTAGGGTCAGATCCTTCTCCAAGTTGTTCACCTACTCTCAATCAATCGAATATTCCTCCTTAATTGCGGCAATTTCCGCCTCCAAAACCCGAATCTACCTTGCCGAGTTGGTAGTTCCTACTCGACTCCATTGATAGAGCTGGTGTCTAAGTTTCTTCAACTTAGTCCACAATGGAAACATCGGAACCATTGTATTTGCTCATTTTGGACTTCTTCAACGATAGGACGCACCTCCGGATTAGAAGTCCATCAAGCATCAAATCTAAAGAGGGATAAAAAACCACGCGTTAAAGATATAATTTGCCCCTTTACTATGTATTTTTATCAAACATGCTTCCCTACTATGTTTTCAATCAAAGTTACCCTTTTATTATAATAAATTCTCAAACATGCCCTTCTGTTATATTTCTCATCCAAAAACTGGTAATTTGGTCAAACCATATTTTGATCAACCAGAAATGACAAAAATGCCCTTACTTATTCATGAGAAAAAAAACAAAAAAAAAAACAGAGGTTTGATTTAGAACCAACCACCAATTAATAAGCCAATTGGGCAGGATTCCATCCGTTATACCTCAAAACTAATCTCAATAACATGGACAAAAAACTAATCTGTTAGAAACAAAGTTTCTAACGGGATTCGTATTGGGTGAGATTTGGGAATTTAGGGATTGAGAAGATAGAATTAGGGATTTGGGAGAAGAATTGAGGAAGAATAGGAGGGAATCGGCCTAAGCCTTTAGAGGGATTGAGGTCAAGAATTGAGACGATTGGGATAGAAATTTAGGGAGATGATTCTTTTATTACTTATGCTTCATATGACGAAAGACCCAAAGTACATATTTATAGAAAAATACTAGGAAACCCTAATAATAAACCTAATTCTACTAAAATACTACTAACCTTAATAAGACTTACCCTAATGATAATTAAAATAATAAATATAGAAACCCTAGATAAATCGGTTTCTAACATCTCCTCCCCCTTCAGACCAACCTTGCCCTCAAGTTTGATCGACTCGACCCATTTCTTCACATCTCCCGCGCAATCCGCGTTTTGTCTTCTCCACTCCTTGCGCTTTCTTTTCTTCCAATCACGCTCAAGTTTAGAAATGAACCTTTTACCCATAACTTCCTTGACCTTTGATGCCTCTCCCATGTCGTGACACTTGTCCTCCTCGCCATAGCCAGACGATTCCAACTCCTCTTCAAAATCCACACAATACGAATCGGAGAACGGCTCTTCCTTGTACCGATGCTTATTTAAGCTCTTGAAAACTTTAAATGGGTGCTTAATAATTTCCATCCAATGTTGGCCCCAACCTGCCAACGTTTCCCTGTACATCCAACTAAACCCATGGCTAATTGGGCTTGAATTTGACCCAAACAATTCCTTCCTCTCATCTCCTGCTCGTGGCTTCCATTCTTCCTTAATAGATTTCCACACCAATTGAATTAAGGAATTGAAAAGCTTACCACTCAGGCTTCCCTTTTTATCATCGTGCGGCCGCCCTGTTCCCATCCTTGTCAGCTTGCTCTGCCGGTCCGTCCTACCCAGGAGAAGCCCCACCAAAACTTCCTTACAATCGGGCTTGCTCTGCTGCGGCCCATCCAAACACCCAGGCTAACTGCTCAGAGAAAGGAGATTTGTACAAACTCCCCCTTTCACATCCTCCACCCTAAACGACAAGTCTTCACTTGTCCCACTTGCAACTTCCAACCACACTTCTCTTTTTTCCTTGCATACAAGATGTGCGGTGGCAGGCACTCCATTACCCACGACATAACCCACTGACGACCCAAGTTTCACTTGCAGCAGCCCACTCCAAACACGAACGGCACATTGCTGCATCCTCAGACCGCCCAAGAAACGTGATGGTTCGAGGGGAAGAAGAAAGAGGTTGTCATATTCCTCCTTTGCTGGCGGCCTCCTCTTCATGTCTGTCCCAGTCTCCGGCATTCCCTTCCTTCGATTGCCCAGCAAGGAGTTTGCTTCTCCCCCCGGCGACTCCTTCCTCTTTTCGTCTGTTAGCGAACGACGATCCAGTCCACAAGAAGTCGACTCTGGCAAAACCTTCTTCCTCGTTTCTTCCTGCTTCGATTCCTTTGTGGGTGGCCTCTTCCTCGGCGGCTCCCTGATCGTCACGCGGTGAGGAGACCAGCCCACTCCCGAGCTCAACTTTGGCTGCACCGCCTTTTCGTTCGTCGATGAGAAAACAGCGGTAAGCGATCGCGACTCAGTTTTTTTGATTCGCAATTCCGCCCCCAATTTGCGCCGCCGTTGACGCCGATGCTGCTCTCCTCCTTCACCTCCTCGGCAGTCGATGCCACAACCGCCGCTGCCAACAATCGCTCGCCCTTCACCGTGGCTCCGAACTCTGGCTCCGCCTCCCTGGCCTTCGCTGTCGCATCTGAAATTGCCGTCGACCAGGGTGGCTCTTCTCCCTTCACGACCGGCGACCGGATTACCTTGCCGGATTCTTGAACAACAATAGAGGTGGTGATGCCGCAGTGAAACTCCGCCGACCTCGAGCCCGCCTCCACCAGCCCAAGTGACGGCGAGTTTGACGCCGCCGCCGCCGAAGGATCCCGACGCGTCTGCTTTGCCTCTACCCTGCGCCATCGAACGTTCGCCGTCCCCCGCAGCTTGGTCTCCCGCTCTGTCTCCCCGAGGAAAGAACCCCATGAACGTCGCCCCTGTGAGACGAGCCAATGACGCGGTGCCCATTCTTTAGCAGAATCGGACGATTCCAAGAGCAAGGGTGGCGGACCGATCTTGCCCCAATCTGTCTTCGCAGCGACAGACACCAAGGGTGGATATTTGCCCGCCTGTGACGCGACGTAGCCCTCTCGCAGCCTGTGTTCATCGTTTATCCTTGGTGAGTCAATTACCTTGATTGGTGGTTCCACAACGGCGCTCAACAGTAGAGGTTGCAGCATCGTGGTGATTTCATCCATAGGTGGTTGCGCTAACTTGTCTTTGGTGGCCGGCGAATCCGCCGCCATCAATTCCTCCAACGCGGTTGCTTTGCCTTCTCGTCGGGGACAGGAGGTGCTGCAACAGCAGGTGGTGATTCAAGGTTTGCGGCCGACGTCGGTGAGACTAGCGTCGAAAGTTGTTGCTGATCACCAAGGCTCTTGGCGGTCAGATCTTCTTCTACTGGTGGGATTAATTTAGGAACTTGAATGATGAAGTTGAATTTGCCGAAGCCAGCGCGATACTCGCCAAGTTTGCATATAGCTCTGAACCGAATAAGCTTCTCGAATCGGATCCATCTGTGTCCATCATCCAATGGTCGTTGTCCTGTTATTGCTAACACGTCGGATCCAATCCTCTGCACTTCCACGTGCTCTTGCTCAAATCCAGGCAGGGTGAAGAACATGACAACACGATTGCGCAAATCCAACCGCATGATCTTGGGTTGGATGTCTTCATATACTCGTTCGTCCCTGGTTGAGAGTTGTGACGAACTCCGATCTTCGACCATGGCTCTGATACCAGATGTTAGAAACAAAGTTTCTAACGGGATTCGTATTGGGTGAGATTTGGGAATTTAGGGATTGAGAAGATAGAATTAGGGATTTGGGAGAAGAATTGAGGAAGAATAGGAGGGAATCGGCCTAAGCCTTTAGAGGGATTGAGGTCAAGAATTGAGACGATTGGGATAGAAATTTAGGGAGATGATTCTTTTATTACTTATGCTTCATATGACGAAAGACCCAAAGTACATATTTATAGAAAAATACTAGGAAACCCTAATAATAAACCTAATTCTACTAAAATACTACTAACCTTAATAAGACTTACCCTAATAATAATTAAAATAATAAATATAGAAACCCTAGATAAATCGGTTTCTAACATAATCCAGAACAATCAATCCACTGCAATTCTTCATTCTTCCCGCTTCTTTTAGCTTCATTGGTTCAACGATGCTTTTGACAACCTGTCACTAGAGACACTTGAAATCGAGTGTCGACCTCAAAGGGTAAAATCCCCAGTCTGTAAGTTCGCTTCCAAACCTAAAATTTTTAGGGTGAAGATTTGGCGACGAGCGAAAATTGAGTGCCCGTGTTAAAATGGGAGTAGTCGACTGAGTGGATCCAAACCGAAGAGGCGGCAAATACGATGATGTGATTCTGATTCCCCCACTCCCCGCCCATAATTTGAGAATTCCCCAATCAGGGAATTCAAGCAGAATGAGCTTCGGCCAGTGCACTTAAATCCCCGACTGGGATTTGGCCCTGCCGAG
Organism: Linum tenue; assembly: GCA_946122785.1. Lineage (NCBI taxonomy): Eukaryota > Viridiplantae > Streptophyta > Magnoliopsida > Malpighiales > Linaceae > Linum > Linum tenue. The sequence continues at coordinate 66,893,710 of CAMGYJ010000002.1, forward strand.
TTTTGTTCCTTTTTCGTTTAGGATTCTTTTTTATTTTTTGTGTTTTCATTAGTTTTATTTTCGAGACCTATTTAAAGGGTTGTAAACAAGAATTTTAGGGCGAGACTTTGATGGATAAGAATTTTACACCGAGGTGTGTTTTCCCCAATGTAGTCGTCGTGCTTATGGTTTATTGTTTTAGCTATTGGTGGATTCCATAGCTAGTGCAATATCCTTGTTTGACTTTTGCTATTGAAGAATCCAGAAGAGCAAGACTCTTGTCAATCAAGAAATCACACTTGATTGTGGCGAGTATCTATCAATTCCATCTTTATCGTATCTCTATTATCCTGTTTCCAGTTCGTGAGCATTGTTGCGTGACTTTGATTAAAAGAACCTAAACTCTCACGAGCTCGAGATCTATCAGACGAGATATGGCGGAGAGAGGCAATAACGATAGGTGAAAATTTGAGATCCACAATCGTACCCAAATCTCCAAATAGTCTTCTCTGAGCCCGAAAAGAGCCATCCATAGCAATGTGGAGGTGGAGAGTGAAGCGGCAATGGCACCGTGATTCTACTTTTGGAAATTCTTGCTCGAAGCTACATCCTACCGCTCCTTGGATTCCCATTTTCACTTTTAGGATAATGTGGATTGACAGGCTTCATTGCTTCAACGATGGTGGTGGTGTGGGGGTTTAATTTAATTTTTTTATTGTTAGTTTTTCTCATAAATTATTAGGGATAATTTAGTTAGTTCATAGTGGTCAGACCACGGTTTGACTACATTAAACACTTTTTGATGAAAAAGTTAATAGGATGGCTCGTTTGAGAGTTTATCATAGTAGAGGGGGCAACTTTGATATGAAACATAGTAAAGGGGTATATTTGAAAAAAATACATTGTAAAGAGGCATATTATACCTATAATCCTTTTTAAGTTTTGGACAGGAATAACCAAACATATTTGAGACACCACATAATAGCCAAATCTTTTAGGACATTAGGTTTGGTAACTACAGGACAAGGTGTGTGAACGTGCATTTGTAAAATCCAGGAAGCGTGACGGTGAAGGCGGCGACGTATGAAAAATCCAGGAAGCGAATTGAAGTGGGCGATCCATAAAAACCAGATCCAATACTTTGTAACGTTGCTCGGCAATGGTTGCGCCGATGACCCCTGTGTAGAAGACGATGGCATAGATGGTGACGAGAGGGGTGAACTCGGCGAAGTAGAGAATTGATTTTGCCCTGCTGAAATCGTCCAGTCCAGCAAGCTCTCCGGCGGGGCGTCGAGTGGGAACCTGGCGAAGTAGAGAATCGATTTCGCCCAGCTCACCTCCATGCAGTTCTCCCTTTTCAAACCCAGATATGGGAATTTTGAATCCATCATTGGCCACTCTGGTCAGAACGACCATGAAGAACACATCCTTGGAGAGCTTATCGACTATGTACTGCCATCGATGGACAATTTCTCTTCAACTTCTTCCCTGACCAGATTTTGCGATGAAGAAAAGACAAAGGCTGAGATGCTGGAGTGCTTGGCTGATTGGGGATGAAGGTAAAACTCTGTCTATTTTCTGCTATCGCAGATCTTCGATTGCAGTTCTGGGTTTCCTCTTCAAATTATGTGATTAGGGAAGTAGGTGAAGAATCAACAGTGGAGTTATGGGCTCTTCTTCGTCCATTTGGGTTGTAGGTTTTTGAGTTTGGATTCTTCTTCATCTATCTTATTCTGGGTTTGGGGTTTTTCTTCTTTGCTTATTTGGGTTTGCAGAGTTACGGATTTGGTTGGTGAATTGATAAATCCCCAAATTTAGGGGAAGTAATTAATAACACTCTTCGATAGTGGGAGGTTAGTCTGGAGGAACGGAGAGGACGAGACGGGGATACTCGGCCGACTCGGCTGGGTTGAATTGCTGCCGGAACTGGGAAAGACGACAAAGTCGGGGAAGATCAAAGATGGGTCGTCTGATACAAATGGGGAATATGATGGGGGGGGGGGGGGGGGGGGATTTTTTGATTTTTTTAATTTATTATGTGTAAATATTAAATAATTAAAATATCTGACGTGTCACTATTTGCTTATTTGGCGCTGATGTGTCCGCTGAGTTGGCTTCTAGTAAGCCAACCGTCAAATAAGTTGACGGTGTCAATAACACCGTTAAAGTTTGTAACGAAAATGGCTATATTTGGCACAAAAGTTTCAAAATTCTGGTTGACACAAACGCGAAAGTTTTGACTATACAAGTATCTATTGTAAAAAAAAACAAAAACAAAATTTACTCTTTAGCATTTCATTGAGAAAAACCACTTTTGATGCCAAAGAGCAAAACTTAGTATGCTCTATAGCAGTACCCTTTGAGATGGTCTAAGGATCCACATTGAACAAAAGTAAAGACTATGTCGCTTAGAATAGTTAACCATATAAGTAACCGTACTTGAGTTAACTAGTAAGTCATTGTATCAATCAAGACCATGGTTGTCATGCCGGTGGCATATCGATCGGTTGAACCTGGTTCAATTGATACCGGTAATAAAATCGGCATGATCGATTTACGAAGTATAGGTAAAATGACATTGTTTTAGAAAATATTTATGAATTTATTATATGTTTTATGAATATAAAAGTTAAAAGTTTATGTATTTTGTTGAATTCGGGTATAAATGTTTAGATATTGATGTTAAATGTTGTATTTAAATATGAGTATGAGTTACTTTATTTGGAATATCATATTTTATTAAGCCGGTATGAACCGATACAAACTGGTTGTACCTCTGATCGTACCATTCCACTTATTAAACCGGTGCAATGATATAACTGGTTTGAGATCAATACCCACACAGATGGATTCTAATTTCTAACTACGAACGTACGCCAACCTGTAATTCTGCATCACACACCTCAATTAGCTAGTGGTGGCCGGTGGGCCTCCCCTTGTCTTGTGTAAGCTCAGTTAGCTCAGTGTAATAAGTAGCATCACTAATCCATAATCGATATATATATAATCTCCAGCTTATCCACGACTAACCATCATCATCAATCGTATATCAATCATTTGATACTTTTATTAAGATCACGGTATCATTTGATAGCTTATATCCAACACAAATAAACACTCACACTCGCTTCCCACAAACAATCATACACATAATACACTTACAACAATAGGAAAAAGAAGGATGACAAACCCGATGAAATCGTTTACAAATTAAGTGATCGAAGTGTTTGCGACATGTTCATCGAGTGTTAGCCCGTCTCATGTCATGATAACAATATCAAAGTCAAACTTTATTACAATAAAAACATCACAAATTACAAACTTTTTTCTAGAAATTTGTAGATCTCATATATCATGACGAACTCGTTTCTTTGAGCTAAATTTTTCAAAATTTGAAATATAAACAAAAGTGGTACCAAGTGATACTAGGGTGGTGGTAACGAGTGGTATAGGTTGTATAAAATATTTTTTCTCAAGATATTGAAAATTGATGTAATTTTATAAATCACAACAAACTCGTTCCATCTGTGGAAAAAAAATTGGAATTCAAGTTATAAGGAAAAAAAAATCATCTTTTAGATCTAATCCTACTTAGACTTAAGAGTTTATATCTAATTATGAAAGGGAACTAATATGGAAGTAAGAAAAGGGGGGAAAACAGCAAAACCCTCCCCAGGATCTGTGGTGCAATGATGGCCGTCCGATGATCTAGTCTCACGCAGACAGGGAATCTAATCCGACGGCGGAGAAGTGAGGTAGAGGGTAACACGTGAGATGAGCAGAAGAAAAGGGGAAAGCCAAAAAAGAAGTTAATAAAAGGAGGAGTGGATCACTCGAGAAGTGACGTACTTACTTCCCGATTCCACAGGCCTGCCTCTGCGGCTCTGCCTCCGCCATTGCTCTCTCTTTCTCTCTCTCTCCCGGCCGAGCAGCCGACCGACCGAGGAAGCGAGCGCGCGGCACACTCTGCGCCACCATCCCAACCTTCCTCCATCCATTGCCCTGTTCCATTCATTCATTCCGTCCACCCAACAGTCAATTTCAGCGAGATATAAATGCTCTGTTTCTCTCTCTCCCTCTGTTTTTTCTTTTGCTTTCCCAAGCAACTTAAATAGCGCATCTACAAAGGGCAGCAAGCATCATCGACTCTTCCTTTCCTCCTGCTCCCACGCACGCACCCCCAAGTCTCTGCTTTCATTTCTCTTCCCTTCTCTAACTATCCCCCAGCTCGACCCGCGAGCTTCAAAGCAAACATTTTTAATTCCCCACACTGTCAGATCAAAAAGTTGGTGAATTTGGGATTTGGGAATTTTTTTTGGTGGGTGGGGTTGGGATTGAGTGAGTACATGGATCCGATGAGCGAGGAGCCCTTCAACTTGGCGGAGATCTGGCAGTTCCCGCTGAATGGCAATGGGAGAGGCCAATTTGGGCAGAGTTTGGCTCACTTTGCAGACTCTGCCACGGATAATGATCCACCGCCCAATTTGGAGAACAGAGGAGGAGGAGGAGGTTTCATGAGGAAGCGCCGGGATTTGGAAGAAGCCGTCTCCACCAGCAATGGCAGCGGGAATGGACTGGTATGTATATGAGTATATCCCTCCACCCTATCTTCATTCTGATTGGCCATTGATTTTTAATTTTACCCAGCACACAAGAAAAGCTTCACAGTCAATTGGATTGTTGACTTTGTTGTTGCCATCATTGGCTGTAACGTGGCCAGTAACTGAATTACTGCTTTCCTTATTTGGGCAATGATCTGAAAATTGGGTGCAGAATGACAGTGATGGGAAACGGATTAAAACAACAAGAGGAGGGAGTAGAGATGATAACTGTGATGCCAAACCTGAAGAAACAGAGCTTAGTTCAGGGAAGCCGCCGGTGGAACAAAAGGCTCAACCAACCTCCGCAGAGCCACCTAAACAAGATTTCATCCACGTACGGGCCCGGCGTGGTCAAGCTACTGACAGCCACAGCCTTGCTGAAAGAGTATGTCAACCTTTCTTTTTCTTTTCGTTCAAGATTCCAACCAACTTTTACCCTGTAGTGATTCTTAGATACTGTGCTGTAATTATGGACGCGTGGGCTCACATGGGGTTGCTGCTACTGTTGCATTGACAGGCCAGGAGAGAAAAAATCAGTGAGAGGATGAAGATTCTTCAGGACATCGTCCCTGGTTGCAACAAGGTACATTTTTGTTGCAGTGCTTTCCTAACCAGAGACAGAGCTTTTAACGTCTGGCTGGATTTCATGAGTGTGTTTTTTGTGTACCTGTTCCTGGGATGCAGGTCATTGGGAAAGCTCTCGTCCTTGATGAGATAATTAATTACATCCAATCATTACAGCGTCAAGTTGAGGTATAAGTCGTTGTTATGAAGAAGGATTAACAGGACAAATACTTATACTTCCCCTTGTAGTTACCTTGAACTACTGTCAATGAAGCTGAGTTCTTTCTCTTAAACTTGCAGTTCCTGTCAATGAAGCTGGAGGCAGTTAATTCCAGAATGACTCCAGGGATGGATGTCTACCCTTCAAAAGAGGTAAGCATCTGCTCCTTCTTTTTCTGTCTGTACTGAAATTCCCTTGTACAGAATTTAGTAGGGGCTGCTTAATTCCTTTCTTCTCTGGATGCCATTTCTCTGTGATTCTACGCTATAGTACACAGCCCACCACTCTTTGCTATTGCTTCTCGAAAGAGTTGAGATATTTAGATAGGTTGCCTGTCGTCTTTAGCTGTTGAAAAGGTTATCAGCATATCGAAATCTGAAACACGAGATACTGTGATGTACCTGTTTTCTGAGCCTTGATCAGTTTCTGCTACTCTTTGATGTCAGTATGGCCAGCAAACATTTGATGCTTCCGGCATAGGTTATGGTTCACAAACCACAAGGGAATTCAGCCGGGGAGCATCGCCTGAATGGCTGCACATGCAGATTGGTGGCGGTTTTGAAAGATCGTGATCAATTGATTGGCAATAAGAGAAGCAGCAATACGATACTTTATATCCTCCAGAGGGTTAGTTACATTATACGCAGCTAAGTTCTGGTTTAAAAGATAAAGAGAGCATTATGTTGTCACTACAGCTACTTCGACATCATAACATGAATTGAAAGCTGTGGAATCCCGAACAGAGATCTCTCCAGTTGTTTGATCGTTGAAGAAAAGCCCATTCTTTTACTTCATACATATATAGAATCGTTTGTAAGCTGGACTTCACTTTTTTTTCTCCTGCTGTTGTAATACCTGCTAAGATGAGATCCTCCTGGTCCTATAGCTGTCTAAATTTCTTGTTGTAAAAGGAAAGTTTCTGTTAGAGATTTCCTCTCCTGGTATGCATGCTCTGTACAAACCCTTTTTGTTTCATACCTATCATAGACATGGTGAAGCCCAGCTTAGATCTTTAATGAAGTATGATGGTTCAATGTTAAACATAAACCTTCAGTCTTGGTACAAGTCTCACATATTTCAGCAGTTGATCTAAGCATTCAAATATATAGTGAAACCAGCAGCAGGAGAACTCAGATAGTCAGATGATGGTAGGAAGGTTTGAGCAAACGTAGTTTAAGACCCTTTTGCTTCCTTCCGCAGCATAACGACTCCATTGTTGATCTCATCAAAACTGTACAGCGTTGCAACTTGCTGATGCTTAGGTAAAAGCTAATTACATGGCTGCCCGTGTAGTACCAGAGAAGCTTCTTCCATCATCGTTCCCATTTGCTTGGAGGTAGGAAACCACTGCCCAGACAACCCGTACGAGCAGGACTCCGACAAAGATGGTGGTTCCAAGGGTGCAAAACACCTGTAACCAGATCACCCAATATCAGGAACCCCAGAATGTAGCTAATTGGAGTTGAAATTAATCAAGAGACGATTGAATAAGTGTAATCAGGAAGCCCAGATTCCAAGTGTGGGGCTTTAGAATCATAAGCAGACTGCAATAAGACGGTCACCATATTACCTGAAGAAGTGATTTGAAGATGAAGAGTACAGACAAAGCGAGCACCCCATCAACCGCAAAAGAAACCTGGCGTCCCCCAGAGATCACAAGAAACCCAAACCAAATTGAGAAGGTCAGCAACTTGGCAATCAAATCAATGCTTATCAGAAACGGTCAATAAAACTCCACATTTCCCCTTCCACGGGTACTCAAATTTCATCATTAGCTATACCACAAAACTGGAAATCTAGTGCAGACCCAAACCCTAGTAAAAAAAGACTCGTCACCAATGCATCGAGCCCGGTATTTCAGAAGCAATTGATTATATTACCAGTTGCGGGGAGAGAACAGAGGGCAGTACAGAGCGAGAAGCCCTCTTGGCACGTTTGGATATTTTCTTCAACCAGCTCTGCATCAATCTGAGGAACAAATCGATACTGCTCTCTGTCTCGTCGTCGTCATCATCATCATAATAGCCATCCTCGTCGATTCCTCCTTCCATCATCGCCCCAATTCCATCGAAGAAAGCTTCTCCCATCTCCGTCGGCTCGGGCTTCGCCCCGTACGATCCATCCAACTGGTTTAAGTCATGAACCCCATGTCTCCGGTGTTATTAAACCCCGAGAGAGAGAGAGAGAGATGCAGTGCAGTGAAGGGAAAATTGGAAGACGGACGGAGTGGATTTCGTGGGAGTGCGAGATAAAAAAAAAATTTCAGGGGAAAGGTTAAGAGATGGGATACCTTGCCATGGCATACGACGATTCTAGGGGTGCTGTGGGAAGTGCTGATGTTGTGGCGGTGGAAGGAGACGGAGTGGCGAAGGCGGGGAGAGGGAAGGTTTAGAGGCTGGTGGAGGAGATTGACGACGGCGGCCGTGGTGGGCCGGAGAGCTAGTAATGCGTCAGGAGACGCGGCGGCTGCAACCTGTAGCATCTTCTCGTCCGGGCTTGATGAGCAAGTGGGCAACAAGTTTGTCGACTCCCTTCTCCTTGCAACGAACTTGAGCTCGAGTCTACTGCCGGTAAAGTGAGTAAACGGAAGTACTCAGCTTTCGATTTCTTTCCTATCCAAAGTAGGGGTTAGCATCCGGTTCGATAAAACCGATCAGAACCGGACCGAATCAAATTTGAATGAAATCAAAACTAAAATAATGTTCTCGATTCAGAATTCCAAAAAGAAATTGGCCTAATTCGAAAGTCATGGTAGTCACGAATGAACAGAGTTTCAAATTCCAAACCGACCAACATAAATTCTACTTACAATCTTCCCAGCCCTTACCCCACAAACCCAACCGAAGCCCAAACTCTCCCCAACTCAGTCCCCCACAACCCAAAATCTTAGCAACCCAAAGTCCTACACTGAGCTCAAACTCTCCCCCAACCCTAACTACCTAAGCCTAAGTCCAACAGGCTAAGAAGAGTCTCTCTCCGTTTTTGCTCTCTCAGATCTGCTCCTGCCGTCCACTTCACGGATGGACGCGGGTGCATCGTCAGTGTAACCTTCCCGACTCGAGCTCCATGAGACTAGAAACCCAAATCCAAACATAAAAACCATTATGCATCAAAATCAGTACAGAAAATCAAACGAGAAACCCGCATGCATCTCGAAAAGGGCACACCCGATCCTAAATTCAATTACCCTCCCATTGGTGTCGACATGATTTCAATTTTCTTCTTCACTGCCGCTTGTGGGTTCAATCTCTGATTGTGAGCAAACCGAGCTCTTCGTTGTCGCCCGTCGGTGGATTGGAGCATCATCGTCTCCTTTCCCCTTCACCACGCACTTAAAGATCTCACCATTCCTCCACTGGTTCATCCACAACTTGCGTCGAGTCACCGAGTGAAAACGAGAACATATTTGAGGGAGATGGAGTGCAATATGTGAGGAGAAATGGGGAAGTTTGTTTGTTGGAGAGAGAGACTTTGTTAGTGATGTGCTCATGGCATCCTCAGTCTATGATCCATTTTTTATCTAAGGATTTCTTAGCAACCATGGTTACAATAAGTGCTCTAAATGAGAAAAAGACGTTGAGCCTTTGCCACCACTAAGGAACCCCATGAGTTAACGATATTGATCTATCGATAGTCTTTTTATTATTCAGAAACCTCAGCCTCACGTGTCACTTTTGTGACAGTGGGTCCTACTAAATCTGGGGGCCACCTGCAATCAAATTCGACGCCAACTGGGCTTCGCCCCAGCAACTTTGTACCTCCGGAAACACCAACGGGCCTCACTTGGATTCGAACATGTGATTTGCAACTTCCAACTCTTCACTGTCGCGACAGCTTTACCATTAGACTATCTTACCTTTGGTTCCATCAATAGTCTTAGATGGATGATCGTCTATTTCGGTGACATGAACAACCCTGAGACCAACCTTAGTATCATAAAAAAGTGTGTCAATTTCATTTATCTCTTGGTTTCTCATATATTGAAGGGTAGCCTACCAACCGATATAATCTCTCTTTGATGGGCCCTTACTTGTTGAGTGATTGCACTTTATCCATCTCCCAGCATTTTGGCACGCACCACCATCAGTTATAATTGCATTTGTTTGTTTAGTTGTGGCCTCCAATTTTTTTTCTTCTTATTTGTTGATCATCCTAAGTAGGGGTGGGCAACCGGTTCTGTAAATCCGAACTGAATCGAACCGAAATCAAATTGAAAACGAAATAATGCTATTTGATTCGAAATTCGGAAGGGAAATATAGATATTTCGGAAATCAGGGTTCTTTCTACCGAACCGAAATTCCGAATTTTCGACCGAAAAACCGAATTACTATAATTGCAAGCTCTATATGGTGGATTTTTATGTTTGTACTTGTTTTGATACTTATATATTTGAATCGAGAAATTTTACAATGCTATATAGCATTGGTGCTATAGGTTTTTGCCTTTAAGGTAGAACTTCAAGTTGTACCTTTAACGTTATGGTATAACTTCAGCTTGTACCTATACTATTTTACAAATTCTTTTATGGTACAACTTGAACTTGTAGCTTTATGTGATGGTACAACTTAAAGTTGTGAAGTTGTACCATAACATAAGGGTGCAAATTCCTTTATGGTACAACCCAAACTTATACATGTTACGTTATGGTACAACTTTAAGTTGTACATCAAAGCACCCATGCTTTATAGCATAGTAGAAGTGCTCATTTGAATCATGTTAGCGTTTTATGGCTTTATGTGTTGAAATGTTTGCTTTTAACATTGATGATGCATATAGTTGCGTATTTATTGTTTACATTAGTGGTGAAAAATAATTTAAAAAGGAGAAGATACAAGTAGTCTTACAAATTCGATTTTGGGTGAAATTCCAAACCGAACCGAATTATAATTCGGTTTAGACCAACCAAACCAAATTATAATTCGTTTCGAATTTGGTTTGAGGTTTGGTGGAATTCGGGGACCCGATATGCATAATTGCGATTGGCTTGATGTTAAGTGCACGAAACCTAATAACTTCCGGCGTTTCGCGAAAATGGGAATATTTTACAAAGCATCTGAAACTCGTAAATTATAAGAAGACAAATACTTTCTATCACAGACAAATATCTTGTTGTTGTACAATCAATTGAAAGCTAAGAGATTTGGATAGCCTTCATTGAGATTCACCGGTTGATCAATCTACTGAAGCAAATATGTAAGCCACCAGTCTTAACTGGAAATCCAGATTTTGTTTGTCTCTCTCCTATGCCCTTCGACACATTGTATCATATGAACAAATGTGACAACATAATGGGGTATTTAAGGGGGTAAAATATCTCGGATGCCACTTAAATTTGAGAATTGAGGCATATATACGACTTAAGTTTGAATAGGACGTCGAATATTAAATTTTGTAAGAACTAAAATTTTACATGTATTATTTTCAAATAACATATAACAATGAGTAGACTCGCGTAACTCATACCCGCCCTGATCCATACTTGGTACATGACGAATATGAATATTGAGTGACCTTCCTCCCTACCCATTGGCATCACTAACCTAGTATCCCTCCACATGACGTCATAATAAAGTTCAATTGCATTGTTAGTTACACCAAGACACCGGTCTTTGGCATATCTCCCAATCGGGAAGCTCCATTCCAACGAAAAAGTCTCCCACCACGACACCGTCCGTCAGCATAACTTCCATTCCGTTTCCACTGTTCCTTATAATTTTCCCGGTCCGAGAAACCGTAAAGTTCCAACATTTCATGGCAACTTAGGAAGCTTCCTCCTCCTCCGCCGCCGTCTCAACTCTCACGCTCCGTTACCAATGTCGGATTCCAACGCCGCAATGTCCCTTCTCTGCCAATCCACGGGGCAGGGTTGCGCGTGGGGGTGATAATCCGTCTACACATATATTTTAAGCGGAAGAAATGAAAATAAAGTTACGCGGTTTATTCGGATACTTTTAATGAAATAGAAAATTCAAACAAACCAAAAAAATAAACCAGGAAATTGTGAACGAAGCAGGAACAAGAGAGAGAAGGTCAGAGAGAGAGATCGAAGCAGCGGGAGGAGGAAAGGGAAAGATATTTTTTTTCTTCTTGTCACCCCCCTCTCTGTTCCATCGACGTTACCCAGGAGGGGATTTGCGTTCCCGAGGAGCAGATTGAAGTTCGAATAGGATCACTACCCTTCCGGCGGGATTGTGAATCAGCGGTTTTCAATTCCGATCTCGGTGGCGGGGTTGGGAAGAGGCGGAGGAGGAGGAGGGAAAGATGAGTGGCGGCAGCGGATGGGAGAGGATTAGGTCGACGAGAGGGGGAAGGTTGTCACGGGAAACGAGTTTGACAGGGCGGACGGCGAGGACGGTGAGGCTCGGCCGCGTACAGCCACAGGCGCCTGGTTACCGTACAATTTACTGCAATGATCGCGAAGCCAATCTCCCCGTCCGATTCAAGGTTAGGCTTCCGATACTTGGAAATGGAGACAAATGCCTGCCTTTTGCTTTTGCTTTTTTCTACGCCACCTGAGAGGATTTTGCTTTGCTTTCCTCTCTTCGTTTAGGGCGTTGTTTTGCTTCGCTGAGGAATAGGTTGGAAAAAGATTGGTTATTTAGGTTCCCCCTGATGATGGGTACTTCACTCAACTGAGTGTCGTAAATTTTTCTCTTTCAGTTTGATTTTGAAGGGGGAAACTTGGAATGTAAATAAATCAGTTTTTGTCGTTGGTCTTTGTTTCCAAATTGCGCGACCTTCAGAGAACATATATATATTTTAAGTTGGTAATTGCAGTATGTATTCCATCTTGAAGATTTTGTTTAACCTGATCGGGCCAATCTCGGTGCCTTGCTGGATCGTTCTTCACTTTAGGAGTAGGAAGTCCTGTAAGCTTATGCGGTAGAACCAATCGATCAGCAAGTCTAAGTCCAGTCCTGTAGTTTTGTGATCCTTGACGATTTGATAAGAATTAAATTAGGAATTAATGTTAAAAAAGTCATATGCCTTTCTCTCTCGTTGTTTCTCTTGCTTGTTTGTGTGTATATCGGCAGTCTGTATACCAGGGTTCGTCAACAGATTGAAACCTTCCAGGCTCATAATAATTTAGCTTTAGTTTTATCAATTATGTGTGGGAAATTTCTCCCCTATGAACAGTTTGTGCGGGAGTTCTTCAGTGGCTGCTGGTTTGATAGGTTATTGGAAGGAATGGCATTTTAGTTTGGCTTTTCATATCATCTACGATGAAGAAGCTGCTAAGTGTACTGATGGTAGAGTAGTCAGTTTGATCTTTGATGGCAATTCAGATGATCTTCAAGTGAAGGTTAAGTGTTAAAGTCTCCAAGGGAAACTTCAGAGGAGCAGGCTTCATTTAGGTTACTTAGTATTTGAATCCAAGCTTAAGGAACATTCCTTCTGTGTCCTATTGATAAGGAATTTGTGAGAGGCAACTCTACCTATTTTTATTAAAAAATAGATCTTACTATCTTTTGATAGATGAATTCCCTTGGAACAACAAATAAGAATTCTGATTGTTACTATAATGTAAGATCAGTAGTGTCATTATTACAATTCTATAAACACGAAAATTAACAATCATTATCGGGGGAAAACAACAACAAAATGAATGATACTGAATTGAGAAAAGCTGATATACTTATTTATAAAAACAATTTTGCTTTTCAAATTTTCATTGGTGAGATTTATTAATCTTACGTTCCAGGTTCAGTGCTCCTTGCATATCTTCTCGTAATTGGTTTTAGAGTTATTTTGTTTAGATGATTCAACTTTGTATTAAGCTGTTAATTTATTTTATTAGTTTGTACTTTGTGTTCCATAGAATAGTCTGCCACCATGGTCTTTTTTTCTTATCAATAATGTTGGCCCCGAGGTTTGAACTTAAACTGATTAGGACGTCTTTCCTCACCACTAGGCCAGCCTCTCTAGGTTAGTGGTTGATTGCTAATTATTTGAAATGATTTGTTTCAGGGGAACTCTATATCGACGACAAAGTACAACTTCTTGACCTTTCTACCCAAAGGGTTGTTTGAACAGGTAAACTAGGTTCGATCAGAAACTTGTTGTTGGTTCTTGACTGTCGTCATGTCTATCAACCTGCATCAGAGGAGCAATGTCTTACTAGACATTTAAATCTTGAGCATGATTACCCCATAGAGATCTATTCCAAATTTCAAAGTTGGACATTATTAGTCCAGTGATGCCTATCTTTGTGCTGAAACTTTAACTAAAAAGAACTGAAAGTGAAATGAGAAGAAATTCAATGGTGCTTTTCCAACCTCAAGTCAAAGTAGAAGGAAAAATATGGGAAAGAATGGAGACATAGCCAACACTATTATTTGTTAAGGTGGCTAGTACTTAGGTTTAGTGTAATGTGCAAATGTCTCCATAATTATTGATTACCCTTTTTCTAGAAGAACAACATTAGGCTTCAGACCACTACAACATATGATCAAATGTGTTCGTCTAATTAATGTAATGAAATAACTCCATAGGCTAGTCCCTGTAAGTGAATATAGTACAGAGATTGGTACCAAGGAGGGCGGTTGCTTGTGACATAGTTCCTGAGATTTGTGAGGGTGGTTTGGGGTTTTAGTTTCTGGTTGGTTGTATGCATCTGTCATCTGTGCATTCCTGTGCTGGTTAACTTCTTTACTGAGAGGAATTGTTTCCCTAAATTGGCAGTTCAGGCGGGTGGCTAACTGCTACTTTCTCTTTATTTCTATTCTCTCAATGACACCTATCAGGTAACCGGACTAATTTCTTTTACAAACTTCTTGCTGTTTCGTCTCTACTAATGTGAGAAGATAGCTTGTTTTGTTCTTTTTTTTGTTCAAGTTTGGCTGTGCATGATATAGAACAACTGCTGCCTTCTTTCGTTTGTATAATCATTTCTTGGGTTTCTCTGTAGAGCTTTGCATTAATATGCTGTCTTGTAATGCAGTCCTGTTAATCCAGTGACAAATGTCGTCCCCCTTAGCTTGGTGCTTTTTGTTTCTCTGATCAAGGAGGCATTCGAGGACTGGGTGAGTAGCATAAGCACATGACACCTTTGAATTTTTACTATTTATGGCTTAAGCTGTTTCCAACTTGTCTGAGTTAAACCTTTTCCTTTGTGAAGTAGAAGGGTAATTCAGGGTTGAATTTCACTAGGAGCGTTCAAGTCGAGGCCACTGCTGATATATTTTATATTTGCCTGTTTTCTTGTCTGAAACAGAAACGCTTGCAGAATGATATGGTGATAAACAATAATCCTGTAGATGTGCTGCATGATCAAGTATGGGAAACTATTCCTTGGAAGAAGTTGCAGGTTGGAGACATTGTCAGGGTAAGTCATTTATTTGTCTTTCTCGTTTTCTAAACAAGAGATGGGAGAATAACATTCCCACTGTTGGCCCTCTGTGCTTGCAACCTCAGTATTTTCTGTTCATTTTATATCCTTGTGTCCTGTTTTACTTTATTATTTGTTTAATTTTACTGTACCACTCCTAGACCTCCTAATATAAGTATTTAATTATTCGGAGCTATTAGAGCGGGATCCACTTTTTGGGGAATATGAGTGATTCAGTATGGTAAGGATACATATAAGGGGGTATGTTCTTCTCAGGATTTTTTTCAAAAATGTGTGGAGTAGATTTTAATTGGTGGGATGAGTCTATGGTAAGCGGCTTCCTGGGGCTGGGATGGAAGAAGGTGCTGTTGAGGAAGCATCCATTTTGCAGTGGTACCGTATAATAAGCGAGAGCCTGCACCAATAACAAATTCCGCAGTCATATAGGCTGCGTGACTAATACAGTTGTTTATGGGATTTTTGCTGTTAGTGAGAGTGGTAGTATGAGAACAGGATGGAGAGTTTCCTATTTCAAGTTCACTGGCAGTTACTATTCGATTTATCGTTCTTTTTCTTTGAACATTCTGTGATTGCTTATGGTTTTCTTTACTGTCGACTTCTTGAGAAATTTCTCAATCGCAGTTTACTCATAATTGTGACCTAAGATGTTCCATCCTTCACAGATTAAGCAGGATGGATTCTTTCCTGCAGATCTGCTTTTCCTAGCTAGTACAAATGCAGATGGTGTCTGTTATATCGAGGTTCTACTTTTTCCCTTCCATCAGCCTTGTTTATCGTTCCTTGTTGTAATTGCTATAATTAGTTCCGTGCTTATATCAGTGTAATTAATACCAGTTTGATACTTTTGGTATATCCCTTACTACTGGCAGACTTCGAACTTGGATGGTGAAACAAACTTGAAGATTAGAAAAGCTGTGGAAAGGACTTGGGATTATTTGATCCCAGAGAAAGCTGTTGAATTTAAAGGTGATGATCCAGAAATCTTGTATCAAGTGCATCTGAGCACATTTACGCTTCGGCTTATGAGATGTGAATGATACTCTTAAGTACGGAGTTAGAAATGACTAAAATTAAATTTAGTGTAGTTCAATAATTTAGGCTCTGTGCTGTTCCTTTCACATCTGTTCTATGAAACTTTATGGGTTTCTGACTCTATTTCGTTTCTTACTGATAACTTCTTAATATTCCTGTGTACTGGCTTGCTGATATTACTTTGGTTAATGCAGGTGAAGTGCAGTGTGAGCAGCCAAACAACTCATTGTACACTTTCACTGGCAATCTTATCATCGAAAACCAAACGCTTCCTCTTTCTCCAAACCAACTTCTGTTGAGAGTATGTCTTCTCTCTCTTTGTTTTGTTTACGGTTTTATGTTTAATCTCGTATCAATGAGTTAACCACATCCAGTGCTGTATCTTTGTTATCTAAATGATAAAATGATGATGAAATAACTGTGAACTTGTTGAAACTTGAGTTTTCTGCAGGGTTGCAGTCTTAGAAATACTGAGTACATTGTTGCGGCTGTTATCTTTACAGGACACGAAACAAAGGTTTGTACCATAACTCTCTATCTTTCACTCATAGCTTGCCGCTTCCTTATAAAAATACTTTTATCATTTGGATGACTATTTCAAATATATTCTTTAAATTGTATCAATTGGGAGGTGGTTGTGCCATGGACAAGTTTCTTTTTTGTGAGCGTTGTCCTGCACGCTTTTCATGTTCGTAGAATCTACTCACATTAGTTAATATGGCCATTGATCAAGTGCAGGTAATGATGAATTCCATGAATGTTCCATCCAAAAGGAGTACATTGGAGAGAAAACTTGACAAGCTTATTCTTACTCTTTTCGGAACTCTCTTTGGTATGTGCCTGGTTGGAGCCATAGGAAGGTTAGATATGACATCTGATCCTATTTTACTCTCCTTTTGTCCTGTTTCTGCCTTTCTGGTGGGTGTTGCTCTTAAGTGACAACTTCTTCTTCTGAGTTTCTGCAGTGGGATATTCATAAGTAGTGACTACTACTACCTTGAGCTTCAAAGAGGAGTAGGATTGGAGTTTAACCCTAGCAGCCGTTTTTCGGTACCCTTTCTCCCTTATGTTATTTCTATTTGAACGTCCACCTAGGGATGAAAAGGAGGAAAAGGCTGAAGGGGAGAGTTTATAATTCTCAACGGTATACTTGTGTATTTGTACAGGTTGTCGTTCTAACATTGTTTACACTACTCACTCTCTACTCAACAATCATTCCCATTTCTTTATATGTCTCTATTGAGGTGGGTTCGGCTTCCGTTATCATTAGTTGTCCATTGTCCCTTGGGGAACTTGTTAAGCTTGTCAACTTAATGGTCTTCAACTATTTTTCTAGATGATCAAGTTTATTCAGTGTGCTCAATTCATCAACAAGGATTTGCACATGTATCATGTTGAAACCGACACCCCAGCATTGGCTAGGACTTCGAATTTGAATGAGGAGCTTGGACAGGTAAAAGCTATATTGGGTGCATATGTGCTGATGATCATTGCAGTTGGAACTTAGTATAGGGCTATTAATATACATATTCCTTTGAAATTATGTGTTTTTCAGGTGGAATATATATTTTCAGACAAGACTGGAACTTTAACGCGGAATTTAATGGAGTTCTTTAAGTGTTCGATTGGAGGAGAGGTTTATGGAACTGGTTTCACTGAGATAGAGCGGGGTGGGGCACAAAGGATTGGTGCTAAGCTTCAAGAAGTATGCCTTGCTTCCATTTCATGATACAATGCATGCGTTTTGTCTTCAAAGTGATGCATTTTTTTGGTACTGTCCTAATGTTCTGAAGACCAGGACAATGTTCAATCATTGCAGGCACAGAGATCACCCCATGCAGTGCATGAGAAAGGGTTCAATTTCGATGATTCTAGGATAATGCGAGGAGCTTGGAGGAATGAGTCTAATCCTGATGTATGCAAGGTGATATACTTATTCATCAGCACTAGAAGCACTAAACCTATAAGCTAGCCATGTGGTTGTTGCATGCCTTTCTAAGCTCCGGAGGAAATACCCAACTTTTGTTGTGGATTGTCAAGTGATGATTGATTATATAAGTGTTTCTGTAGTTTAGTTTTTATTGGTTTCTTGTAGATGTCCCAGTCTTATTTTTTCTTTTGGTTCATGTCTTGCAGGAATTTTTCAGGTGCCTTGCTATATGCCATACTGTACTTACTGAAGGTGACGAGTCCCCTGACAAGATTACATACCAAGCTGCATCTCCTGATGAGGCTGCTCTTGTCACTGCTGCAAAGAATTTTGGTTTCTTCTTCTACAGGTTGACAACTGCAATGATGCTGTGTTCTGCATTTTCTCTTCTCCTTGTGAATTTATGAGCTTACATTTTATCAGAGAAGATGTTCAGTTCAAACTAGATGTCTAGGCTAGCCAATCTGTCATCAGTGGGAGGAAACCAAATACTGATTGCTAATGGTTTCATTTCGTCAGGCGTACCCCTACTATGATATACGTTCGTGAATCTCATGCGGAGAAGATGGGGACTATTACAGATGTTCCTTATGAGATTTTGAATGTTCTCGAGTTTAACAGGTGGAGACATGTCTTTCTTGGATATGAGTGTTTAGTTTCTGATTTGTTGCTTAATATTTAACTTCTGTATCTTTTTTTTTTTTTTTGAGTTTAGCACAAGGAAGCGACAGTCCGTTGTTTGTAGGTACGCAGATGGTAGACTTGTATTGTACTGCAAGGTGATGCTCCTATGTAATTGGTCTTCTAAAAAGATTACATTATCAAGTAAAATCACGGTGGGAATGGTCCTTTACTGAAATCCTGCTTTCTCAGGGTGCCGACACTGTAATTTATGAGAGACTGGCTGCCGAGAGCGATGAGCTTAAGAAGATAACTCGGGAACACTTGGAGCAGTTTGGATCTGCTGGGTTGCGTACTCTCTGCCTTGCCTATAAGGATTTACACCCAGAAACATATGAAAGCTGGAATGAGAAGTTTATCCAAGCTAAATCTTCTCTTAGAGATCGCGAGAAAAAGCTTGATGAGGTAGTAGAGTGACTTCTTGTCAAGTTTATCTATAAGTAAAACTCAACAAGCTTCACTGCCTAATCTTTAGCATCATGAGTGTTTATATCTAGTTTTTGTTGGTATAGTAGTTTGTGGTGGTTGTTCTTAATGAGGCTAATTATGAAAATTATACAGGTGGCGGAACTTATAGAAAAGGATCTCATCTTGATTGGGGCCACAGCTATAGAAGACAAGCTTCAAGAAGGGGTACCAACTTGTATAGAGACTCTTGCTAGAGCTGGAATTAAGATTTGGGTCCTGACAGGTGACAAGATGGAAACTGCAATAAATATTGCTTACGGTGAGTTCTTCAGAGTGACCTAGCACTAATTGTTTGTTTGGACTTGTGCCTGTTTACTGTTACTTGACTCATCTCTTTGGTTGTTGCAGCTTGCAACTTGATTAACAATGATATGAAACAGTTTATCATCAGTTCAGAAACTGATGCGATTCGAGAAGTAGAAGAAAAGGTGAATAGTTACTCCATCTGTTTGACATTAGATGCATATATAATATATATTAATATTTCTTCCCAACTACTGGGTTTTTTGTAATATAATTGATAGCTCTATTGATTGACTACTTTCTTATTTCAGGGTGACCAGGTAGAAATTGCACGGTTTATGAAGGAAGAAGTTAAAGGAGAGCTCAAAAGGTGTCTCGAGGAAGCGCAACACTCTTTGTGCACTGTATCTGGACCCAAGTTGACACTTGTTATTGATGGAAAGTGTTTAATGTATGCATTGGACCCTAGCTTGCGTGTAATGCTGCTAAATCTGAGTCTGAACTGCAGTTCAGTGGTCTGTTGTCGAGTTTCGCCTCTGCAGAAAGCTCAGGTATTTGCCTTGTGGAGCATCTTTTAATAATTTAGTTTTAGAATTAGATATTGAACATTCAATGAATGTTGGAGAAGCTTCTTCTTGTGCTCTTCGAGCTGGACTTTAACATGACATGAATGTTGGAGAAGCTTTAATAATTCAGTTTTAGAATTATATATTGAACATTGAGAGTGATGGCTGACAGTAAGGGTATGGGCATCTTAACTTCTAATATACAGCAGAGGATGATGTTTCAGTTTCATGCGCCTTGCTGGTTTTCTTTAGTTATTAGTTAGATGTACCACTTTTTGTGTTATGGTTGTCAAGAATATCCTGATGCAAGATGAAGTGTTCGTCCAAAAATGTTATCGTGCTATCTTGCTGACTTTCATGTAGCACACTGCCATTAAACTTCAAATGAACATTGTACTTTCAGGTTACTAGCCTAGTCAAGAAAGGTGCGCGGAAGATAACCCTTAGTATTGGAGATGGTGCTAATGATGTTAGCATGATTCAAGCTGCCCACATTGGCGTTGGAATAAGTGGGCTGGAGGGTATGCAAGCAGTCATGGCTAGTGACTTTGCAATTGCCCAGTTTCGGTTTCTTACAGATTTACTTTTGGTACATGGACGGTTGTCTTACCTCAGGATATGCAAGGTCTGATATGTTGGGTTGTTTGTGCATACATTTTCTATTTTTGAATCTTGATTCTTAATTGTTGCCATGATGTAGAAGGCTTTCCCTGTTCGTACTCTTGCATCCGGTTTATTTCAAGTTTTGACTTTTTTTGTTACAGGTGATCACCTACTTTTTTTACAAGAATCTTACATTCACTCTGACGCAATTTTGGTTCACATTTCATACCGGCTTCTCTGGTCAAAGGTTTTATGATGATTGGTTCCAGTCATTGTATAATGTCATCTTTACCGCTCTTCCAGTGATTATTGTTGGGCTTTTTGACAAGGCAAGTCTCTATTTTCAACCCTTTATATAAGAATTCTAACCTTGTTAGCACATTTCCATTCACTTACAACTATCAGTAGCTCGAGTAAAGCTGATATAGTGTTGAATTATTACATCTCTTCCAGGATGTTAGTACGGCATTGTCGAAGAAGTACCCTGAACTGTACAAGGAGGGGATAAGAAACATGTTCTTCAAGTGGCGAGTTGTGTGGACGTGGGCTTTTTTCTCCGTTTACCAATCTCTGATCTTCTATCACTTTGTGACGATCTCTGGTACTAGTGGTAAAAATCTCTCGGGAAGGATGTTTGGACTTTGGGATGTTAGCACAATGGCATTCACTTGTGTTGTGATCACTGTCAATTTACGGCTTCTTCTGATGTGCAATTCAATAACAAGATGGCATTACATTAGCGTCGGTGGAAGTATTCTGGCATGGTTTGTCTTCATTCTTATCTACTCACTGCTACGGGTAAGTCCTTTTGTGGATGGAGACTCTTGTCTTCTGAAGTCACCATTTCATTTTGGTTAATTTACAGCTTTCTAAGATTCTGGCTGCTGGCATTTCTTTCTGCAGGAGAATGTTTACTTCGTCATTTATGTTCTGATGGGGACATTCTATTTCTACCTTACAATAATTCTTGTGCCCATTGTTGCTCTTCTTGGAGACTTCATCTATCAAGGGTGAGTTCATTCACCCCACAGTTTTCTTCCCATAATGCCAGTCACCTGTAGCCTGTGTGCAGTTTTACAATAATGGCTTCTTTGTGAACCTTGTATTGCTGCAGGGTGGAGAGATGGTTCTTCCCATACGACTATCAGATAGTACAAGAGATGCACCGAAATGATCCCGAAGACAACTCAAGGGCTGGGTTATTGGAGATTGGGAACCGCCTGACCCCACAGGAGGAAAGAAGCTATGCGATAGCTCAACTACCAAGAGAGCTATCCAAACACACAGGCTTTGCCTTTGATTCCCCAGGTTACGAGTCGTTTTTCGCTGCCCAGCTGGGTGTCCACGCCCCCCAGAAGGCGTGGGATGTTGCCAGAAGAGCCAGCATGCGGGGGAAGCCAAAGCCATCGAAGAAGCACTGAATGAAGTTTCTGGGAACACAGATGTGTTGTACAAAGAAGAATTTTTGTAGTCCGTCCTCCACAGCTTGCTGACTTGATTGAGATATCCCTTAGAAGTAAAAGGAAACGATAAGTTTGTATATTTATTTAGATGCCTATAACCTGTTTGAGAAGAGTCCCCACCCATATTATCCTCAGTTTCTTGGACCATAGATGTATTCTTTGGAGGGGTTTAGCCGTGTCATTATTAGGGTATTTTTGTCCCAGCTGTACAGCTAATGTTATATTTTTAATGGAATACACACAAAATCCATTGTTCTGAAGAAGTTTGATATAGATCCACCATAACCATCTATCTTGTCGGTAAATCTTTTACTGTTTGTGAATTAATGTAGCCTACTTTGATGCAGTTTCTGATGTTCAGAAAGTTGCTGTAACTGCTTCAAGTCGGAGAGATTGGACACGGTATCTAATACCAAAAGCAATAGGAAGCATGCATTATTCATCGGTATTCTAGTTATGGAGACTGTAAGAGTGTGCATTCAGTTCTTCCAGCTGGGGCGTGATTTGAGGATCATGAGGTAGGAAGAGGAACCAACTAGCTTCTCTTGTATATTCGAAGAAGATCCAACCAATTGGCTTCTTTTTCTTGCTCATTTGTAATGCTATCAGGTTTGACATCACGCTGTGACACTGTTACGACAGTGTTTGCCATCCATCAATAAGCAAATAAGCAAGTGCATGGGTGATAGTGATGACAATGGGACAGGATGGGCGGATACCCTAATACCCAAATTCGTCCCGCATCAAGTGCGAATAAGATTTTGTAATACCCGTATTCATTTGTTGGAAACTCGGTCTTTATAAGTTTTTCTTATTATTAATAGTAGGATAATTATTGTTAAGATTAATAATATTCGAGTACTAAAAAGTTATTTATTGGGTTTAGTTTAGTATTTCCTATAAATATAGACTTTGAATTTACATCATAATAAATTAAGAAGAATGTTAAAAAAAGTCTCTTTAATTCTACCAAAAAAAAAAGTCTCTTTAACCCTAATCTCTCCTACTTCTCCCAAATCTTGACCCTTCTCTCCTCTAAAGGCCGGCAACCAATTCTTCTATTCTTCCCTAATTATATTCTTCAATCTCTAATCCCTAAATCTCCTTCTCAAATTCCTTAAATCATTATAATTAATTTTCTCGACCCCTCCCTATTTCTATGCCATAGCTTCTAGAATTTCTACATCGCATTTGTTGAATTGGAGCAGAAAGGCGGCGCCGCATTAGCAACATTTTTATGCGCATGATAATTTATTATTATATATATTATACATACATATTGTTCTCACTTCTCAGTGTTCGATGGTCTCCTCTTGTTCTTGACTTCTTGTCATTACAAAGCATGAAAGGTCATGTCAATCCGAATTGCAAAATGGAGGTATATATATATATATATATAATGCATGAAAGTGATCCATGTCAGAATCTTAGTTCCTAACTTAAGATTTATATACTGCACTCACTGGAGCCAAAAGGCCAGGGGACAAATTCCCACCCATACCAAATAACTCACTTTTGTAATCTTTTCATTGTAACTTGTCCGATTCTAATAGGCATTTTGCATACCAGCTTGCAATGTTTTCGTCCCACACTTGACCTACAAGCCTTCATACAACTTGAGCTATCTATATATGTTATGGCATTGGATTCGGTTAGATTGTCACAACCATCAAACGGAAAGGAAAGAAAAAAATGTTGGTAATTTGTTTTGCTTCATTGGTTTATGGGAAAGGAAAGGTAGAAAATCATATCCTACAAATTCACATCATCCACCCTTCATTTCGTTTTCAATCTAATGACTAAGATTAATTTGCACAAAAAAAAAACTAATAGGGTCGGATTGATAATTTTGCCACTCCTGCATTTTTTCTTTCTAATAGTCTGATGTGAAGATGAGAGAGAGGAGACAGTTGACTTGTCAAAAACTAATTTTTCTAAATTCTGACTTTTCTTAATTGGATCCTATAGCATTCGTTTTAACTCGGAATAAAATTATTTTTGCATAGAAAGACCGTATTAATTATGATATACACAATGATTGTTGTATGATGGTTTAATTCATCTGCATAGCCATAACTTTCACGATTTTGACAAATATAGCCACTTTTCGAAAAATACACAGATATAGCCACACTTCTAAAACTAGTATGACAAATTTAGCCATTTCCTTTAAAAACAGTAACGTCGTTAGTGATTCCGTCAATAACGTAAGCATTATACTGATGTGGATGCCACATCAGCCCCCACATCAGCTCTTGCTCGCCACGTCATATTTAAATTTTAAAATAAAAAAATAAAAAATTAGGGAGTGGGAAGCATCTTCTTTTTTATGGAGTGGGATGCCCAGATTTACTTCTCCGATAAATGATTTTCGATCCAACATGGTGCAGAGAACTCTCTGTTATTAATCGGTTTCTTTTTACATTCGAGTTTAAAGAGTGGGAAGCATCTTCTTGACTCAACTTCCTTCTTGCCTCGTCCCTCCTTCCAGTGAAATCAATTTCTTCGAGTCTTCCTCGGAAACCCGATATCCCCCAAGCTCGACCACCACCATTACTCCTCCCACTCTGCCACCTCGCTTCACCTTGGGTCGTCTCGCCTCCCAATCAATTCCAATCTGACCCGACCAGAAGACTCTCTTCATCCTCTGAATCTATAGATAGTCCCAACCACGAGAAGACTCTCTTCATCCTCTGAATCTATAGATCTGGCGCTATCTGGTCGTTGGAGAACAAGGCCCGATTGCATATTGTTGTTGAGTACGAATAAGCAGATTGTTTGTTGCTTAGTGTGAAATCGTCCTGCCAAGGAGGAAAGTTGAGCCAGCACATCGAGGAACTCAAGCATTCAAATCCTCTACTTATATCTGGCATTTTTAATTGCCATCGGGGAAGGTACAGTTGCGCCTCCAAAATCGTCTCCGCGTCATCATCGCTGGTGGGAAGTCTACGGCAGAGGGCGGCGGGGCTTAGTAATCGGAGAAGATAAAGGAGATGAAGAGAGACACCATAATTTGCCCAAATCTCCAATTTCGGCTGCAAAAACTGATGGAGAACGAGTTGTGGCCGAATTTCCAAG
This sequence comes from Linum tenue, assembly GCA_946122785.1. Taxonomy (NCBI): domain Eukaryota; kingdom Viridiplantae; phylum Streptophyta; class Magnoliopsida; order Malpighiales; family Linaceae; genus Linum; species Linum tenue. Next base: position 66,918,488 of record CAMGYJ010000002.1, read on the forward strand.
TTTCATCAGCGTCGATTGGATTTGGGATATTGGTTAGGGATTTAGGAATCTGAAGCTTTTTTACTCTTGGTCTCCTGTTTGCAGATTTCCGATTGAGTTTTGGGGCTAGAGATACGAGGATTTTAAGGTTTGGGAATTATGTGAGGAAGTTTTATTTGATGGTTGCCTTTCAATGGCGGAGAAGCAGCAGCACAAGAAGAAGATGGATGGGGGTGGGGTGGGACGGAAGGAGAGGATACGAAAGAAGAAGAAGAAGGGGAAGAAGATGGATGGGTGTGGGGTGGGATGGAAGGAGAGGATACGAGGGTAAGGGTAGGTAGGTGAAAGGGTAAAGTAGCTTTTTGTTTTTTTTTTAATTAATGAAATTTAAAATATATTCCACCTGGCATTGCCACGTCAATGAAAAATCACCACGTCACCAACAATCATTTGTCCAGTCAGCAGTCGTGATAGTGCCGTTAAACTTTTGGACGGAATGGCTATATCTGTGTATTTTTTGAAATGTGGCTATATTTGTCAAAATCGTGAAAGTTATGGCTATGCAGGTGAATTAAACCTTGTATGATCACCCATCTTCTTCATTTTAACTCAGAATTTAAATTCTTTTATAAACAAATAACTTATTATTTATGATCTACACAATGATATATATTTAATTAAACATAAGACCTCATACTAACATCATATCATGATACCGACTCTGATATAATTTCATCAAATTATTTTGACAAACATAGGACCTCATATCGACATCATTTCACTAATGTATGTACATCATATTAATATAGTACCTCTATCATATATATGAGCATCATACCACTATCAGTGGTAATTTCGTGATCTGACAGTGGTAAGACTCATCTCCTTCATTTTAACTTAGCATTTAAAAAGAAATATTGTACACAAAGAATTTAAAAAATGTTACTAGTGTTTGATTGTTCGAAAGTGAAAGAAAATAAGATGTGTGTTTTCTTGTGTTTGTTGGTTCACTGAGGGAGTAGATTCATTTTTTCATCTGTAGAGAAAAAAGGAGGTTAGAAGATGAGAGTGAAGGGTAGATGGTAGTGTTCGGCTAGGATTTCTCCTACCCATCACTTTCCTTTTATAATTAAATTCTCGAAAAAGACAATTATGTACCTTGCCTTTTTCCAAATCCTCAAACCTACCACCTTTCTCTCTCTTAGGCGGGTAGGCGGTTAATCACTAAACTAACCGCTAACTGCATAGATAGTTAACAGTTAACCGTTAAGTCTTGGTGGTTAATTAACAGTAATGATTTTTTGGTTGGCAGGTAATCGTCAAACGCATTATCGGTTACCAGTTGACCGCTAATCGACCTGACTATCGCCCCTACCGATATCACCAATATCATCGAAGACGCGACGACGTTGTACCCACTTTCATGAAACCATCCTTCAGTAAACCTAACAAGTGAATCAGTTTAGGATGCAACTGGTGTGTATCCTCCTCCAAAATCTGAAACATCTCTTTTATCAACTCAACGAGAGCTTGTCAAGCTCTTTATTTCAGAGAAATCATATTCCATCTCACATCAAAGGGTTCCAACTTAGCTTAAATAAAGTTTTCTCTCAATGGTACTTATTTTGGACTAAAATATGGGTTTTGGTTATTTAAAAAAAATGACAATGCTGAAACTAGAAACGACGCAACAAAGCGAGTTTTATGTGGTTTCTTCATTTGTACCGAACAAGATTTGTACACGGTGAGCTAAAACTCACAATTGAGTTTTTATTATTTTCTAGAAAATGAAGACGAGAGTATAATGAGAGAGATATGTATCAGCTGTTAACAGATACAAAGGTCTTTTATACACAAGCATAACCGAAAACCCTATTCACTTCTTCCAATTTTCGTCGGGAATAAGAAAGCTAATCCAACACAAAAAGTATTAGAAAATTAATAAAATAGGAATCACAATTATCCCCCTCATTCAGAGCCATAAAGATCGAACATGTCAAGTTTGGATAAGAGATGGAAATGATAAACTCCTAGCCCCTTGGTGAACAGATCGGTTTCCTGATCATCAATGGAGATTTTTTGGGGAGAAATGTCGCAAGACTGTACACGTTCACGAAAAAAATCATAATCAATCTCTATATGTTTGGTCTACTCATGAAAGACAGGGCTGACTACAATGTATACATTTGTCTGGTTGTCACAGAATAACAAAGTGGGATGTCACAGAGTGGGACCAACGCTGGGGAGCACCAATCTAACTGAGAAACCAATGAAGCCACATGATTTCACTGACGGTGCTGGCACCCAACCGACAAAATAGCAAGTATTCGACAAGCAAGTGATGGGCCAACCAACCCAATCAATGTAACAATAATTGGTTAAGACAAGAGAGCTATGAGTGGGGGAACATATATCGCGACTAGGAGAATCCTTCATGGTGAGACTTCACGAACAAAAATATAAGACCGACAATGATACCAATGCTTAGTTTCAAAGCCTTGACGACAAAGGAATAACCAGGCTTCCTTACAACACTCAAATGATCAAGTGTGAATCATTGCACAAGCTCTCATGGTGAGACCTTGATAAGCTTTATCGGGTACCATTAATATAAACCTTAGGGAAGAGTCATGCCATCTTTCTTCAAAGCGGAAAGGAAGCTCAATTACCCAAGAAATCAAAGAGCAAGAAATTCACTCAAAAAAAGCAATTAGTGCTTGAAAAGGTTAAGAAAAACGAGAAGAATTGGGACGACAAGGTTCAGGTGGATGAAGGGGTTCATGCTCCAAAGACAAAACCTCTGGTAGCTAAGTACGAGCCCAAACTTAACTCTCCGACTGAACTTCACCACGATCAATTGAAAGGGAACTTTGGGAAGTTCATGGCGATTTTAAGACAACTTCACATCACCATGCCCTTCATTGATGTCGTGACCATGGTATCCAAGTATATTTGGTTTCTCAAGGAGCTTATCAGCAACAAGATAAAGATGGAAGGGTTGTCTACGATGAAACTCAATGAAGAATCTCAACAATCACCCACAATAAGCCCCGCCAGTTTTGCAAGAATTTTGACACTTAACTATCCCTTTTTCTATTTGCACTTTGAATATTTTAAAGTCCTTAACCGACATAGGAGCAAACATAAATGTCATGCCATATAAGATGTTCAATAGGCAAGGTTTAGGTTCACTTGGTCTCACCGATATGAGTGTTTAATTAGTGGACCTAGTTGTTTTAAATCCTAAAGGCATAATGATGGAAATCACGAAATTGGGGAGTCTTCGATAGGGTTCAATAATTGGGAAATTGGATTTATAATCGAGATTTAGGGATTGAGAACGAGATTTCAGGAAGAACATAATTAGGGATTTGAATATAAATTATGGATTAGGAATTGAAGACTGAAATTGGAAAAATTGGGTAGGATGGTCAGGACCTTTAGAGAGAGAAGGGCTGAGATTTAGAGGATTTGAGAGAATTAGGGGTTGTGTATAATTTTCTATAAAATTTATTCAGAATCATAAATGAACGCCCAAGTACAAATTTATAGGAAAAGAATTAAAAACCTAATATTAACCCTCCTACTACTTGAATACTAAACTGAATAATAATAAAAAACAATGTTGGAAACCCGGTTTCCATCCTATAGTCGAGGATATCTTGGTATAAATTTGGTAATTTTGTCTTCCTTTTTCATTTCATAGTCTTATAGATATGAAAGAAGATGAAAATGTTCCACTTATACTTGGTAGTAGGGGTGGAATCTGGTCCAATCTGGTTAAACTTGACCATAATAATCCGATTTTCATTTACACTTATACCAAAACAACAATGAAAGACCAGAACATTTGATAAACAGTTTTAACTCTAACCGGTTGAAAGAGTTGCGTTTCCATCTGGTTATAAAGCAAAGAGAAAGAGAATTAGTGATTAAGTGGGAAGATGGGTCATTTTTATGTGCCCTAGGTTGGCTAGGTTGTAGATTGGGCTTGGATTAGGTTGGAATCCGGATAAGGTGACTAAGGCTTTTTGCATTATGTTATCTGTACCCAAGGCATTACACATCTCTCAACAAGGATTGTGTGCGGTGTAGCTTTTGGTAAACGTAGCTGCATGAAAATACACAAACCCAGAGAAAGGAAAAGCGAAAAGGAGAACCAAAGATATCGTATGCATGGAACATGGGGGACCTTATACATACATATATTTATATATGCTCGTATTTTTTTTACGAGTGGTGTAAACTGTAAAGCACCAATTCCAATTCCCCAAACAAAAAGAAACCGAACCCAAACAGTAAAGAAAAGAACAAACCGAATCCCTCCCATCTATAAAAGACTACCAAACCTACCGCCAATATCCCTTGGAACTTCCCACAAACAAAAATTCTTTCCCTTAATTTGCCTCATCTTCTTAATTACCATCCTCTTTCGCCACTTTCTTAACATATAGAGTCCTTAGTTGGTTTATTAGTTATACGTAGTTGAAGGGAGAAATTAAGATGGGTAGAATAAGAAGAAGAAGAAGCAACACATCATCGACCGTACTGTTGTGTGTGTGGCTTTTGCTGGTTGGGTCTAGCTCGGGGTTGGAAACCGGTTCGGTTAGCATCACAAGAGCAAGCTTCATCAGACGGGATGACGTGGAGGTGGTTGGGAAAGGGAACCAGCAGCTTGTTCATAAAACCGAGTCCAACCTCAACTACATGATGAGCAAGAGAAGAGTTCCAAATGGTCCAGATCCCATTCATAACAGGTACATATATAGACTAGCCAATATTATGTTGCACTTATTTGGCGTATGTAAACAATCTAATTCGTAAACAGACTTGTCACCCTATTTATATTATCGTCGAGGATAATATAAACATGATGAGTAGCAAGTCGTTTTTGTTAAAAATGTTATGTAAAAGTGGAGAACATTAATTTTTCTTCTTCATTTCTCAATATATGGTCTGATTGAGGGAAATAATATAATGGATTGATTACTGTTAGATTGGAGCGACCAAAATCGTTGGAATGGTATGGTTTAAGATATGGGAAATCTACTGGGAAAGATATGTGATAGAAGGAGAAAGGAGGGGTGATTTAAAGAATAATAAATAATATAGTTTAGTGTCTTGTCACTTTATTCGATTCGTGGCCCTTAAACCTGTTTATTCAAAGCTAAGTAACATTTTTATAAAAAAAAGAATTGTTATGGTTCTTCATATAATATGCCTTGTGCTGCCCTTTAAGCTTGCCTTTTTCATGCTCCAACTTTTGCTTTTCTTTCCTCTCTTTTTTTCTTCTTCTTAACTATTAGGACGTAAACCAATCATCTTCATGCAAGGTTTGTGTTATGGTCCATCAATCACCCACTAAACCTAGCTAATTCGACATAAACCAATCATCTTCTTGTCGCTTAAGATTCTTAGTGACTAACTTAGTATTCTGTGTGGTTGACATGATGGATACGTGTTGTTTTCGAATTAAAATATGGTCCACTATTTTATAATCAGATGACATAAATATATATATAGTTGGGGCATATATATGCATAGTTAACGTGCAATACAAGCCCGAATGGAACGGTCGTTGGTATAGATCTTGATGATAGTAACCAATATTATCTTTGAAATTCGAAGAAATGAAATGTATCATATCATCCCGAGATGATTAGGACCATTTTCTCTATATACCATGCATTTATCTTATCATATATAGTCATGACATTAGTAGCCCAGCAAAAAAGTGAGATAGAGTTAGAAATCGAAAATAGAATTTTTTATTTTTTATTTTGGTTCAGTTTCATATGATTGAATGTAATTTATACCTTAGAGGGGGGGAAAGGCTGGTAGCACCCATCTTGCACTTTTCATTGTTTGATTAACATATTCGTGCCAAAATATAGTCTAACATAATATCAAATATTATACATGCATAGTTTTCATTACTCCATTTACTTGCATATAGTTGTTATGGTATAGATTTCATATATGCGAGGAAAATTAAGCAAACGCTTATGTATCTGAACTTTGGTGATTGATCAGGAGAGCTGGGAACTCTAAACGGCCACCTGGGCGAGCTTAGAAGCTGCAAATAAAGAGAAACTTGCTAGCTATAGCTTCACGATCATCATCAGAAGCTGCCGCGCGCCATAGGCAAAATTTAGAAAAGGGAGAGCTCACAGGAAGATCAGTGTCATGCATCTTGTGAATGCATGTAATATTCTTTATTTTGATCCATGATCGTTAATTCATAACAAGGTGGTTTTATTTCATTTATCAAAGGCACAAAAAAAAAAAAAAACAAGAATCTTTTCAGATATCATATCAACATACATAATCTCGAAGGAAAATCAAACAAACAAAAATCACAAGGATGAGGAAGAATAAAAACATCGAAAACTTGAAAAGAAGGGAATGAAACTATGAAAGCATATATATTGGAACTGGGAACCCTTTTCCTTATAGTTTTTGCAGGGAATTTGTGATGGAGCTATGTGTGGTATAGAGAGGGGTTACAGTACTTTAATATATAATCCGCAATTATAATGTGTATTCATATGCTAAAAAAATGTGAATTACGTACTAGTCCCTCCCATCTTCTCAAATAATTTAGGTTGAATAAATGTGACATTGTTACAATTTTTTATTTCTAATTAACCACTACTCTTAATTACTCTGAATCCCGATTGTGCCATTTCATGGAATTTATAAAGGTATATTTAGGGAGGAAGGACAAATACCCAAATATCCATTTCAATCAATTCAAAGAATTCTTTGCCAAGATTTTAATCAAATTTATGGAATGTTAGCATATATATGAGTTCCTAAAGAACTAAAGTAAAGTGGCCACTACCAAAGATTTAAAGGTGGGTGTGTTTGTTCTTGTTCTTGTTCCAGTGTGTTGGGTGTTGGTCGTTTTCTCTAGATTCTTTTGTTGCGTTTTGCCTGTTTTGGTCTTTTGGACCATTCAAACTTGTTTTGAACAAAAGGACCAGATTTTTACCTGATAAGTATATATTCATGGGAGAGATTCTACATGTGCTAAGCTCTTGTGGCAATCAAAATGTTCTCCCCCAAGCTTTTTCCCCATGCTTTTTTTTTCCGCTTCTTTTCTCCTCCTTTCCTTTTCTGTGTGTTTATTGTTTTAATTAATTTGGATTTGAGAGTTTAAAGTTGGGAGATTCAAATGAGTTATGTGCTCTATAGTAGAAAGCTTTGTATAGTGGTTATATATGTTTTTGTTTATAAAATTTTGAGAGTGATGAAGACTCATCCATTTTCATAATTGAAGTAGAACAAGAAGCAATTCCTCCGTCCTGTCCCCTCTGATGATGCGTCTCGGAGACACTAGAAACTGTTTCGCTATTTAAATCACCTGTTTTCTGAGCTTCGAAATCGATGTCGGAATTGAAACCAAAACGTAATCGTGCTGGTTGATTCTCTTCGAGATTAATTTATGAGGATATATCACCGAGAGTTCTTTTTATATTCTGAAGAGTTCGACAAAATAACTAAAATAAGTGTTTTTTATGAGTAAATCTAGCACACATTCATTAAAAACAAGAAAGGAGGATGCATGTTGGTGTGTCAATGGGACTAGATTAACAACACCAAGCCATGCCCGAATATCACTCTAAAGGTGGGAATTTGAATTCAATTTAATATATCCACTAAAAATTAACTAATTCAATTCTAATTCACTAGATTGTTGTAAGTTTATAATTTAGCACCTATATATTTAAAATTTAAAATTTGATACCTAAAATTTGATTTTCTAAAAAAAATATACTTAAAATTAAATTATGGCACCTGATTTTTTTGGAATGACATTTAGTATTTGAAATTTTCAAAATTTTCATAATAATATAATAGTTAAATGTCATTGGGGTCCATGAATTAAGTTTACGAATCCATTTAATCAAATACATTAATTCACAAATTCATAAATCCAATCCAATTGCTACCACTACTCGATTACTCCTAATCGAGTGTTTTCACTCATACGAGTTTCGGGCTTACAATCCTATTGGTAATCACCACCGGTTTTTCTTGGAATGATCATCTGTCCAAGTTGAATGTAAGAACACATAGTACCAACTCTCATGCCTTACTACCTAAGCCAACTCATTGCCTTAGTAGTTGAGTAGCTCAACTTCAACCAGTCAGATAATTAAGCATCCAAGTCAAGTCTCCCATCGACAAGGGAGTTTGTGAAGCGTAGTTCCCTGTTCTAATAGTTTTTTTTATACTGGTGATTGAAATGCAATGAACGAAAACCAAAAAAACCAAAGAGTCTGAGTAGCGGAGGTTCACAAGAACTGAACCAAACTCCCCACAAATACTTCAAGAATAACAAGAAACAGAAAAAGAAAACAGGGAGGACAAAGAACAAAGGACAAGAGAGACAAAAAGGACCAGAAACACAAAGCTAACGTAGCTAAATGGATCGAGCCATTCCTGTTAGGAAAAAAACTCTTCAAAACAAAAGCAAAAGAGAAACCAGTAACTCAGCAAAGAGAGGCCGAGAACCATTCCACTCTCCAGACAAAGGCACTCCAAAAACGGCCAGAAAGTGCAAAGGCAAGAGTAAGCCAGCAAACCGCAAAAACCAGTCAATAAGAAATCCACAACCAGCTGAAACCCTGGGACGAAAAGACTAGTTATAAGCACTGCAGCTTATCCTCAAACCACTGCAATCCTTGAGCTTTATCCAGTTTTCCAAAAGCAATAGCCCACTCCAAAGCGTCCCTTAAGGCCTTGCGAGTAACGATTCTTGGATGCAAACGAATATTTTGAAAAACTCTCCTATTTCTTTCGAGCCAAATCTACCAAAACACAGCATGAAGAGCGCCAAAGTGAATCCAACTGTCCACACTTGCTGCAGTACTGGTAGGCCACCTTCAGATAGCAACAAGAATGTCCCTAGATGGAACCTCAATAATTCCATAGACCCTCTTCAGTCTAGTCCACACCTCCTTAGCAAACTCACAATGAGCAAAAATATGATCGATATTTTCTTCTTCCTTATTACAGAGCTCGCATCTGTTAGCAAGATGTCATCCTCTTGTCTTAAGATTATCAAGAGTGAGTATTCATTTGTGTGCCATAAGCCAAACAAAGAAACGGACTTTTGTGGGAACAATCTGCCTCCAAACAGACTCGTTCGGGAACTCTGAAACTCCCTTGAACATCTCATCCGCTAAGAACCTGTACATAGAACGAACATAAAAAGAGCTTTCTGGGTTGGATAACCAAACCGGCATAAAAGGCCCGCTAGTCACACAACTGGACTCTATCGAATTAAGCAAATTCATTAAATCAACTCTATCTCCCCCCCCCCCCCCACCCAAGATTAATATGGCAAGGAACATTCCAAATAACATTCTCACCAGAGAGGGACATGGCGTTTGAGATCCTGGCATTCGGAAAGCTAGAGGCGGCATGGGAAAGCATCAACAAGCACCACTTCCAGAATCCATCTCTCATGCCAAAATGAAACCCAAGCGCCATAACAATGGGCCTCTTCTTGAAGCCACGCAAGTTGTTCTTCGTCTATAACAATGGGCCTCTTCTTTCTCGTGTCTTGCACTTGGAACCTATATCCATGCACTTGGAACCTATATCCAATCTTTCCTCCAAAAAGTCATTTGCTCAAACAGACCATCCTAGACCCCATTTGAGTTGCCCGCCGACAACTTTCTCGAGAGTCGCCTCCATCTCTAAGCCTCGACACATGGGACCTGCAAACAGAAGAAACAGACCATAGCCCCTCCCTATCCCAAGCACTCACCCTCTCGGAATCTCTCGCACTACCAGGAAGTCTTGCAAAACCCTCATTAGCAACATTCGCTCACCCTCCCTCTCTCGCTCGCCCTCCTTGTGCTTATAGTGGATTTTAAGTTTTAACCCTATCATGGGTGTTTTTAGGGGTGTTCAAACGGAGTGCTTATCATGATAACCGTTTTAACCAGTTGTATTTGGATAATTTGGTTTGGTTAATTAAGATGATTGGTCTGGTTTGGTTAAAAAAATTAGCTTGTTTGGTATAGATGGTTTGGTTTAATTTGGTTTTCGACACTCTAACTAATCAAATCAAATTAATTAGTTAAGTAATTAGTGATATATCTAATATATATTACTATATTACATATATTCAATAATTTGCATAACAACTCAAGAACTACACTTTGCTCCCTTCTAGGCTCATATAAAAATAAAACTCAATATTGTTCATATATTGTATATTTGTATCGGTAGCGTGTAGACCATGATAAATAGATGTCTAATTTAGATAAAGCTCATGCATTATATTGGATGAAACTTGAAAGGAAGGTATTTTTCAAAATATAATAATTGTTAAGATACTAAGTCAATTTACACAAACACAACAATTCATTAATCTCATACCAATTGTATTAGTTGCATGTATTTATATTAAGGGTGAATTATAACTATGCATTGATTGTTATATTTTACTCTTCACATAAATTGTAAATTGATGTATTAACCGAAAATTTTCTCACTTAATGATAATGTGATGTTATATTGGTTAATCTGATTAACCAATTAACCAAACCGATTAAAATTTAATTTGGTCAGTTTAATTGTTGTATTAGTTTGGACGCTTTGATTACATATTGTATTTCATGATTAATAGAATTTAACATTATTTTGTTTGACAATTATCATGCTAACCATTTGAGGTGTGAGGTCGATATCATGGTAACCAGTTGAACAACCAGTACTTTTGTTAACATATGTTGGAACTAGTTCTTGTATGTAGTTGGTTAAGTCCAGCCTAGTTATTCTGCTAACTGCATAAGTTGTTAGTATTTACTAACTAATATCCAAAATGTATGAACTAGTATCCAAGTCTATTGATTTTACTAAATATCTAGATAGCAGAGACTAGTATTCAAAACATCACAAACTAGAATCCAGATGGCAGATATCAACTAATATCCACAATCAACCAACTAGTATTCAATATGGATACTCTTATGTGTTATCTGGATAATCTTATGTATAATATGGATAGTAATTATGGTACATTCCGGATCCTGCATGGCTCCTTACTAGTCTGTGTTGTCTAGATATTAGTGTGTGAATTTGGGATAATAGTTGATTCATGGTGGATATCAGGTAGCAAACCTTGAATACTAGTCTAAGCTCTCTATATACTTTAGTACTTGGATATTAGTTCATGTATTTTAAATATCAGTTAGTACCTGCTAATAAATCTTCAAGTTCGCAAATTAACTTTTTCCGGTTAAGTCTAGTACACCTTTTGTTGTGAGCAAATCTTGGAACTAATTATGGTACATTCCGGATCCTGCATGGCTCCTTGCTACACTACAAGACTCAGTTGCAACTTGCAAGGGTAGTGTGGTTGGATAGAAACCTGACATAACTCATTTTCTTAACATTGATTTTCTGAACATGTTAGTGAATTATTGAACACCAGCATGGCTCCTTCCACCAATCGATCATGAATCATTCTCAAGTACTATCACATCTGCGCTGATAAATAGTTAAGGAGAAAGGCTAGTCATCAAAATAATCAATTTCAGCATTACAGAAAGTCAGCCAACTGAATTTATTCCTACAAAACTGTAGAATCCTTTTACCAATGTGTCACCCAAGCTGGTGGAGAGTGAAGTGAACTGTACTGCGATTGAGCTCCTCGATCACCAAGAAGCCTTTTTCACACCATTCAACATCCCTTGATTTGCCAGTGTGCGGAAGACAATACGAGACATTCTAAAGAACTCGTAAACACCACGGGGGCGACCAGAGAAGACACATCGATTCCTGATTCGAGTGAAGGAGCTGTTTCTTGGCAACTTGGAGAGCTTTGCGGTGAGTTTCTCGCGCAGTTCGCTCGGAAGTTCAGGGTCTCTGATAAAAGCCTTGTACAGGTTTCTCTTCAGCTCGAATTTCTCTGCCAGCAACCGGCGGTTGTGATCTTTTATACACTTCGGCTCGTCCTCCCACATCTTACCAGTTCTCCAAACCTAAACCCAATAAACCATGAAAAAAAGGAAAGAAAACCAGTGTTAAAAGTCCTCCACTTGGAACACAAAATGCTTCCATCCGATCACAATCCAAAATTCATGAAAATTATATACGAATACATCTATGTATTGCAATCGTATTCGTATAACCCATTCCCATATCACAATACAAAGATCCCAGATGTGATTTCCCTGTACGTACTGATACTCTGTACTTTTACACCACAATTGCAATGGTGTAGTGACTACAATTGGGAATCTTAAGTTTTTCTATCAATCATTCTAGTATATACTTTGCAGCCAAAATAAATCTGCCTCCGGAAATGATATCAGAAGGGGCTTATTCGTATAACCCATTCCCACACGGCCACACTCCAAATCAAGAAATCAAACTTTCATTGACACATCACTTCCCTTCTCTGGGAGTTGAAAAAAACTATAAGAAGTAATTGAGAAGAGAAAAGCAACGGAGACGTGAGAAATGGAAAAGAACGCCAAGTAAAGACAATGTTCGAGTCTAAGAGTATTAACTAAGTTGGGTATAGTTTAAGCTGATTGACAATTTAATCACATTTCATAGCCATAAAATGGGTATAGTTTAAGTTAATCACCATCCTCCCTGGAACCTGGACATATTTCATAGCATCAAGCAATGTTGCACTAGCAACCAACTAACCTAGACATATTTGTAGTAAACCAGAGATAATGCTGCAGTGTTCGTTTGGGAAACCTTTACCTGATGCAGTACAATAGTTATAGGCAGAATCAAACTATGGCAGTATGAAATTGAACTAGAAACAGAAATGAATTCAATCAATGCATTTGGCTACTTGGAAAGGACACTGAAAGCCAGAAACAGATGGAGACGACAAAAAAAGGGAGCCGTAAACAACCTGCTCTTCTCAATTTGTCGGGAAAGCATAATTAACTCCAGATCACTTCATTCCTCATCAATCATCAGTTCAGCAAAATCGAGGGACTTACGGAGGCGACTGCGGTTGGTTGGAAGAGGAGGAGACCACGGCTGCGGAGAGGAAGAGTGAGGCTTGCGGCGGCTAGGGTTTTCAGAGGGGTCGGATGAAGGCGAGGAGGAGAGAAGCCTGCGACGGGAAGGGGAGAGAAGAGGAGAGCAAACGGCGGAGTGAGGAGGGTTTTCTGTAACAGCGAATCAGCGATAAGGATGAGCGAGATAGCTCTCTGGCTGGCGAGGGAATTGGAAGTAGAAGGAAGAAGAAATCGGGAGTTACAAATTACAATTACAATTGATGCTTAATGGGAAAATTACTATTGAGTGCCCAATTGATTGGACAAGTGAAGTTGAAGAGGTATACCTGTTTAGTCTTTAGTTTATGGCAGGAATGGCAACAAAATCCGAATCCACGGGTACCTTATTCGATCAAATTCAGTCAACGCGGGTAAAATTCATGTTGATGGGTTTTGGGCCGGGTTCGGGTATAAACCCGTTCATTATTTATCGGGTTGGGTTTGGGTTTAGGTACACCCGTTCCATGGGTACTCGCCCACACCCATATAATTAATTTTTCCGGTATATTAATACTCTAAACAACTAATCTTCTTTATGTTTGTGGAAACATGTCTAATTTTTTCTTTCTAATTGTGTAAAATGAAGTTGATATTATCGAGTGGAGAGTGAAGAAGTTTAATAAACAAGGAGGAAGAAGCTTTCAATTAATCATGTTGTTTATGGATAATTTGTGATTTGCTTCAATTTTCTTGAGTTTTCTATATTGGTGTTGAACAGTTTGTATGGTTAATTTGTGATTTGCTTGAATTTTCTAAAATGGTGTTCTATATAGTATATATGCATAATTTGTATTGAGATTGATATTTGACTTTTATTTTGATAGGAACTTGTTATTGTAAATTTGTTACGACAAAAACTCATGGGTACCCATGAACCCGCAGATACCCAAAGGGTTGGGTTGGGTTTGAGTTTTCCAAACCCAGTGGGTTTTACCCCGAGTTTTTTCCACGAATAAACCAATGGGTTTGGGTTTGGCAAAACCCGACCCAACCTGACCCATTGTCATCCCTAGTTTACGGGGATAAACCAAGTATCACAATTCCCACCGAACAGATAAGTTCATGTCTCTTTCATCTCCTTTTGCTACGAGGAACTAGTTTGGCGTCTAATCTGTTGGTCGAGATATTATTTGAATATACCATATTTATAATGTTATTCTAAAAATTTTAAATTTTTTAAAATATATATGTCTATGTAATAGTTAAATTAATTGTTAAAATCGAATTAAAGTAATCAAAATATGAAAAGCGAAATATCAAACATTTAAGAAATACTTAGTGGGCTGGCTAAATCATCAAATTGTTAAGATTTTAGGTTTTTATATGTTTTAAGTTTAAATTGGCACATTGATTTTTTTTTGTGAGAACACATTGATTCATTTAGTGTAATTGGTAATTTTTTATTTCTTGTCTGAACAGACTAGGTTCAAATCCCATGATTGGTATATTTTTTTTATGAATGAGAAATAAAAACTGTGAATACAAATTTATCCTTCCTACGTTCGCTCTCATTAGAGAAAATTTTAAACGCTAAATAACTACTCTCAACTCTGCTATTATATATTTGTAGATTGTCTTTGGCCACAACAATGGTGAGAACTGAGAACTGCACTGGAGGTTTGATAGGAGAGCTTCGCAGGAGAAGAAGGAGAAAGCCAGTCGGCAGATTTGTATCAATGGGAAAATTCCAATGTTATTGACTCGTGCCTAACTACAACTATCTCGATCAAAGGTCAAGTGCAACCTTCAACCGTGTGTAGTATAGAGCAAGTATTTCAAAAATATCAACTTGGGCGGTCTATCTATCCTTACTTCGATTAACTAAGCATTATCTAGCAATCCGATTGTTGTTTTAACTACTAAACTAACTAACAAGTAAATTGAGGTTGAATTCAATCGAGGAAACTTCACTTAGCATAGGGGAGCTCTAATATAGATAGGACATTCAATTCCAATTGTCCTATCCCGCTCAATTGCACAATTTGGAGAGGCGTACCAAACAACCGACCTAGGCAATTAAGGCAGCCAACACTACTCCAACAATTGGATAAAGATCCTATATGACACAAGGAATCTAATCACACTCATTCATAGACCCCCAAGTGTTGATTTGACAATGCTCTAAATAGAGCCTAAGGATGTATTCTCTCAACTAGTTAATTAGCCCCAAATGGGAGGAAGTGATTAGGAACCTTCAATTTCCATGAATAATTCACAAATCAATATTAATCAACGTGCAAATCAAAGCATAGGGTTCACAATCAATCAACAACAACATAATAAACTAGGGTTCTATAACATCCTAGTCAATTGGCGAACTACTCCATGGCTAGAGTGAAAAAAACAACCAAAAATAAGAAGACAATCACCATGATGAGAAGATCTTCCTCCTTGGCCGGTTGGGATGCTCTTGGAGATGAAATCAAGTTTCCTTAGGTAAGTAGTACTTCAAATCTCCTACGATTTGTTTATGTTCATCACTCACTCTAGTTAGGGAATAAGTCAAACTCCAATTACTCTTTCTAAAACTCCTCTCCTTTCAAATTTGATTCTCCTCCCTTCTATAGCCAGAAGCGCAGAGTTCACGGTTGCCCGTCACGACCGTGAACTTTGTGTAAAAACTGTGAAGTCGATCGAATGTGCACTATTTCACTAACGCACCTCCCGACCTGGTTGAAATCTTCACGCCCCGAGACCGTGAGGTCTGCAAATGCCCTTGAAACGTCTTGCTCTTCTTAGGATCATTTGATGTTTACTATTTGGTTAAATCTCCAAGTCGTGAGACCGTGAAGAAATGCCGTGAACCATTATCCTTGACTGTTTCAACCATTTCGTCCCTTTTTGGCTCATTTTCGTCCAACGCTCGATCATTTTGCCAATTTCACCTGCTAGAGTACAAAACACACTAAGACATGACAAAACATAGCGTAAATGACTCCAAGGACGATGTTACACAAAACGACAAAGAGAAAGGGTTATAAATATGTATAGATTGGGTCGAATCAGTTATAGTATTTATCACTCTTATATTTAATACATTTCCCCCTTCTATCAATGCATCTTTTGTAATTTCTACATGATTTCATATGAGTATCGTAACTATTTGAATTATGTGCTTAATATAGACCGTGAGTATATCTTTGTATTATTTTACAACTTTTGATGTTGTTTTGTGCTTTTCAAGGATACAATACACTCAAAAAGAATATGAATCATTAATGGATAAGAAGGAATATGATATTACAAGCATGTGGGCTCAAAGGAAAAAGGATTTGTAGATTGGAAACTCATTTCATGGTCCAGAGAAGCAGACCCAGTACAAAATGATTATCCTTGACGATGTCAGAATGGGTCTACTTAACACCAACTGTCTTGGATTCAATTTCATGAAGAGGTTGCTAGGCCCACAAGCAACCCAACCCATGAAGAAAATTAGCAATGACCCATGGACGGTCTCCACCGTCGCTCGGCTCTCAAGTTCTTGAAGCTTTTTGCTTCGACCCCAAAAGAATCAGAGTCCAAGTTGTACAAGGAAAGTTTAAGTCGACTTTAGTAGGGGGGAAAGTCTTGAAAACACCCTCATGTTACTAGTATAAATAGGGTTTTAGACTAGAGGTTTTAGAAACAACTTTACAACTAATGAAAACAACCCACCAGCAATCTGCTCCTAGGGCATGAGTTGGAGAGCCATAGAGAGGAGGCGAAGCACTTGAATTCGATGAGGAGGTCCTCACCATCGATATTACTCATTATTGATGATGTCTTCTATCTTATGTTTAGCTAGCTCAAAGTTGTTTATGGATGTGAAATTCTATTTTAGTAAAGTATCTTCCTATGATTCAATGAAAGGTTATAACTTTCTTTCCTCCCCGCCAATTGCTTTCCTCTTGTCCATACAGCCGACACACCGCCAACACTCATTTGATTGCCCACTTTGTGTCATGGTATATGAAAACCGTATCGGAGATCGTACTGGAAAAGTCAGCGTTAGGGTATTTTATGGTAAAACCGTGGTTTAGTCGTAGTTCAACCGTTATACCTTTAAATATCGCTTACCAATTTAGCCTTCGATACTGGTATTTCGTGGTTGAACCGTCTGTACGGTACGGTTTCATGGACACTGCTTTATGTACCATTGATGATGCAGTCAGTATTGATGTAGGTGTAGTTAAGAGAAAAGAGAAGATTTTGTTGTTTTCAGATTCAGAAAGAGGTGAGAGTTAGATCTTCAGTTGCGATTCTTTGTTTTACAATGTATTTGTTATGCTAGCCCAAAACTTACTACAAAGAGGTCCAAAATTCCAACATTGTACGCATCTGAACGAGAGAAGCAGAAGTTGTATAAACTGCTAAAACTCGTCATTCAATGTGACTACAAAGTACTGATGATTCAATTAAATACAGCATCAATTGCAAGAAAAACATCAACTACAAGAGCAAAAGATACAATACATACAGGAAAATTCCACAATACAGTGAAAATAAGTACAATATAATTCTCCTACTCTACAATACTACGGACCGCGCAACATGCTATGCAAGGGTTCAAAACCGAGAGTTCATTTGGATTCTACCTGCACCTGGCATAGTTCCTGTCTGCTTCTTCCGGTAGTACACGAATGAACCACTTGCAACCATGAAGAACAGCACAATGCCCTGCAGCAAAGATTCAAAGATCAGAGTTTCTAACTTTATATCAAGTTGAATTATTGGACTAGCAAGTAGCAACTACTGGTCTGATTCCAAAATTGTAAGGATGAAAACAACTGTCAGGTCTCAAGTGAATGTTTATTATCTGACTGCTGAGATATTTGTCTATGCTCTTCCTAGACACATTGTGTGGCTGAACCCCTTCCAACAACGTTCGGCTGAGTTTGTGAGCATCTTAACCCAGAAGAGCTTAAAACTTGTTTCTCAAGCCACTAATGCTCTCAGCAATCAGCATACCATTTGAACCACACACTAAAACGTTCGACAACTCTGGTCTAAAATCTACTGAGAAAACCAACTTATTATATATTCTACTATTCTAGACAGATAGCACATGCATTCTAGCCACAACTATGTAAGG
Source organism: Linum tenue (assembly GCA_946122785.1). NCBI lineage: Eukaryota > Viridiplantae > Streptophyta > Magnoliopsida > Malpighiales > Linaceae > Linum > Linum tenue. The sequence goes on from CAMGYJ010000002.1 coordinate 66,936,587, forward strand.
GAGAACAATAACGGGTAAAATTATGCAGATCCTAATGGCTTGAGAAAGAGGAGCAAAAGACCAGTGTGAAATGCATCGTACACCTAACTCGGAAGTAGCACCACGAGAGCAAAGAATCTGATTCATTACATTGACATTTTTTTAACCAAAGCGTCATTTGGGTCATCTTCATCGCAACCCCTTCTCATACTTATTCTCATCCTATCCGTCTGGTTGAGTAAACATCAAATACCTGCCCGAAAGGACATTCACATACCTCAAAACCAAGCACTGAAACCTTCTCTTCATCGACAGGCGGTATACAACTTCTGTAAGTAATGTAAGCCTGTGATCCACTGCCATCTTGTTTCTTTGAGTCCTCCGCCAAATTTCTACCCTCGGTCGAAGAAGTCTCTTGATTTCTACTTTCATCAGACGTGTCCAGATCAGATCGATTCTTCTTAAATTTTCCTTGTTTTTCAAGTTTGACACCGTCCTTTATCTCCACACATTTCAACGGGATACGATACCCAGTCTCACTGCATCGGTACTTTGGCTCGCTCTGCTGAAATTTAGGGGACAAACAGCAAAAGAAACAAAACCCCAAGCTTGTTAAGGACATAGCCACAAAATCTCAATCAATAACAAGAGATCTGACACAGGAGCTCCTATTCCACACATTCAACATAAATCCGAAGGAACTAATCGAGATATCGATGAATTAGCCTAATCAAACAGCAAACAGTGGTAAAGACACTGAATTTCAATCCCAGAGGAAGACTAGCGCAAAACTGAGAGAACGAACCTTCTCTGAGTATTGGCAGGGTACGCAGGCCCCGGAAGGAGCGCAATCGAAGGTTGTGTTACTTCCGCTAGGCGTTTCCTTGAAACCGAGTAAAACTCTTCGACGGAACCCTCCATTGCTCCCGCTGCTTCAACGCTCGAGAGAAATGGAAAGAACATCGATCAGATAGGTTGCTCAAACGACGAAATCAAATATGAAGGAAGAGCAATGGGTCAGATATTTCAAGCTTACGTTCCGTGATCCGAAGGAGACGCTTTCAGCTCTGCAGAGATGGAGGTGCTGACGGAGAAGAAGAAAAGGGAGAGTAGGAGCAAAGGATTTCTCCGAACCATCTTTTCGACTCTTTGGCCTTCCTTTTCTCTGGTTTTGTTCCGCTCCCTCATGTGGGGTTTTCTTTCATTCCGTTACAGCCTGTTTGAATTGACAAAAAAAGTAAGGAATTGGAATTCCATTTCCAATTCCATTTCCATATATTATGTTTGGAATAATAAAAAGGTTGAGAATTGAATTCCAATGGGTCTAAAATATGGGAATTACAATTCCTATCAAAAGTGATGGGAATTACAATTCCTATCAAAAGTGATAGGAATTGAGAGAATGAAGATGGAATTAGTGGGACCCATCAATACTTTTTATTATTTTGTTGACCCACTATCATTTTACTCTCTTTCTCTCTCATTCATATTTCATTTCCCAAAATAAAACAAACATATTACATTATTCATTATGGTTAAAAGTGCAATTCATTTCCATAGTTGTAGGAATTATACCAAACACCAGAATTGGAAATGGAATTCTATAAAAATAAAAAATTGAATTCCGTTTCCATTTCCATTTCTTCCGGAATTGTATCCAAACAGGCTGTTAAAGTTTAAACGACATATTATTCACAAGCTCGGTTGGTGGGCTTGGTCCTGGCCCAAATAGAAGCCGAACAACTGAATCCGCTTGGGCGTATGATGTAGTTAATGGGCCTGATGGTTCTCACAGCTCGTTGGGAACCAAGTGGTTGTTCACTTGTTTTCCTGATATTTTGCGTGCTATTTTACTAGGAAGAAATTTATAATTTAACGAAATAAATAAGTCATTTATAATTAAATGTCTTCCAAATAATCTTATTGAATCACTTGTAAATAAGTATCTTTTCTAGCAGTAACTTATTATTATTTACAGATGACTCACTTTTTCTTTACTACTTTTCATTTTTAAGTTTTCCCTTCTTCATACACCCAATAACAGCTCGTTTCTATTTGGTCTCCATAATATTTTTCAATGATTTTTAAAAAATTCTTCTCACATATTTTCATTAATAATTTTTAATTAATTTTTGTAAAGTAGTTTCCTTTTGAAAACGATTTTAAATATAAGTTACATTTAGTTTAAAATGATATACTTTAAAATCGCTTACAATTCGTGAAAAAGCTCATATGAAATGAAATTATTGTTAAAAATAAAATGTGGTATTATTATGTATTCCTAATACCCAAACAATATGTTACATATTGGTTGTAGAATGAATTTTATCTTTGTGTTTGGCTCGATAAGTAATAAACAGGAATATATTACATGTAAATGCAAAACAATGTCTTGTTCTAGTGATAATATCAATAGTTTTGAATAAGGTTAATAGCATTTTGTGCCCTTCTATTATTGCAGATTAATAAATATACTCATTTACTAAATTCTGTACAAACATACCCTTATAATATTAAAACACTGTCATGTGTGATCGAGGGGAGAGGCAGATGGTTACAGCCGTTGTGTGCTCTCTTGTCGACGTCACGTCTAGCCAGCTCATCGCGCTGTATCACCCGGTTCTTTCCACTCGAGTCGGCGGCGCGAAGAAGCTGGGAGCACATATCGCCAAGTTGAGCAATTAATCGATAGGAGAGACAGAAGGTTTCTTGTCGAGTGGTTGTGAATTAATTTAGGGGTTTGTTTTAATTAATTGATTGATTTATGACATAAAATCATTAAAATTGAAATTAGGAGTGTTTAGGAGTAAATGGAGGGCAATTAGGCAATTGGATTAGAGTTTTCCAAGCCCAAAAAATTTTATCTCGGATTTTTTCCACGTATTAACGCATGGAATATTTGACAAAACGCGACCAATTGTCATTCCTACCCGTCACTTCCCAGCTTCACTCCTCAAAAAGCAAAACCTAACAGAAAAAAAAAAACAAAAAAGTGGGTGGCCGGTCAATCAAATGTCAGTTATGGAGACTATGGCTGAAAAAGAAACAGTAGTTCTAGCAGTAACCAATGAGATGGGCCAGCTGAAACTCAGCTGAGGGAGAAACAGAAGCAGAACTGTTTCTTTGGTCAAACAAGCAAAACTTGGTGATAGTGCCCGCCTCACGCAACATGATTGATGAGAGATTCCAGTTTTGGCTCACAGTATATAAAATACTGTAACAACAGGTGGTCCACTCCGTGCGATCTGATTAGTGTTTTCTTTACGTCTATGATGATCGAAGTTATAAAATTCGTATAAAAAATCTTCCCGATCAAATTCGATACTTGTATCGTAGTTTACATCAGCACCAATCAATCGATACTTTTCTATGTAACAAATGCCAGATCGCAATTTGTTTCAAATCCAATTGTTTCCCTAGAGATCCTAAATTAGGGACATGGCACTGTTGCAAGCCTAGGGTTCTATCTCTCCCCATAGAATGAATGTGGTCAAACAACTCCAGTAGGACATGTTTAAGCTAGAACACATGGTGTTCTAGCTTTCATGAAATAATGTACAGAAAATTTTGTACCAACAAGATGATTGAGCAAATAACAACACACTGGGTTTTGGTTGGTCTTTTCCATCTATCCTGTTCTAAGTGGAAGAAGCACAAGCAGCAGCAGCAGCATTCTAAATTTCTAATCCACTTCTGGAAAAAAATTCTCCGAATCCTCCATGCAGACAACAAATTTTCACAAACCAATAAGAATTCCATTTCCTTTTCCAATGGATCGATCATCTTCTACTCTTTGCAATCACTAACCACCTGCTTACCAAAAGCCAGAGGGAACTCGTGATCGTACTGCTCCGTCATCCCATGTTTCTCAGCCAACCCCTTCAAGGACTCGTAAACTTGGTACATGGCCAGCCTATCCTTCGGCCTAGAACCCACGCAATTCAGAGCAACCTTCAAGAAATGAGACATATCGTCGTCGTGACCTCTCCCCACCAGCGATTTATCGATGCAATCCTTCGTACGACCGGTGATCACCAGCTGGTTCACCCAATCCACCAAGTTCCCTTTGAACCCACCTTCATCCCCATTGTTCACATCCAAGGGCTTCTGCCCCGTGACCAGCTCAAGAAGCACGACCCCGAACGCGTACACATCCCCCTTCAGCGATGGCACCATAGTGCTGGAGTACTCCGGAGGAATGTACCCGAACTCCCCCAAGTCACCATTGAAGGAACTATCATTCGAATCACGAGTGGCAGCCAGTCTCGCGAGCCCAAAATCCGCGACTCTAGCATCGAAATCATCATCCAGGAGTATCACATTGGAGCTCATGTACTGATGAATGTAAGGAGGTTGGCATCCATGGTGAAGCCAGGCGAGCCCTCTGGCCGCACCAACCCCGATCCTAACCCTGGTCGGCCAATCGAGTGAACATCCCTGACCAATCCCAAAACCAGTCCCGTGCAGCTGAGAGTACAGAGTCCCACCAGGCATGTGTTTGTACACCAGCAATCTCTCTTCCTCCACCGCACAGAACCCCAGCAATGGCACAAGATTGGGATGCCTCAGCTGTCCTAACCGGTTCATCTCCGACCTAAATTGCTTCTCCCCGAGCTTGGAGCCGCTGAGTCTCTTAACGGCGAGGGCAGACCCATCAGGCAGCACAGCCTTGTAAGAAACCCCCGTTCTAGTGGAAATGATAATGTTCTCGAACTCGAAATGGTTGGTGGCTACAAGCAAATCGGAGAGCTTCATCTTGTGGATTGGTTTCTGGAAGAGGGAAACCTGGACGAGTTTACGCGACCGGAGCAAATCGATCCAGCTCGAATCGTCTTTCCGAGTGCCCGCAGCCGCCGCCCTCTTGCCGAACAGCCACCACCAAATTGCAAACCCTAGAATCAAAGAGCCGAGGGCTCCGATGACGCCGGCGGCAATTATGATCGCCAGGCTCTTACCGCTCAATCCGCCACACTTACCCAGCGGCCGGCCGCAGAGCTTGCCGTTGCCGTCAAAGTCGGCCTCGGGGAAAGTGGCCAAATCCGACGGCACCGAGCCGGAGAGGTCGTTATCCGCGACGGAGAACTTCTTCAGCCGGTCCAGCCGGCCGAGGCCGTAGGGGATCGAACCGGACATCCTGTTGCCGTTGAGGTAGAGGTTGTTGAGGAACTTACAGTTGACGATCTCCGGAGGGAGGGAGCCGGAGATGGAGTTGCCGGAGAGATCCAGAGTGACGATGTACGGCAGCCAGTTGCAGATTTGGGGAGGGAGGGAACCGGAGAGGTCGTTGTTGGAGAGATCCAGGACCTGGAGGCTGCGGCAGTACTTGAGAGACTCCGGGAGTTGACCGGAGAGCTGGAAATCAGGGAGCTGGAGGCTGATGATTCGCGTCTCCTTCTCGTTCCAGCAGGAGACGCCGTCGAGCTTGCAGACGGCGGCGACGGAGTTGTTGTTGAGGTTCCAGGTGGAGAGCCGGCCTTGCGGGTCCAGAGCCTTCTTGACGCCTTCCAGGCACATCAAGTCGTCCTCAATGGCGGTGGAGAGGGGAAGAAGGGAGAGGATGGAGAATAAGAATACGGAACTCAGCAGGAGAAGGGAGCAGATCCTGGCGTCTGTGTCCATCTCCGTCGTCTGGTTTATGTTGATTGGATTTCCGTTTCGGGTTGGGGGACGGTGGTGGGGAAATGGAGGAAGGGGAAGGAGGAGATTCGGGTTAGGAGGAGAGAGATGGAGATGGAAGAAGAAGAAGAAGAAGAGGAGAGAGAAGGGCGGCCATTGACTGACTGGGTAAGCTTGGAAAGATGAGGGGAAGGAAGATAGCAGAGAGAGCAGTCTTCTTGAGTATTGACTGTACTGCGACGTATTCGGTCTTCTTCTTTTTATTAATGATTAACTGTTTGTATTTGTTTTTTCTGGTCAAACTATTGTGTTTTTTAGTTTAGAAATAATACTAGCGGAATAGGGGTGTAAATTTCGACGTATAGTGAAAATTCAAAACTGTGACAAGTTTTTTTCTTCAAAAGATATTTATATTATTAAGAGATCAAGATCCTATACAAACACTAGAGTACAACCAAAGCGAGAATAAAAAATTACTGGCTCATTTGCTTATTAGGTTTACGATGGATTTGTAGTATTGTGGATTTGGGAAAGTATATTGTTTGGTTAGTTAATTTTTATCATGGATTTATGATGAATTTGTCTCACAACTTTGCCTCTCATTATCAAATTCCAAACGAATATAGGATTTGCAAATTCATGGGGTCTACGGATTTGAATCTAAAAAAGGATCCAAATTCGTGAACCCCGTGGATTTCAAAATGAGCCAAAGAGTGAAGAAGAGGTAAAGATCAAAGGTTGGAGGTAAAGATAACGGTTGTGGACCGTGAACCTTACAAGTAGGCCGTGAAGCGAGCCAAGTTTTCAGGGTCATTCGCACAGTTCGCGGCTAGTTCAGAGATCACGGTCTCAAACCGTGATTTTTTCAAAGAGGCTGTGAACTTTTGGCCAAAACGCGTCCCTTCTAGCCGATCACGATCTGGATGTTGATGTCAAGCCTTTGATCTCTGACCGTGAAAGAGCTAGCTGATGTCACTCGAGGCATATAAAGAGCCAGTTGCGGGGAGAAAGAGGGTAGCTAGGACAACATTAGTTGTGCAAGGAGGCACGTGGCGCTCCTTCGATTGCTCCAAGCCAAAACCCAAGGTGTGGATAAGTCAAAGATGACTCATGATAGTCAGTCCAAACACCATGAGTAGGCACGTCATCTGCTTGCTTGAATCTTATAACGTGGTTCCTTATCTTGTCAGCCTTACTCGTGTGAGAATATTTCTCTAGGAAAACTTGTTTGAGGGAACCTCACATTTCGAAGGTCCCATTAGGATGAGATTGCAACCAATCCTGTGCTCTTCCTTTCAAAGAGAAAGGGAAGGGTTATAGGTTAAAAATGCTCATAAAGACTTCTTGATGCATCACATAGGAAGTCTTTTAGGTGGTTGGCCAGATCATCATCCTCCTCACCATGGAAAAGACGCTCATATTCTAACGTTAAGATTCCTTCATTAAGTCAAGGATTGGAATACGTGGTTTATAGTGAGGCGTTGTTGGATGAGCTCTACGCTTCTTTAGGCCAAAATAACCCTGCTAAGGTGCGTAAGATTTCTTCTCCCATGAGTTGAGCTCGGTATCCTTGATCCTCGATTCTAATGGGCAAATGCACAGGAAAAATGTCGAGTTTTGTAAGTAGACCGACCCCCTCAAAAATCGATGCCACTTACAAAAAAAAATTGAAGGATCTTATTTCCCTAGGCCCTCTCTTAGAACCCTTACTCCGAAAGCGAGGTGCAGTTTTATTGAAGAAGAAGTCATTTAGGAGGTTGAGGTGCCTCCCATTTTGCATAACGTAAGAATTCGAAAGTATGCAGTGTAGAAAAGTAAATATAAGCTATTGGATGAGTGAGAGATAAGAGAAGGAAGGCGTTGCATAAGCAGGTTCTCCCTAGGTCTCCTAACCATGGTTCTTGTCACGATCAAGTCATGTCTTGCCTGTCGTAAGAGAATCTGCTTACCGCGCATTCGAGGGCACGATCTCCCAAGTTGTACGTGACTACGAGTCATGTTGTACTATCTTGGCACCCGTATTGTTCTTGAACAAAAGTATTTTGTTAGATAACTGGCTAGCCAAACTCACATAAGTGCGTTATTCTATAATCTTGGATCAAAACCTCGATATCTGGCACATACGAGCTGTCGATTTTGTATTTTGTTAGATCTCACCTTGTGTCAAAGCATTCACCCAAACTAATGGGTGACAAGGACACTTCGGATTTCTCCTTTGAGGCGTCATGTCGTTCGATCAAATGACGTTCCATCGATTAGGACGATTATTTCTAGTCTCATCCTAAGTGGCTTGGATTTGATCCTTGCATCTCAAAGGAGTGCAATGTCGAGTAATCTCATTCAAATCGACAAATAACGAAATAGAGTAAATCAAACACTACATATATGAAATAAACACAATTGTATTAAACCAAACATAGAGTCTACATCAACGAGGACTTTGAGTCCAAAATGGGGGGTGGGGTGTAATGTAACACTTTAGACAAATCCCTCATATACAAAACATGAGAGAGATCCATGGTTCATAAAAGCACAATCCATCCTTAAATAACTCACAAGACATATTTGGGGTGAAATTGAAGAGTTCTTGTAAAAAATCTAAATTTAAACATGTTCAGTTTGGAGCAGTGTAAAGATGAGTACCCTCTTGAAAAGTTATCATGATGCACCCTAAAAGTAAAACCGCATAGGATGGCGTACAGTATCCTGATTGGATAAAATGCATCCTTCAACTCTGAATAGAACAACGAAAGTTTTTAAATTCTTCCTAGTGATGATTTGCTTTAATTATAAGGGTTAATATATTTGTCTGACCCAAACTTTTCACATATTAAACATCACAAAATTGGTCAACCCCTAGATTCGACCGTTATCCTGGACGGTCAAACACGTTGACTAATGGTCAACACGCCACGTCACTACCAAGTTAACACAGAACACTTAAAAAATTTGGTTTCTCCACCTATTACCATTGATTTTTTTATTTTGGGTAAATACAATTTAATATCCAAACCTTTTATTTTAAACAATATAATAGCCAAACCTTTTCGAAAACAATCTAATATTCAAATCGTCAACTTTCCGTCCGTTTGATCGTTGGTTGACACTTCAAAAAAACTTTGTTTAGGGGAAATTGTCACAATACAACTTTGTTTTCTTATTTTGGCATTGCAGATGACTTAATATTTAGATATTCTATACCATCATGGTGGAGTCATGAACTTCTCGGGTTTGGAACCACGATATGTTAGTGGTTTTTCAGAGAAGATATCGATGGATATTGATGAAGCGTTGTACTTCGAACTTTTTTGAAGTGTCAACTAACGGTCAAACGAACGGAAAGTTGACGATTTGGATATTAGATTGTTTTCGAAAAGGTTTGGCTATTATATTGTTTAAAATGAAAGGTTCGGATATTAAATTGTATTTACCCTTTTATTTTGAACAAAAGAATAAAAAAGGGAATGATAAAAGGTAGAAAAAACCAAAAAATTTAAGTGGTAATAGGTGACTTGGCAGTGACGTGGCGAGTTAATCGTTAGTCAACGTGTTTGTCCATCCAAGATAACGGTCATCATATCTCGAGTTTGATCAATTTCGTAACTTTGATGCATAGTTGAGACCACAAAGTTATAAAAAAATAAAAAAATTGACCGGAATATTTAATATGTAAAAAGTTCGGACCATACAAATATATTAACGCTAATTATAAACTTGGGCTCTCCTGGCCCCTGCATAATCACTTAGCTATGTAGTTAGTGCGTCAACTTACTGATCAGTTGATAGACAACTTCCATTAATTTGGAGGAGACTAAGAAACATGAAGCAGTAGTGGTGCATGCACTGGATTGCGTTGAGCTGTCCATGAGCTTTGATGAACGATGTCGACTCTCGAACATGCAACTTCCCTTCACTTTTGGAGTTGTGCCGTCCACTTCCAGTCGAGCTAATTAAAGATGGAAAGGAATACATTACACACCCACAAAATTAAAGCGAAAGCAAAGAAAGGATATAAAGAAATTCCATCCTCCACAAACGACGAAAGCCAGTTTATGTTCATTCCGGCACTGAAGGAGAGACCTCACGAATGGGAAATTTTGCACTCATAGACAGGGGCGGATCTAGGGCTTGGGGAGGGGTGTCGTCCGACACCCCTCCGCTCGAAAATTTTGTGAAGGACCTTCATTTTTTCGGTACAAAAAATATTAATTTGAGACTTCCGACACCGCTCTAATAATTATAAGCGACACACTTTTATTATAAGAAAATAATTTAATGTTATAAAGTTATTCATCGTAATTAGTAATTAACAATAATAAGTAAAATCAAATAAGCGTGCTTGTTTTAAGTAACCCACAAACCAATTTAACTTGTTAATTTGTAGTTAATAGGTGAATTGCATAGATTTATGGGAGATTGTGGCTTGATTTTGGTTAATTTGGTAGAACTAGAGAAAAAATGCTAATGATATTGCTTTAGCCATATTTTGTGTTGTCTAAAATTGGCAATTGGTTGATCGTGGTTTACTATATTTGACTGTAAACTATTTTATTTGAATTTTGATTTTAGACGTAGATCGATTCTCTGTGGTTGGGTGACTAATTTATGAATGATTATATAGTTGTGTATATCGAAAAATGTTTGATTTGCAACATAAGCGATGATTGTATTTTTTAAAAAATTCAGGATATGAGAAATGGTCATAATTCGTAATAAACATGACGTTGTCAACTTATAAATGAATTTCCAGCAATTTCTATTAATTTTTATTTAATTATTTTAATTATTATAATTTTTTATCGGCGACACCCCTCTTCAATAATCCTGGGTCCGCCACTGCTCATAGACACAGATCATCAGGGTGTGTGGTTGCGGAGAGAGGAAGAAGAGAATCTGGACTAGTGCTGCACTGCTGCATGGATAATATATAATTAGAAATTTGGAATCCCCTGTTAAAAGTTTATGGCAGATTTTGACATTTGCGTACTTTTGGGGCATCCATCTGGGAAAAGGGTAACAAAACAACCCAAAAAGTCTCTTCTCCTTTCTCTGCATGGCCAAGGTTGTAAAACCGTTTTATACTAATGTAACGGTTTAGCAAGTGAAATGGTTCGACAGGTGGTATATACCGGTTTGTGCCTGTTCCTGTCGGTCAATATTACGAATAAAATTATAAATACTCATATTTAAACATGACATTTAACGTCAATACTTAAACATTTATACTTGAATCCAACAAATAACATCAATATTTAACTTTTATACTCATAAAATAAATAATAAAATAATTTTTATCAATTCATTTTACTTAGAGATTCGTATATCGATCATGCCGGTGGTGTCACGCCGATTTTATGACCGATACCGGTTGAACCAGGTTCAACCGGTGGCACGCCGGTCGGCGTGACAACCGTGTGTATGGCTCACCGCCAGCCATCTATGTAATATTATCACTAGACCAATCGCCTGCTCGTTTGAATTCTTCTTATTTTTTTATTATAAATTGGGATAAATGTCATGTTTGGTCACTGAGATTACTAAATCATGTGATGTTTAGTCATTAGAAAAAATAATATCAATTTTGGTCACTCGAATTACTGAAACATGTCACATTTAGTCACTCTCCCGTTAGTTTCCGTCGAACTCCATATTAATGAAGTTGGACGAAAACTAAACTTGAATTACTGAAAAATGTTACATTTAGTCACTCTCCCGTTGGACGGAAACTAACGGGAGAGTGACTAAATGTCACATGTTTCAGTAATTAGAGTGACATTCATAAAAAAAAATCGAGTGACAGGAGTTGGACGGAGGCTAGCGGGAGAGTGACTAAATGTGACATGCTTTAGTAATTCGAGTGATCAAAATTGATGTTAATTTTTTCTAGTAACTAAACATAACACGATTTAGTAATCCCAGTGACCTAGTGTGACATTTATCCTTATAAATTGGAATCGACATATTGCCATCGACATCGTTAAAGAGTAGATTCCCTAATAGTTCTGATAAGTAGACCCACATCATGAATGGGATTCCCTTATATATTCCCAGACTTTAAACTCCCGATTGTTTTTCTACTTCTCCTGTATAATAACAGGTAGTTGCTGCGAAAAACAGGAACGTACTAATCAATAATGGTGGTGAGAAGTGGAAGGAACAGGAGGAAGAAATCCTTGTGTGAGAAATCCATGGAGCTGGCTGTCAACATATTCAACTGCTCCTCGCTCTACCTTGCAGCTGCTTTGAGCTTCAAACCGACTCCGAAGTTGCCCACGCCGACGCCTCCTCCTGCAGGCAAACGGCGTCCGAACGCCGCCGTCGGCGATCGAGATGGATTGTTGTCCCCATTTGGTACGTCTCATGCTCATCAGCAGAATCATCAACAGGCTACAAGGCCACACGAGAAGAAGCCTGTAGCAGCAGGGGTTCGATTAAGAGGTGGTGATGGTGATAAGGCCGATATTGATGAAAGGGCTTCAAGTTTCATAAGGAGGATCAAAGAGAGGAACCAGCAAGCATATTATTATTGGGAGCAGCGCTAGTGAATAGTGATCATCAGTCCTAAGAGATTCTCCGACTTTTTATTGCCTTCCAATAGTAACTTGTTTCTCAACAAATTAGTTTGTGCTTATGATATATATAACAAGTGTTTAAAACACATTATCACACAACAATAATAAAAACACATTATTCACTTTATTAAGAAATGTGTTCATATAAATGATGAAGAAATTGTGCTTTTTTATGTTTAGGTAGATTAGATGTGAATTTTTCGATACCGTTACAAATGTTATATCTACATTTGAAACAATTTATTTTAGAATTTCCAAATTTCTTCTTTGCAAATTGCAATATAGTTGTAACATATATTGGCTCTGTTTGCAACTTTTGTGATTGGAGTTTCTAGTTGGAGAGTTTGAAGAATTTGGCTCGGTGAATCGTGAATGTATTTGATTCCTAGTATAAAAAAAAGATTTGAAATAAGTATAAGTATTAATGTATAATTGAGGAAATTGAAAGAAATTATAAAATAGCAATAAAAAGATCAAGTTTTTTTTTCTCTGTCTTGTCTAAAGTTCTGTAACATCCCGAACATTTTTCTGACAAGATATTGTCCGCTTTGAGCCTCTACACTCGCACGGATCGGATTTGCCTTGGGGTGCAATTCAGGATGACTTCCCATAAGGGCACCCATCCTTATTATTGTACTCCACACTGAGCACGTTTAACTTCGAAGTTCTCACAAGAACTCCTCCATTTCACCCCAAAATGCATTTTGTCAGTTAAGGTCGGTTTCTTACTTATGAACCATGGATCTCTCTTATGCTTTGTCGATGTGGGACTTGCCTAAGGTGTTACATACACCCCCCTTGGGACTCAACGCCCTCGTTGAGGTTTGCCCCACCATCGTTCAAGAGGGACGCGGAGAGGCTCTGATACCACTTGTAACATCCCGAACATTTTCCCGACAAGATACTGTTCGCTTTAGGACTCTACACCAGCACGGATTTCGACTTGGGGTTGTGCGGTTGCGGCTGCTCGCAACCTTGTAACATACACTTGCAACATACACTTGCCTAAGGTGTTAAAAATTCAATGGAATTACCAAATCAAACATGAACAAATGTTTACATAATCAACACAAGTCAAACACGAAAATTAAAATCCGATCCTGCCAATGGGAAATAAAAGAAAGGGTATATTTAGCCATCAAACGAGCTATCCTATATACAGTAAAATTAGGGCTCAGATAACGTTTTCAATTTTTTGGTTTTTAACCAAAACCGATCAAACTTATAATGAACTTATCCACTGAGTTTTTATCCCCAATCTGTTTGTATCTTATTGGTTCTGGCCACTGCAAAAAGGAGGGTTGGGATTGCGAGACTTCTATACTTGAAATGTGGCTTGTGTAGGCAGGCTAATTTGGCTATTGTTCATATAATGAGGCAATTTTTGGGTAGCATGGATTAACAAATATAGGATGAAAATGCTCTCTATTTGGAATATACCACATACATCTATGAATTCTTGGGTTTGGAAGCAAGTAATGAAGTTTTGAAGTTGATTTCAATTTCGAATGGATGTGGATGTAGATGTGGCAGGACAGGTGGCTCGCTCTAACTACAACTTCTCAATCGAAGGCCAAGTTCAAACCACGACCGAGTGTAGTATAAGGTAAGCAAGTAATAAAATTATCGAACCAAGGGTCTCTAGATGTACTTTACTTCAGCTTAAGGTTTCATTATCTAGCCAACCTAGAATAGCGATTCGGAAACTAATCTAACTAACCACTATCCTAGCTACTTACAAGTTTGGAGCTCTCTTATTTTGAATCCTCCTAGTTCCATCATGTAGACTGATGTTGCGTACCATCCTAGGTCATTTGACTCAATATCTCTAGCGTTAGAGGATCGACTCCCTCGGGATTGACCTAGAACAACGAAGTGATGGATTGGTAGGTGCTCTATTCAACATAGAGAAACCCTATATCGTTAGTAGATTGATTAAATTGAGTCCCTCAGAGAATTACCAGGCCGACATAGAATGAGGAGGAACCCTAATTGCCAAGAATGGGCTAAAAGAGGATTTTCTCCCTCCTAAATCAAAAGTTCAAATGGCATGAAATGGAATCCAAACTCATGCAATCCATAACAAACATCCATCCAATAGATAATATAAACAATCAAAATCTATACCTAGGGTTCTTCAATTCATAAAGAGAAGAGAGAGCTTACAAAATAGCTCAAGAACTCCATCTTCTTCATCTACTAGGCTTGAACCCTGGACTCTAAGATCAACCCAAGCCTCCAATTAACCTCCAAGATCACCCAAGATCACTATCTCTCTCTAGAAATGCGTCTTTGGTGTTTTGGATCGGAACCCTAAAAGAAAAACCAAGCTCTCTTTTCAGAACCCGCAACTGCCTTTTTTATAGTTGAACTGTGCGTGAGTCAAGGCCTCAGGTCACGGCCGTGACTTGGCCATGACCATATTGTGATCACGGCTGAAAACGCAGAGTACTGCGCTGACATTACGACCTCCCGGTTATTGTCATAGGCTCATGGCTTGAGGCCGTGACGTGAATAGTGCCCCCGAGATAAAACTTGCCCCTTGGATCCGTACGATTGTCACGCCCTACTTGCGCTTGTCACGGCATGAGGTCGTGATCTTAACGTCCAGGCTGTGATCTTGGCATCTTCTTCACTTTTTGGCACGGTTCGACCTCCAAATGACCCAGAACTCGTCATTGACCTTCCCACACGTATGAGGATATGAAAGGTTACAATAAAACACAACCTATCATAAAATAGGTTGGGGAATGTCGATTACCAAGTCAAACACTCAATATATAAAAGGGGTAAAACATTTGTAAATACGCAGAATCCGCCCCCCTCCGTCTCACACACATACACTTAAATGTTTGTTTGTCCCCAAGCAAACCAAGTACAACACAAGGTAAACTAACAACTTCATTCTTGAAAACTTTGGGGGCTTGTCATAGAAGCACAAAACATGTGAATCACAATGGCTAATTGGCACCGACATATGAACAACATCAACAACAATCTAGACAACCACCACAAATGACATTCGGATGCAATAAAACCGTGGAAAGGAAGAGTTCTCACCTTGTTCACAAACCAATACACAACCTGAATAAAAGACTCACCAATCACATTCATCCATGCATACAGATCAAGTCATCAGAACAAACGACCGAGCAATCTAGGTCCTCACCGGTAGGGGTGCCGATTCGGTTCGGTTCGGGTAACCGAACCCGAAACCCAGCAAAACCCGAAAACCCAAACCCATTACTACACAACCCGAAACCGAACCCAAAATTGCAGCTTGCCGGTTTCGGGTACCTGAACCTGGAAAAAATACTTGCGGTTTCGGTTGTTAGCTTGAACCCGAAGACACACGGCTAATGAACTGCGGAAGAAAGCTTAAAGACTCTCTCTCTCTCACTCTGTGCGTGTCTCTCTCTCCTCTGTCTCTGCATCAAAGCTTGAACAGGAGGAGGAAGAGGAAGAAATTCGCAGTATATATAGCCAGAGAAGAGAAACCCAAAAGGAAAAGGCAAATCAAATTCACTAGATTCTTGTTTTCATCAAACGCTAATCCAATTCAGCCTCTCACTGCCTCACTCCCACAACCCACCAAAAAGAGGAAGCCACTGAGTGAAGCGAGTTTCTCTGTGCCAAAGCTGCAGAGCTCGTTTCCTGAAGAAAAGAAAACAGAGCACCCATCAACCTCTGTTTTTCCTTCCAATCCCTCTTCTTCGGCAGAAGCACTTTCAGACCCAGACTCCACCTTCAATTTATTCCAATTACAAGTAAACCGCCATAGATTAATCCCGCCGATCCTCTTTAGCGTCGATTCCTTTCTTTGTTCCTCAAATTATCCTGTTGTTGCTCACTTGCTCTATTGTAATTCGATTGAAAGAGGACCCAAACGCTAGGAATCCATCAGGCTCATAAGTCATAACCAGGAACCCAAATGCCACAATACTCATATTCTCCCCCTTAATCTATCAGCCGCTTCAATTAACAGGGGACACAAACAGAACGGGAAAGGGAGGGGAAAGAAGAAGGCCTTACTGGGTTGCCATAGTCGAGGTTGGAGAATCGAATAATACGGGAGTAGTCGACCCACTTCGCCGTGGATGGGTTTCGGTCGTCCGCAGCTGAGTTTCTCATGAGGCCGCTGGCAATGAGTATGATTATGGCGGCGAGGACGATGACGGCGAGAGGGTTGATGGCGGTCGGAGGTCCCCACAAGGTTGCTATGGCGAGGGAGTTGAGGGAGGCTCCGACCGGCGACGCGAAGCGTCGAAAAGCTAGTGTACTGGGCATGTGTTGGAACGAAACCGAAACGGCACCATCTCTTCAAAGCTGCATCTGGAAATCCAATAAAGCCATTCGGTTTTTCGGGTTAAGCTCGGTTCTCGGGTTTCCATGAAACCGAAACCGCTGCTTCACATAATCGGGTTGGAACTGAGAACCCGAAACCCAAAAATGCATTTATCGGTTCGGTTTCGGGTTAACCCAAAAAACCGAAACCGACCTGACACCCCTACTCACCAGGGTACATGATAATATGAAGAAAGAATCGCCCACTCTCAACCAGTGGGGTCAGGACCGTGTTGATGCAAAAGATGTGCATACACTTACGCTCATCCCTATCGTCTCTCCACCATTACGGTAGCCTCTAAATGCTATTATTCACATGATGGGTGTCACCTCTAGCTTGTCTAGAGGTCTTGACACGGGTTCAGATGACTGGATAGAGTCTAGAGTCTAGGACATGGATAGAGGTCTTTGGTTTTTTGGGTGGTAGCACATATAGCATGACGTTCCACAATTTCAACAAACTAGAACCACTTACAACAACCAAAGACCAATCACACAAGTAATAACCACATGTTCCACAATTCCAAACCACAAGCACTGACGAACAACCATTCACAACATACTTTCTTTGCAACCACTGCTATCAAGAAATTTTAAGCACAAGAGTGAAGGAGGTAAACAATCATGTAGGTGTCTCTAAGTTTGACTACTAAGAAACACTTTTTTTTAGCATAAACAACTTTGGTGGCAACTCTTCTTCTTTGCCCACTTTATTTATTTTTTTTATTTGATGAGGGTTAGTTGAAAGCTAAAAACACATGCCCCCTTCTTGAACTTTATGAGCACATGCTCACTTTTAAGAACTTCCTCCAACACTCATTTTCACATTTAGCAGAAACCATGCAAGAATCACTATGGGGAACCTCAACGAAACTCAAGTAACGAGAGCTTCAAGAAACAATGGTGACTCAAAAATGGTGTAGACACGAAGATAGCAAGATCACTGCTCAAAAGGGTTGACTAAGGGATAATATGATCGAGACGGTCAACTTTAGGGTCGTGGACTACTCCTATCATCCATCTTCCTCACTAGTGGCAACGTGAACGCTATGTGTCATGGTAATAGGGATCTATCACACAAGAAAGAAACGAGTAGGCACAACTCTCACATGGCTACCTATATGCTCTATCATTAGTTATGACTTACCAATTTTGATGCATAAGAAACTATAAAGACTGAGTAATCAATCCAAAACATCCATTGGCTCACAAACACATGAAAACTGAACATTTACACAATCATAGTGCATATCTTAGTCATCGTCATAGGTTGTTCTCAATCACAACCAAGTCATTCATGCATCGACGCTCATAGCCTCGAGATTCAAACCAAATCACCGAAGGTGGCACTATGATCATCCAAATGGATAAATTGTTTTGCTTGGAGCCCTCATATTTTTATATTTTGGGCATTCAATTAGGCTCCAAGCACTCAAAATCACACCAATTATTCATACACACACAAGAATAATAGAATACCACCCTCACACTTAATATTGACATTGCCCTCAATGGCATAAAGTAAACGAGGTAGAACAATGTTCCCGAATAGGGTGTGAATGTTGGTGGACGGGATCAGAGGTCGGGTTAGATCCAGAAGAACAAGGAAACGTCCAAAGCACTAAAAAATTCTCAAAGTTTGTCTTATTGAAGAGAAAAGAAAACAACAAATGGTGGTTGGGTTGCCTCCCAACAAACACTTCTTTAACATCGCGAGCCGGACGATGATGCTCGAGTCTCGGTCCACCCCAAAACCTCCTTGAAGTTGAGGTTCTCGTCGGTGAGGTAGCGTCTCAAGTCACGACCGAATGGTGTGAAACGTGATAGTGATTGGTCGTGAACTTGATAGCAATTCAGGATCCACCCACGATACCTCTTCTTCTTTCATTCTTTGTTCTTTTATTTGCCACATACCATGTAGGAGTAGGACATCATTGATTGACCACCATCACATCGACCAAGAGGGATAAATTATGGTGTGTCCTTTGCTTGGCAAAGAGCCACAAATGGGTCCTTCTCGAGTAGCGCATCAAGGTTGGGTGGAAAGATTTCATAACATTTGTAACTTGTAGAAGCTTCAACCACCACGACCTCTTCCTCATCTTTGACACCACTTGCTTTGGTGTAATTATCTTTAACCTTCCAGTCACCAAACCCTCTACCTATAACTTTTCAGCATTTTCTTCAATCACTCTTGTCTCTAGTACTGCACATATATCAACCTTATTTCTATACGGCCTTTCTGAAAAATTCATGTTTCTTAGGGCTGTTGAAACCCCCTGATTCCATGTTAGAACCTTCATTAGACTTAGGTTTTGGTGGCCGCCCATGCATTTTCTTAACCTGCACCACCTCTTTAACTTTTGCTGCTCTTAACTCTGGAAACTCCTCGTAATTTCTTTAAGGTGACACAACAATCTCACCTACATCAAACTGCACTAGTGTAGACAGTGCTTCATATCTATTACCACTACCCGGACTTCTCACATAATTCACATCATTCTAAAACTCACTATCAGAAGGGAGCCTAGAAGGATCCCATGTTGGAGCTGGCTCTAGAGAGACCACCAGGTTAGCAACAGCTATCTGAAGATTCATACAACCCTGATTCTTCAAGGGATAGGTTGCACCTGGAGCCTGCACCTTCTTCATAGCATATAGATCTTTACCAGAGACAAGTCAGACAACCCTACTTCATGTCCTTCGTCCACCCTTTCCACCTCCATGCTATCTCTTACATGAATATCCATAGTCTACTCAAAATTGTTTCCACTTCCAATCTCAACATCATCCACACTAACCTCTTCTTCAACTGAAGTCACCACAACCTCACAAGTATGACAAAAAATATTACACTTGGTACAGATTTTTGGCAGATGCATGAACTCGGTATGTACAAAGAAAGATGGTCTACGATCGGGAACAAGTTTCAATACTTCGGGGAAAGCATAATCAATCTTCATTTGTACACGAATTTTGGGAAAACCAACTCTTCTTCCCACCCTTGTAGATTGATCTAACCATAAGGGAAAGCCTAGCATGCTAGCTAACCTGGTAAGAACTAACCCCGTGATGTATTCATCAGGCAGGTCATACAAATTCACCTAGATTGGAATGGTAGCTCGATATTCAATCGCATGGATTCCTGGAGTCCACTTCCTCAATAAGAACATATCATTCTGAAAATGCCAAGGACCATTCAAGAAAACCCAATTTGCTCTAAGAAAGAGACTAACATCCAGACTCAAAAAGCTCAATGCTCCCCGATTTTCCCCAAAGTCGATTCGCCCAATTTCGCAACTGTCGAATTTGCGGCTTGAAGTGCGGGAATTGCCCCACTAAGCAATTAGAATGCCTTTTCATTCCATCATGAATTAGTTCCTCAGGGATGCGCAATCCACCGTCCATGATTTTTGGCTCTATATAGACCAGTCTATTAGCCTCCTTGATGCCAAATAGATCAGCCCAAGGTTTTGCAAGATCTGCTCCCATGGCGAAACCTCTAGCAATAAGAATTTTAGAAAGGAAATACGAAAGGTAGGAACATAGAAGAGAGACTAACGAGTTTCGCGGCGGGAGATCATTACTAGCAATAGGAGCCGACAAGGACATCGCCAGAGCAGCACTGTTAGGAGCCTCGCTTCGAACAGAAAATAGTTAGACGAGAGCTAATGACCTAGAGAGAGAAATGAAAGAGAGAGAATTGCATATCCAATCATTCGAAATTCAGTATCTCGAGTATTTCTCCCAAAAATTATATATACTATTTTTTTATTAAAAAATTATATATAATAGAATGCTTAGATATCAATCACTAGATATGATGAACTAAATAATACGATGTCAACGGAGTATATAAATATGAGACCGATGAAAAATTTACTATTATTTTCTTTATCATGATATTAATCACATTTATCATACATGACATACACATTATGACATTTAATATATAAATTTTATCATATTTTAGTTTAAGAGTTCAACTATCTAGAATGATAATAAGTTGAGTTCGAGTCGAGATCGTGAGTTTATTGATGAGTCAAACTCGAATAGATATTGTGAAGTCCTTAATGAACCGAACTTGAATCGAGCTCGAGTAAAACATGAATTAAAATTTTAACAAATAAATTAAGTTCGAACTTATCATTTATTAACGAACTAAATCCAAATCACGCAAACTCAACTCAATTGGTTTGCATAACTTCTTATAAAGAGATGAATAATAGAGGCAACTAAACGCTTAGGAAATGTTCCCTAAAATATGTATAAAGGATCGTCAATCGTCATTAACTTGCTCCAAGTCAAACCAAGCTCATCGTTCCACGTTCCGAACATAATCTAATCAATCAAATTATTAACTATTAAGACCACCCACCACACACTTTTCTTCCCTAGCAGCTAAGCAATTCAATTCTTCTTCATCATCATATATGTTTCTTCAGGAACTCAAACCCACTCCACCAACCTCATCGAGTATCTCTTTTCTTACTTTGTTTGTTTTTGCTGTAATTCAAGACCCACATTCGACACATATTTCTTTGCATCTGGGAATACCGACACACCAATCATTCTCAGATCGAGGCCCAAAAGTTTTTTTTTTACAAGATTTCACTTGCACATCACATCAATATTTTATATCTTGTTCTCTCAAAAAAATAATATATATGGTGGCGTATGATATTATGAACCAGAAGCACGTGAATTTGAAAAAAAATCATTTAAAATTTACTTTAATTTGTAGGATTTAGGGGTTTAGGGTTAGGGTTTAGGTTTACAGTTTGGGATTTTGCATTGGGATTCAAAATTGAAGGTTAAAGGGTTAGAGTAATAGATTGATTTGTTATGATTCTATGGCATATCATCATATTAGATTGAGAGTACTCGTTAAAGTTCAAAATTTAATGTATTATGGACACTTTTAGAGATGGGTGCACTGAGTGCACCCAAAAAAGTGAGTGCACCGAAGTAGCCACCTATATATATATATATATATATATATATATATATATATATATATATATATATATATATATATATATATATATATATATATATATATATGGGTGATTCTATCGTACCTTGGGTAAAATCAAGGGTACAACATACCTTGAGTAAAAAAATGATATCTAGACCTCGAATTGAGCTTAGTTTGGCGTCTGATATTATTCCCAAACCCTTAAGGATTAAAATCTAGGTCTTAGTTTTATAAATCTCATACACTAAGATCAATTTACTTAGAAACAAAAATCAACGACTATGATTTGTCGAAATATATGCAACAAATTACAGGCACAATCTTAGGGATTAGGCTCTTTGATTTAGAAATCTAAGACCTAGGTTTCAATCATCAAGGGTTAGAGTATAGTATCATGTCCAAAAATTCGGTTAATTCGAGGTCTAGATAGCATTTTTTTACTCATGGTATGTCGTACCCTAGATTTTACCCAAGGTACGATAGAAGCCACCATATATATATATATATATATATATATTGTTGGGTGCACCGAAGTAGCCACCTATATATATATATTGTTGTGCTATTAGCTCCATACACATACTCTACTCTTCTCTTCCACCATTCATCTACCCACTATTGCAAGTTTGCAACCTCAAACCACTTCCCCAAAACAATTAATTCAAACAAAATGAACAAAAAAAAACTTGGTTGTTGTAAATTACGAGACTCGAGATCGAACTATAAAAATTGCTTAATGTCAACCAGATCGATAAGCTACACCACATATATTAAAAATCTGTACATAGTGACATAATATGGTCGAACTATCAATTCATAGTCATACATGTAGGTTTTTACGGTGTTATATTGGTACATTAGTGACTAAACCATAGTATCTTATTTTACTAATAATTTAACAACAATATCATATTGGTAACCTATCAATTAAAACACTATTGTACCACCAAATATCATTTTACTAACTTGTCCAATCAAATCTCCGGTTCCATTTTACAGTCACGGCAAAGAACAAAAAATGAACAACAATTCAGTCCACGTAAATAAACAAAAGCACATTACGATATTATGATAACAACTAATAGATCTTAGATCTTAATGCCAATAATCATTTCAATAAAAACGATATTTCATCACCCCTCCCATATTCCCATTCCCGCCATATACCATTATCCCTCAATTCCCCTGTACAAACTACAAACCAAGAATCAATCATCCTTCTCCTCCTAATAATATTATGATATCTTAATTTATCATCATCACTAAAAATCCCAATTCCTAAAATCTTTCACACCCATAAGCCCATATCTAACAAAAAGTTGCAAATCAGTCCCCCCCAAATTTCCCTTTTTGTCACATCTCAATCAACATTAATCAATAGAAAATATTCTGCGGAGAAAGAGAGAGAGAGAGAGAGAGAGAGAGAGAGCCACTAATATGTTGACTGTTGTTGTTGTTTGCTGTTCCTAATTCTCTCACGCAACGCTTATGATGCTGTCCCCACTCGACATGCCCTGAAAAGCAGAGGACCTCGTTCCCCCTCCCGCCGCCGATGACGATGACTGCTCGTCGGAGGAAGGACTAGTGGAGAGCCTGA
This sequence comes from Linum tenue, assembly GCA_946122785.1. Lineage (NCBI taxonomy): Eukaryota > Viridiplantae > Streptophyta > Magnoliopsida > Malpighiales > Linaceae > Linum > Linum tenue. Next base: position 66,959,673 of record CAMGYJ010000002.1, read on the forward strand.
GCGATAGAGGCAAAAACGTCTCCTGATGACGACCGCCGGAACGGTTACTACTGCTCATCATCTTCTGGTTCCAATTGAGATCGGCCGCCACCTTGGAAGACGGCGGAATTGGGATTGGTCGAACCAGCCTGCTGGGTTTCGCTGTACTCGTCGGCGGTCCTAGCGTCAGCCTCTCGAATGACCCGTCCCCGGTGATTGGTATAGCCACCGGGAAATTATGAACTGGTGGAAGCTTCCCCAGCTGCAGCTGGTTGCTGGTCTTCATCGGAACCACCGCTACCGCCGCCGTTTCTTGATTCGGCGATTTCTGCTGGTCTTCCACTTCCATCATAGAATTGCCGGCGAACTGTGTAAACCAAATACATAACTAATCAATTCCCCAAATTTTTCAGAAACTATATATGTAAATAATAGCAACAACTATGCTTACAGTGTTGTCGGTAGTGATGTCGAAGAGACTGGAGCGGCGTCGCCGGCGATTGTGATTGTTCTTGCGGAGGAAGTACTTCTGAGCGTGACTGGCCACCTGCGTCGGCGTCCGGGTCTTGACGAAATTCCTGGAAATCCCTCTCCAATCGCCTTTCCCGACTTTCTGCAGCCCCACCAGAAACAACCTGTGTTCCTCCTCGGTCCACGGCACCCCTGCAAAACCAATCAAACCAATCCAATCCCCAATTTTAATTAAAATTCCCCCCAAAATTGAATCGTTTATACTGAATTCGAGAAAAAATTATGAAAACCCAATTACCTCGTTTGCGCTCGCGGCTGCGTCCGGAGGCGTGAACGACGTCGTCGGACTCGTACCCGGACGCCACGGCGTCGGCGACGAAGGGGTCCTGATTCCCCTGATCGTACTGCGACAGGTTGTTCATGCTCACGCTCTTCCTGAACGAGTTCCTCCCCGCCGTGACTCGAACCCCGAACAGCATAATCCCGCCCTCCCCCGCCGTGCCACCCCCTCCGTCGCCGGAATTGACAGTCGTATCGGCGGTGTCGCCGTGGCAGGTGCGGGAGTTGTGGCCGTTGTTTCCGCAGTGAGAACAGCTGCGAGACATCTCTCTCTCTCTCTCTCTATGCCTCTACTCTACTCCTCCGTGGGTGCTTCTCGTCCCTGGGATTATTATCTCTGCGTGTGGAAATTGTTAACGGAGACAGAGTGAGAGACACAGGGGAAATCTGGGAAATTTGTGTCGCTGATTGTTGATGATGATAAAGAAAGGAGAGAGAGAGAGGGTGCGTTTGGGTTTTTTGGGGGATCGGACGGTGGGGAGATGGGCAGACTTTAAGCGGGAGGAATGGATCGGGTCCGTCCGTTCTTTGCCGGGCCGTGCGTTGGTTTGACGTTTTGCGCCGTCGATGGAAACGAGAAGAAGTGGTATCGTAATATCCTAACATCCTTAAATTTTAGTACGTGCGTATTTTCTTGTAAATGGGATTTCCCCGGCGACAAATCAAATGAAATACATCGTCTTTTTTATTTTCTTTTAATTTTGTGCCTTGAGATACTGTATTTTCGGTTGAGCATAAAAATCGCAGACAGATATATCCAATATATGCACACATGTTTGGAAGAAGAAGAAAAAAATGTAGTGATTTTTACAATGTGGTCAAACTCTTTTTTCTTCTTCTTAAATACGTTTACTAGACTCACATCACCGTGTTCGATGTTCGAAGAATACTCTAATTGTGTATACTACCAATTCAACCACATTGGAGTTACCGAATATAATTTTGTAAATATGGTCTTACCAATTCAACTACGATTCAGTTCCCGGCTGGCAGAAGTAGTTTCAAGTCCCCCAGTGATAAGGTCCGATGGGGCATTTCGGAGAGATGTCAACGGTAGAGTTAAATTTGTGAGATTTGGAGCCGATTCATCATTACTCTTCGCATATAATGAGTTTTAATGAAGGTTGGTATGATCCTTTTTCTATTGGAAGTTTTGGCACTTCGGGATCCGATGGTTTGGTGTTTTAATCATGGATTTCATTATGTTTGCTTCTGTGGTGACTCCTCCCAAATTGGTAATTCGTCGAATTATGTACAACGATGTGCATCATGACCATGACGGAGCGATCCTCGAAGAAGTTCGAAATTGGAAGACTGATTTTTCATTTACTCGGTTTATTTTTACTCCTCGTAGTACTAACATGATTTTCCATTTAGGGACAAAAAAGCTCTTGCATAAATTACCTTTTTTTACTGTAGTCACCCATCTATTCACCATCTATTTATCACCCAAAAAAAAAACTCCAATACGGTTTCATACCACATGACATGAGGTTATATATTATCTGGGTCTTTCCTTCCTTTGTCCAAGAAGAATTACCGCACGCTTGATTGTTTTCTTGCGAACTTAGTTGTCACAACACAAGTTGCCAAATAGAAAAGAAGATTGGAATTGGCATATGAAATTATCTAAGCAAAGGAAGGGATAAGCAAGGAGAGGGACGACGGGGTTGAGAACATCCATTGTTGTGGTGTTAGATTGGGTGAAGATGGGATAAAGTTTAAGATTGATTGTTTTTTTTTTTTTTCTTTCTTCTTTTAACTCGTAAAAATGCCAAGATTTTACTTCATTAGGGATATGCATGTCCAATATATTTAATTATTTATAAAATAATTCCTACCTTCAGAATTTAAATGGGGAATCTGTATATTCCTCGCATCGGAGGGTTGCAACAACTAGGGAAACAAAATTTTACCCTATTCTCGTCTTATTTTAGTATCAGATAATAGGATTGGTAAATGGTCAATTAGTTATCGGTTTAAGTGAATCACTAGTCAGTAATTCTCTATTGATGAGTTGGTGTGGTTATTTGTGAGGTAGATTTGGTTAATGGTGATTGATTAACTAATAACCGATAATGGATTACTAGACAGATCATATTTTTTTGAGTGAGACCCAACGGGAAATCTAAATTTTTTGTGGTGCTTATTCACCAAGTGGATGATGATATTTGACTCTTTGTAAATTTATGTCGTCGACCAAATTGACTTCATATTATGATTTCATGATTAATGATACATTTTATTAATATTATTACATTTAAATGAAAAAATTATCCAAACGAAATGTTTCTATTGGCTGAAATTAGTGTTAGCATTGACCATAATTAATGAAGAAAAAAGGGAAGGAGAAGCACGCTAGTCATTAATAATAATTGGGCGAAGGGAGGGTGGACCAGCTGTTCATTGTTGCATTAAATGTGAGAAAGGAAGGGGGACAACCGAAGTAGGTCAAAAACTCCACAAAGTAAGCTAGAATCTCAAAGCAGGATAGAACCTCCTCAAAGTAGGCCTGACATACACAAAGTATACCAGAACCTCCGTATAGTACGCCAGAACCTCCTCAAAGCAGGCAAGAACCTCCTCAAACTAAGCCAGAACCTCCTCATAGTAGGCCAAAACCTTAAAGTTGGCCAAAACCTCAAAGTAGGCCAGAACTTAGCTCTCAGGCGTCACTCTCGAAGGACGTGATCCATTGTTTCCCTCACACTTCGCAACTTTTAATGCACTTTAGAATCCAAATAGCCAATTGCAGGGGAGGGGGATAACATAAGTGAATCAATTGTATGCCCTCGTCAATTCCTTTGAGTTTCAGTCTTGCGACCGTACTCCCCAGGCGGAGTGTTTCATGTGTTAGATGGGCCCCTGATCCGCGTAGACCAAGAATGAACACTCCGTACAGTAGGCCAGAACCTCCTCAAAGCAGGCAAGAACCTCTTCAAACTAAGCCAGAACCTCCTCATAGTAGGCCAAAACCTTAAAGTTGGCCAAAACCTCAAAGTAGGCCAGAACTTAGCTCTCAGGGGTCACTCTCGAAGGACGTGATCCATTGTTTCCCTCACACTACGCAACTTTTAATGCACTTTAGAATCCAAATAGCCAATTGCAGGGGAGGGGGATAACATAAGTGAATCAATTGTAGGCCCTCGTCAATTTCTTTGAGTTTCAGTCTTGCGACCGTACTCCCCAGGCGGAGTGTTTCATGTGTTAGCTGGGCCCCTGATCCGCGTAGACCAAGAATGAACACTCATCTTATACGGCATGGGAGATTCACCCCCGAAAGGAGATCCTACCTTCAGAAATGATAACTAAAAAATAATTTAAGAACGACATATACTATGTAAAATATGAGTGTAGAGAATTCAGATAAGTTAATAAATACCCACAATTCATGTCTAAAGTACAACAACTCATAGTATCTTAACAATAAATTCATAAACATATATCTTAACAATAAGCCACCTTCCTCTCTATGTTAATGAATTTGGGAAGAGCCTAGCTGGTGAATTATATTACTCTATTGAAGCCGAGAATGCATCCAAGTAGCTGGTATGTTGTGTGTATCTTTAAATCTCAAATATATATATCTTATATTGTTGGTGATTTACCTTTAAAATATACTTTCTACAATTAATTTCATAAATGTGAACTAAAAGCGTAAAGCGTTTTGTGAACTAGATGCGTAAAAGCGTAAGCTTTTAAGCTTTGAAGCACAATTTGGTCCGATATTATACACTAATATTTTAATATGAAAACAAAAGCGTTTTTGTGACAAAGAAACATAAAACCGTAAGATTCTAAATTTTAAAGTGCGATTTTGAGTGCATTGGTCCAAACTTCATGAATGAACAATTGAGAGATAGTATAAGATATTAAATTTGAGTGTCTTGATAGACAAATAAGATCATATACTGAGAGTTCATGAACATCCAAAGTGTCAAGTGTCCATTGGGATGAACAAATTTATCCAATAATAAAGTATCTTTACTAAGAAATTGCAACTAGATGTCATAATCTGATCAACATCATTGGTTGAGAATTTGTTCAAACTCGAATATCATAAATTGATATGTATTGTATAATATAATAAATTTAAGTATTTTGGTTGAAAAATCTTTACATAAGATTTTATATATGACGTGATAAATCTTTGCGGCATGGTTTATGATTATGGAAACGAAGCATCATAAGTTAATGTGTTAACGGTTGAGAATTTTCAATATATAAATACACTACATACTCAGTTAATACAAAACATAAAAAAAATTATAAGATCCAATTAGTTTAAATATGTATAAATTATTTCTACCAAAAAAAATGTATAAATTAATTAATATAAATGATAAAATAAAATTCTCGAGCCAATAAAACGCATAAAAAGCTAGGGTTAATTGCACCATCTAACACTTAAGTTTACTATTTGTTGCAGGTTAACCACCTAAGTATTTTTTGTTGTAACTAAATCATTTACGTTAACTTCTTGTTGCACCGTTACCTTTTCCGTCCATCGAACTAACAGTAGGTGCCCAACTGTAATTTTTCATGCCACACGGACTGCCACATCAGCTCTTATAGACTAAGTCATATGTGGGCCCTGCATCCAATAAAAGCGTCCTTTCTAATCTTCTTTTCCCCCAATCCTTCCCGCTCAGAATACCTTCCATATTTGCAATTCTATTAAAAACCATCCTTCTGCGTGTAACTCTATTCTCCAATCTCTTCAATTCTATTCTCAGTTCCACTCTCTACTCTCTTCTATTCTATTCTCCTCTTCTTTTCTCTTCTCCAGCGCCAAAAATCATCCTATATTCTCCAATCTTCTTATCTTCTGCATTTTCCCCAATCTCTTCAGCAGCAGCTCCATTGTGCCGTTGCGCGGAACCAACGATTCTCCGTACCTCATGAACCGATACCAATCCCGGTAGACGCTTCTTTGACGGCTCCAACTATGGGGTATGACTAACATTGGAATCTTGGCTTTCAATTTCACTTACATAGCTCTGACCTAGTTTTTATTTTCGTTCTTTCCCTGGCAATAAGAAGGAAATAATCAGAGGAAGAACCATATAATTGTCATTGCGGGAGCCTGCACCAGCGGAACAAATAGAGTATTTGCAGCAGGGGTATAGATCACTAACTGTAGTTTTTTTTTGCAGCAGGTGTATAGATCCTTCTTCGTGTGATGGTCTCACAAGTTACAGCTTGGTGATTTAATTTTTGTTTTCTCTGCTGGGAAGAGTGCTTGACGTTTAAGCTCCTGGAATCAAGTTTGAAGTCGACTGTTTACCTATGCTCAAGAATTGTTTGGGTTTTTTGGCCCATTTTTATTGGATGGGGCCCACATATGACTCAGCCTACAAGAGCTGATGTGGCAGCCCGCGTGGCATGGAAAATTACAGTTGGGCACCTACTGTTAGTTCGATGGACGGAAAAGGTAACGGTGCAACAAGAAGTTAACGTAAATGATTTAATTGCAACAAAAAGTACTTAGGTGGTTAACGTGCAACAAATAGTAAACTTAAGTGTTAAATGGTGCAATTAACCCTAAAAAGCTAGTACTATATGATATGCAGAGCGTTCATAGAAGAGTATAATTAAAACTAATTCCCCATTTATGTTTCTTTTACGATGGGATGATGACATCATGATGTGGAGAGTTAGAACAACAATTAGTGGGTAATTAATATATATGATTTCTTGTGTATGATTAATATATATATGAATCTTTTAATATATTATTATATTGGGTAGAGGCACAATGGTGGTAACAATGAGTAGTCAGTGTTGATATAGACATGAATTTGATTATAAAAAAACAGGTTTGAGAGAGAGAGAGAGAGAGACTGATATGATATATGGAGATTGGACAGAAGAAAAAAGGAGGATATAATTATATTGAGAAAATGAGGAAAAGGAAAATGAATGGTGAAAGAGCCAAAGCGCTTCTCTACCGTCAATTGGGTATATTCCTTCGTCAACAAATATTTAGGCTTGATTTGCTTTTGGTGATACTTATATCAATGCATTGTAGTCGATGTATGCATTGTAAATTGCAATATACTTACAATTAAGAAAAATGATGTAATATACTTTATATTATTTGGTTTTGGTGATAGTTCTTTTAGTATTCAACATCTTATATTACTTTTTGTGAAAAATATCACTTTTCCTCTTGCTTTTACGAGAACATGTATATATAACTAGGGGTATACTTGGAACAAAAAAGGAATCCAACAATCTTCTCAAAACTATCTCAACAATCTCACGTTTTAGTAGAGATAGTACTATCACTCATTTTGAGTGATAGTTTCCATCACATCAAGCAAACAATTCATGTATTGTTTGTGCAGAAAATTAAAAAAAAACAATGCATTTTGGACGGTCCGGGCTCCTACGGCGACTCACACCGGTGGACGGCGAGTCTTTCCGGCTTTGTTACTGCGTTGCGGTTTCTTTTTGGTGCAGTTACAACTCTTGGCAGGCACGTTCTCAAATTTTTATTTCTTTATTCATTTTCTTATTTTTAATGGTCAGCAAAAATGTTATGGAATCCTAATCGTGGCTACTCTGCTGTATGTTTTGTGGTGAATCCTAATTGGTCATACGATGAGCAATGGAGAATGATGCCGATCATGATCGAGGTGGAGCAATGCTTGAAGACCTCTTTTACATTTGTTTCTTTTGTTTTTGCTCTTAGTAGTACGAACAGGGCTGCCCATTGCGTGGCACAAACGGCCCTTGCATCGGTAGCAACCCTTTTGGTTGACTACCGCTTTTTCATTTTCACCGCACTGTAATACCCTATCTATTACGATCTATCTATGACAACAAAAAAAAAAAACATCGGCGGATCTAGGGCTGGACCAACCCGGGCCACGGCCCAGCCCTCCGGCGGATCCAGAGCTAATATAGAGCTTATAAATTTTTTGATTTTAGGTATTCGGCCCAGTATTATTTAATGGTCGGTCGAGTGCTATTTGATAATAAATTTTGTGTAGTTAGAAAAATGGTCTAGATGAACATATCCAAACCATTACTCTCAATTTAGTCTAGGAATTTTAGCCCGAATGATTTTCATTTGAAAAAAAACAATAAAACCTAAAAGTCTAAAATGTAAAAGAGTGTATAAAGTTTCATTGAAATAAGAAAATCATCTAAACAAATTGATTTGTTGGTTGATTCGTCTAGTGTTGACCTTAACCGTTTCAGCGGCTACCATGGAGAGAACATTTTAAGCAATGAAATATGTTAAAAATAATTTGCGCAACAAAATGCTAAGAATTTCTTGTTGATTGCTTAGCTATTTTCATTGAGAGAGAGTATGCTATTGATATTGATGGAGATTCTATTATTGTTGATGGATTTGCCAAATTAAAAAACCTTCCATTACAATTGGCATTGTAATGAATGAAAACTATTTTTATCATATATTTTTGGGTAAATACAATTTATTAGTCAAACCTTTTAGACTTTTCAAATTATTAGCCAAACTTTTCGAAATACAAAATATTAGCTAAATCTTTTGTAACGCATCAAAATATTAGTCATTTGTCTGTTACCGTTGGTAATTTTGTAACTTTTTTATTTGAAATACATAAAATTTTAAAATGTTGACTATTTTTGTTTACGGTATATAATATTATATTGAAATGCAGCCAAGTGCTTTACTGGCTACTGCGTTCTGGATCTGCCGCTGATTGTAACTATCATAACCAAACAATCACCAAAACCAAACGACAATACTTGTGGCCTGTGGAGGATTGCATCGACTTCGGATGAGGCGGATTTTTTATATATGATTTTCAAATTATAGTTTTAGATTCGTAAATATTCGTGAAACCAAAGATATATGGGATGAAAAATGACATACGAAAATATATCCGTTTGCGGTTCGTAAAAAACTCATGTGTACCATCCCTGGATAATACATAAAGTTCTTGATAAAAATTGAATTATTTTTAGAATATCGATGTTACTTATAAGTATTGTTAAGATATGGTTTATAATAACAAGGAAAATGAGCAAATTATTTGTCTAAGAGATAATTATTGTACTTGGTGGATATGGATGAACGAGTGAGTATTGTGCTAATACTTAAAATACTAAAATCGCACCAAATATCTTGCCCTCTTTGTCGAGTTCGGAGAAAACCCTCTCAAAAGTAATACCAATGGGATTTTCCCCTACCAAATTAATTCAGAATCGGTTGGATACCTACAGTGATGGGTTATTTTTTCATCCTATAACCGTGCCTTAATTTTGGTTTGTATTATAATAGGTACATTTATTATGCATTTTTTTATTATCAAACATGTTATTTTACTATTATTTACACAAAACATACTCTTGTATTTTAAAAATATTACAACCAAGCTCTATTGTTAAATTTTGCGTCCAAAAACTGTTAACCACGATCGAAAATTGATATGGACGATATAAATGTTTAAAATACTAATAATAATTTCACTTTAACATTTTTTTGTTTGTTTATTTTGTATATCTCAATACTCATAATAGTTCAACTTTAGCGAGGCTTAAAGAAATAAATGTATAAAAAAAAACTGGCATTTGTATTTGAAGAAATACATATGTAGATTTTGTTTGGTCCAGTCCTTTTTGCCATTTATACGGTGGTGGTTGGAGATTGTGGAACGGGCAAAGGATTAATTAAGGGGGAATGGGACCCGCTAATCACCAACAACCATTTCTCTTTACCTCACTCACTCAACCCTTGGCTTTTGTGTTTGTGGTTGTTGCTAATCCTATTCCTTCCTTCCGTCGTAGTAGTGGCGGCGGCTTTGTACTCTTTTCTTGCCCTTCTTTTTCCATTTTCGACATGTGTTATCTATCGTTGGAATCCCATTCACAATAAAGGTTTACCATATACACATTCATGGCCTGAATCTGATTAAAAGGGGGGAAATGGTTTGCTTAGATAATAAGATTAGGAAACTTGGCGAAGACATGCTTTTAAGTTCGGAGGTGAAAATTGTTATTATGTGGTGTGTACTAGAGCTCTTTGTTAACGAGAATCACGTTTTAATATTCTTTGTTTGTATTTCGTTTATGATTATTCACTTCGTAGTATCTTCGTTTTCAATGAGTAAATTCTTCCTGACCTATGAAATAACTCCCACTACAACATATGGTCGGATCCGATGATGCCAAGTCAAATACTGGTATCAAATACCGATTGGAAAGAAATTTTTATCTGATTACTCCTTGTTTGTAGATGATTATCATGACAAGTGGCCTTGCAAGACAATGATTTATTGAAGCATGAGGGGCTTCACTCTATTTCAGGGAATTTTTTTTGCTCTCTCTCCTATTTCATAGATAATCATTGCTATATTACAATGCTGTATGAAGAATTTGCCTGACCTTGATTGAAGATTTTTTGAAGGAACATGAGGTTCTCCCTTCTCTAGAGTTGGTTTCATCGAAACAACACATATAAAAAGGTTCTTCTCGGTCACCTATCTCATTCCCTTTTCTCTGGCCGCCACGCAGAATACGGAAGGACTTATTAGTCATTTTCTTTCAAAATTCAGGCGGCTTCTTGGAATAATCTTGGTCCAAGGTCCATAAATCAGAAATGGGACACTTGCCCTGGAAGCAATGGGCCGATATATGCATATCCAATTATGGGTTACCAGGCCACTTTTCCCTAAATATATGAAATTAGTGGCCGATTTTCTCTAAATTATGTACTAGCCGCATTCTTTTCCCCCATATTACATAATTTTGTGTCATGGGGTAGGAATAATTAATCAGGTAAGGTAAGTATTGAAGCTAATGAAATTAAGATTAATATATTAGTAAGACGTGGCTATTTTAGTCCAGGTTTATACAAAATATTCCAATTATTCTAAAATATGAATTGTACAATGACCATGTTAAAAGGAGAAGCATCGATGATGTTTCAAGTGCCTTGAATTCGAATAAAAAAAATTATTGAGTGATCGAGGGGTTGTTTGATTAAAGGATTGTAAATTTATGTTTTAAAGCTATAGATTAATAAATATAATATCCTTGAGCAAATCTAACAAACAAACAAGAAAAAATTATTATTTTGTAAATCCAACATAAATTTAGAGTTTTGTGAAAATCCATATTTTAATAAAAATTCTCATTTTGAAATCCAACAAACAAACAACTTCAATGATAAATAGCATTTATGCCAGTATAATATACTTCAGTTCATAATTTTTAACCGATTCATATAATGTTATTTAATAACTAAGCATTCTATTATACGCAATTTCTCATTCAAATTGTAAATGTGACATATTTGGTCACGTACGCCAAGTCTGAAACCATTATATAGTATGAGATATATAATCTAACAAACGTATGAATCATTAAGAAGCCACATCATAAATTATATATATTGACTCGCTCATAAGTCGTTATTCGAACTCGCTCTTTAACCACACCTTCGAGCCAACTCACTAGTTGAACTCAATGAGCCACTCAATCTAGTTAGCTTGCGAGCCTAATGAGCTGAACAAGGATGAGCTCTGACTCGACTCGTTTACTAACGAGTCGAATTGGGAATTACATTTTCTCGAGTCGAATGTCGAACCACTCATGAGCAGTTTGACTCACTTGCAGCCTTAGTGGCAGAGTCTCCATCGTGAATAGTGGACATGACCCAAGTCCTACAATAAAGTCCTGGTCTTTAACTTTAATGCTTTGAGAATTTCATGTCAAACCTGGATAATCATAGGAATGCTTCCCCTGGATTATCTCCAGAGTCCAGAAGTAGTAAACTGCTGCAATGTCTAATCCAGAGAAGAATTAGGTTACCCGGATCTTTTTTTTTTTTTTTTTTTGAAAATAGGATGCTATGATTCTACCAAAAAAAATTCTACTAAGTGAAGGCTTATAAATAGTGTGTTTTAAATATATTCATTTAAGAAACTTATACAATAAGTCTGGGTGGTGTAGTTGGTTATCACGTTAGTCTCACACACTAAAGGTCCCCAGTTCGAACCTGGGCTCAGACATTTTATTTTGAAGTTTTTTGTTCTGGTCTTCAGTTCGGAGCAGACTTGAGATTCCCAGAGGCCCATATTATGGAACTTGGGCCTGGTAATTTCATACGGGCTTACGGGCAATTAAGATTTCGTTGAATAAAGGTCCAGCGGAGCAAAAAATAAATATCCGGAACGGGGTTTGAACCCGACGTGAATCGAACACGCAACCTTCTGATCTGGAGTCAGACGCGCTACCATTGCGCCACGGATCCGGTTGTTGGATAAACTTTCATTTTATTTTATATATCAAGTACTTGTGAAACTGGTGACTAGTCCAAATCGAAGAGGATTTGTTTCACTCTCCGCGAACGGTTCAATGGAAGCGGAAACTCTTCTCCATGGTGCCATTTCTTGGAGCTTCAGTCCCCAGTGTCATCTTCCCCACCGGACTCGTCTCCTCCGCCAAGCCGTCCGGGCTTCTTCTTCAAATCCACGGGTACTTCAGCTTGAATGACCGGAATCCGATTGCTTCGCTTGCTTGTGGAGTTATGCGGTCTGATTTCCTCTTCTCTGTATTGCCGACGCAGTTGAAGAAAAGCTATCAGGGGCCGAAGCCGAAGCAAGATTTGATACCTGACTGGGTGTCTAGGAACGACGACACCGTTCGAAGCTTGCCCATATACGTTGGAGGCGCTTCTCTCGTCGCCGTCCTCGTTAATCGCGCCGTTTCCGGCATAGCTCCAGTTGCAGATGCCAGCAGGTGAAGTTCTTTAAAATCCGCGAAGTTCTCGAATTTTCAGTTATCATTCCATTGTTCGACCTGATCTCAATAGTTCTATGGAAATTTTAGCAAAACTACTAGGGAGTAACTTGGCTCGCTCACACTTGTTATCCTGGCATTTCATGTGATGGTGGCAACTTTGCAGTTCGCAGTCAAGAGCAGATCTATTGACACTTGGCTTGGCTGTGACCAGTATACTGACTGGCCTGGTATGGCTTACAATCAAGCCAAAGACTATCTCCGTGGTGAGTTGGTTAGGAATGAGCTCCAACTCTTGGTCCATATCTGATCTCCTTTGTTGAAGTCACTTGGGGCTAAGTGATCTGGTTGTGTATTTCTCCAGGTGAATCCGTTAGGTGTGGAATGTCGGATGATATCGTCTCGCTTGCCTGACCCTTTAATCGCAGAACTCTTATGGTACTTGAACAGAAGTGGTATTCTTGCTCTTTGTTTTCAGGCTTTTCATTTCCAAAGGAGTTAATCGGTTTTGATGTTCCCAGGGTATGGGAGTCTCTATCATCGGTTACATGCTGCAGGTCTCTAGTGGTTGTGTATGATCGTACTTGTATCTTGCAAATTGGAGTTGCAGCTGAGTCCTCTGGTGGAGAAGCACTGGCTGTGGATGCTGCCAGGTTGAGTGAAGGTTCCGTTTATCAAGGTGTTATGAAGTCTGGAAGTCGTAAGTAATAAAGGATATCCTTTTGGTTTGTTTGTTTCTGACTCCCCTTAACATGATCTGAGATTGATGCTTGATTAGGAAATGCAGCTTCTTTGTCCCCTCTCTCTCTATATATCTTGTAAGGGTACTACAGAAATGGCTTGACATTGTCAGTTACTTTTGTGTGTTGATAACTGCGCAGAAAGCTATTTAGCAAACCTATCTCTGTATCCTGGGAGGTCAGAACTGCCATTTTTACCATCCAACACACAGGTGAGCTTGCTGTGGTTTCCCTCCGATAATTCTGTTTGTTCATTGCCTCTTCAGAATTCTGGTTTTATTAATTCTCCACTTTGAATGACGTTTGAAATGCTTTAGGCAGTGATCTTGCAGCCTCTCGGAGACAAAGGAATTGTAATTATTGGAGGTGACATGATTAGGGGTTTCACAAATGCTGATCAGGTGTGTGTGCTTCCTTATTGTCTTTCTACATATCTCCCACACCCACCGCCTCTCTTCTCGTGTCATGGCTCTTTAGCTCCGCCATTCTCCATTCTCTTCAATCGACATTTCTATCCTACCTACTTCCTCCTCTCTCATTTAGCTGTCCTTTCTGTTTGGTTACAAATATTCCCAACTTCCCGTCTCTGCAGGCGTGGATCACTTATCTTGGAGAAAAACTGGATGCAACAATAGCCAAACATACAATTAGTGTAACCCCCTTGAAAATCCAGGACAGAATTTGAGACCAACTTGTTGAGCTTACTTGCCCTCCCTCGTCATTCATTTGCCACACCTACGGTTCAAGGTAACCTTCAGTTTAGCATCTGTGCCATCATTGTTTGATATTCCTTAATAGATTGAACCTCCTACATTCTACCTAAGCATTTCCTTAGTAGCAGTATCTCATGATTATCTACTAATTTTAGATTAGGATGCGGATAGATGACCCTCAATAAGAATAAATAACTTAAGAGTTGAGGGTTAGAGGCATGTAGTTCCCTTAACATCTCTAAGAGGTTTCTGGAATAGTCTGATTGCTTATAGTAGTTCATGTTGATGTCTTTAGGATTATGTTGCATTATTCTTCATATTGCAGAACCAAGCCCCTCTTCGAAAAGGAATATTTGATCCGACCCGGCTGTCAGTATGAGTGCTTCCAGAGTAGTTGCTAGTTCATTTTGATCTGTTCTTTATTGCTGGCATTATCTGTATAGTGTTTTAGCAGGGTGTACAGACTTTCCCTTGCAATAATAGAAATTACAGATAAGTGAGGCCAGCTTACGGACTTCCTTTCCTTGAGAACCATTAACCTATTTATTCAGATCAATAAAACAACTGGGTGTTCTATATGAACTTGTCTTCTTCTTTTTGTGTGGCTCTTTTCCACTTCAGAATTGTGACAGACGCACCGTACTATCTTATTAGCTTTGCTTCAACCATCTTTTCACGTAGTGTGATGAACTTGAATTTGTGTCTTCTAGTTCACATGCCGAGCAAAATAGTTGGTAACTGTTTTGGTTTCGTTCTAATCTGTTTCAGTATCCTGTTTCCAGGGTCTGCATTTTGCAGCTTCGGGCTTTCTATCATTGCCGGGCAATGGAACAAGGAACAAAAGAATCGTTTCATTTCAATATGTTTAAACCCTTTACATGTGTATAACAACTGTGTAAAAATCCGCATGTCAGAAGAAGCAGAGAGATTTCCCCTCAAAAAAACAGGGCGGGAGGAAGATAATAACTCAAAAAATTAAGCAAAGAATCGTTTGCGCCGGTATACCTCAATACTCAATCTGTGTGTTGTTTTACATGACACCTCGCCGCCGCCGTCTGCCACTCCAAAACTTGTGGGGAACTTCCCGATCATCAGCGAGCAGAAGAAGAAGCAGAAGAAGAGCTCCTCTCCCAGGGCAGTAACCCAGTGGCCCCATCAGCGAAAGTGTCCAACACAAAGTCCTTGAGACCAGTGTCCCAAACCTCGCAGAACCTCAGCCGCCAGTCCGGCGGCTCGACGGCCTCCGTCCCTAGTCCGGGCGCTCTATCCTTGGACCCTTTGTTCTGATCGTCTTGCCAGTTCGTCACGTAAGTCGACACCCTCCTGAAAAACTTGGCCTTGAAAGTGTCCCACACCTGGTACTTGTAGTGGTTGATCACCGCCGTGGTCTCGGCCACATTCGTCGTCCTGTACCCTTCCCGGAGCTTGAAGTGATGCACGATGTTCAGCAGCGTCACGTCCAGAAGGTCCGGCCGGACGAATGACTTGTGCCTCTCCGGCGCCTGAACCCTACAAGTGTACCCAACCGTCACCCCTTGCTTTGGGGGTGCTGTGAGCCCCGACGGTCCGAAGCTGTGGCACATTGTCCTTACCTCGGCGATCGTGGGCGAGTCGGTGTAGTTCGAGACCAGAGCACGGAGCGAGTTCTGTCCTGGCAACTGGGTCTGGCTGCCGCGGTGCTGCCGTGGTAAGTAGAAGAACTCGTCGACGTCGAAGAACCCGACCCAGTTGCACTCGTACTTGGCTCTCAGTGCACAGTGCGAGAACCCTGCCTCCTGCGCTTTCACCCACGGCCAGACGTGCCTGGTGACGTTGTGGTTCAGGGAGTTGAGCTCGTCGGCGACGTCTTGTAGCCCATCGTCGCTGTTATTGTCGTAGATGAACCACCGCTCCACCCCCAGCCACGAGTGGTACATTACCCATTCCTTGAGCACCGCCGCCTGGTTCCACAGCATCGTGCAAGCGCAGAGCTCGTACTTCGCTTCCCCCTCCTCTCTCATCCCGTGGGATTTCGGGTTGTATACTTTGGCCACCGATGGCAGAGCAGGGGAGGCTGTGGCTACGCGGCTGACGGTGACGCGGATTCCTTCAGCTAACTCGGTGTTGTTGTTTCGGATGCTTCTGGGCAGCAAGCAGCGGACGACCTCTTGAGCTGCGGCGGTGGCTTCGGTAGTGAAGATGAAGCTATCCTGTTTGTTAAAATGACTCAAAGAAAAATGGCACCTGAATTCTGCCGGATTGACATCCCTATGCGGCTTCAGATTCAGACCTTTCGCCAACACCACCACCGTATTGGAATCCAGAATCGCCTCGTAGACCACCTTCCCCCAATCGGGGACGGAGTCGGCACTGTCATCATCCGCCGTCTGATTCACTGCGCTCCTCATCCAGTTCCCTTCCACGACCTCACCGCCCGTACGGCGCAAATCCGCGGCCGCGGAGAAATTCACAGGCGGGAGCTCGCACCTCACAATCGACTTGCTCTCCTGGTAATCGTCCGCCGAAATAGCCAGCTTCACGAGCATCTCGTCGAGCACGTCGGCGGCGTCGCCGAGCTGGGGGTAGTAGACGCATTCGAAGCTCTCCCCTCTTTGGACTCTGTTGGACAGGACGAGCAGCAGATGGTCGGGCAGCAGAACCCGGCTCTCGATAACCAAAGGAAGCGGCTTGCCGCCGCCGCGGAAGTAGTCGTCGGTGAGCAGGTTGGGGAAGACCCGGGTGAAGCCGGAGGCCCGGAGGACCGGCCGGAATGGAGAGCGATCTGAGCCGTAGAAGTAGAAGAGAATGAAGAGAAACGAAGTTATGCCGAGAGTGAGTGACCTGAAAGAGAGGATGAGCTTCAAAGCAATTTTCCCGCCGCTGTTGTTGACTCTCTTCCACTTCCGCCGCTGGTCGGAATCCATTGGCTATAGCAACAGATCCGGAGCCGTCGCCGACAGTGGGTGTTTCCGAGGAGTTCGGAGGGTGGGGAGAGATTCTGGGTCGTCTTGTCGGGAGAAAATGGTGGAGCACGCAAGGGTGTGATAATAATGGCGGGGTTTAAACAATGGCGGCCGGCCGTCAAAGGAGGCAGGCGGTGAGGAATTGGCGAGTTGGGAGGGAGAAGAATAATTAAAAAGGAGAGAGCTAGCTGGGGAAGAAAGACGAAGGAGAGGAGAAGAAGAAGAAGAAGGGAAAGGTGACGCGAGAGTTATGGTGCGTGGTGGTGACGTGACAATCCTAGTTGTCCCTGTGTGTCGGATGGGGAATTCTTTTCCGTTTCTTTTTTTAGGATGGTGCGCGTGGTGGTGACATTTCAATTTACCACATACATCGCACTCGTTTGAGGGAATTAAATGAGGGGTTTTAATCAAATCATAATTAATTATTGTCCATTAATGGTGCTTTGGAAACATTGGATTGTAACTTTTACTGTGCCCTACGGGCATCCTTCCATATGTTGGACGCGGAGGAAGATGTCGACTTAAATAACATACTAGGGATTTTTTTTTTTTTTTTTTATAACCCAGGGAACCTCAGCCCCACGTGCCGCTTGAGCGACAGCGGGGCCTACTAAACCACTGGGGGTACCTGCATACTAACCGGGGCTTTCTGCTACCAACATCGGGGAGGCTTCGCCTCCGATACCAAGGGTGCCGCCGGGAACGCACAAGTGGCTCCACTGGGAATCGAACTCAGGACCTCTCACATCCAGAGCTCAATTGGACCAGTGTTTTCACCACTAGTCTATGTTACCTTTGGCAATAACATACTAGGGATAGGATGGCAATTTGAGGAAGATGCTTTGGAAACATTGTATCATTTGATTTTTTTCTATGTCGGCGAGTATTATCCGATCTGCACCAGTGTGGCGACGAGTATTGAGTATTATTTTCATCATGTCTTGCCCCGTCATGTAATTAATCCGTCATATTTTGAGTTATCTTAATATTTATATTTATCCTATTTTGGATTTTTTCATACTATTTTTAACAAATTTTGAATAAGTGCAAGACTTCTTCTTTTAACTAATTAGACTTAGTTATTCACTTTATTATCCTTATTTTCATTCATAATATCGTAGAAAAATAAATTTTGCGTATATTTTCTTTCAAGGACATGTGAGATTGGATCAATCTGTCATGAACGGTATCCAAGCATATGTTATCCTATTTGATCTACACTTAGTGAGGGACAAACATCTATATTGAACTCTACTACCTATGTGAAAATTACCCGACTTGACCCCTATTTGATAAACAAATATACATATTGAGATATTCGTCACATTGTTATCACTAAGTAACACCAGTTTCGTGTTACATTTGTGTTCATGTATTTGAGGATATAACACATTGGACATTCCTATCATTAACACGTAAATACTAAACAGACGAGAGAG
This sequence comes from Linum tenue, assembly GCA_946122785.1. Lineage (NCBI taxonomy): Eukaryota > Viridiplantae > Streptophyta > Magnoliopsida > Malpighiales > Linaceae > Linum > Linum tenue. Next base: position 66,978,035 of record CAMGYJ010000002.1, read on the forward strand.
CCTATTTGGGCAGTTTACCTTTAGTAGCAAAAGCATTATATGGTCAATTTGGATTCATCTTCAAATGGGAAGGAACAAACATTTTAAGGGCTGAATTAGGTGAATAAAACCTTGAGCTGAGTCATATTACTAAACTAGTATTTACCGTATAAAGTAATCGTCATCCGACGACACGTAATGGCAGAGCGGTAGCTACTAGCTACGTGCTTTTTTTTGATAGACTTTACATGATCCGGAGAGGGATTAGTTTCGTGATCCCATCCCACCACCTTGACGGTGGTGGCAAAGACGTGACCAGTTACACCCCAAAAACTCAATCACTTAAGGACTAAGGCTTAAAAGATTTTAATCATAATAGTTGGGCCAATTTTATAAAAATCTCCAACGCTCGTGAAAGTATAGGTTCTTTTATCAAAATCGCGCAGCTTCGACTCAAGTCTGGATATAGCACGATTCAATTTTCAAATGAACATAAAAATAAAGGATACGTGGGCAGCGGCGGATCCAGAACACAGAGAAGCACTGGGCCGAATTTCATTAGAAAATTACAACCGTAAAAAAAATAATGATTATAGTTTTTTTGCAATTTAAATTGTACCCGATAGTATTTTAATTAAGAGAATGCATTAATAATGGAGTCTACAGAGCAATCGGCGAGAAATTCATCGCTCATTTGTTGAGCAAATCAGTTGTCGCATGTTTCATTGTTGAAAAGGTTCTCCTCGTAGTAGCTGTTGAAACGAGCAGCATCAACACTAGACAAATCAATCGACTAATCAATTTGCATTGTGTGTCTATCCATGCATCCACCAACTGCTCTAGTAAATTTTAAAGGTAACAAACCTCATATTTCTCTTAGTATTTTTCATTTTAAACTTTTAGAATTTTACGTTTCATGGTTTTTTTTAGACGCATAATCTTTGGGGCTGAAATTTCTAGGCTAAATTTAGAGTAGTGATTTGAATATGTTCATCTGAATCATATTTCTAGTTATACCCAATCTTATTATAAAATAACACTGGAACAAATGCCTAAAATCGAAAAATTCATAACGACAATACTAACTACGGATCCAGAAGAGGGTTGGGCCGGGGCCTAGGGTGGCCACCCCCTAGATCCGCCACTGTACGTGGGGATAGATACTCGCCACAATGAAGTGTGATCGCTTAATTGATAAGAGTCTTGACAAGCTCTTCTGGAATCTTCAACAGAAAAACTCAAACAAAGATCTTGCCCTAGCTATGAAATTACTAAAAGGTAAAAACAATAAACCATAAGCACTTATGCTCCTTGGGGAAAAGTACACCTCGGTGCAAAATTCTTATTCATTAAAACCTAATCTGTAAAGTTCGTGTTCACAATCCTTTATATAGCTCAGGGCAAATAAAATAATCAAAAACTCAAAAAGGAACAAAAATCTAAACCTAAAACGAATGTAAAACTCGACCAGACCCGAAATCCGGTCATAATACCTTTTTGTTAAACCCAGTGACCAAACTCGCAATTTACCCTATCATACCATATGTGCATTGCATGGTTCATATCGAGAGGTTGAAACACACACTAGGAACTAGATCAAATATTATGTACTCTAGATAATACAATGACTATATTTATACTTATTAGTTGTGTGCATTCCTTAGCTAACTTATTAGCGCAAAGTTACGATCGTTTAAAGTTTCGATTTTAGATCAGACATACTGTGGTCGTCAATCGCGGTGATGCATTCATCGCTTTCGTCTGTCCCGGTGATTTCCAAACATGTATAGATTTTGAATTTTTCATAAAACGTGTTTATTTTGCGATTTTTTTTTTTAAACATGTGTATTTTAGGATATTTTTTTCTCCCACAAAGCTATCTCTACTTCGGCTAAGGCTCAAAATTGTTGGAGAAAAGGTAAATTAATGGCATCTCAATTCAAATAGCTGAAACAAAAAAAGTGTTGAACCATCCACACGAAAAAAAGAGCATCAACCTTCAGTTCAGGAAGTCAATCAGGCGTTAGGTAATCGATTTCAAAGCCCTCATCCATTAGCTTTCTGTCAAATCTTGAGGTGGCTTAAAGTCGAGTCGTATGTATGAAACGACAAGCAGCTGCGGAGTCGAGCGTCGTGACATCAAATTCCAGGTTGGAGATCGATATGATGTTCTTCCTCAAGCTTCAACCTTGCAGCTACCCAACATTCCTTCTGAATTCCTCTAAGGCCCAAGCATTCCAGAAGCCTTAATTAAATTGCTGGTCGGTTCTACGACCCATACAACTGCGGAGTTCTCATCGGCCCGCAGCGCCGCAGTGATGAACGCTTATTTGCCAACTGCCGTAGACCCAGAGGACAGGCCCTCAATCCAAGTAGGGAGAAATGATATTGGGCTTCGACAATTCATATGGACATCCTCAGCCCAATAGTCTTATTGGACTTTGGACTAGGAAGCTATGCTGTTTGTTGAGGGAGGCTCGTCAATGGCAAAAGAAGGAAAGATCCGACAAACAAACAATACCAAAAGAAGAAGGTTTCCAAAGTTGAAAAACTTCAATATTGGGGCGCAATCAAATCAAACAAGGAAATCTCAAAGAGGAGAATTTCCTATCATGGATTAGTCTATATTGGGATCCTTTTGAAGTGTCAACCAACGATCAAACGGACGGAAAGTTGACGATTTGGATATTAGATTGTTTTCGAAAAGATTTGGCTATTATATTGTTTAAAATGAAAGGTTTGAATATTAAATTGTATTTACCTTTTTTTTAATCAGCTGAACCGAAGCAAAATTCAGCTCACCAAACTCGTTTGCAACCCAGTGGGAGGCGGGTTCCATCCATGCTTACCTTGACCATGCATACTGGAGTGCTCTTTGTTTTATTTATTTATTTTGCAGGTGTAGATACTCAGCTGGTTTTTGAAGCACGTTTTAAACATGTTAAGCGTGTAACCTGTTTGGAGGGTCTTGGGATGGAGAACATGACTGTTGGAGAACGTTTGGCTTTTGCCTGGAGGAGCAAGATTTTTGATGTATTTGCTTTTCTTGTTTGTGGAATTTGATTGAGTTTGTAGTCTGTGTTTGTTCATTTTGCACGTGTCCATTTTGTACCACAAAAAGCTCTCTCGTATTATTGCCTCCATCCCATTCTGCTCGTGGAAACTACTGAGAGCCCCAAAAGCAAACAAAGAAATTGCAACCTGCTGAAGAAGCCCCAATTTTCCTAATCGCAAATGTTAACCCTTTAGGCGCAAATAATGAAAAGACTGTGATCCTACTTCCACACCTGCTCGACAAACAAGACCAACATTCATTCCCAACACATAAGAAGCATTGTGGAGGGGGAAAGAAACGAGAAGGCGCCATTGATGATGATGATAACTTCAGTTTCGTCTTCCTGTACACATCCAATCCAGACGACTCTCATTTCCATACTCTGCTGCCACTCTACCTTCAAGATATCCCTGTGTTTCTTTTTAACTAATAGGCTCCCGTGTGATCGATCAAACTTGTTTAGCATCTTCAAATTCTCTTTCCCAATGAGACTCTCCGCTATGATTTTGATTCAGTAGTAAACCTGATTACAACAGTCACGAGAATCAGCGAAAGCACTATAATGAAGACATTCAGATTCAATGTTAAACTGAATGGGAATGATCACAAAGGGCCTGAGTGGACTGACATGACCAACATGACCAATGATTTCTAATTTACTTGTTATTTACTGATCAACATGAGGATCCATATAGAGAGGGATCCAATTTTAGATCTGGTACAACAGATTGTAAGACAACATTCGATGAATCGAATCGATATAGAGAAAAGAGATTTTTTATTACCTGGCTGCTGCCTCAAGTTTGGTCATAGCACAAACGCAATTGGCGCAGCTGGTGTTTCAGATACTCGCCCTTTGACTACTTGCTTCATCTTGAAATAGTTTGCTTGACATTTGTCTCGGAGAGAGCCCTGCCATATTGGCCCTGCCAAGAATATGAACGCCTTCCAACGAGTTGCCAACAAAACCACCTTTGCTGGTACTATGTCTCTGCTGAAATCTCCTGCCATCGGGGAGATATGCCCCACTATTCCCGAGGCTGTTTCGTGATTGCATTATACGGGACGAAGGGAACCTTGAAGCTGCAGAGTACTGATCGCCGTCTGGTCTTCTCCATAGCTTCGAGCTCAAGAATTCTGTGCCGGGGAGCTTGCAGCATGTGTTATCGGCTGAATCGGTCTCGGGTATCCTTCCTCTTGATACAGCCAGGTCATGTGATATTTCATCCAATGCCATTTCCAAACCACGCACTCTCGTCTCCAGAGAGTTAATCCCGCTCTGAGAGCTCCCCATGAATCTCTGAATTCAAGCAAATAAGTGAATGGCAGCAAAGTCAGTTTGTTTCATGTGAATACAGAAGCAGTTATTAGAGTTTGAATTTGCATTCTGCAAGATTGTTAGGCCTTAGGGTAAACATTTATGCTTCTAGGTGATATGTTGATATGAAGACTAAAAAATTTAGAGTAAGGTGGGTTCTTACATTACATCACACAATTAATACTAGGCCACTCTTCTCTTGCGGTAAAAATTGACTTTGCAGCATGATAGACGACAAGTAGGGAATATCTCATTTGACAAAGTATCCCCAAGTTGGAACGGAAGATGTGAATAAAGTATGAACTAAATGCACCCAACAAACAACAGCTAACTGACAAACAGAGTTACTGGGATCCGAACACTGGAAATTGCACGAATTCGACTTGATGTAGACTGTAGAGAGGTAAAAAGGTTAAAAGAAATAAAAAATACAAACGGTAAGAATCTTGTACCTGGAGAAGGTCCAAAAGATTGGATTGCTGGGTTTCAATCTGAACAAGTTGTTCACGTATCAAGGACAGATCCTCCATCTCTTTGGGATTCTCATACAAATCTTCAGCAGGCTTGTTCAACCCGACTCCTTTGGTGTAACACATTTCACCGTCATCCCCCTCATCATCGTAGTCATAAGGAACCACCCTCGACCCAGATCTGAACCCACCAAATTTGTGAAGCTTGTCATGGCCGCCGCGGGTGCTGCTGCTGCTGAAGAGCACCCGCTTAGTTTCTGGACTCAAACTCCCATTTTTCACTTCCTCGACCGGTTTCAGGACCTTTGGCTCCTGCATCTTGATGTCATCTTCACAGGCCTTCTCCTGTGGTGCTACAGCAACTTCAATTTTCCAATTGGGAGAAGGCCTCCTGTGGTCCACTTTCTGAAACATTGCCGGCCTTGAATTGCTGTCATTACTCTTCACAAGACTTTGCTTCTTGGCTGTGGTCACAACAGGAGAAGCATCCGATGGAGGGGACCTACTGGGTGGTGGGAAAGACTTCCTTGATGAAGAAGGCGTTTTATAGCCAACGTTGTTAGAGCTTCTGATGCATCCACCATTACCATTATCTGGTCCCGAGAAGAAAAACCCAAATCAACAAAAGGGCAGAGAAGAATGGGTGGAGTCAAGCCTTGGGAATATTTTTTCCCACTATTGAGTGGGATAAGGAAAGCTACTCAAAAAGCTCGAACATAATTACATTATGATAAAAGAACACTATCCACTGACAACATTTCCTTGGCAATTCCATGGAAACCTTTCCAATTTCACGAATGATACGATCCATTGACAGCCATTAAAGAAACACCACAACAATGGTTACCTCCTCCTGAAGAAGATCTAGAGAGGCTTGACACTGAAATCTCTTGGTCAGAACCACCATCTACCTCCTTCCACAACTCCAGGGTACGGTTCATAGTCTCTCGAACAAGCTTTACCTGTTAGATAGGAGAAAGAATCAAGCCAGAACGTTCAGTTTTCAATTCCCCAATCGAACGCCTAATCAAAGAAGAAATCAAAAGCTGAATAGACTATTTGTTTGTTACCTTATCAAACCTCCTGTTCTCCAAAGAGCTCAAACACGAAGTTCTATGATCCTTGGCTGCTTGTTTCTCCGCAACTGCAATCTTCCCCAATGCCTCGGCCGCAGCCTTCCTCGCCGCCCAATCTTCAGAGCTCAATAGGTCAACCAAACAGGGCACTAACCATTCCAAAATGCTCTTACTCGCCGCGCCTCCAACGCCTACAATATTCCCAATCACACTCAACAATGCCGCTTTGGCCTTGAATCCTTCTCCCTTCACCAGCTTACCCAGCCTAGGCAGCACCTTCCTCAGCTGCTCAACCTCCGGCTCCGGCGCCGCCTCAATCGCCGCCGCCAGGCACATCGCGGCTCCGATCTGGGAGTTCAGATCTTGCTCCACCGTCACCATCTCTATGAGCGGCTTCGAGACGGTGGAGAAGGGAGGATGCGTGACCTGAGACGACATGGCGGCGGCGGCCTCGACGCAGGCCGACCGGACGGCGGAATCCGGGTCCCGGAGGCGGCGGACGACGGTGGAGACCATTTTGGAAAGGTGAGGGGACAGCGAGTTCCCGTGGGAGTGAGAGAGGAGCGCCAGCAGGCTCACGCATTGCTTCCGGACGGGGGATTTGGAGGAGGAATCGGTGTTGTGAATGCAGTTGAGGAACGGAGAGAACGAGTCGTGAGTCAAGCTCCGAGCGATTGACTCGAGCTCGGCCGTGGCGACGGCGAAGGTGTCGCGGTCGGAGAGCTTGTTCAGGCAGGCTATGACTCGTGGCTTGAGATCGCTGCTCCCGGGACTCGCCGCCGGAGGCGCTGAGATCGGCGAGGATCGTTTCTGCGGCGACATCGCTCCTGTGTACTTGGAAATTTAGTTCTCTCTGTGTTCGCGACTACTTCGCATTGAGTCACCGTTGACGGGGCGTGGTTTTCGCCGGAGCCGGTGGCCGCTGCCCTTTTTTGGGGGAATTTTTTGAGGCGGTGGAATTTGGCGGAGGGAGAGAGATGGCTCGGTTGCTTGGTAGCAAGTTTAGCGAAGTGTCAGGGAAATAAAGGATTTAAATGTTGCCACCAGCAGCAGCAGCAGGAAAGCAACAATAATTTATTTATTTTTAATTATTATTATATTTTCTTTCCGGTTCCTCGACTGTATTATTTTTCCAGAGCAAATGATTTAGTAGTTATAAGCGAATCGATTAAGAAAAACGAAAGTCATTAACTTATATATTTTTGGATAAAATCAGAATATTGCTTGCTGGAATGAGTTGTGATTGTGAAGAAGTGTTATTTGGGTTTCTGGAAATTTTTGTCTTATTTCCCCACTTAACATGCAACTAATCATTCAATTTATTCCTCTGCAATAAGATATACAAACGTATAAGTTCGGTCCATATGCGAGAACCATTTTATAAGTACGCGCGGGTGCTTCGTATTTGTTGGAATTTGGATGGATGTGATGTTAAATTTTCACCGTATTTATCCGATGGACGCAAAACACCTGAGCATAATCCAACGACTTCAAGTGCATGTGAGCACCATAGCAAAATTGTGTCATGTGTGACGTTCTCGGTTCTGACATGACTTAATGATAATTCTTCTGAGAACTAAAATACTTAGTTAAAGGATGATGATATTGGGGTGAGTTTGAGATATGTAAGTACACACCTCCGCCTTTATTTTCAAACATAAAACTCATCCATGTTAGTTCTATTTTTTGTGTACCAATTGGTTTGGTGTACCTATTAGTTTTGCAAATTCTGGACACATATAATTCCAGTAAATATCGACTTGTTCCATCCAGGTAAAACTCTAAACTCAATCCTTATGACCTACGAAATATCGAAGGCCAATTTACAATAAGTAAAGTGCACAGAACTAGGTTCATAAAATGAATTCAAAATGAACACAATGAACTAGTCACATAATCCAGTATAAATAAAACTCAAGGTTGTAGGCTTGTAGCACATGAAGACATTGAGTGTCAAATATGGAGAATAGAGTGAGAGAAGTCTTACCAAAATTTGAAATTTATTGGAAACTAATACACTGTTTTGAATAGAGCGGGGACTATTAAATTCATCTATAGATAAATCTATGTCTTATCTATAGGGATGGCAACGGATTGGGTCGGGGGCGGATAGTGCATATCCGTTATCCTACCCAAAGTAGTTCGGGTTTTACTCATACCCACACGAGAAATGGGTAGATAATTAAAAGTTAAAACCATGCTCATTCCCGTTCGGGTATCCACGATTATTTATGGCCCATGGGTAATAATTTATCCTTATAACTCCAACCGATATGTTAACATTCACACGTATACTCACATTACGTTATAGGAAAAGTACGACAATCATTCACTAGAATGGAGAAAATTAATTAACACAACACAATTTCATGAAAATATTATATTTCAACCTGAGATCCGGTTGATATGCAGATGATTCCGGTGAATACTGGCTTGGACAAAGGTAAGGAAGTGGTTTCCTCATCTCCTCTGGTTGTTCAGGGGTCTGGGGAAGTTATGATTGGGACAAATTTGGTGGGCATTGGAGACTGTTCGAAGGGTTCTTCATCTGGGACTCCTTCAAGGATGCAGGGGATTAATCTAGATACTAGTTTTGCTGCAGTGGAATGTGCTTCTCCTGTTTTGCCCTCTGAAGCTGAGTTTCAGCTTGTTGTCAATGGAGCCAAGCCTCGTATTTGGTCTCCACAGCCTAGTCCGACTAGTGTTCTTCCGATTTCTCATACCTTTGAGTTGCTAAGGTCGTTGGATGAAGGAGTTGTTGTCACTTTGCAGGCTGCTCCGAAGAAGGGTGGTAGAAAGGGAGGGTCACAGCCCTCTCCCTCTCAATGATCTTTCTATTTCAGAATGTTAGAGGGTTTAACAAACCCTCTAAGCGTAGGGACTTGTATTCAGTCCTTAGGCAGCATAAGGTAGATGTGGTCGCGGTATTGGAGACTAGGGTAAGGAAGACTAAAGCTGATGAAGTGGCTGAGGGTTTTAGGATTGTACAAATTCTTTTATGGTACAAACTTGTACTTTTATATAATGGTACAACTTCAAGTTGTAAAATTATATCATAACATAATGGTACAAATTCTTTTATGGTACATCTAAACTTATACATTTCATGTTATGGTACAACTTTAAGTTGTACATTAAAGCACCAATACTAGTGTGGGTTTGAGTAATTATAATGAAATCTGACATTGCTCCCTTTACAGGAAGAGAAATTATATGGCTGTTAGAGGTGACAATTGTATCGGATTCGTGGATTGGATTGGTAGATACATAGATCAAATAGATGGGATCCAATGGATTGATGGATTCAGAATTGGCTCAAATGGATTGGTAGATTGTCCATAAATCCAAATGACATCCAAGGCTTGGACCAAAATGTAAAATTTGAAAAGTTTTTGTACTAAAATGTCATAATGAAAATTTTTAGGTACCAAAATGTAATTTTCCAATGATATTTTCGTATAAAATATATATTTTAGGTACCAAAATGTAAACTATAAAAAATATAGATACCAAATCGTAATTTGCCATTTGTAGTACCAAACCAATTGGATACCAATTGGATTTAGATCAAATGGATTGAATTTAAATAGATTGAATTAGGTGGATAATTTGATGGATGGATTGTATTGGATTCATGAATTTGAATTCTAATCGCTGTAATGGACAATGTATGATGTCAACCGGGAACAAGAGGTGGCAGAAGGGCGGACCATTTGTTCGCCATGGTAAAAGATTATATACACAGCTGAACCAGCAGGGACCTTACGTGCATAACAGAATCGGACTGTCAAACCATTACAAAGCAAAGCTGTAAAGACACATCCAGAAATCAGATTGTGTTACATTACACAACATTAAAACCACTCTCGACGGAGAGCCCTCAAAACGCGGCCGTGCGGGGTATCCGGATCCCCACGCGCCGCCCTCTCCCGCCAATACCAACTCGCCCTCATCATCGTCTCCTCCGCCGTCTCGCTCTGCTCCGGGACCCACCCAACCACGTCAGCGCCACGGCTCTCGGCGTCCGCGGTGTCGTCGGTCTCCCTCGTGATCGGCTTCCGCGTGTCGGCGAACTCGATCTCCGAGAGAGGGGACGCCTTGTGGTGCTCGAAGTACTCCCTGTCGTCTTCTGCCGCCTCCGCCTTGCTCTGTTCCTTCCCCTTCTCCTCCGCCTCCTCCTCCGGCCAGGGCGATATCCCGGTACAGGTCACGCCGTCCAGCTGGCTTCGATCCGCTGCTGAGGTGGCGGCTGATGATGACGTGTACCTGTACTTGCTCCGCTTCTGCTGGGCGTGTGGTTCTGCCGGGTTGTGGACCCCAACGCTTTCCAGCCTGGTGTAAGATGCGTGAGGTGGCCGCGGCGGGGACAGCGGGTCGGTCTCCGAAGTGGGCCGGTGCTCCGGCTCCTTCTCCTCCCTTTTCGCGTTGTCGGGTTCCACGTGGTCTCTCGTTTCCTGCAAAGTCCGGCTCGTCAATTAAAAAGTCCTTTTGTTCAATTAAGTGTAAACACTAGCGATTAATCGTACTAATTAATTAATTACCTCCGGCTGTCCGGAGGGAACTGCGGGCTGAACCTCGCGGTCCCTCTGTTTTGAGAAAACATCTGGGTCGGCGGTGCGGCCACCGGAGGAAAATCCTCTGGCAGGGGAAGACGGAGGAGCTCTGAGCAGTAGTCTGCGACCCACTACGAGCAATCGGGATTGCTGCATCTTTTTGCTAGATTTTGGACTGAGTGGCTGCTTTGCTTAACAATAATCTTGTAAGAAAGTGGTTTCTTTTCTTCGTACGAGACCGAGAGCCTAAAAACAGGGCGACGGGAAGGAGAAGAAGATGAAGAAGCGAAGCGATGATTCGGGAAGGGACACGTAGATGCAGGTAGTGTCTTGCTGCTATGCAACGTGGCGGATGGAGAATTGGAAAGCGCTGGAGTCACCTGGAGGGAGGGAGAAGAATGGAGAAGCTGTGCTCCATGTCCATGAGCAGATCTGGTAAACAAAAACATGGGCCACAAATAGAAGGCCCAGCAGAAAATTAGTCCTTCCTAATGCTTGTTCTGAGGCTCGATGACCGGACAAAATTCAGTAGGAGACGGCCCACAGTCAAAATTCAGTCGGTTTAGCAAGCAATGTGGTTTGACCGAGATATAATTGGAATATATTCGTCTACGTTGGTTTAAAAATATATGTATAAATGTGTGAAACCATTAGTTTCAAATGAATTTAAACATATATAAAAATATATTTCAAGATGAACTACTAAAATTTTTATATATGTATATAACATATTTCAAACCCAACTACTTACAATTTACATTCATGTATAAAGCATATCTATCAATACCAATTATATTTCCAGTGTAAGAGGTAAAGTCAACACTAATTTAAGATGGAAAATCTGGAATGGGAAGCTGGAAGAGTGGTCACAGGCGTCAATGTAAAAGTTTGAATGAGAATAAGGATTTGCCGGCATGACACAACCAATTGTAGGGTAACGACAGACATCGACGTGGAAAGAAATATCTAAACTAGTAACTAGAAAACAAATTGGAAACTAATTTAAAGAAAAATATGTGAAAGAACCTACGGGAAAAGACGACCTGAAATTCATTATCTAATTACTTAACTAGCGGACCCAACAAATTTATTGATAGCTTATATTTTTACAAAACATAGTTAAAAAATCAATTAATTTTGTTAAATATATAACTTATATTATATGTATAAACAAACATATATTACTTACCCTATTAAAAAAAAACAAATAATCAATCAACATCAATTTAAGTTCATTCTCGCACTGTCCTGGAATTATTTTGCTTTTGAACACCGTCATCTGTATTATTGTTGGTCAATTTCGGATAGTTTACTTTTGGTTTCGTCTAATCAATTTCGACCCGCCATCGCCGGCCCTCTCCGGATTGTTAATCCTTCAATCCCTCCCTGTCCTGATCATCACTATAAATACGTGCTACGTCAACCAATCAAGATCATACAGCGCAAAAGTAGAAACAGAGAGCTCCCCTGTTTTCAAACACTCTCTGCCTTTTCTTCTGGCAAGCAATTTCTGCTGCTGCAGCCATGGCCGACAGCAACCATGGTGATGTGGAACTAATCGGCACTTGGCCGAGTCCATTCTCGATGCGTCCCAGGATCGCCCTCAACATTAAATCCGTTGAGTACGAGTTCCTCCAGGAGCAGGAGCAACTCTGTTCCAAGAGCGAGCTCCTCCTCCAATCCAACCCTGTCCACAAGAAAGTCCCCGTCCTTGTACACAACGGCAAACCCATCTGCGAATCCAACATCATCGTCGAGTACATTGACGAGGTCTGGCCCTCCGGCCCTTCCATCCTCCCCGCCGACGCCCACAATCGCGCCGTCGCACGCTTCTGGGCTGCTTATGTCGACGAAAAGGTACAATCTTTTTTGTCCACCGATAGCTGGAAGTTGGAACATTATCTTTTTAATCAATCAAATTTTCGCAGTGCTTCCCGAACTTGAGGGCGGCGGTAACTGCGGCGAGCGAGGAGGAGAAGAACAGGGCTGCGGATCAGCTGAAGGAAGTTGTAGTAAGGATGGAAGGAGCGCATGTAGAAGTGAGCAGAGGGAAGGATTTCTTCGGCGGGGACAGGATTGGGTTTGTGGACATTGCGTTTGGGAGCATGTTGGGGTGGTTGAGAGCCGTGCAAGTGATTCTGGGAGGAGTGAAGCTTCTTGATGAGGAGAAGACGCCTGGTTTGGTGAAATGGGCTGAGAAATTCTCTGCCGATCCGGCTGTTAAGGACGTGCTGCCTGAAACCGGCAAGCTGATCGAGTTTTCCAAGCTCCTCATTGCCGCAATCAGAGCTGCAGCAGCCGAGGATTAGAGGATAGATTATGTGTATGGGCTTTATGTTGTTTTCTTGTAGCCCTGTTTCTTCAGCTTCATGTTGATTTGAGGGACTTCGTAGCTATCCCCTTGTGCCTTACTCTATTTTGTCATAGGCAATAACAATTTAAATTCGTCCCGTCCAGTAGTACCCGACTTCATTTATGATGGTGTGGAATGAGATACGAGTACTATTTTCAATATGTCACTTCCCATCATGTTTAAATCCCGACTCGTCTTATTTCAAGTTGATTCAATATTTATTTTTATTTATTTTAGTTTTTTCTCAATTATATTTGCACCTAATGAAACTTTAAATAGGTGCAATAATTTTATCTATTAATTAATTAGACTCGATTACCAATTCTATTATCACTATTTTCATTCATGAAGCATTTTACCTTTGATTTATCGTATGAAGCATTTTCCCTTTGATTTATCGTAAGAAAAAGAAGAAAATTGTATTTATTTTCTTCATATAACACATGATAATCGATTGAATTGTCGCGATCCGTAATCGTGCAAGTATTACCCGACCTGCTTATAAAAAAAAAGTATTATCCAACCTAATTTGCATTTGGTGCGGGGCATGTAAGGGTATTGAGATATCTGCAATACCCCACCCCACCCCACCTATTTGCCATCACTAGTCATTGATCAGAAGATGAACATGAGTTTTGCGGGTCTTATTATGGTAAAAGGAAGTGATTAAGGTTCATGCATGTACCTTTTCAAACAACTCGAGCTATTGGAATTAAATAGTTTATGACATGAAGTGTTGGTTTGATCGTTAGGTCGCATGTCTAATCCCTCACAACCTCCAATATTAAAATTGACTTTGTAGAACACGTGTTGCACACAAATAAACTTATAGATGCGATAAATGAAATATTATCAATTATGGATTGGTCGTTTAGTTATGTGGATTGGGCCTAACCCGTTGCTAAAGCCCAATAGTGTAATGAGATGGGTGTCGGTCTTTATCTCAACGTCTTCAACCTTAGACCAACAAGGTGATGCACTTGTTGAGAAGCAAACACAATATAGAGGAGAGTAAGGAGAAGAAAACGTACACATGATGTTTTGTTCAACGAGTTTAGCCTATTGCTTTACGCCTCGGCTCAAAGGTAACCGAACCTTTGAGACCTATTGTGTAGGTTTTTATCTTATTCCTATCTAACTCTAAGTTGAGTCCCTTAGGGTATAACTCAAACCCTTGACAAGACTAGAGCAATATACTCATTTCTCTCTTCCTCACAAGCACTCACGCTAAAAGGAGTAACTACACAACCTCGCACAACCACTCAAGCAATACAACAGTGAACTCCTATAACTTCTTACACATATTGATAACTAATGACTCGATATTTGCACATGTTTTCCCCTTTGTTTCTTGATCATTTAAGCTCGTATTATCGCTTCTTTGGCCTATTTTACGCTAGGTTGTATTCTTTTGTCACATTTCAGGTCCTAGCACATAAAGTGAAGCATAGGCGCAAGTTTCAAGTCAATTGAAGATCAATTGGCGACTCGGGGGAAGAAACTCGGGTATGACCCAAAGAATAATAGATTTATACCTCCTTTAATGGAAAAATAATCATGTAATCTGTGCATTGAAGAAAGATGACGAGACTACGAGCGTCATGGATCAAACAGCAAAGATTCGGAGTTTGGATGAGGGAGAAATGACCGAAAGACAACATCCTCTCTAGAGTTACGGGCTGGCCTTCAAAGTTACGGCCATGACCGTAACTTGGCCATTTTGGCCGTAACTCGGGGCAACGGGAGGCAGAATGCATTCTAGAAGTTACGGGCTGAACCCCAAAGGTTATGGCCGTAACTTGGTTTCTGTGAGTTGTATAAATGCTTTTGCGGATTCTGAAGGGGGATAGCTGGGTTTTGGTTCCCAAACACCCAAGGGACTAACCAAAAAGAGAGAGAGAGAGAGAGCGATTTGAGGGCATTATTGGAGTGGAATTGGAGGATTTCTTTGCCTTGAAAACTCGAGGAACAAGCCCAGACTTGAAGACTGATCATCTGAAGATTCTTACTGCAGTCTTTCCCTTCTCTATGGAGTAACTTCCCTTCACTTAGGTTTTGAGGAACCCTAGCCATGTTTGTTTGATTGGATGATTGTATGAGTACTCTTACTTGATGATCTTGAGTTCATATTAAATCTATGCATGTTTTCATCATTCAATTCTGCTTTAGTTGAGATTATTTATTCGGCTAACCGAGAAGGAAGAAGGAGAATTAACTAGAGAAGCAGGGACGGTGGTCGATGATGGACTGGAGAAGTGGGACGTTTTCCTGAAAGCTCAAATCGAGAAGGAGAAAGAAGTAAGAAGTAGAAAGAATTAAAGAAATAAGGGGGAAAAAAGTAACGAGCACCCACCCAGTACCCATTTTAATAACCGGTAACCGGCTAACCGGTAAATCACTTGACACGATTCGGTATACCGTTAACCAGTTAGCTGGTTATCGCTTAGAAAATTATCATTTAAACCGGTTACCGACCGATTAGCATCCTAATGTAGAGTATGAGCTAATTCAAGTATCCAATCCCATTTTTGTGAATGATGCCAAGGTGGGGAAGATGGTGAAGAAAGAGTTAATAAAGGAAAAATGTCTATTTTGCAAGAGTGAGTTGGCTGCCAATTCAAGAGTTAATGGTACTTCTGCTCTTCATTCTCACAAAAATTCATTGAGAAGAAAGAGGGTGGCACAAGGTGGTCAAATGAAATAGGCTCTACTATCAAGTGGTGAAAGGACAAGAATGTTAAGCAATTGGAAATATGAACAAGGTACAATTAGACTTGCATTAGCTCAAATGGTAGCTGTGGATGAGCTACCATTTAAGTTTGTCGAACGATGAGGGTTTAATGTCTTGTTGTATTTCCTAGTTTAAGATCTCTTGTAGGAAGAGTATTAGACAAGATGGCTTCATATTTTTTGTTGAAGGGAAGAGGCAACTAACTAATTATTTCAAAATCAAGTGTGATGGTGGAGTCTCCCTTACAATAGATTGTTGGACTCCTATTCAGAATTTCAATTATCTAAGCTTGACTACTTATTTTTGTTGGAAATGATTGGAAGTTACTTACACAAGAAGATCATACGTTTTCGTCGCATTACAAGCCGCAAGAGTCTTGATATTGTCGAGACAATTGTGGGTCTTTTGGAGGAGTGGGGTTTCAAATATATTTTTGCCATCACAGTTGATAATGCAAGTGCAAATGATACTATAGTTGGCTTCTTAAAAGAGAAATTGATAAGTTGGGGTAGTAGTTTTAAGAATGAGACATATTTGCATATGCTTTATGTAGCTTATATCATCAATATGATTGTGACTGATGGATTAGAGCAAATTGGAGTAGTTGTGGAACAGAATAGGGAGTGGGTACGTGCGTCTCCTAGCAGGTTGGAGAAATTTAGTAAGTGTATGAGATTCCATCACATTGAGCGGAAGAAGATGCGTTTGCATGTTCCCACTAAGTGAATTTTTACCTTCTTAACGTTAGAGGCAGCAGAGGTGTATGAAAAGGCATTTAAACTTGTCGATATGGAGGATGGGAAGTTTAAGGTAAATTTCCTCAAGACAAAGAAGCACAAAGGCGAAACAATTGGTCCTCCAAGTGCATCAGATTGGGAGAGTGCTAGAAATTTGTGCTCGCACTTAAGATATTTTCATGAATTCACCTTACTTGTACCTGGTACTAAATATGTAAATCTCATCTATTTTTTAGGGAGATTTGCAATATTTTTCTTCAAGTCAAGACAATGGAGGATAATGAGGATGACTAGGTTAGGAATATGACACTTATAATGCATGCAAAGGTAGAAAAATATTGGTATGAGATGGAGGATGAGAATTCAAGAATGAATAGGTTGTTCTACATTGCAGTGGTGTTTGATCGTAGACTCAAGATGAAGTATCCAGCTCATTTGTTTGGATAATCATGAATGGATCAAATAATTTTTAACGATTGGACATGAAACCAAATGATGAAAAACCTTGGTTTGACTGAATAACTACTTTAGTATTTTAAGCATAAAATAAATTAAAAAAAAGTTATAACATGAACTAAACCATCCAGCCCTAATTACAAATTTTTTCATGCTTCCTCTTCTTCGTTTCTCATCTTCCATGCTGATTTTAAGTGGTTCACTACCGACTTGTGCCTTAAATATTAATTTAAATATGATAAAATTTTTGGGTGATTTATTTTGTGAGCAAGGTTAAATGATTTGCTAGAACTTTTGGTTAGGAATGATATAGATTTGAAATCGCTTATAATTAGTGACAAATTCAATTATAAATTTGTGTATTGGATATACATATTCTATTTCATGGTGTACAAACGATTCTATTAATGATTGACCAAAATTCTTCTAACGATTAATTACTGAACTAAAAACCAATAACTTTTTCAGTTCAACATCGAGTCCGGTTATAAAAAAAAGAAGCATATATATCTTATAGAGATGGCAATGAGCCAGGTTGAGCTGAGTTTTGTCAAACCAAAATCCATGATTATATCCACCAAAAAATCTCAGGGGTAAAATCCAATGGGTTTGGAAAATTCAAACCCAACTCATCCCGCTGGGTATCCGCGTGTTCATGAATATCAATGGGTTCTATAAATGCACAATAACTTCCTGTCAAAATAAAAGTCTAACATCAATCTTACTATACAAATTATTCGTACAATAAACACCTTTTAGAGCATACTAGTAAATCACAAATAATCCATACAAATTGTTCAATATTAAAGATAAACATCCATAAAGTACATAATTAATTGAAAGCTTCTTCTTCCTTGTCAACTAAACTTCTTCACTTTCCACTCCATAATATCAACTTCATTCTACTCAATTATGAATAACAAATTAGATGGGTACGGGTTGTATATGGCTAAACTTGAACCCAACTCCAACCAATATGTTAACATTCACACGTATTCTTACAATACGTAAGAGGAAAAGTACGACAATAATTCACTAGAATGAAGAAAATTAATTAAAACACCACAATTTCATGAAAATATTATATTTATATATAAAATATAAAATATGTTAGTGAAAAATAATGATTATTTCTAGACAAAATACATATGCATGTGTATAATCAGACGAGTTCGAGTTGGATAGTGAGAAACTCAAGCCCACCCATTACCCGCAATATTCGGGTTCGGGTTTTAACCGTACCCAACTAAATTTCCTTCGAATTCGGGTTTTACCCTACACGATTAGGTTGGATTCGGGCGGATATCCACGATTACGGATATGTTTGACATCCCTACCTAATGTATATACTCCTTTGGGCTAGTGGCTACGACTACGAGCCCATCCATACTCCAACTAGGACTAAAGTTTGACGGGCCTCGGCGTTAACACCAGAGTCCCAACCCAAGCCTGTAACAGAAATCGAACCCAAGAAACTCGATCTTCAAGTTTTCATGTAGAGAGGACAAATTGGCAGGCAGCAGGATGCGGTGTGCTACGCGACAACCGAACTTGACAACGCCTTCTTGAAAAGATCAAGCTTTGATTGATCAAAATAAGTTCTTATCCTTCTTTCCAAAGGGAGAAACCGACTTGATCATAAGTTCAGATAATCGAATAAAACACATAGTTATCTTGTCTGGACTGATTCGTACAAACATACTTTCTGCCGCTTAGTTGCAACTACCTCAATAATCTATTCATATCGTGTAATTGCCCCCTTTTCACTTCCCACATTTCAAAGCTGCGATCTTTGGCCTCTACGATAAGCGGAAATGGAGGAGGGCGGCGGAGTGAAGCTCGACAGGTGTGGGTACGAGGTGAAGACTTGCTCCGATGACTGTGTCGCCGCCATCAACTCTTACTACCACCAGGTTTCGCCGCCGCTGCTGCTCTTTGTTCTCCATCTCTTTTCTATGTTTTTGGGTCATCTGATCTGCAACTTGCGAATTGTGATACGGGTTCTTGTTGGCATGATTTATAATATGATTGGTGTGAAGGTTCTGAGCTACGGGAGAGGGAGGCGTGTGATTCTGGAAGCAGCTAAATGCGATAAAGATTGTGTCTTGGCCAACACTTTGGCCGCTCATTTCCTTGGCTCCGCTGATTCTCCCCACCTCCAAGCAGCAAAGGCTCGACTTGTAAGCTTCTGTTTCTCCGTCGCTGTCTTTTTTGGGGAATTTTAGCGGCTTGTATTGAATGATAAGTTGACAAGATGCCGTCGTACACCGTAATCACCCCAGGATCAAGCAACTCCGTACGAGAGAGCGGTTTTTGGAGCAGTCAGTTATCTAATTTCTGATAATAGGGACGATGATGTTGCTGTTGAACTTCATTCCAAGGTAGACTTGAAGTTGAACGTCTTTTTCCATTTGGGTCGCATTCAATTTAAGATTAGTCCACTCTTGTTTTGTACCGTTGCATTTTACTTTCTTCCTTTCTGCAATCAATTGCTTTTCTTCGTTTCTCATTTTGTCTATTGGTTTGGATCTAGTAAATTGGTAATATTTAAGCGTTTCTATCCAAAAGTTCCTTGATTTGTTTGTTATCATCTTCTTCCCAGCTTCTAAATGACTACCCTAAGGACCTGGTTTCTCTAAAAAGAGGTCAAGTACTATGCTTCTACATGGCTAGACCAGACCTGTCTTTAAACCTTGTACAAAAGGTTTGCTTTCACTTTCTGTTCTTTCATGCTTGTGAACTGTTCATTCAGTGATTAGCTGTCATCGATCAATTTCCCTTCAGTTAGACGTTTTCTTCTTTGATGATTGACTAGGTTCTTCCAAGTGCGGAGCAAGAAGATTATGTTTACGGGATGCTTGCCTTCCCGTTATTGGAGCTTGGTCGGATGGCTGAAGCTGAGAATGCTGCCAGAAAGGGGTATGAGATAAACAAGAACGATTATTGGGCACAGCATGCTGTAAGTCCCCAATTAATCAGTATGCCTCGGGTCATTTTCATTTGCGTTTTCTTCACAAATGATTGATTGTGTCACTTGGAAAGAACAATTGCTAAGTTGTTAAGCCCACTCTCTTGCTTGCTGATTGATTGTGTCACTTTGAAACAACTGTTTAATTTGGTAAGCCCACTCTCATATTTGTGTGCTGATTGATTAAATGCAGCTCTGCCATGTTTTCCAGTATCAATGTCGTTTCAAAGAAGCAGTAGAGTTCATGGAAGAATGCTCCACTTCATGGACTCCTTGTTCGTCATTTATGTGTGTACAAAGGATTATGAATTCTTTCTTGTTTGATCAAGAAAAAAATTGTATTGCCATGCGAGGCTTAATTGGTTGAATGTGCAGGCTGACACATAATTGGTGGCACGTTGCTCTTTGTTACCTAGAAGGTAATTTTAAGATAACGAAAGTTATGGAAGTCTATGATCATCGAATCTGGAAAGAGTTGGAAAGAAGTGATGCCATGCCCCCTGAGGTATGCATGCATTCTCCTCCCTCTCTCATCACTTTAACCAACGTTTTCAATCTACTGAGGCACTATTTCCTTTTGGATTGCAGGTGTACCTAAATGCTTTAGGTTTGTTGTTACGTTTGTCTATTCGAGGACTACTTGATGATATCTTTGATGATCGATTCAAGGTCTTGGCGGATCGTGTAGCAGATGAAGTGGGTAACTGATCTTTTTGTTTTGTTGACTAGTTGTTTGACTATTGTATTCTATGGCATGGTAATTATGTTTTGTATCCCTGATTAGGCAAATTGGTTTTTGGAGTGGCACCTTGATGTGTTGATATTGTGGGCCTTGACGAAAGCTGGTAAAATTTCTAAGGCAGAAGGTCTACTCAATGGCTTGAAATCCAGGTAAAGGCTCTTCCTTTCACATCATATGCTGTCAAACCATTGAATTTACTAACTGCAATTTCATTTTATTGTCAGTAGAATTTCGAAGATGAACAAGAAGAAGCAGCAAGTGATGCAGAAGGCAATACTGGTTTGTGCATTCTGTTCTTAAAGCTGCTTCCTTTAGCTTCCCTGCTACCATATTGCTGTCATACAACTGCTTGCTTTTCCTGTTTATGCAGCTTGCAGAAGCCTTGTATGAATACACCAAGGGGAACGACAAACAAGCACTGGAGCTACTCGGTCTGGATTTTGATGTCAATGGTTGCAAGGTGTTTCTCATTTGAATTTGCAGTCTCTACCCTTTTGCAGTTAACTAGTGGGAATCTAAAACCCGGGCTGTTCCGTGTTTAGATAATTGGAGCATCTGACGAGCAACTTGATGTGTTCCACGAAGTTTGGTTCAGCATACTGCTGAATACTGGCGAAGGAACCAAAGGTATATATGATGGAAATCCTTTCCCTTTAAGGATTACACGACGTTGAGGGTTCGTCTCTGTTAACTCTGTTCCCACGCTTGCAGCAATCGGAGCAATCGAGAAGCATATCAAGAAGCGGGATGGAACCCCTTTCACATGGCGCCTACTGGTATATCATCACAGTTTAGCCCATCACATTCTTGCAAAATCTCATCTCTCTTTCTTATGGCCCTGCTTAATTGTTCTGCTTCTTGATTCAGGAGAGAGGGTACCGGAGAGAGGGTAGGGAAGAAGATGCTGCATCAGTTGCCGACAAGGCAACATCACTGGAAGCTGCCTACTTCAACTAGGGAGTAGATTACCGGAGGAACAATCGTTCACCCCTTAATTGGTCTCTTCTTGTACTACTGAGTACTGACTAATACACCACAAACTCAAAAAGAACAGCAAAGACTACAACTTAATAAATATATTCTGGAAATCGCACCTTTTCTCATCCAACCATTGTTACTCGATTCCATATCATATTAATTATTACACTTGCTTATAATGCCAAGAAATTGATCAGAAAATTTAGGGATTTAGATTTCGAAACAGAGGAAATCGAAGTGAAAAGGATAAATGAACGAAGAAGAAGATAGGGAAACTGCAACGCGTCTTCTTGTTCTTTTCAAAAATAATTGGGCTTGAATCAGCAAAGCCCACGACAAGAAACAAAAACTACTCTAAACAGTTATTGAATAATTGAAAGAAAGATTTGGGCTTTGGAGCAGTGCTGTCAAAGCCGAACCGAGCCGGCCGGCCGGACCGCCAAAGCCGCCACCCGGCCGTAAAACCGGCTCGGATCAGCTATTTAACCACCACGGTTTTATACAGCGGCCGGCGAGCGGCCGAAGCGGTTAACCGCTCGAGCCGGTCGCGCGGTTCAGCCGTTTGGTTTACCCTAAAAAAAATTAGAAAAGGCCAATCGTGGAATCTGTCGTCAACACCTCTTGTCCCGGCATCGCCATCCCCAGTCGACATCGCCATCGCCAGTCCTTGTTGTAGCAAGCCGCTCCCCGCTCCCGGCGCTTCCATCTCGTCGCCACCGTCGCAAGCAGCTCCCCGCTCCCGGCGCTTCCATCCCGTCGCCATCGTCGCAAGCAGCTCCCCGCTAAGCTGCCCTGTCTCACCAGAGGCTTGGATTGAATCCGAGCCATTTCGCGGATTGGGACGAGGAAGAGCATTTACGGGTTAAGAAAGGATGAGGAAGAATTGATTGTGGTGATGGATTTTTGAGGAATTGAAGAAGACTATAGTGGCTGAAAAATGAAAATAGGTGCGACGGTGGGAGGGGGGATGGGGAAGCGGAAGGAAGGAGAGTGAAGGGTGGGGAAGTGGCGCTGTCGCTTAGGATTAGGTTAGGGCTTTTTTTAGTTGCTGTATATAAATATGTTGTGTAGAATTATTAAATGGTACATGTAATTATCATTTTTACTCATTAAATCATTGAATTATTACTTTATGTGTGTTCTACTATGATATTATATTGTTTATAATGTACCGGTTTTCAAACGGTTTTTAAACGGTCTAATGCCAGCTGAACCACTAATGACCAAGCCGTTCCCGTTACCGGGTCATACTCCGGCTCGGCTTTGACAGCATTGCTTTGGAGGATTAAAGCCCAGCACAAGGTCCTTGACTCTGTTTTCTTGAGCTCTTCTTCTTCCTCGGACAGAGTCCTTAGAAGCAGAGACTTCGGCAAGAACAGGGCAAGGAGAGCAGACTTGAGATGAAAAGAAAACGCAGCAGGTCTTCAAGTCCTTCCTCAATAGCTGCGGCAAATTCAGAATTCGAGTGATCACTGGGAGCAGAATCTGAATCAGTTCCATAAAGATCTTGAAGAGGAGCTGCAAAAGGCTCCAGAACTGCGTCACCATCGTCACCAGGATTGGAGTCGGAGTCAGATATCCAGATCAGGTTGATGATGGAAGGCTCCTACCCCCCAATCGCAATCTCCAGTTCATCAAGCACGTCATCAGCTGTGAGCCACAAGGTAGGGGACTCCGTGCGAAATGGCGAGAGAGAAATAGGCAAGGCCAACAGGAGCTGAGTGATGCGAGCCGTGAATGGTAGCGGTGCAAGGTGATTGTGATCAACAATGGGGTGAGCCGTGAGCACTTGCAAAATTGCAAGTGTGTATTTGATGTGATGGAAGACACAAGCATAACGTGGATCGAATAACTATTACATTATAAAATACAGAACAAGTTCTATTTACATGATAAAATAACTATTGGCTTAATTGCAAGTTTGGTCACTAAGTTTATTAAAAAGGTTCATGTTTGGTCACTAAAAATATTTAATTCCATTCGTGCTCACTAAAATTAGTTAAACATTTCAAATTTGGTCACTCTCCGTCCAACTCCGTTAATTTTGTTTGACGTGGCAGTCAACTCTCAAAGTTGACCGCTAACTGAGTGACGTGGCAATTGAAAAATAATAAATAAATTGAAATTTAATATGTTATAATTCCAGCTCATTTTCATTATATAATAAAATAAATAAAACATAAAAATTTATTATAATTATTATCAAATTGAAAGTAGGCGCTGGGAAGCCGGGTCGGAATCGAAGCTTTTCTTCACGCCGGCGCTCCCAAGTCT
The DNA here is from genome assembly GCA_946122785.1 of Linum tenue. NCBI lineage: Eukaryota > Viridiplantae > Streptophyta > Magnoliopsida > Malpighiales > Linaceae > Linum > Linum tenue. The sequence continues at coordinate 67,001,725 of CAMGYJ010000002.1, forward strand.
GGGCCGTCTCGCCATGACGGGGTCGGAATCGGAGACTTTCTCCAGCGTTACTCCCTGGTAAATCCCAGTTTGGTTCCCGATAAAACTTCACGATTGGAAAAATATTGTTTCGATTAGGGTTACGGAGAAGCTTTTTCGATTACGAAATGGTTGTTTCCTTCCTTTTCTTTCTGTTTTCAGTTTCTCTCAGGGCAATCAAGCTTGAAGCAAAATAGAGCACGATCTATTCCAGTTGTGAGAACGAAGACTTGTTTTGTGAAGGAGGTCATGGAAAGCAAGAAGCCGAGCGTCAATGGCTGGAGAGCGGCTGAGCGTGCGAGGATTCTGTTGGAGAGACTGTGCACTCAGGCGCAGCAGAGACTTGAAGAACAGACGGGCAGAGATTTCGATTCTGAGTTCTCCAATGGTTCATATATGGAGATCTTGGTATCGCGGGAGTATTTGTCGAGGGAGGGAAGGGGACTATGGGCGAGCTGCGTCGTGGAACTGGCATAGAGATTTGCAAACTACGGCGGCGGCAGAGTAGGAGAGTCCTGCCGCCATGGTAGCTGGATTGGGACGGTGAGAGATGGGGGAGAGGGAAGACCACATCTTCTCTGTGACTGTGAGTGGGCTTTTTTTTTTATGGGGCGAGTGGGCTTTTAGGTTACTGGAAGAACAATAAACATATAAAATGGAGATCTTGTAATTAAAATAATTTTTTGTTTTATTTATTTTATGTAAAAATGAGTTGGAATTTTGTAATATTAAAATTTATTTTATTTATTGTTTTTTAATTGCCACGTCACTCAGTTAACGGTCAACTTTAAAAGTTGACTGCCACATCATATAAAGTTAACGGAGTTGGACGGAGAGTGACCAAATTTGAAATGTTTAACTAATCTTAGTGACCACGAATGGAATTAAATATTTTTAGTGACCAAACATGAACCTTTTTAATAAACTTAGTGACCAAACTTGCAATTAACCCGCAAATTTCAGAATACAGTAATTTAACTGAATCGCTATTCGTCGCCCTAAAATTTAAAAAATTTCGCCCTAAATCATATTACAATAACGTTTATACCCTTATTTTCAATTTCAATTCCTACCCTTAACTCCCCCGCCACCGCCAGCCAAGTTCCGGCCCCACGCTGCCATTCACATCTCCCATCCCCCATTTGAGTAGGAGATCTAGATCTCCCTCCATTTGGTAGCTAATCAAGTCCCCCAATTCTAGTCATTGACCTTACCGTTAAGAATAAGAGTTGGGTTAGCTAAGCTATTCATGGGAGCTTGGAATCGAACTGAATCATGATCCTAACCTAATGGGATGAGTGAAGCAGGATGGAGCATCTGTTTTGGTTTGAGGTGATGGAAGAGATCCGAAAGTGGGTGGAGGACAATAAAGCTTCTTTTTTTTTAGCTAATCGAGTACCCTGACCGGCCGACCTGCTGTAGCTTTTTTTTTCCACTTGATAATCACCGGCGACGGGCCGACCTGTCCCGAGCTCCCTGGCGACGGGTTTTACCCCACTGGTGAAAGTAAAATTTAACAACTAAGGACATTATTGTAAATTTAATATAATTAGGGCGACGAATAAGGATTTTTAGGGCGACGAATAGCAATCCCCTAATTTAAACTCTAAAGAAATATAAAATCACTACTAACAATCCACAAAAATATAAATCACTACTAAAACTAAATAAATAAATTAAATAAATTTTAAATATCGCGGATCCATTTTAGCTCGAAACTTTGTCTCCTAACACGTTCCTTACACGGATATAAATAAATTATGTATATATATATATATGGGAACTTTTGTTCTCCCTACTCCCAAGCTAGCCATGGCGACCGAGAAGTCAATCATGATGAGCCCTTGTCCTTTCGGCGAATTGGGAGATGATCTCTTGCTAGGAGTTGTTAGTCGTCTCCGGGACTACATATCCGCTTGCCGATGCAAATCCGTGTGTAAGCGGTGGAACTCGATTATCTCCGATCCCTACTTCTCTCACCGATTCGTCGCTCACAACAAGGGCCGATCCGCCGGCGACGAAGAATTACCACCCCTTGTGACTCCCGACGACATCCGGAGATGGATCTTGAGCTTCCTGCCAGTGCCCACTCCAATCCAGTTCTGCCTCTCCGTTTTTGACTGCTTCAGGGACTTGCTCTTGCTCTCGTTTGCGCCCCTGATGGACTACCACAAACTGGTCCGAACGTTCCTGGTCTGCAATCCGTTTACAAAGCAATGGGTTGCCCTTCCTTTAGCGCCTCCAAGGCCGATCGGTGGCCGTGTATCGATTGCGAGGCTGGTGTGCCGTCCCTCTAGTTCCGTCGTTACTTTGGATGCAGGGGACGTTAGCAAGCCAGCATTGACGCATCACTTTGAATATGAATTTCGGGTGGTGCGGATGTCCAGATTCAAATCATCAGTTTCAGAGCTAGATGTGTTCTGTTCCAAATCCGGGGAGTGGACCATGGTGGCTCTTGATCTTGGCGGCCGATTAACACCACGATGGGGTCTCGCCAACACTGTTGTTTCGCTGAACGGGAAGTTGTATTGGATGAACACCGGAAGCCAAGTTATTAGGTGGAACCCTTTCTCACTGGAAGTAGAAGAAGAAGAAGATCATGATGCACTTCGAATCCCTCGAGGAGTTTCGGACTCCGAGATTGAGTTCTGCCTCTGCGTCTCACAGGGTGACTTGTGCCTGTTTTTCATAGATGGCGTGACATTTGAGAGTCCAAGAGATGTCCTGAGTGTTTGGAGACAAGGTTATGGCAGACGAGGCTGGAGGAGATATCATCAGGTGGCGTTGAACAAGTTAATGTCTAGGATTGTTTACGACCAACATGGTCGCGAAATTAGACGTTTCGAGTTGGAGTTTTCGAATGTAGTCGGCCAGCATCCCGAAAAGTCAGAAATTGTGTTGGTGGAATTTTTGTATCCTAATGGCCAGATCGGTGTCTACTCCTGCAACTTGAGGACAAAGGAGCTCAAGTTCTTGTTCGAACAGAAGGATTATTTCCAGGGTCACATGGTGTTTCAGCCTAAGGTATCTCTCTGGCCTACTCAGTTTTCAAACTACGAAAAATTGCGAGGCTGCTACGATGGAAGCTACAGTGGCTGGGTTCAATCAAGCAACCAGTCAACCTCATGAATCCAACTCTAATTTTCCTCACCACTACATCCTGGATTAGAATTGACGAGGAAATTAGTATTATCATTTTTTAGTTTGAACAACTAGTTTTGTGTCTTCCCTTTGGATGGGATATGCATATTATCTCTTTAAAAGAACAAGTTACAAGTTTACTGTTTCTTAGAGTCACATCCCGCCACTGTTACTCCTTTTGCTTTTTTTGCCCTCTTGTATCTGACTGACATTTTCTCTGATGCGTTCAGGCGGCTCCCATCAAACCAATGGCACATCACTAAAAGTACTTATTTTGTAATTGATCAAAGCTTAAGGACCAAAAACATAATTATGTTCTCATCTCTCTCCTGTATTTGTTCTCATCCACTTGTTTTTCATCTCTCTCCCATAACCCCTTCCACCAACCAGTCAATGTTCATCTCTCCTTTTCTCTCATCAGAAGAAGAAGAAGAAGGGAGAAGAAGAAGAGGATGAAGAGAAGAGGAAGAATGCAAAGCCCGACCACCTCAATCGTGCTCTCCCTCTCTCTACGATTCAGCTTCTATGTTGTTTCTTTCTCTCTCTGCGAGCCCAAAACTCCGACATCGGCGAGCCAAAACTCCGACATCGGCGATGAATCGGCAAGTTTGTCGAGGAAGGAGAGACGGCTGGATATAGTGAGTTTTCCTGACGATGGCGCTCTTTTTCTCAGAGAGGTTTCAACAGGGGAAAGAAGGAGGAGTGTTGTGGGAGGTGAGTCGATGGACTCTAAGTGAGGCTGGAGGAGACAACAGCGAGGGGAGAGGGTGTGGTCTTCGGCGGCCGGCGGGTGGTGGGGATAGTTCTAGGTTTTCCTTGCGTTGAAGGAGGTTAGGTTGGAATAAACTTTTGGTGGTTCCGGCAGTGACGGAAGTGATGCTGAAACAGGAGGCGATGGAGCAAGAAGTAAAATTACTTGAGAATCTCAATCAGGTATGGGTGTGAAGCCGGTTTCTGATTTCTGTTTTGCTTTTCATTATTAGTTTTTGGGGTTTATTTGTTGCTTTCTAGCCTACTACTTTATCCTCTCTAGCTTATGAGAACAAGTAAAAAGCAAAAAAGTAACAGCTAGCGGCTTTGCTGAACGTAATTTCGTCAGACGTTGCTCGTTCGTGATTTGCGCATCCATTTTGACTGTCCCAATTTTCTACATTTCGACTGAATCAAATATCCAGGGTGCCGGATTTGCTGCTACATAGGAGCTCAAATTAGATATACTCTGGCTTGCCCGGAATGTCGGGCTCCTCTTCTTCGGATACTCCTTCTTCGTCATCGTCTTCGGCAATAAGAGCTTGGAGGACTGCCTTTCTGACTCTCCGGGACGAAACCCTAACGAGCAGCCCTAAATCGAAGTCAATAACGCAACTTCTCAATGATCTCATTTTCTCTCATTTCCGGGCTCTCATGTCTGCCGCCCCCGACCTTCCTCCTCACGAGGTACACTGCAATTTGATGCTGTTTATGTTACTGTACAAGTGCTCATTGGATAATCAATATAGAGTTTAGTCGACCACTGCATCTTTGTAATTGCTCCTAGCACTCCATGATAGAAATGAATAAAGACAAAGTTCAATGGGGAACCTCATTACTAATTTTGAATTTTCAGGTGACCTCTGATCTGCTGTTCTTAATGGAACTGGCTGCAAGTTCTCCAGGCGGCCAAGATGTGTCACCTATCTATGTTTATGTTTCCTCTTTGGTACTCCTTCGTTTTTTACTGGCTCTATTGGCTTCTCCATTTCAGGCTTAGCATATTCAATGTTACATGGTTTGTTTGCTGCTACCCAGGTGCATGATATTTGCAAGCTTCAACGTGTGACTCTTCAATTGAATTCTTCTTCTTGGGTTGTTGTGATCAACTGTTTCTCCGCTATGGTGCACTTCTTCCTCGGCCAAGCTGGTTCCAGACCCCAATTTTCGTTGGGGCACGCTGTGGAATGCTTGGGGACCGTAAGGTATTAGTTCTTGGTTCTTCACTCTGTCAGCTTGTGCACTCACTTGGCCTATTTTCCAATAACTTAATCTATTACTGTCTATGACTAGGTTTGGGCTTTTCTGTTTGCCAATAGTGTCTACATTTGTCTTCTTATTTATTATTTGATATGTTATGTGACTGGCGTGCTAAACTTTGAATACTTTATGCTGTTTCTTGAATCCCCAGATGTCTGGCCTCCATCTATCAGCCGAAAAGTTTGCTATCAGATGATGTCCACTTGGCAAAGTTTCTTCTCGGAGTAATTGAAAGTTATCATGCTCAGTGCCTGTTGTCAACTTGCACGAGCACCAGTGAAAATGTTGCGCTCTTCAATTGAATTCTTCTTCTTGGGTTGTTGTGATCAACTGTTTCTCCGCTATGGTGCACTTCTTCCTCGGCCAAGCTGGTTCCAGACCCCAATTTTCGTTGGGGCACGCTGTGGAATGCTTGGGGACCGTAAGGTATTAGTTCTTGGTTCTTCACTCTGTCAGCTTGTGCACTCACTTGGCCTATTTTCCAATAACTTAATCTATTACTGTCTATGACTAGGTTTGGGCTTTTCTGTTTGACAATAGTGTCTACATTTGTCTTCTTATTTATTATTTGATATGTTATGTGACTGGCGTGCTAAACTTTGAATACTTTATGCTGTTTCTTGAATCCCCAGATGTCTGGCCTCCATCTATCAGCCGAAAAGTTTGCTATCAGATGATGTCCACTTGGCAAAGTTTCTTCTCGGAGTAATTGAAAGTTATCATGCTCAGTGCCTGTTGTCAACTTGCACGAGCACCAGTGAAAATGTTGCGGTCTCAACTGGCAAGAGGTTATCTAAAAGCAGTCAGTTGTGGGAAGTTCCAACAGCCGCATTTACTTTGCTCAGTGAAGCATTCACAAGAATCGGGTCTTCGTTCCCCACTTATATTTGGCAATCTGCTATGGAGGTGTGTTGCGGGCTTGACTGATTTGATGGTTTTTGGGAAAAGAGACTGATATACTTTTTTCCCTCCGATCCATAACCAGGTCATTAGGAAAGTGATGGACGTCTTACTGTCTCAGAACTTCCTTGTTGAAGGTGCTCCTGCGACAAGGTTTTTAGAATTTATCCGTCTGAACCTAATAACAATAGATGCACTTAAACACACATTACAGTGCACAACCTTATGGCTTTGATTCTGTAATTCATGTGCACTACAAGTATGATGATGCACTTTTTTGCAGGTTTTATGCTCCGCTCCTTGGATTTCTACATCTGGTTCTTACCAATGCTAAGGGTTTTCAAAATGACCATGTATGTGAATCTTTGCTGTCAGGTTTGAGGATTATTTTCCTGATATTAGGAATGTTGTGTGCCTTACAGTATGGATACTTGTCATCCTCACAGGTTCCTGCTTTTGTGGCAACTTTGCGAATGTTCTTTACGTATGGCCTGTCACAACCCTTATACTCCACTAATGCTGGCACACATAAGAATGCTGCTAAATTGATTTCAGAAGACACTAAGAAAGAGCGTATTCCGTATCGCCCTCCTCACCTGCGCAGAAAGGAAAATGTAAACATGAAGCAGCTTAAAGCTCAGGAATTATCTTGTTCCTCACTTCCTCTGATCAAGAGTCTTTTGCATTGGAACTTATTTCATCAGATTCAGATTGCAGTGACAGTGATGGATCTGTTAAAGATAATGATACTATTAAAAGTTCAAAAGTCAGGACTGCTGCTATAGTTTGCCTACAAGTAAGTATTTTCTGCTATCCTCTCATCAGCGCTTGTGATGAAAATGCATATGTATAATGTATTTGTCACTATGTTTGTAATTAAAAGAATGCTAATACTCTCAACATTTTGCTTGTTTCTTGGAGGATCTTTGTCTAGCTGATCCCAGATCCTTTACCACTCAGTGGACTATGATTTTGCCTACAACTGACGTACTAGAAACAAGGTAAGATCATCACAGGATCACTTTGGTTATTTCTTGTGAGTTAATTGTTCCTTGAGTAATTGAGTGTTCATTAATGCGCAGGAAGTTTGAAGCTACTCTGTTGACTTGCTTGCTGTTTGATCCTTATTTGAAGGTATTTACTGGGTTGTTTATTGGACTTGGATTGTTTTCCAGCAGAGATGAAACATGCTGGCCCTGCTTCCAATTCTTAGAATCTTGATTTGCCTAATTCTTCTTAAAATTAGGATTAAGGTGTGATGATCGACTTCCTTTACTGTTGGTATGATAATTGATACAGGTACGGATGGCATCCGCATCCACTCTGGCAGTCATGCTGGATGGCCCTTCATCAGTTTTCCTGCAGGTAGCTGAGTACAAAGAGTCCAGCAAGAGGGGGCCGTTTATGGCCCTGTCAAGCTCACTTGGACTTATACTTATGCAACTTCATACTGGTAACAGAGAGAATTCTGTCGTGGTTGAGTTACATTTGTGCTGACTGTGATTTTTGACATTTGTTGCTTGCTGCTTACATGCTTCGTTCTGGTTTGCTGTGTTTCAGGCTTGCTGTACTCAATCCAGCAAGAAACTCATAGTAGATTGCTAGCATCCCTGTTGAAGATTCTTGTGCTTTTAATATCAGCCACACCGTATGTATTCTGTAGCTCACAAGCTTAGCGTATTTTCATCCATTTTATTTACTATATTTTAGTAGCTTCGTAAGATTACATTCAACCTGGGAGAATTTAATTCCGGTTATGGTTTTGGAGTCAAGCTTACTTCTTGCTGGTTACTTGTGTCTCTCTTACAAGAGGAACTCATGTAAAGCTTGGCCAGAGAGATAGATGGAGAGAAGCTTTAATTTCAAGTTTGAAATTGAAACATGATTTTTCTTGACGGGCCTGTTTTCCTGATGGACTCATTGAAGAAGGTAAAGAAATTGAACCAGGGAGATGGGTTGTGGATTCCTGGACTTGGTCAGTTGGAATTGCCATCAAAGAATTAGTACAGTATAGGAATTGCTCAAGTGAAGGAAGCCTTCTCCTCGGTGAGTCCTTTAATAGTGACAACATTGTGGATTTAGTTTTTGGTTATTGTCTCCATTTAACTCTATGACTGATGAACCAGCCTGTAATCCACCTTTGGAGATACATAGTGACCACGGAGAGCACTTGAGTGGTTCTTGCTACTGGTTTCAGCTGCCATTTTAGTTTAGGTGTATATGTTCTTAGATAAGTTATCCCTAAGTATCTTCTAAAAGGGATAGAAACAATAGAAGCTATCTCACTTTGTTTGGGTTTGAAAGCGGACTCTGCAGACAGTTACTTTCTACAGATTGCATTGTATGATCTCATTCTTTTTCTTACTCATGACTTCAGTCTCATTGCAGTTGCCTCCCAGAAACATGATCTGAAGGAGATGGGCAAAGGTAAGTGAGAATTAGGCTCAGAGACTGAAGTATCATCAAGTGGAGAACAAAATGATAGGAACATCGAGGAGTTGTTAAGAGTAGGTGCATCATTTTTCCATTTGGTTTGCTTAGTCTATTTCCAGAATTCTAGATCTCATTAATGGTAAGATTCTTTGTGAACCAGCTTGAGTTGTGTTCAACTAATTATTTGTTCTTTTTGCAATTCTTTTCATTAAAGGCAGACCATGACGTTGTATGTTGTGTTTCAGTATGGTCTCTGTAATCTTTGTTTCCATCTCACAGTACACACATGAATGTTAGGTTACGTTGAATGTTAAGTTCAGTCGGGTTTACGTCGTTTATAAATTTATTTATTTTTTACTTCATATTAGCTGGTTTCTCCTGTCTACATAGGATCTCTCTATGTGTGGTTGGTTTAATCCTTACTTGAATCCTACTGCCACATGAGAGCTGAGTTTGGGGTTTGATGGGAAGGAAGATTAGAAGAGTACACCAGGATCCTTAACTCTCTTAAAATCAGTGGGAGAGGTTAAGTCAGCAACTAAATTGCTTCAAAATCTTGGTTTGCTTTGTTTTGGTTTCAGCTGGTGATATAAGAATACTGAACTGAATGCCCTGAGTTACATTTGAGTGCCACTTAGTAGATTTGTTGTTTATTTGGCCTCACTGGATACTCTTTTATGTTTCTAGCAATCAGTTTGGTTACTATGCAAGTTTACTTGCAATGCTGATGGTTATAGTTTCCCTGTTGAGCAAACGAGTTATATTGGGGGATTTGAAGTTGCATATCAAAGCCTGCTGCATTGAAAAATCCATCTATTCTACTTTCTGTCTTTAGATTTCCATATGCAATTGCTTGCTTCTACAGCTATCTAAAGTCTTTTCAGTCGTTCTTCATTTCAGCCAACCTGCCTCTATATGATGTTCTTTTACTGCTTTACTAATGGAATTGCCTTCACAAGGATACTTCTATTTTTTGGGACTATACTGACTACTCATGTCAACCGGTTAATTTCTTCAATTCTTAGGATCCTTCTCTGTGAATTAATTGGTTCCTACAAGGCCACAACTAGATACTTCCTATAATTATGTTTACGCTTTTTAACTCTTTGTGGGATATCTAGATTTTAATTAAAAGGCTTTGGATAATGCATTTCAGTAGCCATGCCTGTATCTTTAAATTTGATTATGCCTTTTTTTGGATACTTTGGTGATTATGCTTGGTGTTAGTGATCTCCTCTCTCTATTTCTTCTGTTTTTTATTTAGGTTTCTTCTCTTTGCGTAGAGGGGTTAGAGGTTTGTCTAGGAATTAAAAAAAAAACCTTTCTGTTTTTGTAGCAGGGGATGCTAGAAGAGAAAGATAACCCTGTTTCAAATCTTAATCATAGCCTAAAGGAGTTTAGAGGTTTGCCATTGATTTTGGGTCGACTTCTTTGAGTTTTTTATGGAAGATTCGGAGTTCAAATTGCATGTGAGTTTATATGTTTGATGTCATGTGTGATTAGGGTTCCGTGCTTTTTCTGCGTTCAAGCTCTCAAGTGGAATTTAAGTGGTTTATACATGTTGTAGATTTTATAGCAGCTATTTATTTGTAGATACAGTTTTGTCAGTCAACAAAAGTGTGTTCAAACAGGCCAAAACCTTAAAGTACGTGTCTATACTAAATAGCAATTAACATCCTTGCTAACTAAATATCTCTCCCTTATGATGTTAAGTTTCTTCTCTTTTTGTTTTCAATCTTTGATTCTTTCTATGGTTTTAGTTTATACTCCCTTAAATTTTTCCACACCTCTGCCTGCAGCTGAAATAGAGGGTGAGATGTACAGGAATCTTGGTTGTGAGGGGTGAGTGAGCCTATGCAGGATGCAAACCATTGGTACAGGGGACGAGGATGCCAACAAAGAGTGATCAAGAAGCTGAATGAAGTTTTAAGGGAGGAAGCAAGGAACCATTTGAGAAGGGCGCGATGACTTACAAAGTATTTCTTTATGGTTGCGAGGTGAATTCTCCATAACTCTTTTTAGTTTTCCAGACCGGGTCTTTCTGTGTTTGGTTCTAGATGGAAAAGTGTTAAAAGTCTTAATGCAACAACTTTGAAGTTCTATGTTTGCTGGTGGTCTAGGTGAATCAGATTTCTCTCTTGGAACTGACTTTTGTTGAGCTTATAAATTTTGTGCTTCCTCTTACTTATAAAACCTAGGATGTTGATTAGGACAGAAGAGTCTGTTTGTAACATACTAACAATTTCATATGAATCCTTTTTGTTCTAAAAAATGTGCAGCTCCAGGAAAAGCTCCTCCAAGTTGCCATCCCAGAATCCAAATGCTGGGTGCGAGCTTACAGATCTGACTCCTTTCAGAATGAGATGACACAGATAAAGGGAAGGAGGTATAAAGAGATTTATGTAAAGTGAAATGGAAAAGAAGGTGAGGATGAGTTATTTTATGTATATAAGCCTCAATTCGCATATGTAAAAGGAGTGGTTGCATCGATCATAACAAAACTATTTAGTTATTTCAGAGTTTCACAACTTGAGCCTGATTTCTCTTTTCTTTAGCCTTGAAGTTCGCTCAAGATTTAACAATATAACTTGGTTATAGGTGTTTTTGATTTATTAGAATAATGAGAGCAGAAAAGTGAGTGAGACTAAAGTTTACTTATATTTAGTGTTGTCTTTTTGCAGTGATTGAAGTTTACAACACTGCAAAACTGACGGAGGTAAGACTTTTTACAACATTGATTCACAGTACTTTGTTAAATGATGTTTTGGACTTTTTTTCTCGATGGTAAGTAAGGGTTTCAGCTCCAATTGTTCTCGGAGTGGGTATATAATCATTGACATTCATTTACACGTACATGTGAGAGTGAGTATATAATACTCAATCACATGCTCATGAAATGTGCTGCAGTAGCTGTTATTTTTGCTAATTTATCTTTATTATTACCAGGGTTCCAGTTTTGAGATATCCTGAATGAAAAATTACATCTCCTAAGACATGGTCAGAGGTATGGTATCACTTTATTGGCCTATCAACTTGACCGTTTGAGAACTAGATTTTGATTCACATGTTAGCGACCATCAACTTCGTTTTCAACTTTGTTGGTTGTTCTGTTGCAGGAGTTAGGCAACTCCATTGCCTTCTTGAAGTGTTCTTAGGATATCATATAGACATGAATGATCGAGATTGAAATGAGTTTTTTTTAGCAATGTTAGATGGTGTTAGCATGCTTGTGATGGGGAGATTGTTAGAGGTTTCAATGATGCATTATTTTACCTGTTCTAAACTGACCTCATTCTAAATTTAGCTAGCAGTCTTTCTTTCACGAAGCAGTAGTGGAAATCAAATTCGAATATAGCTTATGAGTGTTCTTTTCTCATGAGGAAGGGGACGATACAAAAGAAGAAGCCAAAGAAGAAAGAATGACAAGCCATTGAATGGCGAACAGGAGCAAGGAAACAGTGAGGATTCAATGGGGAAACTCAAATTCCATGGATTTGAGTACTCTTTAGACTGCTACAATTTCATATTTTCCTGTTTACAGATAATTTATATTATGTGTTTTTTTAAGAAATATTTAGTCTTTGGAATCTGGTTTGTGTAGAGTTGAAGTCTGAGTTGACAATGGTTTCCTTCTTTCATTTGGGAAGGATTATCTTTTGGTCTTACTTTTACAATATTTGTTTAGTTTGTTTTGTCGATTTCATTGACTCTACATTTTATTCACAATACCCATGTTACTTTTGTGATATAGCTTGCGAGTAGAGCTCGATTTGGATATTACATTTTTTATTAGCTTATCGTTTCATAGCAAAACATGAATGAATTATTGCTCAGCCACGTAACCATCTTTCCAGTGCAATTTCCTTGCAACTTACACTAGATTATTACCATCTGTGTCCAACATTTGTTATCAAATTGGAATATATGGATGCAACTGATAAGTTTACACATAAGAACATGTAGTTAAATTTGTTGGCAAACTTACAAATCCCGCCGCGGAGCGCGGTTTCCATAGTTATTATTATTTTATCTCTATAAAAGAACAAATAACCAAGTTACTATTGCATATTGTCCTGTCACAAGGGTTTTTTTTTGTAATTAACCAAAGTTTGTGGTGCCTTTTTTGCAGTAAGGTTTTAATTAATTCTTTTATGACAATTGAATCCAGATTGAACCCAAATAAATTGATGTTCGATCAACTTTGACCCGGTTAAAGCGAGCTTAACCCGATGTTGACGAATTTTGCATCAACAATGAGTTTTTCACGCTTAAATTTCTTAAATTAACCAAAACTTGAAAGAGTTCTTTACATTAAGGTTCTAATTAATTAACGTATGACAATTGAATCCATATTGAACCCAAATCAATCGGTATTCGACCTACATCGACCCGGTTAAAGCAAGTTGAATCCGGTGTTGACGAATTTTGGCTCAACGAGTTTTGCAAGCTTAAGTCGATGTCCATTTCTTTCGACCTAATGTCGAACTGGTTAAAGCGAGTTGAACCCTGTGTTACCGAATTGTATTCGACTGTATTCAGCACGGGTTTGATTGGTCTTTGCTTGCAAATTTTTCGTTGTGTCGACCTTGCAAATGTTTTGGGTTTCTGTTTTTGGATTTTGTGGCGAGTTTTATCATCATTCCCTCGACCCAGTTAAAGCGAGTTGAACCCGATGTTGCGAATTTGTTGCTAACCACAGAGCCTTTTTTGTAGGTTCTAATTAATTAACTTATAACAATTGAACTCGAATTGATCCCATAATCAGACTACACTAACCATTTCCGCCACATTTCCTCGACAGAGTCTTCACGACCATGGTTTTACTTAGGATGTGCATTTTGTTCTAATACAGCAAGGGAGTTTCCAGGTACTGCTGATTTTTGGTGTGAAGAGAATGGCCAATTGATACCTCAGGAAACCCAAAATTGGTCAGTTTAGCATCAAACAGTTTTTTCCCATTACGAGTTCCAAAATCAGTTAAACCCTTAATTTCTGACACATTTTTCCAGCTACAAAATCCATTTAGCGGTGGGGGACATTACTGGTTCCGCATGATTCATTATGCTTGGGAAAACCGCTGAATATTTGCTTCATCATCAGTTTTCCTCTCTGTTTCAGTTTCATTATAGTCTCTGTTTCGCTCTCTCTTGCTGATTTTGTATTGGTTTCTTTGTTCTCTTTGTTTATCACAGCCGGCAGATTTGAGAGGTTCAGTGATGGTGTGGAGAAGAAGCTAATCTCCAGGATTCCTATGATAATCGGTGTTTTGCGTGACGGTTTGGAGAAAAATCCGATCTCCAGGTTCCGTACTACAATTGGATTTCAGGTGACGGTTCTTTCTGGGATTAGTTTGTTAACTCTGTTTTCTTCCTTTCATGGTTTCGTTCTCATTCTTTCTTCTTTTGGAGGGTTTCTTCGTCCCCTTTCCGAGGAGGTTGGGTCACCGAGGTATATTACAAGGATTCCGATGGTAATTGATGTTCTGCCGTGCCTTATCCGTAACCTTATGAACGAGCAAAAGCGAGCGATGGGTGGCCGATATGTCAACGGAGTTTTTGTCAACTTCCTATTCCACTGCAGGTTCCTTATTCTATATAGAAATTGACAGGTTTTTCTTTAAACTTTGCATCTAACTTTATTTAACCTCTGTGTATTTTTAATCAAAGTGGTTTTGCGTTGTTCTTTTTTTGTTTTCCATCCTCAGTCGTGTTTGGTTGCCTGGGATTGCTATCTGCTCTGATCTCCTTTCTTGCTGTCATTGTTTGTGTATGTACTGGTGATAAAGTATTTTCATGAATAGTTATGGTTAGAGTATTATTATTGGATTCCTTTTAGAATCCAGTGAAAATTATTGTTGTCGGTGTGATATTTTCCTTTTTTCGTCAAAGCACGAGACATGATTCTACATTGCCTATTTCGTACAAGTCAATGCACTTCACCAACTAACGCAGCTCAAACCAATGGATTGAAGTTTACCTTCAATATCCTTTTTTAGGTCCCATGTCTGCACCAGTAATACTCCCACTGAAATCCAAATAATTAGCTCACTCAACAATTGAATAATGCTGGGTTGTGATTAATGATGTTGTTGTTGGTTTTTGTATGTTTTTTATCTTCCGCGTACTGTTTATTTATTACTCGTGAACAAGCGCCGCTGGTATTGAGTCAGAGTCAGACACTGCACCATGTTGCCATTTTTGTAGCCTGAACCTGTTTTCAATCATTGCCAGTTATATGTTTTGATCTCGTGTGTCAATCAACTGAAGGCTGCAGTTTTTGCCACTGAGCGAAGAAAGTGTTGGAAACCACACTTGCAACAGTGTTTATTCAGAAGCTTTCGAAGAACTAGAAGCCACCACTTGGTCCTTCTATCACCAATGCAAGGTATTTCCTTTTCTGATATGTTGTATTTAGTCCCAAATGGGCTAGCTTCCCTTGACAAATTTTGTCAGTCATGCATAAATAACAGAAGCCTTTAATTAAGTGTTATTGTTTTCACTTAATTACAAGATTCTTGAAGATGTGATGTTGCTGGATGGAATAGGTGACAACGAAGGCCGTCCTCTGTTCAACGTACATGCAATGTAAGTACCTGGTGAATGGGATCCATTTTTGATTTTACAATTTGTTTCGCGGATATTGTAGTTTTTGACAAAATCCTGAAAGTAAATACTGTTAGAATCCCAACCCACTAAATTGGTTGTCTATGTCATCTTCACAATTTAAAGTTTAATTGAATTCTCATTCAAGCCAGCTTACATGGTAGTTCTGTGAGTCAAACATCCGAGTGTCAAACGACAATACTTAAGATGTTATATGACGAAAATAGAGCCAGTGAGGTTAATAGAAAATTCATTTAGCTTTTTCTGGAGTTCATGCAGCCTAACACAACTTCCTCTTACAATGAACATTAAAACAGTACAATTTCAGTCGAAAGTATAGAAGGAAACAACGTCTAGCCAGAGTAAAAATTACATAGCTTGCCTCTGCATTCACATGACTATTGACTGGGATATTTTTATCTTGGCTCAACTGACTTAGGCTTTTACCCATTGTAAGGATTTCATTTTACTTACTCATTTGCTACTTTCACCGCCTGCAATCTGCATAGTAGGATGTCATTTGTGGTTTATAATGGTCCCTAACATTATAGATTTTATGGTTTGGTTTTGTTTGTGCCTATAGTTTTATGGTTGCCCATATGCTTTGCTCTACAGTTTGTAGCCGGTCTGTTCTGATGTGGCACCAAGGGTACATGGAACTGTGGATTAGGAGGTATAGCGATGCACAACTCAACTTGCGTGTGCGTTGCTTCATTATGATTAATTGAGGTTTGTTCTTCTGTAACTTCTTCTTTTATTCCCTTTACATGTTCTGTTCTCTAATGTGGTCTCGGTTCTTTTCCCCCCTTTTTGCCAGAGCTTTGCTGTACAAATAGGGAATGAATTGCATATGCAATTGAGAGGACTAGAGTTGAATATTGTTATTCTAGGATGAGGAGGAGAAGGTCATGTTACAGCCAGGTATTTGTTTTCCTATAACGGTCTGAAACTTTGGTTCCTACAAACCCAGTTTTAAGTTTTCATGATGTGAAATAATTTGAATGATCTTTAGCAAGCAACCATGTGGAAAAAAATGAATAAATTTACCATAGTTACTAGATAATTGGTGAAGTTTAATCAAGCGATAAATGCCAGATTGCCTGCTCTCAATTCCCAAAGAGTTGTTGAGTTAGTAAATAATTCATATATTCAATTGTGTTAATTTTATTGTTTTCATGTACCTTATATGTAATTTATAAAGGGTGTTTGCAGCCATTAACTAATTGGTATGTTTTCAAAATGATTTACTCCTCAAACCAACAGTTAGGTGGCCTGACAATTCTATGTGTTCAAATTCACTCTCCTTTCCTTTAGCTATGGACTCTGCTGGTGTTTCATTTCAGAATTTCAGTTATGGCGTGGAGAAGAATTCCAATTTCGTTTTTATTCTCATTTCCACTCTCTCTTTCTGATTTTGTATGAGTGTTTATGTTCTCTTCCTTCGAGATGGGTGCCTATTTTAATCACAAATGCCGGATTTGTGAGGTTCAGTGGCAGTGTGGAGAAGAAACTAATCTCCAGTTTCCACGACGCTTTTAGATTTCTGTGTCACTAAAGACACAAACCGAGAAGCACTGACCTATAAATAGAAACTACTATCTTTTCCCATAAGTGAATTCGGATTTGAATGCTTGTGTTCTTCTCAATCATGTTAGTTTTGTATTATCTATAGCTTACTTTTCACGATTCTCCTTACCCTTCTTTTACTCTTTCCGGATGCTTTTTACCCGAATTATCTTGCTATCTTACCTATGCCTTACATCAAGTTTATTGGGTTTCTCCTAATATCAGGTCCTTGCCTATCTTTCAATCTGTGAAGAAAGGGCAAATCTTTAGCTGACTCCTCACTCCCATGATGAGGTGCTTTTATGCAACTCCTAAGACCTACTCACCTTAGGTTGACCGAACCGTTGCCATCAGTCATTGATTCTCTTTCTTCCATTTCTACTAGAAGATACAAAGGTTAGCTCTTACCTATTCATTCTTTTGGCATAGAACCAGAAAACTTGAAAAACTTATAGACCCTGTAGTCAATAGCACGGTTTGAATGTCTCTAATGTAGTGTTCTATAGGTGATTAACCTGTCACCCTTCTTTCCCTTTAGAGATTTTACAATTTGAATTCATAGTGGCTTGAAACCAAGTGTTTATAGTTTTGTTGCCATTTAATTCTTTGTAATATGACTGCATTTGTAAGCCTACTTTCTCATGTACCCAATGATTATTGGTTCAGGATTTTGGTCATCAATACTGTTGTTTACTGTTGAGGTTGAGGCGTATGAGTTATCTTTTTTCCAGCATGTGCTCTGCTGTTTCAAGTTTCTTTCAGAAAGAATCTCATTGAGTTTGTCTAGAGCGTAGGTTTTCCCATGTCATGGTGCCGCTTTTGCATTTCACATACTATGGTAACCCTTTGCATTTCACAGTACAATTTGGTTTTTGCCAGCAATTAGCTCTTATTTTCCTTCTGGTTGACTGGATAACTTTTGTTTTTGAAACACACTTTATAGTGAGCGGACCTTTGCCGATCAAACTGTTTGAATGTTCTTTTTCAGGTGAATTACATGAATGTTCTAAGTTGTCTATGTTTTCTTTGTTTCTTCTCAACTCGCTCTTGCCCGTGAATTGCAGTTGTTGCCTACAGATGTACAATTCCAGAGATAGAAGCATAGAGCAACACAAATTTGTGCTTTCTTCGTCTGGAATCAAGCTAATTTGGTTAGACAGATTATATCCAAAATACATAGACAGACACGCGTTATGGTATAGAACTTAATTAACATAATAGGGCCATGTATGCACTGTATTTTGCACTATGTAGTTCCTCTATGGCTTGTGGGTTATTGTGCTCTTGAAGTTGGCAAAGATGAATTAATTTACTGGGAATTTTCCTGCTGTACTGCTTGCTGGCCTTTCTTCTTAAGTCAATTCTACTATAGAGTCGTCTACTTATATTGGGTTGTGCAATCGTGCTTGAAGGTCTTTCGCGTTAGAAACATTGGTAATGATCCTTTCTCAGGAAAGTGCGTGTGTGTTCCATGCTGCTTCATCACGATGAGATTTGGAGCGCCATAACGGACAATTAAACTCTTCTGGAAGTCAATTAATTAAGGACACTTAGTTAATTATTATCATTATTATTATGATGAATATGATGGTTAGAGTTGAAACATTCTAATAAAAATATTGATCATGGTGTTCTATTGTATTTACCATTTGATATGATTTATTTGAACGGGCTATTCTTGCAGTTTTTTGGTCCGCTGGAGCCTGGAGCAGAGTTGGTGAGTCTTCATCTTTGCCTTGCTCAGTTGTGCCCAATATCTAATGCAGCCACTCATGTTACAAATTGACAGAAAGTCTTATCCTTGAGATGGTCGGTTTATTAATTTCTACCAGTTTTGAATATGTTCCTTCTATATTGTTGTGTTCAACAGTTCGTTTTGCCTTGCCTGCTTACGAGCCTCCCGTTCTTAGTTCTTTACTCCACCATATTCCCTTTTGGTTTCGTCTTCATGTTTCAAAATTTTCCTTTAACATAATAGGAGGGTGTGACCTTTTTAGTTGTCAGTTGTATATGTAGTTGAATACCAACATAAAGTTATCATACAGATTAAAATAGTCTATTGAAATATTTCAAGGATGCATAATTTTTGACACAGTTTTTATTAGTTCTTTGAGAATTGGTTTTTGTCTTCAGACAGGCTGCACCAACTGTGGTACAGGAGAACAGAAAGGGAAGTCCGACTTTAATAAAGCTTTACTTAGCAGCAGGAATACGCTAGCGCCTCTCAATGTAGCCTGATGGGAGCCACCCTGATTTCCCTTTGCACAAGCTACAGTCGTGCTATTAGCTTGACAACTTCAAAGTGTAGTTATGTTTAGCTCCAGTTGACCTTTTCTATTGTTATTGCACAGGGTGGCATCTATGTTAATATTTATTCAGAAATTCAAGAACCGAATGCTCATTTCGGTGCAGCATTTGTTTTCTATGCATTGAACATGTAAGCAAAGAAATTGTAGGATTCATTGCCTTCCACACCTGAGGTGTTGAGTTGATTACGATATCAGTTGTCAGGTTAAGTATTCATTTGACAAGCTCATTAGTATTTGTTTCATGATTATTGACAAATCATGATTGTTTGATTGCATTATAATAACTCTATTTTCATATTTCCCCCCTCACTTATGAATTCGAAGATCAAACACTCTAATCCTCCCGCCGCGAAGCGCGGGCTTCCGTACTAGTACTTCTTAATGTTATTACTGATATGATATTTCAATGGTTCGCGCTTTGCCACGGGTATAGGTGTCTAATAATTTGATTTGTGTTGAATCGAATTAGATTGAGTTGTCCTTTCTTTTTAGTAAATCTGATGGTCAAGTCTGGTCTACAAATATTCATAGCATGTCTTTCTCCGCGAAGTCCTTGACCATAGGGCTGCAAATGAGCCGAGTTGTTCGCGTGCGACTTGGTATTCTACTCGAAAAAAGCTCGTTCGAAACTCGACTCGTTTATTAACTAGCCGAGCATGAGCTAAGCCTTGTTCATCTCGTGAAGCTCACCAGCTAGCTCGACTAGGTGGCTTGTTGAGCTAAACTCGTGAGCTGTCTCATTTAGAGCTCATGCGATGTCTCACATTGTGGCTAGAGAGCCAACTCGGTTATCGACTGGGCGAATCGATCTATATCTTGTATTTTAATTCATATGATTGTTAAAATATATATCACCCTATATAAAGTTTAACTCGTTGAGTATGTGAGCAAATATAAATGCTTTTTTATTTGAAAAAGAAATTTTATATCATATTGTTTCAATACTATGAACTAACATGATTTGGACTAGTTAAAATATCTATATCTTGTATTTTAATTCATATGATTGTTAAAATATATATAGATCACCCTATATAATATTGAGCATCTGACTATTATTTTTTCATCATGACATCAATCACATGTATTATACATGACATTCAAAATGAAGTATCAAATACGAGTCAAAATTTTAGTAAACAAGCCTAGCTCGAGCCGAGCTCAAACTAACATGAACTTGTCTACTCAAAATGGCAGTACAGGTAACATGAACTTGTCATCAAGGATCCAAGCTAAGCTAGCATATCTTTTACATAGCCGCCAACCCTCGATCCTATTTCATGGTTTCTCTAGTCACATATCACTGTTTCCTACTACTTTTCCCAATCTAAGAAGACCAACCAATTTAAGATTTCGAATAAACAACCAGCATACCTCCTCAACAAAACAAACAACGGTAAACAAATTGAACTCAAGGTCCTAGATCTCGAAACCCAATCAAGTCACCATCGAATAAAATAAGGAGATTTTTCCAGAAATAGCACCTTTAAAAAAAAAATTACAAAACTAGCACCCTCTCAAAAATATTTACAAAACTAGCACCCTTTTTTATTGACCGCACCCTCCTGATGCGATTTAGAAATAAACCGCATCCCCCAGGTGCGTTTTATAAGTAAACCGCACCTGGAGGGTGCGTTCTAATCTGGTGGGCCTAAATCGCACCTTGGCCATGCGATTTCATGTCTGGCCTACATGAAACGCATGGCCGAGGTGCGGTTTAGGCCTGACCTACCTAAACCGCACCTTAGTGATGCGATTTATTCCTCCAATCATGAACCGCATCTGTAAGGTGCGGTTTCACCATGTAGATCGCACCCCCCAGGTGCGGTTTACGTGTCAATTATTTTCCGACACCCGACACAGCCATGCAGAGAATTATGGACATAGGGCTGCATGGCAGACTAAAACCGCACCCTAGAGGTGCGGTTTTCACAATTTTTTCCCCTATATAAGACTTGCCGGAAAACCTCTACTCTTCACACCTCTCATCATTCTCTCTTTCATTTTTCTGTTGTATATCTATATTTATTTAGTGTGTTTGCCATTAAGATTAACTCGTAAGTTTATTTTGTGTTACTTTTTATGCCATTAAGATTAACTCGTAAGTTTATTTTGTGTTACTTTTTATTGTTATTTGTGATTTGTGATTTTTATGATATTAACTAAACTACGGTTTGTTTGTGTGCAGATGGCATTCCGTCAGTTAACGCTTGGCTTACGGTGGAATGGTTACACGGAAGACACCGGAAAGGGGGCCACCTACGTCGGTGGCAATTTTCAGAAAATAACGGTCGGTACCAGACCGAAGCTTGAAGACCTCCATCAAATATGCACTGACGTTACTTGCATGGATGGCACGAGGAGGGTAGATCGTATGGTGTACCGATACCCAAACAGAGCAACTGGGTCATTGTGGCATGAGGAATATACCATAACCACTCAAGATGACGTAGATTCCATGCTCGAATTCTTGAGGTCCAACAAATTGGCCAAAGCCGAGATGTTCGTTTACACCGAGCCAGCCGTTGGTCGTGGAGGTCATTCTGGACACGGTCAAACATCTGGTATCCATGGTGGAGGTGAATTATATGACGATCATCCCTACCAAAGTTACCATGATCCTCTTAGGGGTATGAGAAGTTTACCTTGCTCCATAAGCTTCACCTCTTAGGGGATGATCGATTGGCCAATCCCTGTCTGGACGTTGGGCCGGTGCGAGAAATGGCATATGCTCCCAAGCCCAAAATTGGACGATGAACATTGCGCCGCTGACCTCCCTCACAGCTTTGAGAGACGCATTGCACAAGTTGTGGTAGATCATAGCTAGGCAAGCAGATGCCCAACTATACTCCCCCATCTCCTCCCAACTACTGAAGATGATCCTAAGCCATCCACAACTAAGGAG
Source organism: Linum tenue (assembly GCA_946122785.1). NCBI lineage: Eukaryota > Viridiplantae > Streptophyta > Magnoliopsida > Malpighiales > Linaceae > Linum > Linum tenue. The sequence continues at coordinate 67,023,609 of CAMGYJ010000002.1, forward strand.
ATTGCTTGCTTTCTTGGAGAAGAACACTCCTCCGATCATGCCTATGAGATTGACACGAGCATATCTCTCCTTCTCATCCTCCGGACTTTCCTCCGTAAGCGGATGACTCTCGTAATGATCTCTAAAATACTTCGTCAACCATGTAATTGAGACTTGGTGTTTCCTCAATGGTGGCATGCGATCGGTCGCATCAACGCAACCCTTCACCGGTACTTTCACTCCCAAATGACTGTGGATGAAATGCTGCCAACCGGGCATACCGTCACAATCCTCGGGGGGATGATCACTCACGCACACCGGTTTGCCGTCGATGGGCAGATGGGTTAGGATGGCGACATCCTTTATCGTGATGGTGGCCTCTCCTTCTCTAAAGTTGAAACAATGGGTCTCCTTTCTCCATCTCTCGGCTAATGCGGTGATGAGTTGACGATCGATTTGGATGCCGTTAAAATGCCTAATCGAGTCTAACCGTGCCCTTTTGAGAAATGGCAAGATAGCGGGGTGGAATGGGAGCACATTTGTGGTACCCCTGTAGCGGATTATTGTTTGTGCCTCCTAGGAAAAATGTACACGTTAATTATTATTAGTAAGGGTTTTTTTTCGTATAACTAAATTAATTAAATTAAATTATGCGACATAAAACATAATTTTATTATCATAAAAAGACATTTCATATTATCATAAAACATTGTCAATGAATAATAATTTAAAGAGGTACATACATATTATCGTAAAACAAACATACTGAATTAATTAACATAAATAACATTGTTAATGAATAATAATTTAAGTAGAAACATACATATTCAAATGTTTGTGTAAATAATTTAATCGTATTAGTTGTTTTAAAGAGGTATATACATATTATCGTAAAACAAACATACTAAATTAATTAACATAAATAACATTGTTAATGAATAATAATTTAAGTAGAAACATACATCTTCAAATGTTTGGTAAATAATTTAATCGTATTAGTTGTTTTAAATAATTTAATCGAATACAAAGCAACACTCGTTAGACTCTTAGAAGAGGTATACATCTTCTTAGAAACACAGTCTTTTTGACAGAAAAAGGGGGGATCCGAGGATCTCTTAATACCCGATTTTCCCAGGTAATGGGAGGATATGATAATCGCTTAAAACCCCATTTCCTTAGACGTGCATCTCTTTATAAAGAGTCGAAGTAAGTGGCGCTATGTATTCGATTAAATTATTGAAAACCACCAACACGATTAAAAAATAAACATAAATTTATTTTATATTACACTAGGCACATTAACAAAATAAAAGAAGGACAAATGGTGAAGAATTGTATGTACCGGGTGATCGTTCCAAACATCCCATGACCGATGATTGGGTTGGTCGTACAAGTCGGTTGGATCCACCGGTCCTTGCTCGAGATAATACCGTTGGTTGTATATATCGATGTCCTCCCCAACCTACGAGAAAATAACAACGAGGTTAGTACATAGATTAATTAAAAAACTTATAACAACAATAAAAATTAAACCAGAATAATGAATACATACCGCTTGAAATTCATCGACATAAACTCCTTCTCCTTGCCACCAATCGGCCATTTTTTCGGCGTAATTCGGACAGAGCTTCGGCTCGGCTCGGCGGGATTTTGAGGAAAAAACCTAAGAAATATTTTCTGATGGCAGATCGGACTTAGCCGCAACCAACAGACTTTTATTTCCTAGGCTTTTGGGAGGGGAGGGTTTAGAGAGATTATATCTAGAGAGAGAAGGAGAATGGGTTGTGTGGAGTGAAGAAATGAGAGGGGGAGGGGGGTATTTATACCCAACAGATCGCACCCCTCGGGGGCGGTAGGGTAATTTTACCCCGTAGAAATCGCATCTCCCCGGGGCGATCTCCACGCCAAATCGCATTCCCCTGATGCGATCCCCGCGTCCCAATGCGTTGAACGCGCAGAAAACTGACGCTCCAATTTTCCAGGCGAGAAATCGCACCTCACCAGTGCGATCCACACTCAGTCGCGCGGATTGCTGACGTGGCTATGCTGCAGCCCGTCAGATCGCATCGTAATCGTGCGATCCAGAAGGTCGCTGGCGACCAAAGTTGGAACGCATCTTGGGGATGCGTTTTGCCATAGAAATCGCATCTTAGGGATGCGATTTATGAAGGAAACGCATTCTAAGGCTGCGTTTCATATATAAAACGCACCTCTAAGGTGCGTTCCATTAAAATAGGTGCTAGTTTTGTAATTAGTTTTGGAAGAGTGCTAGTTTTGTAATTTTTTTTTTTAAAGGTGCTATTATTGGAAAAAACTCTAAAATAAGCATAGGGGAAGCTACTCATGGGGCGTCTTTGCGACAAATTCACTATCGGGTGTGGTGGAATCGGATTGCCAGATAGCGATTCGTTGTCTAGAGAAGGAGGAGATGTCCCTGCTGGAAATGGGAGATGTATGTGAGGAAGTGAGGGGCTTAGCTGCTGGGCTAGGCCCCATTACCTTTTCTTTCTCGGGCCGGGATAGTAACCGGGCTGCCCACATTATGGTCCATATCGAGTTTGGTTGGGACCAAGAGGATTTGCTGGTTTGACGGCGGTGGTGTCTGCCGGTGGTGGGCTCCGACGGCGGTGATGTGAGGGTGGTGGTGTGAGTGTGTGTTGATTGGGTGAAACAACCCCAAATTCGAAATAGAATTTAAAGATATACGAGAGGGAAAAATGGACATTTTAATTTAAAACATGGGTGGCAAATAGTAAAGACATGTGCGACAAATAACAACCCTTTAGAAAGGGCATTTTTGTTTCCTACTTTCCCGTCGAGTTTAGTTTAGATAAAGTAATGTGTGGTTGTTTGGGTTTAACTTAACCAAGTCAACACTCTCTGTCAGATGATGTCGAGTCAAGTCGTGTCGCCTTACTAACATAATAAAATGATGTTGGGAGTACATGCTAATAATATTCCATTATAATTTATACATGTGATGCTCATGATCAACTAGTATAAGGCTTTGGAATTAAAACAACTATCTCGAATTTAGAAACTTTTGTGAGTATTATCGATACTTGTTGCTTCTAATTTTTTTTTTATTGTCAAGCCGATTGATGAACATAATTTATTTGAATCCAATTCAAGTAGATAGTCATAACATAATTTTACATTTTTCAACTATGAGCTAGTTCCTACAATGAGATAGTGGAGGAAACTAACTCGATAGATAGTTAGAGACTGCAGTCTTAAACAATATAAGCAAATTTAAGAAACTAACTCGATAGATAATTTGAGAGTGCACAAAACTCAAGTTTTTCAAGTAATCAATCCATGAAAATATTCCCACTATTGTTTGATACAAAACACACTTTTTAATAACTATAAACAAAATACACGTATCGAAGATATATCTCTCTCTTTTCGTTTCTTTTTCTCCTGGTGATTAGGAACCATGAGAGGTGTTTTTGCATGGTGGGACTAAAGAGGGTCAGAACCCAGTGGAGACCGGATCTGGCTGAGATTGTCGTCGATCGGTATCATTTCCTCTCAGGTGTGGTGGAATCAGATTACACCGTAGCAATTTCTTGTCTGGAGAGGAGGAGATATCCTTGCTAGAAATTCATGGGAGATGTATGTGAGGAAGTAAGGGCTTAGTTGTTGGGCTAGGCCACATTACCTTTTCTTTCCTGGGCGGAGATAATAACCGGGACCACATTATGGCCCATGCTGAGTGTGGTTGGGACCAAGAGGATCTATGAATAGAAATGCCACCTCTTTTTTTACTTTGACAATTAGAGTCAATTATATTATTTCACCCCGTGAATCAAATGATACGTGTCATTTATAAAAAAAAGGTACGAAGGTTAATTTGACTCTTAAACTTTCATGGTTTGGTCATCCCGATATATGAACATTACTTTTGGTCATACAAATACGCAATTTCATATTTTTGGTCATCGTGGTACATGAAGTTCTTGTTTATTGGTAATTATAGTTAGAGTTTATGACATGTCGTCAACTATATACCCAGGAACCTCAGGTCATCGTGGTACATGTAACACCCCACCCATAATCTCTATGGTTGAACCCGTGGTTCAACCGCGCAGCCAAATCATCGGTGTTACTAGTTGAACTCGATCATCTCAAACATCATATCCGATAATTAAACACAACCATAAACCGTTATCATACAAACTCATTATTCGAATCCCAACCCACTTATTGAATTTTACAAAATGTGGGTTTATTATTCAAACACTCAAAGCAAATACCCTAGGTGACCATGACAGAACAGTGTTCCAAACTACCTCATGATGGTAGTACAGAAGGATAGGGCAGCCTCAGTAGTCCGATCCTAGTTGCACCTGCGAGCCTGAAAACAGACGTGGGTCAGCAACTAAGCTGTGTGTGTGGATCTTTCCCACGACCTAATATTGGGACCGCAATCAGCTAATCAAACAATCATAATCAATCATAAATTATTACTCTAGATGCCATCTTAAATCATCATATATAAATTACCGATCAAATTATCGAATCCACCAACTAATCATCACCAAATCAATTTATCCAATAAGATAATCACTTAATTTCACAAACACATAATCAATGCATGATATGAAAATTCCGGTTAATTATTAATGGCGCCAAGGTCACCATACACTTACCCTCGCTCGAGCAAATCATCATCCGTGGTGCTCATGCAACCACAACACTCAATCCGTGGTTTTTAACCACAACACTCATCCGTGGTGCTCATGCAACCACAACACTAAATCGCATAAGCGAGCTAAATCTACCCACTCTCAAGGGGTGAGGGTAAATGCAGGCCCTTTCTATATCTACGTGAATTAATATGATCACGAATCAAACCATTTCCATTTTTCTCATCCATCACAATCAATCCGGAATCAATGTAATCTTACGGATTAACCAGTTCGGATAGGCCACTTTTTCTTCTCTTTCTTTTCCGGGTGTGCTCAGTTAGGTAGTGGCCGTCGTCGTTGGAGAAATCTTCTTCAATGTTGGATTGGGACAGCACCCTCAATATTAGGCATTAGCACAAAAGCCAATCCACTCCTAGCACACACGAATACCATGCTAAATACGGTATTCAAAGGTGTCTTGAGTCGTTAGATCGAAGTAGTGATAATTTTGTGTAGTTAAATTGTCACTGCTTTCATATAACATTCACTAATCATTCTCGATCGTCAGATCCTTCAACTATGAACATTTATGAGCACGTTCTCACGACGCACCTGAGATAAACATTTGTGCTTTTTCCCCTGTACATGTTTGTGTATGACTTGCTACATCCAAAACTTCGTTGGAAGCCGTCTGATTGTGCCTTAACTTCATGACACTCCTCTCTATTCACATGATTAAAGAGTCTTGGAGACATCAAACTTCCTGTTTGTTACCCACTTCCTGTTTGTTACCCACTCCTCTTTATTCCAACTTTTTTATTGTACAATTGTAAAATTTTCCTTATTTTTTGTGTTAGTTCTGGAACAAAAAATTTCATTATATATCTTAATAATTAATAAAGCTTGTCTAAACTGAACATAGATTTATTTGCAATAAGAAATTTGTATTATTTGAACAATTAAATTATAATTTTTTGAAAATTTTATTTTTATTAAAATTTAAACCCCATACAAAAATTGTGACATTTCACATACATGGAGTGTGGATGTGTTGTAGACACATCTACTGTTAATATCTAAGCTTATATAAAAAGTTTACTTTATCTTTAACCCTGATTAGTAAATAAACTTGTTTATCATACATACTAGGTCAATGTTAGGTTAGCGGTTGATGAAACATAATGTTTATCATGCATACTTAAGAAATATTTCTCTAACATTCACACATGTCATATAACACTTGTACATCGTCAAGTTTCTATCCAGACCTTTTGCCATACAATACTTGTTTTATTTTCTAGATATATACATTATATAAGAGAGTGTTTAATAGCAAAATATAAAATAATATAGTTCACTTTTGAAAGTCGATTGTCTAACAATTGTTTACTCTTTTTCCATCATTATATTTTGTTTAATTGATAAAATTATATTTATGTATGTGTTTGTTTAAAATTTTCAATAAAATGTAACTTATTATTAAGTTTAGTAAAAATGAGTAGAAAATTTAATTGATAAAGTTTAATAAGATATTTTGATTTAAACAAATACAATGTGTATCACTCTACAAACATAGATATAATATAAAAACAAAAAGAAACATGAATTATAGAAGAAAAGAAGAAAGAATAATTAAAAGAATATAGAGATAACACCATAAATAGATCATTAACTAACGTTTTGTTTGTAAGAAAATTGTCCACCTTGGCAACTTGTGAACTCTTCAAGTACTTATGTGGCAAGAAGTTGCTTTTGAACAACCATAATATATAGTAAGAAAAATGTCACTTTTACGAACAGTTGAAGAAAGAAAGTAACTGCGTAATCCTTTTGTGCTCTTAGATGATACCGATAGAATCATCCTCATCTCCATCACTTTCTCCTTCCTCCACCAGATCTTCTTCTTCTTTTCCCTCGTATTTCCTCTTCAAGGTCTTATGGTGCTCGCAGCACTCCTTCGCATTCTGATTTGTCCCAAGAAATTATGCAATTTTGCCCAATCGAGTCTCCTTTCATTTTTTACCAATATTAATAATCAGCTCTCTTCTACTTAGCTCCAATCAGCTCTCAGCTTTTCAACTTCTTCCTTTTTGAGGATCATAAGGTAGCGTTGATAGCACTCCCCTACACTTTGGTTTAGCCCCAGCGATGACGCAATAAAGAGGCAATTGATGTCTGTGCTTTGTTGTCAGATCAGATGCATCAACTCCTTGTCTTCTAATTCACTCCTTCGCCTCAAAATCTTTGCAATATTCTGCAGGGCCCAGTGATACCTCATACGTGCTTTGCATTCCATAGCTGTATGAGTGGAAACATACATCGACATGGTTCCAGTCAACTTCGTGGAGCACGTCATCCATGACCTTCTTCGTACCCCGTTTAAGGAAGCCATCTTGATCTTGATGAAATCCTCACCGTATTCCCTCTTAAATCCATTCCACAGCCTATCATCTGCTCCTGTACTCCACTCTTGAAGTTTTAACATCAATTCAAAGAATGGGTTAGTCTATCCCCCACCCAATTCTTCAATGATTTCCTTGATAACACTGACAAACAGCTCTGGGATCATTGTAAGTTTTGCTGCATCAAATGCTTCATCTTCATGTGCTTGATAGAAAGAGCCAGTTAATCCTTTTAGACTCCATGTCAACCTTGATGAATCGCTCAAGATTGGCTTACATTTTTTCAATCAATGGGTTTTTCTTACTAGCTATCCATCTCTATCTTGGTCTTGTTCTTTGTTATCCTGGTTGACACTCATGGTAGAGGAAAGGCAAGGGAAAGAGCACGAAAGAAATGGAAGTGAAGAATGTGACAAACTGAAACAAGCATTCACTCTCACTCTCTAAAGAAAGCCAAAAGAACTATCTCAAATTTTGGTGTACCATACAAGCGGATTGATGGGGAGAATTGATTTGAATACAACTCAAGTAGTTAGTTATGGTTTTTTTTTCATACCATGAGCTAGTTCCTACATTGAGATAATGTGAAAAACTAAATCAATATAGTTCAGGATTATAGTCTTAAACAAGATATGAGTACCTTAACTCCTAAAATTGAGGGTATGGATTTATTGGCTTCTCTTAATTGTTAATTTACCAAAATTCTCAGAATTGATTCAGATGTCAAGATCACGAGCTTAAAGCCAAGCTAGCAAGATCAATGTAACTTGAAGTTCAACTCAACCCCTAACCTAAAAGGCTCGTATGCTCATCCAAGTATCCTACAAGCTTTCTGCTTAGTTTTCTCTTTAAACTACATATATCCCCATATAGAATTGATATGGAGAACTAAATTATTTATAACATCTTAGTATTTGAACAATCTTCAAATGCAAGATGTTCTTTTCCCCAAATCATCTAGGATCATTGATTAAATTTTCTATACATTAAATGTAAAATCCACAGATTTTTTTTTTAAGATTTGAAAAATCTTTATTCTTTTTTCTTCGTTAATGAAAACGATTTATTGTATTGTTAAGAAGTAGAAATTACCTTAGTAATTATTTAGGTAATGTGCTATGGGTACTTAAGTAAATAATTTTATCAAGAGTCCAATAAGATTGATGTCAAAGGTGACTTGTAAACACTCATTGTGTGTTAGAACACAGAAAAATCTTACACCATCAAAGAAGATATAGAAAATTCTAGTAAGTACAAAAAAGAATGAGTAATAATTTGTTATGATCTTTTTGAAAAGTTAAAGAAAGTGATTGTCTAGCGTTTATTTGAATTGTGTTCTCCATGACTCCATATGGCTAGTTAACCTTCAAAGTTATCTAAATAAACTCACATATTGTCTTCGGTCCTAAACTTTCAATTTTGGAAGTTTTAAAACTCTATCTTTTTAACTTTGAGAAAAATTATTGTCTAAACATATTGACTAAAAAACAACAAATGTCAAAAACATATTTACTACACATTTTTTTAACTTTGAGAAAAATTAAATTTCTAACTAAAGTAGATTAATGGTGACAAAAGTCCGGCCATATCTATCAATTAAAAACAATTAGTACATTAACCCCATATACAAAAATGTCTTTTGAAACAAAGTTCCAAGCTACAATAAAGTATTAATCTTTATGATTTAACTTAAGAAGTATTATTTGTCAATCGAATTTTCTTTTTCCACTTTTAAAATTACTAATTTTGAAACCTCTCAATAGCCAAATACGGTATTTTATCCAAATCCTACATAACGAGGGATTGTGCATAAATATCTGGTTCAAAATCCTCATACAATTGAACCCTAAATGTGACATGTTTCAGTAATTCGAGTGACCAAAATTTATATTAATTTTTTCTAGTTACTAAACATGACATGATGTAGTAATCTCAGTGACCAAATGTGACATTTACCCATTTTATTATTATCATGATTGAATGCACAAAAATAAGATAGCAACAACCTCACCTAAACCAAGCTCTTAGGAAACAGTAACTTTTATTTGCATTTATTTACAACAAATCATATGTAATAATAGTTCATGAAACAATTCTTTTTTTTTTTTTTTGTAAAAAGAAAAATGGTTATGATGATTGAATGCACAAAAATAAGATAGCTATAACCTCACCTAAGCCAAGCTCTCATGCGCTCCTCGCTAATTCATATGCGACATTTATCCAAATTCACTGTTCAATGAGCTTTGTAAAGCAATGGACTTGTAACTTATTCCCCGAAAACAAAAGGCAGTGAAGCTCCAGAGCCACTTGGACAAATACATCCTGGTCGAGAACCAGCCCCATGATGCATAAGTGGATTTTGTAGACCGTAGAGGCGGTGGTGGCCGATGATGGGGAGACGGCGGCGGATTCTTCGCTCTCTGTGCTTGAGGTGGAACTGTCCGGTGATCACTATGAATTAGGGTTGCCGACGACGTTGAGGAGCTCGAGGCTGGCCATGGTGAAGTCTCTATTTAATAAGTTTGCGAGAATACTTTGTAATTACACGCAATAGACTATCAACTAGTTGCTTCTATGATAAAAATATCTACTCTCAATTCTCTTTATTTGTGCGGAGATAGAAAGTTCGATTTAGTGAGAGTAATTGTTCTCAATGATCATCATATTATTAATGGAAGAACAACGACACGTTTTAATTTTTATTGTATCGATTTAAACCCACGCAACCGGTAGCCTTTTTCCATTTGATCATGTAATGATGTTAGGTTCAAAAGAGAATGTGGTCTAACATGGCAGAAGAATGATGTTTGGTTAGGAGTTTTAGTCCGGCCATCCAAGAAATATGTCACAATTTAGAGCATATAAGTACTTCCAATTTCAGGTTCAGTAGAAAATCGACCATCCAAATTGATGAAGATTTCAATCCTAAGTGTTCATACTATTTTCTAGCTAAGTTACAACATTAGTGAAATGATCATACAATTCTCCGTCTGTGAGTTTGTCTTTTCATTTATCTAAGATGAGTTTTTTACTTTTACGGCTTGGTCTCAGAGGCAAGGATGATCTTGATAGGAAATTGATGAGGCATGATAAGTCTTTCGCAAATCCGCTCCAGTTGTGTTGATAGCTTTGCGATTATAATCCATCTGAAATTGTGATTCTATGTGTTTTCTTCGTTTCAAAATATATGTTCAAAATCAGACCAAAAAAAAATATATGTTCAAAATCAGACCAATGAGCTCTGTTGTGGAGTGAAATCATTGCAAGGAATTTCCATTTAGATGAGTACCACTCTATACTTTTTTTGTGTGCCTAAAATGCAAGTTGACCGTTTGTTTTCTGGTGCTTTCCTGTCCTTTATCTTGGTTTCAGACTTTCAGACACAAAAGTTATTTGTTCTCCTTAGAGATGATTGCTTTTTCTTTGATTGGACCGACTGATTTTGCTGTAAACCTTCTGTATGCAACACTAAGCATGCTGTTTTGCTACTAAGTAGTGAAAATCACCTCATTTGTTTTATGGTTCTCTAGCCCTTTCGTGCTCTTTCTTTCTAGGTTTTGGCCTATCGTCGGTGACACTCATGGAGAAGGAGAACGATTGAAGGATCTCCCAGAGTTGCTTCATTTTTGTTCTCAATTTCAAGTGAGTTTCCCTTCACCAGCCTGCAGTGTGTTTAGTGATACCCAATCCGCCTTATGTGGTTCTGTTTTGATATAATTCTGTTATGATGTCGTGTTTCACATGGAGTTCAGTAAAGAAGAGCAAAACAATGATAGCTATACGCAACGATGGCTTCGAAATTGAATCCTAACATGCCCTCTTGCACTTCAATTTGTGACATGTCCAAGTTCATCTGCTTTGTTTCTCTTTTTAGATTACCTGTTTTCTATATATTGGTGTATGCAATATCGTTTGATTGTTATTTGTGTTTTTATCATAGTTATGCTGTAATAGGTGATTGAGGGAATATGCAAAATTATCCTGCCTTATTGGATTGGTCCATTTAAAACCAGTTTACTACTCAAAACTATGTGATATTGAACCCAAAATTAGTCTTAGGTGTAAACACCTGGATTTTTATAAAATCAGTCAACTACGTTTATAGTATACCCATAGAAACTCACGAAACTTTGGCGTTACATTCTAGATTTTATTTTGCCGTAGGCGTTACATTCTAGATGCAATCGCATACTACATACTTTGCATACTGTTGAATGTATTCGTCAAAATTATTATATATCCGGGTGTACTTCAACAAACCACATTGTCAAACGTACAATACCTGTAAGAATATGGCCGTTTCCATCATTATATAATAATAATAATAATAATAATAATAATAATAATAATAATGGAATTATATGTATAATTAAATTTATTATTCCAATATTATTATTAATAATAATAATAATAATAATAATAATAATAATGGAATTATATGTATAATTAAATTTATTATTCCAACCCCCAGTCCCAGTCCCAGTCCCAGTCCCAGTTCCTCCTACTTTTCCTCGGTCCAGAAGAGTTGAAAATACATAAATAACAGAAGCCCATGTAGTAATTTCCAACCTTCTTCCTCCAAACAGACCCTTCCCTACTAAGCAACAAAACCCCCTTTCACCGCAATACATACGACATACAAATACCAAAGTACAGACACATCTCCCTTTACAAACCCAATTAATTACAATTACAATAATTAAACCTTCGAGGAGATTAATTAATCTCTATATTATATAAACGTAGGCAATATCTTTCACTTTCCACACATTTAGCTCTCTCCCAAAGCTGATCACACAATTGAAACAACAATGGAGTTCTTCACGAAAACCAAGGCCGTCAAGCTCCGGAGCCACCTCGACAAGTACCTCCTCGCCGACGACGACCGCCACACCGTCCGCCAGACCCGCTCCTCCGCCTCCTCCCGCCGCGCCACCTGGTTCGTCGAGCTCCTCCAAGACCACGACGGCGCCGGCGGCGCACCACTCATCCGCCTCCGCAGCTCCTTCGGCACCTACCTCTCCGCCTCCGACGCCCCCTTCCTCCTCGGCGTCACCGGCTGCAAGGTCGTCCAGGCACCCGCTCCGCCGCCGGACCAAAACACCGCCGCCGCCGCCGCCTGCCTGGAGTGGCGGCCGGTGAGGGACGGGTTCCAGGTCCGGCTCCAGAGCTGGTGCGGGAAGTACCTGAGGGGGAACGGCGGCACGCCGCCGTGGAGGAACTCGGTGACCCACGACGACCCGCACACCGGCGCCACCCAGAAGTGGATCATGTGGGACGTGGAGGCGGTGATCGGCGGCGAGACGGAGTCGGTGGCGGAGTACCTGTCGTCGGTTTCCAGCCTGTCGTCGCTCTCCGATGAGATGCTCGAGGCCGTTTCCGAAGACTACAAAGGCTCGTCGTCGCCGCGGTCGCCGATTACAGTCATGCCGCCGGCCAGGACGCCGAGGTTGACTGTGATTAGGTCCTTCTCGCCGAAGCTGTCCGACTCTCCAAGGAAGAAGGTACACGTGTTCCCATCTTTTATTAATTATTTATCCCGCCGCGTTTTTCTTTTTTTTTTTCTTTTTTGCTTCTTCCCCTTCTTCTTCACTCCAAATGGGACGAATTTCTGCGTGGAAATCGCCGTAAAACTGAATAGGGAAAAGTCATTTTCCTTGACATCGTCCAATTTGTGGTTCTCCGCTCTTGATGCGTACCAAGACGTTATTTACAATAATTGTCACGACATATGCATCTAATAAGAGAGGATTGTAGAATGAACAATCCATCAACATTAGTAAGTACTCATATCTAGGGCCAACAAATTGAGTTGCCAGTTCACTAGCAGGTTCGGCTGGTTCGCATTTTATTCAGTTTTAGTATTTTGGTCAACGTGGATGATATAGTTTAGAAATAGTTATCACGTTGATTCAATTACTAAAAATCGTGTGATACATCTAAGCTAAATCAACCTGTAACTGTGGTTTGTTTAATTCGAGTACAAATGTAATTGGGCATCGACACAAACACCGCCCAATATACTATATACTAATGGCCAAAAAATACTAAGATTAGAAACGTCAAATATATCGACAATTTTATATAAAAACACAATCACACAATTAGGAAGAACTAGTGAGTTTCGAAATATTTCGTAGGCAGCCTTCCAGAACTCATCTTGCACCTCCTAGTTCGCCAGCTTTCCAAATTAGGTTTGAATCCCTTGTAACACTGAACCACCAAATTCAGCACACAGAATAGACAGCGAATTAAAGGTTTTCCCCATAGTTTTAAGCTTGCACGAAACACGCATTCATAATGTGTTTCATCCATCCTCTTCTTTAGGTTCGTACGTATGTGTATGGCTGAAGACCAAGATTAGGCCAAATTGGGAGAATTAGGAGAACATTAATTAAGGCGAATTAATAGCCTTACCAACCCCTTTCCACTACGCCCATCTAATTGAATTTGCACCACTAATCTCTCCAACATTATTTTTGGGAAGAAGAAAGTAATAGCACCACCAAATAAGGCAGACAATTTGCCGGTTCGGATAGGCCACTTTTTCTTCTTCTCTTTCTTTCCGGGTGTGCTCAGTTAGGTAGTGGCCGTCGTCGTTGGGGAAATCTTCTTCAATGTTGGATTGGGACAGCACCCTCAATATTAGGCATTAGCACAAAAGCCAATCCACTCCTAGCACACATGAATACCATTCTAAATACGGTGTTCAAAGGTGTCTTGAGTCGTTAGATCGGGTGATTGGCAAACTTCGAATCGAAATAGTGACCATTTTATGTAGTTAAATTGTCATTGCTTTCATATAACATTCACTAATCATTCTCGATCATCAGATCCTTCAACTATGAACATTTATGAGCACATTCTCACGACGCACCTGAGATAAACATTTGTGCTCTTTCCCCTGTACATGGTTGTGTATGACTTGCTACATCCAAAACTTTGTTGGAAGCCGTCTGATTGTGCCTTAACTTCATGACACTCCTCTCTATTCACATGATTAAAGAGTCTTGGAGATATCAAACTTCCTGTTTGTTATGTTACCCACTACTAGCAACGTAATATACGACAAACAGAGTTTGTTTCGTTTCCTAATAATAATAATAATAATAAAGTATTTTTATACATTGTTCATACACTTGTACGAGTTTGGATCAACATCATGAAAGAGGCCACACGCAATTGAATATATGCAGAAAAGAACCCTTTGATGCGTGACCCAAGCCAAGTGGCTTGCCTTTGCTGTCCTTCCTACTGTTAGAAAACTAAAATTAGGCTTCCCCATTAAGGCATCGCTAGCTCCACGCAGCATTAGTAGCAAGCAGTAGTAGACAGGTTAGTTAATCTCTTTTATATTCACTACTATATATTAGAAGTCTTCCAACCTTGACCAAAAGCTCCATTACTTTGGACCTTTGTAGCCAGGTTTACATCAATCTCAACAAGTATTAGCTAACCTAGAAGTCAACTCAATTATTTTCATTACTATCTGATGATGCAACAACAATAACAACAAAAATTGTCATAGACAATATGACAAAAACAAGAGCTAGGTGTACACCCGTGACCTGATACTCTACCATAGAAATTTAAGGATGGATTTGCTTCATGGATTTAGATGATAGATTTGGATCCCTAATCCCATTCATTATGGGTTTTGTCAAAGTTATTGATTGGTTGAAGTTTGTTGGAGAATCAAATTCGTGTGGTCGATGGAGTTCGAGGGTTCAAATTCGTGGCACCACGCACGATCTTGCAAATTCCATGTCAGGAGATGGAAATTGGAGCATGGTCATTAATTCATGCTTTAATTAAGAAAATTCATAATCAAATCCAATAAGCAAACAATAAAATAATGTTCACCACAATATGATGATGATGGAGCAACAGCAACAACAACAATAACAGAGAGCTAGGTGCACACTCGTGACCTAAAACTCTTCCTGTAGGGATGGTTTGTTTCATGGATTTGGGTCTCAAATTCAATTCATGGAAGATTTTGCATAAATCTATTGTTTGCTTGAAATTTGTTGCGGAATCAAATTCATGGGCTCTACAAACTTGCAAATCTTATGTCAAGAGGGGGGATTCGAAGCATGACCATAAATTCATGATCTAATCGAGCAAATCCCATATGCAAACAATAGATTCAGTCAAATCCATATCCATAATGTTAAGAATCTATCATAAATCTAGAATTTATCAAAGCTCAAGTCTTACCAAAACCTTCATGTTTAATATGAAGCAAATGACCCCTTAGATCTTGATACTCCATTATTCACAGAGTTTAGGCACAATTAGGCAAGTAAAAGAATAACAGAATTAGGTTTAGAGTAGTACAATTGAGGAAGGGAGTTTTAAAAGAATAAGCAAAAAGATAGTAATGGGAGGTACGTGATAATTCTTCGCTCATACGGTCCGATGTTGAAGCTACAATATATAGAGCTAACTGCTAAGAGCCTAACACAGTAACACTTCTAACCTCTATTCAGTAACCGAATCAGACTTCTGATTAAGGGTTGAGAACGAGATTTACTCTAACATAATCATAAAAAAAAAACAACAAAGTTGAGTACAACCTACATCTTTCAAGTAGGTGGGAAGTATCAGAAACCAACCAGTTGTTTAATGTTTGCCCTACACAATAGCGACTTGGTCACATGGAACATTGAAAGCAGTGGATAATGAAATGAGTCGAGTTTAATCTTCTTTTCCCATTTCCATTCACTTTTGTCAATGCAACTAATTCCACAAAACGCAAGAAAGCACTATCGTATTTCGCACCGCGGAAGGTACCGCGTAGGCGCGTGGCATCTTCCAGTCCACCGCGTCTTGCCTTTTCCCTTCCCCCGCCGCAGCCGCTGCCCCCACCCACTTATTTTTTTTTCCAAGTTATACCGAAGTACAATAGTTAAAACCTCTACCCGAACCCCACCCACTTATTAAGTTTCCCTTCCAACTTGGCTGGCGGCGACTGTTCCCCCGCAACCGCTATTGTCGCCGCCCGATCTCTTTCCTTCTCCCACCACCATTATTATTTTTTTTTTTTTTTGACAACTCCACCACCATTATTATTATTAGATAAAGAAAGAGAAAAAGAAGTAATCCCAATTCCAATCATATAAAAAAGTTCCGATCTTCTCTATTCAATTTGACTCCTCTCTGCGTCTTCTTCTCTCTTTCAATCTCTGTTTTTTTTCTTCTTCTTCTCAGACCGGCAGCTTCAACCAATTCCGCTCCGCCATGGAGTTCTTCCACAAGGCCAAAGCCGTCCGCCTCCGCAGCCACCACGACAAGTACCTCCTCGCCGCCGACGACGAGGAGTCCGTCCTCCAGGACCGAAACGGGTCGTCCAAGTCAGCCAAGTGGTGGGTCGAGCCTGTACCCGGATCCGACTCCATCATCCGCCTCAAGTCCTCCTACGGCAAGTACCTCACCGCCTCCAACCACCCTTTCCTCCTCGGCATGACCGGCCGGAAGGTGCTCCAGACCCTGCCCCGCCGCCTCGACTCGTCGGTGGAGTGGGAGCCGGTTCGGGAGGGGACCCAGATCAAGCTCCGGACCCGGTACGGGAACTTCTTGAGAGCTAACGGCGGCCTCCCGCCGTGGAGAAACTCTGTGACCCACGACATCCCGCATCGGACCGCGACCCAGGAGTGGGTTCTATGGAACATTGACGTCGTCGAGATTCAAGTCCAGTCCCCTGCCGCCGCCAAATCCCCTGCTTCCCACCACCAGCAGCAGCTCCCTCACGCGGATTCGCTCAATTTCGAGGAACCCAGCTCGCCTTCCTCTTTCTCCGCTAAACCCACTAATTTCTCGAGACAAGAGGTATGGGTTTTGGTCCGATTGGTTCGATTTGGAAGCCCAAAGTTTGAGTCTTTTTTACTCTTTATGCTGGGCAGAATACGATTCTGAATCTCTGATTGGGAATTTCTTTTTTTCCCTGTTCTTTTTGGTTGATGCAGTCGACGGACTCGAATGTTGGGTCGCCGCCGAAGTTGGAGGGGAGGACTATTTACTACCACGTAGCTGACGAGACGGGGGAGGTGGAGGATGACGTGGAAGTAGGCTATTCGCTGAGTTTCAAAGGGAATGGGGTTGAAGGCTTGACCCAGAAGCTGAAGGAAGAGACTGGTTTGGAAGATATAGTGGTTTGTTCCAGGAGTCCTTTGAACGGGAAGCTTTACCCTCTCCGATTGCAGCTCCCTCCTAACAATGCCGATATGCACGTCATCGTTGTTCCATCCTCTTCTAAAGGTCACATTTCCTCTCCCTTGCTCAAACTTCATTGATTCTTTGTTACACAGTGACGACGAGATCTGAATAGTTACAGTGAGAATAGGAAGAAGTGCACGTATTATCCTTGTTTCGGTTCCAGCTTTATCATGACTCTCTTTTGTTTCATTCTTTCAGTGGCTAGAGAATTCGAGAAACAAGGACTGCTGTGATTGTGGTCTGTCACTATATCTATCTGGACGATGGTCGATGGATATACTCCTGGACTGTAAATACTGCTGCTATGTGAAATGGGATGATCTATATGTCAAGGAATGATTGTTGAAGAACCAAGAGTGGTTTGCCATCAAAGCTTTGACATGCATTTTGAAAGCTGCTTTGATCAGGACCATGCAGCTAGCTAGTAGCACTAGTTAGTATAATGGCTTTATGTTGGTTTTTGTTGATAAGCTTAATTGGTCAAATTTTTTTATCTTGTAAAATTTGTTGAAAAAGGATGAAATTGAAAGGAACGGTTCCAGTTTAAGAAGAGGTTATGAGTGTTTTGTTATTCAGGTTCTTGGGACTTTGTTTCTACTGCAAAACAAACATGGAACCACAAAGTTAGGAGGTTTCTTTGGATGAATGAATATATTGAATGATTAAGGATTGTCTTCCTTTGGTTTTTGATTTCTTGTTGCACAAGCATTGCAATTGAATTGAATTTATATACGTGCAAAAAAGAAGGGGAAAAATAATTCTCAATCGCTTTGTGAACTGTCTTTAGTCTTAGAAGCTAATGGTGAAACGATTTATCCTGGTAGCTTGGGTTAGGTAACATCTCAATAGGCTTCTCCACCAACAGATCCAACTGCGCGCCCTCTAGCAGCTCTTTAGCAAATTCCCTAACCCAAGCGCCACCTTCCCTCTTCTTGGCCGCTTCAGCAATATCTTCGCCGCTTTGATCATCACCATCGTGGCTTTCATGCGCCATCGACAGTGGCAACTGCTGGTTGCTCAGATTATGAGGCGGTAGTGGCGGCTTCCCTACTGGCATTGCCAACTTCCCCTTATTCGCAGTGCGAGGAGGAAGAAGAAGAGAGTTGGGAGCTGGATTGGTGACTCGTGGACGCCGGGCTGACCTTGCACGATCAAGTTCGTTTACATCCTTATCGTCGTGCGGTCGCTTCTTGGTCGACTCCATGGCAGTCTGAGGGCAGGGGAGGCCCAGTACGATTGGGTGATTATTCTCATCATTAGAGTTCTCTGTGGCGGCAACCGTCCGTTGCTTTGCTGGGGGCTCGGTATAGCCACAAGGAGCAGTATCATCGTCATCGTCGATTAGAATGACCTCTGGAACTATACTACCGGTGCTGGAGGAGCCATTAACATGAATGTTGGAGAACTTCATTGTATGTTTCTGTTCCATTGTAGCAACCTTTGTAGTTTTTTCTCGCCAAGTTTTGCGAGTGTGTATTGTTTTTTAGAAGCAGTTATTTTATAGAGGAACGATATATGCTCTGGACTAGGATTCCAAGTCCTGTGGGGAAACTGTAAACGGCCGGACCCTTTCTTTAAGAGCTAACGAGGAGAAACTCCGTTACCCATGCGGACATTGACGACCCCTACCGCCGCTAATTCCCCTGCTTCGCTACAGCAGCTCCCTGAGCGGATTTGCTCGAGATAAGAGGTTAGGGTTCTGCTCTGTTCTGTTCTGTTCTGTTCTTGGCCAGAGAGTTTGAGAGACAGAGGAATATTGTAAAGGTGGCTGACAACTAACGTGATCCATTCCAGTGAAGTACTTGGGTCTGCATCAAGAATTGGTAGAGAAGAGATTCATATAAAGTTCAGAAGGAGCCTTCTGATGATCTCATCATCATTTTCAGCAGATTCTTGGTAAACGCCATCTAACAGCTCACTTTTTACTCGCAACGGAGAAGAAGCCATTGGAGAATCTGCTGTCTAATATTTGTACCTATCATGATGTGGTGAGCGAGGGATGTCTCAACGGTTTGCAAACGACGGATATTGATGGAGTTCTAACCAACAGGTCATTTTCAACTAACGGATTCATTATCAGTTTGAAACTATGGGTTCATAATAATCCAATCCAAATGATTTCGGTTGCTTGAATGTTGTATGGCGGCAAATGAGAGGAGCCGAGTCGAGTTTTATTCTAATTTGAGCTTGACTTGTTAACGTCATTGTTTGTTTCAGAGATTTTATAATGAAAAATTGGTTAATTAGATTTGTACGTATGAAGTGAAATTTACTTTTATTACCCTTATTGGTATGAGAATAGAAATAAAATATGAGTGATAGTTTGGTCTTAAATGATGAATTTCAAAGTCCATCATCAATTCCCACCTAAAGAGTTGGAACTTTCAAATTCGTGGATCCCACGGATTTATTGTCCCTAAATACATGAAGCAAAAAATAAATTTTAGACAAAGTCCATGATGGATCCAAATCCATCACCAAATCCATTAACAAATCCATCAAGCAAACAACCCCTAAATAGTTGAGCTCGAGCTCGGATAGTTTATTAACGAGCCGGGTCGAGTCGAGTTCGAGCTAGCTTGCTTAATAAAATCTTGACTCGTATTTGATATGTTCATTTTGTATGTTATACATGATACATGTGATTAATGTCAAGATGAAAATCATGATAATAGTTAAGTGTTCGATATTAACTAATCTCATGTTATACTTTGTGGTATCAAATTATTTAGTTAAAAAAATTTAACTAGTGAAAAGTATGTGATTTCATAGTATCGAAGCAATTTATGATACATAATTAATTTTTAAAATGAGATAAGTCATATTTGTTCACATAATCTACGTGTTAAACTTCATATAGGGTGATACATATAATTTAACAATTCTATGAATTAACAAAATCAAACTCATATGGATCGATTCGCTCATAGTTAGGTAATCGAGTTGGCTCTCTAGCCACAATGTTGAGAGTTGAGACATCTCATGAGCTCTAAACGAGCCAGCTCACGAGTTGACCTCAACAAGCCACTGAGTCGAGCTAGCTTGTGAGCTCCGCGAGCTGCAAAAGGCTAAGCTCAAACTCGGCTCATTAGTAAACGAGCTGAGTTTTGAACGAGCTTTTTTTCCGAGTCGAGCACCGAAGCGTTCGCAAACAGCTCGTTTCATTTATAGCCTACTTGAATGGGGGCAAATATTGACATATTTTTATGACGAACCTTTTTGTTTTTGAGCTTAAGCATCTTAATTTGCAGGCATTGTCTCTTTTTTATAAGATGGAAGCTAAAATATTAAATTTTCCTTCTTCTTTCTGGGATCAGGGTAGGAATATCGGTGAAACTACCAGCGGTTGATCTAGGTTATAGACTTACAGTAGAGTACTGGATTGTATTTTATTAGAAATTAGATATCTTAAAATATATATATATATATATAGTGACGTCTTCGGTGCACTCACTTTTTTGGGTGCATTCAGTGCACTCGTTTCATAACCATCATTTTAAACATGCGATTTGTGTCAAAATGATGTCAATCATCACTTATGATGTGATGAACAATAACGCACATGAATTTGCACAAAACCCATTAAAGATTTACTTTAATTTGAAGGATTTAGAGTTTAGAGATTTAGGATTAGGGTTAGGGTTTACGATTTGGGGTTTAGGGATAGAACTCAAAATTGGAGGTCTAGGGCTTAGGGTATCCGCTAATTAGTTGTTATCATATGTTCTATCATCATATTTGTGAGTGCACCGAAGTAGTCACCATATATATACACATATAATAATTATTGTTTCTTTTTTTACTATGTCAATTGTACACTATAGTCTTTTAATAAAGCGAATTTATTGATAATGGAATATACATCCATACCAATAGCATACTCTCTTTCAAATAAAACAGTTAACCAATCTGCAAGAAATCCATTGTTCATTTTGTTGCGTAAATCAGTTTTCACATGTTTCGTTGTTGAAAAGGTGATCTTCGTAGTAGCCATTGAAACGAACAATGATAACACTAGACAAATCAATCAACTAATCAATTTTTATTGTGTGTCCATCTCTATTTTCACAAGCTGCTCTAGTAATTTTTCAGTGGAGCAAACTTTATATTTCTTTTATTCTTTTACGCTTTAGACTTTTATGTTTCATTGTTTATTTTTTAAGACAAAAATCATTGGCGTTAGAAATTCTAGGCTAAATTTAGAGTTGTGATTTGAATATGTTTATTTGAATTATTTTGCTAGTTAAACACAATCTTATTATAAAATAACACTAGACCGAATGACTAAAATCAAAAAATTCATAAGAGAACATGGTTCATTATAGGTGCTGATGTAACCAAAGGGGTTCTTTACTTTTTCAATTCAGGTACTCTCCCTAGTGGAATTAACTCCACAGTTGTGTCTCTAATTCCCAAAATCCCTAATGTTGTTACCTTAAAGGATTTTAGGCCAATTTCTTGTGTAAATCTCTTATACAAAATAGGTGCTAAGATACTTGCTAGACAAATTAGGGAAGTTTTGCGCCTGGTCATTAGTAACACACAGTGTGCTTTGATCAAGTGGAGGAGTATTATAGATAACATACTGCTAGCACATACTTCCCTAATTTGTATTATAGATAACAAATTAGGGAAGTTTTGCTAGACAAATTGATATAATGAAGGTGTTCGATTCTGTAAATTGGACATATCTCTTTTATATGATGATTGTTATGGATTTTCCTGAGATGTTTATGTAGTGGATTAAGAGTTGAGTCCAGACTGCACATTACAGTATAAACATCAATGGCACTTTATGTGAATGGAGGGAGCAAATTTTTTGTATATTCTTTCTCCTCGGTTTTACTTATTCATTCAGTGTAATTTAGTTCTGACTTTTGAATTCATATATATTTTCTAGGTTATATTAATTTTCTTTAAACATGATTATATATATATATATATATAGTGGCTACTTCGGTGCACTCACTTTTTTGGGTGCACTGAACCTCTAAAAGTGGTCATAATACACTAAATTTTGAAATTTAATGGGTTGTATTAGTCTAATATGATGATATAACATAGAATCCCAACTAATCAACCCATTACCCTAACCTATTAACCTTCAATTTTGAATCTCAACCCAAAATCCCAAATTGTAAACCCTAACCCTAACCCTAAATTCCTAAACCCTGAATCATTCAAATTAAAGTGAATCTTGAATGATTTTTGTACAAATTCATGTGGTTCTTGTTCATCATACCACAAGTGATGATTGACATCGTTTTCACATGAATCGCCTGCTCAGAATGACGATTATGAGGCGGGTGCATTGAATGCACCTAAAAAAAAGTGAGTGCACCGAAGACATAACCATATATATATATATATATGGTGGCTTCTATCGTACCTTGGGTAAAATCTAGGGTACGACATACCATGAGTAAAAAAATGCTATCTAGACCTCGAATTAACCGGATTTTTGGACATGATACTATACTCTAACCCTTGAGGATTGAAACCTAGGTCTTAGATTTCTAAATCAAAGAGCCTAATCCCTAAGATTGTGCCTGTAATTTGTTTCATATATTTCGACAAATCATAGCCGTTTATTTTTGTTTCTAATTAAATTGATCTTAGTGTATGAGATTTATAAAACTAAGACCTAGATTTTAATCCTTAAGGGTTTGGGAATAATATCAGATGCCAAACTATGCTCAATTCGAGGTCTAGATATCATTTTTTTACTCAAGGTGTGTTGTACCCTTGATTTTACCCAAGGTGTGTTGTACCCTTGATTTATAAAACTAAGACCTATATATATATATATGGTTATGTCTTCGGTGCACTCACTTTTTTAGGTGCATTCAATGCACCCGCCTCATAATCGTCATTCTGAGCAGGCGATTCATGTGAAAACGATGTCAATCATCACTTGTGGTATGATGAACAAGAACCACATGAATTTGTACAAAAATCATTCAAGATTCACTTTAATTTGAATGATTCAGGGTTTAGGAATTTAGGGTTAGGGTTAGGGTTTACAATTTGGGATTTTGGGTTGAGATTCAAAATTGAAGGTTAATAGGTTAGGGTAATGGGTTGATTAGTTGGGATTCTATGTTATATCATCATATTAGACTAATACAACCCATTAAATTTCAAAATTTAGTGTATTATGACCACTTTTAGAGGTGGGTGCACTGAATGCACCCAAAAAAGTGAGTGCACCGAAGTAGCCACCATATATATATATACATGATTATAGGCAAAGGCTAGCGTACGCCCGGGCGTACCTTAGTCTACCGTACGCCCATTGAGTTTTACTATTTAGATCATGAATTAACCGGAGTTTTTGGCATGATACTATACCCTAACCTCTAATGGATAAACCCGGTCCCTAATTTTCTAACCCAACTCATGAGATTCATTTAATCTTAAAAAGTAAATCAACAATAATTTTGACAAATCAAGACCGTTGATTTTCATTTCAAGATTAAATGAATATTATGCTTTGGATTAGTGAATTAGGGACTGGGGTTTATCCATTAGAGGTTAGGGTGTAGTATCATGCCAAAAACTCCGGTTAATTCATTGTCTAAATAGCAAAACTCAACGGGCGTACGGTAGACTAAGGTACGCCCGGGCGTACGCTAGCCTGAACCTTATATATATATATACATTTATTTTTCAATTATAAAGACATTTAAAGACATGGTGTACATAAAAATGCATGATTTATTTTTTGTTCATACAATTTAATCATTTGTTTGGAACATAATACCATAGAAATTTATTTTTTATTGATATAATTTAATAACTTGTTCATGTAATTGCCATTTTTTCGATAGTAAATGAAAAAAAAATCTCCCCCACCCCACCCTCCGGAACATCGTATCTTGGCTCCGCTCCTGTTCTAACTGGTGATAAATTCGAAATTCTTATTATGTGGCATTTTTTGTTGGAGAAGTGAGAATTATTGTTGATCTTGGTCAAACACACAATTAATGTAACGACCCTCATAGCAACCAAAACTTATGTTGACATTCAATACTAACCGTAAAACATTTTCACAGTTAATGACTCAGCCAAAATTTGCTGACGTAGCTAATGCATGTTCACCACCTCATTAAATGATTAATTATTTTTAAATTAATTAATTCAGCCAAGAAATAAAATAAATTAATTAATCGAAAGCTTTTCCAAAAATAAACTATCCTCGCTTTCGCGTCTCTTCTTCCCATCTGGTCATCCCCAATTACATCGTCAAACCCTCCCCATTATGAGTGGGCATCCAGTTCGACAAACCTGAACCAAATCGGGCCGAAATCGAAGTAAACCAAACCAAAATCGAAATAATGTTATTTGGTTAGGAATTCGAAATGGCAATATGGATAATTTGAAAAATTAGGGTTCTTTCAATCGAATCGAGGTTCTGAATTCCTGACCAAAAAACCAAAATATGTTACTTAGGCCCAAAAATCATCATTGTACCCCCAACTCACTAAGCCCAAAGCCAAATGAAACCATCTAACTCCCTAACCCCAAATAAAACCCTAACTCACTAGTAACTAATCACAAACAAAACCTCTCTTGCCGCTCAACCTCATCTCTCATTTCTCATCTCTCGGCGTCAACCCTCAATGGCTTGTTTAAGTCCATTTGGTGGAGCTTAGTTGTCCTTCAGTGGGAACGCTTGTGTGTTTTGTTTGTTTTTTTGTAGGGGCACGCAGAAGAGCTCCCGTTATCGGAGAGTCTTCCTCAGACAGGTGACTTGGCTCATGATCAGGATGGAACTATCTTGCAGGATGCTCAGAGCTCGGCTTCTCTCTATAGTTGGGTTTCTTACTATTTTGTTCTCTGTTGTCTCAATAGGGCTGCCCATCATGTGGCATAAAAGGCCCTCTCATCGGGAGTTCGACTATTGGTCGACTCCCGCGCTCTTTTTATTTTCTCTGTATGTCTGGTTTTATAACAACTGACTTTGCGGATGTTGGAGAACTTCATTGTATGTTTCTGTTCCATTGTAGCCACCTTCGTAGTTTTTCTCGCCCAAGTTTTGAGTGTCTGTGTGTTTTTTGTTGGTTTTTGAAGCAGTTATTTTAATTTATGGAGGAAAGATATATGCTCTGGACTAGGATTCCAAGTCCTGTGAGGAAACTGTAAACAGCCCCGATTCCGTTATCCATGCGGCATCGGAGAGCTGATGATTGGGTTCTCTGTGACATTGACTTCCAGTCCTGAGAGGATTTGCTCGATATCTCGAGACAAGAGGTTAGGGTTCTGCTCTGTTCTGTTCTGTTCTTTTCATTCAGTGGCCAGAGAGTTTGAGAGACAGAGGAATATTGTAAAGGTGGCTGACAACTAACGTGATCCATTCCAGTGAAGTACTTGGGTCGGCATCAAGAATTGGTAGAGAAGAGATTCATATAAAGTTCAGAAGGAGCCTTCTGATGATCTCATCATCATTTTCAGCAGATTCTTGGTAAACGCCATCTAACAGCTCACTTTCTACTCGCAACGGAGAAGAAGCCATTGCCCATTGGAGAATCGCTGTCTAATATATGTACCTATCATGATGTGGTGAGCGAGGGATGTCTCAATGGTTTGCAAACGACGGATATTGATGGAGTTCTAACCAACAGGTCATTTTCAACTAACGGATTCATTATCAGTTTGAAACTATGGGTTCATAATAATCCAATCCAAATGAAATCCAAATGATTTCGGTTGCTTGAATGTTGTAGGGCTGCAAATGAGAGGAGCCGAGTCGAGTTTTATTCTAATTTGAGCTTGGCTTGTTAACGTCATTGTTTGTTTCAGAGATTTTATAATGAAATTAGTTAATTAGATTTGTACGTATGAAGTGAAATTTACTTTTATTACCCTCATTGGTATGAGAATAGAAATAAAATATGAGTGATAGTTTGGTCTTAAATGATGAATTTCAAAGTCCATCATCAATTCCCACCTAAAGAGTTGGAACTTTCAAATTCGTGGATCCCACGGATTTATTGTCCCTAAATACATGAAGCAAAAAATAGATTTTAGACAAAGTTCATGATGGATCCAAATCCATCACCAAATCCATTAACAAATCCATCAAGCAAACAACCCCTAAGGAAGAGGGGGGGCTTGGCTTTCGCCCTTTCCATATTTTCAACCTTGCACTTCTGGCCAAGCAGGCCTGGAGAATTATCACCAACAAGGAGGCCTTTTGGGTGAAGGTTTTGAAGAGCATTTGTTTCCCTAACACTGATTTCCTGAATGCAAAAAAAGGCGGCAAAGCATCGTGGATATGGGCCAGTCTATGTGAAGCGAAGAAATGGATGGCTAAGGGCCTTATCAGGGTGATTGGTAACGGAAAAACTACCAGGTTGTTTCATGACCCATGGAGGTTTGACAGGCCAGGGCCCCTCCTCCAGTTTGAATGGAATGCAAATGACACTGCTCATACTTGGATCGATGAAATTACAAGGGAATGGAAGTTTGATCTACTGTCAAATTTTCTCAGTCAGCAGGACTTGATCCAGGTGGCAGCAATCCCCATTGGACCGGATTCTATGGAGGACTTCTGGGCGTGGAGATTTACTGACCAAGGTA
This sequence comes from Linum tenue, assembly GCA_946122785.1. Lineage (NCBI taxonomy): Eukaryota > Viridiplantae > Streptophyta > Magnoliopsida > Malpighiales > Linaceae > Linum > Linum tenue. Next base: position 67,050,424 of record CAMGYJ010000002.1, read on the forward strand.
ACTTCACAGTGAAGTCTGCCTTCACCCAGTTTCATCTGCAGGATAGACAAGAAGGAGGGTGGTCTGAGGATACCCCGATGGTGAGCAGAGATCGGTGGAAGTGGTTATGGAGTTTGTCATTACCACCTAAGCTTAAATTCTTCATCTGGAGGGTTACCAGAGGGGTTCTGGCCTGCAAAGAAAATCTGTTTGAGAGAAGATGTGCCACCTCAAAGGAATGCCCGCTGTGTGGATGCTTCTCAGAATCAATCCACCACTGTTTATTTGCGTGCCCCCACGCGGCGGAGGTATGGAGGCAACAGTGGCCCTCCCTTCCTCGACCTTCACCGATGTCCTCTTTCCTGGAATGGCTTGACTCCCTTCGAAAGTTCTACACAGTTGAGACGATTCAGAAAATTGTCTTCCTCAGCTGGCAGATCTGGAAATCCAGAAATGGAAAAATCTTCAGGGATAAGCATCCATGGCCACCGTCGATTATTTTGACTGCCGAGGCAGCTCATTCTCAATGGTCCACTTGCCCAAGGAAAGCTCCTGATAACCCCCTTTCAACTCAGCCCACCCCACCCCAGCAGCAATCTGAACCACCGCCAGGTACTCAGCTCTTTGAAGTACACTGCGATGGCTCGTTTTTTGACGAGTCCCAGAAGGCGGCATATGGCGTCGTGGTTACGAACAGCCATGGTCAAGTTTGTGATGGCAGGTCTGAGCCCATGCATTGTTTTTCCCCTATTGAAGCAAAAGCCACAGCCCTGTTGGAGGGCTCCCGTCTCGCTGCATCTCTTCGGTCCCCATGTGTGCTCAAGTCGGATAGCTTGCTACTGGTTAAGGCAGTCCACAGTGACTCTATTTCCTGGCCTTGGAGAGCGGCTGCAAGATTGGGCTGCATCAAGAGACTGCTGGCAGAGAACCCTCTCATCAAGTTGCAGCATTTCAACCGCAAGAAGAATTTCAAGGCAAATTGGGTTGCTAGATCCTGTGCTAGAAATCAATTACCATCGCAATGGTTGAATATTCTTGATGTTGTTGCCCCTTTACTGGGTTGACTGGCTTGTGCCACAAGGAATGGAAATTCAGTGTCCTTTTGTCAAAAAAAAAAAAACAACCCCTAAATAGTTGAGCTCGAGCTTGGATAGTTTATTAACGAGCCGGGTCGAGTCGAGTTCGAGATAGCTTGCTTAATAAAATCTTGACTCGTATTTGATATGTTCATTTTGTATGTTATACATGATACATGTGATTAATGTCAAGATGAAAATCATAATAATAGTTAAGTGTTCGATATCAACTAATCTCATGTTATACTTTGTGGTATCAAATTATTTAGTTAAAAAAATTTAACTAGTGAAAAGTATGTGATTTCATAGTATCGAAGCAATTTATGATACATAATTCCTTTTTAAAATGAGATAAGACATATTTGTTCACATAATCTACGTGTTAAACTTCATATAGGGTGATACATATAATTTAACAATTCTATGAATTAACAAAATCAAACTCATATGGATCGATTCGCTCATAATTAGGTAATCGAGTTGGCTCTCTAGCCACAATGTTGAGAGTTGAGACATCTCATGAGCTCTAAACGAGCCAGCTCACGAGTTGACAACAACAAGCCACCGAGTCGAGCTAGCTTGTGAGCTCCGCGAGCTGCAAAAGGCTAAACTCAAACTCGGCTCATTAGTAAATGAGCTGAGTTTTGAACGACCTTTTTTTCCGAGTCGAGCACCGAAGCGCTCGCAAACAGCTCGATTCATTTATAGCCTACTTGAATGGGGGCAAATATTGACATATTTTTATGATGAACCTTTTTGTTTTTTAGCTTAAGCATCTTAATTTGCAGGCATTGTCTCTTTTTTATAAGATGGAAGCTAAAATATTAAATTTTCCTTCTTCTTTCTGGGATCGGGGTAGGAATATCGGTGAAACTACCAGCGGTTGATCTAGGTTATAGACTTATAGTAGAGCACTGGACTGTATTTTATTAGAAATTAGATATCTTAAAATATATATATATATATATATATATATATATATATATATATATAGTGGCGTCTTCGGTGCACTCACTTTTTTTGGTGCATTCAGTGCACTTGTTTCATAACCATCATTTTAAACATGCGATTTGGGTCAAAATGATGTCAATCATCACTTATGATGTGATGAACAATAACGCACATGAATTTGCCCAAAACCCATTAAAGATTTACTTTAATTTGAAGGATTTAGAGTTTAGAGATTTAGGATTAGGGTTAGGGTTTACGATTTGGGGTTTAGGGATAGAACTCAAAATTGGAGGTCTAGGGCTTAGGGTATCCGCTAATTAGTTGTTATCATATGTTCTATCATTATATTACACTAATTCTACAAATTAAAATTCAAAATCCGACACCTTAAGACTAGTTTTTGAGTTGGGTGCATTGAACGCACTCATTTTTGTGAGTGCACCGAAGTAGTCACCATATATATACACATATAATAATGATTGTTTCTTTTTTTACAATGTCAATTGTACACGATAGTCTTTTAATAAAGCGAATTTATTGATAATGGAATATACATCCATACCAATAGCATACTCTCTTTCAAATAAAACAATTAACCAATCTGCGAGAAATCCATTGTTCATTTTGTTGCGTAAATCAGTTTTCACATGTTTCGTTGTTGAAAAGGTGATCTTCGTAGTAGCCATTGAAACGAACAATGACAACAATAGACAAATCAATCAACTAATCAATTTTTATTGTGTCTCCATCTCTATTTTCACAAGCTGCTCTAGTAATTTTCCAGTGGAGCAAACTTTATATTTCTTTTAGTCTTTTACGCTTTAGACTTTTATGTTTCATTGTTTATTTTGTAAGACAAAAATCATTGGCGTTAGAAATTCTAGGCTAAATTTAGAGTTGTGATTTGAATATGTTTATTTGAATTATTTTGCTAGTTAAACACAATCTTATTATAAAATAACACTAGACCGAATGACTAAAATCAAAAAATTCATAAGAGAACATGGTTCATTATAGGTGCTGATGTAACCAAAGGGGTTCTTTACTTTTTCAATTCAGGTACTCTCTCTAGTGGAATTAACTTCACAGTTGTGTCTCTAATTCCCAAAATCCCTAATGTTGTTACCTTAAAGAATTTTAGGCCAATTTCTTGTGTAAATCTCTTATACAAAATAGGTGCTAATTAAGATACTTGCTAAACAAATTAGGGAAGTTTTGCGCCTGGTCATTAGTAACACACAGTGTGCTTTGATCAAGTGGAGGAGTATTATAGATAACATACTGCTAGCACAGGAACTGGTTAGTGGATATCATAGGACTGGGCTCTCATCTCATTGTGCTATTAAAATTGATATAATGAAGGTCTTCGATTCTGTAAATTGGACATATCTCTTTTATATGATGACTGTTATGGATTTTCCTGAGATGTTTATGAAGTGGATTAAGAGTTGAGTCCAGACTGCACATCACAGTATAAACATCAATGGCAGTTTATGTGAATGGAGGGAGCAAATTTTTTGTATATTCTTTCTCCTCGGTTTTACTTATTCATTCAGTGTAATTTAGTTCTGACTTTTGAATTCATATATATTTTCTAGGTTATATTAATTTTCTTTAAACATGATTATATATATATACATTTATTTTTCAATTATAAAGACATTTAAAGACATGGTGTACATAAAAATGCATGATTTATTTTTTGTTCATACAATTTAATCATTTGTTTGGAACATAATACCATAGAAATTTATTTTTTATTGATATAATTTAATAACTTGTTCATGTAATTGCCATTTTTCCGATAGTAAATGAAAAAAAAAACTCCCCCACCCCACCCCCCGGAACATCGTATCTTGGCTCCGCCCCTGTTCTAACTGGTAATAAATTCAAAATTCTTATTATGTGGCATTTTTTGTTGGAGAAGTGAGAATTATTGTTGATCTTGGTCAAACACACAATTAATGTAACGACCCTCATATCAACCAAAACTTATGTTGACATTCAACACTAACCGTAAAACATTTTCACAGTTAATGACTCAGCCAAAATTTGCTGACGTAGCTAATGCATGTTCACCACCTCATTAAATAATTAATTATTTTTTAATTAATTAATTCAGCCAAGAAAAAAATAAATTAATTAATTGAAAACTGTATTTAATCCCCTCACTCTCTGCCCAACCACTCCCTCGTCCCTCCCCTTCCCACTGCCGCTGCCGTTTTCAGTTGTAACCAACATTCTAAAACTACCAATCGAAAGCTTTTCCAAAATAAACTATCCTCGCTTTCGCGTCTCTGCTTCCCATCTGGTCATCCCCAATTACATCGTGAAACCCTCCCCATTATGAGTGGGCATCCAGTTCGACAACCTGAACCAAATCGGGCCGAAATCGAAGTAAACCAAACCAAAATCGAAATAATGTTATTTGGTTAGGAATTCGAAAGGGCAATATGGATAATTCGAAAAATTAGGGTTCTTTCAACCGAATCGAGGTTTTGAATTCCTGACCGAAAAACCAAAATATGTTACTTAGGCCCAAAAATCATCCTTGTACCCCCCAACTCACTAAGCCCAAAGCCAAATGAAACCATCTAACTCCCTAACCCCAAATGAAAGTTATGAAACCCTAACTCACTAGTAACTAATCACAAACAAAACCTCTCTTGCCGCTCAACCTCATCTCTCATTTCTCATCTCTCGCCGTCAACCCTCAAGCCTCTCCCCTTTCGGCTCTCACCTTTGGGAAATGATCAAATGGGAAGGGGTAAATAGGAGAGGTGTTAAGGGAAGTTTTCTCTCGTTTAGCGAGGGTTTCGGAGCTAGGGTTCCGCTTTGAGTCGGCGACGACTCTCTACCATAAGTTTTCTTTCGAGGGATTGTGAGGTTTTCGTTTAAGATCTTTACAACTTTAGGTCTGTTTTCGCCTCCTGTGATACAGATCTTCGAGTGAGAGTTTCCAAGGAGTTCTGTTCTGAGAACTCTGAGGGTCTCGTTTTACTGAACCCTAATCTGCCTCAAGCAGTTTAGGGAAAGTGAGTGATCTTTTTCTAGTTATCACCTAGTGGTGGTGTATTGCCTTGTTTTCAATGGAGGAACCTGACAACAATAGTGAAGCGATGGAGAAGGGAGCTACACCATCGGAGGAGTTGACGGAATTACAGATTCAAGAGGGTATTACAAAAAGCATAGAAAATCAGATGGAGATGATCAAGCTGGCGGACGAGGATGCGTTGGTAGTTGAGGAGGAAGATATTGATTCGACTATGGTGCAAGCGGTGAGCCTTCTAGGGTTAGTATGCAGATACGTGTCCCCCAAGAAACCAAATCTTAAATCCATGAAAATAGCATTATCAAAGGCATGGAACCTACAACAGAATTTTCAGATATCAGAGGCGGGGGATCAGCTCTTTGGATTCCAGTTCATGAACAAGAATGACAGAGATAAAGTTTTGCGAGGAGGCCCATGGCACTTTGAGAATTACCTACTGATATTCATGCAAGCCGATGCGTTTAAACAGCCAAATCCTGAAGATTTTCATGTAATGGAGATATGGATCCAGATTCATAGCCTCCCTGCAGCCCTGCGCACAAATGAGATGATACATAAGTTTGGTGCGAAGTTTGGTAAGCTCATATGGACAGATAGTAGGAAAGAGAATGCATGGAATGATGTGCTACGTCTAAGAGTGGGGATAGACATCCGTAATCCCCTGAGAAAGGAACTGAAGCTTAATCTTAGGGGGGTAATCCAAAAGTACGAGGCGAAATATGAGAAGCTCCCCATGTATTGCTTCTCATGTGGATTAGTAGGACACCCAAAACTAAACTGCCCTAATCCCCCATCGGACGGAAATGATTTGGTTGGGCCTGAGTTGAGAGTAAACATATCTAAGACAAAACCCTGGCAGAGTAAACTAGAAAGGGAGGAAGAGGGAGAGCTGTGGCAAGCACTGAGGTCAAAATTTGACCGTGAAGCGGTTACATCCAGAATGCAGGTGGAAGAGACAGAGTTTAGAAAAAGAATGAAGGAAGATAATGTGGATGCAATAGACAAAATAGTGCTTCTACAAAGGGAGGTACAAGGACTGGTGAACACACAACCCACAATGCAGCCCCAAATTGGCAATGGTAAAGATAAAGAGAAGGGGAGTGGGGAGAAGGTACCTGAGGTAATGCCCCATCAAGTTGAAAGTACAGGAGGGAACTCCCTCTTGAGTATAACTGACCTCTGAGTTCAACCAAGGAACGAAGACAGATAAGCAGACAGCAGGGAAAAACCTCAAACAGTGGAAAAGACAATACAGGGAGATTCCACCTCAAAAGACCAAAGAGCAGAGTCCTTTAACTCCCCAAAAGCGAGATGCAGCGAGTAATTCAAAAGAGGTAGCTGAGGACTCCCCAAGCAAAAAACAAAAGACTGAAGAGACCAATTATTTTGTGGATGGCGATGTGGCGGACCCTGCACACATGCAGGGCCGCCCAGCCCAATGAATATTCTTAGTTATAATTGCCGGGGGTTGGGGAATCCCCTAGCAATTAGAAGAGTGGGGCAGCTGCTCCAAAGACAAAACCCCATGATTGCCTTCCTCATGGAAACAAAAAAACAGGAGAAAGAGTGGGAGGAGGTAATCAAAGAGCTAGGCTGGGAAAAAGGAAAAGTAATAGGTTCGGTGGGCAGAGCAGGAGGACTATTGATGGTGTGGAAACCAGAGATACAGGTGGTGGTGAAATCAAAATCAACAAACCATATTGATGTATGTGTGACTGAAGAAGGAAGACAGTGGAGATTAACGGGCATTTACGGGTGGCCAGAACAGGACAACAAACACATGACGTGTACACTTCTAAGGCAACTACGAGACATGACGGATCTACCATGGATTGTATGCGGAGACTTCAATTTGATACAGAGTTACGAGGAAAAAAATGGACTAAACATGGCAAATGTTCAGGAAATGGATATGTTCAATGATGCATTAGAAGACTGTGAACTAGAAGATTTGGGCTATTATGGGAAGACCTTCACTTGGGATAACAATCATTCGGATGACACATACCTGGAAGAACGTTTGGATAGAATGGTAGCAACGAGCTCCTGGCAGGAACTGTTTCCTCACGCTAGAGTTCACCACCTACAAAGATGTGGATCGGATCACTCGCCAATATACCTGCAGACAGAACTGGTCAATAACAATATCAGGTGGGGAAGGAATTTCAGATACGAGACTTATTGGCAAAAACATGTTGATTGCAAACAGGTGATTGCAGATGGGTGGGCAGAGGAACAAGGAGCATCTGTCTTGGACAAAATGAAAACCTGTGAAGGTAGATTAACCCGATGGAGTAGAGGGACTTTTGGGGACCTAAGGGAAAGGAAAAAGAAAGCTGAGAGAGCCTTAGAAGTTCTGGAGAAACGAAAAAAGAACGCTGCAGTTATAATCCAGAGAAAGGCAATTGAGAAAGAACTTCACGAAATATTAATGCAGGAGGAGATGATTTGGAGGCAAAGGTCCCGTGCAGACTGGTTGCAAGGAGGAGACAAGAACACTAATTATTTCCACAGAAAAGCCTCTGATAGACGCAATAGAAATACTATCAGCAGACTAATTGAGGAAGACGGTACCAGGAGGGAGGGACAGGAGGAAGTTTCGAAGTGTTTAACTAACCATTTTATTTCTCTCTTCACTGCAGGTAACTCAATCCCCATCAGTCAGATATTGGAAGCAGTCCCCTGTAAGGTTACACAAGAGATGAATGAAGAGTTGTTGAAACCTCTTACGGGGGAGGAAATCTGGAAAGCACTAAAACAGATGGGACCTCACAAGGCACCTGGAGTAGATGGGATGACAGCTTTCTTTTTTCAAAGGAATTGGGAAATTGTGGGGCAAGATGTGGTAAATGAAATTCAGCAATATATGAACACTGGAACTTTCCCACAGGCTCTAAATCACACGCTGTTGGTGCTAATCCCTAAGAAGAAATTGGCAGAAAGTCCAGGGGATTATCGGCCCATTAGCCTCTGCAGAGTTTTGTACAAGATTTTATCAAAGGTATTAGCCAACAGACTCAAAGTTATTCTGCCTGCTGTTATTACTGAATTTCAAAGTGCTTTCGTCCCCAAGAGACTCATTACAGACAACGTTATGGTAGCTTTTGAATGCTTCCACTCGATGAAAGGGAGGACACAAGGAAGAAAAGGAATTATGTCGGCAAAATTGGATATCTCGAAGGCGTATGACAGGGTTGAGTGGGGTTTCTTGGAATCCATAATGAAAAAGCTGGGGTTTGTGGAGAGATGGGTGGCGCTGATCATGAATTGTGTGACCTCAGTGTCCTATTCTATACTTGTTAATGGCCACAAGACCGAAATGTTTACGCCTACAAGAGGACTGAGGCAAGGAGATCCTATATCTCCTTACCTGTTTCTATTCGTTGCCGAAGGATTATCCGCTCTCCTTACTAAAGCAGAGGGGGAGAAAAGAATTGAAGGGATTAAGGCGAAGAGAGGAGCTCCCTCCATCTCTCACCTTCTGTTTGCAGATGATAGCGTCTTATTCACCAAGGCAACCAAACCAGCGTGTGAACAATTATGAGAGATCCTAAAGGTCTATGAGCAGGAATCAGGTCAGAAGGTCAATCTTGACAAGTCTGAAGTTTCTTTTAGCCCAAATGTAGACGACAACCGAAGAGAAGAATTGGCTGCAATACTAGGCATGAAGAAAGTAGATTATCATACCAAATATTTGGGTCTCCCTACTGTAATTGGCAGAAGAAAGAAAGAGGTATTTAGCTACCTTGTAGACAGGGTTCGAAGGAAGGTCAAACTATGGAAAGGGAAGCTGCTTTAGTTTGGTGGGAAAGAGGTATTGATCAAGGCGGTGGCCCAAGCTCAAGTCACCTATGCAATGCAAGTATTCCTCATACCAATTTCTGTAACTCAAGAGATTCAAAGTCTCGTGTCTAATTTCTGGTGGGGACAAAAAGATGCTGAACGAAGGACACATTGGGTTAGCTGGAAGGAACTTTGTCGACCAAAAAAACAGGGTGGTCTTGGTTTCAGGAATCTACACGAGTTCAACCTGGCACTATTGGGGAAACAACTTTGGAACCTAATACAAAATCCCCAGTCGTTGGTAGCAAAAGTATTAAAAGCAAAGTACTTTCCCGCTCGGGAGGTATTGGAAGCGGAAGAGGGGTACAATCCTAGTTACGTGTGGAAGAGCATCTTAGCAGCGAAGGACCTATTGAAAGAAGGACTTAGATGGAGAATTGGAGATGGAAGAAGTGTGGACATATGCCAAGACAAATGGGTACCGAGTGCAGCAAATCACAAAATAGCCTATCCAGTCTCTATCTTTGCACCATACACCTCAGTGAGCGAATTGATGGACATAGAGTCGAGAACATGGAATCAGGCTATTCTTCAAACACATTTCCTACCCGAGGACAGACAGAATATCACGAAGATCCCTATTCCAAGACAACCAGCTCGTGACAAGAGAATCTGGAGCCACGAAAGATCAGGTATCTACTCGGTAAAATCAGCATATAAATTCCAGCGAAGCAAACAAGAGGAAGAACTGGGAGAACCCTATTCCCCAATTAATTGGGAACAACTATGGAAACTAGAGATTCCTCCCAAGGTTAAAGTCTTTGCATGGAGATGGATACGAAACATTCTGCCCACTGGGGCAAATGTTCTGAAAAGAACGAAGAAAGGCTGTGAAGAATGCCCGTTCTGTGGCCAAGAGGAAACCCAAAAGCACATTTTCTATGATTGCGACTGGGTAAGACGAGTATGGCGTCCTAGTGTTCTTAATCGCTGTTTTGAGAAGGGAGATGAACTGACCTGTGAAGAATGGATGGCAAGCCTTCAAGAGACTGAATCAAATGAGAAGATTGGCCAATTCCTGGTAGCACTCTGGTTTATCTGGGAAGAACGAAATTGTCAACAGTGGAACAAAAAGAAAAGTGAAGAATATGAGATAATGGGGAAAGCGGAAAGATGGCTGCTGGAATACCTAGATTTCCAGAGCGCGACGACGGACAGTGGACCCAGACAAGCAATTAGCTGGAAACCGCCGGAGAGAGCCAACTACAAGATCAACGTTGATGCCGCCACCTTCGCCGGAATGGTAACTGGTCTGGGGATGGTAATCCGTGACAGAAATGGAGGCTTTTGCTTCGCCGGTGTGAGGAGATCGAGAACCCAATGGACGGCGGAGCTTGCGGAGATTCAGGCTATCAAATTTGGCTTGGAGGTTGCGATTGAAAGGGGATATAGCTCGGGAGAGATTGAAACGGATTGCCTCAGAGTGGTAAAGCAGATCAGGAAGGAGGAAGAGACGCTAACTGAAGAAGGGAATGAATGTGAAGAACTGAGGGATAAGATCGAGGGGATGAATGGCGATTTTGTGGTCAGCTTTTCGGGTCGGGAAAGTAACCGGGTGGCTCATATTTTGGCCCATACCCAATGTGGGTGGGATGAAACTGAATTTTGGGTAGATAGGCCCCCCATTTTTATTGTGAACCAGCTCATTTCTGATACCTGTAATATTTCTCACTAATGAAATAATACAGGTCTTTACAATCAAAACTTCAAATATAAAAGTTTTGGTGTTTATGTTAAATATTATATTTAAATATGGGTATTTGTTATGTTGTTTGTTATTTTGTATTTTATTTAAATATAGATATAGATTGTAAGCAAATTATCTTTTTAAATTCATATGATGGTAATGGGTTTTCACATTTATACATAATTTATTTAACGACACATCGGTTGTACCGCTCATTTAAACCATTCCACTTACTAAACCTATGCAACGATATAAATTGATTTCACAACCTAGATTTTTCGACATATCGCCTAAAATGTAATATAACATCTTATTTTTAACAAAAACAAAAAATGGAATATAACATCTTATTTTTCGACATATCGACTAAAATGTATACCATATACGAGTTAATAAAATTCTTTTTAGGAAGTGTGAAGGACTGTTCACTTATTTAATACGAAATCTTTTCCTAATCGCTCAAAATCTGTACTCTTTTATTCCCTCGAAAACATTCCAAGTTTCCAACTCGACAATCGAACTATCAAAGTGGGTTACATAACTTATCACATTACAAGGCTGCCTCCTCCACCCTTTTTGGAACGTCCGGCCCGCTTTTACAGGATTTTACGACTTCTGCTGCGTTCTGCATTCCCTAATCCGTCTCTTTTTTCTACCAAGCCTTGGCTGCAACTTATCAAGCTAGCTTCTTCAATTGCAGTAAAAAAAAAAATATATATAAGCTAAAAAAACTAACACATCTAACAGTTTCAAACAATGAACGCCACAGCTGAGCTGATCGAAAGCTTATGAATGCGAAATGTCAGATGGACCTCATGGCTCATGGCTGTTGATGTGGATGATCGTTTTCCAACATGGTAATACTGCTATACCGTACTGAGGCTAGCTTATAACAGTCTACTACACTGAGGCTTTCTATTCTCCTACTCCTGCATCTGCTACATACGCCACACAAGCAGCCTCTCTATGATCAGCCGCCCGTCCTTTTCTTGAACAAAACGTCGAATCATCCACCATCACCAAAAGACTCACTATCTCGATGATAGCGAAACTTCGGCAGAAAGGAATATGCAGCCTATACCTTGAACCTGCTTTATGGATTGCCTCGGGCCATACTTCAGTTGCCTTTGACCTATTTGTAAGCTAAATGTACTTTAGCTAGAACGCAAAATGACACTCTTGTCTTGTGTAGTAGCTATGCATTAGGACGACTCCCAGATCTTGTAATCCCTTCCCTCGAGAGCCGGTGACCATTTGCGTGGGCCATTAGGGGGTTCGAAATGGCCTGGACCAATCTTCACTGCTATTTTCTTGTCGATGATGGCTGCGTACACATCTCTTGCTGCCTTGGAAATTTCTACCTAAAATATGCAAACCTAAGCGGTTAGTGCTTGTGATTTTGTATACTTTTTATTTGCAATAAGACTGTTTTTGAATACAATTCCATGTTGTCATTTCAGCATATCTTGGATAGCATTAGGTGGAATACTGGAAGCATGGAGTTTCGAGGCACTTACCACACTGCGGCAATGGATTTTGTGGCGGTTTCTGAAAGCGATGAGAGCAGCAATTTCAGATCGATAATTAGAGGAGTAGATGTGGTCAAAGAATACCGCAGGCGTTCCTGGGTGAGTCAGGATGTAGGCATATCCTTGCATTTCCTTTCCACCTGGGAATCTCCAGTGACCCTATGAAAGTCGCCAGAATTCAGAGATAACGCGAGCATGAAATAAATGTCGGAATTTCTTTCCTCCGTAGGAAAGCAAATGCTGTCATACACACTGCCAGTTGCTTCATAAATCAATCGTACCACTATCTGAGACAAGACAATGAACTACAACTTGGAGTTGGCTTAGTGATAATGAGTAGATGAAACATCTAAGTCCATTCTACATTTGAAACTCTTAGACCCAATATCACGGTCTTCTCTTGAAAGAAACATATTGATGGATAATGCTTCCAGATGCCAATGGGGGAGCACAGCGCATCTATTTTTTTTTTTCTTAAGATCAATACCTAGCCATAAACTCTCATTTTTTTAAAAAGTAGATAAACAAAAGGATCTTTGCGTACTAGTCTCCTTCAATAGTCAGAGTACTTATGTAATTGTCTTATGATGCTTCCACATAGTCAATAAAGAAAAAGGAGAAATTCAAATTCAAATGGTAAATGTTTATGTACCTGTGTTGAGCCAGTGTCATGATTCTCCACAAATGTAACAGCACGAGATGGCCACCATCCAACAACTCCTGGAGGCTTTCCCTTCTCATCTGCCAAACGCCAGTACTCGCATCTTTCCAATGCCTGCACGAAATAGATATTCCCCCTTAGACTAAGTTAGTCTGCACCTAGTAATGGTAAGCAAGAAGTAACACATAATAAAAAGCCAAACTTTCGTCGTACTATTCATTCCTTTCTTCAGCCGAAGTGAGGCAATAACGATAGCATCTAATTAGATAATAAATTATGTACTTTCCGGTGTAACAACGGCACATCTTAGCCATCACTCTGCAGAAAAATATGATGACAGCTTTATGAGAAGAAATTATTGAGGGCTCACCTCATGAAGCACCCCTTTTGTGGTGACATCAAATGCACCCGCAGATCCAGTTGTCGCGTTTATCCAATCAATAATTCTTTGTCGATGTGCATCTTGATTGTGATCCATTTCACCATAAGTATAACTGAGGGAATCCCAATACTCGCCAACTGCAAAATAAGGACTGGTTGCATCCATGTAATCCTTTACATAGCCACCCCAAAACCCTCTAACAAAATCAAGGCGCCAACCATCATAACCAATTTCTTCTCTGCACATCAAAAAGAACTGGTAGATTAGCAGTGTCATGTTACACGGTGATGATGATGATCATCAATAACAGAGCAAAGAGATAATACTTACGGTTGTTACAGGAAAGATAAAAAGGAAAAACGAATATTCACCTTAGCCAGCACATCCATTCTTTAATATCTTTCCTCACAAAATCCTGAGAGTGATCAATGTTTGGGGCAGCATGAAAGTTGTCCCCACTGCTCTTGTTTCCCCTACCCTGTACAAAGGAAACAAGGGTTATACATCTTATACCAAATAGGTCATGCAAAGATATACCGCATTGCATCTCATTTCCAAGTTGGATCAGAAGCATCAAGCTGAAATTACAAGTCACACAATCAGTATTATGATTATCCTTCCAATACGTGTCCCTTGATTCATTTGCTAAAATGCAAAACAAGAGTCGCCAACTTTTTGTAGAAGAAAAATAAAATATAGATGCAGTATTTGACCAATGCCGTATCCTTTTATTCTCCGAATTCTAGCGCTTCTGGAAGGGTCTTCTAGAAGGCGAGTAGTGTACTATAGGTTATCATACAACTTTAAGTACCTGGAAATGTGGATCATCAGCAACAACTGCTCGATCATCCCAATTTAAGCGACCACCAAAGATGTTCCATATTCCATTTTGGTTCTGATACTGAGCACATCGATGGTTTAGGACAGCATCTCCAAGAACTTTGAGGCCTGATTCATGAAGCTTTCCGACAAGTTCCTTGAGCTCATAAATGTTTCCATATCTGTTGGCATACAAAGTGTAGAAACTGATTGGTTTGCTATGGAAATACTGACAATCTTGCTGAAGTGTTTCTAGTTAAGAATAAAAGATATACTCTGAATAGATATAGTAGCACTTTTCCGATAAATAATTCAGAATAAATTTGTCCAACGGAACATGGGATAGAGATCATTCGTTTGGCACCATGTTTAAGCCCCCTTGTCAAGGAAAAATCAAATTGTCTGTTTCTCATTTAAAGCTTGTGAAATTATGTTAAAAAAAGAAGCAAGAGTTTAAAGTTCAATTCCAACGAACAATTGATCCCATTGGTCTCTGACTGAGCCACGTAAAAGTAATTGCATGAAGAGTATGACAATCCATATCAATATTTCATGGAAAGTACCTGGAGTTCAAATTATACAGATCCTTTGGCATGTAGCCTTCAGGTGACACTGACTCTGTAGGTGGAGGCAACCACACAACTGTGAACCCAAGTGAAGCTATATCTTCTGCCTTCTCTTTGAGCTCCATATACCATCTTCCAGATTTGTGGGATTCCCAATTGAACCCCTGAAGCACTATTTCATAACCACTCCCAGTACCAGAGCTCTTTTTAGGAGGTGATTTCTCCAGCTCTTCTTCATATACAACCTCTTCTTTGAAAGTTGGTATGGAGCTTCTAAAGATGCTGTAGGCTTCAGCAGCCAATTTCTCAATCTCCTGAAGTATGCTTTCTTGTGCTTCTTTAGTTTTCACCTTCCGACTGTTGTCAGAAGAAATTCCACTCACCAAGTTCCTTATTTCTTTAATTATCTCATTAGTGAAGGCAGTATCAGAACCTTGATTTTGATCTAGAGCCTTTACAGAGACTGGTGAATCTTTAGAGTGTTCCTGAGTGAACTGAGCAAGCAAGCTACTTGAACTTGAGAGTGGGACATAAAAGTCATTTCCCTTACATTTCAACCAAGTATTATCATTTAGCTTGAGTACAAAAAGAAAGCCTGCAAGACCCTCATCCAAGGTAAATAACCCCGAACATCCACGTCCATCCTCCTTTGCCTGAAAAGTAAGACGAGTTTCAGAAAACAAAATAGGACATAGTCAATAATTATTACAAAGTACCAAACCATTGATCAAAATTGTCAGAAAATAGAATATTAATGGATCTGGAAAAGCCAAATATTCAGAGAAATTGCAACTAGTTATGCTAAGAAATTTCAGTTTTTCTGTCTTGTGTCATTCAAAACCATATCCAGCTCCTCACCAGTCACCACTACAAGTAGGAAAAAAAACAATGTGCTTTTGTATCAGTAATGTCAGAAAATGTGCAAATGGTCTTAGGTAATGCGTACTTATCGGCTTATCTTTTGATGAAACAGATATCTTCAATCATTGAAACCATGGACATACTCTTTAATCTGTAAATTCACCACCTATACTTTATTCATACCTGCAACAAAGTCCGCAAAGCCTTCTCCTTGAATATAACTGTTTCTGGTGGATGAGGGCCAGGTGGAATTTCCCAATTTTTAGCAGCATCTCTGCACACTCCCCAGTGAACAACAACTTCAGGTAGATCAGTTTCAAGATAAAGGAGATTCTTAGACGTCTCGGGGCACCTTCTAACTGAAACAGTAACAGAGTTTTCTATAGCAGTATGTTTGGCAATGGGCTGCTCTTCATAAATCCCTTCTACTTTCCTATCTTCCTTTTTAACATTGTTGGGCTCCTGGGTATGGTCTTGTGTTTCTGGTTTGAGCAATATGTTGGAAAAGAAAGGCCCTAGGATTCAAAGTAAGCCATTAGAAGCAATTAGTACAAGAGAAAACAGACATGGGCAAGAGAAAACCATATGGAGAGAGATGATGAGAACCATCAAACTGATCACCCACCGTTGTCAACAATCAAAACAGCAAGACTGATCCACAGCTCAACTAGAATCATACTAACTAGTTTTAATTCCAATGACCTTTCACATACATGACTATACATCATCAGAAATTTTGATTCAGGAAATATTTATAACGATCTAACAGTCATGCTGATTCAGTTTCAACCTGGCCAAATATTGAAGCTGTTTGCGCCAAATACAGTGCCATCTTCAAGAAGGTAATCTACGAGAGGCACCTTAAAATCTCTTCCCTTGTGTTGATACCATGCTCCAGTTTCTTGATCCTATAAAACATCACAACCGACATAAATGGAAGAAGCTAGCAACTCCAGCACGTACATGTGGTGACAAGCATATCAAACATTAAAGTAAAACTGGCGAAAACAAATAGACCTTTAGGACGAAATTTATGGCAGCAATTGCACTCTTGGGATCAATATCAATCTTCACTTCATAAAATGAATCATCACCAGATGCTTTCTTTAAAGGTGTCTCTATTGCATAATTCTGCGGGGGGAAAAACCACGTTTCATGGTTTGTAGTTCAACTAAAAAACTGCACTGTGGCCAGCACTAGAATATCATGAATCAACAATTATTTACCTTGACTGGTACGGAACCAGAAGGTCTCATATGCTTTGGAGGTTGATCCCATTCGCTGAAATAGAAGAAACAGACTACATAACTGATTTCTAGGTGAATATAAACCAAGAAACAGTACATAATTCCATAATACAAAACTGGAAAAAAGGCTAACAAATAACACTCTTGTGAAAATCAATCAATCAATAAATCTAGCTATTAAAAGAGATCTAATATGTCAACAGCAACTTTCCTAACCTGCCAATATCATTAACATAAGAGACTCCCCAATGAAGAATCCATTTCCCAGGAAGGCTACATCCCACAGTCAGATGCCAATTACCTTTCCCGTTTTCCTGATCTATGCGCACAAAAATCTTCCCTTCAACCTATCATTCCAAACCAAACCAAACCAAACGTCAAATTTTCAGCAAGACCGCACACTACTCAGAATGCACAATGCATCATCTCACTTCAACGGCACAATACAAAAGAATCAGAGGAGCCAAACTTTTTTGCAAATACCAAAGAAGTCGATTAAGCTTTACTAAAACCTAGCACCGCATCATTTCTTCAGCTTTATCAACGATCAAAACAAACAATGAACAGACAAGGAAAATGGAGAAGTTACCGTTTCAGTTCGGGTGACAGGGAAGCTGTGCCGGAAAAACACATCTCCGGAGGACTCGAAAGTCTCCGCGAGCGCAGTATTAGAAGAAGAAGAGCTACTAGCTCTGATCACGACGGGAGCAGCGGGCCGACGACGCAGACGTAGCTTGCATTTCCCGCGATGAAACAGCTTCTGCCGCGAACAATTCAGCGAAGAAGAAGAGTAGCAGGAATTCGCAACCTTCCGGAGTCCAGAAACCTCCGTCCGGCGGTGATATCGGAGGAGTGGCTCAACGGTGACGGAGGACATTGCCGTACGCGGCGATCAGACTCGGAGAGAGAAAGTTCTTTATTTTATTTTATAAATGAGGCCAGGGGAGGCGACGGCCGGTGGTTATCTTATTGGCTTTCGCTTAAAATCTCGCTAAAGCTAACTTTTCAATTTCTCGAAAAGCAAAATCTCCCTTTTTTTTATTTTCTCGTTTCGTCCGTTACTGAACTTGCGAAATATTCAGGGCGAGCTTCCCGCTCTTGCTGTTGCTGACTAATACCAGAGAATCTCGTTACAGGTGCCGTCTTAGCTACCAAAACGGAGGTACCTGGTGTCGTTTTAAGGCCCGTGATTACGTGGTACTGGTAGCCTACTGGACACGTAATCACGTATACCCAGAGGCTTATCCGAACCACGAAATCGGGGCTATTCTTTCTAGCGAACCACAGACAAGCTGTGCAAGTTGGAGGCAGGATTTTTCTTGTTATGTTTCTACGGGAATTCACGATATGCCGGTGATTTGTGGCTGTTTCTTCAGCACTACCATTGCTCCATGGAAGCAGAAAGATGTTTGGTTGTTCATTCCTCTCCACTCGGGGAGGAAGATTAGTCGTTCGATTCACTGCTCTGGTAGCAATGATCAGCTACCCAAACAAATTCAGGTGTTTTTTCGTTCTTCTCTGCTACTTTAAGCCAGTTGATCGATCTTAGTTCAGTTCTTCCCATGGATTATGTGAATCAATCGATTTCGTGCTGTTTGGGCAGCTGGGTTATGATCCTTCGGAGGAATTGCTAGGACTCCCTGATCCAAAATCAAGGTTGTACCCGAACTTCCATGGTGGGCTGGCTGTTTGCAGTGAATTCAGGAGATTGAAGTTATGTAATGTAATGGGTGTTGTTTGGTTCCAGGAATATTTCGTCTAGTGCAGCGAAGACAAGGTCATGGTTTGGTCCGAATGGACAGTATATCAGAGAGCTTCCTTGTCCAAGTTGTAGAGGGAGAGGCTATACTCCATGTTCTGAGTGTGGCATTGAGCGGTCCAGACTGGATTGTCTTCAATGTAGTGGCAAGGTAATTTTGCGCTTCACTCTTAACAGTAAGAACTGCAAGTTAGTTTCAGGCAGAAAAAGTGGGAAATATATGGGTGTCAAAAGTCAATTATACGACTTTCTAGTTGCACTGCTAGTTGATGCATTTGGAGTTACTGAACATTTTGTTTGGTTGATTTTACTTCCCTGGCAGGGTATAATGACTTGTGGTCGGTGCTCTGGCGACCGTGTCATATGGGAAGAGTCAATTGATGAGCAACCATGGGAGAAAGCTCGCTCGAGGTATCTTCGTGAAGTTAATTAACCATTTCTGGGTTAAGTGGATTTGCATTATGAAGCTCTCTGCAACTCCGAGGACACATTTTTCTCAACCTCTAATATCGTCGTTGTCATACGCTAACATATGGGGAGAAGAAAGTGGTATCTGTGTATTTCATTTAATTATGTTCTTCAATGTTCAGCTCTGCATTCAAAGTGAAGGAAGATGATGAAGTTGATAACTTAGAAATAAAGTTGGAGACCAAGAAGAAATCCAAGCGAGTGTACCAATCTCCATCTCCTGAAGTTGGACTGAAGATTAGCCGATCACTGAAGGTTATTTGCCTGCTTGAACCTGTCCTAGTTCATTCGAAATTCTGGGTTTATGAAGCTTCTTAATCCAAATTTAAGTCGTGACAACGGGCAAAGTTGCAGTGACTAAAGTGACGGAATGTGGGGGTTTGCTTTGGGAACACATCTTAACTTCCACTTGAATTCTTACAATGCCCTTCTTCAACTCAATCTTCTTTGTTTAGTTTGCTATGTGCAGAGTTTAAATGCCAAAACAGGACTATTTAGTAACCGAATGAAGATCATCCATAGTGACCCAAAGCTCAGTGCCGAGAGAGCTGCATCGATCAAGGTTGGTGTTACAGTGACCGAACTTAAACTATTGTCTTGTATCTAATCAGAAAAATTGCATGAGAACTTCAGTGATTGGACACTGTTTGTTTGGCTTCAACTTTTTGTGTACAATTACAGAAAGCCAAAGGAACTGCTGCTGCTAGAAAGCGCACTTCTGAATCCTTGAAGGCTTTCTTCAGTGATCCAGAAAACCGCCAAAAACGAAGCATTTCCATGCAAGGTCCATAGAAGCGGTTTGATAAATGTTACAAAAACCATGTCCCATATAACTCATCATATTGCTGACGGGCATTGAAACTTTTTCATTTTGAAACGCAGGCATAAGATTTTACTGCACAAACTGTGGAAGAGAAGGCCACAGGAAACATTATTGTCCCGAACTCAAGAATCACTTGCTAGACAGGCGGTTTAGGTGCAGGTTCTGTGGAGAAAAGGGTCATAACATAAGAACCTGTTTGAAGTACAGGCAAACTAATCGCAAAATCACAAGTAGAAGAGATCGACTCTGCAGGATTTGTCGTCAAAGTGGCCATAACCAGAGAACATGCTCACAAGTGACTGGATTAATATCCACAAATAAGAGCTATAAACAGAAGATTAGAAGGAAGTACAGCTGCAGAATATGCCATCAAAAGGGTCATAATAGAAGGAGATGCCCTCAGGTTACAGGCTTAATGGTAGAAGATAGTGTTATGAAGAAAGGCTTTGTTGTTGCGACTTCTGAAACTAGAAGTAGAACATATATCTGCAGTTCATGCAAAAGCAAAGGGCACAATGTGAGAACTTGTCCTAATAGAAGCACTGAGCCTACAGTTTCAGATTTACAGGCCAATGGAGGAAGCTGATTTCTCTGTGTCGCGGGGTTTGAGTCGTGTTAAGTTAAGTTGAGACAAGAAAATGGTTTATAAGGATAATTTATATTGTATGATTTTTTGGAAATGAAACTGTAACTTGTGATTAGCGGTTAATTGGATGCTGGATGATAATATTTTATTTCGGTGTGATGATGCTTGGAAATGGATATTTGATGTATGATATTTTTGTACAATAACAAAGATTTGGAGAAATAAAATATTGTGATTTGCATGAGAAGTGGAAATTTTAATTGAAAGTTTAAGAAGAAGGATTGGATAAATGATCTTTGTGATTATTGATACAATTGAGAATGAAGTGTTGGGATTTAGGATGGTGTGGGTGGGAATGAAAGGAGAAAGAGGCGTGTTCTTGAAGTATCATGTTGGTGAGATGTGGGAAGATACGGTTTTAAATTCGTTTGATTTTTAAATATGTTGTTAATTGGTTAGATTGGTTTGTATAAACAATTCCATCCAAACAAAATGAAAATTGAACCAAATTGATGCGGCGGTGAGGATAAATCAATCGGTCCGACTATAATGGACTGAACTGACTATTTGAAATTCAATATGAGCTAATACATAATTTAAATATTAAAGTTAGGACGAAAACTTATAATTTTACGAAGATCTTTGACGATTTATAAATACATAGGAAAAATCGGGCAGATAGAAGGAGAACTCTTTTTGGTCCTCCTATCACACTTTCTACAATATGTCCTCATCTTGGAAGTTGCAACCAATTTTGAGGGTTTTGAGTGGTAGAGAACAAAGGGATGGGTTCCTCCCATCTGAAGATCAAATTGAAGCAAGAATATCAATGAGATTCTTATGGTTTTATCTTTCCTCAACCCCCCCCCCCCCCCCAAGTTTATGAGGAACTATACCCCTTAATTGTTCGAATAGAATACTGTTTTCTTGTGTGGGAATTCTATGATATGATTTGACTTGTTCACATATTTCTTCCTTGTATTGTCATCTATTGTATTTGATATTTGCTAGGGCTGGTGATTGGTTCAGTTTGGTTATAACTGAAACTATTTAGTCGGTTTTCGATTAACCCTTAAGAACTTTGTGTTAACCGTCAACCACACTGTTTATATTAGTCGGTTAATTATAACCATATAGTCGGTTGTCGATTAACCAGATAATTGTTAAACAAGTGATCTGTCAAGGTTATACGAAAATAACTTATCGGTAACCTAACCAACAGAATACCTTTTTTTCATTTGTTCATTTTTGTAGATTTCTCCTAATGCGTATGTGTTCTTTTTTTAAGATGTTATATAATTTAATAAAAAATAATTTAATGTACATATCAATCTATAATCAACTCTATCAAACACAAGTACACAAAAACATCGTTCTACTATCAAATTTGATTAAAGAAGCAGACAAGAATAAGAGACCCGACAACAATTATTCAACTCATAAACCCCACCAAATTACATGAAAGGTTAAATGCTACTGATTGTTGTCCAGCTACTATGAGCAAGTCCAAGTGTCCAAATTTCTACTGTGCTCATTCTAAATCTCTTCCTTGAAATTATTCTCGCTTGATCCTAAGTCACTATTACAACTGCAGTAGGCAAGCGATCTTGTAGGGCTTCAAACATTCCATTATTTTTTGCCTATGCCTACGGTTCATCGATGCCTATTATTTGTGTCCCTACTATGAGGATGGTTGGTTAGTCAGTTAATCATTTAACCCTCTCTTTATAATTGTTTAACTGTTAATTAGTAATAAGCCAAATTTGACTACCAAAAATCGACCTTTTAATGTTTAATCAACTATCGGTTTCGCTTTGATTATCGGCTACACCGTAACATGATAACCATTTCCCAACCCTAATATTTGTCTCCTCATTCGAAGATGTGTCCTTTATGAGTCCTTGATCGCCCTTAGGAGCATTATGAGGCAGGAGAGAATCAAGGTACATTTGACAACTTTAATTGCATCTGATACATTTGGTATTTGAACGAGAATTTAAGTCAACGTTGAGATTTTTTTACAATTTGAATATATTTATCGGCCAATGATTAGAAGTGTCATGAGGTCTCATTTTCCAATCAACAAGTTAGGTTCATAGGGTGAAGTGTCCTGTTTGGGGAGCTTGGGGACACACCGTGTTCCGAGATCTAATATGGGCTTTTACATTATTATTTGGGTAATGTCTATTTTTTACCCAAACCTTTTTCATATTCTTTTATATTATTCAAACCTATCGAAAGACTAAGAATTAGCCAAATGTTAACTTTTACTTAGCAATTTTGTTAGTAATAATAACTTGGCAACATGATACTGACTTGGAAGAGACACATGAAGGTCAACATTCCAAAATTTTAGTATTTTAACTAAGAAAGGAGTTACAAAATTATTAACGATAACGTAAAAATGGCTAATATTTTGATGCATTACGAAAGATTTGGCTAATTAATAGCATTTTACTAGGTTTGGATAATATAAAAGAATTTGAAAAAGGTTTAGTTAAAAAATATACATTACCCTTATTATTTTTATGTTGGACACATATTTATCCTATTCATTTTTTGTTTGGAGATGTATCTATAAATATTCTAACCCCTCTATAATATGTGCTCTTCTTAATACAATGAAACTAGTCTCTGTTTTTTTGTCCGAGTAAGATCAAGAAGATAGTTAGAACAAGTACTACTCACATTCCCTCTCCGCTCCACTAACAAGCCAACCTACAAAGTCGAAAAAGATAACTCTAACCGAGACACCAACAAGACTTTACGTGCCACTACATGGTCAGTCCAGTTGGTAGTCTGCGAAACCTCCCTAAACTCTATACAATGAGACAGAAACTCAAGAAAAAGCAACCAATCTTGTAAGAGAGGGCCACCAACGAACTCCTCACACTGCACCAAGGTTGAGTTGATGGAAGATCAATGCTGCGTCGCCCTCGATGATGATAGGAGTCAAACTCCAAGAGGCTGTAAGCGAGATCGCATTCCTAGTTGCAAGGATCTCTGCAAGGTATGGGTCCAAGATCCCCTGATGCTAAAAACCCGAGGCAAGCAGCACATGCCCGTCCGAGCCACAAACCACAAGGCCAGAGGTGCATCCAGAAGCTTAGACAACATCGTTGAAATTGATCTTCAGATAAACTTGAGGAGGGCTCTCCCAGAGTTGGCTTGAAGACGTAGGCACACGAGGATGGACAGAAGAGGTAGGCGGCAAAGAGGTGAGTACTTCACGGATTAGAGACGAAAATTGGCAGGTAAGCGAACGAACATGAGGTTGAGTATTTTTCAAATACCAATTTATTTCTTGATTTCCATATTCTCCACAAGAGGCATATGACTTGGAGAATATGGGTTTGAGACTGCTCTGGTAGCATAACTTGAGAATGAATTAAACTAGTCTCAAATAGGTAACACACATCATGTTAATGAAAGATGTAAATATGTTTTGTTTATGTTCTTGGTTTGCCAATTACCTCCTCTGTCCTAACATTACCACATGTATTTTTTTATATGCAATATAGGTATTTATTATTTAATAAAGCCTTATGCTCATAATTTGTTGTCCTATATTAAATGGTTGATAACCTAATCAGTCTTCGGAATTTAGTAATTGAAAGAATGTGTTGTCTTAGCTCATTGGAACCCTTCAACAAAACTAGAACACCAAAAATAACTTTAATATATATTTGCCAAAGCAGGAAAACCAAAGAATAGGAGAACAAAATTGGCGATATATGTTTGGCAATCCACATTTCCCGCCTTATATGCCTCTAGACCTAATAATTTCCAATTTTCTTCCTTTTTGCCATTATTGTTTTTTTTTTTTCAAATTTAGAATTTTTTTTTATCACTTTACAGTTTCTTTTTCCCAGCATGTGTATATAAATAATCCATGCCCACCACCCTTCCTTGACTCTCAGGCTTTTGAAATAAAAAAAAAAATCCCAAAATCCTTTCATTCTGGCTGCCTGTCCGTTGGTGCGGACAGCCAATTCTGGTCCTGAATCTTTCAGGACCTTGGCTTTGAAGCCTGAGAATTTCACCTTTCTTCTCCAGGGGTAAAAAAAAAAACCAAAAAGAAAAAAAAGAAGGGGAAAACACAAAAAAGAAAGAAAAAAAGTCTCTAATATGGCTTCCGTATCCATCAAGCTTGGCTTTTTCTTTCTCGTGTGCGGCACATTAATTCCCTACCTTGAGTCTCATATTGCCGATTTCGATGAATATTGGCAACAAAAAGCCGAGGAGGCACATCAGGTGTCCTTGGAGACGTACCACCCAGAGCCGTACAACGTGACGGAGCATTTCAACGCAGTGGTTCACATGGACCTGTTCGGGTCCAACAACACTCGTCGAAACTTGAGGAAGAACAGGGGCAAATGTCTGGCCACCAACCCGATCGATCGCTGCTGGCGGTGCGACCCCAATTGGGCCAACAATCGCCAAAAGCTGGCCGACTGTGTCCAAGGTTTCGGGTACAGGACCCGAGGAGGAAAAGGAGGCCCAATCTACGTGGTCACCGATGCTTCCGACAACGACCTCGTCAACCCGAAACCCGGAACGCTCCGACACGCCGTGATCCAAAAGGGTCCGCTCTGGATCATCTTCGCACGGAGCATGATCATCAAGCTCAATCAAGAGCTCATGGTGAGCTGCGACAAGACCATCGACGGCAGAGGGGCGAACGTCCACGTGGCTTTCGGAGCCGGGATCACGCTCCAGTACGTGAACAATGTCATCATCCACGGGCTCCACGTCCACGACATTGTTTCCGGGTCGGGCGGGCTGATTCGCGACTCGGTGGATCACTACGGCCTTCGGACTAGGAGCGATGGCGATGGAATCTCGCTCTTTGGGGCGACGAACGTGTGGATTGACCACGTGTCCATGTCCAATTGCGCGGATGGGATCATCGACGCCATTATGGGGTCCACGGGCGTCACGATCTCTAATGCCCATATCACCGACCACAACGAGGTAAGATTTTGTTAAGTGTGCTGGTGCATGATCCAGGATTGAACCTCTCCCCAGCAACTCGCGAGTTATTGGGACCAACTGGTTTATGAAATGGTATCAAGAGTCTTGTGTGACCGCGAGAGGTCCTGTGTTCGAATCCTGGTAACCTCCATTTGTTAAACACATGGTATGTGGACCTGTAGTGCAAACTTCAAGCCCTTATGAGTGGCTTTCGTTTGAGTGGGCGTGTTAGTGTGGTATATGATCTACGATGAAACCTCTCCCAACAACTCGAGTTATTGGGACCAACTGGTTTATGACAAGATTGAATCACTCAGATTTATACCTGAAATTCTATATCTGTGTATAATTTATTCTTCCATTAGGTGATGTTATTTGGAGCTAGTGGGAGCTACTCTGGGGACTCGATCATGCAAATTACAATTGCATTCACCCACTTCGGGAAAGGTTTGGTTCAGAGGATGCCGAGGTGCAGATGGGGTTTCTTCCATGTCGTGAACAATGACTACACTCATTGGCTAATGTACGCCATAGGTGGTAGCAACCATCCCACCATCATCAGCCAGGGTAATCGCTTCATCGCTCCTGAAAATAAGGCCGCGAAACAGGTAAATTTAAAGCACTCGTTTATTTTTTTTTCCTTCTATAGTTTAGAGAATTAAATCACTAGCGTCACCAACACTAATGTGTAGATTTTGGAGAGACCTCGCGTTATAGTAAATTATGTATATGATCGATGAATGATCTTTTTAACACGGTTCGTCACCCAGGTGACGAAGAGGGATTATGCGCAAGAATCAGAGTGGAAGCATTGGGACTGGGTATCAGAAGGAGACCTGATGATGAATGGCGCTTACTTCGTGCAATCGGGGAACCCTCAAGTGTACAAGAAATTCTCGAGGCAACAACTCATTAAACAAAAGCCTGGAACCTATGCTACCAGGTTGACCCGCTTTGCCGGAACACTAGAGTGCTTTGTCGGGAAGCCATGTTAGATGATCAAATACGAAACAGAAAGGAGAAAAAAAAAAACAGAAACATTTTGATTTTTCTAAGATTGAAAGAAAAATCTCATACATCTCTCTCTCTATATATAGAAGAAAAAAAATACATTATGCTATTTGTTTGTATGATCATCCTTAACGACAACGACAGAAGAACAAAAAAAACCTTAGCAAGATTAAAGGATGATCATATTCACGCTTAAGCATAATTAATTAATAAATCAACTAACAAATCCTACCAACATGTTTCTGTCTGGCATTTTTGTTGGGTTTTCTTTTCTTTGTTTCTGGGTTTCTTCTATGACAAAGGTGGCAAGACAGGGTGGAAGGAAGAAGAATTTGAGAGGTTTTCTTCTACTTTTCTCTACGTATCTTTTGAAATCGAAAAAAAAGTGTGCATTGTAATTAGAAAATTGAAAAGGACGTTGATGAGTTGTGTTGAAGTTGTCCTTTTATTTTTAATCTTTAATAGATTAGCTAGTAAAAAAGGGCTTCGACAATATTGTAAATTACATTGAAATACAACTCTGGTAATTCAAATCATTCGTAATTTATTAGTTCTATCTTCACGTTGTCAAACTGAATAATCTTAAAATATAATAAAATGGTTTGAGATTTTAATCCGTGACATCCCTTGGGGAAGCCGAACGTCGGGGCAGGGGGATTGAAAATTAGGGTTCAATCTCAAGAATAGAATGAGTGGCGACTGATCTGCTCCGTCAGAAAGGAGGAGGCTATATGTGGCTCTATGCTGGACGAATGAGAGACATCACTTGTTGATGTGAAAGATACTACCATAGAAAATCTCTTAATCTCAAATTTTCATACTCAACGAATGAGAGACTAGTTAGAAGGGAGTTCAGTTTCCGGGCATTGATGATCCTAGGGTCGTAGAATTGCTAGTCCTCCGTGAGGCGATTTGCTGGTGTCGGGCTCATGGGTTTTTGGACGTCAAATTTGAAGGGGATGCCAAGATAGTCATTGATAAAATCAACCAGGCAGATATCAGTGATAACCAAATGGGTGTTGTCTTAGCAGAAGTTGTGCATTAGTTTGACACTCACTCTGGGTCCAGTGTTAGATTTGTAAGTCGGCGTTATAATAGGGTACCTCATTTGGTGGATAGAAAGGTCCTTTCATTGTACCCGACTGCGAGTCATTTCTTTGATTTCCAGACCTTGCTGAATTACACAGTGTAACTATCTTCTTTCCAATCAATATATGATTATCTTTTGTAAAAAAAAAAGACTAGTTAGAAATCAAGTTAATGCAATGCCAAATTTATTGACCAAAATTTCTTTGAATTGATTACCATTAATACCGCAAACAAGAAGTTTGCCAAAATTACTTCTAAATCATAACTCAAAAAGTTTAAAAAGCTATAATATTAATAAATTAAATATTATAAATTGTAAAATGAATCATAATCCGTCGTCCGATTGAGTATTAAGCTAGTTTGTATATCAAATTTGAACCATTCCAGGTTCGCGGCCGTTGAAAACACATCATGCTAGCATTGGTAGATCTAGGGCCATATCGGGTCACGTCCCAGCCCTCCTTTGAGTTCGAAACTAGTATAGTAATTATAAAATTTTTTGATTTTATGTATTATACTCAGTACTATTCAAATTCGGCCTAGTGTTGTTTTCAACCCAAATGCAGTCCAGTGCTCTACTATGTCCTGAATCCGCTGGGAAGGGAAGTTACCAAGAGCATAGTTGGGACCAACACAACACTAAAGCCATGTCTTCATAGTGGTAGCTTTTAGTTTGAAGATTCTACACAACCTCCATATAAGTAGCCATATATGAACATGAATGTAGATAGTGCTCAAGAAACCTTCATACGAGTAGAATCGTTTAACTTAGGCGATATAAACATCAAACACACTCGTTCAAACATTATTTAAAGAAATTTTAGAGGTATTTATAAATCATCAGATAAAAAAGTTATAAAAAAAAATCATTTGATTCAAAAACATCCGATGTTGCAAAATTTTGAAACGATCTATCAATGGATTGCCGATCTAACGATACTAAAAGACTCCGGCCACATCCCACGAGCCAATTATCCTGGTCTAACAATCACCCCGAGCATCGAAAGGAAAGAATTGGCCTCTTGACCTATAGCATGTATCTGTTTTTTGGTCTTTACTTTCCCTTGTCTTACTAGTTTTTGGTTTGTTTTATCACACAATACCGCCATTATTCCCATCTCTAGGTAGATGAAAGCGATGACCGAAGCTTCATCCCCATTTCATTTCTTGCCCCCCATTCTGCCTATTCTTTCTTTCTCTTCATTCCTTTTCATTACACAATCAAATGTCCTTCGTAAACCCCGACAATAGTTTTGGAGTTGTTGGATGGAAAGTGGGAAACAAGCACCCAAACCACAAGAATACAATAGCCAACCAAATACACAGACTTTAAAAATCCTTCGTAAATACCAAGGTATGAATCCTCACTCGCATATAACATTCTATCTCTCACTCCATTGGCCACTGCCCTGCAATAGAAAAAATCAGCAACCTTTTTTCTTTGGCAGGTTTGGTTGTTTCGGCAATCACCCCACACGACAAATTCAGATTTCGGAAAAGCCAATATGCACTATGCAGACGTTTGGCCACAAGGAAATAGCCAAATCCCCATTTTGTCGCCATTTGTAATTAATTGCTTGTCTTTACCGTTTTGTCGTTTGGTCCGCTAGCTCCACACAGTCTAAATGCCAATTATAAACTTCTACAACCTGGGTGGCCATCTTCTTCTTTCTATGTTTGGTTGATGGGGTTACTTGTTTCACCATCTAGCATTAGGTAAACTCGAAGCAGGACTCTGCCAAATTTAAGGCTGTGTTGAAAACACAAAGTTCTTCTTTTAAACTGATAGAAGGTTGATCATTATTTTATGTTTTTTTAGAAGAGTGACATGGGTTTTGGTTTTTAAATTAGATGCGAGTTTCGAATCTAAAATGAGAGGTATTACCACTGGATCATGTCAAGGTTCGTAGGAGGTTGATCATTATTTCAATTAAGAAGTTAGTGGTTAGTGGTTGATAATTTTGCTAGTTAGTGGTTACACTTCTTTTTATATATCCACTGGTGTCTGAATTTTGGTTTCTCGCAAGTTCGTTTGATAAGATAACTCTGGCAGGCAAGCGAGATAGTTGCTGCATCAAGGCCATTCTCGAGGAAGTCATATGTTTGTTGGCGCTTCACAGCGATTTTCATGTACGATTTGTAGGTTGGATTAGCAATATGATAGCATATTTGGTGGCTAGATTGGCTCTTTCTTTGTACTCGACTTTGTGTCGTTCCTTTGAATTTTGGTCCTGAATTCATACCAGGATGTAATGTGTTTTATCTCTACTTCAATCATTATATATATAATTACCTTTTGTAATTTTATCCCTGAGCTTTGTATCTTCATTTTCCCTGTTTTCCCTTCTTTTTCTGTCTTTTATTTTATATTTCTTCCACACATGACACATGATTCTCACATTTTTGTATCATTTATGCACTACTTTGTATCTCTCTACTTGGTAACTTGGATTTTAGGGTTGACCATAATTGAATCACAATGGTTATTGGTTAACCAATAACTATCGTGGTACAGTTTGTGGTTAGGATTTCTTGGTATATGTGTATTGTTGTGGCTAACCACAAAATGTGAGGCAGTTAACCAGGATCCCACTCAATTTCACTCATACCATATTGTTGTTCTTTCGTACTACTTCTAGCAACCACCCTAGATGTCTAATCTTTTGTACTTGAACCAGACGCATTATGTAAAACATTTCTGGTAATGCAGAGTGGACCTTATTCTAGAGACAAACTATCTTTCCAAACATCAAAAGCATCCAAAAAATTCTTATATGATAATGGTACGTAACTGGTAAGCATACCAATAAAATTTGGACAACATTCTAATAATCTATTTCAACATCAATGTTACGAGGATCTAATAAAATGGTGTTGATTTGACCCAACTTATCCCTAAGAGGTACACCTTCATGTAGAGACTTTCCAGCTTTAATCACACAGCACTAGTAGTTCCTTGAGTAACGCCCTTAGTGGTGACATCGTCATTAAAACATAACATAATTGTAGAGTGAGCCTTCTGCTCGAGACCGCTCCACTCTCTGTCATCGACGACTGCTTTCTTTGATTTTCGAGATAGTGGAGCCAACAAACTTTTTTTCTTTACCAATGCTGGAATCTTGACATGTCACGAACCAAAACTATTTCTCTGCGTGAACTTATCAGCCTAGATGTTCATAATAGACATTCTTGATTGTAAAAAAAAAAAACTTAAAAGTATCATCCAATTAGACTATAATGCCACTTGTTATGATGGACAAACATGACAAAGTAAAGAAAAATAAACGGCACATAAAATTACGTGATTCACTAGCAAACACAATACTTGCTAGCTGAACACGAACTGAAATAATAAACGAACAGACACATCGATTTACGTGGTATTCGAACAGTACCAGGACTAATCCACAGAAAAGATAGGACTCTGTGAGCTGCACTCTTTACTATGGTGATAAGTTTTGGTGAGATACTACTCACATTACAAAGAGCTCATATGATCAAGTGGAGGAAGAAGAAAAGAAAGAAACTTATGCATAGAAGAAAGAAACAGATTCCTATCTCTCCTAGCATGAAACCAATCCCTAGAAAGATGGAGAGACTCGGTAATCTCTTCTATCCTGGGTTGCATGCAAATGGGCCACTCAACTACATACACATGGACCAAAAAAAATAATATGTACAAATGACAAAGGTTCATTTCGTCTAACAGCCTCTCCCAAATTGATGTGGTCCAGAGAGAATCAATTTGCTTGACAGATACCAGTGACGACTCGACAAGAAGGCCTTGGTTAGGAGATCCGCTACCTGATCTTCAATACGTATGTAATGCGTAGTAAGCACTCCATCGCGAACTAAGTCGTGAAAGTAATGGACATGAACCTCGATATGTTTCGTGCGATCATGCAATACTTGATTAACTGCAATAGGAATAGCACTAGTATTATCAACAAACATATCCATAGGAATAGGATGTCATACCAAAGTCAGCGAGCAGGCGACGGAGCCAGACAAGCTCGGACATCAGACATCGAGCGTATTCAGCTTCAGTGGAGGACTTGGAGACCTTACCTGTTTTCTTGCAGTGCTAAGAAATGAATGAATCCCCAAACTGAAAACACCACCCAGTTGTAGAACGATGGGTATCAACACAGGTGGCAAATTCGAAGTCAGAATAAGCACGAAACACAAGCGCCCCCATTAACAGGAAAAAAATGCCAACATTCAGTGTACCATGCAGATAACGGAGAATACGATGAACTACAACAAGAGCATAAAGACATGAACTAACTAACAAGTTGAACAACATACGAGATGTCAGGTCGGGTAGCAGAGAGGTAGATGAGGCTGCCAATAATGCTACAATAAGAAGTCCCATCGATAGCCAAAGCCCCGGAGTCACGACTAAGTCGGGATTGAGCTCCATCGGATTAGCAACCGTGTACAGTCTTTAAAGTTTTTCTCACTGAGAAGATCGAAAATGTACTTCCTCTTACTTATGACAACAACATGGGAATTACGAGTCACCTCAAGTCCCAAAAAATAAGAGAGTTCGCCCAAATCTTTTAAACTGAAAGACGTATTCAACCCATCCTTGAGGTGCTGAATACCAACTGAATCAGTACCGGTGACAATCATATCGTCCACATATAGTAGGAAGCAAACAATTCCAACAGAGGAGGTTCGAGTAAATAAAGAAGGATCGTTGAGGCTGTGTTGAAAACCCAAGCTAGTGATCATCGACTGAAATTTCTCAAACCAAACTCGCGGGGGCCTGTTTGAGACCATAAAGAGACCGATTAAGATGACAAACCTGATCTATTGTACCCTCTGTATAACCCGACAGACGTTCCATGTAAATAACTTCCTCCCAATCGCCATGAAGGAAGGCATTCTTGACACCAAGCTGATAAAGAGGCCAATTTTGTAAAGTGGCAACAGATAAAAGGTCCGGACAATGGACATTTTGGTCACTGGAGCAAACGTCCGACTGTATTCAACACCATATTCTTGTGTGAACCCTTGAGCAACTAATCGTGCCTTATGGCGATCAATGAAACCGTCATGATTCAACTTAATAGTATAGGCCCAACGAAAACCCACAACAGATGTAGATGGAGGAGGGAGGCACCAAAGTCTACGTATTATTCCGTAAGTTCTTTCTTCATACCATGATCCCACACGGGATCACCCTGAGTCTGTTTGTACATCTAGGATCAATAAGAGAATCAACACCATGACCCACATAATCATTAAACTTGGGTGGAGGACTTGATTATAGTTATCAATCAAGTTTAATGATTATAGTTATCAATCAAGTTTTTACTCCATTCCATACCCTCACAAATTTAGGTTTTTAGATTTGTTACTTTGTTTTTTTAAACGAATCGTGCTAATATACATGCTAATTTATGTTTTTCAGTTAATTTCTTTTAGGGTTATAGGTTAATATGCCCCTCTACTATGTTATTTTACCAAACATGCCCCTCTACTATTTTATTTACATCAAACATGCCTCTATACTTTGGAAATATGATCGAACATGCCCTTCTGTTAAAATTTTCATTGAAAAATCGTCAATCATGGTTGAACCAAGATTTAGACGACCCGACATCGGCAAATGGGAGGAAAAATGTCAGTTCTATCCCCTGGTTTTTTTCTCTGGGTCTCGTCAAAGTCAAATTATTAGAATTATTTGACTATATAAAATAACGGGGAAAAAATCTAAAGTGAAATTATTAGAGATATTTTAGACATTTGTGTCACCCTAATCAAAGTTTGTAGAGGTGGCAATTCTCAATCCAATCCACCAACCCATTAAAAATATCCACCTAATCCAATCCATTTAAATCCAATCCATTTGATCCAAATCCAATTGGATTGGTGGATTCATGGATCGATTCATACTAGAATCCAACATGACCTATTTCTACATATGCCTAAATTCATTTAGTGTTAATGATTTTTCACTTTCCTACATGTTTTGCTAAAATTGGCATGAACTAACATAAATCGGTTATACTAACCGTTGGACCATACCACTTGCCAAACCGGCATAGCGGTACAAACCAGTTTGAAAACCTTGGACAACACACATTTTTAGGTGAAATGAATGAGTTCGTGTAATAATTGTGAAGTAAAACGTTCTCATTATGGAGCAGTGCAAAGATGGGTGACCTCCCAAGAAGTCATCTGAATTCCCCCAAAAGTAAAGTCGCGTTGCATGATAAACCTATAGTGGGCAATATATATCTTCGTCAGAAAAATCAGAATGTTACAAGTGGTAACAGAGCCTCTTCACGTCCTTCTTGGGCGATTGTGAGACAAACCTCAAAAAGGGCATCCCAAAGAGGGGTGTATGTGACATCTTAGGCAAATCATACATCGAGCAATAGCTATGATTCACGAGTAACATTCAACCTTAAGTGACAAGACACGATCCGAAAAGTTTTTCCTTCTCAAATTTGCCTTCTCCCCTTTCTTTTAATTTGAAGATGGTTTAAAGTAGATGAACTTGGCCAAAAAAACATGCCTCCAAGCTAGGAGTGGCAATGGGGCGAGTTTTTGGTGGATATCGCTCAATCAATCCTCATTCCCATTTTTAATTCGTAAATCCATACTCTCCCTATCCTCATATGGTGGAAGTTTATTATCCTCATTGTCATTCTCATCAGTGGCGGACCCAGGATTGTCGGAGGGTGTGTCGTCGATAAAGTACAATAAGAATTAAAAAATTTAATAAGATATTATTAGAAATTAATTAATAAAGTTCACAATGTCATGCTTACAATGAATCACGACGACTTTTCATCTACTGAAATGTCTCTAAAATACATTCATCACTTATGCTGCAAAGCAAATCTTTTTCGATATACATAACTAAACAATCATTCATAAATTGGTCACTCAATCAATTTTGAAGATTGTTCTTGATTATCTTCATAGAAAAATATTTTGTTGCAGCTTACAGTTGCAACAGACAAAGTCAACACCAACTTTAAAAGCAAGTTTTCTGGTGGATCTCCCTTAATGAAAGGACCACCATCACACATGGCGAGGGTGTGTCGGACGACACACCCTCCCTTGCCTTAGGTCCGCCCATGATTCTCATCCCCGCGGTTTTTAGATACCTGTGGATAATAACCTCTCCTCACAAATCCAAACCAAACTCAACTTAAAGTTAACGTAATTAAGTGGAGGACACGTACGATTTAGAGCTAGAACGTTAAACACAGTTATATATCATATGAACCACAAAAAGTATGAGAAACATAACGAAAGTTTAAATCCTTCTGAAATTTTAGGGATAAAAGGTGGCATATATGTATTAATTGAATTAGAAAAGTAAGATGAAGGTTTTTGGTGTTATACTATTTTAAATTTTAGTGAAAGATGGAGGAGGAAGAGATCGAATGACATGTAATTGGGCGTAGATAAAATATGAATTACTTGCAGGGCAATTATGGATATAGGGGATGGGGCACGAACACCTAAACCTATGTCCGACTCATTCCTGCCACTTTCTTTGTGCGTACTACTCATGTCACTCCATACCTAGTCAATACAATGATTTTTCTTGTTGACTGGGTAAGGAAGGGTTGGACAGCCAACGTTGTGGGTACAATTGGCATCCCTATTCCAAAACCGTCAACCGTTTCCCTTAATTATACCCTTGGTGTTGTGGTGCAAAATTTGTCATGCGCAATTGAAATATTGTTGTCGAGTTTGTCAAAGATGCATGTTTTGTACTTTTTCTTAAATTTGTTAAACTTTTGTGAAGTTTGCGAAAATATATGTTTGATAAGAGTTTAGAAAAAGTAAGTTGATAAAAAAAGTGAGTTTTTTTTTTGTATAGGAAGGTAGTTTATGCCTTATGGGACGATTGATAGTTTGTTTTCTAGTAAAGTGAGAAAAAAAATTAAAGATAAATTTTAGGTTTAATTCAATTTGTAGGTTTTAGAGTGAACAGTAAAATGTTTAAAAATGTGTTTGTTTTAACTAAAACTTAAATTTGAGAAAAAAAATTAAACAAAAGATCTATTCCTAGACCCCTTCTACTATACTTTAAAGTATTTATGCTTCGAGGTGTTAATTGAACTTGTTCCATATTAGTAAAGGTACAAACTGATAATGAAAATTATACCTATATATTATGTTACAAGTTTAGTGTGTATCACAATATAAAGATATATATTCAGTGGAGAAGTACTAGTCTGCCCAGCCATCTTAATTAAGATAAGATAATATAAAATAATACTAGCTAATTACTTTCCAAATAAAAATGAAAAGCCTGTCAAATAATTATGGAAAATAAACAGTGATGATTCCGAGAAAATTACATAGCTCATTGTTGACAGTAGGAATCTGAATCAAGAAGATTAGGTAAATTATGATTATAAAACAAAAGGGTTTAATTGTGAAGCTAGCTCCTTCTCGGTTGGCTAATTAATAGCAGCAGCAGTATCTACAGCCCACCACTTCCCACTGTTTCTTGTCATCTCATCTGGCTTTCCCTTGAAGACATCGTTAGCTTTGTCCTGTTGGAAAAATGAACAGTGTTTTTGTTATTACAGCACAATCCAAACTAAGAATGGAACAAATAAAGAGGGAAGCTACAAGGCCATGTATAAATACTTCCAGCTAACTGCAAACCCAAAGCCAAACATTCCATTCTCTCCTATTAAACCTAGGCAGAATCAAGCAAAGTAATGGCGATGGTCCCTGGGAACATTCCTGTAGTGAAGCGCAGGTTCGGCTCTATGGAAGGTGATGTGGTTGTGGAGGCTAAGTTTCCTAAAAGGCGACGAAGAGAGCCGAATTCTTCAGCAGCAGCAGCAGCAGCATTGAAAGAAGGTACCAATCAAGCTTCCTCTTCTACAACGACGACGACTAGTACTACAACTGCTCCCATTGTGAAGAGAAGCTCCAGGTTCAGGGGAGTTAGCAGGTTTGTGTCAGGATTCTGAATTTCATGCTTCTTTGAGCTCCATTCAGCTTGGAATCCCAATCTGACCAAAGGGTGGTACGTTAAAATTCGTTCTGATCGATTTTGGGATTCTGACAGGCATAGATGGACTGGAAGATATGAAGCTCATCTGTGGGATAAGGGGTCCTGGAATCCAACCCAGAAGAAGAAAGGGAAGCAAGGTTGGTAGTTACTGATAAAGTTGCTTCCTTTTGTGGTGTGCTCTCTTTGCTTTCAGGAATGCATTTTTTGGCTGATTAACAAATCATTCTATCTTCTTTTCATGTGGTTGCTTGATCGCTTTCGCATGCAACAGTTTATCTTGGTGAGTAGCACCAACTCTTCACTCTTTGAAACTGAAAATGGGATAGATTTCACCAATCAATGCCTTGTCCTGGAAGAAAGATGAACTAATCTAGCACTCTTTTGTTTGTCTGTTTTTTTCCTGACAGGTGCTTATGATGAAGAGGAATCTGCTGCAAGAGCTTATGATCTGGCAGCTCTCAAGTACTGGGGACTGTCAGCCTTCACAAATTTCCCTGTATGAACCCCAAAACAGAAACTTCTAGGACTTTGGTATTTTGATTATTGAGACTTACACTCTACTCTGGTTATAATGTCTCCAGTGAGTTCTTTTGCAGGTTTCTGACTATGAGAGTGAACTTGAAATAATGAAGAATGTGACAAAAGAGGAGTACCTAGCCTCACTGAGAAGGTAAAAACAAGAAAAGTGTCTCCAAAGTGAATTGAATTATTGCCTTCTGTCCTAACAGAATGATCAACCAAAGGCTTGATTTGTTTTGTTTACCAGAAGAAGCAGTGGATTCTCAAGAGGTGTGTCGAAATACAGAGGGGTTGCAAGGTAAACAAAACAGAAAACAATCCAGCTAACCGAAATCTGTTCGCTAACACGAAATATAAATTCTGGGTAATGTGTTTTGGGCTAAGGTGGCTGATTTCCTTTGACAGGCACCACCATAATGGAAGATGGGAAGCAAGGATAGGGAGAGTCTTTGGGAACAAGTACTTGTACCTTGGAACCTACAGTAAGTGTCTATAAGACAAAACTGAACTCTTCTTCCTGTAACAAGAATTATGAAACATGTGAAACTCAAACAAAAACAAATCGCTTATAAGTAACCTGGTTCTTGCTGGGGCTGTTGTTCCAGGTACCCAAGAGGAGGCAGCTAGAGCCTATGACATAGCAGCAATCGAATACCGCGGAATCAATGCTGTAACGAATTTCGATCTCAGCACATACATCAGGTGGCTGAAACCAGAATCTGATACCCCTTCTTCCACTGATGTTCACCAACACCATGAATCCAAATTGGATCTGGAGAACTTCCCACTGACAACAACAGCAGCAGCAGCAGCAGCTTCTTCTTCTTCTTGCCCTTCCATGGCCTACTTCCAACCTGACAAAGCAACAACAACACAACAAAATCACCACCACCTCCCACTTCTACATTCCAGCCTTAGAATACTAGACAATCTGAATGAGAACCCACTGGAGCAGGAACTCTTCCAGACAAGACCAGCAGGCATGTTCTCCCCTCCAAGTGGCAACAAGAACACCTGCCTGTCGTCGTCGTCACCATCTTCATCCCTAGCATCATCCACAACTACTTCCCCATCGGCGCTCGGCCTCCTGCTCAAGTCATCAGTGTTCAAACAACTCGTTGAGAAGAACTTGAACACCAGTAGCAGCAGTAGTGGTAGCAACAGTAATAACCACCATCATCTCTCCACTGAGCTAAAGAATTTCCAGCTCCCCTCAATGGGTGGGACTGGGACACACAAAGAGGAAGTGATGGATGAGGAGGCAGCAGAGATGTACTGCAACGGGATCAGCCATAGCCAGAGCTCCTTCATGATGTACTCATCAGGGAGTGGCAGTGGCAAGGAGGCCGCCGGTTTGTCGAATTTGGAGTGGAAGGAGGAAGAGAGTTTGTTGCCATTGTTCAACTCATCAGCAGGAGGGCAGTCTTTCTGGGATGGATCACTAACCCTCCCTTCTCCATTCCACTGAGCTTTTTTGTTTTTGGTGTCCACTTTGTTACTGTCACTTTTTTCACTAACATATTTCAGAACCTCTTTTGCTATTTTTTTTAATGCTTGGGGAAAATGCACCATCCGATTTGTGTATAATTTGCACACGCTTGTATTGAGTAAGAATATCAGAATAAGCAAGCAAGAATGTTGTTTCGTGTACTTGTAAATTTCAGTCCTGAGAGATAAAAAAAAAAGCTGGAAACCCAAAGTTTTTGGTCATGTATGTAAACACAGACAGGTCAGTTAATAATATTTTTACTGTGTTCATTGTTTTAACTTGCTGTTGCCATCAGATTGTTGCCTGCCCTTTATTAATCTAAAAATAAAGGTCAGGTGAACATCTCTGTATAAGTCTAGTTGATAGTTTCTAATATTTCCTTTTTCTTCTTGCTTTTCAGTCATGGTGCAAGCTAATTATGAAAGAAAATTACATGGTGAAAATGGTGAAAAGGGAAGATGTTTGACTTCGGAAAGATTTGGGTACATTCGTCCTAATGGTTTGGGAAGTATAGTGGTATTTTGGATATTTTTTTTTTTTGATAGTTTTATATGCGAGAAAAGCTGAATTTTATCTAAGGCAAGAATGCAAATACTTCTTAATCAAACTACATAGACTTCACCCCAATATTCGTAAAAGAAAACTCGAGTTGAATTTCATCCTGCGGTTCAGATTAATTAGCCTACACAATATCTTTAAATTACATTGCGTTCTTCGTCCTTTTTCTTTCCCTTTCTCCCATCCGCATTGTTCACATACGTAAGATTACGAAAAGCCTTAGCTATGCAACTTCTGTCATATATATAAGCAATACTAGATGGGTAACTTCCCAGATCACAACCCAACCATGTCTGAAACAGTACTAAAACAACATACATCCGAAAGCTACAACACTTCAAACAACCAATGAATTAAGTAGGCGCAAAACCAACTCTTTTAGATAAAGAAAACACTTTGCAGTCAGTATTTTCCATCTTTTATTTTAGCTATTACGTAGTCTTACAACCAGCATGTTGTGTAGCCTCTTGATCAAACCTTAGCTGAGTTATACCTGCAGACGTTCAAACATCATTGTCAAAACTCGCTGTATTTATTTATTATAAAGACAACGCCAGGATGAGCAGGAGGGTCCAAATTCGACAGGGTTCCAACGTCAACAGAGCAGTGAGTCGGGACATTTACCTCAATAGAGGACGTGAAGGGGTCTGCGGCTCTTCTCCATTCAGTTGGACGCCGTCAGTTACCGGAGGAACACTTGTAGATCGCGAAAAGCAGTCCAGCGCCTTAAGACCCTGTGTATGTAATGGAAACGGAATGATCAGCCCAAGAAACTGATCCCACAGCAAGAATGCAGGGCCAAATTGCAATTTCATATCAGTGTTTCACTTAGAACTTTTCGTTCTTTGGTGACAGCAGCATGTTGAATGCAGTATACCATGCAAAAAATGAAACAGACAAGCAGAATCTCCTAATGCCTTCCCA
This sequence comes from Linum tenue, assembly GCA_946122785.1. Classification (NCBI taxonomy): domain Eukaryota; kingdom Viridiplantae; phylum Streptophyta; class Magnoliopsida; order Malpighiales; family Linaceae; genus Linum; species Linum tenue. The sequence goes on from CAMGYJ010000002.1 coordinate 67,090,284, forward strand.
GCTCGATTCTAGACATGGAAGCATTAGACAAAAGCACCTGACAGTCATTTCCATATACAGGCCTTCAACAATGAAAACACTTCCTAATAACTATAATTTCCTTCACAAACCGAACTACTAGAAGGAAGCAAGGGCCAGGGCATAATATAACCTACAGTGTCAAGTCACAAATTAACGTAATGATTGAGATTGATAGAAGTAAATCCCAGCTGCTTTAAGACTTACCCTCGTACTGATAAACAAGTTTAATGCATTAATAACTATAGAAGCATCCATAGGTTTTGGAAAATGCAACTTTCAGCGAACCACATACTTCATTACATATCGAATTATAGCAGTGCATGAGTAGAACACATGCAGAAATAACAAAACCAACATCAGCACTAGCATAATTACCATGGGACCTGAAGCATCATGGAATGTGATTGAACGAGTTCTACTTGGCAAAAACTCTTCCTGTAACAAATTCAATAAAGAAACAAAAACAAATCATTTTTGCTGCATAGTATCAATTTTTTTTTTACTATTAAGTCATAAGGAAAATGCTAAAATTGTAAAGTAGGTCATCCATTCTTCTTGATGATTAACCAGCCGTTGCTAGACCTATATGAGGTGCATTTATCTGGACCTGTCCTAAGGATGATTCTTAAAGTGCAACAGGGGAGAGTTATTTTATTTGCCACAGTGGCTAAAGAGATCATGCTAACCTCCAGGGCCTCGGGCATTTTCACTTTCTTTCCCTGGACGAAGTTGCAGAGGTACTGAATACCAAGATTAGCTCGACTCTGTCACACAAAAACAACAAATCAGAACCCTGTGAGACTTGAACAAGGAAATACAAAACAAAAGATTTTTTTTAAGGAGGAAGGGATGTCGCTCTTCTTAGAATCAACCAAATCTTATTAACCACATACTACCAGATTCATTTATGAATCCAAAAAATGCACAATAGATTCTTTGTATCCGGAACCAAATTAGTAGTTCCGCTTCCGCATCTTACTAGAACAGATTAAATGTCTACAGGAAGTGCTTTTATCTATCTATCCGCTGATCAGAAAAAATACCTGTTTGCCCTCCAGTGAATCCAGCTTCTCATCCTGCAAAATAAAGGAAGTGATGTCTGAATCTTAAAACAACCATCACAGAATAAGGAACCGAAAGAGAAGGAAAATGACAATTAACTAGGAACACAGAGAGATTAGCAAATGACAGCAACAGTATGGATGACACAAACACCAGCGCAAAAACGAAATTAGGAAGTAAAACCTACCAACACGCTAACATAATTTATCAAACTCGCCATTCCAGAATCAAGCAACAGAATGTTGTCGTTGATAGCATTGACCTGCATCCAATAGTGGAAGGCATTAAGACAAAATGACACCTTTAACACTTCATAGAGGTATTGAATGCATATTTCGACAAAGGCAGACATGTAATAGTATTGTGTTCGCTTGAGTAAGAACCGAGGCAGGTAATCAGTTATTTTGTTTCGAGGAAGAGTTTAAAAAATATATATCGAGGAAGAGAAATCACGCACATCACTTTCAATTTTCCGAGACAGCTCATTCTGCTTATCCATCTTATCATCCAAACCCTGAATGCGCTGTGTTAAGTGTTCCTTTGCTTTCTGGGCCCAAAAGAACGCACAAATCATTGTTAGATGCTATAGAGGTAAGCAATAATGATTTCATAACAAGATAGCAACAGACTCCTAACGTCCCCAAATCATTGAGCTAATTCTCCAGTTTGTCTAGTCCAAGCAAAAACTTCACAGCAAGCTCAAATAAACAACCAATTAAATGATAACCTGATTAACTTACTAACTAACCAACTAACCAATTTACTAAATTGCGGGAGAGGAATAAAACAAACAAAAATCCAACACGTGAGACAACTTACAGCCAAAGCATCAGTTACGCCCTCCAGATGCTTTGTCAAGTTCGAAACAGCAGCTGTCATACTCTGCTTTGTCACATACATAAGATCTGAAAGTTTCCAACCCTAAAAAGCAAAAGAGGAAACTTTAGTTGAAATTTCCACACTCCCTAGAAACAACAAGTAGACTATATTAGGGGATCAAAGCATTCTCAAGCAATTTAACTTACCTTCCACCATATATAACCATATCCTACTGCTCCCACTGTAGCTGCTGGAATAATATAACCAGTAAAATTACCTGCAATAACCACCAGACAGATAAAATTCCCAGCTAATCTAATTCATAACCGCATTTCACTACCCAGGTTTTGATTCATTAGATGTATATTCACTCCAACGTGTACAAAGTTCAGCAACCTCATTGGATAGTGCTAAATGGAAAGTAGAGGCGATACCTGATTGACCAGTATTCAGAACCGTTATGTGCCGCGCCGAAGTGAGTTGTCGGACTTGTTGTGCCAATAGACGCACCTTCAAATTTTTTCAAGAGAAAGAGAGGAGATCATATGAAACAATGCAAGCTACTTAACTCGCAACAGACAGGGATCCTAAAAACAGATTTTACGCACAAACAAAAGCCTGAATCCCCCCTTTTTACCTGCTGCGAGAGCACATCCGCCTGACCTGTCTCGCCATCCGAATCCCCTTTCTCAATTCCCTTCACTAGAGCCTGACACAAACAAAAACGTAGCAGCCGTCACTTCTCTTCCAAAATCACCAAACAGAAACGCAAACAAGCAAAAAAATCTACCTCGCACACAAAAATTTTACAGTTTTAAGATTATGGATACAAGGTCCAGCAAAATCTACTAACTAAATTCGCGAGCAGATCGACAGCACAAAGGTAATTCGAAGATTACCTGAAGCTCACCGATCAGGTCTGATAATTTACCTTTCTGGATCAACACCGTACCGAAATAACCTGGAAGCGAGACCAGCTAAGTCAGATACGAATCAGGGGAACAGAGAAGCGATGCTGTATCGACAGATACAAACATGAGAAAGGAGCCAGAAACGGTGATCGAGCGGCGGCGGGAACTACCTGCTCCGGCGATTAGCAGGACCCGAGAACCCAGAGCAGCTTGCATAGCCATGATTGCGAGCTGAAAGAATCACACGAACTCGGAAACCTAACTGGGATGGAGGGGAAAATAAATTTCCGTGGTTGCGAAGTCATAAAGGTTGAAAACAAAATAATATATCAATTGTTAATTCGTCACGTGCTGGGCCAGTTACTGGGCCTGCTTAACCGACTCTGGTATTCAGGCCCAAAAGCGATCCATTTGATCAACGAAAACCGCACCGCAAGGACGAATATGCCCCAGCTGGGATAGCTGCCCCGGATTCTTGAATAGCAAACGACAAAAACTATCTTCCTTCCCTTCCCCGTAAATAATCCAACGGTCCAAAACGCGAATATGTGGAAGCAAGCTAGATCCGACGGTCCTGATTGGACCTCATGAAAGACCGCGACAAAGAAAAATAGGGTTGTCCTTGGCTTCGTAAATTGTTATTAGCTGAAAAAACTCTCTAGAATACTCCACGCCGAGCCTCTCTGCGCCCTTCCCTACCCCAAACCTTTCCTCTCGCTCTTTCTCGCTCCGTCGTCCATTCCAGTCTCTCGTCGGGGAATCATGGGGAAAGGTCCCGGTCTCTACACCGATATCGGAAAGAAAGCCAGAGGTAGGGTTCCGATCGAATTCCTCTTTTTCTCTCACTCGTTGAAGTTTCTCCGATTTCGTTTCTGGTCCGATCAGCGATTTGCGTTTGTGTTTGCCGAGAGCTAATCAACGGTTGTTTTTTTCTCCGTTTTGGCAGATCTTCTCTACCGGGATTACCAGGCGGACCACAAGTTCACCCTCACTACCTACACCGCCAATGGAGTCGTACGTTCCTCGCCTCGCCCCGCTTCGTTTTTTAACCGTTCTTTCTTTCTGTTTTTAGGTTTTCTTCTGGTTTTGTGTTTACGGGGTGGAATGGATGGCTTGTGTAATGTGGTTTGCTCTTTAAAGGACGGTTTGGACCGTTCTTCCGAATATCAGCTGCGTGTGTGTACTGTGTAGTAGTTCTTCTTAGTGTCTGCGCTTCGTATTGATTCTTCATTGTTGGCTTAAAGTTGAAAAAGTCGATCAGCCACTGTGGTTCCTTTTGTTTCCGGTACTTTGCTGGTGGTGGTAGGTAACTTTTTGCTGTCCATTACAGGCAATCACCTCGACTGGTGTCAAGAAAGGTGAGCTGATCTTGGCCGATGTGACCACTCAGCTGAAGAACAAGAACATCACCACTGACGTCAAGGTGGACACAAGTTCTAACGTAAGTCAGGAAAGCAGGTGCAATGTAATTGGAATTGTGCTCTTCATGTGTGAATATTAATGCATTTCGACCTTATTGTCCCTTGTACGGGCTCATCTTCTTACCATCTTATGCGTTTTCAGCCACATCAAATTGTAGTAGTGGCTTCTGAGGTCATATGTCGACATACTCACTATGCTACCTTGTCTGCTCCACTCTAGTTAAAATTTGATGTCCTAAACCTGGTTATGTTACTGGAAATTGCGTTTGGTTGTTGTTGCCAGCATATGTTCCTCATGCAGAATCATCGTGTTACACCTTGTCTTGCTCCACTCTACTTGAGTTTATATCATGGATATGTTTCTCGTGCATATTCACCTGGTTATGTTGTTGGAAACTTGCGTTTGTTTGCTAATGGCATAGTGGTTTTATGTTTTTCATGTGGTGCACTGATGTTCCCATGGTTGTACATTGAAATGCTCTTCTGGTTCGATTGATGAGTTGAACTATTCTTTCTTTCTGTCTCTGTAGCTTTTCACCACAGTCACTATTGATGAACCAGCTCCTGGACTGAAGACAATCTTTAGCTTTAAGGTCCCTGACCAGAGATCTGGCAAGGTAAAAGCTCCTTAATCCTTGTGGTCAAGTGTTCTCTAGTTGTCACTTTTCTGAATAGTTACTGGCTAATGTGGAGGAGAAATTCTTCCCAAAAAATTTTGATTGATCTGTTTTGAAGAAGATCAAATGGTTAATGACTACGTATATGGAAGTCTTACTTGTGGCCTCTTGTATTGGTTGGCTTCGTTGTGGAGTACCTACTAATTAGTGCAATACTTTTGATCATTTTCTGTTGGTTGATATCAGGTGGAACTCCAGTACCAACATGAGTACACTGGGATTAGCACTAGCATTGGTATGACTGCAAGTCCGCTTGTTAACTTCTCTGGCGTAGTTGGCAACAATTTGTTGGCTCTTGGGACTGACCTCTGCTTTGACACTGCCTCTGGGAACTTCACCAAATTGAATGCTGGTTTGAGCTACACCAATGCTGACTTGGTTGCTGCTGTTACCTTGTAAGCCCCTATGCCTGCTAGTTTCATGGTCGTTGATTTCATCATCTGAAGTTGAGCACTTGTTATATTGTGTGAAAGGGCTCGTGTTGTTCGTTTTCTTTTAGAAATCATTTATGTTGTGTTTGTCATATGGTATTTTTTTTTTTTGTGGTTCATGTTCAATGAATTAGTGGACTTGTGTGAATGGTTGCAGGAATGACAAGGGAGATACACTCACGGCCTCCTATTACCACACCGTGAGCCCGTTGACTAGCACTGCTGTTGGTGCTGAGCTGACTCACAGCTTCTCCAGCAACGAGAACACTTTGACAATTGGCACTCAGCACGCCCTCGACCCTTTGACCACAGTCAAGGGCAGAGTGAACAACTATGGGAAAGCGAGCGCACTCATCCAGCACGCGTGGCGCCCGAAGTCTCTCTTCACCATATCTGGGGAGGTGGACACGAGGGCAATTGAGAAGAGTGCCAAGATTGGACTTGCAGTTGCCCTGAAGCCCTGAACATGGAGGTTCAACTTCTTGTCTGTGTTGGTGGCCTTGCTTTGTTAGGATTGAGAGCAGCAATAACTTGAACAGATATGATGGAGAGAAGATTATATCCCTTTTTCCAAATGGATCATGTTTATTTGTGTTGGGTTTTTTCCCCTCCTTTCACACATTTTGGCGGATTATGGGTACTGTAGAAAATAATCCTTTAGTTGGTGTCAGGAACCATCATTGGTTTTCTTGGTTGCGAGTTTTGTGCATCAACCCTTGATGCAAAGGGAAGTAAAGTGTAGAAAGAAATGCTCTTCTTCACCAGCACGGTACTTTGGAAATTTTTTGGATGGAAATTGGTAAAGCTGAACCCTCCGTTTCATTCAGTTCATTTAAGTGATATGAAACTATTGAATCATGGTTGAATCCCGCCAATAGCGATCCTTCCTCAACAACCGAAGCACATCATTGTTCTTTTTTATCATCGGACTTAGCCTCGGATTCAGGGCCTCCTCGTCCTTTTCGGGCTTCTGGCCCAAGTACTTCTGCACCATGTTTGCTTTTGTGAAGGAGGAGGTGGTATATTTGGCTTTCTCAAACCCTAATCCGTTTTATAATCAGATAAGAATACGATCTCATCAAAAAGTACATCCTTCCCTTCGTCCGCGTAACAAAGTGCATTCTACTTTCTCATTCATTTTTGTTAATTTTGAGTATTTAGATATAAAAATAGCACCACTATAAGCTATAAAGTGTGTAGTAGTAGTATTTGTCTTGTCATAGAATAAATAATTGCCTCATAGCTTTCAATTATCATATTCATCAATGCATGAGTTTTAAGTATAAGCATCAGCATCAACTATCCTGAGCACTAAATTATATTTAATCAACATTCTTTCATTCAGTTGTATATTCTAAAACAAACCATATACTCTTCTCTTACGTACTAACCCAATCAATAAATTGAATTCTAGTAGATATTGAAAATAATGACTCTTTAAGTTACATATGACTTACGAAGCCAATGGTCCGGTAGTTTATTTTTCTTGAGATGAGTTAAATTTAGTTTCTTTAGAAAAATATTTTCATTCATATGATTTTCCTCTTCTAGGATTACATAGCTTATAGTTTCTCCATTATAATGAATTATGAAAAATTAGTATAATTTTACAACTTAGCAGAATTTCAGAGAGTTTGAGTTAAGTTTGAAATTGCAATTTCAAACTAATAAGAGTAAGATTTCAAATTTAAGTGTGTTTTTAGTTATGTTGTAACTTTTATATGGAGCTTTTTAGGAAAGCGTGTTTAAGAAAAATAATGTTTGATTGATAAACAAATAAAAGTATTTTATTTAATATAAAAAGTGACACAAAATTTATCAATATGAAAAAGAATAAAAAAGAATCTTATTTGTTGTGTTGACCTTTTTTAATATTAAATTTATAAAAATAATGGGCTGATGTGATAACCTTTTTCTATTGGAATTGTCTTATACTTTTGGGTAGATAAATTGAGATAGAATTGGATTTATTTTAATACGTAATTTATTCAATATTTTAAATTAAGCAACAAATTAATTTTTCTGTAGTGAATAAACTTGTTTAGATAATAAAAAAAATGAATTTTAGGGTTGTCCTAAAACCCCATGGGTTGCCACTTTCCAAATAAATTAAATATAATGTGCTCAGTTCCAACTCTATTAATTATAGTAATTTTTACTTGCAATCCAAATTATTTCCTCACCATCCTTCATTCTTTATATAGTTGTGCTCTAATACAATATGATTTAGACAGAACTGAATTGTTACACACCTAACGAAATCTAATTATATGGAGGAACATCTTATCCACTGTTATGAAAAATATAGAAAAAAAAAACAAGAAGAAAAGTAGTGAGGAAAGACACAAGAGAAAAGGGTAGAAGTGTTCTTATTCATCATGTTCCTGTGTACAATGAGGTGTTCTATTTATAGGCACATATACGTAACATTCACAATTTCCTCTATCAATGCACATGAATGTGATATAATAACCATGAAGATGATAGCATGTCTCATGAATGCTAACCATTGCGCATGATCTCATGATGTAGCATTTATGATTTGTTTAGAATCTCCATGAGATAGTTGTACGACCATAACTAATCAAATAAATCATCTTTGGTTCTCATCGTTACCTGAAGGTAGTGAAGTATAAGCTCAACTCTGTTTGATTGTCATCTACAGAGAAAAAACAAATATTGTTAATATACTAACATCGAATGATATGCTAGATGGTGTATGGCTAACAAGATATATTAGCACTCTAATGACATCAATATACGGTACTTCAGAACCTAATCATTCATTTCTATCTCAATGCCTAAATGAATCCTTTGTGACTTCTAGTGACCTTATGATCATTAGGTTGCTGAACTTATGTAATTTTTCATATAAAGTGCTCTTTCACTTTTTCGATTTGTTCTTCTTGATCCACAAAAAGAATCTTCTTAAATCATTCATGTTTGATTTCTTTCTCTAAGCAATCTATTGCTTCACGAAACTCTTCTATAGTTCCAATAATATTTCTATCGAAATAATATAAGATCATTATGAAATAATGTCTTCACTCTTTTCTTCTAAATAACTATAAAAATTAGCTATAACACAATTATATGCTAGCAATTACTTCGTACTACAAGGTCCCAACCAAAAGCCACGTCATACACAACAACATCACTTAACCAAATCACATTCATAAATCAAAACTCATACATAAAACTAAAGCCACAATATCACGCACATAAGTCTATATGTCATTACACAATCACACATGCCAAATGCAAATGCAAATGCTCTAATGAACTTTATTCGAATTTAATCACGTAAGGCTTATTCGACCACTTCCTTTATCATATATTCACTTAGATGAATATATCATATTCATCCATTTTATCTCAATCCATACAAGAGATTGTTTTATCCATCGATATTGTTCTCGAGAACGTCACATGTTTGCTTCTGGCAAATTAGTCATTCAGAGATTTTCGTATAAATATCATTATCAAGATACTCATACAAATAGGCTATCACAATATCTACAATATGCAAATTTCATACTCTTTGAACTGCCAAACTATTTAAATTGTACAACATAGTTGCATCCACCACAAGAAAGTATGTCTCTGCATAATTAATGTCAGGTTTCTATGAGAAACCTCTTACGAAAAATTGTGTTATATCTTTCACAATTTCCTTACTCGTTTGCACAAAACTCATTTTTATCCCGTTAGTTTTACATCTTCAGGTGTAAGGACTTCTGGTCCAAAACTTTTACCAAACAAGTCTAATGTTTTGGTTTATATTGGCCAATAAATATTCTTTTGCATGCATTACTAGACTTTTACTTTTGATGCTTTTTGTATCTATCATGTTCAGCGCTGCAGCATAATCAAAACCCTTGTCGACAATAAATCCACTTTGGTTCCAGCTTTTTCATACTAGCAAATTAATTGAGATCTATTCATATTAAAACTTATAGGTACCTTCTATCTGGAACTATGATCTCAATTATATGACTTGACTCTTCTACAACTATTTTATCCTCGAGTTGACCATCTTAATTTATAGCTCCTTCCTTTCTCGAGAATTTTTATCTTTGGAATCGATTGGTCTACCACGCTTCATGCGCTCATTTAGACTCATTAGATTGTCCAATATGGACATCAATTTGGATTGGAGCATTGATAATTGGGCATGTGAAAGTCACTCCTTTTGGTGAGTAAAAGGCGTTTGGCAATCAATAAGTTTTTTTCTTAATGAATCATCATATGAACTTCGGGTTCATTTTCTTAGTTTGAGGATCAAAATGAGATAATGATCATTCCAACTCAGATCTGTGACCAACTGTTTACTTTCCTCCCCCTTAATGTTTGAAAATTAATTCATCAAAATGATGATATTAGCAAAAAGAGTCATGAACAAATCTCTCATTGCAATGAATACCATGTCCAACATAAGCTCTCATGGAACCCATAACGTGTTATGGTGGAGTAATAAAATTTCTAGCATTTGAAATGTTTGTTCCCTAACCAAAATCATTTGTATGAAAGGAGGGAACTTATGATAATTTGTTGGCTTCATGCGAATTAATGATATCATATGCTAACTAGCATGCCTCGACAAGAGATTGATAGGCTTAGCTTGTTCTCATAAGAGAAGTAATGTTTGATTGGATAATCATCAAAATATATCTATCATTCGACAACTAATCTCGCAAACATCAAGTTGCAGTTAGATAACATACATATATGACCATATAGGTGATGCATCAATCAAAATCATATGCCATATATGATTGGCACGGTGAGTGTATTTTTCACCATACACTTTTATAAAATCTCAATAGATTCAATTATATACTTAAGTGTGTATATTCTCCTCGAGAGCATATATCACATAATTAATCATTTGATTGATGAATTCTCTAAACTCTCACTTAATTTTCATATGATATCTCAATCATTCTTTCACATATGTATCCGAGATGGTATGACCGGACATGCCAAAACAAAAAGTTATCCGATCTTGTAAACTTCTAGTTTACTCTTTCATATGTTTAAATATACATTTATTACAATTTCTCAAGTTAAGTATATGTTCTCTTAGAAGACATTTCTGATGTTTCAAATTTCCCAAGTTAAATATATGTTCTCTTAGAAGACATTTCTGATGCAATATCAATTATGATATTCGTTTATGCGAATATCTTTATAATTCGGTAATGCATCTTCAACTGGTAATTTAGTTCTTTCACTTCTCAAAACATTAGCTCTTCTGATTCAGTGAATTATTGTAAGCACATATCCATAGTGATAAGAATATTGTCGTACTATTGTTATCACAAATATATTATTTAGTTACTTCAAGTAACAAAACACAATCTCTTTAAGACCTTTTTCTTACTTTCATACTATATTATATAATACCAGTATTAACTTTTGTGAATATTCATTCTATACAAAAGCATACAAAATAATAATAATAATAATAATAATAATAATAACATATATGTGTTCCATAACACATTTTGGCATACGAAGGTTACAATATATAATCATGACTTTTGCTACATGAACTGTTATGTCCACCTTATTTATAATCATTTTATCTTTCACTTTCGGTGAAAATATACATTTGTTGATTGTCGTTATCCAAACACCAAATTATATTTTTATAATGGTGCGTCTCGCTCCGTTCACTTTTAAGAATGGTTTGTTTCATTCGCTTCCGGGAATAAAACATCACCCTTTGGATCAAGTTATATAATATTTCTCATCTTTAACAAACAAGAAATTAACTTCTTATTATAAAATCTCTTCCATTATATTTCTATTGCAGGGGCACACAAATATTTCATTTTCCTTCCAATAATTCTTGAACCAATAAAACTTCTTTTCATACATCAGGTACAAGACCAATAATCTTTTTCACCACAAATGTAACTTATATTCCAACAATTTTGTTACCAGATCCACTTCTTTCATTTGACACATTTTTCTTCTTTTTTCCAGTTCGAGAGAAATTGAGATCTTTGGACTTTCATTTCTCTATATGTCCAATGTAACAATTGATAAGTCAATCCATAGTGTACTTATTTCATGATTTTGCTACTAAAAGAGCAATTTTTATTTTTTGATAATGTCCAATCACAAACTCTATGTTACGAGATCGACATATATAAAATAAGTTCAAAAAATAATATGAACAAATAACATGATCAAATAGTCTATCAGAGACAATGAAATAGATAAACATACTAACAAGAAACGACATGAAAATTTGCATACCTTGATTGTGTTGTGATCTTACTCAAGTATATTTGATGTAGAGAGAGAATGACCAAACATGACTTTGGCAGAGTTTCGTGCTGATAACATGTTATGAAAATTATAGAAATGGAGAAGAAAACAAGAACAAAAGTAGAGAGGAAAGACACAAGAGAAAATGGGAGAAGTGTTCTTCTTATTATTCATCATATTCCTTTGTACAATGGGCACATATACATAACCTTTACAATCCCTTCTATGCACATGAATGTGATATAATAACAATGAAAATGATTCATTTCCATGATCAATGTAGGGAGGTAAATACCTCCTAATGTAACATCTCATATGGAATCCAAGTAGCATCCAATGTAGAATCCAATGGACATCCACAATAATACATAGTTTCACAATATCCACAACATATAAAAAAAAAGGAAGGCCAAAAGGGAGTCTTTAAAAAAAAATATAATGGTGATATAAATTTTATTAGAAAGGAAAGGAAAGAAAGAAAGGAAAAGTTACAAAAGGACTTAGCAAACAGGGGTCGCCAGAGCAACAAGGAGAAAGTGCCTGGCACCCCCAAAACCCAGCAAAGCGAAGCAAACAGAGGAAACAGAGGAATCCAACAAAAGCTCCAAACAAACAACATACAAGAGGCGCCACAGTAGCATTAGGAAGTCAGCATTAGCATTGAAGGGTCATCGTTCTAGTCAACCAAGTTGGGAACTTGCTGCCTAGGAAGCAGCCGCTCTCTCGCGACGAGCTGCCATTGATCAGCCACACATCTGTCAATCTTGTTAGAAGCGCAAAGCCAATCATGGATGATGAAATGATTCTGAAACTGGCTCCTAGAACATAGTTGTAATCATCCTAAAAGGTCCGAGTATTTATTTCAAGTCAAATACGCCATGAGAAAGCGTGCAGGAAGACTCTAGAGCACCACATCTGCGGACTTGAAGTTGTATCCTTCGGCCACTCCTTAATGGTAGAAGTGATATCGTGTGTAGGAGACTGAATTCCAACAAAATTGCTCATCACTCTCCACACTTCGCGGGAGATACTGCAGAGGAGGAAAAGATGATGAATTGTCTCTTTGTTCTCGCCACAAAGCACACAACGACTAGGGAAGGACCATCCCCTCCGTTTAAGTAGGGGTGAGCATTGGGTGGTTTAACCCACAAATCAACCCGCAAGTGACCCACCCATTATTATGTGGGTGGTTCATATGGGTGGGTGTGGGTTCTAAAATAAGTGACCCACAAAATTTTGGGTGGGTGTGGGTGGATTGTGGTTGACCCACGACCCATCCAACTTCTTAACCTCAAACCTTCGAAGCTCTTACATATATAGCTTTATCAAAAATGAAACCCTTAAAATCATAAAAGGTAGTCTCAATTCTGATCAAAGGATTGTGTTGTGAGGTGTGTTTAGGTAATTGGAGGTACGCTTAAGCATAACTAGTAGACAAAATGTCATAAAAATGATAGTTGTCTTCCACAAAATGACCATCTCAAACTACCACTGATTAGTCCTCCATTCCTTCCATCAATTTGAAATTGTAATTTGCGACTATAAGTTAAAAAGCTATTTACGCTCACAACACCTAGGCGAATGAGGCGATAGGCAAGACCAAAACGTTTGCCTTATGCCTAGTGCCTTCTTGAACTTTGGTTATTATTAGGCTTAGATCATGTTTATCAGTTGAATATTTTGTAATTTGTGGACAATTACCAATATAAATATTGTAAAATAAATGATTCCCCTGATTTGTGGATTAAAGGTTATTTACTTTGAAAATTACTATCAATTTAAGTTTAAAACTATTGAAATTATAAGATCATATGAAATATATTTTGTAAACCCACCGAATCCACCCAACCACCCATCGTCCAAAATCACCAAACCCAAACGACCCACATGTAATGCTTGGGTGGGTGCGGGTCATTTTCCTTCACCCACAACGTAGTGGGTGGTTCGAAACCCACCCAAATCTGCAAAAAAAACCACCCACTGCTCACCCTTACGTTTAAGAGTGTCGTCTGCGAGAATCTACTTATGAAACACGATCCAGATGAACACACAGATCTTTTGGGGGATGACATCTTGCCAAATCGCCTTTGCGGGAAAGTCTCCTGAGTTGAAAATGTTGTCTTTGATGAGTTCCCCATACAGAGAACGCTAAAGCCGAAAGTGGGTGTTGGCTCCCAAACAAGACGAGTTGGTCCTGCAAAGAAATTTTTAGTAGACACATTGTTAAGAACCAAAAACAAGTTTTCTCGCTCTCTCTCAGACAACCCCCCCCCCCCCCTAAGTTATGAGTACGTGGTAAATCCCAAGAAATTCTCTCTCCCTGATGTCTTACCACATCCACAATAAAGCGATTCGGGAAAGCAGAAGCAGCAGCCACCCACGGAAAGTCCAAAGCAAGAGTTCGACTCGGGATCCTCACATCGTCCAATCCCAGAACTCGACTCAACTCGAGCATATTTCCAAAAATGTTCTTTAATTTCATAATTTGGGTCCAAGAACTACAACCAGCAGGATCACGTATGGAACCAGACATCCATTCCGACTTATCATTGGGATAATTGATGTTGATAAGCTCCCGCCACCACACACCCCTTTCAAGGGCAAACCGCCACCACCATTTACACAACAAGAACTGATTTCTTAACTTGAGATCAGCAATACCAAGACCGCCAAACTTCTTAGGTCTTTCGCAAATATTCCAAGCTACTAAATGAAGCCTCCCATCATCTTGGCCACTGGAGACTAGACCATATAAAGTCACGTTGAACCTTCTCAAGTCGATTAATGACAGTACTCGTGCCTTGAAAATAAATATTTTTTCTATTCTTATTGTTAAATATTTTGTCAATTCTTATTGGTCCCAAAGTTGGATTGTGGTAGATTTTATGATTCCCATGTTACTCACCAACTATTTTCAAGTCTACTTATACAGTTATATGACATCATTCCAACATTACTCCCATCAAGTATTAAGTGCTTTTTTAATAGACAATGAGGATTGGATGGAGTATTGATATGAGTTATTTGTGAGTTATTTGAAACACAAATAACTCACAATGAGTTATTTGAACACAAATAACTCGTTTGACAGCGTTTTACTGAAATGAGTTATTTGGACAGTGAGTCATTTACAAATAACTTAAAACGTCTATTAAAAAAAACTTAAAACGAGTTATTTGAAATAAGTTGTTTTACCACTCTACTTTTACCAAATACCACAAGTCAAATACAACATTTGCATGGTTCAACCAAACGAGATACTTTAATTCAATTAGCAATGAAATACCACATGAACAATAAATGAGTTATTTGACTCTACAAATACCACATTGACAATTAACCCATCCAAACGATTAAGAAATCATACTACTTGTTCTTTATAACAAGAAAATAGAACCAAACTAAGAGTATTGGAAAGAATTAAGAAATAATATGATAAAGAGTAATGAGGATTAAAGTGAATAAATCAAAATGAATCTTGTTTGTTGGGGATGGGGTCTTTGGTAAATCATAAAATTGTCACGTTGACTACATTGACACATTAAGTCAATTAGAAGGTTGCTTAGATCGATCATACTGATAAATTAGGTTGACTACAAAATTGATTATGTCGATCACATATCGGTATCACATCAACCACAAGATCAACTAAATTAACTACTTTTCCTTTCCTAAACATACCAAGAACTTTAACCAAAATATATAATATATACAAAGAACTATGGAATTGTATCGGAAATTATAGAAGAATTGTTAGTTATATGATAGGTCTACCATAGTTGAACATTTTTATACCGCTAAAACTCGTCTTTCGATTTAGATTCTCGTAAAAGGTTTTCCTAATCGGATTGATATTTTCACAAAGACTGAAATATACTAATGGTTGGTTGTTCAAAAGTTTATCAAAGTTTTTTTATTGGTAAAACAAAAGCTCGACACTTGGCATTCAATATGGAAACTTACACAATCAAACAATCGAGAGCAGGTCCCAGCTCCGGAGTTCCGCCCGACTCTCCAACCGAAATAACAGCGATCGGCGACGGGAGACCCTGTTTTTCCTCTTGAAAGAAAGTCCATATTCAAAACCCCAATATAAGATTCCCAGTATTTCATCCAAAAGCGGCCATGAAAGCTGGCTTGAAAATGTTCTCCCTATCCGGATCATCCACCTTTAATGTCACCTCCTTGTCTTCTTCTGCTGCTACCTCGACTTTCCCTTCTATTCAATCGCTAAGTTCTTCTTTTTCCCCAATATCTCCGCTGACTGCCGATTCCTTGAGAATTCGACCTGCATCGTCTATTGGGTTCCCGATTTTCAGCGGAGGAAGGCGAAGCCTCTGCAGCGCTTCTGCTTCCATGTCGGGAAATGGGTCGCCTTCTTCATCTTCCCAGGTTTGGCCAGTCGTTCTCCTTATGACCTGATACCGTTGTGAATGAATAGACCGCTCACTCTGTCCAGTGTCTTTGGATGTCGATATGGCAGGAGGGATCAGACTCGTTTTTCAGGAGTGTTCTGGAAAACGTGGAATCGGTTTACTTGAGCAGGAACCCCACAGCCAAATCCATCTTGGAGCTTGTTCAGTCGGCTGATGGCGGTGAACGAATCTGTTATGATCACCTTGCTTTCAGAACATTTGGGGTATGTTTTGCTATTTCAATCAAGTCGTGCGGTTTGTAGTTTATTAATGGAAAATGGGTGTTGAAAATAATTCCAGGTGGATGGTCATGGGATTGATTCCATGGCTAGTTTCTTCCTAGATTATGGATACAAGCAAATGGAAGAACTCAGATTCCCTGCCAAGAAACTCAAAGCACTGTGGTTTTCACCACCTCCCAGTGTTTCAGCTGCTAATGGTGGCAGCCGTATCCACGGGCCGTTGCCAAGGGTCTTCATATCGGAGTTACTTGTTGATCAAATGAGTCCACAAGCTCAGGTGGGAATTCCATCAAAACCATTGTACACAAGTCTCTATGTGAATTCTCTGGTTTGCTTTCTGGAAAATTGATTGCTTGCTAGCTGTCTCTCTATTAGAGAGGATTAAAGGAATGTCAGTTTAGACTTTAGAACATGGGAGTGTTAGTTTAGTCCTTACCTTGTATCTTGGCTCATCATCCCTTATGTCTATTTCTTAGGAAAGCACATCATTGACAGAACATACTCACTTACCTGGCATGATTTGTTGGATGGTGTTTGAACTGTATTTCTTTCTTTCAGGAAATAATTAGAAAGTATGTCGAAATCTCGAGCAGCGGATACAAGTATGCAGCTCTTGCAAGTGCTCTTGGAACTTTGACATGGAAGAAGCCTATGCATTCTGAGTTTCAGCAGTTGGCAAGGTAGTTAAATTCCTATTGCCAGTGTTAACTAGCATTAGGTTTTATGGTGTAAAGAGCCTTGGTTTTGAATGTGTAGGGAGAGCGAGTATGCTGCATGGACCCTTGTCAATGGCTATGCTCTGAATCATGTCACCATCTCCACTCATCGGCTGAAATCTAACTTGAGCCAGATCAACAGTCTCAATCGGTTCATTGAAGAGAACGGCTTCAAATTGAACTCTGAGGGTGGTCTCCTGAAAGGTAGGATTATTAGCTAACATTGTGGCGGTTCTCTCTTGTATAGAATGCTGGATGTCACTGTCAACCATCTTCACTGTTCATCAAAGACAAGACCGACTGATAAAGGGCCATACTTCTGTTTTTTTGTTCCGTCCAGTGAGCCCTGATGGTCTTCTGCTGCAGAGCTCCACTGTTGCAGATTCAATGCCTTTCCGATTTTCTGATGGTGCTGTTGAACCAGTCCCTTGTTCCTACATTGAGTTCGCAGAACGCCTTGTCTTGCCGCAGTACAAGAATCTTCCAAATGATGAGGTAATGAATGTGAACCCACTTTGTTCCAGTTATCCACAACAAACCCTGAAGATCTTCACATGTTTCTCTTAGATCTGTTTTAAGTGTATCTTCAAGATTAGCATTGCCTAAAAGTCGTACTGCTGGTAATTCAACAGGTTAAGGAGTTTCACAGGCGAGACGGGTTTGAGGTTGGAAATGCTGATAAGATCTTTGAAAGCACATCTCAAGAGCAAGTAACAAGAGCTGCATGAGAAACAGTTCCAACTGCAAATATAAAAGGATTTGGTCCTCCAACTGGTTATTATGGCCCTCAAGCATCTGAAGGCTGCTTTACCTTCTTCTCTTGATAATTGCCTAGAATAAATGGTTTTAGCCTCTCATTGTGAAAATGCCTCCAATGTAATACAGTAATCACAGTTGTCTGGACAGACTTCGTGTATCCTAGTAGTTGAAAGATGGTTAGCTGGAAACAATGCCAAATCCAGAAACCAGTTTGACGTAACTGTTAATCAAATGTGAATTATTGAGGTGTGAAAATGATGGTTAGATGGGTTGTGATAATATCTTTGCATTCCAAACAGAGTAGCACAACTACAAACTTTCTTAATGCATTTTGCTTCAACAAGCTTCCACATGACCTACAACATTGTCCACCTGCTGGGAGATACCATCACTCTAAAACACAAAAGTTGCCTTCTTTCCATATTTCAGTTGTTCAAGAACAAATGATTTCACGGGGAGATACATCTCTACGGAGAAGGAGGCGGGAAAGACAAACAAGATGGAGATAACTACTACCGAACTCTGATCTAGTGTTTGCCATTGGGTTTAGGGGACTGATGATGATGAGGATGTTGATGATGGTAAGGAGAAGCATGTGATCCATTAGGTATCGAAAGACTTCTTGGTTGATGCCCATTTCGAGACAATAGACCTGGCTGTGTTGTCCGCATGCCATTTTTGGAATTAGGACTCGCTGCTGCCATTCTCTCAGCTTGCATTGTCTGGAAGTAATACGATGAGCTTGCCATGTCTTTTAGATTCGGCAGAGGCTTCAGAACCTCCACAACTTCACTCATCAGTGGCCTAGCTTTTGGATCACGGCTTAGGCAGTGAGCAGCTAGCTGGGCAGCTTTCTGGGCACCCTTTATGGAGAAATGGCCTTCTAGCCGAGGGTCTATCAGTCGATAAAACCTCCTCCTCTCTCCAAGATGTGGCCTCGCCCATTCTACCAGATTATGCTCTCCATTTGGCCGGTTCTTGTCCATCGATCTTCTGCCAGTAATCATTTCAAGCAACACCACTCCGAAGCTGTAGACATCGCTTCTTGATGTCAGATGTCCTGGCAACATAGAAAAGCAGCAAAAGAATTTTCATAAAATCTAAAGATATTCCCCCTTGAGTAACAACATGCGATCATGATACAACTATAGTCGTACCAGAAAATAAAAAACATTTCCATAAAACTTCAGTTAATTTCAGATCCGCTAAATATGAATTGCAGAAGATCATATAGGGTATTACCTTTCTCACGTAATCACAAAAATGATAGCATAAGAGCACTGACCTGTCATTACATACTCAGGTGCAGCATAACCATAAGTCCCCATGACACGAGTTGACACATGAGTCTTGTCTCCTTCAGGACCATCTTTCGCTAGTCCAAAGTCAGAGAGTTTTGCATTATAGTCCTGTAATACACACACAGATCATAATTAAATCCAAATATAGGAAGAAAAAGGATTCCAACAGACACTACTACCTACCGCATCCAAAAGGATATTTGAAGTTTTGAAGTCGCGATAAATAACTGGTCTTTCTGCTTCTTCGTGAAGAAATGCAAGGCCCTTTGCAGCACCAAGCGCAATTTTCATCCTTATGGACCACGGAAGAGGCAAAGACCCTGGGAACAATGCACTTCTATTAGAGGGAAATAACCAAAGGATCATGATAACAAGAGCAACTTTGTAAGTGGTGGTAAATATATGTGGTATAACCAAAACAGTTTCAGTTTGATCTAAAAAAGGCTACAACCAGATGGGTAATAAACAAAACTAGTTTGATTCGTTAAAATTTCCTCGTCAAGGAAAATAGACAGCTAACCCATATGGAATAGCAGTACAGTTAAATTAAGACCAGATTACCAAAGTGGCACATCTACCATAGGTTAGCAAAATTTGAAGTAGATCTGATAGACAAACATATGAACCACTCAATGCACATACCCAATTTGGCAGAGTGGAAAGTTATGGTTGGTGAGGCATAATCATATAACATTCAATATTCTGTTCAATGGTAGAGATTCCTGACTTATTTTCTGAAGAACTCCGAAATTATAGCATGATGTCCTAAGGTCATGAAGTGCAGGAAGAAAGACAAAAGATCTAACATACTTCTAAATAAGTGATTCTCCAAGCTTCCTCGCGGCATGAACTCATAAACCAAAAGCCTTTGATCATCTTCAATGCAATAACCAATAAGCTTAACCAAGTTGGGATGTACAAGATCACCTAGATAATTCACTTCAGCCTGCCACATGCACAGAAATTGAGATCAAAGCCAAGACATTGAAGCAAAGTAGTTGAATTGTTGAAAAGAAACTGACAAGCGAAAAGGATGAAAAGAAACTGCACAATCATAACATGATGCACATAATAGATTAGACCCACTCCATACCAGCCATTCTTTATGACCCTGAAGTCCATCATGATTAAGGGTCTTAACAGCAACAGTAAGCCCTGTGCCAGGTTTCACCGGAGCAGTTCCATTCTCTTCAATCCAACCTTTAAACACACAACCAAAGCCGCCCTCGCCAAGAAGGCTCTCAGGTCTGAAATTCCTTGTTGCTAACTTCAGATCATTGAAAGTGAACTTTCGCAACCGAGAAGCAACTTTAAGCTCCTCCTCTAGTTTGGAAGTAGATGAATGGCTTTCGGTATTACTTGTTGTTGTAGATGGGACGATGGGAGCAGTCGGCTGGTCTTTGCTAGTGTCAATTGTAGATTTACTTTCAGCTGAACCACAAATGAGTTGTCCATGTTATTCCCACAGCAACCGAAAACAAACAGGCAGGCTAGAACAATGACTGCTTAACTCGAGCAGAAAGACAAACAAAAAACAAAAAAGAGTAATTCAAAGACATTCCTCTTTTCAAACAATTATTTTCACTTGAATTGCATACACATACTACGGCAAGCGTCATCCTTTGCTTTTCACTATTACTCTATTAGGCACGTAATCAAGCTCTATTGAAGACCATGTCCTTAACCATATTCATAACCAAGGCTCTAAAATCAGTACTGACAAACATAGCTCGAACCAAATTCCAATCAAATCAATGTACAAAATCGAACAATTAAACAAACACATTGAAGATTCGAAAGCGGTAAAACTGAATACACTTAAAAATCAACCAAAACTCGACTGGAGGGAAGAGAAGGATTTACCATAACTAGTGCTGTGCCCACTAACAGAACTATCGATCTTGGATCTTGAAGAAATGCAGCTGCCTAGAAGCCTCCATTGCAGCCAGCAACCTGGGTCCGACTCTTGAATACAGTCCTCAGCGAAGCCAGAGACGCCACCACTGTCCTTCCTCTGCTTCTTTTTCTTCTTCTTCTCTTTCTTCTTCTTTCCTTTAGATTGAAACTCGAGACGAGATGGAGACTTCAAATTACCATTCTCGCCGCTTAATACCATCTTGGAGGACGAACCCTAAACGCCTAAACCCACTTCTCATCCAAGCACCGACAAAATCCCCAAACCATCCAACCAAAAAACCAACCTTCTTCAAAACCCAGAATCGCACCACTTGACAAGGGCAGAAAACTGGAGCGCTATAAAACCCAGAAAAAAACAAACACACAAGAAAGCGCTCAACTTTTGCAATTCCTCATCAAAACCTACGAGGACCCAGTTGAGGAAACGAGGCGGAGATCACATGAAACGGATCAAACCACAAAACAAAACATTATTGGAGAAAGAGACAAGGAACAAAAGAACAAAGGCGCCGGGTGTAGCGAAGATTTTTGTTTTCTGGGTTTTGGCTGTGGCTTCACTCAGTTGTTCCTCGTCCCAGTTCAACGAGCAACAAGAAGAGCAGCACAAAATCTCAGTTCAGAACAGCAAATGTCTGTCTCAAAGATAACAAAATCACCCAAAAACAGTCCTCGAACGCACACAAAGGCAAAGCACACCAGCTCAAAAGCGTAAAATATTATAAACGAAAAACAAAAGACAAAAAAAACTCTCCAAAAGGATCGAAAATGTAAAATGAAAAAAAAAAGAAGGAAAAAGCAGTAGTAAAAAACAAAAGGAGTATTTCACAATAATAATGGTTGGTTAGTATAATACTTTAGACAAATTTCATATAGACAAATCATTGGAGATAAGAAATGATAATAGGTGCGGTTTTGATTTAACTGAACCAAATAATCGTTAATTGACTACTGGTTCCAACCAGGATTATTGATTAGCTGAAACGAATAATCATTAATTTTCGTGCGGTTAATTGGCAAACCGTTAACCCGAAAAAAATGAATAGAAGGATAGGGGACACATGTTTCTCTTTCCCAAATCATACCCCGCTATTCATCCCACCCCTTTATCTCTAAATTAGGAGTAGTAAACAATTTTGCAATTAACGGTATAATCGATAATCGAACCAATACCGCCGATTATACCGTTAACTGGCATAACCGGTATACGGTCGCCAAAGTTCAGCTATTAGTATACTGATTTATACCTAGTTAGTAACCGGGGGTTACTCAGTATACCGAATAATCGAGTACCAGCCCTCCCATCTTCTTATTATGTCTAATCGCCGCCCACCTTCACTTCCTCCCGATCTCCCCAACCCTCCTCTCTTTAATCGTCGCCCACCTCCACTCTTTCTCGATCTCCCCAACCCACCTATCTCTCTAATCGTCGCCCAACAAATCTTCTTCCCCTACATAGATTTCTCGCATGCATGTCCTATAGCATCGAGGAAGCACTTCTTCGTGGTGGACGTTGTCCTCTGCGAGCGGAGAGAACCCACTATGAATGAACGTCTCGATCCGCTCACCGTCGTCGCCACCATGGAGAGGCGCCCCGAGAGATTCATTGAAATTAGATTTGGGCCTCAAGATTATGTCAGCGTCGGCGAGAAATCTCTCCCAAATTGCCACCTATGGTACCGTCGTCGGCGTCCTTCGCCGATCCTCCATGCACCATTTCCATTCTTTTCATCTATTTTTCTCTCTATCGTTTTCATCTGCAAACCAAAACCATTAATGCATACCCACCAGTCTCCTTCTCCCTTGGGTCCCTACTACTCGAAAAATGACTAACAGGAAACAAAAAGTCTTTAAGTGGACGAATGGAAAGCAGCCAAGTGGCAGTGCTCTGTAATCAATTCGTCATTTACTTTCCGCTGAGCTATGTAAACAAACAAGGTGATCTCAGAGAAGCTCAAGATCAACCCTTCCAAAAACCCTTGCAAGTTTTCTCTTATGGTATCAGAGTGGCCGTTCTAAAAGGACACCGCAATGTCAGTCACACCATCACCCACTACAGCGCCAAACTCCGGCAGCGGAGCACGAGTCACAGATGCACAAAATATGCAGTTTGGATCGTTTGGAGCTGAAGGAAATGCGAGCCAAACAAGCAACAAAGGTCATTATGTTTGGTAATCCTCTCTACCTGAACCCAAACGAGAATCTGAGTTTACCTATTGTTTTTGAGTTGATGGATGGGAATAACTATAGCATGTGGAGTAGATCTGTGATGAATGTTCTGAAAACGAAACACAAAATGGGTTTTGTGGATGGGTCTCTACCCAGACTAGCAATTACAGATCCACAATTTCATCTGTGGGATGGATGCAATACAATTGTGCATACCTGGATCTTAAACTCGCTAAACAAAGATATCAGGCATTCTGTTATAAGGCATGATAATGCTAAGGTTTTATGGGATGAACTAAAACAAAGTTTTGGAAAACTGAATGCAAATAGGCTGATTAATTTGGAAGATGAAATTCACAAGTGCAAACGGGGCACACTTAGCATCACCCAGTACTACACTCAGATCAAGGGTTTATGGGATGGGTATATAGAATACAACCCAATTGTAGCATGTAATTGTCTTCCAGGAAATACCAATCCCTGCACAATAGTAGATGCCTTTGAAAGGAATCATGAAACAAATTATCTAATTCGTTTCCTCAGGTGCTTGAACCCAGATTTTGAGATCATTAAGAAACAATTGTTGATGCTGAAACCACTGGCAACAGTCACCATAGCAGCAGATGATCTGTGCTGTATTAGCAAGAAGTGAAAGCACATGGTAGAGCCAAGAAGGGGCAATCAGTTGCATTGGTAGTTGGAGGAGAAGGAACACGAGACAATGAGATGGGAGACCAGGGTCAGGGAAGAAGTTTTACAGGTTTTGTAAGCATACCAATCATTATATAGAAGAATGTTGGAGATTGAAGAAGAAGAAGAAGAAGAAGAAGAAGAAGAAAGAGGTTGCTTAGAAGGATGAAAATACACAGCCTGAAAATCAAAGGTTTGCTAGTTTAGTTTATTAGGGAAGTTCAAGTGGTAGTGAG
Source organism: Linum tenue (assembly GCA_946122785.1). Lineage (NCBI taxonomy): Eukaryota > Viridiplantae > Streptophyta > Magnoliopsida > Malpighiales > Linaceae > Linum > Linum tenue. Next base: position 67,114,347 of record CAMGYJ010000002.1, read on the forward strand.
AACCAAACTGAAGCCAGCTGTAGCAGTGATGCTAGCACTGTAAGTCGAACTAAACTTGGTTTTACACCTGAGGAAATGACAAGGTTGAGGTATATGTTGCAGGCTCGTACTACCTTATCCCCTTCTCTGCCAAATTCTTCACCTTCACCTCCTAATTCTTCTTCCATTCGACACCAAGCTTTCTCTGTGTTAGTATTTACCACCCTTTCCCAACTTTGAAGGTAAATATATTCTTTCTTCTTTATTAAACATAGACAGTAACCACTTAGTCAATTTATGGATCCTAAACACAGGTGCCTCAGATCATATAGCTTGTTTTCTGGATTTATTCATTGATTATAAGTGAGTTCACGATACATTTGTGCATCTACCAAACACCGCCAAGGTTCCAGTATCACACATAGGGACTGTCATACTTCCAACAGGGTTGCATTTGTACTATGTGCTCCTGGTTCCTAGTTTTTCTTTTAATCTAGTTCCATTCAGTAGGCTCACACGTGATTTACCCCTAGCCTGACACTTCCATTCTGATCTTTGTCAAATCCAGGACCTGTTAAAAAAAGACGATGATTGGTTTAGCAAGAGAATCTAGAGGACTCTATCAACTCAGTTTTGCCCGCCCTTCTTCCACACATCCAGTCCATTTCCCTCAAGCTTCCGGTGTCAACAACTTTCATCACCACCAAGTTGGTCTATGGCATTAAAGACTAGGACATCCCAGTAGTGATAGGCAAACTTTATTGCATAATCTAGATTCTTCTGTTTACATTTCTAAGCCAGAACATTGTAATGTCTGTCATTTTTCCAAACACAAGAGACAACCATTTCCTGTTAGTATTAGTCATGCAACAAAATCTTTTCAGTTAATTCATATTGACATATGAGGCTTTTTGTCTGTTGTTTCCTATGATGGTTATGTCTATTTCTTAACCGTTGATGATGATTGCACTCAAGCAATATGGGTTTATCTGATGAAACACAAGAGTGAGGTCAAGGATTTGTTCAAAGGTTTCTGTCAATTGGTCAAGAACCAGTTTGGAACCATAGTAAAGATTATAAGAAGTGATCAAGGTAGGGAGTTTGATATGTGTGATTATTACATGGCATAAGGTATAGAGCACCAGATGTCCTGTGTTTATACCCCAGAGCAGAATGCTAGGGTAGAGAGAAAGCATCATCACATTTAAATGTAGCTAGATCACTTAGGTTTCAATCTGGCACACCAATGTATTGGAGTGACTGCATCTTTCATGTAATTTACCTCATTATCAGACTTCCCACACCAGTCTTGCACAACATTTCACCCTATGAGGCTCTTTACAAAAAAGCTCCATTCTTAGGCCATCTAAGGGTGTTTGGTTGTTTGGTGTATGCAAGTATCATAGCAGCTGGGAGATCCAAATTTGATGTTAGGGCTAGACAATGTGTCTTACTTGGTATTCTTGCAGGACTTAAAGGATATAAACTACTTGACCTTCAAAAAAATCATGTTTTTATATCCAGGGATGTAGGGTTTCATGAGTCTATTCTCTCTTTCCGACATTATTCACACTCCTCATGTTCTCTAATCGAGTCTTCTCCTCCTTCTGATACCACCCTTTCAACTTCTCAGCCTAGTTCTACTGCTCATGGTTTGTTGATGCTTTCATCCTCTCCTAATCCACCTCCTGTATCACCCTCTGCTGATGGGGGCCAACCTATCCCTATTACAGATGCAGCTGAGAATGATGAGGATGCTGAAACAATGCACCTGACCCACCTAATAATCCTAAGGACTTTGAGATGGAAGCAGAATTACAACCACAGTAGGATTATGAACCTCCAATGAGACCACAAAGGACTCATAAGCTGTCTGCTATGTTTGACAACTGTGAACTGGATCTTGATCTAAGTTTTGGGGCTTTTGACTCATGTGTTGCAGTATCTAAGTATCCCATCTATCTTGACTTAGATCACTTAAACTCTGATGACAAGGCATTTTCCTTGAGTGCCATCTCTCAAATTGAACCAGCTACATATTATGAGGCAATGCAGTCAGATGTGTGGAACATGGCTGTGCAGGAAGAACTTGGAGCCTTAGAGCATAACCAAACATGGGACATAGTGAAGTTGCCAGATGGAAAGAAAGCCATTGGATATAAGTGGATGTTCAAAATCAAAAGGAAGGCAGATGGTTCCATAGAGAAATTTAAGGCTAGACTGGTGGCAAAAGGATACACTCAAGTCTATGGAATTGATTTCCTAGACACTTTTTCACCAGTAGCTAAAATCAACTCAGTAAAAGCACTCTTAGTAGTGGCATAAAAAATTGGACACTGGAACAGCTGGATGTTTCAAATGCATTTCTCCATGGAGATTTAGAGGAAGAGGTGTATATGAAGATACCTTTGGAACTTGATCTGTAGGGTGTAAATCCAAAGGGAATGGCTTGCAGGCTCAAGAAATCATTATATGGCCTCAAACAAGCATCAAGACAATGGTTTGCAAGACTAACTGGATTCCTATTGAAGAATGGATTTGCTCAATAAGCTTCAGATTACTCACTCTTTACTAAATGGGTGCATGGCAGGATTGTTGTGTTATTGGTGTATGTAGATGACAATGACATCCTCATAGGTGGAATGCACTAAAAGACATAGAGCAAATCAAGAAGGCATTGAGTAAAAAGTTTAAAATAAAGCTGCTATGACCTCTACAATACTTTTTGGGTTTGCAAGTAAACACGACTGCAGATGGAATTAGTGTTTGTCAAAGAAAGTACGCCTTGGAGTTACTGAAGGACACTGGATACTTGGATGTAAAGGGGTGTATTACATCATCGGACCCTAAGGTAAAACTAGCAGCAAACCAAGGGACCCCTCTAGAAGATGCTGAAGTGTATAGAAGACCGATTGGTAGGTTGCACTATGTAACAATCACAAGGCCTGATCTGACATATATTGTTCAACAATTGTGTCAATTTCAAAAACAGCCATGTAGTGATTATTTGCAAGCAGCTTACAAGGTGTTGAGGTACTTGAAGAATAGCCTTGGCCAAGGCATACATTTCAGCAGCAATGCAGACTTGAAGTTAGTGGGGTTCACATAATCAGACTGGGCTAGCTATCAAGGAGGTTGACAACAGGCTATTGTACTTTCCTAGGTAGCTCTTTATTGACTTGGACGAGTAAGAAGCAGACCACAGTGTCCAGATCTTCATCAGAGGCTGAGTATAGGGCTTTGTCTCTTCTGGCTTGTGAAGTTGAGTGGCTTAAGGGATTACTAGCAGAATTAAATGTGAAAGTTCCCCTACCTATCTCAATCTATTGTGACAACGGGTCATCAATACATATACTAGAGAATCTAGTGTTCCATGAAAGAGCAAAGCATATAGAGATTGATATGCATGTGACTAGAGAAAGGATTAAAACTAGACTTATCAAGCTTCACCATGTGACTACTTTCAACAAATTGGCAGACCTGTTCACAAAAGGATTGGATAGAGCACGAATGCAAGCTATACTAGTTAAGTTAGGAGTTAGAGTGACTGCCACAACTTGATGGAGGCTGATAGAATAGAAATCCAGATTGTAGAAGGATTGGAGAAGGAAAGGTTCGAAGAAAAAGAAGCTGGACGAAACGTGTAGAGAGGAAGAAACGTTTTCATTCATTGTTGGAGTTGTGGGAGTCGTTTTTAGTACTACTACGTCATTTTAGTATTAGTGGTATGTAATGGCAGTTAGCCGTTTTAAACACTATTTAGTCTTTAAATGGACGAATGGAAAGCAGCCAGGTGGCAATGCTCTGTAATCTGATACGAGCACAGGTGGTTCTTGTTTGAGATCAAAGTACGCAGCACGCAATCCACTCAACGAATGGATTGAATTTGAACAAAAACTTAAAACAAAACGGTCCAAAAGTGCAACTTCTCACTTGGGAAGATGCTCGATTGGTTTTAGTCGAAGCTGGGCCACGATTGAGGTGGTTTCAATCCGTACGAAGCAATCCTCGTTGCTGGAACGCCAGCACATGAAAGGATTTGGTGACAAAGGTCACGTTTTCATTCAACTCACTCTACCATTACAATGACTCAATCTTCGACTTAAATAGACCTAAGATGTCTAGCACACCTCAAAGGCTCCTAATTAGGTTTACAACTCAAAAGGAACTCAAACAAACAAGGAAAAGAATTAAAGCACAAAACAGACTCGTAATCCTAATCCTAATCCTATAAGGATTCGGATTTGCTTGACTCCAAAGACAGAAATTAAATGGCAGCTTCGATATGATCTTTGGCTTTAGTTCGAGCTCTTCCAAACTTCATTCCAATCATCCAATGCCTCATCGTTGTAGTAGAAGATGCATACTTTCATGTGGTATCAGCCTAGAAACTTGACTCATGCTCAAACTCGTCGAATCAAAGCTCAAAGTAGCCTCCCCGAACTCGATTCCAGACTTAGCCAAATTTTGGCAGTTTTCAGCTTTCCAGATAACAACTTTGGACGTCTAGAAAATTTCCTTCTGGTCTTCCTCTTGGGCTACCTAGCACACCATCTTGTAGACAAACTTATTATCTTCAAAACAAGCTAACAAGCTCGAATTTTCATTGAGAAAATTGAGAGCACCTAGCCTCCAAAGTAGGCTACCTGAAACATGAAAATTACTTAGACAATTTTCAGCTTCTCTTTTGCAATTCGACTTTGCTTATTTGACGATCAATCCTGGATGGAATTTGATCGATTTCAGGATTGTATCATAATTCATTTGTCCTTTACTTTCTGCTGAGCTATATAAACAAACAAGGTGATCTCAGAGAAGCTGAAGATCAACCCTTCCACAAACCCTTGCAAGTTTTCTCTTACCTAATTTCATTATGATACTATGACTTCATAAAATTTTGGACTACAATTTATTTCTTTTACCTATGTAAGAAAATTAAATAAATCCTTTCTAAAACATCTTAACAAAAACAATAAAAATAAAATGAATGTGGGCACTTCGTCTCAACTACGAGACGTCATTGTAACAACATGGATGATGGAGAAGAAGTAGAGATTATAGTCTGTCGGCTAGCAGTTACCCACCAACAAAAAAATCATTAGTGTTAGTCGACCCGCCAAGACCTAACGGTTAACCATCAATGGGATTAGTGGTTATCCGCCCTACCCTCCTGAAAGAGAGGAAGACACATAATTTTCTTTTTAAAGAATGTATAAAAGAAAAGTAATGGGCAAGAGAAGTCAAAACAAGACACTCATTTCTTCTTTTCACTATTGTCTTCTCGCCTCTCTTTTTTTCTTTGCAGATAAAAAATAAAAATGCACTCCCTCGTTGAACAAACGAACAGGAGCACACCCCTTATTCTCCTTCACTCTCAAACAATCAAACCCTAATTGACACAATCTCTTCCTCTTCTCCTCTTTTTTCCATCCATGTAAAATAGAGTAGGGATGACGGCGATGAAAACATCAAGGCCGCCCATTATCGCTTCTCTCTCTCGATCATCCTCCCATCGATCTGATGGGGAAGCCACTAGAGAGGGTCCATAGCACAACAACCAGCGATTTGTGGTTCACGACACAACCTCGTCGACCAGCCTCCATTCTTAGTTTGAGCCGAGAAGACAAGGATATTGGAGTTAGTAGTGTCAAGTGGTTGGGGTAAAGTCATTTTCTTAATTTAGTGTAGTGTTTTTCCTTTTACGGGTGGTAAAAAATCCTTATTGATTATTAATCGGTTAATCACTAATTATCGGTTGGCTTGGTAACCCGATAAAAAAATTCCAGCTTCCATCAAACGGCCCGCATTCTTCTTAGCGGTTAACGGTTGAGTCGTTAACACTTAACAGTCGGCTAGTGGTGCGGTTAACAGTTATCATGGACAACGCAAAGAAACGACAATTGTTTTGATGGCTACGACTTACGACGCAAGAACTAGTGGTGATTGAGGTTGATCACAAGGGCGACGATGATGATGAATGAACGTTGTTTAGGATGTCGTGCGCTTCCCCGCCTTTCTCCACATCGTCACCTTCTTTTCCTCGCGATCATGAAAGTGTGTGCTATAAACGCGCTGCTACGGATCAGGAAATCGCCGAAAACTATAAAGCAAGAATACGAAAGCGAGAATCAAAAAACACAGACACACGATTTACGTGGTTCACTAACACGATGTGTGTTAGCTAGTCCACGGGCGAGAGAGAGCCAGTTTCACTATATCGAGGAGATTACAGATTACATAGGAGTATAAGAAGTATTTATAGTACTTCTCCATGTGGGTCTAAACCTCATCCAATATGTCAAAGGAAACGGTTACAGACCAGGCTCAGAACTCGAACCCAAATAACATCGAAAAACCCAAATAACAGCGAGACCCCGACTAACAGTCGTAGCAGCTGATAGTCCAATTCAAGTCACATCAACGGTGTGGGTGTAGATTGTTTTATGGTTACAATTATGGAGGTGGATACCAACAACCAACCGTGTTTCAAATAAGTATTGCTAACTGAAACTATTCAATTTCCTTCCTAATCATTTACAATTTTGTGTTTTCTATTAAAACTTCAAACTCTTTTAATTAACCATCCTTAAATATTGCGATTTGAGAACGTATATTCAATTATTTGCATATTTATTTTTGCAACCTTCATAATTCCTTTAGTTAATTAAAAAATATCCTCTGGTTTTCTTAATTTTGAAAAGGAAAACTCTTTTAATTATTTCTTAATTATAAATTATTACAATTTTTTACTAGTTAATTATAGCTTTTTAATCCAACTATTGCAATAATTTTCTAATTTCAACAACAATAATATATCACCATTAACAAAAAATAGCTTTTAATCCCTCTTAATCACCTCGTTGAAAGTGTCTTATTTTATATAATAATCATAATGTTTACAATTGTTTTGCAAGTTGATAATAGCCTTTAATCCACCTAATCAGCTCGTTGAAAGTACATATAAATAACTAAGGTGAAGGGGTTGTTTGTTGGATCCTCCCTTTGTTTTAACGGAATCTAAGATTACTTCAGATCATCGTCGTATGATTATTTCAGATTATGATTCATCGGCGATATGCATTTGCCTTCTCGATGATTAGGTTGCTCGTACGCTTGTCTCATTGAGAAGATCGCAGTTTAGACTTTGCATTTGGGTATTGATATGTTGATATTTTAGATTCCTTCTTGCTTAAACTAATGACACTTAGAAATAGCAATGTGCTGGTGTGTTTCTCATTCAATCAGAGTAGTTGATAATCCAACTAGTTAACGCGAAAGATTCGACCACACTTTTTGAGGTGTCATTCTAAAAAAAAGTTCAGGTGTTGAGATCATCTCTCCAGCGTGCTTTATTTCACTTCGCATCTCTTAAGTACAATAAGGTTTTCCATATCATAGCAAAACAAGCCCTCCTATTGTTAGTTCAACATTTTGTTGACCATCGTGCTTTAATTTTTTCTTAATTGACTTGCAAAAGGTCCTGTAGTTCTAGTTATATACATATCTCACTATTTCGTTATAGAGTAACCTGTCAAAATAATAATTGAACACACCTTTTCTCCTTTTGTTATGGATCCCTCTTTTCTATTCGTGATTTGCAAAATCATACCGTAAGTTATATTGGACAAATTAGCGCAACAGTATTTTAGTTGATCAATAGATAGCATATTGGTGTAGTAGAACTTTGAAATAATATAATATATTAAACTAGCACTATACCAGTGTAATAACATTATAACCAACTGATATTATCAAGAACTAGATTAAGGTTCGCCCCCTTGACCGGAAGATCTTAATTTGATAAGTGAAAAGTCAATAATTTATGATTACTCATAGTTTTGAATTAGACATTTCTCATAAGCAATGTGTCTTGGCGATATACCAAAATATTAAAGAATAATAGTATAAAAGCATAAGTTTCGATTTGAAAATTATTTCAAAAACTGTTTCAAAAATGTAAAATTATTATCATTTTGAATTTATTATAAAACATAAATTTATTCATTATATCATCTAAAAACTAAATTAAATTTTAAAGTACATGGATTGACAAGTCAAAATCAAAATGAGTCATTTAACTGGGTGCACTAAATGGACTTAAATCAACCTAATCATTCGAATTTCATAATGAGGTAGTTTGACCCGCTGTAATTTTTGCAAAAATAGGCTTTCGAAATAAAAAAAGGGTTAATAGCAAATATTGCCCCTCTATTATGGTTCTTTCTCGTACTTGCCAATCTACTATGATTCACATCAAAATTATATAATAGCATATGTATTAAATACAACAACTTGGCTGTAAGATTGATTTATTTTTTATTTTCAAGTTTTAATTTTAATTGAAAAAGTCTAATGTGTCATTCCTACAATCACTCTCTTGGCAACATTTTTTAAATGTGGACAATCTTTAAAATCACATCATATATTGTATTGATTGATTGTCAATTTAACAGTATAAGACTTAAATTCATAATATTTTTATAAAATTTGTACACCATACCGATATGAAAGAAGTAGATGATTTTTACGATCGGACCTTAGCGGGTGATAATGCTTGCTTGTACACATTTATTGGTATCTTGTCCCTCCCTGTCGCTTATAGCCTTGTACTTTTTTTATATCATTGCTTTTTAGCTTAGTGTAATGTACTAACTAGTAGGTGCAGCCCCTTTTTGGTTTAATGAATCGCACCGCCTCTTCTTTTCATAAAGTTCGTCAAATTTTGGCTTTAATTCAAGACAATAGCTGTGGAACTTTGTGGTTTAAATCACCCAAGAATTTCGATTGTAGGCGTTTATAGAGATGGTAGAGTAGATGGTTTCCATCTTGTTGGAGGTCAGCTTTGTGCGAATACTTTACAAATGATGCAAACGAGTGAGCTGAGCAGCTAGAATTACCCTACTCGATATAATTGAAGTGATGTAATATACTGAATAATCGACATTTTAAGAAAATAAACGACACATCAAAATACGTCGTTCATTAATATAATTTGTGTCAGTTACGTTCACGTACACACATAGAAAAACATATTTCACTTATTCAAGGAATGATCAACCTAAAAGTTATAGATTCCAAAAGGTAAAGGTTAGAACGTGTGTATAGCATCTTTCCCTAAACCAACCCTGAATGAAATTGGTCAAAAACAGGCTCAAACCAAATGCAAGTACGAAGAGCCTATATAGTGTTTGAAGAGGGGATATATCAATCGTACAGCCAGATAAACATATTGAAAAAATAAAATAACAAATGTATACAAGATGCAATCAAAATCGCCGAGCATACTCGAAAACTCACCATAGAATGCCTCTAGTAGTCATCACGAACTTATAACATTTAGCAAGTCCAAATAGCGTTGTAAGCCATGTAGAATTGGCAGCATCGTAAGTAGGATTTCATATAAAGAGATTCTAATTTCGAGTCGGGGAATCGTAATTTCTTAAAAACAATTACAAATTATTATGCATGTCGTTTTTAGTGTATCCTGTAACAAAAACTTATCATGATTCGATCCTCATTCAATTCCAAAAAGTGTATTTCACTTAACTACTTGTTGAAAAAAGAGCGCTTAATTTGAACACTCTCGTAGTCAATTTTCATGTCATTTTATTGTGTATACAGTGCCGACTTGTAGTAACGACGCTAACGTTACAAGAAATGCACTCATGCGAACATATCAGCATATTATCAACCGTGCTTGCATTTCTCCACCATCGACGGCGGGAGGGCCAACTACACAACAACAAAAAGAAAGTTTGGCCGTCCATTGTTTATTAGAATTATCAGATTCCTAAATGTTGGGAATTCTTTTAAGCTTTGGTTGTTTGATAAGTTTAATGAACAAGGGTTGACTTCTTGTGAGTAAGGGATTTGGGATGTGAAGCCAACGCATCAAAATCTGTAATTATCAAAGCTGAAAGCAAGAAGGATTGCCTGATCGCATATTTCATGATCTTGTTTAACTACACAATAATAATATTCCTCCTACAAAATCGCATTTCGATCCCGTTGGACGCCAAACACTTGGGGGTATCTTTCCCGAGTTGGTAAGTTCATGTCTTCTTTGCTTACGTACCAAATAGATAGAATCTCAACGCAGCCTGGCAAATCTACACAGCCCATTAAGAAAAGCTTAAATTTGATTTTAAGTGAAGATTTAGATGATTTGTGACGAGACATTTGAAAGACATTACAACAGCTGTTGTTAGTTGTTACGTGGTATTGATCAACCTTTTTGTACCTTAATCCCAAAAATGTGGAACATGGTGATGAAATGAAACATCTTGCACAGGTGCTGTTCTTCCGCATGTGGTGGTTATCTTTGTCAAGAACTAGTTGGTTCCAAAGATTCGAGTTGTTGAGACAGATTCGGATTATATTGTTGTTTTACATGTTCTTTCAAATAAAAAACAACCTCATATATGCTTAATGTTTGCACAAGTCTACCGTAACTTGTATTTAAAATCAAGTGTTCATAATGAAAATCAAGAAAGCAGACAAGCAGCAGTTGACACTGAAATCACTATCCAAATCCATTGACCTCGTAGCATACTTCTTCCTGAGCAAAACTTTGGCAACATGCTCTCTACTCGTTTCAGAAGGGGGGCATCGAATTAGACAAATTAGTACAACCACACAATCGAATCACATCTACAGTATGAACTTTGCCGCTGCTTTCTTTCTTTTGCTCCCCCCTGTAACGTCGTATACGTGAAAGAAAGTCTCTTCCTAGAAACTCAAGATTTATGATACACAACCAATCAACCAGAATAACATATATTTTTCCCCTGTGCAGTGGAGATGGATGAAGACATCTGCAGTTGCAGCCACCTCTCTCCCTCTCTTTCTCCTCGCTTTGTGTCTCTCTATGGAAAGCCCAAGCGCCAGTCCCATGTTTCCTTCGAAAGGGAAGGATCCAATTTGGTACAAGCATATATTACACACTGGTGCACCGAAAATGCCTATACAATACCCGTAGAAATACTGGACGTAGCATTGATCTTGAGGGAGTACTCAGGGATGTACGTTAGACCTGTTCCAAAGAAGCAAAGTAGGAAAGAAAACGTTCTTCAAACAATTTAGCTCCAATTAGGAGGAGGAGTTGCCCCTAGAAAGAACCTCGGAGTAACTAGGAAGTTATTCATACAAGGAACTCCCCACCTAAGATCCACTAAGGACTTCCCATTGGGGTGATGCTTCTTCGCAAGAGAGCATATGATGCTTGGTTCAAGATAACTGAGGTAGTAGTGATACAGAAAAACTGAGAAACCGTACCAGCAGAATGATAGGCAATACCCTGCCCCAGGAATAATGGCTAGGGTATTATTCATACCCAATTGTAGTGGGCACAGATCAATGAAGTATCAAATCGCACATAAAGTAGGAAATAAGAAAGTGGGCCGTGGAGATTATTAACTAATTGATGCAAAGATTATATAGATTTTATCAGGCTAAGGAAACAAAGGAGAATGAAAGCATTGCAATGACACTTTTTTGGTAAATACCGAAAACAAAGATGCAGATGCCAGAATCTCGTTACCTTTTTCCTTGACATCTATCTGTAAGGTGTCGAGTGTGATTATACCATCCGTCAGGGGAAGTAGCTCAAGCTTGATTGTGGCTGTTGAGTTTGCAGGGACGCACCTGATAACAGACGAGCTTAAGATAACCTAACCCTTATCAGAATCTTAGAAGTGAAAAAACAATGTGAAAGAAGACGGATTTTGTTACCCTAATGGAACTCTGCTCTGCAACCAAAGATGAGTGCAACCGAAACCACTACTTGAAATGACATCAGGTATGGCCGAAGACTGGGAACCAGATAGACCTCCTCCCTCATTCAGCTGCTCTAACGCAGGAGGTGCAGAAGCCACCCTGCTGTGCGTTTTGCTCCCAACCTTATCACCATGTTTTCTCACAGGCCCAATTGCTGCAGCCATTCTAGGAGTTGATGGTAAAAGCAAGGATCCAACTGAAGGAGAAGCAGTGAATGAGGCTGGAGCAAGAACTGTTAGAGTTAGATCTTCAGCTGTCAAATTGGAGGCTCTGAGGGTTAAGACCTGAGAGATTTTGAAATCAGGAGACAGTAAGAGTTTATAACAAGAAGGAAGACAGGGGCATTTATAGCTCATGGCAACACCGGATTAGTTAAGATGGAAAGGAGGTACCTGCACCGGAAGATGGGAAACCCTGTCATTGGTAGAAGACCGGTGTGACAGTTCAGGTGCAACAGAAATCAAAAGATCCCTAGAGATACGTGGCCGCCAACTAGTTGGCTGCTTGAAAAACAATCTTGACTCTACATTTTTATTCAAAGAAGAAGACAGTACTTATAAACAAATTAATGTTGTATATATAATAAGTTAGCTTAGAAACTGAAGGCAGAGCCAAGTGCATACCGGTGTAGTTACAGCGACAAGATACCATAATAGCATATATGTCAGAGTTTGAATTACTACTACTCTGTTCTGTAGAATTCTGAGAAGGACGTGTAGCTGATGAAAATGAAGTTCTTTCACCCAGACCCTTGGGACTTTTCCACATTGATGATGCTGGTTTGAGGATGAAAGAGTGCTCCTCACCTCTCCTGCCAGGATTGACCGTATGGTAAGAAACTAACAGATACAGTGATGAGGGATAGGTTTGTGAATAAAACATTAACTCATATCTCGGGTTTCGCAAATTGGAATTGCAAGCTTCACGGATCTTTATAATTATTTAGGATACCCATGCAAAGACAAAATCACGCAAAACTCCTGTTTGCTAGAAACTTTTTAATAGAAGAATATCAGAGGCTGCATGTTGTTAATGGGAAAGGGAAATTGCATGTTATCCCCAAACATGATAAGGGAAAAAAGAAAGGAATACAGGCATGTATCAAGCAAACTCCATTTATCAACTCATACAGAGATCACATGAGATTACAAATGTTTTATTGCATTATCAGGGTGGACTTCAATTGAATTCAACAATCCAATAAGACAGGAACTGCTTTGTTAATTGCATTATCTAGTTCTCAAACTTACTCGAATTCTTTCCACCAAAATATGAATCATAAGTTCTTCTCTCTCCAACTAGATGCCAGAGAGCAATCAAATGTTCAAGTTCATTATAGCTCAGAGTAACATTCTCAACAAAAGAGAAACCAGACTAAAGCTGGCGACACTTGAAAGGCTGTTTAGCAAGCAGCAATTGAGAGAAAACAAAGATACCTAGAGTGGACAACCACCTGAGGGCTAGATTTGGTAAAAAGTGATCATCTCCAGCTTCAATGCAAGCTATTGGCAAGGACAAAGGTAGGCTACCCTTGGAAGCCTCGTTGAAAACCATAGTTATAGCATCTATATACACCACTATATCTGGCAAGTGTGCTGGAGAAATATTCTGCAGAAGAACTTGATTTATTAACAAGGGATTGGCAAAAATGAAAGTTTCTTTAAAGAGAATGCAGAAGCATGACATATTGGGGAACAAGAAGCACTAGGTGAAGACTGAGCAGATATATTCAGCACTTATTCTTTCCAGATTCACACCTTTATCTGAACACAAAGCAAGTCATCTGTATTACAATCTGCAGCGAAGGAATGGATCTCTACAGGTTGAATGATTTCAAGTTTTCTCCGCCATCTTTTTCCTGGAATGTACATCCCTTCCAGACCACAACGTACTGAAAATCTTTCTCGCTCTAATGACACACCCCGGAAAGAGAGAAGTCCATCGCCACCATTTTGACGATTTAATCGCAACTTCTGAGATGAGTACTCTCCCCATTCATCGATGTCAAAGTTTGGTTTAGAACTTTGGGCTTTAACTGGTTGAGTAGGTGGAATGCTATTCTGGGGCAGTGATGACATGGAATAACTTCTAAAGTGAGAGAAGAGCTGTGAACCAGAAGACACAGGCTTCTGAGATGTGGGAGCGATAACTGGAATAGGAGCTCTCTGGGGTGGGGATAAGTTACGAGGAGGAGGAAGAGTGTTATCCAAAGGAAGCAACCATGTTAGAAGTTGTCCATATGGATCAGCATTAGCCAAGTTCAGTTCATCTGCTTTCTCTGGACACAGATTTCTCGTATTGTATTTCTCAAACTGAAGAATCTCAATAACCGGATCTCTCAGGATATGAGTACCAACATTAACTTGTAGAAGTACCTGTATCCTTCCAAACAAAGATTTGGCATGAGAATCAGTATATAAATAAACAATTAACATATCAACATAGACAAGCATAGAATTTAATAAACTGTTTCCGTAAGAATCAGTAAATAGTGCTGCAAGCAAAATAAACCCTGAACTCGAGATTACAAAGATCATAAGAATATAATGTTCGTAGTCAATTCAGTACATGAAGTTTCGAGAAGTTCAATCCGATGGGGCAACAGTTATGACCAGTGCAAGACATATAGCATACCAAACAAAGACAATGGTAGTCTGATTGTCAAAGACGGAGATTAAGACTTTCAAAATGTAGTTATGGGAGTAAAAAAAAAACCTGAAATAAATCTGGGGGAAGAACTTAGCACAGCTTTAGAGATGTAACTTTAAACCAGGAGGAATTCAGACACATACCACTATATCGCCATTTGAAAGAGACCAACAGTTAACACTATTTCTGGCAGCCCCACCAGCAACATTGGCATCAAAATTTCCTTTGTCGATGAGAGCATTGAGATGAGTTTTGGCCTTTCCGGTTCCGCTCCCAAAGGAACTCTGACCATCAATGTCAGCTAACTCACGGTTTTGTCCAGCTTTCTTTGACCAAAGTGGCTCATCTGACTCCGCAATCCTAACAAAAAAATGTGAGTTCTTGAATCTGTGCAATAATGTTTCAGTTTGCCTTTTGTGATCCTCCATTCTGAGAATGGATTCGCTAGCAGAAACAACAGCTTTTGGATCACTCTTCTGTAGCAACGAGTCGTCGCCATCTTGGCCTGTAACTTGATCACTATCATTTATTTCTCCTTCTACATGATTTCGGTCATTCACGTTTCCATTCTGTCTCTCAGGGCTTTGTCCTATGCCATTTTTACACATAACAGCAGCAACTTTGAATGGAGTAATGGTTTCTGTATCTCGATCGGATGCTGACAAACATGCTATTATATGAACTTGTTCACCTGAAATAAAATTGGTAATGTAACTTGTAAAATATAAGTAGACCAACTTCCACAGTGACTACCTATCAGGTTATCTATAATTACATCATTTCCCGGGGACAAAGGATAGAGGGGTACCAGGAAAAACAAATGACCTATCCAAGGAGCGTAGGGAGTGTATATTGGGCGAAGAATTCCACTCATCAGGAAGTTCCTCTGCAAACACATGAAAATCCTTAGACTGAAAAAGAACAGTTTTCTTTCTAATTTTCACAATGTACAGAATCAGCAATTCAGACATCCTGAACAAGAAGACTAATAACCCTAGTAAACTGCAGAAGTCTGGAGATAAATAGTACTGTGTGGAATAGTGATCCATCCTTCTTCTTCAGAAACATCCGAATGCCCCTCAACAACGCAAGAACCTTTCTTTAAAGCCGAACCTCCATCACTGCCATTTTCATCTCCAACTTCATCAGAAACTACTTCTCGATATCTCGCCACTGGAGATTCGGGGAACGGATCTTCAGATATAAGACCCTCCAGAGTCTTGGTAGGTTTCGCCATATACTGCGTGTCTACAGCAGGTTCGTGAGCAGGAACCTTTTCAGGCGCCACATGGTGACTAGTAGACCGTAGCAGAAAATTCATTTCTTCTTCCCCCTCTAGCAGACGATTTCTGCAAAACCCAAAAAACTAAATGTCACAAATGCCGCACTGAAATCTTCACCAAAGCAACATGCTGGATATAGTAGCAGGGCAACCAACTACAAAACTACTTCGACTCCTATTTGGATCACCATGAAAACCACCCTCGTTCAACAAATTGAGCAGGAACCTATACTCCTAACTCCTTCCAACTCCAACCAACTATAGCACGAGACAACAGTTTCAGACTACGGATTGAATCCAAAAAGAAAACAGATCAAATCTCGAAGTACGAAGCCGTTCAGGTAGAAAGTGAAATTCAGTGAGAGAGGAATGGGAAATGGGAGAAGCCGGAATTGGAAGGATCAATTGACGACTCCAAGTTCAGTAAGCGGAAGCTTAAAGCTAGAAACCAATTTAGAATGGAAGAGAGACTGAAGATATATCACCTGATCGGAGATGAAAGACGGGAGATCGCCTGAGGAACGACGACGGAGACAGAGATGGATCTACTTTCCTGGAGGAGTGAGATACGACACTGAGACGTGCAAACGGTTCAGAAAGGTGGATTCGGGCTTCTGACAGACAAAAAAGAAAAAGATCCCGTTTCCCGGCGAAGAATTGCGGGCCTGTACCCAAAACAAAAACAAAACAAAAAATTGCAGGCCTTTAATGGGTTTGTGCCCGAAATTGATTTACCCGCGGAGCCCATCCAGCATCAGGACATCCCGGCCTGTAGTCGTACCCACATTGTTTCAGTTTTTGGCCTGCCCAAACCAGAAGTTTCAGAATTCTGAGCACTCAACTCTAGCTAGGGTGTGATCAAATGAATATGATTTATGATGGCAGAAAGTAACTAGTTAGGGTGACAAAAATGTTTTTTAATTCACAATATCATAAGTTTAAGTGTTTTTTTGGAATAATTAGGGAGTAGTTTTTTTTTCCAAGTAAGATCAAAGTACAATAGTTAAATCCTCTACCCGAAACCCCGAAAAAACAATTAATGAATCCACCCTACAAAATCGAAGGACGCTATCTCTACAGGGGACAGCAACAGGGCTTGTCTTGCCACTCTATGGGCAGCCCAGTTGGCAGTCCTCGGAATCGCACTAAAAAGAATACGCGAGGAACAGGAACTCAACAACTGAAAACAATCACGAAGTAAGGCCCGCCCACCGAATCTTCACAGCATCTACCAGCAAGTTGACGAATGACTACTTCAGAATCTCCTTCAATGATGATGAGGGGAAGACTTCGAGAGATAACAAGAGAGATGGCGTCCCTTGCGGCCAAAAGTACTTCTGCAAGATAGGGATTCGAAACTCCAGGATGATGGAATCCCAAGGCCAAAAAGACTTGCCCATCTGAACTTCGAGCGACGAGTCCTGACGAGCAATCCGGAACACGAATAATTAGGGAGTAGTTTATCATGTCGTATTAGTGGGTATGAAAGAGTTATTAATAGGACGATGTAATTTGTAATTAGTGGGATTTTCTCATTAGGCAATTACAAAAACCAATTATCCACCCTAATCTCCTTCTCTCTCTTTTCCTCTCCTCTTCCCACGTCTCCCTCTCCTCCCTCAAAGCTGCGGCAGCAACAACCCTTCCCCATCCCTTGTCCTTCAATTCTTTCCCTACTCTAAATCTCTAGTTAGATAAATTCCTAATTGATCTAACTATTTTTCCCTATTCAAAACTTGTTAGAAGCCATGTTTCTAACATTTGGTATCAGAGTCTGGTTCGAGAGTGAGTTCCTCACAACTCTTGACCAGTGACAAATCGGAAGACTGCGATGGTGCTAATGAAGTCACAAACAACGACAGAGAAGGTGGCTAGGGACGCACAGACGTCGCAGGCTACGACAGCTGAGAAGAGACCCTTGTCCCACAAAAGGGGGGGGGGCGGACGGAGTGGTGGTGGACGAGACAAAGTTCGAGGCGGTGAAGCTGGCGGTGCAAGAACACACTTGTCTCAAGGAAGGATTGACGAGGTTGCGTGCCGAGGCGAATATGGACGAGACAGACTTCAGCGACTCCTGGAAAATCTCTCCCAGGCACTGGAAACACTGCGGGAGTAGGGAACGGTGGCATGGGCCACAACTGGACAGACCCCAACGATGGCCAAACCAGGAGCGTTGATCCCGGAGGCGAGCGGGGAGATTGGGCCGCGAGGCGGGTCCTCCTTGGTATTGTTCGTGCTCGACGAAGACGTCGACCTGAGAAGACGGCGATCACACCGACGGGAGAAACAACGTAGGTCGAAGGAGCGAAGGCGACGGACGTAGGGCCGGGGAATGCGAACCACGTGGGCCACGAGTTGCTCAAACGCGGCCATGGGCCGGTTTTGCTACAAACTCCTTCGACAGAGGAGATAGCGGCCCTACGAGGAAGGTCTAAGATGCCGAGCTATGACAACTTTGGGCCCAAGTTGGGCCATGGACCCCACGAGTTTGTGGGTCGAGGAGCAAGGTTCGGACGCTTCAAGGAACCTAGTGGGCTAGGGTGGCTGGTATGGATCCAGAAGAAGATGAATTTGACTTGGCAGGAAAATCGAAGAGTCGGGCCAAACCAGGAAGAAGCGCACCCGCGTGGGGCAATGTGAGAGAGGCGAACCGACTGACTAGGTTGGGTCTGACACGGAGCTGGTCAAACGAACTCAGGTCGACCTAGATAGACCGGAAGTGATCGGGATGAGCCGGGTCGAACCGGATGCGAGTTGAACCAATCCATCCATATTCCAATCGGAATGGGCAACAAGGGACCCACAACTTGGCGGGAGTCCTTCGGGGATTTGAGAGCTTCTTATCCTCCTTTCACAGGCCCCCCGTTTGAAGGACGACCATTGGCCGAAACTGGGATGCATGACATGATCAGAAGGACGGAATGGAAGGGTATGCGGAGTACCCATTCGAGGTAGAGGACGCGTGGGGGCGAGACATGGAGCCGTAGTTTCAGTGGGACTATCGTGGTCGAGCTCCTGGCTATGGTAGGTATGGCATATACTCTCGTGGCTATGATGATGGTGACCTTGTGTTTAACTCCAAACCCCCTACCATTGAGTTTCCCAAATTCAACGGTGAGGAGGATGCATGTCTCTAGTTGTATGCATCTGACAGATGGTTCAAGAACCATCCCACCAAGGAGGAACGAAAGACACATTTGGCGTCTTTCTATTTGGACTAGACCTGGCAAATTACAACCCGACTCGTTGACCCGAACCGAAACCGAACGAAAGACACATTTGACTCTCACAAACAAACAGCCACACATTAGCTGAAATAAGAAAGAAAAAATAATCATCTATGAATATTCATGAATAAGCGAAATTCGAATGAATCCGTATGATTGTAATTTTTTTTTTGTCATAGATTGTAATTTACCACATAAATTTTGTACAAATATAAGTATAATAAAGACCTAAATTAATTAGAATAAAATAACATATAGTCACTCTTCGTCTCCAAACCAACCGGTGTTATCCCTATATTCAACGGAGAAAATAGAAACTAGTAACGTCACACAAATATATAACATATCTCAACACAATTTCCTTAGAATCTACATTCATATTGAAATAAAGTACAACATAATAGACGAAATGACAAATGGTCATATTTAAATATAATATTTAACGTTAACATCCAAATATTTATAATTGAATCTAACAAATAATAACACCACCGATATTTAAAATCACCAAAACGACGTAATTTTGTTTAGAGATCGAAAATTAATAATATCGCTTGGACTACTATTCTTGTCGGTATAGTGGTACTGACTAGTTTTATTTGGTATTGGCTACCACTTCATATTGCATATTCCATCCGATTTGTGTATGAGTCGTGCTGACCACATAGTACTCTGTTTAATATACATATATATGAATGTACATTTAAAACTTTCATGTTCGTATTATTGTCAATAAATTTTATTTTTCCTCGTCCTTTTGATGGCTCTCAGACTAAACACGTATAAAACCAGTATAACATGTTTAATATCTATTTTAATGAATTAAATTGTGAATGTAAATATTGTTTATGTATTTATTTATTTTTAAAATGATTAATTATATATATTTTACAACTATTGACATACTATTAACATTACATAAATTTAGAGACAATATAAACAATCATACGTAATTTAACCGTACCGTATTTTACTAACTCTGTACTATTGGTTTAACAACCACCCACCGTCCCACCCCTAAAAAAAACCACGTTTTTTTATGAATTTAACAACCATACTTGCAGGCGCAGCCTCTTCTTCTTCAGAGAATGACATGTCAGATTTTGCATAGTGTTGTTGATGTGCATCGCCCCCTCAACTCCGTTCATTCAAACTCTTCCACTCCCACAAATCGCACCCAGATATTTTCCCACTGTTTCCTTCCAATTCAATCACTGACCACCCAAACTACAATCACTATTCTTCTTCCCTCTCTTCTCTTCATTTCCCTCTTCCCCCTTCTGTAAAAACCTATGGACTCTTCCTTCCCCAACTGAATTGAAATTGAGTTCATCTGTGGGTCTGTCCGTGTTCTGTGGACTGTAATTCGAGATTATCTTGAAGAAAGGCTTCAGCTTTGAGCTGCTTGCGCACCCGCGAAACCAACCTGTCACATGGGATTGGCGCTAATCACCGGCGAAGGCAGGATTGCGAGGAAGACTTCGAACTTAGGGAGCTCTTCATGGAACCACCGCAACTGGGTTTGATCGAGCAGTCCTTCAATAGCAGGTACTCCAACTGGGCACGCGAGGCGCTCGACGAATTGCCTGACAACTTCACCATCACCGATCCTTGCATTTCGGGCCACCCAATCGTGTTCGCCAGCGGGGGCTTTCTCAAGATGTCTGGTTACTCGCGCGACCAAGTGATTGGGAGGAACGGCAGGATTTTCCAAGGCCACAACACTTGCAGAAGGTCGGTCATGGAGATTCGGGAGGCGATTCGGGAGGAGCGCGAGGTGGAGATCAATTTGTTGAATTATCGGAAAGACGGGACGCCGTTCTGGATGTTGTTTCGGATGACGCCGGTCTTTGGTAAGGATGAGGGCCGGGTGATTCATTTCGTCGCCGTTCAGGTTCCCATCCTGCCCCGGAGGCAGCGGAGGGGAAATGGGGAGAGATTTTGTGACGGGATTTGGTCTAATTCCTGCAGAAGGGAAGTCTGCTCCAGTTCATCGGTGGAATTGGCTGGAGTTTCAGAGGCGGATTCCGGCTGTAGAGGTTGGTCTTTCAAAATTACTACTTTTTTTCACCCAGTTCAACTTCTTGGTACTAGTTTTCTTCCTAATGTATTGTTGGAGACTTGAATACTAGTTTTGATTATTGCTGATCAGTTTCAGTTAGGCAAGGCTCGGTTTCTTAACATGTTTGTAATTACGTTTTTCCTTGACTGCAAGCTACTTAATGGGTTTCAGCTAATCTCATTTCTAGAATTTGGATTAGTTCTCTGCAGCTGTATGGTCATTGTATTAGCTTTTATCTGCTGCAATTGGTCATTATCAGCAGAGATTTTTCTTGAAGATTTCTTGGAACTGTCCTTTTCTTTTGTGCCTCTTCCAGTTAATGACATACTTGTTCTGTTTCCGCTGAACACATTTGGTTCATATTGCATAATTTCTGTCTAATTACAGCACTTGAGGTCGAAGAACAATGCGAGGCAAGCGACACAGAGAAGCAAATAGCTGCAACTGCTATTAGAAACGTGTTGTCCGTGCTAACCCACTATAGCGAATCAACGGGAAGATTGGTGTGTGAGAAGAGATTTGGCCCCAACCTTGTCAGTTCATCTTTACATATCTCTCTTGGTAGAATCAAACAAAGCTTTGTATTGTGAGTTTGTTTTATTTTCTTGGCTTATTGTAGCTATTTCTGAGCGTTCTAGCTTTCAGAGAACAGTAATGTCTTCAAGAATTAATATCGTTCTCGATCTCTTTGCTTTCAGGATGGATCCACACATGCCGGAGATCCCTATTGTTTATGTTAGTGATACCTTCTTAAGAATGACGGGTGCGTTAGGTTTTACCTGGCTTCACTTGCTGTAAAATGCAGGCTGCTGTTCTTGTCTTTTAATATATTTTTTTTGGGTTTTGTAGGGTATGCTCGAAATGAATTTATAGGGCAAAACTGCAGTTTCTTAACTGGTGTTGATACAGATCCCTCGGCTCTACATCAGGTGTCTCAGTGTCTGTTCTCTTCTTTTATTGGGAACAGATTTCCGTGGTTTCTTTTCCTAGACTTGTAATGGATCCTCTAGTTGACTGAAAACTCTTTCCCCCCCCCCCCCCCCCCCTCCATTTCAGATAGAGCTAAGTATCCAAGCTCAACAAGCATGCTCAGTACGTATTTTACATTACAGGTTGATGCTCAACTATTATCGAATTGATAGCTTAACCAGCGAAATTATGTTCTCTATCCCTCCCACCCTAATTAGCTATATTTCTTCTTTGATAACAGGAAGGATAAGAGCTTTTTTTGGAATCTTCTGCACATTTCACCAGTTCGTAATGCTACTGGCAAGGTAATGTGAAACTGCACTTCCCCATCCCCTTTGATCTTCTGTGTTCTGAAGTTGTTATATTTCGTTAAACCCAAGCTGGGTTGCTGTTTCTATATTGTATGTAGACTGATCTCGAGTGATGGAATAGAGAGGACTTGCAAATGTATAGAACGAACAGGAACAAATAATCCCAGCTGAGGTTGAAGTAGTAAATCATTTGTTTTCTTCACATCCACTAACCACTCGAAACCGATTGGAATGACCTCTTGTTCGGGTCACTTCTGTGTTTCGGATTTGCACGACTCAGTCGATCCTTCTTCTTACTCTTTATCCCTATGTTTGTTCGTTCAGATAGCATACTTTGTGGGTGTCCAGATCGAAGAAGGCAGTTTGGATCGACATGGATTGAGTCCTGAGATGAGGCAGCTGAGCGTCGTTGGATCAATCAAGGTGGCCGTGAGGAGTTCATCAATGTCATCTTCTTCCTCCAAAGCATCATAACCTTCAATGGATCCATACACCAGCGCAGAGAGAGAGAGAGAGAGATAGAATCCTCTCGCTGTAGCAGAGCAATCCTTGAGGTTGACCTTATATACGTACATAACGTTTTGAACAAGAAATTTCAAGTCTTTTTAGCAGTGTTATTAAGACCGGACCGAGCCGGCCGGTCGGACCGCTAAAGTCGCCATCCGATCGCTAAACCGGCTCGGGCCAGTCATTTAGCTGCTACGGTTTTATGGAGCGGTCGGCGAGCGGCCAAGGCGGCTAACCACTCGAACCGGTCGCTCAGTTTTCCTCTTACAGCCGTTCAATTTAATAAAAAAAATTGAAAAGGAAAATTGAAAACCAAAGGCAAAATCGTGGGGCTGGGAAAGAAACCCTAACTCTAATTCAGTTTTCGTCTTCGACTCTTCGTGAACAGAGGGAGAAAAGCAGCGCCAGACCCTGCCGCCGTCAACACTTCCCGTCCTGGCTTTCCGTCGGCATCGTCGCCATCCCCAATTAGCGTAGCAGCTCCCAACTCGCCATCACCAGTCTCCGTCCCCGTCCCCTCTTCCAGTAGCAACTCCTCCGCTCTGTCGTCACTTCCTGTCCCGGCGCTTCCCGTCGCCATCCCCAATCCATGTAGCCGCTCCTGGCTCATTGTTAAGATTTAAGAGTGTAATTTACTATTTAATCATGGTTTACCATGATTAAGAGGTGTCACTATTTATACTGATTGTTTAATAGGTATTGGTTTTTTAATGATTTTTAAACGGTTTAATGTCTGTTGGACCGCTAAAGGCCGAGCCGTTCACATTATCGGGTCATACTCCGGTTCACTTTTGACAACATTGCTTTTTAGTAAAAAAATCAGTCTGCTTTTATTGAAGGGAGGAGGATTGTGGATAATATTTTAATGGCACAAGAGCTTGTGAGTGGCTATCATAAAAGTAATTTGTCTTCTGGTTGCGCTATAAAGGTAGACCTCATGAAAGCATTTGATTCAGTTCACTGGGATATTTGTTTCTCATGATGGAAGTAATGGGGTTCCCCCAGAGATTTATTTACTAGATCAAGCTTTGTGTTAAAACAACAAAGTTTAGTATTTGTATAAATGGTGCACTGTGTGGGTTCTTTGGGGCACAGAGGGGGGTGAGGCAGGGGGATCCCCTCTCATCTTACCTGTTCACAATTGCAATGGAGGGGCTATCTCTTCTCTTGAATCGAGCTGCAGCAGAAGGAACCCTGGCTTTCCATCCTCGGTACAAAAAAGTGGGGTTAACACACCTGTGTTTTGCTGACGATCTTCTCATCTTCACAGAGGGTTCAGGGCAAGCTATTCAGAAGGTTCAGGGGATATTGAAGGAATTCCATACCATTTCTGACCTAAAGTGCAATCCAGGGAAATGCGGGGTGTATTTTGGAGGGAAATCAGTGCAGTTTAAGCATAATGCCTTGCAGGTTTCAGGGTTTGCAGAGGGCATTTTACCTGTTAGATACTTAGGTGTGCCTCTTATTTCAGGGAAGTTGCCTTCTAGTGAGACTGACAAACTGGTTGCCATAACATGCAGATCTTTATTTTGCCCAAAAAAGTGATTAAGCAAGTTCAAATGGTATGTTCAAGGTTTCTCTGGCATGGGGGAGAAGAAGGACGTGCTAAAGTGGCAAGGCCTCGAATGGAAGGAGGTTTGGGTTTACGTGAGCTAAGTGCCTGGAATAAGGCCTGTACAGTTAGATTTCTCTGGCTATTCTTAATGAAAAGTGGAGCTATCTGGGTGGCTTGGTTTCAGCAGTATAAGGTAAAGGGTCGTAGCATATGGACTGTTTCTGCCTGTCCGAGCAGTTCTTGGGCTTGGCGGCGTATCCTCAAGATGCGCCCTATGATCCAACCATTACTTTTGATACGTAATGCTCAGCTTCTGTGGGACAATAAACATATGCCTGTGTTCAAAGTTTCTGTAGTTTGGAACACCTTGTGAGTCAAGTATGAGGTGGTGGATTGGGCAAAGCTTATTTGGGGGAAGAATTATGTTCCCAGGAACAGCTTTCTAGCCTGGATGATTATGTTGGATTGTGTTGTCACTAAACAGAAGCTACTGCAGTGGGGTAAACAGACTGATGGTTTGTGTGTGTTGTGTGGTAATGAAGTAGAAACTAGAGAGCATTTATTCTTTGCGTGTGGGTTTTCTCGTCAAGTTGTTATGGCACTGCAAATGGGGGAATTCTGCTGTAGATCCTGGGAAGCTACTGTTGCTGCAGGTATCGCCAGTTGCAAGAGGCCGAAGCTGGGGAGAGTGACCAGTTTGATCTGGTGCCTATGTTGCGCTGGGATTTGGAAGGAAAGATGTCGTCGAATGTATGGCAATGCTAGAAAAACAGTAGAGGACTTTGTTCGGGAAGTTACTACTGAGTTGCGGATTATTTGTGATGATAATGAGATCCTACTTGAAGGTCTGCAGTAACTTGGGTTGCAGGGGAGTGTGTAGAGAATGGTAGTTGTTGGTAGGTCTTTGTGGAGGGCGTGGTAGGGGGTAGAGTTTTTTCTCGTTCTGCTTTTAGGGCTGCTCTACTTGAGCTTTCCTTTTCGTTGTATTGGTTTGACCATTTGTGTCTTGCAAATGGTCTCTTTTTTACCATTAATAAAAAGAGTAACTGATTCAACGGAAAAAAAGGGCTTAGTCAAGTGACTAAGCACCCCCCTTAGTCACATGATCCTTTCTCTTTAATTAGGTCTTTAATTATTGTTAACTTTTCAATAGCTTATTTTATTGGTTATAATTGGGAAAGGGAGGGCTAAATTATTACAGATTATTATAATTCCTAAATTTGTACAAGATTTACATGTAATTTTACATATATTTCAAAATTGAGTGGGATAATAGATAGAGTAGTGCCTTAGGATAGATTATATAAATGCACAATTCATTTGGTGTTAGCAGCTTTGCGCTTCCTTGTACGTTTTATTAAAGAAGCATAAAGCGACTGCAAGTCGGACCATACTCCTTGCTAAACCGGGATAACGATATAAATTGGTTTGACAACATTTTACTTACGTATTAGTTTGTGTACAAAGTACTAATTGAAAGAAGAAATCCCCCAGCATAGTCGATTACTGTGCAGCAAGAGAGCTTTTACTGTCCATCTAGACTCATGCGTACTGTTTCAACTCGGCTGCGGATCCAGTGTGGGGAGGTGCAGGGGGCTTCTGGTTGCCTGGTGATTGAACTTGGTGGTTTTGGTTGTGTTTGGACTCTGGTTTCACTTCTGGTTAGCCTTCTTTCTTCCGTCCCACAGATGCGTTGGTCGATCTGCTCCTTTCGTTAACCCCAATTTGTCCCTTTGAGTTCCGAGAAGTTGTCAGAAGGGTCTGGTGGACTTTTTGACTCTATTTGAGGCAGTGAGAGGGTGGAAGATGTGATCCTCATTTGCTGCGCCGAGGTGACTGATATTTCATTTTCTTTTGTTTTTTAATATTGTTAGATTTTTCCTTACCGCACAAGTGACCTGATGGGTCCGATCTTCGATGGCTTTTCATCATCACATCTCAGTGGAGAGAGACGACGAGGTCGGAAGAAGAGCTCCGATCCGCTTAGTGGGACTGTGGGAGGTGAGAGATCATATAAAACAGCTGATTCATTTCTGTCTGTTTTCATTTTCCCATTCTTCTTTTCGATTTCTCCCTCTTCTCCCTCTCCAATCTCGACTAGCTTCGATTCTCTATAGACTCGCTCATAATCTCTCATTGAAAGGTAGATGAACTTTTTTGCTGATTTCTCTATTTTCTGGGTTTTGTATGCAGCATGTCCAAGTCTATGCGGTGTGGGAGAGATGCACAATTTCAAATCCTTATCCGACGAAATCGACCAAACAGAATTGTGGCGGTGGCTCTGATCTTCACCTCGGTTTCGCGGCAGCGGAGATGTTCAGGTCCAGATCCACACATTCACTTTTTGGTTCAAGGTGACTGTCTGTTCTCCCTTCTCTCTCTCCCCTGACCAACTAAGAGAAGCCACAGATATTCATTTTTTTCCTTTGGTTTCGGATGATTCATCACTCTTATGAGTTTCTTTTCTATGCTCTCTCCAATACTGGTGGTTCGGTTTTGAATGGGATATATCAATGGATCTGGGTGGTCGTCGGTTTCCTGTGATGCCTTTTTTTTATTCTCTTTTTTGCTGCCGATGCTCGGTTCCTTCCTTAGGTTGTCTACTTTACCGATTCGATTCCTGTGGGTGTAGAACGATGAATGGACAAACGTTTCGCAAGTTTTGGTGGATCAAAACAAGATTTGGGGATTTTTCTTCAAACGTCCTGCGTTGGCCAGGTGACTTTGAGATGTATACTTTTACTAATTTTCCTTCCATCTTTCTTTGTTACAATGGAATAATGCCTCTTATTTCGTTTCAATTACAGGGAATTTCTACCAGAGCCGAGTCCTTTAATTTACCATGGAAGCATTGAAGACAGATGAGTTTCTGAATTAACAAGGGATAGACTGATGATTGCGGCTCTGGGTTGATCGTATAGAGGATGTGTGGGGTTCAAAGAGTTTTTGGATTATTTCAGTGACCTCTTATGTTCACTGGCTTTTTTCTTATTCCCGTTTACGGTCGGTGAAAGGGAACCAAGTTGGAGGAACTCTACTCAGATGCAGCTATCTTTTAGTCTCGGTTGGGAGTTAGATTCAAACCTACGGATCTTCTACTTAATGCATCCTGTTGTTTATCTATATTCTAAGTTATATCATGTTTATTCATCATAAGTGTTTTTTACATTTGCTGTGGGATTGGTGTGGTCGAAACTTGGATGGCTCAAGAAAATAGTTTATGTTATGTACCATTCTTGGTTATATGTATATCATTGATGAAGTTCTTATTTACACCGAGTGCAAGTAGGTACTCATGACATGGCCTGTAAAATAATTTGGTTTTGGCTACTTGCTCATGTATTTATTTTGTCGTGTAAAATCTCCTTAACTTGGTAATTAGGTGTATTTGCTGTGGCCTATAAAATGACATTTTTAGCTAATGGTTGGCATCTTAATTTCATAATAATTGTGGTGATATGGTACTTCTATATTTTGTTCCAAAAATTTCCCTTTGTGGACGTCGGACAATTCTCCTTTGTGCTTATGAAAGTTGTGACAAGGATCCTCTAAATTTTCGTACCCGTCCCGAAGCGGAGCGCGGGCAAGAAAACTAGTTGTCATATAATCACATAACTCTAGTTTCTCCGTGTCAGAGCTAGAAATCAAGAGTGAGGGGCTAAACAATTTAAGCGAATAAAATTTGAACCATTGTAGACTTGTAGTTGGGAAGTGGAAAATAAAGCATTACTGACTATTTTATTTTTGCGAAATTATGACTAATTTTTCATGTATTTCTAATCGTAGCGATACATTGAGGGTGGTTAGATCCGGCACCGTAGTAACTGGTAGAAGGGTCTCGGGTTTGTTGTTTATATACTCCTGTAAATCGAAGACCAAGATGCAAATTGAAATTAGTCCAAGACCAAGATGCAAATGCAATTTGCTTAAATCGAATAATTAATGTTAAAATGTTGTGTCCTTGCAAATAATTAAATTATTGGTGGAGAAAGATATGAAGAATGTAGGGAGGGGAGGGTATTGAGTCAGCACTCTTTGAAGGCGATTGATATTGACAAGCTTTATTTCTTAATGTTCAATTTTCCTTCGTGTTCCTCGTTGTCATGGTCATCTACATTAATCTTACAACAACCACCTTTTCCATATGCTACTTTTACAAGCTAGCCGTTTTCATCTGTATGTTTTCTCTCGTGCATTTAGGTTTTAATTTAAAAAAAATCATATTAGTTGTAATTTATATAATGACATCCATTTTATCATATGATA
Organism: Linum tenue; assembly: GCA_946122785.1. Taxonomy (NCBI): domain Eukaryota; kingdom Viridiplantae; phylum Streptophyta; class Magnoliopsida; order Malpighiales; family Linaceae; genus Linum; species Linum tenue. The sequence continues at coordinate 67,142,929 of CAMGYJ010000002.1, forward strand.
AAACAAAATAATTTCGCAATGATAACAAGCTGCCTACATAGTTATAAAAAAAAATCATAATTTATCTATGATTTACAAGATGATATACACGGAGTGTTTTGGAATTAAAAAAAAATTCCACGCCCAGCAACCATGTGCTCCGTGAAGATACAGAGGTTGTGTTGTGTATGTTGTATTGCTTGCAGTATAGTTTGTATGACTATAAGCAAGCATGAGGACATCTTCCAAATGTTGACAACATTTATTATTACGAACAAGGGTTTGACCTAGTGGTAATATCATTAGCTTAGAATCTGCCTGGAGTTTTCAGGTTCGAATCCCTTAAGTAGTACCTTAATGACAACAAAATGAAACCTATATCACCCTTATAAAAAAGATAATATTTATTATTATATACACCCAAATCTGAAGTATATGATGGACAGAACTATAATTAGTTTGTATGACTATAAGCAAGCATGAGGACATCTTCCAAATGTTGACAATATTTATTATTACGAACAAGGGTTTGGCCTAGTGGTAATACTATTAGCTTAGAACCTGCCTGGAGTTTTCAGGTTCGAATCCCTTAAGTAGTACCTTAATGACAACAAAATGAAACCTATATCACCCTTATAAAAAAAGATAATATTTATTATTATATACACCCAAATCTGAAGTATATGATGGACAGAACTATAATTAAGTTGTACTTAACTAATAAGAGAAAAGGACACTCAGTTTAGCTTACGATAAAGTAGAAGTCTTAGCAAAAGGAAATTCTGCAGAGATCTGCAACCAATTTGACCCAAAAAATGGAGTTAATGAAAGTCTCAATATCCAGTTGGCCACGTCAACTGTTTAGTTCGGCATTGTGTACGGTATATTAAAAAAAAAAAAACTTCTTGAAATTGTTGGGGACTTGGCTGGCGTATTCTACTTCTTGACTTAACGTGCGATATGTCCAGATAGAGATAGCTAGAGTTGTGTATCAAATATTTAATTTGCAGGAGTTTTACTTGTACCATGGCTCATCATCTACAAGTAGACACATGACTCATCTAAGAGAAAGTCAAATAGTCATCATAAAGACTTTTCGTTTGGAACATATATATGCAATACTTGATCCTTTGCTAAGATTCTATAATCTAATTTTTCCTTTTGTTCTTATATGTTTTCTTCTCCCTTTTGTTCGATACATTCTTTCATTCACGTTATCAGCTCGAGGAAACACAAATTGAAAGCACAAAATGAGGTTGTGATTTGTGAATAGTTATGTCAATGGGGCGAGGTATGGTGGGTATGTCAATATTCATGTCCTGTTCCACGTTACTGGTGGTTTGAACGGATAATACCCGTGTGGGTACAGGGCGGGACAGGAAGACTCACTCTTACATGTTATTTGAAAAAATATACACAAAATTTTACTTTTACGATAAAACAAATGGGAATACATTTTATGAATGAAAATAGTGATAATAAAATGGGTAATTCATTTGATTCTAACTTGTTGAAAAAAGTTAAAATATGAGAAATATGAATATATAATGTAAGAAATTGAGATAGATTCGGCCAAGAACAGGACGGGTGGGGAGAAAGTGGATATCCATTCGTCGCCCCACGCTACAACGGATCAGATAATACCGTCCAATCGCGAGTCATGTAAGATAATACACACGACGGGACGAGTTCAAATTCCCATTGTGAACTGACCAATTTTATTGATGTAAACTGAAAACATAAATACCTAACTGCAACCAACAATCTCGACCTGTACCAACAGCCCTTGACTCCATGACTCTGATTTATAGTTACACGTTGCTAACACAATTTTAAAGTTCCTCAGGCAAAAATGTTGCAGGAACTTTACTATTCTCTAAAGAGCACCTCATCATGTTTATGATGGTCCTGTTATTTCTCTAGACAATCCCATTTTACTAAGGAGTGAGTGCAGCTGCGAGCTACCTCATAACTCCAGCTTCCTCATATATTAATTTAAACTCATTCCACATAAATTCTCCATCTCTATAAATTTTACAGCAAATACTACTAGGAAAATTGAACTATTAACTTTGTGTCATTTGTGTTTTAAAGTATTCAATATGACATTCGTGTCCCAGCGTTTGATAGTTGTGTGTCATTTGTATCCTGATGATTTCGTTGACCGTTATAAATAACGGTTGACCAGACAGACGATCGTTAAGTCATTTTTCGAAGCTTGCGTGGCATACTCGTGGTGGCCACATAGACGCCACAGAGGCTTACATGTCATGTTTCAATTTTAAAACCCCTACTTTTCATCATCTTCTTTGGAGCTCATCCCCTATTTTTGAACTTTCTTTGCGAGAGCTGGGTCGGCGCGAGGAGAGAGCATAGGAGAGACGGTGATAGCTCTGACAGGTCAGATGTAACGACATTGGTTTTCAGGAACGTGGAGCGACGACGGTAGTAACACCGCCGCCAAGGAGCAACTTTGGTATTCACTTTGGCGAGTATAGTGGTGGTGCGATAGCCTGGTGCGAAAAAAGACATTTATTGAGAGGTGATTCATCTATTCCTAGCTTTATATATGTTGTAACAATTAGGGTTTGATCTACTTGGGTCTCCATAATGAATGGGTTTCATGGAAGCAATTCAAACATGTCCGGTAGGAGATTCGGCCAAAGCAATTATGACTCCAATTCTTCCAATTCTTGAATAGTGAAGTGTGGGAACAATATACCAGCAAAGACTTATGTTTTCGGGACTGAACTCAATCCAGGGAGGGTATTCTACTGATGCCCGTATTGAAAGGTAATTTAAGCATGATTTGTTCAGTTGGTGGGAGTTTATTCGCAAAGAACAACTCACTTCATCTTGAGTTCTTTGTCAGGAGCCTAAAAAAATTGTCTATTCTGGCGTTGGGTCGATGCGCATAGTGATGAGGAGGAAACACATTGCTCCAATGTGATTGTGGTAGAGGACGAAGACATTAAGACAAAGAATGCTTCGATGGAGATTCATGTTATGAGCTTGAAGGAGAGTTTGAAACTTGCTAAAGAGAAAGCTGAGTAAAGGAAGCATGCCAAAAAATGTTTGTTTGATGATTTAGTTGGCATTAGGGAGGAAAATGCTAGGCTGGTTGGGAAACTAAGGTTGACCAATGCTCGTTTCTTCTTTGTTATGATCCTTTTCGTAGAACTGCTTGTAGGCACATTGCCATTGCAGGAATGAAGTTAAGTCTGCATATGTAACTTTTTTGTAACTTATGTCTCAAGTTTATGTAAAATGTTGTTAAAAATGATGTTGGGTGTATGTTGTTAAGGAATGATGTTGGTTGTATGTGAAGATTCTGGCAGACGTGTAGTAAGTTAACAACCACATCTTCACATACAGAAAAACCATTCAAACATCCTGAAATTGTTCCTAAATTAACAACATAACAAACAAAGGCTGCCATTTTTTAGTGTCCAAAATGAATCCAATATTTGGAAATCTGACATTATTTCCCCTGGATATAAGGCACCCTGCCAAGCCAAAATAAAACCTATTACATTCACCTAGTACTAGTAATACTACATGATTGAAACATCATAACTTCTGGTCACAACCACCCTCCTACTTCTCCTAGGAAGGCTGTGTCGTTGGTGGCTGCGATCCTCCTTCAGCAATCACCGTAGGCGTTGACCTTGTGCCAAGGTTGTCGTAAGGCCTGCCACTTCTCAACACCCTTCCCGGTCTGTTCTCACCATTTAGGATCACATATGTATTTCCTAAATCAGTGTGCAGCACACCAATTCCTTGGTTCGCCTGCAAATTGTCGAATTGAGATATTATACACCAAACAATGCTTAAGTTGCCAAATTCAAGGAGGATTGAAAGACTTATCATCCTAACTTCTCTGTCTTGAGCAAGTCTACTGGTCACAGCACGATTGACATGTGCTTCCTGATCATACCATTCAAATAAGTTCAATTATGTGTTCTCTAACATCTAATTCTAACATCAGTTGTAATTTTCTATTTATCTCTTACTTGAATTCCACCAACTAGAAGGCAGGTTCTAGCATTGTGGTAACTTTCCTACATTTGGAACGTAACCCTTTGCTTCTTATAACAACTGAGGGTTGACCTTTCTCAGTCTGCCTCTCAATTCGAGCTGCAACCACCCCTTTATATCCCTCATTCCTATGCTAAGTTGGCGAATTCAAGGAGGATTGAAAGAATTACCATCCTAACTTCTCTATATTGAGCTCGTCTATTGGTTACAGCACGATTGACATGTGCTTCCTAATTAGACCATTCAAACAAGATCAGTTATGTGTTCTCTAACATCTAATTCTAACATCAGTTGTAATTTTCTATTTATCTCTTACCTTAATTCCACCAACTAGAGGGAAGGTTCTAGCATTATGCTCAACTTTTCTACATTTGGAACATAACCCTTTGCTTCTTCTCACAACTGAGGGTTGACCTTCCTCAGTCTGCCTCTCAATTTGAGCTAAAGCATCCCCTTCATCTCCCTCGTTCCTCCTACGAACACTCCTACCTCCACTAACATCAACCCCTTCACCTTGAACGTTCCTACTTCCTTCACCTTGTTGTATATTTTGTACATTAATTAGAGAAAAGGTTTCTATATCAAGTTCATACAAACTGCACAGACATTACAGAAAAAGGGTTTCTTAAAACAGTCTACTTACCCGGTCTGCTCGAAGATCCGGACAAGTCCTCACGTTGTGGTCCAGAGTTTTTCACTTCCTACAATGCATGAAACACCTTTTCTTATGGATAGAAGAACCATCATTGCCATGTCGAACCGTCTCGATCTACCCTAGTGTTTTCCTCCTTTTCTTCTTTGGACAACCAGGTAAGATCTCGAACTTTGGAGGATAAACATGACAGTGTAATAGGGAGACACGAACTCAGATGGCTCTATTTTATCCTCTTCCATTGTAGGTAGGCAATGGCATGTAGAAAGGGAATTCCAGTCAACCCCCACGACCCACAACTGCATGTCCTTTCGTCCAAGTTTAACACGTACCCTTTACGATCAACTACCACTTCCAACTTCATGTCCAAGCCTGGACTCACTTGGCACATCTTGGACAACTCCACACCAATTCTTACCTTCTTCTCTATCCTAGGATAGAGGCGATCTGTCCAATCACCAACTTGCCAATTTTTATCAACAATTCTCGCCATTATCTTCCGATGGATGCCCTCAAGCATGTCAATAATCCTAGGTCAAGAATACATAGAATCCAATTACTTGATCAATGAAACATGATAGCACAATTAACCAAGACGAGCTCAAAAGAGAAAGCAAGCCTAAAATCAATTTCTTCTCCTTAGATTGAAACCTCCTCCTTGGTTCTTGGATGGATTCTTCCTTGCTTAGCTCTTCCAAGGTGTTTTCTCTCATTCAAAACTTTCCAAAACCCAAATTTCACTCTAGGTTGACTCCCCTTCGTCAAGTGCTGAAAAATGGCTTCTATAGTGAAATTTGGGGCTTGTTACGACTATTGGGCTTGACCCAAGGACTGGTAATGGATTGCAAGGCGTGACTTTAGCAAAATGGTGTACAAAAGACATGGTACGATCGTCTTAAGGCCTACATTATGGTATTACCACTAGGCCAAGACCTTGTTCGTTAGATTGAGGCTTAACTTGCACGTAAGCAACTCTTAACGTGGCTATGACATGGCCAAAACTCATCTTTTCTTGCTCTTATGAATTTTCAAAGTGCACGGATGAATCCCAAATCGATCCCCCAATCAAATGACGATGAGTATAAGTCCTGGAACATCAACAAAAACATCAAACAAACATACAACATGACAAATATGATAGATTTCCTACGAAAATCACTCAAAGCAAACCTACCTGACGCTAAAGCTCATGGTTTCTAAATATTAACTCATATTAGCATAAAATATATCACTATGTAAAAGTCCTGAACATCAACAAAAATGCCTAACAAGCATAAGCATAACAAAATATGGTAGTTTCTCTATGAAAATCATTCAAAACAACCTAATTCATGTTAAAGCTCATGATTTCCAAATATCAACTAATATTAGCATAAATAAGAATTTAATTTTTATTTAAGTTATTTTAACCCTTATGTCGACAAATCAATGTTGAAATCCATGACATGAGCTAGCTACCTGTATTAAGTCACATAATTAGTAATTATTTTTTATATAATAATTATTATGATTATTCATAAAGGATTGGTGTTCATGAGATACGTATTAGTGATAAGTATTATTTTATCACTAGTAAGATACCATAACTATAATACAACATTCATATTATTATATTTACTCTTAATATATAATAATCTAAAACCCTTTTTTACATCATTTTGTACCCTCTACTTTTTCATCCAAACAACAATTTACCCCTCCACTAACACCCCCCGCAATTTGTACCCCTAGCAATTTACCCCTCAATTTGCACCCCTTGTTGCCAAACAGAGTGTTAAACACGATGATATGATTTTAGGTCTAACAAATAAATTTAAAAAGTAACCAATTTAGACGATATGAAATTGAAAACCACACTTTCATCAAATAGATAAAACATCCATCAATAAAATGGTCAAATCAAATCCATGCGTGAGGCGTAAAATATAAATAAAAAAATGGAAGGAGCCTCCGTCTTCTTCTTGCCAAGTGGCATTGTAACAGTAGGGACACTATAGTAATTTTCAAGGTGACAGATGTTATTTTCTCACAAAGGGAAGGAAAATGGCCACATTGCAGAAACAAACTTTCTTGTTGCTGTGCCTTATAAAACTCAATCACTCACTCCTACTGCTCAGTCCTACTTCCCCCAAAAACAAGAATAATCTCTCAAATCTTTCCTTTCCTTTCCTTCTGTCACTTCTCTGCCTCAAAGCTTCAACCTTTCTTCTCCCTCCTTCCACCAGAGGAAAACATCTATCCCAGAACCACAAACCAATTACCTCCATTTCTGCACAAGCTTTGAAAATCCAAACTGAAACCCTGTTGGAATAGCCATTTCCAACACAAGCTGCAGATGAGTTTCAGCTCTCTTCACTCCCAAAGTTTCTACATTGCCCTGAAAATCCCCACGACCTCCTTTCGCCGCAAGCTCTGTTAGATCGTTGAAGGGTGAGTAATTAAAAGGGTAACTGGTTTTCCCCCTGAATCCCAAATCCCATCAGAACGCCAAAATCTCTCTCTGCCTTGAATCATACATGGCGAGCGACACTGTCTCCGGCGGCATCGTTGGTTTTGGCCTCCTCTCCTGCGACCCTCTCTGGATACCTCCCCCTTCCGTCGATTTCCACGGTATTTCACCTTTTTCCTTTGTTGAACCTCTGTTTCAATTCCATCATCTGTTTTCTCTTAATTGAGTTTCTTTATGTTCTCAAGGGACGAGACATTTGTTGGATTTCGACAATGTTGGGTGCGGAGACGCCATGGACGGAGGAAGTTTCTTCCACTCTCTGGTGAAAGAAGAGCTCTGCGACGAGGATTTCGAACTGGGTTCCAGCCCTAGAGGCAAGAAACGGCGGCTGACCATCGGCCAGGTTCACTCCCTGGAAAGAAGCTTCGAGATGGAGAACAAGCTGGAGCCGGAGAGAAAAGTGCAGCTTGCCCAGGAGCTCGGCTTGCAGCCTCGCCAGGTCGCCATATGGTTCCAGAATCGCCGGGCTCGGTTCAAGAACAAGCAGCTGGAGAGAGATTTCGACTCCCTCCGTGCCAACTTCGACCGCCTCAAATCCGATTACAACTCCCTGCTCCAAGAAAAAGAAACCCTAAAAAACGAGGTAAGAAAACAAAAAAAAAAACCCTGCTTTCATAATCTCCAGGGGAAACCCATAATTTTAGCCTGATTGTGTCGAGAATTTCCCGACAGGTAATTTCGCTGAAGGAGAAATTGGGGACGAGGGCGAATCTGACTAATTTGGGTGGAACGGCGACGTTTATGGTCCCGGCCATTATTCCGCCGCCGCCGATGAAGCCAGAGGAAGCGACGGCGACGGCGACGGCGACGGGGAAGAGCAACGTGATCAATTCGGACAGCCCGCATTCGGTGCTGATGGAAGCGGCGGAGTCGTCGCAAGTCTTCGAGGAGAACGTTTCCGATTACTTCTCCCAGGACGAAGACGACAGCCTGTACATTAACAACAACATTAGAAGCAACAACGAGCTTCTGATGATGGCTCAGCCGTCCATTAACGGGTTCCCCAAATTCAACGAGCTTCCTGGGGTGCCCAATTCCTGCGGTTTCGAGTTTCCTGTGGAGGATCAGCCCTTTCTGGTGCTGGATTTGATGAACTGGATGTGATTTATTTTTAACAAAGGAAGAGTCCGTCCAGAGCTTCCCGGAGACTTTGAAGAACCAGAAATTGTTAAAGCAGTAGTTTCCAATTTCACACAGCTTCTGTACAAAGAAAAATCAGTGCACAGTGGATCGTAAGAACAAGATTTGGCGCTCTTGGTGCTAACCACGGTGGTTAATCATCCTGTGGTTGTAGTAAGTATGGCACTCAGGCGAGAAATTTGACTTGGAGTGAAACGAAGTTGCCTAGGGGCGCCAATGGTGGTTTACTTGCGTAGTAGTTACACAGTAAAAAAAAAGTATAATGTAGTGTGTTTTTTTTTTTACTATATATCATTTATCCTGATAGGGTTAACTTTAACTCTCTGCTTTGAGCAAGCTCCCTTTGTAAAAGCCGTTGGGCCATTAAAGAAGCTCTCTCTTGGCAAGATTTGTGAATAAGCAATCAAAATCCACTTTCAACCCTTTCTTTCTGCAAATCATTTGCATCATTTTGGTTACATTGTGGCTTCCTGGAAATGGAGTTACTTGAAATTTTCAGGTACTTTTTCATCTAGCAAGTGAGGTATGTTGTTGGTCGAACTAGCAGAGGACGTTAGAGAGTCGAACGATATTAGAGTCGGTTAACCGAAACTTCAAGAAACTACCTGATCTTTTGTTTAACCAAAGTTAACGGTAGAGTTCGTATGTCGATATAATGAATGATAAGAACATGTGGAAAATATAACTAGTAGGCAAAGGATTCATCATAAAGCCTCTTGTGTGCTTATGAAAGCCGTTCAGACAATTGTGGGTTTCACTTTCAAAGGGAGGGGAAACAACGTGAATCAACAAGTTTGAATAGTTTGACAAGTCATGAAACTTTTTGTGTAGTTACTTTTTTGTTTTCCCCTTTCTGGGTGGCTTTGCTTGGCTAAGTCAAGATTCCGGTGTCATATATATACTGGTGTGCCAAGTTTCCATAATAAAGGCTCTTCACATAGCCATGACTTCTAGGCACATCTACTCTTTTTAGGGTACCGAAGGATGTTGACAGCCACCAAAACAAATGAATTTTAAAAACAAAGCCAAAGGAGGGATGTTGACATGTTTGTGTACTCATGGAAGGTTAGACAACTTCATCAACGTGGTTTTTTACATTAAGGGGTCGTTTGGAAGTTGGGATTTCAGATGATGTATTTGGCAATACATGTAATCAGAAGAATTCGTCGTTTTTTTGTCTTAAAAAGAAACAGAATACTTGTATTTGAACAACAGATGGGACCACTAGAATCATTCATTATGAATGATTGCAAATCTCAGCTTTTAGCAGAGATTGTGTTTGAGGTATTGTTAGCTTACTTTTTCTTTCTTATTCTTTGAGGGACCACCAAAATCATTCAATCTCCAAACAATGTATTTTTCAAATTCATACATTGAAACAATACATCTAATTATAATACATACATTGATTAAATACATCAATTTAGAGAATCCCAACTTCCAAACATGCTCTAAGATTCAATGTTATTTCACTGGGTTATAGGTGTCACAAATTTGATATAGAATATTGATTTAGTTATCCGGAAGAGAAGATCTCGCTATAAAGCGAGCAACTTGATCAATTCTAGTGTTAAACTTCGTAGAACTTAATAAGAAGGTTCGGTCTGAGGGATGACACTATTGGTCTCATCCATACTGCACTCTTTTAAGGGGATTTCAAAGAGTTTTGGGATAAAACTTGAATCAATACTAGATAATCTGATTGGATCGCACATTATGCTCCATATTCTTGTGCTAATTTAAGATCTTCTAGAAGGGCTTTCATTCCCGCTTCAATTGGAATAGAACTAGGGATTGTATCAGCTCGACCATCCCATACTTGTTCTTTGACCTTCAAGTGGTCTTGAGGGCCGCTACCAAGGTTGTCAACCCGCGGGTTGACCCGGACTCGGTCTAGCTAGTGGGTCAAGGGTTAACGGGTCACCCGTTTTAGCCCGCTTCAGCCCGGAAATATGAAAAGAGTCATTATATATAGGGATGGCAATTTCGACCTGACCCGATTTACCCGACCTGTTTGACCTGTTTTGGGGCGGGTCAAACCCGCCCCGTAGGCGGGGCGGGGCGGGCATGGGTACCTCTCATCTACCCGACCTGCCCTGACCCGCCCCATTCTCGACCCGTTCTTGCCTAAATTACATATAATCTTAGTGAAATTACTTAAGATTTTCCTCTTATTACATTATATTTTAGCTATAATAAAGTTGTAAATAAGTGAAAACCTCAATTTCTTCAATAATTTAACTACATTTTATCATATTATGGTTTCTTTCTTGGTCTTTCAATGAAAAGAACGAATATTTCTAATGTTTTCACATAAATTACATACCCAATGGGTCGACCTGCCCCGACCTGCACCCCGTAATAAATTACCCGACCTGGACCCGACCTGCCATGGGGCGGGTATGGGTATCGAGATACCCGCCCCGGACCTGCCCCATTGCCATTCCTAATTATATAGTACTTATCTTGATAAATTATATCAAATCTCATCTAACATATGAATAATAACATGTAACATTACACCAAAGTAACATGTCATACTTAGTTCCAACATATAGCGAAAATTCACACACACTTATATAACATCAATATTCAAATGTTTGACTAAGGATTCCAAAGTTGAGTTAGGCAAAAGGAAAAGTCGGAAAATAGGCGCATTTCGCAAACCAAAGAAAAAATGACACAATTTGACCTCCAACCCGATGCTTTGTAGCGGTCAACCCGACGGGTGCGTGCAGCCCGTTTTTTTCATTGGGTCAGGGTCAAAGTGGGTTGACTCGGGGGTCGACCCGTGGGTTGACAACCTTGGCCGCTACTAATAGTAATCCACGGGTCTTGATATCATCCCCTAACCCATTCATTCTGATACTGGTAAGTGCTTTTTGTTGTACAAGACATATGATCACTCCAAAGGATTTAATGTATGAAATTAGAATGTGTTCTTCCCAAGTTCCCTTACGATTTAAGCTCTTAATCATGATAGTCCCCAAATTGGCGGGGTCTAGGGGGTTCAAATTGGCGGGTTATGGAACTTGCCAATTTTGGTCTTAAGACCTACAAATTTGGCTAGGTGCAACATCTCACATATAGTAAGTTTTGGGAAACTTCAGGTTGATGGACTGAAATTGGGGTTAGGCAACCTACCAATAACATATTGTGCACTCTTAAGTGGCTACTCCTTCGTCCGGCATCAAATTTTGTCCTTGTTCAATTTTCACACGCTTGTCTGCTTCCCATGTATTCGCCGCAACTTAAAACTCTACTACAATCGATAAGAAGTGCAAACATGTGGTAAATAAAATATAATGCAAATATAGACCCCAAAATAACCAAGCATAAGAAATTACTAATTAGTGAAATGTCGCTAAATATAAGAGACATGAACACTATAATTCAAGTGCCATCAATAGACACACAAACTTTAAGCACCGTATCGAGGTTATCGAATCTCAGATTTCTTGCACCCAGTCTTAGGCCTAAAAATTTAGTGTTCCTGATTTTTTTTTTTTGCAATATCACAATACTTCTTTTGATCAACTTTAAATCCAACTAGACACTTCTAAAAAATCGACACTAACACTTCAATATTGTACTTTGTGAAACCTCAAACTAACACTTCAATACAGTCTTAGGCGTAATTTGCCGGAGCGTGCAGGGTATTTTAGCTGACATGGGTGAGAATACGTGGCGACATGCGAGACGCCAAGCGAATATGGCGGCACACATCATGGCACATAGTGATATAAGCTGGAACTCTCCAGTGTTGTGGGTTGATAGTCCTACACATTTCCTTGTTAATCAGTTGATTTTGGACAATGTAACGATTTCATCTGATTAATGAGATAAGCAAGTTTCGATAAAAAAATTAGGTGGAACATTAATTGCCTGAACTCATATTGCATTTAGATGGGTCGTTATAATGAATTATTTGAGTCAGAATAATTAATTCGGAAATTCTTTTTTAGAGATGTGATATTTCGATTGAGTTATTTCAATTGGCTAATTTTGAATAATTTATAATAAATCAAAGATAATTATTTGGCATAAGCCAGAAATACCATATTATCAAATAAAACGATTTTTTATTTCAAAATATCATATAAAATTATATATCCCTAGGGATGGCAATGGGTCGGGTCGGGGACGGATAGTGCATATCCGTTACCCTACCAAAGTAGTTGGGGTTTTACCCATACCCATACCCACATAAGAAACGGATAGAAAATCCAAACCATGCCTATACCCGTTCGGGTTTCGTGTTTCGGGTATCCACGATTATCCGTGGGTAATAGTTTCTCTTTAACTCCAACAATATGTTAATATTCACACGTATTCTCACATTACGTAAGACGAAAAGTACGACAACAATATGTTAAAATAACACAATTTCATAAAAATATTATATTTATATGCTAGGTATAAAATATGTTAGAGAAAAATATCGATTATTTCTAGACAAAATACATATGCATGTGTATAATCGGACGTGTTCAAGTTGGATAATGAGAAAACCATACCCACCCATTACCGACAATATTCGAGTTCGGCTTTTACCCATACCCACTAAAAGTCATTCGGGTTTTACCTTACCAGATTAGATCGAATTCGAACGGATATCTACGGTTACGAATATTTTTGTCATCCTATATATCCCAACGACTCAATGTAATTTAATCATAAAATTTTGATTTTTGATTCAGGTTATTGATAATAACTGCACCAGGTAGTACCTGTCAGAATTGATTATTGTTTAATCTAACCAACCAGATATGGACTTATTAAAGAATATCCTCAAGATATTAACAAATAAATAAATAATGGGTTTTTGCTGATATCGACACATATGTTCTTCTAAATTTATATCCCATAAAATATATGAAAAGATCTCTTTTTTAATTAAACTATTATTTTATATATGCTGTGGAGTTTGGTGGAATGTGGATTGGACTTTCTGGTGGCATATTATTTACTAGTTTGTTGCAAACAATGTGAGCTCTTTTTGGAAATAAACTACGGAAAAAATATCTTCTCTTGCATTGACTCATCATTTTATTTCATTGCGATATTAGAGGTTTATATTTGGTAAATTATGAACGAACAAGTGATTAGTTGAATTTATGACATTACATGAAAAAATTAATTGATATATAGATGAAATTATTCAGACGGTGTGTAAAAATGTTATGTGTGTAAATATAAGTAATTATATGGGAAAATTCTTAGGTCCAACCTGGATTGGATGCTCAAGTTCCAACCAGCCACATGTTAGCTTCTTATTAGTGTTATTAGTGAGTTGATCTTTTTTATTTTAATTCTTGATTTATTTAGTATAATGAAAAACATTAAATATTAAGAATAAAAAAAAGTGAATCAACCAATAACAAACTGACATGTGACTGGTTGGAGCTTCTCTATCCAACCAAAGTTGGAGCTAAGAATTTTCTATTTATATGAATAATTAATAAATTTCAATGAAAATATATACAATTTTTTATGAATGAAAATAGATATTTTGTGGATGAATGCTGAAATAAAATTTTGTGTCTTCCGTGTACACCAAAATTTCCTTTACTGTTTCAAGTTTTTAATGAATAAATTAATTGTTTTCAAAATGATTAACTCTTCATTTCGTAGAAAGGGACATCTTTGGTAGATGAATTTAATTTATCCTCGTCAAAAGTAGAAAGAGATATCGCTTTCTTCCCCGTTCCTTTCATTTTACATTTTCCCCTTGTTGATATGAAGTTGGAAACTATAATGAGTATAAGAGTGAAAGGAATTTCATAAGATAAATTTGTTAATTAATGATATTTTTATAATCTCTTGTCAGACAGATAATATTTTATATTTTTTGGTGTAAGAAAGATAATATTTTATACTACTTTTGTTATTTTTTGAGACCATATTAATTTTGTTTCTAACTTGTAAAAAACTGAGGAGCTCGATATGTGTACTAAAGAGTAAAGACTGCTGCTGCTACGAAGTGACACTGAGCACCACCCACATCGCACGATGATCACTACTGTGCGCAGGTTACTCGAGCTGGAGTGGGAGGTGCGTATCAAGCATGTGTATCGAGAGAGTAATATCGTTGCTGATTATATTACTGGTCTCGGCCATTCCCTACCCATAGGGGTGCATGTGTTTGATAATCCGAGCCCGATGATAAACTATTGGTTGTACCATGATATCGTTGGAGTTCAGACTCCCCGTTTAGTAATTAATTAAGGATTAGAGCGCCCCTCTGTGCTATGTTTCTCACCAAAAAAAAAAGTAAAGACTGCTTGCAACCCTTACTAGCTGATATTTTTTTTGTTTTTGCCTTTTTGTAAGCAATAATTGGGTCATCAAAACTAGCTTCAATTTGTGTTCATTTGTGTATCTTTGGATTGTTTAATCATGATATTGGTTATTAAGATGATCCAATAAGTCATTAAGAAGGTTGTCACCCGCGGATCGACCCGTCGGTTGATCCACTTTAACCCTAACTCGGTGAGAAAAACGGGCCGCACACACTCACCGGAACAACCACTGCAAGGTACTAGGTTGAAGGTCAAATTGTGTCATTTTTTCCTTTGATTTGCGACATGCGCCTATCTTCTGGTTTTCCTTTTCGCATAACCCAATCTTCGAAATTCTAAGTTGAACATTTGAATATTGATGTTATATAAGTGTGTGTGAATTTCCACTATATGTTAGATTCAAGTATGACATGTTATTTTGGTGTAATGTTATATGTTATTAGTCATTATTTAGATAATGACTAGTTTCATATACCCGGTCTAAATAGAGCTAAAGCGGTCGGACCATTAACCCTTAATCCACTTGTTCGACAGGGCCAACGGGAACCTTGATCATTAACAATCTTTTTTTTTTTTGTGGTATTCAGATGATACATTCGAAGTAGTTAAGTTGGTCCGATTGTATTACAGCCAGATATTAATTTGAGTTGAAATAACTCATGTGACGGCAAAAAATCAACATTTGACACGTGAAAATTTAAAGTACTTTATTTAGTGGAAGTTCGAATTGTCGAAGGGGGAGGATGACAATTTGAATCACCTCGTTTAACAATTCGTTTGACTAAAAAAATACTTCATTTTAGAAAGAAAAAAACTCGTCCAGACTACCGATTAAGAAAGGGTGTATATATATGTGTTTATATCATTCAAGTTAATCTTGCTTCATATTTGGATATTCGTAGCAAAGCTAGGTCATTATCATGAACAACTTGACATGGACATGAATAAATACATATACAGTACTTAGCAAGAAAATTGGTACTTGCTTTTGTACCCCCCAATGGAGTAGTTATTCAATGATGTGGACTAAATCACAAGTCTATTTGGTCGTTCACTAATTTTGGGGAAGAATGTTGATTGAAAAATAAAACCCTAATTATAGAAAAGAAACCCTACAATGAGTTAAATTAACAATTAGTCAAAGAAAACCCTAGATCAGCAGAAAGAAGCAACCAACCAACCAAAAACCAGAATTTATTTCCAGGGTCAAGTCAACAACATCATGCTGTACATTTTGATTCCTTCACTTAAAATTTTGCAACTCTGAAATGCCAACCAATGGCATCTATGAAGAAATCCTGTGGGGCAGATCTTCATTTTCTTAATGGTTTTGGGAATTGTTTTTATATATGATGAATGAAAGTTCTAATTGTTGCTAAAGACATATCAATGGCGATGAAGGGTCGAAATGTAGCATCCAGGTTCCCTCTGTTTTTTCCCCCTTGGGTGGGAAAATTGATAGTTACAGGTATGTTTGATGAGAATAGATACAATTCAGTAGTCACGATAACCATTTCGAGTTCCAAAAGGCACTTTTACTAGCATTGTGGTTAACGCCACCATGGATTTCTAGTGCACCCATTTTCGAAAAATGGAATCCTTGTGTGGCCTTTTTTATTCGGCAATCAAATTGTATAAGCCAAGAATATATTTTCACTAAATTACCAAATTGATAAATTTGGATGTTTAATTGGCTTTAAATTAGTCAATCCAACAAGGTATAGGAATTTGTTGGGCTAGAAGGAGGCTTGGGTTTTTATTGTGCTGGCCCGTTACCAACCGCACTGTGACGCCAAGCAATGGTGAATTGGTGATGCTTCATGAAAAAGCAGCATCGACGTATATTAACACAATGTTGCATCGTGTTGATTGATGTGGTTAGAGTTGTGGGCGATAAGACAAGAGTGGAAAGGTAAGCGAAGTCATACTTGAAAGGATGAAGGTGTCCAATGATAAAGTGAGAGTCCTTAAACCTTGTGGAGTTAACCCAGTCAAAGGGTATAACTTATAAGTAAACTCTAGCATATATTGGCGTTATGTCAGAGAGCTAGAATATTTATTGATGTTGATCCACTCTTCCCAAAGAGATGATTTTGACCATATACATGAATGTATATGAACAACATTCCCCAAATCGGAAACGTTGGTTTCAACAACTATGGCGAAATAGTTGAAATGTGGGGGATAAATTGGGGAGAAGTAATGTGGAATGTCGCTTGGGTGATTCTAAAGTGAAAGTGATACTTAGAAGTTTTGCGTAAACCCTAAGTTAAGTCATAGATGTCACTACATTTGAAGAGATACTTGTGAAACTCAAGTACTCTAAGGTTAATGAAGTAGAGAGACTTCAACACCGTTGGCATGTGTTTTGATTATTGCAAGGCAATAAAATCAAGGCAAACACATAAGATGTGTAGTGAATTGAAAAGAGACGAGTCTTTGGGGAATTTTACCCAAAGGAACTCACTGGGTGAACCAAAAGCCATAGTCCATTAATGAATAGGCATTTATAGTTAACGAGGAGCAGTATCTTGGAAAACGTCCAAGTTAAACTCTAAGACCGGTGAAGTTGAGTAGTTTGGCCCGCAAAGACTGGCGTTAATAAAACGCACTTGTGCACAAAATTGTTATTGCAAGGGCTAGAAGTGTTATGTGAAAATCTCGTCATTGATAATGGAAACATAACACTAAGGTCAATTTCTAGCAAAGTTATCTAAGTTGATCATGTAGATAAAGTAATAACAAATGTGGGACCCACCTAGAAATTTGTTAAAGCATCGAAGGGAATGGACTCGTGGCCTAGGACAAATCATCATGGCGGTAACTCTACCTAAGCAGGATTGGCAGACCCAACCTATAGGTTCAAGGAAAAAACAAAGTTGTGAATGATGGTCCGACATTGTCAACTTATTCAAAGTCCATTCTCATGATGAGACAATGTCCAACTATAAGGGTAAACCTAAAGATGGAAGGTTTTTAATGGTTTCTTAGTTTGACACAGGATGTGGTCAAATAGTGTATTTTCGGAATACATGTTTAGAAATCACCTATGTGAGTGTGAAGTGGAGCCGCTTCAAGGAGAATAAAAGAAGGTCAGTTCTCTAAGCACTCATGAGACCAGGCGGTGTTCATGGCTGAAACGAACACAACAATGAGAACCAGTGAACGGATAAGAGTTAGTTGTGTGACATATGTTGTCTTAGTATACAAGCAAAACCGACGGTTCAAAGATATCACATCTACCGATTGGTGAGTATACTCGATATATGTTCACTAAGGAAGGTTCAAAGGGAAACCTACCTATTCCGATGCAACTAATTCTTAGTCGAGAATCACACGATTTTTTGCATAGTTTTTAAAGTACAACATTCTCCATTCATGTGGGGGATTGTTGGGATTTTTAGTGGTGTGAATGGAAATAAAAGGGAAAAGTTTCAAGAGAGTCTCTTGAAGTATCATGTTGGTAAGATGTGGGAAGGCACGACCTCGAATTAGATCGATTTGATGTAATATGTGGTTAATCGGTTAAATTGGTTTGTGTACCAAACGGACCAAACCGAACCAATGTGGCGGTTGGAATAACCAAACTGGTCCAACTACCATGGGCCGAACCGATGCAATGGTTCATTATTTCAAACATGAACCAATGTGTTGGTTGGGGTGTAACCACCCATATGAAGAGTCACCTCCCTTCGTACGCACCCCTTCATTTTCTATAAATAGCACCTAACCCCCTCTGGTTATGAACATGGGTTTTTCCGGGTACCAAAATTCTGCCAAAATCCAAAACTAGTTTTCTGCATTCTTTTCAAAGAGAAGATAGAGTCAAGTGTGGTTCTCGCCGATTCGTTGCGTTCGATGGTTTCCGGGGTTTGAGGTACCGCTACGCCGGAAAAGGTATGTCCTTTCTATCCTAGGAGGAATCATTCCATAACCTTGGGTACTTGAGGGGAATAAGATTCTTTAAGGAGAGATAGTGAATTCTATCGGCTAGAACGCTTGCATGTGTCTTTGCATGTTTTCTTAATCTTATGTGTTTGCTTGTGTTGCAAGAAAATAGTATACGTGAACAATTTTCCCAACAAATTCTAGTTGTTCAGTTCATCCTTTGTGTAGGATTTGCAGTCTGTTCATTCTATTGATGTATAAATACTCTTAATCAATATAGAGAAACTCAGGATTTCTGAGCTCTTTCAGTGGGTTGTGTCTCCATAGAAAACAACATTGCCAAGTGGAGCCACTGTTCGACCAAGCTAGTCTGTGGGGCGGAGCCATGGTGCAACCATGCGGTCTTGACGTTCCATGAGAATGGTTCGAGTAATGCTGTGGTTCAAGCATTGTCGTGTTTAAAACCATGTTGGCGCAAGAGCAATGTTGCAACTTTAACCGCACTGCGATTTTAGTAACAACGTTGTGACTCAACAATATCGACACATGGTCCGGTCTCGTGGTTCTACAAAAAATCAAATTGCAATATTGGAACAATATTGATGTGTGATGGATCTTGAGGAACTAGGTGATTATTATCACATGTGGGTGTCAAAATACGGGGGGAAAATCCCAAAAATACACATATTTTAAAAACAAATTCTCATAATACACACGTTTTATGAAAAATTCCCAATCTACACATATTTGGGCATCATTGCGACTGTCAATATCAGTGAATGCATTTACTGCGGCAGACAAAAGCGGTGAATGCATCACTGCGGTTGTCGACCGCGGTGAAGGCCTGACTCAAGGCTAAAACTTCAAAAGAACGTGACTTTGCGCTCGGTTATCTAATCGTAGTGATTGTTTTTTATTTCACATAAATTTTCAATATCTTTCAATCTGCAACTCGCCTTCATCCCCAAAAAATGTCGTTTGCTACCCCGAACGAGCAATTTTTCAATTTTGCCAAACTTTGGAAGGCCATAACTTTGTGTTACTCAATCCGAATGTCATAAAGTTTTTTTTATTGCGCATAACTTTTTAAGACTTATATAGTAAAAAACTTGCTTGGAGAAACATCATAGCTCCATACCAACAAAGAGAAGTTATTATAGAAGAGAGCATTGATGAGGAGGAAGTAGAAAGTAAAGAAGAGGATGAGCTTAATACTCAATATGGAGAAGATATGAATGAAGAAGAGAGAGAGGAGGTTGAAGAAAAGGATGAAGATGATTTGGGATTCATGTGGGTTAGTGTGCCCGAAGAGGCCATTTATTTTGACCAGGAAGGTTACCCGACCTTAAATGACTCTTAGCATCGGATCCTTTTGCAACAACTCTTTGCTGAGACGAGGCCACGACATCATCAATCTCTCTTGGTAGATGTGAGGATGACCCTTTGAAGATACTTGATTTGGTTCGAGGTAAAGAGAACAAGAAATGAAGTGATTTGAGGTTCAATTGTGGTTTCTCAAGCAATTGCCTCTACGTGAGCCATCACCGAATGATTGGGAGACCGATCAAGACTTGAGACTCCACTTTGCTGATGAAAACCTCAATTTCAAGGAGGTTTTAAGTTGGACCAGGAACTTGAAGGCAATCGCCCGACGATAAGACGTGAAAGATGCGCTAGTTGGGAGGCATCCCAACTTCGGTTTGCCTTTCTTCTCCTTACATCTCGATAAAGAACTGGCATTATTGAATCTTTTTTTTAGGCGTGTTTGTTGTTAGAGTGATAGTGAATGACCTTGCCTTAGTTAAGAATAAGTTTTGATGGACAATGGTGGAGGGATAAATGATGAAATGTTGGAATGTTGT
The DNA here is from genome assembly GCA_946122785.1 of Linum tenue. Lineage (NCBI taxonomy): Eukaryota > Viridiplantae > Streptophyta > Magnoliopsida > Malpighiales > Linaceae > Linum > Linum tenue. Next base: position 67,163,299 of record CAMGYJ010000002.1, read on the forward strand.
TGTGTATTGCATGTTTATGAGTGAATGTATGTGGTTTGGAGGCCTTGGTAGGCATGAATCGCATGATTCTAGATGTTTTGATTGTCGCCCACCAAGTGCTCGATGAAATGTCCAAACCACATAATTTGTGCTTGTAATGATTTGATGAATAACAAATTGATGGCCCCTTTGCTCACCTAAACTTACCGCTTTGATATGATTTTTGAGCAATCGGTCCATACCCTTACCTTAGTCATTTAGGTTGTTCCTTGCCTTTGGCCTCGTCATTGAACCCCTAGATTGACTTGTTGTCAGTAGAACTAATCAATCACAATCGTTAACTACCTAATTCGACATTGCTTTTCACTTAACCCTTGTTTTACATAGTAAACATCAAGTATGTGGGTGTATGAGATTGGATCCTAGGGATGATAAGAAGTGTTCATTTCATTCATTGATAATATATGAAATGTGTTTGGCATGGATGTGCATGAATTTTCCTTGTGTGTAGGAATTGTTCTAAGGGTTAATCCTTTGATGGGGGAGAGTTCCAATGCTCGTCCTTCGGAAGTAGTTCCAGTTTCGCACTTCCAATCAATGGAGAGCCAGAACCACTTGGACCTCCACACAAGAAGTCGAGCCTCAACCACATCTACACCACGAACAACAACTAGAAGTGCCACCTAGAAGGTCGAAAGACCAAGTCCAAGGGGCGATTTCTCCTCTTTGCAAGGGCCACGAGTTGATCATGGCCGACCGAACAGACGCGTGGGCTGATGTGGGCCACAACCGACCAGGCTTGGGACGAGAGGGTGAACCAAACATGCTGACTAGGGTGGTTTCAGGAGGAAGCCCAAGGCTCCCAGGGTAGAGTAGGAGGGTACAATCTCAGGATAATGTATTTAGATAACACATGTAATTATGAGAATTCAACATTCTTTTGGTCTTAAAATGAAACATAATACTTGTATTTGAGTATAAGATGAGACAACTAAAATCATTCATTATGGATTGTCAATCTCAGCTATCGATCTCTCTTTTTTACTAACCTCATTTTTTATTAAGACTACCAAAATCCTTCAACCTCCAAATTATGTATTTTTCAAATTCATACATTGAAACAATAGAATACATAAATTAATTAAATGTATCAATTTAGAAAATCCTAACTATCTCCATATACATATCCCATATCCTTAATTGAGGGCTTTGAATAAGAAAACATAATCTTAAAACTTACGTTAATTTTCGATCTTAGCCCTTGGATCTAAGAATCTCCAATATGAATCCAAGGCCTTAAATTCCAAATATGTCCCAAAGCCCATTTCGACATAATCACAATTGAAATTGGAAATGCACATACACTATGACTGCGCTCCGCAGAAAGGACGATCAACCTGAACTGAATCACTTTTTCAGCATCTTCATATCTTTGGAAATAGGGATTAAAATTTTCTACCTCGTAATCACAAATCATAGAACTCAAGCCTATGTCAAATAAGACAGTAGCCACGTCGAGCAGTCCCTCCCATTGCAGAGCACTTTTCAGCTCTAGTTATCCAAAATCTAAAGGCAAAAATCAGTCACAGGCAATCAACTTCCCTAACTTAAACCGAAAATGTATTCCCTGGTACTTATTTACACAGGCGAGGCAATAGTTACGACTTACGAGCTTACAGCTTTACAGCTGAAAACTGGAGAATGCTGCATTTTACTACTTAGATAACCGAGTAACTGAAGGGTTTCATAACAAAGCAGCTAAAGGTTTCTGAGCATAGATGGTGATCACGGTTGCAAAACCAACTTAAACTTCCAAATCTAAGCTAAAACTTGCTCGAAGTGACCTCGTCGTCACTCATTCATTAAAATTAAATTTTTGTCCCTATGACCAGAGCGAATGAATGATGTTCAGTTTAGAGGGAGCTGAAAGACTTCCTAACTTTCCTAAGTATGCTCCACATGAAACTAGATACAATGAAGAGGGCGATACCAGTGACAATGGCATACTTGAGTCCCAGATTCACCAGCAAGTTCACCAGCAGCGCGGCCAACACCACACCGAAGAAGTTAGCTGATGCGGCTGGCCAGAAAGGCATGTCGAGAATGGAAGCTATAATGGCACCTGTCCATGCTCCTGTTCCAGGGAAAGGTACAGCCACAAACAGCATCAGACCAAGCCATTGAAACTCTTCAACGGGGCCAGCTTTCTCCTTGGCATTCTTGAACAGCATCTCGAGGAATCGAGATGCTGTCCGGTTCTTTCCAGCAAGGAAAGAAGCAAACTTCTTCATGTATAGTATGATGAAAGGCACTGGGACCATGTTCCTGCACATAAGAACACCCCCCAAAATTTTGTTACCATTCAGGGCATGCCAGTAGGTTCGGTGTAATGTGTCACAGAAGCATTTCTTCAAACAGGTTGAAAGCAAACAAAATTCTCAGTCACCAATAGCTGCTATGTTGTCACAGAAGCATTTCTTCGAACAGGTTGCAGGCAAGGCAGTCTTAGAATCACAAACAGCGAAGAACATTAAAGCTGGGAAACTCAATACTGACCCAATTACGGCTAAAACGGTGAGCGCTACGGGCTTGAGTTGGAGCCAGTAACCGACTGGAATAGCCCCACGAAGCTCAATCACAGGAAGGGTAGCGAGAGCGAAAACCACGGCCTCGTCCGGCCAGCCGGAGCCTCGAAGCGCATTAGCGATTCTCAGACCAAAGCTGGAAGCTTTGATGGAAGAATCGGCGGCCGCTTTCGCATCCCCGGAAGACGCGAACCAAACAAGCGAAAGGGAAGCCCAAACCGCGACCCAAATAAGAAACTTAATCGGCTTTTCCTCAACCGCCGGCAGAATTGCTTCGTCATCAGCAGACGGGTCGATGAACCCACGCGAGGAATAAGCCCCGAGTGCAGTAGAAAGAAGAATACGACTTTCCAAAGTAGACCTCTTCGACTCCAGAAGGGTCCGCCTCTGGCTCTGTTGAATAACCCGACGAGGGTTTTGGTGGGTCAGTGGTTTCGGCAAGAAAGCGAGATGGTGGGTCTTGCTGAAAGAAGGAGAGAGCGATAGTGCCAAGTAACAGGCAGCCATGGAAACAGGGGAGGGAATGGAAAGTGCAGACTCGCGATCGGAATTAAAGGGAAGGGAGCATCTCTCATATGCACAAATACCTCATTAAGAAAGGAGCTCGACCCAATTAGCCATGGCGTTGGAGAAAGGATCATGCGAGCAGGGCGGTTGCATTTTATATGATTGGTTTTTGCTTTAAGCTGATTAGCAGCAGGAGACGAGAAGAATGGAGGAATATCGGCGGCATAATCAAAGTATAGAGTGTTGGATTTTCCGAAGATGTGTTGGAGGATGATTCATTGAAGGGCTCTAATGTTTCTTTGTTTTGTCACCTCTTTCATTCTTTGGACTTGTCAATTCAGTTATAATTCAGTTGCACCTAAAAGGACAACAATGTAGCTTTAAATTTTGATTCTCGGATTAGTAAGGGACATACATTTTTTGGTTTTTGTTTAAGCCAAATAACCTTAGGGCCTTCAGAATAATGCCTTTCGAATACTTGAACACTTTGAGTATGAGGTGGGTTGTCTTTTATCTGGCGTTGGGTGTTTGAGATGTTGTACAAATGACCTATTTCAAGTTTCTAGGAACTCATTGGCACTTTGATCTTTAAATTACTGTAGTCCTTGATCTAAGAGAGAGTTTAAGTTTAGTTAGATAGTGAAGGTGTCTTTCATTAGGCCAATGACCTCATGTGTATAAGATAGTCTGGTGGTGGTTGAGGCATTTAATATGATTAGGTTTCAGGTTCGAAATTTCCTTGTACATATTTGGCATGAATCAAGTTTTGTCGTCACATTTAAGTGATGTGAGTAATATATACTTGTGTCTCTGATCGGGGATATCAACCATCTTCATCCAAGTGATATAAAGACGAATCCTTAATTGATATCTCAACCTCTGACGACCAGAAGAGACATAATCTACCTGCATTACCATTCGCAGGAATCCCTTCACGTTGTCAAAGCCCAAATTCAGGGTTAAAGACACATTTGGTCGCTGAGATTACTAAATTAGGACATGTTTAGTCACTGTAAAAATTTAATATCAAATTTGGTCACTACAATTATTAAAACAGGACACACTTAGTCACTCGCCGTTAGTTGCCGTCCAACTCCGTTAAAAGAGTCCGTTATGTGCTGACGCGGCAAACATGTACGCCTAGTCAGCGCCATTTTGGACCGAAAATGGCCAAATCCGACCCACCACGTCACTATACCCGCCACGTATTAAACCCGACCCAGAAACAAACCCTAACGCACCTAACCAGACCAGAGGCCACTTAAACAAATCAAAATTGATTTGTTTCCATTACAGACCCAAAAACCCTTCTCCTTCCTCGAGCTCTTCCCGAGCTCTTCCCCTTCGCCATTTTCGATCAAACCAATCTGAGAGCAGAGAGCAGGGAGAGATGAAGCCGGCGCGACGAGCTTATGGATCTCGTTTCTATACTGCAGCTGAATCGAGTCGTTACTGTAAATGGAGTTCAGGGGAACCGAGTCATTGTAGTAAACAGAGCTCGGAGGATGATCGATGTTGAGGTATTCATCGTCAGGGCTCCATTGCCAAACATCCCGGTGCCGCCGTCGGGAGAGCTGCCTTGCCCGGCGACGTCGATTCTGTACATCAGCTGCAACACGGTGTCGTTTCGGATACTGCCCTGCTGATTGCCGTTGCCGATGATGTTGAGCCCAGCGTCGGCGTTGGAGTAGTAGAGATTTGTGGGCATGGAGACGACTTCGATCCCGTTGATGAAAGCGTAAGCGCCGGGGGTTGGGGAGAAGGTGAGGTTGAGACGTTGCTGATTAGGGTTCACGTTTAAGCAGAACTCTAACTGGAATCCGTCCTCCTTTGTCGATAGAGGGTGGAGATCCGGGATGAAGTTGTCGAGGAGGGCGAATTGGCTGGCGACAACGGAGAAAGAGGCGGCGGATTTGTTGAAATCAGGGGAGTATGTCGCCGGGAAGAAGTAGAGGCGGATGAATTTCTGGCCCGGGCTGACTGGGAAGGAGTAGGTGAAGTTGGAGCGAGACCATTGGGCGGAGAGGTAAGGCACTTTTTCGAGCCTTGTGGAAGGTTCTGTTGGTGTGGAAGAAGCCGACTCTGAACCGGGCTGGAGGAATTTCGAGGGGTTGTTGGCGTCCCAGCTCCGGTCGTCGGCGTCCCAGCTCCGGTCGTCGGCGGTGTTGCTGCCGGGGGTTGTGGAACCGCAATCGACGACTATGTTGTCGATGGGAGTGTACTCGTCGGCGGAGAGTGTGGAGGAGGGATTCAGGGTGAAGATGACGAGGGTGGGAGGTGCCGAGGTGGGAGGAAGGAGGAAGAAGGGTTGGGTGGGGTTGGGTTGGATTGGGTTGGTTTTAATGACGTGGCGGGTTATAATGATGTGGCGGGTCGGTTTTTATTTTTGTTGGGTTATATACGGCTGATTAGGCAATTCTGTTTGCCACATCAGCACTTAACGGACTTCATTAACGGAGTTAGACGGAGACTAACGGCGAGTGACTAAATGTGTCCAGTTTTAGTAATTGTAGTGGCCAAATTTGATATTAATTTTTTCTAGTGACTAAGCATGTCCCGATTTTGTAATCTCAGTGACCAAATGTGTCTTTAACCCCCAATTCATATTGAAATCTTTCCTACCAGACTCAGGCATATGGGTCTCCATAAGGAAAAGAACATGAGGGGACTGCTCATTAACGAGAGTTTTGATGTTAGCTTTAGCCTCATCATTCAGAAGTCCCTTGTAATTGAAACTTATTATTCTCATAATGAGCAAGGTTTGAGAACTAAGAGATGATTATAATATTTGAGTGATATGGATGACCAAAGTGTTAAAGTGAGTGTCTAGAACATAGATACAACACATATTCGGATGGGATTGATGCGGATACCCAATATACCAAAACCGCAACGAACTTATTATCATCCTCGTCAGGTTATGGGAAAATCCAATCCAAAATAATATCGATTGGATTTTCCCCTGATAAAATCAATTTCAATTTGGTTGAGTACCCACAACGATAGATTATTTTGTCATCCCTGATATGGTCTGACCGGTGGTACAACTTGTTTATACCAGTTCAAGTTTGTTTTAGAAAAACATGTCGAGAGGTGGGAAATCATTTACAGTAGATGACTTTTTTTCTTATATCTAACATATTTGAAGAAGATCTCTAAAATATATATATGGTGCCTTCTACGGTACCCCGGGTGAAATCTAGGGTACCGCATACCTTGGGTATGAAAATTATCATATTTAAATATGGATATATATATATATCCATATTTAAATAAAATACAATATCCCAAACAAAATGAAAAAATTATCATATTTAAATACAACATTTAACGCCAACATTCAAAAGGTTATTACTGAATCCAACAAATAACATAAATATCTAAATATTCATACTTGAATCCAACAAATAACATCAACGGTTAACTTTCAGTTCAAAAAAATAAATCAGAAATTATTTTCTTTATCAATTTAATTCACTAAAATGATGTTATTTCGTTTAAAGGTCGGAAATCAATCATATCGGTCATTTCGTGAGCATTTTAGCCAGTTTTGTAACCGTTACTGGTTGAACCGTGTTCTACTGACCGACAATGACAAATAGGCTGAAGTCATACTGCTTCAAACGAATGCAAGTGTATTGTCACGGATAGTCCGTATGAGCATAGTAGTCAACATGCCGATTTAAATCCTAAAATCCTACGATTTTACCCTATTCCGATTCTGATTTCACTATAAAATCTATAAACCTTAAAATCCTACACTATTCACAATTTAAATCCTTAAAATCTTACGATTTTACGACTCAAATCTTTGAGTCAAATTTACTTATTTTCCCCAGAATTTGTAAAAATATGCCTCTTTTCCTTCTCCTCCACACCAACACCATCTAGTTCTCTCACACTAACCACCATCGACCATCATCAATTCACAACAACGTATTAATCATCATCGATTCACCACCTCTTAATATTGACATTGATAAATTGGAACATTAACCTTGAAAAATTATCATTGTAAGTGTTATGTGTTTTTGTGTTATTCGTGATTTTCCGTATTAATATTATTTCGTCTTCATTTTAATATGAACTTTAAAATCCTAAGATTTTACGATTCCAATTTTACCCTCATTTTCGATTTTACGTAAAATCCTGATTTTAACTACTTTGAGTATGGGTTACATTTTTTAATGGTTCCTGCATCAAATTGAAATAAGTGAAATTATTTTAGTTAATGAATCCAGATAAGGCCATCTTTAGTAAACTAGACTTATGGGTTATGGCCTACTTTCATAACTCACACACAATCAACCAAGCACAACAATTTAAAAAATGCATGGGGTGAAACCTTTTGCAAACTTTACTTTGACTTTAATCACATCTCTATATCTTTTTGACAAGAGGATTTTTCCTCCCTTCATTTGATATTGTTTGCCACTTTCAACTTTGAAACACAAGAGGATTTTGTTTCTTACTACCATGAGATGACCGAGTAAGAGCAATTTTTACACTTCGCCGATGAAAGCCACACAAAGAAGAGGATTGATAATTCTTTTCCAAATCGCGCACTTTCGCAGAAAATTCGAGCTCTCATATAAACAAATTCGTGAATTTCATGCGCTTTCCCTCGGATCTACGTTTTGACGCTCTAATGCGAGAGCGTTGGGCCCAAACCCACGAATTAGGTTACATAAAGACAAACCGCGTCCGGCTCCCACGGATGACCACCACTAGAGGGGTCAACCCTGCCGTAGAAAAAGAAGGGCTAAATTACACGTTTGGTCACTCAAATTATACAAATCTTTCACGTTTGCCACCCGAATTACTTTTCTTTCTTATTCGCCACTAACTTTACGAATCGTTTCACGGTTGGTCACCGGCCGTTACACTCCGTTAAGTCTGTCCTACGTGGCAGTCAACTATAAAGTTTGACCGTTAACTAGATGACGTGGAAATTAAAAAAAATAAAAAATAAATAAAAAATTCTTTCCACCTCATCATTTCAGACCGGTTCGGTTTGTGATTCTTGGGTGGGTGTGGCTTAACTAATAAATTAATAAAAAAAAAAACTAAAGCAGGCTACGGATCCCTTCCTCTTCCACTCCTTCATTCTTTTCTGGGTCCCTCGACGATAACATCTCCGAGAGGGTTAAGAAGCTGTAAATGATCCAATACGCAAGCCACTGCTCATCGTCCTCCTTACCAGGGCTCTCTATCGCCATCACTGACGCATACCTAACAATTGTTTCTTCATGTTTAAAGGCTATTAGGTCAGTACCTATCACTCTTTGGTTGAATTAGGAGTTCGAATCATCGATTTTTTTTTTTTGTCCATTTCAATTTTTGCGCATGATTTATGAAATTTCATGTTTGAACTTGGGAGTTTTCATCCTAAGCTATGATATGTTGACTACTTGTTGCAATTCTCTTTGTCAGATAGCTAAAATGTTGTGCTTAATGCTTGATTGCATGAAATGAAGGTGTATGATCAAATTAAGTTAGATTGAGAAGTTGGCCAATTTGCATTCATTTGAATTGGAATCCTAGATTCCTACTTGTGTGAAACCAAAAATGGGACTGTGATCAGGGTGTTATTATGAACAACAATGCCAAGTAGGGTGAAGGAGCATATTAGGATTACTAAATTTCAGGGACGAAAGAGGGAAGAGTTACAACATCCAAACAATCGATTGGAGAATTGACCAAAATAAACCCATGGGTTAGGGTTGGCAATTGGATACGAGCCACATTTGGCTTGGTCGTTTTTTCCGTAAGCGGAACATTGAGACTTGGTTGGTGGAGACCCTTAAATTACAAGAGAGAAGAAACACGAGAAAATCACAACATGCATCATTGTATAGCATTCTACCAAAAGAACTCTTGACGGATTGACAGTGCAGGCAGGTTGCCAAATGCTTCGAAAAAGTAGCAAGCAAGCAAGCTAGCCCCTCCCCCCTGGACGTTTAGCCATCGTTACAACGGATCAACCACGTCCTCTAACTGGACCTGCCAGAACAGCAATGGCGTACCGAATTAATTCCATAGGGTAAACAAATCTTTACTACCTAACAGGTGCCATAAGTTTTGTTACCTCTGCTTCCGCCAGGCTTCCCACCAGGACCACCTTTTCCGCGCCCTCCACCCGGACCCTTGGCTCCCCCATCATCGAGCCCACGGCCAACACCCTTTGGAGCCCTTCCGCCAGCACCATCTTCTCGACCCCTCCCTCTACCACGTCCAACTCCAGGTGGCTTTCGATCTGATTAGCAAATCCAGCCGATTAGGATAACTGCCAGAAAGTGCTTTCTAGACAAGCAGTGCATGCAGCATACCGAATTCAGCACTCAGCACAAAAAGTATGTAGCAAATTGTTCCCTCGGTGGGGTGAGAGATATGTAAGGGTCATGTGCATTCAACAGAGATCATATATGTCCGAATCAAACCACTACCTATTTCAAACAATAGCACTTCAGGAACCTTTTTTTCAAAAGAAGCATCAGAACCTATGTCGACATCATTACAAGTTTGGTTGAATAATGCTCACACAGCTTATCTAAGTGCAATCATACCTGAGCGGGTTTTTGTTTCTTCCTGAACTTTATCAATTACCTGGAATATAAAAAAAGCAAGAGTCATGAGAGCAAAAGTGGCCACAGATTTACATTAACTATTTGAAATTGCAAACACATGGCAAGCTCATCTCAAATACATGGCAGCCAAACGCTAGCAATATCTGGCAGTAGTAATCCTCAATCAAATAATTATTCAATACACATGAAACAAAGATGACAAACTCAAAAGAAAACGGCACAGACTTCCTTTCGGCTATATTCCATGCGCCTCAAAAAGTTCAGTCTCTTATCAGGAAAAAAAAGTCTCCACTCAATAGTACTATTAGATCTATATTTGGGAAGAAGCAAAAGGATTTGAACTACCAATTTCTGAAGTTTAAAATATCACAGTCATACACCTCAATTTCTTCGCAGCAAGTTACACCATTAGATTTACATTCCTGAAGATAGCTAGGTTTTCCAATTTTAATTTCGAGTTTCATGTCAGCACCTTGCGTGTAAGAATAAATTGATAATCAAGTATCAAGGACCAGAAATCATCTATCAGGAATTTCATTTTACTTGAATAAAGTTAAGCTAAACAGATAATTTATCAGAATGAACCATTGCTACTAATCCAGAGAAAAAGGCACATTCAGAAAATAACACCATCCTGAAAGCCACCTAGAGGAAGAGAACTAGTTTGACAATGTGTGAACAAATATTAGCAACATCCTCAACTGCCAACTATGGTGAAAAATTAGTCATATAATACCTCATCAGGAACCCGGAGATACTTGATGGTATTTCCACGTATGTAGCATTCAGGCATACGCCAAAACCTGTCTCCATCCTGGAAAACAAAATTAGAAGATAGAAGCATGAGACCAATTCCAGCCCTTCTGGAGCACACAACCTGTCACAGTAAGAGCAAAGAGAGATACCTTAGAGGTGCAGATAACTTCTCGAAGATGGATGTTCATCCAAGTATCACAGTTGACCAAATGTCCATTGTAAGTTTCCCCATTTTTAAGCTCAACCAACTGTGACATCATAAACCAGCATGAATTACAACCTGCAGTTAAAGAATGAAGGTGGTAACAAAACCCAACAAACAAGAAAATCCAGCAAGAATGCTGAAATCCAAAAAGGTGGGAGGCACCCTACCATGGGATGGCCTTGTGCCGTCTTCAATAGCGAAAGAGGAAGCTGCAACAGAAAGTGAACCATTAGATCGTCTTACCCACAAAGCAAACATATATCCTACTAGAGGGACACGGTTTCCTGTCCTGAACAATGGACGTAGAGCAGAAAACAGAAAGTAACAAAGTCAAACAGCAATCTTTTTCAATCCCCAATTCTGTTGCAGGATCAAGGAAATAATGCACACGTTGAGCCAAACAGATATTGGCAACAGCTTATTTCTTTTTCCTTTCGGGCTCGAACAATGAATTCCCATGGCTAAACATACACTAAGTACAAGAGAGAAACACACACACACACACACACACACACACAGAGAGAGAGAGAGAGAGAGAGAGAGAGAGAGAGAGAGAGAGAGAGAGAGAGAGAGAGAGAGAGAGAGAGAGAGAGAGAGAGAGACCATCTTTTTAGACAGAACAGCGATCCCAGCAAATTAACAAGCACCCTGTAGGAGAAAGTAAAAGTGAGGCCCAGAATCTGATTTAAACACTCTAGCATAGATCATAACTCATAAACGAGTTTAAGAATCCAAATTCTCACAAACGAGTTTAAGTTTAACATCTATAGCATATTCCACCCCAAGATCAACACGATTCCCAGCTATATTTTATTTCCATTTTACTGTTGGAACTTGATGAAGCATTCATTGTATTACCACTGCTAGAGCCTAGACATACTTGAGAAGCCAAATACCTATTAATCCAAAATTTATCATCAATTCCATATCAACTGCATACCAAATCACCAACTAAAACACATTTCATCATCAAATCAAACCCAAATATTCAGTACAAGTAGCTAAATTCAGTTGAAATCTCAAATCTATCAAATATTCTGTTGTAGTTAAGTAAAAATAACTAAGTTCAACTATAATATCAAATCACCATTCGCCACTAGCAACTCCAAATCTCAATTCTATCAGAATTACTTCATCAAAAACTAAAGAACTCGACAACCTACCTAACTGAGCAACGGGATAAGAGAACTTACAGCTAGAGAAATAATCAGCAAGCCTCGCCAACCTAAACGACCTAAGCAACAAAAAGAAAAACTTACAGCTACATAAATAATCAGCAAGCCGCAGGCGCTATAGACCACAAGTGTGGCAACAGAGGCAGAGTAGTGGTGGTCTGGTCTAGACGCTGGAGCCGTGAGGATTTTGGAGCCGGCGCGGTGGTGACAAGGTGGAGAAGCTGTTGTCTAATCTAGAGCTTGCGTGGTAAGTAATGACGAGCGGAGCAGTGATGGTCCGGCTGAGCAGTGGGAAATGAATCTGCAGTAGCAGAGAAGGTGTCGTGAGAAGGTTAAGGACGACCAGATGCTAGCAGTCGTACAGGCGATGAAGAGGAGGAATGCGATGTGCCGATCGATGTCGTCAAAAGCAGAGGAAGGGTTTGTCAGCTATAGAGAAATTAGGGCTTCTGTTGAGGAAGGATTCGGATTCAATTGTCGTCGACGAAGTGATCAATTTTTTGTGTGCTTTTTAGTCTAATTTAATCAAATCTAAAAAAATATATGACGGGGATTCATCACTCCATTTTCCCTAGGCAACGGGATGGGAGGAGGGTTAATTGAGAAGTCTGTATATTAATCAGTTAAATTTTTTTAATTGCAATTAAACCAAATAAGTCGACTTTCGATTGCCCCGTTATATTTTACTTCCTTGAACTTAACGGTGAGTATCAAATTGAAGTTTTCCAACTTAAGTTACACCACACCATTTTCTTTCACTTTCTTCCTCTCTACAAAATAAATAATTTTTTTTATAAAAAATGGAGGATTGAATAAACCCGATCACAATAGCCCTTTGAAATTCTTCTCTTGCTCTGTGGTTGTCGATCCTCTTGTAAAATTATTTATAGAGTTGGCAATAGGGACTTCGTCTGCAAACTGTAGTCGAAAAACTGAGTTTCGCTCTGGAAGTTTTTCTTTAGTAGAATACTAGTAACAAAGCTATGATAAAACTTCACCTGAAACTCCCTCACTACTTTACTCTTTTTGTCGCTCGATTTTATTTCATAAGACTTTTTCTTAATTCTTCTTCACTCATTCAGATTAAAGCAACCACTTGTATTTAATCTCAATATGCTTCTTTAATTTTTATTTGATCGTCACCTGAAGTTCAAGTGTACAGAACTCAGCAAAAGAAAGACTTTTTTTGCTGGAACTTCGTTCAGCTCAAATATTCATTGAAATACTTATGCAACATTAATATATACAAACTCATTTATAATAGATAAATTTAAACAATCTATAAGAAGTGCACCTAAAAAATTGTCCCCAAAAGAAAAGCTTATACCGAGGTGCCAATTAGGCAAAACATGTTATGAAAAAATAGAATAAGGAATTCCACATAAGTTTAAAAAGTTTACTTTTGAATGAAGCCAGTGTTTAATTCGATTAGAGCTAAAAAATTAATAAAAAAAATTGTAATTTTTTTTGAAAACAATAAAGGAGGGCATAAGATAATTAAAGAGAGCACTAGTAATACCGAAATGAAGATAAAAGAATGTGAGGGAAAATGTAAATGTGTATATGCAGAAAATTTTAATTTGATACCTGTCGTTAAGTCCAAGGATGGAAAATATAACGGTGCAACCGGAAGTCGACTTCTATGGTTTATTTGCAACTAAAAGAACTTAAGTGGTTAGTATGCAACAAAACCAATACTTAGGTGGTATCCGGTGCAATTAACTCCGGGATGGGAACGGGTATCCGTCCTGTTTAAAATAGGTACTCATCCACCCTTTTAAAATAGGTACCCTTTTCATATTTGGAGTGAAAAATTCATTTCATGTCCCCAACTCATATGGGTTAACGGATACCCAATCTACCCATAAATACCCGAAGATAGAATAATAAAAATTAAAACTCAACGACTTGCACCCTGCTGAACTATAACGGTTACAAGCCTTTTCTCTTTCTAATTCAAATTCCCTCTCCCCTCTCCCTTCTCTCTAAAACTCTATTATCTTTTCTTCAGGGCTGCTGTCGGCAACTCTAGGTATTCGGTGGTGGTCCAAGCCTCCATTTCCATTTACTTTCATGGTCTATTCCATTTTTCTTGTGGGTTCTCTCCCTCGTTTCCTTTCAAGCCTTTCAAGCCCTTTGTGGCCTTTTTCTGTTCCCTTTGTGAGATCTTTCATCAATCCTCTTCTATGAAGATGAATTTGTTTTGTTGCTGATCTAGTTGTTCTAGATCTGAGCTTGCTCTCTCAGAAATCTGGATTAGACAGATTGGGTATTGTTACTAGATCTACAAATGGTGGTCTCCCTCCAATTTGGTGGTTTTCATGGCTTCTAGTGAATCCATCCACCGTCTTCCCCTCTTTGTCCTTCCATGGCAGTTTGGAACTGTCTCACAGGCGCTCGACGGATTGTGAGTGACGGTTTCTTTTCCAATTGTCGCGGGGTTACGTTGTTGTTCCTCGGAGTCCTGTGGTCTTCCGCTCTCCTTGGTCGCGATTTTCTCTGCCTCGGTTTCCTTTGCCTTTCAACTTGGTGCGGTCTTTGAGTGGCATGTAATCTTGGTTTCGAGATTCAATGTGATGGGTTGTCTTTGATCGGTTCCCAGGAGGCGGTAGTTGGCGTTGCTGAGTTCAATCGTCATGGTCTTGGTTGTGTTGGACGAGCTGATTCTGTGCTTGTTTGTACTCTGATTGTTTTGGAAACAAGAGGATTTCTGCGTGTTTTGTGATATTTTTTAGTGTTTGCTCTCTTATTGGATTGTTTCACTTTGTGCTTTGCTCTTTGATGTTTACCAGTATACCTCTCAAGCATAATTGGATTCAATTTGTTGCTTTGGGGTGGCTCCTCTGTTTTGGATCCAACTTTCTCTGTTTGCACCTCTTGTAACCAATGATACAACATATTTATGTACTATTATAGTTTGAATAATGGATGTGAGTTATGCATGTTTTCAATTCTGGAATAAATTTATCATCAATAGAGAAATCTACTACCACCAAAAGATTCAACTACTAAGTTTGTTGATTTGTACATTAGTCAAACATAGAATTGAGTTGAAAAACAACTCCATATGATAAAAGGGTATGGTTCAAGTGTACATAATGATCTATAATAGTATCGTATAGTTTAATTCCATTAGTGACAAGATCGGTCACTTCTCATCAATTACTATTGGTTTTCTTAGTGTGAGATATTGAAGTTATAAAATATTTTTTAGAGTACATAAAAATTTACAATGATATCTTTTGACTTTAATTATATAGGTGACAAAATGGATCATTATTTGAATGATGGGCAAGAGTAGTTATATGTATCTGTTGAAGCCCACTCGATCGGCCTACTTCTCCTCCGTACCAGCTGACTCCCTCACGCTTAGGCCTGCACTCACAGAGGTGGGCCTTGTGGCCCGTTAGTCCTCCAACGCTCAAGTCAGTAACTTTCTTAGTGAGAGAAGTGCTTGCAATGCACAAATTTAGTGAGAGAAGCCAAATTGAGTAAATGCTTACCAACCTCGCTATTTATAGCCGATCAGTGCTTACCTGGATCTTCCTGTACGGATTCCCACGTCACCCTAACATTTAATGAGTGGTTCCGGGCGCTCCCTCCGAAGGTGATTTCGGGCGCCTTCCTTAGACGCGCACAACTCACCCTAGGCGCCTAACGCGCAAGTACTACCATTCCGGGTGCTCAGGCCAACTTGCCATTCCGATCTAAACCCATGGGCGCCAATCACGGCCCACTCCGGAGTCTTGAGTGTACTCAGCTTCTCGGACTATTTGGACTTCATGACTCCTAGTGGGCCCCGCCCACATATCGAGGCCTTCTCATTCGTACACCCCCAACAGTATCAATTAGTAAAAAAAATTACAATTTATTGAGTAGTCTACTACCACCAGCAAGTTCAACTTCTAAGTTAGTAGAGTTGTGCATTCATCAAAGGAGAAACAAGTTGAGATCAAACATATGGATACACGAAATCAATGAAAAGTTATGAACAACATATAATATTGAAAAATGTTGGCCAATCAAATAGCATGATCGTGAATACAAGTTTCAAAATGGTGATGAAGCTATGACTATTATTATTTTACATCATCGTTGCTCCTTGCCACACTCAAAAATAATATGACAGTCCTACTATCAAACAAAATTTGAATAATAAATTACCTTGATAAATATATAGAAAGAGAAATAGTAACCTATTGCTATTTAAAAATAACAACTAAAATTTATTCAAACATGTCGCCCATCGAGCGGGCACAACTAGTAAAAGTACAGAACAGTATCTAGTTATGCACAATTGCATAACCTCATTTGATCCTACATGGAGAAAAGAATGGAAAGAGCAAGGCTGTGACCTGATTTAAATGAAAGAGCAATATTGTATTAACAAAACAACTTTTTATAAAAAGTTTCTAACTTGAACCTCCTGATTTTATGTTATAAAAAATATTTTTCAACTTTTCACAAGTCAAATTTTGAAAGTGATTTTGAACTATTACAATTTTATCAGAATAAAAAACACATTTATAAGCCCGGCCTAACATATGTTGGCTTGGCTGGGACTTTCCAGTCCAGACTCCAGCCAGTTCTGGGTAAGACAAACTCCCAAGCCCATAGCTGACTCAGTTCAGCTCGCTCACCGAGCTGAATCCAATTGAATTACACGACACAATTTGAGTCTCAGAGGGAAGACCTCGAGGATGAGTCGCAAGAGAGATAAACCCTACTTTTCCGGGCCCGACCGCGCTCCTCTACCTAAGCGCCGTCGCCCACATCCACCACCGGCAGCGGATGACAACCCCGCCGCCAAAGGCAAGACGCATCCGCCGGCTTCTGTGGTGGTGATGGGATTATCCCCAGACTGCTCCGTCCTGGACCTCAAATCACGATTCGAGATCTACGGCGCAATCTCCCGAATCCGAATCGACGGCGTCGGCTACATCACCTTCCGGTCTAGGGAGTCCGCCGAAGCTGCCATCGCGGCTGCCCTCGACGATTCCTTCGGCATCACGGTTGATTCCAGACGGGTATGCTTCATTTAGTAACCCTTCCTCTCTCTCTATCTCCGCTTGGACTTTTCTCATTCGCGATGAACCCAGTTGCCTAAATTGGGATTGGATGTTTATTATTCAGAGAATTTGGCCTAGTTACTTTGCAAATCGATTCTTAACCTTGGGGTTTTTTTGCTTTCCTCTGTGTTTGGATGTATGCAGCTACAGGTGTTATGGGCAACAGACCCACTCGCTAAGTGGAGGGAAGGAATCAGGGTTGGAGTTAACAAGAGCAACGATAGCTCACCGTCGTCAGGATCAGCTTCCAAGCTTCTGAGGGGAGAGCTTCCGCTCCGCAGGCATGGCAGAGGGAAGAAGCTTGCTTCCGCTATTGTAAACCCGAGGAATAATACCAGCAGCAGCACATCGGAATCTGGTGCTTCTGCTTCTGCTTCTGCTTCCACGACATTGGATGTGCCTTTCCGTGGCCGAGAAATCATTGCTTACGATGATATCCTGTAGATAGAAGCTCGTTTACCTGTGCCTGAAATCTTTAGATAATGCTTCTTCCTTGGAAGTGTATAGTTTGTGGGATTTTGTTAGTCTGTCTGTTAGGAACTCATGATGTTAGAAAGGAGGGAACTTTGCAGGAATTAGTGAGGAAAAAAAATGTTGCCTGAAGCTACTAGTAATCCTTTCTGTATCGAAGGGGTTTATATTGTTGTTGTACCATCTTAATCAATGTGGAATATCTGGTATGTTGGATGATTTTCCATGTCAGACTTGGGCATTGTTGGAATCTTTGAGCTTGTTTTCTTAGATCCAGACCAGTTTCTGGTTCCTTCACATGCTTGAAAATTGAGGTGCAAAGCGGATTGTCTTTGCCGAAGTTGCGCATCACTGACTTATCAAATCCTTGAACTGATTAATGTCCGAAACCTGCTAGTAGTACGAGGAAAACAAGTTCCTTGTAGTGTCTACAGAAGAGAAAGCATTGATATGAATACGTTCTGGAAAGGTTTGTGTCTAACTAAACTGTCCGACTTTTCTCCCCATAGAAAAGCCTCCGTCTGCAGAAATTCAGAGCACCTGTTGTTGGGGAGCAGGTACCGATGGACAGCTAGGCACTGGAAAGTTTTTCAAATTTGGTCCATTCTGATGGGTTTCCTAAAATTGATCTGGAACCCATATGAAGGGTGCATTTTCACTCGTGGGGACTGGGGATGTTTCATTTGGTCAGCTTGGCCATGGGGATTACGCCACTTACAGTTCTTCCAAGCCTGTTTCATTCACTCCAGAGCTGTTTATGCCTTTCAGAGCCGGTTCACATACGTTGTGAGCGGGGCTGCGGCCGTAGTTAATTAATGTAGCGCATTGCACATTCTTCTGAAAAAAGAATCTGAAAAATCATATATCTCCACGTAAGATTCTGTACTTGATTACAATGAGGGGTTTACTGTTTACAGCTACAACAAGGGGAAAGTAACGCTGAATTCAATTCATGCTGCAATATCGGCTATTCCCCTATCCTTATTGTTGGTCCCATTGGCAAAAAGAATCATTAGAGAATGCTAGACAAAGGAAAGTTTCTACTTTTTACATGGAAACTGACAAAAAAAAAAAATCACAGCAGCTGCTGCTGTTAATCAATGAATCAGTCTCTTATTTTCTGTTAGCCGCAAAAGGAATCTTTCTGTCCTCGGTTAAGTCTCCGGTATCTTCTCAATCGACGATGAAGAGATTATTTACATAACCACTGTGTTGAACAACAGGACGCAGGGGATCAACTTTCCAGTTACCATCTACGATGAACTTGATCTGCAGAGCATGTGGGTTTAGATAAGAGCTGTCAAAACTTAAAACATCCTGTCTCGTTTCACGCAGGAACTGTAGCATCACGACACAAACAGAGACTGCAACGAAGGATTTACCTCATACTTGCCCGGATACAATTTGAGAAACAAGGAGAAAATACAGGTGGCTGACCTGAACATCTTTCTCTGCGAGAGACAAGTTAGCGTTTATGAGCTGAAGTTCTGGAAGCACAGCACTAATGATCGACAGAAGAAACCTTGAGATAGAGAGGATCCCACCTTTGTAGCCCATCCATCAAATGATCCTGCTACAAACACTTCTGAGGCTTCAGTTGGCAAAGTGATGTAGGCGTTCCTAAGAAGCTCGGTGCCTTTTTGAACATGATCGATTCTTTTCTGTTTCTGTTCCACTAGCCTTTGTGCATCACTGGGAATGGGGGCAAAAAAGAAATCCCTAGGTAAGTCAAAGGTGCATTTGCTCAGAGGGTCAATAAAGATAAATAGAATGGACTATACAGTATTGCAAGAGCCATTCTGCCTTCCACGATCGCTATCTTTGCACGGATTGACCGCAACTTGTTCTGCCGTTTCATTATGCCAGTTTCCTGGAATTCCCAAGCATCATAAAGCTCCAGATGTTTATCAGGTGCATTTTCCATAGCCTGACGAAGAATGACAGGTTAGATTAGATTACCAGGAGGACAAAGTTCGACAATAAAAATGCATAGTTAATGCGTACATTCTCTATTGCATGTCACTCTTTCAGATCGAAATCTGATTTTTCATTACAGCATTACACAGAAATTGATAAATAAAACATATTTCTAAGGAGTATTCTAACACTCTGTTTCATTGACAAGATTTTATTCCTCCTTTCCTGTCTCGAGCAAATCTTTTAGCAACCTTAAAACAAAATTACTCCCAAATTACACAGTAAATAAAGAAATGATAACAAACTTACCTTGTGCAGCAAATTGTCACCAGAACCTGATTTTAATGGATTAACTATAGCTGAAAGCTTTGATTCCGTATGCCGAAGCTGAGTGCTAAAGGGTTCTGAACCTGCTCGAGAGTGGTCATTCTTGTTTCTCTTTAGTGAAGCAGATTCACTGATGTTTTTCATATCAGCTACAGTCTTTAGCAGCATAAGAAACAGCAGAAGTTATATTCAGAAAGAGCACTGAATTTCACTTGAGCACATTTACAAGAGAGGAGAAATTCATGTAAAGCAGTTGTTATCTGCAATTTGGAGGCTATGAGAGGAGAAATTCTTAAAAGTGGTGATTGCTAACAAGATTATCCAAGTACATAACATGACATTCAGTTGAGCAATACAAAGTTGGTAAATAATTTTGGGGAAAATAAGCAAATAATTTCCAACAAGAAATTAAAAGGCCCTTTCTACTGGTACTGTTTCACACACCCTTCTAATGCTAAAAGCAATTTTTAGATTGGTTCATAAAGTCCAATTATAGTTTCCTTCCATTTCTCTAGTTCACTAATTGAGAATCTTAACCTCACTATTATTATTAGTTAGGCAAATCTAATGATAGGGTTCTCATCAGATCTAAAGCAAAGAAAACAGAATGAACAAGATATGAGCTGACCAAGCCCCTTATCACTGAGACATCAACTAATCATCAATTGATACGAAGTATCAAGTCAAGTGTATATACCGAAGCTTTGGAGGCTTTAGAAGGCTCATCGTATTCAGGATGATGACCGGGGACAAGAGTAACTTTACTTCTCTCGGGCATCTTAAATCCAAAATCCGCTTTTCTTTGTATCTCCAGTCTACTCAACATAGCATCAATTCCGGGATCATCCTCTGCAACAGTTTCTCTGGGTGCACATGAACAAATATAGTGAACAGCCACCCTGGGAGCATGATATAATAGGTTAAATTAAAAGAAAACTATAGCTATTAGGTTAGTTCTGTAACGAAATCCAGTATCAAAACACACCCTTTTCCTCCATTCTTATTCCAGCAGTCAAGAGAGCATCACTATCACGGAAAAACTTCCAGAATAACTTGAGGGAATTGGTTGTCCCATACAACAAGTAAGCTGATTGCTAATACTTTCTCAGCTTCCATTCTGAATTCTAGCGACACTAACCCAGGCACGTATAAACCAAAAACCAGTGGTTCGCAGAAACTTCCCAATCCAAGAAAGGTTTTATCATTCTTTTTCTTGACAAAGCTATTCAGATATGGAAATAAACGAAGAACCGAAATTAGAAGCCTCACAGTGATCTCGGGGGCGAAGAAGCAGTAGAATGGGAAGTAAGACGCAAGGGAGAGGCTTCCTGCCTCGGCTCTTGATCACTTTCCGCCTTCTTGTCAACCGAAAGCGAAGCCCTTGATTCACTACCCGTCTTCCACTCCAAGACTACCTCTGCTTCGCTTTCCAAATCCCACCCCGAAGCCATCCAGCCGCCCTGCCTCGAAATACCTATCACAAGATCGGTTCTTCCCGCATCAATCAGCTGTTTCTTGGACGGAAACATCTCCGGGTTCTCAGAATTCTTCATAAACTCGAAAACCTCAGCTTCCAGAGCAGAATCACCTTCGCCCCCCCAATCTTTGCTACACCTCCTCACAAACCCATCGTCAAACTCCCAGCAAGAATCCCTAACATTCCTCTTCCTAGCGTCAAGAAAGCCCAAGAGAGGCCCTTCTTCCTTCAGCGGCGCCGCTCGATGCAGAGAAAGAACATTACTAGCAGTCTTCTCCTGCTCTCTCCCTCCACACCCGCCTCCCCCAACCACCACCGCTACTCTACTCCGACAGACTGCAAAGACGGAGACTGGAAACGTACGAGAACTCAGGCCGGGGAGGAGGGAATTCGGCGGCGGAACGAAGAGACGCGTCTTCACTGCTGCGGCTGAATGCATGGCTCAGGCATTTCGTCGAACAGTTTGCAGGCGAGAGAAGTTGAGCATAGTTCGATCAAATACGCTCAAAATTTCATGGGCAAGAATCAAGACACACACACTGCAGAGAGGAGGGAGCACAAGCTTTGGAATCTAGAAAGAGCAGGAAGTTTCTCTCGGCAGCAAGATGTGACTGGCAAACCAAGAGAATCTGAAGGACTGGGGTTATGGTGGATTGAAGGCTGAAAAAAGAGGTTTTGTAAGGGAGCTTTAGCAGAGCGGAGAGTTGTTGAGAGAGACTTGGAAATGCGAGCAAATGAAAGCGCAAAGAAGACATCGCAGAGCGTGAGAGGTGATAAGGCAGACCGAGTCTTCCGGCACTATCAAGCATCTGTTATTCTGTTTCCTATTATCTTGCTTCACATCTTTCTGTTACTATTTCTTCTGCCTTACTCTACGCCTAAGCATGGCCATATAGCATCTGTATAAATCTGTATCTTCCTCTTCAATTGAATATAGAGAATCATAGACTTTTCATGGTATCAAAGCCTCCCTGCCCAACGGCGAACTATTTTTTTTTTTTTAGAGGTACTAATTAACGCCCTACATTTTTAAATTTGTCGCCCTAATTTAGCCAAGTTGACGTTTTTGCCCCCAGTCGTCGCCCTAACCTAATTTCGTTATGCTCAGTCGTTCCCGTCGGCGCCGTTCGCTAGAACAAGTGAAAACGAGACTTAAACGTATGAAATTATGCAATCGATTAACGCGAATTACATTTATGTTTCACGTTTGCCACTCGAATTAATTTTCTTTCTTATTCGCCACTAACTTTACGAATCGTTTCACCGTTAATTTTCTTTCTTATTCGCCGTTACACTCTGTTAAGTTTGTCCTACATGGCAGTCAACAGAAAAGTTTGACCGTTAACTAGATGACATGAAAATTTAAAAAAATAATAAAAAAAAAATAATTTTCCACATCATCATTCCCACTTACTTTATCTAAATTAATTATTCAATAAAAGTTAATTAAACTACAAAAATTATGTGTTCATTCTCCGGAACCTTGCAGAATTTCGAACACCCCTAGAGAATCTAAAGCTCTGGAACCTCAGCTTCAACTACTTCAATGGCGAGATCCCTCCCTCGTTCCAGCGATTCCCGCTCCATTCCTACTGCGGCAACACCTTGCTCTGCGGCCAGCTGCTCAAGCGCTGCTCGACGGCGGATTCCGCACCGCCTCTTCCACCTCCCCTTTCGTATCAGCTCCCATCCTCCAATTCCACTAGGAAGAGGAAGCTGAGCAGGAATTTCATCATCACGGTAGCAATTGCAGGGGCAGGGATTCTTTTGATGGCGGTTCTGTTAGCGGTGGCGTCGGAGGAAAAATGGGAAACGGAAAAGCGAAGGAGGAAACAACAACGCCAAAACGAAGTCGTTTGGGGGCAGAGTGCAAGGTGCGGAGAAGAACAAGCTCTTCTTGTTTGAAGGGAGTGGCCGAGTGGGAGTGGGTACAGTTTTGATTTGGAATATATGTTGAGGGCGTCAGCGGAAGTTTTGGGGAAAGGGAGCTTGGGGGCGACGAACAAGGCGGCGCTGGAGGACGGAAGCTGCATGGCGGTGATTGGTGAAGCTGCTGAGAAGGCTCCCGTCCGAGTGTGGTTCCTCTGAAAGCTTACTGTTATTCCAAAGATGAGAAGCTCTTGGTTTATAATTACTTCCTGTCGGTAGCTTCTCCTCCCTCTTACAATGTAAGTAGATAATAGATCACTCAGATCTTACTTTCAATTGATAACATTGGGTATTTGCTTTAGCCTCAACCGAATGGAATTAGGGTTGTCAACATATTCTAGAACGTTAATGGAGAAGGAATGAGAAGGCCGCTAGTGTGGGAACCAAGAATGAAGATCGTCATCGAAGCAGCGAGAGGAATCGCGCTCACTCATTCCCAATTCGACGGAGCAGCGAGAGTAATCACCCACAATCAGCCCGTCTCCTGTGGCCACACAATGATTTTTCTTCCTCGTCGGAAAAAGCTAGTACTCATTTTCAGCTATTAAATCTTCCCGGCCGCGGTTAATTAATTTTTGTAATTTAGTTAAATTTTATTAAATGATTAATATGATAGATTATATAGATAAAGTAAGTGGGAATGATGATGTGGATTTTTTTTTAATTTCCATGTCATCTAGTTAACGGTCAAACTTTTCTGTTGACTGCCACGTAGGACAAACTTAACGGAGTGTAAAGGCAGGTGACTAACGGTGAAACGATTCGTAAAGTTAGTGGCGAATAAGAAAGAAAAGTAATTCGAGTGGCAAATGTGAAATATTTATGTAATTTGAGTGACCAAACGTGTAATTTAGCCATTTTCATGGTATCAGAGCCTCCCTGCCCAACGGCGAACTAATTTTTTTTTAGAGGTACTAATTAACGCCCTACATTTTTAAATTTGTCGCCCTAATTTAGGCAAGTTGACGTTTTTGCCCCCAGCCGTCGCCCTAACCTAATTTCGTTATGCTCAGTTGTTCCCGTCGCCGCCGTTCGCTAGAACAAGTGAAAACGAGACTTAAACGTATGAAATTATGCAATCGATTAACGCGATTGAATGGGAACCAAAATTCACTTATGGCGCCGCTGGGAACTGCTATTGAGGACTATTTTACAAGGGCAATTGAGGTCTTGAGAATCATAGCATTTCTCGCATTGCAGAAACCTTGGATTTGGAGAGGATTTCCACTGCGGCGGCGAAGAAGCTCGAAACAACGCGAATCAAGGAGAATAAGGAAGGGATGCATAGAGCATAGTGTTCCATTTTCGTGGGGGAGTGCGATTGAAAGTTTTGCAGGGAGTAATTGAGATCGCGGGTCGTCCGCTCGAGGACGAAGAAGGAAAGACATCTCGTCGCGTCCTTCGCCCCGAGATTAATCTTCCCCCGCCGCCGCCGTTCGCCTGGAAGTCCTCGCCCCCGGCAGCAGAGCAGCGGAAGATTCTCGCGGCGAAGACTCGCCATTCCGCCCTCTTCCTCTTCCTTTCTCGAACGCGAGCAACGGAAGGCAGTGGGGGGCTCGACGTCCCCGAAAGGGCGACGAGGCATCAGAAGTTTGTCGTGGCGACAACTCTCGAGCGGAAGGAAGTTGTAGGGCGCAGTGTCGGCAACGGGGGAAGGATCCAAATGTTGACAGGGCAGCGGAGCAGAGGAAACACCCTGAGAATTCTGTTTTAGTGGTTTAGGGCGACGAGGGGTATATTCGTCTGTTTTGTTAATTTAGGGCGAAAATTTTATAAAGTTAGGGCGTTAAATAGGAATCCAGTTTTTGTTCCCCCATCTCTATCTCTTCTCTCCAAACTTCCTCTTCTCTTCTCATCATGTCTACCTCTGCGACATCTTCATCTGAAACCACTGGTCCTCTTCCTCAATCCGACTCCTCATTCTCCAATTTCAACCCTCCTCCTGCTCCTGACATCTCCGTCAAACTCACAGCCACCAATTACCTTCTTTGGCAAATGCAGATTCTTCCCCTCCTCACAAGCTTCGACCTCTCCAAGTTTGTTGACGGCAGCTTCCCGGCACCGTCTCGCCTCCTCTCCGATGGTCTTTCCAATCCCGCCTATGATGCCTGGCGTCGCCGCG
Source organism: Linum tenue (assembly GCA_946122785.1). Lineage (NCBI taxonomy): Eukaryota > Viridiplantae > Streptophyta > Magnoliopsida > Malpighiales > Linaceae > Linum > Linum tenue. Next base: position 67,188,405 of record CAMGYJ010000002.1, read on the forward strand.
ATCAACTAGTCTTCTCCTGGATCGTGGGCTCCATCACTGATGCTGTTCTCTCTCGACTGGTAGGCTGCTCCACTGCTCTCGAAGCTTGGACCCGTCTGGCTTCGGCTTACGGCTCCGGCAATCCCCAGACACTTTGCAGTCTCCGCACCCAGCTCGGCGAACTCTCTCGCGGCACCGACTCCAGCGCCAAATTCCTCACCCGTGCCCAGGAGGTTGCTGACCGGCTCGCTGCTCTCAACCATCCGGTACCTGATGATGAACTTGTCGATCGCTGTCTCCGTGGCCTTGGCGAGGACTTCTTGCCTTTTGTTCGCACTCTCGAAGCCAAGTTGGAGCTCATTCCCTTTGACGATTTCCATGGTCTTCTCCTCAACGAAGAGCACCGCCTCCGCCACCTCGGCCTTCTTCACGATGGCAGCACTCCCCAGGCCAATTATGGGCGCGGCGGTGGCGGGCGTGGGAAATTTGCTGGGCGTTCTCCAGGACGCGGCAGAGGCGGCCGCGGCGGCCGCGGTGATCGCCCTTCCTCTTCCTTTGATTTCTCTAACCAGTTTGCAGGTCCCGGTTTTGGAGCAGGTCTTCTTGGGGCCCGACCCAACAACCGTCCTTCTTCCAGCAACACCGGCCCATTACGGTGCTACACATGTCAGGGCTTTGGTCACCTTGCCAAACATTGTCCCAATCCCTCCCTCGCCAACCGCTATTCCCCTTCGACCAATTACGCCAGCCCTTCCAGCACTCCCCAAGATTGGATCATGGACTCTGGTACCAACTACCACATCACATCCGATCTCAATAACCTAGCCTTGCATTCTTAATATCATGGCCCGGACGAGGTAGCATTCGGCAATGGTAACTCCCTACCCATCTCTCACTCCGGCTCTTCTATTGCCTCCTTTCATCATCATCCCTTCTGTCTCAATAATATTCTCCACGTTCCTTCTGCTTCTCATAACCTGCTCTCTATCAATTCTCTTACTCGCACTAATCCCCTTTCTATCAATTTTTTTTTATGATTGTTTCACAATTAAGGACACACGCTCGCAGAAAATCCTTCATCGCGGTCGGAGTAAAGACGGCCTTTACTCGATTCCACTCTCCATCCTCTCCCACGTGGCTCCTCGTGCGCTCCACTCCACTTTGTCTCACTGGCATCAACGCCTCGGTCATCCTCACACTCGTGTTCTTCGTCAAATTCTTCATCAGCATTCTCTTCCCCTATCCAATAAACAGCCCGATCAGTTATGTCATGGTTGTAGTGTTGCTAAGATTTATAGCTACTGGTCCATTAGATTTAATTTGTAGTGATGTGTGGGGACCTGCCCCTGAATTTTCTGTCGACGTCCATTTATATTACATTTTGTTCTACGACCACTTTAGCAAATTTACGTGGATCTTTCCCACTTGTCATCGATCTAATCTCTTGTCCATTTTTATCACATTCCGCACCCAAGTTGAAAAGTCTTTGATCGCCCCATCAAGATTTTCCAAGCCGATTGGGGCGGTGAATATCAAAAATTGGGTTCCTACCTCAAGGCTCATGGCATTATTCATCGTTCATCTTGTCCCTACACTCCTGAACAAAATGGTTGCGCCGAACGCAAACATCGCCACGTGGTTGAAACCGGCTTAGCTCTTCTTCATCATGCCTCTGTTCCCCTCAAATTCTGGTCCTATGATTTCGACACAGCCGTTTATCTTATCAACCGCATGCCTACTCCTCTACTCCACAACAAAACCCCACTCGAAATTCTCTACTCTCAACCCCCTGATTACACTTCTCTTCGTATCTTTGGCTCACTCTGCTATCCTTGGCTCCGTCCTATCACTCGTCATAAACTTCAACCTCGCTCCACGCCGTGTGTATTCCTCGGCTATAGCTCAACTCACAAAGGCTATCGGTGCTACAATCTTTCCACCAACAAAATTCATATCTCTCGCCACGTTATTTTTGATGAAAATCAATTCCCGTTTACAACTGTATAAATCTGTATAGCATGGCCATATAGCATCTGTATAAATCTGTATCTTCCTCTTCAATTGAATATAGAGAATCATAGACTCTTCAAGAGGGAGATATCGCGGAGGCCAAGCAACGAACAATTTAATGTGTTACCGACGTAAAATAGCATTTTCGCCGCCGGGCGAAATTGGAAGCTTATTATTTTATTGGATAATAATAATCCACCAAGCTCCACGTCGGCACCTTTCTCCAAATTTTCCTTCTTTTCTGGAAACCGTTTTCTTGCGGGACCCACCAGCTCCACGTCGGTACATTTCTCCAAAAGGGTTTGGGTGGATTCCAATATATACGGATAATCAGACCGGTCATGAAACCAAAAATTGCGATTTGATGATCCAACCAAGTGTTGTACAAAATGTTGCGAATTTGGCGGCCCAAGGTTTGGCACATTACTTGGGCCGGGTTTATTCTATGATTTGGGCTGAAGGCCAACCAATCTCTTTATTGAGCATCTATGATGTAATTGGTTTGTACTTTTTAGGCCTCACTTAATGGCCTATATTTCTTCTTCTCATGAATGAAGCATGTTCTCTTTAAAATTTTTGTGTCCACCTCGAGGGAGCTAGTTAGAGACTTAGAGCATCTTTATTGGAATTGCAATTAGAATTGCATTATCACATGGCATTCATTTGCAATTGCATTATGTAATTGCATTGATGTACATGACAATTGCATCTTTGCAAGCTTGCATATAATGCAATTATGGAATTCAAGCCACATCATCTTTTTTATTATTAAATTATTCATTAATTTTATTATTTGAGTGTTTATGTTTTAATAAATTAAATAAAAAAATTAGTTGCAATTGCAAGTTAATTGCATTGATGTGGTGCAATGCAAGTAAGATGAGTTGAATTGCAAAAAATAAAAAAACAATAAAAAAAACAATTGCAATTGCAAATGCAATTGCACCAATGGAGATGCTCTTAACAAGGAAAAATCGAGAGCTTTTTCCTTTTAAAACACGAGTGACGGTGATATAAATAATATTTTTGTTGTAAGTTGGAAATATGGTCAATTAAGGATTTAGGGTTCTCCTTGGCATGATTACTAAAAATAATTAAAGGTATATAATTGATAAAATCTACCAGAAACTCATAGATTGGAAAGTAAAGACTTTATCTCTTTCTGGTAGAGTAACTCTTGCTATGTCAGTACTTAATATCATCCCTAACTATGCTATACAAACAACTATGTCGCCAACGTCTGTATGTGATCTAATTGATAAAGAAATTCGTTAGTTGTGTAAGGATCTAAGGAGGGACAAAGAAAGGTCCACTTTATTGCTTGGAAAACTGCCTGCAAATATAAAAATCAAGAGGGATTAGATTTGAGAATAACTAGAAGTTTGAGCAAGGCGTATATAGTTAAATTAGTCTGGAAAATCCTTAACAATGATTTGGGTGCAAGTGTTACAGGGAAATATACTTTAACACAAGGGTGGAAACATCGTGTCAATGAAGAGGAGCAACCATTCCAACTTGTAGTAAGAAATAATGAAAGCAATGTCCCTTATTCAGAGTGTGTCTAGCTGAACATCAAGCATGGAAGAATAACAAGTTTCTGGAGCCACCATTGGATGATAACTACCTTGTTCTTGAGAATCACATATGGTTGAAAGCAATGTCCCTTATGCAGAGTGTGTCTAGCCAAATTATGCCAATAAAATCGCATCGATGCAGCCAATTTTTGGTCCCTAGTTTAAGCTTCGATCGAAGGTCCTCATCACATAGAATCGACAATCAAGAAGAATAAAATACGAAAAATTAAACAAACAGAAAACATAACATAATAGAGGGGGTCAGATGCGACACTCGGGGTGCCAAAATATCAAGGAAGACGGCGCCAGATCGGCTAATTCCGACCCTCCTGTAACTTACTCTAGACGCAATAACACACAGACTAGACAAAAATAGGGAATAAACACAAACAAAATAAAAATTACAAACAAAAACTAAAAAGAACAAAATAAACAAAAAGAGAAAGAAAGGATAGAACTCTTGCCTCGTTCCCTTTCCGATGAGTGGTCAAATTTACCTGGCCCTAATGCCTGGATCGTATTTTCATACGATCTCTCATAAACATGGATTAAAATATGATTATGAAAGCTGAGGTTCTTCCCGAGTCGAAGTTTTCAATGGTTTTACGGAAAACTAAATTGAAGGAAATGCAAAAAAAGAAATTTATAACTATTGGCTGGTGAAGGAAGTAAGAGGGCGAGGCGTTACACAGGCAAGCCCCCCTAGAGTTCCTTGACTCATATCTCAATCTTGTCAACATATGAGTTGCTTAATCTTTATGTAATTTGATCCAACCTTATGTCGAGGCTTCTTGCCTTGATATGATAGGCAACACAGACCCTATGGATATCTATATTGAGGTGCCGCGCTGGTTCATCGAATGATGATCAATAGTGTAGAACTACCGTGTCCAGTCTTGTTCTATGCGACCATAATTTTAAGACCTGCACCACAATGGGATGCAGTTCAACTTATGAACTCATTCAATCCAACAAAAAGAATACACAAGAGAATCAAAAACAAATGATAGGAAGAATAACATCAATCATATTATACCAAAAATCGAGAATACATTATCAAGAACCTCTAGGGTTCACAAACCTATGCAACTAAGGGGACTATTCGGCTGTGGGGAAGATATCCTTGAGATTCATCAGTAGAAACAAAGATCCACGAAGTCTCTAAAATCAACGCCCGAAACAGAGATTTTGGGGTCTAGGAAGAGTATTTTGGGCGCCGATTTTCCTCTGGTTACCAGTGTCGTTCTAAGTTAGATGGGTTACTCAGTTGTCAGAGTAACAACCTTCTAATACCTCTTATCACTGGCTACTGAACTCCTCCATCCTATAAGTCTATTTATAGACTTCTATTAGGGTTGTTGGTGTGAGAGAATTGTTAGACGACACGTCTTTGGCTTCCCATCCGTCTCTTCCAACTTGGCCATCATAAGAGCTATATTCTTGGAAGAATCTAGCAACTTCTGGTCGATCCTCAAAATAGCACTCAAGGTACCGTTTTAGTGGTTAGGTCACCGTTTTAGTCTTCGATTTCATGAAGTTGAGGAAGCAAACTGGTCCGGGAAGATATATAGACAGTGAACCAGGCTCCTTTACCCTCCAACCGTTTTCCCTTACAGATCCAACTTTAAAGGGAGAGTTCAACATGCATGAGAGTGGTGGCAGAGGGATTTGAGTTGACATAGAGAAGAGGCATGGAAATGTATGCGATACATATACAAGAATTCAACGACAGAGATAGGTTTGATCAACAGTTATGCTTAACCTGTCTGAAGGGCTATACATGGGGTTCTCATATGAGTCCGAATCCTCTGTGAACCGAGTAATATTTGACTTTTTCCTAATGATCAACAGTGCCATTTTTGTTTAGACTTGTGGTTTGATACTAATTGTATATGAACCGTGTAATTTTACTTTTACCGATCAATGAAATCAATTGAAATGGTGAGCAAAAACGATTGTTTTTGGTGTCAACAAATCAATTGAAAGTAGACAGGTTTCAGACAAGCCATCCAATACTTAATTATACAGCTTACACATAAACGTTAACATTTTGTGTTATTGACACGATCAAAGTATTTATAGTAAAGCAAATTACATATACCTCCTCCCACACACATATTCTCTATAGAATCAACACACCGCAACCCCACACACATATACGTTACAAGAAAAGTAACACCAAATTAGAAACCCTACCCACTCCACTTAATCAACCCGATCAACTCGCCACTTTGACCGGATCCATCTCCACGTCACGAAACTCGGCCGACTTCCCACCATCACCCGCCGCCGCCGCCGCCTCGCCGATCTTCATCTTGGTCTTGTACCGGTACCCACTCGCACAGTAGAGAAAGTAGAAGCAGTTCACGAACCCCATCCCGGCCAGCAGAAAGTAGAAGAGGTCCAGCCTCCCTTCGTTCAGATCATTCGCCAGCCAGTCCGTCCGGCGGCCGGTCGCCTTCCTCACCACCGAGATCAGCACGCTGCTCAGATAGTTCGCCGCCGCGAACGACACCGAGAAGAGCGCGTTGGCGATGCTCCTCATGTGCTCGGGGAACTCCTTGTTGTAGAACTCGATCTGTCCCAGGAAGTTGAACGCCTCGCACATCCCCATCAGGGCCAGCTGCGGCGCCAGCCACATCACCGACACCGGCGGCGAGTCCGGGTGCGCGTGGGCGTACCCTCTCCGCTCCCGCTCGACCAAGCCCGCCACCACCATGGAGAGGACGGAGAACACCATCCCGACCCCGACGCGCTGGAGGAGCGTGATCCCGCCCTCGATCTTCGTGAGCTTGCGCGTGGCGGGCACGAGGACGCGGTCGTAGAAGGGGAGCCACGCGCCGATGACGAGGAGGGAGATAACGGACATGGACCCGGGCGGGATCTGGAACTTTGGGCCCAGGTGGCGGTCCATGATTTGGGCCTGGGAGATGGTGAAGGTGCCCTGCTGGGAGACCGCCGTCAGGCTGACGATTCCGGCAGACCAGACGGGGATGATTTTGAGCAGGCATTTGACTTCTTCCACTTCCTGGACGCTGACTAGGCTCCATGGGTTTGACGGTTGACCTTGCGGGTTGAGGTCCACGTGTTCTTGCTCTATGAATGCTGCTTTGTTTAGGAAGCTGGGAGGGAAATTAAAAATTAACAAAGAGTCAAAAAACCTAATCCTTTCTCGACGATGTTGCGCTTACGTTTCTCCCTTTTGATTATATCATATCCGTGTAGGACACGGATTAGGTGTAGCTTAATATAATTGTAGGGATGGTATACATGCAAATGGTGATACTAAAGTTGCAGACAGGAGGTTGAATTCAATGGAAGGTACAATAATTGCCAACTTTATTACCGAAAAGCGAAAACCTACTAGAAACCTTACTTTTTTTGTGCTCTCAAATATTTAGCAAGTTCTACGATTCAATCGGGATACAATCAGTTTATACAAATTTTTAAAAAAAATATTGCAGAAAGGTGGAGAATCATCAACACCAATATATTAACATATATAATTTATGTTAAGACAATCTCTCTACAATCTATATTCATATTTATATAAATTGTAATTATTTATATAAATTGTTAGTTAATTCCACCAAAACGACATAATTTTGTTATGCTGACAAAAATCAGTCATTTCGATCGGCATGCCCCTGGTTTGACATGCCATAGTAATATCATTCTTTATTTTGGGAGAAATTATAGCCACCTACTAACTACTTTTGTACGTAAACCTTTGCAAGTAGCACATATGGTATGTAATCTATAATTTTACGTGAAACTATACTCAACTAATGTACCAAAGAAAATGTACGAACGCCTATTATATGACTACATGTATAGACTATAGTTATGTAATTATATATCAGTTGGTACAAGATAACAACAGATTGTACGTTCTCAATTAAAAAAATGGTACCTTCATATAATATTTCGGAGTCAGTGATATATTTACAAATTCAATCACTTTCTTCTTTAATGAAATATAAATTCAATCACTTTCTCTTATAGCGACTTATCATTTCTTGGTGCACCACTTGACATATCCCAAATCAATAAATATAATTTTAGTCTAATGAATAATTATTAATTTTGTAGTTAAATTACTTTACACCCTCGTGATCCAGGCATAGAGAACAAATCTAATCTGCAATGATTTCTTGTTTTGAAAAGCTCGCCATGATTGTGTGTTATGTTGTGTAGTTGTCAACAAAAAATAATGTTGTGTTGTGTCCATTGAATATATCCCACGTTTTTCACGTGCCAAAAAATAGAAAAGACTCATCGGAAGGGGGGGAAAAAACGAGAAAGCGAAACCTCACCTGAACTGTTTCGTGAGAGGGAGCTTCTGTATCACGAAAGGCTTCGCCGGCGGGTCATAGAACCGCCCACCGTCGGCATTCGCCGGAACCTTAAGCCTGCGCTTCTTGTACGCCGCGGAGCAGACGTGGGCGATCCCGGAGAATACGCTTCCTTCGGGCATGACGTGGACGTAGATCCTTGTCCCCATGAAGAACAGGAAGATGGAGCCGAACATGAACGCCGTCGGGATCCCGAACCCGAGCGCCCAGCTGACGGAGTCCTGGATGTACACGATCACCGTCAACGAGACGAGGATGACGACGGTGAAGGTGGTGTAGTACCAGTTGAAGAAGCTGTTGATCCCTTTCACCCCTCCTTCCGTCCTCGCGTCGAACTGGTCCACGCCGAACGGGATGCTGCACGGCCGGATCCCGCCGGTGCCGACGGACATCAGGCACAGGCCCGCCAGCAGGACGCCCAGCTGCCTCGAGGTGGGCCCCGAGCAGGCCGACGTGGCCGCGTCGCATTCGGGCGGGCGGAGGTGCGGGAGCCACGCTGTCAGTGTTATTGTCACCATCCCCTGCCACAGGATAAAAAAAAAGGTAATTACTAATTAGTGACGGGGCTAATAATTGGAGGTTTGTTTGACTAATGGATTGTTGTGATCGGCTTGCGTAAGTGAGATTGAGTACGACGTCGCGTGGTGTTGTGGTTTTTGTCCGAGGGAAAGGGAATCTTTTTTTTTTTTTTGGCAAAATACACTTGTATAGCCATAACTTTCACGTTTGTGACAAATATAGCCATAACTATTCGAAAACACGAAATAGCCAGGATTTTAAATGTTGCATGCCAAATCTAGCCATTTCCGTTACAAACTTTAACGGTGTTAATAACTCCGTTAGTTAGGTTAACGTTAGAGTAACTAGGATGCCAAATCATCGGACACATAAGCGACAACTCATTAATACTTGCCACATAGATGCCATGTCATATTTCAATTAAAAAATTAATTTCTCTTTTCTCTCTCCCCCACTCACCTCATGTCCACCACCGACCTCCTCTCCTTTCTTCTTCTTCTTCTTCTTGGCGACCACAAATCTGGAAAATTCTTCCCTCTTTAGAAGGTGAAACAAACAGCTCGGATGGAGAACATGTCTTCTTTATTCTTGGTTCTGCCTCCGATTTCTTCTTTAGAGTTTGCGACGTCGAGGTCACCGGAGTCAGCAACGATTGGCGGATTAGGGATTTTGATTTCAAAATCCACTATCATCGTCGAAATTGAATGTTAACTTGCAATTGAGGGATTCAAAACCCACGAAACCAAAAAACCCAGGAAACCCAGTACTCTGCGAAGAAGATTGCTGCTCTCCCAATACCCAGCAGCGCGAGCGCCAGAGAGGAAACGTATCCCAATACCCTGGCCGCCACGAAGTACGGCTGCCGCCTGTACTTGCCGACGGGGAAGGCGTCGATGAGGAGGCCCAGAAGCCCTGGATGAGGTCGTAGACAACGAAGATCCCTAGGATGAATGTTGGGTTGAGGTTGGAGGACAGTAGTTGTAGCCATCGAAGGGGCTCGAGCAGGATGGATTCGGAGTTGGAGAGATCACTAGAAACCATCTGGTGGGGCTGCAAATGGGAAGACGCCGACGGTAATCCGGCGGAGCCAGAATGCAGGCTCAGCACGGTGGCGTGGGTAGGCAGGGGAGAATATCTGGATGGTGGCGGGACGCGACGGAGGCAGAGGAAGAAAAGAACAGGGGGTTCAAGAGGAGGAGGGCTCGGAAGCGGCGGGATCATCGGAGGCGGTAGAGGAGGGGTCGGAAGCGGCGGGATCATCGGAGGTGGGTTTTCAACCGCCAATGCTCTGATGAGGTTGGGATCCGGGAACGGGAGTCGAAACCGGCGATGACAACAACCGCCACCGTGGGGAAGAGCAGATCTGGAATTGAGAAGAGGGATGCATTTTTTGTGGCGGAAGAGGAAAGAAGAGAAAGAGGAGAGAGAATAATAAAAAATTAATTAATTATTATTTTGTTTTCAGTTAATTCCACCCTATATTATTATTGATAAAATATTGACAACTCAGCATTTTCCGTTAGTCCAGTCATAACGTTAGATGACTCCGTTAAAAAGATGGACGGAATTGGCTATTTTGTGTTTTCAAATAATTATGGCTATATTTGTCACAAACGTGAAAGTTATGGCTATACAAGTGTATTTTGCCTTTTTTTTTTATCACGATGGTGGATGCTTTTCACCGAGTTATGTAGGCTTTAGACTTTTCGAGAAAGTATTTATCGTTTTCCAACTAGCAGAATACAATTGGCTGTGGCTACCATCCAAACCGTAAGTGGACTATGGACAGACGACTAAAAGAGTGGAAGCTGTTCGTCTTTATATGTGAAAACAGTGAGTGATGTTTTAGTAACCACAAATAAAAAAAAAAAAGAAAAACTATTCAACGAAATAAAAGTGAAATAGACAACACTACCTTCTCCTCTCATCAAAACCCACTCGAATTCAAACCGGGAAAAACCAATCGATGTGATTTTTTTTTTTTGGTGCGGATTGTCCTTTTGGTAATTGACGTGAAATAAAGTGATGATAGTGTGTGGCTGGTATTTTAAGTATTTGTATCGAGACTGTTTTGATTATGTGAGATGTGTTTTAAATCGTAAGTGGCTTGTGGACAGTTGAGTGAAAGAGTGGAAGGTGCAGTTCGTCTTTATATGTGAAAACAATGCTGATATGTTAGTAACCACAAATGAAAAAAAAAAAATTAGTGAACGATTTGTTTTTGTAATCGACGAGAAAAGTAGTGATGATAGTGTGTGATTTGTATTTTAAATACACGTGTCGAGACTACTCGACTATGTGTGAACATGCTTCGCATATGCATTCTCATTTCACTATTTTGGTATTTTCACATCTGACATGACGATCAATTAAGTCTGTCTTTCGGACCTTCATTCTTGATTATTTGCCATCACTTCTCCACACAATAGTTTAATAGAGTTTTTCTTTTGTGAGAATATTTTAATAGAAGTTTATGTTAACATTGAAATATTTAAGGAAAAAACTTTACATTATGTTAACAACTTAATCATGAGTTAGCATAATTACAAACGAAAGTTTTATTTTTTTTTTTATTTCTGGAAAAACAAGAGCCTCGGCGATGTTTTGGGATGGTTTCCCGAGTAAGGAAACTATTTCCCTAAAGGTCAAAGGACGCAACCATGCACGTTCCATTTCTTCCCATTTGCACACAACTTGTTTTAACTGGCCCGAAAAATAGACTTCGTTAACCTTATTCAACTAAACCACGCATGTGTATAACCAGCAATTAGGTGTTAATTTATAACCATGTGATCAGCTCTGGTTAGACATATCCTTCTCCGTACTTTAACTCATTGACAAAACCTCTAATCTCCGTGAACAAAGTACAACTTCTAATCTTATTTTACTCGTGTTCCCTTCTACAGGGACGAAGCAATAAATGCAAAAGGAATTGAATGCCACCATCACAACAACAATGTGTTAGCCTGTGTTAGGTTAAACCGTAAATGAAACCACCACATGGCGGCATTACTGCTCATCGGGGCCGACACGAAAAAGGAAATTGTCGTCATATCGAGAAATCAAAGAAGTTTAAAGCGTTGGGATGCCCTTTAAGCGCGTTTTTGCGATACGTACCAGAAGTTCCGCGAAAACGGAGAAGGCAATGGTTTTGAAGCGGCCGACGTAAGCGTCGCAGATGAAGGCGCCGATGAGCGGCAAGAAGTTGGTGAAGCCGGACCAGACGTTGAGGAGCTGGGCGGCTCTCGCCTGCTCCATGTGGAATTCTCTCGTCAGATACACCATGAAGTTGGAGAACAGTCCTACCGTCGCCAATCTCTCGCACGTCTCGTTTCCTGATTCACATACCAAAGGGGGAAAAAAAAAATAGTCTCATGATCATGATCAGCTGCTGACATATAAAAATAAGGGGGTGACGATATAATATAAACTCAATCACTCAACATAATGAATAATGGTAAGCACTTATGTCATATAATTTGCTCTACTCCCTCGCTTTTTCAAGAGGAAAAAAAAATGATGATTGCAACTTATCCTCGGACATAATTTCATGATTTTCATAACTAACTTAATGATTTCCACCACGAAGACATAATTCGAAGGGAAAATGGGTTAGAATTTAAAAGAAAATTTAGATAAATTGTGTATTCGAACTCGAATCCTGAACGAAAATTTATCAATTTTCATATACATAAATATAAACGTACAATTATAACTTCAAACCAAATATCGATACGAGTTTTAACCCTTCTGAGCTATAACTGACTTTCATATTTTGTTTACTTTATTAAAAAAAAAAAAACAGGTTTCACCATAAAAAAAAAAAGTATTCCCCACAATCACGTGGATGTCGTGGATGACGAGTCATCGTAACGTATCGTCAAACTCCCCCAAAGACCGGCCGCAGCTAGCCAGCTCCGGCGTCAGAATGAAAGCAAAAGGACTCGACTCGAGCCGTCGAGCGGGACCGGCCGACGGCAAGTTGCGGTCGAGGTACGTACGTAAACCGTAACTTAAAACAAACAATTATAGCACTTTTCAAGACGGAGAAAAATAAAAATTGGGGGTGATTATTAGGTGTTGTATATATATGTACCTAAAACGTAAGGCATGGCTCTCCATCCGCCGGGCTGCCTCCGGCCGCCGATCTCCCCTTCCGGCAGCTTGGGGGTCCCCGCCGCCGGCGACGGAACAATCATCAAGCTCCCGTCCTGCAGCTTCTCCGACTGTGGGGCTGGACAGTACGACTGCTGCTGGTGGCCAGGGCCAGGTTGGTGATCAGCCGCCGGCCCTCTTGTGCAGAAACACGACCAGTAGTGGAAGCTCGGGCAGCCCCACGACTTTTGGGGATCTTTTACCAACGCCATTTTTTTTTTCTCTCCTCTCTTTTTTGTTACCGCCGCCGTATATCTCTAACTAAGCTACCAATCGATATGTATATATGAAGAAGCTCAGCACATTGGTAACAGTGTATATATAGGAGGAGATAAAGGGATGAGGGCCAGAATGGGGATTCAGTGCGGATGACGCCAAATTACGTATAGTGTATACGGGAAGGAGAGTTTTTGATAACATAATAAATAATAATAATTTTGTATTTTAAGGACGGTCCAAGGGAAAGGAGGAGGGGAGTGTGATAAATGCAGCCAGGGGAAGGATGGATGGAAACTGGAAAGACGTTGAAATTGTGAGGGAAGATTGATACATACAGCCCACAGCCCACATGTAGAGAAGAGTAGAGTCGTCCAAAAGATAGAAAATAAAATTGGGGTGACGTTGCGTGCTGCAGCTTCGATTGGGTCTAGGGCTCCGTTTGGTTGGATGATTGGTGGGAGGACAGTTACACATCCCTCCTTTGTTAATTAATGTGTGAGTTACATGACCATCATCTTTTAAAAACTTTTGGCATTCCATCATAATCACATTCCACGCATCCCCATTTAGTGATGGCAAATGGGTGGCGGGGCGGGCGGGCACCTTAATATTCATGCCCCGTCCCACGTTATTGTGGGTCAGGGTGGGTAAAACTCGCGCGGGTACGGTACGGGGCGGGCTGACTCACTCTTATATGTGAGTTTTTTTCCAGAAATAGCACCTTTAAAAAAAAATTACAAAACTAGCACCCTTTTTTATTGACCGCACCCTCGTGATGTGTTTTACATATAAACCGCATCCCCCAGGTGCGTTTTATATGTAAACCGCACCTGGAGGGTGCGTTCTATTTTGGTGGGCCTAAACCGCACCTTGGCCATGCGTTTTCATGTCTGGCCTACATGAAACGCATGGCTGAGGTGCGGTTTAGGCCTGACCTACATAAACCGCACCTTAGTGATGCAGTTTATTCCTCCAAGAACAAACCGCATCTCTAAGGTGCGGTTTGGCCATGTAGACCGCACCCCCCAAGTGCGGTTTTTTACGTGTCAATAATTTTCCGACACCCGACACAGCCATGCAGAGAATTATGGACGTAGGGCTGCTTGGCAGACTAAAATCGCACCCTAGAGGTGCGGTTTTCACAATTTTTTCCCCTATATAAGACTTGCCGGAAAACCTCTACTCTTCACACCTCTCATTCTCTCTTTCATTTTTCTGTCGTATATCTATATTTATTTAGTGTGTTTGCCATTAAGATTAACTCGTAAGTTTATTTTGTGTTACTTTTTATGCCATTAAGATTAACTCGTAAGTTTATTTTGTGTTACTTTTTATGCCATTAACATTAACTCGTAACTTTAATTTGTGTTACTTTTTATGCCATTAACATTAACTCGTAAGTTTATTTTGTGTTACTTTTTATTGTTATGTGTGATTTGTGATTTTTATGATATTAACTAAACTACGGTTTGTTTGTGTGCAGATGGCATTCCGTCAGTTAACGCTTGGCTTACGGTGGAATGGTTACACGGAAGAGACCGGAAAGGGGGCCACCTACGTCGGTGGCAATTTTCAGAAAATAACGGTCGGTACCAGACCGAAGCTTGAAGACCTCCATCAAATATGCACTGACGTTACTTGCATGGATGGCACGAGGAGGGTAGATCGTATGGTGTACCGATACCCAAACAGAGCAACTGGGTCATTGTGGCATGAGGAATATACCATAACCACTCAAGATGACGTAGATTCCATGCTCGAATTCTTGAGGTCCAACAAATTGGCCAAAGCCGAGATGTTCGTTTACACCGAGCCAGCCGTTAGTGTTGGAGGTCATTCTGGACACGGTCAAACATCTGGTATCCATGGTGGAAGTGAATTATATGACGATCATCCCTACCAAAGTTACCATGATCCTCATTCCTATTTTCAGTACCAAGATGGAGGGCAAGGTGCAGGCCATCATCAATCTTTCTCGTCATATGAAGAAGAAGTTCAACCGGACATCCCCAACCAAGCCCAGTAGAACTTCTTGACAGGCAGCGGTAGTTTTCACAACTACCATTATGGAGCTATGAAGGTGCCTTTCATGAGCAGGATCAGATGGAGGCTGCCACACCAGCACCAGTCAGCGACCCCTCTGATGAAGAAGGAGAGAACAACGTCAGTGCAGACAGCTCAGACCCTCTTGAAGGTGCTGATGATTCAGCACCAGATTCAGATTCAGATAATGATCATGATGTGGCTCCTGACCGTGTACCAGTCCCCTACTACAATCACATTCCAGACGATAATTGGATGGTCGACAGCGACATGGAGCCGCCAGAGGTCCCAATATGGGGGCCACTCACTGGGTTTACGAAGGGCCAACAATTTGGCTCGAAGAAGGATGTGCGGCACGCCCTTGAGACTGAAGCAATGACTCGGCATTTTGAATGGGACACAACTCATACCAACACCAAAAGGCTCATAGTCAGATGCCGTAATCATCACGAGGGGTGCAATGTTAGGATTCGGGCCATCAACAGCAAGAGACACGGCCACTGGGTCATATCCCGTGCGGTCAACACACACACATGTGTGTCATCCATAACTTCCCAAGGCCATCGACAGTTGAAATCCAGGGTGGTTGCTGCGGCTATCAAGCATCTGATTGAGGCTGAACCGGATCTGAAGGTGAAAGTCATAATCGCTGACATTGCAAGTCGTTTTGGTTATATGATTAACTATAAGAAGGCGTGGCATGGAAAGCAGAAAGCTATGGCCGCCGTCTATGGTGATTGGGAAGAATCATATGCATTCCTTCCCAGACTAATACTGGCATTGGAGGCGTCTAACCCTGGGACTGTGTTCTCCCCTCGATACCAAGATGAAGAGATACAACCCCCAGAGGCAGGTAACGAACGCCATTTTCGCAGACTGTTTTGGGCATTCAAGCCTTCTATTGATGGTTTTGGCTTTTGTATCCCTGTGATTACTGTGGATGGTACATTCCTTACCGGCAAGTACAAGGGCACTCTCCTGATTGCCAGTGGGGCGGATGCAAATAGACAAGTCTTTCCTTTAGCCTTCGCCATTGTTGAGGGAGAGAATGCTGATAGCTATGGATGGTTTTTCCGAGAAAAAATGTACACGTTAATTATTATTAGTAAGGGTTTTTTTTCGTATAACTAAATTAATTAAATTAAATTATGCGACATAAAACATAATTTTATTATCATAAAAAGACATTTCATATTATCATAAAACAAACGTCCTAAATTAATTAACATAATAACATTGTCAATGAATAATAATTTAAAGAGGTACATACATATTATCGTAAAACAAACATACTAAATTAATTAACATAAATAACATTGTTAATGAATAATAATGTAAGTAGAAACATACATATTCAAATGTTTGGTAAATAATTTAATCATATTAGTTGTTTTAAATAATTTACTCGAATACAAAGCAACACTCGTTAGACTCTTAGAAGAGGTATACATCTTCTTAGAAACGCAGTCTTTTTGACAGAAAAAGGGGGGATCCGAGGATCTCTTAATACCCGATTTTCCCAGGTAATGGGAGGATATGATAATCGCTTAAAACCCCATTTCCTTAGACGTGCATCTCTTTATAAAGAGTTGAAGTAAGTGGCGCTATGTATTCGATTAAATTATTGAAAACAACCAACACGATTAAAAAATAAACATAAATTTATTTTATATTACACTAGGCACATTAACAAAATAAAAGAAGGACAAATGGTGAAGAATTGTATGTACCGGGTGATCGTTCCAAACATCCCTTGACCGATGGTTGGGTTGGTCGTACAAGTCGGTTGGATCCACCGGTCCTTGCTCGAGATAATACCGTTGGTTGTATATATCGACGTCCTCCCCAACCTACGAGAAAATAACAACGAGGTTAGTACATAGATTAATTAAAAAACTTATAACAACAACAAAAATTAAACCAGAATAATGAGTACATACCGCTTGAAATTCATCAACATAAACTCCTTCTCCTTGCCACCAATCGGCCATTTTTTCGGCGTAATTCGGACAGAGCTTCGGCTCGACTCGGAGGGTTTTGAGGAAAAAACCTAAGAAATATTTTCTGATGGCAGATCGGACTTAGCCGCAACCAACAGACCACTATTTCCTAGGCTTTTGGGAGGGGAGGGGAGGGTTTAGAGAGATAAATTGTAGAGAGAGAAGGAAGAATGGGTTGTGGTGTGAAGAAATGAGAGGGGGAGGTCTGGTAATTTTGCACTAAGGGAAACCGCTGCCTCCCGATGCGGTTTGCGCTTCCCTAGGCTTGACCGCATCTCGGGCGCGCGGTCTGGGATCCTTGGCACGGATCGCACCGCTGGCAGGCGGTCCACCCTCAGATCGCCTCTCCATCCAACGGTTTTAAGGACCGTTCCGCAGCAGGCGTGGATCGCTCCGCTGGCGTGCGTTTCCTCATGGAGACCGCACCTCCAGGATGCGGTTTATTAGTAAAACGCATCCTTCAAGTGCGGTTTACTTATAAAACGCATCATGGAGGTGCGTTCCATAGAAATAGGTGCTATTTCAGTCAAATTTTTCATATGTGTGCTAGTTTTGTAATTTTTTTTAGGGTGCTATTATTGGAAAAAACTCCTTACATGTTATTTGAAAAAAAAATACATGCAAATTTTACTTTTTATGATAAAACGAAGGGGAAAACAATTTATGAATGAAAAATAATGATAATATAATGAGTAATTGAGTCTAACCAGTTGAAAGATAAACTCTAACTAGTTGAAAAAAAGTAAAAATAGGAGAAATATGTATAGATATTGTACGAAATTGAGGTAGAATGGGCCAAGAACGGGGCGGGACGGGGGCAAGACAGGTCGAAAGTAGATACCCATGTCCCACCCCACACTACAGCGGGTCGGGTAATACCCGCCCCATTGCGGGTCAGGTCGAGTAATACCCGCGGGACGAGTTCAAATTGCCATCACTAATCCCATTAATACTCTCAATATGAGATTTCACTCGACACTCGATTTCAAGTGGACTTTCTGTTTGAACCCGTTCGACTAGGTCTACCGTTTGGATTGGAGCTGCCCCTGTTATATTGGGCAAAAAGGTAAAATGACATGTTCAAGCACTTTGACGGGGTTTCATGTCCTAAATCTAACAACACTATGGATCGAGCAAACCCTAATCGCATACCTTTATCATTTCATCTCACAGCTTATATAGCTGGCCAAAGTGTTACAAGAGGGTTGTTGAACCTTACAAAACAAGGAAGAAGACAAACCTTGGAAGAAAAGCAAGTACTGGCCGAAAAAGGGGAAAAAGACAAATTTAAACAAATTGAGGGCTACATGGCAATTTGCCAGAAACAACATCACTCCATGTGTGTTGCTTCTTTTCTTCAGCGAACGGTGGAACGACGTTGCATCTCTGTGGATTATGATGGAACGGTGTCGCACAAGCTCTGCTTCTTCTTCTCTGCAAATGCAACGTCTCTATTTAGAGCTGTTGGAGATTCAAATGGAGGTAAGCGCGAAAATCCTTCGTGTTTCCCTGATACCCCCCCCCCCCCCACCCCCACAAGCTGGCAGGCACAAATTGAGGCCATCGACCTTGGAGAGAAGGAAGGAGAAGGGAGCTAGTGGTAGAGCTTTGGTGAAGAGATCAGACAGCTGATGGGAGGAGGAAACATAAAGCACCTTGATCCGTGCGATTGAGCAGCTTTTCGCGGACGAGCTCGATGTGCTTCGTCCATTCGTGGAATGTGGGATTTTCCGCAATATATATGGCGGATTGATTATCACAATAGAGGGTTGCTGGCAGTTGATGAGGAATCTCGAAATCTCGAAGAAGATAGAGAAGCCACTAAAGATCACAAGTTGTGTAAGCCATGGATCTCCCTCTTCCTTATTCACTTCAAGGGATTCTCCCATAGCCACTACTTGCACGGTTGTCTTACCAATCTCTATGATTGGTACCGTCTTTGTTACTTCCATGTTGACTTTGCCTTGTGTCGCACGTTGCTCCACAAAGTTTGTTGTATTTGTAGAGATCGTCCGAAGTGTACTTTGTCTCTAGGTTTTAGTAGGAGAAAACTGTATGGCAAAGAAAAGGAAAAAATCTCTTCCTTATCGTAATCACAAGAGGCGAATTAGGGCTTCAGCCAAGACGAGAACCCGGTGATGGAATAAGTTATCTTTGAAAAATTTCCACTCGAATGAAGAAAACATTTTTTCTTAATTGCATGAGGTTGATTAAGAGATCAAGACACCTATAAACAATTACTGAGCTCATAGAAGGGTTTGAGAATATTTATATCTCAAAGAAACCCTAATACCTCGAGAAAATCTAATATTCGACGAAATCCTTGACAAAAAACCTCCCACCCGACACTCTCGCTAAGAGATAGAGAAAATATAATTTTGACATGTATATCCCCATTTTTTAGAGGAGCAAATTAAACAGAAGTCTCAAATTTAGAGCATTTTTTGCTCAATCACGAGAGCACAACATAAAAATTATTATATACTCCGAGTGTATACTCCCTCCCTGTTATAATAATTTTCTTCTTCTTTTCTCTCATCGACTATTCTGTAATTATCATCATAACTCTCTTTCTCTTTTCTTGTTTTGTAATAGAAAAAATATCATTATAATAGGGAGAGAATACACAATGGGACCGGGAGTACCTAATAATTCATCGAGCATAACGTACAATTGTGAATTGTACCCATCTCTTGATCTTCTTTGCAAAGATCCGAACTAACAGCGATTTTGTTTTTTTGTCACGGCTGTTTTCTGCGAATTGGAAAATAGAAGGATTCGACAATGCAAGAAACGAAAGCACACACGACGACACACGATTTACGTTGTTCACTAACACAATGTGTGCTAATCAGTGGCGGATTCAGAAAATTTTTACAGGGGTGTCCTCTTAAAAATTAAATTAAATAATAAATTAAAAAATGCGTATATTAAAAATATCATACTTGTATAAATTTTTTATTAAAATTCATGATGTGTTTTCATATTTTGAAAAAATAATATAAATAAACTCCGTGTCTGCACTGTTAAAAAAAAAATCTACATATCCTACTAGACAATACTTCACGAACTTATCACATATTCGATTTCTAACCTTGTTCTTAATGTAGCTCGAAGTAGAAAAGACTCTTTCAACACTTTCCATGTAACCATAAAATCAATTCAAAATTAAGGGTAGCGTGTACGTAGTTTAATTATTAGGTATTAAAAATAGTTGGGGATAAAAAAATAGCGTTTTACTGTTGCATGATGTTTAAAATAGAATAACAAATGAGTAGCAACATAATTAGAATATGTTTGATAATAGTAGTGTCCTAGGTTGGAATAACACGGACTACCACTTATATTTTGTTAATCATAAGCAAACTATTATCGAGGGTAGGATAATCATTTTTTCAAATGTTAGGGTGTCCCGGATTACCAATTATATTTTGTATACCCATACGAAACTATTATCGGAGGTTGGATAATCGTTTCCCCAAATTTTAGGGGTGTCCCGGGACACCCCTAGAGGCCCATGTATCCGCCCCTGGTGCTAACTAGTCCACGGATAGTAGAGAGCCAGTTTTCACTATACTTGAGGAGATACATATTACAGAAGAGTATGAGAAGTATTTATAGTATATCTCCTAGCTCTAACCCTAATCCAATATGGTAAAGGAAAAACGGTTACAACCAGGCCCAGATACCGAACCCAAGTAACAGCGAGACCCCGTGGCTTCCAGTCGTAGCGGCTGATAGTCCGATTCAAGTCACATCAAATGGTTAAACAAGATTCGAAACGGTGAAGTTACGATTTTGTTTATCTACTGCTTCTTGTTTTAACTTTTTATCTCTGAAGCTATAACATCTTTTTTTATGCCATTTTGATTTTTTACGAGAGTGAGTCTCGTGAACGAAAGATAGATTGTCTTTTACTTCCTTAAGTGGAGTAGTTACATCTTCCGGAAAACATCATAGCAATTATTCACAATTCAAGATACGTCGACAATATTAATACCACTTCTTGCTTCGTAAATCCATCGTTCTGGTATCCTATAATATTTCAGTGATCATGAGGCCAAACCAAGACGTCTCCACTCTCCCATCGAGTACTGTGTGGGGTTTTGGCGGTTTGTGATTTGGCGGTGGCGGGTCAATTTAGATTCTCGTTAGTGGAATTTTCCAACTGTTGCTATCAGAGAACTAATAATAGTAAGAATGTGCATGAAAAGCAATCAGATAAGAGTCGTCCCCTTCTTTTTCTTAATTTATTATTAATGATTATCATGAAATCCATACCGGCTTTTACATGCACAAATTCCAGTTCGCTTTCTACTCTTCCCATATATAATTTGCTTCTTAAGAAGAATAAATCTGAGCAAAATATTCACTATTAATTGTTACTAGAGTATGAACCGCACAATAATGCGGGTGATGGGAGAACGTAATCAAAATATACATATTACTGATAGTTTCTAATCCTGCTTTTTATTTTATTAACTATAGCTTTCAGACATTATTTGGGTAGAATTTGTGATATCGCCAAAGTAAAAATTCGTAACACTTGTATATAGGACTGACATATGGACACGTCCAGGACGGGTATCTCGATATTCATACCCGTCATATGGCAGGTGATCAGGTTCAGGTCGGATAATTTATCATTGGGCACGGGTCAGGGTAGGTCGATTCAATGGGTATGTAATGTATATGTAAATATATTAGAAATATTCAGAATCATAGAAATCTGAAAAAGCAGACCAAGAAACCAACCATAATATGATAAATGTAGTTAAATTATTAGAGAAATTGAGGTTTTCAATTGTTTACAATTTTATGATAGCTAAAATATGAGGTAACAAAAGCAAAATCGTAAATAATTTGACTAAGATTACATGTAATCTAAGCAAGAAGGGGTCGAGAATGGGGCGGGTCAGGACAGGTCGGGTCGATGAGAGTAGCTATACCCGCCCCGTAAGTAATTTGACCAAGATTACATGTAATCTAGGCAAGAACGGGTCGGGAATGGGGCGAACAACCAAATTCTTTTATGGTAGTGCTTTATTGGACAAAATAAATATTTTCTAAGTAAAATATCCGGACCCAAGATCGAAATGATCAAATATCCTTCTCTCTTTAACTGAACGATAGTAAGACGATATCTAGTTTTGACTCTTATCAACAAAATAAAATAGTGATTCATAGTTCAATTATGAATTCTAGACAGTTGGTGAATCGTGAATAGAACTGTTTATACTTATGAATTAGAATACATATTAATAATATCTAATTAGGGCGGGATGAAGAAAGCAAATAAAGAAAGAGATATGGAAGGCGACTGGAAAATGAAACAAAGAAAAAGTAGATAATGAATCACAAAACCGTAGGAGAAGAATTGACCATTTTGATCTTCGATGAGATTTTTACTTCAAAAAAATATGTAGCTTAAATACACTTGTATATTCAAAACTTTCACGCGGTTGTGCCAATAATATCCAAATTTTCCGAAATACCACTTATATCCAATTCCTTCACATTCTTTAACGGTGTTTTTTTATATACAAGTGTATTTAACCAAAAATATATTGGGAAATGGATAGATTTGGCAAAGAACAACTTTAAAACATGGATATAAGTGGTATTTCGGGAAATTTGGATATTATTGGCACAACCGTGAAAGTGTTGGATATACAAGTGTATTAAACCAAATATGTATGTCATCCATTACCAACGAAATACAATAATGAGAAGCTAATTTCAAAGTATTGAATTGTAGAGAGATTATTTGAACAGGAATTGTATAATGTTTTAAAACATGTATGTTTTAGTGTTTTGTCTTACGGTACAAACTGAACTTGTACGTTTAATGTACCTATATTTTTTTGGACAAAATCTTATATGGTACAAATTGAATTTGTACTATTATCTTATGGCATAAACAAACCGAACTTATACAATAACATAAAGATAGAAATGCATTTATTATACAAATTGAACATGTACCTTTAACATTAGTAACTCGAAACACCAATACTTTAAATTTAAAATACAGTAAAATGAATCTTGTAATAAAATATAAAAAAGTAACTCACAATTAAAAAAAAAAAGGAGATGAAAAGTAACTCACAATAAGAAAAAACAGGGACCAAATAGCACTAATGAGATTATAATAGGTTAACTACCAGGACCAAAATTGCACTGATGAGATTATATTAGGTTAATGTTCTTACTTCTTAGTGAACAGTAAAGCTGATTTAGCTTTATATTAATTAATTAATGTGAAGTTTCCATTAATCATCTCCAAAACTGAAGTTTTGGTGATTCCATCAAAATCTGAATCATAGGAAAAAGGATGGACATATTGTTATTGTTTTTTACAATATAAGAGCGGGTTTAATTTGACAGAGTGGCTGTGCGTTCATATCTTCAGGACTACCAATGTTTAAATGGTGAACATGTACAAAATTGAAGCCCTGAAGTTGAATTTGATTTAAGGGGGCATGTAACGTGAGAGTGGTATAGAATTCACAATTAACTTTCTCTCAACAATTCAAATTATTGTGATCAAACAATTCATGACTTCCGATTCAAGAAGATAGTTGAACAAAAAAAATTTAAATGTCGCTTGCATAAATTTTTCACAGACGACTCAAGATAAGTACACCATGACCACCCAAAAATCATTATTCTTTTTCTTAAGCTGAATGTTTACATCAAAGTTTAGGCCTATATCCTTGAGATATCAAAGTTTAGGCCTAATCATTGAGATTGTGTGTATATCACTGTTTTCTTCTTTTTAAGGAAATATTGTTTACGGACGTCCTAAGAATTTATCTGTCCTCCCCTTGGGTGGAATCTGAAATATGCGGTGTGGTCAGTGGTGTGGCCGGCCGTGCATGGGATGATTGGTGTCTTTCACTTGTTTGCTCCACCTTCCGCACCAGATCAATAATTTTGATTTG
Source organism: Linum tenue (assembly GCA_946122785.1). Lineage (NCBI taxonomy): Eukaryota > Viridiplantae > Streptophyta > Magnoliopsida > Malpighiales > Linaceae > Linum > Linum tenue. The sequence goes on from CAMGYJ010000002.1 coordinate 67,212,203, forward strand.
TGGAATTGAGAGGCAATAATTGCACTACCACTGCCACTGAAGACGACGAGGAATTGGAAACTCTGAAATGGCTACCTGAGATGCTTTCTAGTGAACAAAACTTGGCAAGAAACCGAAGTATATCCAATTATCCATGAAGTATTGAGGTGTGGAAAAAGAAGCCCACCCGAGTCATCAGTCCGGTTAATTCGACTTGCAACCGATCACAACTTGAATTGACTAACGGTTATTCACCCGAAATCTGATTGGCCTGAACCCGACTAACTTGTGATCCGCCCGATTGACTTGAATAATAACTATGTTATATAATATATAGTCATTCAAAATGAAGTTTATTTTTTTGTTCTAAACCTAAGTAAAATCATTTTGTGTTTTTGTAAAGAAAGGTTCAAAATGTGAAATTCACCTGATATTATGTATTTTCAATAAAATTACCGAAAAATAAGAAGTTCATTTGAACGTTAAGTTCTTTAACAAAATTACAAGAAAATAAATACGAAATATAAAATCAGCATAATGCCAATGTTGATAATGAATAATCAACAATTGGAAAAGGGCAAAGGATCCAGATTTTTTAAGTTCTAAGGGCAGAAAGAGAACCCTAGAGAGAGAGAGTGACGAAGGACAACCCTTGGGCAAGGATTAAAGCGATCTGAAGACCTCGGAGCTCGATTCCTCATCCTTGGAGTATCGAGTAGCCGCCAGGAGCAGATTTTCATTGTCCACATGATGATTTCTCCTCCTAGCATGATGTTTCCACTTCTCTCCATGGAGTAAACTACGCTTTCATCTGGGTATGAAAAACTCTTGTTTTGTATGCTAGAAATGATTGCATGAACCCCGTTTGCAAATGATTGATTTGATATATTCAATTGGGGCATTAATCAGAATTGCAAGAGTCTTGATTAAACATGTGTGATTCCTGCTTTAACCTAGAACGATAGTCTCTCCATAGGCTAAAATAGAAACCTTAAATTGGAAGTGGTGAATCGACTGCTTTAGTCGAGAAGTCGGTTCACTGCTCTGTACTGGAATTAATGCCAATAGAGGAAGTTCGGTGTATTAGTGCCTTGATAGTTTATGCCGGTGGAGGTTAGTCGCCCACTGGGTATTCGAACCAAGAGGGTCTGGTCTTCTTTAGTCGAGATTCCAGACTTGTCAAGAACTTTCCACAATGTATCTTTCAATCTGAATAAATTGAGAATATATAATCCGAACTAGCTGCATAGTAGGGGAAACATACCTGGATGGCCTTTAACATACTTGGAAAATCGGAACATTTCTTGCATTTTGTTTATTTTGCAATTGAACCACTCACTACACTTAGTTTGCTAGATAATAGAAGTTTACGGAGTAGAAAGTAGATCTAGACCCTGGGTTGATAAATTAATCTGAACCACTATTCTACATTTCCTTCCTACGATTACACTTGGTCGTAGTTGGGTGTGTCATAGTGAGTTAGTCATTCAAATACTTGTGAATTTTTTTAAACATCTCACCAATTTATGAGTGATTTTATCATTTTGGGAGTAATATATAAAATGGAACGGATCTAACAGGTCGACAAGCTAACCCACCCAATCCGGCCCAAAAATCATGGGTTATCGAGTTCGAGTCATTCGGGTTTCGAGTTATAAACACTTCTATTTTTAGGGCGGTTTCGAGTCGGGTCAACATGTCAGGTTGTAATTTTCCAGGTCTACCACGATCGCATTTATTTATTTGTCATAACTTTCGAAACACCAAGTAATACAATTGTGTGACCATAAAAATTCTATGGTCAAATTAACCTTCTTCTTCATAGGAATGACAACGCGGCATGAAAAGAGCGGATAGTGCTACATCTGTGTCCTGCGCTGTCCTGGAATTTTTTATCTGATCCGCCCCGTGCCCCCACGACGGGTCGTCAATTTTCGCCCCAAACATTTTTCGGTGCGGGGCGGATAAAATCCGCCTTGCTCCATCCTTAGAACTTAGAAGGGAGGATCAGAGACTCTTACATGCGAAGGAGCGACTGGGAAAGCTGAGAGGTCGACGACAAGACATATATGAGGAAGGCCCAACGGTACAGACGACCGGAAGTTGACGACAAAGGCTACGATGGCGATTTCCGCCTGGTGAGGACGGCGTCCGGTGAGCGGAGATGATGGCGATGACTAGTTCAACCCGCAAGACAGAGGCGTGACCGCTGCAGATATCTCGACGGAGAAGGTGGGACACAGATGATGATGACAGAGGATCTGAGTGGTCGACATCGACTGTTGCTCCCCTGTTCGCGATCGGCGAGAGAGTCCTATGAACATCATGATGTTCTAACACGGATAAGAGTGCTATGACCGTGGAATGAAGAGATAAAATAATAATCCAGGATTGTATTTGCAGAGAAGACTTTTATCGATTGGGGTGATGGAATTAATTAGAGATATTTAATTGGGATGGGGTTTGGGAACTGGAAAAAATTAACGGGGATTGGAAATTGGGAGAGGAGGAATGATTTCGATAAAGGCATAAGGGATGTCACGCAGGGTCTGGGAATTTGGGTCTCTCTAGAAAATGGATAGCTAGCTGCCGCCTGTCTCTCTCTTTAGCTTTGTAGGGTATCTGACAATGGAGCGGAGCATATCAGAGCAGGGCGAAGCAGAAGGCAAAATCCATATCTACTCTGTTTTAATAGCGGATCGAATCGAGATCCGCTCCGTCCAAACGGGGATCGAATTTTATCCACCCCATTACAGGTCGGATCGGATAAAATCCACCGAATCAGATCTGATTTGCCATTCCTACTTCTCCATACAAATATCCACCACGACGGTGTAGATGCTTATTTGAGTCCATTGATAGAGAGCCCAATGGAACAATCCACGGACACATTCTATTACGTTATGGAAACTCATTCGTTCTGGTAAATGGCAGTAAGCATGGTATGAGCCCATGAATAGCCCATAAACTGTTGTTTCGGGCTCGTAGCTGGTAGAACGGAGTAGGCCCAACCCAAACCTCTCTTCTATTCTTCCCAAATTTTATTCAGTGGAAACTGCAAAGGAAAATAAATTCGAAAAAGAACTATCTCACTCTCCCACTGATCTATGCACTCCCTCTAATCAATCAATCAAATATTAAACCCCACTCTCTCTCCCCCGATTCTTCTTCCCCAATCTTCTCCGCCGCTTCCTCTCCCCCACTTCCCGACTACGCCGCCACCGCTGCCCCACATCTACACCCCCGCCGTGTGCCGGTGGCGCGTTCCGCCCCCGCGAGTCACCTCAACTCATCCTCATCTACTCTAAACCCTCCCCTCAGCAATGGCGGCCACTCCCTTCCCTGAATCCGCCGACGGCCCCGTCCTCAGCCTAATCAACAAGCGCCTGCGCGCCCTCCGCAAGAAATACAACCGAATCATCCAGATGGAAGAGTCCGTGGCCCAGGGCAAGGCACTCAACAACGAACAAACGGAAACCCTCCGCTCCAAACCTTCCGTCTCCGCCGCAATCGACGAACTCGAGAAGCTCCGCCAGCCTCTCTCCGTCGCCGTCTCCGAGGAAATCGAGCTCGCAATCGAGCGGCATCGCACCGAGTCTCAACCCGCCGCCGCTGCTGTTGTGGCCGCCGCGGTGGAAGAGGAGAAGATTGGCGAGGCCGAGGGCAAAGAAGAAGAAGAAGTGGAGGGGAGTCAGCCCGAAAATTTCGATGCTATGGTTGGGGATCTATTGAATTTGTTGTACTTCGGCGCCCTGTTCGATGTGAAGTCGCAGAACGATTTCACGGCGACGATGTTGAGCCGGACCCACGAGAGGGGTTGCTGCTTGACCTACGATTACGTGACGGACGATGCTACCGATCTGCTGAGCGAGAGAGATTTGGACATGATTTCTACTCTCAGTGGGTTGCTCTTGTCCCGCCCTGTGGATTCGAGCTTGTCCCACAAGAATGCTCTGCAGCGGTGCGTTGAGCACGCCAAGTTGTGGCTGGCCAATGCCGATTGTCCAGTCGATAGCAATGCCGACATTTCCTGTAATTACTTCTTCGTCTGCCCTTATATTTCTCCCCTTGCCTTGTCTATTTGGCTTCAATGTCTTTGAACTTTGGTGGGACTTTTGTGTGCTGTAGATGCAGGATTGAGGGAGAGACTCAACAAGATTATGGCTTCCGACTATTTCACCACATCCCCTGAAAGGAAAGCTTCCATGGAGGTTGCTGCTGCCGCCGCAGCTGCTGGTAATTACGCCCATTTTCAAGTACCAGTGCACGGGATGCCCATTGCAGTTCCTGTTCAGGTTGAGAGCCACTCTGTGGATTACCAGCCTCAGGTACTATATCTTGTTTTCCTTGTCGGTCGAATGCAAATATATAGATGCTGGTGGTTAATTTTGTTGCAATGCGGCCTCTTAAAGTTATCAATCATAGTATAACCGTTGCTTACCACCAAGTGTTATTAGCAACACGTAAGCCTATTTAATTATTCATTATGCTGGGAACGTAGGGTTCTTCTGTATTTGTCTATTTGATATGAGGTTTTCTAGCGGTTTCATTGGGTTTGCTCCTTGATTATAGCAATAGAATGTGTGGATTTTTTTCGTAGGTTGTCAACCATGTCCTGTTGTGAGTGCATAGAGATTGGAAGTTATCCGTGTTGCTTGGTTTCATATTGGTTCCGCAATTATATGCTGGAAATTATTCAGTTTGTAATGTTGTCTTGTTAAAAGACTTTTCAGTTTACAGATACTGTAGTCTGTTATGTAGCAGTCTACCATAAAAAACAGGGTCGCGGTGGTTATGTGGAAGGCAGTGTTTGTGACTACTCGGTTGTGGTATGTGTGGATGACTGATGACTCCATTGACATGTGAGGAGTATCTGACTGATGGGTGATCAATTGTCGCTGTCTATGGATTCTTCTTTTCGTCTCCATTGTACATAGCTGGTGCTATGTTCATAGAATTCTTATCTTCAATGCGCACATTCCTCTTAAGTGAGCAGATTAGTATATGCATGTTCCCTTAGGGCGATCCTAATAAATCCGCATAGAAAGAAAATATATTATGCTCATTTGGGTTGCTAAATGCTTCCTCCTTTAGGTGCTACGGAGTTGATTAAGTTGGTTTTGTTATCATATTGAATTGAAGGTATTCATATTTCAAGTGGGTTTGAGTTGTATGCTGGTTGTTACCAGCTATTTGGTTACTTACATTTTGAAGAGGTCATCCGCATGCCTAACGTTTGCTGGATGGTTCTTGTGGTGCATCTGGTTGAATCTGACTTTGTGATACTACTAGTTAAAGTCATCTGTTGCGGGCAAGGCTACATCCTTAAGTTCACCTTTGGGTATTCCTTTGTTGCTTTTCTTCAGTGTGGATTCATTTACAAAATGGAGCCAAGGTCAGCTAGCAGAATCAGGCTACATTTAATTAATAAGAGTTAGATGTGAAGCCTACTAATATATTGCCTGGTCCAATCCCTCTTTAAAGTTGTAGCGTAACAAAGCAACAGAGTTGAGAAAAGAAGTCTTTCCCGCTTGTTAGATTTTTTGCCCCTTGGGTATGCCTTATGCCTGTTAGGAAGTGCTGGAAACCATTCGCTTATTAGCTCCATTGTTTTTTTTTATGTCCATAGGAGTTGAGATTTTCAACCAGTTTCCAGAATAAATCTCAAGTAAACTGTCTTGTTCCATCAGACACCCTTTTGTATATCACCAATGCATTTCTTGTTCTAATGCATTTGTGATGAGTACAATTATGGAGTCACTGAAGGTCCATTTTGTATGAACTCTCAAGAACAATGACCTTTGTGCAGCATGAAGATGCAGCAATTTCGCAAGGACAAGATGTTGGCGATGATCAGTCAAATCCCACTGAGGAATTTCAGAAGGTGCATTGACCCTGAACACATTATTCATTTCTCATTTTCTTTCAATTATTAGTTTCTCAGATGATTCATTCGGCGCTTTATCTTATCCCCCCTTCACAGGATGATCCCCAATTTGAAAACCCTGAAGAAATTGTCTATGGCGAGCAAGAAGAAACAAAGCCTTCACCGGACTTCGAGCATAATAATCAGCAAGACACAGAATCTAGGGAGCAACAATATGGCAACCGGAGGAATTACCAGCACCAAAGAGGGGGTGGCCGTGGTGGCAGCGGTCGCAGGGGTTATCCCAATGGCCGTGGTGGCCGAGGCAGTGGCAGGGGAGGCGGTGGCTACCAAAATGGTAGGAGCAGCAACCAATACTATGACCAGCCAGGGAACTATTACCCAAGGAACTACCACAACAACCGAGGAGGAAGGGGCGGCAGTAGAGGTGGTGGCAACGCTGGCCAGCCTTACAACAACGACGTGGGGGTGGCCTCATGATGATAATATTGCTGAGCAAGTGAGCGATGGCTGATCTCTTTGGGTGTCATATTTTGTTGGTGGGTGCTGAAAAAACCCCTGGTCTCCTTTTCCAGTTTTTGTTGTTTGGCTCTGCTGCAGCTCTGAAACTTTGTTTTGAAACATGGGTTCATTTTCTAATGTCGACGAATCTCACTCGAGCCCATCAAAGGACACCCTAGCTCCTCTGTTTTTGTAGTTCAGACTTTTGGGCAAACATCATCATCCGGGAAAACTTCATGGAAGAAAGGTATTTTTGATCGGTCATTACTTCTGTTGTTGGGTTCCTTTGATTCTATTGAGAACCATGCCTCTAAAAACCATCAGCCTCCTTTGATTCTCTTTTGCATACTGTTGCTTCTGGGTTCTGATACATTGCACAAGCCATCAGAAAGAAAAGTTACAATGTGGGGTCCAGTAGATCTCCACTCACTGTGGAAAATGCTAAGTCGCCCTTTCCAACTCTGGTCTCTAACGGTCCATATAGAAGCAAGAAGCAATGTCACAAGAGAATCTCAACCATTTGACAGAAAGAAACCCATTTCCAGAACGCATACACTGCTCCAAGCGAGCAACTCCTTACGAGAATCTGTCTCCAAATATGTCAACAACGCAGTTTTCCCAGAGAAAGTAACATTTGGTTACCACCCACAGCAGAGGCAGCCATCTCATCAAGTTTTTTAGGCCACTGGAGGAAGTCATGCCTCGTTACCTCGAGGGGAAGCAACAAACTAGTGTGGAAGCACAAAACAGAACTCATATCTTTATGCAGTTAATCTGTTCATGACTTTAAAGTTTTGACCGTCGGACTTCCTTTTCTTTTGTGAAGGTGGTGTAGACGTGGAGTTCACAGCCTTTTCTGGTGCAAACCTCACTCATAATCGTACAATTCACTAGACGACCTCTACAATTACACGTGACTTTTGATCGTAGGTAGTAAATCATAAGTAGCTTACAAGGTCAACACTCAACTTAGAGAACCAGAGTACATCAATGAGGTGCATATCTTGTATGGACAATATGACTTATCTCTATCGATCATAAGTTCCTAACTCAACACGAGAGTCGCAATATTTTGGGCCGAAACTCTTTGTAGCTTTATTTGGACGTTAAAGTGGATCTCTACCTATGTTTGACAACGAGAGTTTAACTGTTTTCTATTTTATACGTAGCATGCCAATTTTTGAACTTTTTGTAGCACAAGCGGGTTTATTTTAATTTGTACAATTTCTGTACCTTAGCACTCACATAAGAGCTTCGTTTAACTCATTTTCCTCGATCCGTGTGGAGAGGCAATGCAATAGAGGAGTGGATGAAGCTTCACCCGTAGCCTCAAAGCACAATTCTCAAATGACAACTTTACTCGCCAAGGAATTGTACTAGTTAAGTAAAATGGTACTGTCGCGAGCCAATAGGCGGTTGAACCGTTCATATTTCCTCTGTGAAATGAGTGATTGTCTCATAGTTGCTTCACCCTATAATTTATTTGTGAAGGCAACATCTTTTATATTGCTTTGTCAGGTAGGATTTTCGAATGTGTAAAGAACCAGTTCGACCCCATTAAGCTTTTAAGAGCAAAAGACTCGTTTGGAGGAGTTTAAGAACTCACAAAGGATAGTGATAAGCACTGTATGTGTATCCAAAAATCTCGAATGGTCTTTAGTCTCATGATGAGGATATCCTTCATAGCAACTACACTAGTTTTGAAATTGCTTTGGGGAACATGGCATTATTCAAAAAAATTGAATTTTGTTTTGCTTAATGTACACACGATCGTCTCCCATGTGCATGAACATTTATCAAGGTTGACACCATTGAGAGGATGAAGCACTACCGAGCAGCAGGGAAATAGCGTCTGGATGATGATAGACTGACGGGGCGGTGGGTGCAAGAGATCTCGTTCTCGATGGCGGGAAGGACTTCAACGTCTAACTACGGAGGAGAAAATACCGCTACAGTACGGATCTTAAGTTGAAGGCCGGAGTGGACATTGGCTCTTCTTTCGATGGAAACCGTGACTAATCGTGTAGACGTCGGGATGATGTTGGAGACGTCAACATTGGGTTGACTACTGGCGATGGCTACTGTGAAAGTAGCTTGAAAGGAACTAAAATGAGAGGAACTAATATCCTACACCATCATACAATAATGATATATTATATCCCAAAAAATTATTAAAAAAATCTATCTGAACGAAAAAGTATACTAAATTGAATCCATTGTAAAAGTAACGATGAAGATATGTATTATATCTACCTAAGGATTAATAAAGTAAGCAATGTTTCTTTGAGACCTCTCTCGATAGAACCACTCTATGATAAAAACCATTTCGTCAAACAATTGTATCATATGAGTTCGAACTTAAAAATTAAAGTGCTTACAATTAGCTATTTCAGCTCATAAATGAATTAATTATACCATTTGGTATAAAACAATTATAAACTTGAGTTTTAGCTACTCAATACTTCATATTCACAAGTAGATAGCTACTTCAAACAGTTCGAATATTGATTGAGTTTGTTGAACTTTACCTAACAAAACTATGATATCAATCGCAAGAAATGATGCATTTTTGAGAAATTGTGAGAATATGTTGGAGACATCAAACCTAACATGGATACCGTTGAATTTAAGTAATAAGCAACATTCATAGTCAATAGATTATACATGAAAAAAATATTCATCATTCCCATAAGTTGGTAGGGAGCAGTGAATAATTAGGAATGAAAAGCTAGAAACATAGTTGATTTAACAAATAACTGCAAAAAATATTGGAAAAAAGAAAAGAAAATGCTTAGAGTGTAGGCATAAGAGTGTTACATTAAACCCTCAAACAGAAAGCAAGTAATCATTAATAGTTAGTTGTGGATATTGAAATAGTTTACTAAGCTAAATACTATATACTGGTGATTAATAATTGGACAATAGCTTGATAAAAATTGTTTCGTTAATTACAATGCTGAAAAAAGGGGTTGTATATGGAAGTCTTGATTGTTTTTTTAGATTGTTAAAATAAATATATTTTTCATAATACAATACATATGTTTTTATTTTTGTTCATACACAATCGTGAATTATTTGGTTGCTTTGACTAAACTATCACTCAAATTGAATGATTAAACAAATTCGAATTTTAGCATAGACTGTCGAGATAATTGGTATCAGTGTCTTTCATGTTTATTTTTCTTGAAATGTATGGTACCAATGTTCTTATGTCGTCATTGAACACTTCAATTCAATGCGCAATATTCCAACCAATGATATTTGTGTTGAGATTTTAAGATTATCCTTCATTTATAAGTTAGAAAAATTCTAAATTAATTATTGAAATATGAAAATAGAATTATCAAACACCACAAAATACTTACAGGAGACTTAGCGGGCTAACTAACCGTGATAGAAAAGTACTATGTTTTTCATAATTTTAACTTCCTCTACGTTTTGTATTAATAAAGTACAACAAATGTGTCTAGTCTAATTGGTTACAATTATTGTCTTTGTTTGATGAGACCATGGTTCAAATTCTAGCATTGATATATTTTCATATGGAATAACAAATTGATTGTGTAGACGAAAATACCCTTTCTACTTTCACTCTCGTTGCAGGTAATTAGTGAGATTTTTGCATTAAGCAATTATAGATCCATTATTTTTTAAACTTAATCTCTCTCTTCCTCTCCCAACCGAAAATCCGCCTCCCTCTCTTTCCCCTTGGCGTCGTCAGTAGGGGTGGGCAACGATTCGATTCACATCTGACCGAATCGACTCTCACACCGAATCAGATCGAACTGTTTATCTTTCAATTCGAATTTGGGACATTTTCGGTTTGATTCGGTCCAGAACGAAACTGTAAAATCAAGCTAAGGACCAGACCGAATCGTAATTAAATTAATTGCCTATTTTATTAGGCTCTGAGAAGGAAAGTCGACTTGGAGTTGAAAACCATAGTACCCTACATGCCACTTAATTACCTATAAATATGATTGACTTTTCTTGACTTTGACTCTCCGCTCCTGCTCCTATAGTCCTACCCTCAAATCAGATTTCTCATCCGCGTTGCTTCGATCAAGAGAGCTGCTTACTTTACCTACACACTGTGAACCAGGTATTTATATGTTGTTCTCTTTTCTTGTTTAATGTTTCAGATATGGAGAAGATGTGAATAAATGACACCACAGATGCTCATGCCAAGTCTGACAACACCACTGCAGATTAGCAAGTTTAAGAATAATTTGTTTTATTGCACTAGTTCTTGGAGTAAGTATCATTTTGTTAAACTCCTTTCTAATGAATAGTGGAAATTATGCAAATTGGGAGGTCCAATGTGCACTCTGGAAATGAAAATGGAAAGATTAGAGAGGCAATTAGTTAGACTACTTTTAGATTGAATAAAAAGATTTTTGTCTTTTAGTTAAGTAGTTCTCGTTTAGCTTTTTGCATAATATTTTGGAACATGTGGGTTTTAAAAATTGTGGAGTATTTAAATTTGGATAATTTGATTACTTATTTTTATTTAGTTATATTTTTTTAATTCTTGTGTTGTCCTTTAAGAGTGATTCTATTCGAATGAAAGATTAGCCGGTCCAATAAGATGGTCCAGACCGAATCGAGCCATATATGGTTTGATCCGGACCGAATCGAAGTAATAACAATTCGACTTTGATCCTTGATTTAGAAAAAAATTTGGTCCGGTCCGAGAATAGTTTGGTCCGGTCTTGGACCGAATCAAGCGATGCCCACCCCTAGTCGTCAGCCACCCTCCCCTTTTGGGAGCCAATTCCTTCCTTCTTCCTCCAATCCAATTCCTAACTCTACTCTTAATCCCAAATTATTTACTACTTTCAATCACAAAACCCTAGATGAAGATGATTAGATCCGAAATTCTATCACAAAAGCTGAATTTCATTTTAAGAGAATGATATGAAATTCATTTTTATAAATCTTTTCCAATAACTCAAATTATTGAACCAATTAATTACGAGAAGCTCACAACCCGCAAATTTTCACTTTTCAAAAGGCATATCTGAAAAGCATCTCAACATTTGCCGACTGTTTGGCACGTTTATCCCATTCCAATCGTCCCTGAAATCAAAGATATGACAATTGACAACAGTTTATCTCAACATCCTTGCAAAATGATATGAAAAAAGCAGGCTTATCATGATTATTGGGTGAATTAGTGCCTGCCTGCTGGACAGGGACGTTGATGATTATTGTTCCTCTTCTTTGTAATAATTTATAGAATATGTTTTATCGGCCAGTGCATGGGTATGATTCTTTCCCCATCTAGCTAGCTAGTTTGTTCCACTTCCACATACTATGGAATCCTCGTACGTACAGAGAAGAACATATGGATGTTCATGACGACGTAGAGGTCCATCTTCTTCTCCTAATTGTTAACCTTCTCGAATTTGGTTTCTAGCTAGTTGTTCCACTACTTGCACGTACTTTGGAATCCTCGTAAAGTGCTGGTTTTAGCACTTGTAACTACAAGTGCGGAAAGAACATTTTTCATTTTTCAACTAAACTCAGATTAATTAAATAAACCCCAGAGTCGAATAGGCTAGCTACCTATACTATTCACGAAATATTTAGTGATGGCAATAGTGGAGGGCGGGTACCTCAATACCTGTATCCGTCCCACACCAAGCACAGGTTAGGTTGGGTAATATCCGACGGTACGGGTTTAATTTGTTATTCCTAGAATTATTACTTGATGCGGTACATTAAAAACATTGTAGAATAGACAATAAACGCATTCACAATTTTTTTCCTCAAAATATGAAAACATGTTGTAGTTGTTTACGTAAACAAAACTTGTATGAATTAGTCCCTTCTTTTCTTATGTTTAAGCATTTTCTTTTATATAAAACTACACCAATTGTTCGATTTTCTCGCTCATAACCGACTATAAACAAAAATTATATTCCTAATAACACTTCCGTTAATAGCTAGGGATTGGAGCTATACTTGTAGTGGGGAATAAATAATTAGGGGGCCAATTCAATTCCATTTGCCAAAAGATTGTCACTTTCCTCTCAGGTGAATGAGATCGAGATTCCAATAATTCCTCTTGTGAGATTTCCTTCTATTCAGAAGGTTGAGTGATGTGACAAGAATGATTTCACCAAGTCACATTGTGATTTCACCAGGGTTCCAAGCAGGCAGGCTAAGTGTATGATAGCTGTGTCAGCCAGACACACGTCCATCCAAGATTTTGACGAGAAATTCATATTTTGTCATTATAAAAACTTAAATACGAGAAATTTTAACACACCTCCGAAAATTTCAATTGACACATCACTAAATTAATGTGGAAATGTTGTCGTGACTCGTTTTGAGAAGTAATGAAATGATGTATTTGGCTTATTTACGTATTTTTCATTTTGATGACCGACATATCTCTCCAAAACCTCACGTCTGCCACGGATTTCAAGAAGAATAAGTTACATGGACAAAAAGAAATGAAGTACCTTAGGCGTTAATACAAGTCCAAGAAAGGTGCAAGATAGGTGATGAACAAGTTCTAATGTTTGGCTTCATAATTTTGTTATTCTTACTTAACTTAATATCATATTATTGTTCGTTAGCCAATTTCTGGCCTCGTCGATTCTGTTTGGTCTCGCCATGTCTCCATGCTAAAACTAGTCAATAGAATGCAATGCTTGTCGTTAAGAAATTTTATTCTCATATCGATTTATCATACTGGTGCAGAGATCTTTCACCCGCCAACAAGTAACGAACTTAAACTTTTTTAATTTAATTCAAAAACGTGTTCGGATGTCAATCCAAGGTTGGTAAAACACCAATGCAGCTGGTAAGAGTGAAGTTGAATGATCTATTTTGCCTCATTTCAATCTTTTCATGTTTCAGAGAGGATCGTGATGCAACTTGACACTACTTTAAAGCCGAAGGAAACGCAATGAACCAATATGTTACCTTGTATGATTAGTCTGGCACTTGTATATGTCAACAGTATCATACAACATAGTGATACTTCACACATTTAAGTGGGGAAAACACTCTTTTGCAATCTCAAAAGAATCTCAATTTCTAGATGTTCGAAATAAAGTTTCGCTCACTCATATCGACAACTCGAAAAGAATATGGATCCCTCCAACTAGGGGTCATAAAATATTATTAAGAAGTTTAGTCAAACGGTATCAAATATTCTTTTCCTAAACCTTCTATTTCAATCTTCTTACAACCAAAGCAAGTCGTCAACCAAACTCTAATGCTTGCACAAAGATTTGTGGCTGGCATTGGATCTGTTCTTTCTATCCTTTTTCTTTTTCACCATTTCAATGGTTTCCACTTTGATGGAAGATATAATTATTATGTTATTATAAGCCAATAATTAATAATAGTAATAATGCTTCACAATACATTTGCACTACAAATTATAAATTATTTCGTTAACCTGCATCTAATCCTTTGCCATTTTGGTTTCTGCGGTCCAAAGCATTGCAGCCTCTCTGTAGTAAGAATCATATTCCCCAGCTTGCCAATGACAACTTTGCTGCAGATTTCTTTCTTTTGCGGCCACTCCAGATCTCTCTATATAAGGATCCTTCCCACGAAGTTACATCTCCAAGCCAGAGTGTTCTTCTTCCCGATACAGCCCAAATAGACCAATCATACAAAGTAACAGCTATGAGTTACAATTTCCCTCTTTTCCAGAGAAGAAGGTCGACCCTAGGAAGCTCCTTCGACTTCAAGTTCCCCAACCCTGGTGGATATTATTCGTACAAGAGACCCGCTCCATCTGGGTTCGTGGAACCACCACCTGCAACTGCAAACCCATGGAAGCTTGCTGAGACCTCCAGGGAGAGCTTCAAGAAGCCACCTGGGGTGGTGGAGGTTCATTCTGCAAGCCAGTGGAAAGTCTTCATTGATGATTCCAGGGAGAATAACAAGTTGGTAAGGACACTTGATCTTTCTCAAACAGATTTCATGAGTTGTTTGCTTTGCTATTCATCTAACTGGTTGTTTTTCCTCTTTTATGTTATTTGCTGCTGCTGCTGCTGTAGTTGGTCATTCAGTTCACTGCAACATGGTGTGGACCTTGTCGACTCATGGAGCCTGCCATGGAGGAATTTGCTGCTAAATACACAGAAGTCATGTTCATCAAGATCGACATTGACAAGTTGCCGGTATACAGTCTCTAATTTTCTTGTCGAATTTCTTCTTCTCATCTTTTCGGCTTCTGGAGACCGACTGAGTCTAAATTCTGCAATATACTGCAGTTGGTGGCTCGCCAATATGATGTCCAGATAATGCCTGCATTTGCGCTGATCAAGACTGGGAAAGAGGTCGAGAAGGTGGCAGGAGTCAAAAAGACCGAACTCCGGAACAAGATTGAAAAGCATAGGCTGTAAAAAGGTCCAAGCATTCTGACGAACTGACTGAAGAGCCTTTGAACATGTTTAGAGGCATATCGCACAGGCAAAAGGAGCATCAGAAGAATAAAACTTAGGCCAATCATGGCAAATGGCAATCTTATCCTGAGGCCAAAGTAGAGCAATATCTTAGTAGTCATATCAATTCCTCCTGTCCAAAATAACCCTGGTACGTCGATGTCTCAGTCACGAAGTCAGCAGACAAATCTTAGGCCAATTTGTACAGCCTCTCCCTGTTCAAAATTATTCAGCTCAGATATATCTGATAGTTATACAATTTCCACACTCCAGTATGTAAAACATATTCAGATGAAATATCCAGATGTGGAAAAACAGATCAAAAGAGGTTCTTCTTCCCCTTCATTTGCAGGGGAAGAGAGGCTAAGATTAGGACTCTTGAGTATACAAAATTAAAATTAGAAAGCACAAAAGCAAACCCTGTGGCAGCCAAGAGAATTACCCTAGAACAAGAGGAGGCCACATTACGCTGGAAAATATAACACCTTACAACATTTTCCTTCCTACTATGCACAACCTTCTTCCTTCTAACAAGCATTAGAAAACACGATAGTATTTACATCCGACCAAACGAACTTACGTTGCAAGATCAGTGTCAATGGAAAAGGTTGGCACTTGCATCACGGACCACCACCCAGTACCCGTTTTAGATCGGACTTCTGTTCTGCTGTCAATCTTGCTGGGAACTTGACATCGAACTTGATTCTTAGGTTCCCTTTATTGTTAGGCTCTTTAGAGATGGGCATTCCTTCATTCTCAATCACAACTTCATGGCCCGGTTTGATGACCTCATTCACCGGAACCGTGAGGAATCTCCCATCCAAGGTTGTCAACACAACAGTCTTTCCAGTGAGAGCTTCTAGCAGGGTTATCTTTTGATGAACCACAAGATCGTTCCCATCCCGCTTGAACAGAGCATGTGGCTTCTCATCCACCACGAATATTAGATCAGCTGCACCAACACCAGGCTCCTGATTACCTTTCTCAGGGAATGTGATCTTTGTTCCTTTCTTCCACCCGGGTTTGATATCTATCTTTAGGATCTCCTCCACAGCCTTTGGCTTGCTGTGCAAGGGGGAAAAGTTAGTAGTGTGAAACCCAAGCAATAACATGAATACTTTAGAACAGCTTAGCAGTTTAGGGGAATTATAAATTTCAATTCTTTTTCAGCCGGCCGGCCGGCCAGCCAGCCTACGATACATTCCATCACGTCATACATTTCCCTATTTCTCTATTGAACGAAACCCCAATTGGCCAAAAGCTGCAAAAAGAATGTGAGGAAAGCAGATTTGGTTGATGGAGACCACCAAAGATAATCTTAACTACAGAGGCCACAGTCACATTTTAAAGAGGTGCGGTTGAAAATGGAAAGTCCAACACAGTAATCGAAATTCAACCCAGTTGAGACAAGAAGATATCATTCCATCCAGGATGAAATTTACATTCCCAAAAAGAATCAAGATTATAATGAATAGAAAGGGAAACAAATAGACCAGCCGACCATTGATGAACTCGAAGCAAGCATCGCTGTTTTTATTTCCTTTGTTAATGATTTTTCACAGAAAAGGGAAGGCCCAGATTTCGAAAAGTCAGCAAGAAAGAGAGAACGGAAACGGGGGTGAAAGTTGTTTTTATAACTAACCCGAATTCATCAGGAACGTTGCGGGAAATCTTCATTTTTCGTCTTGCCCCTTTGTAAAGATCCTCCAAGCTACAAGCCAACTTGCTCTCAATCGCCGGAGCTTTCTTATTCCCCTGATGATGGTGATGATGATTCCCTGGGGTCTCCCCATTCCTCCGATTATTATGATTATGATGATGATGACTCCTCCCACTCCCCCCGCCGCCGCCTCCACCAACCCCGCCGCCGCCTGCGCCGCCAGATCCACCGAAGAATTCCGCGAATATGTCCTCCGCATCGCGGGGATTGAACCTGAATTTCGAATCCCCGGATGGGACGTCGTCGGGCGGAGGGAAATCGAACGTCTTCAGACCTTCCTCCCCGTAGAGATCATAGATCTGCCGCTTCTGGGGATCGCTCAGCACGTCGTACGCCTCGGAGACCTGCTTGAATTTCGCCTCCGCCTCCTTCTTGTTCACCAGATTCTTGTCCGGATGCCATCTCATCGCCAGCCGCCGGTACGACTTCTTCAGGTCATCCTCCGTCGCACTCTTCGCCACCTTCAGCACCTTGTAGTAATCCACTCCCATATCTCTCTCTCTTTCTCTCTCTCTGTCTCACTTTCCTTCTCTCTCTTTCTCTCTCCTTTGATCCCAAAACCAACTGAATTGCGTCCGTCCCCACTAACGGAGTTTTAATGGCGGATTTCCTAAAAAAAATATGTTTGGCTGGCTGGGTGATTCGAGAATCTTCTAATTCAGACGGCCCAGATTACCGGCGGGTCGGCCGGAGAAAGTGAGCTGGAAGAGTCTAGCCAAGCCGATTGAGAGAGAAGAAGAAATGCAGAGGCAGAGAGAGAGAGCCTCTTTTTTTTTTCCTCTTCTTTAACGCGTCTAAGTTTCACGTCACAGCTCACGACGGAATAGAATCCGCGACGGATGAATGAGATGCCGCCACGTAAGGAGGGTGCGGAATTGCAGATTAGAGATCTGCAGTTACCTTAACGGAAGAGTGAAAAAATGTTAGCGGTCAGACGTCAGAGGGAGTGAATTGGGCATATTGGATAATATCAGGTGTTGAAATGGAAATTTATTTGGACGGAGTGGTGGCCGCCAAGTTTTTAGTAAACAAGGCAGAGAATCTGGCTGGGCCCCATGATCGCTGGCCCAACGGGATCTTTCTCTTAATTATTTTTTGTTTTCTGCGGAGCAAAGTTTCCGCTAGACGACGCCGTCCGGGACATTGTGTTCAATATCTATGGGTTTGATCACATCGCCCTTTTTGTTTCTGGCTTTTAAAGTTATTTGTTCCATTGCATTCAGACTTCCCAAATTTCATGATAATGTTGAGATAGGGAAGTTGAAATTTGAAGATATCGAAATCTCTAAGTGATTAAGTTAAGCTTCTAACTAATGATATGACAAAAGAAAGGAATATGCATACTTGATGAGGAACCAATCTGACTTCATTTGCAAAGTTGAAGAATATTCAAGTAATAGTTTTAAAGCATTTTGGCTCGATCAAGGTGGAGATTACCAGAATCAAGTAAAGGTTTTAAAGCATTTGAGCTCCATCGAGGTGGAGCGTACATGACTGAAGAGTTTTTGCGAGAGATTGCATAATGTCACGACTCAAAATTTAATCCACCTAGAACCCCTTGATGGAATAACATGTATGGGAGTAGGGGTGGACATCGGTTCGGTTGGGTTTCTACCAAATCAAAATTGAGCATAACGGGTCCCCGAATCAGTCCATGACCCCAATCGAATTTGAACCGAAATATGATTTGGTTCGATTTTAAGACCCAAACCAAAGTTATATTGAAACTAACACCTCTCCTATTTTTTTTGGCCAAATTACACATTTGGTCACTCGAATTACATAAATCTTTCACGTTTGCCACTCGAATTACTTTCCTTTCATATTCACCACTAACTTTATGAATCGTTTCACCGTAGTCACCGACCGTTAGTCTCCGTTAACTCCGTCAGTTTTTTGATGACGTGGCAAATGGAATTGCTGACTAGACTGTTAACTTAATGACATGTCAATTAAAAATTAAAAAAATAGACAAAAAGAGAGGAGATGAGTGGACCCGCCATATTAAAACAGCCAATGAAATAAAAAGTAAACATTAAAAAAAAATTCTTCCTCATCTCCCCTGCCTCCCCGCCGCCATCCCTAGAGCATCCCCTTCCTCACCGCCCTAGCAGCCTCACCCACTCCTTCGCCCCCACCGTCACCTCCGTCAGAAGCTTCTCGGTGAACATAGGCCACGTCACCATCCCTTTCCCTCACAATCTCGTCTCAAATTCTTGCCGCAGCCATTCTTCCTCGTCGCTCTCGTCCCTCCCGAAGCTTCCAATTAGATCTCAATCTCCCTTAGTTGCTCTGCCCTGAACGTCGACATGCTCCCAAATCAAATGTAAATGACCGACCCGATTCCTTTACAAGCGAGCAATTTCAGGCACTTTAAAGCTTCTTTCCCCCTTTATGATTCCTTTACCCTGTTGTTATTTCAAAGAGACAGGGGATCAATGTGCCAAGCTCGTCTCCGAGAGAGGCTCTGCAGTACGGCATAATCCCGCTCAAAAACTAAAGTTGGAACTAAAAACTAAACAAACAAATATATAAAGAGGTAAAGTATAGAAGATTCTGGAGACGTGAGTTTTGGTGGCGGAAAGAGGGATTTGTTGATCTGATGTCCAGAAAGTAACCGGGTTACTCTCCACTTTTAACTGCGACAAAGCTGAGGCGGTAATTAATTAAGTGGGAAATTTGAATTCTTTGTTTCTGGAGATGAATGAAGCAACGAAGGGGGTCTGGTCTCAAAATTTTGTCGTGAGAGAAAAGATCGGTACTGTTGGCGATCACGTCGTATCATTTTAGTTCCGACTCCCTGACCGATTTCATCAACTTCCCGAACCCCGATTCCCCATCCTACCTCGCGTACTCCGGCAGGCAGCAGCTGCTTCCAGGGCATCGAAATTTCTTCGAGGAGGTTTGGGATCAGGAACGGTTCTGAATCCGGGGAGAACCTTTTGTAAGGCTCGTGCATCCGGATCGTCTCGCGGTGGCGGAGAGTGAGAAGAAGCCAGTGCCGTGGAAGACTAGTATGGGGATTCTGAATTTGCCCGCAGAATCAGTGGACCAGAGGAGGAATATGTCGGCGAGGAGGCAGTCCGGTCTGGAAGCTTTGCGAAGGTCTTCGAAGGGTTGGCGGAGCGAGGCGGTGGCGAAGAAGAACATACATGCCATTCTTTCATTGGGTGTTTTATTATGATGGACCCACTTCTCCTTGCTTTGTCTAATTTTTTAATTGACATGTCATAAAGTTAACGGTCCAGTCAACAATTCTGTTTGCCACGTCATCAAAAAACTGACGGAGTTAACGGAGACTAACGGTCGGTGACTATGCTGAAACGATTTGTAAAGTTAGTGGTGAATATGAAAGGAAAGTAATTCGAGTGGCAAACGTGAAAGATTAATGTAATTCGAGTGACCAAATGTGTAATTCATCCATATTTGAAGCTTCATAATACATAAATCCGTAGGCCCACTTGGGCCAGCAAGACCCACATAATCCATAATTTTGGAGGCCCATTTGGGCTGCCAACAATTCCCACTAGGAATGGCAACAAAATCCGAACTCATGGGTACCATACCTGACCCAACCCGGTTAACGCGGGTAAAATCCATGTTGGCGGGTTTTGGGCCGGGTTCGAGTTTAAACTCGTTACACTTTTACCAGGTTGGGTTTAGGGATACTCGGCCAATGAGTACCCGCCCACACTTATTTCATCGCCTACTCTCTCCAAACTCTACCCTAATTCTAATTTCCCTCAATCTAATTTACAATTTGTATGGATAATTTGTGATTTGTTTGAATTTTCTATACTCGTATTTTATTGTATGGATAATTTGTATGGAGAAATTGATACAACGCCTAAATATGAATTATTCACACCCAATTCTAATATGGATAGTAGGGATGGACAGTAATAATATTATTACTTTTGTAATCATTTTCTGAACTTATCACTACCAAAATAAGAGATATCAACGAGGATAGAAAACGGTCGTTAAAAGCATAAAACCCATCGTAAAAGATCAATAACGACGAGACTCTGCCCGTCATTACAGGCTTTGCCGTTAAAAGTCAATAACGACGAGAATCTGTCACCCCGTCGTTAAAAGCTTTAACGAGAGGAGCTTTGCTCCTCGTTAAAGAGTATATAATAACGACGAAATAACCCTCGTGAAAAGGTTTAACAAAGGGCTATGAAACAATATTTAGTGCCAATTTTTTTGTTATTTCTATAACATCAATGTATTATTACCTGTACAAATATTGAAATTGCTATTAATGAAAAATTATGAACCACATTAATTAATAAATTGTAAGTCATCAATCCTTACAACACACGAGTTTCACATGCTGAAATAGAGTACTCTAACAATTGAGAAAGTACAACATTAGGCCTCACAAGATGTTCTAGTCTAATAAAAGAGAACAATACACAGGCCTCTCAAGATGTTTTAGTCAAATAATTTGTGAGAAAAAAATTTTGCGGCCACATTTTAAATTGTCGAACAGGATCTCCAAATTTTATAGGACGACCCTGCTAATGATCAATGATGTTGATTGTCTAATTTGACGAAAATTCATGAGTTGGCCCAATTGAGTTTTATATGGTAGATAGTTGAAATGTTTATAGCAATTTCCAATATCAGTGGATTATATAGGTATAATTGGTTAAGCAATCTTGATTTTCACATCTAATCGTCATCTATCTAACAGCTGAATGATCTGCCGCTAACTCTTTTTTTTTTCGGAAAACATTAAAAGAAAAAAAAACATTAAGAGAAAACCAACATTTTTGTTGATGCCCACTCGATCGGCCTACTTTTCTTCCGTACCCGCTGACTCCCTCACGATTAAGCCTGCACTCACAGAGGTGGGCCTTGTGGCCCGTTAGTCCTCCAACGCTCAAGTCAGTAACTTTCTTAGTGAGAGAAGTGCTTACAATGCACAATTTTAGTGAGAGAAGCCAAATTGAGTAAATGCTTACCCACCTCCCTATTTATAGCCAATTACTGCTTACCTGGACCTTCTCGTACGGACTTCCACGTCAGCCCTACATTTAATGCGGATGACCCAGGGCGCTTCCTCCGAAGAAGATTCCAGGCGCCCTCTCCGAGTGTCCACAATTCCCCCGTGCATACCCGGGCACCTACTGTGCGAGTACTCCTAGGCGCCTAGTGTATGCAACTCCCAACTTGCTCCTGATCTAAGCCCGAGGGCGCCTATCATGGCCTACACCATCTTGAATGGGCTCACCTTTCCTCGACCTACTTGGGCTTCACGCCCCTTTAATGGGCCTTATACATACATCGGGGCCTCCTTATTCGTATACCCCCAACAATTGCCCCCCAGTTAGGTGCTCAAATTTCGATTCTTTGAGCGCCTAACTATTAGGCTTTTGCTCTTTCTTTTCCCACTTTTATCACGGCAATCGTTTGCCCCCCAACCATCGGACCCCCCATCATCTCTCCTCGGGGCGCACGGAGTTCGGCTTTCCTGCTTCTTAAGCAGCGCCTTCCCTTCGCACCTAGGCGCATTGTGCTAGTACTCTACTTAAACTTCCTTCAAGGCGCCAAAAATCGTTAACAATTGATTATCGGGCGCCTTTCTTACCCGGGCGCACTAGTTTCTCGTCTCAACTCCCTCGCCTCGTGCCCTAGTCTTTTGGGCAACCCAAAGCGCCACCATTCGCCTTCGATACAAAGCGCCCGGCTTTGGTTCGCCTATATTCCCTCGCCTCGTGCCCTAGTTGCTCGGGCGAACCCAAAGCGCCGCCACTCCTTCGATACAAAGCGCCCCGCCTCGGCTCGCCTATTGCCCGGCCGCCGTTGTACCCACGAGTCTCCTCTGTCAAAGGCGCCGCAGCTCTCCCTTGACCCACGGCGCCCTGCTTCTTCCCTTGTCCGATGGCGCCTCTACTTTGCCTGTTGCCCGGCCGCCGTTGCTCCTAAGCCGCCTCTCTCTCTCTTGCCCCCCTTCACAACCGGCGCGATATTCGAGGTGGTTGTGAATTTTGCCACGTGGCAGGCGGCACGATATTCGAGGCGCTCCCGTTTCCTTTAAATGTAAGTCGATTCCCGGCATGGTTCTTCATTCGCCCTCAATTTGCCTTCTCACTCTAGTTTCTCTCTCTGCTGTGCCTCTCTTCTTTCTCAGCGTTCAATTGCTCTCGCCGTGATGTCTCTCCCCTCTGATGCTGCCGCCACCGCCGCAGGCTCTTCCCAGAATCCAGGCGGCCCTAACAAAACCGGTAAGCCACTCTTATTTATTTATTTTTTTTTTTTTTTGTGAATGCTTGTGTATTCTTGCGATGGAGGCGCCTCTTACTGCTCCAACGGTTGTGCGCCTACTTGACTTGTTTTAGTGGAGGCGCCCGCATTGTCACCCATACCGACGCCTTCATCGAACTACGACGTGCCGGAAGACGGGTCGTACAAGATTACCACTTGGGAAGGCACCTGGCCGCCAGAGTATGCGCCCTGGGAGACAACATGCTTGCCGACGAATGTGGCAGGGCCTGAGCATAACTCCACCATCTCGGCGCCTTGGATGAAAAGCCTGATCAATGGGCTCGGGCTCCCACGCACCTGGACGTATGCGCCTCCATCGCCTATTGCCAGGGTGGGGTTGTGCGGGCCTCGTTGGTTGGGAGTATATCAGGAGTATTTCTGGTTCGGGCTCCGGTTTCCCATAGATCCCATATTGGAGGGCATGTTGGAGTATTGCGAATGCACAATCGGGCGCCTATCTCCGTCTGTGATACTTATTGTTGTGCTCTTCAAGTTGAAGTGCCGAATTCACCATGTGCGCCCAACCTTCAACCTATTCCGCCACTTTTTCTCGGTGATTTCTCGGGACAACTGTCTGTCCTTGAAGCGGCGGAAGAAATTGCACGCCCATTTTGTGACGAAGTGCCCTAAATTGGGGCGCACATGGTTCAACGGGTTCTTCTTCATAAAGGCGCATAGGGACTATTTCTTTGAAAGCGGAGGCGCCTTTAGGACTGACTGGGAGCTTGGTATTGAGGCGCGCTTCAACGCTACTATTGTCCTTAGTCGATAAGAGCGAGCCGGGGCCGCCCTAATAAGCGCCTCGCCTGTCAACTTGCGCCCTACTAGTGCACGGGCGCCTATTTTAGAGGAATACTATGCGGATGGTGTGTTAGAGTGCCGTTTATGCCTTTTGCATTCTCTTTTGGGCGCCTAGCTAATCCCTTGGATTTGTTTGCAGGTACGAGATTTGGGCGTATTGCAGACTTGATTAAGAGTCGTTATGAGAGGATGACTCTGGAGGAGCCTCAACAAGGAGGGTCCAACCTTGGGGGGTCTTCACCTGCCTCAGTTTCCACCCCACAACCATTGGTGGCGCCTACGGAGAGAGGGAAGGGAAAGGCGCCCGGAGAGAAGATTGCTAGGGCCTCCAGCGAGGCGTCCACACCATCAGGCGCGGATTATCGTGAAGACCATGTTGTGGTCGAGGACCTGGACGATGAAGAGGACGAAGTGCCCTTGGTCAGTCGAGGGAAGAGGGCAGGCGCCCAACTGACTCCACCAGCAAAGCGTCATAGAGCCGAGGGAGAAAGAGGCGCCACAAGTCAGGGTGAGGCCCACTCTCCACGATATGCTATCGTGGAAGGGCGCCTGTTGGGGCCTGATGGGTTGCCCCCCATTTTTCAGCCCAGGCGCACCGAGATGGGGCGTGTTGCCTTGTCGTGTTCCCCTCGAGCGGCAGTGGATCGTGGATGCGCCATGGGTCTGGCTCTGTCAGCCGCCAAACTTCTACAAGTGCCCTCCTCGATCTCGGAGGATCATCCATGGGCTGAAGTCGCCCGAACGGGAGCCAAGGTTTGTTCATGCGCGCCTTTGTTTGACTTGCACATTTCCCATTTTTTTTTCTTTTTTTTTAAATTGTTCACTTGGGCGTCTTACATTTGTGCAGATGCTCCTTCTTGCTGAGGCAGGCGCCCGGAAGACAGACCTTGCGATTGAGCAGTG
The DNA here is from genome assembly GCA_946122785.1 of Linum tenue. Taxonomy (NCBI): domain Eukaryota; kingdom Viridiplantae; phylum Streptophyta; class Magnoliopsida; order Malpighiales; family Linaceae; genus Linum; species Linum tenue. The sequence continues at coordinate 67,236,684 of CAMGYJ010000002.1, forward strand.
TCGCGAGGCCCGGGCGTCCTTGTCTTCCATGAAGGACAACCTTGACACCGTGACAATGCGCCGCGACGAACTTGTGAAAGAGTGCGAGGAGGCGCAACTGGAGGCGGCAAGGCAAATTTCTACCCTTCAAAGCACGTTGGAGGAGGAGCGCCGCCAACGGGACGCCGACTTCGCGACCCGCATGGAAGAGGAGCGCCGAGACTTTGAGCAAAAGCTGGGCGCCTTGGCTGCGGAGAAGGAGGCCCTCACCCAAGAGCTGGGCGCCTGCAATGTCGAGCTTGTTGCCTTGAAGGAGGAGAAAGGCGCTCTCCAGGACGAGGTAAAGGCGGCCGGCTATCGCCGCCGAGATTACAAGAAGGCGCTTAGGAGTGCGCGGGAGGAAAAGAGGTCTCTCAAGGCGTCTCTCAAGAATTTTCCCACTTCTGAGGCGGGGCAAGACCTGATTGCCAAGGCGTCCCTCGATAGTCTGGTGCTTGTCAAGCGTAAGCTAGACCAGGAGTACCCCGACATCACCGTCAACTTCCCTGACCTTGTGAACTTTGTGATTGAAGAGATGCAAAAGGATCAAGAAGAGGCGGCTGAGGATGGTTCGGCGCCTGCGGGAGGGGCGCCTTCGTCGCCAGAGGGAGAGTCGTCCATGAGTGATTCCTCGGAGGCCGAGTAGTGGAGGCGCACTTCTTTTGTGGCATGTATTATTGTTTTCTCGGATGTTCATCAACTTGTCTTGTTTTTCTCATAAACTTTTGTTTGGGCGTATGCCCTTTGTGTCCTATCAACTTCCTGATTGCCTTGTCAACTCTTTTTAGGGCGCATTATATTCCAGGGCGCATTTTGTTATCGCACTTATTGTTTCTCAAGCTTTCCTCGGGCGCATTTTTTTAATTGGGCGCTTTACTTTCATGGGCGCGCATTTATGGGCGCTTTCGAATGATTTTTTCTCAAGCTTTCCTCGGGCGCATTTTTTAATTGGGCGCTTGTCTTTCATGGGCGCGTATTTATGGGCGCTTTCGAATGGTGGGTATTCCTGATCTTGGGCACAAATGTATGGGTGCTTTACTAAGTGGGCGTAAATTCTTACGGGCGCATTCGTTCCGGGCACATTGCATGGGTGCTTTACTATCGTGGGCGCATTTCTTACTTGGGCGCATTAGTGGAGAGGAAACCATTCTAGGGAGCTTTTTCATAAACACAAACACAGGCGCCTACACACGACGAGAGCTTTGATTACACGACACGAGGCGCTAAACACAACAAGCGCTTTTGATTACAAAGCACTACATACTCCCACAGGCGTTCCCCTGTTGCTTCTCATACCGCAGCCTCCTTGCCCCCTGGTTGGGCCCAATACGCACGCAAGTTCTGCGCGTTCCATGTTCTCTTTACTGGCTTTCCATTCAGATGTTCCAACTTGAACGTAGCCGCTCCGATGACCTCCTTCACTCGATACGGGCCTTTTCATTTGGGGGCCAGCTTGCCCTCCTGTGCGCAGGGCCTGAAATCTCTCTTGAGGACCAAGGCGCCTATGGAGATGCCATGAGGGCGCATCTTCCTGTTGTAGTATCGGGCAACTTGCCTCTTCATTTCTTCCAGGCGCACAGATGCGACTTCACGTCGCTCATCGGAGAGGTCCAATTCAGCCACCCTGTCTTCTTCATTTCGGTCTGGTTCATAATTCGCCACCCGGAAACTTGGAATATTAATCTCGACCGGGATCACCGCCTCACTTCCGTATGTTAACGCGAAAGGAGTCTCACCCGTGGCTACCTTGAACGTCGTTCGGTGAGCCCAGAGAACACTAGGCAACTCTTCCACCCAACGCCCCTTGGCGCCTAGGAGCCTAGTGTGCAACCCGTGTAAGATGCTCTTGTTAGCCGCCTCAGCTTGCCCATTAGCTTGCGGGTATGCTACGGACGAGAACCTAAGTACCACCCCATGCGCATCGCAAAACTCCACGAACTGTTTGCAATCGAATTGCTTGCCATGATCAGTGACAATAGACTCCGGCAGCCCAAAACGAGTGAAAATGTTCCTTCTTGTAAACTTGCGCACTTGTGCTTCCGTAATGGTCGCCAAGGGCTCTGCCTCCACCCATTTCGAAAAGTAGTCGATGGCGACAATTAAATACTTCAGCTGTCCGGGTGCCTTTGGAAAAGGACCTAGAAGGTCCATGCCCCACTGAGAAAAAGGCCAGGCGCCCGTGTTACCCTGCATTGGGGCAGCGGGTATGTGAATGTCGTTGGCATGGATCTGACACTGGTGACAGGAGCCCGTGTGGGCCTTGGCATCTTTTCGCATTGTTGGCCAATAATATCCCTGTCGAAGCAACGTTTTTTCCAAACTACGAGCGCCAGCGTGCATTCCGCAAGTACCACTGTGGACTTCTTCCAACGCCGCCTGACCCTCTTCCTTACTCAAACACCTTAAGTATGTTCCTGAATGGGATCTCTTGTACAGGCGCCCCTCGATTATGGAGCACCGAGCCGCCTTGCGCCTCAGCCTCCATGCCTCCTTTGGGTCCTCTGGGACTGTACCAGCCGTCAAGTATCCCAAGATGGGCGCCATCCAACCGTCAGTTTCCATAGAACCCCCCACGGTTGCTACCACGTATTCCTGTGGGACCTCTTTCGTTACGATAACTTTCCTTTCCTCAGCGAAGTCTAAAGCCGTGGCCAACTTGGATAGTGCATCGGCATGGGCGTTTTCCTCTCTTGGGATGTGCACGAAGTCGATCTCCCTGAACCAGGCGCCTTCTCTTCTGACCGCTTGGACATAGGCTTCTAAGGCTTCCTCCTTAACATCGAACGCCCCATTGAGCTGGTTGACCACAAGGGCCGAATCGGATTTGACACTAACATGTTGGGCGCCCAATTCTCGTGCCATGCGGAGTCCTGCTACGACCGCTGCATACTCAGCCGCATTGTTGGTTTTAAGTTCTGAGAACCGTAGGGCAATCTCATGCATGACTCCGCTTGGGCTAATAATTACTATTCCTGCCCCGGCGCCCACGCGGCTCGCCGCCCCGTCTACTTGAACTTGCCACGTCTCCTGGTCGACCCCTTCAGTTTCCACTATTCCCTCCGCCATAAAGTCGGCAATCACCTGTGCTTTGATGGCCGGTCGAGGCGCGTACCGTATGTCGAACTCACTCAGCTGAACGGCCCATTTAACAAGGCGCCCAGCCACGTCCATGGAGCCCAGTGTAGACTTGAGAGGTAAATTGGTGAGCACAACAATCGCATGCGCCTGGAAATAGGGGCGTAACTTGGTAGCGGCTGTCACGACTGCCAAAGCAGCCTTTTCAATAGGCGCGTACCGCTTCTCGTGTGGGCCCATCGTCTTGCTCACATAGTACACCGGCCTTTCTTCCCCCGTAGGCGCCTCTTTAGACACTAGTACCGCACTAACCGCCACGTCCGAGACCGCAATGTATAAATACAGGACCTCCCCGGCCTTGGGTGCCGTCATGACCGTGGGCGCCGCCAGTAGGCGCTTCAGGTCTTCGAACGCCTCGTTACACGCCTCGTCCCATTGGAAACGAACCGCTTTCTTTAGGATCCTGAAGAAGGGGGCAGCTTTATTGGCCGACCTTGGTATGAAGCGCCCCAAAGCTGCGAGTCGCCCCGCTAGGCCTTGTACTTCCTTAGGCGTCCTTGGCGGAGCGAGTTTGATGATGGCCTCCACTTGCTTCGGGTTTGCTTCAATCCCTCTCTTGGTGATCATGAAGCCTAAAAACTTGCCTACCTCCGCGCCGAAGACGCATTTCAGGGGGTTGAGCCGAAGATTGTGAAGGCGCATGGTTTCAAAGGTCTCTCTTAAATCACTTAGGTGATCTCCCCGTTTGCGACTCTTGACTATCAAATCGTCTACATATGCCTCCACGTTCCGCCCAATCTGCCGTTGGAAGACTGTATTCACCATGCGCTGATATGTGGCGCCCGCATTTTTAAGTCCAAATGCCATGACCCTATAGCAAAAGTTCCCGAAAGGCGTCATGAATGCGGTCTTCAACCGATCTTCTTCAGCCATGGGGATCTGATGGTACCCGGAAAACATGTCAAGGAAACTGAGCATCTCATGATAAGCCGTGGCGTCCACTAGCAGGTCTATGCGGGGCATCGGGTATGCGTCCGTCGGACACGCCCTGTTGAGACTCGTGAAATCCACACACATCCTCCAGTCTCCTGCTGGCTTGGGGACGAACACCACATTGGATAACCACGTGACATAGGTGGCCTCCTCAACAAACCCGGCGTCTAGGAGCCTATCCACTTCCACCCTAAGCATGGCCTCCTTTTCTTGGGAAAGGTTCCTTCTCTTCTGCTGAACCGGCCTCCTCCCTTCCTCCACTGCCAACTTATGCACAGCCGTCTCAGGCGCTACCCCGGGCATTTCTTTTGCACTCCACGCGAACAACTCCGCAAACTCTTTCAACAGAGCGACCAACTTCTCGACCATTTCGGGAGGCGCCTGGACCGAAATCCTGATCTGCCTTTCCGATCGCCCCTCATCCAAGGGGATCAGCAATTCTTCGTCGGCCGCCTCCGCTCTGGGCGCCTCCTCGGACGTAATCGCATTGATCCTTTGATTTTTACGAGGCCGCACGCCCTTAAGCATAGTATAAATGGGGGCGCCTCTTCCTCTTGCGATGCCCACTCCCTTCGGCGCTATGAACTTCAACGTCTGATGACAAGTGGACGCCACCCCATTGAACAAGGCCAAAAGGGGCCTGCCGAGTATAGCATTGTAGGGGGAGGGGCAATCCACAATCCCAAAATCGATAGCATGAGTGACCCGCTGCTCTTCATCGCCCAAAGTAACAGGGAGGCGCACGCGCCCTATTACCTTTGCGGGCGCCCCTGAGAACCCGACGAGCATCGAGTCCGACGGTCGAATTAAGTCAGGAGACAAGTGCATGCGCGCTACCGTATCCTTGAACAGCACGTCCATGGAACTCCCCGTATCCACGAGCATCCTCTTTACCATGCACCCCGCTACTATTCCTTGAATCTCCAGCGCCTCTAAGGAGGGTACCCCATAGGCTTCATCAGGCACCTGGTTGAAACTAATGCACACCCCTTCATGTCGATCAACCGATGCTGCTCTTAGGCGCCTGCTAGCTTCCAATTTCTCTCTCAAATCTCCGGTGCCTGTAATCGCGTCCACCGTTAGCCTCACCTTTTCAGGCGCCTTCTCCTGATCTAGCTCGAATGGAGGCGGGGGGAGATCCTCCTTGGGCCCCGCTTGGGCCACATATGCCCTATGCACCCTCTCTTCCGGTTTTTTGACGAACTCATTAAGCATGCCCCTGTCCACCAATCCTTGCAATTCAGTCTTCAACTGGTAACAATCAACTGTATTGTGCCCCAGTTCCCGATGGAAGTCACAAAATCGATCCAGATTCTGTGGGTTGGGTTGCCCCCTCATAGGCCCTGGCCATCTCACGTGGTACCCCTTATCTTTTACATATTGCAACACGTTCTTCGGCGAGTCGTTAAGCTCCGTGAATTGATTCATTTTGGGCGCCGGGCGCCCCTGATCATTCCTCCGCACCGGTGCGACCGATGCTCCTCCATAGAAGGGCCTAGACTCGGGCGCCTGCCTCCGTCCATCTCCTTCCTCTCCCCTAGGTCGGCGCCTGTCGGCCCGCCTTGATGCTAGCGCCTCCTCCAACACTATAACTTTCTGCACCCTTCGATCCAAATCTTCCGTAGACACCACATCCCTTTTAGCTAGCGCCCGACAAAGTTCCTCACTGGTGGTGCACTCCTCAAGGAGGACTCCAAGCACCGGGGGCTGCACGTCTCTTACCGCCATGGCCACCGGGATCCACCGCTCATAGAACTCCCTCAAGGTTTCTCCCTCCTTCTGCTTGATCTTGAATAGGGAGCCCACGGTCAGTGTGCGCCTCTTTCTACTTGCGAACTTAGCCAGGAACATCGCCGCAAATTGCTCAAAGCATTCTATGCGCCCTTCCTCGATCTGATGGTACCAATCTAATACGACGCCTGAGAATGTTGAGGGGAACACCTTGCATAAAGTTGCGTCCGAACTGTTGTACAGCTGCATTTTGGTGAAGTAGCTGTTGAGGTGGTCGTCCGGGTCCGCCGTACCATCATAGGTGGGAAGCGGCGGAATGTTGGTACTAGCGGGCTCCATGAGCACGCTCCGGGCCAAAGGCTGCCTTACCACAAACTGTCGATGCGGGCGCCCCGGCATCCATACGTTCCTCTCTCCCTCAGAATCTCCATAATCGGCCAGGCGCCTCATGCTGGCAAGGCGCCTCAGCGAGCTGGACTCCCCTTCAGCTTCCATCGTACGCTCCCTCTTCCTTACTCCGGGGCTTGGGGCGCCCTCCTTCAACATTTCCACCTCTCTCCTCAACATCCCAATGGCCTCGTCTTGATCGGCTATGATCTTGAACAGTTCCTTCTTAGTCACCGAGGCCCCATCTGAATCCGGGCGCGGGTCTTCACTTCCCTCATCCTCCCCCATGCTGGGCGTTCCTCCTCCTGCTTCTTGAGACGCCTCCTCCATGTGTTGCTCTTCCATCTCGCTTCCACCCTCTTCCATTGAAACTAGGCGCTCCCTGGTTGTGTTCGCCCCCCTTCCTGGCGCGCCAATTGTTGATGCCCACTCGATCGGCCTACTTTTCTTCCGTACCCGCTGACTCCCTCACGATTAAGCCTGCACTCACAGAGGTGGGCCTTGTGGCCCGTTCGTCCTCCAACGCTCAAGTCAGTAACTTTCTTGGTGAGAGAAGTGCTTACAATGCACAATTTTAGTGAGAGAAGCCAAATTGAGTAAATGCTTACCCACCTCCCTATTTATAGCCAATTACTGCTTACCTGGACCTTCTCGTACGGACTTCCACGTCAGCCCTACATTTAATGCGGATGACCCAGGGCGCTTCCTCCGAAGAAGATTCCAGGCGCCCTCTCCGAGTGTCCACAATTCCCCCGTGCATACCCGGGCACCTACGGTGCGAGTACTCCTAGGCGCCTAGTGTATGCAACTCCCAACTTGCTCCTGATCTAAGCCCGAGGGCGCCTATCATGGCCTACACCATCTTGAATGGGCTCACCTTTCCTCGACCTACTTGGGCTTCACGCCCCTTTAATGGGCCTTATACATACATCGGGGCCTCCTTATTCGTATACCCCCAACAATTTTCAACTTCTTTTTAGTTTTATGTTTTACATCTTTTGAAACAAAACACTTCAATACCAACTGCAATTGAAGAAGCTAGCTTGATAAGTTGCAGCCAAGGCTTGGTAGAAAAAAGAGACTGATTAGGGAATGCAGAACGCAGCAGAAGTCGTAAAATCCTGTAAAAGCGGGCCGGACGTTCCAAAAAGGGTGGAGGAGGCAGCCTTGTAATGTGATAAGTTATGTAACCCACTTTGATAGTTCGATTGTCGAGTTGGAAACTTGGAATGTTTTCGAGGGAAAAAAAGAGTACAGATTTTGAGCGATTAGGAAAAGATTTCGTATTAAATAAGTGAACAGTCCTTCACACTTCCTAAAAAGAATTTTATTAACTCGTATATGGTATACATTTTAGTCGATATGTCGAAAAATAAGATGTTATATTCCATTTTTTGTTTTTGTTAAAAAGAGTTCATCCGAATCTAGGTTGTGAAATCAATTTATATCGTTGCATAGGTTTAGTAAGTGGAATGGTTTGATGAGCGGTACAACCGATGTGTCGTTAAATAAATTATGTATAAATGTGAAAACCCATTACCATCATATGAATTTAAAAAGATAATTTGCTTACAATCTATATCTATATTTAAATAAAATACAACATAACAAACAACATAACAAATACCCATATTTAAATATAATATTTAACATAAACACCAAAACTTTTATATTTGAAGGGCTAAATTACACATTTGGTCACTCGAATTACATAAATCTTTCACGTTTGCCACTCGAATTACTGAGATTACAAAATCGGGACATTTGGTCACTGAGATTACAAAATCGGGACATGTTTAGTCACTAGAAAAAGTTAATATCAAATTTGGTCACTACAATTACTAAAATTGGACACATTTAGTCACTCGCCGTTAGTTGTCGTCCAACTCCGTTAAAAGAGTCCGTTATGTGCTGACGTGGCTAACGTGAGCGCCTAGTCAGCTCCGTTTTGGGCAGGAAATGGTCAAACCCGACCCGCCACGTCACTAAACCCAATTGGAATCGCCGATTTCAGCCTTGCCGTGTCTCCCTCCGGATTTCTCACCGTCGTAGCTTCCTACGGACAGAACGGGTGGAACGGCAAAATGGAGGAACTCTCCACCGATATCTACGTCTTCCTGACTCGGGATGGGACACAACGAGTCAAAATCGTCGAACACGGCGGGTGGCCGAGTTGGGTCGACGATTCGACCCTGTTCTTCCACAGAAAGAGCGAGGAAGATGGATGGATCAGCGTTTACAAGGCGATTCTACCGAATTCGGGACCGATCTCGACCGATTCGGTGACCGTGACTCGAATCACCCCGCCGGGAATCCACGCGTTCACTCCGGCGACTTCCCCGGGCAACACCGATTTCATCGCCGTCGCCACGAGAAGACCCACCTCGAGCTACCGCCACATAGAGCTCTTCGACCTCCGCGAGAACGAGTTCACCGAGTTGACCCGCTTCGTGTCCCCACAAACCCACCATCTCAACCCGTTCCTCTCGCCTAGTTAATTCTCAATACCTTTGATTGAACGGACGAAAGGCGATGGAGAAGGAGGGGCAGCAGTTGGGGGCTTGGGGACTGGAACAGGGGAAGGGGAAGGGGCAGGGGAATGGTTAGGTGGGTTAGGGTTTATTTCTGGGTCAGGGTTAATGGATTAGGTTGGGTTTAATATGTGGCGGGTTTAGTGACGTGGCGGGTCGGGTTTGACCATTTCCTGCCCAAAACGGCGCTGACTAGGCGCTCACGTTAGCCACGTCAGCACATAACGGACTCTTTTAACGGAGTTGGACGGCAACTAACGGCGAGTGACTAATTGTGTCCAATTTTAGTAATTGTAGTGACCAAATTTGATATTAACTTTTTCTAGTGACTAAACATGTCCCGATTTTGTAATCTCAGTGACCAAATGTGTCTTTAACCCGCAAACTACTGTTAATACAGAAATGCAGAGGGCTTTACATTTACATGCTTCTATGGGATAAAGAAATCAACCGTCGGTGCCCCAAACTCTTATCTATCTGATTTTGTGCTCTTATCGCAGCAGCTGTGAGCTACGCAGTACGTTTTCTGCAACACTCTCTTCCCCACTCTTTGCAACAAAAACAATATTGATTAAAATCCAGTTTGACAGGATGGCTGCTGCGGTGGTGGGAGGATCATTCCTCTCGGCTTTCCTCCAAGTCCTGTTTGACAGGATGGCATCTCCGCACTTCCTTGGCTTCTGCAAGCGGCAAAACCTCAACGACAAGTTGCTGAGAAAGCTCAAGACCCTGCTTAATTCTGTCAACGGAGTTCTCGACGATGCCGAGGAGAAGCAGATCATCAAGCCCTCGGTGGAGAAATGGCTCAACGAGCTCAAGGATGCTGTCTACGAAGCGGATGACTTACTGGACGAGATTGGGTATGAAGCTCTCAGATCAGAAGCAGAATCAGAATCAGAATCTGCAGCTCAGACCAACCCAAGAAAGGTATGGAACCTCTTAGCTTCTTACAACCCATTTCAGAAAGGTAGCGAGGAGAAGTTGAAAGATGTCATTGAGAGACTGCAAGACCTAGTTAGCCAGCTGGATGCCCTTGGTTTGAGGGAACACGATGCCCGTGAAGCCAGTGGCAGTGGGAGGAAGCAGTCACTGCTCAGAATACCCACAACTTCTCTTGTACAGGAATGTGATGTCTATGGCAGGGATGCCGATAAGGAAGCCATTGTCGATCGACTGATTTCAGACGATCCAAGGAGTGGTGATTTAGAGGTTGTTTTGATTGTGGGGATGGGTGGGATTGGTAAGACCACTCTAGCTCAGCTCGTGTATAATGATGAGAGGATTAAGGATAGATTTGGTTATCAGGCATGGGTTTGTGTTTCTGAAGAATACGACGTGTTCAGGGTTACCAAAGATGTGATTGAAGAGGTGACTCGGCAAGCCTGTGACATCCGCACCTTTAATCAGCTTCAGCTTGAGTTGAAAAGGATTTTGAAAGGCCAGAGGTTTCTACTTGTTCTTGATGATGTTTGGATTGACGAGGATGGGAAATGGGACATGTTGCAGATGCCATTCAAGTCTGGGGCTAAAGGAAGCAAGGTTATAGTGACCACACGCAACCAAAATGTTGCTTCAGTCATGGGAACCCGCTCCATTTATCACCTGAATCAGCTTGATAATGATGACTGCTGGCTGTTGTTTTCAAGACATGCATTTGGTGATGCTGATGAGTTTGCTGATCACCCTCATCTGGAAGTAGTTGGTCGAGAAGTAGTAAGAAAGTGCAAAGGCATACCTTTAGCTGCAAAAACACTTGGAGGTCTCTTGCACTCAGAAAGAGATGTCTACAAATGGGAGAAGGTCCTGAATAGCAATCTATGGGACTTGTCAAGTAACAAGATTCTCCCGGCACTAAAGTTGAGCTATTATTATCTTCCCTCTCATCTCAAACGATGCTTTGCTTACTGTGCTCTTTTTCCAGAGGATTATGAGTTCAGGAAGGATGAATTGGTCCTTTTATGGATGGCGAAGGGGTTTCTGATTCAGCCTGGAGGGCATAGTAATTTTGAAGAAATAGGAGAGCAGTACCTTCATGATCTTATCTCGAGATCCCTTTTTCAGCAATCAATTATTGATAAATCTTGTTTCACAATGCACGACCTTATCCATGACTTAGCCAAATTTGTGTCGGGGGAGTTGTGCTTCAGGTTAGAGGGCAGTGACTCGTGGAAGGTTTCTCAAATGACTCGTCATGTGTCACTTGAAACCGCTTGTTACAGTCCATCCGTACAGTTTGAGGCCATCAGCAGATATCCTTCTTTGCGTACTTTCCTTCCTCTCCATCGAGGATGGAGTTGGAAGAGTAGAAGCCTCGAGTGCACTGAATTGGGAAAAGATTTGCCTGTGAGTTGGGCAGACGTGTTCAGCGATTGGACTCAATCTATTGAAGGTGAGGTAGTGAACAATCTACTATCTTCACTTAAGCGCTTGAGAGTACTGTCTTTTTCTGGTTATGATGTGGCTGAGTTGTCAGTTTCAGTAGGCGGCTTGAAACACTTGAGATATCTTAATCTATCAGGAACGCATATAGAGAAGCTGTATGATTCAGTGAGCAGCTTATACAATTTGCAGACTCTGATATTGAATGACTGCAGAAAGCTAACTCTTTTGCCTGATTCATTTGGCAAGTTAAAGCAGCTGCAGCACTTGAATATCTTTCGAACATCAATAAGGAATTTACCTGAATCTTTCAGCTGCTTAATCAACTTACATTATCTTAACAATGGAGAGACAAAACTGAAGGAGATGCCGTCACAAATGGGTAAACTCTCAAACCTCAGGAAGTTGACTGATTTTGTTCTTGGTAAAGGAAGCGGATCTACTATTAAGGAGTTGGGACAGCTTCATTATCTTCATGAATCACTTACTATATGGAATCTTCAGTTTGTTAATGATGTTCGAGATGCTTCTCTGGCTAATTTGAAAGGAAAGAAATACCTTAAGTTACTAAAGTTTGTCTGGAACAGTAACACAGATGATTCAGTACATGAAAGAGTTGTTTTGGAGCAGTTGCAGCCAACTACAAACTTAGAGAGTCTTTCCATCATTGGTTATGGAGGAACAAGGTTTGCTGATTGGCTAGGACACTTTTCTTTCTCAACCATGGCATCTATTGAACTGAGGGGGTGTAAGCATTGCTCCTCCTTACCGCCACTTGGCCAATTAGGCTCCTTAAAGAACCTCTCAATTGTAGCATTTGATGCTGTTTTAGCTGTAGGACCCGAATTCTACGGGAGCTCGCCTATGGGGAAGAAATCATTTGGATCTTTGAAAACTCTGCTCTTCGAAAAGATGGAAAATTGGCAAGAGTGGAATAGTGCTGGCCGAATTGGAAGTGGAGCATTCCCTGTCCTCGAACAGCTTTACATAAAAGACTGTCCGAACCTTTCCAAAGCAATGCCTAGCAAGCTCCCTTGCTTGGAGACCCTAGTTATTGAGGGGTGCCAGCAACTAAACATGGCTACAATTCCAAGTGATCGGGCCACCTACTGCATGCATTTAGTGGATGATCACCGAGATGTGTGGTTGAACAGATTTGCTACTATTAGGCCACAACACCTTCAAGTTGTTAGATTCTTCTGTCATCATCCGCCTCGGCAAAGTTTGGAGCTAGTAAATGGCCTTTCCACTGCTTTAGAAGAGATTGAGATTTGTAGATCTAACTCACTGACACACTTTCCTCTCCACGCGTTCCCCAAACTAAAGATGCTCTCCCTCCGTTACTGTGATAGTCTAGAGTCCCTTTTAGAACTTACAGACAGCACAATTAACAGTGATGCTAGTTCTCTAGACTCCTTGGAAGTTTCCAACTGTCCCAATTTGGTGTCATTTCCAAAGGGTGGGTTGCTTGCCCCAAACTTGACACAACTACTGTTGCAAAGTTGCTTGAAGCTGAAGTCACTCCCTGAAAAGATGCACTCACTGATCCCTTCTCTTCTGCTACTGCGATTAACTGACTGTCCGGAACTTGAGTCTTTTCCTGAAGGGGGTCTGCCCTCCAAGCTACAATCACTTGAGATATATGATTGCAGTAAGCTCATAGCGTGGCGTCGGAATTGGAAACTGCAGTCACTACCTGCACTCTTGCACTTGTACATTGGTTCGGACATAGCAATGGAATCCTTTCCTCATGATGAGGCAATGCTGCCTCCTACTCTGACATCACTTGAAATTAGTGATCTGCAAAATCTCAAGTCTCTTGACACCAGATGTTTTCGACACCTCACCTCTCTCGAAAGACTGAAGATCAAGAACTGCCCTGAGCTTGAATTCATACCAAATGAGAAGCTTCCATCTTCTCTTCGTCTTTTATCTATAATCATGTGCCCATTGCTAAGGCTAAGATGTCAACAAGAGAAGGGGGAACTTTGGCCTATGATTTCTCATATTCGTGACATATTTGTCTACTGAGCCATTATGCCACACCGATGCTTCCTTGTCTCGTCTGATCAGTGATCAATGGTTCTGCTAATTGCACATTTTGCTATGGGCCAAACAAGTTCTCGTCCTCAGAAGGACGGAAGGCTCTCCTTCGTGCACCTACCCGGCAAGATGCGCCCTTTCTTTCACTAGAACCGCCAACAGGGGCGGGAAGCTAGCCCTGAAGTGCCGCTAGTCGTATTTCGACCAGCAGAACTTCAGCAACAGTCCCGTGACTTCTTCGGGGAACAGTTCTTTTGCTTCGCGCTCCGAGGGAGCTTCAAATGGTACGCCAGAACGATGCCATATGCATTGTTTATGTATTTGTTGTTGGGTTGCTTCTTGATATGGTCGTAAAATAGGAGCTTGTTGCATTTTCAACGTGCGAAGAAGTTATACAAATTGAACTGGGTTAGAGCTAGCGATGAAGTTTCTACCTTTGTTCTCCATGACATAGAAGGAAAGCCAGTTGAAGTATGAGCGAAAGCACATTGGTTATTACCCCTAAATCCTGCTGTCCTGTGATATCTGATCAGTTCTCTTTCACATTGGGTTGTAGCTGGGGAGTTGCCTGCTAGGGTTTATGTGGGACATTCAATCTAAAAAGGAATGCTGCACTTACAGTGGAGCCTCGAGTACTGGAATTCACAGCACTAGAGGTTAGCTTTTTGCTCCATGCTTGTTCTGGAAAAGAGTATTACATAATGTATCACTTAACTAGCTATCTGAGAGCATGCTTCTTTTATGATGGTTGACTGTTTTCTTTCTTTCATTGCTGTTTGATTGCAGTCGGGAGCGTTCAAGCTTGTCGGGGAAAGTTTTGTGTTGTTACAATTTGCTCCTGCAGCCGGTGTTCGCCAGTATGATTGGGCAAGAAAGCAGGTAATTCTTTTTGCAATTATTAAACGGAGTATTTGATTACTTCGATGATGAGGATTTCTAGTATTGTAGAATGGGAAAGAATATGTTCCCTGGAGATTGCTCTGATATGTGCTGTCTTCAAATTGCTTATTTGAACAAGCAATCCAGTTTTTATATAGCATTCAATAAACTGTGGAAGCAATATAAAACCTTATTTCTTTTTATAAAGTTCCCTATGCATGTGGCAATGCAATCATATCAAGTACAAGTTGAACGAATTCTTTCCCATAAGGTTTAAGGGCGAGCGATTACGGGTCTTGTAGCTGTTGGCTATATCTACATGATTGTATGCGTTTCAATCCTAAGTCTAATCAAACTTCTGTTTTTTTTTTCTGGAACAGCAGAACTCTAACCTTTGTTTGAGAGAAACTGCTGTATTATCTTTGCTTTTGGGACTATACATGCCTTTGCAATCATAAAATGATGTTTCACTTCCATGCCTTTAGGTATTTTCGTTGTCAGTTGCAGAAATTGGAACTGTAATGAGTCTCGGAGCAAAGGACTCGTGTGAATTTTTCCATGATCCTAATATGGGGAAAAGGTAATGCCCAATTCTTGAAACACTATTTAGAACATTGAAGGAAGACATAAGCTTTATTGACATAGGTACTATTGGAATTTAGACTATGCTAGACCTCTTGATCTGAAGAATCTTACTTGAATCGGTCCTTTACAGCGATGAAGGTAAGATCAGGAAGGTATTGAAGGTAGAACCACTCCCAGATGGTTCAGGACACTTCTTTAACCTAAGTAATATTCTATCCCCTTTAATTCATTCTGTTCCATTGTAGTCAGTCTTGGTTGCCTGACAGTGCATTTCATGATGTCTTATAGGTGTCCAGAACAGACTATTGAACGTGGATGAGAGCATTTACATTCCAGTTACAAGGGCAGAGTACACTGTCTTTGTCGCAGCTTTCAATGTACGTCTCTCTCTCTTATGTGGAGATGGTTCTATGAACACAGTATCTGTATGAATTATGATGTTTCTTATCTTGCCTTCTTTCTCCTGAATACATTATAGAAAGTTAGAATACGCCACTTGGAAGGTCAATCGACAGTTGTTCAACTATAAACTACACTACTTAGCCCTAAAACCTTCTAATACGTTGTCTGGTCATACTGGCATTTGGAAGAAGTTATAAGATGTAGAGTAGTCTGAAGTCCGAACCTTCAAACTCCTTGCTGTCGATGTGATTGAAGATTGGTTGGCATGGTTTTACATGTCAAAATAGCATGAATAATTGAATCCTCTGTTCATTTTAGCTTATCAAAATGGTAAAGACTTAATTCCTCATTCTTTGTCTACTTTGCAGTACATGTTGCCGTACCTAATAGGCTGGCATGCGTACACAAATTCAATGAAACCGGGCGACTCGAACACCAAACCAAATAATGCCAGCCCGAGGTATGGAGCAGACTACGAATGGAGCAAGTAGTTTACTGGTGAGGCAACAACACGAGAATCTGCAACAAAAAGGCGTATTCTTTCGTGCAATTTTTTCCTGATTGGGTCCAATCATACGTGTGTATGAGTGTATCATGTTGGTTCATTGATGAAGGTCAACAAATTTTGCTTCTGCCATAGTTCTGTCTTCTCTTTGCGGGGACTTAATTATGTGTATTGCAGGATGTAGCGCTTTTCCTACAAGCTAAGTATTGAGAAATTAGTCAAGCGTAGTTTCCAGGTAACTACAGTGGAATGTTGGTCTCTTTAGGTTAGGTTGGCTGTTCAAGCATATGAACTTCTTAGGCTGGCTGCTGGGGTTTGACCTGACCCTCTAGAGGTCAGAAAATGGAAGAGTCGTGACCCGACAGGAAACAAGTTGGAATTCATTTTTTGTAGGGTGGATTTCAGACTCAAACAGCTCCCTAAAGTTCCTTCTTTTGCTTCTTTGGCTTCTCTGCTATCTAAGTCAGGGATGCCCATCCAGTTTGGTTCAACCAAATTGAACTGGACTGCATTCATTTTCGGTTTCTTTCATTGCAGAACAAATCTGTTTGATATCTGGCTGCCACTTCATCGTCCTGCGAGTTGATTTCGAAGTGAATTTGTGCAGAAATGCACAGAACTGCTCGAGGAAGACGGCTTAAGTCTCGAATCTAATGCAAAGTCGCACGACATGGCGGTCGGCGGATGTCTTATTGGCTGCCATTGCCAGACTAGCGAAGTTAGGAAATGCCTTAAGATAATACCATGAAAGTTCCATCAATTAGTACATAATAATGATTAAGTTTGGGCTATTAGCTTATGTTAATCCAGAAGAATTTTGGGGACTACATAATCATGACAAGAATATGTCGACTGCAATGGCTGCTGGTTTAGGTGGACCAGCTCCTAACCTCCTTGAGTCAAGTTTCTTTTGGACTCCATTTATCTAATTAGTAAGAGTATTTGTCTAATTAATTAATGACCTCTCAGATTCATTCTCCTTGTATATGCATACATCACAAATTACAAATATTATTCCATTCCATTGAACTTCCACCCGTTGATGGATACGGGGACTTGACCAGGCTTTTTTAATAGATATATCAACAAAATTTACAAAGCGTAAAAAAAGAAAAAAATTCCTATCACGACACCAATCAAATGAAGACAATTAGGACTCTTAATAAGACACAAAAAGTGTTTTATGTGCCATTTTATAGACATCTCTGATGATTAGTTTAGAAATAATCTTAAATTTTAAGAGTACATCAAGAGCTAATACCATCTAAAGACAATTTCGACCGAGTTTTAGAGGACTTGACTAGGTTTATAAGGAAGAAAAGGGTTGAAATTTTGCATATAAAATGAACAACTAGAATCCGTCATTAGAGGTGGGTGAGTAAGTGGCTGCTTGAGTTAATTAGAATAATAATAATATTTAATTTGTGAGATCAGCCTCGAGAATTTTGGGGACCGAATTTGAGAGAGTAAGTAGTTGTGTGTTCGTGGCAAAGAATGGTCATTCAATTAACTAATTAGGCAGCCCATTGACCTCGCGTTATAAACAACTGCCCACTAGATTTTTGCATTCTCTGGGGTCGCTCCCGCTTAAATTATTTTGCAGTATTTAATTATAAATATTAATTTCTATATCATTAGATTTTATCATTCTAATGTGGTTTGTCCCACAAAAGTTTTTTGGTTGCAGAAATTTGTTGAGATTTACAATAATTACATGCAGGTAAATAAAAGTGATTTCTTAAGTAATACCAAAAATCTGTTTAAAAGTCTAAACTTGTTGTGTTCTCATTCATCATTTAGTTGAAATAGGCAAGGTCTGATTGCTACGTGATAAGATTTGTCATTATATATTTGGATAAGCTAACAGGGTTGAAAGTCTCGTTTTTGTTTTCTGAAACGATGTTGTTCCACTTGTGATACTTGACATTTCACAAATGCAGCCGGTTCTAGGCTTAATATGAAAATCGAGAGTGTACCATGAATAAACTCTTACTTGTACTCTGTTACGATATAAAAAGAAATATTACGTATTATTACAAATCGAATGCAAAATGATAAACACTGAAAATTGATCTTAATCGAAACATTTTCTTGATTAATATATTCAAATCATTGCAATTTTTTTAAATTCGGACAAGATGGACTTTCACGTTGACACTTTTGATGAATGGAGCTGGAAGAAGTACTACTGGATTTCAATTAGATTTATGACCAAGTTGATCAGTTAGATTGTGTAGGTCAAATTGTGCTCCCAATTCCAAATAATTATTTATTGCCTATTTTTATATGCGACCATATATATTAATAAATTAGAGGGGGGATTGATGATATTATATATATATAGATCTGTCAATTGCCACTCAATTATCTGCAAACCATTGACCTAAGAGGCGTGAGTGATGCCAGACATCTAACATAACGTTATACACAATAAGGTCTTCTCTTTCCCCCAAATACGTCTCAAACTGAGCTTTTCGTTAGATTGGCGAGTATTATGATTATTATGATTATTATTATTATTATTATTATATAAAACACGCCTGTTCCTTCTTTGTTTTACTTCATTGATATTTTCTCGGGTAAGTTTTTTTTATAGGAGTGATACATGTTTCATTTTTATGATTAAGGTACTATTTAAGGGATTTGAACTTGTGAGACCTTTAGACTTTAAGTTAGTGGTGTTACCACTAGGCCAAACCTTTGTTCGTTTATCATATAAGCTTTAATATTTAGCTCGATTAGCTATGCCAGAATGAAAAAGTAAAATAGAGATGTCATTTCCATAATTGTTCGGAGAGGTTTAAAATTCCGAACGTAGCCTTTCAAATATTAATGCGTGATATAACTTGATATAGTTGGATGTATACGTTACCACATGCTTCATCGTATGAGTACTAATAGACCGTAAATATGATCGGTGTAAACTGTTAACTCATGGGTCTTCTTTATGTCATCGATTTTGCAGGTGTTCATAGTTGTATTTTCGCTACAGAGTAGATTGGTACTCCATTGTACCTCCTGAATTTTGTTTTATTCTTTTTTTTCGAGTTATTGGAAGAAAAAGAGAAGGAAGATTTTAAGAAAGAAACTAATTGTTTCCAAAGAAAAGGCAAATACTATTATAATATCAACCATCACTATTAAAAATCAAAATGCTTCAAATAAATGATCAGCCGGCAAACACACTGGCAGCACAGATATAAAGAAGCCCTAAACAAAGAAAAACCCTAAAACCAAATTATTTGGCAGGCCATGTCGAACTGTTATAAGGTTGGTATACGCATGCATGTATATATGGAAAGGGACAAAAGTTGAAATTCTTTGTGGGTCTTGATTAATTTGCCTCTACTTTGTTTGTCCCTACATATATATCATTCATGCAAGAAGCTAACTAAAAGCGACAAAGAGAAACGTTATTGAGATATAATATGATATTAATTAATGGAAGGCATTGATCAATTAATTCCAAATATAATTTTATTGAATATTTGAAACTTTGGCATGTATCCTCCACGAACGCCTCTACATGCTAGAGTTACAATAATAATATAATATAATAACTAGCTTTATTCTCAAAAACTAATCGTAGGCTTCGCCTCTACCTCCAAATTAACCACCCCGAGGAGGTTTTTTTTTTTTTTTGATAGACCCCCGAGGAGGTATTGATAAAATCTCACCGCAAAATTCCTTATGTCCTTTAAAGCAGTAACAATCCTATACCATATCTTCAAAGATTAGATTATCAATTGTATATTTTTTTTTATTAGATTTGCTGTCATATTAAAGTACAAAGTGTTTGAATCTCACCTAAACCCATTGAATCCTATTTTTTTGTTCTTACAAAAACTACTTAGCTACTTGAGCCTCATATCAAAGTTGGGCAAGATCAGCCTCTAACTTGACATTTACATCACTCGGATACCCAAACACATTAGTTTGAGCTCAACTAATTATCTAGATGCTGACATGTCGAATATATATATCATGCACATAACTCCGGTTAATTCACAACTCCGGTTAATTCATGATCTAAATATCAAATCTCAAACGGGCGTACGGTAGTCTAACGTATGCCCGGGTGTACGCTAGCCTGAACCATACATATATATATATATATATATATATATATATATATATCACCTCATTTTATGACATTTTCAACATCATTTCTTCATATTTTCAGTCATTTTAACTTGGATTTGTTTGATATTTGCTCAGAGGTGTGTTTGATAACCTCTAGAGTATTTTTACACATGTTATGTCTTTATGGGTGGTTTTGGATATTTTCACACCAATGAATAAGGTAGGATGGTCATGAAATGAAAGATGATGAGAATACAAACGTCTGAATTCAAACGGTAATGGATTTGGAGGTTGGACGAGTGAGATATGGCCAAAACAAGTAAAATAGTGAAAGTGACGAACATATATAAGCCAAAATAGCGTCCTAAATCCACACTATACCCGCTATTTTCTAGGATCAATAGTCAAAATTAAATTGCTCTCCAAAGCTTAAAACCCACACTATACCCACTTTTGCACTGCTTTACTTTCCATTTCAATTTTTGTATATTTTAATTTTCAAACCTGTTACAGGGGGCGAAATTACCAGCCTGCCTCTCTTGTTTTTTTTTTTTTTTTTTTGAATTATTCTAGGCCATTACATAGTACTGATATGGATGGTGGATGATGGACTTTTGTAATAGTTTGTACGATAAGAGTTTTGTATCCTATCCTTCACTTGTATTCCAATAAACAGCCTCCAATTCTTTTTTTGTCGTGAAAGTCCGTTGAGTGTTACAGTAATTCAACCCCAAGCACAAATCATTGATTTTTCCCCATCACATTTCGCCAAAGGTGTGGTTTAGATTGACAAAAGTCATTGACCATTCCTGAGAAAGGACACAATTTGGTCTTATTGGCCTAACGTATGGATTACCATATACATTTCACCTTAAAAAGCCTCTAGGATCGATTACCAATTTTCCATTGATAATTGATATATATATATATAGACAGTATTATTAGTTATTACTACTGGGGTTTGAAACGACGGACGGTCGCGGCTGCGATAAAACGAAAACATTTGACCATGACCGCCGCGGTTGGTTTTTGGGCCTTACGAATGTTGAACGAGACCGCCAGCAGTCACTTTGTCTATTATTTTGTGTAACTTGTGTTTCGGGAATATTTGATAATTGATTTCCTACATAGGAATCCTTTTCCGTCAAGAGAAGTTTTTTTTTTTTTTTTATATGTAAATTTTGTCTAGAAAATCAACTAGAAAGTATGGACTATGGAGTAGGATATCAATTAACTTTCTTCAATTTGTATTTATGCCTCCTCAAGTTTCTATAGGCTCCAAATTGAGTTATCCTGGAATTGACTCTTCATTTATGGAGATATTGGAGGGTATATTCTTTACCTGCTCATTAACTATTTGACTTTGAGACATGGTAGACTTTGGATTATATCTTAGATCACGTCGTGGATAGGGATGACAATTACGACCTGAACTGTTTTACCCGACCTGTTTGACCTGTTTTGAGACGGGCATGGGTATCTCTCATCGACCTGACCTGTCCCGACCCGCCCCGTCGTTATTGCCTAATTTACATGTAATCTTAGTTAAATTACTTAAGATTTTTATTTTATTACCTCATATTTTAGCTATAATAAAGTTGTAAATAAGTGAAAGCATCAATTTCTCCAACAATTTAACTATATTTTATCATATTATGGTTTGTTTCTTGATCTTTTAGTGAAAATAATGAATATTTCTAATATTTTTTAGGGTAAATACAATATATTAGCCACAACTATTATGAAGCGGGGAATTATAGCCACAACTATTGAAATTCAAATTATTAGCCAAACGTTAACTATCTGTTAACAATTTCATTAGTAATACTGACTAAACTTTTATGTTTTGAAGTTATAACCTAAAAGCATTCCTACGTGGCCGCTGTCGTGGCCGATGACGTGGCCTTCTCCGTAAAAAATTCAATAACAGTAACAGACAGTTAGCCATATCTTGACCTGCAACAATAGTTATGGCTAATAATTTGAATTTTCATAGTTGTGGCTATAATTCCCCGCTTCATAATAATTGTGGCTAATATATTGTATTAACCCTATTTTTTATATAAATTACATATCCATTGGGTCGACCTACCCCGGCCTGTACCCCATGCATGTATAATTACCCGACCTGTCATGGGGCGGGTATCTCGATACTCATACCCGCCCCGGACCTGTCCCATTGCCATTCCTAATCGTGGAAGACAATTTCAATCCTGGTGGAGGATACCAATATGCTTTATGTACAACCCATACGAAATTCTCCAAGTAGTTTGCTTAATTACTATGGACACTATGGTAATCCCTCTATTCAATACTTTTCGAGTTTACAATAACTGGCCTCCGTCCTCGCTACTCAATTCGCTTACCAAGTCCAAAAATTCTCGTATGCACATCTTTTTCCTCCTCCTTTGGTCATCCTTATAATGCCTCCAATATGGCCTCCTCCTCCACCTCAAACTCAACTTCAACCATATTGTTCATCAAGGTTGTGCTATGAGTTTGGTAGTGAAGTTTGAAGAGCGCATATGACTATCCGCACCTCGTTATTAGCATTTTGTATCTTAGATTGCTAACCCATACCTGGCTAAATTGCTAGCTTAATTATCAAGACCGTACGACATGACAAGTGACCTAGCGCTTGACTAACGGTCAATAGAGCTGACCGTCCAATTTGATGGTCAAAACCCTCTCCAGACCAAGCAAGAAAGTATGGGGTATAGTTCGGGCCAAAGAAACAATTTCAGAAACTACTGAGTAAAAAAAAAGTTTGATTATAGATTAGGCCAACATAAAGTATTTAAAAAAAAAAAAAAGGAGAAACAAGAACAAACAAATTGACTTGTAGCTAGGCTAGCTTGTCCAACTTACTCATTTGAAATTTCTAAGTTAAAAAAACGGCAACATGCAGGGCTGAGAAAGAAAAATGAATAAGATAAGCCTTTGCTGATCCAGCATTGAAGTTGAATACTAACAACACAAAAACAAAGACAAAGTCAACATCATCCATCATGCATTTCTTTAATCCGCTTCCTTCCTTCCCTTCTTCCCCCACACCAATATATATATAACACAACTCTCTCTACGTACCAAAACCCCTCCCTCCCCACTTGCTCCAAAGAAAAATCCATCAGACCATCACCACCAAACCAACTCTCTCTTTTTCTCTCTATCCATTAATGGCTTCCCCAATCCAAAAGTCCTCATCTCCTCAAGAATCACCACATACAATCACCGCCATGAAACGTGAAGAACAAGCCGTCGTAGTCTCTCACCATCTGTCGCCGCCTCAGGACATCACAAGCAGCGAGGTACGTACTGGTCTCAATAACTCGAATTGTTAGAACAGGTTCAATTATGAATTCTGTGAATCACTTATTCGTAGTTCTATTTTAATTGTACCGAAAAAATTCAGGAGCAAGAAGAGGAAGAGATGTTAAGATCAGCGAAAGCTGAGATGGGGAACGTGAAGGAAGAGAACGAGAGGCTGAAGCAGCGGATATCCAAGATCGCCAACGACTACCACTCTCTCCACACCCATTTCCTCCAAATTGTTGACCACCGACGCGGTGGTGGTGTTGCTAATAAGAAGCCCATCTCCAAGCCCGATCCGGCGGCGGAGGAGGAAGAATCCGACGAGCTAGTCTTCTCCCTCAGCCTCGGCAGAAGCGCCGACAAAAAGGAAGGGATTTTGGGGAAAAGGGATTCTTCTAAGGACGGAGTAGGAGTAGTAGTAGAAGAAGGGCTATCACTTGGGTCAATGGAATATTATTCTGCCAACCCGCCGGAAATTAATGATGATACCAAGATAAGGTCTTCGTCGACGGAGGACGGTAAGGACGAGGAGGAGGAGGTGGTGGCGGCGGAGGCGTGGCCGCCGAGCAAAGTTCTCAAGACGATGAGGACCGGCAGTTCGGATGACAAACAGGAGGAGGAGGAGTTGCAGTTGCAGCCGCAGCTCAAGAAAGCTAGGGTTTCTATCCGAGCCAGGGTCGACACTCCCACGGTCAGTCATTAATAGTTCGAACCTGTAACTTCCAAATTAAAAACGCTAGACCAAATTTTTGTTCGTGATATATAAATGAGTATTTTTAATGGTTTGTGATTTGTTGGGGATAATCATGCAGATGAGCGATGGGTGTCAATGGAGGAAATATGGACAGAAGATAGCCAAAGGGAATCCATGCCCGAGAGCTTACTATCGCTGCACCGTCTCCCCAACTTGCCCTGTTAGAAAACAGGTACCCTACGCTACTTAGTCTAGATCACCGTTGTTAATTACTTAATTATGCATTTCTTTTCTTTCTTTTTTTATTCTTTTCCTTGCCACTTGGTTGCCCTATTAATTGTGATCGCGATTTGCATCTACCGAACAAAGAAGAGATAAACGGGTTTAGAATTTAGATCCAAGTTGGGAGTTGAGACTGTTTCTTCTTCTCTAATTTGGGGGTCATCAATTACGGATGAAGCTTGACATTAGGTGGAGTGCTTGACTACCATTTGCAATTTCTTCCTTCCTTTGATATAATAACAATTTTAACATTCATACATCTCTCCCAATTAATACGAGTTATTCTCTTAACGAGATTAGTTGATTTATGACATGGTACTAAAATTTGTTTGATTGTGTGGTGTCACGTGTTCAAATCCTCCTGACACCAACATTAACAATTGATTTAAAACACATGGGATTGTGGGTATGTGCAAATTTGAAGCCCATGAGTTGTCTTTCATTTGGAGATACTGATAAAAAAGTGGTAAACATTCATAGAGTTAATGAGCCGATCTTTTGGTTGACCATATTTTAAAATAATAAATTACGGTCCGCTCGTACGTCCTGATTACATACTATATCCAATCTTGAGTTGTCGTCTCTTTTTGAGCTAATACCAATTTTATGAATTATGAAATTTAGCGAAATGGTTCTTTATATTCCAAAACTTTTAGAAATAGCGATTGTGTGTTTCAAAGTTTTGTCTGCTTTAGTGTTTCATTTACCTTGCCTATTTCTCAATTATATTGTTCCTGTAAAAAAAAACACATATAATGAGACAAAACCCAACTCTTTGCAGGTTCAAAGATGTGTGGACGACATGACAATCTTGATCACCACATACGAAGGAACCCACAACCACCCTCTTCCACTCTCGGCAACAGCCATGGCGTCCACCACGTCGGCAGCTGCATCAATGCTTCAATCCTGTTCCTCTTCCTCCAACCCTAACTCCTCCATTTCCAATCCTTCCACCGCCACAAGGCCACTCCACCAGTTCTACTTCCCAAACTCTTCCATCTCAACTTGCAACTCTCACCCAACCATCACCCTCGACCTTACCACAACCTCAGCCCTCAGCACCACCAACACCAACAACAACAACCACCTCTTTGCCTTCAACAACAATCGATCATCGCCATCGAATTTGGCTCCTAGATACTCCTCCTCTTCCACGCTCGACTTCTCCAACTCCTCCTCCGTTGTCTTGCCTTGCAACACAAGCAACATGATGTTAGGTTACTACTCGTCGACCTTCGGTAACTTGTTGGGGAAGCAACCGCCGCAGCCAACACCACCGCCACAACATTCGCATCAAGAGCATTACCAACCAAACGGCACGCGAGTTGGAGCTGATGATGATGATCACATGACAATCGCCGCCGCGACCAAGGTGATTGCTTCCAACCCAAGTTTCAGGTCCGCGTTGGCCGCTGCGATCACGTCGTTCGTCGGGAATGGTACAGGAGCTCGCGATGAGGTTCATAATCAGGAAGGGGAACAACATCAGCCATTTACAGTATTTCAAGGTAGTAACAATGCAGGGAATGATAACGTCATGATGAGCTTGTTCCCGCCAACAGCAGCCAATGCTGCAGTGGTGCCTAGAGTGCTTTTGTCGTCGAACAATCGGGCATCTATAGGCCGTCCGTTTTCAGCTGCTAATAGCGAGGATCGGGTTGAATAGTTATTTAGGTGGTTAAAAATGCCATACGAAAGCTAAATATTGTAACGATCTATATTATTACAATTGTGTACATTTTTATCTTATATATGTATGTGTATCTAAATCAATATTGTCGTGCCAATTTGGTTGAAGGAAAACTAGGAACCGTTGTTGTTGGTATGTTCATGAAGCTATTGATCATTTTTCACACAGGAATTGAACTAGCTATCGGGAGTTTTGGTGTTGTGTACTACGTACCATGAAGAGAAGAAAACTAATATATAATAATTTTTATAAACTCGTAGCAATAAGCACTCGATTATTAGCAGTAAAGATCAATGATTTAATTAAATATGATACATTATTACGAAGGTACCTAGTTAATATAAAGTTAGATGAGCAATTCTACTATACTTTAAAGTATTAGTGCTTCAAAATACAACTTGAAGTTGTACCATAACGTTAAAGTACAAATTGAAGTTGTATCATAAGGGAATTTGACCATTATGTTGTGGTACAACTTCAAGTTGTACAATAACATAAATGTACAACTTTAGTTTGTGCCATAAAAGGGATCACTACAGGAAAATTGGTTTTCAGTCACGGTATCTTATTCACGGTAAGTTTTCCCGTACTTAGATATATGCTAATAATCACGGTAAAATATCCTGTAATTGATTGTGTAGTTCTAATCACGGGAATTATTTTAACAATTTTGAGGCTTCATTTACCGTGTCTAATTGTTAGTCACGGTTAATTACCGTGAACATTGCTCTATATTATTTTAAATAATATCTAAATGAGAAATAATATGAATGATGAAAGAAAATTCGGCTCCCTATAAAAAATGTTGTTCATAGTAATTCACACAATTTTTTTTCCATAATAATTCACATAATTGCCTAATTGGAACTTTTTTTTTATTGGCGCCTAATTGGAACTTGGGACTCATTTAACCTGAGACTTTTAGTTTGGGACACGTTTAACTTGGGACAATTAACTTTGAGATAAGTTTAACTTGGAACCAATAATTGGAAATTTGGAACTTCATGAAAATTGCCTAATTAGAACTTCGTTTGAAAAGTGCTTAATTGAACACTTAATTGGAACTTCATGAAAATTACCACACCTGAAAAATTCCCTCCCACAAAAATTTGCCCAAAAGTTCTCTCCCGCAAAACTTTATCCCGCCTGAAATTCCCTCCCACAAAACTTCCTCCCGCCTGAAAATTCCCTCCCACAAAACTTCCTCCCGCGTTTTATTCTCTTCTTCCGCAAAAGTTGCTCTACCGAAATTCTAGGCGCCAAACCCCAAATTTTTTCACTCCAAATCGAAATTTTTGGCTCCACTAAACTCGGTAATTTTGCTCTCAACTCTCCCGCGATTTCTTTACCATATAAAAGGGGAAGATCAACAAGGTTTTTACCTTTTCCCACTCCCTGCGTACACAACCTCCTCATCCTCATCCACTTTCTCTGCGTACACAATCTCTCCAATCCGACGCTCAACATTTCATTTGAAATTTCTTCTCCCTGCATGCCCTGAAGATTACTCTAGGCTTGCAGCTGAGGTATGTTCCCATTCTAATCTCTTTGTTTGAGCTGGACAAGAAATCCATTATATACATACATCCCCTTTCTCTCCCCTGAAGCTGGGTGTCCCTTTAACCCTTTATGTCTACGAATTAAACGCATGCAATTGGAACACAGCAGTTTAGCACAAATGGGATGAAAGAAGTATCCATTCCAACTTGAGGGATTAGATTAATTTTGTATTTGTACTGGGTTCTTATATTTGTTCTATTTTGAGGAGATTAGATCTCGGCTTGTTGATTTCACATTATCCTTCAGTTACATCATTACGTTATTGTTCTTTTGTGTTGTAGAATACATAATAAAGGCTGCTCAGAATCTAAAGGTGAACCGTAATCAGAACCTTAAGGCAAAGGGTGGTCAGAACCTTCAAAACACTGGCCAGTCTCGTGACAGTGGCAACAAAGCTACCAAAAAAGCTCCAGCAAAATATGTTGCCCTTGGCTCACTTGGGAGGAAGGTTCAAAATCGACCATCGGCTTTCTCCACCTTAACATCATCTTCAGATGTGTCTTCCACATCTCTTCCCATGCCACAAACAACACCTAAAAGTGGTAAGCAACTTATGTAATTCTCCATGAGGTTATACTATTCAATGGAATGAAATTATTAACTATCGACTCATAATTTGCAGCTTCTCCTAGGGTAAGAGAGCCCTCTGTTGTAACAGATAACATGTCACAAAGGGAAAGAGAACCCCCTATAATAATTGATAATGTCACTGTTCAGAACAATATACGCTCACCTCCAGTGGAACCAGCTATGGAAGCTGAACCAGCAATGGAAGCTGCACCTGTGGCTGCTAATGAAGCATCATCTAATAGAGGCAATGTTTAAATTAGCAATTTTGAGCAGCTGCTTTATTGTTGGATTAACTTAGGTGATTTGTTTGTTGATTATGCAATGATTATTGCTTATTTTTGATGTCGTTGCTGCTGGTTTTTTTCTATCTCTTGACATTGCAGTTAGAAAAAAGAATGTACGAGGGAGAAGCATGTGTAAGGCAGTTGCTAGACTTAGGCGTGGAGAAAAGTTGCCAATTTCCTTCTACAACAATCGTGGTATTGGGGCAAATCGGGCAACTTGGTCAAGCTTTATTGGATTGGTTGTTCGCAATCCCCAGATTTGCTCATTTAGATCAAAGAGATGGAAGTCGAAGGGTAGGGCAGAACTTGAACACATGTGGGCTGCAGTTACGGTAAGGAGGAGTATGTGATTGTGTCTTATGATGAGTAATTGATGTTTTTTGAGTGTTTAAAGACATCTAAGTTTAATGATTGCAGGAATATTTCTATAATCCCAATATGATAGACTACAAGTATCATACTTTAATGCATATGCGTGATCGTTGGAACAAATGGAGGTCTGTCTTGTATCGTGGATATGCAAAACCATGTGGCAATGAAGAAGAGGCTATGAAAAACAAGCCAGATGC
This sequence comes from Linum tenue, assembly GCA_946122785.1. Taxonomy (NCBI): domain Eukaryota; kingdom Viridiplantae; phylum Streptophyta; class Magnoliopsida; order Malpighiales; family Linaceae; genus Linum; species Linum tenue. The sequence continues at coordinate 67,265,259 of CAMGYJ010000002.1, forward strand.
AGTAGGTAGTGAAGAAGATTGGGAGTGGTGTGTGAAACATGTTTTCTACACTGATGAGTTTCAGGTTGTTACCAAAAGTAGCTAATATGATTTGATAATATGTACTTGTAACTAGTATGATTTGATGAGATAAGAAGCTCTAATTTTCCCCTCCCTCACAATGCAGAAACTGAGCAAGAATAATGCGCTGAATAGAATGAAGAAATCTATGAATCATCATAGTTGAAGCAAGCCTAATCGAGAGTATTATTATGAAATGGTAACTTTCTGCTATCTTTGGGTTCATTGATGTTTAATGATTTATTCTTGAGTGGATCATTGTGGTCATGTGCTGCTGCCGTGTGTTTTTGCTTATGATGTTATTAGCATAAGTGGTGGTTCAGTTGTGATAAGTTTTGAAATGAAATCACTGCTGCCATGAGCTTCTGTTTTTACCTGTTGGTTCAATTGTGACTGATTTTGAAAAGAAACCACTGATACCATGTGATGTTATTAATAGAATTATTGGATCAGTTGTGACTAGAATTACAGCTGTCATGTGATGTTATTAATAGAATTATTGGATCAGTTGTGACTAGAATTACAGCTGCCATGTAATAAATGACCGAATTATTGTGAATGGAATGTAATTACTACTGCCATGTTCATTCAAATCATGATTATAGGGTGGAAAAGATGGGACTCCTCCAACTATTGATCAAGTGTTCTTTGAGACACACAACAGCGGTGGTGAGATAAAAGAGCAAGCTGCAAAAGAAAGACATGTATGATATGAGATTTTTTAAGTTATGTTCATCTAGATGTATGTATCTGATATTTACTTGAGTTGGTAATTGTTGATTGTTTCATTTTGTCAGGCTGGACTTGTTGAAACACGTGAAGCTAATCCAGATTTGGAGCCAATGGAGTTAGTGGAAAAGTATTTTGGAGAACAAAATCATGGACATATCATTGGGTTTGGAGGTGGATTGAGGCCTAAAGACTTGAAGGGTTCAGATGCATTGAGCAAGGCAGAATTGGCAAGCCAGCTAAGACACTCTAACGGAGAGAAGGCAGACATGGCAACTGTAATAGCAGAGCAAGCCAAGGTTATTTCTGAAATGAGAGCCATGATGGAAAGGATGGAACAAAGGCATGGAAGTCCGACTACTAATCAAAATGGTCAATCTTAAGTACGTATCATTCACTTTGTCCAAATCTGTTAGTTTTTGGGTTCGGCTTCTATCTTGTGCTTTATGTTTGGTTTGTGTCTAACATTGATTGTCCATTTATTCATGACAGATATGGAAGTATGGAATCGACATATATGTAAGTGTGGAGTAGGGTATGATTCATAGCTGATATAGAAGAGTGGAATTGGATTGGAGGTGATTCATGACACCAGACTTTGCTACTAGAGGGAAGGATGAAACTTAACTCTAGAGTAGGAGTTTTAGATGTTTGTGATCTTTTACATCATTTTGGATGCTTGTCATGTATTTTGGGATGGTTAGAAATATCTAAAACTCTTCTAATTACTGATGTGATATGTATAACATCTGTAATTCTTTTGATTACTACTGATGTAGTTTGTAGTATTATAGGTGAAGTGTTCAAATTTCTATAAATATTATAAAAGGTTCTAGAAAAAATTGAATATGTGATGGCTGCTTCTTTAGTTATACACTGTCGACTCCAACTCTGGTGGTATAAAAAAAGAAACCAGTGCAACACAATTCCAAATAAATATTACAAAAAGTGTCATTCCACTACAGGAGGATTCAGCTGGAAAAAAATGAAGGAAAGACTGATTTTGAGTTACGAGTTATAAGATTCAGCTGGAAAAAAAAGAAGGAAATATTGATTTTGAGTTATATTGTTGTTTTGGAAGATCGAACCATTCAGCTGGTAAAAATTATTATGAACATGCTATTACTTTAACCATCTCGGCAAAGTCGATTCTCATAAGATTCCCTCATCCGGCCTTTATTAGTAGCGACTCTATTGCAATCCGTGTAAGACACCAGATGGATGCTTTGTAGGTTCATCAAACTTTAAGTGATCGTAACTTTGCGCTCGATTATCCGTTTGAGGTAAAAAAAATTATTTCATATAATTTTTCGAGATCTATTAAGTCGCAAACGGCCGAAGGCGGTTTGGTCCTGAAAATTTTCAAAAAGAGTTCATTTAATAGACAAAACGAAACATTTTTTGATTTCGTCAAACTTTGAACGGTCATAACTTTTTGCTACATAACCCGATTGATGTGATATATGATTCCCCTTGTAGAGAAGTTGGTTTACCATACTTTATAGGTTCAGTTATGTTTTTAAAGATCGTAATTGATTCTTTTTTAGGTTTGGGTGTCGTTTTAGCATTTGATTAATATTGTTTTGGATACAACTTTACCACAAATGTTTCTTTGGTCTATTGGATTTCATGCTTGTTTTGGATATAAATTCTATAGAGAACAAGGGTTCGAATCAGTGCAAGCGCGCTTTACTCTCTTCACTTTTTTTGTCCCTTCTCTTACAATGCGAGGCAATATTTAGAATTAGAATATAGAAACCTTACTTTACTTTTCTCTTTCACTGCCTCCCCTTCTCTCGACTTCAAGAATGGAAATAAACCTAAACCTTACTTTCCCTTTCTCTTTCCACTGCTTCCCCTTTTCTTCGAGAATGGAAATAAACCTAATTTGAAAACCACATTGTTCTCGATTCATGGCATGATTCTATTGAATTCGAGCTGTTTCAATTTGAATCAAACAGAGAATCTCCATCTTCCTCGTTCTCGATTCTCTACAATACGTTCTTCATAGCTGAGCTGAGCTGAGACGTATTGCGAAGCGCGATGCTGGGGTCTGGAGCAGAGGCGAGCTGCTGCTGGCTAGAGGGGAGGGGAGCTGAGTTGCTGCTGCTTGCTTGAGTGGAGCGGAGCGGAGCTGAGCTGCTTCTGCTGCTTTCTTCAGCGGACAGGACGGACAAGCCAGACTTCCTTTAGTGGGGTGGATAAGTTGTTGCTGCTTGCTTGAGCGGAGCTGCCAAATAACCGGCCCAATATAATCTCCACGTCCAGTTTCAGGACATCAAGGTAAGTTCACTTACTGTTGTGCTTTAGTTTGTGAACTAGATCTGTAGTTCATGGCATTTCTGTTTTAAGTCCATTAATGTGTGAACCAGTCCATTGATGTGTGAACCAGTTCAGTAGTTTATGCCATTTCTTTTATGTTTTAGGAAATGGCGCCAAGTAAGAATTGGATGCTTGTCAATAATAGACTAAGTGATGAGTATAAGAAGGGAGTCTCTGAATTTTTAGACTATGCATTTCAAAGGAATAGGGGCAGGTACGAGATCAGATGTCCATGTATTAAGTGTTGCAATGGGAGGTCGGGTACCCGTGAAACAATAACTACACATCTGATCATTTATGGAATTGTCTCAAACTATACCTTTTGGTGCCACCACGGAGAAAAGTTAGGTGAGGCATTTGGACCAGCAGAAGATGAATGTGTTACTGATGCTGCCGAGAGTGAGAATGAGATGCACCAGGTTTTAAGGGATTTGTATCCTAACATTGACCTTGGCGAAGAAGAAATTGCAATGGATGTTCAGGAAGAATACAGTGAAAGGCCAAATGATGGAGCAAATAAGTTTTATAGATTGTTAAGTGACTCTGAGCAACCGGTTTATGAGGGTTGTAAGAGTTCAAAGCTATCAACCATAGTCAAACTTCTTCACATAAAGTCTCTTGGAAGATGGAGTAATGAGTCATTTAACATGATGCTGAAGCTTTTGAAAGAGGACCTATTACCAGAGGGTTCATCTTTGCCAGACTCATATTATGAATCAAAAAAGGGTTGAAAGTGGATGAACATGGGTTTGTGAGTGTCAACCTCAACAGAATGCTGAAGACAAATGAACCATTTGTGCTAGCAAGTCAAGTATCCTAGGTATTTTATGCAGAAGACAATATCAACAAGAATTGGCACTTGGCTGTAAAGGTGTTACCTCGAGCTATGGCTGTGTTGGAAAATGATTACAACACTGGTGAAGCAAGTGAAACGGTTCAACCTATGGATTGGTAATGTTTAATTCTACTATTAAAAAGTGATTTTGTATTGTCAACCATGATTAGTTTGCTCATATTACACTGTTCATTATTGTAGATTGTTTTTCAGCAGACTTATTGGCAGCAGACTTTGACAGCATCAAAGGAAATTATGTAAGTGAGGATAGCAGGTGCAATGTGATTGGATTTTGCAAATGCTAGGAACTTTATGCTATGAACTCTCTTGATATGTTTGCCACTGTTATACACATGTAGCGGCTTCTGAGATCATTTTATTGTTGGAAATTGCATTGGAATGATTATACACGTATAGGTTTTGCTGCAACTATACTCATTTCAGGCTATCTAAATAATTTCACAAGCATGTTGACTAATATACCCATGTACGTTTTGTTGTTCATGTGCAATTAGGGATGGTGAACTAGAGGAAGCTGTAACCCACATGAAATGAATTGGATCTGAGTTGTTATGGTGCAAGGAATGGGCAGAGTGCAAGAAATTGAAGTAGATTGTATTAGTAGCTAAGACATTTGAAACTCTTTCAATTGTTATATTATTTTGCTTACACTATTGTTAGCAAGAATCTTTGATACTTTAATATAATCAATTTATAATTAGAATCGATAAAATTTATAGTGCTACTGCTTTCGAAAAATATTGTGATCAGGGTATGTATGTAGTCACAGAAAATACTGTGACTAGCTGCTTGTGGGTAGTCATGGAAAAATCCCGTGTTTAGTGAACTCTACGTAGGCATGGGAAAATACCGTGAGCAATGGTTTGTAATTAGTCACAGGAAATACTGTGAATAGTGGTTTGTATGTAGTCATGGTAAAAGACCATGACAAGTGCTTTGTAATTAGGCATGGGGAAATACCGTGACTAGTGATTGATATTCAACCACGGGATAACTAGTCACTACAAGTGGTAAAAACCGTGACAAATGATTGATATCTAGTCACAGGAAATGATTTGAACACGATAAATACTGTGTTAAAAGGTGTACTTCCCATCTCTAATTGAGTTATTTTGTCGAATTTGTGTTCCAATATTATGTATCAGTCACGGGACTCACCGTGATTAATAGGCTTAGATTATCACGGGAAACTGTACCGTGACTAGTTATAATTACTCACGGTATACATTTCCCGTGACCTTTACAATTAGACACGGAGCTTTACATTATGGTAAATTTCCCGTGTCTGAAAATTTTAAACACGGGAAACACACTTTCAAACACGGGAATTCCCATGATTAAAAAGGCTTTTTCCTGTAGTGGATTATACAAAAGAGTATAGGCACAACCTAAAGTTGTACCATAACGTTAAATGTATAATTTTAAGTTATACCATAAAAGCAAAAACTAAAGCACAACTTTGATGTTTGCTCGAAATGGTTTTCAAGAAAAATACTTTGGGGAGACCTTGTGTCATACTTGGTCTGCATGGGGACAAGCAAACGGTTAAGTGTGGGAATATGATTCAGGCTAAATTACACATGTTTATTCCCTAATTTCTTAGTCATTTGAGTTTGGTTTCTTGCATCTCAAGCCTATTTCATGCTAGGTTGTGTTCATTTGTCACATTCTAGGCCTTAGCAAGTAAAGGGAGGCATTGGCGCATCGAGTCAATCGGAGGTTGTTTGGAGAATATTATCACTTATTGTTCGTCCTTTGATGAAAGCATATTGATTGAAACTAATGAGACTAGGGAGTACATCACTGATTCTATTTGCCAATATTTTTTAGACACATTTATAAAACACATTACAACATGATGTGTTTGAAGTTTTTCATTGTACGTATCTGCATTAGGGACTTTATGGATGAGTGCGAGGATAGTTGAGTTTACCTCTGTGAGCATATGATCTATTTGTTTGTAATAGATGGGTATAATTATGGGATTGAGAACATATGGATAATTTTAGAGAAGTTTCCTTCATTGTCAGGGCTGAGATCTAATCCCGATAAGTGTGAGATCGTTTTTGGGGGATTATATTGGATTGGGAGGAAATGGTAATTAGCAAAGATAGATATGATTACCAACTAAGTAAATTCCCGGTGAGTTACATGGGTGTTCCAAAGATAGCTGGTAAAAGTTAACAGTGAATTCTTGCAAGCCTCTTATTAATTTAACAACTAATTTTTGGGGCTGGAAGGAAAAATCTCTAACCTATGACTATGAGGGTAGGCTGGAGCTAGTGGGAGCAGTATTGTATAGCATGACTCAATACTCTTTTTTTTTTTTTTTTTACAAAGGACACTGAATTTCCATTACTTGTGGCACAAGCCAGTCATTACAGCAGGGGAGCAACTATATCAAGAATTTGTAACCATTGCGATGGTAACTGATTTCTAGCACATGATCTAGCAACCCAATTAGCCTTGTAGTTGTTTCTTCGATTGAAGTGCTGTAACTTGACCAGCGGGTTCTCCTCCAGAATACGCTGAATGAGGCCCAGCCTTGCTGCCGCTCGCCATGGCCACGATTTGGGGTTGCTATGGAATGCATTCACAAGCTGTAGGCAATCAGATTTCAGCAGGCAGGGCGCTCTGAGGGAGACTGCAAGCCGGGAACCCTCCAACAGGGCCAAAGCTTCTGCTTCAAGTGGGGAAAAACAATGCATGGGCTCAGCTCTACCATATCACACTTGACCATGGCTATTCGAGACAACGACGCCATATGCCGCCTTCTGGGGCTCGTGAAAGAACGAGCCATCGCAGTGTACTTCAAAGTGATGAGTACCTGGCGGTGGTGAAGAGTGTTGTTGGGGTGAAGTGAGCTGAGAAGGTGGGTGACCCTCAGAAACTTTCCTTGGGCATGTGGTCCATTGTAGGTGGGCAGATGCCGCCCTAGTGATCGTTGATGGGGGCCATGGCTTTGCATCCCTGAAGATCTTCTCATTCCTTGTTTTCCAGGTCTGCCATCCTAGGAAAATGATCTTCTGAATCGATATGATTGTATAGCTCTGTCGAAGGGAGTCCAGCCATTCCAGGAAAGAAGAAAGCGGAGCAGGCCGAGGCAGAGAGGGCCACTCTTGGTTCCATCCCTCCGCTGCGTGGGGCAGGCAAATAAGCAGTGGTGGATTGATGTGTGTGTTTGTCCTCCCTAAAATTTTTATTTGTGAGATTAAAAGGATTTGAAGTAATTTTCTATGGAGAATTACAGAGGGTGCTAAAATCACGGCTCAGGTTGGTTGGAAGCATTCTTAGTTAGAATGAGGTTGGGAGTTAGAGACTTAGCTTACTAGAAATCAACATGTACTTTTAGGCATAAAAGGGCAATTATGTTGCAACAGGGATCTTAGTTGGTGTTTGGGTCCTTGTTTACAAACTCAAAGGTAATTTTTGGAGTTTAACATGTGAGATTGGCTCAACTGGAAAAAGCTTCTCAATCTCAGGGCACAAACCCTTAACCTCTTTACCTCGAATAATGGAGAATTGTATTGGAAGTCACAACCTATGAAGAGGTACTCTATTAAAAATATATGGGAAACAATCAAGATTAAGCAACATAGAGTATAATGGAGTAACTTGACTTAGAAAGGCATGATTGTTTCTCGGAATAGGTTTTCAGTTTGGCATATTATTAGAGGAAGAATTCATCCTAAGGAGAAGATGAATAGATGAGGTTATACATGTACTTTATGGTGTGAATTATATCATTAGGGTTTGCAATTTAGGGATCACCTCTTTGTGGAGTGTGATTACTCAGAAACCTATTCCAAAGTTTGTTTGTGAGAGTTACTTCCCAACAATGGGATGAGATGGGAAAATGAGTTGAAGTAGGTTGTACATGAGTGAGGGAAAATATGAGGTTGCAGTTGCAGATAGATTCGTACGACAATCACTTTTGAGCCATGTGTGAAGAAAAAAGATGTAATAGAATTTACTAAAGGACGAGAAAGAGAGCAACAGGTTTTGGTGAAGTGATCACACTCTTACCTATTTAGTTGATATTAGATATACATAGTGTTGCGATAACTATTTGTAACCTCTGTAAAGAGGTATGTTTAGTTGATAAGATTTTTTTTTATAAGGGCGAAGATTTATTAAAGACAAAAATCACAACAAAATCAACCCGAACAGGGGGCATGGATAACATGAAGTTGGTAAGGTTATTGTCAACTTTCCTTTATAATGAAATGGAAAATATCTTATTCATAAAAATTGTGATTATCGCTTATGAAAGTATTTCTGGTTATGAGTAATCAAACGAAACATATATATTATTGAATGCTAAGTTATCAAAAGAAATGCTCATTTATTAAATAAAGTTTTTTTAGCCAAGGGATGGGAAATAATTTAATTTTTTTAGAAGGAAATAATTTTGTTATGATGTTTAACATCGTTAATTAATTAATTAATCACATACATAATCAAACAATGATCGGTAGGAATAGGATAACTCTCGGCGGAGATTGGACGCACCGAAAAAATGAATCCATAAAAAGAAAACAAAAATAGACAATTGAAAAAGGAAAGGGAGAAATAAAAATATCAGAATTATAGGTCTAGCTGAGAAGAGATCGCTGACTGTACCTCGTTCTATCGATTCGCCGAAATTACCTCCGCTTCCATTTGTTGCCTCGGATCCTCATGGATCCTTCACTCTGATCCTCGATTTTCCAGTTACTTCCACTTTCTGTTTGGTTTCCTGCAAATTCAGCAAAGCTTTCTCTTTCGGGGGAAAGTTTGTAGCTTTTGCTGCCGGCTTTGTCTAATCGGTGAGCTTCCAGCTGCTGAGTGCGTGTACCAGTTCCCTGTTATTGGGGTTTTATAATGGATTGATTGGAGTCTTTCCTGTGGATCTAGGGTTGCTGTTGCTTTTCGTTGATTGTTCTTGCTTTCTATTGTCTGCAAATTGAAAGTTGGCTTTGTGATTTCTGAAGCTTCTAGGTTGCTGGCACTTAAGTTTGTATGATTCTTTGATGAAATTGTTAGATGGGATTGCTTAATTTGAGTGAATTGGAACACAATCGTCAAGTTCTTGAGCCTTATTGTTGTTTTTCTTATAGCTGGTTAGAATGACGACTCCTTCAAGGAAGAGACTGATGAGGGACTTTAAGAGGCTGCAACAGGATCCTCCTGCTGGTATTAGTGGCGCTCCCCAAGACAACAATATACTGCTCTGGAATGCTGTCATATTTGGGTAAGTGAATCGAACAATTATTCTCGGTGTGTTCCCGTGTGCTAATATGCAGTTTGGAGGGTGCTCTTATAACTTAATTGTCCTTGTTCATGTACTTGCAGGCCTGATGACACCCCATGGGATGGAGGTAAAGTTTAATCCATAACAAACAGCGCCATGCTCTTAATGTATTGGGCAGTAATGTTGATTATAATTAAGACTTGTGTGAATGTTCTTTATTGATCTTCCAGTGGTTTGAAATTTGATCTCTGTGAATGTCACTCAGCTCTCTATATCTCCTTGTGATGAATTCTCCATGTACATGTTATTGTGCTTCAGAGATCTTAGCCCTGCTGTTTATATATGAGCTGATTTCCGTGTTAACATTGTTTTCTTTTTACCTCCAGGCACGTTTAAGTTGACACTCCAGTTCTCTGAGGACTATCCTAATAAGCCGCCAACAGTACGGTTTGTCTCCAGAATGTTTCATCCAAATAGTAAGTTAGAATGTTTTTGTGAGTTTTAATCTCTTTAAACCGTTACATCTGTCCGCTACCTGGCTGTCGACCTTGGATGTAGTTGCATCTGTTTGACAAATATCAATCGCTACCCTTTTGGATCAGTCTATGCAGATGGGAGCATTTGCTTGGACATCCTACAAAATCAATGGAGTCCTATATACGACGTGGCTGCAATACTCACATCAATCCAGGTAATTACCTTCATGATAAGGAGTTCTTCAAGAACAGTTTGAAGACAACTATTACTTGGCTCACTGTGGTGATGATAAAAGTTAGATGCGAGTCTGGCGTTCATGCATCTTAATCACAACTTGTAACCTTATTGGTTGCTTAAAGATCCTGATTTGCTGTGTACTTAGAGATATGGAGTATTAGATGTTTCGGTTGTCATTTTTATTGTGAACAGCTATAGGTAGTAGTTTAAACTAATCTGGATTGTTGTGTCATTCTGGGAAAAGGGGGAAAAAAAAAGATTGTTGTGTCATTCTGGAAGGTAAAAGATAGCCTGTGATGCTGTTCTCCTAGCTTAGTAGATTGATTTGCAGTTGCTTGTAAACCTTCCTACTTTTGTATATCTAGCAGCAAAACTCCATTCTTAGGTTTTACTTGTACCTGCTGATCAGTCCCATCAGCTGGTTTCTCCTTACGAAACTAGTTGTGGTGAATTGACAAAACTTCTTTCTTGCTAAACACTCCTGTTTCTTAGTTCCATTTTCTCAAAAGATTTTTCTCTGCTCTTCTTCATGACACCATCTTTAACAAGCTTTTTCTTGTCTTGTCACAGTCTCTGCTATGCGATCCCAACCCAAACTCTCCTGCGAATTCAGAAGCTGCAAGGATGTTCAGTGAGAACAAGCGCGAGTATAATCGCAGAGTGCGAGAGATTGTTGAGCAGAGTTGGACTGCCGATTAAGGTTTGCTTTTTGGCATGTAGACCCAAAATGGTTTCAGTGTCTCGAGTTTAAATTCAATTCCTATAGGAGAGGACATCGGGTTGTGGTTGTATTCCTCCTTGGATGCTTGCTTGGCTTTGTTGTACTGCTTAATTACTTGACATTCTATCTACTTTTTAGCTAAAATTTATGTTGGAACTTGGAAGAGCAGCAAACAGACACTTCTTAAATTTATAGTTCGGTGGTTAATTGTTACACTGTCGACTGTCGTTAGTGAATAGTTTACAAAACCTCTCGTATAATAGTTTTCCGGTGAGGAAAATCTAGTGTTTGAATTTAATGCTTGCATCTTGACTTATTGAACAACGATTAATTATATTGTTCATGTCTCTCCGAACAATGTTTGAACCAAGGTGTTTGATGATTTTGATGGCTTTTGGGACAAACTAAGTTACGTTACCCTACTCCTATGGAGGTTCAGTGAGAGCTCCAGAAACTAAAGGCTATGACTATGACTACATTGCAGAGAAAAAGATAAAATTTGACATTTGTTGTAAAATGTTTGGTTGTGGGCTTTTTTTCCATCTTCGTTTATCCTATTTATAGCCATCGAGTGTAACTGCCTAGGTAATCGTCTTGGTAACTGCTAGCTGGTCTGTTGCTCCAACCACCTCGGGACTCCTTACCCCATCTTGGTAACTGCCAACGAGTCGTATGCTCTAACCACCTTAGGGGCCCCTTGTCGTTGCCTTGGTGGCCAATTGGTAACCGTTGTCTTAGTCTTCACCCCCATTGCCTTGGGGCTCCTTGCCCAGTCTTGTTGACTGGTTGGTACATTATGCCCTCGAAGCTCGGCCGTGTTGGTGTTGGTCTTGTGGCCTTGTCTTGACTGGATGGGGTTGAAGCCCTTAACCTTGCTTCCATGATGAAGTCTCGACCACACCCTTGGCAGCCCTCAAGACTCCATACTTAGTTTTGTTGTTATCGTCTTGCTCCTACTTTTATTGTCTCTTCGGCTTGATACTCCCTGCCTCCAAGCCAGTCATGTCGACCCCTACTACCAAGTCAGCCTTGCCAGTTTGGTCTCTTGCCACCCGCCGGCTTGGTACCGGGACCACCAAGCACGTCTTGAGATTTAGTATCCATATGGCCCCCTAAGGGGCTCTACACCAATTCTCCATTAAGTTGATACCCTGTCAGTTGGGTACCTTGGCTGACAAGTCTACACCCTTGAGGTTCCATACTTGATCTTGATAATCTAGGGATACCAAGCCTGCCTTGTCGGCTTGGTACCCTCTTGCTTGGCAACCAAACCTGGTTTATTGGCTTGGCACCATGTTGCATTGCTACCAAGCCTGTCTTGCCAGCTTGGTACCCTGTTGGCTCCATGCTTAGCCAAATTTCAGGGTTTGGTACCAAGTCCTGCCTTCTGATCTGGTACCGTCTTGGCTTCATACTTAGCCATTTTTCCTATCTTGATACCAAGTCTGCCTTGCCGGCTTGGTATTCTCTTGGTGTCTTGGGACCAAGCCTTGCCTTGTCGGTTCGGTAACCTCTTGACTCCATACTTGGTCAATTTTCATATGTTTTGGTACAAAGTGGAAAAAATTGGGACAAGAAAAATTTCCCAATTTTTTTGTGTGGTGAAAAGTGATTGTCTATCTTTGGTTCGACTTTTAGAAGTGGTTTTTGGCTTCAAAAGTTTAAGCAGAGCCAAACATAGAAGCTCGACTTTTGTATAACTAAAAAAGTGCTTTTGTATAACATAAAAGCAGAAGCTCCGATTTGGAGCTTCTGCAAAAAATCTGTATTGAAAATTAAAGATTATCCTTATCGTATTTTAATTTTATTTCAAAAAATATAATTTTATTTCATTTATATAATTTTAAAATAAATTATAAATCATATTATTTAATATACAAGAAATCTAACAAGAAATCCAATTTAACTATATGTTAGTTTAAAATTTTATTCATATTTAATATTATAAATTCTTTATTTTCAGTTTACATAACCTTTTACATTAAAAATCACTTCTAATAGTTTTCAGTCAAACACTCAACTGTTTTTTTTTTAAGTACTTCTCTAAAAGTTCAAACCAGAAATTGCTTCTGCAAAAGTTACAACAGTGCCAAACTAGCCCATTGTGTGTACTAGAAGGGGGACCATCGTTGCACGTCGAGAGAGAGTCACCACTTCTCCAACCGCCAGTGAGGAAGAGTCTGGTGCAGCCGCCGTCAACGGTTCACCAGTGTCTGTTGGTGGAGAGTCTTCTGCGAAATCTAGGATGAGACAGACGAAAGGGGTGGAGAATCGACCGGTGGGCTATGCTTAATGTTTAATTGGGTGCGATAAAAAATTTATAAAATGAATCAAGGGTAAGTGAGGGATATTTGGATTTTTTTCCAGTCCCTCTAACAGTCAATTAAAAGATAATTAGACAGAAGGGTATATTTGTTACGTTTTAAGAGGGTATATTTTGTAAAAAAAAAATAATGAATAGGTACATTTGTTAATTTGTTGCTAGTAATTCTTTAGTTTAACCAATTATTATGGTAAATTTGGCAAATTTCACCCGCCAACTTCCGGATCCATTTGGGGTTTATTGAGCCCAATAATTACGGCCCATATCCAATTTTCTTTGGAAGTTAAAATTCCTGCTGCAGATCGAACAACGGCTGTGCATTCACGTTGCTTGCGGTGCCTAAAACTCAGGCACGTAGCAGAAGCCAAAACATGCAATGCCATTTCCAATGGAATGGGCAACCTGAAATCACACCACCCAAAAAACATCAAAATTGAATCAAAGGGAGCCAACACGAAGTGTTCTTCCTGTTATCCCTTAAAATTTGATGCCTTTTTTCCATAAAACTGCATTAAAAAGGGAGCAAAGCTTTGACTTCTGAGGTATGTCATCTCGTTCCTTGCACATCATTTGGTATTTCTTTACATCGCACATATGGATCCCAATATAACAAACATGCAAATCAATGGTGATTTTGTGGAATTTCTTTGAATCTAACAAAACATGCATATCGAGGAGAGCCTCAAACCTAAATGGCTATATCACATCCTGAAATCAAAACGAAGCTTTTCGATACCCATGTATTATTGATGGTGGCAGTAAATCAAGATTCAGAAATGTGCTGATCATCGTGTTCTTTTTAGATTCTGAGTAAGAAATGAATTGCATTTATTAGACCAAAAGTACGAATAATCTGTGGATGAAGGGGTATTAGTCCTAACCCTGATAGGAAGAGGCAACTAAATTATGGTTCCTGCTCACTGTCTTTCCTAGAAACAAAACATGGCAGAATCCAAGGATGACAAAGACAACTCGAAACTCGCTAGCTGTGATGCATATTTCGAGACGGTTCAGGCCAGGAAGAAACTACCACATTCTTTGCAGGAGACTTTAACTTCTGCATTTGGTAGGATCCCTGCTTCTTCCTTCCCAAAAGTGCCTGGCGGCAAAGGTATAACAGCAAGTAGCTTCATTTCTTGCTTCGTTCTTTGTTCTGCACGGTTTGACATGTATGTTATTTTTTCCCCGCCACCAAGTCATTGAAATAGAGGCAGATACGACAGTCTGCCATGCGGTTAAGGTTCTGTCGGAATGCAATATCATGAGCGCACCGGTTAGAAACCCAGATGCAGGCGATGGCCTTGACTGGAAGAAAAGATACCTTGGAATCATCGACTATGCAGCTATCATTCTGTGGGTGCTGGAGAGTGCAGAACTTGCTGCAGTAGCTATATCTGCCAGCACTGCTACCGCTGCTGGGATAGGAGCTGGAGCTGTTGGTGCCATTGGAGCAGTAGCATTGGGGGTGACCGGTCCTGCTGCCATTGCTGGCTTGACTGCAGCAGCTGTAGGTGCAGCTGTGGCTGGTGGTGTGGCCGCCGATAGAGGCGTGGGAAAAGATGCACCTACAGCAGTTGACAGCTTAGGGAATGACTTCTATAAAGTTATCCTTGAAGAAGAACCCTTCAGATCTACTACTGTAAGTTAACATAACATCATTACGTACCAGTGATATTCATAACTTTCTTTCTGTAAACCATGCAAAAATGTGGTTTCAAATAGGCTGCCGTTAATTCCACTTGATGCTTGCTTGTTGCATGGTTGGGGATTTGTGGGCTTTGTATCCAGGTAAAGACGATCCTAAAGTCATACAGGTGGGCTCCATTCCTTCCAGTTGCAACAGACGGCTCAATGTTGAGTGTCTTGCTTTTACTCTCAAAGTATAGGCTGAGAAATGTACCTGTGATTGAGCCTGGGAAGCCAGATGTGAAGAACTTCATTACACAATCTGCAGTAGTGCAGGGCCTGGAGGGATGCAAAGGAAGGGACTGGTTCGATTGCATAGCTGCTTGTCCCCTTTCAGATTTAGGACTCCCTTTCATGTCCCCAGACAAGGTGATGGCTTGTTGTGATAAAGCACTTCTTCTTCTTCTACCAGGTAAATTCTATTCAGCAATCCTCAATCTCGGTAATGTATTGTTATATTCCTGGCCAGGTTATCTGCATACAAAGTGATGAATTGATTCTAGAAGCTTTCAAGCTGATGAGGGATAACGAAATTGGTGGTCTTCCTGTGGTGGAAGGGCCAAAAAGGAAGATCGTTGGAAATATAAGCATAAGGGACATTCGATTCTTGCTGCTGAAACGTGAACTATTCAACAATTTCAGGTTGATTTATAAAGGATAACATGAGACAAACTTCGAATTTCACTTACTTTGGTTCATTCATTTGCTGATATCTCTGTTTACCTGAAATTCTTCCAGGCAGCTTACTGTAAAGGATTTCATGATGACGATCTCAAGTCATGAGAATAGCAAAGTAATGCCGCCCATAACATGCAAATCAGATGCAACACTCGGCAGTGTGATTCACCATCTTGCTTCAAAATCTGTCCACAGGATCTATGTTGTGGAAAACCAAGACGATGGAGTTGTTGGTGTGATAACACTTCGAGATGTGATATCTTGCTTCATATATGAGCCACCAAACCTTTTCGATGTCTACTTTGACTCTTCAATCAAAGAAGTCCTCGAAAAGTAACGCATCTGCTGTCAAACTTAGCTATGTGGGTTTTCTGAATATGATAGGTTGTGGGATAGCACATCATGCTAACTCCCATTTCTTACTATCTGTGCCACTCCTTGATGATAGAATTTATATAAACGTTAGGTTGGTTGAAGCTGAATGTAACGTCCCAGCTATGTTGTGAGCTGACATTTGTATGTAATTTTCGTTCTTATGCGACTCCCATCAAACTATATCCAGGAAGTTTTTTCAGTCTTCTGTCATTTATCATCATTCTGATTCTCTCTGCATCTGTCCATCTTCCACCAGCAGCATATATATTTGAAAGCATCACAAAAGGAGTTGGATCAGATGGGTCCAACTCTATCAGCTTCATAGCCACTTGTTCTCCCAAGTCGGAATGCAAGTGATGCCTACAAGCACCAAGCAACGAGGCAAAGACTGAAGTGGATTGCTCTGGTACAATCTCCATTAGCTTCCGAGCTTCATCCAACCTCCCATTTCGACCCAGAAGGTCAATCATGCAACCAAAATGCTCTGGCTTGGGAATCAAGCCATATTCATTAGTCATGCTCTTGAAAACCTGCCATCCTTTGTCAACTTGACCAGTGTGACTGCACAGTGACAAAATAGCAGTAAAAGTACCCGAATTTGGCTTCATCTTCTCCTTGAGCATCTGATAAAAAATCTTGAATCCTGATTCACTCTCCCCGTTTGCTCCATACCCTGATATCATGACATTCCAAAATGCTGGATCACTAGGCTTCAGGTAAAATCCGTCAAAGATCTTCCTTGCCCAAGAAACACTGCCGCATTTCATATACAAGTCAATCAATGCTGTTGCCAGAAATTCATCATTTTGAATATCAGTTCTTATAGCATGCCCGTGGACCTCTTTCCCATGCTGCATGGAGGAGAGAGATGCACAAGCTCGCAGTAGACTTGTAACAGACTTCAAACTGGGGATGGTGCCAGAAGCTTGCATCTTTCTGAAGAAGTGAACAGCTTCACTGGCCTTATCCAACTGTGCAAACCCACTGATCATCGAGTTCCATGTTACTGAATCGGGTTCCAACCCTTCGGATTCTAATAGTCCAAACAATTTAGCAGCGGTGTCACTTTGACCATTTAACATTAGACCAGAAATCATCGAGTTCCACGTGACCAAGTTCCTAGTTCTATTATCTAGTTCGCAAAAGACATCATATGCCCACCTCCAAGACCTACATTTGCAATACATGTCAACAAGAGTTGTCCACACTTTAGTATCTAGTGTCTCCATTGTCTTCACCATGAATCCATGGACTTGCTTCCCAAACTGAAGATACAAAAGACTAGAACAGGCAGAAAGCACGGAGATCAGAATAACTGAATTCGGCCTCTCACTTGAGCTCTCCCTCATATCCTTAAAAACGTTCAACACCGAACTGGGCATCCCATTATCCAGAAGCCCAGAGACAAAAGCGTTAAAGCTCACCACATTCTTGTTCGGCATCTCTCCAAACAATTTACTAGCCACGATGATCTCCCCACATCCGCTATACGCCGTCACCAACGCCGTCCCGACATAAACATCACCGCCCACGCCCAGCTTGACCGCCCAGCTATGCACCTGGCGGCACAGCTCCGGACTGTAGCAAGCAGTCAGAACACTCGCCACGGTAACTGAATTGGGCCTGAACCCAGCAAAACCCACCTCTCGAAACAATGCAAAAGCCTCCTTGCAAAGACCGATGCTCGCCGATCCCGAGATGGCAGCATTGAGCGAGGGCAAGTTTGGGTGAGGCATTTCAGCGAACACTTTGACTGCGTCATGCGGCAAAAGTAGCTTCATGTACATGTTGGTGAGGGCAGTGGCCGAGTGGGTGTGGAGGTGCAAGCCGGATTTGAGGAGCTGGGCGTGAAGGATTTGGCCCTGGAGAGGGGAATCGAAGCTGGCGCATGCTTTGAAAAGAGGAGGGAAAGTGAACCCGTTGAAGGGAAGCCCGGCGGAGTGGAGCAGAGAGTGCAGGGAGATGGCTTCCCTGTAGAGTCCACGGTCAAGCAGTTCGACTATGTTGCGGTTCCGCTGCATTTTGATCCAACAAGCACTTCCTCATTACCTGCTGCTAATAGCCTAGAAAAGAAGACCCGGCGCGAATTCGGCTGCCAACTGTTTGAAGCTGGAAACCGGGAAAGCAGTTGATGTCGCCTATCGGCCCTAGTGGAAACCGTGAGCTTGTTCGCCGCGCGCCGGTGGAAACTGCAGAGTTCGTGAGCCTTTATGCCCTGGAGGCCCAAACCCATGGATTGGAATTCGACAATGGACATGAACGAAGATTTAGGATGGAGATAGATTTTCACTTCTTCAATACGTGTTGGGCTGGGTCCAATTTGGCTCCAAGAGTTTCGTAGGAAAAGAAGGGTTAAAACTTCACCCACCATTTTTGGTGGGAACTCTTATAAAATTCAAAAGACAACAAAATACTGAATTTTCATAGGCTTGAAGTAAAGAGAGCAGAGTCGAGCAAGAGGTGGGAGAAGGTTGGAGGAACAAGTATGAATCATCTGGAGTGAAAATGTGAGAAAGCATTGGGCATATGCTCTCCGGATATGAATACTGACTAAGAATCAATTTGGCGACATCAGTTGTTGTATTTAGCCTTAAGATCCCCACGCTAGCCCTAGCTATGGGAAATTAACTCGTGTTAGGGGTTATAGGGGAGTAAATCGATATCTTGGGCTTCCTTGAATCGTTTATATAGCACAAAGAAGGATACCTTTCATTTCCTCGATGAGAAAGTGCTCAAAAAGCTCCAAGGGTGGAAGCAGACTACTTTATCCAAAGCCGCACAGGGTATTTTTATCCGAACTTTGGCATCCAATCTCCAAGTCCATGTAGTGAGTTGTTTCAAGATCTCAGTGGAAATTTCTCGATTGATGAATGGTCACATGGCCAGATTTTGATGGGGATCCTCAGAGACGTATAGAAATCCAATCCATTGGGTTGCATGGAAGTTTAGCTCAGAGAAAGTTACTTGGCACCCTACAATTCAAGAAATTTAAGGCTTTTAATCATGCTCTGCTCGCTAAGCAGTGCTGGTGAATTTCAACTCGGCCTGATTCCCTCATAGCACTGATATACATACCATGGTACTTGTCAAATAGTTCATTCCTATATGCTCCCTCAGGTTCTAATCCATATTGGGGTCGGCAAAGCCTTACTTAGAGTTAGAAAATTGGGGACAACGAAGTTATTAACAATTTCTCTCATAGTTGGCATCCTTCAAATATCTCATATGCTCCTGCGCTTAGAGTCCCCTTGGTTACTAAGAGTCTTAAAGTCTCTTTGTCATCTTAGATAGTTGCAAATAGTGACATGTTCCTAAACTTCAGTGTTTCTTTATTAGAAATTGTTCAAGCTCATAAGATCTGATCCTATCCCTAGGAGGCTAGGACTCCTCAAAAGGATCGGGTTTCCTGGAATCTCACTGAGAGTGGATCTTACATCCTTAAATCTTGTTATAATATTGCATCAGGATTGTCTTTGGAAAACTCTCAAAAAGCTCAGGCCCATTGTCTAAGAGTTATCCTTTCCACTGTCCATGTGCTCAATTCTTGAGGGTTGAACTGTCATATGTGTTGCCATGTCTGTTGGAAGCACCACAAGACTATTTAACACAGTTTGTTTATATGTCCACTAGCGACCAGACTTTGTTCATTAGTGGGACGGGAAGAGTTTTTACAATCAACCCCAAAATCCAACTTCAGTTTCTGGTGGCGTTATTTTCTGAAATCTTGTCACTTGTAATTTCAGGTTCTCCAATGTGTGGAATTTAGTGGTTTTTTTAGTTCTATCAACGAAACGTCCAGTTCCCTGCATCTTAGTTTTCATTTCAAGTCCGAGAATTTTCTTCATCTCTCCTTCCTCTGGCAGTAGTCTTTCATCATCCCTCTCCTTCGAATTTCTCGTGCCCTCATCCTCTGGGATTTCTAAAGATTAATTTTGATGTGTTTGTTTGTCAATATGCTTGCTCTTGTGGATTGGTTATTCCAGACTCGTCCATTGTACACATTTTGAACATGGTGTCTTAACTATGGGATTTCATACCCCTAGGTTGTAGAGCTTCTTACAGTCGGGTAGTCATTTCACTTGCGGCGGACTGCCAGATTGCGAGAGTGATTTTCGAAGGCGATTCAAAAAATTATCTTATGTCAGCTCCAGAGGGGCATTACGTCTTATTGTCTCTCCAATTGGTCTCGCCCATTTTGCTTGGTTTAGTTTTTTTTATATGATTCTTGGTGTAGTGTTTAGGGAAGTTGATAACACTAAATTGTAGTGTTCTCAAGATCCTATATTTGCTACTGTAAACTTTATATCAATGCATCTTTGGTGTTTTTTTTTTTTGTTATTTTCTATAAATTTGGTAACTATTTGATCAACTCGTTTAGCTAATCTTCCCCTCTAACGCGGGTCGGGAGCTTTCTTTTCCTTAGTAGTAAAGGGGCGCGGGAGGAAGAAACCTGCTTATATTAGACCTTAGTTGTGTTTTTGTATTGTTTTACGCCTTTTTGGTATTATTTGTGCATTTCAGGATTAAATACAACCAAGGAGAATTTAAGTAAAATATTGGATAAAAAATCAATGAGTTGGAGGTCCAGAAAGCACAAGTCTAGAAGGACCGTCTAGTTTAAGTAAGGAGTTGGAGGATACTTAAAGCGACATCCAATATGAGTTACAACTTCGATCTAGAAGACAAAAGTATCCTCTATATCATCTTATACATCATCTACGATGACAGGAGATAATAGAGTGTTTTCCCCACCAACTCTCTATGAATATTCAAGGCCAAAAGCCTCGAATATTATTTCAAGTGTTGTTGTACCACCAGCGAATATCAAAATTCTAACATCACTTATGCAAATGGTGCAACAAAGTGAAAGATTTGCTGGAAGGAACGATGATGATCATGCGCAACATTTGAAGATTTTCTTAAAGATAACTGATCCAGTTCCTGGAAATGAAAGATCACTGCGTCCAACAAAGGCGGTGATGGCCCGGATAGGTGACGTGGCGGCGTGTGAGGCGTCGGATTGTGGAGAAAACCCACAATCCGCACCTCACCGCATCGAACGGCAGCGGTGAAGGCGTGGGTGAGGGCGGATCGCTGACGTGGAAAGCGGGGCTATCACCGCTTTGGTCTTCAGCAGTGAAGTGCCCGCGCGCGTCCACGTCAGCAATCCACGCCACTTCACCGCCTTTGAATCCAACGGTGAATACTCTCACTGCGTCCCTTATCAACGGTCAACTCATCACTGTTGATGTCGAAAGCGGTGATAGCATCACTGCTTTTGTCAAAGGCGGTGATGAATCATCGTTTTGGACCAAAACGGTGATCCTAATCACTGTCTTAGACAAAGAGAGTGATGTTGAAACTGCTGTACTTTGGGAATTAATTTTATAAGTACTGTATTTAGGGAATTTTTTTTAATAATTAGAGTATTTTGGGATTTTTTCCAAAAAAAGTAGTTGTTGAGTGGTTAGCGGTCTCCCCTCTCTCCTCCCACTGTATGCCCTCTATCCTCAGCCTTTTCGCGTCAGACCGTCAAGAAAAAAATGGAAAGGGTGCGCGAAATTACCTCTCCGTCTCCCTAAAGGTTTTTTTTTAATTAATTTGAGCCACTAGATTTCATTAAATGAGCGAATGGAGATGTGATTTTGCGGATAGGGTTTTTTAATATTTTACTCTCTCGTTTTGAGTGATCACAAAAATAATATAAATGGTTAGCCTTTCACTTCCAAATGGACAAGGATCTGCTCATACACACTCCTATCATGTTTGCAAGAACGAAGCTTGAGATCTCGTGGCAGCGGCCACCTCCCGAGTGGATTACTCTCATTTCAGACTGCCCAGTTATTCATTTTACAGGTTTGACGGATGTAGGTGGCCTGATTAGAGATCCCTATGAATTTGCTTAGCAGAGTTTGCTTGTAACCTGGGCATTTGCTCCATTACCCGGACATAATTGGGAGGTGTTGTTGAAGGATTACAGGTGGCGTGGAACCTTGGTCACTGGCGAGTTCGAGTCGAGCTAGACTCTAGATGTGCGCTTTAGTTATTGATGGATATAGAACCTGCAGCAACCACCAGCAAGTGACAATTGTATCCCGCTTCTAGGAGCTCTTGGACCAAGACTGGGAGGTGACTGTCTCCCACCGCGAGGAAAATAAATGCGTGGACTATTTAGCCAGTCTTGACCACTATATACCTCCGGGTGTTTCTAGCGTTCCTATTTCGGATTCTTCCCTGTACCATTTCCTATTGCATGACTCTCAATGGCTTTCTGAACTCCATTTGGTTTTGAATGAAAGTTAAAATACTCTGCATCCTTTTATATAAAAAAATCTATCAAAATAAAAGGTTACTAGGTGGCGATTCGCGCCTTGTCGCTGGCGGATATGGTCTATAGGAATGTATTATGTGGCCTGTTATGGTGTTTTGCTAGTATTATTAGCCTAAAATTAATTTTTTGTTGGCAGCTTTGTCAGTATTATTGACTTGACAATTTAATATTGACTAAGAAGAGATATATGGCAGTCAATATCCGATTTAGTTTTTTTAAAAAATGTGGCTAATAAATGATATTTATCTAAACCAAAGTAGACTCATTGATTATGGGTAGGGTATGAGTGACGTATATATGAGCTTGGAAATTTGAAGATGAGTTTGGGTAGGGTATGAATATTTACTTCCATAATCTAAATGTGTATGAGTTGGGTATGGATACCCATTCATTCGAGGGTATTTTAATTATACATACAAAAATTAGACCTATTTGTAGAACTTCAAAATTTTAGGTACCAAAATGTAATACACAAATATTTTAGGTACTAAAATGTAATGTTCCACCAACATTTTGAAGACTTATATGCCAAAAAAATAATTTTAGGTTATAAATCTAAGGATCTATTAAGTTTAGGTACCGAACTATAATTTGCATAGTTGAGGCTTAATTCCTTTTATGGTGATGTATTTAAGATGATAATTATTAATTAATTTTTTATAGAAAAATGGAAACCATTCATTTGATATGTGTAGATACCTAGCCAAATATTGCATCTGTAATTGTTGAAAATTCTAGCCTGGGTGAAAAAGAAAAACTCTAGAGAGAAGCAAAAGGATACAACTGGAACTCGCTTAAAATTTCACGCCTTCAAATCCCATGGTGTAAAATGATGACTTTCTAATAAGTAATAATCATATATATTTATTTTTAATTAGACTCGACATTGAGCTGAAAAAGTTAGTGGCTCATGGTTCAATTATTAATTTTCTAGACTGTTGGTGAGTTGTGTATGGGCCCGTTCATACTTGTGATTAGAATACACAAAAATAGTATACTAATTAGGGTTAGACGAAGAAGGCAATGAAAGAAATAAAGAAAGGATTAGGGAAGTCGAGTGAAAAATGAAATGAAGAGGAAATAGATGATGGAAAGGTTTTGACCAATTCTTTTAATTGGCCGTCAATACAACATTCAACCTTTTTCACCGTAGCAATTTATTGACACTTGCTTATGTAGATGTCGCATCTTTTGTTACATGTAGTTAGTATAAGTTTGTTTAGTACTTTGTAAATGTAACTAAATGAGTTTATAAATTCGCTCTTACAATATTTTAGAGTCGTCTCTCTTTTATCATTTATATAATGTTTCATGTAATAAGCAAATATAAAATGGTCGAATCTTCTCCTGCAGTTAAGTGATACAACATCTTGTATGGTACAAACTAAATTTATACTTTTATGTTATGGTGGATTGGATTCATGGATTAGTTCAAAAGGATTGGTGGATTGGATTCATGGATTCAAGTGAAATCTAAACATTGGACAAATATGTAAATTAAAAAATTGTAGGTACAAAAATCTTATAAAATTTAGAGACTAAAATATAATTATTCAATAATTTTACATTAAAATTAAAATTTGGGGTATCAAAATGTAAATTTTTTCTAATTTACAACTCTTTAGCAACAGTAATTGCTCTTCAGCTTTATATATAGTAATATAACTTCTTCAGAATATATATATATCTACACAATAAATAAAAGTCAAATGAGAAAACTTGAAGCCCCATTTCAAATTTCCTGCATCCAGAGTGAAAGTAGGAAGGGTAGATTCGTCTTCACATTTATTTATTAACTTCTTATTTACAGAAAAAATAAATCAATAATGAGATTTGAACCATGGTCTCTTCGAACAAAGATAAGAAACACAACCAATTACAATAAACACATTTGTGTGACCTTTTCCAATTAAAAACATACAGGAAGCTTAAATCTAAAAAATCATAGCACTTTTCCACTATGGTTAGCAACCGAAATGTCATTGATTCAAATATTGCATACCGAATTGCACTCTTGAATGTCTAGAAGCGATATAGAATTCTTAACATAAACATAATTGTTATAACTTCCATAAAGTAACAATATTTTTAAACACATAATTTTTGAGTGAATATGGGGCACATATGTCTTTAAGAGGGGTAAATATGGAAATGTTAAGTGATGTTGGATTGCCGAACGCGGATGGAAAAGACACTACTAATATAAACGAGCACAATTAGTGCCCCGACCCACTAAATGCTCAACCATCGTCGTCTCTCCAAACTTTCCATCAGACTCAACAACCGGCTAACCTCCTCTGCCTCTATTATTACGCTAGAGCAATTTAGATGGGTAAATATGGAAAGATTGAGTGTTGTTGGTTTGCCCAACACGGATGGAAAAGACGCTACTAATGTAAACGGGCCCAAATAGTATCCGGCCCACTAAAAGCTCAACCACCCGGGTTACTTTTGCTAAACCTAATATAATAGTGAAATGGGAAAGGTGTTTCCTCCATTAGAAAATCCTTGCATCCATAGCAAAATTAGGAAGGGTAGATTCGTCTTCACAATCATTTATTATTTTCTTATTTACAGGAATACATTGGTGATGGGATTTGAATCGTGATCTCTTTGAGAAAATACAAGAAACATAATCAGTTACACTACACAAATTTGTTTAAACTTTTTAAATTAAAAACATACAGAAAGTATAAATATGAAAAATCATAGGAATTTTTCATCATAGTTAGCTAAGCCACTAACTCTACCATAAATATATTTTTGGTATTTGATACTTCTATTTTCATACTTTGATTATTTTAATTTGAATTTAATAATTATTTCTTTTTCTATTTATCTTATAAAAGGAGAATAATTTTTAAATCGCAAGCCTAATGTCATTGGTGCAAATATTGCACATCGAATTGCAGTATTGAATGTGTAGAAGTGATGCAGAAATCTTGACAGACTTAAATAATATAACTACCATAAAACAATAATATTTTTGAACATAAAAGTTTTGATTGAATATGGGGCACATGTGTCTTTAAAAGAGGGGTAAATATGGAAAGGTTGAGTGATGTTGGTTTGTCGAATGCGGATTGAAAAGACGCAACTAATGTAAATGGGTCTAAATGGTGTCCCGGCCTACTAAAGGCTCAACCATCATCGTCTGTCCAAACCTTCCCACTGGACTCGACAACCGCCTGACCTCCTCAACCTATATTGTTACGCAAAGCAATTTTCGAAGGGTTAAATATATAAAGTTTGAGTGTTCTTGGAGAGCTGACTGGTGGATTGTTTAGCTTCTTTGCAGTAATGTGTGATCTCTTAACATCAGTTCATTTGGTTGATCTTCTAGGTTGACTTTTGAGTTGATTAAAGATACACAGTGTCCCGAGCTCCCGGCCTACTAAACGCTCAACCATTGTCGTCTCTCCAAACCTTTCCATCGGACTCGACAATCGCCTAACCTCCTCCACCTATACTGTTATGCAAAGCAATTTTCGGAGGGGTAAATATCGAAAGGTTGAGTCTTCTTGCTTGGAGAGCTGGCTGATGGGTTATTTAGTTTCTTTGAGAGTAATCTGTAATCTCTTAACATCAATTCATTTGGTTGATCTTCTAGGTTGACTTTTGAGATGATTAAAGATAAATAGCTATACTTTTTGTTGCTTTTGTTATGATACTCCTGTTTAGTATCATCATTTTTCCAATTTGAAATATTTTTGTGGTTAGTTTTCAGTAAATAATGACTATTCTGATTAGTGTTAACATAGGGAATAGCTTCAATCATACCACTTTTAAACAAAATTTATATGTAAGAGTTGAGATCATTTCCGAATTAAACTATTCAAGCTATAATACTAATCTTCAACATATAAAACATGGTTTCTTTTGAGTGAAATAACCTCATGATTGCAAATAAGTTTTTACAATATGATGTTTTGTGACAGTGTCACTTGATTTCATATTTAAAAGTGGGGTTCTAATTACTACAATATAAAAAATACGAGTGATAGCCATAATTGGAGCATATACAAGATGGTTTGATATCATTCTCTCTGCAAGGAATAAATACATGGTGAGAATATGTTGTCATAGGAAGGACAAACCGAACTCTTTGTGTTTTTAGTATAGCATGTTGATATATACGCATGTCTAGACCCGATCGATTAGACGTCTCCACCTAGAATTTATTGACGGGATTTTTTTTTTTCCAAGAAATGTCAAGAGAGAACCTATACATACTACCCGAACCCTGCCCAACCCATACAAAAGCGAAGCCAATCCACAAAGTCAAAGGAAATCAACTCTAAAGGGGAGAGAAACAGGGCTTTCTGCGCCACTCTATGGGCAGCCCTGTTCGCAGCCCGGGGGATTGCCCTAAACTCTAAGGAAACAGACACTGAAGATAAGAGAAGAAAGCAATCCCGAAGCACCGGTCCTCCAATGGAATCAGATAATACGCCTTGACGCAGCTGATTAATCACCACCTCTGAATCGCCTTCGATGATGACCCGGGATAGCGATTTGGAGACCACAAGGAAAATGGCGGCTCTAGCAGCAAGGAGTTCTGCAAGGTAGGGATCAGCAATACCAGGGTGAAGAGCACCTACAGCCAGCTCCACACGCCCGTCTGAACCTCGAACCACAAGACCAGACGAGCAAACAGAGGAGCGAACAGCAGCATCAAAGTTAATATTCAGAACGCCAACAGGAGGAGGGGACCAGGAAGAGCGGCGAGAGAGGGACGGCTGGAGCAGGGGAGCAGGGACCAAAGGGAGGGAGGAAGACAGTTCTTGAACTTGGAAAAAACACTGACGAGCGAGAGAC
The DNA here is from genome assembly GCA_946122785.1 of Linum tenue. Lineage (NCBI taxonomy): Eukaryota > Viridiplantae > Streptophyta > Magnoliopsida > Malpighiales > Linaceae > Linum > Linum tenue. The sequence goes on from CAMGYJ010000002.1 coordinate 67,292,105, forward strand.
TGGGCAAGAGGCTGGACATGTTCAAAGACCACCTTATTTCTAGACTTCCAGATCCTCCATAAAACACACACGAACAGGAGGATATGGGTTTGGGGGTGCTCGGAAAGCATAACATGTCGCCACCAGAGACTGAAATTCACAGTCGGGGCCGAGGAGATGAAATCATTTAATCCCATAAGCGACCACAACCTTGTGGCCAGGGGGCATTTGAAGAACAGATGTTCAATACTTTCCGGTCCTCTCCAACACACAGGGCAACGGACAAGACAATTAACCCCTCTAGAATTGAGTGCTACCACTGTTGGAAGTATCACTCTAAGGCACTGCCAGATAAAGAATTTCAGCTCTCTCCTTAATCATTATATTTTTCTTAATTTGCACATGCACACCCTCATAGGAAACATGTACGGAATTGTAATTTGGGTGCTTCATTAGTGTTGTTTCCATAAGATTGTATCTGAGGTGGTTGTTCTAGAATCGTGAATCGTGATTTTATCTCCTCTAAGAAATTGTCAAGTGAAGCTATAAAAGAGGCCAACCTGAGCTTCATATTTAATTTAGATGGTAAGAGAGCAATGACTCACATCAAATTGATTGGGGTTGACAATGCCTAGGAAACGGTTTAGCCTTCTTCAGCGCATCACAAAATCCTGATAGTATCTCAACCAAAGCCATTTTTGTTTTCATGCATGATGTTGATACAAGTTGTTTACCTAGAAGAGAACCCCCAACAAGTTAGCTCTTGGAGTTGTGATGCGAAAATGGGTGACAGAAATGGTTTATACAAAAGGTCATACAATGATCGTATAAAATACGTTGGTAGAGATAGTCATTAATCCCATTTTATTGTCGAAGCCACCGAGGAGGAGAGAGGAATCGCCATTGGTACTCTAAATTTTACAAGACTATTATAATGATCATTTCTTTCATTTCATGTAAATTTGTATTATGACTGAAGTGATATTACCCCAAGCCATAAATTGTTTGAATTAATGTGCAATGATGCAAAATGTCATGTAGCTTCCACGAAAAAGGAGTAAGAGTGGACCAATAAGTGTGTTTGCTGTCGAGAAGGATAAGAATTGTAATAATGGGGAGGTATATTGACAGAAGTTATTATTTGTTGGTGCTTCCAGGCATATATTGCTTGCCTGTTTCTTTTGTTTGTATATGAGATTTCTAAAGCAGATTGCATGCTTTGTATTTCTTTTTCTTTTCTGACATTTTAATTAACAAAACTATTTATCAGAAAAAACTGACCGACGCATTCCATCGAGTTGATTTGGACATTGCTGGTTTTTGGTCTAAGGGTAATCTATATTGGATTTTTCTTAAGAAATCTCTTGGTGACTTCCATTTTTACCATCGATAGTTGGAGTCAGGTAAGTATTCTTTTGGTTTTTTCATGTTCACTCTAGGGGCATCATGGTGCATGGCAATAGTGGCTATATTGTAGGCTAATGGCTTGGTTTGGATTGTCCATTATAGTGTTTATGTTTTACTGTTTCTTTTGTAATGCAATGGGATAAATGACTTTCCATCATATTATTGTGGTATTGTTGACCTACCTCCGGCCATCGCCGCATACATGTTAATGAGTAACATCAGTTACAATCAAAGAGTCAATTTCCGAGACTACGTCCGGCCAAGGGCCGGGCAATGAGCTAGTATATATATATAGAAGAATAGAATATTTCAGTGCCGTTCTAGGAGGAATAACGTGGCTGGCTAGCGATATCAATGAGGGAAAATTCCAGAAGCCTTCGTCAAAAAAATTCGTCAATAATTCCAGAAGCCAATTCAAGCCAGGGGAAGGGAAGGGAACTGCTTTCGTAAATCAAACGCTACGTCCCGACTCCCGACCGACGTTTTATTATAAAATAAAAATAAAATAGAACCGAAGCTCAGCGCACCAAATTTCATAAATAAATAATAAAAAATCAGGAAATTGATACCGGAATTGGAAAATGGAAAACAACGCGAGCAAGAAAAAATATCAGAATATTGCTTAATAGCGAGAGGTCGAGGTGAGAAAGAGATCGCTGACCCGAGCCAGTCCCAGAGCCAGCCACCGCCGATTTTACGTTTCCCTTCCTGCCTCGATCCTCATGGATCCTTCTCTCTGATACCCGATCATCCTGCTAGCTTCATATCCCGTTTGTTTCTCCCTGAATTCCAGCCAAACAAACAGCTGTTTTCGGCGGAAGAAAGGACAACGAATCGAAGCTAATCGGCCGGCCTCCTGTCATAATTGGTGAGTTGTTCCCTTCGGCTGCTGACTGATTGTATTCAATTTCATAGTTTTGCTTTGATTTCAACTATATGCGTTTAGAGTACGCGCATTAGGGAACGATTTCCGCTGTTTGTTTGAAATTGGTCAAGCTGTAATGACTTCTGAATTCGTGGGTCTTTGGTGGATTGACGAGAGAGTGTCTTTAGCTGCGGATCTAGGGTTCCTTTTTTGCATAGTCATTGTTGCTGTCCTTGGCCTGCAAATTGGTGGTCTGTGTTGGTTTTTTTGAAGCTTGTGGATGGGTAGTTTGAACGTAACGCTGTATGCTATGTTTGATGATTGGCGTGACAGAATGCAGGATTTTATTTACTGGGTAGTGCTTAATTTCAATGGAAACTGAAAGGGAAGAGGTAATTCTTTGTCACTGACAGCTTGCTGTGTTTGTAGTTGGTTAGGATGACGACTCCTTCGAGGAAGAGATTGATGAGGGACTTCAAGAGGCTGCAACAGGACCCTCCTGCTGGCATTAGCGGTGCTCCCCAAGATAATAATATACTGCTCTGGAATGCTGTCATATTTGGGTAAGCTAAGAGAATTAGAGAACGCTTCACTTGGTTCTATGCTTGTCTCTCTCGTTTCAAGTTGAGAAAGGGAGTCCATTTGCAGGGGAGATTTGGGTGTTTGGTTTCTTTCTTGTGAACTTGCTTTATTAGCTAGTGTTTTATTATATTTTCAAGGCTCTTACTCTGTTTATCTTCTTTACTCCCAGGCCTGATGACACTCCATGGGATGGAGGTAAAGTTCTATCCGTAACAACTTTTCTTGCTTTTTCAAATAAATTCGCGTGTGCTAGTTAGGTGGTTGCTACTCCATTACTTCATAATATGCATTCTCTAAATATCTCCAGTTCTGCTGTGTATCTGCAATGATTTGCTGTTGATTCTTGTCCTTCGGTGATTTGCTCCCTGTTGGTTATTCACAGTTTCTGTATGTGTTCATTTCCTCGTGAACATGTTTTTTCTATAACCTTCAGGCACGTTTAAGTTGACACTTCAGTTCACTGAAGATTATCCCAACAAGCCGCCAACAGTGCGTTTTGTCTCCAGAATGTTCCATCCAAATAGTAAGAGATTTTGTCTCGGTTTTCGCTGTAACTTTTATACATATTTATTACGCCTAGTGTCGTCAAGGATTAGATGATTATGGTTCTGATTCTCTGTTACCCCTTCTGCCTCAGTCTATGCAGATGGGAGCATTTGCTTGGACATCCTACAAAATCAATGGAGTCCTATTTATGATGTCGCTGCAATACTCACTTCAATCCAGGTGATTAATTACCTTCCAGATTGCAGTTATAGTTCTTTTTGTGCTTACCTTAAGATGTAGTGGAAGCTTCAATTGTAAATGGCATCTCGTCTTACAACTTTCTTTATTGCTGACAGTGCTCAATTTGTTGTGGGCTGTTTTGAAATGTGGAGAATTAAAACGTTTGTCCATAGGTGGTTGTCTTTGCTATGTTAAGGATGAGTTGAATTAATCATCAATTCCATGTGCAAAATGTTCTGTTTGCTCAGTAGATTGCTCAATTGGTTTGTCTATCTCCCTACTTCATTGCCATTGGAGCAGGTCCGTCTCAAGTTTGACTCATTCTGACGCCTGCCCATCACTAGGATGGTGCTCCTTACTCAAATCAATCATGATTGCTCCATCGAAGCTTCACTTTTTCGTGCTAAAATTCGTTTTTATTTATTTATGCATGATAATTCTTCCTGGCTATTTGGCTTTCCACAGTGCGACTTTTAACAATCATTCTTGTCTTGCTTGCATTGCAGTCTTTGCTTTGTGATCCGAACCCAAACTCTCCAGCGAATTCGGAAGCTGCAAGGATGTTCAGTGAGAACAAGCGTGAATACAATCGAAGAGTGCGTGAGATTGTTGAGCAGAGTTGGACTGCTGATTAGGGTTTGCTCCATGGCTTGTAACTCCAAAATGGATTAAGTGTCCAAGTTCAAATTACATTGAAAAACTGACATAAGCTTGTGGTTGTTTCTGTTGCTCCTTGGATGATTTACTTGCTTGGTTTCCGAGAATGAACATTTGGCATTCTCATTGCAGTGTTTGTTGTATCGAATTATCTGTGTTCTCATTTTTTGTATACATGTAGAGTAATGCCCTGTTCACTTCCCATTTCGTTTTCTGTTTTTTGTTTAAAAAATAAAAAACATAAAACAAATGACAAAAACGTGTTCACTTGTCGATCTCGTTTTCGTTGGAAAAAACCAATTGTTATAAATGGGAAAGCTGTGGATAAACAATAAATACTTGTTTTCTATAAACAAAGGGACGGGTTATTCCCCCGTTTCCCAGCGGAAAACGCGCGCTGGCTTTTAATGAGAACCCGCGTTCGAATCACCGCTGGCACATTTTTTTTTATTTTACCTCCATGCTCTATACGGCGCCGTTTTACTGAACTCTTTCACCCACAGCCCTAGAAAAAAGCTGCCTCGCTCGACCCCTCCTCCTGGACTCTTCCCATAGTCGCGCAGCCAACATCTCCCTCTCCCTCCAACAGACCCGCCGGCCGCCCTATCTTCTTCCTCCGCCAGCCCCGCGCCGCCAACCCCCGCGTTCGAGGTCCTCTTCCTCTACCTCTCCAGCCCCGCGCCTCCATCTTTCCTGGGTTTCTAGCCAGTCCCGCGCCGCCATCATCTGCGAGACGGAAAGGAGAAGACGTCCTGGAGCCAAGTCAAGAATATGCAGATTCACTGCATTCCTGGAGCGTCCATACATCACATCTAAGATGTCAAGGAAATGGCTCTGCATCAACAAATTTACAAATAATAAACGTCAAGAATTCCACCATCATACCTTTTTCTGTGCCCTGAACTAGCAACACTACAAAACCACAGACATAAGATTGTCATTTAGCAATTGGTACCATAATAATAGACTAGTACAAATGAGTGGGGAAACAGAGTGCATATCATACCAAAGCAAAAAATCTCATCCAAGTCCTTCAAACGAGAAAGAAGTTTTATCATAATGGACTGCAAGATTCTCAATTCTACTTCTGTAACCTCTTTACTGGAAGTGCGCATTGCGAGAGCCTTTAAAATACTGCTCAAGTAACCATCCTGGAAAATTCCTAAGGGTCAGTGCTTGACATAGAAAAAGAATCATATTTGAAGACAAATAAATCGTATGGCTCGATTCCAGCAAGGCAATAACTGAAACCTGATTATGGTTACAATATAAAAGACATGGGCAGAAGGCTAATCAAAACCTAAGAGGAGAACACTCAATATACTGAAAAGTATACAGGCTGCAAAATCCCAAGGACTTCGTCATCATACACAGTGAAATTGTATCATATATTGATTAGAAGAGTTGACCAGCCCCACAACTGAAACCTGATTATGGTTCACACATTTTGGAGGGTACATAAGCTTAGCAATTGAATATGAAAACTGTTTTACCCGAAGTATAGAGGGGAATCCCCCCAGTTACAAATGCAAGAATTCCATCAGCCACATCTTTGAGCATAGAAGATTGCTACCAAACAGAAACCCAATCCTAAGAGCCTATAAAAAAATGCCTATTGCAAAGATTTTTATGTTGTACTAGTACTTAATTAATATCCAATATTGTGATTGTATTGTGTTTATTTGTAGTTTAAAAACTATTTAATTCGAATTAAAAATTATAATCATGGCTAGGGTTGTATGATAATCAAGAATCAGAAAACAGAATGAAGCAACTAAACAGGTTTTCATTTTCAGAACTCAGTTTCAGAATTCACCAAAATTCTCAGCTAAACAAGGTTTTTTCAGGTTTTGTTTTCCAGGAAATGACAACTTCGTTTTCATTTTAATTTTGTTTTCTGTTGTGGCAGCTAACAGAAATAGAATGGCAAGTAAACGGCCCATAAGTTTACTGTTGAGCCTATTCTGAGTGTGGATTGTCATAAATGGCTCTTGACATGCTCCCCTCTGCTCCTTAATCTTGCCCTTAGCTGCGTGGCGAAATGCCTTGTGCTTTAGGGGAAGGTTGGGACGCAAAACTTTTCATGGGGGTAAAAGATTTCAGGTCGGCGACACTTAAAGTGCATTCTGGCTTTCCATGTTCCATGAACTAGTCAATGTGGCGATTCAAGGGAGTAGGGCTGTTGGAGAAGCGTGGAGATCACGACGATAACTATCATGTACATGGTCACGAAAGGGTTGACAAGAAGGAAAAAGAAAAAAAAAAGAGCTATTGCCACTACATCTGAGAAGTATTAAGGTTTCCACTGCTGTTCCATCCATCCTGAACTTGGCTCGAGTACTGCAAATTCCAAAGCACGTCTTCTATTGAAGGCCGGCTATTGGGCTCCTTGGAGAGACAGTTGATGGTGATCTCTGCTGCAGTTCGCAACGATTCGTACGCGTAGGTGCCCTTTGTGGTGGAGTCTGCCATATCCCTCAGCTTGGATTGACCCTCTGCCAACCCTTTCTCTAGTTGCGCCTTGAGTTCTTCCACTTCCTCGGAGGATTTGATACGTTTGCCTGTGATAAGTTGGAGCACGATCATTCCCAGCTGGTACACATCTTCTTTGTCCGAGTTCTCGGTGCTGCATTCATGGTTGATATCTCAGTTAGACGTGCATATAATGGAGACATCAGGAGAAGCGAAGCAAACACCATTTCATCGAAAATTGTACCTGTTCAGATTTGGAAGGTCTTGCCCTCTCAAGGGACTTTCTACACCAACCTGCAAAGTTCGAACGTCAAACAGAGAAAACCAAAACAAGGATTCAAACTAACTTCAATCCTCAACGCGGCAATGGAAACCACCTTCGACGGCAAAGGAAGTGTATAGTTGCTGAGTTTCGCAGTGAGGCTTTCGTCCAACAACACATTCTCCATCTTCACATCATTCCCAAAGATCCCCGGCGCCACTCCAGTGTGCAGGAAGTGGATTCCCCTGGCAACTCCCATCGTGATACCCATCCTTTGCGGCCATTTCAGCACCTCTTTCTTTCTCCTATCTGCATTTCGTTACGGCGTTCATTAGATCGATCTCAAAGAACTACTGTCGCTATCTACATCTATAGCTTTCAGCCAGTTCAGTTAGCTACCTGTGAGATAATCGTGGAGCGACCCATTCGTAATGTGCTCGAAAATTACGAAAAGAGTTGCTACGGAGGTGGGATGATCCTGGAAAGTGACAATGCAGTGCCCCAAAACGCTGACCAAATGCAGATGCCTTAGCTTTGACAGCACCTCTATGTGCTGCATCAGGTTTTGAGGCAGATTCTTGTGCTTCAACTTCACACTCTTCACCAGAACCTCCGATCCATCTACGAGGCACCCTTTGTAGAGCTGCCCACATCAAAATGTGGAAAAAATTTACAACCTTTTCATGATTCAGCAAACAAATCAATGGCTTTTAGCCTCTTACCTGTCCCTGAGTACTCTCTCCAATGAAATTCAGCGGGTCGAAGTTATTGGTGGCGTCCTCAATCTCCTCCAGCGAGAAAATATGATACGGCGGCAGTCCAATTGCCGCTGATCTCATCGTCTTAGGCACCCTCCCTGGAGAAATGAACAACTATCTCCATGAATGCCCAAAAAGGGAAAATCAGGTTGCAGAAAAAAGGTCCAAAAAGAGAAACTTACTGGACTCGAATGTATGAACGGAGCTTCGGACCGACATTTTGTCAGCCAAGGACGGCGCAAACCTGTGCTCAGGTGCCAGTTCCTTGGCATCAGATCTTCTAACCATGACGAAAATCACTAACCCAATTAAAAAACTCAGCCCCACGGCGCCTCCAATGATCCCAAGTATGATCCCAAGCCTAATCGAAGAAGAAGAGGAGCCCTGTTTTTTCCCTTTGTTCGTCGGAGGCTTAACAGCCAATGCTTCCTTGTGACAGAAAGAGTACGGATGCTGCTTAGGCTTCCCGCCGGACAAGCAGTTCCATGAAGCAATCGCCGACGACGAAATGCAAGACGGCAAGTTCCCCACCAGAAGGTTGCTTGAGAGGTCGACGAACCGAAGCTGAGACCCGCACGACGTGTTGACTGGAAGAGCTCCATTCAAATTGTTGTCACTCAAATCGACGGATTGAATCGAAGGCAGAGAGAACAGAGCAGGCGGGATTGGACCCATCAGCTTGTTTCGCGACAGGTTCAGTCTCTGAAGATGAATCAGAGACTTGAGTATTGCTGCAGAAGGAAATTCGGATCTCAGATTGTTTCCCCCCAAGTTCAGCTCCTGGAGCGAGACCAACATTTTGATGTCACCGGGGACTGTTCCATTGATCAGATTGTCGGCGAGGACGAGGCTCGTCAGGGTTTTGAGCGATCCGATTGATGGCGGGATTTCGCCGGTGATGAAATTGGAGCTCAGATTAAAGACCTGGAGTGAAGCAAATCTGTTGATTTTGGACGGTAAGTGACCCCACAAGCCTAAGGATACGAGGGACAGGGTTTTCAGATTGGGAAGCTTGGTGAGGTCGGTGAAGAGAGAGTCAAGTGAGAACTTGCCGGAGAGGGCGAAGAAGGTTTTGTTTTTGGGGATTGGGTTTGGAAGGCGAGACGGGGAGGTTTTGTTGCCGCGGATTGTGAGCTCGGTGACGTGGCCGTCGGAGGAGCAGAGGACGGTGAGGGCAGGGGAGGCAGGGAGGTAGCAGAAGTTGGTCCAGTTGTTCCATGATTGGAGAGGCTCGGGGTATTCCAGCAGCTTCTGGATTCGGTAGAGGACCCTGGTTTCGCTTGGAGGTAGCTGCTGCGCTGTTGAGGATTGAATCAGGAGGAGAAGGAAGAAAATGGCGATTGCCCTGCAACCGAAAGTCTCCATTTTTTTGGGTGAGTTGAACAGTTTGTAGTTCAGAAGGCCGAGGGGGGGAGTTAGTTATTCAGAAACTGGGTTGTCTGTCTTCATGGGTTTCGCTTACTTTCTCGGGAAAGTGACAGAAAGGTGAAAAAGGGGAGAGCTTTTTGGGTGGAGATCTCGGGAGCTTAGTGTATTATAGAAAGAAAGGGGAGTGGAGTGGATCCTAGGGTACGCGAGGAAGGAAGGATATTAAAATTATAGGGAGGAGTGACGACCCTCAAAATCTGCAGATCGCTCTGACTTTGATGAGGAAGGAAGGAGAATAGATAGAGAGTGAAAAGTCAAAGTCTGGATCGGTTGCAGCAGCGAGCCTGGCACTGAATGAAAAAATCCTGGGCCTTCTCGCTTGTGCAGGAAGGCGTCGGTTGCAGCTGGACTACGTCGTTTAGCTGTTGTTGTGCTACTGTAGATCTGTTCTGGGAGCGGGCCAGAGACTGAGACCAGAGGGTGTGGAGTGGAGACTGTTTTTGGCATTCTTGAGGCTAAGTGGGGGCAGGTGGGAGCCCGGCCGGCCGGCGGCATGCGGCTTGGAATGGAATCTGCGGCGGGGTTCGAATGTGGGCGGGAATTAAATTACGATCGATCGATTGATTGATTTGGAGATATGGGATTAGGGAGGGCGACCCACAGTGATGTAAGCTATATGTCGGCGAGATAATAAGGTCCAAGGGATGGGGTTGGATCGGGTTCTTCCAACCCAAATGGCAAGAAAAATAACAAATCCTAATCTCCTAATCGATTCGGCTGGTTATCGGTGTTGCAAAATCATCAGTTATGCAAGTTATGTATACCTTGGCTTTTTGTTCGATTTTTCCTTTTTTTTGTTTTCTCTTACCATTTACTTCGTGTGAAGTTTTGTATAATTCTATAAACAAATATCTTAAAAATTGGTAAATAATCATGTAAAAAAAACGAAAGGAAAGACAATTATTTATGGGATTCATTTTTCAAATTTATTTTAAGTGTAATGTGGCAAATGATGTGGCATACAATTTGGCATATAAAATTGAAAATTTAATTTCACTTAATGACATGTGATCCACTCTAATCATAATTATAAAAATAAAATAAGAAATTCAAGTACTGTAATGACAAAAAAATATGAATTCGTGTACTGGTATGACCGGGAGTAACATTTATGTACCATGATGACTAAATCATGAACGTTCAAGTGTCAAAATGGACCTTTTTGCCAATCCAAATCCAATTTAATGAATGGAAAATCATTAAAAATGTTTGAAAAACACTTACTGGATTTTTATGAACAAAATACTATGCAACGGGTTATGGTGGGTGCATGGTTATTCACGGGTCATGAACATAACAATATGTAATTCATCCAAACAACAACCACATAATTTTATCATAAAATTTTTTCATATAGATATATTGTTATAAAGACTAATAATATCCATAAATTTTCAATATTATTAGGAATATATTGTTAGTATTATTAGGACTAGGACTAGATTGTGATAAGACTAATGACATCTGTAAATTATTAGAGTTTTTTCCAACCAATGAAAAGACAATAGCTGAAAGAACAACTATCCACAATCCTCCATCCCACTAGAGCACTTATACTATGCTTTAAAGTAGGGGTGGCTATACGGTCCGGTTAAATTGGACCAAATTGATCCAGTCCTAGTTCGGTCTTTTTGGGAATATAAGGACCAAAGATTGGATTGGATACAGTCCGGTCTTGACCCGGTCCGGTCCCAATTTGATCTTGATTTTAGGTGTTGGGGTCTCTTATCCAGTCTTTATCCGGTTTTTTTACCTCAAATCTAAGCCCGAATATGAGATTGGATTGTTTGCTATCCGGTCCCAGTCCGGTTCCGGTCTGGGTTATACGGTCCGGTTTCGGGTAAAACCAAACAGTCCGGGACCAAATAGCCAGTCCTACTTTAAAGCATAGGTGCTTAAAAGTACAATTTGAAGTTGTACAATAACATTAAATGTCCAAATAGAAGTTGTATTATAAGAAAATTTGTATATTTATATTATGATACAAGTTGTACTATTATAACATAAGGCACAACTTTGTACTAAATAGAGATTTATACAAAAGAGCATAAATACAATATGAAGTTGTATCAAAACGTTAAATGTACAACTTCATATTGTACCATAAAAGGAAAAAACTAAAACACCAAAGTTTAAAGCATTGTAAAATTTACCCACTTTAATCTGATCAAGCCAGATTAGTTACCAGCAGACACAGGTCCAATCGTTATCGCAACCTCTTCGAGTTTCAGATTCTAATAATCAGATCAGTAGCTAGTCTCCTGGACATTATTGCTTCGTCTCCAAGTATGCATCAATCTAGTCCTGTCGTTTTCGTTGTAACAATCACCATTAATTAATGAGTGTGCTATGTATAGGTTAGATCATTACTTCAGATGAAAAATATTTCTCAAAAGTAGTTTAGTGCATGCATATTTAGAATAGTAGTGTGTTTACAATATGGACGTACACGTACATTTCTTTGACATAAATAACAGTGATCTCAAAAAATGTTCATAATATATGACAGTATGAGAGCTCATGATTTGCAAATATGCGCGAGAGATCAATACTATTCATTCCATAATGCGGCAACATGCATACACACAATAGTACGCTCGTTTTGGTTTCGTTTGTTTTGAGATAAAAAAACACAGTCATGACTTTTATCAAATAATTAACACGTATACTGGAATTGAGGTTTCTCTAGTAAGAAGTGATGGTACTTTGGTTTGGAGAATGTCGTTGTCGAGGTAGTTAATAGAAGTGAAGTACTGAGAAGGTTTTAAGTGATAAAGCATGTACACTAATATTATGAGTACATTGAAATTTGAAAGTGAAAAGAGAGAAGCAGGTAGTAAATTAAAGGGGAAGGGAATTTGAGCAGAAGAAGGACATGGAGAATGGGGTTGTCTGGGCTACATCTGAGTCGGCATTTCTTTAATGTCGTGATGCGGCAGTTCTACCTAATCCCCAAATTACCTGGCTGCTGCTGTGCTGCCTCTTCATTAATACTCCTGAGCCCAATTAATGTGTATGTAGAATTATGGTAATTCAAAAGCAAAAGTTTATTTGTCTATGATACTCTAGAATCACATAACCTGAGCTGCCGAATATTGGTTGTATTATTGGCTTTTAAGTATAAACTAGTTTTTTAACCCGCGCTTCGCAGCGGTAAGAGACTAAAATAATTTAAAATTTAATCCCTTGATTTAATAATTTAGTTTGAAATCAAATAATTAGAATCAGATATCTCCATAACTATCTCTCCATAAATTTTACGTATTGTATTTGTAATTTACGTAACTATTATAGAACGATGTTATGTAAATATTTCCTAATGTGTTATATAATTAGAATAAAATGAAGTTTAGTTAGTAATAAAATAATTAATGTACGAAAAGTGTCACATTTGATTTGAAAATCAGTAAAAATAATTCACTTTGCGTAATGCAAATTTATGTTACAGTTGAAAGTTTGGCTAACAATAGAGAAAATTTTGTTTACGCTTTGGTTTAATTGATACATAAGAAATAACTATCATTCCAAAAGATTTACGAATATATTTTTAGTTTAATTTTTATAGAACGGTGTTATGTAAATTTTTTAGAATGTATGGTTGATAATAAAATCAAGTTATGAAGAGTATCATATTTTATTAAATTATTATGTAAAATTTCACTTGCCTTATGGAATCTTCCGCGTAATGCAAATTAATGAGATTGTGAACATTATAATTAATAATATATTTATTAAGTTATAGAAAGTATCAATTTGATTAAATGGTTATGAAAAAATAAATGACTTTTATAGAACTTTTATGTAATGCAAAGTGATAAGATGGTCAACAGTTCCATTAATAATAAATGACATATCGTTCAAATTTATATTAAGGAATAGTGTCGAGTGATTATTTTGTTTTTGGTTTGCTGGCATTTGCTTATCTTATGTCATCTTTTTCTTTCCTATTTTGTTATGCTATCTTTTGTTTGGCGAGCAATTACTCAATTAAAATTTTATAAAGGTGCAATTTCTTGAACATCGAGTTACAGTTTACTAATCAAGTTCTTCAAATTTATGAGCTTTATCCCCATAAACGTGTAAGTCCATTGAGCTTCTATTTGTACAACTTAATGCCAGCCTCCATTTATGATCTAAAAAGTAGTTATAACTTAGTGTGATCCTCTATTTCTACGACTCAATGCGAGCCTCCATATCACAATCTAAAGGTAAATGAACTTTTACATAATATATTTTCAATAAATTTACGGTAAGGACTGGTATACACCATGAGTATAGTATACTCCAAGTTATCTGGCCGTTAGATCTCCTTTTTTGAGCTCCGACCAATTTCAACGGTCAATTAGTATTTTTTTATTAAATTGAACTACTGGGTCGAGTTTAGAGAATCGGGGGCTAAGGTTTATCTATTAGAGGTTAGGGTATAGTATCATACTCCAAACTCGATTTAATTCATGGTCTAGATAGAGATATCTCGCTAAGAGTACCTGGAGTATAGTATCTTACCGGAGTACACAGTCTAACCCTAAATTTAGATATTATATTTTTAATATATGTAACTATTATAGAACGATGTTATATAAATATGTAGTCTAATAACAAAATAAAGTTATAAAATATAATCACATTTGAAAACGACAAAAGAATATAAGCATATGAAAAAATTAAAAACAATGGCCAAAACTGCTAATAATAGCAAAAGAAAGAGTGCAAAACTTGATTGTGAGGACAAGTTGAAAAATTCGAGAATTGAATTTTATTATGGTGGAGAAGTGAACATGTGGTCAACACAATAAAACCCATTATCACTTTCTAATATCAACTGGAAGGTTTATTGGTTTAACAAAATAGCACGGCAGAAAATTTATAGCTTATTGCATGGTTAGCCTCATGCGAGTAAATAGAGGTATATCCTAGGGGTTCCTGTAGGAGAAAATTCCATTAGTTGTATTTAAATAATTTAAAACAAATCGGTGAACAGTAACCCAAGAAAATCGTAAGGAACAGTAATTTTTTTGGGTTACTTACGGCTTAATTATTCTAATAACTAGATAATGTGTTTTGGATACATTCGATAAAATTGGAACAATACAAAGTATAAATAACATAATTGCTCTAATTTTTGCGGTGGATAGCGGTGAAAATCTGACTGAGCTATATTGAATTGCATTAGACTATATTGATTTTTTAACTGAAAATTTATTTGAATTTTTGTAGTTGTACTTTTTTTGTTTCGATTTTATAAATTTTACTTAAAATCAGATATCACTTTGTATTTGTGGAGGACTTTGGGATTTCTTAAATAATTAACATCCATGTAGTTTTTGATGGCTCCATATATCTATCGGTAACTAAATCTGGACCCTTCCTTTTAAGTCGGTCCAGAAAATCTAGTTCTAAGGGTGGAGAATTACATGTATTTCCCCTCTTGTTTTCTTAATCGGCTCATGTATTTTTTGTTTTAACTCGGATTTCAATTTCTTTTTTGCACAGATGGAACGAGTTCGTTGTTCTCTACAAAATGATATCCATTTTTAATATTTTTTGAATTTTTTTTTCATGCCTCTCGTTACCAACCGCATAGCATATGGTATCTTCTTTGTTTTTAAGTAATTTATGATTTTTTTTGCATAAAAGGAACGAGTTCATCGTGATCTATTAGATCTACAAATTTCTGGGTGAACAAAATAAATGACCACATAATACAATACCACCCTGGTACGGGGTGGTATCTTGTGGTACACAATGTTGAAAGTCGTAAATGACACTCCTACTATCATGTATTCATCCATCCTACAGTCTTTGTATGTTCATACCACCATGATATGCTTTATACCATATGGTATACTCTTATTTCAATACTAGTCAATACCATATGGTATAGACCGGTAAAAAATGGCTCAATTGTTTTTCCCAAAAATATATCAAAATGAATATTATTTTGAAGAGCACAATTAATCTGATCTAACTGTGCAAAAACATTTAAATTCCGACTTAAAATGAGTGATAAATCGTCCGTTAAAGATTAAGGGGAAAAAATTAAAGCCTTTACATGAGAGAGAATGGGGGCTGATGTGCCGGATGGTGATTGGGTTATTCATGATTAGTGCGGGTTGGATCACATCTTAAGCCCCAAACTTAAGAAGTTGCTTAAGCTTTGGCTAGCCAATAGGAAGAGGAGAGAGAGGAGAGGAAGGTAACCAACTAAAAGGGCAAATAGGGTAGTTTGGTTAATTATTAGATGTTAATAATAATAATAATTAGTGGTGTAAAAATCCAAAACGTTTCCCACTCCCCTAAAATCCGCCACTTCCCCATTAAATAGAAATTCAAAATTAGTGCAGTTAAATAAATAATATTATTTAATCTTTAATGAAAATCGAAATTAGTAGTTAATATTTTAAAACTGCAAATTCGAAATTAGAAAATCTCTATTCTCTCTGTGCGACTAGCAGTGACGTTATTAACGCTTTTCAATGACATTAACAACGTTTCTCAAATGAATTATTATCGATATACTTCATCGGTACTAACAATGTTAATATACCATTAATGGTTTTACGATTACATTATTGATGATTTTATTTCAACTGCTAATATCCATTTTTTTATCAACGCTTATGAATGAATTATGAAAGTTATGTTATATCATCGTTAACAGTTTGAATAACATTATTATTTATTTACAACATATTTATTGACAATTCATGTTTTCACGTCATGTTCATAACCAGTCAATCATGGTCTCTTACAAGGACTTTCACTGATATTATTAATAGTTTGAGACTAATTGATATTGTTTTACGTTGTCATTCTCATCGATCATAAAGCACAATGCTTATTTTCAACATCCTCGACACTCGTGACATCTTGCACCTGTGATTCACTAAACAAAATATTAGTTCATGGTGGTGCAAAACTTTAGTCAAGCAAACCAACATTCACACCCCATAACCAAAACCGTTGATAATGGTACAACGAATCATTGATAATAAAATTGTATTTCGTTGAAAGCAAGCACAAAACATTAATAATATTCAAACTTATTGTTAAATATCAAATACCATCTATAACTAATTGTTAAAAAAAAAATCTATAACTTTCATATGATTGTGGTATTTTGTTAAAAACAATAAAAAAATGTTAACTTTAAAAATGACCTCTGACAGTTAATAACGGTATTGTAAATTATTAATAAATAGGTTGTGTTTTGTTGGACATGCAAGCAAAATCATTAACAATGGTGATATTCAATTGTTATTAACCACATAATATGTGTTATTAATAAGTCTTTCCAACAAAATAGCAACGACATATAGTAGCAGTATTATCATTTTATAAGTAATTTTGTGGTGTTTCTCGTACTCATTATCAACAATATCTCGTAGATTTTTCAAATAACTCATAGAACATTTACAATAACTAGCCATTAACTTATTAACAATTTCAGCCCAATTGTTATCGACATAATATAATGTTGTCAACATTTATGCGCGGTATTATTAACAATATACATCATCATTATTATTGGCATTATTGATGTAATATAATATTGTCAACATTTATGCGCAGTATCATTAACGATATACATCATCACTATTATTGGCGTTTTACGAAATCATCATCAATGATATCTAGCTATTTTAACGTAAACCATAGAACGTTTACAATGACTAAAATTAAATTATTCACACTTTAGGACAAATTATTATCTATGTAATGTAAGGTTATCCACGTTTATGCGAAGTATATTAATAGTATAAAATATCGCTATTATGGTTTCACAAACAGTTAGATGATTGTCAAACCTAATGATGCGAACTTTTCCCACCATATCATTGAAAACTGAACGAACAACAATTAACAACTTGTCAAAAAAGCATTGATAACAAAATATGTTCAATGCATTTATCTTAAGAACAGACGAAACGCAATGATTGGCGGCAGTCTCCGTCACGTTGTCGAGCGGAGGAAAGACGAAGTCGAGGGCGAAGCTGGTGGACTCACCGACTGAGATGGAGGCGATGAGGAATCCGCAGGAGCCTCGTCTTGAGTGACTGGTGCCGTCCGTGGTTTGCCGACTAGGAGGGGAACAAAGGAGGAGATGCTGCCGAAGAAGGAAACAGCGTCGGATATGGAGAAGACGAGGACAAGGCCGGCGGAGACGTCGACCGCCGGGGAAAAGAAGTCAGAGACGAGGCTGGGGTCGGGTTTAGCTCCCCGCTTACTGGTGCTCTGCTTGCCGCCAGTTGTCGGAGCCGCAGAAAAAATCTACATGGTTGTTTAATCCAATAGAACAGTAGGAAAAAACCCTACATCAATTTTTTTTATAAGCCTACAGCAAATTAACTAACGTAAAACATGGGATTATTATCAATAAATACAACAATAATTAATTAAATCAAAATTACAATTACAATGCCAATACTACCCCTAACTACCTAAAACCGGCTAACTACCCACTAACTATCCGCTAACTACTTAAGATTAATCTAATGGCCCATATTAACTTAAGGAACTTCTTAAGTTCAGAGGCTTAAGGATGTGAACCCATCCGTGATTAGTGTCCTATGGATTACTGATGGGATCCGCTCCCATTTTTTATGCATTATCCGTAATTAAAATACATTAGGATAAATAGGTTCATACGTAGAAAAGGAAAATCAATGCAAACGTTAATAAAAATGGAAAGTCATTAAAATATTTTAACCATATATTCTTATAATCCAAGTGTACCATAATTATCCAAAATTTTATTAAAAACTATTGACCATCTCAAATGTGTGTAATTTTCATTCTAATATCAATGCAAGATCATAAACACTAAAAAATTAGAATGATTCTATCAACCGAGGGTTTAGGGAATAGGGATGGTTACTTTTCAAGAAGATTAGGTATTTAGGTTAGCTGAAAGTGCAAAGCACTTGACTTGCATGCATACAAGTATAAGATCATGACATGAAAATAAAATAATAATCGTAGTTTCTGCTTCCAGAATACAATCAATTCATCGAGGTCGTGGCGTACATGACCCTTGCAAGTAACGATGTTACATATCGTAAGTTGTCATAGTCTATTCCTTCTTCCGTACGATGAATTTGTTCGCAATCTGTAAGATACTTGACAAATTAGTTGGAGAACGATTTTTTTTTCAATTGATTCATTAAAGAATATATTATATTATATTCTTGAAACAGATCTCATCAATTCGAAGGCAATCTTGAAGTGAATATGCTCTTCAGTATTCTTCATCCTCATCAGAACAAGGAATAGTAATGGTCTAATGGGTGAAGCATACACTAAGAATTGATTTGATATAGTTGGTTTTCAATTTTCAATTCCCGAACTTACCTCCACCTAATTGTCGTTCAAAACTTGCCCTATTTATACACTAGCTAGTAATCGAATAATAAACCCATAATATTGCCCACTTCTCTATTATCCTTGTCCACATCTGTTTGTTGACTTGTTGTTCGTCTCACTGCCCAGCATTATCATATGGCAAAAGGGTTGTCGTAATTTTTCAGCGATTGGTTTTGGAGTTTTACGCTCAAATAATGTATGGGATCAATCCATGCCAGCTAGCTATCAGTACTGTAATAGTAGACTACTGAGTAATCGCTTTGTATATTATTTTTTTTTGATAATGGTGAAAATTGTATTAAAGAAGAAACGATAAATCCACAATCCAAAAGGCGGGAACAGACGTTCACAAGAAGCGAACCCCTGCTGAAAGACATATACAATCGCTTTGTATATTATTGTTTCAGGGAGATGATATATATAAAGTGTAAGCAAAGAAAGAATGTGATTCAGTGAAAGCTGCACATGGACCTGCATTGGAATGGAGACCAGCCCCCTTTTTTTCTGGATTTGTTTAACAAAGCATATCGAGCCATTGACCGACCGAGCGAGGATCCAAAGGCATTTCTGGAATGTTAATTATGATTAAAAAACTCCACTGGTAATTAACTCCTTTTTTCTTGTGCTGAATACTGAGAACGACTTTGAGAATTGTTTTTTATTTATATATATTTTTTATGGGTGAAAGATTTTTGAAGGGTGGTGCAGAATTTAGTGCAGTAATGATCTGCCCTAGGTTTAGGTTGTGTTTGCCCTCCTGACATAATGTTTGGCATTTATTACATGCATGTGAGACAGCATCTTTGCCCATGGGTGGTGGGCTTTGAGCTTCAACAAGACGTGGCGGGAGAGTCCTGTGGCTGAAATATATAACTTAACTGGGGTAAGATCAGGTGACTAAGGGGTACCCTTAGTCACTTGGCTAAGTCAATCTGAGCCTTCCATGCTCATTAAAATCCTAAGGCTACAATTAATTCATTTTAAGGAAGGACAACATAGTAATTGTACATTTTAATTTTGTAATTAAAAAAAAAAAGAGTTCCCTCACCTGTTTGTCGCACGCGGAGATGAATCCACAGAGACGGCGGCCATGGACGACGACGGCGGCCAGGGACGACGACGGCGGCCAGGGACGACGGCGTTCTGTGTTCGGGGGAGAGAGAGAGAGAGAGAGAGGCGGAGGTAGAGGAGAAGAGAGAGAGAGAGGCGATGGCGACCGTAGAGGAGAGAGAGCGGCGGCGATAGAGGAGAAGAGAGAGAGACGACGGTGGCGGCGAGTAACAACAAAGACGGCGGCGAGGAACGGCGGCGGCGGCGAGGAACAACGACGAGAGGGACGACGACCGTGGAGGAGAGAGAGGCAGCGGCGGTTGAGGAGGAGAGAGAGGCGGCGACGATTTCGTAATTTTATCATTCCAGTTTGTATACTTTATGTTATGATTTGTACTGTTAGTATGTTTTGTATTGTTTGTCATTTTTTGTGATATTTTGTACGTTTAGTATGCTTTGTACTGTTTGTCGGGTTATTTTGTAATGTTTGTACACTTTGTTATTTTGTAATGTTTGTTGGTTTCTTTTGTATTGTTTGTAATCTTTGTATGACTATTTTGTATATATTGTAATTTGTAACTTTTGTTGCTCAAGTTTGTATACTTTTATGTTATGATTTGTATACTTTGTATTCATTTGTTTGTAATACAAGTTTACCAACCTGTATTGTAAGTAGTTATATTTTGTACGTGTAGTATGCTTTGTACTGTTTGTCGGTTTCTTTTGTAATGTTTGTAATGTTTGTTGGTTTCTTTTGTATTGTTTGTAATGTTTGTTATTTTTGTCAACCATGTTTGTAATGTTTGTATTGTTTGTAATGTTTGTATGACTATTTTGTATATATTGTAATTTGTAACTTTTGTTATTCAAGTTTGTATACTTTTATGTTATGATTTGTATACTTTGTATTCATTTGTTTGTAATACAAGTTTACCAATCTGTATTGTAAGTAGTGATATTCTGTACGTGTAGTATGCTTTGTACTGTTTGTAATGTTTGTTTGTAATGTTTGTTTGCAATGTTTGTAATGTTTGTTATTTTGTAATGTTTGTAATGTTTGTTGGTTTCTTTTGTATTGTTTGTAATGTTTGTTATTTTTGTCCACATGTTTGTCATTTTTGTCAACCATGTTTGTAATGTTTGTTATTTTTGTCCACATATTAGTACTTACAATACAAAGCGAAACATACTAAGAATACAAGCAAAACATACTAAGAATACAAACTGTCAAAGAAAAACATACTAAGAATACAAACTGTCAAAGAAAAACATACTAAGAGTACAAACTAATGTTACAAACTATACAAACCATACTGACATTTTGTACAAAAATACTAACAATACAAACTAATGTTACAAAACATACAAACTATACAAATCACTGTTCTTCCTTCAGACGACGTATACGAAGTCTCTCCACCGCCGCCGCCGCCGCCGCTGCCGCCGACTCTCTCTACAGCTGTCGTTACCTCTCTCTCTCTCTGCCATCGCCTCTCTCTCCTCCATCATTGTCGAAGCTCTCTCCGCCGCCTCTCTCTCCTCACCACCGTCTCTCTCTCCTCTGTTTTCCGACGAGTAGATCTACTTTCTCTCTCTCCAAGGCTGCCGCCTCTCTCTCCTCCAGCGTAGCGGCGCCGCCATCTCTCTCTCCATCGACATCGTCGCCTTTCTCTTTCTCTCTCTCCTCTATCGGCGTTCGATCTCTTTCCCCCTCCGCCATGGCTTTGTTTCTCGCTCTCTGGACATCGCAGCAAAAACGGACGGGAAGAGGAGGAGACGGTTGCAGAAGGGAATCAGTAATTAATTAATAAAAAAGGAAAAACAATTAATGAAATTTTTTTAATGCCAGAATTGCCCCTCCCAGTATTTAAAAATCCCTTCCCTAATATTCACCGTTAGATTGATCCTCCTACATCCAATGGCTAGGGGGGGCTTAGCCAAGTGACTAAGCACCCCCCCTTAGTCACCAGATCCGGACTCACTTAACTGGGAATTTTTGCCTATAGAAAACGTAAGATCAATATTGGGGAAGAACGCTCCATTAAAGGAGGGTGGAAAACGTAGGAAGAACATTACTCCATACAATAACCAAGTTTTTGTTGCTAGTCTTTTGCTAATTGTGACTGTGAGCATCTAAAATTTCTCCTAGATGTGATAATAATGGACACCTATATGTGTTTTCACTCCTCTATATGAAATTTTCATACTCGTACACACGATTCTCAGTCTGGAACCATAGAGAGAAAAAGAGCGGGAAATAACTAACTTCCAAACTAACTGAGTGAACTAACTACCCTATTTAGTACCTATTATGTTACACTATTACTGATTCTTCAAGTGTTAAACAAGGTCTAATCTACTATAGTATAACGCCCTTGTCCTCTGGTGACTCGAGCATTGGTGCCTGTGGCACTAGAGTAGATGTTTCTTGTCTGGATTGAGGTAATTATTTTTAAAAACTAGTTGATCTTAATAACTCAAGTTTTTCGAGAGAGAATGAGCACTAGAAATCGCGTCAAGACATGTGGACGAGTGTCCGCCAAGCATTCCAATGTAACCAATTGGAGTGCATGGCGGACGAGGGCAGAAGTCACGCCAAGACGCGCGAACATGTGTGCCGCTTTTGATAACAAGAAGGAGAATGTTAGGGGCGTATGGGGGACACGTAAAATGTCTTTCTCAAAGTTTAATCAACCTTTGCCGTAAAGGCATATGGTGTGTGGACACTTACGTGCCTCTTTTGATAAAGAAGACCAGAATTTGTAGCGAGAAAAGATCTAATAAACTAAGAGGGAAAGGATAGAGAGAAGAAAGAAAACATGCGCCCTGTGCGCCGTAAAGAGTGGTTAGTAGGATTGAGTACAAAGGGAAAGTGCTAAGGGCGCATGAAGGATAGGTTAGCTACCTTTGATAAAGCTGCACCAACTTTTACCAAGAAGGCATATGTTGTGTGGACGCGCAACGTGTTGTTGGTTAACAAATGATGGACTCGCAAGGTTGTACGTGGACGCACGAAAACTAGGCGAAAGACTTCTTGCATCTGGAAGTTAGGCGCTCATAAGAAAAACATTGAGCGCCTAACTGGGGAAAATTGTTGGGGGTGATTAGAAATAGTCCAGCCAAGCCAACTTAACATTGATGGAAAAGTAAGCCTAAATGGAGCAAAGCCCATCATAACCCATCTTGGCCAGTACAAGAGAGGAAACACTACCTCGGAGGCTCATGAAGACAAGATAAGCATCCGTCCAAATTAGTAGAGAAACTGACAAATTGGTGCATGCGCCCCTTTTAGTGTGCGAGAAGGAAAGTCGGTCTAGACGCATGCAAATTGGAGGAAACCATACATTAAATGTTCTAACAAGAATGTCGGATCTATCTTGGTTATAAATAGGGGACAGGTAATAGCATTTAAGGAGGTTGGATTCTGATAAGATCTCGAGCTCGTGAAAGGTTAGGTTCTTTTGTCAAAGCTGTGCAACAACAACTCAAACTCGGATAGCTCGAATTAACCTTCGAACAAACATATAAAAAAGGATATGTTGGGATAGATACTTGCCACAATCAAGTGTAATCACTTGATTAATGAGAGTCTTGCCAAACTCTTCTCGAATCTTCAATAGAAAAACTCAAACAAGAATCTTGCCCTACCTATGGAGTCCACCAATAGCTAAACCAATAACCATAAGCACGCGACTCCATGGAGAAAAACACACCTCGGTGTAAAAATCTTATTCAAAAACGTCTAACCCTAAAATTAAAGTTTGCAACCCTTTATATAGCACAGAGAAAATAAAATAACCAAAAACCCGAAAAGAAACAAAAATCTAATCCAAAAAGGAAGGCCGAACTCAGACAGGCCCGAAACCCGGTCAAAATACCCGCTCTGGTATTTTCTCCTTATGCCCAGGGTGCTCCTGCCTCTGTTCCTCGATACCTCTCATCTTTTCCCGGTAGGGGAATTGACCAGTGTCAGCCGGGTATTCGCTTCTACGTACGGGGATCACACCAGTTCCTCCCCATTGAAGAAGCTTTGCCCTCAAAGCTTTCCAGCCTGGCTTCCTAACAAAATTCTCTACACCATCATAAAAAAGAACAAACAATCTCCACAATTCCATGGAATCAAAGCTCAACTATATCGGCTAACACGGGCTCTAGTCCATGAACTTTGAAATGTCGGTCGTCATTCAATCTGCAGAATTGAACGTCGACGTTAGTAAAATTAGTTTTCGCAGATTGAACAAGATCAGTTCTCCTCCCTTCAGAATCGATATAGTAGGTTGGTATTGATGAGCTCTCATTCCATGGGGTAGTAGCATCCTCATTCAATCCTTCTGCTTTGGACTTGGCGCACAGAAGCTCCAAAATTCGGATCTGTGTCTTGAACTTCACTGGTAGCAATAAAGGCTTCACTAACCAAGCTTGTAACGGCTGGTCCTCCTCTTCTCTGGCCTTAGTTGCTTAAAAAACCTCACATATCCATAGAGCCTAACACGTTGAATCATCCTCCAGCTCAATGTCATCTTCCATTGGCCGATAAACGTCTGCACTTTGGTGCATCGGAGAACTCGAACTCGATCTATGCTCCACCATGGTTTGAAGTAAGGCTCCCACCTGAGCCATCTTTGCTGCAAGCTGTTTCATGGCTTCTTTTACATACTCTCGCTGTAATCATTGCCCGGACTTCCAATCATCAGCAGCTTCCTCCCCGGATAAAGGTGTCGAAATGAATACCTTCTTCTGATGCATCAATCAGAAGCTTCTGGACCTTCTGTTGACCAGATGAACTCCATATTCTTGGAACCAGATTTGTCCCAACATAATATGATATTTAAGCTTGGACACCACGTCACACAAGACCTCGTCTTCGTATCCGTCAATAAAACACTTCACAGAAACTTGTCGAACCGTGATGCTTGAAATCTTCTCACCAGGAAACTGTAGCATGTATGGAGCGGGATGTAGACGCATTGGCAGTCCCAATTTCGTCATTTTTCTTGAGCTGATCAAATTTGATTTGATCCCTCCATCTACAAGCACATAATACACCTTCTCTTGAGCCAAACAGCGAGGATAGGAGACCTGATTTGAAGGTGAACTCTTCATAATCGCCACTAACTTGAACGAGGCTCTGATACAAACTGATAAGATTCCAAACTCGTGAAAATGTGTTCCGGATAGGAGACCTGCTTTTCATGTCCAACTAGACTATTTCAATATTCCTTTAGTGTGCATGAAGTGTTACAATTTGAGCATGAATGTAATACTGGAAAGGAGGATGAGAGGAGGTCTACCAGACTCCAATAGCATAATCAGTTGTGGATGTAATAGCCAAGATGGATAACAAAAAGGAGAAGGAACACGATCAGGCAGATGAATCGAGACATGAATCAGGTCAGATAGTGGGGGTGATTGTCGAAAGTTCAGTAGAAATGGCTAAGTTGGGTTTGAACCAGACAGTTACAAACTTGGTCTCTTCTCTGGCAGTTGGTAACAACTGGTCTTCAATTGTGGCTTCAAAACACACTCTACCAATTGAAAAAGAGTTCTAGCAAGTAGTGGCAAGTAGTTCTAGAGTTAGCCCTGTGAAAGGGTAGTTGGTTACTAATTCTTTTGAGATATTGACTTCTTTGGACCAGTTTGATGTGGGTTCTTTAGTGGTAACTCCTCTCAAGGATTCTATGCAATTCCCGGAGATGCAAAAATACCGTGTCCCTTAGTTGAGAAAAGGGGAAAAGGTAAGTTGGCCTTCAAAGGTCAAACATCCATCCAAGTAAAATGATTGTTCTGTCATGGAACATGTGGAGATTTAATAACTCCTCTAAACATGGGTATATACTATATAGTAGATATAAGGTGGATATTGTAGGCATATTGGAAACAAGAGTCAAGAAGGAAATGAAAAATAATAATAGAGAAGACCTTTTCAGAGAGGATCTATGTAGTAGGAATAAGGCTTGTTTGCTAAGACATAAATGGGTCGTCCTAGCTTATCAACAAACACTCTAGACAACCTGGATAAAGGAATATAGGTTGAAAAATCTGAATATAAGGGGAGTACAGACTACAGGATCAAGGGTCTAGTCCAAGATCCTCAAACTCAGAGGGTTAGCAGCAAGAAAGTTGTGTGCTACAAGTAGTAGCATTGTTTGGGAATGCAAGCTGATAGCTAAGTATAAGGTAAAAACTGTATGGGAAAACATTAGACCTAGAGGGAACAAGCTTGAATGGTCCAGTTTAATCTGGAAAGGGTTGCAGATCCCCAAAAATTTGGTTACTTCTTGGTTGATTATTTTGGATAGAATCTCCATCCTTGGCAAGATCAAGAGGTAGTCTCCATAAATTAATGATGTTTGTCTATTGTGCCCGAAAGCTCCAGAATCCAGGGAGTATCTTCATCTGTTGCTCTTTCACTAAGAAGGTAATAAGGGTTGTTTTCTAACCAAGGTGGGATTATAATCCAAGAGGGTCATGGTAAGAAGGTGTTAGCTAGAGTTGTCGTCTGAGGTTTGCAGGGTCATAGTTTGGGGGGGGGGGGGGGGGGGGTTGATTTGAAATTTGGAGGGAGAGTTGCAGGAAGCTTTATGCTGAGAAGAGTAAGGCAGTAGAAGACTTATTGAAGAAGATGCAGGGTGTAACTGAAGCCAAAATAGGGGGCTGGCCCAAGGCAGTTGCAACAACCAGGGTTTCTCCTCTTTGGTTTCGCCTTTAGTGTAGTTTTTTCTAGACTTTTGGTAGTAGAGTCTTAGTTGTTGCTTCCCCGTTTTTCTCTATCTTCTTTTTTTGTGGTTCCATCTTACATTGTACTGATTGATTTTGATCATATTTGATGAAATAAAAAGATTCTTATTCATTGAGAAAAAGGTGTAATTTGCGAACGATCCATGAATCCACCAATTCAATTGGGTTGATATCAATTGCATTGAATTTAAATGAATTGGATTAGTTGAATATTTAAGTGAATTGAATTGGATTAGAAATTGACACCTCTAATTAATTCATGGCATGGTAACAAAAAAAAAAAAAAAAAGTTCACTTCCGAATGCAACTAAGAGCATAAAGTTAAAATTGGAGATATGGAGAAATCAGATATATGGAGAAACATAGAACACAAGGAGTTGTATTGATCGATAGTTACTTTTGGAATGAAGGACATTCTAAACTCCTCTAGATCTCAGCTTAGAAGAGACAGCTAATTGGATTTGGTAAAAGGACCATGAATACAATCATAACTGAAAGGAGTACGAAGGCGATGTGCCATCCTTGCTTAGCAACCTTGACTTTTCTCTCGTTCATTTGCCGGAGCTCCATTTCAACCACTTGATGCCTCGCATCTGTGGCTTCAAGATCCTTGAGCAGGTCCAGAACCAGCTTCTTGATCGACCCGGCATGGGTGCTACTGCCTCTACTACTGAGTAAGGCCTCCACCACCTCGGGCTTCAGATCGGTACCTGCATGCTTTCCCAACACGATTCATATAGTTTTAGAATAATTTCACAATATAAAATGTGAAATTACGTATGTAATTTCATTTTATGGCATCCCCTTAAATAAAATCCTAACTACACCACTGGGTACCTGCATGCTTCCCCAAGACCTCATCCGCCAACCGCTCGATTTCTCCCTGCAAGCATTTCTTGGCATTCTCCATGCTCTCTAGTTTCTTCAGCCATACATCCTCCACGAAGCCAGAGTTGGGAGCGTTTGTCATCTGAAGATTACCGGAGATGGGCAGATTTTGGTGGCCGCGGATGATTGAGGAGGTCGAGCGACGACCGCAGGCTGGTGATTTTTGGCGATTGATCAAGAAGTTGGAGAAATTAAATTAAATTCCTTTCTTTCTGTTCGTGGTTGAAGAATTAATGGAATGGATTCATCGGGTTGTTTGATTGGAATAGAAGAGATACGGAAGAGGAAGAGAGATCGGTACGGTATGCGAAGAAAGAAACTTTGGTAGCTAGGGTTTGCACTTTGCAATAATAATCTCTGGGGAATGCATGGAAATGGGTTTCATTAACGAGAAATTCTTACATACGATTTTTTTTTTATGAAATATTGTAATTTTTTTATGAAGTGATGCGTTTATATATGGTGGCTACTTGGTTATACTCACTTTTTGGGTGCATTTATTACACTCAACTCTAAAGTAGTTATAAGATATCGAATTTTGAACTTTAACTCGTAGAATTAGTCAAATATGATAATATAACAAAGGATCACAACTAATCAATTCATCATCATACTCCATACTTCAATTTTGAACACCAACCCTCAACCACAAATTGTGAACCATAACCCTAAATACCTAAATCCTAAATTCTTCAAATCAAACTATATCTTCAATGACTTTTGTACAAATTCATGTGTTTTCTTGTCCATCATACCACAAGAATACTAGAAAATAAAATAAAATAAATAAACCCGACTCTTAGATCTGAGGCCCACTTTAAATGAAGAGCTAGATTTTGTTATGCAAGTTATACGCCATAAGGTTACTAATCACTATATTCTGAACCTTGTCTTTGTACATTTTCCCGCACACTTTAAATAAAGGAGCTAGATCTTGTTATGCAAGTTATACACCATAAATTTACTGATCACTGTATCCTCAATCATGTGCGTTGTACATTTTTCCCGCACACTTGATCCAATCACCTATCAAATGGCTAACCTTAAACTTTCATAAATAGATAGAAGCAAAGCAAATCAAAACACATAAAATAATTAATAATTTATTTTTTAAAGATCCACTAATATAGGCGATATTCCTAGTGTTAAGTGAAATATGCCAATATATACCACTTAGCTAAATCAATTAGATATGATAAAAAATCAACGGGGGCTTGGATAGATCCAATTTGAGCGACGTTCAATTCTGTTCAAGTGATAGAATAGTTTTGTAAGGCGTCATGACAACATCAAGGTACTCTTGGAATGCGGATCCTATGACTAAAGGGTTGTTTGGAAGTTGTGATTCTTCAAATTGATGTATTGAGACAATTAGTGTATTATCATTTGATGGATTGAATCAATTGATGTATTAGGTAAATATCTTGTTTGGAGGTTTAAATTGTGTTTTTGTTCCAAAGGTAAAAAAGTTAGTATTGAGTGATTGTGAAGAACCTCAATATTGAGTGATTGTGGTGGGGCCTCTAAAAAGTAAATGCATGTGTTCTAGTTCTATATAGGGTTAATATTTTCGTATGGCCTGAACTTTGACCAAAATAAACATCCTGGCCAATCTTTTCGATCTATAACATCCTGGCCCGAACTATACACCAAAATAAACAATTTGGCCAGATCGGACTTTTGACCGTTAACTTGGACGGTCAAACGCGTTGACTGTTAGTCAACGCGCCATGTCACTGCCAAGTCAGCATAAAATATTTAAAATAATTCACAATTTCCACACATTTCCTAACTTTAAGTTATTATAAATTAAAAAAAATCATCTAATACCTTAGTTAAACCAAAAATAAAAAACGAAAATATCAAATATTTATCAGATCTTCTGACTTGACAGTGACGTGGCGCGTTGACCGTTAGTCAACGCGTTTGACCGTCCAAGTTAACGGTCAAACATCGGGTTTGGCCAAATTGTTTATTTTGGTGTATAGTTCGGGCTAGGATGTTATAGATCGAAAAGATTGGCCAGGATGTTTATTTTAGTCAAAGTTCAGACCATACGAAAATATTAACCCTTCTATATAAACCAGAAAAACGACTTAATCTCACAAATACATGAATTAGATCAATACATCATTTGAAATCACAACTTCCAAACGACCCCTAAGTGTCTACTTAATTATTTGACTAAGCTCCTTCTAGTTTAGATACATCAATTTAACGGTTAAAAAATGAAAAGAACTTTCTAATTAGTGATAGAGGTTATTTGGGTATTATGAAAAATTACGAACTATACAAATTGAACCTAAAAACCATACAAACAATAAAAACTAGAAGAACAAACCATATAAACCAGATTTTCCAACAATACAAATTAGACCGACAAACAATACAAATCATACAAAATGGAAGAACAACCATGTTGACTTTGGAGACTCTGTCCCTATATAGAAGAGATCCGTCCCAAAGTGAACCAGATTTTTTTTAGAGATACAAACATGGTGGACAAAAATGACAAACTAGATCGAGAAACAATACAAAATGGAAAAACAACCACGTTGACTTTGAAAGCTCCATCCCTATATAGAGGAGTTTCATTCCAAAGTCAACCAGTTTTTTTAGACATACAAACATTACAAACATGATAGACAAAAATGATAAATTAGGCCGTCAAACTATACAAATTACATTTACAAACCATATAAAATAGGAAATAAACCGGTTGACTTTGGAGGCTCAGACTCAATATAGAGGATTTTCATACAAAAATTAACCAGACTATTTTTTAGTCATATAAACTTTACAAACATTACAGAGTATCATAAATAAATTAGGATTATGATAGGGTGATAACAACTCATTTGTTAGCATGATGCTAACACTAACTCAATGCAATATAATTTTTTCCCCTGATTTTTATGTTTAAGAGGGTGATCATATTTAATGTTGAGTTTTAAAGGGAGACATGCTTGTCATTATTGAAAGTTATAGAGGAACACATGTAGACCACAAGTATCATAAAACATAATAGAAACTCAAATAGAAAAATACGACAAACCAAACTACATAGTATAGTAGAAAGCTCATAATGTAGTTAGAAACTTACTACATCACAAAACTCATAAAATAGAATAGAAACCTTGTAAAACTTACTACAAGTTTGTTGGACTAAAGAATCTCATAAGATCAAGTTAGCAGATTGGATTGAATCAAGGATGGAAAGAAGATTGAATCAATGCATAAATCAATGGGGAGCCGCAAGCAGACAATGGCTACCCAGCAAGCATTGAAGAACATCGAATATACTGTTTGTGGGATTCTTAATTTGTGGTATAAGAGTAGATTTGGATCAAATTAAATAATAAAACAAGATCGATGAATTCACCCTAGAAGATATCTGGAGGCGACTGATCAAAACAAACCATCCAGTTTGCTAGCTAACGGCGGACAAGCCCTTTTGTAGATAGAAGAAACCGCAAACATAGTAAACAGCAACGCCGCTGGCAAGAAAAACGGCAACGAATCCAATATGACCCGCTTCCACTCCATTGTTTCGGCCTTGAGTTTCTGGAGCGCCTCCTCGACCTCTTGAACCTTTCTTTTCCTCCCTTCAACAACCTCCACCAGGTCTCTGTAGTGACCGCTGTTGGATTCCAGACCTGCTTCAGGTTTTTGATTTTCCTCCATCAAATAATTTGTCGCTTCATCAAATGCCTTATTCACGGTGCCTCCAAACTTGGCCGCCCGCGCGATCTCGTCCCTCAACCGATCGATTCCTTCCTGCAAGTATTTCTTGGCGTTCTCCATGGTCTCCAGTTTCAGCCATACATCTGCGACGTCATTCAATTGTGGATCCAGTACTACTGCAGCTGCTTCCAAATCCGCAGCTTGTTGTTCATGCTCGATCTTGGGTCGGCTTTCCTGGCGCTTCATAGGGTGTTTGTGAATGAAGAGAGATAGCTCTCGTTCGACAATTTTTTGCGAGAAAAAAAGGAAAAGTGAAAAATGGTTTTACTTTTTCTTACGTTTTTGGTTGATATGTTTTTTTTTGTTTTTATCGGAAAGGGTTGCGGAGCACCACTACTATTAATCCAACGTGGCATCGCGATCCTCAAAATGATGGATAATATCGGAAAAAATCCCAAAGTACACTAGTTTTTAAAAAAAATTCCCAAAATACATAAGTTATAAAAAAAATTCCAAAAGTACACATGTTTGAGCATCACCGTTTTAGACAAAAACGGTGAAGGTCATCACCGCTTTTGACCAAGACGGTGAATACTTCACCGTTTCAAACTAAAACGGTGAAGGGTTCACCGCGTTTGTTAAGAACGGTGAATACTTCACCGTTTTAAACAAAAACGGTGAAGTCTTCATTTGAATTCCAAGTATTTTGATAACTCTAAATGGTTCTCCTCGTCGATACGATCGCGCTGCCGAAAACGGCTCGTTATTTCGACCTCAAACGAATAAGATACGCGCGTTTTAGTTTTTAGTACGCAAAAGTAATTACTTTAACGACATGTGCAGCTTTGAACTCACTTATCTCACTCGTTTGGACTCGGAATTGAGATCTGTAAAATTCTATGTGATCGTGGTTGATTTTCCCAACTCTTTTGTGTTGAGGGAAGATAATGATTCTTGATAAAATGATCCAGAATATTCATTCGACAACTTAAGTGCGTAGGATAGTTTTTAGACCATGCAAAC
Organism: Linum tenue; assembly: GCA_946122785.1. Classification (NCBI taxonomy): domain Eukaryota; kingdom Viridiplantae; phylum Streptophyta; class Magnoliopsida; order Malpighiales; family Linaceae; genus Linum; species Linum tenue. The sequence goes on from CAMGYJ010000002.1 coordinate 67,323,987, forward strand.
TCAAATAACAACACCTAAAAATCACAAAAACAACATTGATAGTTCACTACAATGATAAAACGATAAATTCACTCATTTGCTTCATTTTGGCCCTCATCTCCACCTCTTCCTCCTCGTCCTCCACGAGTTTGTTGTTGCGGATGTTGGAATTGAGAGAACCCATGATGTAACAACATCATGGGTTCTCTCAATTCCAACATCCGCAACAACAAACTCCGAACCCCCCGATCATTCGTCAAGCTACCGGTCCAACTCAGCCACCACCACCACCATATGTAACCCCAGTTGGGGCTCGGGTCAAGAGAAATCCGCGACCAGCCGTTGAGCGAGCCCGCCAAGAAGCAGTGGCGGAGGGGGGAAGAAGGGGTCGAGGACGTCGTGGAGGACGAGGAGGAAGAGGTGGAGATAGGGGCCAAAATGAAGCAAATGAGTGAATTTATCATTTTATCATTGTAGTGAACTATCAATGTTGTTTTTGTGATTTTTAGGTGTTGTTATTTGAGTTTGCATTGTCTAAAAACTATCCTACGCACTTAAGTTGTCGAATGAATATTCTGGATCATTTTATCAAGAATCATTATCTTCCCTCAACACAAAAAGGTTGGGAAAATCAACCACGATCACATAGAATTTTACAGATCTCAATTCCGAGTCCAAACGAGTGAGATAAGTGAGTTCAAAGCTGCACATGTCGTTAAAGTAACTTTTGCGTACTAAAAACTAAAACGCGCGTATCTTATTCGTTTGAGGTCGAAATAACGAGCCGTTTTCGGCAGCGCGATCGTATCGACGAGGAGAACCATTTAGAGTTATCAAAATACTTGGAATTCAAATGAAGACTTCACCGTTTTTGTTTAAAACGGTGAAGTATTCACCGTTCTTAACAAACGCGGTGAACCCTTCACCGTTTTAGTTTGAAACGGTGAAGTATTAACCGTCTTGGTCAAAAGCGGTGATGACCTTCACCGTTTTTGTCTAAAACGGTGATGCTCAAACATGTGTACTTTTGGAATTTTTTTTATAACTTATGTATTTTGGGAAATTTTTTTAAAAACTAGTGTACTTTGGGATTTTTTCCGGATAATATCTGGGCCAGACTCGGAAACATGTTGTGTGTAATTGAAGTAAGGGTAGGGCTTGTGAGGAGGGGTTTTATGAAAGTGGCAGACCGGGATTTAATTCTTTTCGTGTTAGGGTGATTAGGCATTTTTGTTATTCGTACAAACGTATTTTACTGAAATTTAAAAAATTGAACTTTAATGACTGTTTAGTACTAAGTGACAAATTGTTTGACTGTTTATGATAACTAACATTAAAACATTGAAACATGAGTGGTAACTTGTTTTCAGATTTACTCTTGAAAATAATCACCACAGTTGCAAGAAATGAAAATTCTATTCACTAACACAATCCATACCAAACAAACAAGCCGTGAATAGGGATGGCAACAAAACCCGAACCCACGGGTACCCACCCGACCCAACCCGGTCAACGCGGGTAAAATCCGTGTTGACGGGTTTTGGGCCGGGTTTGGGTTTAAACCCGTTCACTATTCAACGGGTTGGGTTGGATTTGGGTTTAGGTAAACCCGGCCCGTGGGTACCCGCCCACCCATATAATTAATTTTTTTGGTATATTTAATATTCTAAACAACTAATCTTATTTATGTTTGTGGAGACGTGTCTAATTTTTTCTTTTTAATTGTGTAGAATGAAGTTGATGTTATGGAGTGAAGAGTAAAGAAACTTAATTGAAAGGAAGAAGCTTTCAATTAAACATGTTATTTATGGAAAATTTGTGATTTGCTTCATTTTTTTTTTAGTTTTCTAGATTGGTGTTGAACAATTTGTATAGTTAATTTGTGATTTGCTTGAATTTTCTAGAATGATGTTTTACATATGGATAATTTGTATTGAGAGATTGATATTTGACTTTAATTTTGATAAGAACTTGTAATTGTAAATTTTTTACGACAAAACCCGTGGGTACCCATGAACCCGCGGGTACCCAACGGGTTGGGTTGGGTTTGAGTTTTTCAAACCCAGTGGGTTTTACCCCGGGTTTTTTTCAAAGATAAACCCATGAGTTTGGGTTTGGCAAAACCCGATCCAACCCGACCAATTGCCATCCCTAGCCGTGAAGCAGACATCTTTCCTGGAAAATGTAGGTTACTTGGAATCTAAATTGTTTGTATTCTCCAAAGACTGATTGAATGAGAAGCCCACGGCCACGAACGGCGCCGTCTGCAGGATGTTGGTTTCTTTCTTTTTCTTTTCCAGTTGCCGAGTCGCTATCCGTTCGTCTCCTTCTTCTTGCAATATATATACCCAAATAAAGTTAAGAGCCTTGTTCTGCTGTTCATCGGAAGTTCCATGCTTTTGCTTTGTCTGCTTCTGCTGCTGAAAGAAACGGAATCTTATGCAAAACTAAGCCTGAAACCAAAGCTTGCATCTGCTCGGGTCACCATTCTAGGTATCTTTCCCTTCTCGCTTCTCATTTCAATGATCAGCCTCTAGGCTAGATCTCTAAACTACCTCACTCGCTTCTTTTGTTTTGCTATTTATTGTTTCCCTGCCATGGCCACTTCTTGAACTTACGAGTTGGGTAGTTATGGAGTTTCTAGTAAGTTCGTGTTAGAAAGTTGGTGCATTGTTAATGGAAGTTCAGATCTCGCCTTCTCCTAACTCTGCAGGTGCTTACATGCAGGATCTCTCTTCTACTTTCTTAGCCTTTAGGCTACCAAGTTTGTTCTGCAGTCATGTTTGCCGTTCTTGACCTTAATTTGAAGGGAATATAAATGTGGTTTGCTGGCAATTTTATTTCTTTTTGTGGTGGGTTTGATTTTTGGTGGGTCTAGGGTTCTGTGTGTAGTTCATATAGCTGCTGTTGGAAGTTGGTGGCATCTCTATATGCTGAGAACTGAAGTTTTGCATCTCTCCAGTCCAGCAGTTAATGCCATTTTGCCAGCAAGTCTTATCTTTTCCTTTTGATGGTTATGCAGAGATTAGAGTCCTGGAGTTGTCTCATTAACCCTTTAACCAATGGGGAAATCTCCAGGGAAGTGGTTGAAGTCCTTGATTCGTGGGAAGAAGTCATCAAAATCTAGTCTTTCGAAAGAAAAGGATGTTGTAGTAAGTAACCTGTTATCTTTATCCCCTGGGTGGAAGACGAATAACTCCAGTTTTTTTATTAAAAGCTAGAATGATACATGAAGTTCTTAAGAGAGCAAAATTGTAACACTTCTTCTTGTTCATGGCTGTTTAGAAACCAAATTATGGAGAGCCATTAGTTCCCTCGAAGGCACCTTTAACAGATTTGGTAGGAAATCCTGAAACACGCACAGTTTCTCAGTCAGTTCCGGGAGTTGGAGTTGGCAGTGGAGTGACTTCGAAACGTGCTGCAATCGCCGAGCCATGGGCTGAGAAGGTTGCTATTGTTTGTGAAAAGGAAGGTGAAAATGGGAGTTCGGCAACAAGTTCAGGTAATGCTTCTGAGACAGTGAGGCTTCAGGAAGCTGGAGTGGTGGCACAGGCAGATGTTAGAGGCGATCTGGTACCCTTTTATTTCCCTTCGTTATCCTCTTTTAACAAGTCTGTAACTCTAGTTTCGTCTTCATTATCCCAATATGTAAACTTCCATTCATTATTATTTATGGACATTTTTTCTAAAGGTGTGAGAGTCAATGTACCTAGGTTATGTAACATGAGCTTTGTCAATGAGGTGTTTATACTATTGGTTGTCCCTTTGGTGGTACCGTTTCCAGTTTCATTTTACTTAGATTGGTTCCATTCTTCAGTTAAATGAGGCAATTTCCAGCTCCTGCAAGCCATTTTTCTCTCAATGTGTAGTTCTTACCTCTTAAAGTAGGTAGTATATGAATTAAGTTTACTGTCCTCATTTCCCTAGAACCTTGCTTCTAATAACTAAAGAGCGACTGGATATTCTGTAGCCACCAAAGGAACAATGAGGTGTTTATACTATTGGTTCCCTTTGGTGGTAGCGTTTCCAGTTTCCTTTTACTTAGATTGGTTCCATTCTTCATTTAAACGAGGCAATTTCCAGCTCCTGTGAGCCATTTTCTCTCAATATGTAGTTCTTACCTCTTACAATATGAATTAAATTTTATTTCCTCATTTCCCTAGAACCTAGCTTCTGATAACTAAAGAGCGATTGCATATTCTGTAGCCAATCAATCATCATATTCAGTATTCGCGACTGGTTCACAGAATTCTTCAGTTGCCTTTGTAATAACTAATGCAGGAAGTAACTCTATGTTTGGTTGGTTGCTGTTAATTGATTGACCTTCATGTTTCTTTTTTGAAGGCCCCTCATGAATCTGAAGAGCAAGGACATATAATAAAGTTGCAGACAGTTATCCGTGGCCAATTGGTCAGAAGGCAAGCTATAGCTACCTTAAATTGTGTATTGGCCATTATAAAGTTTCAAGCACTTGTTCGAGGTCAAACTGTTAGATGTTCAAGTCTTGGAATTGAAGTGCAGAAGACTATCAGCCTTGATAAACTTCTGGTAAGAGTTGCTAACTCCTGGACCTTAAGTGGCTGGGCAGCACAATAATGACTATATATTTGTTCATATGTTCATGCTATAGACGATTATTTAACACGCGATGTTAAGTAACTTCATGTGATTATGATATACCAGGCTTCAAATGCTACTCGAGGAAATCCTAAATGCACATTATTAGGACAGAAATTTGAGAATGCGTTTGTTAGAAAGGTGAGATTTGAACTGAACTCCATTATCCCTATGTGACAGATGTGAGTGATTAGTCACTTAATTTGTAAGTATGTAACTCTTCTGTTCTTTTACAGCTTTTAACTTCAACAGCTACTGCAATGCCTCTATCCCTCAAGTATGCTCCTGCGGAACCCAATTCAGCCATGATGTGGCTGGACCGCTGGACAAAGTCAGACTTCTGGAAACATATTTCACAACGGAAGATCAATCTAGAATCAAACTCCACGACTAAGCAAGATAGTGTACAAAGAGTTGAAACTCAACGAGGCAGACAAAAACAAGCTGCCAGAAAGTCATCTAGTCTTAATGTTGCCAATGGCATACATGGGAAGCATTTGGAGTCCAACAAACCAAAACGCAATCCTAGAAAGTCTGCTAGCCCTACTGTAGATGCGGCTGACAACAAGCATCCAGAAAAAGAAATAGTTAGGGTCAAACACACTTCGAGAAAGGCTTCTGGATCTGCAACGGAAGCTGTTGAAAGAGTTGAAGATATTAAGCCAAAGCTCATTTCAAAGAAGACATCTGGTACTTGTGCCCTTGAGGCTTTAGAGCAGCTGGACAGCCATGTTTCTGCTGATGTGGCAAAAGATGTTCCAGTAGAAGTTTCAGGTGAAGAAGCTGATGTAATCCCAAGTACAAAACTGAACACCACAGAGGATATGTCAACTCCAGAGGTCAATGGGGTACTTACTAATGTCGAAGAGAACAATAATGTACTGTTGGATCCACATGACAGGCTTACAGGAAGTGAGAACCCGAAAACAAGCCAAAGAAGAGCTTCATTGCCTGCCAATACTGACCAACAGGAGAATGGTGGACTTGGGATACCCAAACGTCCAAGTTATATGGCACCAACTGAATCTGTGAGGGCTAAGCTGAGAGCCCAAGGACCCCCAGTGTTCGCACAAGATGTAGTAGTGGAGAAGGATGGTACAGCAACTAGGCGACATTCGCTGCCATCTTCCATCAATGAGAAGTGTGCTTCCATGTCACCAAGAGCTCATAATAGACCTGTCCACTCAGCAAGTAAAGGGTTTATCAGGAGCGACAGATCTCTAACCACTTCCAGAGACGGCAGTGGTAAGCACGATTTATTGAGGCAAAATGTGCAATAAAGATTTCTTCTCAATACAAATGCTCACTCAACTTTGTTTTCACAGTATAGTAAATTAGACAATGACAAGTTCTAATATCAGCTATGTCCTTTGTGCCAGTTTCAGACAGGATGATTAGACCCGACTGGAGAAGGTGATTTGGAAGGAGTTGTGTTCTGCATGGATGCTACTACATCGTGCTTGGGGTTAAAGAGAAAAAGCTGTCGAGTTGAATATTTTCCGAGGTAGATGTAATTAGAGGTTGATATGTGAAGCATTTTGTGTTTATGTTTGTGATTATGATGTTTATGGTGAATAGCTACTGGCCTTAACAGATGCTAAAACATCATGCTTGTCTTTTGTTTGTCATATATTAGATGTTTTTGACAGAAAACTTCCAATTTCAAAATCTATTATGTTTTCTGGGAAAAGGGTATCATTAAAATCACCATTTGCCTCCACAGTATCAGTGAATAGATGCAAAAAATGGGTGAGATGAGAAAATTGTGGCGCAATGAACCTGGGGTGTTGAGAAGAGTGATTCGAACACGAGACCTTTAGAGGACGGGATGAGAAGATCATTTGATGAAGCAAATGTTTGTTGAGACCTCTCTCTCAGGCTAGTCATTGTCAAATGGCCCCCTAGAGTTCCCCCAAACACTTCAGTGGGTCAAAAGACTGTAAATCCCCCAATGAAGTGGTCAAGGGAACTCCAGTAGACATTTGACTTTCTGGTCTGGTTTTGGTTTCTATGCTGGGACATATGATAGGATCTAGCTATTTATAGGCTACCTGCAGGACGACTTGCCCATTCACTAGTTACCCTTCTGGCCTTATAAAGCAAACCAACTATACAGTAAGTGAATCTGGATAGAATTGTGGGTAGTATGGAAGTTTCAAAGAGAATATGGCTCTTGATGAAGTTGAGTGGACCCATATTCCCTTCTATCTCCCAATTCTTCTTCCCACATTTCTGTCCACATTCAAATCGACCATTCATTCATTCACAAAATCCAGCAAGTGTTAGTAAGAGATACAGAGACTGCCATAGATGAAGGGAAGGCTCTCAAGACATATGCCCATGTCTGGGTTTTTATTAATCTTCTTGGTTCAGTTTTGCAGTAAAGCTTGGAAGTCTTTTTTTGATCTTTCAGGATAAACAGAATGCATAGAGTGATGTTCCAGGAGTCCAAGTAGTGTGGAACCTTGCCAATCCAACGGTGTAACCATTGCCAAGGAAGATACAACCATAGCTCGCCGATATGCCACCATACACCGTGGCACCGGTATTGTAGGACCACAAGATCTCCCCAGTTCTTGTATCCATTGCATATATGGGTCCATTGGAAGCCACAGAGCCAGCCAGCAGCACATCATTTACCACTGAGACAGGGGCTTGTGATGTGTCGTTGCTCGGATTTGCAGTGGTCCACAGGATTTCGCCAGAGCATGCATCCAGAGCCACCCACGCTCCTGCTGTTGTAGTTTGGCTAGATGGTGCGAGGGTGAAGCTCTGACGGTCGCTGTTGGCAATGTTTGTGTAAACTCTTTTCCCATCTGTTGCTGCTCCCCATTGTCCTCCTCCCTCCGCGCCTCCTGGCCCTGCTTCCTGCACAACCAAAGCTTCGTTTCCGGTTAGTTTTCAGAATCTAGCCCGACCTGACAACACGTCTAAATCAAATACGCACACAAATCAAGCTGCTCCAACAACCAACGACGCACAAATTGCTCAATTTGTGACTTGATCAACTTATCTGATCGACCCATAACCCAATCGACTCTCAACTCTACACTGATAAAGTGAGCAAATTGAGGGCTGGTCCAATGTGAATGAGCTGTGGAGAAAAGTATCACCCATTGAAACCCTTTCAGGTACTTACATTGAACCACACGATAGCTCCACTATCACGATCAAGAGCCCAAGCAAAGCCACTCTTCTGGACAGCCACCACAATGTCGCGAATTGTTCCATTGATGAAACTAGTGAGCAACATAGGAGCTTCCCCAAAGTCTGCATCAGGGTTAGGCCCAGGTGGACAGTCAGGGTTATTAGGAACCAAACATGCAAAATAGAAAACATCATAGCCACCAAGCTGCCTGGCCCATCTGATCTTCCCACTGTCCAACTCAAGAGCCAGGATCGAGTCATAGTGTACGTCAGCAGCAACACACTGATCTGGTTGGTTTGGTTTTGTTGTCTGGTTGTTTTGAGCTTCCTGGCACTCAGACACTTCAGGTGGAACTGAGTAGAGATTCCCAGTTGCCACGTAGACCAATCTCCTCGCGACATCGATTGCAGGGCTGCTCCCCCAAATCGCAGCTCCTGCGTAGCCTCCCCTTTGGCCTCCATTGTCAGGAATCATATAGGTGTTCCACAGGACTGCTCCTGTTTTGATGTCTAGCTTTGTCATTCTGCCTCTGAATGTGCAGCATTGTTCTGCTGGTAGCCCTTCTTCTAGGGATGAAACACCAATGTACAGTGCCCTGTTGAAGGGACAATTCAGATAACAAGGAATCCATTAAAGGTTGAAACTTTCAGCAGGAAGAAGAGAAAGGGTAACTGGAAAAAGGTAATTCAAGAGAGCTAGTGAGGTTTGTAGTCCCCTAGGCTACACTTCTTCATAAACACCGTGATACAAATTTTACTAACCTATTGAAGTATGTTCCGGACTGAGTGATTAGGACCCTGGGGCGAGGATCGAGCTGAGTAGACCAAACAAGCCTTCCAGTCCGTCTATCGACAGCAATCACAACAGCAGGGCCATAAATTCCAAAGATGGCGAGATCACCAGCAATTGTTGGCGTTGTCCTGGACACTGTCACATTGACAACAACACCAGTTCCATTCAGTCCTGTCAACTGGTTCAAGTTCTGCTGCCATATCAGGTTGCCACGAGAAGCCGTCACTGCATAGATGTAGCCGTTCCAGGACGGGAAGTAGACGACTCCGTCGGCTACTGCTGGAGTTGCTGAAATGTCTCTGCCTGCATAGAATGTCCATCTTAGCTTCAGGTTCTTGACTGTGAACCTGTTGATCAGCACCTCCCCGATCGCGCGCCTTGAATTGGTTATATCAGCACCGTGATTCAGCCACTGGATTAATGGTGGATTAGTGGGTTACCTTTACTTCATTAAACATGGAATGGAAGATTTAAATGTATCTAAATGTACTTACAATGGCTGAAATGCTGCCCAGCATGGAAGATAGACAGAGAAGAAGGAGAAGGAAGTGATTGTTGGCCATTCTTGCTCAGATGTCCAATCAATTAATGTGAACCAAAAGTGTAAGCTAGCTCATACTGAAAGCTTAACCTTGATGCGATTCTCTGCCAAATTTGTGTTAAGGGTACATGAAAGCACCCTTTGCTATTTATAGGTCCTGGCCAATCACAAGCTGACAAATTGTAGCCCAAACTTGAGTTTTGTTTTGGTATGATGGTTAGAAACACGATTATTTGTTACTATCATTTTAAGTTTGGGAGGCGTGCAAGCAGAGTCAAGCAAGATTAGAGTTATTATAAGGTTATTATTAGAGTTAATTCTCTTCCCCTCTTTAGCTAGACCGCCGGCCATTCTGCTCTTTTCTCCCCAATTTCTTTCCAAATCCATAAATTTTGTCCTCAATCCTCACTAATTCTCCTCTTCAATCACTAAATCAACCCCCAATTCATGTTTTTCTTACTTTTGGTATCAAAACTTCGATTACGAGTATGAGTTTATCGCAATTCTCATTCAGAGACTGCAAGTGATGCTTATCCTCTCGCTGCGCCAGGGAAGCTCTTATGTGGATCTTGGAAATTCATCTTTGGAGCTGGAGTATCGAGGACAAGAATGAGTGATCGTTCCTTGAATTGGAAGTAGAAGTCAAGATTTTTTAGGGGAAGAATCTTTAAGGAGGTTGGATGATTAGAAACACGCTTATTTGTTACTCTATATTATTATAATTATTATTAAGTCTGTTTAAGGAAACAGGCGGCCAAGTCCGAGCCGAGCAAGATCATAATTATTATTAGGATTTTGGGTATTTTCTTATAAATATACACTTTGAGATTTTCTTTGGAAGTCAAGCAAAAAATAGAATAAGTTAAACACAGATATCTCTCTCCCAATTCTTCCTCAGCCTAGCTACCTTTCTTCCCCCCCTCTTCCCCCCAATTTCCTCTCCAAATTCATAAATTATGTCCTTAATCCTCTCTAATTATCCTTTTCAATTTCTTGACAACCCCAATTCCTGTATTTCTTACAATGATTTGAATCAACTTGCTAACTCAGAATCGTGGAGCTGCTCTTAATAGTGTCCATAAAAAGTGATGATTGCATAAAGTTTGCTGCCTTTTTATAGGTTGTTAGAATGAGTACAGAATTATGATGTCTGCAAAATGTGAAGCTTATCTTGAAGAGGTCTTGCCTCTCTTGTTCTTACATGTCAACTTTCTCACAAGGACATCTTATTTCAAGGCTCCCCATAAAGGATAGATGGTTACACTTTTTTCTGATTCTAATCATTCAGCCTTCCTGTTTATCCGGGATTGCCTTCCAGAAACTCTGGCTTAAAGAGCACTTTGATCTGCGGCCAAACCTTAGCCAATTTCCGCCTTCAGACTTCCCAAGAAGCAAGTTGCATGTGTACAGCATGGGTATCATGATTCAAATCCCACTCCCTTAGTTTTCTCTTACTCATTTTTCAGTAGAAAAAATTCTTCTTCTAGCCCTGGCTGCGAGGAAGCTTTTGCTGCAATCTGAAACAGAATAATTAACCAAATCCACCTGTGTAATGTCAACATGTGCGAAGGAATTGAACTGATGAATAGGCAAAATCAAAGGCAGAATCTGTCTCTCAACAGAAAAATTACTGGTCCAGAACAATTAAAATACTAGCCATGGGACTGTTTAGGGTAAATTCCAGTCATGATGGAAGTTGTATAATATTGGCCAAAGCAATGAGGTAAACCTGATCATCATCGAGGAGACGTATGTTTCCAACAACTTGAATTATCGCGTCAAATGCCACCCAGAGTTCCCCCAAACACTTCAGTGTAGGATGCTGATAGAGCCACCACAATGAAATGATCAAGAGAACTCAAGGGGACAGCTGACAAAAGTAGTTAGCTAGCTAGCCTGCTTGCTACAGTTTTTTTCCTGTCTCCAATAACTTGAGTTATCGCGTCAAATGCCACCCAGAGTTCCCCCAAACACTTCAGTATAGGATGCTGATCTAGAGCCACCACAATGAAGTGATCAGGAGAACTCAAGGGGACAGCTGACAAAAGTAGTTAGCTAGCTAGCTATCCTGCATGTAGAGAATTGGCAGAGTATGTAGGGAACCTGGTCATAAATCAGGCATATGGTGCAAATGTCCTTCCTCCAAGGACCAACTTTTGAGCACAGATCGATTCTGAGAATATTGTGCCAGTAATACGTATACCTTGTTATCAGGCACTTCAGAAACGGCTTGTGGATGGGGGGGTCAATTTGCAAAAGGTCGAAAGGGAAAGATGGGAGATGGAGCTCTCCACGATATTATTCTGCCTGGCACCACTTTATTTTTGTTCTCTGTTTTGCTTCTTTCTTGACTTACCCATTCTTCAAGTCTAGGTTCAATCAGCCCATGCAAGATGCCGCCAAAATCATGCATGCAAAAACATGAAAAGGTAAAAGCAATTGAGATAAGAGATATAGCTAGCGAAGTGCTCTGATGAGGAAAACCAAGATTTGGTGGCTGATTGGTGGAGCAGAGGTAGTCGGTAGATAATATTGGCAGATGCGGAGGAGCACGAGTCCACAGAAATTGGACAATTTAAAAAATTGTAGGATCAAATGGTTGGATCTAGATTGTAGACCGTTAAAAATGGTTTGGTTCATCGTATGTATTATGAGATGTATTAATATGATTTACCGGACCATAATTTACTAGATCTGATTATAGACACATCACACTTTTCAATTCGAGTTAGCAACCTATGCGGCCACTAAAAAAAAAAAGAGACCAAAGTCTCAATCCTAGTTTTGCAAATCTTGTATCCCTATGATATTATATTATGTTTTTGTTTATGGTGCTTTGGTGGAAGTTGGGCTACTCTGACTTTACGACTTTGTTATTTGCTTGGATTTAGAATATCTAAATTATGAATGTGTGTTGAAATTCAGATTTTAAGGCAACTCACACGTTTTCTCAGTTAATAGTTCGATCTGTTAATTTATTTTTTACACAACATTGTCTACTTGCTCGGACCATAATGAATCAGACAGTATAAGCATAATCAGATCAATCATCAATCAAATATAACTTCACAATTTCCTTCATCGAAATAGTCTTTATAACACATATAATATGCAATACATGAAATGCAGACTCTCTATTTATTATTAATTTACGCGCTAAGGTTACCATACAACCTGCCCGCTTTAGCTCATTATCTTAGTAGTTATATAAAAAACCATAATGTCATCAAATCTTGGATTATCATAAATCCTCTCATCAAGACCGCAACTCAATCAATGCCATAGGGGAAGGCATATGCTCTCTTTATGTCTATATGATTTAACAAGATCAAACAATATCTATTTCTCTCTTCCATCGTCATCTTAGTCGATCTAAGAAATTAACATCTCATTGATATTCCCAGTACATGGGTATCCTACATCATCCATATATACTTTCATGCATTGCATGATCTCAATATAATCGTCAACTCATCTCAATGATATAAATAATTCATTCTCCTCAATAAATCTTGACATAATTACCAAACACTCAATTTATCAATACCTCTTTAATCTCATCATAATTATTTATCACATCAACATCTCATCCATATTATAAGGGTCTGGGGTTACAGTTACAACCGACTTTGTAACAATCAGATGCATTCTCTTTCCTATATCTTTCTTGTCTTTTACAAATTGATAGTTAAAATTAAGTTAAGGACACTTTTAAAAGGAAAAATACATATCGCACTCAATCATTCTTCCTCCCATACAAATAAAAAAAAAACACCTAATCTAACCCATATATCATCCCACTGCCGTTCACCTCCCTCACTCCCGCATACACCATCGCCGCTGCCACTTCACCGCAGCCCTCACGCCTAGGGCTGTCATTTCGGTTGCCGGATAGCGGCTAACCGGCCGGTCTAACCATTAACCGCCGGTTAGCGGCTAATCGGAAACCGAAAAAACAGAGGGGCGGTTTGTTGACGGAAGGGATCAGTGGTCAAGCGGTTAGTCGAGAAAACGAAGCCGGTTAACCGGCTAACCGACGCTAACCGACCGAGACGAAACGGCGTCGTTTTGCCTACTCTTAAATAGGCCAACTCCCCCCCCAACCCTAGCACTGCTGGCCTTCGTTCTCCACTTCTCCCTCAACCCTCACCTCTGCCCTCCGCCTCGCCTCTGTCTTCGGATCGAGCACCCTGCCGCCTTCGGCAGCAAGATCGAAGGCACCCCCCGCCGCCTCCTCCCTTGCTCGGCGCCGACTCGGGCTCACAAACGGCCACCTTCCCTTTCATCTCCCCCAGCCCCGCCGTCGGCGCCCCTGCCGCCTACTCCCTTGCTCGGCGCCGGCGTGTCTTCCCCACCTGTCCTCACCACCGAGGCGACCCCTGCAGATGAGCAGATTTGTTTCCATGGAGAAAGAAGGTGAGAGAAGAAGAAGGAAGGAGAGAGAAGAGGTCTGGTGGAGGAAGGAAGGAGAGAGGAGGAGATAAGGAAGGAGTGGTGGAGATTTTTTTGTTTTATTTAATTTTTTTTTGTGGAAAATGTAATTTTTTCGGTTGGCCGGCTAACCGAGCCCGAAATTGGAACCGCTCGGTCGGTTGGCCGGCTAATCGTGACCTTTCTTCGGTCGGCAGCTTAAGGGGGGTCTCGGTTTAACCGATAACCGGATTTTCGGTTTTCGGTTAAACCGAAACCGACCGATTGCCACCCCTACTCACGCCGCCCTCCGCCCCCTGTCGTCCCCTTCGCCACATTTGTCGTATTTTGTCCTTTTGCTAATGCAATTTAGTTTTTCTTTCACTTTTTATTTGTTGCCATATATAGTTCCTTTTTCCGTGAGTGTGAAGATGTGAAAACCTTTAATTGCGGGTTCATGTGTAACTCACCTCGAAATTGTGCAATTTAATTCTATAAAGTTAACCGCTTTTTTATAGTTAGTTAGAATGAGTACATATGTCTACACCCCCTGCATGTCGACTGCCAGGGGATGGGGACGATATGCAAACCGCCACCAGCCCTGCGGTTTGTATTTCGGTAAATCAAACTGCTGGTTAAGGTGACACTTCTTTTGGCCGAGCTAGAACCGTCATGTCTAGGTGTGCTTTGTTCTAGGTCAGCCATTAAACCGCCACTTACTTCAGCGGTTTGTGCCAAATATAAAAACCACCGCCCTACCTAGCGGTTCATTGAAAACCGCTGCCTCCTGTGGCGGTTTATCTGAAAGGGTGGTATCAATGTAATTATTTTGAAAATGGTGGTATTTTGGAATTATTTAGTTTTAGGGTGGCATTTCTGGAAAAAATTCCCGGTAATATATGATGATGAAATGTGTTAAACGACAGTATCATCATGTATGCAACCATTCTACACAGCCGTACCTTGTGGTATAGTCTTATGTACTACCAAGTATTATCAAATGGTATGAACTGGTAATAAATGTCTTAATTTTTTTTATCAAAATATATCAAAGTGGCTGTCATTTTGAAGAGCACAATTAATCTGATTTATCTGTGAAAATAATAAAATTATGACTTAAAAGGAAAGAGATAACCCATTAAAATCAACTGGAGGAAGGTTAACTTACACATAGAAGAACCAGAATAAGGAGACATAAGAAGAGAAATTTTGAAGATGAACACAATACGCAAAAAGAATCAATTGGTGTGGGAAATTGGACAATGGTCTCTTCTTCTCCATCTCTGATCTCCCTAATGAAAGCACTGCAAACTTTCCAAAATAGCAGTAACTTTTCTTTTTTCCAGTACCACAAAATGAGATGTTATCCCATTTCAATCCTCCATCTTCTCCCTTCTTTGCATCTCCATCCACTCATCACACACCAAAGATCAAAATCAAACACTTTTCCGTTCCTGGAAACAACAAAGCTAATTCTTTGGCGCGTGATAGGAACTCGCGCTTCGTAGTACTCGAGCTTCTCTACGAACGAACTAAGGAATGCGATAAAGAGAACTAATTTACTACTAATATTAGACTTTATGGATCGAGTGAATAAAACGAAGGACAAAGATACATATTTATAGGCCAAGTCCTACAAACTCCTTCCCCTTAAGACAAGGAAACCCAATCCCAACACAACTAGTAAATGATTACTTCCTAGACAAGACATAATATAATAATACGAATAACCGAATAATAACCGAATAATCCTAACGATAATTAACACGAAAGACTAATAATAATAATACTAATAATCGTAGGTGGCCGGCGGAATTATAATGCACCATTCTTCTGCACATATAGGTTGTATTGTATAGGGAAATAATGTAGTGGGTATTACGGGTACTAATCATACTACCCAAATGGGTATTAGTGGGTAATCGTAGGTATCCAAAGTGAAAATTCTTAATCGCAAATTTCATTTCGTAATAAATAATGTGTATTTGGATATCCGTAATGCTAAAAAACGGGATGAATATGGGTATACCCAAATATCCGTTTTCCGTTACCCACCCCTACTTATTTTCATGATCCCCATACGTATACACAGGGGCGGAGCAAGGATTTGAAATTGGGGGGAGGGCTGGGAATTTTTTTCCCATGGCACAGTGAAAATACATAACTAATTGACAAAATTTTATTCATATATTTATTCAAATAACAACCATTTAACTACGAAAAATAATATAATAATGTATAATTTATGGATTCAATTACACCTTTTATTACTATCAAAATACCATTACGTCAATAAGAACATGCAAGTTAATTATAAATTAAAATCAATTTAGCACTACATTCGAATAAGTGTAAGTTTATGAAGAAAATATTTCAATAAATTGTAGAAAAAATACACAAAAAGCTATTATGTGTTCACATATTTATTCAAATAACAATTATGATGACAATTTAACCATAAAATAAAATGAATAATTACATGATTTATGAATTACACCAAACCTTTGTAAGTAAGGTAACAACAATGATGAGGGGTGTTTATGGATTAAATCAAACCTTTTTCTTGGTTTCAAGTACAATTAAGGTAAAATAGTTATGCATAGGTATAAATAAGAAGTTTTCTTGGTATCAAATCCAATTAAGGTAAAATAATGATGAGGGTGATATAAATAGGAACATAAATTGATTTGATGAGAGGATTAAAAAACATGCAAGCAGTCATACGACTCTAAACATGAACCTGCCATTCCCAACAATTTTCAACCAACCCACAAAGGCACAAACCAGTTTGGTCTTATTGAAGAATTACAATTACGTCAGATGTAACTACATATGAAAACCTTAGCCCCCTGCCAACAAGCTGCTATACAAAGGATATTTACACTTTTTCACCCTCCTATTTATTATCCCAGAAACTCTGGCCGAAAGAGCACTGTGATCCGCGGCCAAACCTTTACGAATTTCCTCCAGATTTCCCAAGAAGGAAGTTGCATCCATACAACATGGGATATCAAGACCCAGTTCCTCAGTTTTTACTTCCCCATTTTTCAGAAGAAAAATATCCTCTTCTAGCTCTGGCTGGGAGGTAGCCTTTGCTGCAAACTTAGCTTCAGTGTCAGCGAATTTCAAGCAAGTGTATCAAAATGATTAATCAAGTCCACCAAGCTTAATGTCAACCAGTACAAAGGAATAAAACTGATGAACAAGCTCAATCAAGGCAGATTCTGTCTCTTAATATACAAATTACTAGTTTTGGCCAGATAATAGCCATGGAACTGTTTAGGGCAAATGCCCATCCTGACTCATGATGAAAGTTGTATAAAATTGGCAAAAGAAATGAGATAAACTTGATCCACATCGAGACGCAGGTTTCGTACAACTTGAGTTATAGCGTCAAATGTCACCCAGAGTTCCCCCAAACACTTCAGTAGGATGCTGATCGAGCCACCACAATGAAGTGATGAGGAGAACTCAAGGGGACATCTGACAAAAGTAGTTAGCTAGCTAGCCTGTCTGCTTGCTTCAGTTTTTTTTTTGTCTTCACAAACTTGAGTTATCGCGTCAAATGCCACCCAGAGTTCCCCCAAACACTTCAGTAGGATGCTGATCGAGCCACCATAATGAAGTGCTCAGGAGAACTCAAGGGGACAGCTGACAAAAGTAGTTAGCTAGTTTGCTTCAGTTTTTTTTTTTTAAATATTTGCTAAGTGTTTTGTTGGTTAAACAAGCAAATGACTCTTCCCTTTATATACCCAGAACCCCTTACTCACCATGTAGAGAATTGGCAGAGTACGTAGGGAACCTGGTCATAATTGCGGCATATGGTGCAAATTGCCTTCCCTCCAAGGACCAATTTTTTAGCAGAGATTCTGAGAACATTGTGCCAGTAATACTTTCAATTTGCAAAGGCTGAAACGAAAAAATGGAGACACAGGACTTTCCTTTTCTCTCCCCATACTCTCAACGATATTATTCTGCCAGGCACCCTCTATTTTGTTTCTTTCTTGACTTACCCATTCTTCATGTCTAGGTTCATCCACCCCATGCAATATGCCACCGTCACCATGCATGCAAAAACATGAAAAAGGTAAAAACTAAAAACACCCAAGATAAGGGATATAGCTAGCAAAGTGCTCTGATGATAGGTTCCTAGTTATAAATTTAGAATTTTGGATGTCTAAGGTTTAAATCATTCAAATAACACTCAATTAAATAAAAAATTAAACATATATTATTACCTTTATAAAAGAATATGCTTCGATGAGGAAAAACAATATTATTAACTGATGTTCATGTACTAATTTCTTGTGATTAAGTGGTTTGGGGGGGGGGGGGGGGGGGGGATATTGGCTATGAGCTAGACCAGACAAATGTGGTCTGGTATGGACAGTATGTTTGGTCGGATCCTTATTTCAACCTCTCGACATAGACGGTAGATCATATATACGATTTGTAAGAGCAAGGGTGTTCAAACGGATTGGTTACTAATGGACGTGGCCCAAAGTCCACGACCCATGCGAGGTCCGCAGCGACATCAGGAGAGGCAACCCGTTGCAGCTAAGGCCCATGTTGAGAATGATGATGATGGTTCAATTATAGTAGGAAGCATGTCCGTTCCTTGTTGTAAAAGGAATCTTCCTTATTCCTCCCATACCCTAGCTGCACACAAAGGGTATAAATATGATGTAAGGCCGCTGGCCGCAACTTGAACAAGAATAATAAGAGTGACTCCGCAGAGTTAAGCTCTCCCGTGGACTAGTCCCGATACTCGGGGATACCACGTAAATCCTGTGTTATTTCCATTCCGCAAATCGTTCTTACAAATTTAATATGGTATCAGAGCATTGATCCAACACTCGATTACTCAATATGTCTGGGAAGGATTCAACTTTCTCGGGAACGCCTGAATCCAAGCTTTCTGGCGGCAGTGGCGGTGGTAGCCACGGTAATGGGGACATCGACGTCACGAACCCTCTTTTCATATACCAGAGTGATAGCACGGGACATCTCCATGTAAGCAGCCTATTAACATCGTCGAATTACGGTGAATGGGTCCTGGAGATGACGGATGCCCTGGTCACAAAGAATAAGATTGGTTTCGTAGATGGCTCTATTCCCCGACCAGAAGACGGATCAGCGCAGTCCCTTGCCTGGATGCGATGTGATGCACTTGTCAAGGGTTGGCTGCGAACCGCCATGGATGCGGAATTACGCAGCAGCGTAATGCATGCTAAAACGGCTCAGGAAATCTGGGAGGACCTGCGTGATCGTTTTAGCAAAGGTAATCTAACAAGAGCCTATGAGCTACGTCGTAATATTTGCTTGTTGCAGCAAGAAAAGCAATCGGTTTCAAGTTTTTATACTAAGTTGCGCAAAAACTGGGAAGAAACACAGTCCATTCTTCCACCGCCAGTATGCGCATGTGGCCGAAGGAGTCGGGATCAGAATGAGAGCCTGCGGTTGCTAGACTTCTTGCTCGGTTTGGACGAGTCTTATGCTACTGTGCGTAGCCAAATCCTATCTATGGCAGTCACGCCTTCACTTCCTGAGGCTTTCCGCATTGTGTTTAATGATGAGCAGCAAAGGTCCATCACTCAAAATCGGAAGCCCGTCCCGGAAGCTGCTGCTTTCGCAGCACAAGAAGATTCTGCAAAAACAGGCCCTGAAACGCGCAACTCACGGGGGCGAGCATCGGGTGATAGGGAACGAGTAACATGTACCCATTGCCACAAGTCTGGCCATCTTAAAGAGAGCTGCTATGAGCTCATTGGGTGGCCGCCTCGGGATAAATCGGGCGAGAGGCCTGATCGCCGCCGCAATCGTGACGCTCGCGAGGAAGGAAAAGGTCGAGGTCAGAGTCGTGAACCTCGGGCAGCGCAGGCCGAGTCTGAAGCGAGTGCCACCGCTGGTTTTACCCCTCAACAATTACTCCAGTTGAAGCAATTCTTTGGCAATATGGCTCAAGGAGCTGCCGATCCTTCTAGTCACATGGCGGGTACGTATTCCTTTTCAAATGAACCCGAATGGCTTATTGATTCTGGCTGCAATGAACACATAGTCATGGATGATTCTCTATTATTCGCATACAATGATAATGTACCATGTCAGCCAGTACGGATACCAAATGGAGCCAGCATTCCTGTGAAACGTATAGGGTCCGTTCGACTCAGTACTGACAGAGTTCTCAGTCGGGTTCTACATGTTCCGGAATTCAGCTGCAATTTACTCTCTGTCAGTCGGCTCTGCCAAGAACATCATGTGGCATTGATTTTTCTTGGTGATTTCTGCGTTATACAGGACTTACACTCCAAGAACGTGATTGGGAAGGGGGAGATTCGTGATGGTTTGTACTTTCTGAAGTTGTTTGGCGGTCAAGCGCGCGCCAATGCCGTGGTTAAGGGGCAGGGAGCGCTTTGGCATGCAAGGTTGGGTCACCCCTCAGCAGGAGTATTGGAGAAATTGAGTTCGAATCTTTCTTTTCCAGTCGAGTCGGCAGTAGAATTATGTCATTCGTGTTCAAGGGCTAAACAGACTAGAACACCTTTTCCCGTTAGCGGGATTCGCACTACTTCTTGTTTTGAGATGTTACATATGGATATCTGGGGAGGTTATCATACTCCGTCATACAGTGATGCTCATTATTTCTTGACTATAGTCGATGATTTCAGTCGAGGTGTGTGGATATATTTACTCCGTTTTAAGTCGGAGGTTGGTCGTTACATACAATTATTCTGCAACCTTGTTCGTACTCAGTTTGGTAAACAGGTTAAGAAGATTCAAGCTGACAATGGTCCGGAATTTGCGACCAAATTATTGTACGAATTTTATGAGAAGGAAGGCATATCTTTGCAAACTTCATGCACTGATACGCCTCAGCAGAATGGCGTCGTGGAACGTAAGCATCGACATATACTTGAGACAGCGCGAGCACTGCGTTTTCAAGCTTCTCTGCCGGTTCGGTTTTGGGGAGAATGCGTGCTTACGGCAGCGTATTTGATCAACAGGCTGCCTACCAAAGCTACTGGGCGCACGCCTTACGAGATTGTGTTTGGAAAACCGGCGGCATACAATCACCTTCGCGTATTCGGCTGTTTGGTATATTGCAAGGATACGCATGCGAATTTGGGAAAATTCTCAGAACGCGGTCGTGCGTGTGTATTTATGGGCTATGCAGCTAGCCAGAAGGGATATCGGGCTTACGATTTGTCTACGCGGAAAATCATCACCAGTCGAGACGTAGTTTTTCATGAATCGGTCTTCCCATTTCAGGAAGGATGCTTCGATCAGTTCCCCTGGGTTCCTGGATCTGTTTTTGAACGCCATGTTGATGATGAAAATGAACTCCTCGATGATGAGCGCCAGCATACCCATTTGCCTCGTTCTCCCTCTGCTGGGCCATTACCCGGGTTGGTGGCTGTGTCTCCCCCCACTCGCCCAGAATCATCTTCTCGGCCTCTTGGGCCGACTCGGCCCACCTCCCTTGCTGAGCCCGATCATTCCAGCCCGCCAGGCCTGTCTTCATCAACATTGTCCGCCTCTCCCACGACGTTGGACAAGTCTTGCACTAAGACAAGTGCATCCCCTATGCAGCCGACCTCCGCAATGGACTTGCATTTGGGAGAAACTTCACCCGATACACAACAGACGCCTTCGCCCAATCCGGAGTCTGCCCCGCTCCGACGAGGTGAACGCAACAGGGTGCCACCTAAGCACCTGGACATCTATTATACGGGAAGTACAGCTCAGTCAGTTCGTTATCCCTTATCTGCACAACTTACTTATGATCGTTTCTCGGCTAATTATTGTGCTTTTCTCGCAGCTGTGGCACATCATCCCGAGCCTCGATCCTTCTATGAAGCTTTTAAGGACCCTCGTTGGCGGGCAGCCATGTCAGCTGAAGTCTTGGCCCTCGAAGAGAATGGGACGTGGAGCTTGATTTTTCTTCCCCCCGGCAAGAGAGTTATCGACTGCAAATGGGTGTATAAGGTGAAATTTCACCCGGATGGCACGGTTGAGCGATATAAGGCACGTTTAGTCGCCAAAGGCTATACTCAGATCGAGGGTGTTTATTTCCATGACACCTTTGCTCCCGTCGCCAAGCTTGTTACTGTTCGTTGTCTCCTTGCAGTAGCCGTTAGTAAAGGGTGGTTTATTCATCAGTTGGACGTCAACAACGCATTTCTTCATGGTGATCTGGATGAAGAAGTATATATGCGCATCCCACAGGGTTTTGCTGCTCCGGGGGAGACTCGTGTTTGTCGGTTGAACAAATCCTTGTATGGGTTACGACAGGCGTCGCGGAATTGGTACCATAAGTTCACCGCAGCACTTCGTGAACTCCAATTCCGCCCCTCCCCGGCTGATCACTCGCTTTTCGTCTTCCGACAGGGGAGTATACATGTTGTGGCACTTATTTATGTGGACGACGTCATCTTAGCAGGTACTAGCCTTGAGTTTATCTCTCATGTCAAGGCCTTCTTGCACCAACGTTTTAGTATCAAAGATCTTGGTCCACTTCGGTATTTCTTGGGCATCGAAGTTGCTCGGGCACCTGAAGGCATGATACTGAGTCAGCGTAAGTATGTATTGGACATTTTGGATGATGCAGGCGTGACGGGTAGTCGCCCAGTGCATTCCCGGTAGAGCAAAATCACCATCTCACTCGCCAGCACCAGCCGATCATCCAAACCCAGCTGCCTATCGACGTCTGGTTGGCCGACTTCTCTATCTCACAGTAACTCGACCAGACATTACGTATGGGGTTAATATACTTAGCCAATTTGTTCATGCTCCTACGCATGCCCATATGGAAGCCGCGCAGAGAATACTGCGCTATCTCAAAGGTGCTCCGGGACAAGGTCTTTTCTTCCCTCGTGATAACTCACTTGAGCTCACTGGTTATTGTGATGCAGATTGGGGTGGTTGTCAATCCACCCGCAGGTCCAGGACTGGGTATGTTATTACCCTTGGTGGGGCTCCCATATCCTGGCGTACAAAGAAGCAACAGGTGGTTGCTCGCTCTTCTGCCGAGGCTGAGTATCGTGCCATGGCCAGCACAGTGAGTGAGATCCTATGGTTACGGTGGCTGCTTCGAGAGCTTGGCGCCACACAGACCGGCCCCACGACACTCTACTGTGATAATCAAGCTGCTCTCCATATCGCTGCAAATCTAGTCTTTCATGAACGCACAAAACATGTCGAGATGGACTGTTACTTTGTTCGTGAGCGCGTTCAGTCAGGTGATATTGCTCCTTCAAAGATAAGTTCGCATTGTCAACTTGCCGACATGTTTACAAAAGGTCTTGGTGCAGAGAGATTCCATTTTCTTCTTTCCAAGCTGCACGTTCGTGATCTTCACGTCACAGCTTGCGGGGGAGTAATGGACGTGGCCCAAAGTCCACGACCCATGCGAGGTCCGCAGCGACATCAGGAGAGGCAACCCGTTGCAGCTAAGGCCCATGTTGAGAATGATGATGATGGTTCAATTATAGTAGGAAGCATTACAGTTCCTTGTTGTAAAAGAAATCTTCTTTATTCCTCCCATACCCTAGCTGCACACAAAGGGTATAAATATGATGTAAGGCCGCTGGCCGCAACTTGAACAAGAATAATAAGAGTGACTCCGGAGAGTTAAGCTCTCCCGTACGTGGACTAGTCCCGATACTCGGGGATACCACGTAAATCCTGTGTTATTTCCATTTCGCAAATCGTTCTTACAAATTTATTAGTTACTGTGTTAACTATTTTAATCAATAGTAATTGGATAAATTTGGTTTGGTTAACTTTTTGTTCTGGTATCACATTCCTAACCAATAAACTATAAGCACATACTTGATACTTTAAATAACCATTCAAGAGTCAAGAGTTCCTTTCTTTTGGATCAATAAGAAAATAAAGTCCATTATTGTTCCTATATTACATTTGTTTTTTTAGAGTATAGATAACAACATATAAACACATAATTTAGATAAAACTCATACATTATGAGGGATGAAAATATAAAAAGGAAGGGCTTTTCAGTCTACGATAATTGCTAATAGACTAAGAAATTCTACACATACGCACCTAATTCAATAACCTCAAACCATTAACATATATTTTTGTTATGTGGCTACGTCTAACGACTATAAAATTACTATATTAGTTGTATGTATTTGTGTTAAAGGTTAAAAATTTGTTGATTGTTACACTTTATTCAATAATTATAAATTACGGATTGATGCATTAACTTGAGATTTTTTTCACGTATTAATAATGTTATGTTATATTTATAACCTGGTTAACCAATTAACCGAACATAAAATATTATTTTGGTATTATTGGTTGTTGTATTAGTTTGATCGGTTTGATTATGATATTATATTTCATAATTAATAGAATTGAGATTATTTGGTTTGGTAATTATCATGTAAACCGATTGAACACTCACGGGAAAGAACATTTCCAAGCCCTGCATACAAGCATTCATTCAATAATGAAATATGCAGATTCTCATATTTCGTACTCTTAGGCCATGAATATCTAGCTAGCTGCAACTAGCAAAGCTAAGCTGAAGATTGCTTCACGTGGACAACAAAAGGAACTCGAATCTATAAAAAGTGAAATATTCCCTTAGAGTTTTTGTTTTTAGCCTTAAGATGATCCAAGCCACAATGACGTCCAGTTTCAGATATACCAACATCGTCCCTCCAACTGTGAGGTTGCATTATAAATTGAGAAATCCTCATCAGCCATGATTTGTATGTACTCAAAATTCACAGTGCTGAAAATACAAGTCAAGGCAAGGAAAGGAAGAGAAGGAAAGTCTTGCGCGAATCCATCCATTAATCCAGGTGTCCCCTAGAGTTTCCTCCGAATACTTCATTGATGAGAGACAAGTGACTGAATAAGGTTTCCAGCAAATTAAAGCTCTTGATCATGTTCACTGAAGTGTTTGGGGGAACTCCTGGTGTCGCTTGGTACTTCTATATATATATATTCTACTCAATGCTTATTAATTCCCTTGCATATAAAGTAAGTAAGGGGAGAAAGACAACGCGGAAAGAAGAAAAAAAAGGTCTTTAGGACAACAGCGGATCAACTCAATCGGAACCCTAGCTACCCAATAAGATAAATGAAACTGCAGATCCGTGCTATTGGACATTACCAAAGAGGACAATCAAGAACATGAATAATCATCATGATAAAAATTAAAAAGTAAAAACACTATTGATAACATCACCCGCCACAACAGATTCCCTGCTTTATTATCTGATGCCGATCATGAGGAAGACGAGGAAGGTTGAAAAGGTTCGGCTGAAAGAGGATATTGGAGCGGATGAAGGAATAAGGATCAGACTGTTATTATGTGTGGATGGCTACTCATTCGTTTGTATGTGAGATTACTTGTTTATTGAACGATGCATAGTCTTTCACAATTGTAGTTATTATGTTAGGGGCGGGTGTAGGGTATACACCACTATTTTTTTCTTCGTGTATAAGATGAACCTCCAATTAAAGCAACTGAGGGATTTTTTTTAACATAGTTGATGGAGCTGTGTCTTGGAGGTATAAGAAGCAAATAATGTTTGCTCAATTAACTGTGGAAACAGAAACGATAGTACTAGTAACTGTTAGTGAAAAATTGATTTGGCTGAGGGGATTCCTAGCAGAGATTCCCTTACAAGAAAAACCGATTTTGTCGGTGTTGATAAATTATGTCAGCACCGTCGTTATTGCTAATATTAAAATTGCTAATATAAAAACGCAAGTCAGTTACAAGCACACATATCACAAATAACATGCGTGACCAAAGTATTCAAGCACGTTTCTTGGCTTGGTGATCTAGTGATTAACATAGGCACGCAATAGACAATCGCCCTATTTAATTCTTTTTATTTTATTTTTCACAATTTCATTTGACATTGTTGTTGACCAAAATTTCACCAAGTCAGCCAAAACATAAGTCCAGTCAGCATCTTAAATACCTCTGTTAAAGTTTTCGACGGAATAGGACATTTTGTGTATTTCTCAGAAAGTGATTATTATTGACAAAAACATGAAAGTTATGATTATGTAGGAGTATTTTTCCTAAAAAATAAAAAAACAAATCTTCCGTATTAATAACTACAGTTTTATTTACGATGTCTCTCTTTCCTCGTCACATATATCGATGAGAAGGCTTTATTTTATTTTTTCTTTTAAGCAGGACAAGCCAAAAGACATGCAACAACGACTGAATTATAAAACTGACTCGGAATATACTCAGTATTTTGTATGCACCCTAACTACCATGAAAGAGCATGATATGCCATTACATGAGGAGCTCTAAAGAAGGTCCAAGGAGCAAAAGCCACGACTGTAACTAAAATACGGAGAGAAAGTACCCAACAAAAATAAAAGAGGGGAAATAGCCCCTTTGCCCAAGCAAAGCAAGTCAAATCGAAGAGGAGCCTTTGTTAGCACAAACCCTGGCCGGCCAGCGGGTAACAACTTAATTACTACGGTGCTCCACAGAAGTTGGTCAGCTCATATCTAGCACAACACTCCTCCGTCCCGTACTGAGCTCCATCTTTCAAAGGGCAATTGTCGTACATCATTTGAGTCGCTCTGGTTAAGCATTCACCGCAGTTGGGATCATTCTCGTCAGCACAAGAAGAATAAGCATAGGCCGCAAGTTTTGGTGGTCGATAGTCGTTGTCGTAGACCCGCTTGCACGGCGTTGGGGATTTCAGATCCGGTAATACTGCATTCTGCGCGTCTGAGCGATCGAAGGCGGTCGGACTGCAAAACCATTCGTTGGAGGCACCGCACATCGGATCCAGGGCAGAGATGATCATTACACTGCCGTGGAAGCCTCCGCTGATCGTTGTCAGAATTAGCGACGACAACAGCACTACTGAGGCCATTCGAGCATCCAAGCGACCAACCTGTACGCCCATCTCTCTCTCTCTCTCTCTCTTAGTCTCGGTTAGCTAGCTAATATGTGTTATGAGTAAAGCGGGCTAGCTAGCTTTATAATATTGTGAGATGGATGAATTTGGTGGCTTGCAATATTATATCTTAGCGCGCAGTGCGATAGACAACATTCTCATCTTCATAATAAATTACGTGCAAGAATATCCAAGCGTAGGAATTTTGGTTATTGATCAGCTTACCTACAAACACCGCCTCTTCTTTGGTTACAAACCCGGCAAGATACTTGTATAACAATGAAGTCACATGGGAACATACAAACACCGCCTCTTATTCGACCGAAGCAGCTTTACGTTCCCTTGGCTTCACGTATCAGTTTGATATTGCAGCACTCACTCCCAGCGGAGCGGGATCCAGGACACGGTAGAGCACTGGATCGCATTTCATTAGAAAATTAGATATCGTAAAAAAATCACAGTTTTTTTTACAATATCAATTGTACACCTCGATCTTTTAAATTTTAATATAGCGAATTCATCAATAATGGAGTTTACATCCACACCAAAAGAATACTCTCTTTAAGATAAAATAGTTAACCAATTGGCGAGAAATTCATCGCTTATTTTGTTACGCAAATGTCAACACTGGACAAATCAGTCAACTAATCAATATATATTGTGTATCAATTCCTATTTTTATAAGCTGCTCTAGTAATTTTTTAAGGGAATAAATCTCATCTTTCTTTTAGTCTTTTACGTTTTAGAATTTTATGTTTCATTTTATGTTTTTCTTTACATGAGAATCATTGGAGCTAGAATTTTCAGGCTAAATTTAGAGTTCTAATTTCAATATGTTCATCTTATCCATTTTCCTAATTATACACAATATTTATTATAAAATAACACTAGGTCAAATGGCTAAAATCGATAAACTCATAAGGACTATATTAATTCCGGATCCAGGGGAGGGCTGGGCCGTGGCCCGGGGTGGCCACCCCCTGGATCCGCCACTGCTCACTCCCAGTCTGTGTGCGCTAGAAAACAAAAATGTTGCTCGTGAATCATGACCTGTTTTACCTGTTTCAGGAGGGTAATACCTGCCCCATAGGCCATAGGCTGGCAGGGCGGATATGAATACTCTTTGATCTGAATACCCATTCTTGATCCGATTCTATATAAATTATATTAAATTTATTTTAATTACTTCGTATTTTAGTTACAATAAAGTTGTAAATAGATGAGAACCACAATTTCGCGGTTAATTTAACTATATTTATCATGTTTTATAGTTTGTATCTTAATTTTTTTAACGAGAAATGAATATTTCATATATTTTCCCTTTAAATTACATATACATATGGGTCAACCTGCCCCTGCCCACGTCCCATAATAAATGACCTTACATGCACTCGACTTGCCACAAAACAGGTATGCGTATTGAGATACTAGCCCGACCTTCCCAATTCATATCCCTACACATAATCGTGAGCGCGTGTCCCACGTATGGAATGGAAGGACACAACGCCTTTTCCTAGCCTCTTCGGATTTGGACTCTTTCGAGCTCCTGTTCTTATAGGGCAACGACCTCCGCCAAGGGTGGTAACGACGATGGGGCGTTGGGACGACCTGCCTTCCTTTTTCTTGTAGGAGACGGACTGGTTTGAATCCTTCTTCGTGTTGGAGATGAAAATTTAGTGTCGGTTGAATAGGGTTTCCCAACGACGGTTGTGCGTCGAGTCTAGGCGCCGCCTCTTTTCCTCCTACATATTTAGTGTAATCTCCTTGTTCTCAAAGGATTCGTCAATTTCCCTACAATTGGATCTCCTTGTTTCATTTCTCACTTTTATTTTCCTATGGATTTCAAAACAAAGGAAATCCATCAAAGAAATAAAATAGAGGGTAAGTATAAACTTACCAAATCCGTGCCATCTCCTGTGTATAGCACTTTCATTTACATCTTTAAGTTGGATGCTAGACAATGGTTGCATCCCACGAATGGCTCTTTCATTTATTCCTTTGAGTTGGGCATAGCCCCTCGTTCTTCATTATCCCCCAACTTAATTAGGACTTCCTTTAAGTCCATCTTCTTGAATCCAGCTCTAGTTGAGTTCCATCCTTCTTTCTTCTTTGGCTTGATAGTGGATTGTGAAGCAAGAAGCACCTCAGTCTCCACCTTTCACATTTTACCCCACATTTTGATTTGAATATTAAACATATGGTAGAGGTAATGATACGAGGAGAGACTCGTGTATTCCCCACCTTGGGTTAGATATGACGCTATATATGGTCTCATAACTTGTTTAATTTCTCCAATTAAAAAAGGTCTCATAGCTCTTCAGAAATCTGCAAAGGGATCCTCATCAACTAGTCGATTTTTGTCTGGCCGGACTTGATGAGCATCTCCATGAAGATTTTGAAATTTTCTTCATGGTATCCTAATTCAGGATTATCATCCTCCATCTTTTTTCACCAAGAGCACCCTTGTAAATGGTGAACTCTTCATGCTCTACCCCTTACTTCCTCAAAGTTCTTGTTTACCATGGTTTGTGCAGATCCTTCCTCAAAACTTGGATCTTATATGCATAGAGAATCATCTAGAGTAGATGGAATTGCTAATCCTTGCTCGTCTTCCACTGTTGTAGAGGATGATGTAGTGTTCCTTATTCTCCAAGATCGAAGTTGCAGTCATCCTCAATTTTCTCCTCCCAACATGAGTTGAACTCTTGATGAGTGTGGCTTGAAGTCTCCTCCATTGAGCTAGATGATATTTGTTCATTGATGAACTCCTACACCATCTCTTGGATGGTGTGGGCATCTTGCTCCTCTTATACGTTGGATTCCATGTTGTTATGTTCATCAACATTTCAAATAGGTGGCTCCTCTTGACTAAAATATGATCTTCTGTATGTGGCTATTGAGTTTTAAAAATAAGTGTGACTTGAAGCTCCTCCATTGAGCTAGATGATACTTATTCATTGATGAACTCCTACACCATTTCTTGGATGGTGTGGGCATCTTGCTCCTCTTATACGTTTGATTCCATGTTATTCTGTTCATCAGCATTTCAAATAGATGGCTCCTCTTAACTAAAATATGATCTTCGGTAGGTGGCTACTGAGTTTTAAAAATGATTCAAACAAAGTTTGGTCGAATCGTGAAAATCATCCTTTGTTATCATAGATGGGATATTTGTTCTATTCTTTTGCATTATGTGCATGGTTCTCTTGGTATTTTGAGTCAACAATCTTGTCCTAGTGTTTCCAACTAAATGGCCTCATAGAACGAAAAACTCATCATATTTTAGAACTTACTCGAGCCCTCCTTCTTGTGTACTGTGTCACTACAACAAAAAGGGTTTATGCCAAGGGTTTTTTTGACCTATAGCAAGGGTTTTAACCCCTGCTACAAAGTGTAGCAAGGGTTTTACCAACCCCTGGACGAACACTCGCCAATGCTGCCCCTGCTACGTGTAGCAAGGGGTTTTAGCAACCCACGGTGGAAGTCCCATCCAAGGGTTGTAGCAAGGGTTTTAACCCTTGCTAATGTACCAAGGGTTTCAAACCCTTGCTACGCGTTAATGTAAATTACAATGAGAAGATATTCGTAGTAATTCGTCACTAAAACTTTATGACCATTTGTGTGCAAAGCGAAATGGTCACCAAAGTGTCATCCTAACGAGAGGTGCATCATTAGCAACGAAATTTTGGTTGCAGATACTGGTATTTTGGTCATTATATTGTTGGTAGAACCATCATTACCGTTGCATCCTAAAAAGAGGTTCCTCATTAGCAACGACATTTTCATCGCAAATACTGATTCCTGTCACTATATATCACTATATACGAACGTTCTAATATAATTGGAACAAAAACTGATTTTTTACATCAACAACCCGACCATTATAATACAATTGGTCATTCTAATATAATTGGTAAACCCTGATTTTTTTAACATTAACAAGCTCAACATTCTAGTCATAAATGTCATTCTATATCAACTAGAAGAGTCAGATCACTTTGTAAATAGGAAAACCCCAAAGATTTAAATCTATGCTCTTGAAGCAAACTATAAACAACGATTATAACCTCTGAACATGACTGCAGAAACTGAGAAGCTGGCACCTTGATCTCATTGTTTGTTCTTCCTGGCAGCCTCCTCGCAATAGTGGACCACCAGGCCAAATAAGATAAAATCTAGTCAATATATTAATCATCCATTAATCCCTTGATTAGTTCGTCTAGATTTAAAGAAACTGATTTAAAGATCAGGGTTATAATATTGAAAAAATTCATTAGAACTCTGTAGAAGGTTCAACTCAAGTGATTACTGATCATTGATTATAATATACATGTTCCCCCAATTGGAATGCAACTCCACAATAATGCTCTCTTCCTGTGGAGTGATCTGGCCTCTCTTCATGCCTGGCCTCAAGTAACTATCACCTGATCAGTCTGCAACTCTTGCCATTCCTCTTCAGTCCTGCTATTTCGATCAGGTTGTATACAAGCAGTAAAGCTAATTAGAAGTCGTCGGTAAATTATCATTCATAACAAAAAAACTATCTATAATGGCTAACAAATACTAGCAACCATGGAAACAGAGAATTGGTTTTCATCGAAAATCCATTAAAATTGCTAGCTTAGAAATCAGATTAAGCAATTCAAATGCTCAAAATAATATGTGCTTGAGAATCCTCCTCTCCTGTACCTTATAAACAATCCCAGTATTAGTGAGTTTGGTGCAGAATCCACATTCAAACACCTCCTGGAAACCCTTCCGAGACAGCAAAAGGAAGCTTATATTAGTTGGCTAAAACATAGTCTCTACTGCATCTCAACTTGAAGCCATGAACAAAAAAACATATGAAGCAATGGAGTAATCACTCATATGCAGACAATTACAAATAAAGACTTAAACATCAGTTGAAAAGATGTACACAACAATATGATCAGCAACAAATAATGCAATACGTAATACTCCTAGTACAATGACAGAGCACAATTAATTAACCACCCTGTCTAGTCCTTCTCTAATCCATGATTCAAAACCCTCAAACCGCTGGAAGAGGGAGTTCTGAAAAAAGTTAGCGGGGGTTTGATGAACCCTTGCTATTGAACCCTCGGTATAGGGCACTTTTTTTGTAGTGTGTTCTTAGTTAAATGTGGCATGAAGTAGTAGCTAATAATGCCCGCCTAATAAACTGCCAAGTTACTCCCATTATGGGGTCATACTAGTCCTTTCTTTGCTATCTATCCCGACATCTTGATTACTCTTGTCTTAGAGTATTTGGTTCTCTCTGTTTTGTGGTATGCATTAGGAGGTTTTTGGTTTGCATTACAAAGTTTCTGGTGTGCTTTCGAAATTTTTGTGGTTTGCTTTGCGAGGTTTCTGGTTTGTTTTAATATATTTCTGGTTTGCATTATGAGATTTCTGGTGTACTTTCAAAAAAATTGTGGTTTGCTTTGTGGGGTTTCTGGTATGTTTTAGTGGATTTGTGGTATGCATTATGGTGTTTTTGGTATGCTTTTTATGGTTTGTTTTATTGCTTTTGTGGTTTGTATTAGGAGGTATTTGGTGTGTTTTATAAATAGTTGGGGTTTGCTTTGTGGTGTTTTCTGATATATTTTAGGCGATTTATGGTATGTATTAGGTGGTTTCTAGTAGTATGCTTTATAATGTTTTTGTTATGTTTTATGAGAGTTATGGTCGCCATGAGTTCATGTTTCTGATTTGCTTTTTTGAATTGAAATTTCATATTTAACTCTCAATCTAGCTTTAATATTTAGTGTCTTTGGGTTAGTTTTCAAATGATATATATACACGAAACACAACCAAGCTTGACCATTACAACCATTTAATACCATAGGATCACTATGTTACTCAGCTTTGAGAATTACAACTCTTCCTCCCTATCATCATGCATTCCACCAATAGAAGTATTGGGGATCATTCATCCAAGCTAGGCAAATACATGAATCTCAAGATGGTGAACTCCATTAGTTGGATCTTGCAACAGTGTAATGAATGGGAGTTTAGTTGTAATAGGAATTAATTGGGGGATCACTTTGTAATTGGGTTGTCATATAAATAGAGGAAGTAAACTGTAAACTGGGGCATCGAATAACAATTACAGAAACCATTCTTCCTTGTTCTACTTCTTCTTCCTCTCCCCTGTTCTTTCTTCCTCCTCCCTATCATTCTGCTTCCAATCTTCCTCTCTTCTTCCCTCAATCTCACTTTCTTCTTCTCTAAGTCAATCTCAATCGCCAGGACAGATCCAGAATCATTACAAACAGCGACCCGATTGATGGAGTAAATGGTAAAATAGTAGCTAAGGGATGGTAGCTCGGATGACAGTGAGGGCTTTGAGAACAATAAATTTAATGATTTCGTCGGAGATGTAAGCTTTTCGAGGTTGAGATATTACCAATAGATATGCAATTAGAAGAGGATCGGTTCTCTCCATGGCAGCTCTCTCAATCTCTGACCGAGACCGGCCTTAATAAGGGATTGTTGTCGCAGGCTGAATTCGGATACATAGATCGAAAATTGACGGTCAACAAAATCGATGGCTCATGCTCCGGACAGGACGACGACGATGATTCCGTATGTGTGTGTGGTGAATCGTTGTTGTTGTGGATGTTCCCCTCTGTCCAGATGCTCTGTTTTGCAGGCCACCGACGAGCTAAAGATGGACGACGACGAACAAGAAGGGGAGGAGGACTGGCGACCTCGACGGCGGAAGAAAGAAGGAATGGCGGGGGATGAGATTCGTACTCGCGTTCATGCCGGCAGCAGAGGAGAGCGTACGGGAGATCGAGAGAGAGCTGGGCGGCTATGACTTGAAAATATTTTTTTTTTAATTTTGTTGTTAGTTTCCGTTTTTACCCCTGTTGTTACTGTAACAACATTATAGGTGTTGTTTTAGTATCCGTTGGGACCAGTTACGGTAACAACACTCCTTGTGTTGTTATTGTAACAACACTAGTCTCCAACCAATAGGAAGCTAGGATTGTGATGACTTTTTATTAGATGAGTTGACCTAGTGTAAAATCAAAGCAGGGGTATAATTGTCATTATGAAAAATATGTTTAAATAAAAAAATAAAAAAATATATTTTTTTTATTTTTCGGAAAAAATATTTTTTATTTTCCGGCCAAAAATTTTGGTCGCCGGAATTCGGCCACCGGTCGTCGGAATCTGGTCGCCGGTCACCGGAATATACTTTTTTGTCGCCGGAATATGCTATTTTGTCATCGGAATATGCCATCGTCGCCGGAATATGCTTACCGGCGTCGGAATCTAGTCATCGGGACCGGAATATGCCTATCGGCGCCGGAATCTGCTCACTGACGGTCATCGGAGTTTGGTCAACGATTTTCATTGACCGGTCAACGGTCTTCGTTGACCGGTCAACGGTCTTCGTTGACCGGTCAACGGCCAACGACCACCAGATGTTATGGTCTGCATTGTGAGATTTATGGTTTGGTTTCTCATATTTTTGTATGCTTTTTGTGGTTTGCTTTATCGTGTTTGTGGTTTGCATTAAGAAGTTTCTGGTTTGCTTTATCGTGTTTGTGGTTTGCATTGAGAAGTTTCTGGTTTGTTTTCAAAATTTTTGTGGTTTGCATTGATGGATTTCTGGTTTGTTTTAATATATTTGTGGTCTGCATTAGGACGTTTCAGGTTTGCTTTTTTGTGGTTTGATTTACTGTGTTTGTGGTTTGCATTAGGAGGTTTCTGGTTTGCTTCGCAAATGTTGTGGTTTGCTTTGTGAGGTTTGTGGTTTGTTTTAGGAGATTTGTGGTATGCATTCAGAGGTTTCTGGTTTGCATTAAGAAATTTATGGTGTGCTTTCGAAAATTTTGTGGTTTGATTTGCGAGGTTTTTGGTTTGTTTTAGGAGATTTGTGGTATGCGTTAGGAGGTTTCTGGTTTGCTTTATTGTGTTTCTGGTTTGCATTAAGAAGTTTATGGTGTGCTTTCGAAAATTTTATATTTGTGGGTAGCATATTTGTGGTTTGCTTTCGAAATATTTGTGGTTTGCTTTATGCGATTTTTGGTTTGTTTTAGAGGATTTGTGTTTTGGATTAGGAGGTTTTTTGTATGCTTTTTGTGTCTTATTTTATTATATTTGTGGTTTGTTTTATGAAATTTATGGTGTGTTTTAGAAATATTAGTGGTATGCTTTATTGTGTTTCTGGTATGTTTTTCGGAGACTTGTGCTTTGCATTTAAACGTTTCTGATATGCATTTTATGGTTTGTGGGCAACAAATAATAATTTATCCGGCCACAAATAACACAAATTTCAAGTCTACAACTGAACCAACAGATCCAAAATAACAACATTGAATGAACGAATTGTAGTATTACTGTAGAAAGCTACACATTAAATTCAAAATGCAGACAAACCCTCCGCCGCTTCCGCCGCTTCTCCTATCTCCACCGTCTCCAAAATTTCTATTGCAACTCCGAGGCTGGCATGCGGAGCCTATCTCCAAACCACGACGTTCACCGCCACCGGGAGCTCCGGACGGAAGATGAAGCCGAATCCCTAGGCACTCTGTCCGCAATCACTGGAGTGATCGTTTCCACGACGTCCGTCGGCAATTCGAGACTCAATTCCTCCACCAATCGATTCACGAATTCCGTCCCGCGCTCCAATTGAGTGGACGATTGGCGCGGAGCCTCAGCCTTCTAATTTTCATCGTACGCTTCCTTCGGCGGCGATCTGGCGGGAAGGATTTTCTCTAGAGGAAGGGGCGAGGACCAGATGCGGCGGTTGACGAGTCAGTAATCTCCATGACGACGACGTCGACTCCTCCTCAGAGAGCAACAACTGAGTGACAACTTGGATCTGCAAGTCGACGGCGACGGCCCTCACCCGGCCATCCTCTTCGTGTTGATGAATCAGTAGAACCTCAATAATTCCTTCATCGACGACGACGGGGAAGAAGCAAGGACGGCGGAAAAAAGCGGGGCGGCGTGGAAGACGAGACGTGTCTAGATCGGGTGAAGGAAGATGAGGTCTGATGTGAGATTAGGGTGGGCTTGAATTTTAATTTATTTTATTTTTTTTAGTATAAATTTACCCTTTTACCCTTAATGAAACATGTTGTTATTATAACAACACTTAAGGTGTTGTTATACTATCGAGACCCGTATCCGTTCCCTATCGATGAGGAGGCTTCATTTTTTTTCTTTCTTTTAATAAAGGCAAGTCCAAAGACGCAAAACAATGACTTGAATACAAGACTGACTCTTACTATACTCCTAGTTTGTATGCAGCCGCAAACTGCAATGAAGGAGCATGATATGGCACTACACATGGGTAGGTCTGAAGAAGCTCCTAAGAAGCAAAAGACACGACTCTAATTCAAATACGTACTGAGAAAAATACATGACACAAACACAAAGGACATAATAAAAAGAAAGAAAAAGGTCCCTATCCATCCAAGATCGCCCCATTAAGCGAATGTGCAGCTTCCTTCGACCAAGCAAGTCAATCGAATAGGAGCCTTTGTTGACACAAACTCTGGCTCGGACAGCATACAGTACTACAATAGCATTTCTGAATTAATTAAGCTCCACAAAAGTTGTTCTTCTCATACCTAGCACAACATTCCTCTGTCCCGTACTGAGCTCCATCTTTGCCCGGGCAATTGTCGCGCATCAGCTGAGTCGCTCTGATTAAGCAATTACCGCAGTTGGAATGATCACTACCATCAGCACAAGAAGAATGTGTGTAGCCGACTAGTATTGGTGGTCGATGAGGAAGACGCATGGTGTAGGCTGGCTCGCACGTTGCTGGGGATTTGAGCTTCGGTAATACTGTTTCCTGCGCATCTGACATATCAAAGTCGTTCGGACTACAAAACCATTCGTTGGAGGCACCGCACATTGGATCCAGTGCAGAGATGATCATTACACTGCCGTGGAAGCCTTCGTTGATCATTGTCAGAATTAGCAACGACACTGTGGCCATTCGAGCTTCCAAGCGACCAACCTGCACGCCCATCTCTCTCTGTCTCTCAAACTGTTGTGGTTAGTAAGCTAGGCAGTATGTGTTCTGAGTGAAGCGCCTAGCTTTATAATGTTGTGAGATGGAGGAACTCGGTTGCTTTAAAAGTGGGATAGACAGCATTCTCATCTTCATAATAAACTAATTGGGAGAAAACCCAAGCTTAGGAGTTTCAGGTTATTGATCAGCCTAGCTAATTCGTCCAATTTTGCTAGTAAGCGAGTGGGTCAATTTGAGACGAAAATCTGATCTGGCCATTGTTTATTACTGGATTCAACGTGCACATGTTCGGAACAAAAATAGTCTCGATAACTCGAATAACTTGAAATATTGGAAAAGATTATAAAAAACGATATTATACTATACTAACATACTTTTCTCAATAATCAAATAGTCTCGATAATTCGAATTATCTAAACAAAATTAAAATTAGATAAACCCAATTATTGAAAAAGATTAAATAGGTTACTGGAATAACTTGAATTATAGGGAAAGATTTAAAATAGATATTATACCATACTAACGTATTTTTATCAATAATTTCACTATACCCTTGCATCACAATTTATTTTCCAACATCTTCCATATACGACCACAATAGCATTTCCTGGAAGTAGAGAACTTTTCTTTAATTGACCAGGAACCTCAACCCCACATGCCATTTCGTGGCAGCGGGGTCTACTAAAATTGGGGAGTACCCGTATCAGCAACATTTTCAAGGCTTAACACTCGATATTGGGGGAGACTTCGTCTCCAGCACTCGCGGTACCTCTGAGAACACCAAATAGTGTAGTGGGTTCGAACCTTAGACCTCACACATCTCAAGTCCGAAAAATCACACTCCCGACCAACTGACTGTGTTATCTTTAGCGGAAGTAGAGTACATTTCTTCTAAAGTGATTTGCATACTTTTTTTTTTAATAGCAGATCTCTTATTTTAATATTCTAACTACTCATAGTATATACTATTGATTTGCAATTATTATTATTTTTTGCTAGAACTAGATTTGCATACTTGGATATAAATGGCGGTGTTTATCCTATTTTGAGGGTAAACGTTGAGAATGTGAGACACATTTGTGCATATATGTATGTGAGTGGAAGACAAAGCAATCTTACAAAGGTACGTGTAAGATTTCTTTGTTGTCTTGCATGAGCAAGACGATCCCTTTAAAATTAAGACATCGCCACCTATATATACATATACACCACCATATATATATATATATAGGCTACTTCCGTGCTCACTTGTTTGGGTGCATTCAACTCTAAAAGTTGTCATAATACATTAAATTTTGAAATTTAATGGGTAGCATTAGTCTAATATGATGGTATAACACAGAATCACAACTAATCCTTGCATTACCCTAACCTATTAATCTTCAATTTTGAATCCCAATCCAAAATTCCAAATTGTAAACCCTTACCCTAACCTTAATTCCTAAACCCTAAGTGATGATTGGCATCGTTTTCACATGAATCACCTCTTTAGTAACCAAATAGTCTCGATAACTTGAATTACTGTAAAAACAATTAACAATAAATAACTCCAATTGTGAGAAAAATTAAATAGAATACTCGAATAACTTGAATTTTTTAGAAAAATAAAAAATAGATATTATACAATACTAACGTATTTTTATCAATTTTTCACTATACCTTCCATCACAATTTATTTTCCAACAGTAACATTTCATCTTGGATATCCGGCCACAGTAGCATTTCCTGGAAGTAGAACACATTTCTTCTACAGTGATTTGCATACTTTTTTTTCAATAACTCATCTCTTATTTTAATATTCTAGCTCCTCATAGTATATACTATTGATTTGCATATTTCTTTTCTTTTGGTAGAAGTTGATTTGCATCTTGGATATAAATGGCGGTGTTTATCCTATTTCGAGGGTAAACGTTGTGGATGTAAGACACATAGATTTGTGCACATATGTATGGGAGTGGAAGACAAAGCAATCTTACAAATGGACGTGTAAGATTTCTTTGTTGTCTTGTATGTGCAGACGATCCCCTTAAAATAAAGAGTTTGCCTCCTCTCTCTCTATATATTATATATATTTTCATTATTTATAACTAGCTTATAATCCCGCTTGTTGGACGGAACGTTCATAACGGTATATTTATATTTTTATGTTTAAATTTATTAATCCATTTAATTTTATTGACAATATTTCAATCGAGATGATACATACAAAATTAATGTATAGGTCGAACATTTAGAGAAATACCATGGTCATTTAAAATGTATCAGTAATCACAATTTCATAGTGAGAATTAAGCTTCCGTTAAAATACTATTGGTTAATTGATTATCAAGAAAGATAGAGTATTAAAGCTCATTGGGAATCCCACACGACCCATAGATAACTGGAAACTAAAACCTCACAATCTTACATAAATGTTCAATGTCAAGTAAGAAAAAAGAAATGGAGCGTTGTTAATTGATTCAAGTCAACCGTACGTATACTAGTAATACTCCATTTAATACACGTATATATGTACCCGTACATATTTTATACCTTTAAAACTTCCATATCCGTATTATTGTTAAGTTGTTTCATTTTTCCGTTCATTTGATAGCTCCCGTACTAAACACGTACAAAATCATTATATATAATACGTTTAATATATGTATTTAATGAATTAAATCGTTAGACCATCCATAATGGTGGAAGGGAAAAGAAGAAAATTTGGGCGGGAAAAGTGGGGAAAAAGGGTTTTTGCCACAATAGACAGGTAGGGAAAATATGGTGATTGATAAGTGGTCTTTTTCTCACAAATTCAATTAAGTGTTGATCTCGTCACTTTATTTAGATAATTTTTTCCATTATTTGTATATAGGTAATAATAATTGATTAAGGCGAATATTCCGATATAATTTTTTTTTAATTTGGACATACTTTTTTCATCACTAATTAAATATGACGTTATCAATAACAAAAAATATAGTTGTTGAAAACATGTTCGTTGAAAAATATGATGATTAAAAATATGTTGTCGATCATAAGACACAATGATCTCTAATCAAAATAATTAAACTAATAAAAAAGGAAAACAAAACAAAATACGCGGGGGCCTCGCC
Organism: Linum tenue; assembly: GCA_946122785.1. Taxonomy (NCBI): domain Eukaryota; kingdom Viridiplantae; phylum Streptophyta; class Magnoliopsida; order Malpighiales; family Linaceae; genus Linum; species Linum tenue. Next base: position 67,363,483 of record CAMGYJ010000002.1, read on the forward strand.
CACCCTTTCTCCTTTTCCCCTCCTCCATTTGTCTTTTAGTGGAGGGAAAATCCTTCTACGTTTTCCTTCTTTTCTTTTTCTTTCTCCTTTTTCTCCTCCCCTATTGTGGGACTTCCCATCCTTTTCCCCTCCTTGCAGTGGGTGGTCTCAACTTCACTATTATTTATATGTTTATTTATTTTTATAATAGTTAAATTTATAAATTTATTATCTATTTATGACTATTAACATACTATTAAACGTTACATTAGTAAAATACCCGTACATATTTTATACTTAACGAAACTTTCCCGTACCTTATTTTACCAACTATGCTAACAACTCGCCTAAAAGAAGACAATTAAAACTTGAGAGCAAACCACAAAATTAGGTTACCTCCAATCAGTGCCGGATCCAAAAAGTTTACATAAGGGTGTAATCTTCCCAAAATTAAATTTAATTAAAAAATAAATTAAATGATCCAACTAGTAAAAGTTACAATAAAAATTCAGACGTATTTCATATTATGAAAAATGGTAAATATATTCGGTGTCAATACTGTTTAACAAATATTTCTCGACATATCCTACTACTATAGGAAGTTGAATAGTAGCAGTATAGTCCCAAGTTCAAATCACATAGACTAGCACATAAATATTATATGTACTCATACACAAACTACTATAGGAAGTTGAATATTACGGATATCCCGCTACCACTTAATTTTTTTTTACATATACGCAAACTACTATCAGAGGTTGGACAATCCGTTTCTCTCAACATGCATGTATCCGCCATTGCCTCCGATATACAAATAGACTCGATCCAAGTAAAAAGCACAAAATTAGACACTCCTTATCTACTAGTTCCAGTAGCTTGAATAAAGAATCGACCTTAACTTGAGTAAATAAATCAAGGATTCCTAATTTTAAGATAGACATATAGGTTAAATCCCATAATATGATTGTCTTTCTTTTAAGAGAGTGTATTAGTACGTTGCACAACATCCATGTGCAACGGGGACGCGATGGACATTGATGTTTGCGTTAGAACTTAGCTAGGCTGATCAATAACCTAAAATTCCCAAGCTTGGATTTTCTTCCAATTAGTTTATTACGAAGATGAGAATGCTGTCTATCCCACATCTAAGATATAATATTGCAAGCCACAAAATTCATCCATCTCCCAACATTATAAAGCTAGCCCGCTAGCTACCTAACCACGCACTACAAAATTGAGAAGTATTGGGGACAAGAATTAGGAGACGACTATAGAAGTTTGTCTCAGGAAATATAATTTTAAGTTGCATAATGGACAACGGTATAAAATTGTCCCCATAAAAGAAGAAAACAATTTTTAATTAAAATTACAATATCTTTGTTGTCCCCAAAAATATAAGTTTCTGAAGAGGAGAAGATTGTGTGGGATTCTCTTTTATCAACTAAAAAGATTGCTGGTTATATTAATTTGAAGGATATTTTTTAAATCTATAATTATTCAACGAAGTGCATAAGTTAAAAACTATCGAATATGTAATTGGTTTTGGGAACGGCATTTTGTAGATTTACTCTTTGCATTTCAAGAGCTCAACGAAGTGCATAAGTTGCCAATAATAAAAGGAAAACAAAGTAAGAAAGCAGATCCGAAACTCTTCAATTAATCTCAACGGTTCATTTGCATAGATCTTAATCTCAAGCGTCCATTTATCTTTAAGTACCAATAGAAACCCTAGCTCAATATTTCAGTCTTCGCCTCCTGTATACGGATGGGTCTTCTTTTTCTGCTTGACACTGGCACTTCTCTATCCCCTGTCCACTGGCAGTCTGTCGCTTCCTTCTCCTCTTTCAGTAGGGTCGTCCAACAATGGTAGGATTTAGATTAGTGGTTCCTTTTCCCGGTTTTCGGTGTTTAATTCCATATTAATTTTAGGTCAATCCTTTTTCGACATTATCTCTTTTGATTTATCTTGTAGACTCGACGATTATGAAGAAGCCAGTAGTGATTTGCCGACATTGCATGTGTCACGTACGCTGGAGTGTTACTTGTGGTGGGTACGTAGTGGCGGCGTTTAGACGAAGCGGCGGCGATGCAGAATGCCAAAACAATGCTACGACAACATGTTTGTAGTGGTGATTTTTGTGTCATGGTGTTTCTAGTTCTATTTGTAAATTGGAAGTAAAATAATCAAACAATTTAATCGTTGTATGTTTGATGTTTGTTATTCTAATGGATTCTATTGTCGATCAGATCAATTTGGTCTCCAATTGGTCCAATCTAGTTTTGGTTTGGTTTTTCGTCCCAATCTATAACTTAAGGGACAATTATTCATCATTAAAACTCATAAAAATGATAACCAGTTGTCTCCAAAGATATCGTATAAGGGACCACTCTTTGTCCTTAAATAAAATTTTTGCGGACGTTTTGCTTATTCCAATTTGACACATGTGAGGATGACATCTGGCTCCTATAAAAAGAAAAGGGGACAAATTATTGTCAATAAAATTTTGGTTATAGGGACGACCTGTTGTCTTTTATGGAACAAAAAAGAGACGACGACTCGGAGTAATGGGGATGACTGTCGTCCCTAATATTGGGGACGACCTAATTTTTTGTCGTCTCCAAAAGAATAGAGGACAAGAGTATAAGGAACCACACACTGGGGACGACTAAGTTGTCCCCAGAACTATGGGGACGATTTTTCTTATTTCCGGGGACGACTTTTGTCATCCCCAAACCTCATCATTTTTGTAGTGACGAGAGAGAGAGAGAGAGAGAGAGAGAGAGATGGGCACGGTAGTAATGCAACTTTCCATGTTGTCGTCGCTAATTCTCACAGTGATCAACGGAGGGTTCCAGGGCAGTGTAATGATCATCTCTGGTGAAGCTGCCCTGGATCCACTGTGCGCTGCCTCCAACGTATGGTTTTGTAGTCCGACCGACTCTGATATCTCAGGCGCGCAGGAAGTGATATTAGCGCACCTGAGGACATCCTTATACGACTGCAGGCCGTACTATAACACCGAGGATCGTCCTTCTCCCGGAGCAGTACCAGACGCCTACGTACATTCTTCTTGTGCTAGCAATAATGATCGCCTCTGCGGTCCCTGCTTAGAAGAAGCGACTGCACAGATGCGTAAGAACTGCGAGGGCAAAGATGGAGCTCAGTACGGGAACGAGCTGTGCTGTGCTAGATATGAAAAAGAAAGGTTTTGTTGAGCTTGTTTAACTGACAAAGAAATGCTATTGTGTATGGCCTAAGACTCCTCGATATATGCATGTAAGGTGGAAGAGATGCGGAATAAAATGAAACTGAACGAATTATCCCCATGGATGAGTTACGTTGTTTTAATTTTCATATATACTAGTTTTATGCTCCCCGCTACATTGTGGATAGATACAAACGCCCGAAAAAAGAAAAAAAAAAACTCAAACTCCAGTAACAACGTTGTGCATAAATACAATAATTATACTCATAAGTCTACAGTAAAAAAGAAAATAAATATAAGTCAATTTTTAGCAGAATATCATGATAGAATAGAACCCTCCAACTGTTTGATTTAAAAATTGCTTGAAAATAGTCGTTGGCGACACCAGGGACGGAGCTCGGTAAGGTCTCGAGGGACCCTCGCACCCACGAAATTTTACATCTACGTATAATTTTCTACGAAATTTGAAGAATTGCGTATAAATACGTATAATGAGTTCCGTGTGAAAAAAATATTATCAATCTTGTGCTAGTCTAGCGCTAGAGGTAATCAAAATTGATATCTCCTCCATTGACCAGGGTTTGAACCTTGGACGGAGCAAGTTACTTAATTAAATTTTTAGTTTATTTTTTTTTTTTGTTTACTTTTATCAAAGAAATTTATTTTTATATTTCCCTTCCATCATTTTAAATTATATCAATTAAGTTTTTTAACTTTTGAATTCGTATTTGTGGTTTTGGCTATATATATTGTCTTCAGACTATAGTATATGCATATAATAAATTTACAAATCATAAAGATATGCCAAGATATGTTATACATTGGAATTTTGATTTTTTTAATAATTTTTAGGCTGATGAGGCAATGACATGGCGTGTGGACTAACGGTCAACGGTGTTGACTATCCAAATTGATGATCAAACAATGTGTCAGGCCAATTGAGTCTATAAGCTACATACTTGAGGCCATGATGTTCATTTCTTAAACTACGGACCAAAGTTGATTATATTGTCATAGTTCGGACCAAAATAAGGTATTAACCCTTATTTAAATAAGGTGAAAGAAGAAACGAAACCTACACGTACCTTGATAAAATAGCTCTGTCTTCCACTCCTCCTTTACATATATATGCACAAATCCATGTCTCACATTCCCCACGTTTACCTTCTAAATAGGATAAACACCGCCATTGATATCAAGCGTATGCAACTCAACTTTTAAAAAAATTGTGTACTTTAGAGTATAGTATATTCCACATGATCTAGTCGTTAAATGTATTTGGATGGACTCTGACCAGTCTCAACGATTAATTAGTTTTCAATTAAATTGAACTTCGGATTTGGGATATATATGGCAAAGACTAGCTTACGTCTGAGGTAAGCAATACGACTGTGTTCATATTTGTTACTTGCACTTCAATATATTTTGCTGAATTGTAAAACTCGACGGGGATACAGTAGTGTGAATGCATGCATATAACGTACGCCGTACGCTGAACTACATATATATGGTGGCTTCTATTGTACCTTGGGTAAAATTTAGGATACGACATACCTTGAATAAGAAAATGATATCTAGACCTCGAATTAACCGGATTTAATGAAAAACAAAAATTGACGGTTGAGATCAGCCGGAGCTCATCCAAGTACATCTAACGGCTAGATCAACTGACGTATACTATACGCCTGACGTACACCAGTATTCACCATATATATATATACGCGCCAAAGGCTAGTTTACGCGTATGCTATACGTCTGCGTTCACAAGTATTATTTGTACTATTTTCGACGAATCAGAAGCATTGATTTTTATCTTAAGATTAAACGAATCTCATGATATTGGTTAGAGAATCGAGGACTGGGGTTCACTCACTAGAGGTTAGGATATAGTATTTTGTCCCAAACACTAATTAATTCATGGTTCGACGGACTTACGATAAGGTAAGTATACGTCTAATGTATACTAGCCTACCACATATATAGCCGTTACCACAAGACTCTAATGTGTAATTACAAGTAGGGCATCGAGGTGAGGGGATCGAATCTTGTCAGTAACTAAGCATAACTCAAGCATCAGCCACCACACACGTCAACTTTCCCAAGCGGACCAACCCTGTATCTAGTCGACTTGGTCAAACCAAAACAACAGATGTGGCTACAACACGAATTTGCCTCATCTAGGGAGCCTTCCTCCGCCACTCCGCTGAACAATAATTTACTCCTAGATTCTGACCATCTCAGGAAATATAGAACAGAGTCGGTGGAAGAAGGGTTGTGAGAAGACCGTCGATTTCAGACAGAAAGAAGAATACGAAGAAGGAATCGACAGAGCGGCTGGACAGAAGCAAAGGGCTTTTGCATCTTCTTCTCCGGGAACTGGGGAGGAGCAGAGAAATTTTCTAGAGATGGAGAAAGAAGTGGGTATGGCGGAATTAGTTGTCAGGAGAAGACGAAGTTGTTGTTTTTAATGTTTTTACAATTTTTTATTTAATTTGATTAAAATAAAAGGATAAATTTTGATTATTTTTCATCTACTATTATTTTTGAATAAAATATGCCACGTCAATCGCTGTTGTTAGTTCAGTCAACACGTTAATTCACATCGTCAAAGAATCGGACGGAAGTGTCTATTTTTTGTATCTCGTCAAATTAAAAGTGGCTATATTTGGCCAAACGGTCCAAGTTTTGACTACACAGGTGTATTTTGCCAATATTTTTTGAACAAAAAAATCATAAAACATTTATTATCATTCTATACTATATGATATTGATTGTCATTAAATAAGAGCATACCACATTATGATATAAACATACCAGATTGTAGGATGGTTGAATACATAATGATTGAAATATACTAACTGTCATTTAGAACTTTCAACATTGTGTACCACAAGATACCACTCTCATACCCGGGTGGTATGGGTGGTATTTTTTGGTCTTGTATTTTTACCCCCGGAAATTTGTGAATCCAATAGATAATAATGAACTCGTTTCTTATGTGTAAATATTTTCAAAAATGACGTAACAATGAAAGATATACCTTATGGTACGGAGTTTGTAACGAGAGGTATGAATTTGTTTTCTAAAAAAGTATTTTTTTCTCTCTCTAGCGGGGTGGTAGCTTTGCTGCAAACTTAGCTTCAGTTGCAGCAAATTTCAAGCATGTGAAACAAAATGATTGATCAAGTCCACCAAGCTTAATATCAACTAGTACAAAGGAATTAAACTGATGAAAAATCACAATCAAGGCAGATTACCGGTTTTGCCAAGATACTAGGCATGAGAATGTTTAGGGCAAATGCCAGTCATGACTCATGATTAGAGCTGTCAAAATGTAACCCGACCCGAGTAACCCGCCCGATCACCCCGACCCGCAACCCGCCCGCAACTTGATTTGACTAAAAGTCAATTACCCGTAACCCGCCCGACCCGCAACCCGACCAACCCGCAACCCGATCGACCTGCAACCCGACCAACCCGCAACCCGATCGACCAGCAATCCGACTAACCCGAACCAGTAATCCGACCAACCCGTAGCCCGACTATAATAGAATGAATTCGATGAAGATAAACTATAAGTTGACATTTGAAATCCTTGTTCACTAAAGTCTGATCATTACATCATTGGTTATTAACTTATGACTGCAATTCAAGATGGTTTCCTTCCTCACTTTCCTTTATCGATACAAATATATAATCATACAAACGTCCATTTGATGATATATTCTCTACCTAGTATCAAGTCTTGGTGGTCTCCTTAATAGATCTTTATTGTATTGTGCTAGCTTTATGTAGTTACGATTTATGACTTACTAGTAATCACTAAAAAGTAACGGGATGTTCTGGTCCGTAAAACCCGCAATCCGAACCGCCCTACTCGCAACCTGATTGTCCCGCATCCGATTGACCCGTAACCCGATTGGCCCGCAGCCCGATTGACCCGCAACCCGAGTGACCCGCAACTCGACCAACCCACAACCCGAATGAACCCAACCCGAACCCGCCCGATTGACACCTCTACTCATGATGGAAGTTGTATGATATTGGCGAAAGCAATGATGTAAACCTGATCATCGAGAGTTATAACGTCAAATGCCACCCAGAGTTCCCCCAAACACTTCAGTAGGATGCTGATCGAGCCACTGCAATGAAGTGCTCGGGAGAACTCAAGGGGACAGCTGACATAAGTAGTTAGCTTGCTTCAGTTTTTTCGATCTTCAAGTGTGTTCTTGGTTAAACAAGTAAACGACTCTTCCCTTTATATACACAAATACTCAATACACCCCTTACCATGTAGAGAATTGGCAGAGTATGCAGCGAATCTGGTCATAATGCAGGCATATGGTGCAAATTGCCTTCCCTCCAAGGACCAATTTTTTAGCAGAGATTCTGAGAACATTGTGCCAGTAATACTTACATCTTATCATCAGGCACTTCAGAAACGGCTTCTGGGCGGCGGTCAATTTGCAAAAGAATTTCCTTTTCACTTCCCATGCTCTCGGTGATATTATTCTGGCTTGTACCACTTTTATTTTGTTCTCTGTGTTGCTTCTTTATTAACTTACCCATTCTTCATGTCTAGGTTCAACCATCCCATGCAAGATAAGGGATGTAGTTAACATGCATGCAAAAACATGAAAAGGTAAAAGCAATAAAGATAAGGGATATAGTTAGCAAAGTGCTCCGATGAAGAAAAACAATATTATTAACTGATGATATTATTCAAGAACTAATAGCTTGTGATTAAATGGTTGTTTGGTGGAATATTTGTTATGAACCAGACCGCAGAAATGTGTTCTAGTATGGATTGTAGGGGGTGAAAATTGGAGTTGGTTTGGTTATCCTCCAATATTTTGCAGATATCCACATCCACAAATTTATAATTATGCTATCCACAACCGCACCATAGTGGTTAGTGAATAAACAGTACCCATTGTGGGTTGGTGTGGGTAGGGTGTGGTTAACCGCAAAAATTCCATCTTTGCAAGTATGGAATTGAGCCAGCCAGTAACGTATTTGTTGTTCGTAGCTAGATTATAGTGATATACAATTGTGTTGTTCGTGGAGATACAATTTTGCATATCGATCTTACTCAACGTGGAGATTTTTTCTTTTCAAATTTGGTATTCAACTTTTGCTTCCGATCCCTACAATCACAAATTTCTGACTACGCCAGTGTCTGATCCTCATATTTGGTAGGCTATGAATATCTAGCTGCAACTAGAAATGCTAACGAAAGGAACTTGAATTTTAAAAAAGTGAAATACCCTTTATGTTTTTGTTTAAAAAAGTGAACTTGAATTTTTGTCCCTCCAACTGTGAGGTTTCAGATTCTCGACTTGCCCATTCGTCATGTCTAGGTTCAATCAACCCTTGATACTAACATCACCATGCAAGCAAAAGCATGAAAAGGTAAAAGCAATCAATATTAGGGGGGTATAGCTAGCATAGCAAAGTGCTCGGATGAGGAAGAGCAAGACTATTAACTAATTTTCAAGTAGTAATTCCTGGCGGTATTGGACCATATAATATTTTTCATCGAGTTCTCTGGGTGTACCACGTCACCCGTGCACCTTCCGAATTCAAAATTGCCTGGTGGATATTATTTTTTAAATAAGATAATATAAATTTTATTTTGTTGTCGTTAAGGTAAAACTTAATAAATTCAAACATAGGAACTTTAGATTTTACACTAATGGTATTACAACTAGCTAGGTTCGTTGCCGGACTTTTTTTTTCGTTTGTGAACGTTTATATCTTTTAGTTTTCTGATTTGTCGTTACTCGTTAGCTCCGGGCACTAGATTTCATCTTAGGTGGCGTTTTTTCGTCGGCTCCGGTCAATTTGACGGTGCATAGATTTCACACCAGGAGAGAGCAGTTGTTTTTTTACCTTTTAACCCGTGGCAATTTTGGATTGCACTACAAAATCAATCACTTACAGCATGGTTGTTTTTGGATTTTAGCGTCCAAAATAACCGTCGCTACTAGGACTGGCAGGGGTTGCCGAAACCGCAGCTAAACCGCCGGTAGGACAACCGCCGCAAGGTTATGCCAGGGGTCCAACCAACCGCTGGTGGATCTCCATGCAGCGGTTCCTGCAGTGGTTATAATGGACGTGATTGGCTTTTTGAGCCGTTGGAACATACAGTATATTTTACAATGGCGGCGGCGGCGGTTAGAACCTCTGCTAGTGGCCACTTCAAGCGGACAATTTCCATCGCTTCCAAACCCCTGGATAGCTTGATCTATAGACAATTTTATTAGTGGAATTTCATTCCATGTTCTCATAAATTTCTGGAACCCTGTTTACCTGCTGTAGCATTTCAATTCTCAATTCTCATAGATTTCTAAACTTTGAAAGGTCTACATCAACCATTATCCATGCCCCAACTCGCTAACTTCACTCACAATACAAATTATGTTATGCATTGGTTTCTTCTTAAATCCACATATAATGTTATGTATTGGTTTCTTCTGAATTTCCAGCAAGATCACAACATCGAGCTTTACTTTTTCCTTTTTGAATCACCCACATATCATGTTAAGCCTTGATTTCTTCTGAAATCCATCTTAACCTGTTACAAAGCCATCCAAACACATAAAATTCATCTCATTAGTAATATGGAGAAGAGAAATAAACACAGAAAAGAAAAAAAGATTCAATGAAACAAAAAACCATCCCTGAATCACAGAACAAGAAGTGAAACAGCAGAGACCAAGATACAAAAACTAGACTAATCCTAAACATATGCATGAAATTTTGGATTGCATGGTGCGGTGCACGGGTGACGTGGTACTCAATAATTTCTCAACAAATTCTCGATCGATGTAGACTGTAGCCCTAAGCTGAAAATTGCTTTTGCGTGGACAACATAGGAGCTTGAATCTATCAAAAGTGAAATATTCCCTTAGAGTTTTTGTTTTTACCCTTAAGATGATCCAAGCCACAATGGCGTCCAGTTTCAGATACCAACATCGTCCCTCCAAGTGTGAGGTTGCAGTATAAATTGAGAAAGGCTCATCAGCCATGATTTGTATGTACTCAAAATTTAAGGCAGGGAAAGATAGAAAGAAGAGGGAAGCAAGGAGTGAATCCATCAAATCCAGGTGTCCCCTAGAGTTCCTCCGGATACTTCATTGATCAGACTGAGAGACCACCAAAGCTCTTCCTCTTCACTGAAGTGTTTGGGGGAACTCCTGGTGTCGCTTGGTACTTTTATATATTCTACTCAATGCTTATGAATTCCCTTGCTTGGGCTACCCATCTTTCTGCAACTTTTCATGACTACATAGACAAATAACTGAGATTAGGAGAGAACAAATAACCGATTGACATGTTTCAAGTCATATACTAATTTATAGGGCTAATCCCACTAAACATGCCACTTCTGTCGATATTATTATTTGTATTATGTAACTTCAAGAATTACAGTGATACTCCAAGCTATTGGAGGTAAGCGTCATTTTTGTTACAACCATAGGTTTTGTCCCTTTGGTTTCGGTTTGGAGGTGTTGTTCGGAACACTTTACTTTGATGATGTTGTTCGGAACATTTCTGTTTGATAAATGCTGTGCAAAACATTTCTGTTTGTTTTCCATTTCGATGATGTTATTCAAAGCATCCTTATCGCCATGCTGCTATTCAGAGCACATGGTTTTGTTCCTGTTTCGTTGATGCTATTCAGAGTATACTGATCGCCATGTTACTGTTCAGTACATGTGGTTCTGTTTCTGTTTTGATAATAGTGTTCGGAGCTTCTTGATTGCAATGTTGCTGTTCGGAGCACGTGGTTATGTTTTCGTGTCCTGGCCACCTCTCTTTCGTTCTTCTGGAGTATCTTTCTTCTTAATCGTCGCTTGATTTTGCCGCTTCCTTCTGTGCCGATTTGTGGCGAGTGATCCGTTATTTTATTGGCACTTGGTTCGACGAACTAGAGGACTTTTGCAAGACTTTCGTTATCTCCAGATTATCACCATCGAGGTTTCATGAGGCATGGAACATGGTCTTCATGACATTGACATATTTGGCGGAGCCGTTATGTTTTTTTTACGGTGCTAGTATACATGGCACTGTATTTGTTCGACGATGTTGTTCGATCGAGCATCTTTGGTTTGTTTTCATGATAGAGCATCTTTGGAGGACAAGTATGACAAGGCAGTTAAGGCAAGATATCTCGTTACATCCAGTTCACCACCATCAACGTCTTTGTGGAGCGTGGTTTTCTACGACATCGGTGTGAGGTTTGGGATTAGTAGTAATTATCGCTGTCTCAGTCATAGATTTTTTTTTCTTTTGTGTTAGTTTTCGGTTTGTTTTCCAAATTGTTGTTAAGTAATTACCATCAATTTGGGGAGGGTATTAGAGTATGGGTAGTATGAGTAGTATTACGTTATACTACGAGTACTATTATGTAATTGGTCAGAGTTATATTCCTTACTAGAGTTGTAGAAGTTAGGTAATTTCTGTATACTCTATATAAAAATATAAATTCCCTATGTGGTTTTAGTAAAAAGACACAACAATTTCCACTGTATTTAGATTTCCCAACATTCGCTAGGGAGGCCGACGTTCTTAGTGTCGAAGAACTCGATGGAAATACATCTGTCAAGGTCGCGCAACCTATCTTCGACCCCAATTTCATCGACCTCGATGAAACTAATGTTTCCATAACGTTTTACACTGCATTTACCACCAGGTTGTCGAAGATATATAGGAAGCCCCGAGGTATATGAATCGGTCCCTTCCATTATCATTGGTAACAGAAAGTTTGAATATAATTTCTTTCTGAGGAATTTTATAATGCTATATAGCATTGATACTATAGGCTTTTATCTTTATGGTACAACTTGAAATTGTACCTTTAATGTTATGGTACAACTTCAGATTGTACCTATACTTTTTGCACAAATTCTTTGATGGTACAACTTAAACTTGTACCTTATGTGATGGTACAACCATAACATAATGATACAAATTCCTTTATGGTACAACCTAAACTTATACATTTAATGTTATGGTACAACTTCAAATTGTACATTAAAATACAAATATTATATAGCATAGTAGAAGTGCTCTTTCTTTCCTGGTCGCGAACTCTTCCACTACCACGAGCTTCTGCCTATCCGAAGCGTTCCTTCCAGTCAACTGTAAACCTCACCGGAACTCTCTCTCCCTCTCTCCTCTCACTCTCTATCTCTTTCTGCTCTGTAGTTGCTCGATGCTGATGGTGTGTAGCTGGTTGGTTAGGTCTAATTTTAGGCATGCAATAGATTGTTCTGATGGTTTTGTGAAGTTAGATCGTTGATTGTGAGACGTAATTACAAAAACCTGATTGGATGTGGATTGTTAGAACAGTAAAATAACTAATTATTTTGATTCATCCAAACAAGGTAATTTAGTTGAAAACTTGAAATTTTCTTAAGTGATACATAAATACCGCATGTAAAAAATGAGTTACTTAATTCTATACACACCACATTCTCAATTGACTCATTCAAACGCGAACCCCTTATGTTATGATAGAACCTAAAGTATGTGAAGACCTTTGGTAGGTACATATGTGTAAGTAATCTAAAAATTTGTGCAATCTAATTCTATTTACCCTGAAAATTAACTTTGTACAACATAGATTAATTATTAAATATTCTATGGATTTATTAGGCCTGTTAACATTGATCATTTAATATGTTAGTTGGGCCTTGTTGGGTTAGGTTTTTGGACCTAAGTGGCCGAACTCCCTCTCCCGTACACAAGTAATCGACCATTCTCCCTGACTTCCATGGTCAGCAGGCTCCTCCCCTTTATATGAAATATGGCTCTACAAGAGGGTACCAACCCGGCAAGTCAGGTTTGGTACCAATACATGAAATTTGGCTAAGTACGGAGCTAAAGGGGTATCCAGCCCACAAGGCAGCCGGGCAAGACACGCTTGGTACGAAGACATGAATATGGCTAAATATGGAGCCAGGGGGGGTACCAAGTCGGCTAGGTAAGTTTGTTACCAAGATATGAAATTTGGATAAATATAAAGATCAAACGGGGTACGGTGCCAACTGCCAACCGGATGAGGAGGGGACAAGGTGGCTAGTGTAGGTGGCCACCATACTGGATACCAATCCATCATGGACAATCCCTAGATTCCCAAGACTAAGTATATAAAATCTGGGGGCTCGCCAGCCAAGATATCGATATGATAAGGTGTCAATTTGATGAGGACTTTGCGTAGAGGCTCTTAGGTGGCCACATAGCAGTCAAAATCGATATTTTAGGTAAAATTGAAATGGGGATAACATCGAAATCGCAAATCATATGACTTTAAGGTCCATATTAAAAGAAGACATACTAATGTCAATAAGGAAAATTAGAAACAACACAAAAACACATAACACTTACAATGATAATATCTCAATGTTAATGTTTCAATTTATCAAAGGTAATATTGGGAAGTGGTGAATCGATGATGATTAATATATTGATATCAATTTATGATTGTCAATGGTGGTTAGTGCAAGAGAACTCGATGATGTTGGTTTAGGAGAAGGAAAAGATGCGTTGTTTTGAAAATTCTGGGGAAAATAAGTAAAATTGATCGAAAGTTTTGAACCGTAAAAATATAAGATTTTATTGATGTATATCGTGGATAGTGTAGGAATTTAAGGTCTATAGATTTTGTAGTTAAATCATGATAGGAATTATGTAATAAAATTGTAAACCGTAGGATTTTAGGATTTAAATCGAGAATTTGACTGCTTTGGGTGGTCATATATATGGAGACTAAGTTCCAAGACGGGATTATTAGCCCCCTAAGTAGGTACCAAACCGGCAAAGCTGGTTTGGTAGCAGGGCTCGATGTTGCTTGGTAGCAGGGGTATCAAGCCGGAATGACAATCGGAGAGACAACAAAGTATCAAGCTAGCAATACGGGTTTGACACCAACATGACAAGTTGGTGTCATGACAAACTTACTAACACTACATGTGGGGACTTGGTGGGGAAAGAGATAATGGTACTAGATCGGCATGGAGAGGGCCGGCTCTCTCTCATATAATCAAGGTGGTAGCAGTCTCAAGATTACAATTCCAAGAGCAAGACGATAGCAAGAATTTAAACCAAGTGTGAAGACTTAATTAGGGGTTGTCAAGGGTGTGATTGAGACTTCGTCACAGAGGCTAAGATAAAGAGCCTCAACCACATCAGCCAGGACAATGCGACAGGACTTGAGTGTGGGTTACTAGAAGGGTTGATGGGACAGGTTACTCGAATCGAATGGGGTTATATTTTGACAACTCTAATTATATCCCTTTTCTTTCATTAATTGGTGGCTTATTTCATCACACAATTCCAATTACATACAAGCACGTATATATACCACTGATCAACGCCATCGTAGAAGAACCTAGAGAGGTTAATTCATTATGTTAGTTGACTTAACAATTTGTGGACTGCATTATTAAGGATGTAATTGGCGGATGAGCAGATATTTTATTAATCCATTTAATTTTATTGACAATATTTCAATCGAGATGATACATACAAAATTAATGTATAGGTCGAACATTTAGAGAAATACCATGGTCATTTAAAATGTATCAGTAATCACAATTTCATAGTGAGAATTAAGCTTCCGTTAAAATACTATTGGTTAATTGATTATCAAGAAAGATAGAGTATTAAAGCTCATTGGGAATCCCACACGACCCATAGATAACTGGAAACTAAAACCTCACAATCTTACATAAATGTTCAATGTCAAGTAAGAAAAAAGAAATGGAGCGTTGTTAATTGATTCAAGTCAACCGTACGTATACTAGTAATACTCCATTTAATACACGTATATATGTACCCGTACATATTTTATACCTTTAAAACTTCCATATCCGTATTATTGTTAAGTTGTTTCATTTTTCCGTTCATTTGATAGCTCCCATACTAAACACGTACAAAATCATTATATATAATACGTTTAATATATGTATTTAATGAATTAAATCGTTAGACCATCCATAATGGTGGAAGGGAAAAGAAGAAATTTTTTTTTTGATCAAAAAAAAGAAAAGAAGAAAATTTGGGCGGGAAAAGTGGGGAAAAAGGGTTTTTGCCACAATAGACAGGTAGGGAAAATATGGTGATTGATAAGTGGTCTTTTTCTCACAAATTCAATTAAGTGTTGATCTCGTCACTTTATTTAGATAATTTTTTCCATTATTTTTATATAGGTAATAATAATTGATTAAGGCGAATATTCCGATATAATTTTTTTTTAATTTGGACATACTTTTTTCATCACAAATTAAATATGACTTTATCAATAACAAAAAATATAGTTGTTGAAAACATGTTCGTTGAAAAATATGATGATTAAAAATATGTTGTCGATCATAAGACACAATGATCTCTAATCAAAATAATTAAACTAATAAAAAAGGAAAACAAAACAAAATACGCGGGGGCCTCGCCCACCCTTTCTCCTTTTCCCCTCCTCCATTTGTCTTTTAGTGGAGGGAAAATCCTTCTACGTTTTCCTTCTTTTCTTTTTCTTTCTCCTTTTTCTCCTCCCCTATTGTGGGACTTCCCATCCTTTTCCCCTCCTTGCAGTGGGTGGTCTCAACTTCACTATTATTTATATGTTTATTTATTTTTATAATAGTTAAATTTATAAATTTATTATCTATTTATGACTATTAACATACTATTAAACGTTACATTAGTAAAATACCCGTACATATTTTATACTTAACGAAACTTTCCCGTACCTTATTTTACCAACTATGCTAACAACTCGCCTAAAAGAAGACAATTAAAACTTGAGAGCAAACCACAAAATTAGGTTACCTCCAATCAGTGCCGGATCCAAAAAGTTTACATAAGGGTGTAATCTTCCCAAAATTAAATTTAATTAAAAAATAAATTAAATGATCCAACTAGTAAAAGTTACAATAAAAATTCAGACGTATTTCATATTATGAAAAATGGTAAATATATTCGGTGTCAATACTGTTTAACAAATATTTCTCGACATATCCTACTACTATAGGAAGTTGAATAGTAGCAGTATAGTCCCAAGTTCAAATCACATAGACTAGCACATAAATATTATATGTACTCATACACAAACTACTATAGGAAGTTGAATATTACGGATATCCCGCTACCACTTAATTTTTTTTTACATATACGCAAACTACTATCAGAGGTTGGACAATCCGTTTCTCTCAACATGCATGTATCCGCCATTGCCTCCGATATACAAATAGACTCGATCCAAGTAAAAAGCACAAAATTAGACACTCCTTATCTACTAGTTCCAGTAGCTTGAATAAAGAATCGACCTTAACTTGAGTAAATAAATCAAGGATTCCTAATTTTAAGATAGACATATAGGTTAAATCCCATAATATGATTGTCTTTCTTTTAAGAGAGTGTATTAGTACGTTGCACAACATCCATGTGCAACGGGGACGCGATGGACATTGATGTTTGCGTTAGAACTTAGCTAGGCTGATCAATAACCTAAAATTCCCAAGCTTGGATTTTCTTCCAATTAGTTTATTACGAAGATGAGAATGCTGTCTATCCCACATCTAAGATATAATATTGCAAGCCACAAAATTCATCCATCTCCCAACATTATAAAGCTAGCCCGCTAGCTACCTAACCACGAGAGAGAGAGAGAGAGAGAGAGAGAGAGATGGGCACGGTAGTAATGCAACTTTCCATGTTGTCGTCGCTAATTCTCACAGTGATCAACGGAGGGTTCCAGGGCAGTGTAATGATCATCTCTGGTGAAGCTGCCCTGGATCCACTGTGCGCTGCCTCCAACGTATGGTTTTGTAGTCCGACCGACTCTGATATCTCAGGCGCGCAGGAAGTGATATTAGCGCACCTGAGGACATCCTTATACGACTGCAGGCCGTACTATAACACCGAGGATCGTCCTTCTCCCGGAGCAGTACCAGACGCCTACGTACATTCTTCTTGTGCTAGCAATAATGATCGCCTCTGCGGTCCCTGCTTAGAAGAAGCGACTGCACAGATGCGTAAGAACTGCGAGGGCAAAGATGGAGCTCAGTACGGGAACGAGCTGTGCTGTGCTAGATATGAAAAAGAAAGGTTTTGTTGAGCTTGTTTAACTGACAAAGAAATGCTATTGTGTATGGCCTAAGACTCCTCGATATATGCATGTAAGGTGGAAGAGATGCGGAATAAAATGAAACTGAACGAATTATCCCCATGGATGAGTTACGTGAGGCATTTTAGTATGCTATATAGCACCCATGCTTTAATATACTTAGAGTCATTAGATCTTGTTATAAAATATCAGTTATTGGATTGAAATTATTTAATTATTATTTTTTTCACTCATTGGAATGGTAACCTGTTGCACCGGTTCTTTACGTAATAATTTTTTAAAAAATTGGAATCCAGTCGGGGTAAAGGCGATTGAGCTCGTCGGAATTCAGAGCCTCTCTTCCGCGGTGGAATTTCAGAGCCTCTCTTCGTCGATAGTGACGGGTTGATTAGCGGCGACGGCGAACCTGCATCTGAAATAGTTCGACGGTGACGACGAACCTGCATCTAGGGCGACGGTGACGCTGTGAGAAGAAAGAGATCGGGGGGTTTCAACTTTACTCTTCCGCGATTGTGAATTGTGCTCTTCCGCGGTGGGTCTCTTCGTCGATATTGAAGGGGTTGAGCATCGGCGACGGGAACGGTGAGATTGTGTGGTGGGTCTGATCGTTTTTCAACTTTCCTCTCCTGGGATTGTGTTTCAGGGTGGGTCTATTCGTAGGTAGTAAAGGGGATGAGCAGTGGAGACGGCAACGAGGACTTGAATTCTGAAGGCGGCGGAGACTCTTTTACTAGGGGAAGACTCATGAATGAATCTTTGGTCGGGGGTACAAATGCTCCGCCTCAGAGTGATGATCGGGGGCGATCGGTGGGAAGTGCGACCAAGAAGAGGGTACGGATGAGATGGCGGCGGCGGCTGGTTTAACCACCGGGGAGAAAGGTGGGGCCCAGATGGGGAATAGGTTTGATGGTGGGTACGGCGGAAGGGGTGAGAATCAGATGAATTTTGGGAAATCTAATGGGATTAATGAGATGAGGGAGTTAGTGGAGATGTTGTCCAAGCTGAATCCCATGGCTCACGAGTTTGTACCTCCTTCTCTTGTTAACAATCATGGCAACATTTTCAGCAACGGCGGATTCAAGCCTCCGAACAATTTTGGAATGTTTAATCCAAATGGGAATCCTAATGGAATGATCAAAAGGGTTTGTGTGATAAAGCTTCTGTCTTTTTGCTGTTTTTATGTTGCGAGTGACAGATATTGGGAGGGAGAAGGGAGTTGTATAAGATCAGAACAATGATCATTTGGTCTAGAACCAAAATGGGATTATGGTGTCTGCTGTTTGATGTAGTTGCCATTGTTTCTTGTGTTTCCGGAAGATCAATTTTAATCAGGGAAGGAGAAGAACCAATGGTGGCACCGTGGCAGGAGTATGGCTCAGAGGGAAGATGTAATTAGGAGGACTGTATATGTGGTCTGACATCGACCAGAGGGCAACTTTCATTTAGGTTCTGTTTCTATAGCATCTTTGAGTGAAATATTGATGTCTGATTCATTAACTGTGTCTTTATTTATGTTTGAATGTAGGTTACTGAGGAGTAGCTGACAGGTCTATTTGTTGATATTACAATAATGATTTCCTTATGATGGATTTCAATGGAACCGATTTGGTGATTACTTCTTTGGTAGAAAAAGGTTGTTGATTGTCGTATTTGTGGTTATCCTAATTCAGTTCTTCGCTTTGCGTTCATTGAATTTACAGATAAAGATACTGTCAAAATAGACATTGTTGCCTTATTTATATGAAATCCACATCCTGTAGTTTTAATAACTTCTGCTAACTTGGATGATTGCCTGCAGATGGTGCAAGGGCTGCTATAACTTTGTCTGGGACTGTGCTTGGATACTATCCACTAAGAGTGCTGCCTTCCAAAACTGCAATTGCACCTGTTAACCCAACATTTTTGCCAAGGGTAAGAGTTGATAATGTTTGATTGTGGCTATGAGATCTAGTTGTCTTGAACTTCATTCATGTTTGTAGTTCTTCTAAAACTGCTGTGGTTTTCAGTCTGAAGATGAACGAGAGATGTGTGCTAGAACAGCGTATTGTACTAATATAGATAAGAAGGTATATTGGAAGCTACATTCCTGGTTTAAGACTTTAAGTTCGGTCTAGATATCTTGAACATTTCTCCTTAACAACCTTGTCTCTTCTTTACACTGCAGATTACCCCAGGGGATGTGAGACTTTTCTTTGAATCTTTATGTGGAGAGGTTTGTTTTGGACCATGTGACAATTTTCAAAATAAACTGGTTTTAGCATCTTTGTTGCTTGTGTTATAAGAATCTGAATTTTGGGGAGCACACTTGCTTGTAGACACTTAAGTTCATGGGGGCATATGTGTATTTATTCGGACGCTTCTGAGGTGTACTTGGTATCAGGGTTAGGAAACTATTCAAACGAAGATGCTTGTTATCTGTGAAGCAAGGGTAAGATTGTTACTCCAGATCTATTAGGCTATCATATATCACTTTTAGAGCAGAAGGGTATGTGTATTGTGGAGATAGAGAAACTGGGATGTTTCCTTTTTAACCTTATTGTTCAGGAGATTGTTTCATTTTACTATAGAGATAAGAACTGAATCTTCTGTCTGCTGCGTATTAATCGACTTGTGGAACCATTGATTTACATCCTATGAATTTGCAGTACAGCTATACCCTTCCCAATGACATAATACTAGTTGCCTAATACACAATAAAGCCTAGCTGTGGACCATTATGATGAAAGCTATATTGACAGTTGTGGGTCTATAGCTCTGCCCTTTACTCATCTGATATGTTGTACAGTTACTAGAGAACATTGTGAATGGATCTATGTAATGCTCGTGTCAAGCTTTAGAGACCATTATGAATCATCTTTTTCATAAGTTTGAAGTTCTGGAAAAAAGTCCATTCTGTTTGAAACACCATTATAATAAGTACACGTGATCCTGCTGGAAATCTGACACCTTATACTGGTAATCTCACGACCGTAAAATACTCAAGTGAGATGTAAAAAGCAGTGATTCATTCCTTAGACAAATATCACGACCGTGAGATGTCCCGTGAGATGCAAAGAGCAGTTCTCACTATCCCAGGAAATTTCACGGCTACTACTTGACATTGTCACGCCCGTCAAAATCTCACATTCAATTGAAACACACAGCTGCCACTCAAACGTTCTCACAGCTCATTTTGTCAAAATAACAGCCGTGGAATTAAGATGTACCTACACTTTCTAGAGTTGTACCTTTACACTAAACTTAAAGTTGTACCTACACTTTCCTAAAAATCTTCTATGATACAATTCAAAATTGTACCTATACACTATGGTACAACTTAATGTTGTACCTACACTTTCTAACAAATCCCTCTATGGTACAACTCAAAATTGTACCTATACTAATGGTACAACTTTTAGTTGTACCTACACTTTCTCAAAATCCTTCTATGGTACAACCCAAACTTGTACCTATACCATGGTACAACTTTAAGTTGTACCTACACTTTCTAACAAATCCCTTTATGGTACAACTAAAAATGTACCTATACTAATGGTACAACCATAAGTTGTACCTACACTTTCTCAAAATTCTTTTATGGTACAACCCAAACTTGTACCTATACCATGGTACAACTTTAAGTTGTACCTACACTTTCTAACAAATCCCTTTTATGGTACAACTCAAAATTGTACCTATACTAATGGTACAACTTTAAGTTGTACCTACACTTTCTAATAAATCTCTTTATGGTACAACTCAAAATTGTACCTATACTAATGGTACAACTTTAAGTTGTACCTACACTTTCTAACAAATCCCTTTATGGTACAACTAAAAATTGTACCTATACTAATGGTACAACTTTAAGTTGTACCTACACTTTCTAACAAATCCGTTTATGGTACAACTAAAAATTGTACCTATACTAATGGTACAACCTTAAGTTGTGCCTACACTTTCTCAAAATTCATTTATGGTACAACCCAAACTTGTACCTATAACATGGTACAATTTTAAGTTGTACCTACAATTTCTAATAAATCCCTTTATGGTACAACTCAAAATTGTACCTATACTAATGGTACAATTTTAAGTTGTACCTACACTTTCTAATAAATCTCTTTATGGTACAATTCAAAATTGTACCTATACTAATGGTACAACTTTTAGTTGTACCTACACTTTTTCAAAATCCTTCTATGGTACAACCCAAACTTGTACATATACCATGGTACAACTTTATGTTGTACCTACACTTTCTAAAAATCCTTTTATGGTACAACCCAAAATTGTACCTATACTAATGGTACAAACTTAAGTTGTACCTACACTTTCTAACAAATCCCTTTATGGTACAACTAAAAATTGTACCTATACTAATGGTACAACCTTAAGTTGTACCTACACTTTCTCAAAATTCTTTTATGGTACAACCCAAACTTGTACCTATAACATGGTACAATTTTAAGTTGTTCCTACACTTTCTAATAAATCCCTTCATGGTACAACTCAAAATTGTACCTATACTAATGGTACAACTTTAAGTTGTACCTACACTTTGTGAAACAAATTCTTTAATGGTACAACTGAAACTTGTACCTATACGATATGGTACAACTCTAATTTGTACCTACACTTGTATACATTGATTCATTATTTACAAGATTGCCATTAATGATGTGGGACCAGTCATTTAGTGGGTTTACCTCCTCAACCGGTCACCTTTTTTTTTTTTTATAGCATGGGTGCTATAGAGCACACTAGTGTTTTAATTTTCATATATACTAGTTTTATGCTCCCCGCTACATTGTGGATAGATACAAACGCCCGAAAAAAGAAAAAAAAAAACTCAAACTCCAGTAACAACGTTGTGCATAAATACAATAATTATACTCATAAGTCTACAGTAAAAAAGAAAATAAATATAAGTCAATTTTTAGCAGAATATCATGATAGAAGTAGAACCCTCCAACTGTTTGATTTAAAAGTTGCTTGAAAATAGTCGTTGGCGACACCAGGGACGGAGCTCGGTAAGATCTGAGGGACCCTCGCACCCTCGAAATTTTACATCTACGTATAATTTTCTACGATATTTGAAGAATTGCGTATAAATACGTATAATGAGTTCCGTGTGAAAAAAATATTATCAATCTTGTGCTAGTACTCTAGCGCTAGAGGTAATCAAAATTGATATCTCCTCCATTGACCAGGGTTTGAACCTTGGACGGAGCAAATGACTTAATTAAATTTTTAGTTTTTTTTTGTTTACTTTTATCAAAGAAATTTATTTTTATATTTCCCTTCCATCATTTTAAATTATATCAATTAAGTTTTTTAACTTTTGAATTCGTATTTGTGGTTTTGGCTATATATATTGTCTTCAGACTATAGTATATGCATATAATAAATTTACAAATCATAAAGATATGCCAAGATATGTTATACATTGGAATTTTGATTTTTTTAATAATTTTTAGGCTGATGAGGCAATGACATGGCGTGTGGACTAACGGTCAACGGTGTTGACTATCCAAATTGATGATCAAACAATGTGTCAGGCCAATTGAGTCTATAAGCTACATACTTGAGGCCATGATGTTCATTTCTTAAACTACGGACCAAAGTTGATTATATTGTCATAGTTCGGACCAAAATAAGGTATTAACCCTTATTTAAATAAGGTGAAAGAAGAAACGAAACCTACACGTACCTTGATAAAATAGCTCTGTCTTCCACTCCTCCTTTACATATATATGCACAAATCCATGTCTCACATTCCCCACGTTTACCTTCTAAATAGGATAAACACCGCCATTGATATCAAGCGTATGCAACTCAACTTTTAAAAAAATTGTGTACTTTAGAGTATAGTATATTCCACATGATCTAGTCGTTAAATGTATTTGGATGGACTCTGACCAGTCTCAACGATTAATTAGTTTTCAATTAAATTGAACTTCGGATTTGGGATATATATGGCAAAGACTAGCTTACGTCTGAGGTAAGCAATACGACTGTGTTCATATTTGTTACTTGCACTTCAATATATTTTGCTGAATTGTAAAACTCGACGGGGATACAGTAGTGTGAATGCATGCATATAACGTACGCCGTACGCTGAACTACATATATATGGTGGCTTCTATTGTACCTTGGGTAAAATTTAGGATACGACATACCTTGAATAAGAAAATGATATCTAGACCTCGAATTAACCGGATTTAATGAAAAACAAAAATTGACGGTTGAGATCAGCCGGAGCTCATCCAAGTACATCTAACGGCTAGATCAACTGACGTATACTATACGCCTGACGTACACCAGTATTCACCATATATATATATACGCGCCAAAGGCTAGTTTACGCGTATGCTATACGTCTGCGTTCACAAGTATTATTTGTACTATTTTCGACGAATCAGAAGCATTGATTTTTATCTTAAGATTAAACGAATCTCATGATATTGGTTAGAGAATCGAGGACTGGGGTTCACTCACTAGAGGTTAGGATATAGTATTTTGTCCCAAACACTAATTAATTCATGGTTCGACGGACTTACGATAAGGTAAGTATACGTCTAATGTATACTAGCCTACCACATATATAGCCGTTACCACAAGACTCTAATGTGTAATTACAAGTAGGGCATCGAGGTGAGGGGATCGAATCTTGTCAGTAACTAAGCATAACTCAAGCATCAGCCACCACACACGTCAACTTTCCCAAGCGGACCAACCCTGTATCTAGTCGACTTGGTCAAACCAAAACAACAGATGTGGCTACAACACGAATTTGCCTCATCTAGGGAGCCTTCCTCCGCCACTCCGCTGAACAATAATTTACTCCTAGATTCTGACCATCTCAGGAAATATAGAACAGAGTCGGTGGAAGAAGGGTTGTGAGAAGACCGTCGATTTCAGACAGAAAGAAGAATACGAAGAAGGAATCGACAGAGCGGCTGGACAGAAGCAAAGGGCTTTTGCATCTTCTTCTCCGGGAACTGGGGAGGAGCAGAGAAATTTTCTAGAGATGGAGAAAGAAGTGGGTATGGCGGAATTAGTTGTCAGGAGAAGACGAAGTTGTTGTTTTTAATGTTTTTACAATTTTTTATTTAATTTGATTAAAATAAAAGGATAAATTTTGATTATTTTTCATCTACTATTATTTTTGAATAAAATATGCCACGTCAATCGCTGTTGTTAGTTCAGTCAACACGTTAATTCACATCGTCAAAGAATCGGACGGAAGTGTCTATTTTTTGTATCTCGTCAAATTAAAAGTGGCTATATTTGGCCAAACGGTCCAAGTTTTGACTACACAGGTGTATTTTGCCAATATTTTTTGAACAAAAAAATCATAAAACATTTATTATCATTCTATACTATATGATATTGATTGTCATTAAATAAGAGCATACCACATTATGATATAAACATACCAGATTGTAGGATGGTTGAATACATAATGATTGAAATATACTAACTGTCATTTAGAACTTTCAACATTGTGTACCACAAGATACCACTCTCATACCCGGGTGGTATGGGTGGTATTTTTTGGTCTTGTATTTTTACCCCCGGAAATTTGTGAATCCAATAGATAATAATGAACTCGTTTCTTATGTGTAAATATTTTCAAAAATGACGTAACAATGAAAGATATACCTTATGGTACGGAGTTTGTAACGAGAGGTATGAATTTGTTTTCTAAAAAAGTATTTTTTTCTCTCTCTAGCGGGGTGGTAGCTTTGCTGCAAACTTAGCTTCAGTTGCAGCAAATTTCAAGCATGTGAAACAAAATGATTGATCAAGTCCACCAAGCTTAATATCAACTAGTACAAAGGAATTAAACTGATGAAAAATCACAATCAAGGCAGATTACCGGTTTTGCCAAGATACTAGGCATGAGAATGTTTAGGGCAAATGCCAGTCATGACTCATGATTAGAGCTGTCAAAATGTAACCCGACCCGAGTAACCCGCCCGATCACCCCGACCCGCAACCCGCCCGCAACTTGATTTGACTAAAAGTCAATTACCCGTAACCCGCCCGACCCGCAACCCGACCAACCCGCAACCCGATCGACCTGCAACCCGACCAACCCGCAACCCGATCGACCAGCAATCCGACTAACCCGAACCAGTAATCCGACCAACCCGTAGCCCGACTATAATAGAATGAATTCGATGAAGATAAACTATAAGTTGACATTTGAAATCCTTGTTCACTAAAGTCTGATCATTACATCATTGGTTATTAACTTATGACTGCAATTCAAGATGGTTTCCTTCCTCACTTTCCTTTATCGATACAAATATATAATCATACAAACGTCCATTTGATGATATATTCTCTACCTAGTATCAAGTCTTGGTGGTCTCCTTAATAGATCTTTATTGTATTGTGCTAGCTTTATGTAGTTACGATTTATGACTTACTAGTAATCACTAAAAAGTAACGGGATGTTCTGGTCCGTAAAACCCGCAATCCGAACCGCCCTACTCGCAACCTGATTGTCCCGCATCCGATTGACCCGTAACCCGATTGGCCCGCAGCCCGATTGACCCGCAACCCGAGTGACCCGCAACTCGACCAACCCACAACCCGAATGAACCCAACCCGAACCCGCCCGATTGACACCTCTACTCATGATGGAAGTTGTATGATATTGGCGAAAGCAATGATGTAAACCTGATCATCGAGAGTTATAACGTCAAATGCCACCCAGAGTTCCCCCAAACACTTCAGTAGGATGCTGATCGAGCCACTGCAATGAAGTGCTCGGGAGAACTCAAGGGGACAGCTGACATAAGTAGTTAGCTTGCTTCAGTTTTTTCGATCTTCAAGTGTGTTCTTGGTTAAACAAGTAAACGACTCTTCCCTTTATATACACAAATACTCAATACACCCCTTACCATGTAGAGAATTGGCAGAGTATGCAGCGAATCTGGTCATAATGCAGGCATATGGTGCAAATTGCCTTCCCTCCAAGGACCAATTTTTTAGCAGAGATTCTGAGAACATTGTGCCAGTAATACTTACATCTTATCATCAGGCACTTCAGAAACGGCTTCTGGGCGGCGGTCAATTTGCAAAAGAATTTCCTTTTCACTTCCCATGCTCTCGGTGATATTATTCTGGCTTGTACCACTTTTATTTTGTTCTCTGTGTTGCTTCTTTATTAACTTACCCATTCTTCATGTCTAGGTTCAACCATCCCATGCAAGATAAGGGATGTAGTTAACATGCATGCAAAAACATGAAAAGGTAAAAGCAATAAAGATAAGGGATATAGTTAGCAAAGTGCTCCGATGAAGAAAAACAATATTATTAACTGATGATATTATTCAAGAACTAATAGCTTGTGATTAAATGGTTGTTTGGTGGAATATTTGTTATGAACCAGACCGCAGAAATGTGTTCTAGTATGGATTGTAGGGGGTGAAAATTGGAGTTGGTTTGGTTATCCTCCAATATTTTGCAGATATCCACATCCACAAATTTATAATTATGCTATCCACAACCGCACCATAGTGGTTAGTGAATAAACAGTACCCATTGTGGGTTGGTGTGGGTAGGGTGTGGTTAACCGCAAAAATTCCATCTTTGCAAGTATGGAATTGAGCCAGCCAGTAACGTATTTGTTGTTCGTAGCTAGATTATAGTGATATACAATTGTGTTGTTCGTGGAGATACAATTTTGCATATCGATCTTACTCAACGTGGAGATTTTTTCTTTTCAAATTTGGTATTCAACTTTTGCTTCCGATCCCTACAATCACAAATTTCTGACTACGCCAGTGTCTGATCCTCATATTTGGTAGGCTATGAATATCTAGCTGCAACTAGAAATGCTAACGAAAGGAACTTGAATTTTAAAAAAGTGAAATACCCTTTATGTTTTTGTTTAAAAAAGTGAACTTGAATTTTTGTCCCTCCAACTGTGAGGTTTCAGATTCTCGACTTGCCCATTCGTCATGTCTAGGTTCAATCAACCCTTGATACTAACATCACCATGCAAGCAAAAGCATGAAAAGGTAAAAGCAATCAATATTAGGGGGGTATAGCTAGCATAGCAAAGTGCTCGGATGAGGAAGAGCAAGACTATTAACTAATTTTCAAGTAGTAATTCCTGGCGGTATTGGACCATATAATATTTTTCATCGAGTTCTCTGGGTGTACCACGTCACCCGTGCACCTTCCGAATTCAAAATTGCCTGGTGGATATTATTTTTTAAATAAGATAATATAAATTTTATTTTGTTGTCGTTAAGGTAAAACTTAATAAATTCAAACATAGGAACTTTAGATTTTACACTAATGGTATTACAACTAGCTAGGTTCGTTGCCGGACTTTTTTTTTCGTTTGTGAACGTTTATATCTTTTAGTTTTCTGATTTGTCGTTACTCGTTAGCTCCGGGCACTAGATTTCATCTTAGGTGGCGTTTTTTCGTCGGCTCCGGTCAATTTGACGGTGCATAGATTTCACACCAGGAGAGAGCAGTTGTTTTTTTACCTTTTAACCCGTGGCAATTTTGGATTGCACTACAAAATCAATCACTTACAGCATGGTTGTTTTTGGATTTTAGCGTCCAAAATAACCGTCGCTACTAGGACTGGCAGGGGTTGCCGAAACCGCAGCTAAACCGCCGGTAGGACAACCGCCGCAAGGTTATGCCAGGGGTCCAACCAACCGCTGGTGGATCTCCATGCAGCGGTTCCTGCAGTGGTTATAATGGACGTGATTGGCTTTTTGAGCCGTTGGAACATACAGTATATTTTACAATGGCGGCGGCGGCGGTTAGAACCTCTGCTAGTGGCCACTTCAAGCGGACAATTTCCATCGCTTCCAAACCCCTGGATAGCTTGATCTATAGACAATTTTATTAGTGGAATTTCATTCCATGTTCTCATAAATTTCTGGAACCCTGTTTACCTGCTGTAGCATTTCAATTCTCAATTCTCATAGATTTCTAAACTTTGAAAGGTCTACATCAACCATTATCCATGCCCCAACTCGCTAACTTCACTCACAATACAAATTATGTTATGCATTGGTTTCTTCTTAAATCCACATATAATGTTATGTATTGGTTTCTTCTGAATTTCCAGCAAGATCACAACATCGAGCTTTACTTTTTCCTTTTTGAATCACCCACATATCATGTTAAGCCTTGATTTCTTCTGAAATCCATCTTAACCTGTTACAAAGCCATCCAAACACATAAAATTCATCTCATTAGTAATATGGAGAAGAGAAATAAACACAGAAAAGAAAAAAAGATTCAATGAAACAAAAAACCATCCCTGAATCACAGAACAAGAAGTGAAACAGCAGAGACCAAGATACAAAAACTAGACTAATCCTAAACATATGCATGAAATTTTGGATTGCATGGTGCGGTGCACGGGTGACGTGGTACTCAATAATTTCTCAACAAATTCTCGATCGATGTAGACTGTAGCCCTAAGCTGAAAATTGCTTTTGCGTGGACAACATAGGAGCTTGAATCTATCAAAAGTGAAATATTCCCTTAGAGTTTTTGTTTTTACCCTTAAGATGATCCAAGCCACAATGGCGTCCAGTTTCAGATACCAACATCGTCCCTCCAAGTGTGAGGTTGCAGTATAAATTGAGAAAGGCTCATCAGCCATGATTTGTATGTACTCAAAATTTAAGGCAGGGAAAGATAGAAAGAAGAGGGAAGCAAGGAGTGAATCCATCAAATCCAGGTGTCCCCTAGAGTTCCTCCGGATACTTCATTGATCAGACTGAGAGACCACCAAAGCTCTTCCTCTTCACTGAAGTGTTTGGGGGAACTCCTGGTGTCGCTTGGTACTTTTATATATTCTACTCAATGCTTATGAATTCCCTTGCTTGGGCTACCCATCTTTCTGCAACTTTTCATGACTACATAGACAAATAACTGAGATTAGGAGAGAACAAATAACCGATTGACATGTTTCAAGTCATATACTAATTTATAGGGCTAATCCCACTAAACATGCCACTTCTGTCGATATTATTATTTGTATTATGTAACTTCAAGAATTACAGTGATACTCCAAGCTATTGGAGGTAAGCGTCATTTTTGTTACAACCATAGGTTTTGTCCCTTTGGTTTCGGTTTGGAGGTGTTGTTCGGAACACTTTACTTTGATGATGTTGTTCGGAACATTTCTGTTTGATAAATGCTGTGCAAAACATTTCTGTTTGTTTTCCATTTCGATGATGTTATTCAAAGCATCCTTATCGCCATGCTGCTATTCAGAGCACATGGTTTTGTTCCTGTTTCGTTGATGCTATTCAGAGTATACTGATCGCCATGTTACTGTTCAGTACATGTGGTTCTGTTTCTGTTTTGATAATAGTGTTCGGAGCTTCTTGATTGCAATGTTGCTGTTCGGAGCACGTGGTTATGTTTTCGTGTCCTGGCCACCTCTCTTTCGTTCTTCTGGAGTATCTTTCTTCTTAATCGTCGCTTGATTTTGCCGCTTCCTTCTGTGCCGATTTGTGGCGAGTGATCCGTTATTTTATTGGCACTTGGTTCGACGAACTAGAGGACTTTTGCAAGACTTTCGTTATCTCCAGATTATCACCATCGAGGTTTCATGAGGCATGGAACATGGTCTTCATGACATTGACATATTTGGCGGAGCCGTTATGTTTTTTTTACGGTGCTAGTATACATGGCACTGTATTTGTTCGACGATGTTGTTCGATCGAGCATCTTTGGTTTGTTTTCATGATAGAGCATCTTTGGAGGACAAGTATGACAAGGCAGTTAAGGCAAGATATCTCGTTACATCCAGTTCACCACCATCAACGTCTTTGTGGAGCGTGGTTTTCTACGACATCGGTGTGAGGTTTGGGATTAGTAGTAATTATCGCTGTCTCAGTCATAGATTTTTTTTTCTTTTGTGTTAGTTTTCGGTTTGTTTTCCAAATTGTTGTTAAGTAATTACCATCAATTTGGGGAGGGTATTAGAGTATGGGTAGTATGAGTAGTATTACGTTATACTACGAGTACTATTATGTAATTGGTCAGAGTTATATTCCTTACTAGAGTTGTAGAAGTTAGGTAATTTCTGTATACTCTATATAAAAATATAAATTCCCTATGTGGTTTTAGTAAAAAGACACAACAATTTCCACTGTATTTAGATTTCCCAACATTCGCTAGGGAGGCCGACGTTCTTAGTGTCGAAGAACTCGATGGAAATACATCTGTCAAGGTCGCGCAACCTATCTTCGACCCCAATTTCATCGACCTCGATGAAACTAATGTTTCCATAACGTTTTACACTGCATTTACCACCAGGTTGTCGAAGATATATAGGAAGCCCCGAGGTATATGAATCGGTCCCTTCCATTATCATTGGTAACAGAAAGTTTGAATATAATTTCTTTCTGAGGAATTTTATAATGCTATATAGCATTGATACTATAGGCTTTTATCTTTATGGTACAACTTGAAATTGTACCTTTAATGTTATGGTACAACTTCAGATTGTACCTATACTTTTTGCACAAATTCTTTGATGGTACAACTTAAACTTGTACCTTATGTGATGGTACAACCATAACATAATGATACAAATTCCTTTATGGTACAACCTAAACTTATACATTTAATGTTATGGTACAACTTCAAATTGTACATTAAAATACAAATATTATATAGCATAGTAGAAGTGCTCTTTCTTTCCTGGTCGCGAACTCTTCCACTACCACGAGCTTCTGCCTATCCGAAGCGTTCCTTCCAGTCAACTGTAAACCTCACCGGAACTCTCTCTCCCTCTCTCCTCTCACTCTCTATCTCTTTCTGCTCTGTAGTTGCTCGATGCTGATGGTGTGTAGCTGGTTGGTTAGGTCTAATTTTAGGCATGCAATAGATTGTTCTGATGGTTTTGTGAAGTTAGATCGTTGATTGTGAGACGTAATTACAAAAACCTGATTGGATGTGGATTGTTAGAACAGTAAAATAACTAATTATTTTGATTCATCCAAACAAGGTAATTTAGTTGAAAACTTGAAATTTTCTTAAGTGATACATAAATACCGCATGTAAAAAATGAGTTACTTAATTCTATACACACCACATTCTCAATTGACTCATTCAAACGCGAACCCCTTATGTTATGATAGAACCTAAAGTATGTGAAGACCTTTGGTAGGTACATATGTGTAAGTAATCTAAAAATTTGTGCAATCTAATTCTATTTACCCTGAAAATTAACTTTGTACAACATAGATTAATTATTAAATATTCTATGGATTTATTAGGCCTGTTAACATTGATCATTTAATATGTTAGTTGGGCCTTGTTGGGTTAGGTTTTTGGACCTAAGTGGCCGAACTCCCTCTCCCGTACACAAGTAATCGACCATTCTCCCTGACTTCCATGGTCAGCAGGCTCCTCCCCTTTATATGAAATATGGCTCTACAAGAGGGTACCAACCCGGCAAGTCAGGTTTGGTACCAATACATGAAATTTGGCTAAGTACGGAGCTAAAGGGGTATCCAGCCCACAAGGCAGCCGGGCAAGACACGCTTGGTACGAAGACATGAATATGGCTAAATATGGAGCCAGGGGGGGTACCAAGTCGGCTAGGTAAGTTTGTTACCAAGATATGAAATTTGGATAAATATAAAGATCAAACGGGGTACGGTGCCAACTGCCAACCGGATGAGGAGGGGACAAGGTGGCTAGTGTAGGTGGCCACCATACTGGATACCAATCCATCATGGACAATCCCTAGATTCCCAAGACTAAGTATATAAAATCTGGGGGCTCGCCAGCCAAGATATCGATATGATAAGGTGTCAATTTGATGAGGACTTTGCGTAGAGGCTCTTAGGTGGCCACATAGCAGTCAAAATCGATATTTTAGGTAAAATTGAAATGGGGATAACATCGAAATCGCAAATCATATGACTTTAAGGTCCATATTAAAAGAAGACATACTAATGTCAATAAGGAAAATTAGAAACAACACAAAAACACATAACACTTACAATGATAATATCTCAATGTTAATGTTTCAATTTATCAAAGGTAATATTGGGAAGTGGTGAATCGATGATGATTAATATATTGATATCAATTTATGATTGTCAATGGTGGTTAGTGCAAGAGAACTCGATGATGTTGGTTTAGGAGAAGGAAAAGATGCGTTGTTTTGAAAATTCTGGGGAAAATAAGTAAAATTGATCGAAAGTTTTGAACCGTAAAAATATAAGATTTTATTGATGTATATCGTGGATAGTGTAGGAATTTAAGGTCTATAGATTTTGTAGTTAAATCATGATAGGAATTATGTAATAAAATTGTAAACCGTAGGATTTTAGGATTTAAATCGAGAATTTGACTGCTTTGGGTGGTCATATATATGGAGACTAAGTTCCAAGACGGGATTATTAGCCCCCTAAGTAGGTACCAAACCGGCAAAGCTGGTTTGGTAGCAGGGCTCGATGTTGCTTGGTAGCAGGGGTATCAAGCCGGAATGACAATCGGAGAGACAACAAAGTATCAAGCTAGCAATACGGGTTTGACACCAACATGACAAGTTGGTGTCATGACAAACTTACTAACACTACATGTGGGGACTTGGTGGGGAAAGAGATAATGGTACTAGATCGGCATGGAGAGGGCCGGCTCTCTCTCATATAATCAAGGTGGTAGCAGTCTCAAGATTACAATTCCAAGAGCAAGACGATAGCAAGAATTTAAACCAAGT
This sequence comes from Linum tenue, assembly GCA_946122785.1. Taxonomy (NCBI): domain Eukaryota; kingdom Viridiplantae; phylum Streptophyta; class Magnoliopsida; order Malpighiales; family Linaceae; genus Linum; species Linum tenue. Next base: position 67,396,523 of record CAMGYJ010000002.1, read on the forward strand.
GTGAAGACTTAATTAGGGGTTGTCAAGGGTGTGATTGAGACTTCGTCACAGAGGCTAAGATAAAGAGCCTCAACCACATCAGCCAGGACAATGCGACAGGACTTGAGTGTGGGTTACTAGAAGGGTTGATGGGACAGGTTACTCGAATCGAATGGGGTTATATTTTGACAACTCTAATTATATCCCTTTTCTTTCATTAATTGGTGGCTTATTTCATCACACAATTCCAATTACATACAAGCACGTATATATACCACTGATCAACGCCATCGTAGAAGAACCTAGAGAGGTTAATTCATTATGTTAGTTGACTTAACAATTTGTGGACTGCATTATTAAGGATGTAATTGGCGGATGAGCAGATATTTTATTAATCCATTTAATTTTATTGACAATATTTCAATCGAGATGATACATACAAAATTAATGTATAGGTCGAACATTTAGAGAAATACCATGGTCATTTAAAATGTATCAGTAATCACAATTTCATAGTGAGAATTAAGCTTCCGTTAAAATACTATTGGTTAATTGATTATCAAGAAAGATAGAGTATTAAAGCTCATTGGGAATCCCACACGACCCATAGATAACTGGAAACTAAAACCTCACAATCTTACATAAATGTTCAATGTCAAGTAAGAAAAAAGAAATGGAGCGTTGTTAATTGATTCAAGTCAACCGTACGTATACTAGTAATACTCCATTTAATACACGTATATATGTACCCGTACATATTTTATACCTTTAAAACTTCCATATCCGTATTATTGTTAAGTTGTTTCATTTTTCCGTTCATTTGATAGCTCCCATACTAAACACGTACAAAATCATTATATATAATACGTTTAATATATGTATTTAATGAATTAAATCGTTAGACCATCCATAATGGTGGAAGGGAAAAGAAGAAATTTTTTTTTTGATCAAAAAAAAGAAAAGAAGAAAATTTGGGCGGGAAAAGTGGGGAAAAAGGGTTTTTGCCACAATAGACAGGTAGGGAAAATATGGTGATTGATAAGTGGTCTTTTTCTCACAAATTCAATTAAGTGTTGATCTCGTCACTTTATTTAGATAATTTTTTCCATTATTTTTATATAGGTAATAATAATTGATTAAGGCGAATATTCCGATATAATTTTTTTTTAATTTGGACATACTTTTTTCATCACAAATTAAATATGACTTTATCAATAACAAAAAATATAGTTGTTGAAAACATGTTCGTTGAAAAATATGATGATTAAAAATATGTTGTCGATCATAAGACACAATGATCTCTAATCAAAATAATTAAACTAATAAAAAAGGAAAACAAAACAAAATACGCGGGGGCCTCGCCCACCCTTTCTCCTTTTCCCCTCCTCCATTTGTCTTTTAGTGGAGGGAAAATCCTTCTACGTTTTCCTTCTTTTCTTTTTCTTTCTCCTTTTTCTCCTCCCCTATTGTGGGACTTCCCATCCTTTTCCCCTCCTTGCAGTGGGTGGTCTCAACTTCACTATTATTTATATGTTTATTTATTTTTATAATAGTTAAATTTATAAATTTATTATCTATTTATGACTATTAACATACTATTAAACGTTACATTAGTAAAATACCCGTACATATTTTATACTTAACGAAACTTTCCCGTACCTTATTTTACCAACTATGCTAACAACTCGCCTAAAAGAAGACAATTAAAACTTGAGAGCAAACCACAAAATTAGGTTACCTCCAATCAGTGCCGGATCCAAAAAGTTTACATAAGGGTGTAATCTTCCCAAAATTAAATTTAATTAAAAAATAAATTAAATGATCCAACTAGTAAAAGTTACAATAAAAATTCAGACGTATTTCATATTATGAAAAATGGTAAATATATTCGGTGTCAATACTGTTTAACAAATATTTCTCGACATATCCTACTACTATAGGAAGTTGAATAGTAGCAGTATAGTCCCAAGTTCAAATCACATAGACTAGCACATAAATATTATATGTACTCATACACAAACTACTATAGGAAGTTGAATATTACGGATATCCCGCTACCACTTAATTTTTTTTTACATATACGCAAACTACTATCAGAGGTTGGACAATCCGTTTCTCTCAACATGCATGTATCCGCCATTGCCTCCGATATACAAATAGACTCGATCCAAGTAAAAAGCACAAAATTAGACACTCCTTATCTACTAGTTCCAGTAGCTTGAATAAAGAATCGACCTTAACTTGAGTAAATAAATCAAGGATTCCTAATTTTAAGATAGACATATAGGTTAAATCCCATAATATGATTGTCTTTCTTTTAAGAGAGTGTATTAGTACGTTGCACAACATCCATGTGCAACGGGGACGCGATGGACATTGATGTTTGCGTTAGAACTTAGCTAGGCTGATCAATAACCTAAAATTCCCAAGCTTGGATTTTCTTCCAATTAGTTTATTACGAAGATGAGAATGCTGTCTATCCCACATCTAAGATATAATATTGCAAGCCACAAAATTCATCCATCTCCCAACATTATAAAGCTAGCCCGCTAGCTACCTAACCACGAGAGAGAGAGAGAGAGAGAGAGAGAGATGGGCACGGTAGTAATGCAACTTTCCATGTTGTCGTCGCTAATTCTCACAGTGATCAACGGAGGGTTCCAGGGCAGTGTAATGATCATCTCTGGTGAAGCTGCCCTGGATCCACTGTGCGCTGCCTCCAACGTATGGTTTTGTAGTCCGACCGACTCTGATATCTCAGGCGCGCAGGAAGTGATATTAGCGCACCTGAGGACATCCTTATACGACTGCAGGCCGTACTATAACACCGAGGATCGTCCTTCTCCCGGAGCAGTACCAGACGCCTACGTACATTCTTCTTGTGCTAGCAATAATGATCGCCTCTGCGGTCCCTGCTTAGAAGAAGCGACTGCACAGATGCGTAAGAACTGCGAGGGCAAAGATGGAGCTCAGTACGGGAACGAGCTGTGCTGTGCTAGATATGAAAAAGAAAGGTTTTGTTGAGCTTGTTTAACTGACAAAGAAATGCTATTGTGTATGGCCTAAGACTCCTCGATATATGCATGTAAGGTGGAAGAGATGCGGAATAAAATGAAACTGAACGAATTATCCCCATGGATGAGTTACGTGAGGCATTTTAGTATGCTATATAGCACCCATGCTTTAATATACTTAGAGTCATTAGATCTTGTTATAAAATATCAGTTATTGGATTGAAATTATTTAATTATTATTTTTTTCACTCATTGGAATGGTAACCTGTTGCACCGGTTCTTTACGTAATAATTTTTTAAAAAATTGGAATCCAGTCGGGGTAAAGGCGATTGAGCTCGTCGGAATTCAGAGCCTCTCTTCCGCGGTGGAATTTCAGAGCCTCTCTTCGTCGATAGTGACGGGTTGATTAGCGGCGACGGCGAACCTGCATCTGAAATAGTTCGACGGTGACGACGAACCTGCATCTAGGGCGACGGTGACGCTGTGAGAAGAAAGAGATCGGGGGGTTTCAACTTTACTCTTCCGCGATTGTGAATTGTGCTCTTCCGCGGTGGGTCTCTTCGTCGATATTGAAGGGGTTGAGCATCGGCGACGGGAACGGTGAGATTGTGTGGTGGGTCTGATCGTTTTTCAACTTTCCTCTCCTGGGATTGTGTTTCAGGGTGGGTCTATTCGTAGGTAGTAAAGGGGATGAGCAGTGGAGACGGCAACGAGGACTTGAATTCTGAAGGCGGCGGAGACTCTTTTACTAGGGGAAGACTCATGAATGAATCTTTGGTCGGGGGTACAAATGCTCCGCCTCAGAGTGATGATCGGGGGCGATCGGTGGGAAGTGCGACCAAGAAGAGGGTACGGATGAGATGGCGGCGGCGGCTGGTTTAACCACCGGGGAGAAAGGTGGGGCCCAGATGGGGAATAGGTTTGATGGTGGGTACGGCGGAAGGGGTGAGAATCAGATGAATTTTGGGAAATCTAATGGGATTAATGAGATGAGGGAGTTAGTGGAGATGTTGTCCAAGCTGAATCCCATGGCTCACGAGTTTGTACCTCCTTCTCTTGTTAACAATCATGGCAACATTTTCAGCAACGGCGGATTCAAGCCTCCGAACAATTTTGGAATGTTTAATCCAAATGGGAATCCTAATGGAATGATCAAAAGGGTTTGTGTGATAAAGCTTCTGTCTTTTTGCTGTTTTTATGTTGCGAGTGACAGATATTGGGAGGGAGAAGGGAGTTGTATAAGATCAGAACAATGATCATTTGGTCTAGAACCAAAATGGGATTATGGTGTCTGCTGTTTGATGTAGTTGCCATTGTTTCTTGTGTTTCCGGAAGATCAATTTTAATCAGGGAAGGAGAAGAACCAATGGTGGCACCGTGGCAGGAGTATGGCTCAGAGGGAAGATGTAATTAGGAGGACTGTATATGTGGTCTGACATCGACCAGAGGGCAACTTTCATTTAGGTTCTGTTTCTATAGCATCTTTGAGTGAAATATTGATGTCTGATTCATTAACTGTGTCTTTATTTATGTTTGAATGTAGGTTACTGAGGAGTAGCTGACAGGTCTATTTGTTGATATTACAATAATGATTTCCTTATGATGGATTTCAATGGAACCGATTTGGTGATTACTTCTTTGGTAGAAAAAGGTTGTTGATTGTCGTATTTGTGGTTATCCTAATTCAGTTCTTCGCTTTGCGTTCATTGAATTTACAGATAAAGATACTGTCAAAATAGACATTGTTGCCTTATTTATATGAAATCCACATCCTGTAGTTTTAATAACTTCTGCTAACTTGGATGATTGCCTGCAGATGGTGCAAGGGCTGCTATAACTTTGTCTGGGACTGTGCTTGGATACTATCCACTAAGAGTGCTGCCTTCCAAAACTGCAATTGCACCTGTTAACCCAACATTTTTGCCAAGGGTAAGAGTTGATAATGTTTGATTGTGGCTATGAGATCTAGTTGTCTTGAACTTCATTCATGTTTGTAGTTCTTCTAAAACTGCTGTGGTTTTCAGTCTGAAGATGAACGAGAGATGTGTGCTAGAACAGCGTATTGTACTAATATAGATAAGAAGGTATATTGGAAGCTACATTCCTGGTTTAAGACTTTAAGTTCGGTCTAGATATCTTGAACATTTCTCCTTAACAACCTTGTCTCTTCTTTACACTGCAGATTACCCCAGGGGATGTGAGACTTTTCTTTGAATCTTTATGTGGAGAGGTTTGTTTTGGACCATGTGACAATTTTCAAAATAAACTGGTTTTAGCATCTTTGTTGCTTGTGTTATAAGAATCTGAATTTTGGGGAGCACACTTGCTTGTAGACACTTAAGTTCATGGGGGCATATGTGTATTTATTCGGACGCTTCTGAGGTGTACTTGGTATCAGGGTTAGGAAACTATTCAAACGAAGATGCTTGTTATCTGTGAAGCAAGGGTAAGATTGTTACTCCAGATCTATTAGGCTATCATATATCACTTTTAGAGCAGAAGGGTATGTGTATTGTGGAGATAGAGAAACTGGGATGTTTCCTTTTTAACCTTATTGTTCAGGAGATTGTTTCATTTTACTATAGAGATAAGAACTGAATCTTCTGTCTGCTGCGTATTAATCGACTTGTGGAACCATTGATTTACATCCTATGAATTTGCAGTACAGCTATACCCTTCCCAATGACATAATACTAGTTGCCTAATACACAATAAAGCCTAGCTGTGGACCATTATGATGAAAGCTATATTGACAGTTGTGGGTCTATAGCTCTGCCCTTTACTCATCTGATATGTTGTACAGTTACTAGAGAACATTGTGAATGGATCTATGTAATGCTCGTGTCAAGCTTTAGAGACCATTATGAATCATCTTTTTCATAAGTTTGAAGTTCTGGAAAAAAGTCCATTCTGTTTGAAACACCATTATAATAAGTACACGTGATCCTGCTGGAAATCTGACACCTTATACTGGTAATCTCACGACCGTAAAATACTCAAGTGAGATGTAAAAAGCAGTGATTCATTCCTTAGACAAATATCACGACCGTGAGATGTCCCGTGAGATGCAAAGAGCAGTTCTCACTATCCCAGGAAATTTCACGGCTACTACTTGACATTGTCACGCCCGTCAAAATCTCACATTCAATTGAAACACACAGCTGCCACTCAAACGTTCTCACAGCTCATTTTGTCAAAATAACAGCCGTGGAATTAAGATGTACCTACACTTTCTAGAGTTGTACCTTTACACTAAACTTAAAGTTGTACCTACACTTTCCTAAAAATCTTCTATGATACAATTCAAAATTGTACCTATACACTATGGTACAACTTAATGTTGTACCTACACTTTCTAACAAATCCCTCTATGGTACAACTCAAAATTGTACCTATACTAATGGTACAACTTTTAGTTGTACCTACACTTTCTCAAAATCCTTCTATGGTACAACCCAAACTTGTACCTATACCATGGTACAACTTTAAGTTGTACCTACACTTTCTAACAAATCCCTTTATGGTACAACTAAAAATGTACCTATACTAATGGTACAACCATAAGTTGTACCTACACTTTCTCAAAATTCTTTTATGGTACAACCCAAACTTGTACCTATACCATGGTACAACTTTAAGTTGTACCTACACTTTCTAACAAATCCCTTTTATGGTACAACTCAAAATTGTACCTATACTAATGGTACAACTTTAAGTTGTACCTACACTTTCTAATAAATCTCTTTATGGTACAACTCAAAATTGTACCTATACTAATGGTACAACTTTAAGTTGTACCTACACTTTCTAACAAATCCCTTTATGGTACAACTAAAAATTGTACCTATACTAATGGTACAACTTTAAGTTGTACCTACACTTTCTAACAAATCCGTTTATGGTACAACTAAAAATTGTACCTATACTAATGGTACAACCTTAAGTTGTGCCTACACTTTCTCAAAATTCATTTATGGTACAACCCAAACTTGTACCTATAACATGGTACAATTTTAAGTTGTACCTACAATTTCTAATAAATCCCTTTATGGTACAACTCAAAATTGTACCTATACTAATGGTACAATTTTAAGTTGTACCTACACTTTCTAATAAATCTCTTTATGGTACAATTCAAAATTGTACCTATACTAATGGTACAACTTTTAGTTGTACCTACACTTTTTCAAAATCCTTCTATGGTACAACCCAAACTTGTACATATACCATGGTACAACTTTATGTTGTACCTACACTTTCTAAAAATCCTTTTATGGTACAACCCAAAATTGTACCTATACTAATGGTACAAACTTAAGTTGTACCTACACTTTCTAACAAATCCCTTTATGGTACAACTAAAAATTGTACCTATACTAATGGTACAACCTTAAGTTGTACCTACACTTTCTCAAAATTCTTTTATGGTACAACCCAAACTTGTACCTATAACATGGTACAATTTTAAGTTGTTCCTACACTTTCTAATAAATCCCTTCATGGTACAACTCAAAATTGTACCTATACTAATGGTACAACTTTAAGTTGTACCTACACTTTGTGAAACAAATTCTTTAATGGTACAACTGAAACTTGTACCTATACGATATGGTACAACTCTAATTTGTACCTACACTTGTATACATTGATTCATTATTTACAAGATTGCCATTAATGATGTGGGACCAGTCATTTAGTGGGTTTACCTCCTCAACCGGTCACCTTTTTTTTTTTTTATAGCATGGGTGCTATAGAGCACACTAGTGTTTTAATTTTCATATATACTAGTTTTATGCTCCCCGCTACATTGTGGATAGATACAAACGCCCGAAAAAAGAAAAAAAAAAACTCAAACTCCAGTAACAACGTTGTGCATAAATACAATAATTATACTCATAAGTCTACAGTAAAAAAGAAAATAAATATAAGTCAATTTTTAGCAGAATATCATGATAGAAGTAGAACCCTCCAACTGTTTGATTTAAAAGTTGCTTGAAAATAGTCGTTGGCGACACCAGGGACGGAGCTCGGTAAGATCTGAGGGACCCTCGCACCCTCGAAATTTTACATCTACGTATAATTTTCTACGATATTTGAAGAATTGCGTATAAATACGTATAATGAGTTCCGTGTGAAAAAAATATTATCAATCTTGTGCTAGTACTCTAGCGCTAGAGGTAATCAAAATTGATATCTCCTCCATTGACCAGGGTTTGAACCTTGGACGGAGCAAATGACTTAATTAAATTTTTAGTTTTTTTTTGTTTACTTTTATCAAAGAAATTTATTTTTATATTTCCCTTCCATCATTTTAAATTATATCAATTAAGTTTTTTAACTTTTGAATTCGTATTTGTGGTTTTGGCTATATATATTGTCTTCAGACTATAGTATATGCATATAATAAATTTACAAATCATAAAGATATGCCAAGATATGTTATACATTGGAATTTTGATTTTTTTAATAATTTTTAGGCTGATGAGGCAATGACATGGCGTGTGGACTAACGGTCAACGGTGTTGACTATCCAAATTGATGATCAAACAATGTGTCAGGCCAATTGAGTCTATAAGCTACATACTTGAGGCCATGATGTTCATTTCTTAAACTACGGACCAAAGTTGATTATATTGTCATAGTTCGGACCAAAATAAGGTATTAACCCTTATTTAAATAAGGTGAAAGAAGAAACGAAACCTACACGTACCTTGATAAAATAGCTCTGTCTTCCACTCCTCCTTTACATATATATGCACAAATCCATGTCTCACATTCCCCACGTTTACCTTCTAAATAGGATAAACACCGCCATTGATATCAAGCGTATGCAACTCAACTTTTAAAAAAATTGTGTACTTTAGAGTATAGTATATTCCACATGATCTAGTCGTTAAATGTATTTGGATGGACTCTGACCAGTCTCAACGATTAATTAGTTTTCAATTAAATTGAACTTCGGATTTGGGATATATATGGCAAAGACTAGCTTACGTCTGAGGTAAGCAATACGACTGTGTTCATATTTGTTACTTGCACTTCAATATATTTTGCTGAATTGTAAAACTCGACGGGGATACAGTAGTGTGAATGCATGCATATAACGTACGCCGTACGCTGAACTACATATATATGGTGGCTTCTATTGTACCTTGGGTAAAATTTAGGATACGACATACCTTGAATAAGAAAATGATATCTAGACCTCGAATTAACCGGATTTAATGAAAAACAAAAATTGACGGTTGAGATCAGCCGGAGCTCATCCAAGTACATCTAACGGCTAGATCAACTGACGTATACTATACGCCTGACGTACACCAGTATTCACCATATATATATATACGCGCCAAAGGCTAGTTTACGCGTATGCTATACGTCTGCGTTCACAAGTATTATTTGTACTATTTTCGACGAATCAGAAGCATTGATTTTTATCTTAAGATTAAACGAATCTCATGATATTGGTTAGAGAATCGAGGACTGGGGTTCACTCACTAGAGGTTAGGATATAGTATTTTGTCCCAAACACTAATTAATTCATGGTTCGACGGACTTACGATAAGGTAAGTATACGTCTAATGTATACTAGCCTACCACATATATAGCCGTTACCACAAGACTCTAATGTGTAATTACAAGTAGGGCATCGAGGTGAGGGGATCGAATCTTGTCAGTAACTAAGCATAACTCAAGCATCAGCCACCACACACGTCAACTTTCCCAAGCGGACCAACCCTGTATCTAGTCGACTTGGTCAAACCAAAACAACAGATGTGGCTACAACACGAATTTGCCTCATCTAGGGAGCCTTCCTCCGCCACTCCGCTGAACAATAATTTACTCCTAGATTCTGACCATCTCAGGAAATATAGAACAGAGTCGGTGGAAGAAGGGTTGTGAGAAGACCGTCGATTTCAGACAGAAAGAAGAATACGAAGAAGGAATCGACAGAGCGGCTGGACAGAAGCAAAGGGCTTTTGCATCTTCTTCTCCGGGAACTGGGGAGGAGCAGAGAAATTTTCTAGAGATGGAGAAAGAAGTGGGTATGGCGGAATTAGTTGTCAGGAGAAGACGAAGTTGTTGTTTTTAATGTTTTTACAATTTTTTATTTAATTTGATTAAAATAAAAGGATAAATTTTGATTATTTTTCATCTACTATTATTTTTGAATAAAATATGCCACGTCAATCGCTGTTGTTAGTTCAGTCAACACGTTAATTCACATCGTCAAAGAATCGGACGGAAGTGTCTATTTTTTGTATCTCGTCAAATTAAAAGTGGCTATATTTGGCCAAACGGTCCAAGTTTTGACTACACAGGTGTATTTTGCCAATATTTTTTGAACAAAAAAATCATAAAACATTTATTATCATTCTATACTATATGATATTGATTGTCATTAAATAAGAGCATACCACATTATGATATAAACATACCAGATTGTAGGATGGTTGAATACATAATGATTGAAATATACTAACTGTCATTTAGAACTTTCAACATTGTGTACCACAAGATACCACTCTCATACCCGGGTGGTATGGGTGGTATTTTTTGGTCTTGTATTTTTACCCCCGGAAATTTGTGAATCCAATAGATAATAATGAACTCGTTTCTTATGTGTAAATATTTTCAAAAATGACGTAACAATGAAAGATATACCTTATGGTACGGAGTTTGTAACGAGAGGTATGAATTTGTTTTCTAAAAAAGTATTTTTTTCTCTCTCTAGCGGGGTGGTAGCTTTGCTGCAAACTTAGCTTCAGTTGCAGCAAATTTCAAGCATGTGAAACAAAATGATTGATCAAGTCCACCAAGCTTAATATCAACTAGTACAAAGGAATTAAACTGATGAAAAATCACAATCAAGGCAGATTACCGGTTTTGCCAAGATACTAGGCATGAGAATGTTTAGGGCAAATGCCAGTCATGACTCATGATTAGAGCTGTCAAAATGTAACCCGACCCGAGTAACCCGCCCGATCACCCCGACCCGCAACCCGCCCGCAACTTGATTTGACTAAAAGTCAATTACCCGTAACCCGCCCGACCCGCAACCCGACCAACCCGCAACCCGATCGACCTGCAACCCGACCAACCCGCAACCCGATCGACCAGCAATCCGACTAACCCGAACCAGTAATCCGACCAACCCGTAGCCCGACTATAATAGAATGAATTCGATGAAGATAAACTATAAGTTGACATTTGAAATCCTTGTTCACTAAAGTCTGATCATTACATCATTGGTTATTAACTTATGACTGCAATTCAAGATGGTTTCCTTCCTCACTTTCCTTTATCGATACAAATATATAATCATACAAACGTCCATTTGATGATATATTCTCTACCTAGTATCAAGTCTTGGTGGTCTCCTTAATAGATCTTTATTGTATTGTGCTAGCTTTATGTAGTTACGATTTATGACTTACTAGTAATCACTAAAAAGTAACGGGATGTTCTGGTCCGTAAAACCCGCAATCCGAACCGCCCTACTCGCAACCTGATTGTCCCGCATCCGATTGACCCGTAACCCGATTGGCCCGCAGCCCGATTGACCCGCAACCCGAGTGACCCGCAACTCGACCAACCCACAACCCGAATGAACCCAACCCGAACCCGCCCGATTGACACCTCTACTCATGATGGAAGTTGTATGATATTGGCGAAAGCAATGATGTAAACCTGATCATCGAGAGTTATAACGTCAAATGCCACCCAGAGTTCCCCCAAACACTTCAGTAGGATGCTGATCGAGCCACTGCAATGAAGTGCTCGGGAGAACTCAAGGGGACAGCTGACATAAGTAGTTAGCTTGCTTCAGTTTTTTCGATCTTCAAGTGTGTTCTTGGTTAAACAAGTAAACGACTCTTCCCTTTATATACACAAATACTCAATACACCCCTTACCATGTAGAGAATTGGCAGAGTATGCAGCGAATCTGGTCATAATGCAGGCATATGGTGCAAATTGCCTTCCCTCCAAGGACCAATTTTTTAGCAGAGATTCTGAGAACATTGTGCCAGTAATACTTACATCTTATCATCAGGCACTTCAGAAACGGCTTCTGGGCGGCGGTCAATTTGCAAAAGAATTTCCTTTTCACTTCCCATGCTCTCGGTGATATTATTCTGGCTTGTACCACTTTTATTTTGTTCTCTGTGTTGCTTCTTTATTAACTTACCCATTCTTCATGTCTAGGTTCAACCATCCCATGCAAGATAAGGGATGTAGTTAACATGCATGCAAAAACATGAAAAGGTAAAAGCAATAAAGATAAGGGATATAGTTAGCAAAGTGCTCCGATGAAGAAAAACAATATTATTAACTGATGATATTATTCAAGAACTAATAGCTTGTGATTAAATGGTTGTTTGGTGGAATATTTGTTATGAACCAGACCGCAGAAATGTGTTCTAGTATGGATTGTAGGGGGTGAAAATTGGAGTTGGTTTGGTTATCCTCCAATATTTTGCAGATATCCACATCCACAAATTTATAATTATGCTATCCACAACCGCACCATAGTGGTTAGTGAATAAACAGTACCCATTGTGGGTTGGTGTGGGTAGGGTGTGGTTAACCGCAAAAATTCCATCTTTGCAAGTATGGAATTGAGCCAGCCAGTAACGTATTTGTTGTTCGTAGCTAGATTATAGTGATATACAATTGTGTTGTTCGTGGAGATACAATTTTGCATATCGATCTTACTCAACGTGGAGATTTTTTCTTTTCAAATTTGGTATTCAACTTTTGCTTCCGATCCCTACAATCACAAATTTCTGACTACGCCAGTGTCTGATCCTCATATTTGGTAGGCTATGAATATCTAGCTGCAACTAGAAATGCTAACGAAAGGAACTTGAATTTTAAAAAAGTGAAATACCCTTTATGTTTTTGTTTAAAAAAGTGAACTTGAATTTTTGTCCCTCCAACTGTGAGGTTTCAGATTCTCGACTTGCCCATTCGTCATGTCTAGGTTCAATCAACCCTTGATACTAACATCACCATGCAAGCAAAAGCATGAAAAGGTAAAAGCAATCAATATTAGGGGGGTATAGCTAGCATAGCAAAGTGCTCGGATGAGGAAGAGCAAGACTATTAACTAATTTTCAAGTAGTAATTCCTGGCGGTATTGGACCATATAATATTTTTCATCGAGTTCTCTGGGTGTACCACGTCACCCGTGCACCTTCCGAATTCAAAATTGCCTGGTGGATATTATTTTTTAAATAAGATAATATAAATTTTATTTTGTTGTCGTTAAGGTAAAACTTAATAAATTCAAACATAGGAACTTTAGATTTTACACTAATGGTATTACAACTAGCTAGGTTCGTTGCCGGACTTTTTTTTTCGTTTGTGAACGTTTATATCTTTTAGTTTTCTGATTTGTCGTTACTCGTTAGCTCCGGGCACTAGCTTTCATCTTAGGTGGCGTTTTTTTCGTCGGCTCCGGTCAATTTGACGGTGCATAGATTTCACACCAGGAGAGAGCAGTTGTTTTTTTACCTTTTAACCCGTGGCAATTTTGGATTGCACTACAAAATCAATCACTTACAGCATGGTTGTTTTTGGATTTTAGCGTCCAAAATAACCGTCGCTACTAGGACTGGCAGGGGTTGCCGAAACCGCAGCTAAACCGCCGGTAGGACAACCGCCGCAAGGTTATGCCAGGGGTCCAACCAACCGCTGGTGGATCTCCATGCAGCGGTTCCTGCAGTGGTTATAATGGACGTGATTGGCTTTTTGAGCCGTTGGAACATACAGTATATTTTACAATGGCGGCGGCGGCGGTTAGAACCTCTGCTAGTGGCCACTTCAAGCGGACAATTTCCATCGCTTCCAAACCCCTGGATAGCTTGATCTATAGACAATTTTATTAGTGGAATTTCATTCCATGTTCTCATAAATTTCTGGAACCCTGTTTACCTGCTGTAGCATTTCAATTCTCAATTCTCATAGATTTCTAAACTTTGAAAGGTCTACATCAACCATTATCCATGCCCCAACTCGCTAACTTCACTCACAATACAAATTATGTTATGCATTGGTTTCTTCTTAAATCCACATATAATGTTATGTATTGGTTTCTTCTGAATTTCCAGCAAGATCACAACATCGAGCTTTACTTTTTCCTTTTTGAATCACCCACATATCATGTTAAGCCTTGATTTCTTCTGAAATCCATCTTAACCTGTTACAAAGCCATCCAAACACATAAAATTCATCTCATTAGTAATATGGAGAAGAGAAATAAACACAGAAAAGAAAAAAGATTCAATGAAACAAAAAACCATCCCTGAATCACAGAACAAGAAGTGAAACAGCAGAGACCAAGATACAAAAACTAGACTAATCCTAAACATATGCATGAAATTTTGGATTGCATGGTGCGGTGCACGGGTGACGTGGTACTCAATAATTTCTCAACAAATTCTCGATCGATGTAGACTGTAGCCCTAAGCTGAAAATTGCTTTTGCGTGGACAACATAGGAGCTTGAATCTATCAAAAGTGAAATATTCCCTTAGAGTTTTTGTTTTTACCCTTAAGATGATCCAAGCCACAATGGCGTCCAGTTTCAGATACCAACATCGTCCCTCCAAGTGTGAGGTTGCAGTATAAATTGAGAAAGGCTCATCAGCCATGATTTGTATGTACTCAAAATTTAAGGCAGGGAAAGATAGAAAGAAGAGGGAAGCAAGGAGTGAATCCATCAAATCCAGGTGTCCCCTAGAGTTCCTCCGGATACTTCATTGATCAGACTGAGAGACCACCAAAGCTCTTCCTCTTCACTGAAGTGTTTGGGGGAACTCCTGGTGTCGCTTGGTACTTTTATATATTCTACTCAATGCTTATGAATTCCCTTGCTTGGGCTACCCATCTTTCTGCAACTTTTCATGACTACATAGACAAATAACTGAGATTAGGAGAGAACAAATAACCGATTGACATGTTTCAAGTCATATACTAATTTATAGGGCTAATCCCACTAAACATGCCACTTCTGTCGATATTATTATTTGTATTATGTAACTTCAAGAATTACAGTGATACTCCAAGCTATTGGAGGTAAGCGTCATTTTTGTTACAACCATAGGTTTTGTCCCTTTGGTTTCGGTTTGGAGGTGTTGTTCGGAACACTTTACTTTGATGATGTTGTTCGGAACATTTCTGTTTGATAAATGCTGTGCAAAACATTTCTGTTTGTTTTCCATTTCGATGATGTTATTCAAAGCATCCTTATCGCCATGCTGCTATTCAGAGCACATGGTTTTGTTCCTGTTTCGTTGATGCTATTCAGAGTATACTGATCGCCATGTTACTGTTCAGTACATGTGGTTCTGTTTCTGTTTTGATAATAGTGTTCGGAGCTTCTTGATTGCAATGTTGCTGTTCGGAGCACGTGGTTATGTTTTCGTGTCCTGGCCACCTCTCTTTCGTTCTTCTGGAGTATCTTTCTTCTTAATCGTCGCTTGATTTTGCCGCTTCCTTCTGTGCCGATTTGTGGCGAGTGATCCGTTATTTTATTGGCACTTGGTTCGACGAACTAGAGGACTTTTGCAAGACTTTCGTTATCTCCAGATTATCACCATCGAGGTTTCATGAGGCATGGAACATGGTCTTCATGACATTGACATATTTGGCGGAGCCGTTATGTTTTTTTTACGGTGCTAGTATACATGGCACTGTATTTGTTCGACGATGTTGTTCGATCGAGCATCTTTGGTTTGTTTTCATGATAGAGCATCTTTGGAGGACAAGTATGACAAGGCAGTTAAGGCAAGATATCTCGTTACATCCAGTTCACCACCATCAACGTCTTTGTGGAGCGTGGTTTTCTACGACATCGGTGTGAGGTTTGGGATTAGTAGTAATTATCGCTGTCTCAGTCATAGATTTTTTTTTCTTTTGTGTTAGTTTTCGGTTTGTTTTCCAAATTGTTGTTAAGTAATTACCATCAATTTGGGGAGGGTATTAGAGTATGGGTAGTATGAGTAGTATTACGTTATACTACGAGTACTATTATGTAATTGGTCAGAGTTATATTCCTTACTAGAGTTGTAGAAGTTAGGTAATTTCTGTATACTCTATATAAAAATATAAATTCCCTATGTGGTTTTAGTAAAAAGACACAACAATTTCCACTGTATTTAGATTTCCCAACATTCGCTAGGGAGGCCGACGTTCTTAGTGTCGAAGAACTCGATGGAAATACATCTGTCAAGGTCGCGCAACCTATCTTCGACCCCAATTTCATCGACCTCGATGAAACTAATGTTTCCATAACGTTTTACACTGCATTTACCACCAGGTTGTCGAAGATATATAGGAAGCCCCGAGGTATATGAATCGGTCCCTTCCATTATCATTGGTAACAGAAAGTTTGAATATAATTTCTTTCTGAGGAATTTTATAATGCTATATAGCATTGATACTATAGGCTTTTATCTTTATGGTACAACTTGAAATTGTACCTTTAATGTTATGGTACAACTTCAGATTGTACCTATACTTTTTGCACAAATTCTTTGATGGTACAACTTAAACTTGTACCTTATGTGATGGTACAACCATAACATAATGATACAAATTCCTTTATGGTACAACCTAAACTTATACATTTAATGTTATGGTACAACTTCAAATTGTACATTAAAATACAAATATTATATAGCATAGTAGAAGTGCTCTTTCTTTCCTGGTCGCGAACTCTTCCACTACCACGAGCTTCTGCCTATCCGAAGCGTTCCTTCCAGTCAACTGTAAACCTCACCGGAACTCTCTCTCCCTCTCTCCTCTCACTCTCTATCTCTTTCTGCTCTGTAGTTGCTCGATGCTGATGGTGTGTAGCTGGTTGGTTAGGTCTAATTTTAGGCATGCAATAGATTGTTCTGATGGTTTTGTGAAGTTAGATCGTTGATTGTGAGACGTAATTACAAAAACCTGATTGGATGTGGATTGTTAGAACAGTAAAATAACTAATTATTTTGATTCATCCAAACAAGGTAATTTAGTTGAAAACTTGAAATTTTCTTAAGTGATACATAAATACCGCATGTAAAAAATGAGTTACTTAATTCTATACACACCACATTCTCAATTGACTCATTCAAACGCGAACCCCTTATGTTATGATAGAACCTAAAGTATGTGAAGACCTTTGGTAGGTACATATGTGTAAGTAATCTAAAAATTTGTGCAATCTAATTCTATTTACCCTGAAAATTAACTTTGTACAACATAGATTAATTATTAAATATTCTATGGATTTATTAGGCCTGTTAACATTGATCATTTAATATGTTAGTTGGGCCTTGTTGGGTTAGGTTTTTGGACCTAAGTGGCCGAACTCCCTCTCCCGTACACAAGTAATCGACCATTCTCCCTGACTTCCATGGTCAGCAGGCTCCTCCCCTTTATATGAAATATGGCTCTACAAGAGGGTACCAACCCGGCAAGTCAGGTTTGGTACCAATACATGAAATTTGGCTAAGTACGGAGCTAAAGGGGTATCCAGCCCACAAGGCAGCCGGGCAAGACACGCTTGGTACGAAGACATGAATATGGCTAAATATGGAGCCAGGGGGGGTACCAAGTCGGCTAGGTAAGTTTGTTACCAAGATATGAAATTTGGATAAATATAAAGATCAAACGGGGTACGGTGCCAACTGCCAACCGGATGAGGAGGGGACAAGGTGGCTAGTGTAGGTGGCCACCATACTGGATACCAATCCATCATGGACAATCCCTAGATTCCCAAGACTAAGTATATAAAATCTGGGGGCTCGCCAGCCAAGATATCGATCTGATAAGGTGTCAATTTGATGAGGACTTTGCGTAGAGGCTCTTAGGTGGCCACATAGCAGTCAAAATCGATATTTTAGGTAAAATTGAAATGGGGATAACATCGAAATCGCAAATCATATGACTTTAAGGTCCATATTAAAAGAAGACATACTAATGTCAATAAGGAAAATTAGAAACAACACAAAAACACATAACACTTACAATGATAATATCTCAATGTTAATGTTTCAATTTATCAAAGGTAATATTGGGAAGTGGTGAATCGATGATGATTAATATATTGATATCAATTTATGATTGTCAATGGTGGTTAGTGCAAGAGAACTCGATGATGTTGGTTTAGGAGAAGGAAAAGATGCGTTGTTTTGAAAATTCTGGGGAAAATAAGTAAAATTGATCGAAAGTTTTGAACCGTAAAAATATAAGATTTTATTGATGTATATCGTGGATAGTGTAGGAATTTAAGGTCTATAGATTTTGTAGTTAAATCATGATAGGAATTATGTAATAAAATTGTAAACCGTAGGATTTTAGGATTTAAATCGAGAATTTGACTGCTTTGGGTGGTCATATATATGGAGACTAAGTTCCAAGACGGGATTATTAGCCCCCTAAGTAGGTACCAAACCGGCAAAGCTGGTTTGGTAGCAGGGCTCGATGTTGCTTGGTAGCAGGGGTATCAAGCCGGAATGACAATCGGAGAGACAACAAAGTATCAAGCTAGCAATACGGGTTTGACACCAACATGACAAGTTGGTGTCATGACAAACTTACTAACACTACATGTGGGGACTTGGTGGGGAAAGAGATAATGGTACTAGATCGGCATGGAGAGGGCCGGCTCTCTCTCATATAATCAAGGTGGTAGCAGTCTCAAGATTACAATTCCAAGAGCAAGACGATAGCAAGAATTTAAACCAAGTGTGAAGACTTAATTAGGGGTTGTCAAGGGTGTGATTGAGACTTCGTCACAGAGGCTAAGATAAAGAGCCTCAACCACATCAGCCAGGACAATGCGACAGGACTTGAGTGTGGGTTACTAGAAGGGTTGATGGGACAGGTTACTCGAATCGAATGGGGTTATATTTTGACAACTCTAATTATATCCCTTTTCTTTCATTAATTGGTGGCTTATTTCATCACACAATTCCAATTACATACAAGCACGTATATATACCACTGATCAACGCCATCGTAGAAGAACCTAGAGAGGTTAATTCATTATGTTAGTTGACTTAACAATTTGTGGACTGCATTATTAAGGATGTAATTGGCGGATGAGCAGATATTTTGCTCTGGGAGCGGTTAGCACCTTTATAAGTGGTTTGATTTTTGACACCCCCACTTTTATTAGTGTTAAACGAATGGTTAGGATAAAACATCTATTTATTGAGCAGTAATCACGTAATTATTGTTCTATAACATACATTGAAAAGGAAAGAAATCAGGTATCGAGGAAAAATGGTTCCCAAGGTAATACAAATTTAATTAACCCTCACCCTTTTATCACTCCCAAGGATCTTTCAATAACCCATCTATGAAAACCCTCCCCCGACGTAACCCCTCCCCACGACGGAATCATCACCCTTCCGGCCTCCGTTACGATTCCTCAACGACCATCGGCGGCCCATCCCATCCGTCGGCCATCCTCCGGCTTCACGCCATAGTCTATGTTTTCGATCATCGACGCGAAGGGATCGAAAGGGAAGACGACGACCCTCCTCACTTTCCAGGCGAAGATGACGACCCTCCTACCTTTCCTGCGTTGGCCCTCCTCCCCTTTCAGGCGAAGACGGAGAAAAAGAATCTGAGGTAGCACTCTCTCCCAAACTCATATATATGGATTTTACGTGTGGTATTAGTACCAGTGCAATGGTCTTTTCATCACCCAAATATGTGTTTTTGAGTTTCGAGAACTGGATTTTTTCTTGTGGTATCAGTACCTGTGTACTGGTATGTCTATCACTAGAGTGGTATAAATTGGTTATTTTGGTACGGAAGTATACCACTCCAGTGATAGTTGATTCTTGGATAATTTAGTATTATTTATTTGACTGCAGTCTATCACCACATTGATAGTTAACCATGTGAATACTTTTGTGGCATGCTATGTCTATCACTTTAGTGGTAGATCTATCACTGCAGTTGTAGATCTATCGCTACAGTGACATAGTGTGTCTATCAATGCAGTTGTGGATTTGTCGCTGAAGTGGTAGATCTATCTTTGTAGTGGTAGTTCGTTGTGATGTTTTTGTGGGTAGTGCTATCACTGTGGTGGTACAAACAAAATCATTATGGTTGTTTAAAGTACAACTACAGTGGTAGTTATGTTTAGAATGACTTTCTAGGATAGAGCTATCAATGGATTGATATATCTGCAGTGAAAGGCTTATTGGTGATCTCATCTATCAGTAGTTATATTTATTGGTTTGACTTTTGATTTGACCTTCTTCGATTTCAGTCAGAGCAGTGAGTTCCTCGAGAAGTTGTGGAGGTGATCTCATCTATCAGTAGTTATATTTATTGGTTTGACTTTTGATTTGACCTTCTTCGATTTCAGTCAGAGCAGTGAGTTCCTCGAGAAGTTGTGGAGCGGAGTCGGATGCACGCTAAGAAAGACAAATCGCACGGAGCAGGGAGTAGAGCACGTTCCGGACTACAAGCGAGAGCAATTAGGGAGCTTGCAAAATGGAGCAATGACAATGAAGATATTTATGGTCTAGCAACTCTTAATGTCGAGTTTCAATGAAAGCTGAAGAGGCTTTAGGTGGAAAAAATATATTGTATTCATTTGGTTAATCAAATTGATGAAGAATTTAATGGATGCATATTTTGGGAACTTTAATGGTATTTGGTGCTCTATTTTCACTTTAGTAGTATCCTTCCCCAAATTCTTATAGTTTAGTGGCGTGTAGTGTATTTCTCCCATACAAAATACAAGTGAAATGGTACATTTGAAGTGGAAAATACGAGTTGGAGTGATAATAATACTAGTGCAATGATATTTTTCATAACAATGATAAACAATAACGGAGCAACAATGAAGTACCACTTCAATGATACAAATACCAGTAAATTCTCTCCTGCCATACTCTCTATGGTACATGTATCAGTTTAGTGATACATGTATATGTTCAGTGGTATATGTACTATTTTAGTGGTACAAGTACATTATATCTAACGCTGCAATGGTAACGTTTAGTACTCGCGAACATCGATATTATTTTCATCTAGAAATTTGTTCCTCAAAAATTTAAAACAAGTTTACAAACTTCATTATTCGTCTCTGAACAATGTATCACTAGACTGGTACATAAAACCACAACATTAAGGGTAAGCACTGTTACTCTTGTCATGTCATTGATACATATTCATTCATATAAATATACTAGTGTACGACCGTATTGACAACACCTAATGCAAATTGCAAAGCAACTAGGTTGTTTACCCAGCTTCAACAACCAGTGGTGTCCGTCTGGACCTTTTCCGGGGAAAAATACCATTGTAGTGGCATTGTATCACTTCAATGATACAAAATACCAGTGCACTGGTATATTGTCGAGCGGGAGAAGTCGTCGAGAATGAATACAAATCCTTACTGAGATTGTTTTGGTGTTCCTCGGCGTCTTCAATTTCCTTCACGTTCACTGGCAGCGCCGCCATCTTCCATCTGATCGTCGTTGATGATTTCGGGCCGCGTGAAGTGATGAAGTCGATGTCACAAGGGAGGAGAGTTGAGGAGAACGGAGGGATGGGAAAGGGTCGCCGCCGGCAACTGGAGATAGGAGGATGGTGGTGGTGGAAGGCGCTGGAGGAGAACGACGACATGAGGGATGGTGGCGGCACAGGTGGAAGGTGTGGAGGAAGAGGGCGGCAGAGAGGTGATGGCGGCGGCGGCGGCGGCGGGAGGAAGGCCAGAAGGATGGCGGTGATGGCCGATTGTTTTCGGTCGCCGTTTTTTTCTGCAGAGGAGAGGGCCGCTGTCAAGTTCTGCAGAGGAGATGGAAGGTTGGATTGCTATTTTTTCGAAAGGAAATATGAGAATATGGAAGTTGAAACGGTGCTTTTCCCTTCCATCTACATTGGTCTTTCCCAATTAATTTATAATTATTACTGCAAACTTTCCCAAATTACAAGATTAAAACAAAAAACAAAAAAAGCTTTAATTAATACTTGCCATTGATTGAAAATAAATTGACCAATCACAAAGGGGTGTCAAAAATCCAACCCTTTTAATGGTAAGCATAGTATCTGACCCCTTTTGCTTCTGCATGCAATTCCTTCATTGATGATGAAACATCTGGAGTTAAGTGAAGAATTTACATATATAAAAGGCAGGTTACACTTTTCCAGATTCTGATCATACAGCACTACTGTTTATCCAGGATTTCCGACGTGAAAATTTGGCTAAAAAAAACCTTTTTGTTTTTATAATAGTTAAATATCATTACCAAAGAAAATACACCATTTCCAAAAAAAAAAAAAAAAATACTCCGGGGTTGTGTGAAATAGGAAGAAAGATTTTACAGCATTGGTCCCTCAGTTTTCTCGTCCCCCAAGCCATTTGTCAGCAGAAAAGTTCTTTTTCCAGCCCTGGTCCGGAGGAAGCTTTTGCTGCAATCTTATGTTGAATGTGAGTATATTAAAAGCAATAGAAACAAATTAATTAACCAAATCCACCAGTGTGATGTCAACAAGTACAAATAAGCAAAATCTAAGGCAGAATATATCTCTCAACAATGGGGTAAACCTGATCATCATCGAGACGTTGGTTTCAAACAATTTTAGCTATCGGCTTGTCGTGTCAAGTGCCACCCAGAGTTCCCCCAAACACTTCAGTAGGATGCTGATCGAGCCACCGCAATGAAGTGCTCAGGAGAACTCAAGGGGACAGCTGACAGAAGTGGTTAGCTAGCCAGCCTGCTTGCTTCAGTTCTTCCTATCTTCAAGTGCTGTGTTGTTGGTTAAACAAGCAAATGACTCTTGTCTTTATATACAGAAAACACCCCCTACTCACCATGTAGAGAAATGAGAATTGGCAGAGTATATATGTACGGAACCTGGTCACAATTAAGGCATATGGTGCCAACTGCCTTCCCTCCAAGGACCAATTTTTTAGCAGAGATTCTGAGAACATTGTGACAGCAATATTTACATCTTGTGGGCGGGGGTAAATTTGCAAAAGACTTACGCTTTATCTTCTCATACTCTTAGTGTTATTATTCTGGCATCACTTTAATTATGCTTCTTTCTTAACTTACCCATTCTTCATCTCTAGATGCAAGATGCCTCCATCACCAGGCATGCAAAAACATGAAAAAGGTAAAAGCAATCAACATAAGGGATACAGTTAGCAAAGTGCTCTGATGAGGAAAAGCATGATTATTAACTGATATTCAAGTTCTGATAGCTTGTGATTAAGTGGTTGTTGGGTGGAATATAAATAGAGAAATGCGTCCATATTGGATACTTTAGGACACAAATGACACATTGTTAATAGTTCGGATTTCTTAGTGGTATTTGCCCTAAATTTTACCTAAAATAATTATTGTGCTGTAGTAAAATAAATTAGTTTGCCTTCGAACTCTACATTCACAAATTTCTAATTTCTTACCATCATATTTGGTCGGCTATGAATATCTGAGCACTTCTACTATGCTATATAGCATTGGTGTTTTAATGTACAACTTAAAGTTGTACCATAACATTAAATGTATAAGTTAAGTTGTATCATAAAGTAATTTGTGCCATTATGTTATGGTACAACTTTACAACTTGAAGTTGTACCATCACATAAAGGTTTGTCAAGTTGTACCATAAAAGAATTTGTAGAAAAAGTATAGGTACAATCTGAAGTTGGACCATAATGTAAATATACAATTTTAAATTGTACCATAAAGACAAAAATCTATAACACCAATATAGTAAAATTTCTCATGAATATCTAGCTGCAACTAGAAAAGCTAAGCTGAAAATTGCTTTACGTGGACAACAAAAGGAACTCGAATCTATATAAAGTGAAATATTACATTAAAGTTTTTGTTTTTACCCTTGAGATGATCCAAGCCACAACGGCGTCCAGTTTCAGATACCAACGTTGTCCCTCCAACTGTGACGTGGCTTCTTTCTTGACCTACCCATTCTTCATGTCCAGGTTCAATCAGCCCATGTAAAAAATGGCACTATCAACATGCATGCAAATGCAAATACATGAAATGGTCAAGATAAGGGATCATATAGCTACTAGCAAAGCGCTAAAAAGCTAAGCCCAAAATTGAGCTACGTGGACAACAAAGGAGCTTGAATATCTAAAGTTAAAATATTCCCTTGAAGTTTTTTTTTGCCTTGCCCTTGTGATGATCCAAGCCACAATGCAGTCCAGTTTCAGATACCAACGCTGTCCCGCCAACTATGAGATTGCAGTATAAATAGAGAAATAAAGCTGTGATTTGTACTAAAAATTGTGAGGACGAGGGAGAAGAAGGAAGAAAGGAGTGAATCCATCCAACCTAGGTGCCCCCTAGAGTTCCTTCGAATACTTCATTGATGGGAGCAAGAGGGTCTAGGATCTTTGTGATGAATAAGGTTTCCAGCAAATTAATTAAGCTCTTCCTGTTCACTGAAGTGTTTGGGGGAACTCCCGGTGTCGCTATGGTACGTACTTCTATATATTCCAGTGAATGAGATTATTATTCTATCCCTAGCTTGGGCTTCCCATGCATATTTCTGCAACTTTACATTATTAAAATGCAAGATATACAAGTAGCCGATCGATACTACGAATGGCTGGGAGATATGACCGATTCCCACGTAGCCAGAACAAACTTGGACTCATGGATGGATCCATCTCGGCACCCACCGATGACGGTGAAGATTACGATGTCTGGAAACAGTGTGATGCCACGGTTACCTGGTTACGAATGATGAGCAGCAACGTCACATGTCAAACAGCCGGCATTCGCGAGTTGAGGTTGTAGTTTTTCAAACTCAAGTCGAGAAGAAGCCGGACGTTGCAAATTAATGATGACGTAGCAAAACAATCAATCATTTGACTGTGCCACATAGATATATATATATGAGTCCTTCTAGTGTGCTCTATAGCACCCATGCTATAAAAAACAAAAAACAAAAGGTGACCTGTTGAGGAGGTAACACTACAGGAAATAGGTCTTTTACTCACGGGAAATCCAGTGTTTAAAAGCATAATTCCCGTGATTAATGAATTTAGTCACGGGAAATTTACCGTAATATAAACCTCTGTGTCTAATTGTATACCGTGACTAGTTATAGCTAGTCACGGTGTAGTTTCCCATGATTATTTGTACCTATTAATCACGGGGAAAACCGTGCATAATGTCAAATTTTATAGCACATATCCGAGAAAAAAAGCATTTAAAGACGGGATGTGTTTCTTTTAATACGGTAATAACCGTGAAAAAAATATTTACCGTGACTAGATGTCAATAACTTGTCACAGTATTATCTGGTTCTCCTATGATTAAATACTAACCACTAGTCACTATTTTTTCCTTAGCTAATTGTAAACTATAAATCACGTATCAAAGACATACTATTGAAAAGACAAACTCTTATGCAATTGGTTCACATACCATTTATTGATCATTGTATTGAATAACATACAGTTGAAAAACCAATCTGTGTAACATGAAACCCCAACCAAATGAAAACTATACAAATCAAATTGATATGAACAAACAATCTAAAAGCTATCAAAAGCTTCCATCTATGCTTCTACAAGATATTCCTAAGTAACTTAAGTATCAATCAAATCTTGAATCTTCAACTCTTCCTCATCCTGATTCCTGACAAAACATAGCAACAGGTAACCTTAAAATTAGTTCCAGTGAAGATTCTTAGAACTCTAGGGAGGATGTAAAATTACTGACTTAACAAGCACACGAATAGAATAAGAAACCATTACAATAGTGAAAATAATAGCTATTGGCAATATCATATCATATTTGCAAAGTTCTATGGGAACTTATACCCTCTCTAAGCTAAATGACCATTTAATCATTGATAAGCATTAAGAAGGTATATGCAGAAGGCAACAAAGCTGATTCTTTATAACCTAAAACAAGACCACATATATAGTTCATTACGGCACAAATTAAGATTGAGCGGATACATGTCATACTTTTGACCTTGTTGCCTTAACAACAATATTGATTAAGGCACAAAGATATCCATCTATATCTGCTAACTGTTATCATTACAAATAAATAAATAAATAACCGACCTCCAGTTAAACCATAATGACCTTGTTGTCATGGGGAAAAAAGCAACAACTAGTTGCACATAGGGCACTGCTGCTAGGCACTATGAAGAAGGTGTAAAATGAATACCTATGTAAACTGGAAGTAACATTTACATTGACAAATAAATCATCCATAACAAATTAAAGCTATAATCCACTAGGCAAGCTAGAGTGCACCTTTCCTAAATCATAACCTCAATTATGGTTGAGGTTACAGTAACAAATAAAGCACCTGAAGTAGTCCAGTACATGCAAATGACAACAGGTTCCTGACCATAATTACTAACACTAATTATTGGAATGTTTCATTCTTATGGATAAGATTTACTTTCTAACATTGAACTCAAAGTCAAGTTGTTTCCTTTACTGGATTAAGTTTTTGAAGACCTTCAGAAAACCATGATCCTAGTCCCTCAACCTAAAAAACCAAGATCCAGACTCCACCAATTCCAAAATCACACTGGCAACAGACCAGAGCCAGCTAGAAACAGAGAAAAGAAGAATGCAGCAGACCCCTGCTACAAAACCACTCACTCATAGTACAAATGCAAATAGAAACTCCATCAAACAATAAGAAAAAAACCTTGAAAGCACAATATAATTAAATAGATTTGTATTGCATAGACACCATAAAATCAAGAAAAAAATCAATTGAGGATACACCAACTACTCCATCTGCTACAAAATATCCAAAATAAATATCCTGCTATAAGTATTCCCCGACCAGTTCACCACCCTTCCAAACACACATCATTAGAACCGAGCTTTATACCTTTGACTCACATCAATAGGATTCCTACTTAAGCCAACAATGAACTTTGCTTTGAGAAGTTATTATGAGCAATTATAAGAATACTGATATTTCCAAACTAACTACCACTCCACAATTATAAAAGACCCAGCATTTCAAGTTCTTCAAAGTGCAACGAGAGTAGGTCCGATTTTCCAACCATCATTTACCACTTAGCTACTTCAGAAACCACAAAGAGGTCCCTTTGAATCCATGACAATTACACAGAGAGGCATAAACTGAACAACAGATCTTAGTAAGCATCACTTACTCCTTTGAGAGCTCCCAGTCATTCATAAAAATTCAGCCAACACTTCATGTTAAAATGAACTAACTAACACAAGCCAAGTTACACGAGAGTAGGTCGGGTTTTGTAAGCATAATTTACCCCATAGCTGCTTCAGAAACCAAAGAGAGAATCCCTTTGAATCCATGACAATTACACACACATGCATTAACTGAAGAGCAGATCTAAGCTATTTACCCCTTTGAGAGCTTCCAGTCATTCATGAAAATCCTGCCAACACTTCCTGTTAAAATGAACTAATTAATCGCACAAGCACAGTTCATACAAACCAAACACAGATCCATAAACTCAAAATCACAAACATCTTAAACCACGTAAATTAAGTAGGTCAGTAACCTAAATCTCTAATTTAACAAGCTTAGTTGATCAGTGTAGGATAACAAGAGAACTGAGAGATTATCACCTAGATTCCTTGTATCAAACCATCTGAAAAGTTCTGCATCTCCTCGACTCCACCAATTTTCATGGAAAGTTTCTCCTCGAGATTGAGAGTCAAAACCATCTCGACGATAGAGTGGCCTCTCTGCCGCAGGTGAGGTCCAAATTCTGCTACCTTCCCACAGTTGAAACCCCATAGGCACATCCAGAAAGGTAGAAAAAGTGCATTAGATCCTAACGCAGCCAAAAAGGAATAAAAATCAAACATGCATTAAGTTTTCTTTAGGTCGTCTATAGTCCAGAGCAAGGATATTGTGCTAATTATAATATCCTCAAATCGAATACAAAATGACACTATTAAATAAGAACCCTAGCGTGCAATTTGGAAATGACACTGTCAATTACAATCGATTCCAAACAAAACCCTGGTGTCAAAGAAATTTAATCCCTCTCCAAATCTCACTTCCTTCATTTCGGTTATGATAAATTACTTTGCAGCTCTAGCTGCATGCGATTCTAATAGATATAGAAAGGATTGTTGTTGGGTTTAAATAAAGAGATAAAAGGAGGAGTTTAAAGGGAGACAGAGACAAGATTCGAGTACATACATACCTCAACTGCAGGCCTGAGTACTCTTCGAGGAAGAAGGAACTCGATAAAGAAGTAAGAAGGGAACGATTGGAACGAAGGATTGGCTGGGGAAGAAAGAAGAGATCCTGACTAAGAACTACGAAGAGGAGAGATGGGAGTGGAAAGAGACTAAATTTTAGGATTTGCTGGAGCCAAAATTTTCAATTTGGAGCCAAAATTTTCGGTGAGGAAATTTTAGAAATAATGGAGGCGGGAAGAAAATGCGCGAGGCGTTTAACTGTTGGGTAAACCAATTTACTTTTTATGAATTGAAACCAATTTTCATGGACTTCCAATTCGGTTATTTGTTAGGAATAACATTTGTTTAGTTCATTTTATATTTCTTTCATCCACCGAATAAAAATAAAATTCCTTCCAATCATAATTTTTTAATTCACCTTAATTGTTAGTGATATTGACCAGGATAAAATTTTCAAACAAAATATTCATTTTTTATTCATTCATATTATTTCATTTTTTTCATTCATCTTTAGTTTAATTTATAACTCGGAAAGGTAAATCGTCACATTGTTCACGGTAATTAACTGTGAGTAATTATTGGTCACATTATTCACGGTAATTAACCGTGACTAACAATTAATCACGGGAATCACATACTAAAAAATAGGTAAATTATTTCCCGTGATTAGAGCTATATAATCAAATACGGGAATTTTTACCGTGACCATTAGCATACTTCTTAGTACGGGAAAAATTCCCGTGAATAAGATCCCCGTGATTAGAAACTTGTTTTCCTGTAGTGTAAACCCACTAAATGACTGGTCCCACATCATTAATGGCAATCTTGTAAATAATGAATCAATGTATACAAGTGTAGGTACAACTTAAAGTTGTACCATTAGTATAGGTACAAGTTTCAGCTGTACCATTGAAGAATTTGTTTCACAAAGTGTAGGTACAACTTAAAATTGTACCATTAGTATAGGTACAATTTTGAGTTGTACCATGAAGGGATTTATTAGAAAGTGTAGCTACAACTCAAAATTGTACCATATTATAGGTACAAGTTTGGGTTGTACCATTAAAGAATTTTGAGAAAGTGTAGGTACAACTTAAGGTTGTACCATTAGTATAGGTACAATTTTTAGTTGTACCATAAGGGATTTGTTAGAAAGTGTAGGTACAACTTAAATTTGTACCATGGTATAGGTACAATTTTGGGTTGTACCATAGAAGGATTTTTAGAAAGTGTAGGTACAACTTAAAGTTGTACCATTAGTATAGGTACAATTTTGAGTTGTACCATAAAGAGATTTATTAGAAAGTGTAGGTACAACTTAAAGTTGTACCATTAGTATAGGTACAATTTTGAGTTGTACCATAAAGAGATTTATTAGAAAGTGTAGGTACAACTTAAAGTTGTACCATTAGTATAGGTACAATTTTGAGTTGTACCATAAAGGGATTTATTAGAATGTGTAGGTACAACTTAAAATTGTACCATATTATAGGTACAAGTTTGGGTTGTACCATAGAAGGATTTTGAAAAAGTGTAGGTACAACTTAAGGTTGTACCATTAGTATAGGTACAATTTTTGGTTGTACCATAAAGGGATTTGTTAGAAAGTGTAGGTACAACTTAAGGTTGTACCATTCGTATAGGTACAATTTTTAGTTGTACCTTAAAGGGATTTGTTAGAAAGTGTAGGTACAACATAAAGTTGTACCATAGTATAGGTACAAGTTTGGGTTGTACCATAGAAGGATTTTGAAAAAGTGTAGGTACAACTTAAGGTTGTACCATTTGTATAGGTACAATTTTGAGTTGTACCATAAAGGGATTTATTAGAAAGTGTAGGTACAACTTAAAGTTGTACCATTAGTATAGGTACAATTTTGAGTTGTACCATAAAGGGATTTATTAGAAAGTGTAGGTACAACTAAAAGTTGTACCATTAGTATAGGTACAATTTTGAGTTGTACCATAAAAGAATTTTGAGAAAGTGTAGGTACAACTTAAGGTTGTACCATTAGTATAGGTACAAGTTTGGGTTGTACCATAGAAGGATTTTGAAAAAGTGTAGGTACAACTTAAAGTTGTACCAAGGTATAGGTACAAGTTTGGGTTGTACCATAGACCGATTTTTAGAAAGTGTAGGTACAACTTAAAGTTGTACCATGGTATAGGTACAAGTTTGGGTTGTACCATAGAAGGATTTTGAGAAAGTGTAGGTACAACTAAAAGTTGTACCATTAGTATAGGTACAATTTTGAGTTGTACCATAGAGGGATTTGTTAGAAAGTGTAGGTACAACATTAAGTTGTACTATAGTGTATAGGTACAATTTTTAATTGTACCATAGAAGATTTTTAGGAAAGTGTAGGTACAACTTTAAATTTAGTGTAAAGGTACAACTCTAGAAAGTGTAGGTACAATTTTGAGGAAACACGGCTCATCTCACGGCCGTGACATGACCCGTGACAAGCAAAGAGTAGTTTTCCTATCTCCAGACAATCACACGGCTTATTCTCTCGCCCGTGAGAATTAACAGATGAGCCGTGAGAGGTACAGCATTCAAATCCAAAACACGGCTCATCTCACGGCCGTGATAATGTCGAAGGCAACCCGTGAAACCCTCTGGGAAACTGAGAAGTGCGTTTTTACATCCACGGCCTATCTCACGTCCTATCTCACGGCCGTGATATTTCCAGAATTACATATCCAAAACCACGTCTTCTTTCACGGCCGTGGGATTTCCAGAATTGGCCGTGAGATTTCCAGAAATAGTCTGCACAGACATGCACCTGTACAACTAACCCTTGTACTTATTATAATGGTGTAAGTAACATAATATACTGTTTGTGAAAACTACAAGCTTATGAAAAGATGAGTCATAATGTTCTTTGAAGCTTGACACGAGCATTACATAGATCCTTCTCTAGTAACTGTACATCATATCAGATGAGATACCCTGTTAACAAAAAGTAAAAAGCAGTCAAAGCTTTACATTTGTCTTATAAAACAAACATCCATAACACGATTAAATTTGTCTAATTAATGCTTAAGTTTAGATGCATGTAGCCCACACTGGTGCATCATAATATTCTAATTGGAAAACATACAAGCACAAAAGCAAACACACATAGCTAAGTACTAAGGACTTTGGTTGGCTCATCTTCACTGCCCATCTTTCTCGTTAGTGTTCTCGTCCTCGTCTTTGTTTTCCTGGATTTGCTCATCTTCATTGTCCTCGCTAGAGTCAGTGCTGTCTTCCTCATTGGTCCCTTTGACCTCTTGATTTTTTTCCTTGTTTTGGTCATCGCCATTGCCCTCGTCGTCCTCTTCACTGATGTCTTCCTCATCGGTCCCTTTGTCCTCTTCACTGCTTTCCTTGTTTTGTTCCTCTCCTTTCTCCTCTTGATTTTTTCCCTTGTTTTGGTCATCGCCATTGCCCTCGTCGTCCTCTTCACTGCTGTCTTCCTCATCGGTCCCTTTGTCCTCTTGATTTTTTTCCTTGTTTTGTTCCTCTCCTTTTTCCTCTTGATTTTTTTCCTTGTTTTGGTCATCGCCATTGCCCTCGTCGTCGTCCTCTTCACTGCTGTCTTCCTCATCGGTCCCTTTGTCCTCTTCAATGCTTTCCTTGTTTTGTTCCTCTCCTTTCTCCTCTTGATTTTTTTCCTTGTTTTGGTCATCGCCATTGCCCTCATCGTCCTCTTCACTGCTGTCTTCCTCATCGGTCCCTTTGTCCTCTTCAATGCTTTCCTTGTTTTGTTCCTCTCCTTTCTCCTCTTGATTTTTTTCCTTGTTTTGGTCATCGCCATTGCCCCCGTCGTCCTCTTCACTGCTGTCTTCCTCATCGGTCCCTTTGTCCTCTTCACTGCTTTCCTTGTTTTGTTCCTCTCCTTTCTCCTCTTGATTTTTTCCCTTGTTTTGGTCATCGCCATTGCCCTCGTCGTCCTCTTCACTGCTGTCTTCCTCATCGGTCCCTTTGTCCTCTTGATTTTTTTCCTTGTTTTGTTCCTCTCCTTTTTCCTCTTGATTTTTTTCCTTGTTTTGGTCATCGCCATTGCCCTCGTCGTCGTCCTCTTCACTGCTGTCTTCCTCATTGGTGTCATTGTCCTCTTCACTGCTTTCCTTGTTTTGTTCCTCTCCTTTGTCCTCTTGATTTTTTTCCTTGTTTTGGTCATCACCATTGCCCTCATCGTCCTCTTCACTGCTGTCTTCCTCATCGGTCCCTTTGTCCTCTTCAATGCTTTCCTTGTTTTGTTCCTCTCCTTTCTCCTCTTGATTTTTTTCCTTGTTTTGGTCATCGCCATTGCCCTCGTCGTCCTCTTCACTGCTGTCTTCCTCATCGGTCCCTTTGTCCTCTTCACTGCTTTCCTTGTTTTGTTCCTCTCCTTTCTCCTCTTGATTTTTTCCCTTGTTTTGGTCATCGCCATTGCCCTCGTCGTCCTCTTCACTGCTGTCTTCCTCATCGGTCCCTTTGTCCTCTTGATTTTTTTCCTTGTTTTGTTCCTCTCCTTTTTCCTCTTGATTTTTTTCCTTGTTTTGGTCATCGCCATTGCCCTCGTCGTCGTCCTCTTCACTGCTGTCTTCCTCATTGGTGTCATTGTCCTCTTCACTGCTTTCCTTGTTTTGTTCCTCTCCTTTGTCCTCTTGATTTTTTTCCTTGTTTTGCTCATCGTCATTACCCTCGTCATCCTCTTCACTTCCCTCTTCATTGCTTTCCTCGGTTGGCCTAGGAGATAGTTCCCAAGGTGTTGAGAATTGTTTGTAGTCAATCCTCAAGGACCTCATGATCTGATGGTTGCATTCGATGATGTAGCGTCGAGCTTCCTTCTCTCGATCGAGGCGGGTGAGAATGAGTGCATTTTGCTCCAGAATTTGGGCATTCTGCCGACCCAATGCCTCAAAATGGGATATGTTGCTGTCGGTGGATGGTCCGGCTTGAGTCGTAGTTTGGTGATGTTGTGCAGGTTGTTCCGGAGTCTCCTCGACCATTTGCTGAACAACATGCTCCGATGTGTTTGCCTCATCTGTTGCAAGAGGTCGAGCAGGATGAGGGAGGCCAACAATGCCTACCACACCATTCTCCTTAACCACCAAACACAGACATGATCAATATCAGAAGCATTAGTTACATTTGCTCAATGTTCAAAAGGAACTAGATTAGTAGGCAATCCAAAACTTGCACAAAATCAATCCTAGATTGTTTGAATCCCGACTAGTTATGTTTTAGCATTCACTGTGAAAAGGAAAGTGTTGGTTGGAACATTTACCTTTGACAACAAATTCAGATCCGCAAGGTTTTTTTGGGAGATTGGTTGAGTGGACTGGGCAATGTTGCAATGAGAACCCACCGGATCAATGCCAAAATGCCGAGCCAGCCTTGTGATGTAGGCACCTCCATGGATGGTCTTGATTTGTTTGTTGGAGGTCATCTTCTGTAGGGTTTTCAATATGACTAAACCAAGATGAATTGGGGGATCTTCTTCCATAGAGAGGAAAAAGTTCAAATCCCGCTTGGTCACACTCCCCGGGCTCCCCTCCCTAGCTGCCACAGAATGAGCGATAATGTTGTGGATGATACGCCACGGGGGAAGAAGATCATTCCCTTTATAGTGGGCAGGGTCAGACTTTGCCACATGGTTTTGTTTTACCGTTGTCCACATAGCATCGATCGATGGTGCTCTTGACTGATATATTTTCTCTGAAATAAAAACAAGTCCATCTGTGGTGAGAAATCCTGGTGGGTATATCTGGAGTGCCTCTGTGAACTCAGTGATGCTCATCTGTCTCGCCTGTCCTCCAAGGCGAAAAGTTATGTTGTCTTCGGGCGTGTCGAGGTTAAACTCGGACATTCTCTTGATGGAGAGAGTGCTGAGGAACTCAATGGTAAGCTCTCGGTAGATGACCTCATTGATAGAGAGAACCTCACACCATGCCGGGAGACGGAGGCATGTGCGAACGGGGTCCGCTGCTCCGAGGCGCTCTAGGAGATCCCAATCAAAGCATCTTTGCTGCCCAAATGGGAGGGGAAGGAAGCGCTCCAAAGCCCTCCTATGTTCGACGGGTAATTGGAGGAAGCCGTGAAGTCTCCCTCCTCCAAGTTGAGCCTCCGCTTGTGGTGGTGGTGGAGATGGTTGGCGTGCCCGTCCTTGGTTGTTTTTGCGTTGTCGTTTGGGGGGAGTGTCTCGTTCTTGGGTTTGGCGGCGACGAGAAGAAGGAGCCTTCCTTTTAGTAGGTGAGGCTGGTGGTTCCCGGGTTTTTGGTTTAGCTTTCCCCATTCCTACAAAAACCAACTAAGCACATTTAGTCTTTAGTGAATGAGAGGGAAAAGAATTATGCATAAGCATATGCAATTCACAAATCAAGGAATCTGGTATGCTTTCCAGTTTTCAACAAAGTCTCTAAATCAACCACGATAATTCCCTGCAAGATTATGGCAAAAATTGTTTACATCCGCACACCTAATTATGAAAGTGTCCGCCTGAAGAAGATCTCTCAACCTAAAGATGACGAGTTGAAGCATAAAATGGACACAATCATCATCATCATGACGAATCAAACCAAATCATGCAATGAATTCTATAACCGCACAAAGGGTTTGCAGGGCTCATCTGCATTTCCCTTCATCATTAACCAAGGCCATCACATTTTCTTCAGATTGGAAATCTAGAACAGACCAACATGTAACTATCATCATATTGGAAATCCAGAACAGACCAACATGTAACTATCATCAATAACTCAATTCTTAGAAACAGAGGAGCACCATAATTTGGAAGGCAGCACTAGAAGCCTAATCCATCCAATTGGGAACCCATAGACTACATAACCTACAAATTACAATTGGGCAACTAAACCCTAAAAAATGCAAGAAACCAGAGAAGAGTGCCGCTGTGGTTAAGAAGAACTCACCAGAGGCCTTGTCGGGATCGAAGTGGAACAGAGGGCAGAGACTCGTCCGGAAATGGTCGCCGTCGCCGCTGAACTTTGAAGAATCTTCGCGGGCGAGCGAGGGCGAGGGCGAGGGCGAGGCAGCGAGGGCGAGGCAGCAAGGGCGAGGGCGAGCGAGCAAGGGCGAGGGCGAGGGCGAGCCAGCAAGTGCGAGGGCGAACGAGCAAGGGCGAGGGCGAGCGATCTAGGGCGATGGCGAGTGCGCGAGGGCGAGGGGGTCGAAGTAGAACAGAGGGAGTAGAGGGTTGGGGGTCGAAGTAGAACAGAGGAAAATAGGGTTCGAACAAAATATGGGGGCGGGGGGGTTTCAAATTCTAATATGCATAGGTTAGTTTTTAGGCTTCCAATCTCACGGCCCATTTCACGGACGTGATAATATCGACGACAACCCGTGAAACTCTCTGGAACTCCCCCTTTTTTATGGAAACAATCTCACGGTACATCTCCCGGCCGTGAGATTCCAGTTATGAGGCGTGTTTTTGGATTTCAGCTGTGAACATCTCACGTCTTAGTCTCACGTCCGTGAGAATTTACAGAGGGCCGTGAGATTTCCATCTCACGGTCTCTCGCACGGCCGTGAATTGGGAGTGATATTTCCATCTCACGTCTCCTTATCCCGGCCGTGATATTTCCATCTCACGGTCTCTGGCACGGCCGTGAAATTGGGAGTGATATTCCATCTCACGTCTCCTTATCCCGGCCGTGATATTTCCATCTCACGGTCTCTCGCACGGCCGTGAAATTGGGAGTGATATTTCCATCTCACGTCTCCTTATCCCGGCCGTGATATTTCCATCTCACGGTTTCTCGCACGGCCGTGAAATTGGGAGTGATTTCCATATCATGGCTTATTCTCTCGCCCGTGACAATTTAATTACAAGCAGTGAGGTTTCCATCTAAGAACAAAAAACAACAATAACTAGATATATCCATCTAGCCACCCACAATCGAAGAGAAGATCAATATTTGATCATTAGAGTTATGGAGTACATTGCAATTGATTTGTAGAAAAGAAATTGAACATACATATATAACACAAATTCATGGGAAGGAGGCCTATCCATTTCCCTTGTTCTTCCACAACATCGCCTCTCCTACTTCATCCAAACGAAAAAAACAGAGGAAAGGAGAGCTCCTTCTTCCTCTCTTCTTCTTTACATAGATGAATTTCTGCAAAAAAAAACAGAGATGGGGAGAGACAGGGGAAATTCTTCTTCTTCCTCTTCCAGATTCCTTCCCTCCTCTAAACGTGCTTCTATCATTTCTTCTTCTCCTTCCCTTCTCCACCAAGAGGGAAACCAGATTGATCATCTTCTTCTCACCCAGGAGGATCCACTTCCTTTTCTTCTTCTCCCCTGCACTTCCCTCTTCTTAAACACAACAATAGTTAGATATACAAAAACTCTACTTCTTCAATACATACTACCTTCTTGCTTACAAGCACACCACAACATCACAAAAACAAGAACAAACTTTTGTCGAACATCCATGCCCATCCCCCTCCCATGAATCCACAGACTTCTCCCTTGACGTCTCTTTGAGTATTCCATCCTCTTCAATCTCCACTTTTGTAACTCCCCTTGGAGCTGGGGTGATACCGGAAAGATCAAACTTTCCAAGCTAGATACAACCTTGGTCAAGGGTTTTGCAATCTCCATCTCTTTGCTGCATTCCTTGTCCAAGGATTGTATCCAGCTTGGAAAGTTTGTTGTCCTTGCTTCCTTCCTTAGAGATCGATGAGGTGGAATACTCAAAGTGACGTCAAGGTAGATGATCCCTGGAGCATTTCAATCACGTCTACACCATCATGATCAGTCAGATACCACACGAAGCTTCTGGTCGGATAGGTAATCCCTGGTGAGCAAATCTGGAAACAAAGAGGGAGTCAAACGAAACATCGGCGCCGCAAGAAACCGCGAGAGCAAGAGAGAGAGAGAGAGAGGAAGGTGGAAAGGGGAGATCTATCTTCGTTTACCTTTGTCCTTCTCGCCGAAGTCGGAGAAGAGAACTGGTCCCTTGCTCATGGTGGCCGGCGAAACGGAGTCGGAGCAGGGAGGATTTGGGGGCAAGGGTTTATGAAAAACCCTATAATGCGAGAACTGGGAGAGAGCTTCGCCTGTGGTGGTGGGAGCTTGTTCGAACTAGGTAGAGGGTTGGGGGTCGAAGTGCGACGGCGAGGGTTTTAAATAGGGTTGGGGGTCGGGTTCAAGTAGAAAAGAGGAAGTTTTAAATAGGGTGTTTCCAATTCTAGGGTTAATCTCACGGCTTTTTGTCCCGGGCGGGATATAACCCGTGAAACCCTCTGGAGCTTACAATTTTTAGAAAAAAGTTCTACGGGTACATATCCCGGCCGTGAGGTTTCAGTTATGAGGCGTGTTTTTGGATTTCAGCTGGGATTATCTCACGTCTTAGTCTCACGCCCCGTGAGAATTTACAGAGGGCCGTGAGATGTTCAGAATTCATATCCAAAACACGGCTTATCTCACGGCCGTGGTAATGACGACGCCAACCCGTGAAACTCTCTGGAACTCCCCTTTTTATGGAAACAATCTCACGGTACATCTCCCGGCCGTGAGATATCATTTATGAGGCGTGATTTTGGATTTCAACTGGGATTATCTCACGTCTTAGTCTCACGCCCCGTGAGAATTTACAGAGGGCCGTGAGATGTCCAGAATTACAAATCCACGGTCTCTCTCACGGCCTATCTCACGGGCGTGATATTTCCAGAATTACAAATCCAAAAACACGCCTTCTTTCACGGCCGTGGGATTTCCAGAATTGGCCGTGAGATTTCCAGATATAGTCTGCACAGACATTTACCTGTAGAACTAACCCCTGTACTTATTATAATGGCGTAAGTAACATAATATACTATTTTTGAAAACTACAAGCTTATGAAAAGCTGAGTCATAATGTTCTTTGAAGCTTGACACGAGCATTACATAGATCCATTCAATGTCACTAGATACTTGTTGACAAGAAAAGCCAGTCACTTACCTCAATTCACAGAGAATTAAATCGTGATAGCACTTGGAAAGAATCATATATGCAAGGAAAGAACGATTGAGCAAATCAGAGGAGGTAGCACAAGAGGAAGGAATTCAAAAGGAAGACTTACCTTCTTAGAAACCAACGGCTAGAGGGTGGCATGATATATAGCTTGAGCAAGATCAATAAGAAGGCACTTTTCGAGGAGATCAAGATACACAGGAGAGGCTAAGGAAATAGTAGTGTAGATTGATAGCGAAAAGAGATCTTTAGCATTGTGTCTGGAGAGAAACAGTGTTAGAGGGCAAAAGCGTTGGACAACGCGGGAGCTGGAGAGCTCAGGTCACAAACTTCATTTGTAGAGTGTGTGTTAACCTTCCTGGACAGGACAGGTTAAGTTAGATAGCTGAGTGCGATCAACGAAACATATCAAGAGGATTAGTGGATCGTTGGAAATCACAAGATCGTGATATTCCAACCGTGGATTAGTCAGTATTGGGGTTCTTTTTCCCAATACTGGATACCACGTAAAAACTGAGCGTGCATCTTTCAATTTCTGCTTAATAACCTTCCCTCTGGGAGATACACTCTGTTTGCTGCTTCTTCTCTGTTTTGCAGGAATTGAACCAGAGACATCCCTGGTAGCTCGTCTCATAGCAGAGGAAGACATTTCAGGTGGCAAGGTTAAGTGGAAGCGCTGCGTTTTAACTAACATTAAAGAAAACGGGCCAGACAAACCTTGGGCCCAATCGTTTTAATCAAAAGACCCAGTTCTGTACTAACACTTATTCAATCAGATTCACTGGTCATTTTCGATCAAAACTTCTTTCACCCTTTACTCTCACTTGTTCTTCCAAAAGAACGTTTTAGGGTTTCAGGAATCGAGTTCGAAGAAGGTACTGAAGAAAGCTTCTCGCGCTCGAAGCTTTTAACAGGTGGTATCAGAGCCCCGTTACCAGTCTTCAAGGGCTTAACAACCTCTGGTAGATTCAAGGATGGCGTCGGGGTCAATGGGAAACGCTCCTCTGTATCTCGCCGATGGGTTCTCTCAAAATCGACCACCAAGATTTGAAGGAGTTAACTACGGGTACTGGAAGAATCGCATGGAGTTGTTTGTTGGGTCAACAGATCCGAAATTATGGGCCAGAGTCATCAAGGGGCCTCATGAACTCAAGGACGACCAGGAAAAATGGTCGGACGAAGATTTTGAGAAGTTTCAGCAGAATTGCAAGGCAACCAACCTGATGTACTGCGCATTAGGACCAGAAGAGTACCACAAGGTGGCTGGATGCAAGACGGCCAAAGAAATTTGGGACAAGTTGCAAGTCACGTATGAAGGTACCTCTCAGGTTAAAACTTCCCGCATAAATTCATTGAAACATCAGTTCGAGTTATTCAAGATGGAAGAGGGTGAATCGATCAGGCAGATGTATGAAAGGTTTACAAATATCGTAAACAGTCTGGAAAACTTAGGGAAGTCGTATGAAAGTGGGGACTTGGTGAGAAAAATCTTGTGGTGCTTGCCTGAAAAGTGGATTCCAAAAGTCACGGCTATAGAAGAAGCAAAAAATTTGGAAACATTAGCCATAGATGAATTGATTGGATCGCTGGCTACACATGAAGAGAAGCTGGCTAAGACAGGAAGCGAGAAGGAAACCAGTGAGAAGGGAAAGAGAGGAGTAGCTTTTAAAGCAACTGGTTATGCTGAGGAACCTGAAGAACTTGAGGAATTGGAAGATGAGGAGCTTGCACTCCTAAGCAAGCAGATAAGCAGGCTGATTAGACTCAGGAAAGAAAAAAGACAAGGGAACTTCATAAGTAAGCCAAAGGAGTTCGAAAAGAATGATGGAGGAAAAGCCTCTCAAGGGAAAACGTTTGTAAGAAATCGGAGTGAGATAAGTCCAGCATCAAAGGGGATAAATTCGACAGGGTGTTTCAAATGTGGCAGAATGGGCCACATTAAAGCTGAGTGCCCACAGATGAAGAAGGAGAGAGCTCTGGCAGCAACCTGGAGTTGCAGTGAGGATGAAGATGAAGAAGATGATGAAGTAACTATCCACAGGTCATACATGGCGATTGCTCAAATGGAGGAAGAAGATGAAGTTTCAGAATCACCAGCTTCCTCATCCCAGGTAAGATCATCTAAACTAGACCAGTCATACAACACTGATGATGAAATACTAATTGAAATTATTAATGACATTCAAATAGAATTTGAAAATGTTAAAAACAAGTATAGTTCTTTAAAAAGAGAAAATGAGATTAATCTCAAACGGTTGGCTGAATTAGAACAAGAATTAGAACTGAGCAAACATCGAGAAATAACACTGAATACTAGTTTAATGCATACACGAGAAGAAAAGGAAGAGCTGCAATTAAAATTCGAAGGTCTCACCAGTAAGTTACAAGAAAGTATAAATATGTATGGTAAAGATACAAAGTTTGGTGGAAGAA
The DNA here is from genome assembly GCA_946122785.1 of Linum tenue. NCBI lineage: Eukaryota > Viridiplantae > Streptophyta > Magnoliopsida > Malpighiales > Linaceae > Linum > Linum tenue. The sequence goes on from CAMGYJ010000002.1 coordinate 67,437,086, forward strand.
GGATAGAATGTTATTACTGCCATTCATATGGACACAAGATTAAGAACTGCAGAAGAAGACTCAGATCAGAAACTATGAGAAATAGAAATACACCCTGGGGTCAGAGTCCAACTAAACAAGTCTGGATAGCCAAATCTAAAAATGTTAAGAACAGTTCTACTAGTGAGTACATAGACTTTTCTAAAATCACAAAGGAACCCAAGAAAGTCTGGGTTTGCAAAACAAAATGAAATGTTGTGTGTACAGTGTTGCCTTCAAGTGAGCACGGAGGTGACAAAATGGATCATGGACAGCGGGTGCTCACATCATATGACAGGTAATAAACTTCTTTTCTCTTCACTTAAACTAGGTAACTTTGGTAGAGTTTATTTTGGTGATAATAACTCGGCTGAAATTATTGGCAAGGGTCAAGTAGGAATTAGTCCTTGTATAAGGAATGTGATGCTGGTAGAAGGATTAAAACATAACCTAATTTCTATAAGTCAAATGTGTGGAAAGGACAACCGAGTGGTTTTTGAGTCTACTTGTTGCTATGTGGAAAATGTCAAAAACAAACAAATTCTATTCACTGGAAAGAGGAATGGAAAAATCTACACAATAGATCTCAATGACAAAAGAAGTTTTAATGAAATGTGTTTAGTAAGCTTGGAATCCAATGAACAACAAGATTGGCATAGGAGGTTAGGGGCATGTCAAGTGTTGCTGTCCTATCTAAACTGGCCAGATTGAACTTGGTTAAGGGCTTGCCAAGAATCAACGAGAAGAAGGATTTCTTCTGTGATGCTTGTGCTAAAGGTAAACAAACCAGAGCAAGTTTCAAAAGTAAATCTGTTATATCCACCTCCAGAGTCTTAGAGATATTGCATCTGGATTTATTTGGTCCTGCAAACGTAGTCAGTTATGGTGGGAAGTCCTATGCTTTTGTCATTGTGGACGATTATTCTAGGTTCACTTGGGTATTCTTCCTAGCTAAAAAGGATGAAGCTTTGGAAAACTTCAAAACGTTTTGTTAAAAAGGTTGAAAAATGAAAAGATTAGCAAAATTGCAAATATAAGAAGTGATCATGGAGGAGAATTTTGTTCTGATTTGTTTGAACAGTTTTGTAACGAATCAGGGATTTCACACAACTTTTCTGCTCCTAGAAACTCCTCAACAAAATGGAGTAGTGGAACGTAAAAACAGAACTTTGATTAACATTGCTCGCTACAATTCTTCATGATTACAATCTACCCAAGTACTTTTGGGCAGAGGCAGTCAACACTGCATGTTATCTAACTAATCGGGCTCTTATCAGATCAATCTTAAAATAAAACTCCCTATGAAATTTGGAGAGGGCGAAAGCCTAATTTAGGATATCTCCATCCCTTTGGGTGTAAATGTTATGTCCTGAATACTAAGGATAATCTAGGGAAGTTCGATGCCAGATCGGATGAGTCAGTATTCTTAGGATACTCAAACTCTAGTAAAGCATACCGAGTTTTTACAAGCGGACCCTCAAGGTTGAGGAGTCCGCAAATGTAATATTTGATGAGGGGTATTGTTGAGTGTTCAGATTCACTGGATGATGATGATTTTGGACTTGGGACAAGCATTATGCAAGAGAAACCAGATCTGACAAATGCTTCTCAAGAAAAAGAACCCAGAAGGATCTGCATTCAACGAAAAGGGTGTGTCAGGATCAGATCAAGCAAAGGGAACAGAGGTTATCAGGGGAGAAGAGTCTGAACAAAATACAATGCAGCCACCTCCACACATAGTCAAGAGACACCCTCCCAGTCAGATTATTGGCACATTGGACCAAGGTATGACAACTCGCTCTAAAAACATTATCTTCCTTAGCAGCCTTTGTGTCTTTGATCGAACCTAGAAATGTTGAAGAAGCTCTTCAAGATGAATTCTGGACAGCTTCTATGTTTGAAGAAATGAACCAGTTTGAACGTGCAAAATGTGTGGGAATTAGTCCCTAAACCTGAAAATCGAGCAATAATAGGTACAAAATGGATCTATAAAAACAAATCAGACGAAATAGGAACTATAACTAGAAATAAATCACGATTAGTGGCTCAGGGATATTGCCAGGAAGAGGGAATAGACTTTGAGGAAACCTTTGCCCCTGTGGCAAGGTTAGAAGCAATTCGTTTGCTTTGTGCTTTTGCTAGTTCGAAAGGTTTAAAACTTTTTCAAATGATGTAAAAAGCGCGTTCTTAAATGGAGATCTAAAAGAAGAAGTCTATGTGTCTCAACCTCCAGGTTTTGAAAAATCATAACTATCCTAACCATGTGTATAAACTTAAGAAAGCTCTTTATGGATTAAAACAGGCACCCAGAGCTTGGTATGATAAACTCAGCTCCTTTTTAATTGAAAATAAATTAGAAGAGGGAAGGTAGACAAAACTCTGTTCATTAAAGAAGAAAAAGAACATATTCTGTTGGTTCAAGTCTACGTTGATGACATCATCTTTGGGTCTACAAGTGAGAATCTTTGCAAAGACTTTGAATCAAAAATGAAGGGGGCTTTTGAAATGAGCTTAATGGGAGAATTGAATTACTTTCTAGGGCTTCAGATCAAACAAACTCCTAATGGAACCTTCATTTGTCAAACCAAATACTTACAAAACATGCTAAAACGATTTGAACTAGGAAATTTAAAGCCAGCCATCACTCCCATGGCCGCAAACTCTAAATTGGATAAGGATGTTTCAGGAACAGCAGTAAATGAGAAAATGTTCAGAGGGATGATAGGATCTTTGCTTTATCTAACTGCTAGTCGTCCAGACATTATGTACAGTGTCTGTGTGTGTGCTCGATTTCAGAGTGCACCAAAGCAAAGTCATCTTAGTGCAGTCAAAAGAATTTTTCGTTATTTGAGTGGGTGTCCTGATCTTGGTTTGTGGTATTCTTGTGATTCTAGCTTAGAACTATTAGGATACTCAGATGCTGATTACGCAGGATGTGTTCTAGATAGAAAAAGTACTTCAGGGACGTGTCAGTTCCTAGGTACTTCATTAGTATCTTGGTTCAGCAAGAAACAGAACTCAGTGGCCTTGTCCACAGCCGAGGCTGAGTACATTGCAGCTGGGTGCTGCTGTACTCAGATTCTCTGGATGAAGCATCAGCTTCAAGACTATGGACTCTGTACAAACTCGGTTCCAGTGTTGTGTGATAACACAAGCTCTATAAATATGACAAAAAATCCTGTGCAACACTCTCGAACTAAGCACATTGACATTCGATACCATTTTATTCGAGACTTAGTGGAGGAAGGGCAAATTGAACTAGAGTTTGTCCCAACTTCATGTCAGTGGGCTGACATTCTCACTAAGCCCTTGGGCTCAGAATTGTTCATTCGCAATCGTCGAGAGCTAGGGTTGTTCTCTCTCAATGATATTGTGAATCCGTCTATTTCATCCCTAAAATCTCCTAATTAATCTTAGTTACCTTTCCTACTCTGATTGAAAATAAGTGTGGCCATCAAATCTTCTGGATTCCAACTTCCTTAACTTCTGCCAGAATTGTTTCTTTCGGACCAATCTTCAACTCTTTCCTTATTTCAACTCTGTTTGCCTAATCAATCCTATCCTCACCTTTAAAAAGGGTGGTCTCAGCTCAGGATCTCATCTCATCATATCTCTCAAACTAAAACCCCTTCTCTTCCGAAGTTTCCCATGGCGACTTCCAACAATCACGTAGCCTCCCTGCGTTTGGCTCAAGCTGCCATTTTCAATGGCAAAGGGTTTGAGGATGCAGCAGGCTATACTCGCTATCTACAGCAGTTCCAAGATCGTCCCCTCCATCCCTCCATCACTCTTGATCCTTCCAGGTTTAATAGATACGGAATGGATATTCCTCGCTTGATCAATACTATCGGATGGGGTGATATCTTGCCTAATCGAAACTTTGGTTTTCGTCCAGAGGCTGTTCGCATGTTTTACTCCAACATGAAGCCTTGTCTTCATATCACACCTCCTTGCTTCACAACGATAGTATACAATTACCTGATTACTATCAATGTGGAACTGTTATCATTACTCCTTGGGATTCCCATAGCTGGAGCAGAAGTCATGAATGAATTGGACTTTCATTCTGTTGAGTTCAATGAGGGAGATGCTCTGAGGTTATACACTCGTGATACCGGCCGGTATTATCCTTCTGAATTCACACTGGTAGACTTCCGGATGATCTCAAAGTCATGCATTTTTACATCACAAGGTGTTTTCTGCCTAGATCCTTCGGTCTCAATACTATTTATCCATCGGATCTATGGATTCTGGCTAGTGCCAAAGAAAACAGGGTGATTAGTTATCCCCACCTGATGTTTGACCACATGTTGAACTATCATGCTGATAACTTTCATGCCGAGCTTCCTTTTGCTCCGCAAATCACTCAGATCCTACTAGCCTTAGGGCTTGATCTTCGTTTTAAGGTGGCTCGTGTAGACATGTTAGGGTCTCTACGTGCTCAGTTTGTTCTGCGCAAGATGGATGCCTCTGTGGGGCGTCGTGCTCCGGTGGTCAATGCTCCAGGGGGAGGAAATGAAGCTGCTGGAGTTCCTTCTGACTCTGATGGACTCCATCTGTCTGAATTGGAAAGAGATGAAGCGGAGGAAGAACCAGACAGGGCAGATATGGGTAGCCCTCTCAGGGATAATGGGAAGCGCCCTATGATAGATCCCTTAGAATTGGTTCGAGCCATGCTCAGACAGGATGAAGCTAGCAGCAGCAGCAGAAACCTGATGATGGAAGATGAAGAGGAAGCAATATCAGATTATGTGCCATCACCTAGGTTTTCTTTCTAAGTGGGGTGAGATGTCTAGCTTAGGGGGAGTTGTTCTCTAGAATAGGGGGAGTCAATAAAATGGTCCGTGTAAGGATCAGGTAGGTCGAGTCTAGTGTCTTGGTTTTACAGTACTGCTCTTGAATAATGCTCGCTCTGAGTCTGTGTCTTTTCAATTCAAAAGATGTTTGGATGTTCCTTAGAATCGGGTGTCAAACTACCTAATAAAATGATGGATGTTTTATTCATCTATTTGAAATGTGTCAAGCATAGAACAGGCTACACGTGACAGTTTGTTCAAGTGTGTGCAGGAACTCGCAAGCAGCTTAGAGGATCATTGACTGGCTTAGGGGGAGATTGTTGACAAGAAAAGCCAGTCACTTACCTCAATTCACAGAGAATTAAATCGTGATAGCACTTGGAAAGAATCATATATGCAAGGAAAGAACGATTGAGCAAATCAGAGGAGGTAGCACAAGAGGAAGGAATTCAAAAGGAAGACTTACCTTCTTAGAAACCAACGGCTAGAGGGTGGCATGATATATAGCTTGAGCAAGATCAATAAGAAGGCACTTTTCGAGGAGATCAAGATACACAGGAGAGGCTAAGGAAATAGTAGTGTAGATTGATAGCGAAAAGAGATCTTTAGCATTGTGTCTGGAGAGAAACAGTGTTAGAGGGCAAAAGCGTTGGACAACGGGAGCTGGAGAGCTCAGGTCACAAACTTCATTTGTAGAGTGTGTGTTAACCTTCCTGGACAGGACAGGTTAAGTTAGATAGCTGAGTGCGATCAACGAAACATATCAAGAGGATTAGTGGATCGTTGGAAATCACAAGATCGTGATATTCCAACCGTGGATTAGTCAGTATTGGGGTTCTTTTTCCCAATACTGGATACCACGTAAAAACTGAGCGTGCATCTTTCAATTTCTGCTTAATAACCTTCCCTCTGGGAGATACACTCTGTTTTGCTGCTTCTTCTCTGTTTTGCAGGAATTGAACCAGAGACATCCCTGGTAGCTCGTCTCATAGCAGAGGAAGACATTTCAGGTGGCAAGGTTAAGTGGAAGCGCTGCGTTTTAACTAACATTAAAGAAAACGGGCCAGACAAACCTTGGGCCCAATCGTTTTAATCAAAAGACCCAGTTCTGTACTAACACTTATTCAATCAGATTCACTGGTCATTTTCGATCAAAACTTCTTTCACCCTTTACTCTCACTTGTTCTTCCAAAAGACGTTTTAGGGTTTCAGGAATCGAGTTCGAAGAAGGTACTGAAGAAAGCTTCTCGCGCTCGAAGCTTTTAACAATACTAACTTGCACAAAACAAACATTACAAGATGAAACATAATGTAGTTTGAAGTCGAACACCAGCATTACAGGTTGTGCTTGGATCGTTTGGGAAGTAGAACAGATTCTTGAGTCTCCATATGAAAGCTTCTTTCACCTGCTCCTATGGACTCGAAGTTGTATTCTTGTTGCGTGAAATGACTATCACCTCCACCTGCTTCAGCCATTCTTTTCAGCGGACAATTTCTGATTGTATGTTTAGGACGCCTACAATACTTGCACAACCGTGTTTTCACTTGAGGTTGCTTCACATTCCCTTTACTTCGAACTGGATGGGGGTCCTTAATAAACTGAGAGGAGTTCACTCCAACATCCGTAGTAGCATTATTTGTTTTGTTGGTTGTTTCTTCACTTATTGTCTTCACTCGCAATGTCAAGTCTTCAATCAACCCTTTGGCAGTATGAAATGCTTCATCCGAACTCACAGCATAATGGCACATTCTACTACATTGACCAACCAAGAATCCAAACCTGTCCAAATAAACAAGCACTTTTGTAGTTGGTTCCAAGCACAATAGAAGTAAACAAAGAACTAAATGAACACCTTAAATTTATAATACCTGCTAATATTTTGCTGGGTAGGACAGCTTCCCATACTCGAGGGATCGAACTCTTTTGCATCTTTAGTCCAACGCTTCAAAATGAGTGACTTTGGAATTTGTATTTGATTTTCTGCTTTCAATATACAGAATATATGCCGACATGGAATTCCGCAGAACTCAAAGATGCCACAAGAACAATGCACATCATGTCCACGTGTAAAAGACCACGGTGCACTTTGAGTCAGGGTATTTGAATCGTGACAATGTGTAAACTGTTTTATTGGTCAACACACACTTGTCTGTAATATAGTAATGAACTTCTCTCGCTATTTCTGCTCGAACGCTCCTGAACACATTTCTTGTATATACTATAGAGGCATGTCTTTCAATTTCATGTAAATGTGTCATCAAAACAACATCAGTATGTATTGTCTTAAACTGGTCATGTAACTCAGTTTGTCTCCTATACAAAAGTGCCATGTCAAACTGCTTGACAAACTCAAACAACTTCATCTTACTTTGCAAGAATTTGTCTAGATAAGAGTTCATGCTTTCACAACGTTGTGAGGTAGTCATCCCAGCAAAGAAAATACCTTTCAAGTAAGTTGTGGCCCATAGAGCTCGTCGCCTATACATCTTCTTCATCCACGCATTGTGCTCCAGGTCATACTTGGACAAAATTTCCTTCCACGTAGCTAGCTTCAAATTGTGGAATAGAACTGCAGTTTAGCATGCATCGTTTGAAATCCTCCCGGAAGCCTTCCGCATGGCCACGCGCTTCTGCGTTATTGCCCAAGTGCCAAGAACATAACCGATGTCGGGATCCAGGGAGAACCGACTTGATAGCTTTCCTCATTGAAGAACAACCGTCTGTTATAACTGCGGTTGGCTTCTTACCACCCATGCAATGTAAAAAAGCATTTAGAATCCATACGTAGTTCTCCGCCGTTTCATCCGCAAGTAAAGCACATGCAAAAACAGTGCTTGCATTGTGATTATTCACACCAATGAATAGAAGAAATGGAAGATTATATGCATTAGTCTTGTACGTCGAGTCAAAAACAAGAACATCTCCAAAGAGACTATAATCCAATTGTGAAGGAGAGTCAGCCCATAACATATTGCCTAGTTCACCATCGTCACTTACTGTATATCTACAATAAAAACGAGGATCGGTAGTTGCCCGTGCTTGTAAGTAGGCAAGTGCAGCTTCACTGTCACTATCCAAGATCTCCGACCTCCGATCCGCACTAACAAAATTGTAGACATCGGTCTTAGTGAAACCCAAGTTCTGAAAGCTTCCTGCACAATTCACTAGATAATCCATGATTTGATTGGTGCGAATACCAGCAGCCCTAAGTGATCGAATCTGAGCCTTACTTGCGTCATCTACCTTGCGATGAGAACTCAAAAACTGCACTTCATGTGCTCCAGCTAAGGGATGAAAATGTGTTGGTACAAACTGCTTCACCTTGAATCGGTTAGTTGCCTCAACAAAACTGACTTTGAAAGCAGCCGGACAATGGAGCCTTGTTACAGGCCTAGGTTCACGCTTTCTGTTCTCCTTGTCATTGTGGACTGGAAGACGCTCCCCCTCGCGTGAGCAAACCCATCGCTGCATATTTTTAACTCCATATTTGAATATGTGTGAGTGTTCTTTCGTACGCTGAACCCCATGGCACAACCATAAGTTGAATAGAACTTGCCAGCCTCCTCAAGGGTTTCAAACTCATAACCCACAACATCATCCGACTCCCATTTAGAATAAGGCTTACCATTCCCGACTTTATCAAGCAAAGTCCAGTCATACATACTCGAGTACGGTGGAACCATGGCTGGATTTGCAGCATCTTTGATGTTCTCTGAGCTGTGTGGCTGTGTTTCGAAGCTGTGCAAATGCTCATCTGAGATGTTCTCTTTATCATCATCACCAATGTTAGTGTTATTATCATCCTCAGAATCACTATCGCTGGTGTCGACATTGTCCTTCATATCGTCACTATCTCTAACACCACCGGTATCATCTCCATAATTCATTCCCCAATCTAAACCAACATTCAAGTCATTTCCCGTGTCCTTGCCTGTGCTCATATCATCCATCAACCCTTCCATAGTTGATCAACTGAAAACAAGCAACAAAATGAAGTTTAGAGACAATTGAAATCGACATATTCACCACCCACAGCCGACCAAATCGAACACTTCACTAATCAATTAACAAACACGAGGCAAACACGAGACAATTGAAATGAAGGGCTGGCTGGTAACTGTAATCCACATATCAACTCGATAGTTTCCCCTTCACTTCCGCGACAAACGACCAGAAAGAACAAAACTATGAACAAATTCCCTACAGGAAACAGTAGTTTTCTCTCTGAAACCCCCCAATCACCCTCACAAGACACCAATCAAGCCACCATGATCGAATAGACAAACACAATATCAAGTCCCCCCAAACAGAATGAACGAAATAACCCAGGGGCAATCTCATTTCACCTGGAAACCCAGAATGAACAAGATCGTAGACGGACGGATTACTGGACAGAAATCAAACGAGGAACACAAAACCATAGCTAATTCCCTCAACCGGATGAACGAAAAACTAAATGAGCCTGGAAACCGCTATCCGCAAGTTCGAGAAACGGTGATAAACAAACAGAGGCGCGCCAAGATCCACGGCCTCCAGATCGCCATTGGACAACGACAGCGCCACAATCACAAACGGAGCAGAACCGAAACAGAACAGAAGAATTAATCATCCGAGATGAAACAAGAGGGAGCCGGCGGGTACCTGAAACAATAAGGCAGGGAGCGGAGTCAGGGAGCTGAACGGAGATGATTGGCGGTGGCGGTGGAAGGTCAGCAACAAACGACGAAGGAAGATTGCTAGATTAAGCCTCTTCCGTCGCGAAGGATGGGTGGCGAAGGATGGCGAATAAGCCGACAGGGAGGAACCGACGAAGGAAGAATCTGGTTTCGTCGCGAAGGATGGGTAGAGAAGGGAAGACGAAGGAAGAACTGAGGCTGGGAGAGAGGGAAGCTGGAAGGAAGAAGCCGACAGGGAGGAACCGAGGATCAGTCCTCTGGCGCCGACGGAGGACGAGAAGGAAGAAACGGCATCACTGTTACGACTTACGACGGTGAGGGTTTAGGATCTAGGAATTTCTTCATTATGACCAACCCAAAAAAATCATCGGTTATAATTAGATGGGTTAACCCAAAACCATAATCAAACGAAAATCAACCCATATATCAATTACCTCAATCTACATCGGTTCACAATTACATGGGGTTCAACCCAAAACCGATAATCACACGCTCATTCAACCATATACATAACCTCAATCTCACATCGGTTCACAATTACATGGGGTTCAACCCAAAACCGATAATCACACGCTCATTCAACCATATACATAACCTCAATCTCACATCGGTTCACAATTACATGGGGTTCTACCCAAAACCGATAATAAAACGCTCACTAAACCATATAGATAACCTCAATCTCACATCGGTTCACAATTACACCCAAAACCGATAATCACACGCTCATTCAACCATATACTTAACCTCAATCTCACATCGGTTCACAATTACATGAGGTTCAACCCAAATCCGATAATCAAACGCTCACTCAACCATATACATAACATCAATCTCACATCGGTTCACAATTACATGGGGTTCAACCCAAAACCGATAATCAAACGCTCATTCAACCATATACATAACCTCAATCTCACATCGGTTCACAATTACATGGGGTTCAACCCAAAACCGATAATCACACGCTCATTCAACCATATACATAACCTCAATCTCACATCGGTTCACAATTACATGGGGTTCAACCCAAAACCGATAATCACACTCATTCAACCATATACATAACCTCAATCTCACATCGGTTCACAATTACATGGGGTTCAACCCAAAACCGATAATCACACGCTCATTCAACCATATACATAACCTCAATCTCACATCGGTTCACAATTACATGGGGTTCAACCCAAAACCGATAATCACACGCTCATTCAACCATATACATAACCTCAATCTCACATCGGTTCACAATTACATGGGGTTCAACCCAAAACCGATAATCACACGCTCATTCAACCATATACATAACCTCAATCTCACATCGGTTCACAATTACATGGGGTTCAACCCAAAACCGATAATCACACGCTCATTCAACCATATACATAACCTCAATCTCACATCGGTTCACAATTACATGGGGTTCAACCCAAAACCGATAATCAAACGCTCACTAAACCATATACATAACCTCAATCTCACATCGGTTCACAATTACATGGGGTTCAACCCAAAACCGATACATAACCTCAATCTCACATCGGTTCACAATTACATGGGGTTCAACCCAAAACCGATAATCAAACGCTCACTAAACCATATACATAACCTCAATCTCACATCGGTTCACAATTACATGGGGTTCAACCCAAAACCGATAATCACACGCTCATTCAACCATATACATAACCTCAATCTCACATCGGTTCACAATTACATGGGGTTCAACCCAAAACCGATAATAAAACGCTCACTAAACCATATACATAACCTCAATCTCACATCGGTTCACAATTACATGGGGTTCAACCCAAAACCGATAATCACACGCTCGCTAAACCATATACATAACCTCAATCTCACATCGGTTCACAATTACATGGGGTTCAACCCAAAACCGATAATCAAACGCTCATTCAACCATATACATAACCTCAATCTCACATCGGTTCACAATTACATGGGGTTCAACCCAAAACCGATAATAGGGAATGATTTTTTGAATCTCAAGGCCAAGTCTCACGCCCATGAGAATTTACAAAGTGGCCGTGAGATGTCCATCATACATATCCAAAACACGGCTCATCTCACGGCCGTTATACTGTCGAAGGCAACCCGTGAAACTTTCTGGAATCTCACGGGTGTGAGATGGTCCTTTCAAGACCGTGAGATTCAGGTTTTTTGAATCTCAAGGCCCAGTCTCACGGGCGTAAAATTACCATCATTAAGCCGTTATAAAATCCCATCTCACGGCCAAGTCTCACGCCCATGAGAATTTACAAAGTGGCCGTGAGATGTCCATCATTCATATCCAAAACACGGCTCATCTCACGGCCGTGATACTGTCGAAGGCAACCCGTGAAACTCTCTGGAACTCCACCTTTGTATGGAAAAAATCTCACGGTCTCTCTCACGGCCTATCTCACAGCCGTGATATTTCCAGAATTACAAATCCAAAAACACACCTGCTTTCAGGTCCATTTTCAACCATTTTTCGGTATATGATCATGCATAATTTTTCCCTTGTCGACACATTAAACATAATATAGAGAAAAAATAACATCACTGAATAATGCTTCATTCATTACTTCATTGTAATTTCAACAGTTTCCTAAACATTCAACATCTACATTCACTAAAATTCATTCAACATCTACATTATCCTAAATGTCAATCAACATCCACATTAACTAAACTCTACATTAACATCACAAGTCTCAATGCTTCTTAGACTTTCTACCCTTTTTCTCCCCATGCGCATGCAACGGCTTTCTTCCTCGATTGAGTAAGTTTTTCTTGAAATTCACCTTCTCAGTCTCAATTTGTGCAGGTCTTGCATGTCTCTCAAAATATTCATCGGATTGTGTCTTAACTGTAGCTTTCACCTCATTCACATCCGTAGTGAGCAAGTACATTGTAAGTTGTGCCCGCTCATAGTCACTGTCGAACTGGTCAAGCTTCTTGGAATATCGCTCTGGATCCAGCAAGTAATTGATGACAAATAGTCCACAATCAAATCTGTAATATAACAAATAATTACCATGGTCATGATGCGAACAAATAATTATCGAACTTAATTAGAACAGTGCACGATTGAACAACAACAAAGGGTACCCATTTGGTTGGCAAGCAACATCCTGGCGATATCTAACCACGAAGTCCACAAATGAAAACGCCCCGCAGATATCATCCTTAAGCAACCAATCTAGACCCAATTTCTGCAAATGAAAACATCCCCTCATCGATATATAACGACAAAGTCGCAAATGAAAAACAACTAACAACTAAGCAATAAGTCAAGCTTGAAAACTTGAAGAACAAGAAGCAAACCAGTTTCTGCATCCTTGCATCATATTCTTCATTATGAGTTCCTCGTAATGAGTCCCAGATTTCAATTTCTTTGGCTTCCATGTTAAAGACCGCCAGATAGAAGTGGTTCAACGCGAGGTTGAAAATTGGGACATGAATCTGAAATAATGGACAAACAAACAATAATTATCAATTTAACATAGGAGGGTGAAGCCATTTCCTTTTAGAAAACAACATTACAACATACCTTACTGCAGTAAAGTAGCTCACCAATACAGTATCGCTCATGTATCTTATATGAACGCATCTTAGCCATAAATTGCTCCTCGTTGCAATGACTCGCACTCCTAGAAAAATAAAACACAGTCACCCACACAAGCTACATGTAACAAAAAATAGATTAATTTCATGACAAGAATAGACAAAGCAGATAACTGTACCGAAACTGAAGGTGGAAAGAACCAAGACAAGCCACCACTTCGACCACAACTCGTTCTTCTAGTGTCTTGCATAGACACGCCATTTCTATAATCTAATGCATCATCATCACATATACCAAAGTCAGCAATACACGTTCAATCTACTAAATTACACACATAAAGGAACTTACCCTTGTTGAAATTGGTCCTTGGCAAAAGCTCGACCAAATTATCACGTAACAAGAAAGAACCCCGCCACCAAGACTAACCAATGTGTCACTGTTATACAATACCAATTCAAACAACACAACATTAGAATAAGCAAATACCAAAAACATCCTACAAATATGATCCAATTTTACTTGTAATGATTTCGGGAGGTACCTTTCGGGAAGCTCACTACTAAAAGCAAATTGAAGCATCTTTACTGCCTCCAGAGTCAATGGTGTCTAACAACAAAGGGAGGAGCACGGTACAAAGGTTGTGCTTTCTTAGCTCTGGGATTTGCCCGTTCGAATGGAGAGACCACATACAAACTAGGCTTCAATTTAGACACACTACGTAGTGCACCTCCCTTTCGCCCCTTTCTTGTTCAAAAACAAAAAAAACAAAACCAGTTCATTAGTAACCACACCATAAGAACCAATAATTAGAAAAATTAATCAAGTGAAATACCTTCACAGCCTTGGAACAACCTCATTAGCAGCAACACTTTCATCACTCAACAATATGAATTTCTCAACTTGCGACGCTTTAGGCTGCTTGCAAGGAGACTTTTTCACAACTTTCACAGAAGGAGATTCAGAACATCTCTCATCTCCAATTTCCCCCTCAGCTTCTCCCGAATTCTCAACTTTGGCAGTCTTGACACATTCCAAGGTAGGAGAAATGGGTTCCCTAGGTTTTTCAACCTCACCCTTCTGATCGTTCTTTTTCAACTCAGCTGTAGGAGAAATGGGTTCCCTAGGCTGCTCCCTTGACAACGGATCACCTACAGTTGCTTTCACTGCCTCTATAAGGGACTTCACTGCAGTACCGATTTCGTCTCTAAAAGCCCGAAATTCGTTCTCCATTTTCACAACCCGGCTCATTAGCTCATTATCTCTAGAAGCAGCATCACCCATTGCCACTCTAAATTCTTGACCAAAGTTGTCAATTCTACCCTCCATGGTACTAAACCGAGCATCAATACGCTCATAGGAAGCAGCTCATCCCCGTCGGGTTTGTGCCGTTTCCCGTCTCCTTTCCCCGTTTCCTTGGAGGTGATTTCAAACCGGCATCCTCAGCTGATCTTTTCCCCGAACTGCTGGAAACCTATAAATTAATTAAAAAGGGAACCAAATGTACCATTAGCATGCTCCAACTTGTCAAAAGAATCAAATATACTATCAATCTTACCACTTTTGTTAACAATAACTCCACGTCTCCGCTCCCCCAACTCATCAAATCCAAACTCCCATCAACGGTTTGGAAAATACCATTTGCATGCTCCAAGAATATTAACTACAAAAAAAAAATACTATAATCAACATGATGATTAATCATTACAAATATGTAGAAAGTCGGGATTAGCAATTATTTACCTCCAAAAACAGCAAGCAACCCGGTATATACTCTCTTTTATAAGCATTATGGTCGCAGATGCATTTGACCAATTCATTGAAGCAAAAGGATGCCCAATTCTTCTTCGGAATGTCTGCAACATCGGTGACAGCGTATACCGAAGACAAGGAAATGTCCTCTCTTCTAGTTGGTACTAATAGCACCCCCATTACGTACAAAATAAACATTTGAAGAAATAGATCGTCGCTATCTTTCATCTTCGACAACTCCTTCTGCATTAAGCTTGTGGAAATCGCCTGTCGGCCACAATCACGTGTCGAAAACACTCTAAATGGTTCCATTCCTCTGATCTTCCCTCCACTTCTTCACCATTCAAGATGATATCAGTACCTCCCTCAGGCACACCCATAATTCGCTCGAAATCTTTGGCCGAAATATGCACTTCCAACCCATACGCCTTAATTGTGCTTTCTTCCAGATTAAAGCTCTTCACAAGTTTCTCCAACAACTCACGTTGTAGCTTTCTTGCTTTGACATCAAGAATACGACCAAAGCCACATCTCCTAATGGCCTCTGATTGACAAGCCTCTAAATTTGAGACTACTGAGAATACTTTCCTAGGAGAACATCGCGTGCTGAAAATTTGATGCCTCTTCGTCTTCATTATAGAACAATTTTAGCAAACTGCAAAATTAAAACAACAGAAAAATTATAAGCATGCCTTGAAACACGAATTATAAGCATGCCGAAGAGTACAAACAAAATACAAGTTCTAACTACCAGAAGAACTGAAAACCCCCTACATCAACACCTGAGTACACTAATTAACCATGAAAACACCCAGCTTTCATTAAATTTCACCCAAAATGCAAAATCTCACGGCCGTGACATGACCCGTGAGAAGCAAAGAGAAGTTTGCATATCTCCAGACAATCACACGGCTTATTCTCACGGCCGTGAGAATTTACAAAGGGGCCGTGAGAATTTACAAAGGGGCCCGTGATAATTTACAAAGGGGCCGTGAGAATTTACAAAGGGGCCCGTGATAATTTACAAAGGGGCCCGTGAGAATTTACAAAGGGGCCCGTGATAATTTACAAAGGGGCCGTGAGATGCCCATCATCCATATCCAAAAACACGGCTCATCTCACGGCCGTGACACTGTCGAAGGCAACCCGTGAAAACCTCTGGGAAACTGAGAAGTGTGTTTTTACATACACGGTCTCTCTCACGGCCTATCTCACAGCGTGATATTTCCAGAATTACATCCACGGTCTCTCTCACAGCCGTGATATTTCCAGAAACCACACACAACTTACAACTTTTGAGAGCTAAATAACATGACCACGAGCATAGCCACTAAGCTTTCCATAACCCATGACACCACCATAAACACTCGCTCTATTTCCATCCAAACTGGCTAAAACTGAAGTCACCCTGATTTCATGAAATAGTTCTTGACTAACACACTCAATTGCACCTTTCATGCAGCCAAGCAAGACCCTTCAATTAACAGTCCAAAATGTAATCAACAAGCAACGGTAACGACACTACAAACTGAAAATAATCAAACTGAGTATGAACTTTCCTATTCGATTTGCCTCCATAAAACACAAATCAAGTCTCTCCAATCAAAAACCCATTCCTTACATCCCTAAAACCCAATCAAGACCAAAGAACTAAAGAAGCAAGCAGAACAACCCCAGCACAGTTATTCTCTTCAGTTTGAAAGCAAAGGCAACAACGAAATGAACAACCCCAGCACAGTTTATGGGATTATATAAACCAAGACAGCTTCCTAGTTGACACTGAATCCTCCATTCACAAATACCTCCTAGGTCACATCAACGATCTGTGTGAGGAATGAAGTTATATGGTGGATGGCCACAACTATTTGCACAAAAAAGTGCAGACTTTCTGAAGCTTCATCAATCACGGAATGACTAAAGATGCCCCCATCTCAATCAAACTCGGCCGTGACAAAATACAGCACAACCAAGAACTACACTTGAGAGAGCTTCAATACTCATTGCACAAGACGTTAAAGCTAAAGAGATAGACAAACCAAATCACAGAAGAAGACACTGGAAAAGATGGAGCACATCAGAATTCCCACTTCACACAACTGATAAAACCGAGAGAGGGAAAGGAATATCGCATCTTATATCACCATATCCAATTGAGAATGCACATGAAGAAAGCAGTGGAGAAGCTTCAATTTCAATCCCAAATGGTTACACAGAATTGAGAAATTCTCTCTTCTACTTCCATAGTTCAATTTGGTAAAACGAGCATGGAATTTCAATCCTATGATTTGGCAACCGATCCTTAGTAGACAACTTGACATTTCCAGAGAAATAAGTCAGACATTCAAAGACACCATTATTGTACTCGAAGCTGCTCCAACAAATGCTCTAGAAGCTAGAAGCTAGAAATTGAATGTTTATCAAAGGGAGATAAGAATTTCAGCCACTTACATCGAATGAATGACTGAGTCGTCGTTTCAAATCGGAAATCGAATGCTTTATCACCCAATTCTCGCTATTGCAGGAGTTCTCCTACCCGGCGCTAGTTGACTCGTCGTTGTCGATTGGGCTTTTCGAGTCTTTGATTCCTTTTGAGTCTTCCTCTAGTAAAAGAGTCTCTGCCACCTTCAGAATTCAAGTCCTCTTTGTCGTCGCCACTGCTCACCCCCTTTACTATCTACGAACAGACCCACCGCGAAACACAATCCCAGGAGAGGAAAGTTGAAAAACGATCAGACCCACCGCAAAACACAATCCCAGGAGAGGAAAGTTGAAAAACGATCAGACCCACCGCACAATCTCACCGTTTCCGTCGCCGATGCTCAAGCCCTTCAATATCGACGAAGAGACCCACCGCGGAAGAGCACAGTTCACAATCGCGAAAGGGTAAAGTTGAAACCCCCCAATTTCTTTCTTCTCACAACGTCGCTGTCGCCCTAGATGCAGGTTCGCCGTCGCCGTCGCACTATTTCAAATGCAGGTTCGCCGTCGCCGCGGAAGAGACGCTCTGAAATTCCACCTCGGAAGAGAAGCTCTGAATTTCGACGAGCTCGATCGCCTTTTTTTTTGATGCGGTGAAGGGTTTCTGTTTTGATGCAGAGCTCGATCGCCTTTACCCGACTGGATTTCAATTTTTTTTAAAATGATTGTGTAACGAACCGGTGCAACAGGTTACCAGTCCACAAGTGAAAATAATAATAATTAAATAACTTCAATCCAATGGCTGATATTTTATAACAAGATCTAATGGCTCTAAGTATATTAAAGCATGGGTACTATATAGCATACTAAAATGCCTCATATATATATATTAATTTTAATTAATTATCATTTAAAACAAAATAAAAATATTTGGGAACACTGGTATGTCTTTCGTCCTTTCCCTCCCTCTCCTCCATCCAGGAAAACTGGTATCCTCTTCCTTCCTCTCCGGCATTTCATGGTGTCCTTGTGGCTGGTGTTTTTTTGTCTGCTACTTGTCGAGAGGGGTTGATCTCTGCTGGCGACGTTGTCCTCTTTATCAATTATATTGTATCAGATCTTTAAACCTCGGCTTAATTGGGAACATAAATAAATTGTACATTCAAAGTCTGTATGTGTTCATATAAGTTCATTTAAAAAATATTATTGTGTAGATTGGATTTTCTTATATAATAAAGTTATTTTAATTTTGAGTTCAAACAAAAGAGACGAGTCATTAAAAAATATTATTGTGTAGATTGGATAGTCATTTGTTTTAATAACTTGTAGTTTTTTTATGACGTATTTCTTTGCCAGTTACATATATCGATGAGGAGTTAATTTTTTTCTTTTAACCAAGCCGAGTCCAAAGACATGGAACAACGACCCAATTACAAGAGCGACGCTAATAAACTAAAATACGGAGAAGAAGACACGGTACAGACAGAAAGGACATAAAAAGGCGGGAAAAGTCCACCTCCAAGATCGCCGCGAATGGGAAGCTTCCTTCGATGAAGCACGTAAATTGACTAGGCGCCTTTGTTAACACAAACCCTGACTAGCGGGTAACAATTTACTCGGACAACATACACAACAGCTAGCATTTCTTGATTAATTAAGCTCCGCAAAAGTTGACCTGTTCATACCTAGCACAGCACTCCTCTGTCCCGAACTGAGCTCCATCTTTGCTCGGACAATTTTTGTTCATCAGAACAGTCGCTCTTTTTAAGCAATTACCGCAGTTGATATCATTGCTGGGATCATGGCCATCAGCACAAGAAGAATGTTTGTAGGCGATTGGTACTGCTCCTGTAGCATGATTGTCGTCCTCATAGACCGCAGTGCACTTTGTAACGGTTGTGAGGCTCTTTAGTATTTTTTGTTGGGCGGTCCGAGGTATATCGAAATCGGTCACACTACAAAACCATACGTTGGAGGCAGCGCACATTGGATTGAGGGCAGAGATGATTGCACCGCCGGGGAAGCCTCCGTTGATCATTGTCACAATTAGTGACCACATCAGCAATGTGGCCATTATTCGAGCATCCAAGCAACGAACCTGCACGCCCATCTCTTTCTCTGTCTGTTTCTCTCGGTTGGCTTAGCTAATTATATGTGTTCTGAGTAAATCGTGCTGGCTTTATAATGTTGGGAGATGGATGAGTTTGTTGGCTTGCAATATTATATCTTTGGAGTGGGATAGACAGCATTCTCATCGTCCGAATAAACTAATTGGGCAGACAAAATCCAAGCGTAGGAATTTTAGGTTAATTGTCAGCCAACCTACAAACACCGCCTCTTCTCTCGTTGCAAACCCCGGCGGCAAGATACCCTAAAAGGCTAAAACATATCCCATATAGACACATACGTATCTTGCACATAAGCACTTATGTGCCGGAATTCCAATTCATATATATATCCAACATAATCTTGAAGACTACCACCCAACCATGGCGGTAAAATATAAACTATTCTATTTCTTTTATGAATTAGATGAGTATCCGGAAACTTATTACTCTTCTTATCTTCTTTTGTGAATAACCAAAGTATATATATGGGATCTTCTATAATATCCACGCAAAATCTAGGGTTTCCGGAAGTAATTGAGAGCTCAAGACTGATTGGTCTGCTACAAATCGAGAGATAGAAGGATGCGGATACAATGATGGAAAAGGGAAGCAACGGGGTGATAAAAAGTTTTTTTTTTTTAAGCGGGGATAATTTTTTGGGTTAATTTCTTATTTTCGCTTGAACTATGACCATATAATCAATTTTGACACGTGATTTTAGAATTAACATCATGACCTCAACTATGCAGCATATAAACTAAATTGGCCCCACACATGCTTTGACCGTCAATTTGGATGGTCAACACACCATGTCATTGCCTAGTTAGCCTAAAAATTATTAAAAAATTAAAATTCAAATTATTTTTCTAATTATTTTTTCTAATTATTATTATTTATCTATTTTTTACCCAAACCTTTTTCAGATTCTTTTATTTTAACCAAACCTATAGAAATTTTATTTATTATCCAAACGTATTATAATTTATCAAAGTCTGCGCATTCATTCTGTTACTGTTACTTATTTCGTCCACGTGAGAGGTGGGATTTTGTTTTGTTTTTTGATAATCTTTTTATTAAAAATAGTAAATGATGGTATTCTGACCGCCACGTAGGAAGTCAACTCATTATGGTCATACTTAGTCAGCATTACTAACAGAAAAGTTGACGGAGAGTTAACGTTTGGATAATTTTTAGGAATTCAATAGGTTTGGTTAAAATAAAAAAATCTGAAAAAGCTTTGGGTAAAAAATAGACATTGCCCAATTTTTTTTTAACATCTCACCAAAGTATGAGATATTTTATCATTTTGAGAGTGACATATACAATGGAACGGGTCTAGCGGGTCGACCCAAAAACCAACCCAACCCGACCCAAAAACTACGGGTTAATCGGTTTCGGGTCATTCCGGTTTCGGGTTAAAAAAACCTCAACCCATTCTCTATTTTTTGGGCGGTTTCGGGTCGGGTCAATGAATCGGGTTCTCATTTGCCAGTTCTACATAGGGTCAATTTATTTCTTTTTTACATGCTGATCATATAAAAAAATTAACCAAATTTTTTAAAATCCACACCAGAGCAAATGCAATTGCATATATTCTGAAGTTGAATCATTCCCTAGAAGCTTGGAAATGATGTTTCGCCAACGGATACTTTCAAGCAAATTTCAAATAAAAGAGTTGGAGGGTTCTATTATTAAGATCTGTTAAAAATTGACTTATCTTTATTATTTGTAATCAAACAATATAAAACTAGCAAACTCCTGTTCGCTATCGATAGCTTCGCTTATCAGTTAAATAAATATTTTAAAGAGTAATAGTTTTAAGGGCAATGTCTATTTTTTTATTCAAATCTTTTTCAGATTTTTTTATATTATCCCAATCTATTAAAATTCTATTAATTAACCAAATCTTTCATAATAGATCAAAATATTAACCATTTTTATGCTAAAATTTTGGAATGTTGACATTCATGTGTCTCTTCCAAGTCAGTATCATGTTGTCAAGTCAATATTACTAACAAATTTACTAACTGAAAGTTAACATTTGGCTAATTCTTAGTATTTCGATAGGTTTGGGTAATATAAAAGAATTTGAAAAAGATTTGGTTAAAAAATAGGCATTACCCTAGTTCTAATGTTGACCAAAAAGTTAAAGTAATCTTATTTCTCTCTTATTCATTCTATTCAAAAGTAATCTTAATGTTCTATCGAGTTGGGGTATGGCTTCCATTTGGAAAGAACGTTGTGCAAGAGTTTTCACAACGATTAAAAAGAGCAGCACAGAGTTATTGTGTTGCGGGTACAATTAGCGGTTAAAAGGGTAGTTCAGTATTTTAGTAGGTTTAGTCGATTAAGATTTCTGGTCAGCGTCTATATAATGTACTTTAGTTTTATCATTAGGGATATCAATGAAAAATCTAATCAAAGTATTGTTAGAAATATCCTTCCTTTCTCTAGTCTCTTCCAAGAACTCTAATCCCCAATTCTAAATCACTCAATTCTTCCCAATTCTCTTCTCAATCAGTCTAAACTCTTTCCGAACTCTATCTTGTTACGTTAATCCCGGTGCTCGAGATCCGTGCCTACAACATATTACAGCAGATAAAGGAAGAAGTATTCTTTTATTGTGAATGAAACTTTGAGTTGTCCAATGTTTTGAGTAATTATCCAATGTATTTTGAAGCTTTGCATAGTACATGATAGCATGAGTAGTAGTTAGAAAGTAGTCTGCTTATAGTTTCCTAGTACATAGTTTCCTAGTAACTATTGTACTTTGGATTCCCTGCCAAAAGCGCAGTCTGTTTTCGAGGAGGCTTGTTTATCAAGCTTGAGCTCATAAAAGGAACAACAATTACGGGGAAAAATGATTAAAAAGATTTCTAACATAAAATATGAATACAAATTCTAAAAATTAAAAAGTATTTAAGGTGAATCCGGCTAGATTTATTTTATGTTAAATAATAATATTTTTCAATTTGTTTTTTTATAATGATATAAATGAAAGAAAATTATGTTTTCTAGAAAAAGAATAATATATGGTGATAATTTTGTATTTTCAAATCGGAGCTTCTGCTTTTAAACTACGAAAAAATTCAACTTTTTTAAAAGTGAAACTTAAGAGGTATTTGGCTTGGTTTCAATTTTTGAAACATAAAACTTCTAAAATACTGGCAAAACATATTCGTACTCTTTTGCCTTTTTTTCTTTTTTTGGGTTGAGGTAATCGTGGTTCTCCTTTATGAAATTTTTGGTCTGGTACAGGTTTGAGGAGGTTCAAAACGCATTGATCGGGTCAAATTAGGTTGGATACCCATCAGTTCAATTGTCTTCCTCAAACAAAAGGAAAAAGCAAAATGAAAAACACTAAAGCTAAAGCTTGCTACCAACTCAAAACTCGTCAACACCAGGTTCAACTCGCTTTGAGCTGACTGAATGGAAGTTTTGGAAAAATTCACACCTGACACAACCCGCCAATTAAAAAAACATATAAAACTCTCGCTCTAGCCGAAAACCTGTAAAACCAGGTTCAAGTCGCTTCGGTCGGATCGAATTTGGTTGGATACTCATGCGTTTGGACTCAAATGTCCTTCTAACCAAAAGGAAAAAAGATAAAAATTATTAAGCGGATAAAACTCGTTGATGACCCTAAACTCTCAACACTGCGTTTAACTCGCCCTGACCTGGTCGACCCTGTTTGACGAATTCACAATTTATCCAACCTGTCAATTTATCCAACACCAGGTTCAACTCGCCTTGAGCTGACTGAATGGAAGTTTTGGAAAAATTCACACCTGACACAACCCGCTAATTAAAAAAACAGATAAAACTCTCGCTCTAGCCGAAAACCTGTAAAACCAGGTTCAAGTCGCTTCGGTCGGATCGAATTTGGTTGGATACTCATGCGTTTGGACTCAAATGTCATTCTAACCAAAAGGAAAAAAGATAAAAATTATTAAGCGGATAAAACTCGTTGATGACCCGAAACTCTCAACACTGCGTTTAATTCGCCCTGATCTGGTCGACCCTGTTTGACGAATTCACAATTTATCCAACCTGTCAATTACAAAAACGGATAAAATTCACTCTCGATACAAAACGCGTCAACAATGGGCCAGAGTTAAATTGTCATTCTCAACGAAAAGGAAAATGTGAAATAGAAAAATATCAAAGCGCACAAAACTCGATTTCGATCTAAGACTGGTCAACAACGTGTTCAACTATCTTTGATAAATTTTTAACAAATTAAGACATGGTCCAACCTGCCAACTACAAAAGCAGATAAAGCTCGCTCACAATTCAATACTCGTCAATACATTAGATTCGGGTTCAATTGTCTTCCCAACCAAAAGAGAAAAAAAGAAATTTATAATACTAAAGTCGGTTTCAAGTCGCTTTGACCGGATCGAATTGGGTTGGATACCCATGGATTTGGGTTCAATTGTGATCATGTTCAAGAAAAAGTAAAAAAAGATAGAAAAAAACACTAAAGCGGACGAAACTTGATTCCAATGTAAAACTCGCCAAAATTGATTAGAATTGGTATGGATTTTTTATAGTGACATTGGGGAACGGTGGAGGGGGACAACTTAGGATTCTGTTGACAGTGTTTTGAGAAGGTTGTGAATTGGTGAGTGGTATTGAGGATTGGACAGAGCATATCTAGTGTGGATCTTTGGTCGCAGCCATGGCAAACGGTGGAATAGGACACCTCAAGATCCCACCAACAGTGTTTCGAGTTGGTTTGAGAAATGGTGTGAAAAGCGATGATTTGGGTCAAGTTAGGATACCCACGTGTTTGGGTTCAATTGCGATCATGCTCAACAAAAAGAAAAAAAGAAACAGATAAAACACTAAAGGGGATGAAATTTGGTCTTGATACAAAACTCGTGGTAGCATCCTTGGGAAACGGTGGTGGGGAACAATTTAGAATTGCGTCGACAGTATTTTGAGTGGGCTGGGAAATGGTGGCCAAAAGCGATAATTTATGCAAAAAGCCATACACGAAAACCGAGTGGATAGTTGCTGCAATAGGAAGCTGAAAACCTAGTAGGCAATAATTGTTATGGACAACACAATGGACAAATATATGTAAACTTAGCGAACAATAGTTAAACACAAAAGTTGTAGAATGGAGAGTGAGATAAAAAAAATGATTTGGAACTTCCCCAATTGAACTTGGAGGAGTGTGAGAGCCACTAATAGATAGTAACTCCAATGTTAGGCTTTTATATACTAATTATATTAATTATTTACTAGTTTTTTAGCCCGCGCTTTGCAATGGCAACTCACTAATTACATTTAAACTTAATCATACAGGCTGATGCCCATAAGTTTATGTAATGTCTAATCATTAAGAAAGACTTATATCATATGTTTGTTAAATTGATGCAAAACTATAACTATCAACTTACTAATTACATTTAAACTTAATCATACAGGCAGATGCCCATGAGTTTATGTAATGTCTAATCATTAGGAAAGACTTATGTCATATGTCTCCATACATTTTATGTATGTGTACAGTTCAATAACGCTACATATGTATTAATCGTAGTGTATTTATCAGTACAGTTCAATAATGCTAGTAGGGGTGGCTATACGGTCCGGTCCGGTTAAATTGGCCCAAATTGATCCGGTCCAGTCCGGTCTTTTTGAAGATATAAGGACCGAAGATTGGATTGGATACAGTCCGGTCTTGATCCGGTCCGGTTTTGATCCGGTCCGGTCCCAATTCGGTCTTGATTTTACATTGAGATTGTGGGATTAGAGTGGCCTAAGGCCTTAAAGGGTGAGGAGTTGGTTAAGTTTTGTACTAAGTGCAAAGGTTTGTGACCGTTTATGCAAATTACCCTTAAGTTTTGGGTGTTGAGCTCTCTTATCCGGTCTTTATCCGGTTTTTTACCTCCAATCTAAGCCCAAAGATTGGATTGGATTGTTTACTATCCGGTCCCGGTCCGGTCTCGGTCCGGGTTATATGGTCCGGTTTCCGGTTTTTAATCCGGTCCCGGTCCAAATAGCCACCCCTAAATGCTAGAGAGGCTAATGTATTGGAAATTATGAGAGATGGGACTTTGACCTTTATAAATTGGCTGATCCATAAGACCACCTTGATGGTTATAAGACCATCCACAATGTGAGTGAGAGGGAAAAGTGGAAAAATAGGAAAAAGAGGGAAAAAGTGATGTTTTGATCACAATGTGAGAGGTGGGAAAAGTGGATAATTGGTTTAATACTTTGTTGTTAACATCAATCTATAGTTATTTTTGCGTAGTTAGTGATAATTAATTAATACAAACATTTCGATATATTTTTTTTAAATTTGGACATAATTTTTTTCATAACTAATTAAATATAACGTCATTAATTTTGTCCATTGCCGATAAAACCAATCAAAATACCTCATAATAAAAGAAAATCATTAAAAAAAAATTAGAACAAAAGAAATTAAAAAACAAATTATATGCGGGCCCGACAATGGGCCCCTCCTCCCTCCCTTGCATCCACTATTTATTTGCTAGTGGGTGGGTATTCCCATCCAATTTCCCCCCTTTCTCTATCTTTTTCACTTTTCACACCCACATCGTGGGTTATTTTCCCACTTTCCCCCCTAAACACACCTATATTGTGGAGAGTCTAAGTAACGATAAAGGATAGTAAAAAAGGGTCTGCAAGACTAGTTTTCTCCTCTGGTTTCAGTAGTTGCGGTTGCACCTAATTTTTGCTTTAATGAACAGTGACCAACGGAGATAATATAGTGTATCAATCATAGTGTCTTAATTAGTACCATTCAATAGCGCTAGGTAGAGCTGTAAAAACTTAACCCGACCCGCAACCCGCCCGCAACCCGATTTGACTAAAAGTCAATGACCCGTAACCCGCCCGACCCGTAACCCGACCAACCCGCCACCGACCAACCTGCAACCCGATCGACCCGCAACCCTACCAACCCGCAACCCGACTAACCCAAACTCGTAACCCGATCAACCCGCAGCCCGACTATAATAGAAGGAATTCTATGAAGATAAACCAAAAATTGACATTTGAAATTCTAGTTCACTAAAGTCTGATCATTACATCATCATCAATTATTGACTTAGTATAATAATATACATCATCAACCTATAATGAGTGTAATGGGTTAGGATATAAGGTATTAATATTTTAGACACGATTAGTCAAAAACTCAATAATAACTTATAACTAATAAGGATCGAGTTTTTTATTACAAATTTAGTCAAAATAATAGTTTCATATAGTTACGATTTACGACTTACTAGTAATCACTAAAAAGTAACGCGATGTTCTGATACGTAAAACCCGCAACCCGAACCGCCCGACCCGCAACCCGATTGACCCGTAACCCGATTGGCCTGCAGCCCGATTGGCCCGTAACCTGACTGACCCGCAACCCGATTGACCCGTAATCCGAGTAACCCTCAACCCGATCAACCCGAACCTGATGAACCCGCAACCTGATCGACCCATAATCCGACCAACTCGCAACCCGAATGAACCTAGCCCGAACCCGCCCGATTGACACCTCTAGCGCTATGGAGGGTAAGGTATTGGGAATTATGAGAGAGGATTGTAAAATCATACTTGAGTTATATAAAAAAAAGTTAGCGATATGGTATTTTGTTTTGAAACCATAATTTAACTTTGGTTCAACCATTTTATACCGTTAAAACTGCATACCGGTTTGGGCTCCTGAGAGATGAGACTTTGACCTTTATAAATTGGCTGATCCATAATAAGTAATAATAAAGGATAGTAAAAAAGTGTCTGCAAGATTAGTTTTCTCCGCTGGTTTCACTAGTTGCGGTTGCACCTAATTTTAGCTCCAATGAACAGTGACCAAGGGAGATAATTATATGAAAGGATTATTTAAACTTTTTTCGGTGTTCGTATCTATCCACAACGTAGCGCGGGCCGTAATATATTTGAAAATTAAAACAATTCATCGATATTAATAACCCAGTTTAGTTTATTTATACTGCATCTCTTCCCCGTTACACCGTTACATAAATCGACGAGTTTTAAGCCTTTGTTCGAACAAAACCTGGTTCGCTGGTACCTTCACTCGGACAACATAGCATTTCTTAATCAATTATAAGTTCAACAAAACTTGTTCTTCTCATATCTAGCACAACACTGCTCCGTCCCGTACTGAGCTCCATCTTTGCCCTTGCAATGCTTTTGTATCTGTTGAGATTGCTCTAATGAAGCTCCAAGGAACAAAAGACACGACTCTAACTAAAATGCGTTGTAAAAAAAGTATAGAGATACAAAGGACATAAAATAGAAAAAAAGTAGATCGCCCCATTTAGCGAATGTGAAGCTTCTTTCGACCAAGCAAGTCAATCAAAAAAGAGCCTTTGTTAAGACAAACCCTAGCCAGAAGATGACTTTACTCGGACAACATACACAACAGTATTTTTTTAGTTAATTGAGTTCAACAAAAGCTCTCCTTCTCATATCTCGCACAACACTGCTCCGTCCCGTACTGAGCTCCATCTTTGCCCAAGCAATGCTCGTATATCTGTCGAGTCGCTCTTTTTAAGCATTTAGCGCACGCGGGATCAGTGGCATCATTGGGATCAGCACACCAAGAATGCACGTAGCCGCCTACTGTTTCCTCAGAATGAAACTTGTCGGTATAGAATGGCACGCAGTCTAATGTGGATGTGAGTTTAACGGTTAATTGGACCAGGGCGTATGGCGAGAAAAAAGCAGAGGTCGGACTACAAAACCATTCGTTGGAGGCACCGCACATTGGATCGAGGGCAGAGATGATCATTACACTGCCGTTGAAGCATCCGCTGATCATTGTCAGAATCAGCGACGAAATCAGCACTGTGGCCATTCGAGCTTCCAAGCGACGAATCTGTACGCCCATCTCTCTCTATCTGTCGTGGTTAGTAAGCTAAAGTAGTATGTGTTCTGGGTGAAGCGGCTTATACCTTTATAATGTTGTGAGATGGTATGGTTGAATGTGGTGGGTTGCAATATTATATTTTAGGAGTGGGATGGATAGACAGCACTCTCATCTTCATAAAAAAACTAGTGGGCTAGAAAATCCAAGCGTAGGAATTTTATGTTATTGTTCAGCCTACCTACAAACACCAAACACCGCCTCTTCTCTCATTGCAGACCGCGCCGGAAAGATACCCTAAAACATATCCCATAGAAACAGACGTACCTTGCACATAACTACTCTGCCGGAGTTCCAATTCATCCGAATAACAGCATTATCAATGAATTACTATATACGAAGATATCCAAATCCTATAGCTTTAATGTTTTTTTTTTTTTTACAATAAGTTTTAATGCGATGTAACCGAAGGCAAAAACTTCCATAGTTTGTAATTACATGTCAAGTAACTTCTTCAACTTTTAAATTCTTATTTTTAAAGAATCTCTTAGCTATATATTAATCATTGCATTTAATCATATAACTTTCTTAATTTGTGTTTATAAGTCATGTGACTTCAAAATAGATCAAGTAACTTCATCTAAATTCTTATTTCTAATAAATATTTTATTTATATATTGGTTATTTCATTTTTTTCAAACAATAATACTTGTGAACATTCATTTTTTAATTAGTTATAAAAATACAGAGAAACATACTATACGGTAATATGCATGATTAATTTTTTGCTCATAGTTTTCCTTGTATCATTGTAATAATAGAAAATAAATTATTAATTTTTATTATAATAATTTTTTGTTTGTTTTTTTTATGTTGTATATAAGCAGCTACCTACAACTAGTATTACCATGATAAAAAATAAGGTGGTAGATTACAATTCATCCTCATTAATTAATTAATATATAAAAAATAAGGTTGTAGATTACTATTCATTAGTGGCTCTCTCACTCCTCCAAGTACAAGTGGGAAAGTTCCAAGTCCTCTTTTTACCCCACTCTCCATTCTATAACTATTTTGTTTAGCTATTGTTCGCTAGGTTTATATCTATTGTCCATTGTTTTTCCCATAACAATTATTGCCAACTAGGTTTCCGCCGACTCCCTATTGCATGAACTACTTCCTAGGTTTTCGTCTACGACATTTTGCACAAATCATCGCCTTTCCCACCATTTCGCAGCCCATCTCAAAATACTGTCGGCGGAATCCTAAGTTGTTCCACACCACCATTTTTCAAGGCCGCTACCACGAGTTTTGTATCGGGACCGAGTTTCATCCTCTTTAGTGTTTTTTATTTTTCTTTTTCCTTTTTGTTGAGCATGATCACAATTGAACCCAAACACATTGGTTCCTAACTTGAACCCAAATCATCGTCTTTTCGCATCATTTCAACGACTATCCACTAGGTTTTCGCCTATGACTTTTTGCACAAATTATCGCCTTTGCCCACCATTTTGCAGCTCTTCTCGAAATACTGTCGAAAGAATCCTAAGTTGTTCCACACCACCGTTTCCCAAGGCCGCTACCACGAGTTTTGTATCGGGACTGAGTTTCATCCTCTTTAGTGTTTTTTTCTTTCTCGTTTTCATTTTTGTTCAGCATGATCACAATTGAACCAAAACACATGGGTATCCTAACTTGAACCAACGTAGCGCGGGCCGTAATATATTTGAAAATTAAAACAATTCATCGATATTAATAACTCGGTTTAGTTTATTTATACCGCATCTCTTCCCCGTTACATAAATCGACGAGTTTTAAGCTTTTGTTCGAACAAAACCTGGTTCGCTGGTACCTTCACTCGGACAACATAGCATTTCTTAATCAATTATAAGTTCAACAAAACCTCTCCTTCTCATATCTCGCACAACACTGCTCCGTCCCGTACTGAGCTCCATCTTTGCCCAAGCAATGCTCGTATATCTGTCGAGTCGCTCTTTTTAAGCATTTAGCGCAGTCGGGATCAGTGGCATCATTGGGATCAGAACACCAAGAATGCACGTAACCGCCTACTGTTTCTACAGAATGAAACTCGTCGGTATAGAATGGCACGCAGTCTAATGTGGATGTGAGTTTATCGGTTAATTGGCCCAGGGCGTATAGCGAGAAAAAAACAGAGGTCGGACTACAAAACCATTCGTTGGAGGCACCGCACATTGGATCGAGGGCAGAGATGATCATTACACCGCCGTGGAAGCCTCCGTTGATCGTTGCCAGAATTAGCGACGACATCAGCACTGTGGCCATTCGAGCTTCCAAGCGACGAATCTGTACGCCCATCTCTCTCTCTCTCTCTCTCTCTCTCTCTAGTGGTTGGAGGGCAATATTATTATTTGTTCTGAGTAAAGCAGGCTAGCTTTATAATGTTGGCAGGAGGAATTTTTGGTTATTGATCAGCCTCTTCTCTCGCTGCAAACCCCGGCAAGGTGCCCTCAAACGTATCGCATAGATACATACGTTACGTATCATGCACATAAGTTCTTCATTCTGGAGCCATGCAATTGGTTTAAGTAGGGTTAATTAATTATTAAAATATAATTGGACGGGACGGAAATTGTTTGACGATTTTAGTGGACGGGACGGAGAAGTAGCGGACAGAGGGTGCCTTCCTTACGTGTTATTTTATTATATTTTTATATCTATTTTTATTAATTTAACGATAACATTTGTTATCGGAATGATATTGCTTGCTAACTCTTAAAACAGTTAGCACAGTACTCACCATGTTTTGAGTCGTATGGTTAAAATTTAATGAAGGTCAATTTATCCAAAATGCTCACCAAACCCTAATATATATTCAATCTAACCCTCCCATCCCAAACAAACCACTCGTCTCCCTTCCCCAGAGTTGTGAAAACTGCCGCTTCCACTCTCTCAATTCTGCAAAAACTGTCGCACCCGGAAGCACATCTTTTTCCAAAAGCAAATCCCCTACGCATCGATCTTCGTCGGCGACTATGACGCTCAAGGAACCTGCTCTGTCTCTCGAGACCACGGTTCTTTCGAAGGCTTCCCCGGCTTCCCCTCTGCGCTCGAACTAGACGAGATCTGGGGATTCAATTTTGCCGAGAAGGAGGAGGTGGCGTTGCCGTTGGATGCTCCGATTGGCGGATGATTGCATGATTGGATCGATTTTGCCGAGAAGGAGAAGGTGGCGGATTGCAAGGTTGGATCTTGTAACGAGCAGTGGATGTGCCTTTCGCATGAAGATTTAGATTGAGGCTAGGGTAAAAGAATTAAGTCTCCATTTTTGGCCGACTATGGGACGAGAAATAAGTCTCCAGTTTTGGCCGACTAATTCAAAATTGCTAAAACACTACTAATTTTACAATAACTACGGAACATTATAAAAACACTATTAGAAACCACCAAAATCACTACTAAGATAGTTGGTACTGTTTTTTCAGTAGTTTTTTCTTAACGTAGAAAAATTCCATAATAAAGAAAAGATTATTTCATTTGACAGTACATTTTTCAAATTCTTTTAGATTTACCTTTTATACATGGATTTAATTTGTATTTGTTGACAACTGTGTCTAGTTCCTCGCAGTTTGATTTATACTACTTTATGTTATTAATATTACGCTATCTTTGAAAAAAAAAGAGAAATAATATAATATTATGTAGAACATAATTAGTAAATACTCCGTTTAATATTTGTATATGTACTCGTACATATTTTATTCGTTTAAAACTTCCGTATCCATATTATTGTTAAGTCGTTTCATTTTTTTCGTTCATTTGTTGACCCCGTACTAAATACATTTAAATCCGTATAGCACGTTTAATATATGTATTTAATAAATTAAATTGTTAAATTTCTAATTATTTATATATTTATTTATTTTTAAAATAATTAATTTTATATAATTATGACTATTAATGTACTATTAAATGTAACATTGGTTTAGGGAAGAAGAAAAATACCCGTACGTATTTTATATGTAACTTTCCCATATCGTATTTTACTAACTATGATGTAGAGTAACACAACATAAATGAGAAATATCTTTTTAACAATTTCCACTTTAAATTTAATTAATAAAAATTAATTACAAATATTAATAAAATAACTCATTCAATAAAAATCATTCAATATAACTTTCCGTTCCGTCCAAATCCAACATCCATTTAATAATTAATTAACCTATTTTCACCAATCACATGGCTCCACGTCAATGAGTAACATCACTGGGCGGCAACCCAGCGAGCAGCGAAATATTGACCTAAAAAATAATGTTGTAGATTACTATTCATTAGTGGCTCTCACACTCCTCCAAGTGCAAGTGGGGAAGTTTAAAGTCCTCCTTTTACTCCACTCTCCATTCTATAACTATTTTGTTTAGCTATTGTTCGCTAGGTTTATATCTATTGTCCATTGTGTTTCCCATAAAAATTATTGCCAACTAGGTTTCCGACTAGCTATTGCAGCAACTATCCACTAGGTTTTCGTCTACGACATTTTGTACAAATCATCGCCTTTGCCCACCATTTCACAGCCCATCTCGAAATACTATCGGCAGAATCTAAGTTGTTCCACACCACCATTTCCCAAGGCCGCTACCACGAGTTTTGTATCGGGGCCGAGTTTCATCATCTTTAGTGTTTTTTCTTTCTCTTTTTCCTTTTTGTTGAGCATGATCTCAATTGAACCCAAACACATGGATATGCTTACTTTAACCCAAATCATCGGCTTTTCGCACCATTTGAGCAAATCATCTCCTTTGCTCACCATTTCGCAGCCCATCTCGAAATACTATCAGCGGAATCCTAAGTTTTTCCACACCACCGTTTCCCAAATCCGCTGCCACGAGTTTTGTATCGGGACCGAGTTTAATCCTCTTTAGTGTTTTTTCTTTTTCTTTTTTGCTGAGCATGATCACAATTGAACCCAAACACATTGGTATCCTAACTTGAACCTAAATCATTGTCTTTTCGCATAATTTCAACAACTATCCACTAGGTTTTCGCCTATGGCTTTTTGCACAAATCATCGCCTTTGCCCACCATTTTGCATCCCTTCTCGAAATACTGTCGGAAGAATCCTAAGTTGTTCCACACCACCATTTCCCAGGGCTGCTACCACGAGTTTTGTATCGGGACCGAGTTTCATCCTCTTTAGTGTTTTATTTCTTTCTCTTTTTCCTTTTTGTTGAGCATGATCACAATTGAACCAAAACACACGAGTATCCTAACTTGAACCCAAATCATCGCCTTTTAGCACCATTTCGCAACCCAACTCGAAACACCGTCGGTGGAATTCTGAGTTGTCCTCTTCCACAGTTGCCCTGGTCGCTACCAAAGATCCATACTATATATGCTTTGTACAATCCTCGACATCGCTTACCAATTCACAACCTTCTCAAAACACTGTCAACGGATTCCTGAGTTGTCACCCTCCACCGTTTCCCAATGCCGCTACCAAATATCCATACTAGATCTACTCAATGTTGGCGATTTTTGTACGCTATAGTGTTTTTTTGTTTCACTTTTTCCTTTTTGTTGAGCATGATAGCAATTGAACCCATATCCATGGGTATCCTACCTAATTTGATCCGGTCAAAGCGACATGAAACCGACTTTAGTATTTACCAATTTTTCTTTTTTTCCTTTTGGTTGGGAAGACAATTGTACCCGAATCTAAAGTATTCGAGGATGGTTTGTTAGAAAGTTTGATTTGTAGAACTTTCCTTTCTAGATGGACTTGTTGTAGGGTTTACAAAATTTAGAAGTCAGATTATCCAGATATTGGCTGATTTATATTTGTCATAATTTTCATATATAATGACAAGATAACTTGTCACGAGAGGCATAATATTGACGAAAAACAGGCTACTAACAAACAGTATTTGTCATATTAAATATGTCATGACAAAATGGTTTTGTCACAAATTATACAAAGTATTCTATCTCGTAACTACGACAACATGGTCTGTCATAATAAACATTTTGTGACAAAAACAATTTCTTCACAACAACCCCATACAAGATATTTTGACAAAAATATTGTCGACACAACAACCCCTAATCAGATATTATGACAAGCTGTTATTACAAAATCGTTCGTCACAACTGTACAATTTGTCACCACATCATATTAAAAGTTGTATTTATCGTGACAAATTTTGTATGTATTATGACAAAATATATCTTTATTGCGACAAAAGTATTTAACAAAATAGGGGTCTTATATT
Organism: Linum tenue; assembly: GCA_946122785.1. Lineage (NCBI taxonomy): Eukaryota > Viridiplantae > Streptophyta > Magnoliopsida > Malpighiales > Linaceae > Linum > Linum tenue. Next base: position 67,471,546 of record CAMGYJ010000002.1, read on the forward strand.
GACAAAAGTTGGCCAACGTGACATTGAAACATATTGTGACAAGATGTTAAAATCTTGTCATTATAAAGTTGTTTCGACAAAGGTAGTTTTGATGAATGTTATGACAAATTTTTTCGTCATAATACATGTATTGTGACGAAATTTGGACCTATTATGACAAAATAGTGATGTCATAATAGACGAAAATTGTTGTAGTGAGGCTCTTCGATTTCCTCATGGGTTTAGATGATGATTTCAATACCGTCAATACAGTGATACTCAATATGAAAGGACACCAAGTTTGGATGAAGCTTATCACCCGGTGATGAATAATGAGCAGCAACGTCACATCTCAAACAGCTTGCATTCGCGACTTGAGGCTGCAATTTTAAAGAAACTTGCTATAAGCTTAACGGTTATCCCCCTCGCAATTTTGGCAGCAGTGAACAACAACTTTGTGGCCAAAACTCTGTTTTTTATTTTTGCATGATGTCTTCCTGTTTTTGGAATTAATTTTCTGTCCAGTCACTTCAGCATGTCCTTCTGCTTAATATTTTCCCCTCTTGATAGTTGATTTATAAAGGATAAAGCCAACGGAATTTGATCTGGATCCTCTTCTTGTCTGTCTGATTATTCAGGAGAAAATGTGACTGCTTTGAAAGAAGAGTTAACGAAGGTGAATAAACAAATGGAGGCCATGACGAGGTTCGTCAATAAGAATTTCATGCACACAGCTGGTTGGAGGATGCCGATCCTTTTTTCCTAGATAATTATTCTTAGCTTTCAGTAGTGTTTAGAAAATTAGATTATAGGAGAACATTGACACTTGGGCAGAATATAGTTATGGTGGCTGATGATATTAGTTTCTTCAGTTTTGCTTTGTCGTTCATCACTAAACCCCTACTAGAATTGCGTGCATGAAGAGGGAAGCTCATCCATATGAAAATACAATCATGTCCATCACAGGTTGCTTGAAACAAAGCAATCCTAAGACAAATTAAAGGTTGCTTGAAATCTATGTTTAGTAACAAAACAGGGGAATTTATTGGTATGCTATATGATTAGGAAGCTTAATTTGTTTCTTTAGTTCAGCAGCTGTGTTTTCCAATATTCTTGACATGTCATCTGTGTGCTTTAATTATTGCCTGGAGGGAGATATCCTAGCCATAGCCGAATCCCTCATCATTTCCTTCACATCTTGTTTAATTAGTGGCAACAGTTTTGAAGATGTTCTGCCAAAGAAGAAAGAAGAGATCCTAAGCTTCTGAACTTTGTGATGTGGTGTAGTAAGGTTCTGGTAAGTTTTCTAAGGTTTGTGAATTTTTTTTTTTTTTTTTTTTGTGGGGTGCTTTGTTGTGTTCATTAGTGACTAGCTTGCCCCTCCTTCCTTTCCTTTTTATTAATTGTGGTCAACCCATTTAAACTGAAAAATAATCAAAACAAAATGTTTCTATTGGCTGCACCTAATCTTAGCAGTTAGCAATTTAGCATCATGCCAACAAAAAATTGTAAGCATCCTAACCAATTCCAAAATTTTATAGCTTTAAAATTCTAATTTATTATTCATTTTATTTAGCTGATCCATACAAATATGATAAGCTTGCTCCACGGGAAATGGGTTTTAATATCATTGAAATAAACATTATCAAAATATCATTGAAATGAAAATAAATATTAATAATTAAAACAACTCACTTGTATTAATAACTCGTAGTTTTATTTATGATGCATCTATTTCCCCAATGCATATATGATATATAGATAAGCAGGCTTCATTTTATTTCTTCTTTTAGCCAAGGAAATCCCAAAGACGAGGAACAACGACTGAATCACAAAACTGACTATGATTATACTCCGTAGTTTGTATGCAGCCGAGCGACCCTGAAAGAGCATGGTATGCCACTAAATCGGGAGCTCTCAAGGAGCTCCAAGGAGCAAATGGCACGACTCTTACTAAAGTACGAAGATAATTAAGGACATAAAAAGGGGGAACGTGAAGCCTCCTTCGACATAACAAGTAAATCGGATAGGCGCTACACAAACCCTGGCTTGCGGTTAACAATTTACTCGGACTACACAATGGCATTTCTTAAATAATTGCTCCGCAAAAGTTGTTCTTCTCATACCTAACACAGCACTCCTCTGTCCCGAATTGAGCTCCATCTTTGCCCCGGCAATTTTGGTTCACCAGACCAGTCGCTCTGTCTAAGCAAACACCGCAGTTGGGATCATTTTCATCAGCACAAGAAGAATGTGTGTAGGCGAGTGGTACTGCTCCTGCAGGAGGAGGATCGTTCTCATAGACTGGAGTGCACTTTGATATGGATGGGAGTTGCAATATCATTTTTCCTCGAATGGTTCGAGGGATAGTGAGGTCGGTCAGACTACAGAACAATTCGTTCGCGGCACCGCACATTGGATCGAGTGCAGAGATGATCATTATACCGTCGTGGAAGCCTCCGTTGATCGTTGCCAGAATTAGCGACGACATCAGCACTGTGACCACTCGAGCATCCAAGCAACGAACCTGCACGCCCATCTCTTTGTCTGTCTGTCTGTCTGTTTCTCTCGGTTAGCTAGCTAATTATATGTGTTCTGAGTAATGTTGGGAGATGGATGAATTTGGTTTCTCGAATAATATTATATCTTAGGAGTGGGATAGACAGCACAGCATTCTCATCTTCATAATAAACTAATTGGGCAGAGAAAATCCAAGCGTAGGAATTTTAGGTTAATTGTCAGGCAACCTACAAACACCGCCTCTTCTCTCGTTACGAACCCCGGCAAGATTATTGTAGAACAATGAAGTCACAATGGAACATGCAAACCCCGGCGGCAAGATACCCTAAAACATGGCTCAAGATAGGGTGCATAACCCATGGTTATGCACCCATCAATAACCAAATCTGGACCCTTCATTTAGAAAATTCAGATCTAAAGATGGAGAATTAAAGGCTATTTTTATTTTCACTAGTTTTCTTAATTGACTCATATCTTTTTCGTTTTAACTCGGATTTTAATTTTTTTTTGCACAGATGGAACGAGTTCATCGTGCTCTACAAAATGAGATCAATTTTCAATATTTTTTGAGGAAAAAAAAATTCTGGCCTCTCGGTACCAACTGCATACCATATGGTATTTTCTTCGATTTTCATTCGTTTTTGAAAACGTTTGCACGCAGGGACGAGTTCATCATGATCTATTGGATCTACAAATTTCTGGGTGAACAAATTACGAGACCAAAAAATACCACACAATACCATACAATACCACCCTGGTACGGGGTGGTATTTTATGGTATTTTATGGTATACAATGTTAAAAGTCGTAAATGACAATTAATATACTTCTACTATCATGTATTCAATCATCCTACAGTCTTGGTTTGTTCATACCACCATGGTACGCTTTTGAACCCATAGGTATGCTCTTATTTCAATACCAGTCAATACCATATGGTATAGACTGGTAAAAAATGGCTCAATTTTTTTTTGTTCGAAAAATATATAAAAGTGGATATCATTTTAAAGAGCATAATTAATCTGATCTAACTGTGCAAAAAAAATTAAATTTCGACTTAAAACGAGTGAGAAATCGTCCGTCAAAGATTAAGGAGGGGAAAATTAAAGGCTTTCCAGGAGAGAGAGGATGCTGATATCATGCTGATGTGGGCGGGTTACTCATAGTTACTCACCATAAAGTTACTGACGTGATCCATTCCCTAAAACATATCTCATATAGACACATACGTATAAACTTATGTGTCGGAATTCCAATTCATCCGAATAACAGCATTATCAATGATAATGATACCATCAATGACAATGATAATGATACCACCAATGGCGATAATGATAATGCCCAGTATTACCATTATATAAATGGGGTTCCCGCATTCTCATTTATCAGTACTCGGCCCGCGCTTTGCTGCGGTAAGATATTAATTAATTCATAGGTTACATTCACTATTTAATGATATAGTTGAAACTAAATAATAATAAAAAACAGTACATGAAATATATCTCCATACAACTTATATAGTGTCTTAATCATTGTAAAAACTTAAATAATTAGAAACAATTATTTCTCCATAAAATTTTTCGTAATGTATTTCTAAGTTATGTAATTGTTATAGAATGATATTATGTAAATATTTAGTAATTTTTGGTTCAATAAAAAAATCAAAGTTACTGAAAATTACCACGTTTTATTAAAATGTTAACTTACCTTACAAAAATTATGCGTAATACAAAATGATGTGATGATGAATGCTTTAAATACTAATGAAGAAATTTTAGTGAATCATAAAATAATTAAGTTATAAAAATTATTAACATTGATGATATGATCAACAACTTAATTAATATTAAAGAAACTTCCGTTCAAACTTATATTGCGAAAGAATTACGTAATATGTTTATTTAATTGATATAAGGAATGACTTTCCATCCATAGCCGCATGCTTTGTGTGTAGTGTATTAATCATTATTGAAACTTATATAATATATTTTCTTTAATTGATACATCAGAAATAACTCTCCATCCATGATTTTTATGTAATGTATTATGTATCTCTAATTTTGTAAATTGTTGTACATTGATGTGAAGTAAAGCTTTTATAATGAGTTGTCTAATAAAAACATCAAATTATGGAAGTATCACATTTGGTTAAACTATTATGCAAGTAAAACTCAACTTACATTACGAAATCTTTGCATAATGCAAATGGATTGACCGTACAAAATATTTTGTAATACAAATTGATGAGATGGACAAAGTTAATAATAAAACAATTTTTGTTCAAACTAATATTGGTAAGGACTTACCAATATGTTTGATTGATATATAAGAAATAACTATCTTCCATGAGTTCTACGTAGTATCTTAGTCATTGTGGTAGCTAGACTTGGGTAATACATTTGTTTAATTGATACATAACCAATAATTATCTCTTCATAACATTTAGGATTTTGCTACGGTGACAATGACATGGACTTTTCGGTCGACCTAATCCTCAAGGCGGTCGACCGAATTGACAAATTCAGTTATGTGAGGTTCATGGAAGCGGTCGACCGTCTACATAAAATGGTCGACCTCTTTGATGGTATAACAGAATGAAAGGTCGACCCAAATACCTTATAGGCCGACCCTTGTGCACCTATCAGGTCGACCTCATTAGTAAGAGGTCGACCGCATGCACACCGTATCCGTATTGGATAAGGATTCCAACAGCAGAAAGGTTCCACAATTGGACAAGAAAACGAATTGGGTCGACCCATTCACGTCCTAAATCTCTATAAATACGAAGAAAATGTGGATGAGGGAGAGAGGGGACATGAGTATGAACTCAAAGATTTTAGATTGTGTGTTTTTATTGTTAAATGGTCAAAACGATTGCTGATTGTTATTTTGTTGTTTTAGTTTTTTTTATGTGTGAACAATTATGATTTCTGTTTTATTGTATTTATTGTTAGTTTGTTTAGTTGTTATGCTATGAATTGATGAGTCCTTGTTATCATTATTTATGACTATTTATGATGGTTTGAAACATAATTTATACGAGCAAAAGACCCACACAAATCGACATACATAAGCAAAAAAGACACGGGGCATAGGTTGACTTTCTTGTATTCGGTCGACCTCGTACCGGATTAGGTCGACCTCGAAATCAACACTTGATCTTCATCTACGTCAAATGATTGGACACATTGATAGAACACTTATCTTCTATCTGGTCGACCTCTTTCCTTATTTGGTCTACCATTTTGTTAATGACTGCCATCAAGTGGTCGACCTATATACTTTTACGGTCGACCATGTTGTTTCTAACGCCAACGAAATGGCCGACCGAGGTTTTATTCTGGTCGACCAAAAATAACAACTTAAACTAAGTGCGGTCGACCAGGTGGTCTTTGAGGTCGACCGCAATGTTTTCTCGTGCTGCCCAAATTAGTCAATTCGGCCGACCGCCTTCAGGATTAGGTCGACCGAAAAATCCATGTCACGGTGACATGCATGTCATAGTAGGCATACCCTAAGATTTATGCAACATATTTTTAGCATTGATGTCAACTTGCGCTTTAATCTATATGCCAGACTTATGTAATACGTTTGTTTAATTGATTTTGATTCACGCTTTATCTATTACGTAAGAATAAGTACTTAATAAAGCACTACTACTATTACGTATGATAAACTAACATTATGTAAACTTAAATAATATAAATTATTGGAAAGAGTGGCGGAATAGGTTTCTTCTAGGCTGTATTACCTTCTAAACACATCAGGCAAACCCTTAATGAGACACACGGTAATAGGAAAAGGTTATTAGCTTTGTGTGCCTAGGATTGATACGGTGAGAGCTGCCACAGCTTAGCATGTACACAGGTGAACAGTAACCCGGAATCAAAGATTACTTACTATATTAGAGGTGGCTAAAATTTCGTAAGGAACAGTAAAAACAATTAAGAGCTTACTTGCGCTTTTAATAAATAAATAAATAAGTTGGTATTGTTAGGGGCTAATGAATTTTTTTTTCAAGTTGAGTACGGACGAATTGTTTTGCCATGACATAATGAAGAAAACTAATTAATTGGTGAATTTTTTTCTTATATACACAAATAATTGATGATTTAACTACAACAAATAATATGTGATTAATAATTCATAGATTATATGAAAATATTGAGATTGCGGAAAATAAAGGAGACAATATTTTAACGTGGTTCACCCTCATACTGAGGAGGCTTACATCCACAGAAGAAAGTGCTGATTTTATTTCAGTTTGTCGTTGTGGCCGCTCGGCCAATTACCACCATATTTATACCCTTTACCGTTTTTTACTAGGGTATTAGGCTTTGCACAGAGAATAGGTTTTGCATGGAAACCACATGGGATGAACTGGGCTCCTTGGACGACTCTTCTTGGCCCAATATTATATTCTGCCTTTTATTGCAATTGAAAGTAAAATTACGATTACAAGGAAATGCAATGTAATTAAATTTTGAACTCGATTTAACACGATATCTAAGTTCACGAAGAAAATAATTTTAATAAATTTTTTTAGAAGAACTGAAAAAGAACTAATTATTTGAAATTTATTTAAATAACAATCGTTCAACTAAATAATTAAGTAAAATTTCATAATTTATGGTTTATATCAAACATTTTCTTGCATCAAATGTTGTAAGGTAACCAAAATGATGAGGTGGTTTTCTTGCTATATTAAAGTGTGAATAACAGTGAAGGGTGTAACTTGTAATAAGGAGAAAGTGAAATTTGATATCAGAAAATAAGTGAAAATTGGTGAGTAGGTGTAACTTGTAAGGTAGAAGTGAAATTTGATATTAGAAAAGGAGTAAAATCAATAGATCGTCAAGATTTCAGCTACAAGTGTATCCCTTCTACCTCTCATTTAGTGAAAATCAATAGATCGTGAGCAAATATCAAATGTGTTAATCCAATTCTAGCACGCTGATTAGCTAGGTAGCACATTTCTTTTCGTCGCCTTATCAAGCATACATGTAAGGGATTCCATAGCTATAGCAAATAGGAAGGGAGAGATTGGATCTCCCTGTCTTAATCCCTTCTTTGTTGAAAAATTTCCCGGCAACACCCATTAAAAAAGACCGAGAAAAATGCAAATTCCAAGCATTTATGGATCCGGTTAACAAATAGCATAGCAAACCCCATAGCTCATATTACATCTCCTAAGTAACCCCAATGGACACTATCAAAAGCCTTCATGATGTACATTTATTTGCATAGCACATCTAGCCGAGATATTCTTCCTATTATAGTTTTTAACCAATTCATGTGCTAATATAATGTTGCCACTAATGATTCTGCTCTTAACGAAGGCTGACTGGTTTTTACAAATAACTAGTGGCAACACCTCCCTTAGTCTTAGTGCTAACACTTTAGATATGCATTTATATAGGACATTGCAACACGAAATAGGGCATTGCAACACTTTAGTCTTATTGAGTCAGGTTGTTGTACCTTTCGAATTAGGGTCAAGATAGTTCTGTTGACTTCTTTAAGCGTGCTACCATTTAAAAAGAAAACTATTATTCTTCTTCTCTTCTTGCTTGAATAACCAAAGTATATATAGGGTATCTTCTATCATTTACACGCAAAATATAGGGTTTCCAGAAGTAGCTGAGAGCTCTAGCCAAATTGGTCTGCTACAAAGCGAGTGATAGAAGGCTGGGGATACAACAATGGAAAAAGGGAAGCCGCGGGGTAAAAAAAGTTTGATTAAGTGGGCATTGACCGAGTTTTTGACAAAAATCACACCTAGCCCAATCGGTTTATTACAAAAGCGCTTAAAACTCGTTCCCGACTCAAAACTCTTCAACAACACTATAATTTTATAAGTTTTAACAAAATCCACAATCAACCCAACCCATTAATTACAAAAGCGGGTAAATCTCGCTCGCGAGCCAAAACTCATCAACACCACGTCAATTGTTTTTTTTTCCCCATGCGGATCGGGTCATATAGAAAGCAAACATAATTTTTAAGAAAATATACACCCTACCCAACCGGTAAGTTACAAAAGTGGGTAAAACTCGTTTTTCAGCCCAAAAGTGGGTAAAACTCGTTTTTCAGCCCAAAAGTGGGTAAAACTCGAATTAGATTGACCATTAATTATGTTTTTATTCAATTTGACCTTCATGAGCAAATGCAGGTGCATATATTCTGAAGTTGAATCCTTCCCTCGAAAATAGAAGGCAAAATACACTAGTATAGCCAAAAATATCGACTTCGTGACAACAATAGCCAAATTTTGAAAAATACACTAAAATAGCCATTCCGTCAATAACTTTAACGGAACCGTTTGAGGTGCTGACTGGACTAAATTCTTCTGATGATGTGGCAATATTTCCGTCAAACTTCATGTCAGGTGGAAATGCTCCTAAAAATTAAATAAATAAAACAAAAAGGAAAGGAAAAGTCGGCTTCTCCTTATGCGTCCAGAAACCCCTTCACTGACCCTTCTTACATTTCTTCCTCCCTCAGCCGTCGATATCGTCGTTCTGGCTTCATCCTCCCCTCTTTCTCTGAACCATCTTTCCCACCCCCACTGCCGCCGACAAAAAAACCCATATGATTTCTCAACTTTCGAGCAAGAAGAAGAAGATTGAAGGTAAATCAAGGGTCTAACTCTTGGAGAAGGCCTCCCCTGCCGCTGCATACTGCCCCTCTCCCAATCAGAACCCTGAATCGCCGTTGAGCATCCCCTCCCTTCAATCGTCAACGACGCAATTGCAGAACCAAGCCTCCACCAACGGGGTACGTGTGGTAGTTAGTGCAGAGACGAAGGAGAGAAGAGGGAGAAGGGAGAATTGGTGAGATTTGTTGCTCGAAATCGGATTTCTGGGAGATGGGTTCTTGTGGGTTTTGTGATTTTGGCCTCACGAGGGGAGAAAGAGGGAGAATTGGTCGGTTTGGGGATTTCCCGATGCCAAGGTTTGAGAACCTCCATTGAAGGAGGCAGCACTCTAAGCCCTGAGAAACCCAGCTTTACCGATCCAATCCCATCCCCTCTCTACTGATTCTCTCTGAATTTGGATTTCACCTTATCGGAGGTCCTTATAAGATCTATCATCAGTTCATCACTACCGTACTTCGACCTGAGACCAACTGTGATTCATTCTCAGCCTTAGGGGTGGCTATACGGTCCGGTCCGGTTAAATTGGCCCAAATTGATCCGGTCCAGTCCGGTCTTTTTGAAGATATAAGGACCGAAGATTGGATTGGATACAGTCCGGTCTTGATCCGGTCCGGTTTTGATCCGGTCCGGTCCCAATTCGGTCTTGATTTTACATTGAGATTGTGGGATTTGAGTGGCCTAAGGCCTTAAAGGGTGAGGAGTTGGTTAAGTTTTGTACTAAGTGCAAAGGTTTGTGACCGTTTATGCAAATTACCCTTAAGTTTTGGGTGTTGAGCTCTCTTATCCGGTCTTTATCCGGTTTTTTACCTCAAATCTAAGCCCAAAGATTGGATTGGATTGTTTACTATCCGGTCCCGGTCCGGTCTCGGTCCGGGTTATACGGTCCGGTTTCCGGTTTTTAATCCGGTCCCGGTCTAAATAGCCACCCCTACTCAGCCTACAATGATGCTACTTCAATCTCGGTTGGGTTTGGCCATCTACAAGCCTCTCACCCCATTCGGAGTTGCATCCCCCAATTTCATCACCTCTCCATTTGCCTGCTCCGATTCGGAGTGTGAAAGAGGATTTTCCCCTTAGCTACCGTCGAGCGGCGAAGGAATTACAATTTTTTTAATTAAATTTAAGCAAATTATTTTTTTAATCTAAAATATTATGTGGTATCCACGTGGCATGTCATGGTGACTGTGAGTTGACGTGGGTGATGAAGTGGCTTCCATATCAGCATAATGTCCAAGTTAGTCACAGAGTTACTAACGGTGTTAAAGTTTTTAACGGAAATGGCTAAAGTTGTCAACCTAGTTTTCAAAATGTGGCTATATTTGTGTATTTTTTGAAATTTGGCTATTATTGTCACAAAGTGAATAATTATGGCTATGCAGTTGTATTAAGCCAAAATAGAACCTTGGAAATGATGTTTCGCCAACGGATACTTTCAAGCATCTTTTCAAATAAAAAAGTTGGAGTGTTCTATTATTAAGATCTGTTAAAAATTTACTTCTCGTTATTATTCGTAGTGAAATAGAATATATAATCACTAGCTGTAGGCCCGACCTTTGGCCGGGTTAAATATTTTTGTCTGTTTTTCAAAAAGAATTTAGCATATATTTCCCTTTTGATTGATAATTTGATGAAATCTTACAAATTTATTTTGTAAGTTAATCCAAAATTCCAATCACTAACCACAAATCAGGAGGTAGGTTTATTTCTTAATAGAAAGCAAGCCAAAAATGCAAGCTCGGTGAACAAAGAGATCAAGTTAAATACTTAAATATATGTTTCCATTGGAGATTTGGTTGAATTTTGATGGATTGAGAGGGCTTAAAGCAAGCCATTAAAGCAAGCCAAAAGTGTAAGTGATAGACAGTGGTCTTGGCTTTGCCTTCAAAGTTCCGTAGATTTGGGAAGAATGAACCGTCGCAGTGAATGGTGAGAGAAGAAAGCGGAACCGCAAAAGAGGGATTTTTCTATAGAGGATGGAGAGAGAGTAGGAGTCCGTTTCTTGGTTGACGTGGATAGGATAAAAAACTAATTAATTATCGATACTTGCAGAGAAGCCAGCTTACGTGGAGGGGGTTGGTTTTACAAACCCCTTTAATATTTTGTAAGATACTATATGAAAGTGTATTTAAATTTTGTCGGTGTTTGAATCCATCCACAATGTAGCGCCGGCCATAATAGATTTGAAAATTAAAACAATTCATCCATATTAATAACTCGTTTAATTTCATTTTATACTGCATCTCTTCCCCGTTACATATATCGACGAGTCTTTAAGCCCTTTTTCGCACAACAATACACAACAGCATTTCTTAATCAATTATAAGCTCAACAAAACTTGGTCATCTCATATCTAGCACAACACTGCTCCGTCCCGTACTGACCTCCATCTTTGCCCTTGCAATGCTCGTGTATCTGTTGAGTCGCTCTTTCTAAGCAATCAACGCAGTCGGGATCGTTCTTGTCAGCACAAGAAGAATGCACGTAGCCGTCTGGTACTGTTTCTTCAGAAGGAAACTTGTCGTTATAGAACGGCAAGCAATCGAATTTGGATTTGAGTTGATAGGATATTTCGTCCTGCGCGGCTGAAGATATATAACGAGAGGTTGGACTACAAAACCATTCGTTGGAGGCACCGCACATTGGATCGAGGGCAGAGATGATGATTACACCGCCGTGGAAGCCTCCCGTTGATCGTTGACAGAATTAGCGACGACATCAGCACTGTGGCCATTCGAGCTTCCAAACGACGAACCTGCACGCCCATCTCTCTCTATCTGTCGTGGTTAGTAAGCTAAAGTAGTATGTGTTCTGGGTGAAGCGGCTTACCTTTATAATGTTGTGAGATGGATGAATTTGGTGGGTTGCAATATTGTATCTTAGTAGGAGTTGGATAGACAGCACTCTCATCTTCATAAAGAAACTAATTGGGCTAGAAAATCCAAGCGTAGGAATTTTAGGTTATTGATCAGCCTACCTACAAACACCAAACACCGCCTCTTCTCTCGTTACGAATCCCGGCAAGATACCCTAAAACATATCTCGTAGAGGCAGTCGTATCTTGCAGTACATAACTACTTCTCTGCCGGAGTTCCAATTCATCGGAATAACAGCATTATCAATGAATTACTAAATACGAAGATATATATCCAAATCCTGAACACTCTTCGATGTTGTATGTAAGCAGCCATATATATATATATATGGTGGTTCCTGCATTCTCATCTACAAAATATAAATGGCCCACTCTAATGGAGGAACGACTTTGATATCGAGATAGGAAGGGCGAACTCACTGCTAAAATCCAGAATGAATCTTTGGAATTGATACTGAAAGGTTGTTTACAGAGAAAGACATATATGTTCCACAGTGCTAACCTATTTACACTAATACAACTCAACTAACTAATAAGTTTTTTTAACTCCTAATCCTATCTAGCCGATTCGGGTGAACCAATCCTATCTACATGAGAGGGAAAATGTTACCATTTTCCTCAACACCCCCGGCAAGCTGACCATGCGTGGAATAAATGGGCACAATTTTGACATAAGATTCTGAAAAATAGCTACACCTTGGTTTTGTAAATACATATCAGATCAACTAACTATTTTTCAGTATGCACATACTTCACTTTGGTCAATGCAAGTTGTACTTGATGACGTGTGAAAGGTGACAATCTAACTCTATGTGCTTTGTGTGCTTTTGTTGGACTGGATTTGATGTCATGTGGATGGCAGATTTGTTGTCACAGTTGATGACCAAAGGCGGTAGGATAGGCTGATGAAGGTTTTTGACTATTGCATAAATCGGTGAGTCTTTCAAGTACACTGTACAACCTTATTAAGTATTCACCAAATTACTACTTAGTCAAACTGCAGCATGTATACTTCTTCAAACAAGTCTTCATGCAAAAAAAAAAAAATGTTATTAACATCTAACTGTTCAATTTCCCAGCCTTTGATTGATGCTAAAGCTAACAAACTCCTAACACTGGTCATCTTAGCTACTGGAGAAAACGTTTCTAGATAATCTATTCCTTTAGTCTGAGTACACCCTTTGTAAGAAAGTGGTTAAGTACCATACATGGGCTTGTATAAGATCCAGCATAACCTTCTCCCAACAACTCGAGTTATTGGGATCAATTAGTTTTTGACATGGTATCAGAGCTGGTTTGTCCTTGAGGTCACGTGTTCAAGTCCTCACGACCCCCAATATTAACCGTTGTCTTTCAAGTACATGGTATGACGGACCTGTGCAAACTTCAAGCCCATGAGTTGGCTTTCGTTTGAGGGGGCGTGTAAGGAAGTGGTTAAGTACCATACATGGGCTTGTATAAGATCCAGCATAACCTTCTCCCAACAACTCGAGTTATTGGGATCAATTGGTTTTTGACACCCTTTAGCCCCTAAGTGAGCTTTAAATTGTGCAACAGTACCATCAGCTTTGTATTTGGTTCGATAGGCCCATTTATATCATTTAGCCTTTTTAGATAAGGGGAGAGAAGTTACCTTCCAAGTGTTAGTAGCGACCAGAGCATCTAATTTTGCCTGCATTACCGCAACCCATCTTGGGTTCTTTATGGTTTCTTTCATTGCACGTTGGTTATGTTTCCTTAGTCACACTCACGACAAAACTTTTATATGCAAGTGATAAAGAATCGGAAGATAAAACTTGTGAAATGGGATATTTAACATCTTGGAACGTAGCCACACATGAATAATAGACAGAATCCGTTAACCTAATAGGTTTCTGTCATTGCCTTTATGACCTGCCAGCTGGTGATGGACCATTAATATCGGGTATTGCTGGGGGAATAACAAGTGGAACAAGGCCCTGTTTACTTTCATTTCTGTTTCCTGTTTTTGAGAAAACAGATGTTGAAAACAGGTGAAAACGAGATTTTTTCGTTTTCGAAAACAGTAGGAATTTGCCACTTTCTGTTTTCAGAGTTGGAAACGAATAGAAAACAAAATGAAAAATAAACATGTTTTCTCGTTTCGTTTCCCAAATTTGTAACATGAAAACAAAAAACAGGAAACGAAAATGGAAGGGCCTGTTTACTTTCATTTCTGTTTCCTGTTTTTGAGAAAACAGATGTTGAAAACAGGTGAAAACAACATTTTGTCGTTTTCGAAAACAGCAGGAAGTTGCCACTTTCTGTTTTCATAGTTGGAAACGAATAGAAAACAGAATGAAAAGTAAACAAGTTTTCTCATTTCAGTTGCCAAATTTATCACATGAAAACAGAAAACAGGAAACGAAAATGAAAGTGAACAGGGCCGAAGTGAACCGGGCCACGGGAATGAAATAAGAATATCACACCAATTGATCCAGAATAAGTTATAGACTAGGGAATTAAAAATCAGAATCAAAAGAGGGATTAAGAATTTTGTAAGGACGAAATGTTTTCGTGGAATACTACATCTCTAGACTCTGTAGTACTGTAGTACTGTAGCTCTGCTTCTGATGCAACTAATTTTCCACAAACTAGGTTTTATTTTCATTTCGGGATTGTGAAAGAGAGGGGTGAGGCTGGTAGGATAAGAGAAATTATGTTTTATTTTGATTTTATTTTTTTACGAATGTGAGGTTGAAATAGAAAATTTTATTTTTTTAATTGACATGTCACTCATTTAACGGTCAACTATAAGAGTTGACCGCCACATCATCAAAAGTTAACAGAGACTAACGGCAAGTGACCAAACATGAACTGTTAACCTGATTTAAGTGATTACGGATAGAATAAAGTAATTATAGTGGCTAACGTGAACTTTACTAGCAATTAATGTGACCAAACATACAATTTGTCTATCTGGTCATTCAAGTGAAAATATGACTGCTTTAAAAGAAGAGTTAACGGAGGTGAATAAAGAAATGGCGGCCATGACGAGGTTCGTTAATAAGAATTTCATGAACAAAACTGGTTGGAGGATGTCGAAAACAATCACGTATTGTCGCCTATCTTTTTTCCTAGATAATTAGTTCTTAGCTTTCAGTATTGTTTAGAAAATTAGATTATAGGAGAACATTGACACATATCAAAATACAATCATGTCCATCACAGGAGGTTGCTTGAAATCTATGTTTAGTAACAAAACAGGGGAATTTATTGGTATGCTTCATGATTACGGAATCTTTGTTTCTTTAGGTCAGCTGTTGTGTTTTTCAATATTCTTGACTTGTCATCTGTGTGCTTGAATTATTGTCTAGAGGGAGATATATATCCTAAGCATAGCTGAATCTCTCATCGTTTCCTTCATATCTTGTTTAATTAGTGGTAACAGTTTTGAAGATGTTCTAGCAAAGAAGAGATCCTAGCCATAGTTGAATCTCTCATTATGAACTTTGTGGTGTGGTGTGGTGTGGTGTAGTGAGGTTCTGGTAAGTTTTCCAAGGTTTGTGGTTTACTTTGGGATACTTTGTTGTTTTCATTAATGACCAGCTTGCTCCTCTTTAATTTCCTATTTATTAATTTTGGTCAACGGATTTAAACTAAAAAATAATCAAAACAAAATGTTACTGTTGGCTAGAACTGGTGCCAGTAGTTAGCATTATGCTAAAAAATAGTGTTAGCAATTTAGCATGAATAGCATCCTAACCAATTCCAAAAGGTTATATACCTTTAAAATTTGAATTTATTATTTACTTTATTTAGCTGATCCATACAAATATGATTAGCTTGCTCCACGGAAAATTGGTTTTAATGTCATTGAAAATAAAAATAAAACCCAATATTAAGAATTAAAACAACTCATTTGTCTTGATAACTGGTAGTTTTATTTTTGATGCATCTCTTTCCCCAATGCATATATGGGGCCGGCTACCGTGACAACCCCCTTAGGGGTTGTCAATTTCGCTTCCCCCTTCGTTGTCGTCCGTTCTTCTAGTCCTCCATCCAACGGGTGAAGATGGGCAGGGGCAAAAAAGAGAGGTTCCACACTGGATTGAGATCCCTCTAGTTCACTGACGTAAGCCTGTTTTTTTGAAAAGGCAAAGAAATCGGGGGAGAGAAATTAGCCACCCGCCGAACCTTTCGTCCCTCCGCCTTCTCTCAGAAATCCTTTCCTCCGTCTTCTCCCAAAAAATCCCCTTCCACCGTCTCCAATTGGTGCGCCCCCAAAAACCTTTTTCCTCCATCTTCTCCCAAAGACTCCCTTCCACCGTCTCCGATCGTTTTTTGGAGGCCGGTCTTGAGTGCGAAGACTTTGTTGTTTGGGGCAGAGGTAGTTCAGGCCCGATTCATCTCCGCTGATTGCTTTTCCGGCCCGATTCGTCGGCACTTTCGCTCCTCCCCACTTTGTCTTTTGATATTAAATTCTGGTTTGCTAACCTAGTTTTTTATCTCTTTCTTGTTAAGTGCGTAGGCGAACCTCCTTCCGGCGTCGTTCCTTTCTGCGCCCGTGAAGACAATCTGCGGTGAGGTTTCTTTACATTACTGGTTTTTCCGGCTGCTACGTTGGAATAAGCCACATGCAGGCTTGTGTTTTTTGTTTGACGTGATTGTTTGGTGTTGATATGATCCACTGGTAGTCTTAAGAATCGTACTAGTGGTAGTGGTAGTTAGGGGTGGCTATACGGTCCGGTCCGGTTAAATTGGCCCAAATTGATCCGGTCCAGTCCGGTTTTTTTAAAAATATAAGAACCGAAGATTGGATTGGATACAGTCCGGTCTTGATCCGGTCCGGTCTTGACCCGGTCCGGTCCCGATTCGGTCTTGGTTTTATATTGAGATTGTGGGAATTTGAGTGGCCTAAGGCCTAAAAGGGTGAGGAGTTGGTTAAGTTTTGTACTAAGTGCAAAGGTTTGTGACCGTTTATGCAAATTACCCTTAAGTTTTGGATGTTGAGCTCTCTTATCCGGTCTTTATCCGGTTTTTTACCTCAAATCTAAGCCCAAAGATTGGATTGGATTGTTTACTATCCGGTCCCGGTCCGATCTCGGTCCGGGTTATACGGTCCGGTTTCCGGTTTTTCATCCGGTCCCGGTCCAAATAGCCACCCCTAGTGGTAGTTGTGGTACTAGTACCAACAACTTTGATTGGTACCAATAACATTCTTGCTTGATAGTAGTAGTATTTTACCAGTACCCTTCTACATTGCTAGTAGTAGTTAATAATCGTAACAGTGGTGTGATAGTTGTGGTACTGGTACCCACAACTTTGACTGATACCAGTAACATTCTTGATTGTTAGTAGTATTATTGTATCGGTAACATTATACATTTCTAGTAGTACTTAAGAATCGTACCAGTGGTAGTTGTGGGACTGGTACCCATAGCTTTGTTTGGTACCAGTAACATTGTTTCTTGTTAGTGGTAGTGGTAGTATTGTATCAGTAACATTCGACATTGCTGGTTATGTTTCTCAGCATGTAGCAGTCCGCTTGGGGGACTCTGGTGATCTGGTGTTGGGCCTAGTAGCAAACGGCCACGCGATGAGGTACCAAAAATTCTCATCAAGAAGAAGAAGCAACAGACTGTACAGCCAAATCCAATCTCCTTGGAGAAGAAGTGCAGTTCGACTTCAATCATCGAGATTGGGGAGGCAGGCATTTCAAATGAGAGGAAGGCGCTTATCCCGAAGCTCGGGCAAGGTTGTGTGCTCGATTTGAAGATGAAATGGTTTGACATCACATTGCCGTGTTGGATTACCAGACTATTCGATGAGGAGACAAATTCGATAACTATGGAGGATGAGGGCAGCTTACCTTTACTGTGGACAATGTCGATAACAATGGAGGATGGGGGGCAACTCACTTTTACTAGTTTTTTGGGGGGTTGTTTTCTTTAATTTGATATTGGACAAAGTAATGTTTCTTACATTGACACAATTGGTTTCATGTTTGATTGTGAAAATTCAGTAAATTCTCCCTAGTTATTTTAACTACATACTTTGGGCACTTCTGGTTTTAGAGATAAACCTTTATTGGTACCTTTTTAGTTGTACTGCTACCAAAGCAATGTCACTGGTACCAATTAAAAGTTACTAGTACCAAAATAATGATACTCGTACCAAAGCAATGTTACTGGTATCAAAATCATGACACTGGTAGCATTAGTAAGATCGGCACCAAAACAGTGCTACTGGTAGCATTAGTAAGATCAATTCCCAATCATTGGTACTAGTATCCATTTGTAATTCACAATAGTAAGCCGTTATCGAAATTAATTCTACTAGTTCAACTAGTGAAGGTTTATTTGCATTATGAGCTCTAAGTAACATTAATTTGGTCAATAGTACCATGATTTTGGTACCGGTAACATTGGTTTGGTACCAGTAACATTTGATTGGTACCAAAATAATGCTACTAGTAACCATTACTCAGTCTAATACCAAAACAGATAAATTAGCAAATCGAACAATTGCGGCAGTGATTCCACGTTGAACTATCGGATGAGACAATGGATGACGACAAACCTGTATTTAAAGAACAGATGTATTAGCAAATCGAACAATTTAACCTCCCACCAGTATCCCTGTACCACTAGGGAAGTACCACTAACTACTACTAAATGACTACCACTAAGGGAGTACCACTAGATGACTACGTTACTACCACTAAAAATGTACCAATAGATGACTACCATTAGGAGCCTACCACTACAATAATACTACCACTAGCTAACTTGAATCATAACTACTAGTACATTTTCACAAAATAATATTTGTACCAGTAGTAAAATGGTACAACTGCAACAGAAGTCGTAACACCACAGGTAAACCCTACCGCCATTGTTGCCGTCCACGCCGTCGTCGACATCAACGCCGTTCTCTGTGTTTTTGTACCGTTCAGGATGATCTTCGTTCACCGTCTCCTCCACGTCCAGAACTTCGTCAACGTCCACCATGCACACATCATCGCCATTCTCCGTTGGGTTCGTCTGCTCAGCTACACAGTCGTTGATTGTCAGTGTGACGTTCAGTTCGAATCCAAATATACACGTAGGTTCGGCTCCCCCCACTCACTGTCGTCGTCGTTGCTCATGTAGTCGTACATGGCTATGGCGGCCGTCGTGTTGCTGGTATTTTCCGTAGCTAGATGAAGGGTCTGGTTTGCTGAGGGAGAAGCCAGAATTGGAAGAGAAAGAATCACAATCCACACCGTCTCTTCCGCTCCCCAAATCACGTCCCCCAATCACGTTCCCAGATTCTCTCCATGTATTTAAGTTTCAATTTAAATTATTAGAATTAGGTGCTTACTAAAAAGCCCTTCCTGTAATCCTGGCTGTTGGATGAAGAGGGGAAATGGAGAGGAGGGAAGCCAGATTGACAACCCCTCAAGGGTTGTCACGCTATCCGCTCCCATGCATATATATATATACATATATAGATGAGCAAGGCTTCATTTTAGTTTTTCTTTTAGCCAAGGAAATCTCAAAGACGTGGAACAACGACTCAATTACAAAACCGATTCGGACTATAATCCGGAGTCTGTATGCAGCCGAGCTACCATGAAAGAGCATGGTATGCCACTCAATCGGGAGCTCTCAAGGAGCAAATGAAATGACACGACTCTTACTAAAATGCGGAGATAACGACACGGTTCAGACAAAAAGGACATAAAAGGGGGGAAAAAGTCCCCCTTCCTTGGACGAAACGAATTGATGTAAATCGGATAGGCGCCTTTGTTAACACAAGCCCTGGCTCGCGGTTAACAATTTCTTCATTAATTAAGCTCAGCAAAAGTCGTACTTCTCATATCTAGCACAACACTGCTCTGTCCCGTACTGAGCTCCATCTTTGCCCCGGCAATTGTTGTACATCACTTTAGTCGCTCTGACTAAGCAATCAAAGCAGTTGGGACCAACCTTCGGAATGTGGCTATCAGTCATTTTGCTATCAGCACAAGAAGAATGTCTGTAAGCGACTGGTACTGCTCCATCATCAGGAATGTCGTCATCATAGACCGCAGTGCACTTTGTTAGGGTTGTGACGCGATATAATATTTTTTCTCGGGTGGCTTGAGGTATATCAAAGTCGGTCGCACTACACAACCATTCGTGAGAGCCAGCACACATTGGATCGAGTGCAGCTTCAGCAGAGATGACGATTACAGTACTGCCGTGGAAGCCTCCGATGATCATTCTCAGAATTACCGACGATATCAGCACTGTGGTCATTCGAGCTCGAACCTGCACGGCCATCTCCTTCTCTGTCTGTCTCTCTCTCTCTCTCTCTCGTGGTTAGCTAGCTAATTATATGTATATATGTGTTATGGGTACGTAAAGCGGGCTAGCTTTATAATGTTTGGGGATGGATGAATTTGCTGGCTTGCAATATTATATATATAGCTCAGGAGTGGGATAGACAGCATTCTCATCTTCGTAATAAACTAATTGGGCAGAGAAAATCCAAGCGTAGGAATTTTAGGTTATTGATCAGCCTACCTACAGACACCGCTTCTTCTCTCGTTACAAACCCCGGCAATGACAATGAAGTTTACAAACACCGCCACTTCTCTCGTTGCAAACTCCGGCAAGATACCCTAAAACATATCTCATTTAGACACATACGTATCTCACCGCGATGATAGGATGGTGGCAAGGAAGCGGTGGAGGGGCTGAGCGAGAGCTCTCAAGTCTCAAGGACGAGCTTCTATTTCTTTTTTTTTTTTATAATGTTGATATAGATTAAATAATAAACGAAGTAGTTACAAAGAAGGTAAGGAACAGGAGAAAAAAGGAAACCCTGCTCTAGGAAGCCAAACATACAGCGACCAAGGTCAAAACTGCAGCAAAGAAACAACCAGAAGGCAATCAGCAGAGAGAACAGGATACAAACGAGCGCGAGGTAACAGGGACCAAGCAAAAGCAACGTCACTGAAATCCAGTCAAAGAAAGCCGATCAGAACCCTCGTCACCAGCCGCAAGGGAGCTCGGGAAGAGCCGATCCTTGGCCAAGCACCGCCACTGGTCAGCAACAGCTCTGTCGACCCTGCTCGAGGCGCAAAGCCAGTCATGAATGCTGCAAATGATTCTAAAGCAAGTTCCTCGAATGGAGCAATAGTCATCTCTAAAGATCCGAGCATTCCTCTCCAGCCAAATCCGCCAACAGAAAGCATGTAAGAAGATGTTCGCGCACCACTCCTGCGGATTGGAGGCAACACTGCAGCGCCATGATCTGATGGTATTGACAATGTCTTGGGACTGATCTTGAATCGGAACAAAAGTGCTCATCCCCTTCCACACTTCGCGAGAGAAACGACATAAGAGGAAGAGATGGTGAATCGTCTCTTCATCTTCGCCACACAGCACACAACGACTTGGAAAGGACTAACCTCTCCGCTTAAGAGTATCATGTGTAAGGATCTTCTTCTGGAAAACAATCCACAAGAAAACACAAACTTTGTGGGGGATAGTATTCTGCCAGATCACCTTGGCAGGGAAGTTAACCGCCATGGATCTGTTCGCCTTGATGAGCTCTCCATAAAGTGATCGAGTACTGAAACCGGCAGCAGGAGCAGGCTCCCAAACTAGTCGCGCCGGACCTGCAAAAATATGGTTAGCGGACATATTGCTAAGACTCAACAAGAGGTTCTCACGCTCTCTCTCAGCCCCCCCTCGCAAATTATGAGTAAGTGGTATTTCCCAAGAAAAACCCTCACTACCAATCCTAACCACATCGGTGATCCAGCAGTCCGGCGAAGCAGATGCAGCAGCCACCCGCGGAAAGTCCCGGGCAAGAGCTCGACCGTGGAACCACACATCATGCCAGAAGGACGTTCCAATCCCAGAACCTGGTTCGACCCGAGCGAATTTCCAAAACACATCCCCCAGCTTTAGGATTTGTGTCCACGGACTAGTGCCGGCAGGGCCATTAGCCGGACCTGACATCCACTCAGACCGAGAATTTGGGTACTTAAGGCTAATAAGTTCTCGCCACTGAGCTCCTCTTTCAAGAGCAAATCTCCACCACCATTTACATAGAAGTGCCTGATTTCTTAACTTGAGGTCGGCAATACCAAGTCCGCCAAGTTTCTTAGGCCCTTTACAAACATCCCAGGCAACCAGATGAGATTTCCCGACACCAAGAGAACCCGACCAAATAAAGTCACGCTGCACCTTCTCAAGACGATTAATGACCGAAACCGGGGCCCTAAATAAACTGAACATATGAATGGGCTGACTAGATAACACTGCCTTGCATAGAGTAATTCTGCCCCCGAGTGAGAGATAGTTCCTTTTCCAACCAGCTAGGCAACACTCTACCCTATTTATAACTTTGTTCCAAACTGGGACCGAAGAAGGGGAGGCTCCAAGCGGGAAACCCAGATATTCAGTGTATAGGAAACTCCAATCACAGCCTAAAATCTCAGCAATTCGATCAATGTTGTCCACATCTCCAACCGGACAGATTTTACTTTTTTCAAAATTAACCTTCAGACCGGTAATACTTTGGAACCAAATCAGGGCAGCCGTAAGATTAATAGCTGCATCCTCCGATGCATCGCAGAACACGATCGCATCGTCAGCATATAACAGGTGATTCATCTCCCCCATCTCATTGTAGTTGTCCATAAAAAAGCCTCTTATGAGTCCTGCCTCTTGAGCCTGATCCATGATAAAAGAAAAGATGTCCATGACCAAGTTAAACAAGAACGGTGATAGAGAATCACCTTGCTTAAGCCCCCGCTGTCGATCAAAATACCCAGCAGCTTCTCCGTTGATCAGGACTGAAAGTTTAGTAGAAGTAACCACCCCCTTCAACCATTTCTGGAATCTCGAACAAAGTCCCATATTCTGCAGAACTTTAAACAGACATCCCCAGCTTACTGTATCGAATGCTTTCTCAATATCTAGTTTAAAAATAATGCCCGAGCGCCCACTTCTTTTGCGACTATCCACCAGTTCATTTGCAATGAGACCAGCCTCATGAATTTGTCTTCTCTTGATTCCCGCAAACTGTTTTGAAGAGATGACCCTATCCATAAACGGTTGTAAACGATTGAAGAGAAGCTTCGAAATAATCTTGTTCAGGCTACCAATAAGGCTAATGGGACGAAAATCTTTAACCTCTTCCACAACCTCCTTTTTCGGAATCAAACAGATGAAGGAGTGGCCTATGGAATCCGGAACGAAACCCAGCAAATAAAACTCATCCACTGCCTTGATCACATCTCCCTTGATGACATTCCACGCTTTTTTGAAGAATTCCAGAGTAAAACCATCGGGTCCTGGCGCCTTGTCCCTGCCACAAGAGCAAACTGCATTCCAGATTTCCGCTTCACCGAACGGTGCCGAAAGAATATAATTATCTTCAACATTCAATAAGTTCTTTTTAAAATCCCTTAAAAAAGGCCTGCTGGTATTGTCCTCCTTGAATCTGAGTTGGAAGTGACCAATGATAGCTTGTTTGATATCCTCTTTGCCTCGAACAGTAGTCCCATCAACCTGTAATTGAGTTACCTTGTTCCTCCTGCCATTGGCATTAGCAATACGGTGGAAATAGGCTGAATTCTGATCCCCATACTTAATCCACACTTCCCGTGATTTCTGTCTCCAAGAAATCTCCTCCATCAACAAAGTTTTGTCCAGATCACAGTTCAGCAGACGTCTCTCGTTGATGAGGTTAGTAGAAATCGGACCTCTCTCTTCCTCATCATCAATTGCTTTGATTTTTCTGATGTAATCTTCGATCCTCTGTTGAACTCTACCAAAGACCTCCACATTCCAGATTTTGATAAGTTGCTTAGTATTTCTAAGTCGCTGTCCAGCACGAAAGAGCAGACCCGATCCTTGAACTGGAACACCCCACCACCCCACTACTTTCTGCAAGAAAGATTCTTCCATCAACCACATATTCTCGAAGCGCCATGGTCTATGAACCCGATCTTCATCTCCCCATTTCAAAACAATCGGGTTATGGTCAGATTCGACCCGCTCGAACACTTGAACCGGACCCGGGGAAAAGGTTTCTTCAAAACTGGTATTAACAAGCACTCTATCGATCCGAGAGAGTGAGGCGTTGACCCCGCCACCACTTCTAGTATAGGCAGCACCAGAGAGCGGGAGATCAAACAACTCATTGTTATTGATGAACGAGTTAAACTCGGCCATCATGTCCTTGCAGCGAGGCGCACCCCTGTAATCATCCTCAGACCTAACCAAATTGAAATCCCCCATAATGCACAGCGGGGCATTATAGATTCGACAAACCATATCCAGTTCCTGCAAGAAAGATAATTTTTCAGTCCTCTCATGGGGACCGTAAACCATGACAATAGCCAGGACCTCATTACTTCGCATAGACTTCAGACGAACAGCTAGAGAGAACCTGCCTTCCCAACTATCAATACGCTCGAATTCACTACCATCCCAAAATATTGCAATTCCTCCGCGTGAGTCAACAGCATTTTTAGCCTCCCAAACAGAGCTCCTACTACCGCTAACCGAAGAAATCAAAAACTGCGAGCAAGAACTCCATTTCGTCTCAATCAACCCAACCACAGAAACCCGAAATCTTCTAAGGATGGCCTTGATTCTGGCTCTCTTAGCTGGGTCACCCAACCCTCTAACATTCCAAGCTAAAATAGATGATGACATATATAAGAAATGGCACACCAAACAAACGGGAACCAAACCTCTAGCTATCCGAACCGAGCGAGCTGGGATTAGCATAACCCTGGCTCGACCTCCTAGCCATCCTCGGGTTCAGGGGACAGTCAGGTTGCGCACCCAGCCTATGCAATTCCATTTGAAGCCTCGATCTATGCTCTTTCTTCTTCCTTCCTTTCTTTGTTTCTGCCAGCTCTTCAAATTGGCGCATCGCATCGCCATCCGCAGTATCCGAAGTGATTTTAAGAATCTGATTTAAAGTTCTGCCCGCCTCCAAGATACGCTTGAGGTCTTGTTCGGCTCTCCAAGATCTACCCAAATCCTCGTTCAGAGGCTGAAATTCGACGATTGCCAACTGGTTTTCGGCCGAAGGCAGGTCACTTTGATAGAGCGGACAACTCTCGTCCAAGCTAGGAGACAAGCAATCCTCCAACGGGCCAGAGGAGAAAACAGGAGAAAGGTCAGAGGTAGAGGTGGGGATTTGGGAGGGGTTAATCAACTCTAGTGGGGAATTGTGTGTAGATGAAGAAGGAAGGTAAGAGGTCAAAGGTCTCTCGGCAAACTCAGGTGGGGAAAAGAGCAGAAGGGAGGAGAAAGGATGGTTTGGGAACGCAGGGGGTAATGGATTCAAAGAGAAGACAAAGGAATGGTTCCAAATGGATAGTAACAGACCATTACAGGAGAACAAAATTGAGGGCCTAGTGGGGAATGGGTGAGTTTTGGGGATGGGTTTAGAAGCTGGGATAATAGGGCCCGAATAATCGGACTCTGCTGGGGCTAAAGGAACTGGGCCGTTGGAAAGAGCCTGAACTGACACAGGAATGGGCTTGGGCAAAGGTCCAAATTTCCTGACCCAGACCAAAGAGGTCCTCGGGTGTGTGCCAACCAAAGAACTGGATATGGTTTGTAAACCCTTGCTAGACTCTTAACTAATTGTCATTCACTGTTTCATTCTCCGATCTGAATGTTTTCCGAAAATGAAGATCTAAGAATTTGGATGACATATTTTATAGGGTTGATTGTGTAATATTTATGTACTTTGAGCACTTATTTGGACATTAGGTACCGTCCCGATTTGGCGATTCTATTCCCGATCCGTCCAATATGGCCTCTTTCAATTTCGAGCTTCCAACTCCATGCCTCGTTTTATGCTCTCTCTGTTGCGATCGGTCGACATCTTCGATTATTTGCTTCTCTAAGGTCCGATCAATCTCTTCGAAGAACGATCAATCTCTTGATCTAAATTCTCTTTTCCGATTCCTTCATCTCTGTAACTCGCTTGAACCACTTGAAGAACGATCTCCATCGCTTTGGTAGAAGACTGGCGATTTGAAACCCTAATTCCTCTTCAATGGTGACAGCTTCTGATAAATCTTCGTCTTCGTCGCTGATTACTCCTTCACATCCATATTACATCGCCAAAAGCGACGTTTCCTCACTACATATGACCACGCTGCTCCTCTGCCTCCGCTCACTGCTTCCTTCTTCGTAAACAGGAACGCCGCCCAGCGCTGGCGTCCTTCCTCGTGTTGCTGTTTTAACTCGCCTTTTGTTTTCCCCTTTGTCATGCAGTGGCCGAAGCAGCTCAATGCGCCCTTGTAAGTCGTGGATCCTGAGATTGTCGACATTATTGAGCACAAGAAAACTTGTCAATGGAAGGTACATATATTGCTTTGCTCTGCTCGTTCTGCTTTTACAACAATAATTGAGCTGCTGCTGCTAGTTATCTGTTGGGTGTAGTTAATCGGCCAACATAAGCATGTATAGCTATTTCAGCTTAAAATGGTTTTAAAAAGAAGAATTTAGATTGATTGGTTAAGTTGGATATGGTTCTTAACCTCACTTACACGTAGCAGTAAAACAAATAAGGATAAGATTGAGGAAGGTTGTTTGAGAGTCAAGAGATTGCCTTAGCTCTAGCTTTGATTTCAAATTTGTATTTCTAGATATCTTCAAAGTTGATTATTTGATTTCGTCCCCAGCTCTTGCTCTAATATGTTGATTCCTAGTATCACACACTTGAAATTGCAGTTGTTAGCTATTCGACTGATTTGAGGTGCTGCTTTCTTCCAGCACAACGGAATTTGGTCTCATATGGTGAAGTAGTAATATTTTTTGTCAAAAGGAACACTGTTGTCGAACATGGTTGGTGGAATTATAGAGCCATCAACATAACCTCTCGGGGTCTAGGAAAATTAGCAGCATCTTTGACTTGTTCTCATGGGCACCTGGAAATAGAGCAGGTGAAATATGACATTCTCTCATTGAACTTTATTATCCTTTTCTCACTTTGCTAGAATCATGCAGTAGTATCCTTTCTTGTGCCGTTAACCATGTTTGCTACAATTTCTAATAGGTTCTGAAAGTTGAGCAAGAAATTTTCGTTCCTGATCATGTGAAATTTCTTCTGGATGGTAACCCAAGATCTCAAGTTGTCCACCTTCCATGGGCTCCTGCAGTTTACCAAGAGGTGGTGCTGAAGGCTGTGGGAGGTTGTCTCCTTTGTGATTCCTTATCTAGCTTAGGTTTTAAGTTACCTGTAGTCGTCTAATGGTCAATGGATTTTCTGAAACCCTGTAGGTTGTGCAAAAGCATCAGCTGATTACAAATGGTACTTCCTCAGATGCTCCTACTGTGTCAGTTTCAACTTCAGGGATCGTCCTGGCTAAGAAGTCTGGTAAAGCTACTGTGAAAGTAGTGTCTGGATTTGATCCCTTCAATAATGATGAGGTACTTATAGAACTGCAGCTATTTACATATGTGTTCTCATGCATATGCTTGGCTTGATGCAGACAATTTGAAGGAGACAATTGTGATACTGCTGCTGCATTTACTAGAGATGACACAGGAACTTGAGCCCCAAATAGATTCCTATCGCGAATCAGTAGTGCAAGATAAACAAGTTGGCATCCCTGAGCAGAACAATGGGGAAGGTATCGAGGAAGGGGCGAGTTTTTGTGACGAAGAGTTCAAAGGTGCTGTGAAACCATTGTCTTCTCCACCAAACTCAGCAATGCTGGGCTTGTTTATAAGGTACAGTAGAGGAAGATTCTCAAGCACATATTTTAAGCATTTGAACTGCTTAATATGATTTCTAAGCCTGCAAATTTATGGATTTTTTATGGAAACCAATTCTCTGTTTCCATGCTTGCAGGTATTTGTTAGCCATTATAGATAGATTTTTGTTTGTTTGTTATGAATGGTATTATACCATCGACTTCTAATTAGCTTTACTACTAGTATACAATGTGTCGAAATAGCAGGACTGAAGAGGAATGGGATCCAGACTGAGGTGAGTTAATTACTTGAGATCAGACCTGAAGAGAAGCCAGATCACTCCAGAGGCAGAGAGCATTATTATGGAGTTGCATGCCAAGTGGGGAACAGGTATAATATAATCAGTGATTAGTAATCACTTGAGTTGAACCTTATGCAGAGTTCCTTTAAATCTAGACAAATTAAAGGAGGGATTAATGGATGATTAATATGTCAACTAAATTTTATCTTATTTTGCCAGGTGTTCCTCCGACGGGTTAGTATTAGTATCCCCTGGGTTAAACCTGATCATTTTATCTTATAACCCTGATCATTTAATTTAAGATGTTGTATCAACTGTTTTTGCTAATCCTGTGAATTTTTGTTTATTGAACAACAAAAAAGGGCTTCCCTTTTTTTATTGCAGTTGGAGTGCTTCAGGAGGGCTCCTACAGTCCTACTGGTCCTCTGATTGAGCTAGCTATCAAATTGATTCAAGGTATAATACCATAGTTTTTTTTTACCCATCTCCACAATATTATTTTGGATTTCATTGATGGTGTCCAGAATTAGTAGCCTATGTAGCTTAAGTTATTCTGTTTTTGCCAGTGTGATTATCTGAGAGCCTATGTCTACTCTATGAAGAGTTAAAACTAACATGGAATTCTAAATTTGGTAATATGTTGTGCGATAAGTTTTTCATCTCTAGTGTTTGTGGGGTTGCTCTTGCAGGTGGGAGTTATTTTGAAGAAGCTTTTTGATGATGATGTGGTCAAGGCTGAGGATTCGTTCATTATTTCCAAACTCTGGTTCATTTATGGTTGAATATATATAGGTTTTAGCATTTTACCAAGTAAACAATATTATCTTGGATCATGAATTGTGGAATTAATCATGAAATATTGATGGTTATAGTGTCATGTATGATTTGCCTACCAAGAATGAAATATATAGAAAAATTAGCAAGGAAAAAGCTTGGTTCTGGATTTATCTATAATGACCAGAGTATTTGCAACCAAGTTAATCTTAGAGGTTCTCTTTAGCGACGAGTTTTGAACTAGTTAAAAAGTTCATCAGTCTCTCTTTAGCGACAGTTCTGAGTTGGTTGCAAAATATATTTAGCAACCAATTTAGCAAGGGTTTTAACCCATGATACAAACATATTTCTATTGGGTTTTACACTGAAGTGTAGCAGGGGTTTTAACCCTTGCAACAACCCCTGGATGGTACTTTCACCGTGGGTTACTAAAAACCCTTGCTATCCATAGCAGGGGCAGCATAGGCGAGGGTTGGTGCAGGGGTTGAAGAAACCCTTGCTACAATTTGTAGCAGGGGTTAAAACCCTTGCCATATGTCTGAAAAACCCCTGGTATAGGCCCTTTTTTTTTGTAGTGTGTCTATATTCAATTGGATATTTAATATTAAAGGTTATCTGAGTAATAATTTTTTTTCATAACTTTAACAAACATGTTAACAATTATTCGTATACCAGCATTACATAAATGAAAAGTATAATAATAAATTATTAAAACATAAAAATTAGTCAAAGAGAACACAATTTCATTAAAAAATTATATATATAGTAAATATCAAAATACAATGAGAAAAATGATAATCATCTCTACATAACATACATACACGTATGTATAATCGAGTATGGTTGGGTTGTATAGTGAGAAAACCATATTCACACATTATCCGCAATATTCGAATTCGGATTTATCAATAGCACTAAAATATTTCGGGTTCAGATTTTGTGCTACCCAATTAAATCATATTTGAACAGATACACGGAGTTGGAGATACACGTTTATTAAAATTAATAATTTGGTAAGGATAATAAGAGATGTCACCAATTGAAGAAGAAAATGTTTACATCGAGATTAGAAAGGACAATTACCTCTTACGTAATAATTAAATCAAATGTGTTAGCTAAAGTCTTCCTTCACATATATTTATATCAAGGCTAATACCACTGGGAAACCCGAACTATTAACTTTGTGTCATTTGTGTCCTAAAGTATTCGATATGACATTTGTGTCCTAAACTATTTTTCCGTTAGAGTTGACTAGCGTTGACCGTTAGTTTTTAACAGAAAGTCTAGTCAGCGCTTATGTGGCATCTGACATGGAATTTTAATATTAATTTTTATTTATTTTTCCATCAAATAAAAAAAATTATATATTATAAATTAAAAAAAAAACAAATCACACCTCTCACGGCCCCCTTCTCCGCCTCCAACCTCTCCCCTTTCTCCTTCCTCTGCAATTTTCCTCCAGGACTCACAAGCTTTCACTAACATAGATCACATACAGCAACCAAAAACAAGAAAAACAGACATCACCTAGTTCTACAAACGAGCCCCAAGAACTGCTAACCATCTGACAATCCAGAAACCCTCTGAAACACCAATTCGACTCCCCAGAAGCACCCAGCTCCGAATTGGGCGAACTGCTGGCCGGGGGCAGGGGAATCGTCGCCGGGGCTCTGGGGAATCGTCGAGTCCATGGCGGACGGGTCGGGGGACCGAACGCCGAACCCGACCATCGCTGTCGATTTCGTCTTCAACCACTTCAACTCCATCACCTCCTCCTCCAGCCTCTTGCTACGGATCTGGCGCCGTCAAATTTCGAGTCCCCACACACACTCACCAAATCCACCACCTTCACCATCTGTCGAGCTATACCTACAGAGAATCCACACCAGAACATGGGTTCCTAAATCACACCAACAGAGGCGAGATGAAGTGAAGGGGCGACAGCGATTCCAAGCTGAAAATGCCCACAGGTCGTCGCGAAATCGATCTAGGAGACGACGAAGGTCCTCTATCTCCCCTTTCGTTTCCCCATCTCGGCGAGGATCCCCGACTGCCTTCATCGTCGGCGTAGCCCAACATCTGAAAAGAAAGATGAACTTTGATTAGCTAGCTGCTTTAATCATTGAGATCGAGATCAGGGGAGGGAGCAGATAAATGAGAGGTGGAACTCACTCTGTCACTCCGATCGAGCATTTTAAGGCGGATGTACACGAGATCTACAGGAACCAGATCGGGAATGGTTACGAGCTGAAGTGGGCAGCTGTCAAGTTCCCCGACCATGGTGGTGGGCTGGGAACGGGAGATGGGTCTGGAAGAGAGAGGCTTTGAGGTGGGAAGAGGAATACCTCAAAACCTAATTTCAGATCCATTAATTTCTGGAGATGCGAATTTTGGGCAAACGATCAAAGTGGTTCCTCCGATTGAGCTCAAAGTCGCAGGGGATTCCTTCAGCGCCGACGTCCAGATTCAACGTCGGGATTTGAAGGGTCGGATTCGGCGGAGGATGGTGGAAGTGCTGGGGAAGAAGATTTTTGTTAAGAATTTTTTTTTTACTTTTTTTTTTAATTTTTTTCATAAATAATATGATGTGTCAGCTGACGTGGCCGCCACATATGTGCCACGTAACCAACGGTCAACATTTTACTGATGACCGTTAGGTCAACCGTTATCTTTAACGGTCAACAAAATTGCTAGGACATAAATGACACACAACAACCATACATCATGATACAAATGTCATATCGAATACTTTAGGACACAAATGACACAAAGTTAATAGTTCGGGTTTCCTAGTGGTATTAGCCCTTATATCAATCAAGTAAAAATGTTTACAAAATTTACTTCGTGTCATTTTACAATTATTAAGTAAGATATACATCGACTGTGAAATGGCTGGGGAACAATTGTTCATAAAGTGTTCTTGCATTTGTGGCTAACTTAATATGTGTTTTCCTTTTTACAAGTCATCTTTTATCATTCAAATTTTGATAATTGATAATTTGATACTCTATTGACTTTCTCTTTATGTTTTTTGTTTTAGTTATCCTCCTAAGTTTGGTTTACTTAAAAGCATATTCAACGTTATGATTAAGTGTTTTCTATATTGGCGGGGTATGTTATTATTTATCAGTTTACTGTAACTCATGAGAAACTCTATGCAAAATTATCCGGTACTCTATTTGATACTCGCTCTTCAACCCCAAGGGTTGTCCCAGTATTATAATTTGATAACAACATTTATGGTGTAAAATAATAATATCCATCGCATTTATGTTAAAGTTTCTTTTACTCTTAGTTACAAAATTATCTCCTTGCCTCCTCATAAAATTGGAGAATATCATATGATGTATTATCAATTTATCATGCGTACAACTATTCAATTTAAAATCATGTTGTGTAATTATAAATTAAAAAATTCAATCCAAAATCATATCCAAGTCCATGAAGGTTAAAGAGATTAAGAAGTTGTTTATGGTCCTAAATATGTCTTATTCAAGTTAATACATGATTTATCTTCAATCATTAAAAATAATAACCTTCGTTTCAAATGATTACTTTTCAATGCTAATTCGTTGTTTTATTTTCGTGAATCGCCCGCGGAGCGCGGGCCATTTTCTAGTTATCAATAAAAGAAATTATCACCTATCGCGGACTCTTCTATCAATATCAACACCCACCATTAAATATTAGTATAATTAAAAATATTAAAACAACTCATCCGTATTAATAACTCGTAGTTTTATTTATGATGTAGCCGAGCTACAATGAAAGAGTATGATATGTCACTACATGGAGAGCTCTGAAGAAGCTCCAAGGAGCAAAATACACGACTCTAACTAAAACGCGGAGAAAAAGACATGATACAGACCGAAAGAACCAAAAACAAAGGAAAAAAGTGCCCCTCCAAGATCGCCCCATGTAGCGAATGTGAAGCTTCCTTCGACCAAGAAAGTAAATCGAAAAGGAGCATTGATTAACAGAAACCCTGGCCAGCGGGTAACGATTTACTCCGGTCCTCAACAAAATTCGTACATCTCATATCTAGCACAACACTCTTCGTTCCCGTACTGAGCTCCATTTTTGCCCGGGCAATTGTCGAGCATTATTTGAGTCGCTCTGCTTAAGCAATCACCGCAGGTGCGACCATTAGAACAAGAAGTATGCATGTAGGCGACTAGACGATATCTGTAGTTGGCCAAATCGCACTTTCTTATGACTCTGAGTTTTTGTAATAAATCCTTCTGCGCACCTGGGACATCTAAATTGGTCGGACTACAAAACCACTCGCTGGAGGCACCGCACAGTGGATCGAGGGCAGCCTCAGCAGTGATGATAACACTGCCGGGGAAGCCTACGTTGATCATTGTCAGAACCAGCGACGAAATCAGCATTGTGCCCATTCGAGCATCCAAGTGACCAACCTGCATGGCCATCTCTCCCTCTCGCTATTAGCTATAGCTAAGATGTGTTCTGAGTGAAGTGGGATACCTAGCTTTATAATGTTGTGAGATGGATGAATTTGGTTGCTTGCAATATTATATCTTAGTAGTTGGACAAACAGCATTCTCATCTTTATAATAGAAGCGTAGGCGTGTTAGGATATTGATACCCGGGCCTCTTCTCTCTTGGCAAACCCGGCAATATACCCACAAACATTTCGCATAGACATACGTGTCTTGCATTTAGAGGTGGCAAATGGATTGGATTGGTGGATTGGTGGATTGGATTGGTGGATCCATGGATCAAATGGATTGGATTTAATGGATTGGTGGA
Organism: Linum tenue; assembly: GCA_946122785.1. NCBI lineage: Eukaryota > Viridiplantae > Streptophyta > Magnoliopsida > Malpighiales > Linaceae > Linum > Linum tenue. Next base: position 67,505,096 of record CAMGYJ010000002.1, read on the forward strand.
TTCATGGATTGGATCAAGTGGATTGGTGGATTATCCATGAATCCAAATTACATACTCAACCAAGGACCAATATGTAAAATGTAAAAAGTTTAGGTACTAAAATGTCACAATGAAAAATTTTAGGTACCAAAACGTAATTTTCCAATGATATTTTTCGTATAAAAAATTAAATTTTAGGTACCAAAATGTAAAAAATAAAAATTATAGGTACTAAACTGTAATTTACCAATGATCCATGGATCCAATCCATGAATCCACCAATCCAATTGGATTTGGATCAAATGAATTGGATTTAAATGGATTTGATTAGGTGGATATTTTTAATGGATTGATGGATTGGATTGGTGGATTGGATTGAAATTGCCACCTCTACTTGCATTCAACTACTTCTGTGCCGGAATTCCAATGCATCGGAATAACAGCATTATCAATGAATTACTATGAAGTGGCGCTTAGCTGTCTTCCCCTTATGTGTGCCATACATGAGATCATTATTAAAAATAAATAAAATTTCCAATCAAGTTAAAGAAAGTTTCGGAAAAATGGCAAAAAAAATTGACCCAGAAATCGTCGTCTCCTTCTCGTGGAGCTTCTTCACCTCCTTCCTTTTCCACCATTATTGATGATACAAACCCCATGCCAAACTTTTGTAAACCTCGATCGTTGATTCCACTACCGGTTCTCATATTACTTTGCTGCCTGTTATGAGATAGACGATCCACTTAGACAAAGAGTTGCCGACCTATATATCTTGCCACTATTATATATGATGAGAAGCCTTTATTTGCTGCTTCTACATAATCCGAAAGAGGAGGGAGCAACTGCCAAAGTTCACATAGGTTAGTGGTGAAACTTTACATGTCACTTTTATTTCAAACAACAAAATTAGAAATCAAAGAATAATTTTTTCATACACTAAAACACCAATGATACAACATTTTTTTATGTACTAATAAAGTTTTCAAAATGAACGTGAGTTACTTATATTTTCAATTAGGGGATAAATTGATCATTGATTGAGAAATCTACTAGTACGAGGAGGTTCGCCTCCTAAGTTTGTTCATTTGTACAATCATCAAACAGAGAAATGAGTTGAAAAATAACTTCATTTTATCATTACATATGATAAAATGGTAAGGTTTAGATGTGCATAATGATCTATATATAATGCTATTGTAGAGTTCAGACCTATAGGTGACAAAGTCGGTCACATCTCAATTCCTAAGGGTTTTGTTAGTGTGGGTATCAAAGTTGCATACTATTTTTCATATTACATAAGGATCTACAATGATATAGTTTGACTTTAATTATATAAGTGCCAAGATGCATCATTATTTCAATAATCGGCAAGGGTTGTACATATAAATCGAAAGACAAATCTACCATCTATTGAACAGTTTACTACCACCAAAATGCAAGTTTGTTGAGTTATACATTCATCAAATGATAAATATTATGAAATATCTCTGATTCGATCATTACATATGATAATTTGAATAATGTGCGTGAACTTTTTTTACTAGTCAAAAAATATTAGACGCTCACAACAATTGGCCAACAAATAGATGCACGAAAGGAAAAATAAATGAAAAGTTATGTACAAATTATGATGTTGAAAAATATTAGGCCAATAAAAGAGGCGATGATTGTGAATATGATCTTGAAAATAGTGATGAAGATAGGACTTTTATTGTTTTTCATGATCGTTGCTTCTAGCCACACTTAAACTAAATATGACAACCCTACAATCAAACCAATCTCAAACAATAAATAATAATCATAATTAATATAGAAAAAGAGAAATAATAGCCTACTCCTATTGAAAATTAATAACGACAAAAAAATGTGTCACTCATCGAGCCGGCACATAACTAGTTTTATCTATAGCAATATACATTTTTTATACCTTTGGAAATATGAATTTATAGTTTACTTTATTTGACTGATCCATAAAATATGATTAGCTTACTCACTACAACAAAAATGACATTTCACGACCAAGAAATCTGGTCGCAATAACTGTTAAAGTGGTCGCCAAAGTTTTTTGCGACCATAAGTGTTCGTCGCCGGAATGGTCGTATATACGCCGTCGGCGAAGGTATTTGCGACCACTTTCAGGAAATGGTCGCAGTAAAATTTTATTCAGCGACCATTATAACTGGACGTGAAAACCTTGAGTATTTACGACCACTTCAAAATGGTCGCCGAAAGGCTTTTAGGCGACCACTTCAAAATGGTCGCCGAAAGGCTTTTAGGCGACCATTTATAGGGTCGCCAAACAGTTACTTTTGCGACCAAATACGTAGTCGCCGAATGCTTTAATTTAAAGCGACCACAAGTTCTGGTTGCAGAAGCTAACCTTTCTGCGACCATTTTATTCGACGCAAATCATGAATCTTGATTGGGAATAATGATTTGGTCCCTCAACCTGGGAAACGGACATGCTTGTATATAACATATCATGCCACAATAATGCAATCACATTACTAAAGATAATTACCATATATTTCATTGTTCATTGTGTTGACAAAGTACTTCGACGTTGACATAATCAACTAGTCATAGTCTACAAGCCATTATCTAAACTCTACAAGTAGCAATTCCCAAAATTCTTCCGACCTAGAACTTTCCATCAATTGCATGGAGATTAACCTGCAATGAACATATTATCTCTATAAGTAACTAGTATATATCAACCATCTAACATAGCAAATAAAGGAATGAAAGTAGAGAGGCAAGATATTGAACAAGGAGGAAAATATTACAACAATTAGAATGCAACATCATGACCATATCCCATTCATACTAACGGCAAGAGAAAACTTGTTTTCTCTCCTCATGCTTCTCAATAGTGGTTATCACAATCAGTTACAAAAACAGCAACCATCCACTAAAAATTATAATACCCTCCTAAGAAAACCATTGTACCAGCAACAAGAATGGAAGAAAAGCAACACAAGAAATTAAAAGAAAGCTACAAACAGCCACTACATGACAAGTCCAAAGGTTCTTCATAAGTTCCAAATATGTAAGGTATAATGGAATGGAGATTGCTTACCAGTCACTAGGCTGATATTAATACCACTACTCCGAAGCTGTTGCATAATGCTTGCCACATTCTTGCTTGTAGCCACCTTCTCTACCAATTTTGTCTGGCCACCGTTAGTGATACCTTAGTTATATTAGTATTTACAAGTGAAGCAAGAGATAACCCAACATGACTAGAAAACAGAGAGACAGTGCAAGACAAACATGGGCAGCAACCAAACAGAAGAGAAGAATATAACATGGACAACAATCAAACAACAAAAAATAAACCAATAAAGAAGCATAGTAATTGGATATATAATTAAACTTACATGAGTTTCTTTCGTGTGTTGATTGACCCAATCCCCTCTTTTATTGATTCTAGTCATCTCGAACATCTCAATTTTGTTGTTGATACCACCGTCTTTCTTAGTAATCTTTGTTGGTATAACATAATAGCACATAAGAAATACTTAGTAGCTCACACAAGTACACATACTACAATGCAAAAGATAGAAGCTACCTGCTGATGGTACATGGGAGCAAAAGAACTTCCTTTATAATGCAAATTCTTCTCATTAGCCCGATTTTTCTGATTCTTCACACAAAGTGTCTACCAAATAATAAAAAGTTGTGTTTGTTTGTATGACCTAGTCCATTATCATGAAGAAGGCTAAGTATTACAAACTTCGATTGTTCTTAAACTTTAAACATACCTCAACTTATGGGGTTCCCCAATAATCACATAAATTATTCCATGTCTCTTGCACCTATCAACGATTTTCTTTTGGAAGCAGACCCACCACCTTTGAAGTTCAACGAGCTACTCAATACTTTTTGATTTCCTACACCAGGGGAATTAGAAGAAAAAGAAAAGATATCAGCTCAAGGGAAACAACTCAACAACTAATCACAAGTTTTATAAAAAAAATTGAATTACCTTGTTGCATAGTCATAAAAGAAGTAGTCGCATTTTTGTGTTGTATGCTTGGAGAAGTCACTGATCTATGTTTCTTGAGGCCAACTTGTGGTGCTGCGGGAGGTTGCAAAACAGAACTTTGTTTCAGCATTGTAGAGTCTTTTAAAGGATTTCCAAGTAGAGTTGCCGCCGACTTCTTTGTTTTGAGAGGACCTGGTACCATTATTCTCGCCTAAAAGAAAGATTGGATTTTGTCACGAACATACATAAAAATACACAGGGAATAGAAGATGGGGAAGGAGTGGAGCTGATTACGCTACACTAGCACCATGAAAACATATAACAGGCCATTAGATGATTTGGAATTAGAGAAGAATAAGACAAATTTAAAATCATACAAAAAAAAAAGCAATAATTAGAGAAGACAAGCAAAAAGGAAAATGAGCACAAAGATGGGCAGAATAAAAGAGCAAAGCAAAGGAAGAAGAGCTCCCTCCATTGGAATCTCTATTGAGTTTTGGAAGGAAGAAAGAGTACTTTATTAAGAGTGGGATCCAAAAGAACAGCCCATTTATCCCCCTCCTTCCTTCAAGCGACACATAATCACTACCCACTTCCTCCACCCCTCTATGTCTCCCATTTACCTTGCCTAATTAATTCAAAGAAGAAGAAAAGAACAAACAGAGTTAAAGGAAGGAGATGAGAGTGCTAGCAGAAAATAAAGGGGGTAAGCTAATTATTATAATCATTTTCACAAATTACTATCCTCATTAGTTGGTCCAAATTAAACCATATAACAGATATAAAGCAAAAAACAATGATTGAACTGGGTTCAACAGCCTCCTTGCCTATATAAGAGTTGACTAAAAAGCAAAACAACAATGCCACTCTAAGTCGATAAATGTGGCTAGATTGAGTCTGCAAGATTATAGCAATAATTTCAGAATTCTTTCCCCACACAAGCATCATTAACCACATAATCTAAACCATAAACCAACCAATAAGAAAGCAAAGTCACCATAGTTGCAGTAAGCATTATGCAGAGCTCTAAAACTCATAAACAAAAGGAGCTATCCAAGCCAAACCCTCCTATAAGTACTCTTAAGAAATCATATAATAACAAACCCTCAACATATATTATATATTTGCATCGTGATACTGTAACACACAAAAAACACAGGGGAGCAACCGAGCAGGGGAAAAGCAGGGGGAATAAAATCCTCTCATTAGCAGATCCAAAAATGAAACAGAAAGGGTACAAAGACTAGGGAGCTATCGACAAACCTTAAGGGATTTATGACTGATTAGAATCGGATTATGTTGTGCAAATGTGGCTGAGTTGAATCAGAACTTGTGGGCTCAACTTGTCGACTAATACAACAAACGAATTCGGGGGATCAGCTTGGATGGTGGCAGAAGGCTAGTTCGTGGTCAGGAGGCAGCAACTGGAATGAAATCGAGTTCGCTTCTCGGAAGCTTATACGTCGCCAACTCTGAGGGGAATGGAGGAGGAAGGACCAGATGAGAAAGGTCAGAGAATCCCCCTTTCTAACCCTAGAATTCGGAGAGAAGTGGAGGTTGGGGCTTGGGATAAATGACTTCTATGTACAAGACGTCGCCGGATTGGAAGCTAAAAGTGGTCGCTGAACTATGTCCCCTTTTCCTTTTCCTTTTTATTATTTAATTTTTATAATTGTATTCATTTCCTCTTCTGCGACAAAAATAAATGGTTGCAAGAATTTTATTATTTCGCGTCCAAATATATGGTCGCAGAAAACAAAAGGATGGCCGCTAAAATGTTTTCATATTCCCGCCTCCCTACAGCGAACCCGCCAAATTTGTTTTTTCTAAAATTTGATTATTCGCGACCTATGTTAAATTTTGGTCGCGGAAGGTTATATCATATGCGACCACAATCTTAAATGGTCGCAAAGAATGGTCGCAAAATACTCTATTTCTTGTAGTGACTCCACAAAAATCGGTTTTAATATCATTAAAAATAAAAATGAAACTAAATATTAATAATTAAAAGATATGATGTATCTCTTTCCCTTATTTTTTCTTTGAACCAAGGCAAGTCCAGAGATATGGAAAAAAAACTAAATTACAAGAATGACTTTGATTGTACTCCATACTTTGTAGGGCTGAAAATTTGCTTGTCCCGTTCCTGACCCTGTGTGACCCGTCCTTGAAGGGTCAAGATGTATAAATGACCCGTCCCGTCTCTGTTTCCTTCTTGACCCTGTCTGACCATCAAGAGTTGGGTCGGGTCGGGACGGGCCAGGTTAGTGGGTCGACCCTAATCAACACACTACTTTTTTATAAATTACGTTTTGGTATCCAAAATTATTTTTTCTTACAATTTAGTACCTAAAATTTATTTTTTTACAAATAAGTCCATAAATTTTGATTGTATAATTCAGTTTTGGTACCCAAACTTTTTTTTATTTTTACAAGTTAGTACCTAAACTTTTAACAATTTACAAAAAGGTCCAATGTGGTGTGAGATATTTGTTGTTGCTAAGGGTCACAGCCTCACAGGGTCAAAACGTGACCCGTCCCGACCCTTACAGGGTCGACAAATGACCCATCCCTAATCGGACCCTATATACAAACTGACATGTCCCGACCCTTAGGGACGTGACGCGCCAGGACGGGACGGGTCAATGGGTCTTCCGGGTCAATTTTTCACCCCTAGTTTGTATGCAGTAGAAGTACTATAAAAGATCATGATATGCCACTACACGGAGAGCTCTGAAGAAGCTTCAAAGAGCAAAAAACACGAATCTAACTAAAATATCAGGTGTCTACGTTATTTGTGTTACAAAAATGTATGTTGACCGTTAAAGTTAATTGTTGACCTAACAGTAGACAACCTTCGTCTGTTTGACCATTGATGAAGTGACACTTAGGTGTCTTCCACTTCCGTACCACATATGATAACATTATTAAAAATAAATAAGATTTCCAACTAAATTACAAAAAATTTCAAAAAAATTGGCCAAAAAATTGACCCAGAAAATGTCGTCTCCTTCTCGCGCGTGGAGCTTCTTCTCCTCCTTCCTTTTCCACCATTATCCAAACCTCTTGACAAAGTTTTTGAAATCCAATCCCACCAATAAAAATTTGGCCGTTCAATCCCACCTTCTTTCTCTCCTTCTACCAATTTGAATCGATAATCGATTAGCGGTGAATTTGAGGGTCGTGGTCGGAATCACGGGGCGAGAATCAAAGCCTCCCCCAATCCCAATCTTCAACCCCTGGCACAGGCTGGGCTGCCTCCACTACACCGACAAAAGCAAGATTTACATGCATGCTCATTGCTCAACCCGGCGAGAACACTCGATCTCGTGCACAGCGAGTCGACGATGCTCCCCGCGTAGTTCGATCGTGTAATACAAGAGATAAATCATAGGTTGTCGGGTCTTATTTCTCGAAGGTCATCAAATGCACAACTACTCACACCAATCAGCATGACACGCAAGAATTAAGCAGATAAGTAAAAATAGTACAGTCGTTTAAGGGTTTCCGATTTATATATGTATAATGTTAGCGGGTTAATAAGCCCATTAATTGTTGTACATTAGCCCATTAATTATAGGCTTGGGATCCATGAAACCCATGCAGATGTGTTGGACGTGTAGAGGCTAGGGTTATGTTTTTGTTCTCTGTTGCCTTCTTTGTGAGGCGGGTGCAGCTTGTATATAAGGTTGAGATAGCTGCTGTGTAGGGTAACACGAACTGGAGAATAAGATTAGTAGCTGAAGGGTTTTCACTCTTCCGTGGATTAGTCCTGGACATTCCAGGGATACCACGTAAATCCGGTTGTTCTCGCTCTTTAATTCTGTTCCGATTATTTCCGATAGTTTAACATGGTATCAGAGCTTCCGCCAATGGATTCTGATCGACCTTCTGTTCGGCTGACGTCTACAAACTTTGCTCTTTGGGAGTTTCAGTTCCGGGTCTTCGTTGAGGGACGAGGTCTTCTCGGCGTGCTGAATGGGACGATTCCACAACCTCTGGCCACTGCATCAGCTCATGAGATCTCGCTTTGGAATCAGAACGACGCACGCGTTCGCTACTGGCTGTTGGGATCGGTGGATTCTTCCACTTGTCTAAGTCTTCGTCTCTTTCCCACTGCTAATCAAATATGGAATCACTTGGTGTCAACATATTCCTCGGTTAATCCGGCTCGGCAGTTTGAGATACAAATGGCCCTAGCTCGGCTGGAGCAGGGAGATCGAAGCATCACTGAGTACTTCAATCTAGCTCAGGAACTCTGGACTGAATAGGATATTGTGTCGGCTGCTCTTCGTCCTCAACCCGCATCCGCCGACACGATCGCCGACAGGCAGCAAAGTCGGGTGCTCTCCTTCTTGATGCGCCTGCGACCTGAATTCGAGGCCATCCGGTCCACATTGCTGAACAGGGACTCCTTGACACTTGATGGGATGATACCTCATCTTGTCCGGGAAGAAACGAGACTCCGAACTCAGTCTCAAATTGACTTGCGTCCAAGTGAAGGAGAGACCGTTTTCTCGGCATCTAAGGACCCGGCGGCTTTTTCTGTGCAACGCCCTCGGTTCCAGAGTTCTCAAGGGAATTCTCAAGGGAACTCTCAAGTTCAGAATCGCAATCTCCCATTGGATATTGAATGCCACTTCTGCCATGAACGTGGTCACCCTAAGAAGCACTGTCGACAATGGAATCAGTGTGTTTATTGCAAACGGTCGGGGCATATCATATTAGAATGTCGAACTCGCCAACGCAACGAGGCACGCGCAGCTGCTGAAGGAGCTGGCGGGGCTGGAGGATCCGCTCCTACCTCGTCGCCCTATCGGACCTCGTCTGCTGCTTATCGTGGAGGTCCGCGTGCTGAGCGTCAAGGAGACCGTGCAGCTGCTGCTCATTCCGCTACGTTGCTGGATGCTGGAAGTAGCAGTAGCGGTGCCCTTACTTCAGCCTCTGTCGAGCAACTTGTTCATGCCGCCATTCAGAAATCGCTTCCTACTGCGATAAGCGCGGCATTCGCTACTCTCCAGGGATCAGGTAATACTTCTCCTTGGCTCCTTGATTCGGCGTGTTTTAATCATATGACCCAAGATCGTACTCAGTTGATGAATGTATTACCGGTTAATGATATGTCCTTGTGTGTTGCAAATGGTGGGAAGTTGAAAGTACAGGGTGTTGGTAGCGTGTCTAGGAAGAATTTTACCTTGCCAAATACTCTCCATGTTCCTGACTTGGTACCAAATTTAGTTTCTGTGGGTCAGCTTACTGAGCAAGGCTGTTCTGTTATGTTTGCTCCGACTGGATGTGTTATACAGGATTTGAAGACGGGGAGGCAGATCGGAAAGGGGAGTAAACGGGGAAGGATCTTTCAACTGGAGGAGCTTCGTGATTGTCCTTTGTCGTCCGTCAGTAGTCATTTCGATAGGCCTGTCAGTAGTCCTGTCAAAACTTTGCCGGCTGCAGTATGTTCGCAGTCTTTCAGTTTTTCTAGTTTGTCAAATGATGATGTTTGGAACCTTTGGCATTCTCGTTTGGGCCATCCTCATTCTGGTCGTCTTGAACTCATGTTTCGGCAATCTTTGCTTGGTAAAAACACCATTACTGCTTTACCTAAACATTCTTGTACAAGCTGTGTAGAAGCTAAAACTGTTAGTTCTTCCTATCCTTCGAGCACCACCATAATTACTGAGCCTTTTCATATCATACACACTGATCTCTAGGGTCCTTCACCCGTGATTTCCCGTCGTGGTTTTCGATACTTTGCCCTTTTTATTGATCATGTCACTCGTTATACCTGGGTATATTTTCTTCGTCTCAAATCTGAGCTAAAAACTGTAGCTACTGATTTTTTGAAAATGATTCAGACACAATTTGGTCGCACAGTTAAGGTCATTCGGTCTGATCCAGGTGGTGAGTTTAGCTCCTTTCCTCTGTATGATGTGTATCGATCCCTGGGTATTTTAACTCAGCAGTCCTGTCCTGGTGTCTCCCAACAAAATGGATTGGTAGAACGAAAAAATCGTCATGTTATGGATCTTACTCGTGCTCTTCTCTTGTCATCTCATGTTCCTGATCGTTTTTGGCCAGAAGCAGTTGCCACTGCTGTTCGGCTCATTAATTATCAAGTTACTCCCGTTCTAAAGAACATCAGTCCCTACTATGCTTTGTATGCTCGTCATCCTAGCTATTCTGGTCTTCGTGTCTTTGGCTGCCTTTGTTTTGTACTGCGTCCTAAACGAGAGCGTACTAAACTTTCTTCCAAAACTGCCCGGTGTGTCTTTCTTGGATATAGTGATGTTCACAAAGGGTATTTGTGCTATGATCCATCCTCACAGCGTATGAGAATTGCGAGTACAGTTATATTCTTTGAACATACAATGTTCCATTCTCCTGGGACAGAATCATCTCAGTTCCTAGATTATACCTTGGCTCTTCCTTCTTTTGATGATGACCACGATGCTCCACTTCCCTTGCTAGATCCATTGGATCCTCCCTCACCTGGTCTGCCTTCCCCCCTTTCCACGAGCTCTGCAGGCTCCTCGGTGTCCCCAGAAGCTACCAGCTCCCTTTCGCCTCCCACTAATTCAGCATCACCGACCAGCTCATCTCCAGACAGCCCACCATCGGCGCCATCTATACCATTACCTCCTCGGCGGTCTACCCGTGAAAATAAAGGTGTCCCTCCACCAAGATTCAACGACTATATGGTTTATGGAGTTGATACTTTTCTAGTGCCTACTCGGTACCGTCAAGCACAAGGTCATCCCTTATGGGATGCAGCAATGAAAAGAGAACTGGCAGCTCTTCATGAACAGAATATGTGGACTCTAGTTCCACGTCCCCCGGCCTCTACTTCTGTTGTTGGCTGCCGCTGGGTTTATACAGTAAAAATGAATCCAGATGGCACAGTTGATCGGTATAAAGCTCGCCTTGTAGCACAAGGTTTTACTCAGGAATATGGGGTAGATTATGGAGAGACCTTTGCCCCAGTTGCTAAGATGTCGACGGTTCGCACTTTACTTGCTGTTGCCTCTCATCAGAACTGGCCTCTTCATCAATTAGATGTAAAAAATGCTTTTCTTCACGGTGATTTAGAGGAGGTTATTTACATGGAACGTCCACCGGGATATGATATAGGGACTTCTGATCAGGTTTGTCGTCTTAATCGTTCCTTGTATGGTCTTAAACAGGCGCCCCGCGCCTGGTTTGAGAAGTTTCATGCTACCATTTCACAGCTGGGATTTCGGCAAAGTCAAAATGATCCCTCACTCTTTACTCGGACTTCTGCGGCTGGAATTGTTGCTTTGTTGCTTTATGTTGACGACATGGTAATTACTGGATCTGATCTTGAGGGGATTTCTCGGCTTAAGGAAGGTCTGCATTCTGCTTTTCAGCTCAAAGATCTCGGTGAACTGTCTTATTTTCTAGGCTTGGAGGTGACGCGCGACTCTCGGGGCCTCTTTCTCAGCCAACGAAAATATATTGCTGATTTGCTTGATGATCATCGGTTTGGTGACTGTCGTCCGGTATCCACCCCTATGGAGTTAAATGTGAAGCTTAGTCGAGACTCGGGTGAGGCATTACCTGATGGTACAGCTTACCGTAGTATTGTTGGCAGCCTCATATACTTAGCAGCTACTCGTCCGGACATATCTTATGCAGTACAGGTTGTTAGTCAGTTCATGGCTGCTCCGCGGTCTGATCATCTTGCTGCTGTTCATCGTATTCTACGCTATTTGCAGGGCACTCGGGATGTGGGTATTCGGTTTCCATCCAATGGTTCTCTGGATCTTCAGGCTTATTCTGATTCAGATTTTGCCGGCTGCATTGATACTAGGCGCTCAACTACTGGTTGGTGTATTCGCTTGGGTAACTCTTTCATTTCCTGGCGATGTAAAAAACAGGATAAAGTTTCTAAGTCCTCTACAGAAGCAGAATATCGAGCCATGTCTGATGCTGCGTCCGAGCTCATGTGGCTACGACGACTTTTACAGGATCTTGGTGTCACTTGTTCTTCTCCAATGGACCTTTTTGTTGACAACACCAGTGCTGTGCGCATTGCTGTTAATCCGGTTCTTCATGATCGCACGAAGCACATCGAAATTCATGTTCATTATGTCCGTGATTTGGTTAGTTCAGGTGATATCACTCTGCATTATATTCGTACTGAGGATCAGGTTGCTGATATATTTACGAAGGCCTTCTCCACCAGTCGTCATTGGTTCCTGTCGAGCAAATTGATGCTTTCCGACCAACATCAATTTGGGGGAGGCTGTTAGCGGGTTAATAAGCCCATTAATTGTTGTACATTAGCCCATTAATTATAGGCTTGGGATCCATGAAACCCATGCAGATGTGTTGGACGTGTAGAGGCTAGGGTTATGTTTTTGTTCTCTGTTGCCTTCTTTGTGAGGCGGGTGCAGCTTGTATATAAGGTTGAGATAGCTGCTGTGTAGGGTAACACGAACTGGAGAATAAGATTAGTAGCTGAAGGGTTTTCACTCTTCCGTGGATTAGTCCTGGACATTCCAGGGATACCACGTAAATCCGGTTGTTCTCGCTCTTTAATTTTGTTCCGATTATTTCCGATAGTTTAACATATAAAAGAAAAGATACGTTATTGTAAGAGACAGTGAACTCACCACTATGATGCAAACTAGGGTCATTCATATCATGCATCAATGGTTTGTGTATTTTAAAACTTACACTCTATCCCTTCCTCTAAAGTCACTCTCAGCATGTGCATGCGCTTCTTGCGATAGTGATTTAACTAGCTAATGCGTACTTTCGCTTCAACCCATTGTCTAATCAATGATATAACAATCAAGGATTGATATTTACTCGTAATCTCGTATCATAAATTGTTGATCAAGGCTCCCCAATGAGACAGATCTGGGGCAGGTACTTCGATACCAATATCCATCTCGTGACAGATCGGGTAATTATCACAGTACGCGATCCAAGGAGCAGAAGACACGAATTCACATGTACAGTAAGGACATAAAAAAGGAAAAAAGTTCCTCTCCAAGAGAGCCCCATTTAGCAAGTCAATCAAAGACAGCGTTTGTTAGCACAAATCCTGGCCAGCGGGAACCTTAACTCGGATCGACAACATACACAACAGCATTTCTTAGCTAATTAAGTTCAACAAAACTTTTCCTTCTCATATCTAACACAACACTGCTCCGTCCCGTACTGAGCTCCGTCTTTACCATTCGAATTAGTTAGAATTATTAAAACACAAGTTCTTAAAAATTACCATAAAATCGAGATTACTGTTCCTTAAGAAAAAATCGGAATTTACTGTTCACTATGGGATTTTATAATCATATGTGGGCGTTTTTATGTGAACCTGAGTTCACCATATTAGGCTAGGCAAGTATGACCGTTGATTTGAGCCCATAAAGAAACGGCGACAACTCGCCTGCTACTTTTTTTTTTTGCGTATCCCTTCTCTCTTTTTCGTTACTTTTTACCCAATTACTTTCTTTCCTATCTACAGTCAAGACCCATCAATCAACCTCTCTCTCCCTCTCCCATCCCTATATTCTATGCAAACCCCCACAACTGATCACGATATATCATTCCCATTTCCCAATCTATCAAGCCTCCTCTCTCTCTCATTTGTTAATTATCAAGGTTGTCAAACCGGTTTATACTGTTGTATCGGTTTGGCAAGTAGAATTGTACGATCGGTGGTATAACCAGTTTGTGTCGGTTCATGCCAGTTTAAAAAAATGAGAAAATAATTAATATCCAATGTATCTAATCATATATAAAACATATTTGTGGACAATTTAGTTACAATCCAACAAATATCATCAATTTTTAACTATTACATTCATAAAATGAATAATAAATTAATTATCTTATTCATTAAATTCATTAAAATGATGTCATTTTACTTAGAATGTGTAAGTCGATCATACTGGTGGTGTCATATGCCGGTTTCATGACCGGCACAGGTTGAATCAGGTTCAACCTGGTGGCATGCCACCGGCATGACAACCAAGATTAAATGTGTATGAAGTTCTTCAATTATATTTGCAAGCATTTATATTAGCATCAGTTTGTCAAATACGAAATTAAACTTTAGATTTGTAATTATCCAAATAACATTATTCATTGAACAATTGGAACTTTATATTCTAATTTTCATGGCCAAAGGGCAAAGGTCATGTTCTCAAATTCCAATAACTCCTAATGATGATGCATGATTTAAGCACATATGACAAATTTATGCAACTTCTAACTCACCAAATATAATGATTTTCTATTATTATATATTGCTTTTTGTTGCTGTATTTCCTTTTTTTTTTTTACAATTGTGAACAATTTCATTCAAATACATAAGACAAACTTTACAATAAAATTTAGTATGTGATTATTCCAATTTGAGAAAAGTTTGTTTCGCCTTCTTAAATGAATAGAGGCTAAATTAGTACAAACTCATGTTTAGATAACGAACTCAGGTACTCTCCAGGTTTAGTAGACCTTGCTGCTAGAAACTGACACGTGGGATTGAGGTTCCTGAATAATAAAAAAATGTCTTGATGAAAACTTCGGCTGAGTTATAACATATGGTTGGCTGTATGCACAAACAAATGAGAAATTGCGTGTATTATCTTCCCAAACTCTATTCCATGATGTAACTACTAAATGTATTTGATTTAATTGTTGCATCTTCAATTTCATGAATTCCTTTATTATTAACTTGATTCTGTAAATAAAGTTCATAACTTAATTCCTTATTATTATCCTCCATCAATTTGTATTACACAAAGTTTCGTAAGGTAAGTTCAAAACAACTGTAATTACAGTAAATAAAATATTCACAATATCAATTTACATTAGGTAAAGATTTCATAAGATAAGTTAAATTTTACATAATTGTTTAATCAAATGTGACAATTTTCATAATTTGATTTTATTATTAGACCATACATTACATATAATTTATCTAACACCGATATGTAAAAGTTATGAAATTACATATATATTACGTCAAACTTATGGAATAATAGTTATTTCTTATGTAGCAATCAAACAAACTTTAATTATATTAACTACAATATTCATCATATAATCCATTATGCACTACACAAAGGTTTAAGTTAACTTCTACATAATAGTTTAAACAAATGTGCTCTCTTCTTGCTTGATGTGATAATTATTGTTTATATATCAATTAAACAAGTGTATATCAGTATACGTAAATCTTACCGCCGCAAAGCGCGGGCTAAAAAACTAGTAACAATTAAAACGCATCAGTTTAGTCGCGCTTGTTAAGCATTCACCGCATTTGGGATCATTGGCATCAGCACAAGAATAATGTACGTAGGCGTCTGGTACGGTACTTGAAGAAGAATAGAACCGCCCGCACGCTATCGGGGATTTCAGTTGCGAGAATATTTTTCTCTGCACGGATGGGAAGGCCGTGTCGGTCGGACTACAAAACCATTCGTGGGAGGCACCGCACAGTGGATCGAGGCCAGCTTCAGCAGAGAAGATCATCATTACACCGCCGTGGATGCCTTCGTTGATCGTTGTGAGAATTAGTGACGACATCAGCACTGTGGCCATTCGAGCTTCCGAGCGACCAACCTGCACGCCCATCTCTTTCTCTGCCTGTCTGTCTGTCTGTCTGTCTGTCTGCACGTTTAGCTAGCTAATATGTGTTCTGAGTAAAGCGGGCTAGCTTTATAAATTAATTGGGCGAGAAAACCCCAGCGTAGGAATTTTAGGATATATTGATTAGCCAACCTACAAAACCGCCTCTTCTCTCTTTACAAACCCCGGCAAGATACCCTAAAACATAGATACGTACGTATCTTGGCACCTAAGTGCTTCTTTGTGTGCCGGAATTCCAATTCATCCGGATAACAGCCTTATCACTGAATTACTATATATACGGTAATATCCAAATGCACTCTTGACCTTTTTTATATATAAAACTGAGGGTTATAGGTATAATATGCCCCTTTATTATGATGTTTTATCAAACATGCCACTCTACTATTTTTTACATCAAACATGCCCATATGCTTTGAAAAAATTATCAAATATGCCCTTCTGTTAAACATTCAATTGAAAAAAATCGTCAATCATGGTTGAACATTGATTTAGACTACCCGACATCTGCAAATGTGAGCGAAAATGTCAGTTTTGTCTCCCGTTTTATTTCTCTGAGTCTCTTCAAAATGAAATTATTTGAATTATTTGGCTATACAAAAGAACCAAAAAAAATTCTAAATTGAAATTATTTGGGATATTTTAGACATTTGTTTCTCCCAAACCAAAGTTCGGCTTTAGTTAACGGTTTTTGGATGGAAATTTTAACAGAAGGGCATGTTTGATAATTTTTTCAAAGTACAAAGGCATGTTTGATGTAAAAAATAGTTGAGGCATGTTTGATAAATCGTCATAGTAGAGGGGCATATTTTACCTATATCCCTAAAGCTGAAGTATAGTTACTATTGCCTAAAAATATACTATTTTTGATATTTTATATTTTATTAAATTACAAATTAGTCCCTATAACATATATTTTACATTTTGATACCCCAAATTTAATTTTAGTGTAAAATCATTGAATAATTATGTTTTGGTGAAAAGGGTTGACTGTTGTATTGACATCCAAATAAAAGAATTGGTCAAAACTTATCCATCATCTACTTCCTCTTCGTTTCATTTTTCACTCGCCTTCCATATCTCTTTCTTTATTTCTTTCTTTGCTTTTTTCGTCTAACCCTAATTAGTATACTATTTTTATGTCGAGTCCAAGTAAAAACAAATATATATGGTTATTACTTATTAGAAAATCGTCATTTTTCACTATGGTATTTGAAGGCTTGAAATTTTAAACGAGTTCAAGTTTGTATTCATTATGCTTCTCTCTAGAGTTTTTCTTTTTTCACCCGGGCTAGAATTTTCTACAATTACATGGAATGTTTGACTAGGTATCTACACATATCAAATAATTAGTTTCCATTTTTCTATAAAAAACTAAATAATTTTCATCATAAATACATCACCATAAAATGAATTAATCCTCAACTATGCAAATTAAAGTTCGGTATCTAAAGTTAATAGATATTTATATTTATAACATAAATTTATTTTGTTTTGGCATAGAAGTCCTCAAAATATTGTTGGAACATTACATTTTAGTACATAAAATATTTATGTATTACATTTTGGTACCTAAACTTTTGAAGTTCTACAAATAGGTCTAATTTTTGTATGTGTAATTAAAATACCCTCGAACAAATGGGTATTCATACTCAGCTCGTACACATTTAGATTATGGAAGTAAATATCCACACTCTACCCAAACCCATCTACAAACTTCCAAACCCATATATACGTCACCCATACCCTACCCATAATCAATGAGTCTACTTTGGTTTAGGTAAATATCAGTTATTAGCCAAAATTTTAACTTTTTTTAAAATTGGATGTTGACCGCTATATATCTCTTCTTAGTCAATATCATAATGTCAAGTCAATATTACTAACAAAAATGCTAACAAAAAAATAATTTTAGACTAATAACACTAACAAAACATCATATCGGATCACATAATGCATGCCCATACGTCATCTTCTCCGCGCCAAGGCGCGGCATCACCACCTAGTAGTAATATAAACTTCAAGAACCCCCAGCCAGCCAGGGCGATAATGATAGTGCCCAGTATTATCATTTTCAATATAAACTAGTGGCGATGCCGCGACTTATCGAGGAGCGGAGATGGCCTATAGGCATGTATTATGTGACTCGTTATGGTGTTTTTTTAGTATTTTTTAGTCTAAATTAATTTTTTGTTAGCAATTTTGTTAGTAATATTGATTTGACAATAAAATTATGACCGAGAATAGATATATGGCGACTAACATCAAATTTTAAATTTTTTGCTAATAAATGATATTTACATAAACCCAAGTAGACTCATTGATTATGGGTATGGTATGGGTGACGAATATATGAGTTTTGAAGTTTGTAAATGGGTTTGGGTAGGGTATGAATATTTACTTTCATAATCTAAATGTGTATGAGTTGGGTACGGATTGGATATCCATTTTATTCGAGGGTGTTTTAATTGCACATACAAAAATTAGACCTATTTGTAGAAATTCAAAAGTTAAGGTACTAAGGGTTATGGAAGGCGAGTGATAAAATTAAACGAAGGGAATGCAGATGATGAAAAGGTTTTGACCAATTTTTTTATTTGAACGTCAATACAACAGTCAATTCTTTTCACCGAAACAATTTATTGACACTTGCTTATGTAGATGTCGCACATTCTGTTACATGTAGTTAGTAGAAGTTTGTTTAGTACCCTGTAAATGTGCTAAATGAGTTTAGAAGTTTGTTTAGAATAGTTTCTCTTTCATCATTTTTTTTAACGTGTCATGTAATGAGCAAATATAAAATGGTCTAATCCTCTCCTACTGTTGAGTGATACATCTTGTATGGTACAAACTAAATTTATACTTTTATGTTATGGTGGATTGGATTTATGGATTGGTTCACAAGGATTGTGAATTGAATTCATGGATTCAAGTGAAATCTAAACATTGAACCATTATGTGAAAGTAAAAAATTGTACGTACGAAAAATCTCATAAATTTAGATACCAAAACATAATTATTTGATGATTTTACATTAAAATTAATTTTGGGTATCAAAATGTAAAATGTACATTATAGTGACTAAGTTGTAATTTAATTACATTTACGATATCAAAATGTAATAGTTATGCAACAGTAACCTCACTTCAATTTTATATATATTAATAAATGGCACACTCTCTAAAGATTGGTATTGTTCGTGGTATCAGCTCAATAATTTATTTGCAAGTGTGAAGATTATGAATTTTTTTCTTCTTCAAAAAAGTAGAGTTATATATGGTAATGCTCAGTATTACCATGTTATCGCTGGCGGTTCCAGTATTCTCATCTTCGTAATATAAATGGCACATTCTCTAAATATTAGTATTGTTAGTGGTATTAATTAGCCCAATAAATAATTTGCAAGTGAGAAGATTATGAAAAAAAATTTCAAAAAGAAGTGTTATATATTAATTTGTTTACTAACTGATAAATCTTTAATTTTAATATTTTCACAACCCATAGTATATATGGTTGATTTGCATACTTTTTTATTGGTAGAAGTTGATTTGCATACATGATATAAATGGCGGTGTCCTATTTCGACGGTTAGTGTCTACCAACATAGATAACCTGGATAGATAAATCCATATTAATAACTAGTTTAGTTTTATTTCTACCGCATCTCTTCCCCCGTTACATATATCGACGAGTCTTTAAGCCTTTGTTCGTTGGCACGAAACCTGGCTAGCGGAAACCTTAACTCGGATCGACAACATACACAACAGCATTTCTTGGTAAATTAAGCTCAACAAAACTTTTCCTTCTCATATCTAACACAACACTGCGCCGTCCCGTACTGAGCTCCGTCTTTGCCATAACAATGATAACGTATCACTTCGGTCGCCCTTTTTAAGCAATCAACGCATCTGGGATCATTGGCATCAGCACAAGAAGAATGTACGTAGGCGTCTGGTACGTCTCCTGAAGAAGAATAGAAGGGCACGCACGCCATCGAGGGTGTCAGTTGCTCGAATATTTTTACCTGCACGTCTGGGGGAGAAGAGTCGTTCGGACTACAAAACCATTCGTCGGAGGCACCGCACAGTGGATCGAAGGTAGCTTCAGCAGAGATGATCATTACACCGCCGTTGAAGCCTCCGTTGATCGTTGTCAGAATTAGCAACGACATCAGCAATGTGGCCATTCGAGCTTCCAAGCGACCAACCTGCACGGCCATCTCTATCTCTCTCTCTCTGTAGCTAGCTAATATGTGTCCTGCGTTTAAAGCGGGCTAGCTAGCTTTATGATATTGTCAGATGGATGTGGTCACATTGGAATATACAAACACCGCCTCTGCTCTCTTTGCAGACCCCGGCAAGATACTTGTATAACAATGAAGTCACATTGGAACATACACACATCGCCTCTTCTCCGTTGCAGACCCCGCCGGCAAGATACCCTAAAACATATCTCATAGACACGTACGTATATCTTGTACATAAGCACATCATTCTGTGCCGGAATTCCAATTCACCTGAATAACAACATTACACCGGGGATATCCAAATCCTGAGCCCTCTTAACACCTTGTAATATAAACTTCAAGAACCCCCAGCCATGGCGATAACAATAATGCCCAGTGTCATGTCCATGATTTGATTGAATTACTACTTATTAGAGCTTAAATCGATAAATAATTTCAGCATGGTTGACACTTAAAAAAAAACAATAATGCCCAGTATTACCATGAAGTAAATGGCGGTTCCATGAAGGTCGGGGTTGTCGGGTTCATCACTTGACATAGATGATTAAGATCCATCTATTGGTAGAATGGGTGCAACAGGAGCCAAAAATTATTGCATAAATCTTGGACACTCTTGCAGTAGTTTCCAACATTCTTCGAATTTCTAGTCATTTTTCGTGTCTGCCTTGAAAATAGCCTTCGCTTGATTCGTCTAAACAATTAATTAGAAAACAATACACATGATTAAAAATAAGAACACTAAAAGTATATCATCTGCTTGGTGGATTTGGATTTGCACTCCTCAATGCCGCTCACGACTTATAACACTACAAAAAAAGGGTTTTGCAACCAAAACCTAAAAGCTCAAAATTGGTTAATACACCTTCTGTGGCCAAATATTTTTGGTTGCCAATATTGGTCACAATAGATGCTTTACGAATTCCAAACGCAACCAAAATGAGAATTGGTAGCAAAAAGAAAAGCAATCACCACCAATTTTGTAGATGGTAAAATTCTTAACTTTTCTTAACCATTTTTATTTGGTTGTCATAGTCTATTCTTGGTTGACAAGTGTAAGTGATTGGTTGCCATAAATACCAATGACAACCAATTCTTCGCCACCAATTTATTTTGGTTATGAAAGTCTAAACAGCACTTCTTAGGTAATTAAGCTCAACAAAACTTTTCCTTCTCATATCTAACACAACACTGCTCCGTCCCGTACTGAGCTCCGTCTTTGCCATAACAATGATTATCTATCAGTTCGGTGGCCCTTTTTAAGCAATCATCGCATTTGGGATCATTGCCATCAGCACACGAAGAATGTACGTAGGCGTCTGGTACGTCTCCTGAAGAATAATAGAAGGGCAGGCAGGCTATCGAGGGTGTCAGTTGTACCTTCAAGTCTGGGTGAGCAGCGTCGTTCGGACTACAAAACCATTCGTCGGAGGCACCGCACAGTGGATCGAGGGCAGCTTCAGCAGAGAAGATGATCATTACACCGCCGTTGAAGCCACCGTTGATCGTAGTCAGAATTAGTAAGGACATCAGCACTGTGGCCATTCGAGCTTCCGAGCGACCAATCTGCACGCCCATCTCTCTCTCTCTGTGTTAGCTATCTAATATGAATGTGTCATGCGTTAAAGCGGGCTAGCTAGGTTTATAATATTGTCCGATGGATGAAGTCACATTAGAACATACAAACACCGCCTCTGCTCTCGTTGCAAACCCCGGCGGCAAGATTCCCTAAAACATATATCATAGACACATACGTATCTTGCACATAACTACTTCTGTGCCGGAATTCCATTTCATCCGAATAACAACATTATCAATGAATTACTATATACTAGAATGGATGCCCGCCTTTGTGCCGGAACATTTCATTGCATGTTATAATAGTATTCTTTAGACCAGAATGCACGCTTTAGATTTTTAAAATATTCCAAGAAAAAAATCGTACCATTCAAAAAATGATAATATATAATATGATCAAGTTGCAACACAAACAATCCCGTTAATAATAAGCATTTGAAACAACTATTATTTATAATTAGGGCTAATACCATTATAACACTCGAACGCACTCTGATATGGATGCGAGGTCCGATAATATTTTTAATCAGGCCCTTTCAGAGATATCAAAGTCGGTCGGACTGCAAAACCATTTGTTGGAGGCACCGCACATTGGATCCAGGCCGCTTCAGCAGTGATGATCATTACACCGACGTCGAAGCATCCGTTGATCATTGTCAGAATTAGCGACGAAATCAGCACTGTGGCCATTCGAGCATCCAAGCGACCAACCTGCACGCCCATCTCTCTCTCTCTCTCTCTTTCTCTCTCTCGTGGTTAGCAACTTAATATGTGTTCTGAGTGGAAGCGGGCCAGCTTTATAAGTGGGATAGACAGCATTCTCATCTTCATACTAATATACTAATTAGGAGAGAAAATCCAAGCGTAGGAATATTCGGTTAATTATCAGCCAAACTACAAACACCGCCTCTTCTCTATTAGGTTAAGTATGCTTTGACAAAGAAGTGAGTAGGCACATATTCCTAACTACAATAGCTCTTTTACGTGAGTGGATTTCAATTCTTTGATAGAGATATCAAATCTTTTACTACACGATCAACCAATTGGTTTAGGAAAAATTAGGTGCTTCTTAATTTTAATACAATTATTAAGTTATAAGTTGTATTCCTATATCTAATGGATATTAAACAACATATATAGTAATCAATAGTAGTAGTTACAAATATTATTCTGTTTTTTCATTTTTAGATGTCGATGATAATTTTTTTTAATAGTACTATATCATCACAAAAATAATATAATTAATTAATTAAGAAGGCTTCCCTGCACGTGCGGCCTAGTCTACCGCGTCGTGTGGCTTGCCCCAGCCGTGGGACCTAATTTATTATTATTATTATTATTCTGCTTTTATATGTGGTATTTAGTTATTGGTTGATTGTGTATGTTGTTTGTTTAATTATTTGAAAGAAAATATGGTATGTATTTCGCTTAATTGTTATTTTCTCATTTGTCCCGAAGTTAACCGTAACAAATTAACGATTAATTTTCTGATTTTGTTTTGTCTCGGAATTTAAAAATAATACATCGAAAATTTTGTTTACACCCTCTTCCATATTTAACCTGCATATGGTTCCTATCTCAGTTAAGTCTTCTGCCTCCTGCGGCAGACTTGTGATCAGAAACTTGCTGTCTGATTCCCAGACAATTGATATATAACTCTAAGAAATTAATATCAACACCCATCACTAGAACTAAAATATAAATAAAAAATATTAAAACAACTCATCCGTATTAATAACTCGTATTTTTATTTATGATATATCTCTTTCCCCGTTACATAATATCGATGAGGAGGCCTTATTTTATTTTTTCTTTTTACCAAGGCGAGCCCAAAAACATGCAGCAACGACTCAAGCTACCATGAAAGAGCATGATATGACACTACATAAAAAAAAACTTTGAAGAAGCTCCAAGGAGCAAAAAGACGGGACTCTAACTAAAATACGGAGAAAAAAAGACATGATACAGAGGAGCATTCCTTCGACCAAGCAAGTCAATCGAAGAGGAGCATTCATTAACCCAAACGCTGGCCTGTTGGGGTCGTCCATCCACAAAAGTTGTTCATCTCATATCTAGCACAACACTCTTCGTTCCCGTACTGAGCTCCATCTTTGAAAGGGCAATTCTCGAGCATTATTTGAGTCGCTCTGTATAAGCAATCAGCGCAGCCGTCGCCTTTGGCACAAGAAGTATATATGTAGGCAAGTAGAGGACCACGTTGATAGAAGATCGGATGGCACTTTACTTTGACTCTGAGGTTCGATAATAAATCCTTCTGCGCACCTGGGAAAGCAGAGTCGGTCGGACTACAATACCACTCGCTGGAGGCACCGCACAGTGGATCGAGGGCAGCTTCAGCAGTGATGATAACACTGCCGGGGAAGCCTACGTTGATCATTGTCAGAATCAGCGACGACATCAGCACTGTGGCAATTCGAGCATCCAAGCGACCAACCTGCATGGCCATCTCTCTCTCTCTTTCTCTCGCTATTAGCTATAGCTAAGATGTGTTCTGAGTGAAGTGGGCTACCTAGCTTTATAATGTTGTGAGATGGATGAATTTGGTTGCTTGCAATATTATATCTTAGTAGTTGGACAAACAGCATTCTCATCTTCATCATAAAATAATTCGGCGAGATAATAGAAGCGTAGGAGTGGAAGAATGCTAATAATACTATTTATTTGTATTTGGCTAACCTACAAACACGGGCCTCTTCTCTCTTGGCAAACCCGGCAAGATACCCACAAACATTTCGCATAGAAATACGTATCTTGCATTCAAGTACTTCTGTGCCGGATTTCCAACGCATGGGAATAACAGCATTATCAATGAATTACTATGGAGTGACGCTTAGGTGTCTTCCATTTATGAGCCATATATGAGATCATTATTATGAATAAATAAAATTTCCAATCAAATTACATTAAAATTTAATAAAAATGACAAAAAAAAAAAAAAAAATTGACCCCGAAATCGTCGTCTCCTTCTCGTGGAGCTTCTTCACCTCCTTCCTTTTCCACCATTATTGATGATCCAAACCCCATGCCAAACTTTTGAACACGACGGTTTAACTACAACATGGATTTGTGTATATATGCATAGGAGAGGAAGACACAAAAATCTTGTAATCCTCGTTAATGCGGTCTGTTTACACCATAAATTTTGTCTTGTACCATATTGGTGAGTTACAAGATAATCAAGGAGTTTATAAGGCCACACCCATTATAACAATTAATGTTGTTTAAATTGGGCCTTATGGATATTGATTTTAAACCCAAGTCACTAGCTCATTAATGAGCATGGACATGATTCAATAAGGGACATGAGCCTCTCGTAGGAGGCCATGTCATACCACGAGATGACATGAAAATTTCTAAGTATGAGAAGTCCATGAAGAGGCCATGCCGCCTCATAACCAAGACCAAACGACACAAAAACATGTCCATCTAGAATTTAGAAGCACATGCCATCTCAAGGAAGACCTCGGTACCGTCAAAAATATTCTAAGTCTCGAGAAGGACATGTCACTTCACGAAGAGGCCATGCCGCCCCATGACCAAGGCCTAATGACTGAAAAATAAACTAATTCTGGAAGAGGTACATGCCGCTTCAAGGTGAAGCATGTGCCACTTCAACGAGAGGTCCATGCCACTTCACGAGAAGGGGCATGGACGCGAGACAAGATGAGACGTTCATGCCCACTTCCCAAGAAGGGCCATGGACGCGAAGCAAGAAGCATTAGAAATGATTGAAAATACTAAGTATGGAAAGGCCATGCCGCCTCATGAGAGGGGCCTTGTGCATGATTGAGAAGTCCATGCCACTTCACAAGAGTGGCCATGGACACGAATGAGAAGGGCGTGGTGGTGGATCACTATATGAGTAATGACTAAGTCCCAAGTGGGCCATGGACATGGGTAAGAAGTCCATGGCCATGAGACAAAAGAACCATGACCCCCTTTGCGAGACACTACATGCTCGTCAAAAGACTAGCATGGCACGAGAGTCAGAACAAGACCAGGCGAGGCAAGCTACACTCCAAGACCCACGACGGTTACAAGAGAGGCCCCTAGGCGGTTGAAGGAGTAACCACCACTCCGAGGAAGCAGGGAGCGTTTCTTTTTGGAATTTATCCAATAGGCGATTTTCTACCGAAGAAGGGGGAGCGGTTCTTTGTAGCAGTTATCCAACAAGCGGTTTTCTATGGCGGTTACCTCCTCGTGGCTATAAATAAGAGGAGGGGTCGACAGAGACAAAGGTTCCAAAACCAAAACTCTGACACACATGTCAAGTTTATCCTTTACCTTTTCTCTATCATGTAGCCATAGATGTAGTTCGTAGTTTGGAGCTCTCGCCGAACCTCCATAGGAGTAGAAGTAATTTAATTTAGAGCTCGTTCCCAAAAACCATCAATCAAACACCCTCGTTCGAAATTTGTTTGAAGAGGTGTGAGCCGTGTCTTAGTAATCGTTGCACAAAGAAGTCAAAGGTGAATTAATCTCATTTCAACACAAGTTTTCTCGCCGGAAAACACTGTCAAGAACCAGTTGATCCCAATAACTCGAGTTGTTGGGAGAGGTTCAATCGTTGATCATATACCGTTTACTAACACCCCCCTTCAAACTCAAGCCATTCAGATAGGCTTGTAGTTTGGACAGGCACAGGTCCGGACACCGTGTGCTTAACAGAAACAGAAACAGATGGGGTCACCGGGAGAGGTTCAATCGTGGATCATATACCGTTTACTAACAAATGCCACTACCGGTTCTCATATTACTTTGCTTCCTGTTATGAGCTAGACGATCCACTTAGGATAAAGAGTTGTCGACCTATATATCTTCCCATTATTATATACTAGAAAATTGGCCCGCGCTCTGCCGTGGGTACTCAAAAATAAATCTACCAATTAGGAGTGAAAAGTAATAATTTTAAATCAAGGTGAAGGTCGTTTGTGGTCGAAAAGAAATCATGTATTAACTTGAAACGGGCGCGAGTAGGACCATAACCAATTGTTTAATCTCTTTAGCCTTCATGCACTTGTATATGATTTCGAAGTAGATAGTTGGATTTCCAATTATACTATATGGGTTTGGATGGAGTAACTGAATGTATGATAATTGAGCGTGATATTCCCTAATCTTATGAAGAGGCAAGAAAATAATTTCATGATGAAGAATAAATGAAACTTTACAATGTGTGTTATGAATATTATTATCTTCTACGATAAATATTGTTATCGAATCATAATAATGGTTCAACCCTTGAAATTTCAAAAAGTATTTTGAGATAGTGCTATGTTCGAATTGAGTAAACCCCCAATTTCACATATAGTTTTCTATATGGATTATAGTAGACTGATAAAATAATGACTTATTCTGAAAAAAATTAATTTTGACAAAGATGAAGATTCACTATCTAATTATTATGTAATTACATGATCCTTCCTTATCAAACATAGTAACATCATACTTTTTTTTCACCATGTGAATTTTATGTTATACATGCTTTCTTACTAACACCCAAACATACCAAGCTTGAAATAATTGAAATGAGTGAGACCTATAAGAATGTGGTTAGGTATATGATGGATTTTAACAAATCAAACAAATGATAAAAGGAGATTGATCATGAGGCCAATATAGATCAACAGGTGGCATGCTTTCATTTTAAACGTAACCATATGTCAACCATGCAAAAGAGTGATGTGCATGAAATGTGTAATTGGAGAGTAATTGAGTCGACGTGAGAGTGCTGTCAAATGTGGTTATGTTGTTTTCTGGTTCTCTGGTTGCAGGGGTTTCTCGGTTTGCCCAACAACCTTTTACTTCCTTTTTTGTTTCCCTTGGGTTGCACTGCTTGTGCTCCTGTTATGTTTTCTGGTTTCATTTGCTTTTTGTTTTGAACTGGGACTTGTACTCTTATTTTGTCTCTTTTCCTTTTAATGCAATTATCACCTTTATAAAAAAAAATTGAGTCAATCTTGTTTAGATGAAATAAGAGTAAGATCAATCTTGTTTTTTCCCTTGAAAAAATCAGTCTTATTTAGAAGCTGCTGGGAGTGTGGGGTGGAGGGCGTATAGGTGGAAAGGAATTGAGCTCCCACATCTCACGCTTGGAGAACTTAAGAGCTGGCGAGCTTTCTTGAGACATGCACATGTCGTCTACCTCTCCACAATTCTTCAGTCCCTAATCAGAATTCCCTGTAATTTCAGAGGTGATATGTGGTTGTCACTAAATATCAAACAATGACCGAGCAATCCCAGCGAGATCGCTTGATACTGGTCGATTTGCATGCCCCCAATGTCGAAAATTGGAGTCGAGGATCAGAAGGATCTTGAAAAGAATATTCATGCAAATTGGAGTCCCAACTTGTTCAGCCGCCAAGAGTCTATCGGAGGGAAACCGAGTGGACAATGATTCGGGATGATTGGCGGCTAGTCCAAAGTTATTTGCAGGGGATTTATGGTGAAATATCCAATTAGAAGATGGGAGGAGTAGCGGCTGTAGAAAATCCGGCAAGAGGATCCAACTTGGCCAATATCAAATGAATCGTCAGAGGGAAGAAACAGGATGGCAAGGCATGTGACTCGCCAACTTGGCCAATAGCCAGAAAATCGTCGCGGGGAAGATAGGGGGAAGGAACGGTTTATGGAGAATAAAAGGGATCCATAAATCTTAGTCTGAGCTCGCAAATAGGGTAGTAAAGCCCTTAAGTAAACTCGCCTATTAATTATACTAATGATGAGAAGCCTTTATTTGTTGCTTCTATATAATCAGAAAGAGGAGCAAATGCCAAAGGTCACATAGGCTAGTGGTGAAACTTTTCATGTCAACTTTATTTCAAACAACAAAATTAGAAATCAAACAATAATTTTTTCATACACTAAAACACCAATGATACAACACTTTTTATGTACTACTAAAGTTTGCATAATGAACGTGAGTTACACATATTTTCAATTCGGGGATAAATTTATCATTGATTGAGAAATCTACTAGTACGAGGAGGTTCACCTGCTAAGTTTGTTCATTTGTACAATCATCAAACATAAAAATGAGTTGAAAAATAACTTCATATTATCATTACATATGATAAAATGACGAGGTTTAGATGTGCATAATGATCTATAATGCTATTGTGCAGTTCAGTCCTATAGGTGACAAGGTCGATCACATCTCAATTCCTAAGGATTTTGTTAGTGTGAGGAATCAAGGTTGCATACTATTTTTCATATTACATACGGATCTACAATGATATTGTTTGACTTTAATTATATCAGTGACATGATGCATCATTATTTCAAGAATGGGCAAGGGTTATACATATCAATCGAAAGACAAATCTACCATCTATTGAGCAGTCTATTTCCACCAGAATGTAAGTTTGTGAGTTATTCATTCATCAAATGATAAATAATTTGAAATATCTCTGATTCGATCATTACATATGATCGTGAACTTTTTTTACTAGACAAAAAATATTAGACGCTCACAACAATTGGCCAACATATAGATGCACGAAATGAAAAATAAATGAAAAGTTAGGTACAAAATATGATGTTGAAAACCGTAGGCCAATCAAAGAGCAGATGATTGTGAATATGATATTGAAAATAATGATGAAGATATGACTCTTATTGTTTTACATGATTGTTGCTTCTAGCCACACTCAAACTAAACATGGCAATCCTACAATCAAACCAATCTCAAATAATAAATAATCATAATAAATATAGAAAAAGAGAAATAATAGCCTTCTCCTATTGAAAATTAACGACGACAAAAAAATGTGTCACTCATCGGGCCGACACATAACTAGTTTTATCTATAGCGATATAGATTTTTTATACCTTTGGGAATATGAATTTATAGTTTACTTTATTTGACTGATCCATAAAAATATGATTAGGTTACTCCACAAAAAATTGGTTTTAATATCATTAAAAATAAAAATAAATATTAATAATTAAAAGATATGATTTATCTCTTTCCGACTTTCCCATGCATATATCCATCAGCAGGCTTCATTTTATTTTTTCTTTGAACCAAGGCAAGTCCAAAGATATGGAAAAACAACTCAATTACAAGACTGACCTTGATTGTACTCCATAGTTTGTATGCAGTAGAAGTACTATGAAAGATCATGATATGCCACTACACGGAGAGCTCCGAAGAAGCTTCAAAGATATAAAAAAAAAAACACGAATCTAACTAAAATACCGAGAAAAAAACACGATACAGACTGAAAGGACATGAAAAAGAGGGAAAATGTCTCCCTCCAAGATCGGCCCATTTAGTGAATGTGAAGCATTCTTCGACCAACCAAGTCAATTGGATTAGTGCCTTTGTTAGTACAAACCCTGGCTAGCGGCTAACAATTTACTCAGAAAACAAACACTATTGGTCCGAGATTCCACTCAGCCTACGTCCACATCTCATGCAGCACATGCAGAGTGTTCAGCAGCTAAAGAGAGTCCTTCCCCTTCTTGTAATCACTTCAATTATGCAACCCTAGTTGATTCTAATGATATTGGGTGTATAAATGAGTACGAACCATCTATATATAAAAACCTAAAGCTTTCCTGTGGATGTAAGCCTCACATTTTATGAGGAAGAACCACGTTAAACCAAGGTGTTCCTTTACTATTAGTTAAAATTCACATACACAATAGCCTTTCTTAATTAATTAGCTCCGCAAAATGTTGTCGTTTTTATATCTAGTACAACACACCTCTGTCCCGAATTGAGCTCCATATATCTTTTCCCAGACAATGCTCGCGCATCAGTTAAGACGCTCTTGTTAAGCAGTGAACGCAGTTGGGATCATTGTTATAAGGACAAAAAGAATGTATGTAGGCAACTGGTACTACTCCTAGAGAAGGAAACTCGTCGTTAAAACAATTTATCTTTATTAGTAACTCATAATTTTATTTAGGATAATGTCTATTTATTACTCCGGTCCTCAACAGAAGTTGTACATCTCATATCTAGCACAACACTCTTCGTTCCCGTTTTTTTTATAATGGTGATTAGTATTGAAATGACAAGTGAAAACAAAGAGTTCCAAAGTAGGTACAAGGTTGGGAAAAGAGGTTCAGAAGCACTGAACCAAAGCGAAACAAACAAACAACAACGACAAATAAAGGGAACAGAAAGGGAAAAGAGCTGCAGCAGGGTGAGGAACCAACCAGCTTCGAAAGCAACGAACAGAACAGGAAAGGGAAAGGAAATCCTCCACAGCGTCCAGATAAGAAGACCAGGGAAGTGTCACATAGATCAGCGACGGAGCGACTGCAGAGGCTGTAAGATCACAGAGAGCGCCAGCACTCAAAACGAAGTAGCCAAGAATAGGGTCCAAATCACCAGCCGCTGCAACTCCAAACAAGCAGCTGCGACCGGGGCCTCCAACCTTGATCAGCAAACGAGTGAACTGACACTGAGAGTCATGCCGGGAATAAAACGCTCAGTGTTCGTTGTAAAGGTGTCTTCTGCTCTGATCGTCATGCCACTGTTTGCCTTCTTCTTTGGTGAATTTCCCCATCGCGATTGGCCATTCCAGCATTGATTTGAAGGCTTTCCGAGCAACGATCGTGGAACTTTGGCTAGTGTCTTGGAAGATTCGACGATTTGTCTCTAGCCACAAGCTCCAGGTGATCGCGTGCAAAGCGCAGTGGTTGATCCACTCGGCCAGCTTGTTTGGTGGTCTGCTTTGCCAATCTTTAACTGTAGAGAAGATGTTGTCACCGGTGTTGTCGATACTGGGGCAGGCGGCTCTGCATTTGCTCCAAACTTCTGTGCTAAACTCACATTTGACGAACATGTGATCGGCGGATTCTTCTTCTTTCTCACATAAAGCGCATCTATTAGCCAAAGTCCACCCTTTAGTCTTGAGATTGTCAAGGGTCTGAATCCTCTTGAGGGTTGTCAGCCAAAGGAAAATGCAGATTTTTGATGGTATGATCTGCTTCCAGATAGACTTGGCTGGGAAGTTGGGATCTCCTTGAAACTTATTCTTCACAAGTGACCTGTACATAGAGTGGACAGAAAAAGCTTTGTCTGGGTCGGGGAGCCATACTAAGCGGCTGGGCCCGCTGGAAATTCTGTTGTTAGCATGATTAACCAAAAATTCAAGCAAAGATGAAAACTCTCGCTCAGCTCCCCCTCTCAAAACGAAATTTAAATTGATGTCCCAAGGGTTACCTTCACCATTTCCATTTCTGACGTTGGGGATTCTTGCTTCAGGGTCGGACGAAGCCGCAGCGACCCGAGGAAAGTTGTCGGCAAGGCATGTGTTGGGATCCAAAAATCGTGCCAAAAAGAGCACCAAGCACCATTACCGGGATCGATGCAAGTTGAGTTCCAAAACTTGTTGTGAACCTTCG
Source organism: Linum tenue (assembly GCA_946122785.1). NCBI lineage: Eukaryota > Viridiplantae > Streptophyta > Magnoliopsida > Malpighiales > Linaceae > Linum > Linum tenue. Next base: position 67,536,889 of record CAMGYJ010000002.1, read on the forward strand.
AGATGTTGGCCCAAACGGAGTTGGCGAACCCATTGCTGCATCTGCCGGTGTGCCAAAGGGATTGAGAATTGCTGTATTTGTGGCTGATTAAATTCCTCCACCATTTCTCACCCTCGGTGGCGAATCTCCAGTGCCATTTGCTTAGCATTGCATCGTTGAAGCTCTCCAAATCAGTAACGCCTAGTCCCCCTTGAGATCGGGGAGCTTTGCATCTGTCCCAACTTACAAGAGGGACTTTATCAGCGTCGCCGGTGCCGCTCCAAATGAATCTGCGCTGAATGCCTTCCATGCGCTTGATCACCGTCTTCGGAGCCTTTAGCAGGGAAAATAAGTATACGGCTTGGCTGGACAGAACAGCTTTGTTGAGGACGACCCTGCCTCCCATCGATAAAAATCTGCTTTTCCAACCCTCTAGCTTCTTCTGGTATTTGTCGATAATAGAGTTCCAAGTGGAGATGGCATTCACTTTAGCTCCGAGAGGGAAGCCCAAGTACTTGGAAGGTTCAGAACTCCATCTGCATCCGAACAAATTGGCAAAGTACTCTGGATTTGGGATGTCGCCAACAGTGAACATCACAGTTTTGTCCAAGTTGATATTTAATCCTGTAACCGTTTGAAAACACACGAGTGCGGCGATGATGTTGAGGACTTGATCGTACGAGGCTTCACAGAAAATGAGGGTGTCGTCGGCGAAGAGGAGGTGGGTGACCTCGCCGCTGTTATTGTTTTCATTCATGCAGAAACCTTTGATTTTCCCCACTGCACTCAATTTGGCTATCATGAAGTCGAGGATGTCCATTATCAATACGAAGAGGCCTGAAGAAAGCGAATCCCCCTGCCTGAGGCCTTTGTGCATAGGAAAGAAACCCTTGGACTCGCCGTTGATGAGGATAGAAACCAGGGGAGAGCACATAGTGCCTCGAATCCAGTTGACCCATTTTGGCGGAAATCCCAGATTTGCAAGGACCTTGTAGAGACATCTCCAGTTGACATTGTCGAACGCTTTCTCAATGTCGATCTTGAACATGAGGCCAGGTTTCTAGCTCTTCTTTCGGCTGTCAACAAGTTCGAATGCGATCAGACCAGCGTCGGCAATCTGGCGCCCTCTCACAGATGCTTGCTGGTTGTGGGACGTGAGATTCGGCAAAATCGAGCTGAGCCTGCCCGCCAAAACTTTACTCACAAGTTTATTGATGGAACCCATCAAACTTATCGGACGTAGGTCCTTGGTGTCTTCCACGGCATCTCTTTTGGGGAGCAAGCACAGGAAAGAATGAGTAGCACTTTTCGGAAGGCGGCCATTGGAATGAAACTCTGAGAAAGCATTGACAATGTCGGTCTTCATCCAAACCCAGCACTTCTTGTAGAACTCCCACGTGAAGCCGTCCGGACCGGGGGCTTTGCTACCATCGAAATCATTGATACATTCATAAATTTCTTCTTCGCTGAAAGGGCGTGTGAGGGCGATGGCTTCAAGGTTGGAGACAGCTCTGCTGGTTTGCATTCTGGGAAAGGGACGGTCGGGGATTGCTTCCTCGAAGAAGTTTGAGTAGTAATCCACCAAACCATTCGCGACCGCTTCTTGTCCCTCTACCATGGAGCCATTGATTTTGATGCAGCTGATCTTATTGAACTTTTTCCTGAAGTTGGCAACTCTATGAAAAAAATTGGTGTTCTTATCCCCTTTGCGAAGCCAAACTTCTCTAGATTTTTGCCGCCATGAGATCTCCAAGAGGTTGAGAAGCCTGCCAAGTTCCACTCTCTGAAGGTCTCTAGAAATCTTCATGTTGGTGTCGATAGGTGCTGATTCTTCGGCTCTGTCGATGTCGGATATGGCAGATAGTAGTTCACCAATTTTGACGTCAATTCTGCCGAAAACTTCTTTGTTCCAGGTTTTGATCATGTTTTTCAGGTGTTGCAATTGCTTGACCCAGCGGAAGATGTGCCCTTGGCCTTGCGTGTTGGAGTTGTACCATTCATCCATGCTTTCGAAAAACCTGCAGTCTTCGAGCCACATATTTTCAAATCGCCATGGTCTATGGATGCGAGAATCAGTTCCCCATTTGAGGACGATAGGGTTGTGATCAGACTCGACTCGTTCTAGGGCCAGCAAGGAGCAGTCAGGGTATAGGGAGTCGAAATTTAGGGAGATGAGAGCTCTGTCGATGCGGGAAAAACTGTTGCTATCGCCTCCCCTGCTCCAAGTGAAACGACTTCCGCTGAGGGGCAATTCCATCAAAGTGTTGTTGTCGATGAAGCTATTGAATTCCGACATCAGTTGCCCACTTCTTCTAACGCCTTGGTAGTCCTGGTGACTCCGAACCAAGTTGAAATCTCCCATCAAACACAAGGGATCGATTTTCTGTTGACAGTAGTTGTTCAAATCACTGAGAAAATTGATCTTGTCTCCTCGTTCCTGCGGGCCATAAACAATGACCAGATTCCATATTTTGTTAGAAGAAAGATCCAAGAATTCCACGGCCAAGAAGTGATTGCTGATATGACTGGATAGACGTTGGAAGGAGGATTGATCCCAAAGAACGATGATGCCCCCTGAGCTATTCACTGCTTCCTTAAAATTCCATCCGTAGTCTATTGATCCCCCAATGCTGCTGATGATGTTGTCGCTGCACTTATCAAGTTTGGTTTCAACCAGGCCGACGATCTTGGGATTCCGTCTTCTGATGATGCGTTTGATTCCCGTACTGAGCTCCATCTTTGCCCGGGCACTTCTCGCGCATTATGTGACAATGATTAACGTAGGCTTCAACGGCGGTGTAATGATCATCACTGCTGAAGCTGCCCTCGATCCACTGTGCGGTGCCTCCAACAAATGGTTTTGTAGTCCGACCGACTATGCCTTCCCAGACGCGCAGGACCAAGCATGTATTTTCGTCCCTCACACTGCAGGTGGGACCATGAGCACAAGAAGAATGTGCATAGGCAATTAGAGGACCATGGTGTTAGTAGGCCGGATCGCACTTTGCTCTGAGTGTGAGGGACGGAAATACTTGGTCCTGCGCGTCTGGTGGGAAGGCATAGTCGGTCGGACTACAGAACCATTCGTTGGAGGAACCGCACAGTGGATCGAGGGCAGCTTCAGCAGAGAAGATGATCATTACACCGCCGTGGAAGCCTGCGTTGGTCGTTGTCAGAATTAGCGACGAAATCAGCACTGTGGCCATTCGAGCATCCAATATTATGTGTTCTGAGTAAAGCGGCAATGATTTATAATGTTGGAAAATGGATGAATTTTGTGGCTTGCCATATTATAGCTTAGGAGTGGGATAGACAGCATTCTCTTCTTCATATTGTACTAATTGTGCGAGAAAATCCAAGCGTAGGAATTTTAGGTTAATTATCAGCTAACCTACAAATACCGCCTCTTCTGATCCCGTTACAAAACCCCGGCAGCAAGATACCCTAAAACATATCTCATAGACACATACGTACGCATCTTGCACATAAGTACTTCTGTGCCGGAATTCCAATTCATCCGAATAACAGCATTATATGTTTATTAAAAAACAAAAACGAATAACAACATTATCAATTCATAGGAGTGGAAGACCTCGTTGTCATTGATGCCACTGCCGGCACTCAGATTTGTTTGCTGCATGTTATGAGCTTAGACGATCCTCTTAAAGGGTTCCGGGCCTATTCATTAATATACCCATTATTAAAGTGAGAAGTCTTTACTTGTTGCTTCTGTATAATCACAAAGAGGAGCAACCAACTAATGATAATCTCGACTCGAGACAGGGTCCATCCAACCGAACACACATTCACATGTTGTCAAAATCCCCTTCCAAAATTATACGAGACAATCTTCGAGTAACCTCTATTGACTGAGCACTATTTTTCCGTTGGTCAGTTGCGGAGGCAGTTTGCAAGAGGTTGGGTTTGGGGATCGACGTTAACTCGTGATTAGACTAGTACACTCAAAAAAAATATTGTGGATATATAGCTTTAGGGTTACGAGATCAGGGATAGAGTGAGTATTAGGGATTTGATAGATAAATGAAAAGAATTATGAATTTGAGAATTGAGATAGGAAGAACATAATTGGGGATTAGAAAAGGATAATATTTAGCTCCAACCTGGGTTGGAGGAGCTCCCTGCAACCAGCTACTTGGGTGATTGGGATTGGTTCGAAATTCATGAGTATGCTTTCCATTAGTAACGGAAAGTAAACGGCAAATTTTTTTTTTTTTTTGGAAATCCAGCCCCAAATAACAAGAGAACAAAATAAAATATTTATATTTTGGGTTCAAGTTATGTTATGACTAATTTAAATAATTTATTAATTGAGAAATTCGACTATAGTACAATGCTCTAATTTTATTGGGTGAATCCTAAACTATAGTTATATAACCACGAAACCTAAATAAACTAAAAAATAATAATTAATTGATCCGATGAAGTAAATTAGAGTTCATCTAATGATCATATTGTATAAGTATGCTAGCTAGATGTGCACGGAAAAGCTAGTATAATATAATGAAATATTTTTTATTAAATGGATACTATGTAAACTATTACGAATAATATATATCATAAGGTTTACATAATAAAGTACATAATTATCTTGTTCTCCGTGGTTAATCATTACGAATAATATATGTCATCTGTGTTGTTTAAGTGATACATAATAAATTACTATCCATACATAAGGTTTGCATAGTGTATAATCATTAAGGAAAACTTTTATAATATTTTTTAAATTGATACATACAAAATAATTATTTGAGTTTAGTTTTAAAGAATTATATCTTTGAGTTTGTAAATTAAAATTTATGATATAATATTATATCTAATTTTTAATTAATTTATGATAATGTCATACGATAACCTAAACAAAATCCTCATGATTTATTTTGTTCTTGTGTTATATTATTTGTTTGGGGTTTTAATAGAAAGGAACAGGTTGCATAAAAAAATTAGAAGTGGGAATTGCCGTTAGCTTTCCGTCCACAAGTTACAAAAGGAAAGCTTGTTAATGGATTTGGTCCAATCCTTATCAGCCACGTAGCTGGTTGCAGGGAGCTCCTCCAACCCAGGTTGGAGCTAAATATTATCCATTAGAAAAATTAGAACAGGAATTGGGCAGAAGAAGAGAGAATGGCAGGTGGCCTTATGAGGGAGAAAAAGACGAGATTTAAAAGATTAGATAATAGAGAATTAGATAGATACTTTTCTTAATACTTCTTTGATTGCTTATGACGAAAAATCAAAGTACATATTTATATTAAATAACTGGAATAAAATTGATAAATAATCTAATACGACTCGAATATTACTAACGCTACAATAATTATTATACTATCATTAATAATATAAATCCCATAAAAACGTGTTTCTATCAATATTTGTACGTAAATATATAGTCTTAAACCAAGACCTCATATTCCCTAAACAAACAACATCCCCTTTTAAAATAGCCAAACCCATAACGGTGGAGCGACTTCATAATGAAACGTGATAAAACTACAACTATTTTCTATTAAATTATATTACTTTTTTTTATAATGGTGAGAATTGCATTAGAAAAAAATAGTCTGAGGACAAGAAAAAAAAACAAAGAAGTCTCACAAGGCGTGAGTCCTCCAACAAAAACCAGAAAAAAAGGAAAAAGCGAACAAAAGAATCAAGGAGCTGAATGACAGCAGAGCGGCAACAAAACATAAGGCTAGTACGAAGGAGCCCCTGTCCACATCCTAAACAGTTAACCGAACATCCTCGAGCGACTAAAAAACTGAATCCGCGCCATCCAGCAGCCACCTCATAAGTTATCAATCTTGCCAAAAGCCGCCAACCACTCCGCCACTGCACGAGAACTCCTCTGTTGGATGCACGCCTCGCTAAGATAAGAGTCCATGAAAATTCGCCGATTTCTTTCCAACCAAACATTCCAGCAAACAACATGAAGAGCGCAATACACAAACCACCTATCAGGGCTGTCTGGTTCGCTTATCTCCCACCTACGAATGGTTGAAAGAATGTCGCTAGAAGGGGGGACGACAAGTCTGCAAATAAGCTTGGTGCGAGCCCACACTTTCTTTACGAAATCACAATCAACAAAAATGTGATCAGCAGTCTCCTCGCAACGTGCACACAGAACACATCTACTCGCCAACGACCAGCCTATGCTTTTGAGGGTGTCCATCGTAAGGATCTTCCTGTGAGCGACCGTCCACATAAAGCAGTACACCTTAGGCGGAACTATCTTCCTCCAAACCGACTCAACAGGGAACTGCGACACACCTGGAAAAAGATTCCTCGACAGTGACCTGTACATGGAGCAAACGGAGAAAGATGACTCTGGGGACAGCGACCAGACGAGTCTGCTCGGTCCACAAGTCACTCGAGATGCATCAACAGAATCAAGTAACTCAAACAAAGAGACCCTTTCCCTCTCAGCCCCCCCCCCTCTCAAATTAATAGAAAGATTAATATCCCAATTAACTCTCTCACCTGAAAAAGAAACAATGTCAGAGACCCAGGCATTAGGACTTGTTGCGGCAGCAGCGACCCGAAGGAAAGTGTCTGCAAGAACCACTTCAGGGATCCAGCAATCGTGCCAAAAAGAAACTCCAGCGCCTCCCCCCGGATCGATGTAAGCTCTCTTCCACCACGACCCATACTCACGAGAAATGGTCGCCCACACGGAACCGGCAAACCCATTTATACTTCTGCTACTTTGCCATTCTGAGTCTGCAGTCGGAAACTTGGTCGCAATAAGCTTCCTCCACCAACTGTTCCTCTCAACAGCGAACCTCCATAACCACTTGGAAAGCAAAGCTTTGTTGAAACAAGAAAGGTCCTTATTCCCCAAACCGCCATCCTCTTTCTCAGCTTTACAAAGATTCCATTTGACAAGGGGGATTCTCTGAGTCTCATTAGAACCACTCCAAATAAACCGCCGTTGGATTTTCACGATTCTATTGATCACCGTTGTCGGGGCCTTAAGAAGGGAAAAGTAATAGACCGGTTGGCTGCTCAAAATGGAGCTATTAAGAACCAAACGAGCCCCAAAAGAGAGGAGCCGCCCATTCCGACCCTCGAGGCGGCGCTGATACTTATCAATGACGGCGTCCCAGGTAGCAACAGCGTTCACCCTCGCCCCCAGCGGGAAGCCGAGGTACTTAGATGGATCCTTGCTCCACTTGCAACCGAAAATCGCGGCAAAGAAATCCGGGTCCGGAACATCTCCCACAGTGAACATCATTGACTTATCAAGGTTGATTTTCAGCCCGGAGACTGCTTGAAAGCAGACGAGAGTTGCCAGGATGTGTAAGACCTGCTCATAGTTCGCCTCGCAGAAGATCAGAGTATCATCAGCAAATAGAAGGTGGGTCACCTCCTCCCTCCCTTCTGCCTCATTCATGCAAAAACCTTTGAGCAGCCCCTCATTCTGAAGCGAGGAAAGCATATATGAGAGAACATCCATAACAAGCACAAATAGTCCCGGGGAGAGCGGGTCACCTTGGCGGAGACCTTTCTGCATAGGGAAGAACCCTCTAGCCTCCCCATTGATTAGGGTAGAGATGACCGGGCTGCACATAGTACCGCGAATCCATTTCTGCCAGATAGAAGGAAAACCCAACTCCGAGAGAACTCTGAAAAGGCAGTCCCAACTCACATTGTCAAAGGCTTTCTCTATATCCAATTTCAGCATCAAACCAGGCTTCTTGCTTTTCCTTCTACTATCCACTAATTCATCGGCAATGAGTCCCGCATCAGAGATCTGCCTTCCTTTGACCGAAGCAAACTGATTATCGGACACTAGTTTGGGAAGAAGATTACTGATTCTTCTGGCCAGCACCTTGCTAATCAGCTTATTAGTGCTTCCCATTAAACTTATAGGCTGCAAGTCCTTTATTTCATCCACTACATCTCTTTTCGGAACGAGACATAGGAAGGAATGGGCTGCACACTTAGGGAGAGTCCCAGATGAGTGAAATTCATTGAACACATTAACGATCTCTCCGCAGAAGAATGGCCAACATCTTTTGTAAAAATCCCACGAAAACCCATCCGGGCCCGGGGCCTTTCCACCATCACAGTCCTTGAGACTTTCCCATATTTCTTTCTCTGTGAAGCAATTTGTCAAGGAGTAGCCCTCCTCCACCGTCAACTTTCTGCTGGTGTATTGAGAGGGGAAGGGTCGCCTATGAACCTATTCCTTGAATTGATTTTCAAAATGCTCCACAATCCCACTTGCCAGCGCCTCCCTGCCCTCCACCACCACCCCATTAATCCTAATGCATTCAATCAGGTTTAACTTCCTTCTATAGTTAGCTGCCCTGTGGAAAAAATTCGTGTTGCTGTCTCCAAGTCTTAACCACAATTCTTTGGATTTCTGTCTCCAAGAGATCTCCTGAAGAAAAAGTAACCTGCTTAGTTCTACTTTGAAACCATCACGAGCAGCTCCCTCATCAATAGATAGAGGTCTATCATCCTCAATCCTCTCCAGCTCGCGAATAGAACCAAGAAGAAGGTCAATCTTCTCATTGACATTACCAAACACATCTTTGTTCCACACCTTAATCTTTCCTTTAAGGTCTTGCAGCCTCTTTGCCCACCGACAGATGGACCCTCTCCCACTGATCTCAGTCCTCATCCATTCAACCAATCCGCTATAGAATCTGTCATCCTCCAACCACATTGATTCAAACTTCCATAGCCGCCGAATTCTCTGGTTACCACCCCATTTAATGATCAGGGGGTTATGATCGGACTCAATGCGTTCCAACGCCGAGAGGGTGCAGTCCGGGAACAAAGTATCAAAACTCGGAGAAACAAATGCCCGATCGATCCGGGAGAAAGAGTCATGCCCAGCCCCTTTGCTCCATGTGAATTTGCTCCCTCCAAGGGGGAGTTCCAGCAGAGCAGAGTCACCAATAGTCTCATTAAACTCATCCATCAGATTCTCACTTCTTCTCACACCTCGGTAGTCATCATGGCACCGAACCAAGTTGAAATCCCCCGCAAGACACAGAGGAACATCCCAGTGGATGCAGAAATCTCTAATCTCACGCAAGAAAGAAAGCTTATCTTCAATCTCCTGAGGCCCATACACAACAACCAAGAACCAACTGATGTTATTAACTGCGTCCTGCAACATGATACCCAAGAAGAAATTACTCTCCACAGAATGAAGAACCTTGAAGCGGGCTTTATCCCAGAAAATTACCAAACCTCCCATTAAATTATATTACTTCTCATTCATGAATAAAAATGTAGAGCAAATATACATATTGACAAGAAACATTGACTTTCTCAACACAACACAATAATCTAATACGAATATTCCAAATTACCATAATATTCCACCAATTAATTAATAAAAAATCTCTAATTGCTAACCAAACTCGGCCACAAGGACCTAAAATTCTATGCATATGTTTGGAGAGCGGTATCCATGAGAAACCTTGTAATTAGGGGTGGCTATACGGTCCGGTCCGGTTAAATTGGCCCAAATTGATCCGGTCCAGTCCGGTTTTTTTGAAAATATAAGGACCAAAGATTGGATTGGATACACTCCGGTCTTGATCCGGTCCGGTCTTGACCCGGTCCGGTCCCAATTCGGTCTTGATTTTATATTGAGATTGTGGGAATTTGAGTGGCCTAAGGCCTAAAAGGGTGAGGAGTTGGTTAAGTTTTGTACTAAGTGCAAAGGTTTGTGACCGTTTATGCAAATTACCCTTAAGTTTTGGGTGTTGAACAGGCAAAAATAATACTTATTTTTATTGCTAAAAATAAAAAATTTAACAATAAAATAATGCATGGTATCTAATGGGCTAACCGCTAACCATAAAAGAAAAGAGTTGAATGGGCCTGACCTACACGAGATTTAGCCATCAAGTAAAACAAATGAACATCATTGGTTTGACATTCTAAAACAAGCTATTTTCTCTAACATAATATATATTATGCTATTACTTTATATCTTAGTGACTAAAATATAATGTATTTTAAAGTTATTCAATGATTCAACATCTACCAACCCAATTAGTCCAATTTTTATCATTTCAAATATATATTATATAATTATTTGATATCATAATGATCAAATTATAATGTATTTTATAGGAAATCGTTTGATATTTGTTAGTAAAAAACTAAACAGAAATATCTATTTGGTTATTTTAAACATTAAAACGATCCTAAACATTTTCAATTCCTTTTGAATTTCTATGGTTTTATTCGCGAATAAATTATGTGCAAATGGCGAATTGCAGTCATCTCTTTTCTTTCACTATTTGTTATTTTCAAATAGAAATTTTAAAAGTAAAGAATAATTAGTATTTGGCATGAGTCGGTCAAACATGCTGAATTTCAGGTTTCGGCCCGTTTTGATCAAGTCTAATTTATAATCACATGGTTCCCTGATACCCGATAAAAATCTTAATCCAAACCAGTTTGGCAGGTGAGTCCGTGTTTACCTCCATTTTCTAGTGATACGACAACGGCGGTTCCCATCTCAAATCGTGTTGTTCGTTCTTGATTTCCTTAGATTTTATAATGGCTTGACAAAAACCAGAAAGCACAATGACGACAAGATTAATGTTTTATAAAGCAAATTAATCGGCCAACGGGCCGAGTAAAAGCTAGCAACGATTGTGAGATGCTCATTTCACGAAAACCGACGGGATATGCGATTTTTTATTCGATTTTCTGGAATTCGGTTTCCTTAAAACGTACTCCACCTCATCATATTACCAGAAACAATATTGTTTCACAAGGTAACAGGTACTTGATTTTGGTTCATAAGGCCGATTTTTGATTCGTTGCATCATTCGTGTCTCTTTCCTACTAAAATTCACTATTTTTATCACGTGTTTCCAAAAAAAAAATTATACAACAATAAGCTATACATCTCATTACATTATCAAATTTCATACATCACCTTCCTCCGGCCAACTGGCCGGGCCCACACTAGTGAGTTACAATAAATAACATGAGTGAAATTGAGTATTGAAAGGTTCGACACTTATCCTCCAAAAACATGCTGAGATTTAGTAAAGTTGGTACCAAGGGTTTCGAAACCGCTGGAAATATGCATTCAGTGAACTCCGAGAAAAATAGCAGGGTTTACCGTACCCCTTGCTATCAAACCCTTGTCAAAGGGGATTTTTGTTGTAGTGTCACTCTGTGCACAGCTGCAGTGTCTTCTTCTTCCTTCTTCAATGGTCATCAACACTCCAGCCATATACTTCATAATATGCCATTACATGGAGAGCTCTGAAGAAGCTCCAAGAAGCAAAAGAGACGACTCTAACTAAACGGAGAAAAAGACATGATACAGACAGAAAGAAAAAGAAAAAATGTCCCCCTCCAAGGTAGCCCCAATTGAGCGAATGTGAAGCTTTCTTCGACCAAGCAAGTCAATCGAAGAGGAGCATTCATCAACACAAACCCTGACCAGCGGGTAACAATTTACTCCGGTCGTCCACAAAAGTTGTTCTTCTCATATCTGGCACAACACTCTTCGTTCCCGTACTGAGCTCCATCTTTGCCCGGGCAATTCTTGCGCATTATTCGAGTCGCTCTGGCTAAGCAATCACCGCATGTGGGACCATGAGCACAAGAAGAATGTATGTAGGCGACTTGAGGATGATGGTTGTAGTAGGCCGGATCGCACTTTGCTCTGACTCTGAGGTACGGTAACACTTGATCCTGCGCGTCTGGGATATCAAAGTCGGTCGGACTACAAAACCATTCTTCTGAGGCACCGCACAGTGGATCGAGGGCAGCTTCAGCAGAGAAGATGACTGTGACGCCGCGGAAGCCTCCGTTGATCATTGTCACAATTAGCAACGACATCAGCACCGTCGTCATTCGAGCATCCAAGCGACGAACCTGCACGCCCATCTCTTTCTCTGTCTGTCTGTCTGTCTGTCTGCCTCTCTCGGTTAGCTAGCTAACTATATGTGTTCTGAGTAAAGCGGGCTAGCTTTATAATATTGTGAGATGGATGAATTTGTTAGCTTGCAATATTATATCTTAGGAGTGGGAGGGATAGACAGCATTCTCATCTTCATAATAAACTAACTGCAAACAAAATTCCAAGCGTAGGAATGTTAGGTTTTTGATCAGCCTACCTACAAACGCTGCCTCTTCTCTCGTTACAAACCCCGGCGGCAAGATACTATACTTGTATAACAATGAAGTTTCATTGGAACATACACACATCGCCTCTTCTCCCGTAGCAAACTCCGGCAAGATACCCTAAAACATATCTCATAGGCAGATACGTATCTTGCACACAAGTACTTGGGTGCCGGAATTGCAATTCATCCGAATAAAAGCATTATCAATGAATTACTATATATATACCGGGATATCCAAATCCTGAGCACTCTTTGATATTGTATTATATACTTCAAGAAACCCCAGTCACGGCGATAATGATAATGCCCAGTATTACCATGATATAAATGGCGGTTACCAGTATTCTCATTTATCACTATTGGTCTTTATAGTGGAATTAATCCAATAAATAGTTTGAAAGTGTGAAGATTATGGATTTTTTATTTAAAAAAATAGGGTTATATATTGATTTGTATACTAACCGATAAATCTCTTACTTTAATATTATAATGAGAAGCCTTTATTTGTTGCTTTGTAAACGGAGTCGGGATTTGAAATTAGGGGTTTGATTAAATTTTTTCCCCGTTTCATACCGACGAAAATTCCCCCCATGACATAATGAAGAAATATAATTAATTGATTGACGAGTATTTTTTTCATATATACACAAATAATCAATGATTTAATTACAAAAATATTAGGTGATAAATAATTCATGGATTATATTCTACCTCTTATTGCAATCAAAATACAATTACGATCACAAGAGCATGCCCTGTAATCAAATTTTGAAATCGATTTAACACGACATCTTGTAAGTTCAAGAAAAAAATATTTCAATAAAATTTTGAAAAAGCACTAAAAAGCAATTAATCATTTGAAATTTATTTAAATAACGACGGTTTAACTACAAGAATAAAAAAAATCTTCATAATTTATTGATTAGATCAAACTTTTTTTTTTTGCATCAAATGTAGTTAAAGTAACCAAAATGATGAGGGGATTTTCTTGCTATATTAAAATATGTATAACGATGAGGGGGTGTAACTTGTAAGGATGAAGTGAAATTTGGCTTCCTGGATTGAACCCTGGCCAATGGATGATATAGAATTAGGAACAAGCAATGCAACCATCTGGACTACTTCGTATAATGGAACATATCAATATTGCATCGGGATTGTCGATATGCACCCTTCCATTACTAGATCGAGTAGTTTTTATCTTTATACGACAACCTGAAGTTGTACATACACTTCATGTTGTGTCTATACTCTCTTGCATAAATTTCGTTATAGTACACACTAAAATTGTACCTTTATATTATGTTACAACTCAAAGTTGTAACCATAACATAAATGAACAAATTTTCTCATGTTACAACTTCTTTTTAAATGTTAATGATATAGCAATAATCCTAAACTGCCAACAAAAAAAAACATAAAATTGTAATATACAATTAAGGTCCAGTTATATTTTTCCGGCTTTACGCGTACTAATTCTAAGTATGGTAAAAAATATACTATTTTATTTCTACTTTTAAGAAATACAAAGAGACGGACGATAAAATAAATTGATAACTGAACTATTATTCTTGTTCTTCTCTTCTTGCCCGGATAACCAAAGTATATATATGGTTTCTTCTATCGTATCTATGCTAAATTTAGTTTTTCCGGGAGTAGTTTAGAGGATCAGATCTAATTGGTCTGCTACAAAGCGAGAGATGGAAGGCTGGAGATAGAACGATGGAAAAGGGGAAGTCAAGGGGTGATAATAAATTTTGATTAAGAGGGCAGATTTTTTTAACAATATCTACACCCGTTCCAGTTCGTCAATAACAAAAGGGAGTAAAATCTGCTACTGAACCAAAACTCGTCAACACCAAATTGAACCAGCTTTGTCTGGGTCAATTGTTTGTTTCGTAGGTACAACTCGGATGGAAATATGACCGAGTTTTTAACAAAGATCACACCTAACCCAACAAGTTACTTACAAAAGCGAGTAAAAGTTGCTCCCGACCAAAAACTCTTCAACAACACTAATTTTTTTATAGGTTTTAACTAAATCCACAATCAACCCAATCCATTAATTAGAAAAGCAGGTCAAACTTGCTCCCGAGGAAAAACTCGTCAATACCAATTCAATTGTTTTCTTGTTTACATGCGGATCATATGGAAAGCGGACCGAATGTTTTAGAAAATGCATACCCGACCCAATTCGTAAGCTACAAAAGCGAATAGAACTCGCTCGCTTCCGACTCAAAATTCATCAACACCTCATTCAACTCACGTTGTCCATATATGGTCAAATTAGGTTGACCATTGATTATGTTTTTAGTCAGTTATTCTACCTTGATGAGCAAATGCAGCTGCATATTTTCTGAAGTTGAATCCTTCCCTTAAAAATAGAACCTTGGAAATTAAAACAATTCACCCATATTAATAACTCAACAACTTTTCTCGGATGGACAACATACACAATAGCATTTCTTAGTTAATTAAGCCCTACAAAACCTTTTCTTCTCATATCTAACGCAACACTGCTCCGTCCCGTACTGAGCTCCGTCTTTGCCAGGGCAATTGTCGCGCATCAGTTGAGTCGCCCTCGTTAAGCAACGAACGCAGTTGTGATCATTGTCATCAGCACAAATAGAATGTACGTAGGCGTCTGGTACTGCTCCTGGAGGAGGAAACTCGTCGTTGTAGAACGGCACGCACTTCAACGGGGATGTGATTTGCGATAATATTTTTTCCTGCGTGCCTGAGCTATCGAAGTGGGTCAGACTACAAAACCATTCGTGGGAGGCAGCGCACATTGGATCGAGAGCAGCTTTAGCAGAGAAGATGATTGTCACAATTAGCGACGAGATCAGTAATGTGGCCATTCGAGCATCCAAGCGACGAACCTGCACGCCCATCTCTCTTTCTCTCGGTTAGCTAGCTGAGATGTGATCTGAGTGAAGCGGGCTAGCTAGCTTTATAATATTGTGAGATGGATGAATTTGTAAGGTTGCAATATTATATCTTAGGAGTGGGAATGTGGGATAGACAGCATTATTCTCATCTTCATAATACACTAATGACAAGAGAATCCAAGCCTAGGAATTTTATGTCACTGTATTTTTTGTTAAACTATAACGGAGAAAACTTAACAGTTGGTATACAAATTAAATATTGAAAGTTGCATGATACAAATGACACATTCGTTAAAGATCGATATATTTTTAGTAGTATTATCCCAATATTAGTTTGCAAGTCATGTGAGTATTGTGGATAAATTTTTTCCCCCCGGAAAAGTAGAGTTATATACTATATTTATTTACTACCTGATAAATCTCTTATTTTAATAATTTCACAACCCATATATAGTAGATTATAATTATATATGGTTGATTAGCATACTTTTTTATTGGCAGAAGTTCATTTGTGATATAAATGGCGGTGTTTATCCTATTTCGACGGTAAGCGTTGCGAGTGTGAGAAACATGGAATTGTGCATATATGCGTACGAGCTTTCCTTTCGTTGTATTTGTTAACCATTTGTATCTTGCAAATGGTTTTGCCTTTTGGCTTTAATAAAAAGGGGAACAGATTCAACGAAAAAAAAAAAAGAAATCATATCATTGTGTAAATCAAATTAAATCTAATTTTTATGCAAAAGTATGTAAAATTGAAATTAAAATGAAAGAGGTACATACATGATACATGCCACTTAGTACCGATAGGGTATTGAAAATTAAGGAGAGAGAGTGCTAAATGGGGCTCTCTAATTATATCCCTCAAATGGTGTACTAAAAATATTATTTTTTGGTTTTTTATTTTGCTAAATAATTTTATAAATAAATGATATAATATAATTTTGACGATGAAGATTGATAGTTGAAGTCCCTTTAGCTTGTCAAATTATTTTTTAATTAAGGAACAACATGCCGATTGATTTGAATCCAAATGTTTCTCTTACAGGCCCAAAAATTGATTTCCTACCATCCTCTATAGGTCCATAATAATTTGACCAAAAGGACCTTCCGTCCTATGCGCAGGTGCAAGGAAAAATGAAATTAAAGGAGTTGTGAAGGAGAACCTCTTTATATGTGTTGTTAGCTGAGTGGATTTATGGATTCGTGGATTGGATTGGTGGATCCATGGATCAAATGGATTAGATCTAATGGATTGGTGGATTGATCCATAAATCCAAATGATATCCAAGACTTGGACCAAAATGTAAAAATTGAAAAGTTTTGATACTAAAATGTCATAATGATAAATTTTAGGTACCAAAATGTAATTTTCCAATGATATTTTTCTTATAAAAATATAAAATTTAGATACCAAAATGTAAAATATACAAAATATAGGTACCAAATCGTAATTTACCATTTGCATCCATCGATTGATCCATGAATCCACCAATCCAATTGGATTTGGATCAAATGGATTGGATTTAAATGGATTGGATTAGGTGGATAATTTGGTGGATGGATTGGATTGGATTCATGGATTTGGATCCTAATTGCCACCTCTAAGTGGAAGACAAAGCAATTCTTGTAAACCTCGTTGATGCTACAACCGGCTCTCAGATTTCGTTGCTGCCGGCTATGAGCTAGACGATCCCATTAAAACAAAGAGTTCCCGATCCATCTATCTATATATATATATATATATATATATGGTGGCTTCTATAGTACCCCGGGTGAAATCCGGGGTACCGCATACCTCGAGTATGTAAACTCTATCTAGACCTCGAATTACCAGGATTTTTGTGTCTGATATTATACCCTAACCCTTAATGAATGAACCCTAGGTCATAATTATCTAAATCATAATCTATAAACCCTAAGATGGTGCATTCCTTTTTGTGCCTATATTTGGATGAATCATAACCATCGATTATTATTTCTAATTAAATTGATCTTGGAGTATAAGATTGGGAGAGTTAACACCTAGATTTTGATCTTTAAGTGTTAGAGTATAGTATCATGTCCGAAAAATCGGTCAATTCAAGGTCTAGATAGTGTTTTCATACTCAAGGTATGCGGTACCCCGAATTTAACCCAGGGTACCGTAGAACTCGCCATATATATATATATATATATATATATATATATATATATATATATATATATATATATAAAAATATATGTTGAGTTATGGGTTTTAGCCCATGCACGTGTGTCCAGGCCCATATGTAGCATAGGGTTTCTCGGCCTAGTAGGGTTAGGGCAGCCGAGTATATATTGATGTTTATGCATGTAATTGTTGAGCATAATAATACGAGACTCCTCTTCCCGCCGTGGACTAGTCTTGCTCACACCGAGCAAGGAAACCACGTTAAATTCTGTGTCTTGTTCCGTTTCGATCTAGCTCTTCGTTTCGTTTCTCTGTTTCGATTAACATGGTATCAGAGCTATCTGCAATGGATTCAGATCGTATCTCTGCTCGTTTGAACTCGAAGAATTATGCGCTTTGGGAGTTTCAGTTCCGTATCTATATCGAAGGGAAAGGGCTTCTCTCCATGATCGATGGATCGTCGCCCAGACCTATTGTTCCGCCTGCTACCGCGCAAGCTTTGCTTCAATGGCAGCAAAACGATGCGCGCGTCAAGACTGCTCTTTTGAACTCTGTTGAGACGTCGATCGTGCTGGGTTTACGTACCCTCCCGACGGCGGCTGATATGTGGAGGAATTTGGCTGAAACGTATGGAACGACGAGCGTGGCTCGTCAATTTGATCTCGAGATCGCACTCTCTCAGCTTCAGCAAGGTGATCGGGATATCGCCTCCTATTACAATGAGGCGAGGCAGCTCTGGACCGAGCAGGACTTGGTCTCTGCTACGTTGATGCCTTCGGGCGTTTCTGAAGAAGCCCGCGCTGAGAAGAATCGCATTCGCCTGCTGCACTTTCTTGCGCGGCTTCGTCCGCAGTATGAGGCGCTTCGCGCCACGTTGATTCACCGCGACTCACTCAAGATGGAAGGGGTTCTCGGCGCCCTGCTGCAGGAGGAAACCCGCCTCCGTACACAATCAGTTCTGGATGTCAAGCCCGGTCAGGGAGATGCCAGCATCTTCGCAGTTGGCGGCAGCCGCACTTCCCGTTCTGTTTCCACTCCTCGTGCAGGGCGTTCAGGTCCAGCTGATGTTCGTGAAGGCCAAACCGTCCCTGCTCCTGCTCCTGCTGTTCCAAATGATGAGACGGACGACTCCGCCTTTGCAGCCCTCCGTCCTCAATTTCAGCGTCGCTCGGATGTTGAATGTCATCACTGTCACCTCAAAGGCCACACCCAGAAGTTCTGCCGGAATAGAAATTGGTGCGTGTACTGTAAAAAGGCCGGCCACATTATCCCTGATTGCCCATCTCTACAGGTTCGCGTGCGGGACGCTAGCAGCTCTTCCGGTGGTCATTCTCAAGCTCGACCAGCATTTGCTACACAGCCTGCCGAGTCGGTGGGCGGTACTGTTGTGACTCCTGATGCATTGGAGCAACTTGTAAGCAAGGCGGTTGCCTCCGCCTTCGCTAGTCTGCAGGTTTCCGGTAAGCCTCTTCCGTGGATTCTCGACTCTGCTTGTTTTAATCATATGACTGGACGTTTGTCTACTTTGGGGAATGTTCGTCCAGTTCAAGGTATACGATTACAGGTTGCTAATGGTAATAAGTTAACTGTTGAGAGTGAGGGCACGGTTTCTCAACCTGCCATTACCCTTCCCTCTACGTTTCATGTGCCTGCTCTTGTTCCCAACCTTGTTTCGGTTGGCCAGCTCACTAATCAAAACTGTCGGGTTGTTTTTGCACCATCTGGTTGTTCTGTGCAGGATCTGACGACAGGGAAGGAGATCGGTCGGGGTAGCAAGCACGGGCGCATTTTTCATTTGGAGCAGCTTGCGCCGCCTCCTGTCACATCATCATCATCGTTAGTTCCTTCGGTGTCTAGATTGTCTCCCTGTTTGCCTGTGTTTTCTAGTACTCGTGATAAGAATTTTCATTTGTGGCACTCTCGTTTGGGTCATCCCAACTCTGGTTGGCTTGCAACTATGTTTAAACAACGGTTATTTGGTGATAATGTGATTGGTGATTCTTCGGATTTTTCTTGTACTTGCTGTGTTGAGGCTAAAGCTACTCGCTCCTCATTTCCTTCTAGCCAAACTGTTATCGTTGAACCCTTTCACATTATTCACACTGATCTCTGGGGTCCTAGCCCCGTGACCTCTCGCCATGGCTATAAGTACTTTGCACTTTTTGTCGACCATGCCACTCGTTATACTTGGGTATATTTTCTTCGTCTTAAGTCTGACCTTCTTGCTGTTGCCACTGATTTTATTACCATGATCCAGACCCAGTTCTCTAAAACCATTCATGTTATTCGTGCTGATGAGGGTGGTGAATTTAGTTCTCATCCCCTTCTTCAGCTCTATCGGTCTCGTGGTATTCTTTCTCAGAAGGCTTGTCCCGGTACCTCTCAGCAAAATGGTCTAGTTGAACGAAAGAATAGGCATGTCATGGAGATTACTCGTGCTCTTCTGTTAGCCTCCCATGTTCCGTCCTCCTTCTGGCCTGAAACTGTGTCTACCGCTGTCCGTTTAATCAACTACCAGATCACTCCTGTCCTTGGTCAGTCTAGTCCATACCATAAACTCTTTGATAAACATCCACCTTACTCTCGTCTTCGTGTGTTTGGTTGTACCTGTTTTGTTCTTCGTCCCCGATCCGAGCGCACTAAACTTATGTCTAAAACCTCCTGTTGTGTGTTTCTTGGCTATAGTGATATCCACAAGGGATATTTGTGTTATGAACCCTCCACCCAGCGTCTTCGTATTTCTTGTAACGTTGTCTTTTTTGAGAACTTGATGTACTATTCTAGCCCATCGTCCACCTCTCCACCACTGTTTGCTACGTCCCTTGGTCCTCCGTCTTTTCCCGATGATGATGATCATCATCATGATATGCTACCCCCCGACTCTCCTCCCACTTCCCCAGGCTCCACGTCGTCCGGTGCCTCGTCCGCGTCTTCGTCCACGGACTCTTCTCCACTTGCGTCTCCTCTGGAGGCTCCTGTCTTGCCCCGTCGATCGCTCCGTTCCAACCTTGGGCAGCTCCCTGTTCGGTATAATGACTTTGTTACTTATGGTGTTGAGTCTATTCCTATCCCGACTCGTTTCTCGCAAGCATAGGGTAATCCGTTGTGGGATCGGGCTATGGATGACGAGATTGATGCCCTCCATGCCAATCATACGTGGGACGTTGTTCCCAGACCTCCGCCTGAGATCCCTGTCGTCGGCAGTAGGTGGGTGTATACCCTCAAGATTAACCCGGATGGCACTCTTGATCGTTCTAAAGCTCGCGTGGTTGCCCAGGGCTTCACGCAAGAGTATGGTATTGATTTTACTGAGACGTTTGCTCCAGTTGCAAAGATGGTTACTGTTCGCTCCTTGTTGGCAGTAGCTTCTCTTCGTAATTGGCCCCTCTACCAGCTGGACGTGAAGAACGCATTCTTGCATGGTGATCTGCAGGAGACAGTATACATGGAATGTCCCCCGGGTTATGCTTTGGGTTCGCCTGATAAGGTTTGTCTGCTTCGTCGCTCCTTGTATGGTCTCAAACAGGCTCCGCGGGCCTGGTTTGAGAAGTTTCAGCATACAGTTCTTGAGCTTGGTTTTCAGCAGAGTCTTAATGATCCATCTCTGTTCACTCGTCGTACCTCTTGTGGTTTGGTTGTCTTGCTCCTGTACGTCGATGATATGATTGTCACTGGTGATGATCCGGACGGTATTGAGGCTCTGACTAGTGGTCTTCGCAGCTCGTTTAATCTGAAGGAGCTCGGTGAGTTATCGTACTTTCTTGGTCTAGAGGTTCAACGGGTTCGGGGAGGCATTCTACTTAATCAGCGCCGGTACATTCTTGATCTTCTTGACTCGGCTAAGTATAGTGATTATACACCGGTTTCCACTCCCATGGAGACTAATCTGAAGCTGGGACGTGACTCTGGTGACTTGTTACCTGACGGGGGGAGGCAGTATCGCAGTATTGTGGGATCTTTGATATATTTGACTTCTACTCGTCCAGATATTGCGTATGCAGTACAGATTGTCAGCCAATTTATGTCGGCTCCACAGACTGCTCATCTTGATGCAGTACACAGACTACTTCGCTATCTGCAGGGGACAAAGGAGATTGGCTTATTCTTGCCATCGACTGGAAGTTTTCAACTTGAGGCCTTCTCTGATGATGATTATGCTAGGTGTGTGGATACTCGACGTTCTACTACAGCCTAGTGTATTCGTCTCGGTGATTCATTTATCTCCTGGCGGTGTAAGAAGCAGGATAGGGTCTCCAAGTCCTCTACAGAGGCTGAGTATCGAGCCATGTCAGATGTCACATCAGAGCTAGAATGGTTACAACGACTACTTGGTGAATTGGGTGTCAACTGTTTACCTCCTATGAAGATTTATGTTGATAACACTAGCGCGATTCAGATCGCTACTAATCCGGTGCTCCATGATCGGACGAAGCATATCGAGGTTCATCTGCACTATATTCGTGACTTGGTTAGTGCTGGAACAGTTCGACTCTCCTATGTTACGTCAGAGGATCAGATTGCAGACTTGTTGAGTAAAGCATTTACAGCCGGTCGACATTCATATCTTGCTGGCAAATTGATGATGAGAAATCTTCATCAATTTGGGGGAGGCTGTTGAGTTATGGGTTTTAGCCCATGCACGTGTGTCCAGGCCCATACGTAGCATAGGGTTTCTCGACCTAGTAGGGTTAGGGCAGCCGAGTATATATTGATGTTTATGCATGTAATTGTTGAGCATAATAATACGAGACTCCTCTTCCCGCCGTGGACTAGTCTTGCTCACACCGAGCAAGGAAACCACGTTAAATTCTGTGTCTTGTTCCGTTTCGATCTAGCTCTTCGTTTCGTTTCTCTGTTTCGATTAACAATATATATATATATATATATCTTCCCATTGTTATAGTGAGAATCCTTTCTTTGCTGCTACTGTATAATCAGAAAGAGGAGCAACCAAGTGACGATAATCGCAAGACAAATGGCCCTCCAACTGAACCCACGTCCACATATTGTCGAAGTTAACGGACCACCACGTCAGAATCACCTTCCAAAATCACACGAGACAAGCTTCGAATAATCTCAATTGACTGAGCAATTTTTCTCTGTTGGTCAGTGGCGGATATAGTTTGCAAGAGGTTGGGTTCGGGACCGACCGTCACTCGGAGTTAGCACACAAAAAAAACAAAAAAACAAAACTTTTATATAATATATAATCTCAAATCCAAGACCTCATGTCAATTGACTAAGCAATATTTCTCCGTTGGTCAGTGGTGGAGACCGTTTGCATGAGGTTGGGTTCGGGACCCTTAACTCGGGGTTATTATATAGTACACAAAAATAATAATATTTGTACATAATATATAATCTCAAACTTAAGATCTCATATTTTCTAGTTTTACTTGTTTACCAACAGATTGTAGATTGTTTACCCTAAACAATCTACATCCCCATTTTATAATAGCCAAACTCATACGACCATGGGCAGAGTTAGCCCCTATTAGGGGTGCAATGGCACACCGTTGATTTGGAAAATCACAAAAAATTAGTAGTATTAATAATGAACAATGAATCTAAAATTTTATTGTTGATTCGCAAATTTTTAGTATCTAGCCATGATTGATAATATAAATTAATTTAACCTACTAATATCTACATTGATACAGTTTAATCGGATGAGTATGACATGTGGATTATTAGAAAAATTAATAACTTTGTACGACAACGATAGTCAGATGAGAAAATATGTTCATGTCAATGTATTTGCTTCTGAAATTAGGTTTAGTTTGCTACTAGTTATTGTCAATACACATGTTAGTAGAATATTTTCTGTAATGGAATACTCAACCAGTCTAATAGAATGAAACGAAATTGTGAATGATGATATGGTGAAATAACATTAAGAGCAATCTTAATAATATGAATAATTATGTAGTTTTAAAATAATTTGGTAATATAAAACCTGAAACTTCATAATAAATTATTGTCAAAAATTATTTTATGTTATCTTTTTTAATGCACCCACTTGAATGAAATTCTGGCTATACGCCACTGCATACGACCATAACCATATGGGAGGTAGTGCGATTTCATCCCTCTACCCGCGGTTTTTAGGTACGGGTACCCTTGGGTATTACCAGCCCTATATATCTAATATTACTATAACATAGAATTCAATATGTAGATTTTTAATTATTAACACTAAACAAATATAATGAAATCAAATAAATTAAAGATACAACCACTCTCCATAAGAATTCAAAGCATCAAATCCTAAATTATTCATTACCTCGTCAGGTAACGTTACCACTCCATAACATATAATAAGCAATAAACACTAACATAATCTTGTTAGGAAAGGGAAAGAAGTGAAAGAGTGAAGTGTGAAATGAGAAAAAAGATTAGTGTTTTGTTTGGGTGGCCATGCATAAATTCTTTGCAAGAGTTGAGAAGTAGGCTAATTTACCATCAAACAATGACAATGTTGGCAATCACGTATCTCTGCTTCCACATCAATAATGACGTATCTCTGCTTCCACATCAATAATGAAAGACAATTAATTTTGATTGTTAGAAATGAAAAGTTGATCATCCATCTCGAATATTTCTTTCTTTCTGGCAAGTATGAGAAGAAACTTTGATCCAAAGTTTATATGTTCAAATTTTAGTAATCCTCTACATTAATGATATCTACGGCGCTATAATTTTTTTTTTTTATGAGATCAATGGGGATATAGATTGAAGCATACGAGAAGGATATTATCTTTCCAAAGAACTCAATTCAAATTATAGAAATGCGTTAATATTTTACATTCTCAGATTGCTTGGCCGTAAATTTCTATCTTTGAAAATTTGAATTTATTACACACTTTATTTGACTCACCCTCAAAAATTTGATAAGCTCGGTTTTCATATCATAAATAACTCGTAGTTTTATTTATGACAGATTTCTTTCCCTGATACATATACCGATGCGGAGGCTTCGTTTTTTTATTTCTTCTAACCATGGCAGGCTCAAAGATTTGCAGCAACGACTAAACTCCAAAACTGACTCTGACTATACTTGGTAGTTTGTATGCAGCCGAGCTATGCATGAAAGAGAGCAAAAGACAGAAATTTAACTAAAATACTTAAAGACACGATACAAATGAAAAGGTCGACAAAGAAAGAAAGGCAAAAAGTCCGCCTCCAAGATCGCCCCATTTAGCGAATGTCAAGCTTCGTTCGACCAAGCAAGTCAATCGAAGCGGAGCCTTAGCTAACAGTAACACAACCCCTGCTCCACAAAAGCATTTCTTAATTAATTAAGCTCCACAAAAGTTGGTCAGCTCATATCTTGCACAACACTCCTCCGTCCCGTACTGAGCTCCATCTTTGAAAGGGCAATTGTCGTACATCACTTCAGTCGCTCTGATTAAGCAATCACCGCAGTTGGGATCATTCGCATCAGCACAAGAAGAATAACCGTAGGCGGCAAATTTTGGTGGTTTAACGTTGTTGTCGTAGACCCGCTTGCACAGTGTTGGGGATTTGAGATCCGGTAATACTGCATTCTGCGTGTCTGAGCTATCGAATTTGTTCGGACTACAAAACCATTCGTTCGAGGCACCGCACAGTGGATCGAGGGCAGCTTCAGCAGTGATGATAACACCGCCGTGAAAGCCTCCGTTGATAATTGTCAGAATTAGCGACGAAATCAGCACTGTGGCCATTCGAGCTTCCAAGCGACGAATCTGCACGCCCATCTCTCTCTCTCTCTCTCTCTCTCTCTCTCTCTCTCTCTCTCTCTCTCTCTCTCTCTCTCTCTAATATTGTTATTATCTGTTCTGAGTAAAGCAGGCTAGCTTTATAATGTTCGGAGGAGGAATTTTAGGTTATTGATCAGCCTACCTACAAACACCGCTTCTTCTCTCGTTACAAACCCCGGCGGCAAGATACTTGTAGAACAATGAAGTCACATTGGAACGTACAAACACTGCCTTTCTCTCGTTGCGAACCCCGGCAAGGTGCCCTCAAACGTATCGCATAGATACATACGTTTTAATTTTATAAGCGCGCATAGATACATACGTTACGTATCATGCACATAAGTTCTTCATTCTGTGCCGGAATTCCAATTCATTTGAATACCAGCATTATCAATGAATATATATATGGTGCCTTCTACAGTACCAGGGTGAAATCCGGTTACCGTATATCTTGAGTATGAAAATTCTATAAAGACCTCGAATTAACAGGTTTTTTGGACTTGATACTATACCCTAAACCCTTAGTGAGTGAACCCTAGGTCCTAGTTATCTAAATAATAAACTATAAACCCCAAGATGGTGCATTAATTTTTTGTCTATATTTGAACGAATCTTAACTGTCGATTATTGTTTCTAATTAAATTGATCTTGGGGTATAAGATTTAGAGACTTAAGGCCTAGATTGTGATATTTAAGGGTTATAGTATATTATCATGTCCGAAAATTTAATCAATTCAAGGTCTAGATAGCGTTTTCTTTCTCAAGATATGCGGTACCCCGGATTTCACCCTGGGTACCGTAGAACTCCCCACATATATATGTACATAATATACGGAGAGTACTTGTAATTGAAAAAAGAAAAGGAGAGTTGTCAGGGAGAGATAGCTTGAAAGTTAGTCGTGGGATATCAAGATCAAAGTTCTGTAGGGAGTAGAACTTTGAAGGGGATTCTGATCAGTGACAGGGAATTACCCAGAGATCATTTATTGTATTGTGTAAATCGGATACTGAACATCATAGTGAAACGCCAAAGGGTTCTAGCTGAACTACTTTGGTCGCGGACTAGTCGATACTGATTCATAGGAATGGCAATGAGACAGGTCCGGGGCGGGTTTTTTGGTACCCAGACCCGCCCCGTGGCAGGTTGGGTCCAAGTCGGGTAATTGATCTCGGGTCGCGGGTCGGGGCAGGTCGACCCAATGGGTATGCAATTTATATTAAAAATATTAGCAATATTCGTTATTTTTATTATAAGACTAAGAAAACAATATTATGACAATTGTAGTTAAATTATTGGAGAAATTGAGGTTTTCACTAATTTACAACTTTTTTTTTGATAATGGTGATGATTAAATTAATTAAACGAAAGGAAACACCAAGTCCACAACTACTGCAAACCAAAGAAAAAGAATGGAGAAAAAAGCTTGCACAAGAAGTGCAAGCACCAAATGGAGCTAGGCAAACCAGGAGGCCCCTGCTCACTCAAAACGAAAAGGGGGAAAACAAGAAAATAAAAGGACAACAAAATAAGCTTAGCAGCAGACAACAACGAAACCTCACAAGGACCAGGACAAAAGACGATAAACAACAACCCAAGACAACAGCAGCGCAGCGGCGCGACAGCAGGGCGCGCGGCGCTTCAACCACAACGACACCGGAATCCTACACAGACCGACCTACATCAGCACAGCAGGCGTTATCCATCACTGATTCCGACCAGGCCACATCCACTGCGTCCCTTGCGATCTGCTGATCTTGCCATGAGCCACGAGCCATTCAACAATTGCGTACATCGCCTTCCTGAGAACCATTCTTATAGCTAAAAATATGATGCAATAAAAGGAAAATCCTAAGTAATTCGACTAAGATTACATGTAATTTAGACAAGAACGGGTCGAGAATGGGGCGGGTCAGGGACAAGTCGGGTCGATGAGACTACCCATGCCCGCCCCGCCCCAAAACAGGTCAAACAGGTCGGGTAAAACGGGTCAGGTCGAAATTGCCATCCCTACTAATTCATGAGTATTGGAAACCACGTAAAAATTTCCGGTGTCAATTTATCTTTCTGTTCTTACTAATCCAGACTTTAAACAGCCTCTTTTTCTGCTTAAGAGTTGTTTTGCAGGGGATCAGAGGAGAGGAGGAAGAAGGGTTCGTCTAGCTACATAGTGACGGGCCGCAGAAGAGAAAGGCTTGACCTAAGCCTGTTTGATCACTAAAAGACATCCTTGGGCTTTAAGCCCAATTGTGTTCAGCTTTCATTTGTTCTAATAAGCATTTCCGAACCAAATAATCTGAAAACTTCTCTTCTCTGCTAATCGATCTAACTGCCTTATTCCATCTCTCGATTTAGGGTTTGCATCCTCTGAAGAAGAAATCCAAATCAAGTCTAGCGCTCGACTCCACCAACACACGTCAATAGGGAGAGACAAGCTATCACCTAGGATGGTGTCAACATCATTGGTGTAGAGCTTCAATTCCTTCTTGAGAGAGCTAACCCGTGCCTTATGTAGGGCTGGGAAACGGTTCGGTCCGGTTAAACTGGACCGGTTTGATCCGGTTTTTTGGTACTAATTATACTAAATCTATGACTGTAAATTGGATTGGATTGGATCCGGTTTTAACTGTGACCGGATTGGATTCAATCCGGTTTCAACCCAAAACCCGGATTGTAATGAAACGGCGCCATTTAGGTTGATTTAATATTAAAAAGACAAAAAAATTACAATCACACAGTCGCACATCCTCCTTCCCTTTCATTATTTCCATTTCCATTTTATTCTTTCCATCTCTCTGTAGTAGGAAGAAATCTAGATCCAGAAATCCCTCCTCCCCTTCTTCACCCTTCTCCCTTTCGGCCTCCGCCTCGACGTCCCTCCTCGGTCGCTGCCTCGACTCTCCAGTTGTCGCTAGAGCCTAGCCGCACCGCCGCCGCCGATGTTGCTCTGCCTCTTCTCTACGCAGGCTGTTGCCGATAGAAAGAGCTCGGATTCTTCTTCTCCTCCCCCTGTTCTTGTTTGTGTGTGTAAAATTACAGGTCGGAAGGGTCGGGAAAGCTAAGATTTGAGGGTCAGAGGCATCGAGAGGATGTGTTGGTTGGTATGTCGGATGGACGGAGAAATCGAGGGGGGCTGGTTATGTGTTATGTTCACGTCTGAGGGACAGAGAAGTTGATTAGGGTTAGTGTCTGGCTGGGGTTGGCCGGGCTGGGTCTGGGAGTGGGAGGAAATTAGGGTAGGGATCGTGGGCTTTGGGTAGCAGGGAAGGAGTTGTGGGCTTGATGGGATGTGGACTATGGGCTGGGCTCTTTTCTGGGTAGGTTAAGTTTGTTACAGTTTTCCCGGTTTTAACCGGACCAAACCGGGACGGTTTTTGCATACCCCCTCACAGCCGGAAACCAAATTGGATTTAAGCAATACGGTTTCCTGTTACAACCGGACCGGGTTATACGGTTCGGTTTCCGGTTTAACCGGAAAACCGGGACCGAATTCCCAGCCCTAGCCTTATGTGTAGTGTAGAGCATGTAAATGACGTAACTCTCATGTCTAGCCTATGCCCCCTATTTATACTAGTTAGATGGGGGGTGGTTTAGTCATTTTCATCCTAAAGTCAACTAAAACATTTGTTGTATATATGACTTGAACTCAAATTCTTTTGACTTGGGGACAAAGTAACATTGAAGAGGAAGTTTCATGAGAGCTTTTGGCCCAAGAAGCGGCTGGACGATGGTTGGACCCACCGCTTAATTTTCTTCTCCTTTGTTGGTGGTATTTTCGAGTCATTTGGATCATGTATGGTGTCTTACGCGTACTCGGTTAGGTCATACACATTCAGATCGCATTGTAAGACATTTAAACAATCCTTACTAGTAAGAATAACATTGGTATTTTGGTAAATTATTGGTGTACTATTTAAACTAAAACTATGAGCATGTCTTTTCCTTCTGGTACCACGATCATTACCAAGCCATTTCGCATTATCCATACCGATGAAGCTCCAAGGAAAAAAAGACACGACTCTAACTAAAAGACGGAGTAAAAAACAGTATAGAGATACAAAGGACATAAAATAGGGAAAAAAGTCGATCGCCCCATTTAGCGAATGTGATGCTTCTTTCGACCAAGCAAGTCAATCGAAAAAGAGCCTTTGTTAAGACAAACCCTAGCTACCAGGTAAGTTTACTCAGACAACATACACAACAGTATTCTTTTAGTCCATTAAGCTCAACAAAACCTCTCCTTCTCATATCTCGCACAACACTGCTCCGTCCCGTACTGAGCTCCATCTTTGCCCTTACAATGCACACTCATATGGTGAGTCGCTCTTGCTAAGCAACGAAGGCAATCGGGATCATTGGCATCAGCACAAGAATAATGTATGTAGGCGACTGGTACTACCCCAGGAGTAGGAGGCTCGTTGTAGACCTGCCCGCACATGACGAATTTGTAAATTCTGATGTCCCATAATATTGCACCCAGCGCGATTGATGAGATACCAGTATCGGCCGGACTACAAAACCATTCGGTGGAGGCACTGCTAGGGATGGCAATCAAACCCATGGCCGCGGGTACCCGACCGCCCCATACCCAGTCAACGCGGGGAATCCCCGCTTTGACCGGGTATGGGGCGGGTATGGGTAAAACCCGCAAAAGGTTTGATGGGTATGGGGCGGGTATGGTTTTATCCTCTCCCGCCCCATACCCATACCCATACCCGCCCCACCAAGAGAATTTTTTCACATATCAAAAAATACGTGGATTAAATTGTAATCTATCAATGATGATGATGATAACTCGAGAAAATAAATAGTAGAAATGCAATTGAGTAACCACCTCAATCAAAACCTAATTCATTTCCCTCAATTCTCCTTCCACTCTTTCACTTTCCCCCTTGTCAACAAAATTATGTTAGTTAATTATTACGTAGTAAATGTATCAAGAGTTAGAGCATAATAATTTAAAAAATATTATAGTCTATATTATGTATTAATGGATGTTTTAGGATCATATTCTTTGAATCGTATTTAGAAAATGATCGTGTTTTGTTGACTTCGTGATATAATAGGTTTGTTTATGGTTATAATTAAAACTTTTCTTGTAAGTTTTAGGTATAATAATGTTGGATGTACGGGGATGGGTATTACCCATGGGTACCCGAAACCCACGGATATGGGGATGGGTTTGCAAAACATTCCCCCGCATGGGTATGGGGCGGGGATGGGTTTGGGTATTTGAAGATGGGGATGGGGATGATTTAGGCAAACCCGCCCCAAACCCGCCCCATTGCCATCCCTAGGCACTGCACATTGGATCGAGGGCAGAGATGATGACTACACCGCCGTGGAAGCCTCCGTTGATCATTGTCAGAATTAGCGACAAAATCAGCACCGTGGCCATTCGAGCATCCAAGCGACATACCAGCACGGCCATTTCTCTCTCTCCCTCTCACGGTTAGCTAGCTAATATCTGTTCTGAGTAAAGCGGGCTAGCTTTATAATATTTTGAGATGAATGAATTTGGTGGCTTGCAATATTATATCTTAGCCGTCCAAGCGTACGATTTTTGGTTATTGATCATGCATCTTACCTACAAACCCCGGCAAGATACTTTTATAACAATGAAGTCACATTGGAACATACAAACACCGCCTCTCCTCTCGTTGCAGAACCCGGTCGCAAAATACCCTAAAACATATCTCATAGACACATACGTATCTTGCACGTACCTGCTTCTGTGCCGAAATTCCAATTCATCCGAATAACAGCATTATCAATGATTTACTATATACACGATTATGAAGATATCCAAAAATCCTGAGCACTCTTGATGTTGTATAGAAGCAACTACATTCTGTGTTTTTTGCCTGATATATTACAGTAAACATGACCATACACTATGAGGAACATACGTTATCATCGTGATTATTAGTAACTGTTAGAGTGTAAACTTTGGATCAACTTCAATAGAGCATTTGTCAAAAGGAATTTGATCCGCCGCCACACCTCTAATACAAAATTGAAAGTAATTATTTGATGGAACAGTTGAGCAATTGTAATATTGATATGTATTATTTAGAAACCTTGAAGATTCGAAATTTTTATTCTTGTTTCAAAAAGATAAATGCTTGCGTATTAAGGGGCTAAAAATCAAATTATAGATTTGATTTGTAAACATTCATATATCATTTCTATGATACTATTACTATTATTTACTCATGACTAAGAACCTTGAATTCGCAAAAATTATAAAATAAACTAAATTTTTCCATTGCCTATATCTTAAGAAAAAAATATAATTAGCGGTCACACTAATAGCTTTATTAGCCTGAATTGTTCGTTTTCATTAGTTTGTTGAGTATTATGAGTCTCGTATCCTCCAATACTTGCACGACAATATGTTTCATCATAAAAATATTAGTTTTAGA
The DNA here is from genome assembly GCA_946122785.1 of Linum tenue. Lineage (NCBI taxonomy): Eukaryota > Viridiplantae > Streptophyta > Magnoliopsida > Malpighiales > Linaceae > Linum > Linum tenue. The sequence goes on from CAMGYJ010000002.1 coordinate 67,568,213, forward strand.
CCAAAGTTACCAACCCATTCAACAATTATTTTGTTAATTATTCAATAATTTAATAATGCTAAGTGATAATTCGTAGGAAGTCTGGAAATACTAAGCATGTGTTCTCATGTTTTTCATTAATAGAAGCTTTACGGGACTATCTTGTATCAAATAGGGCTGAAGTCCAATGGATCTTTGATTGTTTGTCATAATGCATATTTTATTCGATCAACTGGGGAAGCTTCTATATGAAACTTAAACTGGCGCTTTTATGAGGAAGAGGATAGGTTCAAAACTCTATCCTACAAAACCACTATAAAACTCAATCTCCTACCATTGATCAAGTGCCCAGAATAATACTGTTTTAGGTGGAATTTTGCGTGATCAATGCATCCTGGCTTCAAGAAAATAGAAAACGATGTTACTCGGTTCACACCTCTTCAAACACTGTCCGAACGAGAAAGTTGGATGCATACATCAAAGGATCTGGCTACTTTTACCTCTACTCCTATGTAGATTCCTTGAGAGATCTGTAACTACTGACTACAACTAACAGAGAAGCCTTGTTGGAGGGTCCCTGGTGCTACTGCTAGCGTTACTGTTCTAGAGAGAAAAGATAAATTTTGACGAGACGGTTTGTGATTTGATTTGTCTGTCCTTCCTCCAGAAGCTCCTTGCAAGTTTTGTTGTGCCTCACCCTCTAACCGTCTTTTCTCTCTTCTTCACGTAGCATCCAGTAACTCCTCTCTGAGCGTCCTTTACAAGTCAGCTGCTGCTTCTGGTAACCACCTTCGACACGTCATTATGTCACTGGACAATCAACCCTACGTACCATGTATGAGCAATTAGATGGTTACCACACACCAAATAACTTGGATGGTATCCATGTTGTTGGATGGCACCATCCACTTTGAGTTTGGATGGTGTACCTGATCTTTGATGGTACCATCCATAATGGGATTTGGATGGTATCCATGATATTGGACACTACCATCCGTTATGGGATTTGGATGGTATCCATAATGTTGGACACTATCATCCATTATGCAATTTGGATGGTATCCATGATATTGGACACTTTCATCCATTACTGGATTTGGATGGTATCATTGATATTGGACACTACCATCCATTATTGGATTTGGATGGTATCCATGATATTGGACACTACCATCCATAATGGGATTTGGATGGTATCCATGTTATTGGACACTACTATCCATAATGAGATTTGGATGCATCCATAAACCCTACAACCAGACTTGAATAAATTGGACCATCCATGTACACGTCGACCAGCTACTTAAATTGGCCAATTTGTTCATACAAGCAATAATTAATGAAAATTATTTTGGTGTAAACAAATGTCCCCCAACTTAGTTTATAAGAACTAATTCTTATGAACTAAGTTGTTGATACTAACTGTACTAGATGTGCAATCACTTGAAGCAGATGTTCGCTTGCTATTGTTCGGCCTCAAGTCACCAAGCCCAGGTACTCTTCCTCTCAGTCATGGATGGTTACTCGACCAAACTCAATCACTATCGATATACAACATGGATGACATCCTTTTTCTTGGACAACACTATCAATGTAACAATTTAAGGCCAACCATCCCAGGCCTCTTGTAACAAGGATGGTACATCCAGAAGGTGGAAAAGATCCATGTCTTGACAGCCAACTCCAACTATTGACTTGGACGACTATTAGGAAGGATGGTAGCCCTGTTGGAATTGGGATGGTACCGTCCAAATTACGATGTAGATTACTACCATGTGGCTCAATGCCTCTGCTTTCGAACTAGAAAACAAACGCCTGTTATCGCCAACTTGCAAAGATTTGGTCGGGTCATTCACTCCTCGACCATGTTGCACATCTTAAAAACCATGTCAAATTCAAGTAGGTCTCTGTCTGCACTTGGCCGACATCTAAATTACTAACACCCCTTAATGTCCCAAAGGGACGGTACATATGGCATAAAGTACTTGCCATTAATATCAGACTCTCGTAAGTTGGCACTTATAAAAGTTGGCTGAGGATCGTCCTCCATGCCAAGATTGATATTCTCCAACACATCACATGAGGCAATGTGTTCGTCATCTTGAACCATTTTCAACAGCGTTGGGGCTTCTTTTTAATAACGTCGCCAAAATATTTTTATAATTTTTAATTTTTTTTTAACATATAACATTAGGGGTGGGCATTCGGTCGGTTCGGTTTCGACCGAACCGAAATTATGAATACCGGATCCCCGAATTCCCCCAAACCTCAAACCGAATTCGAACCAAATTATAATTCGGTTCAGTCGGTTTAAACCGAATTATAATTCGGTTCGGTTTTTAACACAAAACCGAATTTGTGAGGCTACTTGTATGTTCTCGCTTTTAAATTATTTTTCACCCCTAATATAAACAATAAATATGCAATTATATGCATCATCCATGATAAAATCAAACTTTTCAACACATAGGTCATATAACATTTCAAATATTTAAGTATAAAAACAACTACAAACATAAAAATCCACCATTTGGAGGTTGCAATTATAGTATTTCGGTTTTTCGGTCGGAAATTCGGAAATTCGGTTCGGTTGAAAGAACCCTGGTTTCCGAAATATCCATATTTTCCTTCCGAATTCCGAACCGAATAACATTATTTCGGTTTCGGTTCGGTTTAATTCGGTTTCGGTTCGGTTCGGGTTTACCGAACCGTTTGCCCACCCCTATATAACATGGTCTAATTTAGCCACACTTTATTTATTTAATAATAATCTAGACTTTGGCATAGACCATCATGCCGAAGGTCCATACCCATTGCCAACTCCACATATCAAACCAAGCATACCATCCGTGAATGCCATGACTCGTCATATCTGGCTTCACACATGTTGGTTTTGATGTTTTGGAGCCATTGTTGGCTTGCAACTCTTCATTTTGTCCAGCTCGAACAACTTTGTTCAAAATTCTACAAGCCTGATTTGGCCTCATCTCAGCCTCGGGAAAACCATAAGCGTTCTTGGCGCCAGACAGGTATTCGAGTTTTTGGCACCTTTGTGTGGCCAAATCGACCATGTGACATCACTTGCCCACAATGGTTGTTTTTTGTCGACTGCACACTCTCCTGCGTTGAGAGTGTGAGCACCGAGGTTTGCGAGCTCCACCAACAAGTGTGTGAGAATTGGTCTTTCCCTCATGTCCACCATTCATGGCAGACTTGTTCCAAGCAAGCACTGGAGTGGCAACTCCAAGTCGGGTTTGATCGAGCTTGCCCCCTGTCCACTTAGTGGATTCTTTGAGGACCATTTACATGGAGGATTATACTAAGTTATGACAGCTTTCACAGCATTGGTTTTTTTCATGTGGTCACTACCTTCAATTTGAGGAGAATTGGTGGCAACCCTGATCTGATTTTTTCTAGAACATGCTGGATGTGACAAACTTCTTTGCCACTGACGATGTTGTTTCCCCTTCAATCTTCCATGTGGTGAGATCTCATGCCCCGCTCCTTGACCCCCCCCCCCCCCAAGCGGTACGAATCCACCAGGATCCACGCCTTGCATGTTCACAGGGGTCGAGATTTGCTGCGGGTATGCAAGTTGTGGTATCGGGTCAACATTGTTTGGACCCAAATCCATCCCCATCCCCACATTAACATGAGCCATGTATGGTCTAGCTTCTGGAATGTTTTATCGAGCAACACCTTGCCCAGGTGGTGGTTGCTCAACATGGATCTGAGATGAAGTGGTGTGGCTCTCGCCCACATTCACCATAGGTGTTGGTATGGTGGTTGCCACCGGTGGTGTAGGGTTCACCGGGCATAGCTGCTCACTCCTACCACCAACTTTTTCAATTTCAAGATTTGGGAAGTCTTGACCATCCAAGGATAAAGCCCTTGTTTGTAAAACTGGTTTGTTCAACAATTGTCCAAACTCACCCAAATCATTCGTATTTTCGTTTACCATCTCGAATAATTGAGCAAATCGTCTATCAACTCATGAACTAAAACCATCAAGGTGTTCATCCAAAGAAGCAAGACGAAGGTTTACTTGTTGGTAGTTATTGTTCATCCTAACCACTAGTTGTTCCACCAATTGGCGGATCGATGGTGATGCTTCACTTGGATCTGTCTTAGACACCATTGGTGGCACCTCTGCTCCCGCATTGTTTCCTCTTGCTTGGTCACCATCAACATTTACCAACCGCTTCTCTTCCACAACACCTAATGGAGGATCACCATCCTGAATTCTTCGTCGCGGAGCCATATCGAACACACGTTTTCCCACCAGGTGTGCCAATTTGTTTTAGGTGGAATTTCGCGTGATCAATACACTCTCACTTCAAGAAAACAGAAAACGATGTTACTCGGTTCACACCACTTCAAACACTGTTCGAAACGATGGTGTTCGATGCATACATCAAAGGATCTGGCTACTTTTACCTCAACTCCTATGGAGATTCCTTGAGAGCTCCATAACTACTGACTACAACTAAAAGATCAGAAGCCTCGTTGGAGGGTCCCTGGTGCTATTGCTACGGTTACTGTTCTAGAGAGAAAAGATAAATTTTGACGAGACGATTTGTGATTTAATTTGTCTATCCTTCCTCTAGAAGCTCCTTGCAAGTTTTGTTGTGCCTCACCCTCTAACCGTCTTCTCTCTCTTCTCCATGTAGCATACAGTATCTCCTCTCTGAGCGTCATTTTCAAGTCAGCCGTTGCTTCTGGTAACCACCTTCGCCACGTCATCATGTCACTGGAAAATCAACCCTACGTACCATGGATGAGCAATTAGATGGTCACCAAACACCAAATAACTTAGATGGTATCCATGTTGTTGTATGGCACCATGCACTTTGAGTTTGGATGGTGTGCATTATATTTGGGATGGTGTCCCTGGTCTTGGATGGTACGATCCATAATGGGTTTTGGATGGTATCCATAATATTGGACACTACCATCCATTATGAGATTTGGATGGTATCCATGATATTGGACACTACTATCCATAAACCCTACGGCCAGACACGAATAAATTGGACCATCCATGTACATGTGGACCAACAATTTAAATTGACCTAGTTGTTCATACAAGCAATAATTAATGAAAATTATTTTGGTATAAAGATATACGGAACAAAAAACTAAAAGAGGAGGGGCGGATGTAGTTTGAATTGAAGTAGGGTGGGTTCTAGGACGACCCACCTTAGATCGGGATTAGTACACATAAACCAAAAATATTTGTCATAATATATAATCTCAAACTCAAGACCTCATGTTTATTGGTTTTACTTGTCAACCAACAGATTGTGGCCGATTTTGTGGCACACATTAATAGTGATTCAATGGGGTAGGCTTCCTGAACCATGGCAACCCCATTTTAAAATAGCCAACCCGTAACCATGTTGGGAGGTGTTGTTACTTCATCCGTGTACCTCGCACATTTTAGGTACCCGTGTGTAAAACCTTCCATGTATATCTTATATTACTATACATAGAATTCTTTATGTAAATCTTCAATTATAAATATAAACGGACCGAATGAATCATGAAATCAGCAAAGATGCAACCATTCTCAATATGTATTAAAAGAATCGAATCCTAAAATATTCATTAATTAACTCATTTGTGTTCGTTTGTGTTCTGCCAATAAGAATTCTAAGAATCCGCCCTATTAGTCTGTTGGGTAGCATGAACATGGTTATTAGCAAGCTTCTTTCTATTCGTTTGTGTTCTGTCATCAAGCGGGTGTCAAAGGTAGACAAATTCATAAAGCACCATTGATTGCTATATCGAACTAGTGGATAGAATGATAAAAAGTGGCAAGCCAGGTTTACTTTTCAAACTCGATATTGAAAAGACATTTAACAAAGTAAATTGGTTGTGACTATTCAAGATTATGGACAGTCTTGCCTTTACTCAGAAATTGTTGCAGTGGATTAAAGGATGGTTACCTCGCCCTACATTTTAATGTTAGAACTGGTGAGCATTTCTTTTCCTTGTAGTACCAAGATCACTACTGAGTCATTTCTTATTATCCACACTGATCTCTAGGGACCTTCCAAACAGGAACGTCCCAAACTGTTCTCTAAAACTACTCGTATGTTTTCCTGGGCCATAGTGATATCCATAAGCGCTATATGTGTTATGATATAGCAAGATAGTGCATGCACATTGCTTGTACTGTTGTCATCTTTGAGCATCTCATGTTCTGTGATCCTGACTCGTCACCTACAAATTTTCGACATCATTAACGAAAGACAATTAATTTTGATGGTTATAAACGAAAAGTAGATCATATGGAATATTTTTTCTTTCTGGCATGCATGAGAAGAAGATTAATGGATCCACAGTTTATATGTTCGAATTTTAGTAATCCTCCAAAAAAACCAATTCAAATTATCGAAATATATTAATATTTTATATATTATCAAATTGCTTTGCCGAAATAACTCATCTGTATTAATTTCTCGTAGTTTTATTTATGATGAATCTCTTTTCCCATTGCATATATCGATGAGTAGGGCTTCATGTCGTTCCTTTCTTTTAACCAAGCCAAGTCCATAGACATGGAACAACGACTCAATTACAAGACTGACTCCAACTATACTCAGTAATTTGTATGCAGCCGAGCTACTATGAAAGAGCATGATATGCTCTACCTGGAGAGCTCTGAAGAAAGTCAAGAGAGCAAAACAACGACTCTAACTAAAATACGGGGAAAAAAGACACGATACAGACAAAAAGAACATATAAAAAAAGCCCACCTCTAAGATCACCCCATATAGCGGATTTAAAGCTTCCTTTTGACGAAGTAAGTCAATTAATCAAAGAGGAGCCTTTGTTAACAAAAACCCTGTTCCACAAAAGCATACACAATGGCATTTCTTAATTTATTAAGCTCCACAAAAGTTGTTCTTCTCATATCTAACACAACAAATGTCCGTCCCGTACTGAGCTCCATCTTTGCCAGGGCAATTGTCGAGTATCTGGTCATTCGCTATTTTAAAGCAGCGACCGCAGCTGGTATCATTGTCCTCAGCACAAGTAGAATGCATGTAGGCGACTGGATGAGTAGGATCCTCGTCCTCGTAGACCGGAGTGCAGTCTGATTTTGATGTGAGGTTCGATATTATCTTTATTCGGGCGCTTTTAGAGATATTGAAATCGATTTGACTACAAAACCATTCGTTGGAGGCACCGCACAGTGGATCGAGGGCAGCTTCACCAGTGATGATCATACTGCCGTGGAAGCCTACGTTGACGATTGTCAGAATTAGCGACAACAACAACACGGTGGCCATTCGAGCATCCAAGCAACGAACCTGCAAACCCATCTCTCGCTATCGCTGTTAGCTAGCTAATATGTGTCCTGCGTAAAGCGAGCTAGCTAGCTTTATAATATCGTGAGATGGATGAATTTGTTGGCTTGCAATATTATATATCAGGAGTGGGATAGACTGCAAGAGAATCCAAGCGTAGGAGTTTTAGGTTATTGTATAACAAACACCGCCTCTTCTCTCGTTACAAACCCCGGCAAGATTTTGTACAACAATGAAGTCACATTGGAACATACACACACCGCCTCTTCTCCCGTCGCAAACTCCGGCAAAATACCCTAAAGCATATCTCATAGACACATACGTATCTTGCACACAAATACTTCTGTGCCGGAATTCCAATTCGTCCGAATAACATCATTATCAGCGAATTATTATATATAACGAAGATATCCAAATCTTGAGCACTCTTGATGTTGTATATAAGCATATACATTTTACTTGGTGCGTAAAAGAGTGGTATAAAATTCATTATAAACTTACCCAAACAACTCGAATTATTTTGACCAACTAGTTTCTCACCTATTATAATAGCTAGTTTGGCCAACTGGTCGTGAATATGAGTGGAAGATAGAGCAATCTTGTAAACCACGTTGATGCCACTATCAGCTCTCAGATTTTTTGAAGCATGTTATGAGCTGTATAGTGTTAAATAATAATAATAAACATAAACATAATAATAATAATAATTACGGTTACTGTTCATGGGGTGCGCTCCATTCATGGTTATGCACCCATCAATAACTAAATCTGGACCCTTCATTTAGAAAATTTAGATCTAAAGATGGAGAATTAAATGTATTTTTATTTTCCCTAGCTTTTCAATCGGCTCATATCTTCTTCGTTTTAACTCGAATTTCAATTTTTTTTTTTTTTTGCACGGATGGAACGAGTTCGTTGTGCTCTACAAAACGAGATCCATTTTCAATATTAGTACAAGAAAGAAGCTTTTCGGCGACCATTCTCAGCAACCATTTTTATTTATATTTTTTATAATGGTGATTTTATTGAAGAAAGAAAAAATAGAAAAGTACCAAGTACAAAAGAAAGGAGAAAAAAAGAAAACAGTTCCCGAAACAAAGACAAGGAGAAAAAGGGGTTCAGGAGAACTGAACCAGCTCCCGAAACAAAGACAGAAAAACCAGTACTCTACTGGAAAAAAAAGAAAACCTCAAACAATAGGCTAGACGGACAAGAACCGTCCCTGCTTCTCAACAGAAAACAACAAAAAACAACAGTTCTAGCAATACCAAAATGGATTGCAGAACCATCACTGTAAAAGAACATACAACAACCCAACCCAACAACACAGATCAGATCAAGAGAGAAAGTTAGCAAGCCAAATAGCAGCTTGATCCTTATCGATCTTCTTATGGGCTGTTAGCCAGCAAATGACATTTCTGACTGACTTCCGCGCAATAACAATGGCTGACGAGTGAGAGTCGTTAAAAATTCGTTGATTCCTCTGCAACAAAACTGTCCAAAATAAAGAGTGGAGAAAGCAAACATTGAACCACTCATCAATATTGTTGGGGGTCAAGGCTGGTCTTCCATTGATGACAGAAGGCAAATCACCCTGTAGGTTCCCAATAAAACTCTTCTTCATCTTGATAGCATTCCAAATATCTTGAATGAATTTGCACTTGGTAAAGATGTGCTCCGCATTTTCCTCTTCCCGATAGCAAAGAGTGCAGCGGCTGGCAAGCTGCAGACCTCTCCTTTTAAGTACGTCCATAGTGTAGATCTTCTTTAGCCAAAGGGTCCACATGAAAAAGCAAATTTTGCTGGGGATGAAGGGTTTCCAAATGGCAGAAGCCTCATAATTCTGAAAACCAGGATATTTCTCCACAATAAGCTGTTTATATAGTGAACTAACAGAGAAGCCTCCTTCTGGTTTTGGTAGCCAAGTAATCCTGCAAGGACTGTTAGTAGCAAGATGCAGGTTTCCAGAATTTAAATCGGTCAAAAGTTTTTCTATTTCTCTCTCCGCTCCCCCTCTCAAACTAACACTCAAATTAAGATTCCAGTTTACCTCATTGCCAACGAAGGAGACAACTTCAGAGACCCGAGCAGCAGGCTCGGAAGCAGCAGCAGCAATCCTTGGGTATTCAACAGCGAGAATTGATTTCGAAGTCCAATTGTCAAACCAGAAAGAAACATGCCCACCACTTCCCGGCTCAATATGAGTATGCTTCCAGAAAATATGGTATTCTTTCGCAATATTAGCCCACACCGAACTCGAAAATCCAGAATTAATCCTAGCTGTCTGCCAATGGGATAAATTGTTCGGATATTTAATGCTAATCAGCTCCCTCCACCAACTGTTTTCCTCAATAGCATACTTCCAAAGCCATTTAACAAGGAGGGCAGAATTGAAAAAGGCAAGATCACAAATGCCTAATCCTCCTTTTGATTTAGGAGCCTTACAAATGTCCCATTTAACAGCAGGAACTCTTCGACAATCATTATTTCCTTTCCAAATAAAATTCCTCTGAATGGTTTCCATGTCCTCAATAACCTTTTTAGGAGCTTTGAGTAGTGAAAAATAGTAGACAGGGAGGCTAGTGAGAGCAGACCTGTTAAGAGTAAGTCTTCCTCCAGTCGATAAGTACTTGCTCTTTCACCCATCAAGCTTCTTTCTGAATTTAGCAATAACAGGGCCCCAAATTGATGCACTATTAGGTTTAGCTCCAAGAGGATATCCGAGGTATTTTGGTGGATTCGCACTCCATTTACATCCAAAAATATTAGCATAGAAACTCGGCTCAGGTACATCTCCCACAGTATACATAACTGATTTTTCAAGATTAATCTTAAGCCCTGTTACTGCTTGGAAACACACCAGAGTTGATAAGATGTTGATAACTTGATCATGAGAGACATCACATAAAATCAAAGTATCATCAGCGAATAATAGATGTGTTACCTCCCCTTGTTGCTGATTTTCATTCATGAAAAACCCACTGATTTTATTGTCTGCCTTGAGCTTAGACAGCATGAAAGATAAAACATCCATGACTAGAACGAAAAGGGCTGAGGAGATGGGATCTCCTTGTCGAAGACCCTTAGAGGCTGGAAAGTAACCATAAGCTTCTCCATTAATCAGAACCGAGATAATAGGAGAGCAAACTGCCTTTTGAATCCAATTATTCCATGTTTCTGGGAATCCGAACTTCCTTAGAATGCTGAAAAGGCATTCCCAATTGACATTGTCGTATGCCTTTTCAATATCGAGTTTAAACATTAAACCCGGTTTCCTGCTCCTTCTCCGCTATCAACCAACTCATTAGCAATAAGGCCAGCTTCAGATATTTGTCTCCCTTTTACAGCAGCTTGTTGATACACAGACACCAACTCAGGAAGAATACTACTCAGTCTCCTTGAAAGAACTTTGTTAATTAGCTTGTTGAAACTGCCCATAAGACCAATAGGTCTCAAATCTTTGACATCTTCAACAGCATCCTTTTTTGGAACAAGACAAATAAAAGAATGTGAAGCTGTCCTTGGCAGCCGACAAGAGGTATGAAAATCCATGAAAGCATTGACAATGTCAGGCTTGATCAGATTCCAACATCTCTTATAGAAATCGAAAGTGAAACCATCAGGACCCGGTGCCTTGGATCCATCACTGTCATTTAGAGCCTCCCAAATTTCAGCTTCACTAAAAGGTTGACATAGCTTTAAGGAATCAGCCCCTCTGATTTTGCACTCAAAGTACATACTGGGGAAAGGGCGGGTGGGAATCTTTTCTTTAAACAGATCAATATAAAAACCAAGAATACCAGTAGCAACCTCTTGATATCCTTCCAACATGTGGCCTTGAACCCTAATACGCTCAATAGAATTAAGCTTCTTCCTGTAGTTGGCTATGCGATGAAAATAACCTGTATTACTATCACCTTTCTGAACCCAAGTCTCTCTCGATTTTTGCCTCCAGCAAATTTCTTGCATATTCAAACAATGAGCAAGCTCCACCTTAAGAACACATCTTTCAACTAAATCATCTCCGTCGAGAGGTCTGTTTTCTTCTATATTATCAAGCTCGTGGATCTTACTCAATAAGTCGTCAACTCGCTTATGAATGTTACCAAAAATTTCCTTGTTCCAAGTCCTTAGATTTTGTTTCAGAATCTGTAGCCTTTTGCACCACATAAACGAGTAACCAGACACTTGTAAGGGAATCTTCATCCATGTATCAAGCCCTTCAAAGAATCTTTTATATTCGAGCCACATATTTTCAAAACGCCATGGTCTTTTGATTCTTCTATCAACACCCCATCTAAAGAGTAGTGGATTATGATCTGACTCTACACGATCAAGTGCTGTAAGGTTACAGTCTGGAAAAGTCGAATCAAAGTTTGGAGAGACTAAGACTCTATCAATCCGAGACAAGGATGCGATATCAGAACCCCTACTCCAGGTGTAAAGACTGCCTCTTAGAGGAAGGTCTAATAGAAAGTTGTTGTCGATGAATCCGTTAAATTCATTCATGAGGTCAGTACTACGCCTTGCTCCCTGATAATCTTCGTGGCTTCGAACTAGATTGAAGTCCCCTCCAATACAAATAGGAGTATTAATCTGTTGGCAGTAGACATGAAGTTCTTCAAGAAAAGAGAGTTTTTCAGATTTCTCTTGAGGACCATAAACAGAGATAAGATGCCAATGAGTAGAACTAGCCAAATCCAGGAACTCAGTTACAAGAAACTAAGAGCCTTCTCTGGAAGAAATCAATTGAGAAGCCTGTTTATCCCAGTAAATAAGAATTCCACCTGAACTTCCTCTAGCTGCTTTAATAACCCATCCCATATCTCTATTTCCACTTAACCCCGCAATCATTGAATCATTGCAGTCAGACCACTTGGTTTCAAACAGAGAAACGATTTGAGGTTTGTGCCTCGAAATCAAACGTTTGATCCTTGCTCTTTTACCGAGATCGCCAAGACCTCTAACATTCCAGAAAATGATTGACATACCCATAATTAAGACCGAATTGTCCTGTCCAGCCTGCTAGCACTCTTCCTCGGACCTCTAGGTGGAGAAGATTGAGGTCCAAGTCTATGTTTCTCCATTTCCAGCTTGGAACGAGAAGTTCTTACCTTTTTGGAATGCATTTCTTTAGCTGCTTCACTGATTGCTCTTTCCACTTTTTCTTCCCCTTCATCATGATCCAAGGAGAAAATACGGCTCAAATTCACGCTTGATTCGACCAGGGTCAGAAGGTCGAAAGGATATGATTCATCATTCCAATCAGCAACATTAGCCTCCTTTGAACAGGAAGGTGAGGGAAGCTCATTAAAAATGATATTGGGTGGATCAACTTGCGCCTGATCTAGATAGCAATCTGGGCTTAGAGGGACAACCGATTGGAGGGAGCTACTATTCTCCAAAGATAGAGGATCTAAGTCAATTGGTTCAGTGACGGGGCTACTTGGGGTGATTGGATGATTTGAAAGATGATGGACATGGCGGGGATCTTTGGTTCAGGAATTAAAGGAAGGGGTTCAAAAGTGATGACAAAGCGGTTTAAGTTTGGGTGGGTTAGCAGGGATATGGACGATGGAGTGGGTGGTTGAGGGTGAATAATCAGTGAAGGAAAGGAAAAATGATGATAAACTGGGAAGGCAAAGGGTAAGGTATCGAGAAACCGGGCTAAGGTCAGGGTTTGGGTCGAAAGGGATTGAATTAGGGTAAGGTGGGCTATAGAAGAAGTACCAGGAGAGTGAAAAGGGGTTGAGACTACATTGTCGGGCTGCAAGGATGGGCTGGGAGAGATATTAGGCCCGTGCCAAATCGGGCCTTCTTTGCGGATCCAGATCTTTTTGAAAGCTCTACTAGACGGTTGGTTTCTTTTGATTCTCCCCGCGCTTTTGGCATGAAAAGAGTCGCCCAATGGAACGCAAGAAATATCTTGAGCCGATGAGTCTTCCCATAATCGAGGAGTGCGGCGCTTCGATTCCTGATTATGCCGGGCAATTAATGCACACTCGCCGGAGTTTCTAGGAGATACCGGTGGTGAAACAACGCTGATAGTGAAACGATCGGAAGCAAACTTGATTGGTATTGATTGAGGAATCTTACATCTGCTTCTAATTCTGATTCGAACAAACTGTAAACTCCAAGATGCCCAGTCGATTTCGATGAACGATCCACAATAGTCTCCAATAGTCTTCATTAAACTTATGCTTTTGAGATGAAGAGGAATGCCATAAATCAGTATCCAAGTATCCGAGGAGTTGGGAACCACTTCTTGTTCTTTCCATTCAGAAACAGAGACTGAGAAATTCCTGAATTTGTGTACTCCAAGACTTTTGATCCGCAAAGCTTGTGAGATGTTTGGGCATACAAGGATCCAGCTTCCATCACCTCTGTTTTCTATACTATAATTGCTGTCAGTAGCCCAGAAATTACCAGCCCATTCTCTAAAGCCATGGATATCTTCAGACAAGAAAAAATCAGATTCATCAGACGACTGGAAATTGATGATTAGACATCTTCCAAGTAATTCACGTCTATTTTGAACTCCCTCATTATCAACTTCAATGTAGCTCTCTATGCCTTGTCCAATAATTCTGCACTTACCACCCACATAGAAGCCCCCACTTTTAACTACTTCTGCATAAGATCTAGATATATCATTGGGTTTAGCTTGCCGTGGAGGTGGAGGAATATGGTGATTGATGGGCTTAAAAGAGGACCAAATACGCTCCTGAAGTTCTGCCGAATAAAAACGTTGAAGTAGATTGGTGAGTTTAGCCCAGCCTCCTAGCGATGGAATAAGTATCTTATAGACTCTTCCATTCATCCTCTGTTCAGAAATCTGAAGCTGTTGAATATTCTGAAATGAGGATGTTCCAACATGAATGATTCTTCCGCCACTTCGTATAATACACTTTCGAGGGAAGGTCCAGTCTTTCATTGCTGCTGATTGAAGAACACCCTGTAACCAAGTAATCTGAGTTTCATCCATGAAAGTAAACCATCTTCTTTGTGATTCCTGGGCTTGAAATCGATACACCACTTCATGTCTATTTCTGCTGATCTTAGTAACTGTAACGATCTTCGAACCAAAATTCTCCTTCTGTTCACAAACACCCTTCGAATCGCTGCTTCTGCTGCTTCTTGCTGCTGCATCGGACCTGCAAAACAATAAACTGTTGTTCTCCCCTTCACTCGCAAAAACTCTCTCTTCTTCTCTCTTACGGAGCGTTTTCTCTCTCATCTCTCTCTTCTCAGCAACCATTTATATAAGTGGTCACGAACTATGTAACCATCAGCGACCATAATTTTAAAATGGTAGTGGATGGTCAAATATTGAAAAGTGAAAAGTTGGCGGGTTTACTTTAGAAAAGCGGGAAGACAAAAAAAAGATTGGCCGCCATGATTTCGTATTCGGCGACCATACTACATGGACGCAAATGAATAAAAGTTCAACGACCATTTATTCTGGTCGCCTAATATCAAATAAATATAATTGGAAAATTAAAAAACAAAAGAAAAAGAAGATACAGTTCAGCGACCAATTGGCTCCGAAAAAGCGACATCGTTTTGTAGCATGATTCATTGATTTGGTCATTTGGATTATAATCAGTGTTCTACCTCTTCTTCCTCCAATCAATATAAGGAGGTTCCCAGCCGGGACCTATTCCATTCTCCTTTTTCTGGTTTCTGCGCACAGTGCGGGAGGAGCTTTTGATCTTTTTGCTTTTTTTATTTTTTAATTCATAAGACTTGCTTCTTTGGGGTATTTTAATTCGGTGGCTTTGTGTGTCTTAATGTTTATTGGGCCTTGGTTTTTATTTAATTAAGGATGTTGATCTCTTTTCTCTTCTCTGTGGACTTGATTGCTTTGATTTAAACCTCATTAAACAATGCAAGAAGACCTTAACTCAATTTTTAACAAAGCCAAAAAAACCATGGTTGATCTTTCTTTCTTTGCAAATTGCAAGAGAAACTATTGAATTAATTAGTGTGTATGATTAATTAAATTGGCATAAATTCATTATTACGTGGCTTTTAGCAAATAGTTTTACACTAATTGACTATGCAATGGAATCACAACAACACATGGATAGAATGAGTTTTTCATCAAAGAATACCATATGGATAAGGTTTGGCAAATTAATTTTATATTCTGAGTTGTTTTCAATCCAAATGACATAAAATTATCTTTAGTAATTTGACACCTTTAAAAATTATTATCGTAGAGAATTATTCAACCAACTAAAATGTGCTCTAATTCTATCTTAAAAAATTGAATGCAAGTACATATATTTTTTATTAGCATCATTCTATACATCTTATAATTTAATGTTTGTATATCCAACAATTGATGTAAAGAAAAAATGAGTTGTTTTATATCACCAGAAGATGCAGTTGATTCTACTCAGTCCCTATTTGAAGGGCATAAGAAAAAAAAAACATGTATGGAGATTATCAACATTGCCAATGGCAATCCATTCATTTCATGTTTGTTTTGAATCCGTTGCAAAAAATTTTATTTTGCGAATTCCAAATCATGACTTCAAAATGAGATACATAAGTTTCACAAGATCCATCAAATTTGCCAAAAATTGTCATAATCATATTCAAGTCGTGCGTTCTAGAGACTTTACAGGTTTCTAGATCTTTACAGTATTTTAGTTTCCTTCTTTGTCAATTTAATACTTATTATCAAAGTATTTCTCATGTTTGAGTTACGACTTCATTTTATCGTAAATGTTAAAGTGTATGATATAGGAAATTCATCATATAAATGTGAATATTGCGTAGCAGTAATGTGGAAGGATGAAAGTACAAAACCCTCAAGAAATTCTAATTACGCCAAATTTCAATTATGTTGCAGAGCAAGCAAAGTGAATCCCACTCCTCGAAAGCATAATCTAGAGGTTTAAAATATCATATTGCAAGCAAATACTTCAACGAGTTGTCACTTTTTGGAACACATATGTGCCTACATCGGGTATTCTCATTAACTTCTATTATACGTAAACTTTACCTATTTATAAATGATGTACGTGTAGTATATTTTTATCCTATTGAAGGTCAAGTATAAAATCAGTTGATACCCTGGTACCTATTGAAAGGAACATACCAAAATTATCTCAACTATACTGACAAGTGACAATGAAGTCCAAAAATGATCATATTTTTTCTTTAGAAATCCATTTTCGAATCCTTTGCATAATACGATTATTCAGCAATTGTAAGATATGGTAGACTTGAGTAATATATTAGTACAAATATTTTGACATGTAATGAATAAATTGAATGACACCACGATTGTTAATGTGTGCGCTTTGGTTGAGGTTGAGCATTAAGATTGGATTAAAAGCAATCAAACAAAGCAGCGACAACATTGTTACAAAGTTCTTTTAAATTCTTACTTCATAGGTTATTCAAACCAGCTCAAGTGGAAAACATATCATTTTGACTTCATCACACAGAATGTAATTGATCTCGATGCAAATATAAAAGCTTCGAGCAAGCTATGATGATTTATGGATGGGCAGTAAAGCTAGATCTTTCTGATATATTTTCATGTAAGCCTGATGGGTTGGATATCCAATACATGGTTGTTTTACAAAAGGACTAATTCTAGGAAAGATCCTAATAGAGTTGATGTCATCGCAAGAGTTTCTAAGCTAAAGCTAAATCAATTGATGAATGAGAATTGTGGTTGAGAAGACATACATGTAAGTTATATTCCATAGGTTTACTTTTAATAATTCTTTAATCATTAGTTGTTTGGTAATCATTTTCAGTTTAGATGGCTATCGAGAATTTCTTTCACTTCAAAAGTGTTTGGATAATGAATTTTGAAAAAATGTGGTCTACCTCATACCCATTTATTACCCATTTATTAGTATTCCTAGATGTGGAAGATAGATTCCATTGTCCTTCGAAACTATATTCAATTTTATTTGTTGAAATTTTTTTTTTCGTTGAATCTATTTGTTGAAATTTCACATCTAAGTAGATCTTGAATTTTATGAAGCTGTTACAAATTATATGTTTCATGGTTTATGTGGCATTCGATGGCGTAAAGATCCATGTGCGTCGAATAGTGTGTGTTCTAAATGTTTTCCTAGAGAGTTCCGTGAGCAAACAACTACTAATGACAATGGTTTTGCAAGTTGTTAGCGTCCAGAGAATAACTACTCATTCATGGTGAGTATGATCTCACTTGATAACCAGTTCATTGTTCCTTATAACATATACCTATTATTACAATTTCAAGCTCATATAAATCGGTCATAGCGATAGAAAGAAAATTGTGGAAAATATTGGATGAGATAAATTCTACTTTAGCAAAAAATGGAGCTTTATATTTGAGGATATTTTACAATTAATATTTTAGTTTGATCAAATGCAAGAGAAGAAAGAAAATAGAATTGGAATACAATAGAATAAGAAAGAGACAATTTATAATTGATATGGAGGTATAACTAATGAAGATGAAGACTATTTTATTGGTGAAAATGAGGATATGCTCATGACAGAGGAAAAGAAACAAAGCCAGCAAAATATGCAGTATTTTCTATCAAAGTGGAGTAAATAGAAGTGTAACTTGAACACGATTTAGGATTTGGCTCCTTGGTTCCAAGTATGTGATTTATGCTAAAGATTTTAGCTGATGAATCGGTTAGGGTGTAAAAAATTACTATGATGTTAATCCTTTTGCATATTGCCAATTATTAAATAATTAGGATTATCTTATGCTAAAAAAAATATGTATCCAACCAACTGGTCAGGTCCATCTTGCTTCGAACAAATTGCCACGGTTGTTTTATACCATTTGTGAAATGCATCCGGCCAACAGGCCGGGTTCTAATTCTAGTTATCACTATACGAAAACAAAAAATAATCCCACGATTCCCACCGCCTACCCTTGTTCAACAGAAACCCTTACTCCCTTTCCCCCACCCCTAATCGAAGACGTTCCTTCCATCTCGTCGATTGCCTTAGCAACCATCTCGATCCGTTTAGTTTCTCGTTTGTTTCCCCTGTTCTTTCTCGTCAATCGTTCCTTTCTCCAACCTTTAACTGAAATAGAACTCACAGGTTCATCTTGACATTTGGTTTATCTTCCTTTGTTACTCTTTCAGGGAATCAGTCGATTGGTAGCAATGGTTTTCCAAAAGGTATGAGGTAGCTATAACCTTGTCACTTGTAGTGAATGTTGTGGTACTCATTAATCGGATGAAATGGCTTAGTTTCTGTAAACAATCCTCATCTCCATTTAAAAATAGCCAAAGACATAAGCAAGGAGGGAGATAGTGCAATTCCATAAAATAAAGTACAACTCTTCCTATATCATTTATCTCCAACTCCATGACATCTAATAAGCAATAACACCCTATTCATAAAATAATGCTGAAAACATGGCTGCCAGAAAGACCAAGCGGCATCGGGAGTTCCCCCAAACAATTCAGTTCCCCCATAAAAAAATGATCCTTCTCTCACGCAGGTCAATGATGGCTCTTGATGCCTCAAGGAAGGTGCAACTAAGAGTACTCCATTCTGTTCGTGGTGCTGCATTTGGACTATGACGAAGTTGCAATAAAATATCAAAGGTCTGATGATGACTTCGACATGTCACAGCACCCCATTAGCCTCTCCCAGAAGGATCTGTCCATTAATAGAAGATGGGAGTTCTCTGTGATAACTTTTGTATGCTCCTTAACGTTCTCGTTTCGTGCAAATCCTAGCTATATTAATACAAACACCAAAGAAATCGAATATGATCTGAAGTTACCTTCTGAGAATCGACGGCGAGGAATGATCCAACGAAGTGTTCGAACTCTTTTATTACTTCAGAAACGCTTCCTCTGAAGACTGGAGCAGACGTACGGATCGCGATTGGTAGCTGAGTGAGGCTGAACAAAGCAAATGGAGAATGTAACTCGATTTTATCTGATCTCGACGAATTCAGAGCAGAAATCGAGGGGATGAAGAAGAGGAAAATGGAGATGGAATCGGAGATTTGGCTCTCGCAGTAGAAGGGAATTGGTAGCACGAAGAAGGAATGAGAAAAAAGATGAGCTGGATTGGGTTTTTTTTATTATATGGTTAATCTAGATTCTACGGTGTGCTCCTTGTCTGTTTCTTTATTTTTTTTTTTTAACCAGTGCTCCTTGTCTGTTTCCATTAAATTTAATCCACAACTCAATGAGAAATGGGAAAATAAAATACTAACCAACCCTTATTTATTCCGGAACCGAGTGAGAAAATAAACCTGGTATTTTCACCAAATATAGATTTATTATCCAAAGAGTACATCAATTAAATAAGATTTGTTTTTTTTTTTTTTTTGCTACCAAAATTATATTTGGCTGAAAAAATTTAAAATCATTTTGCTACCAAAATTATTTGGTTGGAAATAGTAAAAATCATTTTGCAACCAAATTATTTGGTCTTCTCAAATTTTATTTGGTTATCAACACTTTTATTTGAATAGACAACCAATTTTTTAATCTTTTATCTACCAAAATATAATTGGTCGTGTATACTAGTCTTTTCATGAGCACTACTACTATGCTATAAAGTATTGGTATTTTAATGTACAACTCGAAGTTGTACCGTAACGTTAAATATATAAATTCATTTCGTACCATACAGAAATTTGTACCCTTATGTTGTGGTACAACTTTACAACTTAAAGTTGTACCGTCACATAAAAGTACAAGTTCAAGTTATACCATAAAAGAAATTGTACAAAGGAGTATAGATACAACCTCAAGTTATACCATAATGTTAAAGGTGCAACTTCAAGTTGTACCATAAAGATAAAAACCTATGGTTGTAAAGTTTTTTATTGCAAAAACTAATTTTTGTTGTAGTGAAACTTCAAGTGCATGATGAATCAGCTTTCGTTCCAGGAGCATGTAAAGGAAGTGATTATTAATTAAGTATATGATATAACAAATATGTGCAAACTTCACTCCTATACAAGTTGGCTTTAATTTCATTTAAAATGACCTACAAGGAAGTGGTTCAACACCACATATACATATGGACATCTCCCAATGTCAGTATCTAGTATAATTTATTATTGAACATCTTTTAATAACTCAAATCATTTCGGGACAAGTTGATTTATTATGAGAATCCGCGACAGCAACATCGAACAGTTTAATCATAACCTTTATCAACAAAAACTGTAGGTCTCGTATCTAACACAACAATCCTCCGTCGCGTACTGAGCTCCATTTTTGTTTCGGCAATTCTCGTGTATGATTGAACCCGCGTTAAGTAGGCAGGAGTAGCAGAGGTCGCCTTCTGTAGTACAGGAAGCATATTCGTAGACCAAGATTGATCCATCACCTTGAAATTCGTCGGCTGGGCAACAGTCCAACTCGTTTATGACATCCAACAGCACCTGAGGCTGCGTGCTGTCGCTGTCAAAGTCGTCCGGACTGCAAAACCATTTGCCCGTTGCTGCACAAATCGAATCATCATCATTGGGGACAGCCTGAGCAGATGTATTAACTGTACCATTCGCGACGAAGCCTCCGTCGCTAATTGTGAGAGTTAGCAACGATAATAAGGACAGTTGCAACACTGTGGTTGCCGTAATCATTGATGATGATGTTATTGAGTAAGCCATCTCTCTCTCTCTCTCTCTCTCTCTCTCTCTCTGAACAGTTACTATCTAGCTATATATATAGCTTCTGTTTGTAATGCAAAGCGGGTGTGCTTTATATAGGGAGATAGGTAGCTATAGACACAAAGTTACTTTGGTGGCAACATTGGTATCCAATTTGGCGTTGGATTTTGTGATCGTGAGACGAATGGATTTCTGGGATACATACACCTATAGGAATGGAATTCAAGCTTAGAAATTACAGCTAGCTAGGTTATTGACCAGATATAGCTAGCTGGCCTCGTTGTTGGATCCTGCGTCTCTCCTCGTCTCATATTGTCAAACATAGAGTAGAAAGATTGATGCGTTCGGCGGCTTTCAGATTTCCGATGTTGTCTCTCATTATTTTCCTTCCTTGCGGAGCTGGGCTCAGAAAGTGAGTGGCGCTTGCATCTCGTGCTATTTGCCTATTATTGGATCAGTCTACACCCTCGGCCCATTCGTATGATCCATGCATTGCCGCCCATGCTGCTCACGTTAGGGTCTCGCCTCAGTGCCCTAGAGGTGTTAAAACATAACACGACCCGTCAAATCAACCCGACCTCAATTTGAATTGACTAAAAGACAATAACCTGGAACCCACTCGATGTGTAACCCGAATAACCTGCAACCCGATTGACCTGTAACTTGACCCATACGCAACGATTAACCCGAATCTAATTGACATGTGACCCAATTTGACCTGTAACCCTATTAAACCACACCTGACTAACTCCTAACCTACCCAATTGACCCAAGTAATTACTATATTATATAGTATATAGTATTTCAAAATGAAGCATTCTGTGCTAAAACTAATTAAAAACATTTTTTCATTTTGTAAAGGAAACATCAAATGATGATAGCCAATTGAAATTATCATTTATTTAACAAAATACAAATATAAAATCTATGCAATGCCAATATTGAAAATCAATAAATAACAATTCAAGTTGAGGGTCAATTGTTAGTTAAACTGATTGACTAATGAGTAAAATATTATGTTTGGTCATTCGATTATTTTAAAAGAAGTGATAAATTTTAGTGTTTTCAACTTTTTTAGAGAAATAGAGGAAAATTTGGTGCTCCAATTTTTAGCATAAATAGATAAGGATATGTTTTGGCGCTTTTGATTTATAAAAAGAAAAAGAAGTGAAACATTTTGATATTTTTTATTTATGGAGAGAGAAATAGGAGGAAGTTTGTGTGTTTAAATTTTTTTTATCATAAAAAACAGAGGTTACTATGGCAAACATCCCTTGCCACTAAGCAAACAATACAAGAAAACAGACATTTAATCACGGGAACTTTATATTACGGGTGTACAGCCGTGATTGAAAGTTGATTATTTATCATGGGTTGATTTTACCGTGATCAATGATTGTTACATAAGAATTTGGGTGGATTCCCGTGACTTTTGGAGTGGAGGGAACGAAAATAAGGTGGGCGGGAAGGTTGGCGCCTCTCCCAAATTTTTTTTCTCTGAAAAGTTAAAGTGTCCGCCTCTCTCTTGGCTTATGTTTATTTTTTTTATTTCTTTGCCAATCTTGCCAGCTAAACCCCATCGTCTTCTCAAAATGAGAAAATCGTATCCCTCTCGTCTTCTCTCCAGCTGCCGCCATAGTAGGCTCTCCTTCGCTTTTCCTAAAGGGTTCTACGTGCTTGTGCATGTGTAGGGGCATTTTGGGTTTTTACTCTTCCTAGCTCCTACGTCAACCCTAGGTCATAAGTAACATTAGGGTTGTATATATAAGCTCGTTCTTGCTGCTGCTGTAATCAAGCATCGTGAATAAGAGAATAACCGAGAAGGAGTTTTCCTTCTCCGTGGATTAGTCCCGTTCACAACGAACGGGGATACCACGTAAATCGATCGTGTCGTCTTATTTCCTTTCGATTGCTTGGATTTTTCATGGTATCAGAGCAGGTCAATTGACGATCCAGTTTCTCGATGAGTACGGGCAGCGCCAGCGATAGTGCGATGGTGACGAGCAGCGGCGGATTGGGCGGCCAGAACCCCCCATCGATCCCGCCTGGTTTGCGTATACTGCCGTCCGATAATCCTGGGCAACTTTTCGTTGGGGAGCTGCTGAGCGACTCCAATTATGGGGAGTGGGTTACCGATATGTCCGAAGCCCTCATCGCGAAGAACAAGATGGGGATGGTCGACGGTACCATTGTCAAGCCGGATAACGAAGAGCTGTTGGGAGCTTGGCTTCAGTGCGATGCTCTGGTGAAGGGCTGGCTGAAAACGGGAATGGAGAAAGAGGTCAGGAACTCGATTCGCTATGCCAAATCAGCACGCGAAATCTGGGTTGATTTGGAGACTCATTTTGGCCAAGTCTCCGCGCCGAGGGCCTATGAACTCCGGCAAACGATGAGCTTGCTCCGCCAAGAGAAGCTTACTGTTTCAAACTTTTACACAAAGCTACGTGGAATATGGGAGGAGATGCAGACCATTACTCCAATCCCTAAGTGTACTTGTGGCTTGTGCACATGTGACGTCGAACGGCGGGTCAGAACTAATCATGAAAGTGATCGCCTGTTTGATTTCCTGATGGGGCTGGACGATTCTTTTTCGACGGTCAAGACGCAGATTCTTTCAATGAAACCTACCCCAAGCCTTGCAGAAGCCTATCGCCTAATTGCAACAGAAGAACAACACAAAAATATCTCAGCAAATCGTCGCCCGGCGGTGGAAGCGGCTGCCTTCCAAGTGCGCCAGGACAAAGATGATCGAGATGCTGGGGGACGTGAAGAGAAAGGAGGACGCGGAGAAAAGCCGCGCTGCAGCCACTGTGGCAAAACCGGACACATAAAGGAGAGCTGCTTCGAGATTATTGGCTGGCCTGAGAAGTGGCCTGAGAAGAAAACCCGTCAAGGCGACAAGGGTGCTCGCAAGGGACAACGGCGGGAAGGTTCCAGGGCAGCAAATTCGTCCACTTCGGCGGGTATTTCTATCCCTGGCCTGTCCAATGAACAAGTGCAGCAGCTGGTGAAGTTTCTAGGCCAAGCAAATGGCCCGACCACATCTGGAACGCCACCTGAATCCTCAGCTAATATGGCAGGTAAACGTGTCTCTTCTACTGAATGGGTCATAGACTCTGGTTGCAATGAATATATCACCAATAACTCGAGTTTGTTGGAGAATTCGGAGAATGTTTCAGGTTATTTGCCGGTTAAAATTCCCAACGGTGATAGTATTCCAGTCACGAAAGTTGGTGATGTTAGATTGTCTAGTGGAATGAAGCTTAGTCACGTATTGAGCATACCACTTTTCAAGTGTAATCTTCTGTCGGTGAGCAGGTTGACGCGGGATTTTGATGTTGCCTTGATATTCTTACATGACTTTTGCGTCATCCAGGACTTACGCTCCAGGAGGATGATTGGTAGTGGGAAGCTGCGAGACGGTTTGTACTACCTCCGGTTGTTTGGTGCTACTAAATCAAGAGCGTTGGCAGCCTCCATGGGTCGATTGAAGATGGATGAAGTCTGGCACTCACGTTTGGGGCACCCTTCCGAAGGGAAGGCCAAGTTTCTGTTTGAATCTATTAAGAATAAGGGCACAGTTGGATTTTGTGATTCATGTATTCGTGCCAAGCAAACTCGTTTACCTTTTCCTAAGAGTTCCATCAAGAGTACTCGTTGTTTTCAGATGATACATGTGGATATTTGGGGGAGTTTTAAAACTCCTACGCACAGTGGAGCTCAGTTTTTCTTGACTATTGTCGATGATTTCAGTCGAGCTACATGGGTTTATTTGATGCGTTATAAATCTGAGGTGGAAAGGTATCTAGAGATGTTCATTAATATGGCTCAGAATAAGTTTCAGCAACAGGTTACCTGTGTTCAGGCGGATAATGGGATGGAGTTTCAGACTACTCACCTGCGCTCACTTTATGAAGCACGTGGGATTACTCTGCAGACGTCCTGTACGGACACCCCTCAACAAAACGGGGTTGTTGAACGGAAGCACAGGCATCTTCTTGAGACAGCCCGCGCGCTTATGTTTCGTGCTAATTTGCCCTTGAAATTTTGGGGAGAGTCGGTGTTGACTGCAAATTACTTAGTCAACCGGCTGCCATCGAAGGTTCTCAATAATCGGACACCATATGAAGTTTTATTGGGGCATCCTCCTTCCTATGATCATCTGCGGGTATTCGGCTGTTTGGCTTACGGGAAGGATAACCACAAAGGCCTCTCGAAATTTGCCGAGCGAGGGCGACCCTCACTCTTTGTTGGCTACCCTGCAGCCCAAAAGGGCTATCGGCTTTGGGATTTGAATGCTGGCCGATTCTACGTCAGTCGGGATGTCACATTTGTGGAGGACGTCTTTCCTTGTCATGCGCCTTCCCATGATGGGTTAAATGGTCACAATAATTCGCCTACTGGGCAAGCTCCCATCCCGCCAGTTGAGGCCGATGATTGGGATGGTGATGTGCAATCTCACACGGGCTCAGTTACTTCTTCAGCCGAGACATGTGATGTTGTACCCGTGGACCCAGTTCCACTCTCCCCTGCTGATCAGCCGGTTGAAGTCCCTTCTTCGGATCCCCCTCGACGGAGCATTCGCCAGCGCACAGTGCCTAAGCACTTGGAAGTGTATGACACTGAGCTACCTCCTTCGAATATTCCTCATCCAATTGAGGATCATGTTAGCTATCATGCGGTGTCATCCTCCCACCGTAGCTTCCTGGCAGCCGTTTCCAGTACCCCTGAGCCTAATTACTTTCACCAAGCAATTCGTTACGTTGAGTGGCGAGAGGCCATGAAACGTGAGATCCGAGCGCTTGAAGAGAATTATACCTGGACTCTCGTCCCGCTGCCGCCCGGGAAGCGCGCTATTACACCAAAGTGGGTGTATAAAATCAAATATAATCCTGATGGGAGCATCGAACGTTACAAGGCTAGGCTTGTCGCCAAGGGTTTTACGCAAGTCGAGGGTGTCGATTACCATGACACTTATGCCCCCGTTGCTAAATTGGTCAGTGTACGAGCTTTGCTAGCTGTGGCTGCTGTCCGTGGATGGGAACTTCACCAACTTGACGTCAATAACGCCTTCCTCCATGGCGATCTTGAGGAGGAAGTCTACATGAAGATTCCCGAAGGTTTTGCTGCCCCAGGTGACACCCGTGTTTGTCGTTTGCATAAATCTCTATATGGATTGAAGCAGGCGTCACGAAATTGGTATGCAAAATTCACCTCCACTCTCCTGGGCCTTGGTTTCACTCGATCCCGAGCTGACTACTCTCTCTTCGTCCGTAAGACAGCCACTAGTTTTGTTTCGGCTTTGATCTATGTGGACGACGTGGTCCTGGCTGGTGATGATCCGCAGTTTATTCAGCAAGTCAAGACCACTCTTGATGCCCAGTTTGGCATCAAGGATCTGGGACCCCTGAAGTACTTCTTGGGGATTGAGGTGGCCCGTTCTTCGAAGGGTATTGCTCTTAGCCAGCGCAAGTACACCCTTGATCTTCTTCAGGATGCAGGCCTTACGGGGGGGCGTCCTAGTTCAGTACCGGTTGAGCAGAATCATCAGCTCACCCGTCCACCCGTCGATGGTGATACACGTCCGGTGGACAAGTCAGCTTACCGTCGGT
Organism: Linum tenue; assembly: GCA_946122785.1. Classification (NCBI taxonomy): domain Eukaryota; kingdom Viridiplantae; phylum Streptophyta; class Magnoliopsida; order Malpighiales; family Linaceae; genus Linum; species Linum tenue. The sequence goes on from CAMGYJ010000002.1 coordinate 67,594,744, forward strand.
TAGTTGGCCGCCTACAGTATTTAACAGTCACTCGACCTGACATCGTCTATGCTGTTAATGTGCTTAGCCGTTTTGTGCATTCACCGTCTCCTGTTCATGTGGATGCCGCCGAGCGGGTTCTACGTTACTTAAAGAATGCACCCGGCCAAGGTATTCTTTTACCCTCCGATGGTACTCTTCAGCTGACTGCCTATTGTGATGCTGATTGGGCCGGTTGTCAGCTCACTCGTCGGTCTACCTCTGGGTATTTTGTTATGTTGGGCAGTGCTCCTATCTCTTGGCGGACAAAGAAGCAAACTGTTGTTGCTCGGTCGTCAGCTGAGGCTGAGTATCGTGCCATGGCCAGTGCTGTTAGTGAGGTGTTATGGCTCCGGGCTTTTCTCCGTGATCTTGGTGTCGTTCAGTCTGCTCCTACTGCTCTCCACTGTGACAACCAGGCTGCCCTTCACATTGCCTCCAATCCAGTTTTCCACGAGCGGACCAAACATGTTGAGCTCGATTGTTACTTTGTGCGTGATCATGTCTCAGCTGGTACCATTCTTCCTACGAAGATTGCCTCCCAGGAACAGCTCGCTGACGTCTTCACCAAGGGTTTAGGCAGTGATCAATTTCATTATCTTCTCTCCAAGCTTGGCATTTGTAACCTGCATGCTAAGCTTGCGGGAGGGTGAAGGGTTCTACGTGCTTGTGCATGTGTAGGGGCATTTTGGGTTTTTACTCTTCCTAGCTCCTACGTCAACCCTAGGTCATAAGTAACATTAGGGTTGTATATATAAGCTCGTTCTTGCTGCTGCTGTAATCAAGCATCGTGAATAAGAGAATAACCGAGAAGGAGTTTTCCTTCTCCGTGGATTAGTCCCGTTCACAACGAATGGGGATACCACGTAAATCGATCGTGTCGTCTTATTTCCTTTCGATTGCTTGGATTTTTCATTTCCTTCTGCCTGATCTCTCCATTCCTCCCCCTAATCTCATGTTTCTCTAATCCCTCGCTGCTTGTGTTTGTATTTTCAGGTGAAGTACTCGAGAGATACCGAGAAACCTACCAAGTGTAATTTCACAGTGCAAGCCTTGGGGTTTTTCCAAATACGATTCTTTCTATCCTCCTTTGGATGGTAAGCATGGTGTTGACGGTTTGTTTTTCTCTGTTTTGTTTTTGTGTTTGCAGCTTGCAAGGCTAGGGGTTCTGATCTCCGTGTTCATTTCTAGGTGTGTTTTAGCAGTTTGAAATTTCTTTGTTTCTGAACTGAAAGCATTATCTTCTTGTTTGCCTGTCTGAGTATGACCTAGTCGATTTTAATTGCTTAAGAGTACGTTTTGAAATAAAGCTATTTGTTTTGTTTTGACTGGCGAAACCTAGGAAGGTAGGACAAGTTTGAGTTTGAGTTTTCTGCTGCCTGGAGGCTGGAGCTAGCTTGACTGGTCTAAAGTCACCCAATTTGCCTCTATTTCCCCCCCCCCCCCCCCCTTTCTATCTCACATTGTTCTGCATACTTTTAATGATTTCTCTCATTGTGGCAGCCTTCTCCACCCCCGCCTTCTGGTCGAAGGAGCGGGCAATTTGCCTAACTCTATGTTTCTCTGAACTTTCTGTTGCAGATTCGTCCAGAGGAAGGACCTTGAATCGGATAAAATGACAGTTGGGCGATGAGGCAAGCTGCTGATGTTTATGCAGTGTAGCTCTGTTGCTGCTTGGCTTGGATTAGCTGGTTGTGATCCTGTATTTTTTGCCATGGCTGGCGAGGTATAGCAGAAGCTGACTTGAACCCTTTGTGATCCAGGTGAGCCTTATTGTTTTATAGAGATTCCCCTCGCGCAACTGCCAAAGCTGACTTGAACCCTTTGTCTGAGAATCCAAAAGACACAGGGAAAGCTATCTCAAATCTCTGAACTCCAATGCAAGGGGTTTACCCAGCTTTCAATTCTCTTGTTTCCTGTTGCTGCCAGTTTGTCGTGTTAATAGAGATGAACTCTAGTTTGGTTTTCCATTCCCCTTTTACATGGTTGGCATCCTTCCTACAATGAAACTGGACAAAAGGAATCCTTCCTACACTGACCTTGTCAATGAAGTTGCTCTTAAAGTAAGTATGAACTTGTATTTGCAGTTTTCACTCTTTTTTTTTTTTTTTGTCATAGATAGATTGTAATAGATAGAGTATTACAATGCGGTGGAAATGAAAAAGCGGTAGTCAACCATATGGATTGCTACCGATGCAAGGGCCGTTTATGCCACGCGATGGGCAGCCCTGTTAGTACTACAAAAAGCAAACACAAAAGATGCAAATGCAAAAGAGATCTTGAGCAATTGCACTTCTTCAAACACCGCGCCACCGTTCGTGATCATGATTGACATCATTTGTCTTGCAAACCAAGATCCGGTAACCTGTAAAACCAATGAAACCAACGCTACCTCCCACAAATTCATAGGTTAGACTACACAACTCGACAAAACACAATACCAAGCTGCCGTACTTCCACTTGCTCCCTAGTCCCTAGCAAGTAGCAATACAATTCAACGAGGAGGTTGTTCGGTGAAAAAATATTTTAAGAAGAAGAGATTAAAATTAAAAGAAATAAATAGATAAATAAGTAAAAACAATTGGGATTTTGGGAGGTGGGAAACGTGCCTGACCACGAATAGAATCGTGGGAATGTAACTGTAGAGAAAAATGGAACCGCCGCCCAAAATTCTTGTTGCCGCCGAAAGGACTCGCCGCCAGCCGGAACTACTCGCTGCAGGAATCCAGATCACAACCCTTTTGAAGCCCCTGCAAAAGAAGGAAAAATCCACTGGAAAAGAATTTGATGGGTGGAGGAAAGGACATGTTCGGCGACGCACGATGGCGTAGGCAGCAAAATGCTCGAGCGCACGATGGCGAGAGAAAGAGCAATGCAGGTTCTCCTTCCAGAATCGATCTGTAGTAGGAAACCTCTTTTCGTTCTTTAAAAAGCGAAAGCAACTTTAGACAGATCAGGGTCTGCGCAGAAAGTGGCGACCAAAACCTCGATCCTTAATTCTGAATCCTTTCCTCTTGCCGCCGTCGATGCCGTCCTCGCTGCTACGGGAGAGAACCAGAGGGCGACGCTTTTGTAAAGTGGATACTGAGCAGAAGGAGCATCTCCGTCCTGAGCCTCTCTATCGGTCTGAAGATTCTCGAGTTGCTGGTCGATTGCCGCGGGCAACAAATGCGGATGCGACTGCAAAATCTGCACCAGGAACTGGCCCACCAGCCATGCTCGCGTTGTTGTTAACTTTGCAGTTTTCACTCTTTGATCGTCTGTGTTTCCTTAGAAATTGCTATATTAAAAATTGAGTATTAAATTCTCAACTTATTGACATGAATCAGATCTTGACAGTAATATGTTTATTTAAAAATTATAGTGAAAATTGGTTTAAAGCGTAGCTGGAGTTAAGCTCTTGGAATGATACTGAATGAGATAGGGATGAGTAGCTCCTTTACACTGCATTATAGTATTTGTTATCCGGTTTTCAATTTTAGCAGTTAAGCTTTTGGAACGATACGAAATGAAATGGATGCAGGGCTGGTGGTGGTGGTTCCAATGAAGCAAGCCAAATCCAGCTCCTGGGCATTCTTGAGTTGAAGCATATGATGCCACTGAATTTCTTTAATTACCTAAACCAGCCACTAATTCTTGTTGTATGTGTTGGGCGCTAGCAAAAATGTAGTGGGATTTAGGATCGAAATTCAGAGAACTTTAATTTTATATCTCTCAATCTTGGTTTACACTCACCTAGGCAAATAGATTGCCTTACACACACTAGTACTCTCGGCAATATAATTGCCTTGCGACACACTCAAGAGCTGCTGCTCTTTATATTGCTATCTCTCTGCCTCTCTTTTTTTCTTCTTTATATTATTAGTTTCCTTGCTTCTCTCGGTTGTGTATTACAGAGGCTACAAACCAGCTCTATTTATAGTTGCTGTCAACAGCCATTAGGAAGCTCCTGGAGAGCTTATTAATTGCTGTCGGTTGAACCAACTTGTAGGTGATAAGCTTCATCTCTTTTCTGCAGCTAAACTTGACCATAGTATTAATTATAGGTCCAGCTGTTAAGGATTGGTGTGGCCGACTTAGAGATGCGGTTGTACTTGTATCCATGTAATAATTATATGTTCATCTTGCTATCTCTTTGCCGACTTTGAATTGCAGCATACCATGTCCTCTTTTGCTCCAGTTTTTTCACGTGCAATATTTGGCTAAAGTCCACATAATTCTACTATTTTTTCGTGAAGGGGAGAACACAGTGAGCACATTGCAGATAGTAAGCTTCTCTTTTCCCTTTATTTTCAACAAAGTCTCTTAAATGAACGGAAAACCAAGCTCATAGTAAGCTGCATGCATATCTCATTTGCTAGAGTTAAATTATATGAATATTATGATGGAAGTTGTTGTTACAAACTTACAATATTCTCTTACCAGGAAGTGCTACTCTTGTTATGCAGGAAAGGGTTGAACTTCAGGTGATCAGGTGTGGCTTTGAATCTCTATCTTTTCTCGTCTTCTCTGTTTATGTTAGCTTAAGGTTTCTAGCTGTGTCAGTCAATAATCAGCGATCATGTATGTTGTCTGCAGATAAGCAGCTTTTCAGCATAACGTAAATTACCCTGTCATTGTCTTCTTTAGTTAGGTTTTAACAACTAAAACAAGAAATTTGGTAGCGGGTTGTGATCCTCTGTTTTTTGGGAGCCTTATTGTTTGTGTAGGGTGCCAAAAACTTTGGTTGCATTCTGTCGTTGTTATTATGTGTAAGCAGAGTGAGTATGAGATGTACTAGGTTCTGATTTGTTGAATTTTTTGTAGCTTGCAGATAGCATCAACATGGCTAGATTGGAGGAAGATTTACTCCATAATAAGTATTTGAGATTGCAATTTGTAACTAGAACAAGTTGTATTAAATCTTTAGATTCTTTGTTAAAGGCTACTTGTACTTCCAAAGCAACATTCATTAGTTCCTTCTACTTTTATGACTATTGTATTGTTATTATGAGACTAAAATTTATAAAATGCAATTGAAATGTTCATTCATTTATAAGATAATTGATTAATGTATTTCAATTGTTCTTGATGTTAAATTTAATTAGAGAACCGACCAGGTTTGGTCAATATCATATGACAATTTCAAAGTATTGTATATGACAGGTTTCCTGTAATCATTGAGACAAAACCTGTTGCTCTAGCGGGATCATGATCACTACGACCCTGTGGTAATTAGACAAAATCCTGTGACAAAAGATTCCAATAGTCACGGGAAGTCTTGTGATTGTTTCATAATTTTGTCACGGGAAATACTGTGACAAAATAAATCTTATGTCACGGGGTTTTTCCCGTTATTGTTTTCTTCCCTGTCACGGGATTTCCCGTGATATTTGACTTTTGACCACGGGCATGCTTGACACGGGAATATCCCGTGACAAACATTTTCCGTCACGGGAATTGGCTTTTCAGTTACGGGAAATCCCGTAATCGAAAGTGGTTTTTCCTGTAGTGAAACCCTAAAGAAGACAAGTAACATTATACTCTAAGCCAAGAACTATGCAAGTGATGACTTTAAGAACAAGTCAATTTCAGAATTATCAAATAACACTCGAACATTATTTTGAATCTGCAAAATACTATCAGCAACTCCCTTTGTTATAGCTCCATACTTAGTTGCACACCTATCTCGTAAGAGCCCACTGATAAGTGCCTTCCAGAGTACCCTTCCCACATTTTACCAAGTAGCTTTTCAAGAAAAGTTGGTAATAGAGCACTGCAATTCTGTATCCCAGTCATGAAATAGTATACCGCCACTAAACTTCTAGAAAAAACCCTTTGAACATGTCTTGGAATCTAGAACACTCAAAGAAAATATGTAAGTGTGTTTCAATCTGGCAATCACATAACAAACAATGAGAACTCCCTTGGATTCCCACTGCAGAGGCTTGTACCCTGTTGTAACACACTCTCTAATGATTAACCAACAGAGGATTAGTTATGTGGAAAAGAAGGAGAATGTCATACCAACTTGTACCAGCTGACTTCAAGGGATTTTGGTCTGAATCGTTCCTAACCGAGGTTGGTAGGGTTGGATTAGGTTGGACACCCATGTGTTTGACTCAATTGTCATTTTCAACGAAAAGGAAAAAGGTAAAAAATACTAAAGCGAATAAAACTCGCTCACGACCTCAAACTCGTGAACACTATGTTCAACTCGGTTTGACCCAGTTTTAACAAAATCACAATTTACCGAAATTGTAAATTACAAAAGCGGATAAAACTCGCTCTCGGTATGAAACGAGTCAGCAATGGGTCAGAGTTCAATTGTCATTCTCAACGAAAAGGAAAATGAGAAATAAAAAAACATTAAAGCGTACCAAACTCGATTTCGATCTAAAACCGGTCAAAAACATATTCAACTGCCTTTGACCAATTTTTTAACAAATTAACACTTGGTCCAAACTACCAACTACAAAAGCGGATAAAGCTCCCTCACAATACAACACTCGTTAATACCTTAGCTTCAGGTTCAATTGTTATGGTAAACACAATGAACAGTAGATGTAAACCTAGCGAATAATAGCTGAACACAAAAACTGTACAATCAACCGTGGATGAGAGAAGGATTAGGAACTTCTCAATTTGCACTTGGAGGAGTGTGAGAGCGAGTAATGAATAGTAACTCCATTGTTAATCTTTTATGCAATATTAATTATGGGAAACACAATGGACAATAGATGTAAACCTAGCGAACAATAGCTAAACACAAAAGTTGTAAAATGGAAAGTGGGATAAAAGAAAGACTTGAAACTTCCACATTTGCACTTGGAGGAGTGTTAGAGCCACTAATGAGTAGTAGCTCCAATGTTAGACTAGTTTTGTTCAACTTAATCAATCGGCACATCTCCTCTCATCGGTGAAGCATTAGGTGGAAGCCGTACTGGTCGAAGCAATTGACGGGAAATAGAACCCCAACTCTAGGTTCGACAAATCGGAACGGTGACAGAGGTATCTGTGCATCTTCCTTCTCCCCTGTTCTTTCTGTCAATCTGCCGGCCGTCGATCTGCCTGCCGATTAGCCAAGTCTAGGTCTCCCTCATCCATGGATCGATTCGCTGCCTGGGGGACTAGCTGTCCTTGCATCATATCAAGTTGCGCAGACAATCACAGAAAAGGAGAAGTAAGAGGTTTGAGATCCCACCGTAAATTTTCTGCGAATCACTTTCTCCTGCTCAACTCTAATTGGCGGCTGGGCAAATTGGAACTCCAATTCTCGATTCCCAAGGGAAGTAACCTCCTCTGTTCTATAACCAATAAGATTTGGCAATGAGATAGAACTTTTTAGTTTCTTATTTGAAACCGACGAAAGGAATTCAAACATTGTTCTTGACTGCTGAAATTGGTAATAAAAAGAAGAGCCTAATTAAATGGAAGAAGCTAGATACCACACTTGGCCAAGAAGTTCAATTGCATGCAATCGGTTTCCAGAGTTCTCAGTGCTGGCAAAATCTCATAATCTATAATCAGGCTGCGGGGAAGAGTGGGAGTCGTTGGAGATTGATGTTTGATTTCAAACGCAAAAAAGCAAACCCAAAGAGTACATTTTCTGGTTCTGATTGGCTTTGGGTCGCCACAACTAATTCTACTATATCTTTCTCATGAGTTATTTTAGTGTGCTTTATAGTATTGGTGCTATAAAACGTTTACAGCCATTAGATCATGTTCAAAATATATCAGCCATTAGATCTTATTTAAGTTATTAATATATTGTTTTATTTTGTGTATGGACAACCGGTTATACCAGTTGTAAAGTTTCAAAACTCATTCTCTTATCCTTCTCCTCCCCGTCGACAGAGCTCGGGCGAGGAATTCTAATCTCCGGCGATGCCAAATCCAACACCATCCTCTACACCAACGGTCGCTCCGTCATCATTAGGTACCTCGACCAACCCTTCAAAGTCGATGTCTACGGCGAGCACGGCTACCCTGTCACCGTCGGTCGCTACTCCCCCCACAAAGATCTGGGGTGTCCGTAACAGCTTCGTCCTCCACAACGAGTTTTGCATCCTCTCCGGCCGAATCGACGATCTGCAATGGTCCCCTAATCAACTGAGGATCGTCATCTCCGGCGACGACAAGGGAAAATACTTCGTACGTGCTTTCGTGTGAGTTTCCCCCTCCCTCCCTCTTATCGTAATTTTACCCCCTTTTGCCTTCAAAACCTAATTTCGAATTTAACAAGTTATTGAGCGAGCAATTTGTATCCCGGATTTCTGAAGGTGGGATTCGAGTAGCACCGTGGGGGAATTCGACGGAAATTCGAAGCGAGTGTTGAGCTGTGCGTTCAAGCCGATCGGCCGTTCCGGATTGTTACTGCGGAGAGGATTTCATTGTGAATTTCTGCGAAGGATGAACAGAAGACGATTTTGACAAGCAGCTACGATGGCCACATTATCAAATGGATCCAGTGTATTGGTTATGCTGGTAAATTGGAAAGGGGGTAAATTCCCAGATCAAGTGCTTGGCAGCTGCTAAAGATCAGATCATGACATCCGGATTCGATAACAAGGTAAACTTCCATCATTAACTACAACTGTAGAATGTACCCGATGTTTCAGCTTAACCAGTTAGTTGCATTTTAGATGCATTTTAGAGAAAAACTCCTAAACCACACTGCAAAACCGTAACTCCAAATCCATCATATTCTGCTGCTTCTAGGCTAGAATGGACTGGAGACAGTCGAATGCCTTATTTCTTTCTTCTGCTCTCGACCTCCTCTTCAGTCAACAACCGATTCATCTTCAATATTATCTCGTTGCCACAAAGTAAGTCTTTCCCTGTTTCAGTTTTTGACTATTTGCCACTATGAGCTGCTGTTTTCAATTACAGCTTATGAAATCTCTGTCCATATCAATTAACCTGCAGCTAATTGAACCCCTTATTTATCAATTCCACCTTATCCTTTTCGTCTGTATTACCTTGTATAGGGTATGCATCCATGCCTTGGAACTATCCTATTTTAGTATAAATGCATAAGCTTGGGCTTGGTCTTGGCTGCTGTATTACATATAGACGAAATTTGATGGAAAAAAGTTAATCAAGTTGAAATTAAATGAAATCGTACTCCGGGTACAAGTTTGTTACCCAAGTGCATGTTATCTCTGAGCATAGAGCATAAATAAGTATAGTGTAGACTAAGATATACCTTTGGCATTGGCTACTATCTCCTGGCCTCTGCATAAGCTCTATTCAATCGCACCTGTACAGAACGCCATACCTGGTGGACATCGTGAACGACAGGAAAGCAGGACGAGTCCTCAAACTGGACTCCATCGCCAACGGCAACGCCTGGCGCGGAATGGACGTCCTCATCTTCAACTCCTGGCACTGGTGGACTCACACCGACAGAACTCAGCCGTATGCCCCCTCACCCAGCTCCATTAATACATCATTTTCTGCTACTCATAAATCAAGCACGATTCAAAATCCGAAATGCAGATGGGATTACATACAAGACGGCAACAAGCTGTACAAGGACATGAACAGGCTAGTGGCGTACTACAAAGGGCTCACGACGTGGGCCAGATGGGTGGATCGCAACGTCGATCCCCGGAGGACCAAAGTCTTCTTCCAGGACATCTCCCCAACGCATTACGACGGCAGGGAGTGGAACCAGCCGTCGCAGACGTGTTCAGGGCAGACCCAGCCCTTCTTTGGGGTAAGGTACCCTGCAGGGATGCCTCCCGCGTGGGCTGTCGTGAACAAGGTGTTCAGCAGGATCAAGATCAGGCTAGTGTACCTTATGGACGTCACCGGTATGTCGTTGTACAGGAAGGATGCTCACCCTGGTTCCTATAGAGGCCTCCACTCGGGCACCGATTGTAGCCATTGGTGCCTTCCTGGCCTCCCTGATACCTGGAACCTACTCCTCTACTCAGCTTACATCAGCTAGCTACGAACTCCGATTCGGAATTAGAGTCTTACACGACCAAAGGTGTTCTCTTCTGTTGGTCTTGTTCTATTCAATCGCACGACAGTTGCCTTCAACGGTACTAGCTGTCTTTAAATTAATGCTTAAAAGTTTGTCGGTCTAGTTCTGATGATCATACTTGATAATTCCATATATTATCTGCTCATTATGTATTTTACCAATTTGGCTATCCTTAATGCTTCTTGAAATCTAACTTCGGTTGGTTGTCAGTAGGTACCAGTTAGCAGAATAATCCCACTTTGTTGAGATGGGATAGATTCTTTCTTGGCTGCAACTTACTATGTAGTATATTGTAGCTGGCTTGGAAGGGTTCATGAAGAAATGAGAAGGCATAAGAGATTCAAAGTTGGAACAATGATCTCAAATGTGTCAAAATTTTTGCATGGTTGCAAGTGTTAATGTGTGGTTTGTTGCAAAGTCCAAAATTAGCAGACTGAAATTATTCATCACTGCAAAATATAGAAGGAAGCTTGGAGTTTATGAAGGTCTTGGTGCCATCTCTTGACTTATGATGGTGGCAGTTTCATAGAAGTTGCTGTTGTCATTTGTTAAATGCTTGGGGTGAAGAGATGTTGCTGAAAATGAAGGCGTTGGGGAAGTTGAAGCAAACGATCCAAGCACAACATGTAATGCTGGTGTTTAGCTTGAAAGAACATTATGTCTCAACTTGTCATGTTTGTTTTTTCGAAGTTAGTATCTAGTCACATTGAATGGATCTATATAATGCTGGTGTCTAGCTTTAGAGAACATAATGAATCATCCTTTTCATAAGTTTCTGGAAAATAGTCCATTATGTTTGAAACACCATTATAATAAGTAGAGAGGATAGTTCTATAGGTGAAAGTCTCCTACTGGAAATCTGACACCTCATACTGGTAATCTCACGACAGTAAAATGCTCCAGTGAGATGTAAAAAGCAGTGCTTCATTCCTCAGGCAAATCTCACGGCCGTGAGATGTCCTGTGAGATGCAAAGAGCAGTTCTCACTATCCAAGGAAATTTCACGGCTTCTACTTGACATTCTCACGCCCGTCAAAATCTCACGTGAAATTATTATAAAAAAATCTCAAGAGAAATTGAAACACACAGCTGCCACTCAAACGTTCTCACGGCTCATTCTGGCAAAATAAACGTGAAATTATTATAAAAAAAATCTCAAGTGAAATTGAAACACACAGCTGCCACTCAAACGTTCTCACGGCTCATTCTGGCAAAATAAAGGTCGTGGAATTAAGATGTAACTACACTTTGTAGAGTTGTACCTTTACACTATGGTACAACTTAAAGTTGTACCTACACTTTCCCAAAAATCCCTCTATGGTACAATTCAAAATTGTACCTATACATTATGTACAACTTTAAGTTGTACCTACACTTTCTAACAAAACCCAATATGGTACAACTCAAAATTATACCTATACTTGTGGTACAACCTTATGTTGTACCTACACTTTCTAAAAATCTTTCTATGGTACAACCCAAACTTGTACATATACTTGTGGTACAACTTAAAGTTGTACCTACACTTCCTAACAAATCCCTCTATGGTACAACTCAAAATTGTACCTATACTTATGGTATAACCTTAAGTTGTACCTACACTTTCTAATAAATCTCTTTATGGTACAACTCAAAATTGTACCTATACTAATGGTACAACTTTTAGTTGTACATACACTTTCTCAAAATTATTTATGGTACAACCCAAACTTGTACCTATACCATGGTACAACTTAAAGTTGTACCTACACTTTCTAACAAATCCCTCTATGGTACAACTCAAAATTGTACCTATACTAATGGTACAACTTTAAGTTGTACCTACACTTTCTAATAAATCTCTTTATGGTACAACTAAAAATTGTACCTATACTAATGGTACAACTTTTAGTTGTATCTACACTTTTTCAAAATCCTTCTATGGTACAACCCAAACTTGTACCTATACCATGGTACAACTTTATGTTGTACCTACACTTTCTAACAAATCCCTTTATGGTACAACTAAAAATTGTACCTATACTAATGGTACAACCTTAAGTTGTACCTACACTTTCTAACAAATCCCTTTATGGTACAACTAAAAATTGTACCTATACTAATGGTACAACCTTAAGTTGTACCGACACTTTTTCAAAATCTTTCTATGGTACAACCCAAACTTGTACCTATAACATGGTACAATTTTAAGTTGTACCTACACTTTCTAATAAATCCCTTTATGGTACAACTCAAAATTGTACCTATACTAATGGTACAACTTTAAGTTGTACCTACACTTTCTAATAAATCTCTTTATGGTACAACTAAAAATTGTACCTATACTAATGGTACAACTTTTAGTTGTACCTACACTTTTTCAAAATCCTTCTATGGTACAACCCAAACTTGTACCTATACCATGGTACAACTTTATGTTGTGCCTACACTTTCTAAAAATCCTTCTATGGTACAACCCAAAATTGTACCTATACTAATGGTACAACTTTAAGTTGTACCTACACTTTCTAACAAATCCCTTATGGTACAACTAAAAATTGTACCTATACTAATGGTACAACCTTAAGTTGTACCTACACTTTCTCAAAATTCTTTTATGGTACAACCCAAACTTGTACCTATAACATGGTACAATTTTAAGTTGTACCTACACTTTCTAATAAATCCCTTCATGGTACAACTCAAAATTGTACCTATACTAATGGTACAACTTTAAGTTGTACCTACACTTTGTGAAACAAATATTTCAATGGTACAGCTGAAACTTGTACCTATACGATATGGTACAACTCTAATTTGTACCTACACTTGTATACATTGATTCATTATTTACAAGATTGCCATTAATGATGTGGGACCAGTCATTTAGTGGGTTTACCTCCTCAACAGGTCACCTTTTTTATAGCATGGGTGCTATAGAGCACACTAGAAGATCTCCTTTCTCATAGCTAAGAGATCGATTTTTCTTAGGCTTTTGAGCTCAATCTAAATTACACTAATGAATGTGGAAACTACAAACTATCACTAAAGCGAACATCATGTCCATGGAACCACAAACGGGAATCATAAATAAGAATGAAAGGAAACAAAACACAGTGAGAGAGACGAGGAGAGGACAACTGTAGAAGGAAGTTGTGTTTCTTGACACCTGGTATTCTTCTTCTCCACGTGTAAAGAATTTGGTATTTATGAGAAGCAAATTTGTACATGAGGTTAATAGAGGGACCTTAGTACCGCATTGGCGATTTGTGGTTTAATAAGAAACAAATTTGTTAGGAACTGTAATAGCCTAATAGGCAAGCACGAATAGAAAAACGCCTTCGTCATGTTGGGTACGACTCTGTGTTTATATGAATACTTTAGAGAATTCATTCATACTATGCATTCAATTTGTTACAACTACGGTATTAGTCTATTAGACAATTTTAATATGCTATTTAGCTATAGAATTTCGTATGATATCAAATGTCAAATGCGTATTTTGTAATATATATGCATTTATCTTAAACAGTGAAGAGTCGAATTCTTACTTAATAGATACTTTTTTCATGTTTAATATTGAACACTAATTTTATGAACTATTAAGTTATTAGGGAAAATTTGAACATGTAGCACATTTGTTATTATCTTATGCACGAAAAGAATGTCTTTTCTTTTAGCTTTCGCTACATTTTTGCATGGATGATTGTGCAATCCTATATTAAATCTTTCCAAGAAATAAAAAATAGAAAGAAAAAGTTTAGATAAAGAAAGTTTTCGTTAGGAAGTCAATGAAGCTATCCTACAAAATCAAAAGAACCTAATTCTAGATGAGATAACAATAGGGCTTTACATGCCACTCGAAGGGCACCATGTTTGCGGCATTCGGTAGCACCCAAAATCTATACAACCAAACATAAAAGCAACTAAAGTGACTACATTTCCGAAATCAAGGCCCTCCAAGTGAATCCACCAGTAGGTTTTGATAAAACTGTTGAATCACCACCTCAAAATCACCTTCCACAATAACTATCTATAACTCCAAATACAATCTATCACGATATTATACTGTAAACATGCAAGTTAAGTGTTTAGCACTTTGTTTTTCATCTACTATAATCTTCTTGATAAATAACCATCCTAGAGCTCTCCTTGGGAAGAATAATTGATAACCTTTTAGTGTTTATAATTTTACAATGGTATCTTATTGAAAATTGTATACATTTTTTTATGAACTATTCTAAAATTTAAAACCTGGGTAACTATGCTACACTTACATTATAAGAAGATACGGTGGGGACATTTTGATGATATTTTAATTTTGATTTTATGAGTATATGTTTATGTATTTTTTTTCTACATCTAAAACTATTCATTCTAACTTATTTCAATTACTGCCAATACATCAAATAGTGTACATAAATGGTAAATCGTTCACAAAAGTCTCCTATTCCTACGTGAAGAAAAAATTACATTTTATTCTTTGATGATCTTATAAAATAAAAATGAAAAAGTGCCAATTTCAATGATGGAAATCAAACTGAAATTAAAATTTTATTTTATTTATTTCACTTTCATGTAAAACAAACATATATTCATTAATACCCGCCGCAAAGCGTGGGCCAATTTTCTAGTATACACTGCCTAGCCAAGCCAAGATTTGTTAGAGGACTAGCTAAATGATTCCTTTGCTGCTACTAGATCCCAAGTTATGCTTACATGAATCCAATGCCTAGCCTCAACCAAGCTTTTGCTTGCTATGATCACAGAACGAACAAGAAAAACAAAATTTTGTTATCCCTCCTACCTACAGAAAATTCATGGCTCCGTCCTTGACTTGTTTCTTCTTAATTTCCTCTTTAACATCTGTGAATATGATAAGTATATATCAGTATCATGAACCGTAAACTCACAAAACTGTATGTGCGGAAAACATGGGTGGCAAACCTCAGCAGCAGTAAGTACTGTATGTAGAAAGACCAAGCGGCACCGGGAGTTCCCCCAAACACTTCAGTACCGTCTGATGGGAAGAGATGGCAACCTCTCAATCGTTCAATTCCTTATTATGAGAAAGCCTGAAACCCTAGCACAAGATTAGGGTATTTCGCAATGAAAGGAAAGGAAGATGGCAACGTTGGGGAATTTGCCGAGAGGCTGCATTCCATTTTCTGATCTGTTTATATACATCAGGACACTATCAGAATTACCACTACAGAACAAGAGAGTAAAGTAATCCTACTATCTACCAACGGTAATAAAGCTATCCACTAACAAAGTGACACTTGGCCTACAAAGGCTTATTAATCCGAACTACTATGCGACACCGTTCTGGCTTGCGGAGTTCACTGCTTAGCCTAGAACGACGTCGTGGAGCGGCAGCATCTTCTTCTTCTTCGTCTGAGGTGAAAGGAAGCCGCAGACGACTCTGTCATTGGAGCTCTTCATCGTTGGCTGCTACCTGCATCATTCCTTCACAGGCCCCCTCAAGTTGGGGGGTACATATCATGAACTCCCAACTTGGAGAGCAGAGATTCAAAGCGCTCAGAAGAAAGACCCTTTGTAAAGAAATCGGCGAGCTGTTCTTCTGATTGGATATGATGCAGAGATAATAGTCCGGATTTCAGTCTTTCACGAGTCACATGACAATCGACCTCGATATGTTTTGTGCGTTCGTGAAAGACTGGATTTTCCGCAATGTGCAATGCGGATTGGTTGTCGCAGTAGACTTGAACGGGTGCTCGATGTTCAATTCCATAGAACCCAAGAAGAGATTTTAACCATTGTACTTCACAAGAGAGTTGAGCCAAAGCTCTGTACTCCGCTTCTGATGATGAGCGAGAGACTGTAGACTGTTTCTTACTTTTCCAGGTCACTATTGAATTGCCTAGAAATGTGCAGTAACCTGTCACTGATCGTCTTGAATCCGGGCAAGTCGCCCAATCCGAATCACAATAGCCTCTGAGTTGGGTAGTATTTGAAGAAGAAAACCACAAACCTTGAGAAGGATGAGACTTTAAATACCTCAAGACCCTGTGTAGCGTCTTCAAATGAGTTGTGGTTGGGGCCCCCTGAAATTGGCAGAGCTGCTGGACAGGGAAGCAGATATCGGGTCTGGTTGTCGTGAGGTACTGAAGCTGGCCCAAAAGATGTCGATAACCAGAACCATCAGGGAGAGGATCACCATCAGAGGCAGACAAAGAAGTCTTCATGCTCAGGGGAGTCTTGGCAGGTTTAGATTCAAGAAAATCAGCTTCAGAAAGGAGTTCCAAACAGAACTTTCGTTGACACAGAGAAATCCCTGCAGCAGACCTGGCAATTTCGACACCAAGGAAGTATTTGAGAGTGCCTAGATCCTTGATCTTGAATGATTGGTGAAGATGCTTCTTCGTGTGAGAAATCAGTATTGCGTCATTTCCAGCTATAATAAGATCATCGACATAAATGATCACTATGACACAAGAGTCCTGCTTTTGCAACTTAAAAACAGAGTAATCATCATAAGACTGAACAAAACCAAAACTCTGTAAACATTGGCTGAGCTTAAGATACCATTGACGACTGGCTTGCTTGAGCCCGTACAATGATTTTCTCAGTTTGCAAACCTTCCCTTCCATACCTGGCTGATCCTTCAAATTGGGAGGAAGTTCCATGAAAACCTCCTCATCCAAATCGCCATGTAAGAACGCGTTACTAACGTCCATTTGCTGCAAATCCCAGCCTTTAATAGCAGCCACTGCTATCAACAATTTAACAGAATTCATCTTCGCTACAGGGGAATAAGTTTCCATGAAATCAACACCGTGAGTTTGAGTGTATCCCTTAGCAACTAAGCGTGCTCTACACCTTTCAATAGAGCCATCAGGAAGATACTTGGTTTTGTAAACCCATTTATTCCCCACAACAGGTTTGTTAACCGGTCGAGCTACCACATCCCATGTTCTGTTGGCATCAAGAGCAGCCATTTCAACATTCATGGCAGCATCCCAACAAGGAATGTGCCTGGCCTGCTGATAAGTTTGAGGTTCGGGTAAAACAGAAATGGAAAGTGAGAAGTGTTTGTGAGAAGGGGACAAATGGTCATAACCAATACAGTCACGCAAAGGGTATAACAATTTGGAATCATAAGCAGAAGGAGTGGAAGAAAGTAAACTGACATGATAGTCAGATAAATGAGCAGGTCTCTTTGATTCTCTGGAAGGTTTACGAAGAGCAATGGGAAGACTTGGAGAATGAGGTTGTGAAGTTTGAGAAAGTGGAGAAGGAAGAGAAGAAGAATCTGAGTCAACTGATCCAGTAGGAGAAGGAGGAGAGTAATCAGGATCAGTAGACTCATGAACATTGTGATCAGTAGGTAGAATGGGAGAATCATTGAATGTATCATAAAGAAAAGATGGTGAAGGTAAAGATGGAGAGGGAACAACCTTATCAGCAGAACTGGCAGCACTCTTGAAAGGGAAAACATCCTCATGGAAAACAACGTCCCTGCTAACAAACACCTCCAAACTGTCTAAGTCTAACAGCTTGAACCCTTTCACATCAAATGGATACCCCAAAAACACTGCTCGTCGAGCTCGAGGGTCAAACTTCCCTTTATGATCATCAAGCACAGTTGCAAAAGACATACATCCAAAGACTCTAAGAGTGCTGTAATCGGGTGGCACACCATAGAGACACTCGAATGGAGACTTGTTTTCCAATGTAGGAGTAGGAATCCTATTAATCAGATAAGAGGCATGAAGAACAAAATGGCTCCAGTAGCTTTTTGGCATTCCAGATTGCAGCTTGAGAGATCGAGCTACATTTAATAAATGTTGATGCTTGCGTTCTACCCTCCCATTTTGCTGGGCAGTCCTAACGCAACTCATCTGATGTATAATGCCTTTAGAACAATAAAAATTACTCATATTGAATTCCTGCCCCTGATCAGATCGAATGATCTTGATTCGCTTGTCAAATTGGTTTTCCACCATCAAACAGAAAGACTGAAGCAAAGCTCTAGCTTCAGATTTAAAACCCATGAGAAACAGCCATGTACATCGACTGGAATCATCTACCACAGTCAGAAAATACTTGAAACCATCATGTGAAACTACATCAACCGGTCCCCAAATATCCACATGGATCATGTCAAAAACATTCTTACTTCTAGATTGACTAACTGGAAATGGAAGGCGTTTTTGTTTGGATAACTGGCATATCTCACAATGGGAACTAGAAGGAAGAAAAACATCATTACAACTCTTGTGAATGGTCTGTAATCTAGGCAAAGATAAATGGCCAAGTCTTAGGTGCCACAAAGAAGGATCTTGACTGGTTTTCACTCCACAGATTTGAGGTAAGGTATTGGTTGAGCTGCCTGCTTCACTCCCAAGTAAGTAGAGCCCTCTATCTACCCGGATTGAACCAATCTTCTGTTGTGATATTAGGTCCTGGATACAACAGAAGTCGGATTCAAACACAAGTGAGACAGGTGTATTTTTGGTTAACTGGCTGACAGAAATGAGATTGTAAGAAAAAGAGGGGACTAATAAAACGTTGGTAAGGAGGATCCCACAAGGTAACTTAACCAGCCCTACATGTGTTACTCTTGATTTCTGACCATTTGGCAGATTGACAAACATACTATGAACTTCTTTGCACCTTAGATATAGATTCACATTGCACACAATGTGATCACTGGCACCTGTATCAAGCACTCATGTAGCAGTAAGAGTGTTCTGAGAGGCATTGGAGAGACAAATGCTACCTGAAATGCAGTGTTGAGATCCACTGGGGCGAGTTAGAACTGAGTTGGACTGTGGGAACTGAGAAGCAGTGTTGGAAGGCTGCTGATGGAGTAGGCTACGCAGCCTATGTATCTCCTCAGATGTGAACCAAATAGGCTGACCCTCCTGACTGTTCCTGTTGTCTGAACTTGGACTGGTAGGGCTTTGAGAGTTACTTCCTCCTGCTGGAGGCACTGCATCAGTTCCATTGGTGTCAATAGAACCTGCAAAACTCCTTCCACCTGCTTCATTTTTCCTCTTGTTCTTTAGCTTAAAGCAATCTTCAATCACGTGGTTATCTTTCTTACAGTACCGGCAGAAGAGCTCTTGAGGTTGAGATTTCTTTCCATCTCTCCCAGTCTCCCTCCTCTGACCAGGATGACCAGATGGGGCGGCAAGAGCAATAGAGTCAACTGATGCCTTAGTCTTGCCAGTGTTCATTTGCCTCTCAAGTTGAACAACTGCTCTATAAACAGTATCCATATCAGGTAGCGGGTCGAGCATGAGCATTTGTGTCTTCACCTGTTGATAATTCTCATTCAAGCCAAGCAAAAAACGAATGACTCTCCCCCTGTCCTGATACTTCATGACTGTTTCATAAGTCTTAGAAGGACAATCACACACAGGAATGGGCTCATAATGCTGCTGTTCATCCCATAAAAGTTTTAAATCAGTATGATATTGTCTTACTGTTCGATTTCCCTGTTTAGCAAGATCAACCCTCTCCTGCAGATTAGCAATTCTAACAGAATCGCCTTGACTAAACTTGGATTTCAGATAACCCCAAGCATCAGCAGCAGATCTGATGTTCCTCAGACTTGGAACAATATCTTCAGAAACCGAATTACGAATCCAACACAGAATGGTACCATTGCATCTATCCCAAGTACTACGAGAAGGATCTGTGTCAATGGGTACCTGAACTGAGCCGTCGATGAAACCCCATTTGTTCTTGGTCCTCAGGGCAACCTCCATTGACTCGCTCCAGAGAAGATAGTTGTCATCGTTCAACTTGAAGCCGATGACGGGAAGAAAGGAATTGTCGCTGGCAGCTAAGTATAGAGGATTGGAATATGGATCTTCATAACGAGCTGCCTGGGTTGTGGTAGAAGCAGTGGTGGCAGACGACCCAGGATCCGGAGTGTTTGGATCATCCATTACAGGAACAGAGAAATCGTTTCAGAAACGGAAAAGTGTAGAAGAAGAAGAAGAAGAAGGATCAGTAGCCGTAACCAGGCTCTGATACCATGAGAAAGCCTGAAACCCTAGCACAAGATTAGGGTATTTCGCAATGAAAGGAAAGGAAGATGGCAACGTTGGGGAATTTGCCGAGAGGCTGCATTCCATTTTCTGATCTGTTTATATACATCAGGACACTATCAGAATTACCACTACAGAACAAGAGAGTAAAGTAATCCTACTATCTACCAACGGTAATAAAGCTATCCACTAACAAAGTGACACTTGGCCTACAAAGGCTTATTAATCCGAACTACTATGCGACACCGTTCTGGCTTGCGGAGTTCACTGCTTAGCCTAGAACGACGTCGTGGAGCGGCAGCATCTTCTTCTTCTTCGTCTGAGGTGAAAGGAAGCCGCAGACGACTCTGTCATTGGAGCTCTTCATCGTTGGCTGCTACCTGCATCATTCCTTCACATATTATGATACGATCTCAGGCACTCATTACTCCAGCAGTGAAGTATTCAGGGGAACTCTAGGGGACACCTGGATGCAATTTGATCTTCTTCTGCCTTTCTACCTATATATCTTGCGAGTGCAAATCTTGGCCCGGGATCACTGCTCTATTTATACTGAAACCATGGAGTAGTTGAAGGGACAACATGTCTGATCTTGACTGCTTTTTTTCTATCTTCTAAGTTTCTTGCATGGGCTGGGTGAACCCTAGACAGAGGGTGTGGCTAAGAGAACGAACGAAAGAGATAGGGGAGAAAAAGCAAAGTATATATAAGTGGTAGAGAATAGTATCGTGAAAACGCGTATCGGGTTCGGAGACTAAAGGAAGTGTCCTAGCTTAATTGCCAAGACTTCCCTCCAATCTATCCCTTTCAGCCAATGCAAATTGAAACCCAGAAATAGTGTCTGGAGAACTAAGTACTGAACCATTTATCTCAGAATATGTACGTACGTAAGACGGTCTCTAGCTAGCTAGCTATATGAAATCTATATACGTACGTGGTGTGTTGGGGGGTTAAACTTGTACTGTGTATATATAAATTAAGCGGAGAGGGTTATAAGTTGGTGGTTTAACCTATAAGCTAGGTAGCGCGTGATTGTTATTATATATGCCAACATTCCAACTTCGCGTTATTGTGCCTTAATTTCATTTACGCTAGCTTACAATCCCATGCATGCTTGTTTTCTTATACGAACTAGCTTTGCCTTCGGCGTATTAGTTCGACTACTAAATAATTTACAAAATTGGGCTGGTCAAATTTTGTTCGGCGTATTTTGTCCAAATAGGTCGACCATATCAGTAAAGAGGTCGATCGTTTTGTACAAATTATGGTGATTTGAAAGTCACCGTAGCAAAGTCCTATAGAAGGTAATTACAAAAAGTCATATTGACGAGCTCAACAGTGAAATGATAGATAAAGAGTAAGCATGAGAAACTCCAACCATTAGCATGTTCACACAATAACATTGTGAAATCATGTCGAATGTTATACCGAAAAGTCATTAATACGGTATTTTGTTCTAAAACAGTGATATAACTGTGGTTCAATTGCTTAAAGCTAAAACCATATATATGGTTGCAAAATGCGTAATTTAATGAGTATAATATAGGAAATGCGCAATTGAACGACCATAATTAGCATGTTTACACAGTCCCGAATTGACCCATAGACGTTGGATACCAGGGGAAAGAAAATCAACAAAAGTTGAGATTCCCAGGGAAGAGAAAATCCTCCACCATCGGTTTCTTTTGCAGTTTTTGGTGGGCTTTTTTTAGCGACGTCCCAATGAAAGAGATGTCTACTACTATGGATGTAGTACGAAACCTATCGCTATGCTCCCATGTTAGCCCCTGCCACCTCTGACCTTTCCCCCCTCCATTCTTTCTATCTTCACTTACCCACTCACCCTGTCCACATTCACTTGCCCTATGGCCAAAAGAAAGGAACAAAGGAGGCAATCAAGATGTTAGCATTGTGTCCATATGACACAAATAAAAGGACAGTGGGATGTTCCCCCTCATTGAAGAAATGAATTGCAGCTAGGGTCACATGTTACTGAGCCATCTGACGCATCTGCGCATAGTTACATAACGCGCGTAATCAGGTACACTCCTACTCGCTACAATTCTAGCTAGGCACTTGGACAAAAACGAACCTGAATTAGTTGAAGGTGAAATGATAATATGATTCCCTCTCCTTCTGTCCTTTCAACCTGCTAGCCATAGCCCGAATCCCGTCTAGTTTCATAACCGTACCGAATCTCTATATGCGGGCGGCCATTCGCTGTCCCTCCAGCTTCGAGGTTTCACTATAAATAGAAAGAGCTCTGCAGCAAGCCAATGTATTCAACGTTCAGCATCATCAGTACAACACCATATTGCTCGAAATTTGGAAATAGATCCAAGGAAAACATCAGATCAGGCGTCCCCTAGAGTTCCTCTGAACACTTCACTAATGAGCTGGGGCTGGGATTATAGTGATGTTGATCTGTGCATGAAACGGAGAGTTATTGGCCGGCCAGCCGGCTAGCTCGTTTCATTACTGAAGTGTTTGGAGGAACACCCGGTGGCGTTTGGTACGTAGCATCCAATGGTTCTCATATTCTGAGAGGTTAGCGCTGTTCCTTCCTGCACCTTTTTTTCTTATATTAAGTTGTAATTTCTTGCATTCTAGTCCCAATTCGATCCTGTTGCTTCCATCCTTTAGAACTCGCTTCAATGTGGCTCATCGGCTTGGCCGGGAGTTGCGGATGGTTTATAGTGTGTTTCCTAGTGAATTCTGTTGACTTAACAGATTGTATATTTCCGTCGATGAGATATTATTAGAGATTAATCTAGAATCAGTTTATTAAATACTAGATAGTACCCCCGCCGGCCCATTGGCCGGCTGCAATATAACAGCAATTAACAAAGCTTCAAATTTAAATTTCAGTGATTTCATCTTCTCTTATATTCGTGTCACGATTATATGTCAATGACATGCAAATTAACAAACAATTATATTTTTTTTTATCAAATAGCAAGACAGGTTCTTAGTTTTTATCATCAATAAAGTTAAATGTTCAATTACTTGGGAAATAGAAAATTAGCATCCGTCATAAACGATTACTAACATTGCAATCGGTGCCTTCTATACATATTCTTGTTAAAATTAAAAAGATATGACTTGTGCAAGGGTAAATCATTAATAATCAACTCATAATAAACTTAATAACACGATATTGTAGGTATCACAAAATGACTAGTATCAATACCTCTTTACAGTTTACTATCAAGAATATCCATCATCAACTTCACTATCTTCGTTATCAACCTGCATTTTTCACATTTTTCGCGAAGCGAATTCAAACAATAAAACATAATCATATATGAAATATAATTTTATATGGCAAAACAGTTTACCTCATCATAGTCACAAATATTTGTTAGAGATTATTTTTTGTCATCATTGATACTCTTCAAAACTATTAATTCAGTCATGAAATTTGAGATTTAATAATAATTTAATCACTAAACTTAATATGGACTTCAACTGCATTCTGTTTTTGTAAATACTCCATACCTTCATTTAATAATGTCACCTTGAGTGAAATTCAATCACTTTGTAAATATCAATATTAGGTAACATCAAGATAGCTCTAATTTACTTTTAAAAAAGTAGTTTTAAAGAAAGAGAATAGTTTTTCCACCGGCCATACCAACGAATCACCAATAAATGAACATTATCTACTCAAGTACTATATTAAACTAATAAAGTAAGAAATGTTTATGTAACTTGAGGTTGAGAGACAGAAGAATGAGATGGCTCTGATGAACATAATATCAATAGCTCAGCAAGAATCTTGTTGAATTGAGTAACCGTTATTCTTCTTCATAAAGTAGTCTTCAAAACACATTTTCTTCGTAGTTGCTTTGAAATTTACATGCACTCATCATTTCTTTGAGAAAAAAGCAATGGTATTAGTAATGGATTAGAAATTAAAGTTCAGACCAATATTTTTTAGCTCGTGCTAAACATATTTATTTACCTTTGAATAAATATAGACCACTTTCTTGAATTGTTAAGTTAAAAACCATATAGAACTTATTTTTTTATACAACATAACTCAATGCATGTTGAAGGACCCTGAAATAGTTAGTAAACATTTGGTTAATATCCATACATATATTCTTTAAATGCGTTATAGATTTTCATTTATGTACTATTATAAAGTTGTCGCCTTATTTTCTGTTTGTTTAATAGTTCAAGTATTAAACACATATAACACATTTACTACACGTATTTTAAGGAATTAGACTGAGTATTTGCTAATTTACATTTATATTTATTTATAAATTCTAAATTTTCAACTTTGGCCATTATGTTAGTTTATAGGAATGTATAAAATTTCGTACATATTAATACCGCAACACACCAATAACATTTTCTATTAACAAAGTGCCAAATTTATCATAATTCATTAATAAAATTATAGCATCCATATATATATATGGTTCAGACTGGTGTACTCATGGAGTATACTATACTCCAGGTACTCATATTGAGATATCTTTATCTAGACTTTGAATTAAATCAAAGGTTTATGTATGATACTATACCCTACCTCTAATGGATATACATAAGGCCCCGATTCTCTAAACTAAAACCTGAAGTTCAATTTAGTAGAAAATATTAATTGGCCATTGAGATTGGTCGGAGCTAAAAAAAATGGAGACCTAACGGTTATATCATATGGAGTATGGTATACTCCTGAAGTATACCAGCCATTACCATATATATACATGGTGGTTTCTATCGTACCTTAGGTAAAATCTAGGGCACGACATAACTTGACAAGATCAACTTGAGTATGTGATGACATTAATTGTCGGCTTCACATCTTCACTACGTGTTATCATCAATGCCTTGGTCTCCATGGAACTAGACCCTCCATGTACACTCTTGATCGTGGCTTGAGATTCCCACACCTTCTCCTGCGTTTCTAGACAGGTTATCGACGATTTCTCTGCTTCCAGACGCCTGCTCCTCCTCATAGGCTTGTTGTAATTGCCTCCTATCTTCGGCAATCCCTTCCAAAGATAATAGCTTCAAGGGAAGTTTCTTTTCTTGATGCCTTGAGATGATGTTGTTTGTGATGCTACTTCATCATGCTTCTCGATCATTGTGCGACCAACCACCACATGAGTAAGCTTTATAAGCACGACATCACATTGAATTTGATCCACATAGGATTCGATTTTGATCTCCAAAGACACTTGTTCGGTAAAAAAATCCCAGGCCTTTTCCATCGACAATTGCATAAATAACGGGTAGGATGTCGTTGTGTAGTTAGCCCTAACTGAGCTACTGCCTTGAACTTATCAAATTGGATTTGATCTCTCCATCAATAACCAGAGAACACATGTGTTCTCTTAAACCAACGAGTATAGAACATATTGTCGTGCTCTAGCTCTGCTACCATTGCTTGATAAGATCTTCTCCTTAGTGATGATTTTGAATCGGAGATATAAAAATTGCCGCTGAGTTTGAACTGGACTCTGATACCACTTTATATGATCTAAATCTGAAGAGAAACCTCAAACTCGGATGATATCAACAAAGTACCCACCTTTTAACTGGAGCCTGATTTGTTTCAATTTAATTCATCCAAACCAATTATGTTAATTAAGCATTGGATAAAATTCATCCTCAAAAAGAAGGTTTTGTATCTTAATCAATCATTATATTCAAATTAATATTGCCTGATTCACATACTTCCACAGCTTCAATTCATTAAGTTTTTGTAATGTAATAGTAGGGATCTTGATTAGTATTTTCTCAAGTAACCATAAGAGCTTGATCTCATTCTGTTATCATAAAAAAAATTAAGGTGCATTTTCAGATTTCGAAAATAAATAATTTTCAACTTCGTAAGAATGTTACCTTAAAGGAAATTAAATCACTTAAGGAATATCAAGATTAAGCCGTAATATCAAAGTAGCTCCAACCATTCTAATTTTTTATTATCAAGATTAAGCCGTAACTTCAAGAATATCAAGATTAAATCACTTTTATCTCTTCCTTTCTATTTATTTATTTATCCCACTAAATATAAGTATAGATAAATACTCAATATTTCTCGAACCATTCTAATTTTTTTTATTATGAATAAATACATTATTTTATATAAAATTGAAAAATTTATTGTTATTTCTAACAATCACAGTTTAGCAATAGAAAGAGTTAAAATATTTGGATTGTTAACAATCCTAAGTTTGACGATGGTGATAATATTGAGGAATACTGAAGAAGCCTCCCTTCGCTAATTAGGAGAATCAGCGACGAGAATAAGTGAAGCTGCCCACTCAGTCTCTCTCCTCTGCCTCTCTATCTCCCTTCTGTTATCTTTTCATCCCAAGTCCCAACCCAAATCTATGCTCTCTGTCTCTCTATCTCCCTTCTGTTCTTTTTTCATTCCGACCCAAATCTATGCCAAGTTCCTTCATCCTCTCTCATATCATAATGCAAGATAAGTGCAATCTCATCCCTTCAACCTTCCGAAAGAAAGTGACGTCGGTGATGAAGACGATGGTGTTTGACACTGCATCCAGGTGGCGACGACAATGAAGGAGGAGAGTGGGGAAAATAGCCGGCCGACGATAAACGTCCGCCACTGCCAGGAGAGGGTCATATCTTTTTTTGTTTAGCTTTTGTTGCATGTTTGATTTTTTGGGGGTTCCAGACCCTTTCCCCCTGTTTTTTTTGGTCGAGAGTTGAGAATGGTAAACGAGTCGGCCTACGACATACTCGCCAGCGATCGTCGGGAGGGTAAACCACATTTTTGGGTGGTTTTTTTTTGTTATAGCTTTTGTTGCATGTTGTATTGGGTCTTTTTGGTATTTTGGGGTTCTGATCCTCTTTCCCCTGTTTTGTTTCTTTCATCTGGATTCACTTGTAGCATATTTGGAATGAATTGCAGCAGTGTAGAGACAATCAGTAGCATCTAGTTGCCGACAGAAAGAAATTAGACATATATAGAAGAGAATTGCATCAAAATTGGCTAAAATTTTCAGCAACAGCGTGTATAGTTTTTTTTTTGGGATTTGTTTCATTGAATTCTTGCTTCCTTTCTCCTGTGATGATTGGAAGAAAGAATGCGCAGTGAGACGGAGCAGGTCGGATTTTACCCGCCCCGCGCGGGGCAATATTTGGGGCAAAAATTGTCAACCCGTTTCGGGTCGCGGAGCAGAGCGGATCAGAATTTCAAGAGCAGATCAGGGCACAGATATAGCACTATCCGCCCTGATCATGCCCCGTTGCCATTCCTAGAGAGTACCGCTCGGGCACCAAAGCTGCTTACTTCCATAACAGCCCGGTTTCGTTCAACAGCCTGATGACACTTGGCCAAACTCGGCCAATTAGATCTCATCGTGGAATTAATAACTCTAGTTTTATTTTATACCGTGTATTATCTCTTCCCCCGTTACATATATCTATGAGAAGCCTTGGTTCATACAAAACCATGACGGCGGGTAACTTTATTCTTCTCGTAGCGAGCACAACACTCTTCCGTCCCGTACTGAGCTCCATCTTTGCCCTGGCAATTGTCCCGCATCTTTTGAGTCGCTCTGGTCAAGCAATCACCGCAGTTGGGATCACTGGCATCAGCACAAGAAGAATGCGCGTAGGCGATTAGTTTTAAAGGAGAATGATGATTGTTGTACATCGGCTCGCACTCCAACGGGGTGACGAGTAACGATAATACTGCCTCCTGCGCGCCTGAGATACCGAGGTGTAGGAAGATTTGGGAAATCAGAGATAGTCGACAAAATAGCTCGTTGGGAATAAATCATCTTCCTATAATCTTGGAAATCAAGTCAAAATCAATCAACTGATTGATTGCATAATCACAGCACAAGAATCACTCCTTTGATCAAGCATTGCAAATAAGGAAGGTTCCATCTCACCTCCTCCTCATCTATAAAAGGGACTGAAACGTATTGCCTCTTCACTTTTGTGAGAGAACGGAAAAGGGTTGCTAAACAAAAGGGTTTAGCAAAGGGGAAGAGGCTCTTTGCTAGTGGCTGATACAAATTCCGGAGTTTGGAATTTGGGTTGTTTATTCGTCATTCTACTTTGTTTCTAGAATTTCTTTCTTTGAGTCTTTATTTCGATTTGCTTCTTTTGTACTTGTAAGTTAGATCATAAAGAAAATAAAATAGAAGTCGTAGGTGTGGACGTAGCCCATTGCACCAGGGTGAACCACGTTAAAAATATCGTGTGTTCTTTAGATTTCTGCACTTTTCTTTTCGTACTTCATCTTCCATATCAATTCTCTGTTTTCCAAGGATTTTGATCCAAGGAAGAAAACAGACCTAAGTGTTCTCTATATTGGTCTGCTCGGCTGGGCTTACCAATCCTCAAGCCCATCTCAATGTTGGCTTTTTGCTAATAGATTTCAAGTGGGCTTGAGAAGCTGTGGCCCGAACTGAAGGGGAGAATCAGAACGAAAAACACTGAAGGACCTCTCCTCTCCTTCATTTTCGATCTTCTTCCTCTTCTGCTTCTTCTTTACTTTCCCAAACTTACAATCCATAAAATCGGTCCCTTTGATTACAATTGGTATCAGAGCCAATCCCTTGATTGAGCTACATACTGCCAAGGGAATCGATCATGGGGTCCTCTGTCTTTGGTCATGCTTCATACAATCATCCGCCGTTATTCACAGGAACAAACTACACCTCCTGGAAACGCAGAATGGAAACGTTCCTCTGGGGAGTCGATGAAGCGCTCTGGACCGTGGTAAGCGATGGTCCTCTTGACATGGATCTTGCCCAGCGATCCACCTGGAATGATGCTCAGAAGAAAAGCGCCCAGCTCAACAAAAGGGCGATGCATATTCTTCACTCTGCCATGGCTGCGAGTGAGGCGGATAAGATCGAGCATTGCGACACGGCTCAGGAGATCTGGATTGCACTTGAGAAAACATACGAAGGAACCTCCAACATCAAGGAGACACACATCGATCTCCTAATGCATGAATACGAGACATTCGCCATGAACCCCGGTGAGGATATTCAATCCATGTATTCTCCCTTTACTATCATTCTTAACAAATTAAAGGGTTTAGGAAAATCTTTCATAAGTAGGGATATAAATCGCAAGATTCTTCGTTCATTGCCCAAGGAATGGTTACCTAAAAGAACTGCAGTCGAGGAAGCGCAAAATCTAAATACTTTACCAGTTGATGAATTAATCGGTTCATTATTAAGTCATGAGCATGTTGTTAAGCAAGTTCATGGTGAAGATAAGAGACAGAAAAGTCTTGCTTTTAAAACTAGAGTCTATCAGGATGACTCTGAAGATGACTCGTCTCTTGATATTGATAAGGAAATAGCCTTTCTCAGTAAGCGGCTTCAACGAATAATCAAACATAAGAATGAGCAAAAACGGTTGAATAACACCTCCGGAAAATTCATTAGTTATGATAACACTAACTCTGGATTCAAGGATAGGCTGCCTTCTAGGCAGACCAGAAATGTGGATGCAGGTACTTCGGCAAGGGAACCACAAGGATGCTACAAGTGTGGCCAACCAGGTCATATCCGTGCACATTGTCCTCTCACCCTCAAAGCCAAAGAAAAAGCCATGATGGCCTCTTGGAGTGACTACGACTCTGAGTCAGATGATGATCAGGTAGACGAGGAAGCATTCATGGCCTTTGCCATGAATGTAGAAGGTAACTCTTCTCACTCTTCTGCTGAACTTGCCTTCAAAACAACAACATTTACCTCAGAAATGAACGATGCGCCCCACTGGTATATGGATAGTGGGTGCTCACATCACATGACTGGCACAAAGCATTTATTCACTTCTCTATCTCCTAGAAATGGTGGTAACGTTATCTTTGGTGATGATAGTTCTGGAACCATCATTGGTCATGTTACTATTGGCCGAGAACCCTTTCCTGTCATTCATAACGTTTTGCTAGTCGAGGGTCTAAAACATAACTTACTCTCAATAAGTCAGTTATGTAGTAGTGGATATAAAGTAAATTTCGAAGCATCTCACTGTGTCGTGGAAAATTCACAAGATCATAAAACATTGTTTGTCGGAAAACGTGAAAATAACATGTATGTTATTAACTTCCAGAAATTAGGATCATCCGGTGAAATATGTTTTGTGGCTGCATCACAATTAGAACTTCTTTGGCATCGTAAGCTAGGACACGTTAGTCTTTCTATCTTGTCTCGCCTTGCTAAGTCTGAATTAGTTCGTGGTATTCCTTTATTAAAAGACAAATCAGATTTTTTTTGCCACGTTTGTGTTCAAGGTAAACACACTAAACGATCCTTTAAACCAAAATCAGGGATTACTACCTCTGCAGTCTTTGAACTGATCCATATGGATCTCTTTGGTCCTTGCAATGTTTCTAGCCTAGGAGGTAAGAATTATGCATTTGTGCTTGTTGATGACTTTTCTCGATATACTTGGGTGTATTTTCTTGGGCATAAGAGCGAAACCTTTTCAAAATTTCAAACTTTTGCTCTTACTTTCGATAAGAAAATTTCAACCATCAAAAGTGACAATGGCAGAGAATTCATCTCTGATGAATTTGAAAGCTTATGTGATTCTTTAGGAATTAATCATACCTTCTCTGCTCCTCGTACACCTCAACAAAATGAAGTTGTGGAAAGAAAAAATCGTACTTTAATTGAATGTGCTAGGACCATGCTTCTTGAATATGGATTACCTAAATATTTTTGGGCAGAAGCAGTTAGCACAGCATGCTATATAGGAAATCGAGTTTTAATTCGTAAGCACTTAAATAAGACACCTTATGAAATCTTTAAAGGCAAGAAACCAAGCATTTCCTACTTTCATCCCTTCGGTTATCGCTGCTATTGTTTGAATACCAAGGACAACTTAGGAAAATTTGATGCTAAGTCTGATGAAGGAATTTTTCTTGGATACTCTATTAAAGGTCAAGCTTATAGGGTGTTTAATAAAAGGACTCAACGAGTTGAGGAAACTGTGCATGTAACTTTTGATGATACTAATATGGCGTTGCAACCTAGCAACCCGGATATGGAAGTATTTGACTTTGCAGAGATGACACATTCATCAAATGCTTCGGCTCAGACTCAATCTACAGATGCAGCCTCTTCAACTCCTGCAGCAAATGTTAATTCAGAGGTAGACACACATCACGAGATTCCTACACCACTTCCTACTGAATCTGAAGACCCTCTCGCAGTCAACTCGAATGATCCAGAACCTGATACTCCCAATCTGGATCCGGAAGAAACTCTGACAGCTCCAGCACACATCAAGAAACGACATCCCCCAAGTCAGGTCATTGGCCAAATAACAGATGGAGTCAGAACTCGAGGTAAGTACACTCCTGGACAATATGTCTTTGTTTCTCAACATGAACCTAGAAACTATAAGGAAGCCCTGAAAGATGATGAATGGTCTTATGCTATGATTGAAGAATTGACTCAATTTGAACATCTTCATGTGTGGGATCTAGTTCCCTGTCCTGATACTGTGACTCCTTTAGGAACAAAATGGGGTTTTCGGAATAAAACTGATGAAGAAGGTATAATAATCCGTAATAAAGCTCGTTTAGTTGCTCAAGGACACTCACAAGAAGAAGGGATTGACTATGATGAGACATTTGCACCTGTTGCTCGTCTTGAATCAATCCGTCTTCTTTGTGCCTTTGCTAGTTATATGAACTTTAAATTATATCAGATGGACGTTAAGAGCGCCTTCTTAAATGGTATCATAGAAGAAGATGTCTATGTAACCCAGCCCCCTGGTTTTGAAAGTCATGAACACCCAAACTATGTTTTTAAACTAAATAAAGCTCTCTACGGCCTTAAGCAAGCTCCTCGTGCTTGGTATGAACGACTCACGTCGTTCTTACTAAGTCAAGGCTTTGAGCAAGGATCAGTAGACAAAACTTTGTTTATTAAACGTGTTTCTAGTGATCTTCTTTTGGTTCAAGTATATGTCGACGACATTGTTTTTGGTTCAACCAATGATCAACTATGCTCTGATTTCTGTGCTTCTATGAAAAGTGTTTTTGAAATGAGCATGATGGGTGAGCTACAATTCTTCCTGGGTCTACAGATAAAACAAACTAGTGAAGGTATTGTTATTAATCAATCTAAGTACATCTCCTGCATGCTTAGTAAATTTGGCTTCAACTCCTTAAATCCCAGCCCTACACCGATGGCCACTACTACTAAGCTTTGTCAGGATGAGACAGGAAACCCAGTAAACGAGTCTCAGTATAGGGGTATGATAGGTTCTTTACTCTATATTACTGCCAGTCGACCTGACATCCTCTTCTCTGTTTGTCTATGTGCTCGGTTTCAATCAGCACCCAAAGAAAGTCATTTAACTGCCTTAAAGCGGATTTTTAGATATATTAAAGGCACATCAGATGTATATCTATGGTATCCTCGGCACGATAGCTTTGATCTTTTAGGCTACAGTGATTCTGATTTTGCTGGGAGTCTTACTGATCGTCGTAGCACCACTGGTAGTTGTCAGTTGGTAGGAACTTCTCTGGTTTCGTGGTCTAGTAAGAAGCAAAGTGTAGTGGCTTTATCCACAGCTGAGGCAGAATATATAGCGGCTGGTAGCTCATGCACTCAGCTTCTTTGGTTAAAAAACCAGCTAGCCGATTATGGTATAAAAACACCAACCATGCCTTTATTTTGTGATAACACAAGTGCCATTTGCATTACTAAAAATCCCGTGCAACATTCTAGAACCAAACATATAGAAGTGAAATATCATTTCATCCGGGATCTAGTTCAGGCTCATACTGTTTCTCTACATCATATTCCTACTGAATTCCAGCTGGCTGACATTTTCACAAAATCTCTACCTGCTGATCGATTCATCTTTTTGTGCTATGAACTCGGACTTTGCTCTCATCAGGCTCTCTCCGAGAGCATCATTCGCTAACCTCTGCTTCCTTTTTAGTTTTTTTTTTAGTTTTTTCTTCTTCCTGTTTTAATCTTCATTTATTACTTTCTTTTTGTGTGATAGTTTTCTTCTTGATTAGTAGTTTCCTTGATTGAGTATGTCATGTTTATTTAATTACCAGCCCTAGGTCTCTTCCGTGTACTCTCCATCTGCTCCCTCTCTATCTAATCTTACAATGGTACTCATCATCACATACACGGGTACATTGTTCCTTGAGCCTATCATCTCAAACTATCATCGTCACATCCAGTTTTTTTCAATCGCCCCTTGATTTCCTTCTGTCTTGTGCCGTTCCCTGCTTTAGTGGACGCTGGCCTTGATATTACTCCCTTGTTCAAAACCTTGGTTGGACCTCTCTCCTTGATGCTCCTCTAACGACCTCGTTTTGCCCTGAAATTATCCAACTGTTCTATTCCAATCTTCAATCCCCTGGGCTGTCATCTCGTTCCTTTCACTCTCTGGTCTTTGGCCATGCCTTTGCCATTCATATTGATGATCTCACCATGCTCTTGAATATTCCTGTTCATGGGGTTACTTTAGCCGATGAGTCCGAATTTCCTCTGTTTGCCTTCAACCTTGCTGAGGAATTCCTTTCTATTACTGGCCATCCTCCCGGACCAAATAATACTTTACCTGTCACTGTCCTTCCCCTACCCCTTCGTCTCCTCCACTATTACATTGTTCGAGTCTTCCTTCCCAGAGATCACTCTGTCACAACTATTCTCCCTCTCGATCTTTGGATCATCTTGAATGCTGTCCATGGTACCCCTCTGAATTACTTTCACTTATTTTTTGGGTCACTACTGCGATTCACTAAACCTGTCCTAGGTGAAGCCCTGCCTTTCGGTCCCCTTGTGTCGACCCTTCTAGTTCACCTTGAGATAAACCTATCATCCTTTATCACTTTCGATCCTGTGTTCTCCCCTGTGGCTGCGGATAACCTTGAAGCTCTGGAGATTGCGATTGAAGGGGAGGAACCCCTTGACGAGGACAGTGGAGACGAGGACACTGTCAAGGAAGAAGTCGACAACAGCACTAGTGTTAGTTCCAGCGAGAGCAGTGACACCAACAACAACACTAGTGATGATGTTTAACTTAGTTCGATTGTTTAGCTAGTCTTATGGTTCTCGGCCTAAATTTCGTGATAGATTATGATTACTTCGGCCTTTTATGATTGCTTAAGTTAAAACTGTGTCGGCTTTGCTATCGATGATAATCTCTTTTTCTCTATGCGGATTGAATGTTCCTCTTAAAGAGATGTGAAATAATTATCTTCTTGTTAAATACTAACTCCTTAGAGAAGAGGAAAGGTAGTGTCGTCTTCTTTGTTTCAGGCAATCGACAATCTCTGATTTAAGGGGAGATTGTAGGAAGATTTGGGAAATCAGAGACAGTCGACAAAATAGCTCGTTGGGAATAAATCATCTTCCTAGAATCTTGGAAATCAAGTCGAAATCAATCAACTGATTGATTGCATAATCACAGCACAAGAATCACTCCTTTGATCAAGCATTGCAAATAAGGAAGGTTCCATCTCACCTCCTCCTCATCTATAAAAGGGACTGAAACGTATTGCCTCTTCACTTTTGTGAGAGAACGGAAAAGGGTTTCTAAACAAAAGGGTTTAGCAAAGGGGAAGAGGTTCTTTGCTACACTACAAAAAAAAAAACCCTCTATGCCAAGGGTTACGTTGCAAGGGTTAGATAAACCCCTGCAAAAAATTTCGGAAATCATTTTAACAAGGGTTTCTTTCGAGGTTTTAGTAACCGTTGCTAGCGAACAACTCTATTTCCTTACCCCACCAAAAGTAAGAATAAAATAACCCTCATCCTAAAAAAATCCCCAATTCTCCTCTTTTTCGCCTTTCTTTTCCTCCCCAAATCGTCGATCTGAGCTCCGAACTCGGCCATCGCCATCGCCGCTGCCATAGACTATGGAAGTCTTCATTTCAATTAGTTCGAGAACATCCCACAGCGGAATCAACAATGTTACTGGCAGATCGCTAGGCCAGAGCGGAGCTTCATCGCATCGCTAAGAAAGTGGTCGTACTCGTGCTTCCTGCCGTTGGCAAGCTTCTTCGCAATAGCCGCAAGAAAATATGGTTTAATCACCGGATTGATGTTGTGAAAGCAGCAGTGGAGGTCGATGGTGATTGAGCTAACAATCGAAGACGACACTGTCCCTGTATCATATATGAAGTTAGGGTTCACATGTAGTTCCTCATATGTCTTCCCCTGCGTAGGATTGCTATTTCGTTCAATTATTCTATCGGTTTCGATCGAACATTCTCCTAGTTCTGTGATTTTAGGTTTACTGTAGTGATGAGCATGGAACCTTCTGTCTTTCATGTCGACTGTGGATCTTACTATCACTCGAAGTGCGGCGACTTGATGTGGACACTAAGTTCTTTCTAAATAGACAAGGGTTTAGAGTAGGGCTGTCGGTTCGGGTCGGGTCGGGTAACCGAACCCGAAAACCGTAAAAACCCGAGAAATCGAAACCGAACTCCGCCAACCCGAAACTGAAACCGACCAGATGCTTTGCGGGTTTCGGGTACAAAAAACCGAGAAATAACCGCGGTTTTGGTTCGGTTCGGGTGAACCCGAAACCGATCAGAGCGCAGTACAATTCCCATCTCGACGTCCTCGATTCTACTCTGGCGTCGCTTTTAGCGCTCGATTCCCTCTTCCTGGCCGGGCTGATGCTCCAAGAAGATTGTGATTGCGGTTCCATCCTGATGAATGACGCGGTGATGCTGGAGAACCAGATCCCTCTGTTTCTACTGCCAGAGCACTCTGTTTCTGCTGCCTGCTCCAGGGTTTACCAGGACCTTTCTCCCCTGCAGTTTTTGCGTTCTCACGATGATGATAACAATAATCGTATTCATTCTGTTCCCATCAATCAGCAACCTCGGGATTTGTTGGAATATCTGTACTTTCAGATCGTGGGTGGTGGTGTCCAGGATCAGAAGGAGGAAGATTCCACAAGCTTTCTCCACATATTGGAAATGGCTCCTCCAGGGTTGATCAAGGAATCCCAGAGCTGTACTCGCTATGGTTTCGACATATTCGATCTATTCCACGATGCTTTCCAAGCATCACTAGGTAAATTCAACCAATACTAAAGTTCAATCGCATTGAATGAATCTGACCCGGGATTGGATTGCACTCTTTTTTTTTTTTTTTTTGGTCCGATGGATTTTTTTTCTTTTTCTTTTCCAGGTGCAAAATTTCTCAAGCCCACCGGGATATTTTGGGTTGTCCGTGAATTGGTGTCTCTGATCGATTCCCGCAGAAGGAGACTAGTATATGATCAGGCATGGATTCCGGCTGCTTCGCTCCTTACTCGACATCTAGGCATGAGAATACTCCCCGTCGAAGATGGCAGCAACAGTTTGAAATCCGCGGTCAGCTACGAAGTTCATGGGAAAACCCTCCGGCTCCCCGTGCTCACACTCAAACCCAGATGCGGGACGCTGATAAGAAACCTGATGGCGTACGAATATCACCAGACGTTGACGGCGGCGAGAAGTTGAACTGAGAAGGGAGGCTCTGTTTCGGCGAGCAGTCTCGAGCAGTCGAGCAGAGCAATGCTCCTCTGTTGCAATTCGCAACTCGCAAGGCGATCCCGAACCCTAAGTCCCTAAGAGGTCCAAAAAACGTCACCGTTTACCCCTATCACAGCTTTCGGGTTTTTCGGGTTTTTATTGGTTTTCGGGTTACAGAAAAACCGAAACCGCCAACTGTTGCTTCGGTTTGAAACCGAAAACCCGATACCCGACTTCATCGTTTTCGGTTCGGGTTCGGTTTAACCCGAAAACCCGAAACCAATTGGACAGGCCTAGTTTAGAGTTAGTAGTCCTCCGGTCCCTCTATCTGGAGCTATTTGGACTTATTTACTTACTATTCAATTCTCTTCCCCAATTTTTGCAGCTTCAGAATGTGAGGATGGGGACTGATGTTGAGATTGGAGCAAACAGTTGGGCTGGCAGGGGCAAGTTGGAATCATCTTTAAGAAGTGAGCTCTTGTAGGTTGAGTTATGATGATGTGAGTATGATTGACTTAAGTCCTAGTCCTTATGATGTTTTCTCTCCTTTTATATGATAATACTAATACTAACATTACTTGATCTTAATTCAGGGCTGACTTCCTGCCAACTAGAGTTGGGTTGTAGTTCAAGAATAATCACAGGAGCAACTTGATTTGTAAAAGATGTGTATGATTATTTCTGCTTCTTCTTAATCCACTCAATTATGGTTTGTTATTTACTTGATTCTATGTTCTCATTCTTATTGAAATTTCATGCCTAGTAATTCGACGCTTGTAAGACTTCCATCTTTAGTTCTTCTCTATATATGTTAGTTCATTTTACCCTCAGTTACTTAATAGGAAGCTCCAGCAATTTCGCATGGCTGCTGAAGGTGGCATGATTAGACTTTTGATTGGTTTAAGTGTTGGTTATATTATTGTTGAGGTGGGATTATAACCGTTGAGCTGCTGCTGCAAAAAGGGAAGTGTCTGCCAATCAAATGGAAGATTCCCTCTTGTTTCTCTGGATTCCTTGCGGGAAAACAGTGTGGGGAACTTTATGGTGACGCTCTCTGATCCCCAATAGATAGGTACATGATACTGCCAGTTGGTCTAGATCATTGAAAGTATAGGTTCTTCCTTCTTTTGATCGGTTGCTGCAATTTGTGTTCCAGGAAAATCTCTAATGTTTAGTTCTGCTTTAACTTTGCAATTTATTTGAGGCTTAATTGGACATCCAGAGATTCTAATTCCTTTTGTTTCCATGACTTCGTGCATCTATAGTCTAGAGTTTCCAAACTGTAGTTGGTGATCTTTTTTATATGGTTAAGTGCATCTATAGTTCTAAGGGCGATATAGTTCTATCATTTTGTTCCTCAGTATCATAATATTTTTGCCGTTCAGGCCATGGCGAGGTTCGTCAGTAGGAAGTTTCCAGGACAAAACTGGATGGAAGATGCTGAAAACAATCAGGTAATGTCTCATCTGTCTTTTTTCTTGGTAATTATTTCTGACTGATTCTGGTTCTGGGTTTTCTACCCTGGTTGGGGTTTAAGATCAAAACTTTGTTTTCTTGATTAGTATAAGATGATCCTTACTCTGCTACTACATGCACCTGAAGGGTAAATTTTTGATCCAATTAATAAACATTGATCATGATCCGATTTCATTAACTGGCAGTTGGATTAAGTTGAAGTGGTAGGCAGGACTCTGTATCAGCAGCTTTGGTTCAAATTGGTGCTATGTAATAGCCTGCTTAGTGATATGTTTGGGTGTAACAGGACTTGTCAATTACTTATTAATCTGTTGCCAATCTTAGTAGCTTGGCACCAACTGTCTCTTCCCTTTTTCGTTTCTTGTTCTGGGGATAGAGTTTGGTCAGCTGATCTTGTTTACAGTACACATATGGAACTAACCTACATTTTTAGTTATGGCACTTTTCATAATAAAAACTATTATTATATATAGTTATGAAACATAATAAGTAGATCTCGTTGACGACTAATCAAAGAATTATTTATAGTGTAAATAATGTATTTTTAGTTCTATAAGTCTAGGTCATTATTTATGAATTTGTTTGAAATTGTAAGCGTGATACTTTAATCTGAAATGAGGTGATTCCTTGTTAATTATCATCACCATAGATGGTGCTGCTGTACACTTCTCATGCTAGGCGACTAGTTTTCTTTTCTATGCTTACACTGGTTGTAATAATAATTCAGGTGGTGGGTGGAGATCCACTTCTCAAGCTAATAGCAGTTGATTGGTTCAAAGTTGACAGAGCCGCAGATGGGGTTACACTACATCCCAATTGTTTATTGAAGGTAGGTTCTCCCTTGCTCTCTTTCGATAAGATGATCCCTTCTAGTTGGAAAGAACTCTGTTTAATGTACTAGTGCTAGGGTTTCCTTCTAGGTAATGTCCCATCTGTCTTTTCTCCTAATCAATTACATCTGAATTTTTTTGGTTCTGTTTTTGATGTGCTACCCTAAGCCCCCCTTCCTTCTATTGTTGTATCGTGTCCACATTAAGTTGGTTACATACATGTTTTGGAGTTGAGGGTGTCTTCTGTTATCACATTGGTAATGGGAGGTTTTATTTCTATCCAAATCATGCAACCAAACCTAACAGTGCACTTCTGTTTTTATCTTCCATAAGTGTGAGTATCATGTTTGAGTAATGATATTAGGTATTTACTGCTTAACATCACATTGTGGAGTATGCTGACCCATGAGCTGAGTGCTTGAGCTTGAGTCTATTCTGTAATTTCATGATGGAGTGGAGCATTCCATTCCTCTATACTCTACTTGAATTATTTGTAGTGGTGCTTTCTCATATGCTGTTGCAACATTTTGGTTGATTGTAGTAGTTGTTAGTTCCTTTCTCCATGTACCTTTCTTCAAACTTGGAACATAAGGTAGCGAATTAGATGCAGAGTAGCTTTGATAATGAGAAACGAGGACCAGGTTGCAGTTCTAATGTGAAACAATTGAATGGTTGTCAATACTTGCCCTTAACACTTACTCATAATTGTCCTATTTGCCTATATTTTAATCTTTTTCCATACAACTCCCAAATTTCTAACATTTCTTGCTGAATGCTGCCAGAGTCAAAATTCCTTAAGTCGGTTCAGTGTTTCTCTTGCAGCTGAATGCCATAGGCACACTTAGAAATGCAGTTGTAGTTATAAGTAGTATTTTCTAATGATTTGATGGTAAAATTTC
This sequence comes from Linum tenue, assembly GCA_946122785.1. Lineage (NCBI taxonomy): Eukaryota > Viridiplantae > Streptophyta > Magnoliopsida > Malpighiales > Linaceae > Linum > Linum tenue. Next base: position 67,634,412 of record CAMGYJ010000002.1, read on the forward strand.
TATTCAGGGTAATGATCTAGTTTGATGATGGAAGCTTGTGTGTTTATGACTAGCAATGGTGGCTTTGACTGAATCTATGTGCTGGAAAGTTGTTGCCAAGCGTGTGTGTTTATGACTGAGAAAATTCTGTTTTCTTTATGATTTTTTATTTTATTTTATGAGCAGGGTGCCACTAGTGCTCCTACACCATCAATGGGATCTCGAGCTTCGTGATCAAATGTCGTATGAAGCATTTTGGAAATGGTCGATGGTAAAGAACACCATGTAAAGAACACCATTTTGGATTATGAATCATATTATGTTATGATTCATGGGTATATGGTATGAATTTGGTCATGTAAAGAACACCATTTTGGGTTCTTTTGAGTATGTTTGAATGTTCATGGTGATTAGTATTTAGTCATGTAAAGAACACCATTTTGGATTATGAATCATATTATGTTATGATTAATGGGTATATGGTATGAGTTTTAGTAACAAACTTGGTTCTGGATTTGTTTTAATGACCAGGGTTTGTAACCAAGCTTTTGCCACGAATCTTGTTGCCTCTCTTTAGTGACGACTTTTAGTGACCATTTTGATTTCGACACAAATGTTTTTTTAGCTTTAGTCACAAACTGTGCCAGGGTTTTAACCCTTGCAAGTAGCGTATCTTCAGCAATTTTACATAAAGTTACAAAGGCCTGTAGCAAGGGTCGAAACCCTTGCTAGATGTAGGAACGAATTATGCAAGGGTTTTAACTGCTGGTACGAGCAACACATGCTTGAATTTTCACCTACGTGTAGCAAGGGTTTAAACCCTTGCTACACGTAGCAGGGGCGGCTTTGCCAAGGGTCCGTCCAAGGGTTGGTTAAACCCTTGCTAAATCCTGTAGCAGGGGTTAAAACCCTTGCTACGAAGGAAAATAACCCTTGCCATAGACCCTTTTTTTTTGTAGTGCTAGTGGCTGATACAAATTCCGGAGTTTGCAATTTGGGTTGTTTATTCGTCATTCTACTTTGTTTCTAGAATTTCTCTTTGAATCTTTATTTCGATTTGCTTCTTTTGTACTTGTAAGTTAGATCGTAAAGAAAATAAAATAGAAGTCGTAGGTGTGGACGTAGCCCATTGCACCAGGGTGAACCACGTTAAAAATATCGTGTGTTCTTTAGATTTCTGCACTTTTCTTTTCGTACTTCATCTTCCATATCAATTCTCTGTTTTCCAAGGATTTTGATCCAAGGAAGAAAACAGACCTAAGTGTTCTCTATATTGGTCCGCTCGGCTGGGCTTACCAATCCTCAAGCCATCTCAACGTTGGCTTTTTGCTAATAGATTTCAAGTGGGCCTGAGAAGCTGTGGCCCGAACTGAAGGGGAGAATCAGAACGAAAAACACTGAAGGACCTCTCCTCTCCTTCATTTTCGATCTTCTTCCTCTTCTTCTTCTTTACTTTCCCAAACTTACAATCCATAAAATCGGTCCCTTTGATAACACGAGGTCGGTCGGACTACAGAACCACTGGTTGGAAGCAGCGCACATAGGATCGAGGGCAGCTTCAGCAGAGATAATTACACCGCCGTCGAAGCCTCCGTTGATAATTGTCAGAACTAGTGTCGACATCAGCACTAGTGTGGCCATTCGAGCATCCAAGCGACCAACCTGCACGTACGCCCATCTCTCTCGCTCTCTCTTTCTCTCTCTCGTGGTTAGCAACTTAATATGTGTTCTGAGTGGAAGCGGGCTAGCTTTATATATATATTTTTTGGTGCAACGGGCTAGCTTTATATTGATGTGAGAGGATGAATTTTGTTGTTTGAATAATATTATACTAGTTAATTGGCCCGCGCTTAGCCGCGGGATAAATTTTTTAACTATATTTCATTAGTTTTCATCAAACCATGTAATCGAAACATGAGTTTGTACTAATGTAGCCTCTAATTAATTTTAAAAGGCCAAACAAACTTTTCTCACATTTGGAATAATCACATGCTAAATTCATTCATTAACCTAAAATGCTCTCAACTGAATATGAGTAAACCTAAAAAAGTAATTTGAAATTAGAGCAAGCCTTGTGATTCGAGTGTCATTTTCTTGTTTGGCCTCGATGTTGAATCTTTTTTGTAAAGTTATCTTATGTGTTTGAATGAAACCGTTCACCCTTGTATAAAAGAAAGAAGTACGATAACAAAAGGCAGGATACAATAATAAAAAATTATTATATATTTGGTGAGTTAGAAGTTGCATGAATTTGTCTTAGAATGTACTTAAATCATACGTCACCATTAGGAGTTGTTGGAATTTGAGAATTTGACCTTTAGGCATGAAAAATTGTAAAACGAAATCATGATCAAGTTTGTTCAATTACTTATGTTGTTTGGATAATTACAAATCTGAAATTTAATTTCATATTTGACGAATTGAAGTTAGTTTAAATACTTTCAAACACGATAACCAAGAAGGCCCATATCTGAGTAGTATTCATAAAATATCGTACCATATAAAATGTTTAGCCATGAAAAATCTAAATCGTTTATGTCGATCATATTGTTGCAATCATATATCTGAACAAATTCATACAAATTTTAGTTGACAATGATTCATGGGCTATTTCACTATTATAATTTCAAACTACTAATCTCATGAATCTCTTAAATTTATTCTCAATTATTTACTATAACTAATTTATCAATTTTTCTTCCGATCCATAATAGGTCCCGGGATCCACCCTCTTAACATCTAGCTCCACACTCAGCTGCTTGTCTTTCCTTGTACTTTTCCTGCCACCCAATTGTTTGTCTCTCTTTCAATCATCCCAAAAATCCTCTATTGCATTAGCTAGATACCGATAGTGAAATTAGTGAATGGAGCCAAGGTTAAGAAAAAGGAGAGGGACCTGTTTGGCAAAGGGAGGAAAGAAAAGAAAGTGTGACTCTCCGTCTCTGTATCCCAACTAAATGTGATGTGGGAATTAGTTATATGACTATATATAATTTGGTGAACATGATCATGAGAGAGAGAGAGATGAGATGGAGGCGGCCTGATGCTGTGTGTGTGAGAGAGAGGGAGATTGGAGATGGAGGTGGCTGATGCAGTGAGAATGATGATAGTGATTGGTTGTGCGGTTTGCTTGGAATATAGGGATGAGTGAGGGAGGAGAGAGGGAAGTAGTTTGATGTGTCTCAGTGTCTGGATGGGAAAGAAACTGAACGTAGAAAAGAGGTGGTACGCATGAGGTGCAGCTTTTTTATTGCAATCAACGGCTATATTTGTTTAGCTCAATGTACTGAACGTGGGTTTACATACAAACGCCTACAGGTGATCATAAAATCCCACGATGAACAGTATATTCCGATTTTTTCTTAAGTAACAGTAACCTCACTTTTTTGGTAATTTTTTAGTACTTATGGTTTAATAATTCTAATAATATCTTAGGAATGGGATGGACACCATTCTCATCTTCATAATAAACTAATTGCAAGAAAATCCAAGCATAGGAATTTTAGGTTATGGATAATCCTAGCTGCTAGCTAATTGGTCTCATGATCTCATCTATTTCAACGTACGTAAAGCGGAAACATCGATGCCGCATCCGGCTTTCAGCAGATTCCATCCCCAAGTTGTCTCCCTCGTTGAAAAAGAATTCATTATTAGAAGTCGGTTTCTTAAACGAGGAGCCTTTCACATGGATTTGAAATTTTTATCACAAAAAACTTTGATATTATGTTAAAATCCAGTTAATTTCAATTAACTTTAGTGTCGAATTCGGTTTAATGACGAACCTTATACAACAACCCTCAAACTCAAGCTACTAATATGGACATGAAGTTTGCTTAATCTTAGAATGGGGTTGTCTGAATTTAAACAGAAGACCTCTCGATCATAGAAAGCTCTTGTGCCATGTCAAGATTTCTCAACTAGTTGGTCCGGAACTCCGATACCATATGAGTGACTTGAGTTCGAAAAGTGTATTACTGTGTGGCATAAAATCTATAACTAAACATTTTCCAACAAAATCTAATTAGTAGGAATAATTGTTTTTTCACAGTCACTACCACACAATGCCGAAAGCAGTAGTGAGTAAAAAACGTGCATCAAAGTGTAAGAACCGTTACATTTTAGGCCCACCAAACATATTAAGTTTCTACGTAAAAATATTTTGTGAACAAAAGCGTGGTCAAAATCGTTAAGAATGGTAACTTTTTTAGGCACAATTTGTGTACAAAAACGTGCCATTCCTCATTTCTGCACGATTAGATTTGAAGTCCCAAACGGCTATCAGAAGTTAAAACGGCGTAATTCTATTCATGTGGCAGCTTCATCATAACTCCTTTATTTGTACTCTTGTTTTCCGGCGAGAAAACTTGCTTTGAATTGAGATTGATTGCACTTTTGAATTCTTTGGACAACGATTAATAAGACATGGCTTATGCCTCTTCAACCAAAGTTCGAACGATGGTGTTTAATTGATGGTTTCTGGGAATGAAAACTAAGTTAAATTACTCTTCTCCTATGGAGGTTCAGTGAGAGCTGCAAACTAAAAACTACGTCTATGACTACATGATAGAGAAAAAAGGATAAACTTGACATGTGTGTCAAAGTGTTGGTTTTGGAAACCTCTTTCTCTGTCGACCCTTCCTCCTATTTATAGCCATGGAGAGATAACTATTGTAGACAACCGCCTCCTGCTTTCTCTGAGTGGTGGTTACTCCTTCAACCGTCTAGGTGCTTCTCTTGGAACCATTGTGGGTCTTGAAGTGTAGCTTGCCTCTCCTGGTCTTGTTACAAATCTCGTGCCATGCTAATCTTGATAAGCATGTGGTGTCTCACAAAGCTGGGGGGTCGTGATCCTCTTGCTAGGCATCATGGACTTCTTACTCATGTCATTGACATTCTTGTCTCACGACCATGAACCTCTTGGGACTTAGTCACTAGTGAATGCTCCACCACCACGCCCTTCTCATTCGTGATCATGGCCCCTTTCGTGATGCGGCATGAACTTGTCAATCATGCACATGGCCCCTCCCATGAGGCGGCATGTCCTTCCCAGACTTAGTACATTTTGTATCATTGGTCTTGGTCATGAGGCGGCATGGCCTCTTCATCCGTGGCTATGGACTTTTCAATCATGTATGTGGCCCTTCCCGTGACACGGCATGGCCTTCTCATACTTTGCATTTTTCAATCATGCCTAGAGCCTCTTGTCTTGTGTCCATGCATCTTTTCTTGAAGCAGCACGTGCCTCTAGATTCTAAACGGACATGACCCTCCTCGTTGAAGAGGCATCTGCTTCTAGATTATAGATGGACATGGCCCTCTTCGTGAAGTGGCACAGGCCTCTAGATTCAAGATGGACACGACCCTCTTCGTGAAGCGGCACATATACCTTTCCAGACTTAGTTTTATTTTATCGTAGCATGGCATGGCCTCTTACGAGAGGCTCATGTCCATTATTGAATCATGGTCATGTCCATTAATGACTTAGTAGCTTGAGCTTAAAATCAATATTCATAAGACCCGACTTAAATAGCATTAATTATTATAATTGATGTGGCCTTATAAACTCATTATTTATCTTGTAACTCATCAATGTGTACAAGACAAATTTATGGTGTAAGCAAATGCCCCCCAACTACTTAGTGCATCAGATTTATGGAATAAGTAGTTGACATCAACCTACCAAGGTGATGAATTAACACTTATCAACACACAAGTAGACGTTTCTGTAGCCATAATTTGGCCCTTTTTCGTGATGGCCACTTACTCAGATTTTATTTTATTTTCGCTAATACATTTTAATGGGTCTTCTTCCATGAAGGAGCTAGCAATGTGGCTCCAAGAAAATGATGGCCAATCAGTTACTCGCCGCATCAAGAAGTCATATACCTAGCCAAATTTTGGCTATCGCATAAAGCCAACACGATCAGATGGAACTCGCCGTCAAAACTTATCCATGCCTTAGCAAAAATGACTCTCAATGATCAAGCCAACAAGGCCGGACGGAACTCACTGTCAAATCTTGTCATATGCCTTAGCCAAATTTTGGCTTTCAATGATAGGGGTGTTCAAACGGTGTGGTTACCATGGTAACCGTTTTAACCAGTACTATTTGGATAATTTGGTTTGGTTAATTTGGATAATTGGTTTGGTTTGGTTAAAGTTCTTAGCTTGTTTGGTTTAGGTGGTTTGGTTTGGTTTCAGACACTCCTAACCAGCCAAACCAAATTAACCACATATCTAATATATGCACATACTTAATACTTTGAATAATTACTCAAGAGTTAAACATTCATCGGTTTTAGACTCATAAAATATAAAGCTTGATATTGTTTCTATAATGTATATTTGTACATGTAGAGTGTAGACCACAACATATGAACGCCTAGTTTAGATAAATCTCATACATTATGTTGGATGAAAACTTGAAAATAAGGTCCTTTTCAACCTATGAAAATTGCTAAAAGACTAAGTCAATTCAAACAAATACACCAATTCATTAACTCATACCATTGTGATAAATTTTTGTTAGGTGAATACTTCTATACTAACCGTACGATAATTGTCTTAGTTGCATGTATTTATGGTTGAACTGCCGGTACGTACGATCTTTCAATTCAAACTTCAAATAAAAATTGCTAAAATATTGACATTATCGAATATCCCTTAACTCTCAGAAATTACAATAATCGTATAAAGAAAAAATCATCTAAACAATACTATTGATTTAGGATTTTAAATTGAAATAAAAAAATATATGTCAAATATAATGTCATCTCCTAAGATAATTCAAAACTTAAAAGAATAAGCCTAACAATACTCACTTAGCAAAGCAGAAGGGCAATTATTTCACACTACCTCATTTTCCCACTCTGTAAAATTTGTCATCTCACTGTGTCTATGCTTATCTCTTTCTTTTTTTCGTTTGTTCTTCCATCTCTCTCTCTCAGCTTTGTATCTCACAACTCTCTCCCTTTCCCTTCATCTTTCTTCCCACCGCCAGGAATCGAGAGAAATCTAGAAACATCCCAATGATTTCTCCAATTTTGCGTTCGAAATGCTTCTTCTCCATTCACAGTCGATCGTGCGAATCAAAGAACCTGAAACTTGGCGGACATATGAATGCTTATTCTTCGTCGGAGCAAAGTAAGCATGTGAATAAACCAATCGAGTGAGTGTAGAATTAGTTTACCCCTTAAACAATTTTAGTTAACTGAAAAGTTAAAATGCATAATCAGGTTCATCTTCACTTATTTACATGTATTTGTCGTACAAATTCATGACACATAAAAAATAGTTTTGAATCGGCATATCAAACTAAATCTCATCTTATAATTATTGGATCCAATCATGTCAGATTAATAAGAGGTTTAAGGCTATTGGTCAACCGGGCAGAAATTAATATTAGTTTAAAAATTATATATCACTTCTAAATGTTCAATACTCCAATTCAACATGCAATATTTGAACAAATTGTCCTTGCTCATGATCTTCGTTGACCCCGACCCTGACTCATCCACATGAGTCGTACGACGAGCATTTGGAACAACCAGTTTTTGCTTCCATATACCTCCCTATTCACCCATACTAACTTCGACATCCCAGTATAAGGAAGGTTATCCTCAACATCATCATAGAGTTTCGTACCCAGCTTCTTGGTGGACATGTGAGGACCAAATTTTTCCTTTCATGCCGAGGAGTCAAAAGAGCAATCTCGAAGAAAATGGCCGACGCGCACACAATTGAAGCAAAAGCTTGGTAGGTATTCATACTTGAGGCTGATTGAGAAACACCAGTCTCCTCATTCGCCATGATCTGAGATCTCAGAGGCTAGGGAAAATCAATAAGGACCTTCGTTTTGATGAAGCATTTCCTCGTGTCTGGGCAGGTGAAAACTCCAGTTTCCAAGACACGTGCAAGAGTTGTATTCGCCCCTTTCCAACTGAACTGTTGGGTGCAGCATTCTTCTTGCACTTCCCATAACTGGACCCCGAAACGGGGCTATAGCCAGATCATCAAAGGTTCGTTTAGTGATATTAGGTGTCCACGCCCTTAAGTTCAATATCTTATCTTTAATCACCCATGGGGTTCGCTTCAGCACCCACTTTTTGGCTTCCTCATTAGGAAGGATGAACTCGAATAGGCCATGTTTCCATCAGCACCTTGATCCTACCATGTCCTTTACAGGGGTAGTTCACCTCATCTCGCAGCTCGATCGTTGATATGTTACTATCCGTGAACAGGCGGCCAAGCAAGGATTTCGTTTTTCGAACCTTGTTTGATTGAATCTCTTCAAGAGAAAATTGAACCACTTGGTCTTGTACTATGTGATTCATAGTTTCAATCTGCATCAAAATATGCACATCAATATTATTTTTTCCCCATTCCCATATCACACCAGTACCCCGCTCATGCAACAGCATTTCCAAAGTCGGCCATGAACAACGTGTAGTTCAGGACAGGACTATGGCGGCGGGCAAGATAGAATCTATGGCGAATGAGAGGAGAGCGTTAGAGCAATCTAAAGGAGGAGTACCTGAGTAATCATGTTTCTTGGAGGAGATTGCTCTGCCATCCACCGCCACAACCAACTCTCTTCGAAGAATATGGCTAAGAGTATGAGCTTGGGGAAGGTGTTTTAAATAGCAAGAAGATACGTGTATCCCTCCCAGAAAGTTCCGACTTACTCGCAGCAGGGCTCCTCGAGATTGCTTTGAATAAGGATTCGGTATCCTTTTACCCCGTTGGCGGATATGGAGATAGAAAAAAACCCCAACCCTCACCGCGTAATCAGGGAACAGGATATCCCCGTAAACCCTAGCCCTGCCACGCTGGTTGGACCAAACTCGTCGTACTACAATGCCATTCCCGGCGTCGAACAAACATGTATCGGAATACGATAGTGCTCCCAAATCAAGGTAGTTGTAATCGTCCAATTCCGGCCGACTTTCAATAGATCCTGGCCTTGAAGGCCATCTTTTACCATGGGAATCTGGATTTCATCCAGTCAGTCATTTTCCATTTCCGTCGACGAAGGTAGCCGGAATCACCAAACTTCCTTTCACGACGTGCACAAATGTTTAGGTTTAATAAAACTTGGTGCGACTTCGTTGCCTAGGAGCTTCCCTAGCTTCCTTTTACCAATCCAATATATGGATCTTCTTATAACCAAGTCATTACCAGACGAAACTTGGTCGTCATCATGGCTTTGCCGGTGAGCTGTTGGAGGCGTAACCTTCTAGCTGTCATCGTCAGAGTCTGTATCACCACTCTGACATCGTGTCGTTCCCCTCGCCCAAGCATCCCAGTCGCCCTCTGATTGATAAGGCTAACTGATACGTGTTGAAATCGTATGAGTGATCAATGAATCCCTTTTTTTAACGGGATTGAACCAATTTTCTCCTTTCTTGGCGAGAAATGACCAGGAGGTTTCTTTGCTAAGATTCTGCTTCTCTATATTCTATTCGTGCTGGAACTTAAATACATCAAGTAAATGAGAAATGACTATCTAGGTGGAACTAACTCCACGTATCCTACTGCTGCTCTTTCTCCACTTAATGTGGAGAGGCTTATTGACTCACTAACCAGTAACCACCCAACAACCCATGACTCTCTAACAAATAACAACCCTACTGACTTGTTCAACATTACTAACTAATTCAAATAATGGAAACTCTAATATATCTATACGTATCATTTCTTCCCCTTCGAAAGAACCTTGTCCTCAAGGTTCGAGTTAATTAGCGAACTAATTCAACCCATACTCAGGCTACTGAACCTGTTTCTACCCTGTCTTGCTCGAGGTCTCAGCTTTCCTTTTGGAAGCGGATTCTCATCCCATGTCTTTACGGCCGTAGCTGCGTGGACTCGGCTCTTCTGCTGCAGATTTCAATTGTTTGTGAACAACCGTGTTGAGTCATAGGACCACATCTGCTTCACTTCCTTGAAAACTTTCACTCCTAGCTCTTTTCCCGTGCGAAGCCATGTATGATACTCATGTATTATGCTTTTGTAAACAGCCAACAATGGCAACAAACTGAGCTTCACAATGGTCGAATCATGGTATTTGCAGAGTTGAATAATTTCTTTCAAACAACTTATATTAGCCTTTGGATCAGCCTGCAATGCAAACCCCGACTCAACAAGTTTCAGCTTCTTACTTTTGAAGATTTGAGTCTCTGGCAGAACAACAGCTTGTGGACCAAACACGTCGTACTGCAGTGTCATTCCCGGCGTCGAACAACCATGTATCGGTATACGATAGTGCTCCCTACCGAGCCAGCACCGTCGGTGGCTTAATACTTGTCTCCGGGATGATCCAGTCCTCTATAATAAAGGGAGCTGTAATCGCCCAATTACGGCCGACTTTCAATAGATCCTGGCCTTGAAGGCCATCTTTTACCATGGGAATCTGGATTTCATCCAGTCCGCCATTTTTCATTTTCGTCGACGAAGGTAGCGGGAATCGCCAAACTTCCTTTCGTGACGAGCACAAACGTTTAGGTTTAATAAAATCTAGTGCGACTTCGTTGGCTAGAAGCTTCCCTAGCTTCCTTTTACGGATCCAATTTGTGGATCTTCTTGTAAACAAGTCATTACCAGACGAAACGAAACTTGGTCGTCATCATGGCTTTGTCGGTGAGCCGTTGGAGGCGTAACCTTCTGGCCGTCATCGTCAGAGTCTGTATCACCACTCTGACCATCGTGTCGTTCCCCTCGCCCAAGCATTCCAGTCACCCTCTAATTGATAAGGCTAACATCGAGCACTGTCTTAGTCATGGCAAACAGGAGTTGCCCATAGTAGAAAGCAAAGGCGGAGGACAGAGGAGAGAGCTCCTCTCATTTTTTTTTTTTACCCAGCATATGTTATTCACCGTAACTTAATGGTTTTAGATCATCTCCGGCAGGGAATTGGAAAAGTGTTAGAATGTCAAATAGTTTTGGTATTTTGGCACTCCAAAAGGGCTCAAGATAGGGTGCATAACCATGTCAATAACTAAATCTGGACCCTTCATTTAGAAAATCTAGATCTAAGGATGGAGAATTAAATGTCATTTTTATTTTCATTAGTTTTCTTAATTGACTCATATCTTTTTCGTTTTAACTCGGATTGTAATTTTTTTTGCACAGATGGAACGAGTTCATCATGCTCTACAAAATGAGATCAATTTTTAATATTTTTTGAGGAAAAAAAAATTCTGGCCTTTCGGTACCAACTGCATACCATATGGTATTTTCTTCGTTTTTCATTCGTTTTTGAAAACGTTTGCACAGCAGGGACGAGTTCATCATGATCTATTGGATCTACAAATTTCTGGGTGAACAAATTACAAGACCAAAAAATACCACACAATACCATAAAATACCACCCCGTGGTATTGTATGGTATTTTATGGTATACAATGTTAAAAGTCGTAAATGACAATTAATATACTTCTACTATCATGTATTCAATCATCCTACAGTCTTGGTTTGTGCCATACCACCATGGTACGCTTTTCAAATCATAGGTATGCTCTTATTTCAATACCAGTCAATACCATATGGTATAGACTGGTATAAAATGACTCGATTTTTTTTTGTTTGAAAAATATATCAAAGTGGATATCATTTTGAAGAGCACAATTAATTTGATCTAACTGTGCAAAAAAAATTAAATTTCGACTTAAAACGAGTGAGAAATCGTCCGTCAAAGATTAAGGAGGGGAAAATTAAAGGTTTTCCAGGAGAGAGAGTATGCTGATGTGGGCGGGTTACTCATAGTTACTCACCATAAAGTTACTGACCTGATCCATTCCCCTCCAAAAGTGGTTTTTGCTCCAACGAGCAATGCCAAAATGCTATATGTCAAAACTTCTCTTTTTGTGATAATTTAGTTTAGTATGTAGATTTCATTATTTGAATTAGATAGTTCGTAGATTATTTGTATACAGGCAATAATAATTAATTAAGATGAATGTTTTGATAATGTTTTTTTTTAATTTCAACATAAAAATTATCGTTATATATGATGTCATTAATGAAAAAATCACAATAATTTGATGAGAATGAGAGAAGAAATTCGAATGATGAAGTTGAAGTGAAAAAACATAGTGTATTTATAGTGAAAAGGGTTGCCAGATTCAAGAAAAAAGGAGGTGCCGCTATGAAAGAGAATTTGGCAAATTTTGTCTTTTTCTTGTGGGTATTTGGTATAAAATTTTAAATTTTCCAATTTATGGCTTTTTAGACTTTTCCAATTGTTGTTAGAGGAAGTGTTTTAGCATTGTTGGAAATTTGGCTTGCTTGTTGGAGTTGTTCTTAACTGGTCTTTCTCTTACTTCTCCCTCTATTTCCAATGGAAGCAACTATCAGATTAGAGCTGTTAAAATGAAAAGTTTTTTGCAGGGGTGTGATTTGTGGGAGTTAGTGACAAGAATAGTGAATGGTGTTTTTTTATATCTCTTAATGTGTGGATGATTATTCTTGACATACCTGGATTTATCTTCTAAAAACAAAAAACAAGGTTAGGCAAGTAATTTTCAACCTACCTATCTTTGTTAAAACTCAGAGGTCGTTTGGATAGAGTTGTGTTTATTGGATACATGTATTGTGCATAATTCAATGTTTCGAAGTGGCAAATTGGAAAACAATGAATGCATTATTTTATGTAGGCCCCACCAATAATCACAACAATTGATGCACTATACAATCTCAAGTAAAAGTTGAGAATGTTGTGATTGTTGGTTTTAGATTTGTGTCCACATTTTCTTTCCATTTATGTCCCTAATATTTTTTTTGCCTTATACGAAAAGTTGAGGGTAAATGTGAATTTCTCTATAAAGTAACTTTATGCAAATAAATACATAAATTATACTATAACAACTAAATAATGTATTGTTAAAATGCATCTATTATATCAATATATGTATTTATTATAGTAATTAATTCATTACAATACAAAACAACCCCTCATTCAAATCAAAATTATTAGGACAGATAATGAACTAAGAGTTCAACATACCATAGATTTTGGATCTCTAAGAAAATTAATTTATCAAACAACTTGAGTAAAGACTGTAGTGGAAGACCATTTTAAGTATTCTTAAAATTAATGAGTCTCTGACCATTATCGGTGGTAGTCAAAATGATTGATCAAGACCTGGTCGAGTTATGCGTTTTTCAGATTGGCTAATGTTGCTACTTGGTATTAAGGTAAGGATTGATATTTTCCGGCAGTCATTTGGTAATTAACTATCAACATATTAGAATAATTTGGGGAGCAGTTGCATGCATAATTAAGCATATATAACCATGCATAACTCTGCATAACTCTAAAGTTATTATTTATAAAAGGTTACTAATTTTCTCTCAATAAAATTTAATGGACTATATCTCTTCGTTGTAAGTCAAAATTAAAAAAAAAACAATTAAAAAGAAAAATTATATTAATTGTGCTCTTCTAAATGTCATCTACTTTTATATATTTTGGAATAAAAAAAGAGACTTTTATTACTAGTCCTTATCATGTGATACTATTTTATAAGTACATAAGATTATAATATTTAGTATGGAAGTATATCACTATGGTATGAACACACCAAAGTTTTTCATGGTGGTAACTGGTGGTTTACGTTGATGAAAGCTTGTAAATGATGGTTAATGCATGATAGTATTAGGGTGGTATAGGCTGGCATTTTTGTCCTGTAAATTTTTTTCATAAATTTGTATATCTAATAGATCACAATGAACTAGTTTTATATGGGCAAAATGTTTCACAATTCGAGTAAAGAACAAAGACGGTACCAAGTGATACCACGTGGTAACAAGTGGTATTGGTGATAATATAAAAAAATCTCGAAATATATTGAAAATGTATATAATTTGTAGACCACAACGAAGTCATTCAATTTATGCACAACTTTTGAAATTCAAATTAAAACGAAGAAAATAAAAGGCGATAAAGAAAAGTAGGAAAATAACAAAGTCATTAATTTTCATTTCAAAATCTGGCCCCACTTAAAACTAAGGGTCAACATCTGGCAATACAAGTGTGCATAACCAAGGGTTATGTACCCTATTCTGAACCAACTATTCGTGTTAAATTTATATTTCGATTCTATGATGTATTATGAATTTTGCGGTTAGCCTAATAATACGATTTACCATTTAGGCATTTATCATACTCTATGTCACCTAAAATCCTAACCATTTGAAACGTGACATCTTAAGGGTCTTCCATTTCAACAGCTAACACACACACACATATATATAGTCTAATTAATTAGAAACATACTACATAACAAAAACGTTTCATATATGTGAAATCTCTCTCTTCCTAGACTAGAGATACTACAAAATTGTTTCTTCACGTTGGCTTCTCCCTACAACACAACCGGAAAATTCCTAAATATTGCATCTCTTACCCTATATGATTTGTGAATTAATTAGGGGTTATTAATTGATTGTAGAATATGGTCTCTTCTTTTGGGGCTATAAAAGAGATTAGAGAGCTTCATTAATCTTACCAATTATCACTTTGCATGCTAAGATGTCTTGCTTCTCTTTCTTCTCCCTTCTTCCATTGTTATTGTTACTCCAAACCTCCATAGCCACAGTAGCCCATCAAGATGATCTTCCAAACCTCCATAGCCACAGGAGCCCATCAAGAAGATCTTCCAAACCAAACACTGTATTCCAAGTAACCAAACCCATCGACATCCCTAATACCGTGCCTTGCAAGCAACTCCTCCTCGAACACGATTTCGGCTCCACCATGGGCAAACCCCCGGTCGTAGTAGACTACAATGGCCCTCCTTCCCACTGTGCTTCGTACAATTTCTCCAAGATTGTCTTAGAATGGACGGGAACCTGCAACGGAACACAAGGACACACCATTTTCGGAGTATGGCTAGACGGGGTGGAGCTCATCAGGAGCTCCCCTGCCCAAACACCGGGGCTCAATGTATCGGTTGCGTGGACTGCACGAAAAGATATCACCAGGTACTCTTCCTTGTTACTCAAGAAAGAGACTCAAAAGCTCGCGGTCTTCCTTCGCAACACGATTTATAGTGTGTTTACCGGAGTGTATCACATCACAATCGGCGTCTCATTTTACCCTAGCCCCAATCCAGAGATAATTACTGATAATTCGGGTTTCGAATTTGTGTCCAACAATATTGCTGATTTGATCCTACCCATTTCTCGAAATGTCGAATCAAAAGATGGGTTGTGGTTTCCAATTGAGAACTCTGCTGACGAGAAGCAAATCAAGGAGTTCAAAATTCCTCAGAACGCTTACAGGGCTGTGTTGGAGGTTTATGTATCGCCCATCGATACCGACGAAACGTGGTGGTCAAGTTACCCGGCCGGGTTCTATAGTTTCAATCACAAACTTCTCGGTGGTCACGGAGACGGACCTTTCAGAGATGTAGCGATCCGTCTGGACGATGTCGTGGTGGGCGCCATCTGGCCTTACCCTGTGATTTTCGGCGCAGGGAACGATATGTGGAATCCTGTTGCCAGCATTGGCTGCTTCGATCTGCCATCCTACGACATCGAATTGACTCCCTTCCTCGGGACTCTGCTGAATGGAGGGATTCACAATCTGAGTTTCGACATAGGGAACGCCGTCAGTGTATGGTACATTGATGCCAACTTGCACATATGGTTGGACCACCAGAGCAGCAAGACAACAGGGGAACTCGTATCAAGCAACACCGAACCACTGCATCTCTCATCGACTATGGCGATGAAGGGGGTAGTCATGGAATCGCGAGTCAAGGCACAGAGGATGATATCTTCACAAGGATGGGTGCAATCCTCGCACGGAAAAATTACTAGTCATGTCACCCAAATGTTGCATTTCACTAACAACATGTACATGGCATTCGACTCTGTGTGGAACTACAGCAGCAGAGTAGAACAGTTCATTCTTTCGAACGATAGCATTTCGTTCGTGAAGAACTCCAGTACTGTCCCTAACTTCCTTTCGTTCGACTCGGTGAAGAAGTTTACCATATCGAACAAGGACGAAATGGTACCATCGTCGACTGGAGGTGACGGAAATGATGTTCAGCGAACAGATATCGAAACAGGGTACGACGATGAGAAGACGTGTAACAACTTTGAATCTGGAGCAGTGATGACTACCACCTTGAAAGATAAGCAGATTGGCAATGGCGTTTGGATTGTCAAGAACTTTTCGTGGCTGGATGAAGTACTGGATATGAAGCAATTATACAACTACAAGAATGTTGGTGACAATAGCAAGGTATGTTATTTGAGGAGCATTGCCACCTCAAACGCCACCATCGTTTATGACAAGGAAGATGTTAAGTGCTAAATTATTTGCTTTTCTATTATAAGGAATAATGGTTCTATTGTAAGCCAAATAAATTTATAATAAAGTTGTTTTCACAACATAATAATAAAGCAGTTTTCGTTTACAATGTTTTCTTTGCCCCTTTGGAAAGGGGTCGTAATCGCTTTAAGTACAGCAAATGTCAACAAATCTATTATACTCTTCATCTCATATAAGTTTGCTATAATATTTAGGCTTAATCTTGGTTTACCTTTTTTTTTTAGGCCCTTACTCAAAGAATGGTAGGGTCTCTATTAGACATACATTTTACCAGCATTCTGTCCAAGGGGCACGAGTAGCAATCCATAGAGAGAGGAGACGAAGCTCTACTAGAGTTCGACAAGGATGATTCACAATCGATGTTCTTCATCATTGGTGATGTTCCTACTCTCATTTGTTGTGCTAGTTGATTTGTTGAGGGATGTGATTCGATAATGTTTGTGTAGCACATTCTATGATTTAATGAGATGCCTATTGTGTTCAGTGATCTTATCATTAATGCTTGAGCTGATTTATGCTTGTATCATATATTACTTTAAATTTTCTATGCTTAGTCTTCGTATACTTTAGACCATCGATGCTCATGGTTCTATCATGTGTTATTGTATGCATTGTTTATGCTACCATCATGGGAGACAAGAAAACTTAACTCATATAGCTAGTAGGCATCATCATTAGGTGATGCTTGATTCTTAGATCATCGATGCTATAGACCATCGAATATGGCGTAAGAGGCACACACTTAATCATGTGCTATCTTGGCTGCCTTGTTCTTCATTGATTAGGTAATTGCATGAAGCGATAACATAGATATACAAAAATTCCGTGTGAAGGTGTGTCGGCCGACACACCTCATTACTACTTAGGTCCGTTCCTGAGTATGTGACATATACTCGCTAGCTTGTGGGGGACTGTCAAACTCCATGAATGAAGATGAGAAAAGTGAAAAAGACGATAGACAACTCCAATTGCAGCAATACAGCACTCCAAATGAAAAAGAAAAGGATCGACAAAGCAGGATCGAACCCTGGCCATTTCGATTGCTGCTGCAACGAAGAAAGAAAAACAACAGACCAGCTGCTTGTGATTTGTAAGAAACAATTTCACCATCAAATATTGTCTTTTCCCTCTATTATTCTCACGTTGAATGATCGGGTTGCTCTTTGCTTGAGCAATGAGCAGTTGAGCACCATACGACTCCCAATCCTATCAATTCCATTAGCTTGTCCTTTATCAAATGCCATCTTTCCGAACCTGATCTCAGACCCAACCATAAACATCTTCTATTTTGCTTATTCACCAGCTTGCCTCTCTTGTTCTTCTTCTGTCAAGGCCGCCAACCTTCTTCCTTTGCACACTGGAATCACACTCCAATCCTCTCTTGTCAAAACCACATTGTAATCAATGGCCTTTACCAAATTAGATTTGTGATTAGTTTCGTCAAATAAAATTTGTCTATAATATTAATTGCATTAACAAAATATATAGTGTAGTAGAGGTGGAAAATGTATTGGATCCGTGGATTGGTGGATTAGATTGGAGGATTCATAGATCATATGGATTGGATCATATGAATTGGTGGATTGATCCATGAATCCAAATAAAAGCCTAGTCTTAGACCAATATGTAAATTGTGAAAAGTTTAGCTGCTAAAATGTCATAATGAAAAATTGTAGGTAAAAAATGTAATTTTTCAATGGTATTTTCATATAAAAATTAAAATTTAGGTACCAAAAGGTAAAATATAAAAATGTACGTGTACTAAAATATAATTTATAAACAATTCATGAATCTAATCTAATTGGATTTGAATCAAATGAATTGAATTAGTTGGATATTTAAGTTGAAAAATTGGATTGAATTGAATTGGTGAATTGGATGCAAGGCACCTCTACAGTGTAGTATCAACAGATTGTGAGTTTGAACTAGTATCCAAATGCTGATGTGATGTGGATGCTTAAACTTCAATTCGTTAAGCCTAATTTGATAAACTGGAACAAAAGGAATGTGATAAGCAACATGGGCCTCATGCAGCCCAGTGGAGAAACTAATGTAGCTACTGGGCTGGAAGACTTCCACAGAGCCCACATTATAGATTAGGTAGTAACGGAGATTCAGCCTCAACACAATCACGTAACTTTATTTTTTAACAAAATCACGTACTTGTATTTGTTAAGAATTGGTCTACAAAAACATATAAGGCAATGTCAATAAACAATCATTGTCACATCAGCCGGTGCTGTTTAAACCGCATAACTCGGGGGATAAATTAGTCTTCTCCTCCCTGCCTTCTCGCCTAAAACCGTCCGTTACTGTTACTTCTTTTATTTTCTTTACATTTTACAATCCTACGTCGTTTATTTTTTTTTTCATTTCTACAAGGCCATCAGCCCACGACCACTAATCCATTTCTTATGCTAATACAACTCATTATTTTTAGGAAATCCAATCTTTTGAAGCCACCTGGACACTAAAATTTTTATTTCCTTTTCAATTTTTTTTTTTGGTAGGCTTCCTCTTTTTCATTTACTTTGCTCTAATATTTCAAAGAATCACTCCGATCCTAATAAAAAAATCAATGTTAAAAATTCCCTAATCTTTTCTTTGAGACCAAAATATTATCGTATATTATTCAACTGAGACTTTTTTTCCTTAAAAGAACTGATCCTTCATAGGTACTAAGAATGAGTAAGGCTCAAACACAAAATATTTCCCGTAAGATCTATAAAATCATATTTAATTATTATATTTTGAGAAGGGGAGATCAAATGGTTCATATCGCAAAGCGGTAAGAATGGAAATAAGTGATTTTGGGGCGGCAAGCACATATTTCTAGAGGTGCTGTTAGATAACTTTTAAAATCTTCTACTAAAATTCAAAGGATCATATTTCATTCGTTTTACATCGAATTTCAAAAAATATTTGCATAGAAAGATCATAGTTATGCTCTACAAGATGATATTGGTTTTGACATTTTTTGGGCAATTTTTTCATGTCATCTTACCACTAGCGTGTCATGATATTATCATTATGTGACAGTGGTATGAGGGTGATGTCAATCTTACCATAGTGGTAACATTATGATATGACAATGGTGAGATTTTGATATGAATTATTATCATACTAACATCATATAACTTCATATTATGACATTATCATAATGTGATAGTGCGGCCAGTTTCACGATACTGGTAAATTATGATATGATACTATGACAGTGATAAAACTACTACAAGCATGGGGAGTTCTACGGTACCCAAGGTGAAATCCAGGGTACCGCATACCCTGAGTATGAAAACGCTGTTCAGACCATGAATTGGCTGATCTTTCGGGCATAATAATATACTCTAACTCTTAAAGATCAAAATCTAGGTCTTAGTTCTCTAAATCTAATACTCCAAGATCAATTTAATTAGAATAATAATCGACGGTTATGATTCGTCCAAATAAAGGCAAAAAATGAATGCATCATCTTAGAGTTTATAGTTTATAATTTAGATAATTAGGAACTAGGGCTCACTCATTAAGGGTTAGGGTATAGTATCAAGTCCAAAAATCCCGCTAATTCGAGATCTAGATAATATTTTCATACTCAAGATATGCGGTACCTTGGATTTCACCCGGGGTACCGTAGAAGGCACCCTACAAGCATATATTTTTAAAACCATTTTTTTACTCAAAATATAGCAAATCAGATATCATTGTACATATAACAATTAGTAATTTCTTTATGCGCAAAGTTTAAGATTTTGAGTTAAAACAAAAGAAATATAGCACTAACAATTTGTCATATCATGACGATATGACACTAACAAAATTACAACTAACACGTCATTTGAAGAATTGTTTTTCCCCCTCAAAATATAGAAAAATTGATATTATTGTATATACCATAATGAATCGGTTATTTCTATGCAATTGATTTTTGTAAATTTTGATTTAAAACGAAAGAGATATATACCATCATCAAGTTGTACTATAGAGGCAAAAATCTACAGTACCAATGCTATATAACATTGTAAAATTACTCTTTCGATAGAACAATAAAATTGGGGTTTCAATAAGTAATAAGATTCATTTTATATATATATATATTTTAAATAAAGACAGAGAGAGAAAATTGGATTATTGATTAAGGGGCGTATTTTATGGGTACACAAGAATTTATCCATCAATGGATTTGGAAGTCCAAGCTAATTATTTTTATTTATTTTAAAATCTAATTCACATGGATAACCTTTTAACTTTAGGTTATAAGAAAATTTTTATTTTCTCATTAACTTAGTTATAAACAAATTATCTTATAATTTTAAGACGAAACTTAAAATTTTATTTTGAAATTTTAATTTCGTACGCCGTTTTATCTCTTGGTATTTTCACTCAGTTGTCCAGTTGTAAAAACCTTTAAAAATTTTAATATTTTTTTTCTAACTAAAAATGAAGAGATTTGGACACTCATTCACTGATTTGTTTTTTTGCCAAAATAAAATATTAATTCACCAAAAAAACTACCTGGCCAATCGGCCGGGCCACAATCTAGTAAAATTAATTAAGGCTAATGGAAATCGGAGGATAGAAATTTATTAATTCAAATAATTTTAATTTGTATTAATATTCGAGACTAAAAACTTTAAATCTTTAATAAACAAGAATGTCAGTTATCTGCTAAAAAGAGAGAATATATATCTTGAATTGCTGAGTTTATTTTTTATTTATATCAAACTAGGTAGATTTTGTGCCGCGTTTCACTGCGGCTTCTCATAGAATTAGATGTATTGTTTGCAAACTCGTATTTATTTGTTATCGCGTTTAGCAACAGTCTGTTAGAAATAATCCTAACAGAATCTAAATTAGTAGATTTTTTGTAGCTATAAAAATTATTTAATCATATTTGAACTGCGATTTTAGCACAAAATGTCCTCATGCTAACTTTTATGGTACGACCTTCGGTATGGTTTTACAATTTTTTATTTTCTCTGAACATAAGGCTCGAGTTGAAGGAATGTGTGAAGCCTGATTTATAACAATGATTTTAGCATAGAATACCATAAAACTAATTTTTCTGCTACGACCTTCGATATGGTTTTAAAATTTTTGAGTTTTTCTTAAGATACATCCAGGGTCGGGTTGGAGCAACGTATCAAGCCTAATTTTAACCACGGTTGAACTACAATTTTAGCACAAAATACTCTAATGCCAAGTTTTTTGGTTCGACGTTAGGTACGGTTTACAATTTTTGGTTTCTTGAACATAAATCGAGGCTTGGGTTCGAGCATTATGTCAATCCTGATTTAACAATGGTTGAACTACGATTTTAGCACAAAATCCTGATTTAACAATGGTTGAACTACGATTTTAGCACAAAATACCCTAATGATAACTTTTCTTGTATGATTTTCAGTATGGTTTTACAATTTTTGGTTTTTATGAACATGATCGAAACTCGGGTTGGAGTAACGTGTCAAGCCTGATCTAACCACAGTTAAACTATGTTTTAGCAAAACAATACCCTAATGCTATGTTTTCCGGTATGGCCTTTGGAGCAACGTGTCAAGCCTACACCAAAGGCCATTTCCCACTTTCGTTGTCACCTTAAGAAAGGAGCTACAATGTGTCAACACTGATTGAACCAAGGTTGAACTACGATTGTGCCGTAATGGGAGCCCAATAGAGAAACTTCTTACGGAATCTAAATCGCCAGGTGATTTTTAGCTGTATAAAATTATTTAATCACGATTGAACTACAATTTTAGCACAAAATAACCAAATGCTAACTTTTCCGGTACGACCTTCTGTATGATTTTACAATTTTTTTTTTTTCTGAATATGCATCGAGGTTCGGTGTACCGGAAAAGTCAGCAACAGAGTATTTTATGCTGAAATCATGGTTCAACCGTTTCATACCACCTACCGATTTTGATTCCAGTAGGAGATTTTTCTGATCGAACCGCCGGTACGGTACAGTTTTCAATCTTTTTAATAGAGTTACATATACATTTAAAAGACTAGATTTTATACGATTCGTGTGGATCCTTTCGATGAGTGAATTGAAAATTGCAGAGTTTTGAGTTGAAATCCCACATTATATCAATTTGCATGTGATATGTGAACCAAATATGATGTTTTGAACAGTTTATGGAATTTGAGGTAGAGACTTCGAATGTATTACTATCTAGTCAAATTTTGTGACTCAACCCCATCGACTCAACCTTCCAAAACCCACCGAGAGCTCAACCACAAGAACCCAAACCCTTATTACCCTATTTATGCGACAAGAGCTCTCAATCCTAAAACAATACATACATATTGTGGGTTGAACTAGTTTCTCTGAGCTCTCAATTGAGAGTTGAGACCCATTGTTCTTGGTCAAATACCCAGGTGGCTGAACTAGAGGACGGCCACCTGTTTTTTTTTATTCCATTTGTCAACGTGTCCAAACGGCTGATTGCTAAACAGGTACGCCACTGGAGAAATCGCAACAAATATCAAAACCACACAGGCAAAACCCGAAAGACAAAAGTAAAAGATCAACTAAAGCTTTACATTCATATTCACTGAAACAAAATGCAAACCTATTCTCAGCGCTCCCTTTCCCAACCATTAGGAACCAACCCCAAAATCTGGAGTGCCCATTCCTCTGTTGCTTCTTTCAAGCACAACAACACAAAGATGAATACTGTATTGACGAAAATCACTTCTTCCTATTGTAGCATTGGACAACTTGATAGCAGGGAGCAGGGGCCTCCTCAAAAGCTCATGAATCTGTGTCTATCCACATTGTTGAGTGCTGAAGAAGGTATGTTATCTATAGTCGGGAAGGCTCTCGCGCGGATGTCAAACATCTGCAGGCAATAGATTGATATTATAAGCACGGATGTCAAATATATCAGCTCAGAGAAACAGACTGAACTTAAAATGAATAACCCAGACAACAATGTCCAGTCAATGCAATTTCGTGTAGTAGATTGGAGTACAGTGTTGCTGTAGTCTGTAGGTCAGCAAAAGCAACATGCATAATAAACCTAAGAACTTGAGGACATCTGAACTTGCAACAATATTACATATTTGTGGCAACAAAGATAGTGGATGAAAACAAACAAATATATGAAAGGAAAGAAACAGAAAAAAACATGAAACCAAACAGAAGCAAAGAGCCAACAAAAAGGGAACAAACACTTCATTTACACGGATTTTTCAACTACCTCGTTCAATGTAGTTCCATCAGGATCATGGAATTGTTTTTATCAAGATTAAAGAACCAAAGGAAATAGGCAGATAGCATCAAAACTCAGAAAAGAAAGAAGCGGTAGGAGGCCTAACAGCAACACCGAATGTAAGACATGCTCCTGTATCACAAATCTACTTGTGTACAGATGAAACATGGGCCAATAACATGGAAATGGACATGAGTAACTTATCAATCAAACCAGCTACTTTGAAGAAGTCAAGGGCTAAGAATTACAAAAATTAGAGGAACAACTTTTCTGATTTTCCAAAATGCTAGTGTCCACCATGACCCAGATCAAGAAATGCAAACCTCCTATAACTTGGGGACTCTAGGATTAAAGAAGGAGAAATTTCTCAGTAGTATTTGATAAAGCAAGCTTATGTTGCAAGAAAAAATAAACTTACTTGGTCGATGATATCGGGTAATAGGGATTTCTCGTAGTTCACGCCTAATGCAAAGGTATTCGCCTAGCAATGCCATCACTGCAAGTCCAGTGAGGTTCACAACCCACCATGTCAGAGAAGAAGGCCATCCCCCATATATCAAGCATATAAAGAGATGGATGATGTAGACGGTTGCTGAAAAGTCTAAGCACTTCTTTGCCCTCTCAATCAAATAAAGCATAAATCCAGCGCTGCACAGAAAAACAAATATAAGCATGAAGTAACCCGAAGGGGTGCCATTCATTAGGACCGAAAATGAAGTTGATTTGAGGCATTCATGAATCCATCCTCTTCAGGTTGAGTTAAAACCCATCTTGTCCAAAACAGCATGGAGAAATGGACATTCGACTCTATCATAGGCCTTTTCCATGTCAACCTTTAGAGCCATGTACCCTTCCTTGTGGTTATAATTTTATTCACAAACTGGCATAAGCTAATTGGACGAAGCTGTCTCATGGTTTCCACATTATCTACTTTGGGAATCAATGTCAGCCAAGTATGATTGAAGCTACGGAGCATCTTACTCGTGAAAAAGAAAAGGCATACCGCAGCAATCACAGACTCACCAACAATATCCCAAAAAGCCTTGAAAAATTTGCCAGTGAACCCATCAGAACCAGGCCCTTGCTTTGAACCCATACAAACAATCGTTTTCCTAACTTCGGAAGGAAGGACTGTAGCAGTATGAATGGCATTCATTTCACGAGTAACACTTTGGGCTATGGGAAGATCAGCCACCCTATCAACCATGTTAAGCACCCGATTCTCCAAGGTAAAAAGAATCTGATAAAAATTACCAACGAATTCTGCCATTCTAGTCTCCTCCGTGATCCATTCACCACTGCCATTACGAAGGCCGACCACGAAGTTCCATTTTCTCCTAGCCCTCGTAACGGTATGAAAATAGAAAGTATTTTTATCTCCTTTCATCAAACATTGGACTCTAAATTTTTGCTGCTAGTAGATCTCCTCAGCCTCCCATTGACGATTTAATTCGATTTCCAGGTTCCGGATTGCATCCCAATGAATAGGAAGGACTAATTTGATCCGTTCAATTTCGGCTTGGAGAGTTTTAATATTGCGAAGGGAATTCGTAGTACCAGCCCTACTCCAGTCATAGAGAAAATGGCGTAACTTCTTAAGACGTTCCCAAAGTTGAAACATAGGAGTGCCTGGAATTTCCTCCTGCCATACAAAGTTCACCATTGCCTTGACCTCTGGATTATCCGCCCAACGAGCATCAAAACGAAAGATGGGTCGACTAGTTCGTGTATAGGGTTTGTCAGATAGGAGGAGAGCCCGATGATCCGATCCCTTATCCATGAAATGTTTCACGAGAGTATCTGGGTAAAGATCAATCCAGGTCTGCGAGCACAGAGCTCTGTCCAATCTCTCACGAATACAAGCCGCACCCATTCTTCTGTTTCTCCAAGTGAACTGATCCCCCTAGTATCCAGGGTCATTGAGGCCAAGGTCCTGAAAATCACGCAGGCTAAGAGAATGGGTGGCATTCCACGGATTTCCACCATCTTTTTCACCCTCATGAAGAGTAGTATTAAAATCGCCTATGACGATGTAGGGTATATGGATTCTCTCACAAATTTTCTGAAGCTGAGATAATTGGGTGGCTCTTATTGCGGCATTACAACTAATATAAGCATAAATCATAACATAAGAAAAATCAACTTCATTAATTTGAGCACAAATACAGAAGTTGGAAAGAAAAAACACCGAAGCCTCAACTTCGGGGGACCAAGCTAACACTAAACCTCCCGATGTGTCAATAGCATAAAAAAAACAATGAGAAAGGTCAAAACCTAAGCCCCGCATATGACGAGAAACGAATATCAGGCTCGATCGAGTTTTAGAAATAAACATGAGATCCGATTTATTCGAATGAACTAAACCGACCGCTGTTTGGAATGTGAGTGATGGTCCAATTCCCCACACATTCCAAGCAAGTAACCTCATTTATCTTGCTTGGGCCATTCCAGGTTGGCTTCCTCCACCTTCGCAACATCATCATTCTCTTCAACAAATTATTTTTCTATGTGGGAGTCGCACCCACATCACCATCAATTTCTTCCAAAGCCCGTTTACGAGCCCCGACCCCAGGAACTAGAAAGTTGGCCCCGTATTCATTAATACTAGAAAGCGGATAAGCCCCAACATCATTGATTCCTAGACCAAGAGCATCATGTGATGCTGTATCAGCAGCTAGCTTCAGCTTTCGACCTCCCTTTCCCGCTGTATCCATCACCAGTCCTTCCTTAAACGCTTACGCCACCTGATTAACATGCCCCACTGCGTTAGTGCGAGTCGTCATGTGTACGGGCATCGGCTTGCGGCTTTTGAGCTCGAGGATGGGCTCCTCATCCGTAGACAAAGTCACGTCAGAGTCGAAGAGCCCCAAATGGTCAGGGCTTGATGCATGCCACGACCGCAGCGGCGGAACGTCCAGTGGTGAGGATCCCAGATGCACATCCCCACCCAGCTCGTCCCCCCCGTCCGGGACTACTTTAGAAGTTTGATCTCGTGGTTTCGTGCCACGCCCGTCATCTTTATTCCCCAAGGGCTGGAGACGAGATGTCTTAGCACCTCCCTCTTGCTTAATATGTTTAGTTTTTGTCTTAAAAGTATCGCGTTTTTTGGACGGGGGAGCACGACCAGCCTTCCCTTTGCCTCTAATCCCTCCAGCACCACGACGGGACGTAGCCTTCAGCAGCTTCGAAGGAGGATCAGCAACAGGGATATCCTCCTCCAATTCATCCTCCAGGATCAGACAACGATGATGCATCTGGTCCATGCACAAGTCAGTGGTCGTCGAGGCAGTGTCCAGGGCAGAGAAATGAGCAGCTCCCTTTTGATTAACACCATTCTTCCGCGTCTCGCGATCCTCCTCTCAAACCTTGTTACTAGAGTTCGTCAACCTCCTTCTAGCCTTGGTCTCCACCAGTAGAAGAGTATTATCAGTCACACGAGGGTTGTTTCCAGCTTCCTTTCGTGCAAAATGATTATGGGTATGGCACCCTATCTGCACTGTCCGCTTTGGAGATAGGAAAGCGAAGAGGACTTTTATGCTTGTTAGTTGTCGGTTCCACTGCGAGGAAAGTTTGATCAGAAGTGGCCATCCATAGGGGGCTATTGTCCTTGCTCATGATCTTCGTTGACCCCGACCCTGACTCATCCACATGAGTCGTACGACGAGCATTTGGAACAACCAGTTTTTGCTTCCATATACCTCCCTATTCACCCATACTAACTTCGACATCCCAGTATAAGGAAGGTTATCCTCAACATCATCATAGAGTTTCGTACCCAGCTTCTTGGTGGACATGTGAGGACCAAATTTTTCCTTTCATGCCGAGGAGTCAAAAGAGCAATCTCGAAGAAAATGGCCGACGCGCACACAATTGAAGCAAAAGCTTGGTAGGTATTCATACTTGAGGCTGATTGAGAAACAACCAGTCTCCTCATTCGTGGCCATGATCTGAGATCTCAGAGGCTAGGGAAAATCAATAAGGACCTTCGTTTTGATGAAGCATTTCCTCGTGTCTGGGCAGGTGAAAACTCCAGTTTCCAAGACACGTGCAAGAGTTGTATTCGCCCCTTTCCAACTGAACTGTTGGGTGCAGCATTCTTCTTGCACTTCCCATAACTGGACCCCGAAACGGGGCTATAGCCAGATCATCAAAGGTTCGTTTAGTGATATTAGGTGTCCACGCCCTTAAGTTCAATATCTTATCTTTAATCACCCATGGGGTTCGCTTCAGCACCCACTTTTTGGCTTCCTCATTAGGAAGGATGAACTCGAATAGGCCATGTTTCCATCAGCACCTTGATCCTACCATGTCCTTTACAGGGGTAGTTCACCTCATCTCGCAGCTCGATCGTTGATATGTTACTATCCGTGAACAGGCGGCCAAGCAAGGATTTCGTTTTTCGAACCTTGTTTGATTGAATCTCTTCAAGAGAAAATTGAACCACTTGGTCTTGTACTATGTGATTCATAGTTTCAATCTGCATCAAAATATGCACATCAATATTATTTTTTCCCCATTCCCATATCACACCAGTACCCCGCTCATGCAACAGCATTTCCAAAGTCGGCCATGAACAACGTGTAGTTCAGGACAGGACTATGGCGGCGGGCAAGATAGAATCTATGGCGAATGAGAGGAGAGCGTTAGAGCAATCTAAAGGAGGAGTACCTGAGTAATCATGTTTCTTGGAGGAGATTGCTCTGCCATCCACCGCCACAACCAACTCTCTTCGAAGAATATGGCTAAGAGTATGAGCTTGGGGAAGGTGTTTTAAATAGCAAGAAGATACGTGTATCCCTCCCAGAAAGTTCCGACTTACTCGCAGCAGGGCTCCTCGAGATTGCTTTGAATAAGGATTCGGTATCCTTTTACCCCGTTGGCGGATATGGAGATAGAAAAAAACCCCAACCCTCACCGCGTAATCAGGGAACAGGATATCCCCGTAAACCCTAGCCCTGCCACGCTGGTTGGACCAAACTCGTCGTACTACAATGCCATTCCCGGCGTCGAACAAACATGTATCGGAATACGATAGTGCTCCCAAATCAAGGTAGTTGTAATCGTCCAATTCCGGCCGACTTTCAATAGATCCTGGCCTTGAAGGCCATCTTTTACCATGGGAATCTGGATTTCATCCAGTCAGTCATTTTCCATTTCCGTCGACGAAGGTAGCCGGAATCACCAAACTTCCTTTCACGACGTGCACAAATGTTTAGGTTTAATAAAACTTGGTGCGACTTCGTTGCCTAGGAGCTTCCCTAGCTTCCTTTTACCAATCCAATATATGGATCTTCTTATAACCAAGTCATTACCAGACGAAACTTGGTCGTCATCATGGCTTTGCCGGTGAGCTGTTGGAGGCGTAACCTTCTAGCTGTCATCGTCAGAGTCTGTATCACCACTCTGACATCGTGTCGTTCCCCTCGCCCAAGCATCCCAGTCGCCCTCTGATTGATAAGGCTAACTGATACGTGTTGAAATCGTATGAGTGATCAATGAATCCCTTTTTTTAACGGGATTGAACCAATTTTCTCCTTTCTTGGCGAGAAATGACCAGGAGGTTTCTTTGCTAAGATTCTGCTTCTCTATATTCTATTCGTGCTGGAACTTAAATACATCAAGTAAATGAGAAATGACTATCTAGGTGGAACTAACTCCACGTATCCTACTGCTGCTCTTTCTCCACTTAATGTGGAGAGGCTTATTGACTCACTAACCAGTAACCACCCAACAACCCATGACTCTCTAACAAATAACAACCCTACTGACTTGTTCAACATTACTAACTAATTCAAATAATGGAAACTCTAATATATCTATACGTATCATTTCTTCCCCTTCGAAAGAACCTTGTCCTCAAGGTTCGAGTTAATTAGCGAACTAATTCAACCCATACTCAGGCTACTGAACCTGTTTCTACCCTGTCTTGCTCGAGGTCTCAGCTTTCCTTTTGGAAGCGGATTCTCATCCCATGTCTTTACGGCCGTAGCTGCGTGGACTCGGCTCTTCTGCTGCAGATTTCAATTGTTTGTGAACAACCGTGTTGAGTCATAGGACCACATCTGCTTCACTTCCTTGAAAACTTTCACTCCTAGCTCTTTTCCCGTGCGAAGCCATGTATGATACTCATGTATTATGCTTTTGTAAACAGCCAACAATGGCAACAAACTGAGCTTCACAATGGTCGAATCATGGTATTTGCAGAGTTGAATAATTTCTTTCAAACAACTTATATTAGCCTTTGGATCAGCCTGCAATGCAAACCCCGACTCAACAAGTTTCAGCTTCTTACTTTTGAAGATTTGAGTCTCTGGCAGAACAACAGCTTGTGGACCAAACACGTCGTACTGCAGTGTCATTCCCGGCGTCGAACAACCATGTATCGGTATACGATAGTGCTCCCTACCGAGCCAGCACCGTCGGTGGCTTAATACTTGTCTCCGGGATGATCCAGTCCTCTATAATAAAGGGAGCTGTAATCGCCCAATTACGGCCGACTTTCAATAGATCCTGGCCTTGAAGGCCATCTTTTACCATGGGAATCTGGATTTCATCCAGTCCGCCATTTTTCATTTTCGTCGACGAAGGTAGCGGGAATCGCCAAACTTCCTTTCGTGACGAGCACAAACGTTTAGGTTTAATAAAATCTAGTGCGACTTCGTTGGCTAGAAGCTTCCCTAGCTTCCTTTTACGGATCCAATTTGTGGATCTTCTTGTAAACAAGTCATTACCAGACGAAACGAAACTTGGTCGTCATCATGGCTTTGTCGGTGAGCCGTTGGAGGCGTAACCTTCTGGCCGTCATCGTCAGAGTCTGTATCACCACTTAACAACGTTTTGTTGTGAAACCCTAAAAGCCTGAGTTCATTTCATTTCTCTCTTCAGCTTATATAGCTGGGCATAAGAGTACAGAGTTCAGTGGTTGCTTACAATTCAAGAAAGAAGACAAACCATAGTGAAAAAGAAAGTACAGGCCGAAAATGGTAAAAGACTGAAATGAGAAGATCAGGTATCAATTGGCATTTTGCCCAAAACGACGTCAGCCCAGGAACGCTTCTTTAACTCTGCTGATGATGGAACGGTGTCGCTTTGGATCGTCTCCTTCCCTCTTGTAGACGACGTCGCTCCATTGTTGACCGTTGGAGATTTGAATTGAAGCTGCAGTGGTGAAAAACTTCCGTTTTCCCCTGATACCCCCCCGCAAGCTGGCGGGCACAGATTGAGGACGCCAAGCTTGGAGAGGAGCAACTGGAACGGAGCTGGAGGAAGAGGCTTCGTAAATAGATCAGCAAGCTGGTGGACTGAAGAAACATGAAGAACCTTGATTGTTTTGGAAAGCAGCTTCTCACGGACGAAATGGCAATCGAGTTCGATATGCTTCGTCCGTTCGTGGAATGTCGGATTCTCGGCGATGTAAATCGCGGACTGATTATCACAGTAGATGGTGGCAGGCTGAGGATGAGCAATCTGAAAGTCTTGGAGTAAATAAAGGAGCCATTGGACTTCACAAGTAGTATAAGCCAAGGCTCGATACTCTGCCTCACAAGATGAGCGAGAAATTGTCGTCTGCTTCTTGCATTTCCACGAGATCAGAGAGTCCCCCAAATAAACACAGTAGCCAGTGACGGAGCGCCGAGTGTCGACACAGGCAGCCCAGTCAGAGTCACTGAAGGCTTTCAAGTGAAGATTGGAAGTGGAGGAGAAGAACAAGCCACTGGTGGGAGCTGATTTCAGGTAACGCAGTATCCTCAGAACTGCCTTGTGATGTGAATTACTGGGGTTGGACATGTATTGGCTGACCTGCTGGGTTGCATAGCTTATATCTGGGCGGGTAGTAGTCAGATAGATCAATTTGCCCACCAATCTTCTGTATGCTTCTGGGTTAGGAAATGGGTCACTGTGTTCTGAGGAGAGATGAACCTTGTAGTCCATAGGAGTAGTGGCAGGTTTGCAGTTGAGGAGATCAGCTTCCTCAAGAATCTCCAATGTATATTTTCTCTGAGAAATATGAATCCCTTTTGTACTTCTGGCTACTTCAATGCCCAAGAAAAATTTAAGATCACCCATGTCTTTAATGCTGAATGTATGATGCAGAAATGACTTGACATGCTCAATTTCACTTTTGTCATTCCCTCCAATAACCAAATCATCCACGTAGATCAGTATACATGTATAAGAAGAACCTGATTGTTTGTAGAAAAGTGAATGGTCAACTTTGCTGGCCATGTAGCCTTGTGACTGCAGTTTGTCTGCAAGCTTTGTGAACCATTGCCTCGATGCTTGCTTGAGTCCATAGATTGATTTCTTGAGTCTGCATACTGGGTTCTTAAGACCAGGTGGAGGGATATAGCCAGGTGGTAGTTTCATATACACTTCTTGGTCCAAATCACCATGCAGAAATGCATTGTTGACATCCAATTGTTGGATGTGCCAGTTTTGAGATGCAGCAATGGCTAGAAACAGCCTGATTGTTGTCATTTTGACAACTGGAGCAAAGGTGTCCTGATAGTCAACACCTTCTTGTTGGCTGTACCCTTTGGCCACTAGCCTAGCCTTCTGTCTCTCTAGGCTGCCATCTGAAAGATGTTCGTTTTTGTAAACCCATTTGTTGCCAACTGGTTTCTTGCCAGGAGGTAGTTCAACCACATCCCAAGTCTGGTTAGCCTCTAGAGCCTGTGTTTCTGCTGTCATTGCATCATTCCATTCTGGAAATTGAATTGCTTCCTTGTATGTTTCTGGTTCTTTAAGAGAAGAAATGCTTGAGACAAAAGTTTTGTGAGTGGGTGAGAGATTGGAGTAGTCAAGAAAAGAGGGAAGGTCTGATGTCATACCTGTAGGTAGCAGTTGAGCAGAATGACTGGTTGAAGAACACTGCTTAAGCAGGTTACAATGGTATTGTTGGAGGTGAGTAGGTCTTTTGGAAACTCTAGTGGACTTCCTGAGGGGTGGTTGGGGATCTGGTGGTGGGGTAGGGGATGAAGAATCAGGAGAAGGAGATGGAGTGGCTGGATCATCATCAGGATCAAAAGGGGTAGTTGGATTGGATGGTGGATCAGGGAGAATAGTGTGGTAAGGGGGGTTGTAATTGGGGCTGGGATCATCATAGAGGGCAGGGTCAGATGGAGGGGAATAGGTAGGAGAATGCTCAGGATCAGTGTTGTGGAATGGGAACACATGTTCATGAAATTGAACATCTCTGGACACAAACACATCATGTGTGGACAGGTCATAAATCTTGTAACCTTTAATACCACGATGGTAACCTATGAAAACCCCTTTGCGAGCTCTAGAGTCAAATTTGGTTCTGTTGTTGGAAAGAGTAGAGGCAAAACATAAGCAGCCAAAGACCTTAAGGTCAGACAGGTCTGGTTTTTGGTTATGGAGCTTTTCATAAGGAGTCAGGTTCCCCAGAACAATTGTGGGAACCCTGTTAATCAAATAAACTGAGTGTTTGACACAATCAGCCCAAAAGGCAGGAGGAAGGTTTGATTGAAATTTGAGGGCCCTAGCTACAGAAAGGATATGTTGATGCTTCCTTTCCACTTTGCTATTTTGTTGTGGTGTTTCAACACAGGATTGCTCATGGAGAATGCCTGTGTGATTGAAGAAATCTATCATGGCAAATTCTTTACCCTGGTCACTTCTAATTTTCTTGATGTGGGTCTGGAATTGTCTCTCAACATAGGAACAGAAAGCTTGTAGCTTAGGTCTAGCTTCAGACTTAGCTTGTAAAAGAATTAGCCAAGTCATTCTAGTGAAATCATCAACAATTGTTAAGAAGTACTTGAAACCATCATAACTGGGAATTGGATTAGGCCCCCATATATCAACATGCAAAAGTTCAAAAGCATGTGTAGTTACAGAAACACTTGAAGGGAAAGGAAGTCTTTTTTGTCTTGCATAATGACAGACATCACAGGGTATAGAACTGTATGTATCTATCTGTGGACAAAAGGTTTGCAAAATGGGCACTTTGGAATGGGAGACATGACCTAGTCTATGGTGCCAGATGTCAAATGTCTTGGTGCTGGCTGCTGTGATATGATGGGAGGGATTAGTATCTACAGGATTCTCTAGGTGGTAAAGGCCATAGGATAGCTTAGCAGAACCAGTCATCCACCTCAGCTGCATATCCTGAATCAAGCAGACATCAGAGAAGAAGGTCAAGCATAGGGATTTGTTTTTGGTCAGTTGACTGACTGAGATAAGGTTGAAGCTAAATTGGGGAACAAAGAGAGCCTCATGCAACACTAGGCCTGGAATACAAGTAACTGTGCCTGAATGTGTTGCTTGTACTTTGGCTCCTGTAGGAAGAGTGATATAGATGTTCTGTATGGGTCTGGAGTGGGATAAATGATTGATAGAACAAACAATATGGTCAGAAGCACCTGTGTCCAATATCCAGGTGTGATGATGGGGTGAGTAATCACTCACATTGAGCAGGAATTTACCTGAAGAATCTGGTTGTTTGGTGATGAAGCTGGCAGCTGAGAAGGAAGGACCTGAACTTGAAGAAGGTTTGGAGTTTCCTTTGTCATTCATCAGAGACATCAGCTTCATGTAATCAGCCTTGGTAAGCTTGACTTCTTGAGTCAGATCTTCTGATGTAGCAGAATGAGCTTGAGGTCTGGCTCTGACTGAAGGCCTAGGATTTGGATAGCCATGCTTGCTGTAGCACTTCTCTTCAGTATGTCCTGGTTTCTTGCAGTAGGTACACTCTATGGTTCTGGTGGAAGGGTTGGATGGTTTGGTACTCATCCCAGGTGGCCACCCATGTTTGTGGTAGCAAGTTTCCTCTGTGTGACCAAGGAATTTGCAATGAGTGCAGTAAGGTCTAGGTCTCCTGATCTGAGAATTGTTAGAGTTCTGTGCTGCTAATGCCATGGTGTCCACTGCAAGGACCCTGTTGAGGTGTGAACCATACTGCTGGCGCTCATGTTGGAGCATTCTTTGAAACACACGATCTATGTCAGGTAAAGTATCCCCAAAGAGAACTTGAGATCTCACAGTGGAGAAGTTCTCATTCAGGCCTCTTAGAAACTGAATGACAGAGTTGGTGTCTTTGTATTGGAAGACTAGTTTCATAGCTGCACAAGTTTCTCTACTGGTAGGAGTGCAAGTGCAGTGTTGAAGAGGTTGATAGTTATCTAATTCATCTCTAATGGCAATGAAATTACCATAGTATTCAGTGACAGATTGACTACCTTGTTTGAGGTTGCTGAGGTTTTCAGTGAGCTCAGCAATTCTGACCACATCACCCTGACCATAGCGAGATCTCAGACTCCTCCAGGCCTCAAGAGATGTCTTGCAGGACATGATTGTCTTGCGGATGCTGGGATCAACTGCTTGCTGAATCCAGGAAAGAACCATGACATTGTTCCTGTTCCAAGCCCAAGCATTCTGATTGTCTTCTCCTGGGTGTGGAATGGAACCATTGATGAAGCCAAGTTTGTTCTTGGCTCCCAAAGCATTAAGCATGGCTTGGCTCCAGTCATTGTAGTTGGTGGTGGTTAATTTCTCACCCACCAAGACAAGACCTGGCTGCTCTGAACCATGTAAGTAGTAAGGATCGGACATAGGGTCAACAGGAGGCTGGTGCTGTGCATTTGCAGCAGCAGCAGGATCCAGATCTACCTGTGTATTATCGGCCATGTTTGTGGCGGCTAGGGTTTAGAAGGGCTCTGATACCATAACAACGTTTTGTTGTGAAACCCTAAAAGCCTGAGTTCATTTCATTTCTCTCTTCAGCTTATATAGCTGGGCATAAGAGTACAGAGTTCAGTGGTTGCTTACAATTCAAGAAAGAAGACAAACCATAGTGAAAAAGAAAGTACAGGCCGAAAATGGTAAAAGACTGAAATGAGAAGATCAGGTATCAATTGGCATTTTGCCCAAAACGACGTCAGCCCAGGAACGCTTCTTTAACTCTGCTGATGATGGAACGGTGTCGCTTTGGATCGTCTCCTTCCCTCTTGTAGACGACGTCGCTCCATTGTTGACCGTTGGAGATTTGAATTGAAGCTGCAGTGGTGAAAAACTTCCGTTTTCCCCTGATAAAAATTAAACCTCTCTCTCCCCCGGCCTATGGCGCTGGAAGCGGCGATCTACTCGCAAGACCCCTTTGGTTACCCACCATTATTCGAGGACCAGTACTATGGTTATAATGGCTTCCACCAACAACAAGAAGATGATCAGGGTGCCATCAACAGATCGCCGCCCCTCCTTATCCTCGACGACAAAATAATGTTCAACGATTCCATCACCACTACTTCTCCACCAGCGCCTATGCAGCAGCCGATTCATGGAATTACGAGCAGCTGCTGCTGGGAGGATTGTTTTTACTACAATATTAATAATGATCACCACCACTATTTTTCCTCCCCCGAGCTCTGCACTACGGCCTGCGGCGGTGCATTTTTCAACCCGCCACCACAAGAGGAAGATGTGGTGGCGACGTCCACGTTTGTCGCCCCTGCACGGCGGAAGCGGCGGCGGACCAAGAGCACGAAGAACAAAGAGGAGGTAGAGAGCCAGAGGATCACTCACATCGCGGTGGAGCGCAACCGCAGGAAACAGATGAACGACTACCTCGCCTTGCTTCGCTCTCTCATGCCCTCTTCCTACGTTCAAAGGGTCAGTTTCTTCCATACTTCCATTCCCCCGGCTACAGACCACAATCTTAGTTAAAATATATATAGCAAAGACTAGCGTACGTCAGTTGTACACTGCCTATGTTCACACTTGATTTTTACACTTCAATATATTTCGTCGAATCAGAATCATCGATTATTATTTTTTAGATTAAATGAATCTTGTGGTTTGGGTTACAGAATTAGAGACTGAGGTTCATCTATTAGAAGTTAGGGTATAGTATCATGTTCAAAATTTCGGTTAATTCGTGCTCTAAATAGTAAAACTCGACTGACGTACAATATACGACTGACGTACGCTAGCCTGATATATGTTTGGACTTTTGACTAAAATGTAAATTTGTATTATTTTGGGGTTCAGGGAGACCAAGCTTCGGTAATTGGAGGAGCGATTAATTATGTGAAGGAGCTGGAGCAGCTGCTGCAGGCGATGGAAGCTCAAAAAGCGGGTAATCATCAAAAACATGCTGAGCACGACGATGATGTTCAGGCAGAATCGGCCAATAACGGCCTTTTGTCGTCGTCGCCGTTATTTTCCGAGTTCTTCGCCTTTCCACAGTACTCAACTCAGAACCAGACCCTGCAGGCTCAGCCGCCGGAAGTTTCGGTGGAGCCCGGAGACGGGATGGCCGACGGTTTGGGTGGTGTACCCAGAGAGACGGCGGTTGGAGAGATAGAAGTGACGATGGTGGAGTGTCACGCTAACGTCAAGATTCTGGTCAGGAAACAACATAGACAGCTAGTGAAGCTGGTTACTGGGCTGCAAGGCCTCGGGTTCACGATTCTTCATCTTAATGTTACCGCCACCAGTACCTCAGATCAAATGCTCTACTCGCTTAGCTTCAAGGTGGAGGAAGGGTGCCGTCTGATCACGGCGGACGAGATCGCAGCTGCCGTCAACCAAATGCTACGGCGGATTGAAGAAGGAAGTTGCTATCAAGAATGCTAGCTGCTTATTTAGACTAATTAATTAAGCAGCTGTGAGCCTGCACTTATAATAATTATCTTGATTTTGGTCGTGGTGAATTTACTTGGTGTACGTTGTTTTCTTACTTCTTAATTAGCAATAGTTATACCTCTATTATTATTACGTGGACATTGTTGGGAATTTGTCAACAAAGTTAATAGTCAAGGTTTTAGGTTTGTTTTATTTAGTTAGTAACCAAATTTCATTCCAATTTGTTTTTTTAAGAGTGGGTATAGAGAAAGTGTGTTAAATTATTTTGGGGAAACAGAATATACTCTCATCACGGCTTTTCAACAATAAAAACAAGCTAAATTTGTCCCATTGGGAATTTGGTTGTGTGGAGAACTGACTATGCACCAGGGAGGACTGGGCCAAACATAATTAGTTTATTTTGTAAATATAACAACTTGTTGTTGCAACAGACTTTTTAGTTAATTAACTGTATTGTGTATATATATATATATCGGAGGGAGATGATAAATACTCAATTCCTAAAAGTAGTGAAGAATGTATATATATATATCGGAAATTAACAACTTTTTATACATCCAGAATGTATAATATTGCACATAATATTATGTACAATAATCACATTGACAGAGTTATCTATTTATTTTATTTTATTGCATTGAAGTTTGCAGAATGTCTCATGCTTGCTTTGAATTTGTGACATCTACCACCTATTTGAGGTGCCTTCTACAGTACCCCGGGTGAAATCCGGGGTACCGCATACCTTGAGTATAAAAACGCTATCTAGACCTCGAATTACCAGGATTTTTGGGCATGATACTATACCCTAACCCTTAATGAGTGAACCCTAGGTCCTAATTATCTAAATCATAAACTATAAACCCTAAGATGGTGCATTGGTTTTTTTTACCTGTATTCGGACGAATCATAACCGTCGATTATTGTTTCTAATTAAATTGATTTTCGGGTATAAGATTTAGAGAATTAAGACCTAGATGTTGATCTTTAAGGGTTAGAGTATAGTATCATGTCCGAAAGATTAGTCAATTCAAGTTCTAGATAGCGTTTTCTTACTCAAGGTATGCGGTACCCCGGATTTCACCCGGGGTACCATAGAACTCCCCCCTATTTGAATATATAATGATTCATCCAAAGTTTGATGAATAAAATGTGAGTGTCTATTGATCACTTGTTTTATGGGTAATTAGCATAAAAGATCATAAACCTATTCACTTTGTACAAAACGGTTACAAACCTTTCATTTTGAACGGAAAAAAATAAAACGGATTGACAATAATACGGATACGAAAGTTTTAAACCAATAAAATACATACAAGTACATATATATAAGTGTATTCAACGGAGTATTTACTAACTATGGTACCAATACACCAGATGCGTCAATAAAAATAATGATTGATAACAATTGAATAAGAGCATTTGATCTTTTGATGTGAAAGTTCACACTCTAATACTACTAACCGTTGCTCTTAGCCTTAGTCATATAACTGGAAGTTGTAAGTTACAAAACCGAAAACCGGTCGGTCGGTTTGCGGCTAACCGAGGCTGGAGGGGTGGTTGGTCGACGATAGCAGCTGGTCGTGTCTCGGTTTAACCGAAAACTGAGATTTCGGTTTTCGATTAAACCGAAACCGACCGACTGCCACCCCTAATTTTAACATATATCTCTGATCAAGCCATATCTCATCATGTGATCTGATCCAAATTAAACCAGGTACGCCATCAGATTTATTTCTTAAGGGGAAAGGGGAATATGTATGCCTACAAATTAATTTCTCATGCATGCCCTACCGTACCCACTTGGTAGCATGGACCAGGAAACCGGATCGTACCGGCCGGTTCAACCGGGAATCGGACCAGAAACGATACGGTAAGCTGGCTGAAGGGATTTTGCCGTGCCGGCCGATTTTTCCGGCTTAACCGGTCCAAACCGACATATCGTCCGGTTTCATTTTAACCAGCGGTAGACTCAAATTGAGAGAAAGCCGCCGTTTAACTGAGTTAAAATTAAAAAAAAAAAAAAATTTGTCATTCGTCGTGAAACCCTATTATCTAATAGAACGAAGCGAATCTGGAGGAGGGAGCCTTTCATTGTTTATTTCTTCCCAGCCCTGCCTCGCCGCTCATCTTCTCCTCTCCTCATCCTCTGGCGATCCGCAACCCTCGACCGGCGACCTGCGAAGCTACGACCGACGACCAGCGAAACGAACGAGTTGACCCTGCTCTGCCGCTCCGCCTCTCTGTTGTTACTCTTCCCTGCTCTGCTCGGCGAAACGAACGCGGAACGAGCCGACTGGCAATCTGTGACCGGCGAGAGGTCGAGCCACTCCGTCGATCCTTTCCGCTCCGCCGCGCCAATCCCTGCTCGTGTCTCCCTCCCTGCTCAAGTGCATCGGCATCGCAGGCGCAGAGACAGAGCTTTGTAGAGACGGCTTGTTGTATATTGTTGCACCAATTAATCATCCTCAATCAAATTAGGTAAGGAAATGTCAAAACCGTGCTTGTGTATACTGCTCTATGTTAGAGCTTTTTTTTTTACAATTTTTGGTGCAAAAAAATGTCAAAACATTCCCTATAAATGTACAAATCTCTATTACTTGTGTCTATTAGTTTATTCACATTTGTTATCCAGTATATTCCGGTTTTATTCCGGTATTATTCCGAAACGGTATCCTGAATCTGCCGATACGGTTTTTTTACAAAAAATATTATTTAATTACAGAAACGGTATTTTACCGGTACACAACGATTGAACCACGGTCGTACCACAAAATACCCTACCACAGACGGATCCGATATGACTTCCGGTACGGTTTCCTTTACCATGCTTGGTAGGCAAGATCAGAATTCTTTGGTTGGCGTAGAATGCGGGCGATTCACATGCTAAGATCCATAATTAGGGTACACTGATTACCAAATTGACTAATTAATTAGTATTAAAAGTTTAAATCAGGTACAATTTTAGAAAGAATTCCCTATTATAATTCGGGAGCGGTTACAGTGCTAATTGTACAAGAGTTAGCACCGTCCTAACCAAGAGTTAGTAGTATTTAGCTTAGATGTTGTATTGATTTTATAATAATCCGTAGTGATTTCGTTGTTTTTAGTAGCGTTTTTTGCTAGTTATCACGGTGCTAATTCCTATAAGGGTTACCACCTAATCCCATCCCTTATAATTCTATTCCCTTTTCTGCTAGCTTCATCCACATCTCTATCGACTTTGCTGATGTTAATTAATATGTAATCATGTATATGTGACAAGTGCTCTCAGAAAATATACTGTTTGGTTTTGTCTTTCTCATTGTCTTTCTCTATAACCACTGGACAGCTGGACTTGCCGCGTTACCTTAACATAAAGAAAACTTTAGGATCATAAGCAGAAGACTATCCATTCATTACGTTTACGGGTTATATTTTCAGAAAATTAATGAAACTGAAAATTTACCCGCATTATATTCGACCCGGTTTATGTGGGTTCAAATATCAGTTTGATGCATAATTTGGTGCTTGCTATATGAACCAAACTTGTGTACACTCCTGCGGTCTCGGTAGAAATAAATAATAACAATAATAAGCCAAAATTGGTGGTTTAATTATTTAATTGTTAGTGCAAAACTAATGAAGCACCTCATTATCAGTAAATCGAATCTTTGTTGAATTACGACATATATTTAGTATTTACTGAGGGTACATATATAAATAATATTCAAAGGAATGACAGTTGTTCGTGTAATGGCGACATCCCACGTCTGGGCCACACCCCCTGCCTGTCGACCGCAAAACGACACTTCTCTATTTCTAGCCTTGCAGAATATATAATAATGTGATTCCTGAAAATGAAATGAAGAGCTTATTATTATTATGCTCTTCTCTCTGTGCTTCAATATATAATTACTCAGAAGAAGGAACCACATTCGCAGGTCCAGTCGAGAATCTCTTTCTCTTTCTCTCCCACAGTTACAGACGCAACCTCACGTGCAAATCCCTGCACAGCTCTTTTTGCTTCTTTCCCCTTACAAAGCTGTCCACCTTTTCCCCCTTCTTCTTCTTCTTCTTCGCAGGGAAAGGAAAGGAGAGCGAGTGGATGATAAAAGGGGGGCTTCTTCTTCTCTCTTACCCTTCAGTTCTTAATTGGTTCTCTTCTTCTTCTTCTTCTTCGTCGCTGTAGCTACTTGTAAGTTGTAATAAAGGTTGCAGCTTGGTGGGTAGTAGTTGTTCTTTTTTTCTTCATGTATACCGTCTTTGTTTGACTACTGTTTCCCCTGTCTCTCTCTGCCTCCATCACTGTGACACAATAGCAAACCCGCCTGCCTTTTCAGTTTGCCTCTCTCTGTCCCTTGCCCGAAAGGTGTTCCTTCTTTTTTTTACCTTTTTCTCCTATGGCGCTGGAAGCTGCGATCTACTCGCAAGACCCGTTTGGTTACCCACCATTATTCAAGGACCAGTACTATGGCTATGGCATCCACCAAGAAGAAGAAGAAGAGGACAAATTAATGTTCAACGATTCCATCGCCACATTTTTCAACCCCCCGCCGCTGCAGGCGGAAGATGTGGTACTGGGTTCCGCATCCGTTGCTCCCGCACGGCGGAAGCGGCGGCGGACCAATAACACGAAGAAGAACAAGGAGGAGGTAGAGAGCCAGAGGATGACTCACATCGCGGTGGAGCGCAACCGGAGGAAACAGATGAACGAATACCTCGCCTTGCTTCGCTCTCTCATGCCCTCTTCCTACGTCCAAAGGGTCAGTTTAATTTGTTTGATTCATCAGGCTCCAATCCTCAATTTTAGTATATATAGAAAAAAATATGTGGACTAAACTGTATTTTTTTTTTTTTTTTGGGTTCAGGGAGACCAAGCTTCGATAATTGGAGGAGCGATTAACTTCGTCAAGGAGCTGGAGCAGCTGCTGCAGGCGATGCAAGCTCAGAAAGAGGCTAAACACCAACAACATGCTCAAAACGACGACGGTCAGGCAGGGTTGACTGATAACGGCCGTTTGTCGCCGTTATTTGCCGAGTTTTTCGCCTTCCCGCAGTACTCAACTCGGAAACCGACCTCGCAGGCTCAGTCGCCCGCCGGCGACGGGATGGACGACAATTTGGGTGGTGTAGCGGCGGTTGGAGAGATAGAAGTGGCGATGGCGGAGAGTCACGCCACCGTGAAGATTCTGGCCAGGAAACAGCAGAGGCAGCTGGTGAGGCTGGTTGCTGGGATGCAGGGACTCGGGTTCACGATTCTGCACCTCAACGTTACCACCAGTACCGGCTCGGATCAAACGGTTCTCTACTCGCTTAGCTTCAAGGTGGAGGAAGTGTGCCGTCTGAACACGGCGGATGAGATTGCAGCTGCCGTCAATCAAATGTTACGGCGGATTGAGGAAGGAAGCTAGCTGGTTGATTTCGATTTAATGAAGCTGTAAACGAACTTCTATATTTACTTTGGTTAATTTCGATTTAATGAAG
The DNA here is from genome assembly GCA_946122785.1 of Linum tenue. Taxonomy (NCBI): domain Eukaryota; kingdom Viridiplantae; phylum Streptophyta; class Magnoliopsida; order Malpighiales; family Linaceae; genus Linum; species Linum tenue. The sequence continues at coordinate 67,677,015 of CAMGYJ010000002.1, forward strand.
CTGTGTTCTTAGCAATCATAATATATACCACTATACTTACCTGGAAATTGTTTGGTTGCTAACTAATTAATGTTTCCATTTGGTTAGTAACCATGTTTATCCGCTCGAAAGTTCACGGCGTATATCATAAACATGTTTTCATTTTTAGTTAAACAGTAACTAAATTTCCTTTCAATTTGTTTTCTTAAAGAGTGGGAATATATAGGGAAGGTGTTAAATTATTTTGGGAGGAATATATTCTCTCTTCAGGGCTTTTCAGCAATAAAAACAAGCTAAGTTTGTCGCATTTGGAATTTTGGTTGTGTGGAGAATGAATATGCCTCAGAGGACTGGTTTGACCCCGTACTGCAGATAAAAAGAAAAACAAAATGGCAGGAACATAACTAGTTTAGCACATTTTGTGTAATAATAATTTGTTGGAACAGAATCTTTAGTTAATTAACTGTTTTATGTGTGTATATATATAGGACGAAATGAGAACTCAGCTCCTTAAAGTAAGTGAAGAATGTGCATAAGTATGAACTTACAGCATCTTCTACATCCAAGTTTCACACATGTCATCATCACAAAATGGCCAGCGAGGTAGCCTCTGTAATTAAGTTTTTTTGTTAAAAAAAATTCTGTAATTAAGGTTCAATGTTACGAGAGGAAGAGGAGCCATCGTAATGATATGAGAATTTATGGGCTAATCCACTTTATTAATTAGTTCGTAATTTTTATTATTATTTGAAATATTAAGTATTGTAAATTGTTTTCATTATTCTAGAAGGATTTGGATAGTTATTAGTATATGTTTTGAATTTGATTATTGTTTACTTATGGGAAAAGTATTCATGTTTTAGGTAAAAGAAATGAGAAGTTTTATGTACTAGTCCATTCTTTAATGGCATGACAAGATTAGAATCTAAATAGCTATTTTATTGTCTTTCTTTTATTTATAATTGCATTTATTATTATTATTATTATTTTTTTTTGCAATCCAACTCATCTTACTTGCATTGCACCACATCAATGCAATTAACTTGCAATTACAACTAATTTTTTTAATTTAATTTATTAAAACATAAACACTCAAATAATAAAATTAATGAATAATTTAATAATAAAAAAGATGACGTGGCTTACATTCCATAATTGCATTATATGCAAGCTTGCAAAGATGCAATTGTCATCTACATCAATGCAATTGCAAATAAATATAATGTCATAATGCAATTCTAAATGCAGTTCCAATAGAGATGCTCTTAGGGGAAATGAACTAAATTGTGGCCCATGCTATGGCAATTAAAAAATTAATCAAAAATTTATTTTAGTCATGTGAAAATATTAAAAATATGTATTCATTTTTTAATTGTCACGTCAGGCATTTAATGATCAATTGTTAGTGTTGACTGTCACATCAGATAAAGTTAATGCTTTAACGGAGAGTGACTAAATGTGAACCGTTTTACTAATTTGAGTGACCAAAATTGATATTAATTTTTACCAGTGACTAAACATGACACTTTTTAATCAATCCAGTGACCAAACTTAGCACTTTTCACATACATTCCAAAAATACCACAATTTCTCGAAAATCGACTAGTGGGGGCGCAATTTTCGATGTATGGGTGGGGGGCGATTTTGGTGACTTCATGAGGTCGTGGTGATTTGGTCTAAAACCCGTGCTCCACCCAGCGGTTTGGTAAAAAAAAAAAATCGATCAATCCTAACATAGGTGAAAACTATAGCACTTGTCCTAAAATATATAAGTTTGGGGTGGTTCGAGTTAGAGTGACTCAAACCATTAATGGGATCGATCCAGATCGAGTCAGAGAGTCCCGATCCACTACCTGAGATAGTGGATCGAGTCAGACTGACTCGATTCACTATGTTGAAATTTGCAATGACCTTAACTTTGTGCTCGTATCCGATCGTAGTAAATTTTTTTCGTATTCCGCATAACTATTTGAGGACTACAACTTTTTTCATGGAAATATTTTCAGAATGTACGTGAAAATAAAAAATAAAGTTATTTCCAAAACCCCTTATATCCAAAAATATTTTCGTATTTTTGAAAATTTCTTTCCAGTAGTAGTACTAAAATATTTATGCAAAATTAAAACAAATTTTGCGATGATTAGATTACGGAGGAAATTAAATTCAAGAAGAAGGATTGATGGATGTCATCTGGAGGGTTGATTTTATATCTTTTCGACACTTCCTAATCTATAATAGAAAAGGTCGTCACGAACCATCACTGTTGTTGACCGCTCGTGATCGGGATCTGCTGAATTATGTCCTGGGCTTCTTATAGGATTAGGCCCATAAATAACAGGCCTACTGCCCGTTCAGCCACTTTCAGCTTCTGTCTAATATACTTGTGTGCTTAGCTTATGGGTTGGCCCAAACAATTTGATCTGGTATTTTAAAACACAAAGCCCAATACATTTCAAAGCCCACACATCATTATTCATTGCATGTTTAGTTCTCTACTGTTAAGTCAGGTGTTGCTGGCTTTCATTAGTTGGTGTATTAAACTAGTACTTAGCCATTGTTTGTCCATAACGATACTCCTCCAAATACAGGGAGAACTAGGTTGCTGTTTTGGTTGCCCTAAGAGTTGGGTGGCTTGTGCATTATAAACTGATGTCTTGGTCCATTATGAGCTAGCTCGCCGTGCACGACTAAGGTGTGGTGTTCTATTAAACCACCCTTGTAACATTATTCTCAATGACAACATGACAATGATCAAATTAATGACAAATTGACAACAAACAGATTAGATATGAAGCCAAACTAAGGATTGAAAATTCGAATTGGTAGTAGATAGGGTAATGGAAATGGACTCTCTAATAAGTGACGATTATCAAAATGCTGAAGAGCCATTTTGCACATCATAATCATCTAGATTAGATTTTAGGCAGGAAATTGAAGTGGAAGTTGAGTCATTCACACTTGAGTGGACGTGGACTCATGGAGTACTCCAGTGTGCATGATCGAGTAAGTATGCAAAAAAACACTTGTGGGCAGCTGAAGAACAAGTTGGCCACTTGGAGGGGAATCTAATAAATCACTTCTTTCGGCACAAATTGACAACATATATCTATTTCTAGGGGTGGACAATGGGAAACGGGTATTTGGGTATACCCGTATCCGTCCCATTTTTTAAGGGTTACGGGTACCCATATTACCCGTAATATTATAAACGGATGGGACTTGGGATTGTACATTCCTAATATGGGTACCCGCGAGTTACCCGCAAATACCCTTTTGGGTAATATGGGTACCCGTTATACCCATTCAATATGGGACCCACCGTCATTTCCCTGCTAATACATGTTTATGTAGTGGGTTTGGGATGTAATTGTCTTTAGCTAAAACGTCATCTAGTTTTAGGGACATGTTTTGAAATGAATGCTTGTGTATATAGAGATTGAATTTATGTTTTTGATCATATCGTGTTCTTATTATTCCCCGCAAGAGCATGTTATTATAAAGATATGTAATGTGATGTCATTTAAACTTTGGGTATTTATGGGTAGTATGGGTACCCGTTATCCGTCCCGTACGGGTAATGGGTACCCGTTTCCCATATGGGTTTGGGATATGGGATGGACTTTAGTCTCCAAATGGGAATGGGTACCCGTTTAAAACGGGACGGGTATCCCGTCCCGTCCCGTTGCCCACCCCTATCTATTTCCCCCTTTTTTTAATAATTTCATTGATAGCCATTTAGCATAATTTCAAAATAGTTGGTAGGAATAATAAATCCAATAATTCCACCTCAACAACCTAACTAATGAAGGGGTGGGCATTCGGTCGGTTCAGTTCCGATCGAACTGAAATTACGAATACCGGATCTCCGAATTTCGCCAAATCTCAAATCTAATTCGAACCGAATTATAATTCGGTTCGATCGGTCTATACCGAATTATAATTCGGGTTGGTTCAGAATTTTACACAAAATCAAATTTGTGAGGCTAATTGTATCTTCTCCTTTTAAGTTATTTTTCACTTCTAATGTAAACATAAATATACAATTATATGCATCATCAATGATAAAATCAAACATTTCAACACATAAGTAATAAAACACTAACATGATTTAAATATTTAAGTCTTAAAACAACTGCAAACATAAAACCCACCATTTGGAGCTTGCAATTATAGTAATCTGGTTTTTTGGTCAAAAATTCAAAAATTCGATTGGGTTGAAAGAATGCTGGTTTCTGAAATATTCATATTTCCCTTCCGAAGTCCGAACCAAATAGCATTATTTTGGTTTAATTCGATTTCGGTTAAGTTCATATTTATCGAACCAAGTGCCCACCCTGAAACTTAACCCCTTACGGAGGTCCTTATACATGCTCACTCACTCATAGCAAAACATGTATATTAAGCATGTTGCAACATATCATTCTCTGTTTCATTAGTCGCAGAAATTCAATGACTTCTAATCTAAGACTCGATGGCTCGCGATTTAAGATTAGTAATTTACAATAGAGCATGTTTATACAAATGCGAATTTTATGATTGATTATTTAACTTTTCTATTACGTTATCTTGTAACTTGACGGTTGTATTTAGATCATATTGAAAAATGCATTGTGGTGGATACTTTTAGGTGTTCTCTTTCTTAAAATATAAACAACCTAACCCCAAAAATGCTGATGATAATTGAGCACTTCTACTATGCTATATAGCATCGGTGTTTTAATGTACAACTTAAAGTTGTACCATAACATTAAATGTATAAGTTTAGGTTGTACCATGAAAGAATTTGTATCATTATGTTATAGTACAACTTTACAACTTGAAGTTGTACCGTCAAATAAAAGTACAAGTTCAAGTTGTACCATAAAAGAATTTGTACAAAATATATAGGTACAATCTGAAGTTGTATCATAACGTTAAATGTACAATTTCATATTGTACCATAAAGGAAAAAAACTATAGCACCAATACTATATAGCATTGTAAAATTCCTCGATGATAATTATCCATTTTCTAAATTTTCAATAGGCCAAATTAGACGATAATCACCAATTATAACAGAAAAGCGACAAATTCCCATCCAAAAAGCCCATTTATTTTCAATTTTTTTAATGTAATTTCCACTACTTCTTCAAATCCTCGTAGAGCCGCTTGTTATCTCTCTCTCCCCTCCTACCAAACCCTTTCCTTTCTGCGCCTCTCTTTTCTCGCGTCCGATTGTTGTTGTTTTCCTCCCATTTCCTCCGGCCACCGTCTCTCCGTCGTCACCGATATGGCTGTGCCTTGCACCCTCTGCTCTAAGATTTCCGCATCCGCCGCAGGCGGCTTTGCGTCTTCCTTCGACTGCCGCTCTGATCCTTCCGGAAACCACCACCAGGCGAGACCCGGCCGATTCTCCTCCTCCTCACGAGTCAACTCCGTCGGTGTTCATGGATCTTTCCTCACGGGCGGTGGCGGCGGCGGATACGGGATGTCGTCCTCGCTCATCCTTAAGTTCCCTCCCAATTTCGTCCGACAACTTAGCAACAAGGCTCGCCGGAACTGCAGCAACATCGGCGTCGCGCAAATTGTCGCGGCAAAGTGGTCTGACAACTCATCCACCGGTTCCGCGGCTGCGGCTGCGAACGCAGCCGCCGCCGCCTCTCCCGCAGTCCCCGCTGTCGAGGAGTCGGTCGAGCTGATCGCCGGTGCCAATGGACCGGTGGTTGATGCGCTCGATCGGAAAGGAGATGTACAGGATTTGACTAACAATTTGACGTATGGTTCGTTTTTGAGCTCCGATGGAAGCATCGCAGTTCATGCTGGTATGTTCCCCTCGCATCTGAATGTTCCCTCATTTCGCCGTTTTGCCCCGAGTGTCGTTGTGGCTCGATCTGTTTGTCTGAGCTTTTGCTGTTTGGACTTTCCGTCAGGTGAAAGATTGGGTCGCGGCATTGTTACTGATGCAATCACAACTCCGGTGGTTAATACTTCAGCCTACTTCTTCAAGAAAACTGCAGAGCTTATTGATTTCAAGGTTTTGTGGATGTGATATTTCAATGTGATGACTCCTAAGAGAGGATCCAGGTGTTATTATGTTGCTGATTCGTATCTTCTTTTGCAGGAGAAGCGCCATGTGAGCTTTGAGTATGGTCGTTATGGAAATCCAACCACAGCAGTTGTGGAGGAGAAGATAAGGTTACTTGAGCTTCTCGTTTGAGCCTATCTTCCATCTCATGCATGTTATATCTCTATCTGCTGAATTTACAATCTGGGTTTTACTGATCTTCTCGGTATTGGTTTTCATCTTGATCTAGTGCTCTTGAAGGAGCTGAGTCAACTTTGATCATGGCATCTGGGATGTGTGCTAGTACTGTCCTGTTAATGGCCCTGGTTCCAGCTGGTGGACATCTCGTGACTACCACTGATTGTTATAGGAAGACCAGGATCTTCATCGAGACTATGCTGCCTAAGATGGGAATCACGGTAACTATTCATTACTTTGCTTGCAGCTCATATAGGCAAATACTTGGCTGGGCTGTAAATGCTCTAGTTCTTGATTGCTCAGAGAAACATGAGTTTCTTGCTATAAAGTTTATGCCTTTTTTACAGTTTTTTTGGATTTGATTTGATTGCTGGTGATTATGCAGGCTACAGTGATCGATCCTGCAGATATAGAATCCTTGAAGAATGCTCTTAATGAGAAAAATGTCAGTTAGAGTTTGAGAAAGTTCCTCCTTTTCCCTTCAATGTCCTAAATGCTATTGCTTACTTTGGAAGATATAATTGCCATACAGGTTTCACTTTTCTTCACGGAGTCTCCCACCAACCCTTTCTTGCGGTGTGTTGACATTGAGCTCGTTTCAAAGCTTTGTCATGAGAAAGGAGCATTGGTCTGCATAGATGGTACCTTTGCAACACCTCTCAATCAAAAGGCCCTTGCCCTTGGTGCAGATCTAATTTTGCATTCTGCAACAAAGTTCATTGGGGGCCATAACGATGTAAGATTTCTGGCAGCGCTTAAATCATGAAATAAAACCTTTCTGATCGTCTAGCTATTGTGTTTTTGCTAAAATTGCTTGAACTTGTGTTTTGCTTTCAGGTGCTTGCTGGTTGCATCAGTGGTTCGCTGAAATTAGTTTCAGAAATTCGCAACTTGCACCATGTTCTTGGCGGAGCTCTTAACCCTGTGAGTTCAATTGATTTGGTCACTTTGTTCTCCTATTCTGGATTGGTTTCTCTGAATGAATAATTACAAGAACTTTTCTTCTTTCAGAATGCTGCTTACTTGATCATTCGAGGTATGAAGACACTGCATCTTCGTGTACAGCAACAGAATTCTACTGGACTGAGGATGGCCGAACTTTTAGAGGCACATCCCAAGGTTTGTATGACACTGCTTCATCATCATCATCACTTCTTTGGGCATTCCTGTATGATTCGTTGCCGCAGTATAAATTTTACTGGTATTAACTAGACATTTATTTTGCAATGCTTGACTGTAAATATAATGTATCCATGTCTCATGTAATGTTAATTGACAGATAAGTCGTGTTTATTATCCTGGCTTGAAGAGTCATCCTGAGCATGACATTGCAAAGAAGCAAATGTCTGGCTTTGGTGGCGTTGTCAGTTTTGAGGTATGATAAACTTTCAGGAACTTTTATGTACTTAGTACTTACCAATACATCATGGATCAATATTGTTCTCTACTGTATTATTTATGATTATCATCTTTATTATTGCCTTAATGTTGCTAGGTTGACGGAGACTTGGAAACTACCATAAAGTTTGTGGACGCATTGAGAATTCCTTACATTGCCCCATCTTTTGGAGGATGTGAGAGCATTGTTGATCAGCCTGCTATCATGTCTTACTGGTACGTGAATAAATGCAATTTCATTTTGTAGCTTTCCATGATGTTCTCTTTGCGTCTGCTTTGTTGCTCTGAATTTGATAATACGGGCATGAGAATAGGATGTGTTGGCTGTATGTACACCAGGAAGGATTTCCTTTATTGCTCCCTTTCTTTGAGTGGCCTATTTTGTTGGCAAAGAAACCCTATGAAAGAGATGGCTCTTCCTTACTTTGAAGCTCAAACTGCTTGCTTTGTTATTTTGTCCAATTCATCGTATATGTTGAAAGATTTCCAGCAAAAGGTAGTTCCTGATCGATGCTACCTCTTCAGTAATTATAATTTCTATACGGTTGAACCCTCGAACATGAGTTCAATCTTATAATTATGGCTGAAATAAGGAACATAGAAGTATATGTCCTAGAGGAAATATGAAACTGAGTTGTATCAATGCCTAGAATGTTACTAGTTAGCCATGGCAAACTACTTACTAGAAGGTTGTGACTGTCATTAAGTAGTTAATGATATGTTCGAATGCTTTCTTAACTTTATATAGGTAGAAGATTTAATACCTTTTTTGGTGAGAAATGCAGGGATCTTCCACGGGCGGAGAGGGAGAAGTATGGGATTAGAGACAACTTGGTGAGGTTCAGCTTTGGAGTTGAGGACTTCGACGATCTCAAGGATGACGTACTTCAAGCCCTGGAAGCCATATGATCGCAGTGACATGGTTGTTCATCCAGAATGACTTCAGCTGTGTTGGTGTTGAAGCTTTTAGGAATATCTGAAAGGGCCTCACAGTACTTTCCTATACCTGTTCTTCTGCTGTATTCATTTCCGGCCTCCTTGTTGCCATGTGTGGATCCATGTTTCATTATCCTCTAATTGTCGCACTTTGTTTCTTCTGCCGTTGGTAGTTGCTTGATGGAAACAAACTGTCATTTCCGTGAAACCTGTGAACACTTTCAACATCTTGGAATTTGGCGTTTTCATGCATCTATTCTCTGCTTCCTTCCAACTGATTTTTGATGGGTAATTAGGGTGGGATATGATGGCGTGTAGGTCACGAAACCATCAAGTCCCCTTATTCATTGCTGTGACTCATTTCTCTTGTGGATGTGTGATAGGTTCCTTGCTCCACGTTTCAAGTACTGGCACTTGGGAACTAATGTAGTAGACAAACTTGTTACAGAACATTGCATGGACAATCAAAACAAACATTATTTATTTAACTTTGGTGGAGCTCGCTTTACTAAGGATCACATGTCGAGTTAAAATCATGTATGACCCACTATTAAAACTTGTTTATGTTCATACTGAATTTTAGTATGAGAACCAATTAGAACGTCAATTGTGGTGGTGGCGGCGGCGGCAACTGGTGGAGGAGAGATGAGGAAGAGGGATTATGATAGAAAATAAACAATAAATACTTTTTTTATAATGATACAACAGTTATTTAACAAGTAAAGATTTTTGATGAGGTGGTAGTAGAGATGAGGAAGAGGGATTATGATAGAAAATAAACAATAAATACTTTTTTTTATAATGATACAACAGTTATTTAACAAGTAAAGATTTTTGTTGACTGCGTGGTTAGATGAAATTAACAGAATCGGTTGGTGAGTGATAAAGGGGAAAAAATTTAAAATGAATGACTAGTAAGAAAGAAATATTTTTTGAATGATAAAAAAAAACTTAGTTAAAAGAGTGAGTAAATTGGTAGTTTAGCCGAAACAAACTAAAAAAAGATTGTACAGCATCAAAGGGTACGAAACTAAAAATAGGAGGATGGGAGAATGTGAGATGCTGCTGTCTGCAGCTCCCAGGTTAGGAAAACCGCAATCCTGCGGGTTTGTGGGCTTCCAGGTCAAGTTTGGGCGAAGCCCCAAAAGCCCAATACAGCGAATCTCAACGAAGAAAGAAGAGAATAGTACGGAGAGCAGAGAGAGAATGGGGCAGCGTAGCCGCCTGTTTAAGGGTTGTTTTGCCACTTTACCACCAAACCACAAAGAAGCAGGGGGCGGTGCGGCCCGACCCGAAAAAGCAGAGCAGAGGAAACCCATGGGTTGGAATGAGAGCTTCCCCTTGTTTCAACTGCCAACCACCATTTCCCTCCACACCTATATAAACGGAAAGCCACCCCCTCCCTAATTCCATCATCTTCTTCGCCAACTACCACCTCATTAACCCGTCTTCTGTTTTCTCGAGAAAAAGCTCAGAAGCTACAATAGGGAAGGAAGGAAAGGAAGAGAGATTAAGTTAGCAGAGTATTTTTAATCAGGATCCATGGAAGGAGTTCAGGCCTGGGTTTCCAAGCACAAGCTCGGCACCATCGGTAAAGTATTATATATACGCAATGCTACTCCTCGGACAGCAATCATCTTGATTTATACATTATATCTCAAAAACTGTACTGTGGATATGCAGGAGGAATCTGGGCAGCAGCAGTTGGAGGCTCATTCGCTGCCAACAATCGGTCTTCAACTCCGGCTCTCAAGCCCAGTCTTAGGCTTATCCACGCCCGGTGAGCTAGCTAGCTTGGTCATCCATCCTTGTTGATTCATGCATTTTTACTATCCCTTGATTCGGTAATTAATCACTCGAAATTGTTGTTTGAAGTGGTGAATTCATGTATTACTACTGCTGCAGGATGCACGCACAGGCCATAACATTGGCGGTGCTTTCCGGAGCAGCAATCTACCATCACTTCCATGATCAAATGGAAGCCAACCGTCAACCCATTGGCGGGTTAACCGGGCGATGACTCATCGATTGGATATGAGGGCTTAGAGTTATCGAATCTTAGCTCTTCTGTATTCTCTTTCCTGCACACGCTATGTTCTTATGGACGGTATAACCTTCCACTCAATAACGATGGAACCTACAGTTTCTTTCTTCCACGACCTTGTCACTTTGCCTCCATTTCAATATGTCCATCAAAAGTTGTTATCAAATGGAGGAAGCAAACTTATAATCCCAACTTGAGATATCAAAGTTTCCAATGATTAAACTTGGATATAATTTTAAGTTAGGTAACTTGCATAGATCTAAACCGTTAAAATTGATCACACTTATTTTAAACCATTGATTAAAGAAATAAAAAATAAAAAAATAACTATAAAAATAAATGGCAACATGAGTTGCCGGTCACCACATACCCAAGTTACCTTTTTCCATTTTTTCTTTCCTATTTTCACATTTAGTTGTCTTTCCATATTTTAACATTTCCTTTTTTAATTCTTATTGAATTAGAAGTGTTACGTAAGGCTTCCGTAATAACTTAGCTCTTTACGTAACACGACGTTAATATTCATTACGTAAAGAGACCTTCTATTACGTAAGGCTTCCGTAATTATATTTTACAACTGTTATGTAAAATACACATTCACTACGTAAAGGTTACGGAATGATAGTTATTTCTTACGTAACACTTAAATCGGAAGCGTTACGTAAGGCTTCCGTAATGACTTAGCACTTTACGTAACTCAAGGTTAAGACTCATTACGTAAAAAGACCTTCCATTACGTAAAGGTTACGAAACGACAGTTATTTCTTACGTAACAGTTAATTCATTAGCGTTACGTAAGGCTTCCGTAATGACTTTGCAATTTACGTAATGCGAGGTTAATACTCATTACGTAAAGACACATTCTATTACGTAAGGCTTCCGTAATGACCTTTTACAACTGTTACGTAAGATTATCATATGTTACGTAACCATTACGTAATGCCTATTGTATTTTACGTAATACAACCTGTGAAACCTGCTATACCAGGTACAAAAATTCAAGTTACCTTACTTCAAGTTACCATAGGAAATCCCCTGGTTTATATGGTACATGATCATTTGCTGCATAAGTATTAGGACAAATGTACAGCTACCTATACAGTACACATCCTCAACAAATTAAAATGATCAGAAGAAAAACTTCACAAGCAAAACTAGTGATAACTAATCCCCATCCCATCTATCACTCGAATCAATTCGGCTAAGGGGCAGAGTCCCCTCTGCCTCTGCCTCTGCACCCATCAAACCTCACTTCACCATGTGCGTTCAGAGGCCAAAGGGGGCAGGTTTTGAATTGCACTCAAACTGTAAATATGCCAAAAAAGAATTTATGTACGTTGGTTAAACAATATGTAACAGTAACTTAGGGACTATGTGCAGCTAGCTAGCTTCCTGCAATGCTGCAATAATACATGGGGAAAGCTATATACAAACCCTAGAGAAGCTTCTTCCTCTCAAAGTAATTCCTGAGATTCCACGACTGCAGACCGGCCACAGATACACAGACCACGAGAGATAGGAAACCCATGATTGCCATTTCCGAGTTGGTCGACCGGTTCAGTTCTTGCATTTCCTCTTCTCTATCGCGGAGGTAGTACATTTCTGCATGAATGTTTCTTACTGTAACCGCCAGCTTCCTTAACTCAATCTCCATAGCCTACAATTACCAAGACAAGACACCAGAACACAGGTCATTCATTCATTCATCATCCATTCATTCATTAACAAAGCAGCAGCAACAACAATGCAATCATGTCCAAATTCAGGTCACGTTTAGGAATTGAGGTGGAGTAACAATTACTTCGATGTTGCCTTTCTTGGCGACATTAGACCAATCTCTAGCTTCAACGCCGGATCTCCAATCGAATTCAACGATGGTGGTGAGTGGCGGCTGGTGCAGAGGTGACCAAAAGCATGCAGAGTAGGGTCCATTTTCTGATGCTGTGAAAGCAAAAGTACCCTTCTCCACCTTATCCCCGTAATGGTAACTTACCCCATGGGGTGATGTCACCTGCAACCCAAAAAACAGTACATACAAACGTTCATAGTTGACCCTCTCTTAAAAATTTACCGTTCTCAAAACGAAAGCAGTTCTCGACATGGTATCAAACAATGTTTATGAATGACAGGCATTAATAACGTAGATATACAAACACGAAATGTATATAATGCACAGGGAAGAAGGTAAAAGAAAAGTTACCCTGACAGTGACGTTGGGATCACTTTTGATAGGGTCAACAATGCTGTAAGATCCCACGGACAGGGTGTCGGCCTTGACGTCCTCAGATATGCATTTGGTCTCCCCGGAGTGCATGTCGAACCGCATTGATTCTGCCATCTTTGAACCCGATTCGAATATTAACATGATTACGATCAACCAACAACTCCATCTCCACATCGTTTTGTATGCCACCATTCCAGAGAGAGATATATCTTCGAACAGAGAATATAGTAATTCAAAAGATGCTTTCTAACCAGGATTCCCCTGTTTCAGGGTTTTTTTTACGCAAGAACTAGGAGATGTTTGTCGGGTGGTGGGTTGCCTGAAAGGTAGAAGAGAGTCCGGATGATATGAAAAGGAAAAATGAATTATTGAGATTAACCAATCGTTTTGTCCTCCCTTTGACATTTCAGGGACTTCCAATTTATCAGGCTTAGAAAGAGGTCTCCTGGATTTCAACTCCTAATTTTTCCAGCATTAAAACAATTTTCCCTTCTCAAAATAATTGATAACCCTAGAAAATTTCCTCTACTCGCCGCAATTTTGGTAAAACAGGAAAAACAATTTTTTTATTTAAATACACATTTTTTTTCTTGGTCGAAATCAATTTGATCTGAGTATATCTTGAACCATTCAAAGATCTTGTAACAGGAGAAAGGATTCATCACTCCTAGAAGTGAATAAGTGATTCCATTGAGTCTCTTGATAAGTTTGTCAATACAATGCACACTCAAATGAGTTGATATATAATATCAATGACATTATGATACCTTAGTCAAGGTCAATAAAGTAGATTGAAATCAGACAAGTATTACATGTTCCACTGTTCGTGCTCAATTATGATATTTGAGATGCAGAGACTCCCATGTATTGCTAATTACAACAATATAGGTGGTCGAATACTAAACCTCTCTTTATCGTACTGTCAAGTGTTTGTTGATGTCATCCAGAATCCAAATAAGGTTGGACCCTGGAAAGTGAGATCATGAATTCAATGAACGAGATAGATTCTCCAATCGAATGATGGGTTACAAATCGATTATATTCCAAGTATGGCTAACAAGCGAGCAACTTGGGTTGCTAAGGAAGTGACAAATGGATCTCTCTCAATATTGGATCATAGTGCTTAATATTGTTCATCCATCGCTGTAATTTTGTTAGGTTTGTACTCCACTCCTTGAAATGAATGGAATTCATTTGTTGTAAGAAAAAGTTATGCTAGAGGCCACTTCATATTAATGACATTTTGGGTCCCTTCAAGGACATTCGATAAAATTGGAACGATACAGAGAAGATATTAATGACCTTTTGGCAACGTGATAAAATATAGTGGGCCCACTAAGTAACTTTGTTTGAGAAATGTACAAATGCTAGAGGCCACTTGATGTTCAATTTAGGAATCCTTGTTTGATTATGATTCCTAATATTCTACAAGTTATAATTTAAAGTAAAATGTTTACCTAGCAAGGAACCCTAACCTGATTTAGTAGGATTAGTATTCAATGTGATTAGAATTTCAATAGGCATACTGATAAGATATGGTTTTATAGTTGGACTAGCAAAACTTAATTTCATTGAAATCCTAGTGTGATTAGGAAACCCAGTTGGATTAGATTAAAATATAAGAAAGGAGTGAAAAGGTACTTGTAGGAGAGAATGATAAAGTTTGGAGCATTTAATGCAAAGTGTACCCTATAGCTAGGTTATGGTTTAGGTAGTCTATAATTCCTATCACTCAAAACTATCCTCTGGGGGAATTCATATACAAGAAATGATTTTTACACATTGTACGAGATATGAGTCGCCATATAGATTACTAAGGAAGTCTAATACACATTCCTTGTAAATATAGAGCCATAGGCTTGAGGTTACCAAAAGGAACCGTAATTAGTAATTGTGCATTTTGATACTTTGCTTCGTCGCTTTCGGCTAGGTGAATGATGATGAGGTGAAAAAAATCATGAATTAATACACATATCAATCTCATTTTCTTATAATAAACTACTCTAACCAAATCCTAGCAAGTGGTTGCAATGGTTCCCCAGAAAAAGGGAAGGAAAATGAAAGCCAAAGCAAGGGGAAAATGGAAGAAGAAGAAGAAAACAATGCAGCTCATAGAAATAGATAATTGACACCTTATATTAATTCAAAAACTAAGGTCGACTATTTTCTTACTTTGTTTTCCCACTCTAAAGTTCAACTCTCTTTTACTACTACACAAAAGTAGTAGCTTGCTGCTAGCTTGTACCACTACTACTCACATCCCATTGGAGAAAAATGGTGTGGCAGAAAAGAAGAAAAAATTAGCAAAATCAATAACTTGGGAAGGTTTGACTAAGGAACGAATCCTTATCTTAAAAGGATTATAAGGAAGGCAATGCTTCCTCTCATGTTCCATTTTTTTCTTGGTAGTTATACAAAATTTCCTTCTTTTACTATTTCATTTTTTCCTTTGTCCCGGGAAACCAATATTTCAGAGTTGATAATCAAACCAGGCCCAAATACACAAATGAAGGTTCCTTCTACAAATGGGGACTATCAAGCTCTTGCTTCAACCCCAAGCAAAAGCAGAGCATTCTTTTTGGCTTCCAAGTGTTCCAAGTCATTGAAGTTTCTGAAATTTCCATCTGGGTCTCTTTCCTTTGCATCACATTTCTGCAAAATCCACCATTTTCATTTACTATGCGACCTTATATGTTCATCTATGCCATGAATCTGTATGTATACCATTCGACTATTTACCTCTATCCAACCTCGACCTTCGAGCTGCTTTGCGTATTTGATTCTCGTTCTTCCGTAACAGCTCCCCAATTTGGTTCAACTGCGCGACTTTGTTTGATTGAGATAACAATGGTCCCGAGAACTGTACCGTGTCCGATTGATGAACAGGATCATGCTACATCAGTCAAGAACATATAACAAAGTCATTTCTAACTTCAACATCACATAACCATAATGTGTTCCACATCAATGTTAGAGAATCAAGCTCGCTCAACGTACTCTGGCGTGGCTTAGAGGAATGTCTTCTGCAATCACATATGACAGAAACGCTTTGAGCGAATCCGGTGGTGGTGCATCAAATTGGTTCTGCTGCTGCTGTTGTGATATCGTGTGTTGCTTCTTGTTGTGACAATCTTGTTGTGATTGTCTGTCGACATCCCTTGCTCTACGTTCTGCATTCAAGTTGGGGAACTTGAATGGGGCATCTAGGCCACTAACTTGGCTCCCGTTGGTGTCGTAAGACAAGGTTGACAAGAGGTCGTCTCTTCGCTTTCTTGTCGTCCAAGCAAACCCGCTCGAGGCAGAGATGGCTGGTGCTGGATGCTGATGTTGCCGTCGTTGTTGTTCTCCTCCTTTCTGCAACTGAGTTGGTACCACGGTTGTGTTTGACTCCATGCTCAGCTCTCTACGTAGCCCGATCCCTCCTCCTCTTCGTTGGCCTGCGTGTGGATGATTCACATTCACCTTGGTAAAGGATGGCTGGTTGTTGTTCTCCGTCACTTCCTCTTTCAAGATGAACTTGCTGAGGCTGCCTCCCCTGTGATGAGTTGCTTTTGGCCTCTTTAGTACGGATTCTCGTGGCTTCAAACTACTCTTCTTCCTGCACAAAGGGGGAAAAGAAAGAATATGTTTTAGTAACTACAAGATAATTCATTCTAGCAACCTGATAATGAAGTCGATTAAATTGGATCTAGACCCATTTTTAGTGAGTTATGTGGATTGAAATTTGTTCCAACTCGAGGTGAAATCAATCGAGAATAGCTCTTACCTTCTTCTGTCCTCCCTATACTTGGCATCCATTTCCTTGTTAGGTGGGTATTTTGGCAAGGTCGATGGATCACATGCATATGGTTCCGAGTTAATGAACTGCATAACAAACAACCAAAATCGATCAAAACTAAATTGAACGAAAACCACAACAAGTACACACAACAATGTATACGATTAGTACCCTAGACATGAGTGCAGAGGAAGCAGAACCACGCTTCTCAGGATCAATAGAGATGAAGCACTCCAACAAATCCACTGCTGCAGGCGGGAAATCCTTACACCTCTCCCTCAATGAGCTCTCATATGGATGTTGCGGTCTAAACATAGTGGCATTTGGTAGATGATGATATTGCTTCCAGAACTCGTCCGGAGGCGACCCACAAAGTTTAAAGATTTTATGCAGTTGTTCCACCTCCGTCCTCCCCTTTAGCAATGGCTTGCTAGTCAAAAGCTCGGCAAACACACACCCCACGCTCCACAAATCCACCGATACGTTGTAGCTGGTGGACCCCAGCAAAAGCTCCGGCGGACGGTACCTATCAGCAATGTAGTAAAAATCGAGTTTTAAAACTTTAAAACTTACGATTTTACGTTTCTAGGTCACTAAATCGCTTCTACACAAAATCTCAGTTTTTATAACTTATGTAGTTAAAAACTCCACTTCAAAACTTAAAAACTTACGATTTTACGCTTCTAGATCACCAAAACATTTATATGTAGAAACTCGCTTTTGACTACATTGCCTATCAGAGTACGAACAGCGTGAATCATATTAATGTGATATATTTCTGAGCCAGTCCATGAATTTAACAACATTTTTCAAATCCATTTCATCCATTACCAATTCATTGGTGGTTGAGTGGTTAAGGTTGATGGGTTTTTTTTTTTTTGTAAAATTATTATTTAGTTTACATTAAAAAAACTAAGCTTTGATATCTTAATACTATTTTTTTGGCTTTAGAATCAATCACGTTCTAGTAACTAAAGTTATAGTCTGGCAATTTAGTCCTTAAACTTGTAAAATTTTGCAAACTGGTCCCCACATTATATCCAACTTTCATTTTGCCAATTTAGTGATGGATATCTCCTCATGAACCCAGGAACCAATTTGAACGCAACTCATAAGTCCATTAAACCAAAGGCACGAACTAACCCATTAATCAGATCAAAGTATTGAATAAGGTATGGCACTATGGATAGTAATCGGTACCAGAGCGTGACAACGCGGCTGGTGAGCCGTTGCTTCCCGCCGGAAGCGGCGAGAACGTTGGCCAGGCCGAAATCGGCGAGCTTGAGGATGCCGTTGTTGTTGACGAGGATGTTGGACATCTTGATGTCTCTGTGCATCACGCCGCGAAGGTGGCAGTGCTCAACTGCGCGGAGGAGTTGCTTCATGTAGCACTTGATTTGGGGCTCGGTGAGGTTGATTTCAGGGGAAGAGGACAGGCCGGCGAGGTCGTGTTCCATGTACTCGAAGACGAGGTAGATGGAGCTGGAGAGGCGGGAGGTGATGATGCCGTCGAGCTTGATGATGTTCGGGTGGTCGAGCCGGCGGAGGATCATGATTTCTCGGGCCATGAATCTGATGCTCTCCGGTTGGTAGTTGTCGAATCGGACCTTCTTCAGGGCCACCATTCGTCCTGTCTCCACTTCTCGTGCTTTGAATACGCTGCTGTACGTTCCTTGCCCAATCTGAAAATTGTGCATTCATCGTTATGGCACAATCGATTCTTGATTTGTAAAAATTGATGTTTGATTGGAAGGGAGGAAAAATAAAAGATCATACCTTTTCTAATTTCTCAAAAGCATCAGCCTGAAGAGGGACCCAACCGTTAATGGCTTCACCGGCGGCAGAGCTCAGCCAAGAGGGCCAACCAGCGGCGATCTGCTCTGCTCCAACAAGCCGTCTTGACGGCTGCGGCTGAAGAACGTCGCGTTTAACGCTAATCTCCCCAATTTCCCCAATCGATGACCTCCGCTCCAACTTCTTCCTCTTGGCCTTCTTCTCCACATTATCAACCGCAGTATCGATCAGGTAATTGATCTCAGCCTGAATCTCCCCAACTTTCTGCAGCTGCTTCTTCCGATCAACCCTCTTCCCCTTCTCGCCTTCCCCATCCTCCCCTTCCTCCTTCGCCTCAAGGAGATCGCCGATACTCCTGATTTTGCCGCTCCTCTGTTTCTGCTCGACGATGGAAGGAATGAGGATGCCGGAATTTTTTCTGGAGGAAGCACGGGAGCTTGGGTCAATGTAGGAGAGGCGGTCGTGGCCGACATTTATGGAGGCGGAAGGGTAATTCAGAACAGGGGATTCGCCGCCGACGGCGGAGGAAACGACCCTCTTGGAGTTGACGCAACCCATTAAACCCGAATCGAGGGGCAGGGTGGGGGACCCGACCCAAGATTGGGGATTAACGGAGGGAAGGTTCCCGACTAAATTCGGGGGAGCAGTAAATAAAATAATATGGGGAGATGGAAATTTGGGTTATTGGGTTTGTTGAATCTCCTCCTTCTTCTTCGCTGCATCTGAACCAATGTTAATGGCTTTGCCCAAAAAAAGCAGGGGAAGAGAAAAGCAGGGGAAAGTGAAGGGTTGATTTTGGTGGAAAAGAAACAATTAGACAGACGGTCAATCAGACTTGTTTTCTTTCCTTTTTCCCGCTTTTCCTTTTCCTCTTTTGGGATCTCTTTGTAAGGTAATTTTTCTTTTAGGGTGGGGCTTTTTCGGGTAGCTATGAAATTGAGGTATGGCGAAGAGTAGGGTTAGGGGAGTTCGGAGTCGTCGTTAGAGTTAGCCGTTGTAGATTTTCTTCTTTTTCTAGTGGAAAATAGAAGAAGAGACGACAGATTAATGTCGTTTTTGGGCCATCAAACTTTTTGCTGTCCCCTCTTTGTTAATCTGGTTAGCTAAGGTGCTGAAATAAACGGGGTTAGTACCTCTTAATGTAATTTAAAATGTTGGATGGATGTAGTCTTCCGATATGGGGGATGTTAATTACGTTGAATCGTTTTAATGCCTCAAGTATCAGAGCTATAACATGATTTTTTGGAAGCTTTTTTGAAATAACGTCTTCTTTCTAAAATAATAACAACATATAATCGATACACATTTCATTTTAGATATTACAATATAAACTAGTTTAAAACTAGAATCTAATCAAAATAATTTAAAATTTTAATTGTTGGAATTTGTGTAATATGATGGTGTAGCTTACAACTACAGTTAATCTATGTATTTAAATGTATTCTTATAAAATTGCCATATGTAGATGATACGGAGCTGCCAAGTTCTACAAAGGCTTAATTAAGATACAAGGAAATCGTTATTAATTTTCATGTAAATTCGAACTTTTTTTTAACTAATTGGGGGTGTGATTCAAAGATTGATAAAGTGCTTATGATACAGTATGGATAATAAATATAACAAGTTATATATGCGTAAAAAAGTGAGAATATATGATGAGCTCGTTTACATAAATTATATGTTCAGCTGTTATGAAAGATTGAGAAAAACTCGACACGTCATCAATCTTGTAGATGCAAATTGAATGATGTGGTTTTCTTTATTTTCTGTTTTAGATCGCATATTGATGTAAACATGGTTGAGACCATACAATTCACAGCAGTACAATATCACACACTAATTTACAGATTATCGGGGAGGTTTGGATGCCGGAGATTGAGAGAAGAGTGGCAGGAGTGTCGCCAAATGAAGGGCTCTGCCGGTTTCTGAGGGAGTTTTGAGTTTTGGGAAGTGCAGGAATTGAGGCCGGCAGAGGTTTCTAAGGAAGGGGTTCTCCGGTGGGCGGTGACCGGTGAGGATAGGGTTAATTAGTATAATAATAATTATTTAATGTTTTATTTAATTTAATTTATTATGAAAATGATGTGGAAATAGTAAAATATTAAAATTTTATTTATTCTATTATTTTTTAAATTGCCACATCAACTATAAGAGCTGTCTGTCACATCAGCAAAGGTTAACGAAGTTGGACCGAGAGTGACCAAATTTGATCTGTTGAACTCATTTCAGAGACTACGAATGAAATTAAATATTTATAGTAATCAAACTTGAACGTTTTTAGTTGGACGGAGAGTGACCAAATTTGATCTGTTGAACTCATTTCAGTGACCACGAATGAAATTAAATATTTATAGTAATCAAACTTGAACGTTTTTAGTAAACTCAGTTATCAAACTTGCAATTTACGAAAGTATTGTTGCAATAACTAAGCTTAATGTTCGTAAGTTACAATCTTCTGAATGTTTCTTCATTTTGAAACGGGAAAGGTTACGTTTTACAAAATATATATATATATATATATATGTTTTGTATATTAAAAAATGAAATGTGTGATAAGGAAGATAAATACCACATACAATTTTGGTATAGAAATCAAACATTAACATGATGATCAGGTACTCCTGTGGAAGAGTTGCAGTGACAAGGACGACGTTAATTGTGTTGTGGATTATGGCTATAACCTCAATCTCCAGTACTCCTGCTCAAGCCGCCAGGAATAACCCCTCTGCGGAACAGTGCTATAGAGCTATGGATTCCTATTGCAAGCCACATCTCGTCTCGCAGTTTCTTATTGGTTGTTGTCTTGATTACGACTGCTGCATGCAAGTGAAGAAAGAGTGTGTCCGAGTCATTATGAACGATCTGATTAAGGAATATAAGGATGTTGATCCTAAAACGATCGAGAAAAATAACATATGGGTTCATGAGAATGCATGTGATTATACTTTTGGTGCATAAAAAAAAAGGAATCATGTGATCGATTGATGGAAACAGGATTTTCATCAATTACTGCATTTGGATATTATTTATATTTTATAGTATTTTGAATATTATTTGGATGTTTAAATTTTCTCGGAAACTGATCAATAACTAATAAGGATTAATTTTGAATAGTGGTTAGGAATTATGCGGGTTATATATTCTATAAACATAAACGGCATCAGCAAGCTTAATCAAAATTACGAAATTCACTGAACAATACTCTCTCCCCTTCTATCCGAACTCTCTTTTGCCACTCTGTTTATGTCCAACTCGGAGCTAGCCGAATTTTTCCTTCATTCTTCCCTCAATCTCTTCCTCTTGTCTCTAATTCTTCCCCCAAATTCATAATTCTTCTTTCATTGTATGAATGATTATACTCCATTTACCAAAAAGATAATAATAAATAACAATAATAAAGTAGAGCAAATGCCAAGAGGAGGGTACGTAGAGGAGGGGTAATAAGAAAAAAGAGCAATGTCATAATTTTTCAAATTGTATTATTGAAAATTCGTAATATAAATAGCAATGTCGCCAAAGATTAGTATTAAAATTAATAATATTAACCCTAATAAAAAAGAGCAAATGCCACGTAGAGGAGGGGTAATAAGAAAAGGCCACATAAACCGGACTTTAGGGGCATCTTTCCATTTTGCTTTTTCTTTAATTTATCTTTTCAAGGATTGTTCATGATGCGGAAACAATGGAGCATTTATTTTTGGACTGCCATGTGGCTCGTGCCATTTGGGATTACTCAGGCCTGGGGTATCTAGGAGAGGGTCTCCCGCGGCATACTTTCCCTATGTTTCTAAAACGCCTTTTGACCATGATTCGCCAGCCTACCTTGTTGATGGCTGTGGTGGCTGTCCTGTGGCGTATTTGGCGATCTCGGAACTGGGTGGTTTTTGAAGGCAAGCAAGTGGGATTTCCTGCCCTGATGCGTCAGTTCCACCAACAATATGAGGAGTGGGTCCGCTTGCCGCTGGATAGGGCTTTCAGGGCTTTGGCCCCTATAGAGGGTCAATCTGGGTTTACAAATCTAGGCCCCGCGGGGGGAGATGGTGTGGTTTGCATGTGGGATGGCGCCGTGAGGAAGGGGTCGCACTCGGCTGGCGGTTTGGTTCTGCTCACCCCCTCGAGAGAGGTTTGGCTGGTTAAAGGGATTCACCTTCCGTCTATGGATGACCCTATGGTGGTGGAACTGCTTGTCCTCCGGGAGGCGATTTTGTGGTGCTTGGAGGTTGGTCTCTCAGTTGTGCGGTTTGAAGGGGATGCGAAGGTGCTGATTGATAAAATCAACCAGAAGGATGCTAGGGATAACCGAGTTGGAGCTGTTCTGGAAGAGCTTTTGCATTATTTTAACAGCTATTCTGGGTTTCGTGTTCGATTTGTAGGTCGGCATTGTAATAGGGTAGCCCATTTGGTGGCTCGCAAAGCCCTCTCTCTGTACCCGACAATGAGTCGTTCCTTTGATTATCAGGCCTGGCTGAACTCCAGGATGTAACTATCTTTTTTCTTGATCAATATATGATTATCTTTTGTCAAAAAAAAAAAAAAGGATTGTTCATGTAGTAGCCTGCGGAGGATTTCATAAGAGAAGAGAAGTACTAATTAACGACCTAATTTTTCAAAATTTCCACCCTAATTAAGATAGATTGACATTTTTGCCCTAAAAATTCCCAATCTCTAACTAAATTCCAAAAACTCTCGCCCTAATCCCTAAATATTAGTTGTCATCGTAGAAATCATCGTCGCAGCTGACGAAAGGAAAAGAATCCCGCTCTGCTCGTCGCTGGCGGAACTCTCACGGAAATCCTATTCTTCACCCACACCCTAGAAATCATCGCCGTTGTTGTGGAAATATTCGCCGAATCATCGCCATCGCCCTGTCGAAATCATCACCGTCGTTCACCCTGGAGGGGATTCCTCGCGGCGGCTGCTCCGCTGCTTCTTCCACCCTCTCGATGCCGCCAAGGCCCCCGCTGCGCTGCTTGCCGCTCGCCCTGAAGATTCCTCGCGTGGATGCTCTACTGCCATCCGTCGCCGCCGCGATATCTTCCATTGCGCCGATTGAGGGCGCAGATAAGAGAAAAGAATTCCGCCTCGCCGGCTTAGATTCCTCTAGGCCATGTCTACTCGACGGGCAGATTGAGGGATATGGAAATCATCATGGGCGAAGGATCCGTCAGTGTCTTTCATGAGCTGAATATTCATTCCGCCGGCGGCGAGTAAAGTAGAACTAAGGATTAGGGCGATGGATTGGGGGCGACCGTTTTAGGAATTGGGGGTAATATCATCTATTTGGTTAATTTAGGGCAATTTTTTTCTAAAAATTAGGGCGTTAAATAGGAATCAAGTAAAAAAAAGGATCGATACAAGGAATTCAGAACAAAATGAATTGAAGTGGTGTGTTGCATATACTTTCTTCTTTTGATATATCAGAAGACAGAAATGGATTAATGATGACTAGAGACCCTAAGCTATTTAAGTCCCTAAAGAAACTATATCATGGTTGAATTATAAACGCTGGATGGGATGGGGACATGGTAGCAAAGCATTATTGAGTGCGTGTAACTAATTGTAAAGCAAAAGCTCATATATATATAGGGAACAGATTGGTGTACTATTGTACTCTAAAGACTTGGGCTTGTAATTGATTTGTTTTATCTTCCTCCCAAATTAGATAAATTTTAATCATGTATCATCCTGAGCTACCAAATGAGCCAATAAACTAGTATAACAGAAAGAGTACTACATGTTTGCTTAGGTATAACATAAAATTTCCGTTCTACTCGCCGCAAAGCACAAGCGGCTAAACTAGTACGACATACAAGGAACGTACCTTCAAATGTCTTATCTTCCATCGAAATTCAAGTAACTAAGTTACTGTTGTCTAAAGACTTTGACGTGCACTTCAATTGATTTATCTTCCTCCAAAATTAGATAAATTAGTAAACGAGAGGAGAGAACATACAATATAAATTGAGATTGCTTATTAACCTCAAATTCTCATAAAGGATTTAATTTTTTTAAATCTTTTTAAGTAAGTTTTGAGAAAAATCCATCTCATTAATAATAAAGAAACTACTTCTTAAATGACACATTATCGGTCAATATGTTGATCGTTAACTAATCAATATTAACGAAGACAAAATATCGTGCTAGGATTATCACAAATACATCTTTTTGAAAGTTTAGGTGTCCTAATGATATTTTCCCTAAAAACAAAGATTATATGTTTCTAATATTGTTGCAATAACTAAGCTTAATGTTTGGAAGTTACGTTCTTCTTGATGTTCCTTAATTTAAAAATGGGAGAGGTTACGTTTTACAAGTTACATATATATGGTATATTACAAAATGAAAGGTGTGATTAGGAAGATAAATACCACATACAATTTTGTTACAGAAATAAAACATTAACATGATGATGAACATGTACTCTGTGGAAGAGTTGCAATGACAACAATGACGACGTTAATGGTGTTGTGGATTATGGCTATAATCTCAATCTCTAGTACTCTGCACAAGCCACCATGAATAACCCCTCTGCAGAATAGTGCTATAGAGCTATGGATTCCTGTAGCAAGCCACTTCTCGTCTCGCAGTTCTTACTGGTTGCTGGCTTGATTATGACTATTGCATATCCTAGTGAAGAAAGAGTGTGTCCGAATCATTATGAAAGATCTTATTGAGAAACATATGGGTCCATCAGAATGCATGTGAGTATACTATGGGTGCATGGAAAAATATGATGTGATCGATTGTTGGAAACTGAGTTTTCATCGATTATTGCATTTGGATATTATTTATGTTTATGGTATTCTGAATATTATTTGGATATTTTAATTTTCCGTGAGACTTTTGTGGAGTTATTTGGCATTCATGTAGTAAGGGTTAGTTTTGGATAGCAATTAGGAATTATGCGGGTTATATAAATATCGTATTAACACAAACTACATCAACAAGTTTACAATCAATGTCGATGTTACATGCTTGACTGATCAAGGAACTGGCATGGGGGTTGTGGTGAGAGACAGAGCGGGCTCTTTTCGTTTGACGGCAGTCAGACGCTCGCGGCGACAATGGGATCTGGAAATTGCTGAAGCTATGGTGGTGGGATTTTGCATCGAGCTGGCCGGTCGATATCGTTTCCTTTTCAGTGAAATTCAGATGGACTGCCAGGCGGTGGAGAGAATGCTACGAGGAGAAAGACAGACGAGGCTGGAGCTGGGTCGGCTTTGTGACGAAATCAAGAAACGGGTTGTAGAGGTGGGTTGGTTCGATTGGAAGTTCGTGGGTCGAAAATTTAATGAGCTGACCCATTTTATGGCCCACTCCGAGTGTGTTTGGGAAGGGGGGTAGATAGACCACCTGCTCTCCTTTTATCTTGTTTACAAAAAGATGCTACTGTAACAAACCTACCATCTTTTTTTTTTTTGACAAAAGATAATCATTAGATTAAAACCAATAGATCATTACATCCTGGAATACAGCCAGGCCCGAAAATCAAACAAGCGACAAGTAGTCGGGAACAAGGACAGGGCCTGTCTAGCTACCAAATGAGCTACCCTATTATTTCGCCGACCTACAAATCGAACAGTGAAACCTACATTTGAAGCAAATAAATTGACTATCTCCACCAGAATTACCCCTATATGATTATCCCGAACGTCTTTCCGGAGAATCTTCTCAATTAAAACCTGTGCATCACTTTCAAACCTCATGTCAGTGAATCCATTAGCCACACACCAACCAATCGCCTCCCGGAGGACCAGAGCTTCCACCATCATTGGATTATCAAGGACCGGGAAGTGAACCCCTTCGCAAGGATGACCTCTCTATCGGGATTGAGGAAAAACAAATTATTAAATTAAGTACTGAACACTCTCTCTCCCCTTCCGGCCGAACTCTCTGTTCCCCTTTATCTATGTCCAACTAGGCGCTGGCCGAATTCTCCTTCATTCTTCCCTCAATCTCTTCCTCTAATCCCTAATTCTTCTATCTATTGAAAAATGTTTATACTCCATTTTATTACCAAAAATGATAGCAAAAAATAATAATAATAATAAAGAGCAAATGCCACGAAGAAGAGGGGCAAAAAGAAAAGCCGCAGGAATGGAGAAAATAAAGAATACTTGAGAAGACAGTAAATAAAAAAGGCATAAGAAAACCAATTACAAAATATAAAAGAATCACCACACCCAAATTTGGTATATAAAAAGATGGGTTATAAATCAACTAATCATTAAGCGGTAAAATCATAAATAACATCATATGTTTTTGTTCTCATAGAATAAGGAAGTAATGCGTGCTACTGCCATCCAATGTTCGAGCTCATGAACCAACAAGTTGATCGATCTATCCCAACAACTCCGAAACTACGAGCAATCGAGCATACTACTACGGTACTACCTATGTTAATTACTGTCCACATAGAAGAGAGGGCACTTCGATAATACTTGTCCACAAGATAATTAAGGTAGTGTTGCCATTCAACAACACGACTCACAACTCTACTAAACCACAACGTACGTACGTACGGACTGATGATATATAGTTAACCGGAGGGAGGCAGTCGGACCGGCCGGCTAGCTTGGGTTGACCACTAAGTTAACCCGAACCCGAAGGGGAAGAGAGGGAGGTAGTTCCGGTCGCCGACGTTCATAGGCAGCTGGTCGACCCGCTTGAACCAGGTTCGGGGCAGCCTCCCGGTAAATGGCCAGTCCCCGAAGAGAAGATCCGCCACTCCCTGTCCTTCGGTCCCGGGGAGCCACGCTGCCACCAAGGAGTGGATCTTGGAGAGCAGGTGCGGCTCGAGCACGAGGGGCCGACCAGACACCAAAACCACCACGCAGCTGATCACCCGGTCGCAGACGTTGGAGATGGTGGTCAGCCCTGGTTCAGGAATAGTTAAGTTGCCGTTGTCTCCATCAAACTCGGCGTACGGCACTTCTCCCACCACGACGATCGCGTGGGAGAAGTTGCCGAGCTCGATCAGTTCAGCCGATGGGTCCACTGAGTAGAGGACCTCCGTGCTTGGATCCACGGTGGACGCTATGGCGCTCAAAATGGTGGTTCCTGGAAGCCAGGTTACAAATAAGTATGTTATAATTAAGCATTAGTATATTAATTAATACATGTCGTCTGGGAAATCTAGACGAGCATAAAATAGTGAACAACACTTAGGGGTCGTTTGGATGGAACATTTGTAAAATGAGGCAATTTGCAGTAAATGTTTCATTTTAAAAAGTGAGGCAATTCTATGAGAAATTTGTCCCAAATTATCCCGTTTGGCTTGTAATCTGAGATGCAAGATTTAGAATGAGGCAATTGCATAAAAGACACTATTGCCCTCAATTTATCCTTCTTCTCCATCTTCGTTTCATCTCTTTGCAACTAAAGAACAAAATTTCCAGACCAACAAAGATCGACTGTCTCTTTCCAGAAAAAAATCAAGATCACTTATTTCATCATCATCGCCACAACTATTTAACTAATCAAACAACCAAATCTTCCCATGAATCAAACAACCAAAATCCCCCTTAAAACATTCATCCAAGATCTGTGCCGAATACGACAGCGAACAGAGAAGGGGAGAAGAAGAAGAAAACGAGAGATTGAAGGTTAGGGTTCCTCTTCAGATGAAGGAAGAGGCAGTGATTAAGGCTACCATCAAAGTTCTTTGCCGCCGGCGACTGCTCCGCCCTTTCTCTTCTCCCCCGGATCATAACCCCAAGAAATTAAAATGAAAACACATAAAAAACACATGCGTCAGATCCAAAATAAGTAAGCAAAACCCGAATTTGATATGCAATTAGAACAAACCTAATTTTCAAATTCATCGCCGTTGTAGTCGGTGCCAACCACCACCATCTTCATCATCTCCGCATTTTTGTTTGTCGATTCGAGAAGCGGACAAAGAAGGCGGACAGGAAGAAGAGAACGAGAGATAGAAGATGAAGAAAAGAAGAAAAAAGAAGAGAGAAAATTGTTCGATTTTTGCCATGGTGAAGATCGCGGATCTTGTTTTCACGATGTAGTCCGTCTGTTAAAGCTCAGAGCCCAAAGAGAAACGTGAAAGAAAAGAGAAGATGGAAGGGTTGTACCAGTGAAGAGAGAGAGGAAGGAAAGGTACGAGGGTTACAATTGGAAGGTGGGGACCAAAAACGCGTCAATGAAGATTGCCTGCCCCCCACCCAGGTATTTTAAATTGACCCATAACGAGATAATTAGTATTGTCCCGGCCCAAATTGATCCATTTTACTTTTCTGCTGCCAAACGAGCCAATGTAACCCAACTGTCTCATTTTGAGTCAATTGGACCCAATTGACTCATCCAAAAGACTCATCCAAACGACCCCTTAATTAATTTATATGAGCTACTCATTGGACCCCGTAACTTGTGAAGGACGATAATTTATTTTCATGTAATATATAGCAACAATATATATGTATATACCTTGGGTTATGTTGTTTCCCGATTGGCCTTGCCATTGCATCGTCCAACCGCCGCACTGATAGCCTAAGTTGTTGGCGTGAGTCCCCGCCACCAAGATCTTAGCGCCGTACTTGGGAAGCGGCAGCAACGGCCCGTCGTTCTTGAGGAGAACAAGTGATTTCCGAACCGCTTCCCTTGCAAGTTCTCTGTGCTCCTGTTACAATTAACACGCGAATATATAGTCGTGCTCATATCGTACGTACAGAGAAACTACGTAAATCTGCTTTTTATTTTCATGATTTCCGTGTGCATGGTTTGATTTACACACCTGGCTACCGAGCTGGCGGCCCATCTCGACATCGGCGTATGGGTTTTCGAAAAGCCCCATAGTGAACTTCACCCTTAGAATCCTAGCAACGGCATCGTCGATTCTGGTCATGGGGATGATTCCTTTCTCCACTTGATAGGTCAGTGTTCGAATGAACCTTCTGAATTTGTAGGGAGCCATCACCTAACAAAATGAATGAACGTACGCAATGAATGAATTGAATATAAGATAATAAAGCTAGCTATGCAACCAATACGGAACAAATAAAGAAACGGATATACATGTAGATATATATATATATATAGTACCATGTCTATCCCTGCACTGATTCCAGCTTCCACAGAGTAGGAGTAGTTGGCGTCCTTTATCTTATCAATCCCTTCGAAGTCGGAGATCACAAATCCCTAAGGCAAAAGGATACTTCTGTTAGAAGTTGGAAGTTTATGTAGCTAAATGTAATTAGTAAATCCTTTAATTAATTACATTTAGAGCCTTAGTTAGATTAGGGCGACTAGGTGTATATATATAGGTTGACAGTCGCCTCTATTGTACGGTGAACTCAATTCTACAAGTTATAGATTGATTCTGAGAGATTGGTTCTCTATTAGTCTCAACGATATTCGTTGAGGATGTCACGTTAATTCGACGTTGTTCTTTCTGATTGAGTTTGGTTTACAACTTCATCTCAGTGACTACTTCGTACGTGTTACCAATTTGTTGAGTAACTTTTCTACTACTACGCTAAGCTACAGAACAAAAAAAAAAAAAAAAAACAAACAACTTTTCTACTGCGCTAAGCTACAGGGAAAAGAGGCTACGTAGGTACATACCCTGAATTTGAGTCTTGTCTTGAGCAAGCCAGTGACGAGTCGACGATTTGCATGCATTTTCTGGCCGTTCCAGCTGGAGTAAGAGAGCATCACCGAAGCGACGCCCTTAAGAATGGCTGTGCTGTAGGGTGGCAAGTGGACGGCGGCCAGCTCCTTCCATGGCATTTCAGCGTTTCCTCGGTCCACCCCGCCGCTGGTGCCACCGTCTCCGACGAAATGCTTAGCGCACGCTGCCACTTTGGTCCTGATAGATAATCCATCGATCGATGATCAATAAGGAAGTATATCAACTAAACATAATCATGATCTAGAAATTAATTATTTAAGTTAATGACAGTAGCTAGCTGGCTAGCTTCGTTGGTACTGGCCAGTTTCCACAAAGGGCACGCCCTTGATGGAGTAATTAGGCGGGATGTCGCCCTCAAGTCCCGCGATCATCGTCTCAGTCATGAGCTTCACCAGGGCGGGATCCTCGCTGTAGCTCTCGTAACATCTCCCCCACCTTGGATCCCGGCAAACCTGCGGAAGGAAGGAAGCGCCAGAGAGAGAGACAGACAGACAGACAGCAAGAGGAAATCAAACAATAACAAATAGCAGCCGCCTGCAGCGGCATAGCCAATAATCGTACTACAACTTCTAGTACGATTTAACAACTAGCTAGAGACTAGTAATTACCGCAATGGTGGGAGAGAAAACGTATCGGACACCCGTTGCCCTTGCTTCAAGAGCCGTGGCAGCTCCGATCCTTTTCACAAGTTGGGGATCCCTGAAATCAAAGGTTTTTTTTTTTTTTTTGAAGAATTACTACTTAACGTCCGTGGATCTGTTAGATCACATATCACATGAAAGAAACAAATTAAGACTGTCGTACAGATCGAAACCAATATTTGAGCATTTAACTTTTATATATATATATATATATATATATATATTCTCGTCACCCACCAACCTTGTAGCTCCGAGGCCCACATTGTGTGGGAAAATGGTGGATCTGTACGCATAGTTGTGTCCGTGGACAGCATCAATGGCGTAGAGCATCGGGATGCCAAGCCTCGTCGCCAGAGCTGCCTCCTGCAGTTTGTTGATGGTCATGATCCATTTCCGGGAGGAGAAATTGTGGGGTGTCCGATCCCCGGGTTTCTGCCCTGGAACGCTGTCCGAAACGCTCAACACGCTCCCTTCAACAACAAAGGACAGCAATATATATGATTACTTACTTCCAAACAGTAGTGTTGCTTAATCTTTGCTAGCTTAACCCTAACCCCAAAAAATCCAACAACGTAACAAACTCTTTCCTTTGGCCGCCATTAATTAAATACAAAATGGTGATATATAACAAGCTAGCTGGCCGGTTGATTACCTATGCAGTAGTTGCTCATGACGTCCGTCGTTGCCCTCGACCGATCGATCTGGGTCATCTGACCGATCTTTTCCGACAAGGACATCCTCTCCATGAGGTCGTTGATCCTTACCCTGATGGGCTTGCTAGGATCCTTGTATGCTGCTGTTGCTGCGCTAACTTCAGGATCATGACCAGCAACAAACTCTGCCATGACGATGATGAAGATGGCGAGAAGAGAGAAGAGGGTAGATGCCATTCTTTTGCAGCTGGATGGATCGAGAGAGTGTAATGAAGAAAGGAGTGAGAGCTTTTTAAAAGCTATGGAGGAAGAAAATAAAGGTGCTCTGTAGCCAAGGTGGCCGGAGTATAGAGAGAAGGACTGAAAAGGCGTGTATATGGGATTTAATGAAGAATGGGTAGATGCATGTCTGCCTGGTAGCCCATAAATGCTCTCGAGTGATATGGCCATATTGCTCCGTTTGTTCCTGTTAACCTTAGTTCAGCGAACAAGATGAATGTCAGAGAGAAGGAAACTCTTGTAGTTAAATGAGAAGCAGATTGAGATCAGACGGTTGATATTTTTTTTTCAACACAAAAGTAATCACTTTTCTTCTTTTGATATATCATAAATGGATTCATTATATATGATTAGAGACCCTAAGCTATTTAAGTCCCTAGACAACTATATTATGGTTGAATTATAAATGCTGGATGGGATGGGGTATGGTATCGAAGCATTTATGGTGCATCTTACAAACTGTAAAGCAAAAGCTCACAGTGAGACTAGACAGAGCACATAGGGAGCAACGAATGGAAAGATTGATCAGCTCAAGTACAAGAATTAAGAAGCAATCCATGTGGGTACAAGATTGAGGGGTTGGAATACAAATTAGGAGCATATATGAAATATTTTAAAAGTTTATATTAGACTCTACTTGTGCTGTGTGATTTGATTTGATACGATCCGGACTCGACAAATTATGTAAGATTAAAAATGAACAAAAAAATTTATCCAATAAACCAAAGTATGGTTTGTCCTTCTTTTCTTTTTCAATCACGTTATAATTGGTCTATAAAAAGATAACAAATGGATTGGATTAGTGT
Organism: Linum tenue; assembly: GCA_946122785.1. Classification (NCBI taxonomy): domain Eukaryota; kingdom Viridiplantae; phylum Streptophyta; class Magnoliopsida; order Malpighiales; family Linaceae; genus Linum; species Linum tenue. Next base: position 67,709,432 of record CAMGYJ010000002.1, read on the forward strand.
GTTTATTGTAGTGGTGTAATTTGAGAACGACTACAGAATATTAAGGGAAAATAAAGAGGAATTCAGTCTGAAAAAAGTGTCAATGTTGAAACCTTTAATTTTTGGGGTAAAAATATGTATATGAATGTAAGAGTATTCCTAGATGATCAACAAAATGGTGGGGTTCGTGCGTTTCCGTAGAATGGAGGATAGGGATTTTATAGCGTGCCCTTTTCTCTCTTGGGTACAAAACGACACTGCGTTATACGATTATTAAATTTGAGGGCATTATAGTCTTTCCTTATCATCAACGTAGCTCACCTACTGAATCGTAGGGATGGGAAAACGGTTGTGGTTTGTTATTGAACCGAAAATGCTTCGAATAAGCGAGGTTTATAATTAATCGCTAACCATTTAAATAGGAGATTGCTTTGTTGCGATTAGTACGATAGATCATTGATCTGTGAAGACCAACGAACTATTGCTGCAAGTAGTGATGGACTGATGGTTGAAAGATAGTAATTTGAAAGAAGTGAGCTATATATACTCCACGCTGGTGGGGTTTCAAATGTCTATCTTTACAATAGGAGTTCAACTCATTTTACCTATCAGTAGCCTCTTTGAAATTGGCAATTTGTTGAATTGCATACAAACTATCTAATGTAACAATGATATGTTGCAGCAAAATTTATTTGAGGATGAAAATTTTGAAAATTTCCTCTGTCTTTTCATAATACTTCATGATGTTAAATTGTTAATCACTGGAATCCATTTGCAAGTACAACAAACAAACTCATGTATGCTACTACTTTGTTTAGTGGCGTATAAATAGATAAAGTAGTTTAATAAATCATCAAAGCGGCGCGATCGAGCTCCTACAGAAGGCCCATCGTAGGTTTACATCTCTTTCTATTTTAATTTGCAGACTTATCTTCGTGTTGTGTCAACTACTTTTCCTGTTTAACTAATCTTTCTTAAGAGACTCATAATCTTTCGTGGTAATCAAGTTTCTAAAAAGAAAGAAGTATCGGGGTACAAGGCTGGCAAATTCATTGAATCAAATAACCTCACAAGAGAGCAAGATAGAAAGGAATTCAAATAACGGAGACTCACCTTATTCAAGCATCAATGGCTATCATCTCAGCATTATAAAGATCACACCAGAAACCAAAGCCTAGCAACCTTTTCCAGAGATCATATCATACAGAGAGAGCTAGAGAATTGCTTGTGTGATGTGATTAATAGGAAAAGAATCTCTAATATGTGTTCAAGGGTGAATCAGTGTTAGAGAGTGTGTTGGAAAACACTGTAGCTGGATAGCTGGGGTTAGGGCTGTTAATGAACCAAGCCGCTCATGAACGGCTCCGCTTCCGACTCGAGAAAAACTCGTTTGAGACTCGATTCATCTTAATCTAGCTGGCTCGCGAACAAGCTCGTTAACTAAACGAGCCGAACTCGAGCCCTGCCATGTTCAGCTCGAAAGCTCGCGAACAAGCTCATTTAACGGCTTGGCATCTGAAAGGATTGGAATTCATAGATTTTATGTATTAAAATAGGGATAAATATTGTGTTTTGTTTTGCTAGACTTTGCTACAGGTTTGAATGCAATTTTGTGCTCAGTTCTAGCTCAATCTTGAGCTATAATGAACATTTTATGTGTTGAACTCGATTTTGGACTCGTTAAACTTATTTGGCGAGCCGAGCTCGAGTCGATCTCCAGCTTTCATTTTCATAAAGAGCCAAACTCGAGCTTGCATATTAAACCTCGTGACGGACACGAACCGAGCTCAAACCTGAAAATATATTAACGAGCCTAGCCCGAACGATGGCAAAGTTCGACTTGGCTCGGATGATTGACAGCCCTAGCTGGGGTAAACAGTAGACTGAAGATCGATTAATCATTGAGGATTGGATTGATTAATCTTTTTTTTTTTACAATGGATTGATTAATCTCGAAGGGTACTTGTTGAATTAAAAGAAAACATGAGGAGAGTTGTTAAAACGTAAAGCATCAGCATATAAACTTAGTTGGGCTTTTTAGTTTTAATTGAAGTGAGAATCACTAGTTAGGCCTGCTTGAAACGGAGAAAGAAATAAGTGGGCTTTAGGGCCAAAGCCCACTCCTCTGTACTCTGTATCTATACTAACACGAAGAGTGTTGTTTAGCTGTTTCATTTTCGATCAAACCCAGCTTTATAATCCTCTCTCACTTGTTCCCGGCCAGAGGGTTGATTGGTGATTTGCAGAATTGCAGTACAGGAAACAACTGAACCAAGAACTGATCAGGAGAAGCAGGCATCTCGCGCTTGACGCCCGCCACAAGTACTTCTCGTAATGGGCTCATAACGGGCATCCAATTGTGGGCTGTTTTTGCATTTACCATTAGAAGACTAAGTTGATTTGGAGGTTGTTTCTTATGGGTTTTCCGACGAGAGGTTTATCACCGTCGGCATCAATTTTTGTACCCCACGCGTACATTTTGGTCTATTTGTTGTGGGCGTATAAATTGGGTTTCTTTCAGAAAGCGCTCGGTAGCTTCTAGATGTGTCTGCTTCCAAACCATCTCGTATATCATTATCATCCTTCTGTTGGTTATCGGTTAATGTGTTGATCGTTAACTAATCAACATTACCGGAGATAAAAAGTCGTGTTAGGAGACCACAAATACATCTTTCCGAAGTTTAGGTGGCCTAATGATATTTACCCTAAAAACAAAGTGTGTTTCTAATATTGTTGCAATAAAGCTTAAGGTTCGGTAAGTTACACTCTTATTAATGTTTCTTAATTTCGAAACTGAAAAGGTTACTTTTTACAAGTTATATATGTATATGGCATATTACAAAATGAAATGTGTGATAAGGAAGATCGATATCACATACAATTTTAGTACAAAAATCAAATTTTAACATGATGATGATCAGGTACTCCTGTAGAAGAGTTGCAGTGACAACGACAACGTTAATTGTGTTGTGGATTATGGCTATAATCTCAATCTCCAGTACTCCTGCACAAGCCACCATGAATAACCCCTCTGCAGAACAGTGCTACAGAGCTATGGATTACTATTGCAAGGAACCTCTCATCTCACAATTTCTTATTGGTTGCTGTCTTGATTACGGCTGTTGCATGCAAGTGAAGAAAGAGTGTGTCCGAGTTATTATGAACGATCTAATTAAGAAATATAAGGATGTCGATCCTAAAACGATCGAGAAAAATAACATATGGGTTCATGAGAATGCATGTGATTATACTTTTGGTGCATAAAAAAAAAAAAAGAATCATGTGATCAATTGATGGAAACAAAATTTTCATAGATTACTGCATTTGGATATTATTTATGTTTTATGGTATTTTGAATATTATTTCGATGTTTAAATTTTCTTGGAGACTGAGTTATTTGGCATTTATGTAATAAGGGTTAATTTTGTATAGCAGCTAAGAATTATGCGGGTTATTACTAAAAAAAGGAATTATGGGGGTTATATCTTAATCTACTTAAAATATATCAAAGGACTTGCAGTGTTCCACGCTGAGCACGTTTAACTTCGGAGTTCTCACAAGAACTCCTTCATTTCATTCCAAAACACATCTTGCCAGTTAAGGTCGGTTTCTTACTTATGAACCATGGATCGTTCCCCGTGCTTTGTCGATGTGGGATCCCCCCCCCCCCATTGGGACTCAACGTCTTTGTTGAGGTTTTCCCCACCATCGTTAAAGAGGGACGCGAAGAGGCTCTGATACCACTTGTAACATCTCGGACCTTTTCCCAAGCAAGATATTGTCCGGTTTGCGCCTCGACCCTCACGGATTTTGACTTAGAGTGCATATCAAGGGACTTTCCATAAGATCACCCATCCTTGCAGTGTTCCATGCCGAGCACGTTTAACTTCGGAGTTCTCACAAGATCTTCTTCATTTCACCCCAAAAAGCGTCTTGTCAGTTAAGACCAGTTTTTTTTACTTATGAACCATGGATCTCTCGATTTGTCAATGTGGGATCCGCCTAAGGTGTTACAAAGATCCTCTAGTGGAGGTGGTGGAGCCACTTAGGGCCAATGGAGGTCTTTTGCACCACCTTGATCCAAAAAATGTGGTAATAAATTTTTAATGTGGTTATGAATTGAATACGAAATTTTCTTATTATTGCAAACAATTTTTTTTAATGTAATGTTTTGTGATCTCCACTTACCTTCTAATTAATATATTACGTATCAGTTTAATTTAAAAAGAAAACTCAACGTTTAATTGCTACCAGTTGCCATTGCAAGTGTAGAAAGAACAGTTAGTGCAATGAAAAATGTGAAAAAGTGATGAAATCAGAAATGATTTTCGGTGGAATAATTTAAGAATGACATACATCGTAACTTGCAAGCGAAATGTATAGTTTAGAAACTTTTCAGCATGCGAAAACGTACACATTCCGAAACCTATCTACTTATTTTTCCACGTTGAGTCCACCTTAATTGAATTCTTGGCTACGTACGTACGCCAGTACTGTCTGGTGGTATTAACTAACTTACGGTCCTCCCATGAGGAGTCTGTTAAGGTCTATGGTGAGTGGAAAATCCATGATCACATTGTACCTGTAAAATCAGATTCGAATTGAAACGCTTTCCTTTCCAACGTTAATTTAATCAATCCCTCGACTCGATCCACAGTATAATTAGTTACGCACGTACATACGTACCTCTCAGTAATCCCAACATCGTGAACGAGGGAGCACCTGCTGAGGTTGAGGTCCACTTTGTGCAGTAATTTCTCCCCATCAGCTGTAATTAATTTATTTTGAGCAGTTAATTAATTAAGATGAATATACATATGTTACGTACAGTACAAACCATGTCACTATGCCCATTAATTAAGATAATGTCGTTCGTACGTACCAGAAACAACTCCCAGTTCTATGAACGGTTTGAAGGCCTGCATCCCAAATATGACTAGCTCGCCGGTAACCGGAGCTTTCTGCATGCAGATCATTACCATATATATACATGCATGAACAAAACCAAGCAGGGAAGGAAGAAATAAATCTACAGGCAGGCTGGGGCTGGCAGAACCGTACTTTTGGGTGGGCGGTGAAAGGTCGATCCCAAGCTCCATTGATATCCCATTCACCTATGGCATCAAGAGTCAGGATGTCGAATTCTTGAGCAGCATGAGTCTCGGCTACTGCGTAGAACTTCCCACCATGCACCACCACATCCGTGTTGCTAAGGTCCTTGTTCACTTTCCCAAATCTCATCTATACATGCAAAAATATATAACATGCAATTCATTGTTATCCCGTGCATGATTCACTTTGGAAAAGGCTAGCGCACGCGCCTAACGTTACAATATATACACATATGTGACTTGTGAGCCATGAGAGTGGATATATAGACTCCTAACACCCTTAATTTAAGGGGTCGTTTGCTTATTGGATTTGTATAAAGGATTTACACCCCAAAAACCTAACTATCAAGGATTTGATAGCACTTCGTTGTTTGCTAGGCCAAAAAATTTGGAGGCAGATTTGTGGGCCCCATGGATTTGCGCTCATTTTTCGTTCCAAATCCGGAAGTCCTACGGATCCGAATTTACAAATCTCACATAATAACTTGGAATTTGGATAATGGTTGAAAAATCAAGTTGTAAAATGACAGCTATAGGCTATATCCCTATTAATCTTTATTATTCCAAGTTTGTCCTCTTTCTATTATAGTAACTAATATAATATAAAAGGATAATAAGGTAGATTAGTTTCTTAATGATTAAATATAATTCATGATCAAAACAACTAAACAAAAGATTGTTTGAACTTTCAAATGCATAATGCTCCAAATTCCTAATAAATTCTTAGATTTTTAAATTCAACACTATTGACAAAATTCTCATTTTAAAATTCATCAAGTAGACGATGCTAGCACCTTGCAAAACCTTTTCTAACAAGTCAAAAATACAAGTGACAAATACTATGATAACTTTAAAAGTTGTAGTAGGAACTAGGAACCCACCCAATTGAACAAGTGGGCCGATAAGATTGCAAGGGCATGGCCTTCAACCGCAGGAATAAAGGACGGTTTGGCCCTGTCTTTCTCCATCTTGAACGTTTCAGTCTCCAAGTGTCTATTGTTGTAGAAGACACTCCATTCTCCATCACTACTACTGCCCTTTTGGAAGTACAGGGCATGGAGCATTCCTTCTCCTTCTACCCAGATGTGGTTTGTCCTTCCAAACATGGATTCCGTGGATTGTAATCCTCCAAACAGGGGATTTGGTCCTGCAAACAAGGGATTCGGCAAAAGATTGGTAACTAATTATCTTGGCTACCAACCATTCATTTCTTATTCAATTTACCCTTCCTCTGATCTAACGGTCTTGGATGTGGAGGGGTAGGGAGGTAATTTGACATCTTTGGCAAATTACTTAGGACTCGTTTGGAACCTCCGATTTCAGATGTTGTATTCTCAGTATACATGTATCCTGAGAATACAACGTTTTTTTGACTTGATGTAATAAGAAAATGCATGTATTTATAATTCATGTTGTATTCCTAATACATAGCAAATGATGTATTATATTAATAATCTTACATTTTTTGTGAGATTTTAGTATCCATAGTTCATTTAAACTATAATCCATGCATTCTTGTATGAGTTCCAAACAATGAATTTTCAAAACCACACATTCTTAGTATACACATAATCTTTAATACACACATTCTCGTAATACATCATTTCCATAATCAAAGGTTCCAAATGACCCCTTATCTTATTTTCGCACTATTGTGTCGTGGTAGCAATGTATCAAATATGGTATTAGGTAACTTCTGCCAATAATTTGAGTTGTTAGAACTAACTGGTTCTTGTCGATTACATTCCCAGATACATGAGTTGTTTCCTTTGGGGTGCATGCACATGGTTACATCATATACGAGAATGATATTAAAGTAATGGGATTAAGTAAATTGTCTTAGTTATTGTCAAGAACCAGTTTGTTCCAATAACACGAGTTGTTGGTAAATTTTTTAAAATAATGGATGTGATACCACAAACAAACATTTACATCATCTAGCAATTGGAGGAATGTACGTAGAAGATTACTAGAGATTAGGGATGTCAATGGGGCGGGTTTGGCTAAACCATTCCCATCCCCATCTTCAAATACCCAAACCCATACTCGCCCCATACCCATGCGGGAGAATGTTTTGCAAACCCATCCCCATACCCGTAGGTTTCGGGTACCCATGGGTAATGCCCGTACCCGTACATCCAACATTATTATACCTAAAACTTACAAGAAAAATTTTAACTATAACTCTAAACGAACCTATTATATCACGAAGTCAACAAAAACACAGTCATTTTCTTAATACGATTCAAAGAATATGATCCTAAAACATTCTTTAATACATAATATAGAGTATAATATTTTTCAACTTATTATGTTCTCACTCTGATACATCTGCTAAGTAATAATTAACTAACATAATCTTATTGACAAGGGGGAAAGTGAAAGAGTGAAAGGAGAATTGAGGGAAATGAATTAGGTTTACATTAAGATGGTCACTCAATTGGATTTATACTATTTATTTCCTCGAGTTATCCTCGTCACCATTGATAGATTATAATCTGATCCACATATTTTTGTATATGTGAAGAAATTCTCTTGGTGGGGTGGGTATGGGTATGAGGCGGGGAAGGCTAAAACCATACCCACCCCATACCCATCAAACTTTTGCGGGATTTATCCATACCCGCCCCATATCCAGTCAAAGCGGGAATTTCTCGCGTTGACTGGGTCGGGGGCGGTCGGGTACCCACGGCCATGGGTTTGATTGACATCCCTACTAGAGATATATGAAGTGAAGATTGAATCGAGTTGAAGTAAGTTTTAAGTGTGAGGTTATTTGAACGATATGATTACTTAAAATTAATTAGTTACCATTTCGGATGTAGACTCCTTGGGAGAAGTCATCGGGAATAATACCCTCCACCATGTCCGTGACTCGAACGCCTTCCTTCAGTTCGTCCACCGGCGCAAAGTTACACTGCAACTCAGGAAAACATACATATATAATCTCAACCATCAATGCTCTTACTCATCATAAACATCGATCGGTCATCGGAGCATGATGATCACCTGAGACGGGAGCAAGGGTTGATCAACAAACTGGAAGGCCGAATCAACAAAATCGTCCAGTAGCTTCCGAGGAGCAATATTACGGATCATGGACTTCATTAGTGGAACATCGATTTGCAGGGGAAGGACGTCGACGTTCAGGATCTGCAAGAGATCCTTAAAAATTAAAAAAAAATACGGTTTCTGATATTTAGGCAGATATGGAATTAGGATGAACCGGCCGGTTAACAGAAACATATGTATATATATATACGTACGTACCTTGAAAGTAGAAGAAAGAAAGGTGGTCAGATGATGGCCGAAGCTTAAGCTGTGATGGCCGGGGAGGGGATTAGGCCGTCGGTTTTTCAGGCTGCAATTGGTCATCACAGCATAATTCAGCGCCATCAATTTCCGCGGTGGCTTTTTGATTGAGGATTAATGCAGGCAGTTAGTTTGTGATACCAATATATATATATATATATATATATATATATATATATATATATATATATATATATCTTGTAACTTGTAAGCATCCGGAACCGGCGGGGCTAAAGGAATATTAATTAAGGTTTTTTTTTACGGGTAGTGTGGCATAAGGTAGACAATCAATAAAGCAAGGATTGAAAAACTTTACCTTCAATCAGAATTTTTTATCGGATTTAAATTGGTTGGCGGATTTAGTGGTACGAAGCGGTTGAATTACGATTTTAATATAAATTCACTATCGTTGACTTTTTCGGTATGACCTCCGATACGGTTTTACAATGCTTGTCATAAAGCAAACAATATTTACTGAGATACAAACTATAGACGGTTCCCAACTAAATGAATCAAGAAAATATGTTTCGTTTCAGAATAAAATTCTCAAAACTTATAGAGTTCATTATACCAAACAAAATATGATATAACATCAGAAGCTCACTAAAATGCAAGGTTGTTAAACCCCTATCGAACCCCCCGGTTGAACCTGATTGGACCCGAGTCGGGTTTCAAAACGGCCTCCAGAAAACCCCCCGGTCTGACCCCTAAACAGGGAGAAGAAGAGAGGCGGAAGAGAGGAAAATGAACGAAGGAAGGGAAATGGTAGGTGGATCATGGAGGTTAGGTAGATTTATTTTGTTAAAAATAAGTTTTTAATAGATATATGTAAGATAAATTTTATTTCACTCATTATATTTTTAATTACTACTTTATTTGTATATATATTTAGAAAACGTCAAAACGGCTCAAACCGGCCGGACCCCGATCAGACCATTAAACCTCAAACCCCTTGCTTGAACGGCTCAATGACTTAAACCGGTTTGACAACCTTGCTAAAATGTAAACATCTATCACCAAAAAAAAAGTGGAAACATCTATCTAATTTCTTCTATAATAAAATAAAAATATATTTTAAGTTTTTCTCCTTTTCATATTTAATAGTTTTAATTTAGCATTTTTATTATGTAGATCATGCAAAAAAAAAATTACTTTATTTTCAAACAATCTTCCATCAGTCATGCTTCAGTTTTATAATTCGCTAAAAGTTCTAATTAAACAAGTTTTTATTTTTAGGTTTTATTTATCAAGAGATGATAGCTTCATTTTCTTAACGATTTTTTGTTGTTGTTGTTGTCAACAACCACAAGAAATGGAAATGGAAGTGAGCATGGCACGCAAAAGGAGTGTATATGAACCTAGATGGCAAAGTTTAGCCAACATCCGGTGTACAATATAATACCGATTAATATTTTTTTTATCAAACTGATATTTAGAGGATTAAAGTATGAGGTTTACCTATTAGAGGTTAGGTATAGTATCTTGTACAAAATTTGGTTAATACATGATCTAGATAGTGAAACCTCATTAGACGATGTCAAGTGTATGCACACGTATATATATATATGGCAAAGGCTAGCATACGTATACGCTTGCGTTTACGTTCTTTATATGTACCTTGATATATTTCAATGAATCATAAATGTTGGATATTATTTTTTTAGATAAAATGAATTTTGTGGTTCAAGTTAGAGAAGTATGGACGGGAGTTCACCCATTAGAGATTAGTATATAGTGTCATGCTCCCAACTTTGATTAATTCGTGGTTTAAATAGTAAAACTCAATGGATACGTAAAATCATTAGGAGCAGAGATGGAATCCTCAGTCGCCTAGCTAATTGGCGGCGGATCATCGGACGGTAAGGGCGGTGAAGTCAGAAGCAACAAAATGATAGGCCAAGCCCGCAAGGATTTGCATGCACTTGCCACTTGGACACCTTCTCAATTAAAGGTCTCGTACTACTAACGAGGTTACCTTGAAAAAGATATTTTCATTATATATTTTTTTTATGTGGTATTCGGACTCACCCCAACGATGAGGGAGTTAAAGCGGTACGAAGTACGAACGAACAACTCTAATTCTTAAAATCATGCCAAATTTACTCTAATTCTTAAATCATGGCAAATTTTTCATATGTATCTAATCACATCTGGAAATTTAGAAATGATATAACCCTTCCTCATCACAATAACGTGTCTCAGTCAGTGATATATTTCTATACCAAAATCTGAACAATAACACGCCAAGAAAGGGATGTAGTTATTGTCGTCCTCACTAATTAAGCAAAATAATGATTCCTTCTAACCGGCTAGATAGAACCACACTAAACTAAGAAACGCTTTGGGGATTTTTTTTGAATCTTTCAAGAGGTTGTAATGTACTGGGTGGGAAGGCAGCCGGAACATGAAGGTTTAAGGAATATTAATTAATTAAGATTATTTTGATCGGCTGGTGTGGCATAAGGGAGACAATCAATGAAGAAAACAATAAATAATGGTTAATGGCATACAAATTTAGGCAGTTATAACAACTTGCTAAATATCGATTCATGTAATGACTAGTGGAAGTTGTTAAGGAACAGTTTGTTAAACCAACTATTATTTCAAAAGTTGTTGGAGAGGAATAGGTCTAGTGTTATTATTACTAGCTAGTCACATGTTTAGGAGAGAAATTTTACAATGCTACATAGTATTGGTGCTATAGGTTTTTACTTTTATGGTACAATTTGAAATTGTACATTTAACGTTATGGTACAACTTTAGATTATACTTATACTGTCTGTACAAATTCTTTTATGGTACAGTTTGAACTTGTACATTTATGTGATTGTACAACTTCAAGTTGTAAAGTTGTACCATAACATAATGACACAAATTCTTTTATGGTACAATCTAAACTTATACATTTCATGTCACGGTACAACTTTAAGTTGTACATTAAAGCATCAATACTATATAGTATAGTAGAAATGCTCCATGTTTGAGTCCTTTAAATATCATCAAAATCTTCAATTATTGTTTTTTATCAATTTGTTCTTATAGTTTGGATTTAGATAATCACGGCATGAGATTCCTTTATTAGAGGTTAGAGTATAGCTTCATATCCCAAGTGCAGATTACTCATCATCTGGGATGATTTAGGGTGGCTACTAATTTTTTGATAGCCACCGTAGCAATCTCTTTGTACACCATTAAATTTTCTATTTTTCCTTCTATTTTAATCTTATGATCAAGATTCCTTTAGGGTAATTTTGAAAATCAAAATTTTACTGCATCTGATTCATATTCTCTATAATCTCACCCTCTCTCTTTTCAACCCTAATAATATATATTTCTCTCCCACCCACATCTCTTCCCGGCGACTACTGCCGCCCGCCTCCTTCTCTCTCATATCGGCGACAACGATGACATGCCATTACTCTCCCCTCCGCTGCCCTCTCTCTCTCCCCCTCCACCCATAGAGGGTCTGGTTAAGTGGGTTAGGGGTTTATTTCTGGGTCGGGTTGGGTTAATGGATTGGGTTGGGTTTAATACGTGGCGGGTTTAGTGACGTGGCGGGTCGGGTTTGACCATTTCCGGCCCAAAACGGCGCTGACTAGGCGCTCACGTTAGCCACGTCAGCACATAACGGACTCTTTTAACGGAGTTGGACGGCAACTAACGGCGAGTGACTAAATGTGTCCAGTTTTAGTAATTGTAGTGACCAAATTTGATATTAACTTTTTCTAGTGACTAAACATGTCCCGATTTTGTAATCTCGGTGACCAAATGTGTCTTTAACCCATATTGATAATATATAAAAGAAAAGAATGTCCTCCAAGTGGAAGAAGCTGACCACGCACACTAAATAATGGACCATTAATTGCACATGTTTATACCACCATTTTTTAACCGTTTGAGAGTCGATTCTCGTATTTTAAGCCGATTTCATGCTAAGTTGTGCTTTTATGTCCTATTTCAAGACTTGGCGTTGACGTGGAGGTGTTTGAGGGGGCCGATCCGCGTCGGTCCGCTTGCTCCTCTCTGCTCCTCCATCCTCCTCCACTTGCTTCACCCATAAATGGGGATGATTCGGAGAAGAAGGGACCTTTGTTGTCTTGGATGAAGATTCAGGGAGCTTGTGAGTAAGGATGTCACTTTGGAGGACGAGATCCAGTTGTTTGCTCATATTGTGGTGATTTTGTCACCATTCCTCTGTCCTTGGCTCGAGATTGGCTCTCGGGTTTTACTTGTTGTGCAAGTGGAGTTCGAAGTCGTCTTGGGGAATGGTTCTCCTCGTTGTTGGTTCTCCTTCCTTTCCTCTTGTCGGTGCTTCGTCGGGCTGGTGGTGTTGCCGGTGCCTGGAGCTGTTCTTGGCTTCTTCACCATCGCTCCCCAGCGTTTGTCTTTGTGAAGGCAGAAGAGTGAAGGAGGCTATGTTCGGCGGTGGAAGATACAATCAGCGGCCGTCCTCATGGTGATTGGGCGAACGAAGTAGGGTTGCTAGGGGTGGGTTGTCCTTGTGGTTTTTGGACCAGGGTTCTTTGGGCCTTGTTGGGCCACCGTTAGTTTCAATCTTATTTTTTGTTTGGTCTTTTCCTTCCTTTCAGTGTTGTAAAAACTCTGTACACCGTGTTTCGTATTAATGAAACGGCCACCCACATTTCCAAAAAAAAACACAACTCATGCATCGATGTGCGGACAAATCTCGTACGGTCGTACTGTTATACCCATAGGGGAATTCATTGGTCCCGGTTCCCACCTTGGGGTCCAGAACCAGCAGCTCATGGACCATCAGGTCCAGTTTTACCAGCAGTATTCGGCCCACCAGGCCGAGTACCATTCTCGGATGACGGTTCTGTACGAGCTCCTCGACCGGATGGAGGCTCAGCAGGGAGTCACCACTGCTCGCATCGAGCGGGAGCAGGCACGCAACCGCTGGATAATGGAGTACCAGGAGCACCTGCTCCAGTCCTGTCATCCCCCTTAGAAGCATCACTGGACTACTCGGTGGGACCACTCACCGCCACCACCGATATACGGGGTCGACGACCTCATGGATCAGATTGGCTTCGACCAACTCGAGTAGGTTGTACTCGCTGGCTCGGTTGTGCTTTCTTTTGTTTTGGTTCGGAGTGCAAACTGGCTTTTGTTTGGTTTATTTTCTTTTCTTTTGGATGATGTACTATTGGACTTCCAACTTAACCTAACGTATCTGTGCTTGAGTGATTGTGTTTTCTTTAGCCGTGCCTTTGCACCGACTGGTCCCATTTCCAGTCCTCTTCACTCCTGACTGGTCCACCTTCCAGTCCCACTGCAGTCTGAGCATACCGGTAACATTGTTCCCTCTTCTCCATTGAGATCAATGTCGAACTTAAGTGTTGGGGAGATGTTTTGATTTGACTGTTTAGATCTGTTTGTGTGCTTGGAGCCTAGTCCACTGTCCAGATTTTGATTTGAGGACTCCAAGTACGTGTTCCTTGCAATTACCTGCTCAACATGCTTTGAATTGACAATCTCTATAGTAATATGCAACCTAGGGAGGTTGTGTAGCACTATGGAGGATGTTGATGCATTTAAAAAGTCTCCTCTCTTCTTCATATTGTGTTGGTTGATTGTGTGAATTAGTGATCCTAGGACACTTGAATTGTGTGGCGTTGTGGACTCTCTACCTGTCATGGACTCCTGTATCATGTTTTGAAATAAAATGTTCTAAAAAATGTGCTTTAAAATAACGTCTCCCGTGCGAATAGGGCGAAAGTGTGTAATGGGAGACGGGAATCTGTTCCCAATTTCCACCTACTACCTCCAGCCCCCTTAGATTCCTTTCCCCCGCACGAGGCTCGAGACATCCGCTTAAGTTTGAGAATTAGGGCAGACATACCTAACTTAAAATTATAGCCAAGTTACGGGTAAAATACCTCGGCTACCACTTAAGTTTGAGAATTAGGACAAACATACCACTTAAATTTAAATAGGGCGGCGGGTACCATTAAAGTCTTCAAAATGTGCATCCTTCTAGTTTTCCATCCAACCCAAAAGTTTAATTATTTTTTTATACCTAAAATTTTAAAAACATCCAAAACTATATTTCAACAAGTTTTTATCTAATATAGAAATTAAAAAACCTTCTAAACATAATATTACTAAAATGACTAATCAAAATTGACAATAAAATAGATAAATTAGTAAAAATAATAAAAATATATCAAGAAGAAGAATAAATATATAGAATATAATAATAAATATTTAAAATACATATTAGAAGATCTATTTAAATCACTAATCCAATTAGAAGTACTATTAAAAATAGTTAAAATAGAACATAATCGATCATCAATACATCTAGACCAAAGAAGGATAAATTGAAACAGTCAGAAAGAATTAAACATATTCCAGTAATTAAAGAAAAATTAGAACGAAAAGAGAACGGAAGTAACCAATAAATAAATAAATAAAATCTACAACATTCCGTAACAAACCTAGAAAAGAAAATACGACTATAGGAAGAGAATTAGAATTAGTAAATTTAATTAATATGGAAAATCTAAAATATTATATTAGAAAATTACAATGATATTTAACATTGAAAATTATACAACATTAGCATGATGTACGAGAATTAAATATAACATCCTCATATTATTTATATCGATAAAGAATTCATAGGATATATTTGCTTCAACAAATTATTCAATTATTATAACATATAATGGTAATTGAAAATACTTATAATGATAATTGATTCTACATTTTCTATTCAAAAATTGGTTTGGTATCAAAGTCTTCAAAAGAAGATTCCAACTAAACAGAATTCATAAGATATATTTGCTTTAGAGAATAATTCAATTATTAAAAAACATAATGATAATTAAAAATACTTATAACGATAGTTGATTCTAAATTTTTTATTAAAAAAATTAATTTGGTATCAAGTCTTCAAAAGAGGATACCAACTAAATAATAAAAATTGATGTTTTTAATAAGTCAAAATGATTTTTTACAATAAGAAAAGTAGAAGGACCAATTAAGAAATTTAGAAAACATAATATTCCAAGAATATTCTGTTAACTTTAACGGAATGCACCTGACATTAAACTTAAGTGGTACCGCGTGCACAAATAATAGAGTTCAGTGGTACCCGACGCCCTATTCAAACTTAAATGGTATGTCTGCCCCAATTCTCAAACTTAAGTGGTATCCAATGTATTTTACCTGCCAAGTTACTGTAGGAAGTCCCTGTAACAGTTATCCATATTATAAGGACTGTTATAATAAAGACTATTCATATTCTATTAAAAAAACCTATTCGTATTATTCATGTTATATATAAAATGAAGTTTTGATTTTTGGATGTGGATTGAATAAAAAAACGGGTTGAATTTTGATGAAATCCGCATTCAACCCAAAACTAGTCAACACCAAAAAAAATTTCGCTTTGATCGATTCAAGTCGAATTGAATACTCAAGGATCTAGGTTCAATAATCAATTGTCAATCCATAGATGTGAGATCTCATTTCTTTCTATCTCAATTCTCACTTATATTTACGCATATTTATGGTTATATTTCCGCAACTTGAATTGCCTTGCCCTTCTCGCAAGACATATGGGATTTACTAGACATATAAGAGCTTGAACCAACAAAATGTTTAAGACGAAGGAGAGTGAAATGCAGGGGCAGCTTGTCAAGACGTAAATCTCTTGAAGGCCAATCTGAAATCACCATCAAGATCTTAATTTGTAATTGATGCCATCAAACTACAACCAATAATCTAAATTTCAATTACCTTCAGTTATATAGATTAAAATGTATTTTCCGCATAAGTAAATTAAATTAAAACGAAATGGAAAACCACTCGACAATTAATTCACCCTGGAACATCTAAAATTTTAGATAATTATTGTGCTCTAAAATGTGATATATTTTTATCCTCTCACATTCTCACGCTACCACGAGGACAACTTTTTGGGGTTCAAATCCCTTTGTTCTTCCTTTTCGATTTCATTCGTTTATCAAAGACAAAAGTCTTCTCGCTCAAACACGATCGCTAAGCCCCTCGCCTCTACCATCTCATTCCAACAATATTTCTGAAGACCCCGTCACTGTATTGTGATTCAAATATGGTTTGATCAAGAGATCGAGTATTCAAATCGTCATGATTTCCAATATTAACTTTCGTCCGAACATACTTAATTCCTTTCCCATAAATTTCTGTAAAAAAGAAAAGCCATCGTATCATTAGTAGATTTTGGGGTTGCAGTACTATGAATTTCATAATAGCGACGAGGATTTAAGAACCCTTATTACTTAACAAACACTTTCAATATTTCGACCAAAAAAAAAAAAAACACTTTCAATACCAGTCACGTAGAGCAGCAGCACCACAGGCTTCCATCATAGTCGGACATTTGAAATTACAAAATATCACCCAAGTTTATATCAAGTCAATAGTTATGCTGATAATTCACTTAACAACCGCAAAATTCTATAGTAAACTTTTCCATTCGAATATATAATTAAGAAAGAGTAATTTTTTATTGTAACAAGAAGCTAAGGTGGTATGAAAGGTGAGAGCTCCTTTCTTAGAGAAGTTCTCAAACACAACATTATATAAAAACAAAAGTCAAAGGCAAATCAAACTTTCTATAACGAAGATCAATTCAAATTGACTCTTCAATGTCCAACTATTGGTCAGTCACTGAGTCACCCATTTCAATAGTCGGAAATGGATGGAGCCTAGCCACGGGAACACAGATCAAAGGATGAGCCCTTGGAATGGTAAGCCCAACTCCTTCTTCCATATCAACAATATTCCCATCGCTCTTGGTCGATCCATGAACCTTCCACTCAAAGCACTGAATCATTGCGGCTAGGTTAGCGTGCACCATATGCAGAGCCAGCGTGGTGCCAGGGCACACCCTTCTCCCACTTCCGAACGGCAAAAACTCGAAATGTTGTCCTCTTGCGTCCATCTTGCCATCCATGAACCTCTCGGGTTCGAACTCGAGAGGCTCGTCCCAGTGGTTTGGGTCCCTGCCGATGGCCCAGACATTCACAAACAGTCTGGTCCTGGCTGGAATCTTGTAGCCCTGAATTTCACAGTCCCGGCTCGACTCCCTCATGATTAGTGGAGCGGCTGGATGGAGCCTCATTGTCTCCTTCACGATCGCTTGGAGGTAAGGAAGGTTCGGAATATCCGACTCCTGAACCAATCTAGATTTCCCCACCACCGAATCGATCTCCTTCCTTGCTCTATTCAGTATCTCTGGGTGGTTGATCAGCTCCGCCATCGCCCATTCTGTAGTGATGGCGGACGATTCCGTCCCCGCCGCAAATATATCCTGCATAAGAAGCAAAATTAATCAAAATTCGTAGTATATATAAGAAGGTAATGGAAAGAAATTAATTTGTATCTCATTACGCGCGCACGCACCCAGATGAAGGCCTTAATGTTTTCACGAGTGAGTTTGATCTCAGAATCTTGGTCCTCCTTTATATCGAGCAACACATCAAGAAGATCTTTCACCTCGCCACCATTTCCCCCGACCACCGTCGTCTTCTTCTTCTTATTCATCCTCGCTTCCACGTGCTCCTCGATGATCCTCTCCATCATCGAATCGAACCTCTCCCTCAAATCCTCGAGCCGCTTCCCAAACCCTTGGAGGTCCAATCTCTTGCAGAACCAAACGTAGTCGGAGAGATTGAACTTCCCGGTGAGCTCCGCCGTCTCCGCAACCAGCTTCCTGACCCAATCCGCCTCGTCCGCCCCGCCAGAGCACCTCTCCCCCATGGCCATCACCGAGATCACGTTGTTCGCGACCCGAATCAGCTCCCCTCCGACGTCCATCGGCTCCCCTGCCTCCGCTCTGTTCCGCGTCCGCTGCAGAGAGCGCCCGATCTCGTCCCGCCGCAGCGGGAGCATCCGGTCCAGGATCCGCCCGCCGAGCAGCTCGGACACGCAGAGCTTCTTCATGAATTTCCAGTACGGCCCGTAGGGGGCGAAGAAGAAATCGGCCGAGCCGTAGGTGAGGTAGTCGACGGCCGCGGGTACCGGACGGTCGGAGAAAACAGAGTCGTGAGTTTTGAGGAACTCTCTTGCGGTCTCTGGCGACGAAGCCACGACGCAGGGGACTGTGTTAAACCTTCTGTTTGTAGTAATAAAACTCCTTGTACTGTTTGCCCTTTAGCTAAACAAAAGCGTCTCCCATTTCCTGTTAGCACATCTCATGCTCTGAATCCGTTTGACTTACTTCATTTAGATATATGGGGTCCCTATCAGGTTCCTACCATTGATGGTTTTCGGTATTTTCTCACTTGTGTTGATGATTTTTCACGACACACGTGGGTTTACTTACTCAAAACAAAGGGTGAAGCTCGGCAAATCATGTTAGATCTGCCAAATTTTGTTAACACTCAATTTTCTTCTAAAATTAAAACTATAAGAACCGACAATGGGCAAGAATTCAACATTCCTTCTTTCTACAGTGAGTTTGGGATTATACATCAAACAACCTGTGTAGCTTCCTCTCAACAAAATGGTCGTGTTGAGAGGAAACATCAACATATATTAGCTGTAGCTCGTGCTCTTATGTTTCAGGCCTCTTTACCTATTAAGTTTTGGGGTTTTGCTGTTCTTCACTCGGTTTTCTTGATTAATAGACTGCCATCTCCTCTGTTACAAAACTTGTCTCCTTTTGAACTACTTTTTCACACCAAACCAGTCTATAATGATTTCAGGGTCTTTGGTTGTTTAGTATTTGCATCTACCTTGCAACATAATAGATCCAAGTTTGCCCCTAGGGCTGATCCTTGTGTTTTTTTAGGATTCATCAATACTGTTAAAGGGTATAGGCTGTATAACCTCGTTTCCCATAACATATTTTATTCACGCGACACTGTTTTCCATGAACATGTTTTTCCTTTTGCTACTTCTAACTCCACACTTGACTTTGATTTTTGTTTTCCTTGCATTCAAGTTCAAGAAACAGTGGTTCCTCATACCCCAACTACTTTTCCTTTACCATCTCCTTCACATTCTTCACCAATTCCTACTGTTTTAGATGCACCTTTACCATTTCCTGAGGAGCCTCTTGATCTGGTTGACGTAATTCAGGCAGTAGAACCTCCACCATATGCGAGGCCTCCTCGTGTTAAGGTGCGCCCTAAGAAGCTTAATGACTATATTTGTACTGTTGAATGTAATGGTGTTACTTACCCTATATCTCAGGTCATGTCTTTTGATAATCTCAGCCCAGAATACAAAAAGTATATTCTGGCCAGTTCTGCCATTCTAGAACCTAGGTCTTACAAAGAAGCTATTAAGGATCCTAGGTGGTCAGAAGCTTGCAATTCTGAATTAGCTTCATTAGATAAAACTAATACATGGACTATTGTAGAGTTACCTGATGGGAAGATTGCCATAGGAAACATGTGGGTTTTCAAAGTTAAATTTCTTTCAAATGGTGAAATAGAAAGGTTTAAGTCTCGTTTAGTTGCTAAGGGATACACTCAAACCCCTGGCTTAGACTACTTAGAAACTTTTGCACCCGTTGTTAAACACACTACTGTGCGTCTTGTTTTATCTTTAGCTGCCATTAACAAGTGGTATTTGCATCAGCTTGATGTTAATACCGCTTTTCTTCATGGAGACCTTGATGAAGAGGTCTACATGAAGATTCCTCCAGGTTTGAATGTACCCCCTGGTTTTAAAAATCCTGTTTGTCGTCTTAACAAATCTATATATGGGCTAAAACAGGCTAGTCGTCAATGGAATATTAAGTTGTCCAACTTCTTAACTGCTGCTGGTTACAAACAGTCTAAGGCAGATTATTCAATGTTTGTTCGTAGCCTTGACAAGTCTTTTACCATTGCTCTTGTATATGTTGATGACATTATTTTGGCAGGTAATGATCTCAAAGCTATCACTGATCTCAAACACCAATTAGATCTAACTTTCACCATCAAAGATCTTGGTGAATTGAAATTCTTTCTTGGACTAGAGATTGCTAGGACAGAAAAGGGTATTCTATTAAATCAAAGGAAATTTGCCTTAGATTTACTAACTGATTATGGTTTTCTTAGTGCAGAACCTTGTGATTCTCCTTCCATTCCAGGTACAAAGCTCTCTGCCACCTCTGGTAAAACACTTTCAGACCCTTCTGTTTACAAACGTTTAGTAGGCAGATTGCTTTATCTCTGCAATACACGACCTGATTTAGCTTATGCAGTGCACCAATTGAGTCAGTTCACTCACAGTCCCACTGATTTGCATATGCAAGCTACTGAACGTGTGTTACGTTATATCAAAGGCACTGCAGGTCAAGGATTGTTCTTTTCTGCTTCATCTGAGATTAAATTGAATGCCTTTTGTGATAGCGATTGGGCTGGATGTCCAGACACACGCAGGTCTACTACAGGTTTTTGTGTATTGTTAGGGAATTCATTAATTAGTTGGCGCTCTAAGAAACAGAAGACTGTTTCACGTTCTTCAGCCGAAGCTGAATATAGAGCAATGGCTAGTTTGACTTGTGAAATCTTATGGCTCAGATATGTTTTGAATGATTTGCATATCTGTTTCTCTTCTCCTACTCCCATATACTGTGATAGCATGTCTGCTATCAAACTTGCTGATAATCCAGTCAATCATGAACGTACAAAACATATAGAAATTGACTGTCATGTTATTAGGGATAGGATTCTCGATGGTGTGATTAAAGTATTACATGTCTCCTCTGCTAACCAGCTTGCTGACATGTTTACAAAGTCGCTTCCAGTCCATATTTTTCAGCAGTTGCAGGTCAAGCTGGGTCGTCTTGATATCTACGCACCAGCTTGCGGGGGGGAGTTGTCCAAGGAGGAAACGACGAGGACCTAGATGTAGTTATTAATTAGTTTATAGCTGTTATTGTAAATATGTAAACTGTGAGTACTGTATAGGTAATTTGTAGTTGATATATATAGGTGATATTGTAATGAACAATGTAACAATCCATTTTCCAATTAATGAAATCCGCCTGAAGGCTTCCCTAAACGACAACTACCTTGGTAGAGGATCTGAAAAACGGTCGTCTTAGTTAGTCTCCCATTTCGGCGATGTTCTCCATGCACGTTTTGACAATCTCCAAATGATTCCTTCGGCAACAACAGCGGTATCATCCCTTCGGCTGATAGCATTGCATCTCAGGTTTAGGGCCAATACCTCCAGTCCAAAATGGGGTATAGGCTTCTGCACTTTTTGCTTTCTAGTTTCCACTGCTTTCGCCTCATTTCGTTAAGGACTAAGGTTTACTCTAGACGTAACTAGCACACATTGTAATATTGAACCACATAAATACCGGTGCTCGATCCATCTGGAACCAACTCAATGATACAATGTTATGTAAGAAAGCAACAACAAAAATAAATAAATCACCATTTCAATCAATCCAGTAGCTGCAAATTCAATGAACCAGTTGTCTTTCCTGTTCTGTTTTGCCAAGCGTATTGTCATGTTCTATACAGAGATCATACACCATACATATTTGCAGGGGGGGACAATACATAAAATTAAAAGTAATATAATAAGCACACCCTCTACCTAGAGAGGGGAGTGGAACCCAAAAAATCGTATAAACAAAGGAAAGAGCACAAAATGTTCGACTAAGCTTTGAAATCATCCATCAAGTTTTTCACATGCGTGTTCTTTCTGCACTGTGTATTGGGCACAAGTCTCGTCTCACCTTATACGGCAACTTCCTCTTCTTTGAGCCTAAGAAGCACTGGTCTTTGCTCCTCGTTATTGTTGTTTCCAAAGTTCATACCTTCAACGGGTGCAGGCTGCTGCTGCGGTTGAGAAACTGCCGTGCTTTGAAGCCTCGATTGTGCAGCTGTATTAGCGCCACTGTTTCTTCCTGCAGGGACGTCGTGATTGTGCTTCCCCTCGTACGTAGTTATAACGGCCTTGGGGTCGGCTGCAGCTCTCTCCACGTGCTTACGAACATTGCATCCTGCGCTCGTGCATTTGTAGTAGCTCCTGTTTCACAAACAATTTATCTCTTGCATCAGCATCTGAGGTTCTCGGATTACAGAGACCATTTTGTCATATATGCTTAAGAGGATCACTGGTCAATGGTCATGTAAGGACTGGATGATAATTCTCAACTGAAATCTACTGGTTCTAACCAGTAGATTTCAAAACCTTCGGGGAAAATGTCCTGTCATGTTAATCAAGCAATTAACTGCAGGATAGTGACATTATCATCTGACTGCGAATTTTCTTCAGTAGCTTAACAAACAAGGAACTCGGAACTGAAAATAATGAAAACCTTAACCAGCTTTAAGCATTCCCATAGCAACATAAGACTGAATTCGCAAAAGTCACTAGTAGGAACACACAGGATTGCTACATGTCCCATATATATGAAGGCATGATGACAAGAAAAATATGGATAAAGAGCAATAAAATACCTAGGATGAGGGTTCCCTTTCACAACTTTCTGGCCATACTTGCGCCACCTGAAGCCATCATCTAAAAGATCAACTTCACTTCTTGTCTGAACAATGATTTTTGCCTCTGTCACTGTTTTGTGAGATAAAGCTACCTCGGATGTTCCCACGTCCATTTGCCTGAGTAGTTACACCATGAGAAACTTCTTAATGCACAAAAAAGTAGCCATATGACATAAGGAGTAAGCTATGCAGAAATCTTTAAGCCGTCAGTTGGATGAGGGAATTGAGTGATAAAATTAGCTTTGAATTCCATCAACTTGATGGAATTGACTAAAAAGGTAAGATTGGAGAATTGGAGAATCTCTCCTCCCGAATCTCTCAATGGAAGGTAAGATTGGTCAGTACCATCAATTTAGTATTTTTTTACCCATAATTTACAATTTCTTTGCTCAAGTAGTCCATCCGAACAGCATTTTCAAAATCTATCATGAATTGAATTCCATCCGTTTAAATTCCAATATTTCACCATTCATCCCTCATTTTAAGATTCCAACATCCAAATGACCTCTTAGCCTAAAAAGTTACCTTCTCTTTGGATTAGGTGCATCATCAGCACAATCTTGTTCAGCTGCAATTGGATCGCCAGCAAGTTCCCCACGGCCACTAGGTTCAGGTTGGTCTGCAAAGTTCATTTGACTGGATTCCTTATCCCTACCATCACCTGAATAAGGCGGTGCTCTTTGATCAAGTTTATTAATATCACCAAGCTGAGCTTGTGTAACAGGTTCACTTTTAGCCTGCGAACTGACGGCCACATTTTGAACACTGTTGTCGCCCCTGGCACGCTTATTCGTTTGAGGAAGCTCATGGTTATGTTGGCCTTTATAGATGATTTCAGTTATCTGGCCTTCTCTGGAACGCTCTACTTTCTTCTTGACAGGGCAGCTTGGGTGTGTGCATTTGTAGTAGCTCCTCGGAAATTCACTGCCCTTAATTGGCTTGTGCCCATATTTTCTCCAATTATAGCCATCATCACCAGGTTTATCAGCAGCAGCAGCAGCAGCAGCAGCAGGAGGAGGAGGAGGAGGCGTTGTCTGCGATTTCCTATCCGAATGAGAAACCTCAGAAGATGGCTCCACCACAGTAGGTTGAGGGTTAGAAGTTGTGGGTGGCATCTGCCACTGTGAATGCTTAGCAGCAGCAGTATAAGATGGTTGCATTGGCGCTACTTCCAATGGAGCAGTCCCTGAATAAGGTTGATATTGGGCTTGAATGTGCATATGCTGAGATTGAGCAGCGAGTGCAGCTTGTGCTGTCACCTGTGCCAAAGCTTGTTGGTGTGACATCCCAAAGGGACTCTGCATACACATAGAGGAACATATATAAACATCTCGAAACGAGTTTTCGTGTCCACGAATGTTCTGCATATCACGTTCTGAGAAAGTTCAAGATATTAAATGATACAATCAAGTCCTAATTTCACATGTAACAAACATTGTTTCTGTTCTCACATGTCTGCAAGTCTGCATATTCCAAGTACAAACATTAGCCACAAGAAATCAACATAATGAAATATCTCATCCATCTATTCCCAGTAATACATGATGGATAGAAGATATTTCATCTTAAGCCATATTGTGCAAACACATGATATAGCTATATATGCATCAGAACATGCTAAGGCAATGAGCAACTTCTAACTCCTCAACTTGAAACATGAAATCACAACAAGATCGAAGAAAACATAGGAGAAAATGACAGAAGGAAACATCGTTACTTAATGGTTAAACAGAAAGACCATACATTTCCTAAGTTTTGGAGGAACGAAGTATATCTACCTACAATCGAGCACAATTGCTCCAAACAAATGAGGGACACAACTCCAGTTTCCATTAGCAGTCTAAACTGGTGGCCAAATTCTTCATTTGTGAAACTGAAAGATACAAGCTTTAGATAAACTCGCCCTATTTCAAGCGTTATCTCAACAATCTAAACCTAACAAGAGGAACAGCTAACTAATCATCCCAATTAACTACCAACCTACAAAACCAGCCAGCGAAGAATAGCAGAAAAATTACCTGAGGGAAGAACCCAGGCGAATTAAGCAACCCAGAAGGGCTCAACCCAGGTGGAACCGTAAATAGAGGAGACCGAGGAACCATTAAATTCATAGGCCTGCTCTGCTTGAACCCAAACCCACCACTTCCAGCCGCAGCAGCAGCATCTTGTGTAGAAGACAAGCCACCGCCGGCGGCTGTGGAAGGAGGGTTTTGGGGAGAAAAGTCAGGGTAAAAGGGAGGCCTAGCAAGCGGAGAAGCCATAGCTCCCGCGAGAAGCTGGGAGAAGGACCGGCAATCTTCTCCACCACCCTGGTAACTGTCGTTGAAGAAACTTGAGACCAAAGTCATGGGCCCCGGGCTGAGCCCGCCGGAGAAGAAAGTATCCATCGACGGCCTAGGAGGAAGGGTGATGGTTGTAGGCCGAGGCAAAGCCGTCGTTGATGCGGAAGAGTCTCGTTTCTCTGCCATCAAACTCCGCCAGAATAGAGCTATATAACCCACCAACTGATTAACTCTCTGCTCCGATCTCAAGTCGTTTTCTTAGAGTTGGAGTTGTTCCGACAGCGTAATCGTCGTTTGCTTTTCTCTCAGAAATGGAGATTCAGAGGAGGGAAAAGGGAAGCTTTTTCCTTGCTGGGTGTTGACTATTCAATCTGCAACTCGCAAAGTTTAGTTTTTTTTTAATATATAATTAATTAATATCTCGCTGTTGAAGAAGAAGAGGAAGACGGGAATTGATTTTTGAATTATTATTTTTTCCTTTTTTTGTTACTTATTTTTACAATTCAACTTTTTTGTCTTTTAAGCGGTTTATTGCTTTGTTTTGTCTTCTCTAATTGATTACTAAAATAATTGAGGCATGGAAATTGACGTTTATTAGGGGGAAAATGTTTATTTCAAAAATCACCATTTATAAGGTTGGATTTAAATATCAATAAGTCATCATTTGCTTTATGTCTTGCACGCAATTATAAAAAAGAATAATATTTTGTTTCTTTCGAACTTTTTTTCATTGAAATTAGGAGTTCCATTACTTACGAAGAGTTGGTTGAAGTTGTTCATGATATCAAGATCGTCTGGGAAGTAAGGGTTAAGCACATTGTTAATTTGTTATGTAAACATACACATAAAGAGCCAAATACCTTATTGAAATTGCTACACCTAGTCATTCACAGTATGTGCTTGTGGTTGAGACTAGGAGTTGTACGGTTCATCTTTTACAGGTCAGATTGGCTCATGTATATAGAGAAGTAATTTCTTGATTGACTGTATAGTTTTTCTAGGTTTAATCATTATCTAAAAATACTTTTATCTTAGCTTTGTTACTCCTTGGAATATAGCTATATTTTGATTATAACAAATTTGAAATTCCCAAATAGTCGATATATAAAGATTAGACTTTATTTAATCGCTTTTTTTAGAGAAAAATGCAAAAAAATCGTAAATATCTTTTGATAAATTGTTTATTTGTCACCCATATTTATGATGAAAGAAATTGATGATATGGTGGGGTGTATTTGTCGGTAGCCAATTAGCCATCAAGAACAAAACCCTCAACTTGTCATAAGACAATAAATAAAATAAAATATTCCACCCAACCTAATCCAGTAGTTTCCCATGGGCCACGTCAACTACAAAAATGTCATTTTCTTCCATATGCTCCAACTGTCACGTGCACAAAATACTCCTTCGGAGTTGGGATTCGTTTGGCTATCGACCAACTGTTGAACTTGAAATGGATGAATTGTTTAAGAAAATATAGGGTTTGTAAATTGCAAGTGTAGAAACTTATTGTTCTCAATGATGATTTTGTCTGTTAGATTGATCAGTAGTAGAGAAATGTTGAAATAGGTTAAATGAATGGTCGATCTCACGCCATTTTGAGCCGAAAAGAAAATAGTCTCTCAATATGTGTAGTTGTCATCGTTTAAATAATCGAAAATATAAAATAACTATAGTTAAAAATGTTAGAGAGTGTTTGATAATGACAAATTTCAAAATCATCACAATATAAATTGAAAATTCAACTATTCGAACGTCTGAGAATTCATTTTGTCTGAAATTCTAACTAAAAAGTGATTATCAAATAATGTGTTAGGCTAAAATCCACTAATGGGGTTTGAATAAAATTCGTAAGTTAATTTACAACATCCAATCCACTCATGGTGATTGGGTTTATTTCATTGTTTTTTTTTTATGAATATTCATTGTTATTCCATTGTGGGAAAGAATAATTAATTTAAGATTTGAGATGTTTCACAAGCTCTGAAAACCAAATTTATCATCACAAGTAAACGAATCCTCTATACTGAGAAAAAAAATGCTAGTTACTTACCACCAAGAAAATAGCACAAACGGCCAAAACAGAGGAACTAAAATAAGAATACAAACAACTTCTTACAGATCTCACAACTAGTGATCAGTGAGCTGTTTCGCCTCTTTTTTTTTTTTTTTTTTTGTTAATGAATCAATGTCAATGAAGATCATCCACAAGAGACACTTCAGTTACCATGTTTACATGAGTGTTCAAATTACTACCGCGTACATATAACAGTTATAGATCATGTCATCACAAACTACGTGCTTACACAAAAACCACATATACAGCGTACCCAAATTCGTACAAGAGAGCATAGAAACATGGAAATGATATGCATAAATTTGACTCATCTAATTTCAAGCTCTCCAGCTCCCTCACTATGCCGAGAATACTAATTTTCAAGCACTCCAGCTAATTCTCTCCCAAATAACAAAATTCCACCATAATTTTGTCAATTCCGGTGTTGCAATATACTATTACATGGCGTCTGTACTCAAGCTTTTACTTGCCAACACGACACAATCAGAATCAAAGACTTAAACTTTAGTCTCGGAGAAGTATGTGGATGATACTGCCAAACCTTCAACGTCATAAGTTCTAACCAGTCTCTGTCTCTTCCCAGGAGATTCAAGCCAACAAAACTCCAGATGAAACGACTTGGATTCCGCAACGCTCTTTGCTATATCGCAAGGGCATCCCATGTACATCCCTCCCGGCAACAGAGTTATCTGGTATCCTCCGTCATAAATGATCAGATTATCCACCAGGGTACCACTCCAATGCACTTTGGTCGCAACGTTGTTTGCTCTAGCATTCGATGTCATATCCTAATGACAGTTTTCAGAGAGGTATGTAAGATACTTAAAAGCTTGAACTACCAGCCTCTGCTCACAACAGCTGGTGAGCAAAGCAAATGAAGCAGTCTAAAATTTCCATAACGATCAGAAAATCTAAATTCTCATGGCATGATGCAAAACCCCTGGATGAGAAGGGATCCTGGAAAGTGGATGTGTGCATTAAAGTGATGGTCGTACCTGGATGAGCTGACCCTTATCGTTCATCTCAAGTAAAGAAACAGAATCAGCTTCAGTAAGTGTTGATCCATAAACACCACTTCGCTTTGTCATTGAATGACCTTCCCACCTGCCAAGAAACGGCTCAACCCTTCCAGCAGTCTGCTGGAATCAATGCAACGAAATCCTACTGTCATAAAAAGTAAACCAATGCTATATCTCCTTGGATCCATAAAGAACATTTCTCAGTTGATTTTAACTTACTCCAAGATTGCCAAGTGAAGGAGGAGGATGATTCCCATCCCCTCTATCTTCCAGGAACACAAGAAGCATATCTAGGTCACCTCCAGGGTTCATAACGTGAAAGGCTCTTGCCCGCCTACTATCTATGTCTTGCGAATATAAACAATTCTCGCATACTATAGAAGGCCTTCGTGAAGGAAGCTTAAGATTCCTACAGATAGAAAAACAGTTTTCTCTTAGATAAAGCAATGTACTTTATTTTGTTTGTCATGGCAAGTAAACCAAGAGATAAGTGAAAGCAAGATCCTTTCACCTGGGAGACTCTTCTCCTGTGTCATTTTCACCCAACACACCTTGCCTCAAAACAGTCTCCAGCATGCCAGCGGTCTGGTACCTTAAGGCGAAAGCCCTTGTGTCGGGGAAAAAGCCAATCTGCAGACTAATCATTATGGACATTCAGTAGGAAACACCAATAGTATAGAGTACAATATAAGATGTTTCAAGCACATGGTTAAAAGATCATTAATTCAGTAGCATTTTGCCGTGAAGAACGAAAATGAACTCACCTGCTGATATCTGTCGACAGTAAACATATTGGTCTCTTTGATCTTGTATTCTGCCCATTCCGGATCTTCATCAGGGTCTGAGACTGACAATGGAGGTTGTTTTATGTAAAGCCTGATTTAAATTATGAGCACAGAAGTAATGAGATTATATTCACAGTAGAAAGAACTCAGAGAATGAACAGCGAGAAGCAAACAAGGAGCAAACAGGTGAAACTACGATCTGCTTAGTTATTTAGTTCACGTTGCAAACAATCGCTTGAACACTTAAGATTATCCTTATAGCCTCCATCAATTGGAGGCAAGATTCATAATTGAAACTCTTGACATAACATCAAAAAGATGTACACAGCAACTTATGAGTTATGACCGAATGTCACAACCAAATCCCAGTGTCTTTACCCAAACTAGATTTCTCCCGAGGACTACTTTTCAGGCAACCAACCAAATTTGAAGGATCAATTTGATAGAATGCAACGGGACAGTTAAACACAAAGAGCGGAAAGTAGAAGCACAATTCTAACCCAAATTGTTGCCTCAATCACATTGACGAGCAGAGAAGAGCCACTCGAGTAAAGGTAAGGAAAAAGCAAGTTCGAGTTGCCGTCCATACATACGTTTGAATGAGGCTCATCAGATCATCTTCTCCATAGGTACTTGCAGAGAGCCGCGTACTCACCCTTTGCATCAACTTCCCATGCGCATTGAATTGCTGGAGGAAGGAAACCCCAAAGAAACGAACAGCCAAAAAATAAACCCTCTAGTCAGAGCAAGCAACAAAGAAGAAGGAATTGAAAGCTCGTCCAGTGTTCTCACGTAGAAGGAGCCGTGCCATTTGCCAACGCTGAGTTCAAAGAACCGGTGGAGAGTTTCAACGGTTATGGGCTCCGTGGCATTGGGCCCATCTCCGATAGAGGCGGATATATAGGAGGAGGATGGTGCGTTAGGGCGAGGGGGACGCGGGCGCCATGAATGGGAGTTTGGAAGTGGGTTCCGAGCAGAGAGCTTGGGGGATTGAGTTAATGGAAGGAAGGAGAGAGCAGAAGAAGAAGCCATGAGAGGAAGGTGGTTTTTTTTTTTTTTTTGGTGTAGGTTTTCGTATGGTCGTTTCAACTTTCAATGGGTGTTTTCTTATCGGCAATGTGGGGTTCAGATTAACGGCCCAACAGTTCTGTAGGCAGCAACGAACAAAAACAAATAAAAGCCCAAAAATTCAGTCCAGCTAAATCCAATCTCATTAATACATAGTATTATGCAGAAAATAAAAAGAAATATAGTTTTAAGCTCAATTTTGGGATTGGACTAACAGTCTTACACAATATTTATCTTCATTTCAGGAAGAAATCCGTTAAATATGATAAAAGTTCCCTAAGAGATGTGGAAAAATGATAGTGACTGCTAATTTATTTTCTCAGTCTTCAATTTTGACTCGTTTTTCATCTGAGAAACTCGGCTTGTTTTGTCGAATCCTGTTCAACCAAATAACATGACGACACCGTATTAAATGATAAGATAAAAATACATTAACACAGTATTATGCAGGGGGAAAATCAACATATACAGTGGATTTGTCATTGGACAAGTCATCCCCAAATTCACTCAATAAAAACCAACCCACTAAGATGAGGATAAGTGCAGTAGGCAGCAGGTGCGCATGCTTTAAATTCATCCTCGTGAAAATCAACGTAAAAATCTCCAGATCCTGATGAATTAGGAGATTGTACAAAACGGAATATTGTCACGATGGCGGAGCAAAGGAAGAAGGAGACGAAGAAGCGGCGAAGGGGCCGGGAGGAGAGAAAGAATGAGATGAAAAAGGATTTGATTTGTGTTGGTGAGGGTAAGCTTGGATTTTATTAAAAGTAAAGGAACAAAATTGAAAGAAGAAAGAAGTCAAAGAGGGATTTCGAAATAATTGAGGGCAAATCTTTCAAAAACAAATATTTGGAGGTTTTTTAAATCTCTAGTCTTGAAATTTCTAGGGGTGAGCAACGGGACAAGGCTGGGTACCCGTTCCATTTGAAACGGATATCCAATCCCATTTGAAGAGAAAACTCTATCTCATATCCCAAACCCGTACGGGTTAACGGGTACCCATTACCCATACGAAACGAATAACAGTTACCTGCGGGTAACTCATACACACTAAAGCCCGGTCCTTATGTCGGGCGCATAGAAAGTGAGTAATATTTATAATAACATGAAAGTAAACAATATTTCGTATTGTTAAAAAAAAAACCAATATTTCTGTTCTTGGCTTCATTCGAAGGATGACTGATCCTTCCAATGTCTTTGTATCTAAACGTTTTCCTTTTTTGAAGAGTGATCTATTGGCAAAAAAAAAAAAAAAACAATATTTCGTATTAATTGATACTTCCGGTATACTTGGATGTAACTGGAAATGCACATGTAATCTCAAAAATATATTCCTATAATAATATGATCTCCAATACGTAATAGTATGAAGTATTATGCATTGTAGAAAAGTGGCTTTCACATATCATCTTTCATGTTTCAGTCATAATTTCATGTACAAATGCCTATATTACCTTTTAATTGCATTTTGGCTTCAAACCATAGTGCCAAGCAGAGAAGCTGTGAGAACAAAGCGGGATGAAGCAGACATGAATGGAAGGACACACTAATGGGTGGGTAGTATGGGTGTCTATTAACGGGTAATCCGTGGGTACTCATTGTAAAAAATTTTGATCCCAATCTTATCTTGTAAAAAAATTTATGGGTATTTGGGTACCCGTAACCTCAAAAAACGGGAAGGATATGGGTATACTCCAATACCCGTTTCCCGTTGATCACCCCTAGAAATTTCTCATTTTCCCAAATATGTTATTTGGTAAAAATCCGATGAATGAGAGATTTGAACGAAATATCTCATTGAAAACTCTCATTCAAATAATTCTTTGGTGATTTTGTCCAAAATAATCTCATCATATGTATACTTATTTGTGTTGGTTTACAATTCAAAAATAATATTCAAATTTATGCAAATTGTCTTAACCCACTCGTAAAATCGCATTACTCCACCTAATATATGATATATTTAGGTGTGTGCGGTCACGTTTAAACTCACACACTTAATTTAATTGTAGAGGAGTGAATTAGAGCATAAACCCCTGTCAATCCACCCAATGCTCATCCCAATTATGTAGTTTTTTACTTTATGGTCTAATCTAGCTAGTTCAAAAAGAAAGGAATGTGGAATTAAATGTTTTACTTACACGTGGACGTGACATTTTTTGTGATCCGAGGAGATTGTGCTCATCCCAATATTAGAAGATCCGATCCAGAACGGATTGCAACTAATCCGAGCTAAATAGTACCGGCAGGGAATAGATTCGGTTGGAGTCGTGCCCAAACATGAAGAACTGATTTGAACCTCAACGTGGGTTCCGTCCCATAATCCCGGGAAATGGCAGCCACCACATGCTTCCCGACGTCAACTCCTTCCGCTCTTAATTGAATCGGAAACGTCACGTCGCTTCCGTCATGCGCTGCGTGTCGATATTCAGTGTGATCAGTGATGAACTTCGGATTCAATTTTGTTGTTCGGATCAACCGCCGCCGGTTGGCTGTCGTCGGGAACCGTAGAAGGCGGTGGTGGCGGCGAATCGTTGGTGGTTGTGGGATCGACGACTGCGGATGTCGACTTGTCATTGTTGGGGCAACAATGGAGATCGAGATTGGGATGACGATGATGATGAGGATGAGCAGTAACACATTTTCATATGGGCATTCTGTATTAGCTAGGGTTCTGAATTCTTGATCAAGTGCGATAACAAATTGTACTATATTTGGAAATCGTCAAAGGCGATCATATATACACGGCTTTTTGTGGGGGAGTGAAAAGTGGAGAAACGATCTTGTATAGTTCGGATGTCTTTACTTGATTAGCTAAATATAAGATTTAATTAGTTGGTGTTTGTTATTAAGAAGGTTGTCTATTAAAAAACCTTGTTATATCATCTTAGTAATGATTTAGTGTGGGCGATGAAGTTAAAAGGTTACATTTCCTTTGGCGAAACGTCCATTTCACATCATCATCTATTCTTTCCCGGATAAAATGGGGCAATTGATTGATTTTCAACAAGCATTGGCAGAGAGCTCATCTTAGTCACTTAGTTTATTTAATTCATGTCATATTTGTCATTCGGATTTTTTTCTTGCTTACTAGTCACTGACTTTAATTAACCCTTTGTTTTACCGCTGATCACTGGCCGCCCAATTTCGTTAAATTCATTTTTGTACTTTTTGCAGGAAGACTTCAAATTAAAACTTTGGAAAATGGTGTGTTAATTAAGAATGAAAATTGAGAGAAGTGTTACATATGTTAACAGAGACACATGCTTCATCCTAGTTAAAATGTTGATCTTCTGAGAGTGTGTTGATGATTGAGGATGAAAATAAAAAGGTGCATTACAGAATTTGTTAACGAAAGCAAGGTGTTACATTTGGTACATAACTTAAGGCTCAAAGAGAGGGAAGCACATAACCATCACATCACATGCATATATAGTTTTACTCAACTTTACACACCATTACTTCAATATTTTGTGTATCTCTGTTTGTCAAAAAAATCTCATAACAATATGTGAGAAATATAACAATATATTGCACAATTTAAAAATTTACTAAGTGTTAATTTATTTTGGATTTTTTTCCAATGCCCCCCCCCCCCTTTCTTGACATGGTGGATTTAGTTGTGCAACCAATTAATCTAGGTCCGCAATTAAATCAAAGAATGATGTAAGTAACAATTGGTCAATTTTCGATATGGGGTGTTTGTTAAACAAAGTTCATTTTGTTAACAAAAATAATTTAAAATAAAATGTTTACTGCATAACTCGAGATCAAATAGTATTGGTCTGCCTCATTACATTAACTTTACCAATGGCTCCATTTGTTGCACAAGTTCACAATAACGAGGTAGCAAAAACAATGGTCTGGAGCTTTAATTTGCCCTAATTTGTGTTCGTCAGATTGAGTCTTGTCGAACTTGTATCTAAAAATGCTGGCTTTCTTTGTGAGGTCCTGTTCAACCAAATAATCCACATGATAACAAATTAATTTCAGAACATGATACATCTATATACACACACACACGCTATTCCTAATTTCCGGGGTTTAAAATAATTTACTTACACTTGAACTTGACATTTCTTGGTATCCCAGTAATTCCTGGCAGTGATGCTGGGAGATCCGACCCAGAATGGGTCACAACTAATCCGGGCCAAGTAATATCGGTTCTGCGAGATATCATTTTCAACCCATACCCAAACGAGAGCCAGAATTTGGAACCGCAACCGATTTCCCCCACCCGCCGCCACTTCCCTAGAAATGGCAGCCACCACATGCTCTCCGACGTCCGCTTGTTCCGCTCTCAGATAAATCGAGAGTGCGGCGCTGCCCTCCATCTTCGGATCGGCGGTCGAGCCGTAGAACCGCCGAGTCGAAGCGAGCAAATATTGCCGGTTTTCGGCGGAGTGAAAAACGGAAGCCTCGACTTGGTACAGATGGGCCTCTCGACAGCAGAAGATGGAGTGGTCGAGATCAAGAGTGACGGCCCAGTTGGCTGTTAGTAAACGGCCCATACCAGCGGGCCCAATATTACTGATGTTGTTCTTAATCGACACGAATGCCGAAACGACGTCGGCGCTGGGGGAGTAGGGTTTGGATGCGTTAATTGACATAACAGTCCACATACCGCCAAAAAAAAGTAAAAACACGAGAGCAACTATCGCAAACTCTATGAGTTTGGGTCCAGCTAGCTTCACCGCCGGCAAGGGTGGCGGTGGCGGATCGGTGGTGGTGATGGCATCAACGTCGGCAGCGGACGGCGAATTCGCTTGCGGCAACAATGGAGATAGCGGGTCGGATGATGATGATGAGAAGGTAACCATTTTTGGAAGCGTGCCCTAGCAGCTAGAAGAGGCGAAATCTGATATTTTCGTGTGTAAGGTAATTATGAATCCTTAATATATATAGAGATGGGAATTATGATAGCAAGCAAATGGCGGGCGGAGGGGTGCGGCGCGGCGCGGCGACAACCATTGTGTGCTAATCTAGTTCTTGACCGAGTAAAAAGGGATTTGTATATAACGGCTAGCTATTTCCTCGGTAAAATTTATTAATCTTCTCCTAAAAACTGTTAAAGGACTTCTAAATGAGATGAAACAACCTATCCACGTCAAAACAGGTTGCAAGCTCGGTTAAAATTTAGAAATTTAATTTAATTTATGTCAACCATATTCATAAGATTCAAAACTTATAAAAATATTATACAAAATATTATATTTCAACGCGATAGACATTTTGCATGGACTCACAATTATGGTATATTGTAGTGGTAAATTGAAGTTTTGAGGTGTATTAATAATTTGTCTCCGACAAGCACAATTTTGAAGCCAAGAAGAATATGAATGGCAGAGACAAACACAATTTTGAAGCCAAGAAGAATATGAATGGCAATAAATAGAGGAGGAATTTTACAATGCTATATATAGTATTGGTGTTATAGGTTTTTGTTTTTATGGTACAACGTGAAATTGTACCTTTAACGTTATGGTACAACTTTAGATTGTACCTATACTTTTTTGTACAAATTCTTTTATGGTACAACTTGAACTTGTACATTTATGTGATAGTACAACTTCAAGTTGTAAAGTTTTACCATAACATAATGATACAAATTCCTTTATGGTACAACCTAAACTTATACATTTAATGTTATGGTACAATTTCAAATTGTACATTAAAGCACCAATACTATATAGCATAGTAGTAGTGCTCATAAATAGACTACTTCTACCAATTATTAGAAATCCTTAAAGTCTATAAATTGATGAGAAGTTCAAATCACCATGAATTATGAAGAGTAACACAATTATGATTGCACCATACAATAAATTCTAAAAAGAGCATCGTTGTTATGATTACCGTCGACATTAAAGTGTACATACAATCAATTAAATAAACGAAAGTAATGATCTAAGTTAGCACAAAAACTAGAATCATATAAATTAAGTTGTTTCTTATTAAGAATAAAGTGATATCTTTAAATATGATTCATTAATTGCAAAACAAAAATAAATGTTTATGTGAGCATATGTAATTAATAAGTTTGTTGTTTTGTCACAAAATATAGGTTATCAAGATTTGAATAAAAGAAAAACATTTCCAAAAAGCAGGGTCTAAGCTAGTTAATTTGTTATGCAGTATTCAATTTTTAAGTGTTTTAGGCGCAGTTGCGCACCAATATACATTTTGATGAATGAGTAGAATCTAGCTCTTTTGGTTTTATCACGGCTAGAGGACTTTCAAAGAGGTTGTTTATTTGGTTTGACAAAGACACAAAGTAAACTTGACATAGCAAAACCTTTCAAAACATCATGTATTTTGTGAGTGAGGGTGTAAATATTCATGTAAGAATAGGTTTCAATATTTTTTTTTTTATCACTAGGGTTCAGTTTTTGGTTTATAATGACTGTAATGGATTGTCAAAACCTTTGGGACTGAACCAAAAATCATCCAAAAATACATAATTGACATGTTTTCTAACACTGCACGAGGTCCTACTCACGAAAGGTTCATCTCATAAATGAAAATTAAAAAAACAACATTCTCGAGATCAATGGCTAACCTAGGTTAACCAAGGTTGGCCAATTGACAAACCTTGTTTCCATTTTTTTGACAAAATTCCTTTGTAAAATTTTATTTTTGCGATGCTAGCAATTGAACTCAAGACTATTTGACAATTTTTGGTGATTTATTTCATCGTTGAATACCCGTGATGTAATTCCTGGATCCGCCACAGCTCGAAATCAACATAAATAATAGATATCTGTCAAATACAATCCTTTCAATCTCATAATAGTTACTAATCCATCTAAAAACCATACAATAACATCAAATCCGAAAATCAAAATTAATCTCCATAAAGCTCTATCCTTACAAAAGATCGTGAATCAAAACTAACACTTGCACTTGCACGACTGAAAGCTTCACTTTAGTTTATTTTGCGGTGCTCAGTCTTGTCCGATCTTCATCCAGGGTGCTTGGTTTGCTTTGTCGAGTCCTGGTCAACCAAATAAACCACCCCACACAACCAGTTAAACCATAATATCAATATAATATCAGGATCCTGAATACATATATATTCAGGATTAATACAAAGTCTGCATGCGGTTGATTTTTTTTATGTACTTACACGTGAACTTGACATTTTTTGCGATCTTCGTGAGACTTGCCCACAATACCGGCAGATCCGGTCCAAAACGGATCGCAACTAATCCGCACCAAATAATACCGGCTACGTAAGTTGTTCGGTTTGACCCGCACCCACACCAGAACCACAGCTCTGAACCGCAACCGATTCTGCTCCAATTCGGCTACATCCTTGAAAATCGCCGCGACCACGCTCTCCCCGACGTCAGCTTCTTCCGCTCCCAATTGAATTAAAAAGGTCTCCAGGCTCGGGTCGACGGTTAACCCGGAGAACTGATGAGTCGATGCGAGCATATGCCCGCCACCGTCCTCGCCGCCATGATAATAAACGGAAGCCTCGACTTGGTACGGATACACGCCCTGACAGTAATCGCAAAAGAGCGCGTTGTTGAGATTGAGAGTGAAGGCCCAATTGGCAGTTAACCGGCCCGTCTTGGGCCCATTAGTGTCGTTGTTGACTGACACAAAGGCTGAAACGACGTCGGCCGAGGGGGAGTAGGGTGCCAAGTGGCCGTATGTCATGAAAGCGGTTGTTATAACACCGCCGACCAAGGCGAAAAAAATGGCGACTACGCAGCAGCCAGTTAAGCACTCAGCAAGTTCGGATTGTGGTTTCTTATTGTTAAGCGCATCGGAGGCGGCTGGCGGCGTAGGAGGATCGGTGGCCGTGGGAACGACGATGGTGGCGGCGTCGGCGTACTTGGATTTCTTCTCATGGTGTTGGGGCAACAATGGAGATTCGGGCTGAGTACCCATTTTAGACTATTGCAAAAGCTCGAAGAGATGGAACGGATTGCTT
Organism: Linum tenue; assembly: GCA_946122785.1. Lineage (NCBI taxonomy): Eukaryota > Viridiplantae > Streptophyta > Magnoliopsida > Malpighiales > Linaceae > Linum > Linum tenue. The sequence continues at coordinate 67,747,478 of CAMGYJ010000002.1, forward strand.
GTGATTAATCCTTAATAAGGAAATTTTTAGTGAGTGATTTAGCAAGCATGGGGCAAGCGATCTGTTATATAAAAAGGTAGAAATGGTATTTCGTCTTTGTTATTTTTTTATTATTATTTTTTATTGCCTAGCTCTATCTCCGGTAACTGATGTAAAATTTTCCGAGTAAAGCTCCGCGACGAATTATTAGATACTCCCAATGTATATTTTTTGACTTATTAGAATAATATTATTTTCACTTAAAACATAAAGAGAGAAGTAGCCCAATGAAAATAATCATATATATAATATTTGGGAGGGAGAATACTTGGGAGAGAGAGAAGAAAAACGATTTTGATTACCCTAGTGGCAAGAGATGGTAAGGATGGCAATTGGTCAGGTCGGGGATGGATAGTGCATATCTATTATCTTACCCAAAGTAGTTTGAGTTTTACCCATACCTGTAGCCACATGTGAAACGGGTAGAAAATCAAAATCATGATCATACCCGTTCGGGTTTCGGGTATCCACGGTTATCCGTGGATAGTAATTTATCTTCATAACTCCAATCAGTATGTTAAAATTTACACATATTCTCACATTACGTAAAAGGAAAAGTATGCCAATAATTCACTAGAATGAAGAAAAATAATTAAAATAACACAATTTCATGAAAATATTATACTTATAATGATTATTTCTAGACAAAATACATGCATAATCGGGCGGGTTCAGGTTGGATAGTGAGAAACCCATGTCCACCCATTACCCGCAATATTCGGGTTCGCGTTTTACCCGTACCCACTAAATGCCTTTCGGGTTCGTGTTTTACTCTACCCGATTAGACCGAATTCGGGCGGATATCCACGGTTACGGATATTTTTGCCATCCCTAGATGTTGGCATAGTAAATATCAGCTTTTTTTAATATATAATTAAGTAGTCAAGTACCAACCATTTATTAAAAAAAAAGTTATTTTAATAATATGTGAGTACACTATTGGGAGTATTTAATAATTTAAGCCGAGATATTTTTTTCCTTCCATCTTCTTAAAAAATATCACGGTAAAACACCGATGTTGTAAGACCATACATGATTAGCTATCGGATCGATATAATCATCATGCCAGTTATAATAGTGAGTTGGTCTGTTTGTTTGGACGATTATCGATGAAACAAACGATTTTTAACCGTTGGACATGATATATGGATGAATTATTTTGGCTTGGCTTGCTTGATGTTCACTTGTTTTACCACAAAAATTAATAAAGGAAAAAAAATGGCGTGATATTGAGATCATACAAAATTAAAATACGTTAAACAATAACTTATGACCGAACGTCTCAACCAAATTGCAGTGTCTTCCCCCAAACTAGATATCTCCCAACTCCCAAGAACTGTTTCACATAGTCTTAGGGGGGCGCGTTGAACAAGAGAGGGTGAGCCTGATGAACTTACTGAATTATGTTCACTCTGACAATTTTTCTGCAGGTCCAGCCCAGCTTGTCTGGGATCCATCCCCGGCTGCGGGCTACTCAGCTAGTTCTACCGAAGTCAAGTAATCGGCCACAAAATTTGCTTCCCTGAACATATGGCCAATCGACACTTCCCACTCCCTCTCAAGCATCCGGCGAATATACGAAATCAGTGTATGATGAGGATGAGAGGAAGCAACGGACTTAATGAGTGATATCGATGTTGTAGAGTCAGTCTGCACAACAACCTTCATGTGCCCCCCATCCCACGCCAGTTGGAGTCCGTGCGCAATCCCCGAATGTGGCTTTATTTTGTTAGCAAGTAACAATTTCACATTTTAGAAAGTCACATTTCTTTGAGGCAATTTATTTTTTAATGTCGAGTTGTATTTTGTGTGATATAACTCGATATAAAAGAGGAGAAACGCCCACAAACATTCACATGATAGAAGTTCTAACTCATTACATCAATTTTGAGTATACGATATCAAAATAAACGTAACTGTAACTGACACGAACCCTAAAACAACGTCCGCTTTGGGGGAGTAGGCCTTCAGTTCATCAATACATAATAGTGAAAACCCGAGAAATAGACCGGCGGGGATGGTGATGAGAATCCCAAGAACGAGACCCACGGGGGTTGGACGGTTTTTGGGCTTAGCATTATTGTTCTGATCAACCGTCGGTTGGTTGTTGACTTGTTGTTGTAAGTAGAGGTGGCAATTAGGATTCAAATCCATGAATCCAATCCAATCCATCCACCAAATTATCCATCAAATACAATCCATTTTATCCAAATCCAATTGGATTGGTGGATTCATGGATCAATCCATAGATCCAAATGACAAATTACGATTTAGTACGTATATTTTTTATATTTTACATTTTGGTACCTAAAATTTATATTTTTATACGAAAATATCATTGGAAAATTACATTTTGGTACCTAAAATTTTTCATTAAGACATTTTAGTACCTAAACTTTTCAAAATTTACATTTTGGTCCAAGCCCTGAATGTCATTTGGATTCATGGATCAATCCACCAATCCATTGGATCCAATCCATGAATCCACCAATCCATTGGATCCAATCCATTTGATCCATGGATCCACCAATACAATCCACGAATCCGATCCAATTGCCACCTCTGGTTGTAACTTGTAAGGAAGTATTAGGTACCATATATTGGTCTATATAAGATCCAACATAACCTTCTCCTAAAAAACTCGAGTTATTGGGACCCACTGACTTATGACATGGTATCAGAGCTGGTTTGTCCTTGAGGTCACGTGTTCAAGTTCTCATGACCCCCAATATTAACCGTTGTCTTTCAAGCACATGATATATATGGCGGGTCTGTGCAAACTTCAAGCCCATAAGTCGGCTTTCGTTTGAAGGGGCGTGTAAGAAAGTGGTTAAGTACCATACATGGGTCTATATAAAATCCAACATAACCTTCTCTCAACAACTCGAATTATTGAGATCAATTGGTTATTCACCGTTGTCTGCCCAAGAAGTGATGACCGAATCTTGAGTTAAGAAGGAAGGCGATTGACTCTCATTTTTTTCTTTATAAAAATAGCAAATGTTGGCGGTTATATAGGGGGGCTTGTTTGTGCGAGTAAAAAGGGTTAAACTAATGATATTCTTTTGATCTCCGTGGTTGAATCCTTTGTCATTGCTAATAAAACTCTTCTTCGTATTTTGCAATTCGTTGATTAAAACAAAAGGCTAGTTACATATAAAAAGTTATAGTTCCAGGAAGTTCACAAAACATGTAAGAAAACAACAGCCTTCCAACCCTAATCATTGACCTCACTTCCCATGATTTATACTGTCATGTTGGTGTTTGTTCAATTTTCATCCAAGGAACTTGGCTTGCTTTGTAGAATCCTGCACAACCAAACAATTTTTACGTCATCACAAATATCGTTAAACCATAAAATCAATACATATAATATTATTGCGGTGATAAATGAAAACATATATATTGTTTTATCGAACATGCATGACGTTGTACCCTAAGATCTCAACCAAATATGCCATATATATAACTCCATTCTTAGCAAACTTCACAAACGTTTTTTAGAGACAAAACTTCATCAACTTGGGAAAACAACAATGTAAGGGTTATGATTACATACTTGAAGTCTTACTTTGCGCTAGATAGATTATTTTGTCATACTATGTGTTGTGTCCAGTTTTCCTCCAAAGAACTCGACTTGCTTTGTAAAATCCTGCTCAACCAACAATAATTGACACGATCAATTTTTTTAAAAAAAATTAAGATTAATAATACATGACACTACTATTTTGTGGGGTTATGATATTGTAACTTACACTTGGACACGACATTTTTCCTTCCGATTAGATTCTCTCCCTGCAATACTCGAGGACTCGATCCAGAACGGATCGCAACTAATCCGCGCTAGATAATACCGGTCACCATTGAATTCCAGTTCCAGCCGCACCCAAACAAGAACCAACACTCTGAACCGCAACCGATCCCCGGCCATCAAATCCTTGGAGATGGAGGCCACCACATGCTCCCCGACGTCTGCTTCTTCGGCCCTCAACTGGATCGCAAATGTGACGACTCCGTCATCCCGCTGTGGGTCCAAAATCTTTATCCCTGAGAACCGCCGGGTCGATGCAAGCAGACGTTGGGCGCCAGCAGCACCATCACTTTTGCCTGAATCGTGGAAAACCAAAGCCACGACTCGGTGTGGATACGCTTGGCTAGAGTCGAGCTGAAGAGTGATTGCCCAGTTGGCAGTCAACCGATCACTGGTGGTCCCATTGCGAACTGACACGAAGGCGGAAACGACGTCGGCTCTCGGGGCATAGGGTCGCAAGCCTTGAAGCGTTACGACAGTAAGGGGAATACCGGGTAAGAGGATAAAGAGGAGAATGATGGCCGCACAACCATATGGGCCTGGGCAATCACCATTGTTGGGCCTGGTTTTATCACCGGCGGTGGCCAAAGATGGATTCACGTGGTGTTCGGGCAACATTGATAGCGATTCGAGTTGGGATGATGGCGATGATGAGTAAGTAGCCATTTTTCAGAGCGAGATCTAGGTACGTAGTTAGAAGTGATAATAATTAGACTCTCTTTACTATTGACTTGTGTAATTTTGTTTATGCAAATCGGGTGCGATTATGGTGGGGGGTTTTGTTGTGCGAATCAAAAGGGAGAACATGAGAAATGCACTTACGGCTAGCTACATCATCGGGAAAATAGATCGAGCCCAGTAAGTAATTTATAGAAATAATAATGAAACGCATCATTTCATAACAATTTCTTTTTTCTTGGTGAAATTTTCATAACGAATTAATGACATAGCATTTTAGAAATTTTGATAGAAAATGTCACATAAGCTGGGAATCTGCAAAACCATAAAAAAAAAAAAAAAACAACACGACACAAAAGAACATTTTGCACAATATTTTGAGATATCAACTTTCACGAGAGATGTGACACTTATTGTAATAATTTAAAATCTGGTACCCAGTATTTTACTTTTATATCAAACCAATTGGTAACAGAATATAGCATCTAATTAAAAAAAATACATATACAAGGAAAGTGGAGAAGACTGAGTGTGCGCGAAATTAGAGATCTATCCAATTCAATTGGTCGGGGTGACATGGATTCTTCAGACTGTAATAATAACAAAGTGAATCCATTTCATGGCCAATAAACTTTGTAAGTGGGACGAAGATGATGTTTTTGTTGACAGGCCCCAAGATTTGGTGGTTTCTCAAGGCTGATTGTATGCAACCTATTTCATATTAAGAATAAAGCATACAAATTTTAATATAAAAATATTATAATTCCCCGGTGCCAGAAACACATTTAGAAGCGGGTTTCTTACACCTGGTTGCTATCCTTCATCAATAGGCAAATAATGAAGCACGAGAACAGTTTCATTGATAAAGTCACGTACATAGTGGATGCTTCATATGCTTTGTGCTTTCATGAAGAACAAGGTTGATAGCAATCGGGATGCCACTCGTATTGTCAACAACCAAAGACATAACAGAAGCACAAGTAACTCAAAGTCCAAAAGCATAATAATAAAAAATATTTGGACACGTATGTATAGCATAACAAAAAAAATATTTTTCGTTTTGTAAGCGAGACTGAAGTAATTCATGTGATATTGTTGTTCAATGTTTGATTTATAATTTCTCCATATCTCTGGATTAAGCCAAAGTTTGTCCATATTTATCATGCATTCTATTAAATGAGGAGTTGAATACCAAACATTCGTACAAAACATGAAAAAGAAAATAAAGTATGTATCCTGAACATCCATTTAGAATACATGCTTGCCAAACAAACCTCTAAATAAATTATCCATCTAACATCCTCAACTCCTTACTATAAGATCAGATCTAAAACCAACATTCATCTCCATATTTCCATTACTTTTACAAAAATTCAGACGTAGTACTAAAAACAACACTTGCGCAACTCAGAGCTTCACTTCCCGCTTATATTGTTGTAGTGTTCAGTCTTGTTCGATTTTGGTCCAAGAAACTCGGATGGCTTTGTTCAATCCTGCTCAACCATAACATACAATTATACATTACATATATATTGACAAACCTGGCTTCCTGTGCAAAATCAAAGCATGGGAAACCTATAAAAATTGCGATAAGAATTTTACGACTCCCAAAACGAATTTTTCTAAGATGATAAGAATTTTTGTATACTTACACGTGGACTTGACATTTCTTGTTATAATTGAGGGACTTGCCCGCAATACTAGCCGAACCGGTCCAGAACGGGTCGCAACTAATCCGAGCCAAATAATACCGGCTTCCGAAGTTATACGGTTCGATCCTCACCCAAACCAGAATCACAGCTCTGAACCGCAACCGATTCTGTTCCAATTCGGCCAGATCCCTATAAATGGCCGCCGTCACATTCTCCCCGACGTCCGCTCCTTCCGCTCCCAACTGAATAAAAAAAGTCAGATCGTCCACCTTCGGGTCAACGCTCAACCCCGCAAACTGACGAGTCGACGCCAGCACGTGCCGGTCACGGGCCGGGCCCTCACCGCCGTCAGCGTGGTGATAAACGGAAGCCTCGACTCGGTACGGGTACACGGCCTGACAGCAAGGGAGCGAGTGGTCGAGATGGAGAGTGAAGGCCCAATTGGCTGTTAACCGGCCCAAGGCCGGCCCATTACTGGTGTTTGATTTTTTTATTGACACGAAGGCTGAAACGACGTCGGCGTTGGGTGAGTAGGGTGCCAATTGGTCTTCTATCACGTAATAGATGGGAATGCCGATGAGCAGGAGTACGCCGAGGACGGTGGTGACACGGAGACAGCGGGGTGAACAATCAAATACGGGTTCTGGTTTAACGTCGTTACAATGATCGTTATCAACCGGCGGCGAAGGTGGCAGGGATGTTGTTGATGGCGGAGGCGGAGGATCGGTGGGTTTGGGGAAGACGACGCCGGCGGCGGCGTACGTGGGTTTGTTATGGTGTTGTGGCAACAATGGAGATTCGGGCTGGCTACCCATGTTTGAGATGCAGAAGCTAGCTAGAAGAGATGAATTTGGTTAATATGAATTTTTCATAAGCGTGATCAGCAAACGGGGGCGATAGTAGAGGAGAGGACAGGGCTTCTTTGTGCGAGTAAAAAGGGAGAAATAATCTTCCTACATCTTTCATCTTTGGTAATATGTGTAAAATCCTGTAAAGCTTAGAGTTTTTCTTGTTCTTGTCTTAATTGAGACTACCCCCAAATTTTTAGAAAATATTTTGGTAAAATATGTCCAAATTTCGGAATAACGATAATGAACAATCTTTTTAGAAACCGCAAATTATGAGTTTCTGACTCTGTTTAGGTTAGTTGATATTTAAAGTGGAATCGATCATGATAATTTCTATATAAATAAAATAATAAATTGATACTAGACGCTAATTCACTAAAAAATATGCAAATGATAAAAAAAAAATAAACGTACACACTACTCATCAACAACAAAGACGTCATCCAAAAAAAGAGGTAAAAAATAGAAAGAATAAAATAATGTATCCGTACTTACTATAGATTTATATCAATACAATTTACACCAATATTCAATGACACAAAAGATAGTGCATCTTGATCAGTTCTTCCATCCCAAGCTAAAAGCGAAAAAGAAAGAGGGGAAAAAAAGAGAGAGCAAAAGCACAAATACTAACTTCTTCATATACTCACAATATATGCATACTAAGCCAAAGTAATGCCTTTTTGTCACAATATTCTACTTTTCCTAATTAATATAAGCATACATATATGTTGAGGAAATAATTAACCTCAATGTCAGCCACACAGAAAAATAATAATACACATTAAAGAAAGCCATTACACTATTATGTTGACGAATACATGCTTCTCTACTTATACTATTAAGTCTATAACATAGTTGGATCAACCATAACTCTCAATTTCTCGCAACTTCAACAATCCATCTGACGACTCGAAAGAAAAGTTAGAGAAGGGGGAGAGCTACACAACAATAATATATAGGATAATGATCATGAAGCATATTGAAGCGCATGCAACATGGTAATAATTAGCTGGTAAGGCAACTGCATCGTTAGCGTGAGAGCTAGGAGCCGGCGCTGGCGCCAGTGAAACTGGCCGTGCTTCGACGTTGACAGCAACTTTCATGCCGCCCCAACAGTAACCGCCGCCGCTGATGAAGTAATAGGGCCTCGCCTCGGTGAGCTCCACCACGTCCCTCCCTCCCTTCGTTATGTTCCTCGCGAACCCTTTCTCCTCGCACCCGTCGTAGCTCGTCTTGTTCACCTCCAGCACATTGTAGTACCGCTTATCGAACACGAACACTAAATGCAACCCCAAGCAGAACAAGATACATTGTTGTTGTTGAGATCAATTCATGTTTACGTGTAGCATAATGTGATAGCCAAATTGAAAGAGTAGTGTAAGGTAAAAATGCAACGTTAGTAGTAATTAGTACTAGGAAGGAAACTCACAAAGCCAGTCGCCGACGTAGAGATGGTGTTGAGTACTAGACCATTGAGTGTAGTTGAAGTTTGGGATCCATCCTTTTCTGCTTCCGACCTTCTCAAGGACTGAGCTCTCACCGCTTCCGGCCATGATGATCAATATGACGACTACTGCTCCCGCCATAACCATCAGCTTCATTGTTCTCCTTCTTTGCTTTCTATCTTTTCTTGGCGTGGGGGAGCATTTTGCAGGCAGAGTAAGGAGAGATGATCGATCGAGTGGAGCTTTTCTTTGGCTTCAGCTTGAAACTAGTCTGCGTGCTGCACATGGCAGTGGTTATGCTTTATGGTCAAAAGAGAAGCGTTTAGGTACGTAGTAAAAGTAAAATGAAGAGGATATGTCATGTGATATGGTATCCATCCTTTTCCTTCTCCTTCCTGTACCTGATCCTGATGCATGAAAACATGCATATATAGTTCTCTTTTGTGCTTTACGTATGCTCTTTTAGCTGTTCAAAGCTAGTGAGAGTAGTTAGAAAAAGAAATAAGGTTCCAAAAGAACTACAGAATGGAGGAGTGGATGTCTTTTCTTTCCAGAATATAAATTATTTCAAATGGAATTTGATTAATAAATTAATTTATGACAATCAAATCATAAGAAGTGATTCTTAGAGGTTTTCTTGGAAATTGTAATTGTTAGTGTTGTATTTGTTAAATACATTCACTGTCCACGATACAAAAGTGACAAATTGAAAAACAATTCATGTATTGTTTTGTGTGGGTCCCACCTACAATCAACAAAAATGAGTGATTGTACAATCTAAACTAGAAGTTGTGATTGTTATGATTGTTGGTTTAATGGTATTATCCCTTTTCTTTTCAAATTTATATCCATAATTTCTTTTGTTTTATATTAAATATGGAGGACAAATGTGACATTTTTTTATAAAGTAACTTTGTGATAATCAATTCGTAAATTATAATCTCAACAACCAAATATTGTAATGTCAAAATGCATCTACTGTACCAATGCATCATTTATATCATAATGATTCATAACAATACAACGATTTAACATACATACGCAACTTCTAAACGACGTTAATTGATGAAGCCAACCTTTCTATCTCTCTTTCTCTCTTCAAGTTGGGAGGGTTGGTAGGGTACGACCGGATGGGTAGAGAGCTACTGATTTGGTTGGGTTGTGCGATTTAATAATATTTTTATTGTCGTGCCATGCCGACTAGGTAGAGTTTTAGATGGGAGTAGATAGATTGACCAATTCGTTATTCACTCAAATTTGTTTCATCGAAAACGTACAAAATTAAAGAATTGTGACTATTTTTTACAAATTGAATAGGTTTGTGAAAATTTATGATAATTCACCTTACTTTAACTGTTCTATAACTTCTATTCCATTCCCATAAACTCTACAAAATTTCACCGCAAAGTTCATCTGCTGTTTACCGCCGGCCAGGCGCCACCTGGGTCTTCTCGCTTGCGTCACAATCGGCGGACTCGACAATGGCCGCTTCTCTGACGCGATCCTTAATTTCCCCCCTCACGAGCCGAACCCCTGCTAAACCCTCGCGCTCCGATCAATCGCCGCAGCTGCTAAGACGGCGCTCCTGCGTGTCGGTGCGAGCCTCCACATTCGGTAACACCAATTCGTCTGATGGAGCTGTTCCCGCTGCATGCAATGTGCTTACCCAGGATTCGCCTCCGAGTAGGGATTTTTCTTACTTTAGATTTGGCTTCGATTTTCTCTCTTTTGTATGATTTTCGTTGGAGGAATTCAATTCAATTGCTGTTCTACTGCTCGTTTTCAACAGGGCGTTTGACGTCGGCGCCAGTGCCTAATTCAGAGTGCGGTGGTTCTCCCCTCCGCGTTGCTTATCAGGTTTGCTGTCGCTTTCTGCATTTCGATATGTTGTTTCTGATAAAAGAGTGATTTTCTCTACTTGATTTCGTGTTTTTACTGAAAAATGTAAATTTGAATGCAGGGGCTCTGTGGGGCACATAGCGAATCTGCTGCCCTGAAGGCATATCCCAACTGTGAGCCAGTGCCTTGCGATCAATTCGAAACTGCATTTGAAGTAAATTTCTCTTCTTTATGATGTTTCTTTTACTGGGATGTCCGATTTTGCTTTGATTGTCCTATGTGAACGGAGAAACTTGGAACTTATCATGCTTTGAATTAATACCGAGGACCTCAAATTAGGCTTCTCTTGCTCACTGTTAGGTAAAGCCACACTTTTTATTTGCTATGTGTGGGAGTTGGAATTCAGTTTTCAGTGGTGCACCAATGTTAGTTTGAAATCGCTTTACAGATTTGTGACTTATAGATGAAGCTCCATCACATCAGAATCTTAATTTGTACATCTGTATTGTGCACGGCCTTTTGACATTAACCTTCACAGGCTGTTGAAGCCTGCTCTGTGGACAGAGCCGTGTTACCCATCGAAAACTCTTTGGGTGGGAGTATCCACAGAAATTACGACCTTTTACTCCGACACAGGCTACATATAGTGGGAGAAATAAAATATGCTGTTCGTCATTGCTTGCTAGCAAATCAAGGTGTTAAAGTTGAACACTTGAAGAAGGTTCTAAGTCATCCCCAGGTATGTTGCTGAATATATTGTTGCATCGATTCCTATTCAGCTCAACCAACTGGAGGATTTACTGGAACATTTTTCAGGCACTTGCTCAATGTGAATATACATTAACCAGGTTGGGATTGGTTAGAGAAGCAGTGGATGATACTGCTGGTGCAGCAAAGGTAACATGAGATTTGATGCGTTTCAGGTTTTGGTTGGTCTGCACCATCCTTGCATTTACGTTTGGGATTGTATCGTTGGAACTGCATTGAGTGGCTAACCTAATCCCGGATTTATTTTTATTCTTTTTCCTCTCCGACTTTGCTGGGATTGAACTCCCTGATTTCAGCATGTTGCACTCGAGAAATTGGAGGACACAGGAGCTGTTGCTAGTTCCGCTGCAGCTGAAATCTATGGCCTAGATATATTAGCAGAAGACATTCAGGTTTCAACATTTTTTGTATTAAATTCCTGATGATGTTTTATGTTGATGCTAAAACGGCAGTTCGTAACTGTGCTCCTATTCTATTAGGATGCCTCTCTCAACGTTACAAGATTTCTGATGTTGGCGAGGGAGCCCATAATTGCAGGCACTGATCGTCCCTTCAAGGTTAACATGACAGTAATTGTATTGGTATTTACTGTTGCCTGACTAACCTAACAGGTAGGGATCATGATAACATTGTTTCTTTGGTTTTCAGACAAGCATAGTCTTTTCACTTGAGGAGGGCCCTGGAATACTTCACAAGGCTCTTGCAGTTTTTGCAGAGAGGCAAATCAACCTCACGAAAGTAATTTTCTTCTTTGCCCCTCATTCCCTGCCAAAAAAATTCGTATGCTATATGCATGTTCATGATTTTGGTCCCTTTGTTCTTTGTTTTGAACAAGATCGAGAGCCGCCCTATGAGGTGGAGTTCTCTGACATCTCCTGGAGTGGATGCCAGTGGACTTCAGAAGTAAGTTATTGACAAATAGCTGGTTTCTGTTTTGTAGGCCCCTCAATTTATCTCTTTATCTTGTTCATGCAGTAGTAGTATGGTTTTCTGCAGATACTTTCATTATCTGTTCTATGCCGATTTTGAGGCTTCAATGGCTAGTGATGATGCTAAAATGGCCCTGCAAGATCTGGAAGTGAGTCTTGTTGTTCCTTCACAAGCTTTTCTGTTGCACAATGATTCTTGTTCCTCATTGCATGTTGGACTTGCCATGAAACGCGTGTTTATATCCTCTGTTTGCAGAAGCTCGCAACATCCTTGCGGATTTTAGGGAGTTATCCAGCTGATACTACCATGCCATGACGACACTCCTGGAATACAGTAAGCATTTACCCGATTGATTGCTTTGCATATGCTTCATTTCTTCAGTTCTTAAGACGACACTCGGAAGTCCATTCCTACCACCGTAAATCTTCTTTGGTTCTGGTTGCCAATGCAGGTGATGACCGGCGATGAGCTGCAACCTATCCTCCCTACTTCTGATTTTGCCTTCCCCGGTACAGAATGTTTAGCAGCAGTTTTTGCAGAGATGATTAGATGCACTAGTGTGTGATGGATCACCCAATGATGGCCACCACCATGAACACCCTTCTTCGTACGTGGCTAGAGGGCCGGCCCAAAAAGCCCATCAACGTAGGAGTTCTGCTGCTGCTGTCATAGGATAGCTTTGATTTTTGGTAGGATCACTGTTGTCAAACCGGTTTATATCAGTGTGCCGGTTTAGCAAGTGGAATGGTTCAACCGGTGGCACATACCGGTTCATGCTGGTCAATATTACAAATAAAATTATAAATACTCATATTTAAACATGACATTTAACGTGAATACCTAAACATTTATACTTGAATCCAATAAATAACATCAATATTTAACTTTTATACTCATAAAATAAATAATAAAATAATTTTTATCAATTAAATTCTCTAAATTAAAGTCATTTTACTTAGAGATTCGTATATCGATCATGTCGGTCATGCTGGTGGTGTCACGCCGGTTTTATGACCGGTATCGGTTGAACCCGGTACAATCGGTGTCACGCCGATCGGCGTGATAACCAAGTGTCACCCTAAGTGATCTGTTCTTGGTTGATTCTCAGGGGTCGTTTGGTTTTGGTGATAGTTTGGTCGGGATAGTTACAATGCATGCAATGTCCACAATGCATCGTTTTTCTGAATTTTCTGTGCAAACAATACATGCATTGTTTGCTTGATTTGACACAAACTATCACTCAAAATGAGTGATAGTTAAATCTCAAGTTTTCGGTTGAGATTGTTTGATGGAGATTGTTGTGTTTTCTTCTTCTTTCAAATATGTCCCTACCTTTTTATGTGTGTTTGCTTTCTATATTAAAAATAAAGGGTACAAGTGACATTTCACCTAGAAAGTGATATAATTTATTTAAATACTACAATAACTATCACAGAAACCAAACGATGTAAACTATAATACACCAATTTTCTTATATACATATATATTATTATGCATGCATTGATGACAATACATCGATTTAACTATCACCAAAACCAAACGATCCCTTAGTTGATTGTTTCAACATCGTTTGGTTTTGGTGAAAGAGATAAGTTGGGATTCATTCAAAGCACGCTTTGCCTCTTCCCCTGTTCAATAGCTCTGTAATTTCCTGTGGCCCGCCTAACTCGAAATTGTATACTCCCCCATGCAACCGTGATCTTTAAAATTACTGTTTTCGTCACTTTCTAGTTAACATAATAAAACCATTACAGGAAATTAAAATTAACCGTTCATGTGTGATTGCACAGAATGCTACAACTTTTTAGGCTTAATGATAATTAAAGGATGGGATGATTATGCCTTTGTGGTCAATGCTTCCATTTTGATTAACCACTAACACACCTCAGCCCGAAAATTTTGTGAAAAATACATATTTTGTCGCTACAGAAATTTTGAATTTCGGACCTCCGACACACTTCCGATAATTGTAATCGCACACTTTCAATACATTTCAATAAATTGCGTGTCATAAGCACTTATGACAAATTAACCATTTTTTATTTTGATTCAAAAATATCAGAAACAATCCCACGCTCGTAGTAAAACCTAGGCCCCGTTTTGATTCAAATAAAACTTCACGACGATCGGAGTTTATCTTTGCATGGGTTACGATGGAGCAAACCATTGGCGTATCATATGGAAAGTCCAAATAAGCATCATATTCATATTATAAAAAAAAAATACATTTCTTTAGCTTCCTTTATATGGGCATTATTATTTATTGAATTTGTTTGATTGTTGGAAGTTGTTTTATTCTCCCCGGAATTTCTTTGTTTGTTCACCTGCCTGCCAACTGCGGCTATATATGGGTTAGAGAACAGTTGGGCCCAGAAGGAGTGGATAATGTTTTGAGCCCAATCAAGCATTAGCCCTAGCCCGTCGGAATAAGAGCGGCGCAGGCCTCATTATACTCGCCTCCTCGGTTACCATGTCCCTTCCAAAGCTGCTCCAATTCAACTTCTTCCTCTCCAACCCCAACTCTGCCACTTCACAACATTCCATCGTCTCCAAAAACCCGCCCACCGTCCAGTGCGCCCGGCCGCCGTTCCTCCTCCTTTCCCGGAGAAATGGATCGTTAACAGTTGGGGAACAAAGAAGACGTTACAGCTGCCGAAATATCAAAACCAGGTGAATGATATTGAAGAGTTCCCCCCACTGGTCACCCCGGGGGAAGCCAGGAGTCTCCATGACAGACTGGGAGATGCTGCCTTCGGAAAGGCTTTCCTTCTCCAATGCGGCGGGGACTGTGCGACAGAGGGCTTGAAGGAGTTCAATGGTGATCGTATCAGGGACACTTTCAGCATCTTGCTTCAGATGGCCACTCTTCTCATGTTTGGCGGCCAAGTCCCTATTATCAAGGTCAGAATTCTGATTTCCCAGACTGACTAACTTCAGCACCCTTGTTAAAAAGGAGATGGTTTAATTTTTATTATTGTGTTAGGTGGCGAGAATGGCTAGTCAATTTGAGAATACAAGCTACAAGAGGGACAATTTCAATGGTGATGAGTCAAGGATTCCAGATCCACATAAGATGATCAAGACATACGGCCGATCTGCAGCCACACTCAACCTGCTTAGAGCACTAGCCACTGGAGGGTTTGCTTCGATGAAAAGGGTTACACAATGGAATCTCGATTTTGCTGAGATGGGAGATAGGTACCAAGACTTGACGAATCAGGTTGATGAGGCCTTAGGGTTCATGGAAGCTGCCGGGGTACCAAAAGAACACCCCGTTATGGCAAGAGCAGAGTTCTGGACTTCCCATGATTGCTCGTTGTTGCCATATGAGCAATCCCTTACGAGGTTCGATTCTGCAACAGGACTCTACTACGATTGCTCTGCTCACATGCTGTGGTGTGGAGAGGGAACTACTCGACAAATCGATGGTGCCCACGTAGAGTTCCTCAGAGGAATCTCCAATCCTCTTGGCATAAAAGTATGTGATGACTTCGTTGTTGTGATAGCATTTTGGCCTTTCACTACATCAAAGTAGTAATGCTAGGGAAGACTTGTACTTGTGATGCACAGGTGAGCGACAAGATGGAGCCAAGCGAACTGGTGAAACTGATTGAGGTGTTAAACCCTGCCAACCTGCCCGGGAGAATAACCATCATCAGCAGAATGAGCTCCGAGAGGCTGAGAGTCAAGCTTCCGGAACTGATCAGAGCTGTTAATCGTTCCAAGCAAATCGTGACATGGGTCTGCGATCCCATGCATGGTCGACGAAACATCAAAGCGTCAAATAAACTGAAGACTCGTCCATTTGATCGTGTTTTGGTAAGTTTCATCATATCAAAATCCGTTATCACATTTGATAGTTGATGATGGATACGCTGAAGTGGATAATTGTTCGCCAGTCATGATCAATCTTTTTTAATTACCATCTCTGTTTCAGGCTGAAGCAGGTGCATTTTTCGATGTTCATGACCAAGAAGGAAGCCATCCAGGAGGAATCCACCTCGAGATGATTGGCTCCCAACATGTAACAGAAGAGTGGATTGGAGGATCTTGCACGGTCACTTTAGACGATTTCAGTTCTGGTTACCGTGCCCATTGCGACCCTAGGCGGCTGAATGCTTCTCAGTCTCTCGAGCTCGCTTTTATTGTAGGAGAGCGACTCAAACATAGGAGGTTTTGACCCTCCTCGATGCTACGTACGTAGATGGTTAGCCACATTGTCCGCAACGAGATTTATCTTTGGTTATCATTCTATGAGGTAATCTTTGTATATCATTCTCTTAAATTATTATTCTTATTTAAATTTATAGTGTTTACCCTGTGCTTAAGTTTATTGAATCTGTTTCACAGTTGATGATTTGATTTTTTTTCAAAAATTGTAAAATCATGCTGAGGTTGAATCATTGGTACAATACGATTTCAAAAACACTAATTTTTTCCGAACTTTCTTATAGCTCGCTTCCAACTTGATTGTGCCACTGCCAATACATACGGGCTGGATAAAAGTTAGGCCCGCGAGGAGTAGGTAATGTTTTGAGCCCAAACAGAAGGCAACCCGAGCTTAGAAGCCTGGATAAACTGCTTGTGTAGGTCAGCTGTGTAGAAAGCTCATTGATTTCTTAGCGGACCCCATTTTGTTTTTATCAGAACTAGATCGAACCGAACCGGCCGGACCTGACTAGGGTATTATATGAATGGTTCAACAAAAGATTTAGTTATAGTTCTATAACAACTAAACATTAAACCGTAAACTACTAACTTATTGATTTGATTATCCAGGCCGATTCAACAACACAATCATAGAAGAAACCATTTTTCAACTTTTTAGTAGTCAATGGTAAAGTAATATATGATGGGAAATAAAACAATGGGAGGAATATCTGTTACAATATGGTTTTATAGGAATAATTTGTCAACACGAATTAGCGCTTTCATGGGGGAAATAGTGGGGACGTGTGTGATTCGACAGGGGTGCCAAAGAAATGAAAGTCATTCTTGTCCTTAATCACCGCCCATGATAGTTGCCAACTACCCAATATGTGAACACCAGACGTGAAGGAAGCTACTACCATAATCCAACAGGGAGCAATAATGGAGACAGGAAAAAATACAGGATCTTCCAGTTGGCAATCTTGGTGTATTTGGTCTGATAGCGACTACCCATGTTCCAGATTTTGTGCTGTAATTGCCAACCAAACATTCCTTTATTTATTTTGTAAGAGAGGCAAGATGTTAGCTTGAGGAGACTTTTGATGTTGGTGAGTCTTGTTTGGTAAAGAATGTGAACTAGCTTGACCAAATTCGAAAGGGTTTCAGATGCCTTGAAGTCGCATTGAACGAAATTGTGAGTGTTTTACTTCAAGACAACAATTTTTCATCGTTAAGAATCGTGTTCTTTAGTAGGTAGTGTAGGCAACATAATAGAGGAGTTTGCCACGTCGTTGGTACTAAATCAAATGCTTGATGTCGAACACTATAGTATAGTATGAACTTAGAACGGAACTGCAAATTCAGCTAAAACAACTCTGATCCCTTCACTACAGTCACACCCATGATCATTCAAGAACCTCTAATGCAAGCAAATTTCAGACACACCACCGTAAATCGTAATCAACAAGAACCCTACTACAACGGCAAATCAATGTTGATACCTCAATGGCCAAACCAGAGTTCCTCTGTATTCAAGCGACAACCCAACAATAATTCATAAACACCAGATCATTAGCCTACTATGATCTGCTGGATGAAGTAAAAATTAATCCACAATTCTCATACAAAGTACACAGCAGACCAGAAAGCTCAACTAGAACATCAACAAGACAATGATCCAGCCTTTCACGTCAGTGTACACCATAAATAAACACTAGACACAGCACCACCCAGATAAGTAACAAAAAAGAAGGTTGAAGTAAACAAATTAAATAATGCAGAGAGAAGTGCTCAAATTTCACCACCAACGCCATTTCAGCAGTGATGGTGGTGGTTGTTGTGTTGTTACATCCTCAATGTAGGTACTGGCTAGGAAATAAGAACAAATTTACTTCACTACCAGAGGTGGACAAAAGCATCCCACATCGCCCCAATGGCAAAAACAGCAGGCAGAAGATAGGGCCGGTTGAGAATGGATAAAGGAGCATCACTCTTGACGGGTGAGGCCCTTGGTGGAGGAGGCGGGTTCTCGACTCGAACAGCGAGCTTCATGCCTCCATAGCAGAACCCTTTCCCGCTGATGAAGTAGTAGTGTCGAGTCACGTTGAGCGGAACCACATCTCTTCCAGCACCTCTGGTCCAGTTCTTGAGTGGGTGGTCGGCATTGCAGCTCTCATAGTCAGTCTTGTTCACCTCCAGCACGTTCATCTGGTTCCTGTCGTACACAAAAACTGCAAAACCAAGCACAAAAGAGTCTTAATTGTGGACTCAACTTTCCATCGGAAAGACCAATTAAGAAGAGGACGTGCTTCACGGTGCACAAGAGAAGAATTAGCTAGTAATAGTAGCAATACAACCCACAATAAAACCTCTGATGGCTACACAATCAAGCGTATAAATCCGAATTACTTTGCTCCGACGGATTCGTCAGAGAATTTGTGAAACCAGGGCAGCTATGCCTCAGGCTCCCAAAAGGGCACCAAGACATTGATATTTAAGGGGGAGTTGCAGATCTGAAATTTGGCTAAGGAAGTGGAAAAAAAGTTCTTTTGAAATGGAAATGCCATGAATACTGAAAAAGCCCTCAACTTTAATTTCCAATTCACTCTTCCCAGATCTGTAAATGCGAATTCCCGAAATGGGCAACAATCTTTTAGCAGAAAGTATGCAGCAGAGTCTTTGGACTGGCTTTACGGAAGGTCAAGTAATAACGATCTGAAGTTCAATTAACGAGAATAAGAAATTAGAACCAGAAGGAGAAGGTTTAGAAAGAGGGGGACTTACAGAGCCAGTCGCCATTGTAGAAGGTGATATTCTGAGCCCAGATAGTGTAGTTGACATTAGTAGTCCACCCCATTTTAGATCCAACAGTCCATCTCGTAGCAGAAACTTCCGGCACCACCGCGACCACGGCGAATAGCACCGCCGCCAATGTCAGCAGCCTCTTCTCCATTGCTGTTCCTGCCCTCTCTCTGTCTCTGTCTGACTTGAGAAGGCTCTTATCTGGGCAGAGGACAAAAGATTTTAGTAGAGACTAGAAATATCGAGGGACGCGGTTCTAAGTAACCGCTGCTTTTAAGAGGAGAAAGGAAAAGCCGAGAAAGGAGAGAGTTTGTCCACTCTGTCTGTCTGGATCTACAACCGCCGTAAAAGCAAGCCAACGGATTATTATTAACGTTGCTTTTGCCGTTAAGTTAAACAGAAATGACAAACCTAGTCAAAGCAGCCTGTCATGACAGAGACGACGGCGGTGGTTAAGTAATTTCGGTGTAAAATATCAATTTGATCACCGAGATGGTGATATGTGTTCCATTATATTCAGGGAAGTTATTTTTAAGCAATACTGACTTGATCAAGTTAACAATCATTACTTGATATGACTCTTCGTTACTAGGTTGATATGATAATTACTAGTGAATTACAAGAAGTGTAATGACATATGAAAAAATATAATGCATATTGTACAAGTGTAAATTTGTAATCACCTTCTCTTTCATTTCTCGGTTTGAGAAATAATTGGGGAATCCTAATGAATAATCTTATGATCTAACTTTATAAGTTTATATCATGGAATATCATAATCATCTATCATATTTTTTCTGGTAGATTTCTCTTTAACAATCAAAAAGTGGTAAAAAAAAAACTAAAAAAAATGCCGACTTTCTAAGAGAATGTATTGGTTATCACTTTTTGGTTTAAGATATCATATAGGGAATATAAAAATTTCTTACCGTGTTAAGATGAAACTACAAAATAACTAACGGTGATTCATTCGAGATACTTTGATGTTTTAGTAATTCCTTCACCAACAACAGGAAAACTTAAGCTCCTTATGTGATACTTGCTTACGATTTCAGTGACCAGATCAGCATTTTTCCTCCTCTTTACCAGCTCCACCGTTTTGTCACGGTAAACGCGGCTTCAATCATGGCGTATCCCCTTCTTCCTGTCCCCAACTCTGTGCTGTCAAAACTTATAAGACCTTCTGTCGGGTTGAAAACTGAAAAAGTCAATCATCATTCATTCCACTTTCAAATGTAGGGTGCAGAGTTGACAACTGATACAAGGCATATTGATCCCAATCAATATCTCAAATGACAAAAAGGGGAAAGAAAGAGTCTCATCTATCGAATACCATGCATGAAATAATCTTCATTGCATCCTCAGTCACACATACTGATCAATCGAAAATAAAAGGAACAAAGGGGAAAGAAGAATCTCGCCTATTGAATATCATTTATGAAAACCAATATCTGCATTTTCATAGCATATAGGGTTTGTTCCCAATTTCCAGATCCATTAATTCCTTCTCGTTCAATCTTTACATTGGAATTCTATCAAATATCTCCTACCTTGCAAAACATTCAGAAACGAACTTGGCTCAACATCCTAATCCAGCCTTCTCAATAAGTACTCAACTTGGACTTCCTTTGTGAGTGGCATGATCCATCTCCCATAGAGATCAGCAACCAAGTGTGGCTCAATCTTGTATACTGTTTCAGATTCAACTTTGCCTTCTTTCATTGTCACTTCTAGAGCAAAGGTCCTGGCTTTCATCTCGACTCTCTCTTTTACTCTCTCCTCCACTTCTGGGTACGTTAACAAAGCCATCAATCCTTCCCTGTCCTGCAAAGTTTCAGAAGTCCATCCAAAGACCAACATAGTAAGTATCTAGAGAAAAAAGTGTCGGGAACAAAACACCACGGTCTCTGGTTTTAAGGACCTACTTGCGCTTCAATAGCAGTTTTATATTCACTTGGGTTTGCTCGAAATTTGGACTCGGCTACAAATTTCCCATAATGAATTCTTTTAGAAAGAGCCTGCAACGTGAAAACCATATCATGTGAATCCGCCATCCAGGTGTTCAAGAATAATGCAGGTACAGAACGAGGTAAACTGCAGAGCAACAATAAGTAATAGCATTTCAAAGAGTACAGGAGCCGGCTGCATAGTGCTCCAACAAGACCACAAAATGATCCTATGTTTAAGGATCCGTAGTACCTCAGTGATATTGCATGGTTTCGTGAAAGAGGAGTAAATTACATGATCGGAGTGTCGTCATTAAACTATACATTTGCATCACAATTACATCACAGGTTACCTTAATTCCTATACCAAACAACCACTTTTCATCCAATTCTAGTATTCCAAGGATACTGCGTGGTTTCATGAAAGAGGACTAGAGGAGTAAATTACATGATTACAGTGTGGTCATCGAACTATACATTTGCATCAGTCACATCACAGGTTACCTTAATTCCTATACCAAACAACCACTTTTCATTTCAAAAGTACCACTCTTCTTCAAATTCTAGTATTCTAATACCAACAAAGTAGTAGGAAGTCTAACTCAATCAGAGTCTTCTTGGCAACAAGACAAGGAAGGGTCAATTTAGAAACCTGGTGTGCCCAAGCTCTAAAGAACTCACACCAGATCAGTGGCTGCCTCATAATGTTAGGCAAAACATTTTCACTATCATCATAGTACTACTATCGTGCAAATGATGACAGACATCAATTTCAATCAACAAACAGAAATGTTTGGAAGAGGAAGTGATTTTTCCCCCACGGCTCTAGCTGGCTATGGCTACTCTAAAACTGTGTTTATGGCTTTTCACCTTGATAAATGCTTTCTTAAGTTTCTCGTTTCCCAGTAATAACTATCCAATTACGTCCTCCCAGGACATATGTTTGTACAAATCTCATATTTCCACAAAAGAGAAGTCATCTACAAGTTCAAGTTCAATGTGTCTGAAACCGGGAAGGTAAGACAATTACAAAAACGCACACCTGGAGGCAGATTGTGTCACATACTGCTGAAGAACCACAATTTCCATCATTTCCTAGCTTCACCAATCTTGGAAGTAGATCTTTAAAGTACATGTCCCACACTGTATTGTTAATATTAATTGATTCAGCAACTTTATGTAATACCTGTTCGAAAAAGTCAAAACAAACTCAAATAGATCACTCAGCAATTTATAGAGATAGCAGAGACCGAACTACTTGCATCTCAGGATAGAAATGAACAAAGACAAAAAAAATCCCCAAATTGAACTTCGAGCACTTGTTCATGAGAGTAGCAAACAGCAAAGCTCCTAATATTGTGTCAATATAAACTCCAAAATGGAAAACAAATGATAAGTCTAATGAGACAGAAGGTACTCACGACTTCACATATCATACTGTACCTTGGGGTATTGCATTGGTGGCAATAATGGTTCAGGTAAATCATTGGGGAAGAAAGGATATTCGTCGGGACTTTTGTATCTACCCACCTGTTTTCCAAAATAGTGAAAACAGCACATCTTACACACTTGATGTATTCATTTCATCCCAAGGTTCAAAGTTTAGTAAAAAGTGCACCTTGGCATGAAGCTTTTCGGTTTCTTTAAGGATGTATTCAACTAGAGAACCATGAAAATCATTCATGGGAAAAACATCGGGATTATAGGTATCCGCATTGTAACAGTATTGGGATCTCTCCAAAAGGTTGTATATTATACTGTCTTCTTGACGAATCAAGGAAAGCCTTACGCTTTCTAGTGTCAGAGTGTCACTTTCGTCCACCCTTTCCTTCTTCTCCAAACTACAAAGAAAGAACCTTCATATCACCAATAGGTTATGGAATCTAACCATGACCCTTTTAAACAAGAAGCAAAATAGCAGAGCAGTAGATAGATATTTGGGAATTTTGGACCCAAGATTTATTCAGATCAAGCCGTGATAAGTAAATGGTATCTTTAAAGAGTCAATTGCAATCTCCTTTGTGAAGCATGAAGCTCACTTTTAATTACCAATCACAGCTGACTGCTGGCGGCACAAAAGCAGATTGCAGACCCAAATGGACACCCCAAAATCTTCCACCAAACACATATATATCTGGAATCAGAAAACCAGTGGGAAAAGGGCAATTGGCACCCTATCAGTAGAAAAATCAATAACAAGCAAGAGCCGGATTGAGCGCATCCCTCTAACTTTTTCTAAATATACAGCACCAAACTCATGAAATCAATGTGCATTGCACAAAGAAGCAAACTTTTGTTCAGTTCAGGCCTAGTCTAACTGTCAACGGTAGCAGCCGATTTTGGGGAAGAGATCAAAGCTGACATACCCAGCTGAGGAGTTGGCACAGAAAATGCGATGTTTGGCAGGACTTGATGTGGACACTGAAACCCTTCGATGTCCCAGAGAGAGACGGCAGCAAAGTGGGCTGGAGAACTTGAAGGCATCTGTAGTCGGAGGAGCTGCAATGGCAGTTGCAAAGGAAGCTCTGGTCAGAAGTTTGGCCTCCATCTCAGAGGAAGGAGGAAGGAAGGAAAATTGGACTCGATAGAAGTAATGGGTTTCTTTGGCTTTTTTTCCCGGTGAGAGGGGATTTTCAGGGCTGCCTTGTGATTGGAGTTGGTGGCTGAGCGGGAAGGAGGGAGACGAGAGGAGAGGGGTTAGGTGAAGTAGGTGACCTCAGATATTGATGCGAAAGAAAGGGGGCAAGGAACGAAACTGAAGGAGGCAATCGGGAGTAGGGCTGCCCATAGTGTGGCACGACCAGCTCTGTCCTTCTTTCCAGTGAGTTGTATAGGTTTTGATTTTTGTTCGTGGGATCGATTTTTGTGAACCTTTTTTGTACTTATCGTTTTGGTTCTCGTTAAGTTGAGTATCTTTTGACAAAAAAAAAAATCAGGAGTAAGGCTGTAAATGAGCCGAGCTGTTCGCGAGCGGCTCGAGTCTCGACGTTCGACTCGAGAAAAGCTCGTTTGAAACTCGGCTCGTTAATAAACTAGTCGAACATGAGCTCAGCTTTGCTCAGCTCGTGGAGCTCACGAGCTAGCTCGACGAGCTCACGAGCTAGCTCGACTTGATGGCTTGTTGAGCTAAACTCGTGAGCTGGCTCGTTTAGAGCTCATGATATGTCTCAACATGTGGCTAGAGAGCCAACTCGATTACCGACTTATGGACGAATCAATCTATATCTTATGATTTTAATCCATATGTCTGTTAAATTATGTATCTCACCATATATAAAGTTTAACACGTTGAGTATGTGAGTAAATATATCTTAGTTTCTACTTTAAAAAGAAATTATGTATCATAGATTGCTTCGATATTATGAAATAACATGATTTTGCGTAGTTAAAATTTATTAACTAAATGATATATGATACCAACAGAGTAGAATATGAGATTAGCTAACAAAATAAATCATTTGTATAATGATATACAAAATGAAGTACCAAATAATAGTTAAGATTTTAGTAAACAAGCTAGCTCAAACTCGACTCGACTCGTTAATAAACGAGTTGAGCTCAAGCTGGGGTAAAACTCAACTCGACTCGGCTCATTTGCAGCCCTAATCAGGAGGGATCCGCCAGTCAGCACCGCGCGTCCACTAACATTCGCGTTGTCCGGGATTTCATTGGTAAAGTCCTTTTCTTTTTTCTTTTTGGGTAAGAAAAGTCCTTGCTAGATGTCGTGAGAGTTGAGACGTTATGAAGTTATGAGTGGCCAACGGGTCAATTTGTCTGAATCTGTCGTGGTCTTCTCCATCTCCAAGAACACAATCTCATAAGAAGCTTCTCATTTTGGCGATTTATTGTGGGTTGGTGCCAAGGATAAATATCTCGGTCTGTCGTCTCTGATTTATTCGCCTTATGGGTAATTCAAATCACAACAGAGATTTTTTCTATAATTTTGATGTCTTTGGTTTGTTTAGTATATCATAGATGGTTTCTGGTCATAAGTGGGTTATGATTAGCTGCCGGCACCCGAGAAGGAGGCGTAGGAGAAGCGTGAAAAGAAAAGGAGGGCAAATGGCTTTGCGAATTTGGACTCGTTTGGGTCTGCTGAGAGCCTGAGACCCATTTCCTTTTTTGTATTTAAAGAAATGGGCTTGTTTTGGACCCAATTTAATTAATTTGGTATGGATCTATCCCAAACAAAACAATACCCATACTTGACTTGACCCATTATAAGAGAGATTTGGCAGAAACAATTGTCGTCGTTCCCGTCCTTGCATCCCTTGCTGTCGTTTTTCAAGTTCTTTGTCTCCATCGCCTAAGACGCCCTACTAGATTTTCCCCATTCGGAGTTTTCCTTGGCCAAGATCTCCTCAATTCCGTCGCCGTCCTCTTCTTCCTACCCAGATTTCGTCCGCCCCGCCGCCGCAGTTGAACCTTCTAGGTGTAATCGATTTTATGCTTGACCCATCTCTCCATTTGTTCAACGACGCAGTTGCATGCAATCTCTTTCTTCTCTTGGGTTTGTGTTGATGATTTTCGTCGTTGTTGATTCCCCCGGAGGCCCATTGGTTGGAGTGATTTTCAACATCCTAGTAGTGTTTTTCAGCTCTACTTTTTTTCGGTAATTTTTTCGGCTCTACTTTAGTAGTAGTGTTTTGTAATTTTTGGGAACGAAATATGTAAGTAGTGTTCTCTCATACAGGGGCGGAGCTAGGTAGGCTGCCCCCCGAGAATTTTGAAAGTTACGTGTAAACGTTGTGAACATCTCGATATTTTCGTATAAACTTAATAATAATTAAATATCTTTTAGTGCACCAATATCGTACAATAATGGTTAGTAGTGTAGCGGATGTAGAGTCTGCTTGTTGTTGCTAGGTTTGTGGTTCGAAACCTACTGCAGGTAAATTTTAATTTTCTAATTAAATAATTCTTTTTTTTTTATAATAACAGTTTCCTTTTATTCAATGGTTTTCTTAGCTATTCATTTTTCAATTATGAAAAAGAATGAGTTACATAATAATTAATTAGTTTGTTTATTTTCTAATTTTATATTAAACATGTCATGGTATTAGTGTATATCTTATTTTGACTGAAAATGTAATGTGTTATACTACATTGAATTACATTTTAATTGATTTTTATCTTAATATATAATCTTAATATATTTTGAATCTATCATGTTAGAAATTTGTACTTTAGATCTCGCAATTAGTTACTTTAATTATTTTTTAAAAAAGTACAGTTGTAATATTATTATTTATCATGATTTAATTAATTTTAACGTCTTTTCGTGCTTATAGATTAGGAAATTCGGCCCCCCCGACGATCAAATCCTGGCTCCGCCCCTGCTCTCATTGTAGTGCTTTGCAGATCTATGATAGTAGTGTTTCTTATTGTTTGGGCATTATTTTGGTAGTGTTCTTCGATTTTTTAGGACCTAGTAGTGTTCTTCAGATCTAGCATTAGTAGTGATTATGCAATTAAGTAGTAGTGTTTTGTAATTGACAATGAAATATATAAGTGGTGTTCTCTATTTTTGTACGTGGTAGGAGTGTTTTCAGACCTTTGGTAGTTGTGTTTTTATTGCTTGGGCATTATTTTGATAGTATTCTTTAGTTTTTTTTATCTATCAGTAGTAGTGATTCTGGCAGTAGCCTTTCACTGGAGTTGTAGATGGATGTCGCCGGTGATTTAATATTTCTCTCCGCAAATAAATAAAAAATGAATAATCAAATCTCTCCCCAAACTAGTTAAGGAAATAGTAATATACCATAGGGAATTAGGGATGGCAATAATAACCGTAACTGTAGATAGCCGCCCGAATCCGACTTAATTTGGTAGGGTAAAACCCGAACCCGAATGATTTTTAGTGGGTATGGGTAAAACCCGAACCCGAATATTATGGGTAATGGGTGGACATGGTTTTCTCACTATCCAACCCGAACTCGTCCGATTATACACATGCAATATGTATTTTGTCTAGAAATAATCAATTTTTTCTCTAAAATATTTTATATTTAGCATATAAATATAATATTTTTATGAAATTGTAATGTTTTAATTAATTTTCTTCATTCTAGTGAATTATTGTCGTACTTTTCGTCTTACATAACGTGAGAATACGTGTGAATATTAACATATTGATTAGAGTTATAAAGAGAAACTATTACCCATGGATAACCGTGGATACCCGAAACCCGAACGGGTATGGGCATGGTTTGAATTTTCTACCCGTTTCTTATGTGGGTATGGGTACTGGTAAAACCCGAACTACTTTGGGTAGGGTAACGGATATGCAATATCCGTCCCCGACCCGACCCATTGTCATCCCTACAAAACGGTAACTTGGGCTTTTAATGTATTAATTAATTAATATTTATAACCCATCATATTCCCACACACTGCTTCCTCTTATAAGTTAGGACTTTGCTACGGTGACATGCACTTTTCGGTCGACCTCATATAGGATCAGGTCGACCTAATCAGTTGTTTCAGTGTAAAAACAGTTTTATGGTGCCTACTTTGGAGATTCATATCTTACAATTGGCTAGATGAAAATTGGAGATTAAAGGCTTGTTTTGAAGCTGAAGTGTCCCTCTACACATTAAAGTACTCGGGAGCTCAATAGAAAGTCCAGAAGACCATTTTTGAACCTGACCAAAAGGCTATGCCAAAACTGGGAAACTGCCTGAAAATGGCTAAGTCTGTCAACGTGTTTGTCAAGCCTACTTTGGAGCTCAATTTGAGAAGCATGGATGCGAGTCAAGTCCAGGGGCCTCTACCACGTTAAATTACGTGAAACACCCTAACCCGGCCGGGTACTACTTTTACTAAAATGCCCTTGATAAATAAAATACTCAAATCTTAAATTTCAGCGGGAAAAATTTAACATAAATAAAAATAATGAAAACACACTTGAAGTTCGAAGCAAAGCCCTAACACGTGGGCAAATTAAACTCAAACTTTAAAATCTCAACTTGATCTCAAAATAATCTCCAGTCTGTACTCATAATCATAAAATATAATCACTAACTAGTCTCCAGTGTTGCTGCTTGTGCGAAAAACTCTGACTAGACATCCTCTGTGCCGCTCGTACCGTCCTCCTCTAGCTAGCTTCACTCGAACTCGCTGCTCTCTAACTCCTCTTAGTCCTCTTTAAAACTGGTGAGTGAGATGGGGTCAGTCTACGCCCTTACGTTTTAAACCTCAAATACTTGAGCACTTTACTTAAAACACGTACTTAAACTTATGGAAGTTGTTTGTACTTCCGCCTTTGAACTTTAACTTTTAAAACGGTGTTATCTCATCATTTATCTTCTTGGGGCCCCTACCTCGACTTAGCTGGCGCCACTACTAGCTTTACTTACTTTCTTACTTTCTTAAACATGACTACCCTCACAATGGGGTGCCCCTCAAATGGGTTTGACCACCGCGGAACGAATCACCATCCGGTGTCAAACTACGGCGTGACTACCGCGGAACATATCACCATCCGGTAGCACACCTAAAACTAAGCGATGGAAACCGCGGAACTCATCACCGTCCGGCTCCACGCCTGACCAACTACCGCGGAACGTATCACCATCCGGTAGTGATCAACTACCGCGGAACTTATCACCGTCCGGTAGGGATCCATCTAGCTAGTGGCTAGCTAAGCGAGGTTAACTTATTCTTACTCGTGACTTTCTCTTGTTCTTATCGTCATAACTTATTAAGCGGTTAAACGTCGTATGAACATAAACTTAAATGCTTAAATGTAGATATTGAAACGCTCAAACAATAATTCAAGTCGAAGCATGCATAATCAACACAATCACAAATCAAGCAGTGCACATAAACTTCACGTAAGACAAATACTTAAAACATGTAAGGCAAATACTTGAAAATACGTAAGGCGTAGAATTTACCCCCTTTACACTCACCTCATTTATGTGGAAACCGACTCTGATTCCACTCTAAAAATTCCATGTATCGCTCCCATTAAATTCTACTCGTCTCCACGATTCCATAGGCGCAGACGGTTCCTCGATCGGACGTCAATTGATCGAGTTATGGCCAAAATAAATATTCTGTCAGTTTAGAAGTATCAAGTACCGAAACTGAAATTTTCCAGTCAACATAGTTGACCCGACCTCTGGAAAATTACAGATTTAATCCTCTAACTTTTTCGAATTTCCAAAAATGGTACCTGCTGGTTGACATATTCTTCCTCACACTTGGGAGACTCGGTTCTCCCTCATCCGACGTCCGAATTCGATTTCGTCGACACCGTGACGCTCCTGAGATCGCCCTCTACGCAACCATATTCATCTTTTGAAGTTTCGTCGAAGTCCAAAAATTTCCAGATTCCGGTGACACGCCGGCGAAGCTCCGACGAGGCATCTACAGACCTCCAACCGCAAATCCGACTCCATGGAACGATTTCTGACGTTCTCCCGACCAAAACCCAGTGCCCAGACTCCTTCTATTCCCTCACTTTCTCCCTTCTTCTGTGACGTCGAGTCCAAAATAGTGGACGGAGAGGCGACTGCGCGAGGAGGGTCGACGATGGAGAAACCGGGAGGGAGGAAGATGGCGCCGGGAGAAAGGATGGCAGGCTACCGCTGCTGGCTGCTAATTCCGCCATTTTTTTTTTGCGAGGAGGAAGGAGAGATGAGAGCTAAAGGGTCGGGTGGGTTTTTTTTTTCTATTGAAGTGGGGGATCACTCTCCAGATTTATTGTTGCAAACGTAGCCGAGATGGAGAAAGAATGGTAACGGTGGGGAGTGAATTAAAGTGAGGCTTTGTGGGATGATAGGTATGAGTGATATAAAGTAACGGGTGGGATTTTGGGTTTCCTTTTTTTTTTACTTAATTCAAATGAATTAATCCTTGATTAGGATTAGTCAATAATTAATTAAAATAAAATTCCCAATTCAAACCGAGTTGATTATTGGTTGAACCTGACCTATAAAATTCAGGATGTTACATTTCCTCCACCCTTATCGAAATTTCGCCCCCGAAATTTGCTCGAAACTCAACCTTCTATCAACACCTTTCGTATACTTCCTTCCCACGATCATCTATTCTTACTATAAAGTAAGAATAGATGATCGTGGGGGATCACTCTCCAGATTTATTGTTGCAAACGTAGCCGAGATGGAGAAAGAATGGTAACGGTGGGGAGTGAATTAAAGTGAGGCTTTGTGGGATGATAGGTATGAGTGATATAAAGTAACGGGTGGGATTTTGGGTTTCCTTTTTTTTTTACTTAATTCAAATGAATTAATCCTTGATTAGGATTAGTCAATAATTAATTAAAATAAAATTCCCAATTCAAACCGAGTTGATTATTGGTTGAACCTGACCTATAAAATTCAGGATGTTACATTACGTATTTTTTTATACAAAGGCAAGGCATTGAATGAAAGATTGAATATCTTTAAGGCTTCAATCAAAAGGCTCGAAGTTGCTACGAAGGTTGTTTTTCTGGCAGCTTGCTTGTGCTTGAAGTCTGCCAGAAAAACAGCCTTCGTAGCAACTTCGACCCTTTTGTTTGAAGCCTTAAAGATATCAAATCTTTCATCCAATTCCTTGAATTTGTATAAAAACATACCTAATTTAACGTGGTAGAGGCTCATGGACTCGACTCGCATTCATGCTTCTCGAATTGAGCTAAAAAATAGGCTTCACAAACACGTTTCCAGACTTAGCCATTTCTAGGCAGTTTCCCAGTTTTGGCATAGCCTTTTGATGAGGTTCAAAAATGGTCTTCTGGACTTCCTATCGAGCTCTCAATCACTTCAATATGTAGAGGGACAATCCAGCTTCAAAACAAGTCATTAGTCTTCAATTTCCATCTAGCCAATTGTATGATATGAATATCCAAAGTAGGCACCATGAACTGTTTTTACACTGAAACAACATATTAGGTCGACCGGATCCTATATGAGGTCGACCGAATCCTAAATGAGGTCGACCGGATCCTATATGAGGTCGACCGAAAAGTGCAAGTCACCGTGACATGCATGTCACCGTAGGCACACCCTATAAGTTATAACTAACCAAATGATCATACCCACCTTTCAATC
The DNA here is from genome assembly GCA_946122785.1 of Linum tenue. Classification (NCBI taxonomy): domain Eukaryota; kingdom Viridiplantae; phylum Streptophyta; class Magnoliopsida; order Malpighiales; family Linaceae; genus Linum; species Linum tenue. The sequence continues at coordinate 67,778,449 of CAMGYJ010000002.1, forward strand.
TCCACCAAAACGAATCCATATGCACATGAATGTTTAACATGCAGGTACATGCAGAAGTATTGATTTCCATCATCAATCCCACAGTATCAGCATCAGAAATAAATAGACAAAAAAAAAATCTAATCCATTATCAAGTGTTCTAAACCCACATTATTAATGAAACAGAAACAGACAAGCACTATTTGGAGTTCAGTCTTACATTCAATTCTCAAATCTTCTCAAGATTATGAACCTGTCATCACATTTATTTAGCATATCTTTGCAAATCCTTTCTCATATCTGTATAGCTCCTTTCAGCCATCTATAAATGGCAGAGCCTTGTAATGATATTAAGCAAGAGAAGAAATACACTTTCATTGCATCTTCATGGTATCAGAGTATAGTATACTCTAACGAGTTTTTTTCTTCCCTCCCCAATTCTTCTGCTTCTCCTATAATGTCAACTTCTTCCTCCACAACCTCCTCTCCTTCGGCCTCTATTCAGCCCATCACACCTCCTCGTCTATCTCTCCCCTCCAACCCTCAACTCACAGTGAAACTCACTCCAACCAATTATTTGTTTTGGAAGGCCCAATTACAGCCTCTACTACGTTGCTATCGCTTAATCGGCCACATTGACGGCACCTCTCCGGCTCCACCGCTCACCATTGATGCTCAGTCAAATCCAGACTATACTGAATGGTATGAAAGAGATCAATTGGTTCTTACCTGGATTACCCTCTCTCTGTCTGAGGCAGTCATGCCCGCCATCATTAATAAGTTGACTGCTCGTGCTGCCTGGGATTCTTTGGCTCGGATTTATGCTTCCGGGTCGCCTGTCGTCGTTGGGCAACTCCGGCGAACTCTGAATCACATCTCTCGTGGCGAGGATTCAGCCCATGACTACCTCCAACGCGCCAAAGCCATCTTCGACCAACTTGCCGCGCTCGGAGCCCCGATTACAGACGCGGAACTTGTCACTGCGATTCTCGACGGTCTCGATGAGGATTTTCGGCCATTTACCCGCAATTTGGAGGCGAAGTTGGAACCAATTTCGTTTGAAGACCTCAGCAGCCTCCTCATCAGTGAAGAACTTCAGTTGCGCCGTTTTCGGTCACTCTCCTCTGCTGGTGGTGCTGCCCCTCCGCTCCGTCGGCCTTCTTCTCTGGCCACTCTCGTGGTCGCGGCAACCGCTTTACAAGAGGCAGAGGCGGTGGACGTTCAACCTGTCAGTCTGCCCGCGTCAACACTCCACGGGCTCACCATCAACTATCGGCCCAACCTCATCTAGCAGCCCAGCCGTTGGCCCATGTTTATTCTACCCCATTTAATAAATCTATGTCTGCAGGAGTTCTTGGTTCTTGGCCCTCCGGCCCATCTGCAGTGGTCTGCCATAATTGTGGAGGAAGGGGTCACATTAGGCCCAATTGTCCAAGCCCAAAATATCATATTCCCGCCAATTATTCTAGCCCATCTTCGTACCTAGCCCAATCGCCTCAGCCTTTTCACTCCTCTCAAAATTGGCTTCTCGACTCTGGAGCCAATCATCATCTCACCTCCGACCTCGATAATCTGGCTCATCATTCTGAGTATAATGGAACCGATCAAGTCACATTTGGTAATGGTAACTCTCTTCCCATCTCTCATTCAGGATGTTCTACCGGTCATCTGTCTAATTATTCTGTGTCTCTTGATAATATACTTCGAGTAAAAAATGCCCCTCATAATCTTCTTTCCATTAGTTCTCTTACCCGTTCTAACCCCATCTCCATTGAATTCTTTGACTCTTATTTTGTTATTAAGGACCGTCACACGAAGCATGAACTTTATCGAGGCTCTACGGTTGATGGCCTTTATTCTCTTCCGCTTCGCATCAACCGGCATACTCCTCCTCGTGTTTTTGCTACTTCACTCAATCTCTGGCATCAGCATCTCGGTCATGCCAATTTGCGTGCTGTTCGCCAGCTTTTGTCGTCTCAACATATAAAATACTCCTCCGACTCTTCTTCTTTATGTCATGGTTGTTCCCTTAGTAAGATTCATAAACTTCCATTTCCAACTTCCTCTTATTGTGCATCTGCTCCTTTAGAACTTATATGTAGTGATCTTTGGGGACCCGCTCCTCTCCTATCTTATGATCATCAATCTTATTATGTTTTGTTTTATGATCACTACAGTAAGTTCACCTGGATTTATTTCCTTCACTCTAAGTCTCAGGTTCTCAGTGTGTTCACTCAATTTCGTCAGCTTGTTGAAAAATATTTTGGCCTTCCCATTAAAATTTTTCAATCTGACTGGGGTGGAGAATATCAAGCCCTCACTTCTTATCTTGCGACTCATGGTATTACTCATAGATCCTCATGCCCCCATACCCCTGAGCAGAATGGGTGTGCTGAACGCAAACATCGTCACATAGTTAACAACGGTCTTGCCATGTTGCATCATGCGCAAGTTCCCCTCAAATACTGGCCTCTTGCATTTGACACAGCCTGTTATCTTATTAATCGCACTCCCACACCTCTTCTAAACAATCTCTCTCCTTTCACTGTCTTGTTTAAACAAACACCTGATATTCTTAATCTTCGTGCTTTTGGTTGTCTTTGCTATCCATGGCTTCGTCCGTATACATCTAATAAACTTCAACCCCGTTCTATTCCCTGTGTTTTCTTGGGTTATAGCAAGTTACACAAAGGTTATCGATGTCTTGATCGGGCAACAGGTCGTATTTATATCAGTCGACATGTCCTCTTTGATGAGTCCATTTTTCCTTTTACAACCACTCCTCACTCTTCCTCTCATACTCCTTCCCTCCAACAATTTTTAAACACATCCCCAATTAATTTACCCAGCCCACCTCTTTCCCATCCTTCACAGACCAAGCAATTAATTCTACATCACCCTACACCACCATTACTTGGCCCAACTCCCACCATTATCTCGTCTCCCACCTCTTCCTCACTAGAATCCAACCCTCCAACCCAATCTGGCCCACCTCCCACTTCCCACCCCAACCCACTGTCCCCTACTCACAAAATAACAACTCCATCACCATCATCAAAGCCATCGGCTCCCATCTCTGTCGCTCCTCCTCTGCTAAAAACTTACTTCCGTCGTCCTACTATTCCGTCCCGACCTCCGTTTAACACATCACCCCGGATCCTCCCTAATCCTTCCCCACTTCCTCCTCCACAACGCATGACTACTCGCTCACAGACCGGCAACTTAAAGCCACGACAATTCATCGCATCTCTTACCCCAACTCTTCCAACCACGGCTGCACAGGCAATGAAAATTGCGCACTGGAGAGCTGCCATATCCTCCGAGTTTGATGCATTAATTCGCAATCACACTTGGGATCTCGTTCCTCCACCACAGAATTGCAATTTGATATCTAACAAATGGGTGTTTGCTATCAAGACTAATCCAGATGGCACAATCGAACGACACAAGGCTCGCCTTGTCGCCCGTGGATTTGAGCAGATTCCGGGACGGGATTTTAACCAAACCTTCAGTCCGTTCCTCAAGCCGGCAACTTTAAGGCTTATTCTGGGCATTGCTGTATCGCACTCTTGGCCGCTGCACCAGATAGATATCTCCAACGCCTTCTTTCACGGCACATTACAGGAAGAGGTATATATGCGTCAACCACAGGGATTCATCGATCCAGACCGTCCCGACCATGTCTGCCGCCTGAACAAGTCTCTATATGGTCTTCGACAGGCACCTAGAGCGTGGTTTCATTGTTTGTCACAAGCTCTTAGGGAATTTGGATTCATTGCGTCGAAGACAGATCCATCTCTCTTCATTTACAAGGCTGGCCAAGTTACTTTGTATATGTTGGTCTACGTCGACGATATAGTGATCACCGGCACTCATTCCTCATCAATTCAGCAACTTATGACTTTCCTCCGATCCCGGTTTGCTCTCAGAGATCTTGGGCAACTTTCATATTTTCTGGGGCTAGAGGTGCATCAGTCTAGCACTGGTTTAATTCTACATCAAAGAAAGTACATTCTTGAATTATTGCAACGGTCAGGAATGTCTGAAGCAAAGGCGATTTCTACTCCATGTACTATAAATCAGCTTATTCAAAGTGCCTCTGATACTTCTCCAGCATTCCCTGATCCTGGCTTATACCGCAGCATTGTTGGTGGTCTGCAGTACTTGAGTTTCACAAGGTCGGATATTTCATTTGCAGTCAATCATGTTTCCCAGTTTCAACATTCTCCAACTGATGCACACTGGTCTGCAGTAAAACGCATTATGCGTTACCTTCGTGGTACACTAGCCACCGGACTCATTTTCCAGCGTTCATCTAAACCACAACTCCATGGCTATTCAGATGCCTCATTTGCTTCGTGTCCCAAAGATCGAAAATCTATTACAGGCTATGCTGTGTTCTATGGACAGAATCTGGTTTCCTGGTCTACTCGAAAGCAGAAGTCGGTGGCGCGATCTTCGACTGAATGTGAGTATCGCGCCTTAGCTACCTTGGCATCAAAAGTTATCTGGCTTCAAGCGCTTCTTTCCGAACTTGGTCAGCCGCTTACTTCATCCCCAGTGCTTTGGTGTGATAACTTAGGGGCAACCTACCTGGCGCACAATCCTGTTTTTCATAGTCGGTCCAAACACCTGGAAATTGAATTTCATTTTGTACGCGATCGGGTCAACAAGAATCAACTACATGTTCGTTACCTACCAGCTACAGATCAGCTGGCGGATGTGCTCACCAAGCCTCTCACTCGACTACCATTTCGACGATTTTGTTCCAAGTTTCACCTCACTGAGGTTTCACTTGCGGGGGCGTAATGAAACAGAAACAGACAAGCACTATTTGGAGTTCAGTCCTACATTCAATTCTCAAATCTTCTCAAGATCATGAACCTGTCATCACATTTATTTAGCATATCTTTGCAAATCCTTTCTCATATCTGTATAGCTCCTTTCAGCCATCTATAAATGGCAGAGCCTTGTAATGATATTAAGCAAGAGAAGAAATACACTTTCATTGCATCTTCAATTATTATAGGTGATAGACGCCAAATCTGGCTTTTACACTTTGTAGATTTTCCTGTAACAGCAGAAGCAAGAAAGAATTAATAAGACTAAACAAGTAGAGAAAATAGTAAAGGAGAGGGTCGAGATGACAGCCAGTATCCTAGCGCAAGAAGTGAGGATGAAAGAAGGCAAAACCGAATCTGAAACGGTGTACAGGATTAAGCCTAGCTTGGTTGCTGATCTCTATGAGAGTTTGATCATGCCACTCGCAAAGGAAGTCCAAGTTGAGTACTCGCTGAGAAGGTTGGATTAAACCTCCACGGAAAATATTTCGAGTCCAAAGGATGTGCTGAACAAACACAAGCTGCTGCTGGAAAGAGCAGATAATATTTGGAAGTAGCAGTGGTAAACCTTCCATTTAATATTTGAAAGTAGAACTAATGATGATTGACGTTCCAATCTCAAACATATTGAGATATCCAAAATCGAAGACAAAAACTGAAAACAGTCATAAAGGATTCTGTTCAAAACTCTTAACAGATTGTGGGCTCTTTCTTGTGGAACACTTCAGAATCAGAAACAAAGTCAGATTAACTCAGCCTCCTCAGCAAGTACTCGACCTGCACCTCTTTGGTCAGAGGTATAAGCCATCTCGCATAAATCTCACGAACAAGGCTTGGATCGATCTTGTAAACAGCTTCTTCTGTCATATTCTTGGCTTTCATTAGGACCCTTTCCTTCACATTTTCTTCAACTTCAGGATAGGAAAGTAGATTCATTAAAGCTTCCTTGTCCTGCAATATTACACAAGATGATACAATTGTCCAAGATTAGCAATTACGGAGTGAAAAATCTTATCTCATGAACATATATACCACTGCAATTTGTTGTTATAAAGACTTGCCTGTGCTTTAATGGCAGCAGTATAATCCTTAGTATTTGCTGTAAATTTCGATTCGGCAAGGAACCTTCCGGTGTGAACCCGTTTAGAGATAGCCTGCAAGGACAACTCAAAGTCATACGAATCCATAAAGATAGTCACACATTGGCTCAATACCATCCTAGGATTCTAGAGAAAATAATACAAAAGCTTAGGTTGATAGCAAAAACGCAATGGGACATTCAAACAAAAAGGCTAGTCATAGAAATGGAGATTGGACATTTGAACAGAAGTCTTTCAATGTTTCCACAAAGAAGGAACAGGTTGATGACAAGCATACCAGCAGACAATTGGCGTCACGAACTGCGGAGCTAGCGTAGAATCCATCACTTCCTTCCTTAACCAAGTTTGGCAGTAGGTTTTGAAAGTAAGCATCCCACATTTTGTGGTTAACATCAATTATTACCTGTTCAAAGAAGTTAAAAGAGTAAATAAATCACATTTGAGACATCAAAATTTCCTAATATTATAGTTCTAAAGGATAGAAGGAATTGCACATTCCATACGTATTGATTTGGTGGCAGAAACATATCAGGCAACTCCTTGGGAAAAAAGGGAAGCTCGCTTGCACTTTCAAATCTACCCAGCTATTACAGAAAAGCACCATCAGGATCAGTCAAACCTAAACATGACAAGGACACATGAATGTATGAAAACCATGTAAAACTTAAGCAAAAGCACTGTACCTTGGCATGAAACATTTCGGATTCTTTCACAACATGTTCCAGTAGGGAACCCTCAAGGCCATCCTCAGCGAAAGCATCCGCTTCATAGATAAATGCATTGTAGCAGTACTGAGCTCTCTCCAGTAGGCAGTAAATTGTGCTGTCCTCTTGGCAAATCAGAGAGCGGCTAATCGATTCGAGGTTCAGAAAGTCCGACGAAGTTCTAAAGGTTTCCAGGTTGATAGTGTTGCCATATTCTTTGTCCGTACTACATACGCACAAGCTTCTCATTACAAATACGGTGTAGATTCTCAAAAGTCAAATTGGCAGAATAGCAATTGCGAGGGATTCTAACTTATAGGCATACAGTACCACAAGGATTAACAACCAAAATAAAGGGCAGAAAACGAATCCTTCATGGACGACCACGAACAATATTCAAGGCAAAAAGCAAAATCAGAAGCTCGCTATAGACGAAGGACTAAATCAAACACAAAGAAAAGCGAGATTGGAGATTCTGGAGGAACACCAAGGAAATAATTAAAAAAAAACTAGAGGAAGCAAAATCGAGATACCGCCATAGAATGAGTACGAACTACGAACGAGATAAAGAACCAGCAAAATCATATTAACATACCCAGCAGCGGAGGACATAAAGCGACCTTTGCCGGAGCTTGCTGAGCAAATAAGCGCCGTGGAAATACGTCGCGGTCCTAGAGAGACGCGGCCGGGAAGAGTCCTGGAGAAGACGGTAGCAGTCGAAGGAGGAGTGGATGGCCAGGAACGATATGCAACGCAATAAACAGAAAAATCAGAAACCGGCTATAAAAGAAGGACTGGAGCAAACACAAAGAAGAGCAAGATCGGAGATCCTGAAGGAGCACAAACGAAACAAAAAACAAGAAGCAACAAAATCGAGAAACCTACCCAGCAGCAGAGGAGGTAATGCCTCGCGGTCCAAAGGAGACGCGGCCGCCAAGTGCTCTGGAGAAGACGGTACTAGTCGGGAGAGCAAAGGATGACCAGGAACGAAATGCCAGGCAAAAAGCAGAAAAAATTAGAAGCCGGCTGTAGACGAAGGACTAAAGCAAACACAAAGAAGAGCAAGATCGGAGATCCTGAAGGAGCACAAAAGAAACAAAAAAACAAGAACCAGCAAAATCGAGATACCTACCCAGAAGCAGAGGACGTGATGCGAGATCCTGGGATGACGCAGCGGCGAAGTTTACTAGAGTGTAAGAAAGTGGTTAAGCACCATACACGGGCCAGAGCCTGTGCAAACTTCAAGTCTATGAGTTGGCTTTCGTTTGAGGGTGCGTGTAAGGAAGTGGTTAAACACCATACACAGACTTGTATAAGATCCCGCATAACCCTTCTACTAATAATTCGAGTTATTGAGACCAACTGATTTATGACATGGATAACACGAACACTATAGTAGTCTGATCCGCTCATCAGAAGCTTTGATTCCATTGCAGCAGAAAATGGAAGAACGAAGAGGAAAAGAAGGCAAAGGGTAGGAAATCAGAGAAATGGACGATAGTTTGGGTGCTTTTGCTTGTACTGAACGCTGGAGGGAGGTGGTTAACCGGCGAACAAAAACAGAGGGGTGATGAGAGCGCAGAAAACTCGCTGTCCGGGTTTATAGGAGGAGAGTTTCTCTCTCCCAGTCCGTCCTATTTCACCCTTCTCTACGCTATTCGTTTTCCGGGGTAGCTAAACAATTGTAAATTATTTGTTTCTGTGAAAATTAAAAAGTTACACAAAAATAATAAAAAAGCAATACACATGGGACAGTGCCCAAACATTGAAAGGAAAGGTGGCCAGCCATCTGACCTCCTATTAATTTCTTCCGTCTCTGCCAATCTGCAATATTCGAACCATTTATCATCATTATTATTCTTTCACACACTGTCCCACTTCACCAACATGCCCTCGGCCCCCATGGAGGAGAACAGGTTCCTACAACAACAAACAAACTTCCCTTCTGTTTCCTACTAGCTTAGACAGACTCCCATTTTGCAACCGTGCTTAGTTACATACCAATAGAATAGAAGCCCGCACTTCCTGGCCGGATAATCAATCTCCATGATATGCGATTTGAGAAAACACGGATGCTAGATATTAGAGGGAGGATCTGCTAAATGATAAGCAAAGTTTAGTGCACCCGTTATTGTACAAGGCAACATCCGTTAAATATTAAAGAGAGTAGCACCACATCCGATTCACTCCAACAGGTTCTTAAATAGTGCAAATAAAGTGATTTGACATATTCGTGAGAAAGTTAAGATAAAATCAACATTCCCATCTTATGGCAAATATTGAATTATCAAGTAGACGTTTGGTATCTGTTATTTATGAGAAAATGAGTTTGCAAGTAAATCCCTCAATTCCATCTTGCACATGAGAAATTGGAAATAACGATTCATGAATATCATTTGCACAATGTTGGATTAACTGCAAATGTGATTCGTGAATCGTTATTTTCACTCGTGACTGTAAGCCCTTGCAAATAACAAAAGCATTCCTAGACTTGTTGGCAACACAGATACCGTGTTGAATTACAAAAGGGGTAAAAGTCATCCCCGACCCAAAAATCGTCAACATGGGTTCAACTTGCTTTGATCGGGTTGAATTAGATTGAAAAAACAGGTAAAATGTGTTTTCGACCCAACTCAATGATTACAAAAGTGGATAAAATTCATTCACGCCCTCAAAAGTGTCTAAGGTAAAATCTGTCCTCGACCCAAAATTCGTCAACATTGGATTCAACTCGATAAAGCGGGGTGATTTTTCAACAAAATTCACATCCTACCCAATTCGTTAAAAAATATTAATTTAATTAATAAAAAATTCAACAATAAAACAAACCTAATAATTATCAAATTTGGCTCAATTATCATAAGCTAATTAATTAGAGCCTCAATGGCATTTAAACCCCTCCCACTCTCCCTTCCAAAAAAATTTCTGTACTCTTCCCTCTCCAATCAAATCATTCCTTATTTTCTTCCAATCCATGCCATCATTTCATCTCTTCTTCTTTCCAAACAATGTTATTGCGTCAGAATCAGAAGAAGAAGAAGAAGAAGAAGAAGAAGAAGAAGAAGAAGAAGAAGAAGAAGAGCATTGCCGCCCCTTCCCTATGTTGCAATAACATCCCTTTGCCTTCCCTCTCTTTTCCTGACAAAGAAAGCCCCTGTCTGTCCATGACAAATCCTTCTTTCTCCCCTGCTCTACCATCTCTCTGTATCATCTGACCACCACGTCGAATCAGCTTTCCTTCCTAGTTCCTATGGGTAATATGAAATAAACTTCTTTTTTTACCTTTGCACGGCCTGCCTCTGCCTCACTGCCTGCCTGCCTGCCACCTTACACACTAAAAAGTAAAAAGTAAAAATACAGACTCGTTATAGTGGTTTGGTTTCACGTCCATTTCACCCATCAGGCCATCACCCTCATCCAACCTTTCTCCTCTCCTCACTCCTCACTTCACTAGGGTTTTCATTTTACAAACATTTACCAACCGGCCCTTCCTGCAGCTCGTACATCTCCAACTTGTATGTACACACAAGTGGACTGCTGGGGTTCAAAGCTAACACTTTCTAGATGCAGTAATAGACTTGGAAAAGAAACTACTGTGATATATAGCTAATAAATTATAAATATATCACCTGTCCGAGATAGCTAGGAACTTTGCTCTACCTACATACAGGCTTGTATGCCTGCCAGCTCTTCGCTTCATCTATGTAATGGGTTAAAGACACATTTGGTCACTGGGTTTACTAAAATGTGTCATGTTTAGTCACTGAAAAAAATAAATATCAAATTTGGTCACTCGAATTAATAAAACGGTCCATATTTAGTCACTCTCCGTTAACTTTGCAGTCAACCCTAACAGTTGACTGTTAAATGTCTGACGTGGCGATTAAAAAATTAATAAAAAAATTAATTAATTTATTTTAATATTTCCACATCATTAAAATAATAAAATAAATAAATAAAAGTAAATTAAATCTTTTCTCCAGCTTCACTTTCTCCTCGGGACGAGCCCCAAACAGGAATGCCGGTGACCACTCCGCCGCCACCGTAATTTCTCCGGCCGCCCACCACCGGCACTCCCACCTGCATTCTCCATGACGAAGACGGCGGCGCGCCCCACGAAGGAGAGTACGTGGAAGAACCGCCGAAGCCCGCCCCCACCATCTCCTTCCTCGCCGCCGCCGAACAACTACATCCCCTTCCGCCGCCGCCGATAACCCTAACCGAGAAATTGACGATCCCGTTCTTAACCCCTCGCGGGTCCCGCAACCGGTAGCTCAAAAAATGCAGGTAATCCTCCGGCGTAAGATCTCCCAAGAAATCGGAAACCGGTACCGCCACCGCCCCGACGACTCTGTTTCCCGATCCGACCCTGCACTGCACTTCCACCGTCACCGAACTAGTCGCCGCCATCGACATCGTGACGACGACCTTCTCGTTCCAAATTGGGTAGCTCCCGCCATCGTGACGACGACCTAGATCAATCAAATATTAAGTCCAGCGACTCACAAACGCCCCGCCGAGCTTGTCCAACATCCAATGCTTCGGCGCATTGAGCCTTTTCAGGTGCTTCTTCAGTCCTCTCGCCTGTTTACATCGAAAAGAAACGCCAGAAATTTAGGCTACTATCAGAAACAAAAGAGAGAAACGAACAGAGCAGGAGTTCATACAACAGATCAAAGATCTAAAACGAGTACTGACCATGTTGCTTCAGGAAGTTTGCCTTGCGCCGCCTTCGTCCTGCCGATCGAGAGAGAAACCGCTTCCCTCCTGTTCTCGCCGTCGAGGTATAGCAGAGAAAGTACCAAAACCCTAGCTAATCTGGGTGCTTTAAGAATGGTCACAGGAGAAAGTGAAGCTGGAGAAAGAACCCATGAAGCTTGTCACCGAGAATGGGATTGAAGAGCTCGCCAAGTTGACCATGGAGGACATTGACAGCAACAAGCTGAACAAGAAGACGCCGGAGTTTTGCCGGCGGCAGCGGCAGTGGGGGAGGTTGAAAAAGAAGACGCTGGGGCGGTTGTGGAGAGGAGAAAAGATTTAATTTACTTTTATTTATTTATTTTATTATTTTAATGATGTGGAAATATTAAAAAAAAAAGTAAATTAATTTTTTATTAATTTTTTAATCGCCACGTCAGACATTTAACAGTCAACTGTTAGGGTTGACTGCAAAGTTAACGGAGAGTGACTAAATATGGACCGTTTTATTAATTCGAGTGACCAAATTTGATATTTGTTTTTTTCAGTGACTAAACATGACACATTTTAGTAAACCCAGTGACCAAATGTGTCTTTAACCCTCTATGTAATATATGGGTTAATTGTATGGTTGGTCACTGAGATTACAAAATATGGTCACTCGAAATATTTAAATCCATTGATGGTACTTTAGTTTACGCAAACCGTTCACGTTTGGTCACTCTCTGTCCAACTCCGTTAACTTTGACTGATGTGACAGTTAACTCTCAAAGTTGACCGTTAACTTAGTGATGTGGCAACAAAAAATTATTAAAAATAAAAAAATAAATTTTAATATTTTCCACCTCATTATTACATTCATTAAAAAATAAAAAACCTAATTTCTTTTCTACAATTTCAAACCGAATTCAACCCCTACGATGGTGGGCTGTTTAGTGTTTAGTAAAATGCATCTATCTATCTTCTATAAAATATATAAGGGTGTGTTTGGATAGAATGATTTGTATTTTGTATTTGTGATATGGATTTCCAAATATCAAGTCGCGTGTTTGGATATTAATTACATTTTGTATTTGGATTTGTGTCAAATTCATGGGTTGATTTCCAAATACATGTCTAGTGTATTACTTGTCAACTTCAAATACATTTAAACAACTAGTGATTTGAAATACCTCCTAACAAAAGAGTGGACCTATTTGTAAAATATTAAAAGTTTAGGTACTATAGTGTGAGGCAAAATATATAAATATACCAAAATGTAATTTTACCATCAAAATTTTAGGACTTTTTGTAGAATTCTGAAATTTTGGGTACTAAATGGTAAGAAAAAATAAATTTGGATATCAAACTGTAATTTACCAAAATTTGTAGTAAGTGATAAAAAATCAAAATAAAAATAAAAAATCATAAAATTTAAAATACAAACAAATTATAAGTACCCAAACACCGAATTTGAATTATATGCATTTCAAATGCTAGTAATTCAAATACATCTATTTCAAATACATATATTACAAATACTTTACATTTGAAATACACCTATCCAAACAGACCATAAAGAACTTTGAGATTTTAACCTCCACGTAAGCGCTTCTGAAAATCTAACCTATCCACGTCAGCCTAAAACCACTGTGCCCAAAGTTGCCTCCGATTCTCTCTAGGGATGGCAACAAAACCCGAACCCACGGGTATCCACCTGACCGGGTTCGGGTTTAAACCCGCTACACTATTTATCGGGTTGGGTTGGGTTTGGGTTTAGGTAAACCCGACCCATGGGTACCCGCTCACACACATATAATTACTTTCCCGGTATATTTAATATTCTAAATAATATATCTTCCTTAAACAACTAATATTCTTTATGTTTGTGGAGACATGTATAATTTGTTCGTTTAGAATGAAGTTGATACTATGAAGTAGAGAGTGAAGAAACTTAGTTGACGATGAAGAAGCTTTCAATTAATCTTATTATTTATAGATGTTTATCTTTATTGAACAATTTGTATTGATCATTTGCGGTTTGCTTGTATGCTCTAGATTGGTGTTTTTTGTATGAATAATTTGTATTGTAAAATTTATGTTGAACTTTTATTTTGAAAGAATCTTGTTATTATAAATTTTTTACCACAAAAACCCACGGGTACCCATGAACCCGCGGATACCCAGCGGGTTGGGTTTGAGTTTTTCAAACCCAGCGGGTTTTACCCCGGGTTTTTTTGGCGGATAAACTCATGGGTTTGGGTTTGACAAAACCCGCCCCAATCCGACCCATTGCCATCCCTAATTCTCTCTCCATCATCTGTCTGTTTAAAAATCCGTCTTTTTACACCGTATGCCTCCACGTTTCGACATTTTCCTCTCACCGACTGTTCTTCTTCCCAAATCTGCAAAAATTTTCATCTCCGACGGTATCCGCAGCGAAAATATGTGCAACCTGAAATACTGCCTTCGCCGCAATGAATCTCCGTCAATGATACCCATTTGACCGATGCGATTTCATCTGACAGTCAACTCCTTCGATTTCAACCATACTGTCTTGATTAATCCGAAGATTTGATAGTTTGGAGGGGGAATCATACTGGATTCGGCACATCTGCGGGAGTTGAAAAGAGGCAACCGGTTGGCACAGTGGCGGACCCAGGGTGGTTTAGGGGTGTCCCCGAACACCCCTAAATTTTGGAAAAACGATTATCCAACCCCGGTGGTAATTTACGTATGAACAAAAAAAATATAATTGATAGTGAGGGACACCCCTTAAATTTGAAAAAATGATTATCATACTGTCATTTGTGTATAGGAATATAAGTGGTGGGTTGGATAATTCAAATCTAGAACACTATTATTATTAATAAACTTAATTTCCGTTGAGCTAAATTCATTTGTTGTTCGATTTTGAACAATGTGTAATAGTAAAATGGCATTCCCTATCTCTAATTATTTTAAAATCACTTGGCTGTCGATTTGGACAGGAGGAGGGATGGGTGGCGATCCTCGGTTAGCTGGATGGATAAGCCGAGTTGGATTAGAGTTTGGGAGGCGAAGATTCCTCCGAAGTTGAAGGTTTTTGTTTGGCAAATTCTTAATCGGGCTTTGCCGACTACAGAGGCGCTGATTGAGAAAAAGGTCCAAGTGCTACCTCGGTGTCCAGTTTGTTGGGATGGCCCGGAGACAATGGAACACCTTTTCCTTTACTGTCCGGTTGCGCGGGCCCTCCGGGATTATTCTGGTCTGGAATACTTGGGGGAGGGTTTGCCTCGGCACACTTTTCCTTTGTTTCTCAAGCGTCTGTTGGGTTTGATCCATCAACCGTCTGTGGTTATGGCTGTTGTTGCCATCCTTTGGAGGATCTGGCGATCTCGGAATTGGGTATTCTTTGAAGGCAAACAATTTGGGATCCCGACGCTCATGCGACAGTTTAACCAACAGTATGAGGAATGGGTGGGCCTACCAGCGGACCAGACGCCTATGGCTCAATTACCGATAACGCAATCTACAGTTCAAGTGAATGATTCCCATTTGGTTTGCGCGTGAGACGGAGCTACTAAGAGTGGGTCACATTCGGCTGGTGGGATGGTTCTGTTTGACCCAGCGCGGACACTCCTTATGGCTAGAGGGGTTCAGTTTTCTCAATTAGATGATCCTGTAGTGGTGGAATTACTTGTGCTTCGGGAAGCTATTATTTGGTGTGTGAGCACGGTTTGTCGGAGGTCCGATTTGAGGGCGATGCAAAGGTGATTATTGACAAAATTAATCAAGCCGACACAAGGGATAGCCGGTTGGGTGCTGTTATGGAAGAGATTGCTCATTATTTTCATACTCAGCCGGGCTTTAGTGTGCGTTTTATAGGTCGGGAGAACAATAGGGTAGCTCATTTGATAGCTAGGAAAGCCCTCTCTTTGTATCCGACTATGAGTCGCTTCTTTAATTTCCAGACCTGGCTGGTTTCCAGGGTGTAACTGCCTATTTTTTCGATCAATACATGATATCTTTTGACAAAAAAAAAACTAGTCCTATGGTGCGCCACATTAACAGTGAGTTACGGGGAAAATTAAACCGTTTTTGTATGTTATTCTTATTTAATCCAAATAATTATTAGATCACCCACTTAACAGTTAACAAGAATCCATATGATAGTCTGGTCAGAAGGTAAACCTTGAAAAATCTGAGTTGAGTTTCAGCCCAAACCTTAAACAGGAGCAATACCAAGCACTGGCTAGGACTATGGGTATGAAGCAAGTGAAACATCATGAAAAATACCTAGGGTTGCCCACGGTTATTGGAAAGGAAAAGAAATCAGTCTTTGCAGGTCTAGTTGACATGGTCAGGAAGAAGGTTAAGCAATGGAAGAACCAGACCCTGTCAATTGCTGCAAAGGAGGTTCTAATTAAAGCAGTGGCCCAATCACAGGTTACTTACTCTATGTCTGTGTTCGGGGTGCCAGATGGGATCGTAGATGAGATTAGAAGGGTAATATCGAGGTTCTGGTGGGGTCAGCGCAAAGAAGAATGGAGGATACCCTGGAGAAGCTGGAAGAAGTTATGTAAGCCAAAGGATGAGGGTGGCATGGGGTTTAAAGACCTAAAAAATTTTAATTAGGCTATGTTAGGGAAGCAGCTTTGGAACTTAATGACCATGCCAGATTCACTAGCAGCAAGGGTCCTCAAGGCCAAACATTATCCCAATGGAGAAGTGATGCAAGATCAACTAGGAAATAATCCTAGTTATACCTGGCGAAGTTTACTTACTGCCCAGGAGATGGTTAGAGAAGGCTTGAGGTGGAGGGTGGGAAATGGAGAAAAGATTGAAATATGGAGGGACAAATGGATTCCAGAGGCTCAGGAGGACCATTTCAAAGTGACATCAGCCCCCCAAAGCGATGTTACTATGGTGTCAGACCTGATGGACATTGACACGAGGACTTGGAAAAGAAATATCCTCCAAAGTAGGTTCAATCCAGTGGATAGAGCTCGAATTGAGAGTATTCATATTCCTCGTCAACCATCTAAGGACGTGCATGTGAGGTGTCATGAGAAGAATGGCAAATACTCAGTTAAAACAGCCTATAGGTTCTGGTACAGACACAGTCAACATAGACAAGTGAACTACATAGAGAATCTAGATGGAAACGAGGAGGAAGAGGTGCTGGAGGAGATTGAAGCCTATGACCCTATGGATTGGAAACGTTTGTGGAAGCTGCAGATACCCCCCAAAAGTCAAAATCTTCCTATGGAGGATGATTCACAACATTCTACCGACTGGTAAGAACATAGCGATGAAGAAGGAAGATGCTGCCATCGATTGCCCTTTCTGTGGATTGGAGGAGACCCAGGAACATATCTTCAGGCAATGACAATGGGCGAGTAGGGCTTGGAGACCTACTGAGTTCAGGGGTTTCTTTGAAATGGAGGAAAATCTCTCGTGTGGATCATGGTGGTGCGAAGTCATGGAGAAAGGAAGTGATGAGCAATTAGAGCAATTGGGGATGATTCTATGGTATTTATGGCACGAACGAAACAACCAAATGTTCGATACCAGCAAGATGGAGGAATGGGAAATAGTGGGGAAAGCCCTAAACCACTGGGAAGAATTCAAATCCTATCAAGAGAAAGACACTAGAGAAAGGACAGAGGAAGCAATTACTTGGACCAGACCGCCGGCGGGGTGGATAAAGGTGAATGTCGACGCTGTAATTTTCGCCGGACGAGGAAGTGGGAGCTGAGCGGTGGCGCGGGACGAGGGGGGAGCTTTTCTCGGAGCGTCACTTAGCAGACAGAGGATCCAATGGCCATCTGAACTAGGGGAGCTCCGGGCAATAAAGCTGGGTCTGAGGTTAGCGGAGAAGCTGGGACGAAGCCAGGTGATTATTGAATCGGATTGTCAAACCGCCATTCTCAAATTGCAGGGAGAGGAAATGACGGAGATGGAAGCAGGAGCGACGGTAGTGGAGCTGAAGGAAGAAGCGAATCGGATCGGCCGGGTCAGGTGGAAGTTTGCCAAGCGGGCCTGTAATAGAGCAGCCCACGATTTAGCTCATATGAACTGTACTTGGGATGCCCAAGAAGACTGGGTTGACAGACCACCCATGTTTCTACTTAATGTCATGGATTTGGACTCCTTAGCCCATTAATAAAAGCCACTCATATTACTATAAAAAAAAAAAGAATCCATATGATAGTCATGGAGAAGAAACCGTGGTAGTCAATAGTGAATCAACATAGAAATAGATGGGTGATCTAATAATTAAAATAAATGAAATGAATAGTAATTAAAATAAGAGATTTGTGTTGTACCCTGCATGAATATATATTAAATATAAAATGTGGTATCATGGATCGGTTTGTATAATTTGGAGTTATAACCATTCAAATCCAAAGCCAATCATAAGGCTTTGATTTTCAACAATTGAAACATACACACACCTTTAAAGTTAGATAGTCTCAAATATTACTAGTTGATCGGTTTGGATTGGACTAGTGATTCAGTTTTACGTTAGTATTGTTCACCCCTACTTATTTGATATTTCTACCACAAAAAATATGAATACTTAGGCGTCGTTTAGAAGTTGTTATTTTAAATGTTGTATTGAGCTAATTTATGTATTTGTGAGATTAAGTCATTTTTTTGTTTATATTGAACTAGAGTACATGTATTAACTTTTTGGAGGCCTCATTACTATCACTCGAAATTGAGGGATTATCAATCTCTACTTTTTGTTGAGATTCTTCACAATCATTCAAAATTAACTTTTGTGGCTTTAGGATAAAAACACAATCTAAACCTCCAAACAATTTCTTTACCTAATATATCAATTGATTGAATACATTAAATGATAATACACTATTGACTCAATAAATCAATTTGAAAAATCACAACTTCCAAAAGGGGAAAAATCCCAAAATACACATGTTTTTTATAACCAAAATACACACGTTTTATGAAAAATTTCAAATCTACACATGTTTGGACATAACCGCGACCGTCAATCGCGGTAAAAGCATTCACCGCGGAAGACAAAAGCGGTGAATGCATCACCGCGGCAAACAAAAGCGGTAAATGCATCACCGCGGCAGACAAAAGCGGTGAAGGCTTCACTGCGTTTGTCGGCCGCGGTGAATGCCTAACCTAAGGCTGAAACTTAAAACGAACGTAACTTTGCGCTCGGTTATCAGATCGTAGCGATTTTTTTTTTATTCCGCATAATTTTTCAAGATCTTTCAATCTTCAACTACAGCATTGATCATAACCATAATGTTGACGGTCGCAATGATGCTCAAACATGTGTAAATTGTGAATTTTTCATAAAATGTGTGTATTTTGATAATGTTTTTTAAACATATGTATTCAGAGAAAAAATCATTCCAAACGACCCTTAGTATTTGTCTCCTGGAGCCCAAGTTCAAGCTCATCTGTAACTGGAGTGGACTTTTACATAAACAAACCATGGCCCAAAGCCCAATTGACCCAAAACAGGCGCTAACGACAACATCGTTTGAACTCATTGTTCGCGGACGGCGGACCTCATTCTTCGGCGGAAGCAAGCCGTCATCTCACTAATATCCGGTGATGCAATTGCGACCAGCCATCCATGGCTAACAGCGGTGCCCAAATGTCGACCCCAATTAGAGCTCCGGCATGGGTCTCGACGAGAAGACTGTTCGAGCAAAAGTTGCAGGAGCTTCACAAATGTACAGACATAGCCCACGTAAAGCAGGTTCACGCCCAGATAATCAAGCAGAATCTCCACACAGACCTCTACGTAGCTCCAAAATTGATATCGGCATTCTCGCATTGTCATCACATGAAGCTCGCTCTCAACGTCTTCAACCAAGTTCGGCACCCCAATTTGCAACTCTACAACACTCTGATTCGAGCTCACGTCCGCAACTCCCAACCTTCCATGGCGTTCGCTGCTCTCCTCGAGATGCAGCAAAATGGAATGTTTCCTGATAATTTCACTTACCCTTTTCTTCTCAAAGCTTGTAATGGAGAGCCCTGGTTGCCGGTTGTGCAGATGATACACGGTAGTTTGGAGAAGGTTGAATTTTTCGGTGATATTTTCGTGCCCAATTCGTTGATTGATAGCTACTCCAAGTGTGGTGCTTTGGGAATTCGGTCTGCTACGAGGCTGTTTAGGAGTATGAACAGCAGAGATGTCGTTTCTTGGAATTCTATGATTGCCGGGCTGGTGAGAGCAGGGAATCTGGGTGGTGCACGTGAACTGTTCGATGAAATGCCTGTGAGAGACGCGATTAGTTGGAACACGATACTAGATGCATATGTGAAGGCCGGAAAGATGAACGAAGCGTTTGAGTTGTTTGAGAAAATGCCTGAGAGGAATGTTGTGTCATGGTCCACGATGGTCTCAGGTTACAGCAAAGCAGGAGATATGCAAATGGCTAGAATGCTGTTTGATAAAATGCCAACCAAGAATATGGTTTCTTGGACTATACTTATATCTGGTTATGCCCAAAAGGGGCTGGCGCAGGATGCTGTAAGTTTGTATTCTTTAATGGAGAAATCTCGACTTATGCTTGATTCTGGGGCTGCCGTTAGCATACTGGCTGCTTGTGCAGAGTCTGGTTTGCTTGGACTGGGGGAACGAGTTCATGCCTCTATTGCAAGGACTAGATTAATGCACCATGTTGATGTGTCTAATGCATTGCTCGATATGTATGCAAAATGTGGGAGAGTAAAGAAGGCGTATGAAGTGTTTGAGCGAATGGCAGAGAGAGATGTAGTTTCTTGGAACTGCATGCTTCAAGGGTTAGCCATACACGGGCATGGAGATGAAGCACTCAAGCTCTTCTCCAGGATGAAACAACAGGGTTTTAAGCCCGATAAATTCACTCTAGTAGCAGTTCTGTGTGCTTGTACTCACTCCGGCTTCATCAACGAGGGCCTCAGGTACTTCCACAACATGGAGAAGGAATACAGGATTGCCCCTGACATCGAGCATTACGGCTGCGTTATTGACTTGTTGGGCCGTGCTGGACGTCTCAACGAAGCAATTAGGCTCGTGGATTCCATGCCGATGGGACCGAATGCTGTGATCTGGGGTACCCTTCTGGGTGCCTGCAGAATGCACAATGCTGCTGAACTTGCTAAGCAGGTTCAAGATCACATGGCGAGATTCGAGGAGGCATCAGAGCACGGTACTTGTTCGGTGCTGTCGAATATTTATGCTGCTGCCGGGGATTGGGTCAAGGTTGCTAATGTGAGGCTCCAAATGAAGAGTGCTGGAATCCAGAAGCCGTCTGGCGCCAGTTTCATTGAGGTGGGTGATAAAGTCCATGAATTCACTGTATTGGATAAGTCCCATCCGGACTCTGGTGAAGTGTATGAGATGGCTGATGGATTGGTTCAGGAACTTAGATTGTTTGGTGATCCCTCAAATGATCATCACCACATTTACTGAAGATACCCCATACTCTCTTTTCAGTTTTCGGTTTTCTTTGTGTGTTGTCGATACATATTTAGGAACAACTAATGGACTTGGCCTTAGCCGTAAAAGAGGAAGAAAAGGGTAAGAACAGCAGAACAAAGAATAGGATGGAAGAAGGCCAGACCAAAATTCATGCAAATCAACCTTGTTCTTTGGTTTACATGTCAAAATCAATGTTATTAATGGTAAGGGCACAGTTATATAGTTTTTCCTTGCTTAAGATAGATAGAGTATTTAGTTTTCGACAATGTTTGGGTCGATATACGGAGCGGGTTAAGGTGCCAACCTCAAGAGGAGTGGTCACTGCGACCACCCTCAAATTTTGAGCCTACCTATTCCGCTACTGAACCAGTTGCTCACCCATACATATGGGTACTCCAGCAACTGCAATGCAACTGTCTCGTCCTTGTCAATGCATACAATGGATGGTCTACAGTCCCACATATAGATCATCTCTCGATCATAAAAAATGGATAGTCTACAGATTACAATTGTACAACGGATCGATCAGAGATAACCTAAATAGTTGTGGAACCGATCCAGCTCTCAAACAGATTTCACTTTTATCTGAGCAAACGGTCGAGAAAGATATGGCTCCCAAGTCCCAACATAGAAAAATATTGGTACCTTTTACGGATATCGTCCAAGCTCTAAGAATATGATACATTTTATGTAAAAAAAAAGCATAACTACTAGAGAAATAGTGGAGGAGAGTAATGCTCCACGCAAGAAAGAATTTTCCAATTATCTTTTTTTATGTGGACATTGTGCTTACTTCCATGGCTACCCATCAAATTGGCCTGCTTCAGCATGGGCTTCCTTTGTTTGGTGCCACACTTTAGTCTTGTTGGCAGAATGTGATTGGCCATTTCAAGTATAATGGATGGGGATCTCTCTACAGTCTACTCCCTCCAAGTATTATACGGTCTAAGTATTTTACACTTGCTTTCTAGTTTCTACACTACAAGGGATAAAGTGACTCACTGAGTGACTTCATGTGGTTCTCAATAATCCTGACATTCTCTATATATACTTCTCTCGAACCCACCCATTTCAGACAGACAAAAACAAACCAGAAAAAAACCTTGGATAATCATGGATGCCAATTGCTTTCTCAGTTCCTCAAATCCACTCACCAAAACTGCTGCACTAGAATTCCCCTGTTCAAGAAGATGCTCCAATGGATCACCCTTTCAACCCAAAAGAGTTCGCCTTTCCTCCTCCATTACATGTTGGTTTCTCAACCGACTTTCCACTATCCCCTTCTCGCCTTCGATTTCGTCGTTCAGTTGATTGTTTGCCGCCCAAGTTTTTGATTTTTATTAATGTATTGCAAATGGGTAATGCGTAACAGGTTGCCAATCGGCTGGATCGTCCGACGATCTGCAGCAGCACAGCCAGTCCTTCCTTCAGGCGGATTGGAGATGGTTCAGGGCAAAATTGGTTGCTAACGAGCAAGCATTTATGACCGCGAGCACCGGGAAAAGCTTGCTGGCGGCAGATCCAGACGAGACCCCTAGAGCAAAACAGCCGCTGGAGCTGGTGACGGTGGGAGACAGATGGGCCCACGCCATCCACGAGCCGGAAAAAGGGTGCCTGCTCATCGCAACGGAGAAGCTGGACGGGGTCCACATCTTCGAACGGACGGTGGTCCTTCTCCTGTCAACGGGCCCGGCCGGCCCATTGGGCATCATCCTCAACCGCCCGTCCCTCATGTCCATCAAGGAGATGCGAAACGCCGCAACGACGTCGTCCTCTCTGTCTGTGATGCCTCCGGAAGCGTTCTCGGGCCGGCCGTTGTTCTTTGGGGGCCCATTAGAGGAAGGCCTGTTTCTGGTGAGGCCCAGAGGAGGGTACGACAAGGACAGGCTGGCGAGGAGTGGGGTATTCGAGGAGGTGATGAAAGGGTTGTACTACGGGACAAAGGAGACGGCCGGGTGCGCGGCGGAGATGGTGAAGAGGAATATGGTCGGCGTCGGAGATTTCAGATTCTTCGACGGGTATTGCGGTTGGGAGACGGAGCAGTTGAGGGATGAGATTAATGCTGGGTATTGGACTTTGGCGGCCTGTAGCGCGAGTGTTATTGGGCTGGATAAGGAGGCTCGTTTTGGGCTTTGGGAGGATGTATCCTGGCTTGTCGGCCCAAAAGCGGTGTCCTGACCAGAGAGATTACTGTACTGGAATTTGTATATGAGTTCTTTCTTTTTTACCCCCTTCCCTTCTTTAGTTAACTAGCTTTTTTTGATTGTTTGTGTGAGTGTTGTTATGTGAGGATTGAATTATATATTTCCTATATCGTTTTGTATATTCTAAGTTGTCAGTTTTTGTGCGCTATTTTCTTTACTAATTAATCTTTTTGTCGTAAGACATTATGTATCATTTCTTGTATGTGATTAGCTTGTGTTTCTTTCAAGATTTGTTTCATGCTTTTGTAGATGTTTTGCCTTTGTTGTATAGGTTTTATTGATATGAAATATTGAGATGAGATATGTGGGCAAACCTTTTACCTCATATTTACTTGTAGATGGTAAAAGGATGACAATGAACCACAGAAAGAAAGGGAGAAGATATGTACTTTTCACTAAAATGTATTCTCTTTAGCCTCTAATAGATCTTGAAAATCAAAACTTAAAAATTGGTTTACCTAAAGAGTCATATTTATGACGACTAAATCTGATAACGGTTTCTCAGTTTCTCTTATGTGTTCTAGCACCTCAAAGATGATTGAAGTTTGCTTAGCATCCCCTATGACCCACAACTCACTTGCAAATGAAATTCACACAAATCTTATGCACAACTGACGCTATTAAAGTGGTTGTTGTTAGGAGTGGGCAATTGGTTGGTCTATACTGGACCACACCAAACCGAATCGATGTTTTGATCGGATCACACCAAATCGAATATAATATGGTTCGGTCCTTCGTCCCATGAACTTTATAAATACTGAAGAAAAATTGATCAAATTAACATTTGGATCGGACCAAAACGGACCAAATGTACTATTGGTCCGGTCATTGATCCTAAGATATTTTTCACTATTGAACCGCGGTCAGTGGCGGATACATGGGCCTTTAGAGGTGTCCCGGGACACCCCTAAAATTTGGGAAAACGATTATCCAACTTCCGGTAGTAGTTTCGTATGAATAAAAAATTATAATTGGTAATCCGGGACACCCTTGAAAAACGATAATCCTGTCCTCGATAGTAGTTTGCGTATGATTAAAAATATATAAGTAATACTATGTGTTATTCAAACCTAGGACAGTACTATTATTAAACATATTCTCTAGATTGCAACTCATTTGTTGTTTTATTTTAAACACTATGTTATAGTAAAAACACTATTCTTTATTCCCAATTATTTTCAAAACTTAACAATTAAACTCATTCGAGCTATCCTTAATTTGAATTGATTTTATAGGTATGGTGTAAGAGTTGAAAGAGTCTTTCAAGTTTGAGTTACATCAGGAACAATGTTAGAAATCGAATATGCGATTAGTTCGGGAATTATTGTCTAATATAGTATATTTGCACCAGTCAAATATTTATTTGATTTATGAATTATTTAATTTAATTGTTAATTAAAATTTAATTTTTGGAAGAGGACACCACTATAAAAAAATTTTCTAGAATCCGTCACTAACCGCGGTTGCCCTAAATTCGGTTGGATCTGATCCGGACTGGACCAATGCCCACACCCCTACTTGTTGCAAGCCAATGCAGATGATATTAAATTGTAATTCAAGAATAGTATTTATCATAATGTCTAAACATACAAATTAACCTGATGTTTCGTTGGTTAAATATGTTCAGTCATTCTTCCCCTCCCGCTTCATGACAATTTTTAGATTTAGATTTGCATTGATGAGTTCCCTATCACTATGAACCGCTCACAAACATTAGATTTAACTTTTAAGTCATTATTCATCCTAGCTAGCTACCACTGACTGTGGCCTCTTGTTGGCTTTGCCAATTAATTACCTTCCCAAGCTCCTTGGATAACTAAACGTTTTCTTGGAGAATGATGAAAAGGAGAAGGCATTTGGATAACTAAACTTATAATACGCAATTATGCATCAACGCTAGTTCCAAGTCCAACGCTTCGGCGCCTTTCACATTGGAATACATCTTCTCCACCATTGCCCTGCCCTCAACAGTCACTTTAGACTTTACAACTTTGGAACAACAGAAGAGAAAACCAGGTGGCCTAAAGAGAACACAGAGAAAGAAAGTCTGGTGCCAACCAAGGAAGAAGAAAATAATGTCGGACAACATTCCATCTGGAGTCATGACAGAAATTCTGGGCCGACTCAGCTGGTGCGAGCTTTGCAGGCTGCGGTGCGTGTGCAAAGAATGGCGGTCCATCCTAGATGAACCCAGTTTCATCCAACGCCAACTCAAGCGCTCTACTTCTCTGTTCCTCCGTGTACAAAAAGACTATAGATGCTACGTTTCCTATGGCTTCCAACCTGGAACTTTCTGTCCCGACAGACTAGAAGAAGGTTGGCATGGACGCTATGTCTATAGTGTCATGGGTTCATGCCACGGCTTGGTCTGCCTAGCTGATTTCGAGAACCAACTCCGGCTGGTTAATCCAGTGTTTCCGGAGGAGAAACAATCTGTGACGCTGGAACATCTCATGACGAGAGATCCATTGCTCTCAACCCATGATGTGTACTTCGATGCTAATTACTTTGATATTGATGAGGACTACTTGCTTTCTTCAGTAGAGTGGGCTGGTTATGGTTTCGGATACGATGAGGTAGCTCGCGACTACAAAGCCGTTATACTGCTCACAGCAGGGTCTGAGGAATATCATGACTTGAAGTCCTACATTTTAACTTATAGCTTCAGGACCAGATCCTTTAGCGTCTGTCACGCTAATCGTAACTGGAATCGTTCTGCCACAAAAAATCAGGAAATGGGTGTGCTTCTCGGTGGGTCTCTGCATTGGATTTTGGAGCCACATGTGATCCACTCGTATGATCTTGGTTCTGATGTGTTTGGTAAAATCCAACAGCCAAAGTACACAGCACATGAAGTATCCTCCTCCTCCATTGTGAAGGTCGGCGTAGGGGTTGTGGATTCGTGCTTGTGCGTTTGTGCTACTTATGGTAAAGGGAGTGCTAGTATGGCTGGAGGACGGGTTGATGTTTGGGTGATGAAAGAATACGGGAATGAGGACTCTTGGTGCATTCTCTATTCTGTAGTCGATAAAATTCCTGTTTTCGACCAACCTCAGTTCGTTCGTAGTTTGGGGATGTTGGATGGTTGGATTCTGATGCTGGTAGATGGTGTTGGAAATGTGTATGAATAGCTTTGAAAGCTATAGAGTCTCAAGTGGAAAAACTACCACATTGGTAGTTTTACTTGGTGAAGTGATTATAAAGATAGGAGCCTCTCTCCTAAGGGCATGCCCCTTGGGGTGACCCACTTTTGTGGGAGAGGGAGGACCTAACGGACCACCACACACGCGCGCGCCGGCCGTCCGTCCGACCGGCCGGTTGGTTGGATGGATCACTTGAGACTATATACATATGTTTTGGAGAAATTCCGAACGAAATTAATTATTTAATAATTAATTATTAATCGGTTACTCTGAGTAATTATCTTCCTTAATTAATCCGACTTATTCCCCAAGCAAGAGGGTATATTACTAGGGGTTCGGCTCCTATAAATAGCCGCCTCCCCAGCCCCTCTAAACACACAACAACGAGCATAAACACAATAGAGAGAGTGTTCAGAGAGCTCCGGTTTTCGCACAAAACCGCGAGTACACAGAGGAGCTGTTTTATCCTGGAGACGACCGGTTGATAGTCTGCCGTGCGCATCGAGGGCAGTGCCGCGAACGTCTTAAAGAAAGCGACCTAGTCCGCGACTCAGCTCCAGATTCGGTATCCTCATCTTGTTGTTGTTCCGTTTCTAACAATTTTAAGACGTTCGGCTGCTGCTATGTCGACTGAACAGAACAACATGGCCGGATCTGGTGCTGTCGATATCAATCGACCGTTTCGCTTCGTTGGAGTCAACTTTCGTCGCTGGAAACAAAAGATGGAGTTTTACCTGACGACCAAGAAGTTGGCACACTGCCTCACTAGCATGCCCGTCGAGCTGCCGGAAGAAGCGACCGATGAGGAGAGGACTGCTGCTGCTAAGGAAAGGGAGCATGACTTCCTATGCAAGGGCTACATCCTCAACGGCCTGGCAGACGACCTCTACGACTATTATGCGGACAGCAAGAACACCGCAATGATGGTCTGGGATGCGCTCCAAAAGAAGTACGACACGGAGGAGGCTGGAGCTAAGAAGTATGCTGTCAGCCGCTACCTGCGCTATCAGATGGTGGATGACAAGTCTGTCGAAGTTCAGTCCCACGAACTTCAGAAAATAGCTCACGAGATCGTCTCTGAAGGTATGCCTCTGGACGATCAATTTCAAGTTGCTTGCATAATTGATAAGCTGCCCCCTTCGTGGAAAGATTTTAAGAATATGCTTAGACATAAAACCAAAGAATTTTCACTGGAAAGTTTGATTACTCGCCTAAGGATTGAGGAAGAGTCCCGCAAGCAGGATATGAAAGAAGAGGTGATGGTCGTCACTGCTAAACGACCCACCCCTAGAGCTCTTAAACCTAACCAGAAAGGGTTTAAGGGTAAGAACCAGCAGGTCCGCCCCCACCAGAATGGTGCCTCTCGAGGTAACCAAAGGGTCATGGCCCAAACCTCTAAGAATGACCCACCGTTTATCTGCTTTAACTGCGGAAAACCGGGTCATATGGCAAAAAAGTGCAGGAACAAGCATAACCCCGCCGCTGCGGCCAGGGTTAACTTGACAGAAGAGGATTTGGTAGCCATGATCACAGATATGATTGCTGAAGTTAACCTCACCGGTGACTCAGAAGGATGGTGGCTGGATACAGGTGCATCGAAGCATGTATGCAACAATCGTGCTATGTTTAAAACATACGAAGAAGCACCTGCTGACAAGAAAGTGTTGTTGGGGACTACTCACACCACTATGGTTGCTGGTTCTGGTGAAGTGGAGCTGAACTTCACCTCTGGGAAGAAGATGGTGCTTAAGGATGTGTTGCACACTCCAGAGATAAGGAAGAATCTTGTTTCGGGATATCTTCTTAATAAGGCTGGGTTTAATCAATCTATTGGGGCAGACTTGTATACCCTTACTAAGAATGGGAGTTTTGTGGGAAAGGGATATGCATGTAATGGGATGTTCAAATTGAATGTCGAAATTAATAAGATGAATTCTTCAGTTTACATGGTGTGTGATTTGAATGTTTGGCATGCTCGTCTTTGTCATGTGAACACACGAATTGTGAAGAATTTAAGCAAGCTAGGGCATATCCCTAAACTCTCAATGAATGAATTTGATAAATGTGATTTCTGTAGCCAAGCTAAAATAACGAAAACGCCCCATAAATCTGTGAGTAGAGAATCAGAACCCTTAGATCTGATTCATTCTGATATTTGTGAACTAGATGGGACGTTAACTAGGTCTGGCAAGAGATACTTTATCACTTTCATAGATGATTGCTCTGATTATTGCTTTGTTTATTTGATGAAAAACAAAAGTGAAGCCCTTGACATGTTCAAGGTATTTGTGGTTGAATTCGAAAATCAGTGCAATCGAAAGATAAAAAGACTTAGGAGCGATAGAGGATCAGAGTATGACTCTAATCCCTACAAGGAATTCTATAGCTCACATGGTATCATTCATGAAACCACGGCACCATATTCACCAGAGATGAATGGTAAAGCTGAGCGGAAAAATAGGACATTTACAGAATTAGTTGTGGCTATTATGCTCAATTCTGGAGCTGCTTCTTCTTGGTGGGGTGATATTTTGTTGACGGTTTGCTATGTGCTAAATCGTCTTCCAAAAACAAATAGAAAAGAATCACCCTATGAGATCTTGAAGAATAAGCCACCTAATCTGTCCTATTTAAGAACGTGGGGCTGTTTGGCCTACGTAAGAATTCCTGATCCTAAGAGGGTTAAGTTGGCCAGTCGAGCATATGAATGTGTCTTCGTTGGCTATGCGGCCAATAGTAAGGCATATAGATTCTATGATTTGAATGCTCGTACTGTAATAGAATCCATTGATGCTGATTTCTTTGAGACACGATTTCCATTTAAAACGAGAAATAGTGGGGGTAATGTACTACCCGCTATTATAGATAACGGAACTAGTGGGGGTGTTGGATCTGAGGATGAACTCAGAAGAAGTAAAAGAGCTAGAATCTCTAAAGATTTTGGTGATGACTTTACTACAGTATACACCCTAGAGGATCCAAAAAGTTTGCAGGAAGCACTAACTTCCATAGATGCAGACTTTTGGAATGAGGCCGTTATAGATGAAATGGAATCGTTAGAGGCTAATAAGACTTGGCATCTAACAGACTTACCTCCTGGCTGCAAAGTCTTAGGTAATAAATGGGTTCTAAAAACGAAACGGAAACCTGATGGTGCAATCGAAAGGTTCCGAGCTCGCCTAGTAGTCAAGGGCTACAGGCAGAGAGAGAATATAGATTTCTTCGACACCTATTCACCAGTATCTAGAATAACATCCATTCGTGTCATGATTGCTCTTGCTGCCTTGAACAATCTCGTGGTACACCAAATGGATGTTAAGACTGCTTTTTTGAACGGTGATCTAGATGAAGAAATCTATATGGAACAACCAGAAGGGTTTGTTATCCCTGAACATGCCTCGAAAGTCTGTAAGTTGGACAAATCATTATATGGTTTGAAACAGGCTCCAAAACAGTGGCATGAGAAGTTTGACACTCTCGTTCTCTCACATGGCTTTAAGGTAAATGAAAGTGACAAGTGTATTTACTGCAAGTCAGAGAATAACACTTGCACTATCATATGTTTGTATGTAGATGACATGTTGATATTTGGCACAAATATTCACGTGGTCAATGAAGCGAAAGCCATGTTAAAAGAGAGCTTTGAGGTGAAAGATCTGGGAGAAGCAAAGTTTATGCTTGGAATCCAGATAACTAGAACAGCAAATGGTTATTCTCTAGATCAATCTAGTTACATAGAGAAGATCTTGAAGAAGTATAACTATTTCGACTGTAAACCTGCGTGTACTCCGTATGATGCTAGTGTAAAGCTATTCAAGAACACCGGAGACAGTGTAAGACAAACAGAATATGCTAGCATCATTGGCAGTCTCCGTTATGCTGCGGATTACACTCGACCAGACATTGCATATGTCGTGGGATTGCTTGGCAGGTTTAACAGCTGTCCTAGTAGAGAGCATTGGAATGCTATAGAGAGGGTCATGAGATACCTCAAGAGAACAGCAAACCTTGGTATACACTATCAAAGGTTTCCGGCTGTACTAGAAGGGTATAGTGATGCGGATTGGAATACCCTATCAGATGACTCCAAGGCAACCAGCGGATATGTTTTTAACATCGCTGGTGGAGCTGTGTCTTGGAAGTCAAAGAAACAAACAATCCTAGCTCAATCAACTATGGAATCAGAGATGATAGCACTAGCAACGGCTAGTGAAGAAGCAAGTTGGTTGAGAGGATTGTTGTCAGAGATTCCCTTATGGGAAAGCCCGGTCCCTCCGGTATTGATACATTGTGATAGTACCGCAGCTATCGCTAAAGTCGAGAACCGGTTCTATAACGGAAAGAAACGACAGATTCGTCGTAAGCACAGTACTGTTAGAGAACTCCTAACGATAGGAGCAGTGAGGGTGGATCATATAAGATCCGAACAGAATCTAGCTGATCCTTTGACGAAAGGATTACCTAGAGAGAAAGTCCAGAATACCGCCAAGGGTATGGGACTTATGCCTACCGAACCACGGACTACAAGTGATGGTAACCCGACCCAATAGACTGGAGATCCCAAGAAATGGGTTCAATGGGTAATAACAAGTCATGAGTAGTATGCGAAAAGTTCATGCATAATGAAGCATGAATCCCAAAGCAATGGAGGTTGAGTTAATAACTCTTAATGAGATCTATACCCTATGTGGGGTGGAGTACTTTACTTTGGGGGTACTCCTGATAGACTCACCTATGTGAATGTGGGAGTGGGGCCGCTCCCTATGGAACTTTGAGAGGCACAAAGTTGCTAGAGCGTTCACTAAACCAGGGTAACGTGCAAGGCCATAAACGCACGGGCTAAGAAGAGAACACAACTCAATGAAAAGATCCGGTGTGCTACACTGTCTGAGATAGAGTTCAAGACTACGAGTCACCCTTATGAAATCGGAAGTGTAACCACTACGCTAAGGTTCAAATCTTCGCGATACCTTAGCTTATGCCCGATCTTATGGAACTGTTGATGCTCAGAGATAGTTTCAAAACTATTCAAGTGGGGGATTGTTGGAAATGTGTATGAATAGCTTTGAAAGCTATAGAGTCTCAAGTGGAAAAACTACCACATTGGTAGTTTTACTTGGTGAAGTGATTATAAAGATAGGAGCCTCTCTCCTAAGGGCATGCCCCTTGGGGTGACCCACTTTTGTGGGAGAGGGAGGACCTAACGGACCACCACACACGCGCGCGCCGTCCGTCCGTCCGACCGGACGGTCGGTCGGTCGGTTGGTTGGTTGGTTGGTTGGATGGTTGGATGGATGGATGGATGGATCACTTGAGACTATATACATATGTTTTGGAGAAATTCCGAACGAAATTAATTATTTAATAATTAATTATTAATCGGTTACTCTGAGGAATATTCCAAGGGATAATCGATTGAAAAGGAATATTCGAAGGATAATCTCTGCAGGATTTATCCTAACCGACGGTTTTAATTAAGGAAGTAATTATCTTCCTTAATTAATCCGACTTATTCCCCAAGCAAGAGGGTATATTACTAGGGGTTCGGCTCCTATAAATAGCCGCCTCCCCAGCCCCTCTAAACACACAACAACGAGCATAAACACAATAGAGAGAGTGTTCAGAGAGCTCCGGTTTTCGCACAAAACCGCGAGTACACAGAGGAGCTGTTTTATCCTGGAGACGACCGGTTGATAGTCTGCCGTGCGCATCGAGGGCAGTGCCGCGAACGTCTTAAAGAAAGCGACCTAGTCCGCGACTCAGCTCCAGATTCGGTATCCTCATCTTGTTGTTGTTCCGTTTCTAACAGATGGTACTGGACTTTCTTGGGTTGATCCAAGGAATGGGAGGGTTGAGGTTTTTCCCATTCCTGGTTTTACTAATGCGTCCAAGTTCGAAGCAGTTCTCTGCTTGGAAAGTCAGGTCAAGACTTTCCCGGGCGAGGATTATGAGACAATTGACGACATAAGGTATTAAGGTAATGCTGCCAGAGTTGAATTCCCTTTCCATAAACAGGTACATCTCAGAAACTAGACCCTTATTGTCCTGGGGTTATATATAATTGAAAATCCAACTCTTAATAGTTTCTTTCCCTGCCATTTGCCCTGGCTTTGATTTTTCACAATCACCCTACTCATTTAAGGGACCTCTTCTTCATCCTCAGGGCCGAGACCTCAGAAGCAGCATCATTCTGGTATTTTGATGATGAATTTTAACTACTACTGAAGAGCAGATGGGGCTGGTGCATGCAGTATAACCAGACATCTGAGTTTTCATTTTTTTTCTTCTTCTATCGTTTCTTCTTCATGAGTTCTTCGCTGTCAAATTGAGCCTAAGTTCTCTTTTGATGAAAGAAATTTCCTTTACTTGGGAAGCTCACTGCTGTGGCTTTTGTATCCAACTTCCAGACATTATTTGGGTTGAATCTATTCATAATTAAGTAGTTATTCTGTCTGTCAGCTGAAGCAAATTTCCTTTGGCTTTTAATAGTTGTGCTCCATGTCTGAGCAGGAAACTATTGAACTATACAAACTGAAGACCAACAAATTTAATGGGTAACAATTCCCATAAATGAAACTATATCAAAGTGGAGGTAAATTTGTATATTAATCTGACTTCTTTACAAAAAATTTAAACTCAAATTAGAATGGATACTATAATAGTACTAGGGGCAAAAGTTATAGAAAGACCGATCAATAACCAAATGTTACTAAATAAGAGGATACACTTGGCAACAGTTCATCCAAAATGTTGAAAGTTGAAAGAATTGATGATTGAAGCCAGGAAAAGACAAATAAATCAAAAGGTAGTTAAATGGCAGAGGTGACGAAAGGGTTGGCCGGCGGGATGTAGTATATGCCCTATACTATAATTTAATTCCACAAGCGTGGGCTGCCGGCCTGCCGCTGCCTAACCATCAAATGGACTGCTACAGCATCTGTCTACTGCCTCAGCCTCAGCATCAATATGGCCTTTCTCTGTTATTTGGAATACTTTAGTCTCGCCGGCAGAATCTGATCATTGGCTACTACCACCTGTTTTCCTAGAGAGGCCATGCTGATCTCTCAACTCCCTTCAAGTATATTATTTATATACGGTAAAACACTGAACACTATTCTGGAAAAAATGACACTCAGCATTCATCCTCACTCTCCATTATAAATACTTCCCTCGAACCCACCCATTGAATGAAAACGAAAGCTTGGGTAATCATGGATGCCAATTATTTTCTCAGTACTTCCTGGAACCCCTTCGCCAAAACTAGTGCACTAGAATTCCCCACTTCGTCTTCTTCATCCAGTTCCCTCCACTTCCCCTGTTCAAGAAGATTCGCCAATGGATCACTATTTCAACCCAAAAGGGTTCGCCTTTCCTCCTCCATTACATGTTGGTCTTTCTACTATGACTTCCATTCTCTCCTTTAGGCCTTCAGTTCCGTCACCAATTGCTTGTTCCCACCCCCCAAAAGTTTTGATTTTTATTAATCTGTTGCATATGGGTAGCAGGTTGTTGTCAATCGGCGGGATCGTCCGACGATCTGCAGCAGCACGCCGAATCCTTCCTGCAGGCGGATTGGAGATGGTTCAGGGCAAAAATGGTTGCTAATGAGCAAGCCTTTATGACCGCGAGCACCGGGAAAAGCTCGCCGGCGGCAGATCCAGACGAGAACCCTAAACCTCCACCGGCGAAGCTGGTGACGGTGGGAGAGAAGTGGGCCCACACCATCCACGAGCCGGAAAAGGGATGCCTACTCATCGCAACAGAGAAGCTGGACGGGATCCGCATCCTCAAACGGACGGTGATCCTTCTCCTGTCGACGGGCCCAGCGGGCCCATTGGGGATCATCCTCAACCGCCCGTCCCTAATGTCCATCAAGGAGATGCGGGGCGAGGCTACGACATCAGCGATGCTTCCTGAAGTGTTTTCGGGCCGGCCGTTGTTCTTCGGGGGCCCATTGGAGGATGGCCTGTTTCTGGTGAGGCCCAAAGGAGGGTACGACAAGGACAGGCTGGCAAGGAGCGGGGTTTTCGAGGAGGTGATGAAAGGGTTATACCACGGGACGAAGGAGACGGCGGGCTGCGCGGCGGAGATGGTGAAGAGGAATATGGTCGGCGTCGGGAATTTCAGATTCTTCGATGGGTATTGCTGTTGGGAGGCGGAGCAGTTGAAGGAGGAGATTAATGCTGGGTATTGGACTTTGGCTGCTAGTAGCTCGAGTGTCATTGGGCTTGATAAGGAAGCCAGTTTTGGGCTTTGGGAAGATGTCTCCTGGCTTCTCGGCCCAAAAGCTGTTCCCTGACTCCAGATCAAAGTGATTCATCAGTAATCACTGCACTGGCAATCTAGTCCGTCAAGGCGTCTTAGAAGACTCGTTTGGTGGTCCGGTGTTACGAGAGTGTCATCAGATCCTTAGCTCTTTGTATGTTTGTATAGAGTTTAGGGCGGTACCTTGGTCCGCCAACAGTGCTGCCCATTGAGTGGCGCGTAAAGCACTGCTTTTGTCTCGTTTAGAGCTAGAATCTTTTGATTTTTTTGGGTGGCTTCTTTAGAGTCTTTTTGGGGTCCTGGGTAGAATTGTAAGTTTAACTATTATCCTTCATTGATATCACTCAGAAAAAAAAAAAAAAAATCACTGCACTGGCAATTGTATAGGAATGTTTTCTTTCCTTTTTTCCTTCTATGGTTTGTTAATGCGACTTCGTTGCCTACCAAATGGATGAGTGAAATGAACACAGCTGAAACTAGCTGATGCAACGATGCTACAATTTACAGAACATAAAACACACCACAATAGCTTCCTTATTTTCCAAATGCAAGATACAACAACAATGATGGGTAGAGATGGACGCGGCAAGATACATTAGAATACACGTTAGCACACAAGAACTTAGCTTCAAACTTGTGAATTCAGAAGGGGAGAACTGAGGCTGCTGCTGTTCCTGGCATATTGAACTGGCAACAAGGCCGGATCACGGTATGCGGTAACCAATTTATCGTAGAACTCAGCCATGTTCGGCCGATTCTGGTCTTCTTTATCTTTCTTCACAATACTCTGCAGCACAAGGACGACAGATAAGTCAAAGGCTACTCTACAATAATCACATTTGTGAATGCATAACTGTAAAGGTAACAAAAACTTGCTACATGAGTGGAGGAAGGAAGAAGAGTAACTGCTTACCTCGGTTGGATAATATTGAAATAGGGGTACGAAGCGTCTGCGGCAGTACTCATTGAAGAGAAGTGTGAGAATGGGGAGTGGCACAGTTAAAGTAGCAGCTAAAGGCAGCTTCTTCAGCCCAAATATTCCAATGGCAATAACATGCATCAGGATCAAGGAGAAGATTGTGGAACCATGTACTATTGGCCAAAACCTTCCATTAGTTTCGTATTTCGGTTCGTATACATTTAGTAGCTGGAGCAAAGATGAGGAGGTTGTTAGATAACAGATAGTGAAGATTATGTACCTTATACATGAAAGATCATAGTTCAGTTACCTGGTTGCGGAAGGTGATGTATCCAATGCAGAAGTATATCAAGAGAAATGGAAGGATTAATGGTGCAAGGAAAAAGTATGTTGTGCCCAGGAGTCCAAAGAAAAGGATTCTTGGAATTTCGCTGTGGTAGGGCAGCTTTGGGACATCAATTTCCTCATCGTCATTACTGGAAAACACTCCAGTCACATAACTCCAGAGCAGAGAAGTCAGCTGAGAGATTTCAGATGATAATTTCGTCCATCCAGATGTTACGACGTATGAGATAAAGAAGGTTGCCTGCAGCCAGAAAGAATTTTCATTTTTCATGAGCGGTCACATAACCGAAAATCAGGAGAATTCCCTTGAGTTAATCCACCTAATCCCCAGAAAATGTTGAAATATTAAACTCATTCTGCAGATGTTATGTACACATGACAGATGTTGCTTTTTTAAGGTAGGAAATGGATCATTACCTGACCTGGAACAGCTTCAGCTAGTATTTTGGGAATATTCTTCGGTTCAAGGAAGATATTCACCTGATGGAAAGCTGAACCTGATAGTACATTTGCAAAAAAGATGTTCCATATTGTAAACCACAAAACCTTGGTACATGCGCTTTTTTCCGTGCTGCTAGATGAAAGGTATCCCTCCATAGAGGACAACATTAACATAACAGGTGGCACCAGATACAGGAACAGCTGCAGAATGAGACTTGGTAAATATCCAGTAACGATTTGGCTGACAATGGTCCTGCAAGTCAAATGGCACTGCACATCAGTACCCAATAAAGTACGCTTATATAGATGAACTACTTTTTAAGAACACATGCTAAGAACTCGAAGCGATACAAATAAGTGTCTGCCTCAGTCGTAAGGCTTGATGTATCAGATCATCATGAGCATAGCAAGATATTATTACAGGAGCTAAGGACACTAACTAGTTCTCTAAGTGACATCAAAGAGAACCTGGAATTAAATTTTGCCGTTGAAAAATACAATTGAATATATAAGACCGTGTTCACTTACAGATCTAGAATGCCTTTCAGGAAAGGAAACCAAGTTTCCAGCTGCTCCAGATTAGCCAGACCTTGCACTAAAACAACTGGAATAAGGAAGAGAATTGTGAGGGCAACACACGCAACCACGACAACTATCCTGCTAATCCATCTTTTCATGAATGAAGAAGAAAAGGACGACCAATGGATGTCACGAGGCTCAGGAGCTTCCTCTGTGAGCCACTCTGTGGGATCGACACCTTGTTGCATATGAAGAGCTACTGCAGCACCAAATCGTGACTTGAATGACACAAAAGCAGCTGGAACTTCCTGATGAATTTCAAATCATGCAAAAGTAGAGATTTAGATTCTACCCTCTTTAACGGTCAAAGGCGACTTCTTTACGAAATGTCTAATATGCATATACATGTGAACAGATGGAATGAGCACATGGGTAAAGGTGGTAACAAGCCAGCCTTCAATTCTAGACGAACTAAGATGTGCAGACTTGACCATCTTGTGGTTTGTTCTGTGATCATTGTCACAATGAAATAGCACTGGAGGCTCTGCTCACCGTATAGTAGCATTTCTGAAAAGAGGTTTGACTGGTATCTACTGGAGAATTTCAGTGGGAAAAGAGCTATACACCATTTTTCACGATAAACAACTCATTAGTCAAGTTGTAAAGCACTAAACTAGTACTGAATATAATTACTGAGGGCAGCACATACACGTCTCTCATTACATGAGCCATTTTCTGTATAACATTGTCTAGTTTGTCCTCTAGTGTTTAAATTTCCCAGTGAAAGCAGTTTAGCAGATCAACCAGGAGATTAATGACTGTTACACTTGCGAAATCAAGGTAGAAATGGTCTTACAACGCTGGTGTTAGGCAACTCCCCAGTCAAAGAATGCTGTTCTATTCTCACATTTCTCTCCAAATCTTCCAACTTTTGCTCATAATGGCTGACATCAGTATCCCTGCCCCGGAAGAAGCCCAATAACCTATCTCTTTTATTTATTTGCTGCGAACTCTGTGATTTCACCCGGGCAAGCGTTTTGTATAGTTTCTCTGCATCTTTCTGCATCACAAAAGAGCTTAATAATCAATGGCATTGCACGATATATGAAAAATACTCGATGTTTTAAATTCAGAAAGAGGAATGCATCTCTACTCTCTAGAAATTATGTATAAGGGAAATGCTCCCCAATTACTGCATTATGGAATGCTTGTACAAATTATCTGCCACACTTTGTTGTATCATAGTAACGCACGAGACATGGAAGTTGTGAGACAGTTTTGTTCCACAAAGTATTAGCCATTTGCCTTGAAACTTCCCTGGCTTGTTCTCATTAGCTACAACCTTAATTGTGCAACACCTATCATAAGCTTTGAAGAAGTGGTTCACAACATCTTTAGCAATAACAATATAAGGCATAAGCTCATTTCAAGGAGCAAGGACAAGGAGATGGAAAAAGATTCACAGAGCAAGCTGACTCATTGCAAGTACAATCGAACAGATAAAGAGGTTCTTAATTTAACCAAGGGAAAGGAAAACATAATCACCGTAACCTCATTTCTAATGAATCAATCTGCACTCCACCCCAAAAAGCTTACAATGAGACTTCGAATTTTGCTCGTACGATGAACCACCATGTGCGAGAGATATGTAGAAGGATGATTATCAGTAAAAAACGCCTGGACAGTTTCACTAAAGCTTCTTCCTCCTGAAGATGGTATACCACGGACTACAATCGTATAGTGACGAGGCTGAGGTGGAGAGGAGTGAAAAGAAGCAATCCTTCTCAAGGAGATGTGGTTATACTCCTGCAAATAGTACAAGTATTCAAGACGTTCCATCGACACAACAACTCAGCCTCATAGATGGGAGAATGACAACAGAAGAGCAGGACAAAGATTTCCATTGTCACTTACATAATAAAGAAGGTAGCAGACAACTCCAGTAAAGATGTAGGCAGCCGAAAAGTGAACCCAT
Organism: Linum tenue; assembly: GCA_946122785.1. Lineage (NCBI taxonomy): Eukaryota > Viridiplantae > Streptophyta > Magnoliopsida > Malpighiales > Linaceae > Linum > Linum tenue. The sequence goes on from CAMGYJ010000002.1 coordinate 67,817,006, forward strand.
AACCTAGATAAAGCGAAACACTATCATCAGGTATCTTATTGCCGCTATGGACTGGGAATTAGTACACTTAACAGTTCCTTCAAAATCCAGATTCTGCAATTGAAGCTAAATTACTCAACCTACAGGTTCTTTTCTCACCAGAAAACTCATGGATTGATTACAAAGTATGACTAGAAGTGAGAGAAGGAGAAGGAGGAGAAACTCACCAGTTTGATCCATCATTAACATTCGATATACTGAAAGTTTCCAGATTCTTGTTCGGCAAATCATAGAAGTCGATACTCAATTGATTCCCTAAGTAGTTTACCGGAAGGAGAACGAAAATCCCAATCGCTCCGCCGATCGCGAAAACTCTCGAGCTGCAATTTTTTAACCAGCAACACGGACGAATGAGTAAATAGCGAAAAGGGAACGAAGAGAGCAACTGAAGTAAGAAATGAAAAAGGAACCTGAAGACGAAAATGCGTATGAAAACAACAGCATCGAGGCCGGAGCGGCAGAGCAATTCGTCCTCGGAGACCTGCCAGGCGCGTCGCACCCAGCCAGCGGAAGGCAACAGCATGTCGAAGTTGAAGAAATCATCCTCCTCTTCGTCGCCGCCACCATTCTGAGATCTTCGTGTTTGCTTAGCGAGCTGGCGTGGAGCGTAGACGGCGCTGTTCCATGGCTGCTTCCGGAGCACGGAGTAGAGAGTGAAGAACAAGAAACAGAGGCCGAGATTGATTCCAACTGAAGTAAGCAAAGCCGAGAGAATCATTTCCCTCTCGCTTTGTTTCTTTACTTCCAAGTGGAAGGAGGAGTTGAGATTACAGAAGTAGGTTGTTGCGGAGCAGAGTGGAAGGAAGGGAAGGAAACTGCAGAGACGACGACAGGTAGTAAGGAAGGAAGTGAGATTTTTTGCTCTGCAAAGAAGAAAGTTGGAGCAGTGACTTAAACTGAAACTAAAAAGCTTTCCCGGCCCAAAGGGGGAAAATAAAAATTGAGCGGGCAATTTAGCTATTTGGTATCTTTTTTGGGGGTGGTGGCGTCATTATGGGGAATTATTAGCTGGGGTGCTCCCTAGGGTATTGTCGACATGATCATATGTCTTTATTACCATAATACCATTCTCCAATTGAAAACTGCAAGTTGAGTACTTAATTGATGATTATCCAAAATGATGGTGTAAGTATACTATTCGTACAAAATGATCACCAGCTTTTCAATTTCATCTGAATACTTTCTAATTTTCAGTTTTTCCTCGTCAATGACAACATTCCCTCTCATCAAAAAAATTAATTTTCAGGCTTGGCGGGTTCTGTTGAATCCGGACTCGACGTTGGCAACGCTGTACAGGACGAGATACCACCCACATACCTCTTTCTTGGAAGCGACGCCGGGTCCGCGGCCTTCCTGGGCTTGGCAGGGTATATTAGCCGGGCGGGATCTCTTAATCCGGGGGCTTCGATGGAGGATTGGAAGTGGGAATACAGTGCAGGTCTTAGCAGATAAGTGGCTGCCCTCAACTCCCCCCTCTACCCCTTTGCTATTGCCGCATATTTACTCTTGTCCTGTGTTTGTGTCTGATCTCATTTGCCCATTCACTCGAACATGGAATGTAGACCTGCTGACAAGTCTTTTTGTGCCTGAGTCGGTGGCCTTAATTTTATCTATTCCGCTGACGTTGCAGGCCTCTCAAGATAAGCTAATTTGGCATTACTCCCCAACTGGGGAGTACACGGTCAAAACTGGGTATCACGTTCTTACTAATGAGATGCTGGCTGCTCACCCTCCTGCTCCGTTGCCTTATGAATGCAGGTTCTGGAAGCTACTTTGGAGTCTTCCTCTTCCTCCTAAACTGAAGTTCTTCTGGTGGAGAGTGGTCCGCGGCTTTCTTCCTGTTCGAGCGGTACTGCAAAGGAAGCGGCTGGTTGTTGATAATATATGTCCGATTTGTTCCCATGGCGCGGAAACTATTGTACATTCTTTCCTCCACTGCAGAGTTGCTGTAGAGCTATGGATGATGGCTGGGTTGGGCGATCTGAGAAGAAGGCTGGAAGGGTTGACTCCTTCAGACTGCTGGCAGGTCTTATTCTTCTCTTGTCATCTTTCAAAGTCTGAGATTGCTAACGTAGTGTTTCTGTGTTGGCGAGTATGGAAATCCCGCTGTTGGGCTCTTCATAAGCGCATTCAGTACATGGGGCTGGCGCTATTTCGTCAATTCCGTGCTCAGGTTGACGAGTGGGAACATGCAACGGCTCCATTGACTCTTCGTAGGGGTGGTGATGGGACGTCTAGGCCACGGCTGGGCGCAGGCCAGGCATTACCGGCGCAGGCTCCAGGTGGGGTGTGTCCGGCAGGTGGTGTGCTAGTACGATTCGATGGAGCTTGGAAGACGGATGCAGGAGGCGGTGTCGGCTTTGTCGGGCTGGACAACAACGGTCAGATTCTGTTCGCCTTTGGGCGGTACTACCCAGGTGTGTCGGATCCTTTTACTTCGGAATTATTAGCTCTTCGTGATGCGGTTAACTGGTGTGTGTTGCATGGATTTGGTTTGGTCAATTTTTGTGGCGATTGTCAGCCGTTGATTCGCAGGGTAAGAGCCAAGGAGGTGAACCACGGATCAGGAGGTGCGATCTTGGAGGAAATTTGCACTGCTGGCGCGATGTTTAGTTTCTTTGATTGTAATTTTACTCCTCGGTTGTACAACAGGGCTGCCCATTTAGTGGCTACTAATGCCCTTTCATCGACAGTTCGACTACTTGTCGACTGTCGCGTCTGGTTGTCGAGTGTCATGTAATATCTATAAACGTCCATATCTATGCCAAAAAAAAAAAAAAAAAAATTAATTAAGAAGAGGTTAGAATCTGCATTCAAACTAATTTTTATAGTGTATATCTCATTCATGCTTGACTTGGTAAAGAAAACTTACTTATCCTCAAGCGGATTTCAAATTGTCATCAGTCTCTCCTAGGATGACAATTAAACCCATGGTCGCGGGTACCCGACCGCCCCCGACCCAGTCAACGCGGGAAATCCCCGCTTTGACCGGGTATGGGCGGGTATGGGTAAAACCCGCAATAAGTTTGATGAGTATGGGGCGGGTATGGTTTTAGCCTCCCCGCTCCATACCCATACCCGCCCCACCAAGAGAATTTCTTCACATATCAAAAAATATGTGGATTAAATTGTAATATATCAATGATAATGATGATAACTCGAGAAAATAAATAGTAGAAATGCAATTGAGTAACCACCTTAATCAAAACCTAATTCATTTCCCTCAATTCTCCTTCCACTTAGGGATGGCAGTGAAACCCGTACCCGCGGGTACCCGACCCGACCCAACCCGGTCAAACCGGGTAAAATCCGTGTTGACCGGGTTCGGTTCGGGGTCGGGTTTAAACCCGGTGGCTGCTTGGGCGGGTTGGGGCGGGTTCGGGTTTGGGGAACCCGACCCGTGGATACCCGGACACGCAAGTGACAAAACCTAAATCCCTAATCGACCAAGACCATACTCGGCCGCCCCTCTCCTTTCTCCCAAAGACTGCTGCCACCCCTCTCCTTTCGCAAATCGCGATCTCCAGTCATCCCTACCAGAGTCCAGTCTCCAGTCCGGCACGGCGAACTCTCCTACGCGGCCGCCGCGCCTACGACTCCACTACCGATTCCGTCCCGGCGAACTCTCCTTTCTCCTCTGCTACGCGGCCGCGCCTCCGACTCCTCTCCCGATTTCAGACTTCAGTCACGACGCCCTCTCCCTGCTCCTCGGCGCGCGCCTCCGACTCCACCCCCGCCGCCCTCTCCTTGGTCTTCTGCTCCGCGAGAGCACTTCTGCAAAGGTAAGCAGAATTTATTGCTCTTTGTGCTTCTTCTACAGCAGTATCGAAACCGAAAGTTTTATCCATCAATAAAATGTCATTATCTATGGTCTTTGGTACCCCAACTACAGCTACCTGCAGCTTTCTTTTACGGCACTGAAAACAGGAATTTAGAAGTTATAAATTATAATACTTTGGAGCTTGTACCAGGAAGAAAGTAAGAAATACCGAAATGCCATGCTATCAATTTTAGTAACAGGCACCTATTAAGATTACTTCAATGTTCTGATCTGCCTGGGAATAATACGCTGGAGCTTGTAAAATGAAGAAAGCTAGAAGTACCAAATTGCAGTTCTAAGATGACCACTTCTAATATCAGACACCTATTACAATTACTTCAATGTTCTGAGTTTAAGTCTGCCTGAGAATATAATGTCATAGGAAAATCAGAACCAATACATATAGTTCAGATGGACTAGGTTACATCTTAAATTCAATTACATTTTCTAGCAATTCTGGAAAAAGTCTGTTCCCGGTACTTAGACTAGATATCTATTGGCCAACCTTTTATGCTCGATCCCAGGTACCATTATGGCATAACAGTTCCTCAAGAGTATCCTTCTATAAGAGGATTCAGAAAGGAGAAGCTAGGTTGAACTAGCTCGTAAGCCATATAACCAGCACTCAACTAAAACAGACAAAAAGATATAGTAGTGCAGGAAATCAATAAGATGTAAGCTTATAAACCTCTTCGTGTATGGCGTTCGCCCCAGCATGTGTACCATTCCCACTTAGTACAAAAATCATGTTGATTCCCTTTTCCTAATAGCATCAAGGCAAAGAATGTAGAATAAGGCCACGCTCAACCTTTAAAGTTAGTATTCAGATCAATACAAAGCGGGTGAGATTTATGCTTGAGATTTTGATAGTTTCTAGTTAATTATTATTTTATAAATATTTACCAAAAAAACCCGCGGGTACCCATCAACCCGCGGATACCCAGCGGGTTGGGTTGGGTTTGAGTTTTTCAAACCCAGCGGGTTTTACCCCGGGTTTTTTTGACGGACAAACCCATGGGTTTGGGTTCGGGTTTGGCAAAACCCGCCCCAACCCGACCCATTGCCATCCCTACTTCCACTCTTTCACTTTCCCCCTTTCAACAAGATTATGTTAGTTAATTATTACTTGGTAAATGTATCAAGAGTTAGAGCATAATAATTTTAAAAAGATTATATTCTATATTATGTATTAATGGATGTTTTAGGATCATATTATTTGAATCGTATTTAGAAAATGACCATGTTTTGTTGACTTCATGATATAATAGGTTTGTTTATGGTTATAATTAAAAGGGTTAATATTTTTGTATGGCCTGAACTTTGATCAAAATAAACATCCTGACCAATTTTTTCGATCTATAACATCCTGGCCCGAACTATACACCAAAATAAACAATTTGGCCAAACCCGATGTTTGACCGTTAACTTGGACGGTCAAACGCATTGACTAACGGTCAACGCGCCACGTCACTGCCAAGTCAGAAGATCTGATAAATATATAATTTTTTCGTTTTTTTAATTTTTGGTTTAACTAAGGTATTAGATGATTTTTTTAATTTATAATAATTTAAAATTAGGGAATGTGTGGAAATTGTGAATTATTTTAAATATTTTATGTTGACTTGGCAGTGACATGGCGCGTTGACTAACGGTCAACGCGTTTGACCATCCAAGTTAACGGTCAAAAGTCGGATCTGGCCAAATTGTTTATTTTGGTGTATAGTTCGGGTCAGGATGTTATAGATCGAAAAGATTGACCAAGATGTTTATTTTGGTCAAAGTTCAGGCCATACGAAAATATTAACCCTAATTAAAACTTATAAGATAAGTTTTAGGTATAATAATGTTGAATGTACGGGGATGGGTATTACCCATGGGTACCCGAAATCCACGGGTATGGGGATGGGTTTGCAAAACATTCCCCGCATGGGTATGGGGCGGGTATGGGTTTGGGTATTTGAAAATGGGGACGAGGATGGTTTAGACAAATCCGCCCCAAACCCGCCCCATTGCCATCCCTAGTCTCTCCCTAGTCCCTCCCATGCAAACAACGAAATTTTAGAAGAAAATGAAAGAAAGTGGTCATTTTGAAAGAACACAAAAGTTACCTCACCATTTCAAAAATTGAAGGCCGGAAACAAGAAACCAGTGCTGTCAAAGCCGAGCCGGGCCGGCCGGCCGAGCCGCCAAAACCGCCACCCGGCCATAAAACCGGCTCGACTCAACTATTTAGCCGGAGTGGTTATTTGGGGCGGCCGGAGAGCGGCCGAAGCGGTTAACCGCTCGAACCGCTCGCCCGATTTTTAACCTTTGGGCCGGTTGCTTTAATTAAAAAAAAAAAACCTAAAATATCGAAAATGAAAGGGGAGGTTGTTGTGCTGAAACCCTAATTTCATTTCTTCCTCTTCGCGTAGACAGCCAGACACGAAGGAGAAGCAGCTTCCTCCTCCGCAACCGCCATTCCCCATCGCCCCACGTCGTCGCCGTTCGCCATCGCTCGACGCCACTCCCCCGTCGCCTGTCGCCATAGTCGTCGTCTTCGGCGGCTCGTTCCCCGCTCTTGCCGGCGAGCGCAATGGCCGGCCGGTGAGGTCTCCCTTCTCCCTTCTCCGGTCACGGCTACCTCTCCCCTGCATCGACCCCTGCTGTCCATCGACACTCTGCTTCCAGGTTTCTAATAACCCCTGTTCTCCTTTTTCTTTCTACTTTCTATTTGTCTTCCTCATGTCTCTGTGTATATGATATCCATAGAATAGCGCTATAGATTTCCTCCTCTTGATTCTAATTTAGTCTGAAAGGCTGCGACTTTCTTGTTAATTTGGCCGGTGTTATTACTGTGTATACTTGCTTTCTCTTTCGTGAGCTTTCCTTATTACCTGTCTGCATCACATAGTCATCATGTCTTTTCCATCTGTAGTATACATCTAGCTAACAAAGAATGAGTTAAGGAAACTAGAAACTGGTTCTGTTGTTGGTTGTCAAATTTCATGAACAAATTGTAAACTGATAAGAATCACGAAAAAGAAAGAGTAACTTTCAGATTGGGTATTTGGGAAACTAAATTTTCAAGAGTCCCTCAGGTACGTGCAATGGACAAGAACAAATTTCCAGTGATGGGTAGCTCTCTACATCATTTCTGCTTTGCTTGTGTAAATTACATTTGTTCCAGGGGCCAGGTCCCTCTTTGTGTAGGAGTAGGATTATTGTCTCTCTATGGGACTAACGGCAAAGTAAGAGAGAGAAATATATTGAAGTTAATTGTCTATGGAGAAGAGTTGGGTGGGAACTGATACCATGATTAAGAAATGTCTACTATTTATACAGATGACTGTTTATTAGGTACCGGTTCTCAAACGATTTTTAAACGGTCTAATGCCGGCTGGACCACTAAAAACCGAGCCGTTCACGTTATCGGGTCATACTCTGGATCGGTTCTGACAACATTGCAAGAAACAGAGCAGCACACTAATGGCACGCAATTCAAGTTGGTGAACGGCTTCAAAGGCATAGAGAAAGAAGAAACCTTCTCTAAAGCCTTTGTTCCAACCGCCCGGCGAATTCCAATCCAAATCTGCAGTTCATTCTCCGGCCATGGAAGACTACAACACCCACCAATCTCCTCCTCCTCCGTACGATCTCATAATCCTCGGAGCGTCCGGATTCACCGGCAAGTACGTTGTAAGAGAAGCGCTCAAGTTCCTCAATTCCCCATCTTCCCCTCTCAAATCCTTCGCCATCGCCGGCCGAAATCCTTCCAAGCTCTCTTAAGCTCTCAAGTGGGCTGCCCATCCCAACTCTCCACCTCCCTCCATCCCGATCCTCTCCGCCGACACCACCGACCCTGCTTCCCTTCGCCTGCTATGCTCCCAAACCAGGCTGCTCCTCAACTGCGTCGGCCCATTTCGTCTCTACGGCGACCCTGTCGTTGCCGCCTGCAGCCAGACCGGCTGCGATTACTTGGATATCTGCGGGGAGCCCGAGTTTATGGAGAGAATGGAAGTCAATTACCATGACCAGGCTGTCGAGAAGGGCTCTCTGATCGTTTCGGCTTGTGGGTTCGATTAGATTCCGGCTGAATTGGGGTGGATGTTTAATTCCAAGCAGTGGCCTTCCGCTGCTGTTCCGAACCAGATTGAGGCTTACTTGAGCTTGGAGTCGGAGAAAACCATTGTTGGCAATTTCGGGACTTATGAATCGGCCGTCCTGGGTGTTGCCAACATGGACAAATTGCAAGAGCTGAGAAGATCTAGACCCAAAAGGCCTAGGCCAACGGTGAGGAAACAACTTCTCTTTGTTACATTGTACTGCTTTTTCATCACTGCGTAGTTAGCTTGCTGAATTGAACTGTGAGAGTGGAATTTGCCGATCGTTTATCTGACTGTCCATCGATGTTAGAACGGTCTAACCCCTTTGGTAGGCAGGTTTGTTGACATTGCTCAGCAATGGACTTGTGCTGACTAATGCATTGACTTGGCAGGGTAAAATTGTTTCAGCTATGACTATAACGTTTGATGAGTGGAAATTTACGTCAATCACTAGGGACTCAGAATGTTGGTGGTAGCAGTTTAGGTTGACATCCATAGTGATTCATGCCAGTTGTCTTGATGCGTGAGAGTAATGTATTGCTGCTGTATTACTTGATCTCTTTTCATGCTGATAAATTGATAATAGCTACTCCCAAGGACCTATCATAGATGATAGATCACCATTACCACAGTGTTGACAGTTAAGAGAGTTCATAGTTGCTCCATTACAATGTTTTGCAGATTCCTGGGCCCTATCCTCCTAAAGGGCCAATCATAGATCATCAAAAGGAGTTCGGTCTTTGGGCCATAAAGTTGCCATCAGCTGACTCTATTGTGGTAAGAAGAACGCTCTCAACGCTAGCAGAACATCCCCACGGTCTTCCCGGAGTCAATGAGACCGGCGAGCAGATTGAAAAAAGGGAGAAATTCTGGTCTGCAATGAAGCCAGCTCATTTTGGGGTGAAGCTGGGATCCAAGAGCCTGTTGGGCATCTTTCGAGTCATCACTCTAGGCGTGTTCATGGGGCTCCTGGGTAGAAGCTCCATTGGTAGGTGGCTGCTCCTAAAGTTCCCGTCATTCTTCAGCCTTGGATGGTTCAAGAAGAAGGGTCCTTCGGAGGAAGAAGTTGAGAGTGCTTCATTCAAGATGTGGTTTGTTGGACGTGGGTACAGCGACCTGAGTCAAGCCTCAGCTGGGGACAAGAACAAGAAGCCCGATGCAGAGATCATAACGAGAGTGATGGGCCCTGAGATTGGCTACCTGACGACGCCTATTGTGTTGCTCCAATGTGCTCTTATTGCTCTGGGACAACGTGACAGTCTCCCCAAAGGAGGAGTTCTCACTCCCGGGATTGTGTTTGGTTCGACGGATCTTCAAGAACGGCTCCAGCAAAATGGGATTTCATTTGATGTCATTTCGAGGAAAAATGTGACTACTTAGTGGCTGGAGGCTCCCAATCATATCGAAGTAAGACATTGATGATCTATCACCAATAATTGTGAAGCTAACCGCTTGAGTATTGAGTCAACAAAGGGGCCGAAGATTGATCCAGGGTATTCCAATTACAGGTTGAGAGAGATTACAATATTAGGAGTGTTTTAGTGTTCATCTCTGTTTTCGATTTCCAGCTCTGTTGTATTAACTTTGATACCACTTGTATCAACCCTCATCTCACGGTGGATCATAACGAGCCGGGGGTAGGAATGGCAATGGGGCAGGTCCGGGGCGGGTTTCTTGGTACCCAGACCCGTCCCGTGGCAGGACGGGTCCAGGTCGGGTAATTGATCACGGGTCGCGGGTCGGGGCAGGTCGACCCAATGGGTATGCAATTTATATGAAAAACATTAGAAATATTCGTTATTTTTATTATAAGACTAAGAAAACAAATAATATTATGACAATTGTAGTTAAATTATTGGAGAAATTGAGATTTTCACTAATTTACAACTTTATTATAGCTAAAATATGATGCAATAAAAGGAAAATTCGAAATAATTTGACTAAGATTACATGTAATTTAAACAAGAACGGGTCGAGAATGGGGTGGGTCAGGGCAGGTCAGGTCGATGAGACTACTCATGCCCGCCCAGCCCCGCCTACGGGGCGGGCCGGACCCGCCCCAAAACAGGTCAAACAGGTCGGGTAAAACGGATCAGGTCAAAATTGCCATCCCTAGCCGGGGGCCAACATATGTTGAATCATGTGACATGAAGTTATAGTGGTCAAGAGTCAAGACAAATCATGTTGTTTCGTTCATAGAGTTAATTTGAACCGGTCCAATTTGCCTTGAGTGAACCTATTGGTTTTGGCCCTTGGGTTATCATAGTCTAAATCCTGGAATAATATACATAAGAATTTTCTCTACTTTTCTTTAGAATTTGCTGTATTCTTTCAATTAAAGTCATAAGTAACTGACTTATCTGCCACAATAGTTAGCACTCCATATAACCAATAATTTTAAATAATTTACAAAATAATTTATCTTCATATAATTAACTCTATAAATCAACAAAGTGATTTTCCAAAATCACAAAAATTTTCACCAAGAATCAAATCATAGAATTTGAGTTGAAGTGTTGTATTAAAACTTATAAATTGATTAGGTCGTACAAGGATTATCGTCGAAAGATGTATACAAATTTGTATTTCAAAACAGAAAATTTGACATATTGTGATTCAACTAGATAACAAGTTGATTCTTTGAGTAACAGGGAACGTAATAGTTTTGTAAGGAAATATTTTCAATGGTAGAAGTGAATGATAACAAATCACTAGCTAATAATTGCACTAAGGGTTGAGAATCAATAACATAGAACTAACTAAATATCGTTGACCAATGAGTCAAAACATCATTGGTTAATTTTTAAATTTAACAATCAATGTGGTGTATATATGGTGCAAAGAATATTATGATACGCGGGGAGATTACCACGTACCCTTAATAAAGTAATGGTATAATTTAATTAGAATTTGGGGTACCATACCATAACTTTATTCTCTAAACCATGTACTCTATTTCTCTAAACGCTAATTGTGCATATGGTATGGTTGATATATTTCGACAAATCATAATCATCAAATATTGTTCATAATGTAATTGATCATATGGTTTAAGGTTTAGACTTTAGAGGATTAGGTTCTAGAATTTACTTATTTGAGTTTAGGGTCAGTGACTCACCCCTTCAAGAATTAGAGTTTCAAATTTACAGAATTAGGATTCAGAATTACATAGGGATCAAGTATCTTCACTAAGAAAATCTCTCAATATTTGAAGCCAATTAAGAACAATAATTTTTTAGGGTTAGTCCAAGCATTGTATTATATAAGATAACGAACCAAGTATCTTGGTTCTTCAATCTTGACATAATTAATATCCTACAATGAGAGTTACACACAGTGGCGGAGCCAGAAAATTGGCCAAGTGGGTGTCTTTATCATATCATAAAGAATCACCTATACAGTAGAAAAGTCAAGTTTAAATGAAAAAACAAGTCAACAACGCAATACTCTAAATTCATACAATTACATTAAAATAGTTTATTGTAAAATATATATATATATATATTAAAATAGTTTCACGTACATAGGCTACAACGTCAGACAAATAAGTTCAGTACATAAAAGTGAAGACTTCCATTCATCAAGTATTACAAATTATAACTCAGAAGTACCTTGGAATTGATTTTGTGAAACAAACAAGTGAACTTCAATTGGTACTTCATCACTTTCGGTTTTGTTTAAACAAAAGGCAAGAAATTTCTCTATTGTAGAGCTACAAAAGAAATGAGCGAGTTTAAACAAAAGACAACCATTTATTACTATAAATAAAGACGAAAGTGTATTGCATAACAAAACTTACTCGATTGAAATGGTAAGAAATTCTTATTGCAACTGAATGATCACTAATTCGAATTTATTTATACCCATATTCGGAAATTTTTTCTCCAAACCCACCCCACCTCTCCAAGTGACTCCGCCACTGGTTACACACCTCTAGTGCAGACACGAGTCAACATCATCAGATAAATGGATAATTAAGTTGAAATGCTATATGTTGGAAACTTTTAGCACAAGTTTATAATAAGTTTAAGGAACCGTCACTATTTATTGATTGGCTCGATGAATTTTGAACTCAAAGTATTACATCAACAAATAAAACTCATTGACTCATTATTGAGAAATTATCTTTTAACGAGTCAATGTTTCATTAAATTTGCATGTAATAAATCAAAAACTATTTTTCAAAAAGTGATTAATACAATATAAAAGAATCAAATACATAAAACAATTTAAGTCGCAAGATCAGTTGATTACTATAAATAATAATCAAAACTCAATCGGCTAGTAGATCAAACACAAAGCTAATTGTTAAAGATGGAAAAAAACGCAAGAACTAGAAAACCCAAAACAAACTCCAAACACATCAAACTGTCAACCTATCCGGAATACTTAAAATGGGCAACGACCGAACTTGCAGACAACTCTTCTTGAGATGACATCAAAAGAAATCCCATTATGCTCGAGACGCTCTCGGAGATTAGTCGGACCAAACACAATCCCTGGAGTGAGAACTCCTCCTTTGGGTAAGTTGTTACGTTGAGCAAGAACAATCAAAGCACATTGCAGCAAGATGATAGGAGTCGTCGAATAGCCCGGATCAGGACCCATGACTCTCGTTATGATTTCTGCATCTGGCTCTTGCTTCTTGTCCCCGTCTTCTGTCGACATCCTTCGGCTCAAGTCACTGTATCCGCGTCCGACGAACCACATCTTGAAGGAAGCGCTCTCGACCTCATCCTCCGAAGGACCCTTCTTGCTGAACCATCCAACGCTGAAAAATGATGGGAAGTTCAGGAGTAGCCACCTTCCAATAGAACTTCTACCCAAGTAGCCAATAGAGACGCCAAGAGTAATAAATTGAAAGAGACCCCAAAGGCAATTAGACCCCAACTTCAGCCCAAAATAAGCAGGCTTCGTCGTCGACCAAAATTTCTTCCTCTTTTCAGTTTGTTTGTCACTCTCTTTAACCCCCGGAAGACCTTGAGGGTGTTTTGTCAATGTTGCAAGCGTTCTACTTACAACTGCAGTATCAGCCGATGGAAGCTTTAGGACCCAAAGACCAAACTCCTTCTGGTATTCTATGGTTGTCCCTTTACGAGGGTATGGCCCAGGAATCTGCAACAAAAGTGAATGAGCATTAATATGATCCACGTTGAATACCTTTTCCGAAATCTACAACAAAGTTGAAATGCGAAACACGCGATCTAACAAATATATGTCACAGTACGTCGACCTAGCACCAATGAGCGTTAGAACTTAGAAGTGTGCTTGGCCCGTAGTGCATTATTGTATGATACATAAGTATGAAAATGTAACAAAACAAAGTCAGGGAAAAAATATTCATAATAATGCAATAAATTGTGTGCCAAAATAAAAAAAAAAATGTAACAACTAACAACTAACAAAAGTTACTTGCTCACCTTCGGCTTCGACCTTCTGGGTCTGGATCTCCTCAACTCCATCAATTTGTCCACGTTGGCCACACCCAGAACCGCCGATTCGTAAGTCCCGAAGTTGGCAACAATGTTCTTATCAGATTCCAAGCTCAGGTAAGCCTCAATCTGGTTTGGCACAGCCGGGTAGACCCACTGCTTCGAGTTAAACATCCAACCCAGCTCAGCCGGGACCGAATCGAACCCACAAGCCGAAACAACCAACGAACCATTCTCAACCGCTTGGTCGTGATAACTGTATTCCATCCTCTCCATAAACTCCGGCTCCCCGCAGATATCCAAGTAGTCGCAGCCGGCCTCGACACAGGCGGAGACGACAGGGTCGCCGTGGAGACGAAACGGGCCGACGCAGTTGAGAATGAGCCTGGTCCGGGAGCAGAGCATGCGAAGGGAAGCAGGGTCGGCAGTGTCGGCGGTGAGGATTGGGATGGACGGAGGTGGAGAGTTGGGCTCGGCGGCGGCCCATTTCAGGGCTTGGGTGAGCTTGGAATGGTTTCGGCCCGCAACGGCGAAGGATTTGAGAGGGGAAGATGGGGAGTTGTGGAACTTGAGTGCTTCTCTTACGACGTATTTGCCGGTGAATCCTGATGCTCCTAGGATTATGATGTCGTAGAGGACTGGAGATGGGTTGCTGTCGCTCTCCATTTTTGGGAAACGATTTGCAGAGACAGAGAGAGGATTTAGAGATCTCAAATAAATATCGATGTTTATTATTGTCAAGAACCAGTTGCTCCCAATAACTCGAGTTGTTGGGAGAAGGTTTTGCTGGATCTTATACCACTCTCTAACACGCCCCCTCAAACGAAAGCCAACCCATGGGCTTGAAGTTTGCACAGGCCCATCATACCTTGTGCTTGAAAGACAACGGTTAATATTGGGGGTCGTGGAGATTCGAACACATGACCTTTCGGTTTTAGGCTCTGATACCATGTCAAGAACCAGTTGCTCCCAATAACTCGAGTTGTTGGGAGAAGGTTTTGCTGGATCTTATACCACTCTCTAACAATTATGAGCATAGTAGCGGAACTCTTGTTGTCCCAATGCATCCCCTATTAGCCGCCACCAACCATCTCTAGATCAGCCACCAGCCCACCACCACCAGTACGGCAGTACATTTATTAAATGGGGGGTGTGGTTAATTAATTAGGCGGAAACAGAGTGAGCAGTGACACTCAGTGAGCAGCATGCATGTGTTGTTCATCGTATTCTAAGACTCGTACTGATGAAAGTCCTCCTGACAGACTTTACTAGCCGCCACCATTAGATTCTGCATCGAGCTCGTGCTTCTGTTCCCATGCTTCATATATATATATATATATATATATATATATATATATATATATATATATATATATATATATATATATATATATATATATATTTTATAGCTTTCTTCCATATTCTTAAAATTTATTAATTGGGGTGAGCGTCAAGACAACGTATTGTTCAAGAGCTGGGTTCAGATCTTTAAATCTCAAAGTTTAAGAATTATTTTGGACAATTGTTAATAATGTAACTTGATGATATCAACTTTTATTCGATGTATTATTAACAATGTACAGTCATCATTTATATTAATGTTTTCTATAATATTTACAAAATTATTATCAACAACAACTCATTACAAGGTAAAAAAATTCAACCTAGCATTACGGGCTACCCAATCAACCAATGAGTTACGTTCAACATGGTACCAATTACACTTCGATCCATGGGGGCAATTGGAGAATGAATGGAATGCACACTAAAGCAGCTTGACGTTGAAATCCTATGCATTCTATATTGTTTCTACTTTCTAGTATGATTTATGAGACTTATAATACGCATTGTAATGTTACTAACATGCTCTGTTGACTCTGTTATACATTCTTGTGTTTTTGACATGTTTGTTATGTTTCTGGTATATATAACTTAGTTTCAAACCATACTGAAAAATCATAAATCATAAATTTAAAATATAAAATATTTAAATATTAGAATTAGTACAAATTTAATTTATTATTTAGTTTGTATTTTTCTCCCTATTAATATCCCTTTTCCTATTGATTATTATTTGTGTTAGCACTATTAAACACGTTGAGTGCTATTATACTATACTAGTGTTCATACCCGCGCTCCGCGCTGGGAGTTGCGATACATTCGCAAAACAGAAAGACTATATCTTGTATTCATAATGAAACCAGTTTAGATGTACCATGTAAATGAAAGTGTTTACATAACCAATCAGCGACAAAGGGCATCCCAGAACAAGACCCAACCATCTGCTCGTCCTCCGAATCTCCAGATCTGGAGTTATTTGGTGGTGGGAGTACAAGCTCAGTTGCATTTCTTGCCGAGAACGAAGAAGCATATTGGAATTTGAATCCCAAAATCAGGAAGAAGGGACGAGGATTCAAAATCAATGGTGGAGATGGATTCGCGCTAGTGGTGGGTTCGGAGATTTATATCGACAACGGTTGACGCTAGAGAGGCCCTTGTGCGACTGAATCTACCGGTACTCGAGGCGACGTCGCCGGCGGTGGATGGAGTGCCGACGCGAGGGCTAAAGCAGAGCAAAATGACGGAATCCCTTGTGCGCCTAGATTTGCCAGCATCACTGAATCTGGCGGCTGCATATTTGTGGGTTTTGTGGGTTTCAACTATAGGTGTCAAAACATAGCCCGACCCAATTAACCCGCCCGATCAACCCGACCCGCAACCCAACCGCAATCCGAATTGACTAAAAGTCAACAACCCGTAACCCGCCCGACCCGCAACCCGATTGACCCGCAACCCAACTAACTCGCAACCCGACTGACCCGCAACCCGATTAACCCGAACCCGATTGACCCGCAACCTGACTGACCTGAAACCCGATTAACCCGAACCCGATTGACCCGAACCTGACTAACCCGTAACCCGACCGACTCAACCCGAATTTCATCTAATCCACTTGAATAATTATAAAAATATACAATACATAGTTTTTCAAAATAAAGTTTTTCATTCTAAACTTAGGTAAAATTATTTTTTCATTTCATATAGGAAATTTAAAAAATATGAAACTCACTTGACATTACGTATTTTAAAAAAATTACAAAAATTGAAACATGAAGGTCACTTGAGATCATGACAATATTAATATAATATATAAATTAAAATTTTGGTTAATTTAACTATTCAATATAATTATCAATTAAATATAAATAAAGTAAAGTAATGTATTTGATATTTTTAAATGAAGAGAGAAATTTTGGTGTATTCAAGTTTTTGGGAAGAGAAAGAAGAGGGAAATTCGGTTCTTTGAATTTTTTAGAAAAGAAACAAGTGGAAATTTTGGTGGTTTTGATATGTGGGAAGAGAAAGAAGTGTGAAAGTTTGATTCTTTTGATTATGAAAGAGAAATAAAGAGGAAAACTTTTGAGTTTTCAACTTTTTGTAGAAGGAAAGAAGAGGGTAATTTGGTTCTTTAAATTTTATGGAAGAGAAAGAGGAGGAAAAATTGAGTTTTCTAATGTATGGAAGTAGAAAGAAGGAGGAAAATTTTAGTATTTTTGTGAAAAGAAAGAAGGAAACAAATTTGGTGTTTTCAATTTTTTGGTTTTTCATAATTTTAGCTTTTGAAATATGAATCTTTAACTTTTATATGAAAGGCATGACTAGTTAAAATTATTATTATATGCTTTGAAGGCTAATATATATATGTATGTATGTAATTGTTTATGGGCTAATAAATAAATTAACCATTAGTTACAACAATTTATACTAAACTTGATAAGTCATCTTTGACGGTTCGTTGTTTAGGATATAAAGTATATGGTTAGGGTATAGGGTATAAGGTACATATGGTGCGTGGTTAGGGTACAAGGTATGTGGTGTAAAGTATAGGATATATGGTTAGGGTATAACAATTAGCAAATATCACTTTTTATCTATGTTTTGAAAATCAAAGTATGAATTTCACTTTTAAATTAACTATACTAGCAAAATCACAACTCAAAGACATATGGTTAGGGTATAGGGTATAGGTTATGTGGTTAGTGTATAATGTATTGATGGTTTAGGATATACAATCAACAACATATACTAACTTAATATTGTTGATTGAGGGTAAGGCTAAGTGTATAGGATATATGCTATTGAGTAAGTTATGATTGAAGTCATAATAATTTTACTAAATTTGATAGCTAATCTTTAATGGTTCAATTTTTAGGATAATTCAAACAATTTTTAGGATAACTCGTTTGGCAACAGTATACTGAAGTTATTTGGGCAATGAGTTATTTCGAAATAACTCCTTTTATCACTATGCTTTTGCCAAATACCACACGCCAAATACCAGATTTGCATGGTTATACTAAACGAGATACTTTAATACAATTACTACTGAATTAATACTAAAATATCAAATAAACAATTAATGTTGTCTTTTGGTTGCAAATATTGATATCACCATTACTATTAGCTATAATACTTTACCAATTATGATTAATTACATAACAAGTTTGCAAGTCATACAAATTGATTTAACATTTTGACTAGTTTTTTTCAAAAAAAAAGTATATATATACGAGGTAGAAATAAATTGGTTAAAAAGTTGAGAAAATATTTTAAATTAGTGTAATAAAATGTGTAAGTTGGTACTTGGTAATGAGTTAAGTTACATGATGCGCTGGCCCGAACAACCCGAAACCCGATCCGCCCGCAACCCGCCCGACCCAAAACCCGATGAACCCGCAACCCGATTTGCCTGCAACCCGATTGAACCCGAACCCGATGAACCCGCAACCCGACTAACCCGCAACCCGTTTGAACCCGAACCCGATGAACCCGCAACCCGACTAACCCGCAACCTGTTTGAACCCGAACCCGATTGAAACCAGCCCGAACTCGCCCGATTGACACCTATAGTTTCAACAGGGGTGAATATGGTGGATGGCGACAACGGCTGAGAAGGGGTTTAACGAGATGAGATGGGTCTTAGTTGCTCAATCGGAGATGTACGAAGAAGAAGAGGAAAGGAAGGTGGAGGAATCTGGAGCGGAGCTTTTAATTTACTTTCCTTTTTTGTTTTTTTTTTTTAATTTTATTCTTTCACTTAACTGATTTTCCTTTTTGCCACGTTAATTAGAAACACAATCCACACGGACTGCCACGTAGACAAAATTTGGCCACGTCGTAAATATCTGTTTGTCCAGTCAGCAACTATGAGAAAACCGTTAATTTTACGGACGGAATGGCTATATCATTGTATTTTTCAAAAAGTGGCTACTATTGTCACAACGCGAATAGTTATGGTTATGGAAGTGTATTTTGCCTAAAAAAATAACAAAAAACTGGGCATTTCTAGTCTCCATCAGCAACTCCCTTCTCCCCGAAGAAATAAAAACTAAACAAATAACCTCTCCCAGCGGTCACATCAAAACCAGTGAGCAAAGCTGCCATCTCCAATGAGGGAGGGCAAGTCGACTTGAGACTGGTGGTGCCTCCTGTCATATCAAGCACCATCACAACCCCTTGAGTGTTTAGTGGTCTTACCGGGACACGCAAGTCGACTTGAGACCAATGCGCATTTTTGCTAAGCGTCCTCTAGTTTCCACCCAAGATCTTCTTCATGGCTAATTGGGCTCATTTAGTTCGCTCGTGACCGCCGTGAGGAAAAAACAGCTAGAAAGAGAGACAGAAAGAAACTAATCGCAACCAGAAGTCCCATCCAGCAGTTTGAAGCTTACCACAACTATATCAGGACCCACAGCAGGTGAGCAGCCAATCAAAAAGCGCTGAATAGTAATTTTGAGTCCAAATGAATAGTGAAAGTAGTCTAGATGTACAGTGCAAGTTGTTTTGTACAGTTATACTTTTAAATGAATAGTGAAAGTAGTCTAGATGTATAGTGCAAGTTGTTTTGTGCAGTTATACTTTTAATTTTCTCTTGGTGCTTCCAACCTGCTTATTAGCCAACACGTGGAATCCAAGACATTTAATCTATAGCTAGGCAAAGTATATCTGTATTGCTAAAACTTTGACCCAATGCGATAAATATATGCACTTCGGTTTATAATGACAACTCTAGCTATACTTAGAATGTTTGATGGACCACTATACCCATTTTTAACAGAATTAGAGGTCTTATTAACTTAATTATCGACAAATGAGGCGGACTCCATTTCGACTCTCATGGTTGTTCCACATGGAATAATTGATGAAATACAAATCTAAAACAAACTCCAGCACATTACACTGTTGTCAACCTATTCGGGTTACTTAAAATGGAAATGACCAAACTTAGAGATAAATCGATTTCTCACACGACCAAAGGTTCAATTAGAGCACCCATCACTTAGTAGAGCCAATTCTCCTTGAAGTGACATCAAAAGAAATTCCATTTTGTTGGAGTCGTTCTTGGAGATCCATCGGGCCAAACACGATCCCGGGAGTGAGAACTCATCCTTTAGGGAGACTGGCACGTTGACCTAGAATGATCAGAGCACATTGTAGTAAGACAATAGGAGTCGTCAAATAGCCCGCATCAGGACCCATAATTCTTGTTATGATCTCTGCATCGACCTCCTTGTCTCCAACATTTGTCGATGTCCTCAAATTACTGTATCCACGTCCAACGAACCACATCTTGAACGAAGCACTCGCTACCTCATCCTCCGAAGGACCCTTCTTGCTGAACCATCCAAGGCTGAAAAATGATGGGAAGTTTAGGAGTAGCCACCTTCCGATAGAACTGCTACCTAAGAGCCCAATGAACAAGCCTAGAACAATGAATCGAAAGACACCTATCAAGCAGTCAGAGCCCATCTTTAACCCAAAATGAGTAGGCTTCATCGTCGACCAAAATTTCTTCCTCTTGTCAAGCTGGCCATCACTCTCATCACATCCCGGAAAACCATTAGGGTGTTTTGTTAACATTGCAAGCGTTCTACTTACAACTGCAGTATCCGCTGATGGAAGCTTTATGACCCAAAGATCAAACTCCTTTTGGTAATCTATGAGGGGTCCTTTATGAGGATATGGCCCAGGAATCTACAACAACGATGAATCATTAATATGGTCCAATTTGAATAAAAGTTTTTATGGTCTCCATACTTTAAGGGGTCGTTTGGTTTTGGTGATTGTTTGGTTGAGATAGTTACAATACATGTATTGTTCACAATGCACTGTTTTTTTTTTTGAATTTTCTGCACAAACAATACATGCATACAAACTATCACTCAAAATGAGTGATAGTTAAATCTCAAGTTTTCTGTGAGATTGTTGAGATTGTTTGGTTGAGATTATTGTGTGTTTTTTTCTTCCAACTATGTCCCTATCTTTTTATGTGTCTTGCCTTTGTATATTACAACTAAAGGGTGAAAGTGACATTTCACCCAAAAAGTAATATAACTTATTTAAATAACACAATAATTATCACAAAAATCAAACGATGTAATCTACAATACACCAATTTTCATATATAAATGTATATTATTATTTATTATGCATGCATTGATGACAATCCATCTATTTAACTATCACAAAAACTAAACGACCCCTAAATATTTGTTCTAAAACCTTAAATTGACCATCTAGAAAAAATCAATCATTAGGCGATGACATGACACCCACATTGATGTGGTTAGGATTTTACTTAGCATGGATACATAGTAAAAATAAATGCATAGAATGAACTTTATGACCAGTAATATTTTTCATATTTTGATAATTTCTAGAAATTAAATGGGACAAACTAGTGACTATGGATGAAATTTTCAAATAGATCAACTTGTTCCTTCTACCTAAAAAATTTCAAAATTCAAGTAAAAAAGGAAACTGATACAGAGTAGTACCAAAGGGATACATAAAAATTTCTCGAAATATATAAAAAATTGAGATCAATTTGTATATCACAACAAGCTCGTTCTATCTGTACAAAATTCTTTGAAATTCAAGTTAAAACAAAAAATAAACCGATTAGAAAAAAATATGAAAAATAAAAATCCTTACAATTATCACCCGTGAGATCTGACACCACTTAAAAACAAGAGTACTCATTTAATTATACAAGCTTTATGCACCCATCTTGAACATGCTAGCCGAGAATGGTAATAAATTAGAAAAATGTCATGTAAAAAGCATAATAATGCAACGTAAAGTTCCAAAAGTAGCTTGCTCACCTTCGGCTTAGACCTTCTGGGTCTGGATCTCCTCAACTCCATCAATTTGTCCACGTTGGCCACACCCAGAACCGCCGATTGGTAAGTCCCGGAGTTGCCACTTGCCAACAATGTTCTTATCCGATTCCAAGCTCAGGTAAGCCTCAATCCGGTTTGGGACAGCCGGGTAGACCCACTGCTTCGAATTAAACATCCAACCCAATTCAGCCGGAACCGAATCGAACCCACAAGCCGAAACAACCAACGAACCATTCTCAACCGCTTGGTCGTGGTAACTGTATTCCATCCGCTCCATAAACTCCGGCTCCCCGCAGATATCCAAGTAGTCGCAGCCGGCCTCGACACAGGCGGAGACGACAGGGTCGCCGTGGAGGCGAAAGGGGCCGACGCAGTTGAGAATGAGCCTGGTTTGAGAGCAGAGCAGGCTCAGGGAAGAAGGGTCGGCGGTGAGGATTGCGATGGTCGATGGAGGTGGAGAATTGGGCTTTGCGGCCCATTTGAGGGCGTCCAAGAGCTTGGAATGGTTTCGGCCCGCAATGGCGAAGGATTTTAGAGGTGAAGATGGGGAGTTGAGGAACTTGAGAGCTTCTCTTACGACGTATTTGCCCGTGAATCCGGATGCTCCTAGGATTGTGAGATCGTAGGGTGGAGATGGATTGTCAGATTCCAAGCTCAAATTTCTGGACAATGCTGGTTCCTGTGGCTGTGGCATTAAAGTTCTGCCATATATCGCTAGCTCCACCACCAATCAATCCTCCATGGCTACCCGCGCCAGGTCTTGTGTTTCCTTGTTTTGTGGCATTCTTCCATCTGCCATTTAATGGGGTCGAGGGAGGAATTGGGTAGGTGGGACCAAAACGCAATGAATTGACAATAATGATAATTTAATGATATACAATATGTTATTATATTATAAATGCGTGACTCATCATGATATATTTTTGTCCTTGCGAGTTGCGACATAGGGTTGTGTGTTACCCTGCTTTGTTTAAGTTCGGGGTGGAAGTTGGTGCGTAGTCCTGGGAAATCGGGGATACCACATAAATCCGTCCGTTTCCAGATTATCAACAGAAACAAGTAGTCATAAAATGTTAATTTTTATTTCTTGAGATATAGAAGAACTCCATGGCTACAACAGTAGTACTGTTTATTTTCTCAAACTATATATGGTGACTACGACTCTAGCTAGGAGATCTCGTAATGGCAGCTGCCAGCCGGCATTATAGTGTCTTTCTTTCTTGAGCTAGCCTTACGTCGTCATCTTTAAACCGGAAACTGGTAGGCTTAGGCAGGCAACGCAATAATGTCTGCATGCATGCAGTAACATTTACGTTAACATTATATTATATGGTTCATTATTAATTTAATTTTAACCCCTGGTGCAGAGTGTCATCCCGAAGCGGATATTATCGCAATCCAGATGCGGGTTTAAATGGAAGAGCTGCTTCATTGTGATGCCGTCTTTTCTCACCACATCGCAGCACGTGTCTGTTGATGCCACCACTGTTAAGCCTGTACAATGCTTCACATGCGCAGCTACACGAAAACCAACTTCGATCAGTATCATCAGTTTACTTACTGATTAACATATAACAGTAGAGAGAGAGAGGGATCCTGATGAATGAATTTCATCTTAAAATATATAATCACCTGCAAATATTGGAGATCGGCCAACATCGGCGTGGAGAAAGAGTACTGCGGAAACCATCGCTAGAAGAAGAAGAAATGGGGATATTCTTCTTCCCAACATGCTTCCAGACTTCATCATCATCATCGTTCTATATGTTGTGTATTTTTTTTAAGAAATTATGTTGTATTTTTTGTGTGTGTGTGGAAATTATGTTTTCCCCCTCTGTTTGACAAATGATCTATTCCAGCCGGCCTTATTTATAGTGCTGCTCGAACAGGCATGAGCCCAAAAATTTGAGCCTGCCTAGCTGCCGTGTGGAGGAGAATTGCAGCCCTAGCTAGAATTCAATATTAAAAGGAATTACAACACAGTTTTGTTAGCGATATTCTCTTTTCTCTCAGTTCTGTCTTTGGTGTTCTTTGTACGTAGATGTTTAGGCCGGCCGGCATTATATTTCCGGCGATACCTTCCTACTGGCTACTTCCCACATAGACCCGCGCGCAAGAAGACGTACTGCCGGCATATGATAATTATTCCCTAGCTAATTATACATTCGTCAACCTCATTTTTAACTCCTAGTTCCCATATTAATTGGAGCCCTAGCTACCACCGACATAGGAAGTTTCTACATCCACGCACGCGTGTTACGTTACTTAGATGTTAGAAGTCTTACATAGAGGTGAAGTAATGAGGATTTGGGGTGGAATTCTACTTATGTATTTTTTTTAATAAGCAAAATAACTTAATAAGAATTAACGTTTCTATTATTTAAATGCACACCATGTTGTTTGAAATAATTAAAAACATCAAAATTTGAATTTCTACTATGTGTAATGGGTAAAAAAAGTATTTATGAATTTCAATGTGTAGTATGTTTTCCCATATTTTCGTGGCTGGAAAATGGACGTTCATCATTTGTAGTATTTGTAAAAAAAAAAAAAAAGTAATCAAGTTGATACAAAATATTATTCTTAGAATTGACATCAGGAACAATTTCAACCTCAACAACTACTTGCGGATCTTCCACAACACTTTGTGGTCTCGGTTCCTCTTCCATTAAAGGCTCAATATTTTGTTGGTATTCAACTACTTTAAGTTCTATTAGGGTTGGCTATTTGATTCGGGCTTTTTGGTTTTACCCAAAACCGAATCGTATAACCTGGTTTCCTTGGGATAACCAATAAAATACCCTTTCTAGATTTGGGTTCAAATTCTCCTAAATTTTGATGTTTTACATAAACATCACATCCCCAAATCTTCATAAATGACAACTTCGGACACTTCCTAGTCCATATCTCATATGGTGTCTTTGGAACAACCTTTGATGGAACACGGTTAAGAGTAAATGCATTTGTTTGTAGTGCAAAATCCCAAAACGATGTAGGAAGGTCACTGTGACTCATCATTGATTGAACCATATCCAATAAGGTTTGATTTTTCCTTTCGAATACACCATTTAATTGTGGTGTTCCTGGAGGAGTGATGCATTATCATATTCGGCCAACCATTATCATTATTATTATTATTAATTTATTATTCGGTTTTGGTTATTGTTTAGGAATCGTATTGATTATTAAAGTATTTATGGTAGTTTCTTTAGGCTTAAGTTACCGTATCCTTGTAGGATTGGTAAGTGATTAGGTTTTCCGGTTCTACTATAAATATGTACTTGGTTTCTACGTTTTAGGAAGTCAATGAAGAAGAAAACCCCTAATTTAGTTGTTTTAGTTTATTTATCGTTTTTGTGCTGCGATGCTTGATCCGTCAATGCATCAATTGGTATCAGAGCCCGGTTCGAGAGAACCGAGCTCGCTGCTGCAGCTCCCAGGGCAGGTATCGTCAACGTTCAACCACCAACGTTGGGAAGAGGTCCCGCGAGCAACTACACCGCCGCCAAAATTCACAAGGCCAACATCGCTGGACGTTCGCCATGCATTGCTGGAGGTCACGACCTCACCTGCTGCTGCCGCCGTTGCTGAACGGGGTGTGAAAAGATGCGTGCCACCGCTGGAACCGCTCGACGAGCTGTGTGACGCGAAGATCCCATTCTGCGCACTAACAGGGGTCACTAATTCCGCCACACTACGATTCTCAGCTCAGCTCATGGACGAGAACATCATCGCCCTTGTTGACGTCTTCTCTTCTCATAATTTTGTGAGTGCCGAGGTCGCCAGAGCCATGTCCTTGACAGCCACACCGATTCCACCGTTTCGGGTCAAGGTCACCAAGGGAGAGTCCCTCACCTGCTGGCGTTGCTACAAAGCCGTAGACCTCACCGTCCAAGGTGAAACCCCCAACGCCGTAGATCTGTATGAGTTGCCGATCAAAGGACACGACGTGGTCTTAGGCGCTCAATGGCTGAATCAACTTGGACCGACGTATGTCGATTGGGAACGGCGCACGATGCGTTTCAGAAAACCGGGACGCTGGGTTGACTTGCAAGGTTTGAACAGGGAAGCAAAGGCGATCGAGACCATGGACACGGTCAAGAACCCTGCTGCCCCGATCGCAGGCAAGCTCGACACGCCCCCGCCGCCTGCTACTGTCGCTGCTACGAAGTTGGGCCTAATCGAGGAGCTAACCCTAGCCTCGGGTCCTCGTCTCGTTGAGAAGAAGGACGACAAGGCGCCGTCTCCAGCTGCTGCCGCCGAAGTTGGGATCCGCTGCTACCGGAGGAAGAGAAGGAAGAAACGACGGGATGCCGCTGTTGTTGTAGCGGGGCCTGCCGCTGCTGGGGAAGGAGTAGATTCCACCGCAACGTCGCCATCGATGTCCAAGTTGCGAGCTGTTGTCGCTGCCGCCGTTGTGGTCCGAGAGATGGAGGTTGTTGCACCTCCTGTTCCGACGCTGCTCCGGTCCAAGCAACAGGAAGCTGCCGCAGCCAAGAAGCATCCGGGTTCCAAACCGCAGAAGCCGTCAATAAACTTGCAGGTAACGCCGTCTATCGCGGTCGATGCGGCAACTACTATCGCTGGTACGTATGCCGATCCGTTTAAGCTGCTACTTCCACCGAATTGGAAATTTCGGAAGAGAAGATTGCGGGTTTCTATTGGAGGTGCTTCTGTTACCATGAAGGGAGGTCATGGTGAGCTATGTTTCACGGCAAGGAAGAAGTGCAAAATGAAGCCGATGGGCCTAGTTGCGGATCGTGCTCATCGCCTGAACTTCGGGACGAAGTTCTTCGAAGGGGGGAGGATTGATGCATTATCATATTCGGCCAACCATTATCATTATTATTATTATTAATTTATTATTCGGTTTTGGTTATTGTTTAGGAATCGTATTGATTATTAAAGTATTTATGGTAGTTTCTTTAGGCTTAAGTTACCGTATCCTTGTAGGATTGGTAAGTGATTAGGTTTTCCGGTTCTACTATAAATATGTACTTGGTTTCTACGTTTTAGGAAGTCAATGAAGAAGAAAACCCCTAATTTAGTTGTTTTAGTTTATTTATCGTTTTTGTGCTGCGATGCTTGATCCGTCAATGCATCAAGGAGTCAGTTGTGATACTATACCATGATTCTTGAGATGATCACGAAATTCTTAGTCCAAGTATTCTCCTCCTCGATCAGATCTTAGAGATTTTATACTTTTACCAAATTGATTTTCTACTTCATTTTGGAAGTCTTTGAACTTTTCAAAAGATTCTGATTTATACTTCATTAGGTATACATACCCAAATCTACTGAAATCATCAGTGAAGATAATAAAGTAGCGATAACCCCCTATGGCATGTATATTCATTGGACCACATACATCAGAATGTATTAGTCCAAGAATATCACTTGCCCTTTCATTATGCCCAGTGAAAGGTGCTTTTGTCATCTTACCCAGAAAGCAAGACTCGCAAACCTCAAATGACTCCAAGTTAGATGAGTCCAACAATTCATATTTATTGAGTTTGGAGATACGTGGTCTTACTTTACTTATATGGCCTAATCGACAATGCCAAAGATAAGTATTATTCAAACTATTTGGTTTGACCTTCTTAACATTCAATGCAGTCAAAATCACGCTTTAAAACTTAAGAGGTTACACTTTTACCTTTTTAGGTCACTAAAATGCTTCTACGTAGAATCGTGTTTTCCCCTTACAAATGTTGTCAAAATCTACGTTTTAAAGCTTAAAAACTTACGGTTTTACGGTTATAGATAGAATCGCGCTTTTGACTGCATTGTTAACATTTATTTATAGATTTCACTTTTCATGTTAAGGATATATAGACCATCTACCATAGATGCGGTCCCATAATGGATTTGCTCTTTGTAAAAGGATATAGACATATTCTTTATAACAAACTCAACGCCAACTTTGTCCAAACAAGAAATAGAAATCAGATTTCTACTTATTGCAGGTACATAGTAACAGTTATCCAAAACAAGCAAAAGTTTGGAAGGTAAACACAAAGTAAGTGTTCCAACCGCAACAACAACAACTCTTGTCCCATTGCCAACTCGGAGATCAACTTCACATTTCTTCAACTTTCTTTGTCTACTTAGCCCCTGCATATTTCCACAAATATGTGAGCCACATCTGGTATCTAATACCCAAGTTGAATTAGTGGAGACATAAACATTTGCTTCTATAACAAAAATACCTAAAGTGGACGCTCCAACTCTTTTGTACATAGCCAACTCTTTCAGGTAATCAAGATAGTTCCCTTTTTTTGCAATGGAAGTACTCACCTTCCTTTGCGGCTGTATACCACCACCTTTACCTCTCAATACATTTTAAAAGAACTTGCAACAGTTTTGCCTTTGTTCTTTTTATTCTTACCTACCATCAAAATGATCGACTTAGTTTTCGAGAGATCTAGCTCAACTGTTCGCAACATGTTGAGCAGTTCTAGGAGAGATTTATCCAAGTCATGTATATTGTAATTCAACACAATCTGCTTGAAACTTTCAGGCAGTGATTGTAGAATTACATCAATGGCTAGGTCCTTTTGCATAGGAAACCCCAAGTTCTCTAGTCTCTCAATATACCCAACCATTCTGAAAACATGAGGACCAACTGGAGTACCCTTAACCATTCAGCATCTAAACAAGCATTTATAGGTCTCATACCTCTCATTCCTTGCTTGCTCTTGGAATAACAATTTCAGATGTTCTATCATATCAAGCGTAGGCATATTCTCATGTTGTTTCTAGAGCTCCAGCTCCATCGTTAACAACATAACGCAACCAACATCTAAAGCATCATCTTGATGCTTTTTATATGCATCCTTATCCTCTTTAGGTGATGTGGCAGCAGACTCATCAGGTATGGGTCCTTCCAGTACATACAACTTTTTCTCTTGCTTAAGGCATATTCTTAAGCTTCGGAACCAATTCAAGAAATTGGAACCATTCAGCTTCTCATTCTCAAGTATGTTTCGCAGTGAATTATGTTGTTTTGAATCAGAGCGACTCATGTCTGCAACAAAACAAATAAAATTTATAGTGTCATGATTCGTTCATTTAAATATGACTTTCGTTAAATGATACTCCCACTATTTTCTTCAAAACGATAACCCTCAAGATATCATTTCGTGATAATTATTATCCTAGTGAGTCGATACTAGACAACCACTTTGTCGATTGTTCAAAACAATTATCAAATAGTTGAGTGGACAAAACTTGTTCCATACATCCCATGTATTTATCTCAACCAATGCCTCCAAGTCCCTAATCCTATTAGGCACATACTTGGTTAAGTTGGCCCAAAGGTCAATCATTGAGTATTGTATGATAGGAAACACCCAGCTTTAGCATGAAACTACTTTCCTATTATCAATACTCTTCACATCTCCCAAATATAAGAGATGACACATAGCTTTAGCATATAATTGTCATCAATGGTCGATGGTTTGATGAGGATTAACGTATTGATAGGCATTTCAAACTTAAATTCTCAATGAGGGATTTAATTGCGGTTTGAGAAGTATCACTATATATCTCTAAAGTTGTTACATATAATGTTTTAGTCAAATACGACTCAACCAATTAAACTTTTAGAAGAGGTGATTCTCTCCTTAGAAACGCAGCTAGTTTGTCAAAACCCATAACATGAGTTCCCATGTAAGAGGGGGGATCACATGGATCGCTTAAAACCCGACTAGCCTTAGACGAGCATCTCTTTACACAAAGTTTACATAGGTATCTTGACGTATTAACAAAATATTACATATAAACCTTAAGAATTATATCTCATATAATCTTATTTAGAAACTCTTTTCTTTTCTTTTCAAAAACTTCCAACTCCTTGGAACAACAGTTTTCTCTTAGAACAAACTTTAACATTGATTTACTTTTATTAAAGATGAACTAAACAAAATTACTTTAACAATTAACGATTTATATTTGCATAAACACCCAACATCACATCAAACACTTCAATATGATATTATCATTTGATCTCACACCTTTATTGATTTTAATTAAGTAAAATAATTGGTATACTTAATTAACAATCAATCAAAACTCTAGTTAAAAACTCACGAGTAGGCTCTGATACCACTGTTGGATTTTGTGATCCAAAGACACATCGGAAATACAACCAAAACTCTTCCATGATCCAAGTGAGGCAATAAGAACCAGAGATTAAAAGATTCTAACCTTTAGAATGACGATTACAAAAGGTAGATTTGTAGGATCAAGAGTCGTCCACAATAGTTGTAGCCAATTCCTCTATTAGTATCCACGCGGACTTTGATCGGATCACCTCCATGGAATGATGCTAGACATGAACTTTGGAGGATTAAAGAATTTTAGTGTTTATGAACTTTTCAAGATGACTAAGAGAGCTAGAGATGGCAAGTGAAGTACTTATTTTTGCCACTCATTTCCGCCCCCATTTATAGGCTCATGAAATGGTGATGATTCATCTTAAGTGAATCCAAAAATCTGCAACTCATCCTTTCACAATTGAGTCATCAAATGACTCATCAAATATGGAGATGAATCGTCTCCGAATGCACCTAAATTCAGCACCTCATGGTTAATCATATTAGTCATCAAAATGACTCATCTAATGTGATGATGATTCATTCTCAAATGAACCAAAATTCTACACCTCATGGTTAAATATACGAGTTATCAAAATGACTCATCTAATGTGGTGATGACTCGTTCTCAAATGAATCTATATTCAGCACCTCATGGTAATAATGTGGAAGCTAATAATAATTATAATCCACCTCATCCTTATTATCACCTCGTGCTTGTTTACACTTCGTGTTTGTTAACATCTCGTGCTAATGGCCACCTCGTGCTAATTAACACCTTGTGATTGAAATGGCAATTTATTTTAATTAACCACCAATAAAATTCTAGCTTTTTAGTTTAATGCTCAAAGCATTAGACTATACACGTCAGTCCATAGCCAACAAGCTTTGACTCTTTAATTGATCAGAACAAAAATATTTGTGTGTGACCTTATGGTTCTTGTCACATTGGCAATGACATTAACATTTACAATCATAAACAATAAGTGGCGTCTAGCAATGCATCATTTCTACCCAAGTGATCAAGAAGTTGGGATGATCCAACTCACCTTTCAATATGAGCACTATCACATTGTCATTGTGATCTTGACAAATGTTGTGTCCCTTCGTTATGACATCCAGATAAACCACGAGGCACATATAAGTGTCAACCTCATATAGTGAATCCGCTTTACTTGATATAGAGTAGACATAATATGATGAATATTGATATCAACATATCAATCATTCGAGTATGCATACGTTCCTTAGGCTCACTCCATCAAGGGGCCCAAGGATATCTCTCCGACACAACTTGGAGTAACGAATCATATCTTGGTCTATGCAAGGCTTACTACATAATGAGTTATATATGCACCCAATAACCACTCTATCTCACTCTATTAAGGACGTGATTAAATGAGGTATCAAAGTAACATGCCATCATATAAAAGTCTTCATAACCTCAAGTCAAAGGACAACGTTTTTCGATTACCCGAGAGACACTTATGACACAATTGTATAATCCGTGAAAGTGTTATCCGGTTGGGTCTATCCAACATACAAGTTCTCTACCTCATAACTTACATGTGCATGCCTTAATTCTGTAAGCATCTTTACGTGCACTAGTCTCAATTGTATAAGAGCTGAACAAGTTCTTGCTAGTATACTTGACTAGTGATATTTAAGAATTCACATCAATTATGCAATATTCTATGGTCATTTTCGTGTTTGTTAAAAGCACATTTTTATATCAAATACAACAATTGAACAAAGTCTCAAAATATCTTATATACATGCAAGGATATGAATGATAAGAAGAATTAGAAGAAAGGAAGAGATCAGAGAAGTTGCAACTGATGTGGAGTTTTTAATATTAATTTTTACTGATTTTAAATTTAAAATGATTAAATCTAATTTTTATTTATCTTTCTTTGTCACTTAAAAAATATTTAAATTAAAATTTTAAAATAAAAAATATGAGGAGTCAATGATGTGGCATCTATGTGGTTGCCATGTCAACAAAAGTCAATGTTAAAGTTGACTTCCGTCTGGTCAACCGTTACCTATTACCGTCAACGAAATCGTAAGAACATAGATGACAAACAACTATATATCACACGTTGGGACATAAATGGAATATTGAATAGTTCGGAACACAAATGACACTTTCTTAACCGCTCGGGTTTCTATTAGTCCTTTTACATATTCATATCCTTTTGTAATTAATTAAACCAGATTTAATTTCCATGGAACTCATTCATAAGATTTCGATGGAAACACGAGTACTCATATAAAATATAAATATTATTTATTCAGATCGATCTCCGTGGCTGTGCTGTTGTTTATTTGCTCCAGCTATACGATGCCGGCCAGCAGTACTAGCAATGTAAAGCATGCATGCAGTAACTAGCAAACGGTACGTATAACGGTATTCAGTTTACATTACAAGCACATCGATGGATCTATCTATGTAGAGCACGCCATCTGTGAAGCTGCTTGTAATTAAGTATCATGGTTATTCTTAATTAATTAATTAATCCCTGGTGCAGAGTGTTATGGGGAGCGCAATCCAGATTCGGGTTTAAAGAGAAGAGCTTCTTCATTGTGATGCTGGATTTTCTCACCACATCGCAGCACGTGTCTGTTGAAGCCACCACTGTCAAGCCGGTACAATCCTCCACATGCGCAGCTACGTACGTACGTACACCGGCCGCAAACACAAGTTCAATTCATCATCAGTAACTTGCTAATCAACAAATAACATCATGCATGGCATGGAGGAAGATGAATGAAAGTTCATTAAACATGAATATGATCACCTGCAAAGATTGGAGATCGGCCGTGGAGAAAGACTAGTGCGGCAACCATCGCCAGAAGAAGAAGAAATGGGGAGATTCTTCTTCCCAACATGCTTCCAGACTTCATCATCATCATTCTCTCTCTATATATAAATATTGGTCGGATTTGCTTAAGAAATAATGTTTTTTTCCCTTCTTCTTCTGTTTGATTAATGATTCAATCCAGGCGGCCTTATTTATAGTGCTCGGGCAGAGAGGCACGAGCCTAGAAATTTGAGCTAAGGAAAATTTCAATAATAAAATGAAGAACGCAGTTTTGTTAGCCATATTCTCTCAATTCTATCTTTTGTGCTCTTTGCAGATGTCTGTTTAGGCCGGCCGGCATTATCCTCCCGACGATACCTCTTCTTTCTTCACTCAGGAATATGATAAATGATAATGATTCCCCTCAATATTATATATATATATATATATATATATATATATATATATATATATATATATATATATATATTGGTTCAAGTAGTTGACAATCTCATCCGCCTTCTCATTTTTAACCCCTACTTCCCACACAGACCCAACTAAGAACTCCTACTGCCGGCAAATGATAATTATTCCATAGCAAGATAATTATATATTGGGTGGAGTATTTGACAACCTCTTTTCATCTCGTTTTTAACTTCTGATTCCCACATAGGAGACCAACAATCGAAGTAAGAACTTCTACTATCAATATAGACGGTGTTACATGAGATGTTAGAAGTTTTACGATCTGGAGACAAAGTGAGGATTATAGGTTAAAATTTGCTTACATATTTTTTGTAAGAAGGCCAAATTTTCGGAGGGATGATTTTGCCTATTTTTGGGAATGACATTTGGTGTTCCCAATCTTATTATTTTTTGGTAGTGGTTGGTTCAAATAATTAAAATCACAAAAAATGGTAAATAAAATTAATAAAATTAGAATATGAATTAAAGGTTCTACTAAGGTTATTGGGTAATAGAATATTAATGCATTTCAAAACGTAGCATGTTTTTTTATATTTTGATAATTGAAAAATGAATGTCCATCATTTGTAGTGTCTGACAAAAGGTAAAGTAATCAAGTATGTGAAAAAAATATTCTAAAAAGTGTGAATGTAACAATATATTTAGTAACTTAATTGATAGTTCGAAGATAAAGGATTTAGAAAAAAAAAATATGAAAATTAAAAGATTGAATTGAATTATTTTATAATGAAACCAAGAAGAAGAAAAAAACATCCAAATTTGGCTTCTCCATTATGATTGTAATAATATTGCTCACGTACCTTATTTATACATAACTATCAGGTTACATGTAAACTGTCACAATTCAAGACCATTTTCTTACATACTTTGGAATTGGAAAATCCTGGTGGACAAAGACAAACCCTCTCGATGAATAGTGTAGAAGATGTTCAGGGGAGGAGTTGACGTCAATTGGCGTTGTCTTGAGCTGCTATGACCTCATACTTTTTTAGTTTGAGTTTCATAGTTGGTTGACTATGTATGTCTGGTTCAATTGTAAAGTTCCTAAATTATAGAAAATAACAAGTGTGCTTGTTTGGTAGAATAAGTTATCAATTTTGCCTTATCTCATTAGGGTTGCTTAATCAACTACAATGCAAATGGGTAAAGTTTGATTTTAATTAGAGGTGGGTTGGGTTTTTGGAATTTCCAGACATCTCCTTTCAAAACTACAGGTTGATACCTAAACTAAATAGTTCTTACCATTTAACACATAAATTTAATTCTTTTGAAAATAACTAACTTCCAAACAATGAAAATTACTTTATACTATCTAATTTTTTTGCTGTACAATTTACCAGATATACTTAAAGTTTACAAATAAATCCAATTGTATGTGGACTGTCGAAAGAAAATGGACAAATCTATACTCAACTTATACCCAATTAGAATACGAACACATACCCTACCCAAATTCATAGCACTATCATTTTCAACTAGTTTTACTTATTTGGGCAAAATTACCCATTTGATCAATTGTCATTTGGGCAAAATTACCCGTTTGGAAATTGTGATTCTTCAAATTGATGTATTAGGTCAATTAGTGTATTATCATTTGATGTATTGATTCAATGCATGTATTAGGAAAATACTTTGTTTGGAAGAGCAATGATGAAACAAAAAGTAGGGTAGACAATCCCTCATTAACAATCTCACCTTTTAGTAGATTTATAATCATTCATTTTGAGTGATTGTAGGTGAGCCCAACAAAAAGGTAATGCATGCATTCTAACTCAAAGTGAACCAAAAAAACAACGTAATCTTATCATTACATGTATTTGCTAAATACCTTATTTCAAATTTCAACCTCCAAACGACCCCTAATCACAACACTCGAAATGTGATTTGTGATTAACCAAGTCATATATGTGGTCTAATGTGAAATAAATTCGGCTATGGTGTTTGCGGGAAAGATAGATTCTTCCGTAGCCCGATTCGGTTTCAATTTCAAAGCCACTCTCCGTAGAAAAACAATCGAAACCAGAAAAAGCTCCAAACATGAGGAGTTGCTGCAAAACCCTAATCCAGAGTTCCATCCCTTCCCTCCACAACTCGAAACCCTACTACCTCTCCAATTCCAGCCATGTCTTCCCTTTCCTCCCCCGCGCTCTCCCTAGCTTCTCCTTCAATTCCTCGACTCCCAGAGCCAAACTTCCCCACACCTTCCATATCCACTCTACCCCTTCTAATTTCAGTTCTTCGGCAGCACTAGGAGTAGCAATCTCTTCGGAATCGGCCGAAGATGAACCCCAAGACGACCCGAAGAGGGACACCGTGGAGCACTTGCTCACCAACCCGGACGACATTTCCAGGCTGATGAAGATGGAGAGGCGGCAGCAGGGCGGCTGTGAGAAGCGATGGTTCCCTTACTTGGATGCGTTCAAATGTGGGAATGGCGCGAGCTTGAGTAGCGGCCAAGTGTTGGAAGCAATGGCGCCGTATATGATGGAAGAGAGGAAAGAGAGGTTCAGGACCGCCGTGAAGAACCGGAGTTACTCCGTTTGTCTGGTGGTCGAAGGGTTGAACGATTTCGGGAACGTTTCTGCTACGTTTCGTTCTGCCGATGCGCTTGGGTTTCAGTCTGTTCATGTCATCAACCCGGATAGCTCGAAAAGGTGCTTCGTGGGTTGAGGTGAACCGGATTAAAAATCGTTTCTTTTTTCTTCCTCTGAAGTACATAAGAATTTTTGGATGTGTGAAAGTACGATCTTCTAGTGTTTTAGTAGAATCTCTTGTTCTGAGGGCTGGAATGAGGTATGGAATAGTGAATTGACAGAACAATTTCACCACCTCTGCCCACTTTGCAGGTATAGAGATAACCGACATGTTAGCATGGGAGCTGAGAAATGGTTGGACATTGAACTGTGGGACTCTACTGCAGAGTGCTTCCAAGTTCTCAAGTCTCGTGGTTATCGAATTGCTACAACGCATGTTGGAACCGATGCGGTAATGAATCGTTACCTCTGCATTTTGGGTTACTGTTCTCTTTTGCGAATGATTATGCGAATGCCATCCACTTGAGTTATTATATTTATGAATCACATTATGCAATTTTCAAGAACAGATTTTGAACTGTTGTTGGGATTCCTTTGCTATGACAGGTATCGATTTATGACATGGATTGGTCATGCCCTACTGCAATTGTTGTTGGCAACGAACATAGGTAAGTGTCTCTCAAGCATCGCCATTTCTAATCATAAGTTTTGATATTAATTATTCCCTTTGGATGTGGAGAAAAGGCTGGAACTGCCAAAGATAGTTCTTGTGTCATGAGAGCCCCGGTTAATGCTTCTGATGTTGAGAAGGTGTTTTAGAACTAAGATGAGATCATGACTTCTCACTAGGATGCTTACCTAACAATAGCACCACCTATATTTGATATCCCCACAAACAATCTAGATATTAGTTATCACTGTCTTTTGTTATTGTAGAACTAATTGCTGACAGAGGCTAGTGTTTGCAGGGGGATAAGTGATGAGGCACTCGGACTTTCAGATCTGCATTGCAGTATTCCAATGAATGGCATGGTCGACTCTTTCAATGTATCAGTTGCTGCTGGCATTCTCATGCACCATGCTGTTTGTGACAGAACTTCCCGTCTGGTACCTTTTTCTTATGGCTGGTAGTTTATGACAATCAATATTGGTGGAAGGAGTTACGACATACCCCTGATAATTTGTGAAATGCAGGGGCGACATGGAGATTTAACAGCAGAAGAAAGCAAGATACTGCTGGCTGAGTTCTCACTGCGTCATAGCAAGAGTGCGATAAGCATCGCACATGAATATGCAAAGAGGAGTAAGGCTTCCACGCCTGTGCCAAAGCTGTGATGGAGATGTATCAGAAAAAGCTTCCACTACCAAATGTCTGTGCAGTCTGCAAATCCCCCTCCCGATGTAAACAGAGAAGAATTGGAGAAAAACATCTGCAATGAGCAATTTGCTCTGCTTTGATTGCATCGGAGGCAAAGGAAAAATCACCGGTCAGTTGGCGGTTGCTTGGGAACAACTGGAGGTGATGTGCTTAGCTAGTGCAGCCTCTCTAACTCTTTGTTTGGTTCTTCTTGACGAAGTAAAGAGAGAACGGAAGCAAGTTATACATAATGATAAGTGATATCTTAGAAGTTAGAATTCTTGTGACCCATGAATGTTCTACTTGTTACATGCCGCATCATTTTGATAGTGGAAAATCCGTTTCTCTTTAGAATCTCCTAGTATATATATCCCATTGAACAGAATTTTGTAGACAACCAGATGCATAAACTCTGCTTGACCAGAGTCTGCAATCGTTCATAAAACTCATTTTAAACTAACCACCATAAATCAATTGCTTGATCTGCATTTGGTTTGATTTTTGATCCGGTTTCTTTAGAGAGCTGCCAATGACCTCAAAATCAAGGGCTCAAAAGAGGTTACCCCAAATTTGATATCTCCAAATTTAGCATCCATTTTCACAGGGAAAATTTCAATAGAAATAAACATAAAAATCAAAATCAGATCATCTTTCTCCTATCCTCTTACAACTTTTTTTTTAATCTCTTTTCAGTTTTCCCTCCTTTGAAGGGAAAAGCCTTTTCTAGGGTTTTCCCAGATTAAAGATCTTGGGATTTTTTCTCTGAGTTTGCCCTAGAAATTGCTTTGGTTATTGATTAACATAACTTAGTCTACTATAGATTAATGGTCAATCCAGGTACGTACACATACATGCTTGCAATGCTCTTGTTTGGGTTTGTTCATGATAATAATTTGGTTCAAAATTATTGTATTGGGTAATTGTAATTTAGGATCATACCTTTGGTTTTCCTGTTCATAATGGTTTTTGGATTTTATGGGAGTTCTCCTTCCAGCGGCTAAATCGCCCGCCACTTCTATGAATTTGTAGAATACTTATGATATCATGAGCTTATTGATAATCTCAAAACGAGTTATCGATAAAAGGGAAAAAAATAATTTATTTTAAATGAAAATCAATAATTCACATATAGCTTTGACTTACAAATGTGTTTTCTTTTTGTTCTCTTTCGTTAGGATAAGCCTGTCACCATTTGGCAAGGAGCTGATCACTGCGCTAGCCAAATGGGTTCGAAGATATCAAAGCAAGGGTCATTGAGAGTTGCAAATGCAACCTTGCAAAGTAGCACTCATGATTCATTGATTAGCTATCTCACCACAAGTAACATTTTACGTAACTTGGTGTCCAAGCATCGGCGCCGAATGCTCATCGCCGGTTACGATCTCGATATGTCGTATATCACGGATCGTGTACTCGCGATGTCGTTTCCAGCCGAACGTATGAGGGCCATGTATCGTAACCCACTTTGGCAAGTCAAATCGGTGTTGGATATGCGGCATGGTGGGCACTACAAGGTACTTTGATTCCCAACATCATCTTACCTTTGGGTAGAAATGTTGACATATTCAACGGATGCACATGTTGATTTTGTCTGATCTCATTGTCTATCCATAATGACATTTTTGTAAACACACCTATAAAATTATTTTCTAGATAAAAGCACACTTAGGTGAGTGATCAATCGATATTGAGTCGCGCATCTATCCAATCCTATCAATACCATCATTGGAGTTATGTTGGCCTTTGATAACTTTGTTATCCATACTTTGTACATTGCAGGTGTATAATTTATGCATTGAGCAATCGTATGATCCATCACACTTTCACTCTCGGGTCGAGACGTTCCCTATCGACGATAATCACGTCCCAGCTCTGCCCATGATCAAGCTGTTCTGTGAAAACGTTGATTCCTGGTTATCTCAAGATCCTAAGAACCTTGCTGTTATACATTGCATGGTAAATTTTGGTTGCTACAACGATTTTCCCTTTCGTATTCTGTTCTGAAGACTGCGAATAAAGCGTGGATTCAATTGTCTTGGTCACTCATTTTTATAGGCTGGCAAAGGTCGAACTGGATTAATGGTCTGTGTTTACCTAGTCTATTGCGGCATGACAGCAGAAGATGCTCTCCAGTTGTATGCGAGTAAAAGGACTACCAACAATCAAGGTGTAAGTTTTAAGAACAGAGAAGATTAATTCGACCATTGAACTTTCTTTATGTGACGAATTCGATACATAAACTTTATATCGAGTCAAAACCCAGAATTAGCAGGGTTACCAAAGTTTTTCTGTGTTTCTAATTGTTGCAGGTGTCTATACCAAGCCAACGACGTTATGTTCAGTACTGGGCTAGTGCACTTACTTTTCCTAGGGGAATCAACAATGGCCCTCCGGACGTGAATTTGCCTCCACCATGTAGCAGAGAACTGCGACGAATCCGGCTATACGACATTGTTAACACAGACTCTGTCTTCTTTGTGGTCTCAGAGTTGCAGGAGGTAAGTAATTCCCAGTTCTGAAACTTGTTTCTCGCAGGCTGAATCTCGAGAGTCGTTACGTTGTGTTGATCTCATTTAGAAATCCGCAGATTCCTGGTCAGTTGTATCGTCCATCGGTAGAGGTTGCCAAAGGTAGTTGTAGGCAAGTTAGACAAGGATATCATAGGACTTATAGTCCGAGGTATTACATTTCTTTTGTGGAAGATGATGAAGATGGGAAGACATCAGATTCAGATCATCAGGAACCTCATGTTGTTGTCCAGATGGATACTGAGAGTTCCATCATCTACCAAAAGACATGTCTTGATCATTACTTTGAGAAGCCAGTAGAGGTAAGTAGCGAACATTTCTTGAACCAAATTATTAATGATCAAAGACAAACCAGAGAGTTTTTCCTTATTGTATATGAAATCATGCCCAACTACACAGTTAAGTGGAGATGTACGAATTATATTCTACGAGAAGATGATAGGAGGGAGACTCTTCTACGTCTGCTTCAACACATCTTTCATAAAGAACAGCTTGTTACAAGTACTACTGATAGAGAATCCTATTTCCCTCTTCTGTTATATCAAATTCAAGATTCTGTGAAATACAATAGTAATTATTTTGTCTTGTGATGTTGTTGTAGTTTACACCTGGAGATCTTGATAAACTTGGGAAGAGAGGCAGGTCAATGTGTGGCCCTTCATTTTGCTTGGAGCTTACGTTTGGCCCTGCAAACTCAAAGTGTTCAGAGTTGCCCTTTGTTAGCAATGTTGATTTTAGTGATGGACTAGAAGAAATGTGATCAAGAACTGAGAAGAGCAATGTGATCCTCCTTGTAATGTGGTTTTCGCCCTTGTAAGAGAACATTAATATGTATCACAACTTCTTGTTGTTGCATAGCCATAGTTTCTATATCCATACTCAAAACTGCAATGAGCATTGAGATATGAGGAAAATCATTTATCTTTACTTCAGAAGATATAGAAGAAAAAGATTCATGTTTGGAGAAATTCATTTCTTGAGTATTTGATCGGGCATTTTTGTACTCGGAAACACATTTACCCTCCTTTACACATTAATCTTT
This sequence comes from Linum tenue, assembly GCA_946122785.1. Taxonomy (NCBI): domain Eukaryota; kingdom Viridiplantae; phylum Streptophyta; class Magnoliopsida; order Malpighiales; family Linaceae; genus Linum; species Linum tenue. The sequence continues at coordinate 67,857,412 of CAMGYJ010000002.1, forward strand.
GGTTGTATGGGTGAATTTCAATTTGCAGTCTTTGGTTGTATGAAAAATGAGACGGGGCATCAAAATATCAATTGAAATATTTACAAAATGAATTCAATAATTCATTGTTTTCTTACAAAGATGAAAAGAAGTTGACCAAATGAAAGGGTCAATCTTTTCATGATGAGGGGAGTGACGACAGAGATTAAATCAAAAAAGTTTTAGAAGTTCTTGTACTAGAGAGACTGACTAGGAGACTAAGACTAGATTCACCAACCAAGTGTTTTTCTTTTCATATTCACTTTCTAAATAATTTCATCAAATTTAAGTTTTAGTAAAAACAAGCATACATTTACACATTATTCTCAACTTTCATTACAAATCATTAATCACTCTAAAACTTACAAATTAATTATATCTAAAATTTTATCTCGCAAAAAATTTTCACTAGCCAGCTTTGTCCTTTAAGAAAAAAAAAATATTCTTGAAGTTGCATTCTTGATAATTATTTCGCACATTTCATTCACAATTAGAATTATTAAGCCACAAGCAGACAAAACTTACCAAAAACCGAGATTTACTGTTCATTACGAAAAAATCGCGTAACACTGTTCACGAAGAGACATGATGATTGACTGCGGCCGTACCTACGTGAGCTCATCTTTGGGTAAGCCAAGTCTGGCCGTTGATTTAGACAAAACATGACCGTTGATAAAAGTCCTCATCGTGGGCCCCGTGCCTCTTCTCTCTATTCTTCTACGTCAAATCAAAACCCACTGCCACCTCTCTCCTCTCTCATGTAGAACTCTCCCTTTCAAGTGGAACTTTTCCTTCCCCATCCTTTCTCTGCTCACATTTTCCCATGACAAAGTAAAGGCAATATTAATTAGTGGGAGGATTAGTTCTCCATCTCTGAATGCCCTCAATGGCTGCTGGAAGACGAATCGATTCCTCCTCTTTACCAATCCCTTCCCATCTCAACCTGCCATCTTCTCTCCAATCCCTTCCCATCTCAATATCCGATCCAGAACCTGCCATCTTCTCATTCCCCGTCATCTCTAACCTCCGACCAGACAAAGACCCTTCTATCCCATCTCTTCTCCTTCCATTCCCCGATTCACAAACGCCGGCAGGAGATTGTGGCGACAACAGATTTTCCATCCCCGAACCCACTGTTTGGACGCCGAAAAGCGACACTTGATTTCCCCTCTCTCTCACCTCCCTGAACCCGTTGAATGTCACGGCGGAGGGAGACGGTGGCGTCGAAAGACACGGCGGTGGAAGAAGGAGGGGACGAATTTCTTGAAGGCTAGCCAAAAGCGACACTTGATTTCCCCTCTCTCTCACCTCCCTGAACCCGTTGAATGTCACGGCGGAGGGAGACGGTGGCGTCGAAAGACACGGCGGTGGAAGAAGGAGGGGACGAATTTCTTGAAGGCTAGCCAAATCAGGTTCTTCATTCGTGTTGTTCCCTTCCTACGCCACCCACCTCCTTCGTTTCCCCTTCCAAATCAAGCTTCTCGATTTGAAGATGGAGATTCTTCCCTCCATTTGGGTTGATTTAGCATCTGTTGGATTTCAGGCGAAAGGGAAAGGGGTTATCTCCATTTCTCAGTGATTCTTTTGATGGCCGATTCTTTGGAGGTGATTAGAAGTTTAATTAGTTGTTTGTTCTTCATTTGATTAAACTCATTCTAATTGTTTGTCGGATATCTATATGATTTGAGTGTGGTTACATATACAGATTTTCAGGGAAGCTGAGATACCAGTTGAATGGGAATAACATTATGTCGGGACTGAGGTTGATCCTCAAACCCAGACCTTTCTAACATGGTAAAGTTTGGAGTCTGTGATACCAGTTGAATGGGAATAACATTATGTCGGGACTGAGGTAGATCCTCAAACCCAGACCTTTCTAACATGGTAAAGTTTGGAGTCTGTGAGAAGAAACCGAGTGGATTTGAAAGGGCCAGTGGCTACAGCAATTGGAAAGGGCCATCATTCTTGAATCTCACTCTCAGGGAAGAACTTAACCTGTATGCCAATGTCAGGCCTTGCTACAGCCTTCCGGGTTACAAAGCCCGATAAAATGATGTGAATCTCATCACCATCCGTGAGAGCACTGAAGGAGAATACAGTGGACTTGAGCACCAAGTGAGTTTTCTATCTGGCTTTGGTTAACTTGCAGCTAGCCAATTATATGTCTTAATGAACTTTGACATAATGATGATTTTGGGAGGTAGGTGGTAAGATGTGTATTTGAAAGCCTCAAGATCATTGCTCGCCAGGCCAGTTTGAGGGTGGCTGAATATGCTTTCCACTATGCAAAGGCTAACATCATTAAGGGGATATTATTATGGACATAAATCGTCGGGAGATAAGAGTTCAGGACTTAACTTCTTACCAGTGGCATTTCTCTTTCACTTGGAAAGGTAAGAAAACTGATATTTGAATACTTTTGCTAGAATCATTGTAGTGCAGTTTTATTGATACTACATTAAGAATCAATTAAGTAGATGTTTTCATCCACTAGGGACTGCAAAATGAGATATATCGATGTGTGCGTTAGGTGATTTCCCCAAGCCTCATAATTCTAACTAATATATATATGTGTAAACGTGACTGATTAGGAGAATGTCTACTGCTATGAAACTAAATAGTAGAAAAACACTTTACATTGAAGCCAAACGTATACCGACGAAGCTAATAAGGAATAGTTTAATAATTCTAATTGGGGAATAAAAGAAAAACTATTCAGTTATGCATTTGTCCAAAACAAAGTCGTTAAGGAGAAGGAAAAGGAAAAGGACAAGGAAGCAATTAAGGAAAAGTACAATTTCTCTCCGATTATACTTTCATATATAACTTTTTAGTTCTACTTCTGTATAATTTGTGCAAGACGAAGTTGTCAAGGAAAAGGACAACGCAGCAATATAAATCCCTTTAAATTGACCTTCGTAGATAAACACCAAGCACTCACAAATTTACCCTTTCATTGCGATTACTTCTTCCTTTGCAATATGTTCTCTGAAACTAAAACCAAGTTCCTACACGAACTCACTGTTGGCGACAACAAGGGAGTCCTCAAGCTCCGCCTCATCCACTCATGGAAGTCTACTAATCCAGCAAATCCTGGTGTAGACACCACATTTTGTCCGGGATAATTGTTTTACTGAAAATAATTATTATAACGTCGTACTACGATTATATTTAAAAAGGAAGCTGAAGATTGTTTGGTTGAGACTAGCAGTTGCAAGTCAATATGAACCAACAATTATCAAATTTGCTCCAAGTTGATTTTAGGGCATAATTGGTTAAGATAGAATTAATTTGAGATAAGATTAGCAGTGGCAAATCTTAAACATCAATTCTAAAAATAATAGAGGTTCGAAGCTTGAGGTTCGAAAATGGGCGTAATAGATGAAATGGAGGCTGAAGCTTTGTAGTTAAATTTGACACATGGTACAAAGTATGAACTAAAATTAATTACAATGACTGCCTGTTACTAATAACAACAACAAAATTTGAAGTTTGAACACCATTTCAAACTAGGCCGACTAATCAATTAAAATCATTGGGCCCATTTTCTCCTCTCTTTGAGCCCAGATCAGATCACTAACCTGCATAATGAAAAAGAAAATGATCAGAATACAACCCAAAACAGAGCCCAATTCGGCCCAAAACAGAGCCCAGGTTCAAGACTAGACCTAGCCCTGTATCGGCCCAAACGAATTCAAGGCCCAACTTGGCCCAATCTCATCCAGGCAGTTAGTCAGCACCGACTTTCTAGGTGGAGGCTTGAGAAGCAGCCTTGAGAATCAACCAATCAGAGAGGAGCATGACATGCTCATCATCAATCATAGACTAAGCAAGGTGGAGGCTTGAGAAGCAGCCTTGAGGATCAACCAATCAGAGACAAGCATGTCATGCTCATCATCAATCGCAGCATGACACGTGGCAGGCAATTCTTGCTATAAATGAGCTCTTTGGGCTCTGTGTTGGGGGGGACGAAGGGGAGAAGAAAGAAACACTCTACAAAAAGTGAAATATTTACATTCCAAACAGTTTTTTTTTCGGTTCTTGCTCTTAGCCGAAGTTCATTGGAGGGAACTGCGAGATTGGAGGAGCATATTTGAAGACTGACGCAGGAAAAGGCCATTCTTAGGCCTAGAAATTCAGGTTGGTACTAGTATCAATTTCCATCTTTCATTTTTTATCAAGTCCATACAATCATTATGATGTTATAATCGTCCATCTATTTGCGTATTTACATTCAAGCATTTTAATTTACAAGCTATTCATAATCAAGCGCTTTATTTACCAAGATCTGCTCATAGTGATGGCATTAAGCTTCTTTCAATTTAGCACTTGTTTACTTTTCTCATCAATTGATAGTCTCTATTACAATCTTATACTATGCCGTCATATTTACTGTTAGCATAATAGTTGATAAACACTAGATCATCATAAACAAAACAAACAAAATCAAATCCAAATCTATGGCAACGAAAAAGACAAAAATTTCGATTCACAAACTTTTACCAGTTCTTTAATCAATCAAAAATCATACATATAATAAAATCACAAACACAAACAGTGATTAGTGGTCAACATTTTAGCAAATCACAGGCAGAGGCTGTGATTTATATTCGTCAAGGTTAGCATTTTAGAACATGTTAATTACTTCTCATTAAAGAAAATTCCTTTCTTTGCAAATTTTTGCATATCGAGAGTCACATCTAAAAGCAATCCATCATCCGCTTTTTCTTAGCTAAACCCCTTTAGCATACGAGAATCAGAGTTTAGGGAACCTTACCCAGATCTGGCCTTTGTATTTTTACCTGCAAAAAGAAAGAATAAAGGATCAGAAGAAACCCAAATTGAAGTAAACGAAAATTGAACAGGAAAGCAAACCCATAAAGGACTTACCCCAAACAAAACCCTCGCCGTCGGCTCTGGCGCTGGTCGCGCCGCCGGCGACCGCCGCCCTTCCCTTCCTTCCCTCAGCGGAAGTCCGAAATCAAGAACAAGAAGAAAAAAAAACAAGTCAAATCCCAATCTTGTTTGTTAAAATGAATAAAAAAAGGACATGCATGTAAAATGGAGCTTACCTGAGGGTACAACCTCCTCGTCGTCACCTCTATTCCAACTAGAAAGGGTAGAACGAGATTAGTAGAAGGTAAATCGAGACCCCCTCCTCGGTTTTAGATCGATCTCCGAAAGAGAAACAAGAAAAAGGGTTAGAATCTCGATCAAAAACCCAGAAATAAAAAAAACAAACTTGCATGCAATGATCTTACCTACATCGAAGGTCTCCCGCTCGATCTTTTAGCAACCTTCGTCATATCGAGGGCCGAGAGAAGAGAGCGGCGGCGGTTTTGAGCGAGGCTAGGGTTTGTTTTCTCTGAACGAGAGAGAGAGAGACGAGGGACGAGAGGAGAGAGAGGCGGCGGTTTTGGATCAGGGGTTAGGGTTTGTTGGTCTCTGGCCGAGAGAGAGGGAGAGAGTTTGAGCGGCGGCCGCTAGGTCAAATAGTATAGGGTCTGATTTTGTGCTGTAAGAGACTATATATACCTCAAGTTTCGAAATGACCAAATTGCCTCTAGGGTTTCCGTCTATTTACGCGTCCCTGCCACCGCGTTTTCGTGAAAATACTAGAATGCCCTTCCCCCTTTTCTACATCAAAACGAGAAATAAAAAATTCCTCCACCAGCGCGCTTCGAACCCGCGACCTAGGGGTCAAACGCGAGCCTGGTCTGGCGTTTCAGCCAGTTGGGCTACCGGCCCATAATGGATTTATGTAGTCATCCCATTTCACTTTTAGTTGTTTTAAAAATCCTTAATACGAAATATGAAATGCGGATTAAGTTTGTCTCATTTCTTTTTCTAATACACCAAGATACACCCTAATAATTAAAATTCTAATAATAATCCATCTAAATTTTAACAATAAAATTCTATTACGAGAATTACGTTCAGTGGAACGTGGTTACATTTAAATTATCAAAGTCACGAACGAACTACGTGGACTTTGATCCCGTCTAACGGGTACGTAGGCAACCGATAAGGTTCGAGTCCAACTAACCAACAAACTTTATATTTAAGTTGTACGTCAGTGGGCGTATAATAAAATCATAAATTGATAATGTTAAACTCTTTAGCGGTCCAGAGGGACCCTACAAATACCAATAATTACTAAAAACACCCAACTCGAATAAAACTTATCAAACTTAAGTAGTACCGATTTAGGGCGTTGTGGGGTGTGATTTCACTTCCCCACACGTAACCGTACTCCCGAACCCAGAACTCTATTTTCGCAGACCAATTCTCGGTTCTGGCCCTAAGGTCAGAGCCAACCGACGAGTGTTCGATCCACTCCAAGTAAGATCGATGGCGACTCCCCAAAAATGCCGACGCGACGACATCGGACCCCCGGAGGGACGGTTGCGACAGTTGGCGACTCCGCTGGGGACTTCGAGAGTCGAGCTACATAATTAAGTTCGATAAGTTTTCTATTTTGCCATTAAATGTTGGGTGTTTACTTTCTTATTTGCGCAATTATATTTTCGCAGTTTTATTATGCATCATGCATAAAAGCTCTATACCCGAGCTATCCTATTAGAAACGGAAAAGGAGTACCGTGACTTTCACAGTAGTGGAAACCACGCAAAACTTTCCAACCAAGTTGAACTCAGATCCGAGGTTGATCTTGAGGTATCCAGCCAGTTCGTAAGGGCTATGGCAGGATACAACTTGGGAGCCAAATCCCTAGGAATTCCTCTGCCAGCATATAGTGAGCTTAGAAGCCTCCCTAAACCGTCCAAAACAATCCCGAAAACACCTTAAAACCATGTCATTATGCCACCCAAAAGCCCTAGGCCTACCTAAGTAGGGTAACGATGTAATGATATGTGTTTTCTTACCTAAATGTATGCTTGCTTACGATGTTATTGTATGTGTTTGATCTTTCACTCGTTAAACTGTGTGATTGTATGAATGAAAAAGTTTCAAAATTCATAAACATCTTTCTCTCATAAGATTTTCATTCATTCATTCACAAATTAACATAATAAGATTAAAAATGCATGCATGAGTCGAAAAATGAATTTGCATTCATACATCATTGCATTTTTGCACAAGCATCATGCATAAATAAAAAGAACAAAATTAATTTAACAATGTTGAGACAAAACCAGGTTTCCTTAAAATTGCTCTTCCACGAGGAAAAAGTCTAATCCTTAAGTATTCGACAAGATCCAAGGCTAAGCTCGTCATGGAGGCATTTCAGAAAGATTTAGATGACATCAAGAGAAGAGTGATTGGGCTTGAAGAAATGAAAGAGGATGTTAGCATGATTCTGAGAATTTTGTCAAAAATCAAGAAGACAATGGAAGTGAAAAGTGGAGATACGTCATTCGACGAAGAAATTTCATACCAATCGCACGACAAAGTAACATCGAACGATAAACCCGACGTCGTGGCCTCAGAGAACATGCATGATCATAAAAATACAAGATCAAAACATGATAATCTGCCAGATCAAGTGATCAAAATAATTCAAGGACAAGCAAAAAAAAGTACATGGCAGTGCCGATTTCAAAAGGATCGAGCTCATCACTATGTTGCTGATGTTGCACCAATTGCTCAACGTTCGAGATCTCATACTCAACCAGCAGTCCAGATGTCGACACAAGTCACACGACTACCAAATAACCACGACCAACACCGTTCGGAGAGATACGAGAAGCCCATCCAAATTGACCCTATTCCCATTACATACACCGAACTTCTCCCTCGGCTAATCCAAAGTCACCTCATTGCCATAGTACCATGTGAGCCTATGAAACCTCCTTATGCAAATTGGTACAAGTCGGAGCAACACTGTGCTTACCACTCAGGAGTCGCGGGACACTCAACGGATAATTGTAGATCGCTCAAGAGCAAGGTCCAACAAATAGTGAACACCGGTTGGTTGAAGTTCGAAGAAAATCCAAAAAGTCCAGACATCAACAAGAATCCACTGCCAATTCACGGGAATTAGTTGGACGAACTACAAGGCAAAACTCGATTCAAGGATGATGTTGATCCTATCTAATAAATGAAATATCGAGATAATTTGCCATGACAAAATATGTAACACTTTTGCTTTTATCATCATAAATAAGAGGTCTCTCACGTTTCGACCTCTTTGGAGCATTTTGTGAATGGTATCAATCTTAATTTAAGAGTTTGCATCAATGTTTTATCAAAATAACAAATGCCACTTCAGATTCTTTTTTAAAACAGATTCATCTTCTACGAAAATGAAAGCCATCCAAATCCAATTTACTTTTCAAGTTAAGCCATGAGATTGTCATGCTAAAAAAATGGGAACACCCCACTGGTGTCGAGCGATTATAAACACCATGCTACTGTCAATATTTTGAGCACCCACTGGTGTTATGAGTGTAAGTGTTTTGCTAAAATCGAGAGATAAACACCCTACTGGTGTCCATAAATTATGTGAGCTAATAGTCAAAAGGTGTAATGAGTATACGACATCATGCTACTTGTAGAATCTCGTCATCACTATAGTCGACTTTCGCCAACAAATTGAGGCTCAGTTTAGGTGAAGTCAAATAGCCAAACCCCGATGCACAGGGAGCCAAACATTTGCTTCTACAAAAAGAATAGCCAATTCAACCTAGCTCACGAGAAGTGACACCCACACGATCAATCATCAAAATGGAGTCTCGATCCTTTCAATACTCGTCCCACCAAATACAAGCGCCAGATTAAGAAAGAAAAAAACATAGTCGGGGCGCATGACAGAGTCAAGTAAGTCCCGCACGCAAAAAAAAAAAAAAAAAAAAAAAAAGACAAAAGAAAAAACAGACTAAATATCGTGGGACTTACAATCTGGGTGCCCTCGGTTTAACATTTGAAGTACTAACTATCTGTACCAAGCCAAGATCTTTGCCGATCAACCTCAAGATACGGCAATGAGGACCTTCAAACAAGAAACTTCCATGATAAGAAAATCGTCATAGCCAAAACCACATCATCGAAGCTACTCATCATTTTGAGAGGAAGCTAGAAGCTAAAAATCCACGACGTTCAACATTTAGAGGCCAAACAAGTGTCTCGACAAGTCCTAATCCAGATTGCACTCACTAATGAAAAATACTGGGGGGCAAACCCAGTTGAAGATACATTCCCAGCAAAATTCACCAATATTTTTCAAACAAGACTTTGTCGGCCAAAAGATCCGGATAATAAGTCAATCCCATACTTTGGGGGCAAAGCCAAAATCCCTCTACAAGAAGCTTTATACAGATATTGTCGACAAATGATAGTTCAAGAACAAGGAGACTCATATCCTCAAAGTCATGTCGAACAAAAGCCCTTTTTGGAAGTGAAGACCGTCCACGACAACGCCATATGGAAGTCTCCTAAATCAATTACATCAAGGTCTCCCATATCGAATAAATCTTCACAAGGAACACTGTTGGCCATCAACATAAAAGGCGACGTCTCAAGGTGACCAGAATCTTAATGATAGCTGAAGTATCGTACACTCAAATCACCTATAGGATTGAATGATGAGAGAAATACAAAGCGGGAGTGAAAGCGAGCAAAATCAAAAGCAAGAGTGAGAGCGAGGGCTTACTGATATTCTCATGGCTTGGCTTACACTTCTCTTATTAAAAAGAAAACCCAATTTGGCAACATGACAACTACCACACAAAAACGGTTTTCTCCAGTTTGCACACACTTCTCGAAACCAAAGTCTTGGCATGGCTTTCAATTTTAATTCTCTAATAAACGTTTTTCAAACATTTTTGCTTTCGTCTTAAGTCAAGATTGATATAGTCACTCTTTGTTCCGGAGAATAGAAAGTGAGTAACGGATCTTCGGGGGAAAAAATGGCGCTGCATGGAAGCAGGGGAAGTCTGAATACCCAAGAATCGAAAATCAACTTTTCACTCATGAGTTGATGAAGAAATCTCAAGGAGTTAGAGAGCATTCAATCTCATTAAACCAACGAGCAAACCTACTATCCTTCAACTTCATGGCTCGAAGGAGGAGGAACCAACATACCGCACATACCAAGAGATATACACATGTAAAACATGTGGGCCCAAACCTGGCCGACAAGAAGAATGAAGCAATATACATCACCTGCTCACCCACAAAGTATACCCTCGCACAACTATCACCAAGAAGATATACCTCAAGACAACAAGTTCAAAGTCGCTCCAACATAAACATGACCTAAGGATCGAGTCGATCAAAAGGAAATGACGATTCCTGGAGGATGAGCAATTTAAAGGAACCTCGGGTTAAAACTCAAAACAAAAACCAAACAAAACAACATATTTTCATAACATTTGACAGAAGCATCATATCATTATTTTCTCTCACTTAACATTCATGACTCATTAGCATGACACATCACACAATCATTCTCAAAATAATTTTGAAACTCCTTAAAAGATAACATCACATATTAAAATGGATCATGCATTCATTGACTACAATTCCCGAAAACTAATACATAACTGGATTTCAAATACCCGTTGAATCATGCAAATTACAACAATTGCATACATATGACTTCTTAAAATCTCACATATGCATTTCACATACAATTGGAAACAAGCCATAATATCAGTCTAGGTTTGTCCTAAACAAATACCATAACAACCACAACATCGGTGCTGGCGAGCTCCTGAAAAATACGACACCAACGCTGATGAGCGTTTGAAAAGTACATTGGTGCTGGCGAGCGCCTAAAAAATACGACACCAACGCTGATGAGCGTTTGAAAAGTACATCGGTGCTGGCGAGCGCCTGAAAAATACGACACCAACGCTGATGAGCGTTTGAAAAGTACATCGGTGCTGGCGAGCGCCTGAAAAATACGACACCAACGCTGATGAGCGTTTGAAAAATACATTGGTGCTGGCGAGCGCATGAAAAATACGACACCAAAGTATGACACCAACGCTGATGAGCGTTTGAAAAGTACATCGGTGCTGGCAAGCGCCTGAAAAATATGACACCAACGCTGATGAGCGTTTGAAAAATACATCGGTGCTGGCGAGCGCCTGAAAAATACGACACCAACGCTGATGAGCGTTTGAAAAGTACATCGGTGCTGGCGAGCGCCTGAAAAATACGACATCAACGCTGGTGAGCGTTTGAAAAGTACATCGGTGCTGGCGAGCGCCTGAAAAATACGACATCAACGCTGATGAGCGTTTGAAAAATACACTGGTGCTGGCAAGCGCCTGAAAAATATGACACTAACGCTGATGAGCGTTTGAAAAGTACATCGGTGCTGGCAAGCGCCTGGAAAATACGACACCAACGCTGATGAGCGTTTGAAAAATACATCGGTGCTGGCGAGCGCCTGAAAAATACGACAACAACGCTGATGAGCGTTTGAAAAATACATCGGTGCTGGCGAGCGCCTGAAAAACACGACACCAACGCTGATGAGCGTTTGAAAAATACATCGGTGCTGGCGAGCGCCTGAAAAATACGACACCAACGCTGATGAGCGTTTGAAAAGTACATCGGTGCTGGCGAGCGCCTGAAAAATACGACACCAACGCTGATGAGCGTTTGAAAAATACATCGGTGCTGGCGAGCGCCTGAAAAATACGACACCAACGCTGATGAGCGTTTGAAAAGTACATCGGTGCTGGCGAGCGCCTGAAAAATACGACACCGACACTGATGAGCGTTTGAAAAGTACATCGGTGCTGGCGAGCGCCTGAAAAATACGACACCAACGCTGACGAGCGTTTGAAAAATACATCGGTGCTGGCGAGCGCCTGAAAAATACGACACCAACGCTGATGAGCGTTTGAAAAATACATCGGTGCTGGCGAGCGCCTGAAAAATACGACACCAACGCTGATGAGCGTTTGAAAAGTACATTGGTGCTGGCGAGCGTCTGAAAAATACGACACCAACGCTGATGAGCGTTTGAAAAGTACATTGGTGCTGGCGAGCGTCTGAAAAATACGACAACGACGCTGACGAACGTTTGAGAACTACATCGGTGCTGGCGAGCGCTTGAAAAATACGACAACGACTCTGATGAGTGTTCGAAAATATAGCAGTTACCTTTCATATTAAGTAGAACAACAAATTCTACGCTTCAATATCACACACAAACACATAACTCAGTTCTGACTGCATTTCTAAACATCACTTATTTTTGAGTCTTCGACACAGTAATCGTCAAAGTTACTTTTGAAAAATGTGGTGTCTTTATAGAAACTTTGTATAACTCTTTATACAAAGAGATATACAAAGGGGGGCAACTGTAGACACCACATTTTGTCCGGGATAATTGTTTTACTGAAAATAATTATTATAACGTCGTACTACGATTATATTTAAAAAGGAAGCTGAAGATTGTTTGGTTGAGACTAGCAGTTGCAAGTCAATATGAACCAACAATTATCAAATTTGCTCCAAGTTGATTTTAGGGCATAATTGGTTAAGATAGAATTAATTTGAGATAAGATTAGCAGTGGCAAATCTTAAACATCAATTCTAAAAATAATAGAGGTTCGAAGCTTGAGGTTCGAAAATGGGCGTAATAGATGAAATGGAGGCTGAAGCTTTGTAGTTAAATTTGACACATGGTACAAAGTATGAACTAAAATTAATTACAATGACTGCCTGTTACTAATAACAACAACAAAATTTGAAGTTTGAACACCATTTCAAACTAGGCCGACTAATCAATTAAAATCATTGGGCCCATTTTCTCCTCTCTTTGAGCCCAGATCAGATCACTAACCTGCATAATGAAAAAGAAAATGATCAGAATACAACCCAAAACAGAGCCCAATTCGGCCCAAAACAGAGCCCAGGTTCAAGACTAGACCTAGCCCTGTATCGGCCCAAACGAATTCAAGGCCCAACTTGGCCCAATCTCATCCAGGCAGTTAGTCAGCACCGACTTTCTAGGTGGAGGCTTGAGAAGCAGCCTTGAGAATCAACCAATCAGAGAGGAGCATGACATGCTCATCATCAATCACAGACTAAGCAAGGTGGAGGCTTGAGAAGCAGCCTTGAGGATCAACCAATCAGAGACAAGCATGTCATGCTCATCATCAATCGCAGCATGACACGTGGCAGGCAATTCTTGCTATAAATGAGCTCTTTGGGCTCTGTGTTGGGGGGGACGAATGGGAGAAGAAAGAAACACTCTACAAAAAGTGAAATATTTACATTCCAAACAGTTTTTTTTTTCGGTTCTTGCTCTTAGCCGAAGTTCATTGGAGGGAACTGCGAGATTGGAGGAGCATATTTGAAGACTGACGCAGGAAAAGGCCATTCTTAGGCCTAGAAATTCAGGTTGGTACTAGTATCAATTTCCATCTTTCATTTTTTATCAAGTCCATACAATCATTATGATGTTATAATAGTCCATCTATTTGCGTATTTACATTCAAGCATTTTAATTTACAAGCTATTCATAATCAAGCGCTTTATTTACCAAGATCTGCTCATAGTGATGGCATTAAGCTTCTTTCAATTTAGCACTTGTTTACTTTTCTCATCAATTGATAGTCTCTATTACAATCTTATACTATGCCGTCATATTTACTGTTAGCATAATAGTTGATAAACACTAGATCATCATAAACAAAACAAACAAAATCAAATCCAAATCTATGGCAACGAAAAAGACAAAAATTTCGATTCACAAACTTTTACCAGTTCTTTAATCAATCAAAAATCATACATATAATAAAATCACAAACACAAACAGTGATTAGTGGTCAACATTTTAGCAAATCACAGGCAGAGGCTGTGATTTATATTCGTCAAGGTTAGCATTTTAGAACATGTTAATTACTTCTCATTAAAGAAAATTCCTTTCTTTGCAAATTTTTGCATATCGAGAGTCACATCTAAAAGCAATCCATCATCCGCTTTTTCTTAGCTAAACCCCTTTAGCATACGAGAATCAGAGTTTAGGGAACCTTACCCAGATCTGGCCTTTGTATTTTTACCTGCAAAAAGAAAGAATAAAGGATCAGAAGAAACCCAAATTGAAGTAAACGAAAATTGAACAGGAAAGCAAACCCATAAAGGACTTACCCCAAACAAAACCCTCGCCGTCGGCTCTGGCGCTGGTCGCGCCGCCGGCGACCGCCGCCCTTCCCTTCCTTCCCTCAGCGGAAGTCCGAAATCAAGAACAAGAAGAAAAAAAAACAAGTCAAATCCCAATCTTGTTTGTTAAAATGAATAAAAAAAGGACATGCATGTAAAATGGAGCTTACCTGAGGGTACAACCTCCTCGTCGTCACCTCTATTCCAACTAGAAAGGGTAGAACGAGATTAGTAGAAGGTAAATCGAGACCCCCTCCTCGGTTTTAGATCGATCTCCGAAAGAGAAACAAGAAAAAGGGTTAGAATCTCGATCAAAAACCCAGAAATAAAAAAAACAAACTTGCATGCAATGATCTTACCTACATCGAAGGTCTCCCGCTCGATCTTTTAGCAACCTTCGTCATATCGAGGGCCGAGAGAAGAGAGCGGCGGCGGTTTTGAGCGAGGCTAGGGTTTGTTTTCTCTGAACGAGAGAGAGAGAGACGAGGGACGAGAGGAGAGAGAGGCGGCGGTTTTGGATCAGGGGTTAGGGTTTGTTGGTCTCTGGCCGAGAGAGAGGGAGAGAGTTTGAGCGGCGGCCGCTAGGTCAAATAGTATAGGGTCTGATTTTGTGCTGTAAGAGACTATATATACCTCAAGTTTCGAAATGACCAAATTGCCTCTAGGGTTTCCGTCTATTTACGCGTCCCTGCCACCGCGTTTTCGTGAAAATACTAGAATGCCCTTCCCCCTTTTCTACATCAAAACGAGAAATAAAAAATTCCTCCACCAGCGCGCTTCGAACCCGCGACCTAGGGGTCAAACGCGAGCCTGGTCTGGCGTTTCAGCCAGTTGGGCTACCGGCCCATAATGGATTTATGTAGTCATCCCATTTCACTTTTAGTTGTTTTAAAAATCCTTAATACGAAATATGAAATGCGGATTAAGTTTGTCTCATTTCTTTTTCTAATACACCAAGATACACCCTAATAATTAAAATTCTAATAATAATCCATCTAAATTTTAACAATAAAATTCTATTACGAGAATTACGTTCAGTGGAACGTGGTTACATTTAAATTATCAAAGTCACGAACGAACTACGTGGACTTTGATCCCGTCTAACGGGTACGTAGGCAACCGATAAGGTTCGAGTCCAACTAACCAACAAACTTTATATTTAAGTTGTACGTCAGTGGGCGTATAATAAAATCATAAATTGATAATGTTAAACTCTTTAGCGGTCCAGAGGGACCCTACAAATACCAATAATTACTAAAAACACCCAACTCGAATAAAACTTATCAAACTTAAGTAGTACCGATTTAGGGCGTTGTGGGGTGTGATTTCACTTCCCCACACGTAACCGTACTCCCGAACCCAGAACTCTATTTTCGCAGACCAATTCTCGGTTCTGGCCCTAAGGTCAGAGCCAACCGACGAGTGTTCGATCCACTCCAAGTAAGATCGATGGCGACTCCCAAAAAATGCCGACGCGACGACATCGGACCCCCGGAGGGACGGTTGCGACACCTGGATATGTGTACGATTACAGTACCCTATGGGTTGATGAAACGGTAATATTATTATCTAATAATTTTTACTTTTCTTCTCCGTCTCCTGGCTAATCATATGTTGGAAGATTCATTACATTGATGACTTTCTCTATTCTTAGGGGATGCTCATCCATGGTCTTAGTGATCGGAATTTTGCTGGCCACCTGGAGTCCAAACTCAGTACTGGTTCTGTATATTGTATAAAGGAATTTATAACAAGGCCAGCCAAAGAACTCTACAGACCATGCATGAACAACATATGTATCTCCATTGTCCCAGCAACAGACTTTGAAGATGTTACTGCCTTTGCTACAGATTTTGTCTCAGACAGCTTCGACTTCTGCCAATTCGAGTCTTTGCGAAATCGTGCAGGAATAAATACAATATTGACAGGTAGGATGTACTGTGCTTATGCTCTCTTAAACTATGTGTGATATTGATACTTGCCTTTCCTAATAAACTATGTGTGATAATGCACTTGCCTTTCCTAATAAACAGATGTTGTTGGCTGGCTGAGTTCAATCAGTGAGATTGACCACAAAATTACTCAACATGGGACCGCACCTCACCAAAAATTAGTTCTGAAAAATGAAAGGTATTTTGTCAGTTTTGTTTTTGTGAATCAATATATCTTAGATCTAACCCATCTTTGTATAATAAAGGGGAGCCGAATTGTCAATTGCTTTGTGGGGGGAATTAGCATATAAGCTTAGTGCTACTCAACTGATTCAGGATGCTCTAACGGCACCTGTAATAATTGCTATTGGTGGACTTACTATATCATCTTTTCGAGGTACGCATTCCTATTACTAGAGAAACTTCTTTTGGTCTGAAATATCGTTGTGATGGAATCATTGTCATGCAATTTCATATATGTTAACATTTTGATAATTAAATTTGAAGATCAAGTTGGAGCATCAAGTTGTTCTGCTACCCGCATAATCTTGAACCCCCAAACAATAGATGGCGGCAGCTTCCACCCTTATTCCAGTGATGATTTCGGCGGCCTGATTAAAGCGTATATTTCTGTTCACATCCCACTATAATTTTATATTTTAATTTACTTATACTTACACTTTGCCATGACCAGTGCTAAGAATGCTTCCGGAATAGTATCTTCGATAGCTGTCACTCATGACACCGCCGAGAAAGCAGCAAAACATCTGGAGGAATCAAAGAGAAACTTGAGCGAACTCATAAATCTATGCGCAGAGAAGGATTCATTGGTATTTGATTATTATTATTATTATTATTGTTGTTAGCTTTCTAATCTGTCATATACTTTAATTCAAATGCTTCCCAGACTTATTATCTATACTCTATAATAACATAAATTCTCACTCTGTACTATAGAATACCAATTATATTTGCCAAGCAACAGTGACTGCTATAAAATCTCAGAGAAAATGGGGATATCGAGGCTGCAAATCATGCTATCAATCAGTTACTAATTGTGGATCAGATTATTGGTGTAAGAAGCATTACCAGATACCCGCTTCTGAAACCAAATATTGGTATGAAACTTACAACTTGCAAATGTTGTATAATCTTACCAAGATTGCATGATATTTCTCATTGTTATTCATTATAATGACTTTTAATTGCAATTAGCAATTGACCATTGACCACTGATACTTATACCATTATTGATTTATAGGTATCGAATCAGGCTAATTGTGCATGATGGTAATGATCAAGCAACGTTCCTTCTCATAGGAGCATCTGCAGACAAATTCCTACCACGCACAGCTTCAGAAGTTAATGAAATCTACCCGGATGGAACTGGAATATTACCACCTGATATTGAAGCTCTAGCTGGTCATAACTTGGAATTTGAGATCCAACTTCCCAAAGAAAACAACAATGGTGTTGTAGGCGACTTCATAGTCACTAGCATCAAGGGACTTCCCCATCAAACTGGAAAAACGGGAAAACAAAGCCTACTGAAATCAGAATTCTCAAACAGGTGCGTTACACTAGGATATATTATTATTATTAGAGTTGTTACACTATTCCTATAATTTTGTCTAAATAATATCTTATAACTCCAAATGCATTTTAGGCCATTGCAAATTGAATCACATGCAAAGCCAATATCAAATGCTGGCTTCCCATTACTTGAAGCAAGTGAAATTAAAAAAGAAGACGATAAAGGGTACAGTCTTATCATCTTTGCCTTATTTACGTAAAAGTATGTAGATTCATTCAAGCAACTTCATTCCTTCGGCCGTGCATATTATTAAATTATTCATAATAAAAGCCTATAAATTACAACGACAGGAACAATGCAGTTACTTCAAGTGCCAACAAGGAAAGGAAAGCAGCCCCAAGAGTTAATGCATCCAAAAGAAGTGGGAAAAAGGTAATCATCTGTACAATCATTCTCAAAACTTAAAGCAAATTGCACCGAGATGGTTCTTATCATTGAATTCTAATAATGTCATATATGGTGTACATATTGTAAAATTAATTAGGACAACCCAAACACCTGCGAGGAAGGTAAATGGAGTCAACAATGTTGACTCAGCATCCTCTGACGATGAACAATGTTTGTCTAAGCTGCTGCAAAACACCAAAAGAAGCAAAAGTAACCAATCTGCAGATGACAAAGACAACAAAGAAACTCTAAACACCAGGAAAACTCGGTACAAAATCTGAGTTTTTCTAATCAATGAATTACATTTTGGTATTGTCTAGGGATGCAATATTATATCATTCTAATACAAGTTATTGTTCGGTGCAGTACATGCACAACAAAGACTGGGACAAAAAAGGCCAAAGCTGCTTCGGTCGAAACAGATGCAGAGCACATAGTTGTCGAAGTTGGAGTGAAGAAAACCAAAAGTTGCAGTGCTTTGACGGATTCAGTTCCTAAAGATCCACCAACTTCTACTGAAGTTAAGGCGAAACGCAAGCGTCAGTCGGTGAAAAAATATGCTCAAGCTTAGGGATGGAATGCTTCGGCTTAAGAAATGAGAACTCAAACCAGTTTACTTAGTGTTGCAATTTTAATGTTTTTTTTCTGATAAACATATTTCAGTACCTCTGGAACAATTTGGTTATATGGTTTGGAAACTCTGCTTTTGATTCGGCCTCTTATAAATACAATTTTATCAATTTCTGTCAGTTTGGGAAAGGTATATATTTATTAGCTTAATCACAAAGGATTCATTCAACAGATGCATTGTATACTTGATCGTTCATAGACAGAAAAATGAAAGACAACAACTAGATCTTTTTTATTTGGATACCACCTGCCACAATCTTGCTGCGTTCCAATCCCTACTCCCCTCCCCTTTTTCGTAATCTAAAGAGCAAAGTGCATTTATAACAAATGTAAAAGAATTCACAAGTCTCATACACTCTAAGCCCACGAGTAAAACCTAGAAAAACATAACTTCATCACGATACAACAAATTCTGAGTTCTGTTAGTTCCTTCTCTGTTACGAACTTTCTGCACAAGAACTTCATCCACTCTTCCGTCATATCTGCAAACCTATAACAAACAAACCTTTTCATTAAATGTAAAGCTCCACCCCAGTCAAGCAAAGATCGTATTTAAATTCACAGAATAAACAATTATAAAAAAGCAACTTCTCCTTTAAGTTGTAGGAAAACACAAATCGTCAACAAAACAAACAAGGAAAAGGACATCCCATTCAACTCCTCTTCTGAAAAGGCAGAACAACCTTCTAGCTCAAAGATCTCCTCTATAAAACAAATCAACAGGCACCCAAATAAGGCACAACCATTAACTCTTCTCAGCAGCTCATACTTTTTCAGATCAAGACAGAATACTCACAAGCAGCACCGCCAAGCACCATCTACCACTCCCATGGTAACACCTGCAGTCCGGAAACGCCGCATCACTAAACCACAAGCATCAGATGGAATTCAAGAACCACCAAAACGAAGAAAATCAGGAATCGACAGGCGATCAAGAATGTTTTCTTATGCATCCATGAATCCCTTACAGAGCATACAAAATACACCAACCACTATGTTTATGGATACAGAGAGTTACAATACAGAAGATATACCAGCACGAGAAATACACACTGAAAGTCAGCATACAACAGAAACAGTCTCAAACGAAGAACTGCCAGCCGAAATTGAAGAACCAGAACTTTCATCTCCTTTGCCACCCACACTAAATAATAACATCCTCGATTTGGGACTACCAACTCTGGCTTGCACACATTGTGGTGCACGATTTTGGCCGCACGAACAACTTAATTACAATAGGCGAAGCAGCACAGCGATTTTCACATTGTGCTGTCAACGAGGCAGGATTCGATTGCCTCTTCTTAAGCCAACACCGCCGTATCTGGATAAGCTTCTGGATGTTAAGGGAGATCAAATGGCAACACATTTTGCAAAACATCGTAGACCATACAATGCAGCATTCTCATTCACATCAATTGGAGCACAAATTGATACAAGACTAATGAATTCAAGAGGTCCTTTTTCATTAGTAATATGTGGTGAGAACTATCATCGCATTGGCTCTTTGTTGCCGCCTATTGGACAAAGACCAAAATTTGCACAACTGTATGTTTTCGATCCATCCACCGAAGTTCAAGACAGAATGGCAAACTTCTCAAGCAACGATAACATTTTGCTTCCAGATATTGTACAAGGCTTGATCGAGATGTTCGACGAGACAAATGAGTTGGTAAAAAGTTTCAGAAGATTAAGGCCCCAGTTACAAGATCCTACAACAGAGAATTTACGTCTGAGGATTGTAGGAGCTCGAGTAAAGGGTGCGGAACAATATGAATTGCCAACCGGCCAAGAGCTTGCTGGACTTATCCCTGGAGATTTTTGCCCAGATAAACATGACAGAGACATTATTGTCAACCACAGAAGCGAGGGCCTACAACGAATATCGAGTTTGAACCCCAAATTCGACGCACTACATTTCCCTCTATTATTTCCTTATGGGGAAGATGGCTACCATACAGGAATAACATATGTAGAAGAAGCAAGCAACCCATTGGCAAAGAGGAAGTGTATAACTCAGCGAGAGTACTATTCATTCCGTCTGCAACATCGCGATAATGAAGGGACTACACTAATCAGGGGCGGGAAGGTTTTGCAACATTATATTATAGATGCATTCTCTTCGATTGAACAAAACCGACTTTTCTTCATCAGAAAAAACCAAGATATATTGCGCTCGGAAATATACCAAGGACTCTATGACGCATTTCATGCAGGTGAAGAAACGGGCAAAAATTTGGGAAGGATTATAATACCATCTTCATATACAGGTGGCCCACGATATATGAAACAGCTATACCTTGACGCTATGGCTCTTTGTCAATATTTTGGAAACCCAGACCTTTTCATTACATTTACATGCAATGCTCAGTGGCCCGAAATAGTACATGCATTTGAAGACACAGTCGGCAAGCGAGGCGAAGATAAGACCCACATAGTGGCACGTGTCTTCAAAATGAAATTGCGAGCATTGAGAGAGCGCATCATCAAGGAAAGATTCTTCGGCCAAGTTGTTGCAGGTAACAACAACAATTACATAATTAAATGATCTTGCTTCAACTCTATCAATCTGATCTTTTATATGACTATGCATTATAATCGTATTCAAACATATTGATTAGAGAACAACAACTATGTCAAAGGTTGCCTTTGCTGTTGCCTTGCTTAAACGTTTAAAAGCAATCCATTTGCTACTTATTGCTTATCAATCAATTTACATATTCATTATCTCAAAATGGCATCTACACCATTTATTATATGTTCAAGTAAAGAAGAAAATTCAAACGAAAAACCATGTCAATGCAAAGCTTATAACCAAATGCATTTTAATTTTGCTTATTTATCTTTTGACAGCATGTTAGTTCTTATGCTGAGTTAGTGTGCGTGTAAATATCTTTGCTAAATGGACTTTTAATACAAATCAGCCTACACAGATATTTGGTAGGAATAACAACATACTAATTCTTATTCTAATGTCTTTGTAACAGATTTACATACTGTGGAATTTCAAAAACGGGGACTCCCTCATGTGCACATTCTGTTGTGGCTAGCAGAGACAGATAAACCCAAGGAAATCGCAGACATAGATAGAATAATCAGCAGTGAGATACCCGACCCGACAATAGATCCAGTTGGTTATGAAGCCGTTACACGGTTTATGATGCATGGTCCATGTGGGCAATCCAATAATTCATCACCGTGCATGAAAGATGGTCGCTGCTCAAAGCATTTTCCAAAAGCTTTTGCATCTGAGACCACATATGATCAATTCGGTTACATCGTGTACAAAAGGAGGGACACCGGAATTACGGTGGAGAAGGGAGGAACAAAACTTGACAACAAATACGTAGTACCATACAACAGAGAACTCTTGGTATGGTTGCAAGCACATATCAACGTCGAGATTTGTCACAAAGGAAGGCTAATCAAATACCTATTCAAATACCTCACGAAAGGACCGGATAGATCTGTTGTCGAAGCTACAAACCAATCGAGCAGTTCAACAGATGTACAACATCCAGTAGATGAAATTAAGCAGTATCTTGACTGTCGTTATCTGTCATCATATGAGGCAGCGTGGAGGATCTATGAGTTCCCAATACATGAAAGAAACCCCTCAGTACTAAGACTATGCGTGCATCTCAAAGATCAACAAATGGTCCCTTACAGAGAGCAACAGACTTTGGAAGAGATAGTGGAAAATAGTGGTGCGGAGAACACCATGTTGACCCAGTGGTTCATCCTAAACTCAACCAATCCAGCGGCTAGAACACTTACCTACGCCGAGATACCGAACAAATACATATGGGACTGGAGAAAGCGGGATTGGTTTGCTAGGAAACGAGGATTTCAGATTGGCAGAATCGTGTATGTACCGCCAGGTTCCGGGGATGTTGTCTACTTGAGAATGCTGCTAACAAAAGTTCGAGGTGCTTTGAGCTTCGACGATCTTCGAACTGTCAACGGCGTCCGCTGTCGCACATACAAAATAGCATGCCAAAAACTAGGCTTGCTTTCATCGGATGAAGAGTGGGCATTGGTCCTAGAAGAAATCTGCAAATGGGGTCATCCCTCTCTAATCAGGACTACTTTTATTTCAATGTTGATGTTCTGTGAAATCACAGAGCCTTTAACTTTGTTTGAAAAATTCTGGGAACAAATGGCAGATGACATAGCATATCAAGCAAGGCGAGAAAGCTCTTCCAGATACTTCGAGCCCCCATCGAGCTCTTTGAGAAACTCAGTTTTGCTTGAGCTACAACGACTGCTGAGTTATTACTCCACCACATTACAACACTTCGGCCTACCTTCTCCAGATTTGAATGCCTGCGACACGTCTCTCAACAGTCTCATAACCGAACAGCTCGATTACGATATCAGAGAACAGAGTACGCGTGCATCAAGAAACTTAGAATCACTCAATCAAAATCAAAGGAACGCTTATAATGCCGTTTTCGATTCAGTGAGCTCTGAACAAGGGTCGTTGTTCTTCTTACATGGACATGGCGGGACAGGCAAGACTTTCTTATATGATACAATAATTGCCAAGTTAAGGAGTATGAGAAAGATTGTTTTGGTAGTTGCTTCATCGGGTATAGCAGCTACATTATTGCCAAATGCAGTAACGGCACATTCGAGGTTCAAAATCCCCCTTGAGATAGATCACACTTCTACCTGCACCATCAAGAAGGGATCTCATCTAGCCCAGCTCATCCAAGAAGCCACCCTAATTGTTTGGGATGAAGCTCCGATGACACATCGATTCGCTTTTGAGGCTCTCGATCGAACATTCTGCGACATCATGAACATTCCGATAAGTGGCGAGGGATATAAGCCTTTCGGAGGAAAGTGCATGCTTCTGGGTGGTGATTTTAGACAAACATTGCCTGTGGTGGTCGACGGAGGACGAGAGGAAAGTATTGATTCTTCTCTAACGAGATCTCACCTTTGGCAGCACTTCAAGATCCTGCCTTTGACAGTTAACATGCGAATCAATTCAAACCCAAACAACCTACTGCAAGTGTATGATGGGAAGATTTTTGAAGATTGGGTTCTGGCTATTGGTGATGGAGCAATTAAGTCCACAACATTCAGCACATCGGCGGCAACAGACTGGATACATTTACCAGATAAGTTCCTCATTACTCATACAGGGAATAGAATTAAGGCAATTACTGATGTGGTATATGAGAATTTCCATACTAACTACCATGATATCAACTACATCAAGAATCGAGCCATAGTCACGCCAACAAATCGAGTAGTTTCGGAAATCAACGACTACATGTTGGCCAAAGTCAAGGGAGATGCCAAAACATACTACAGCTCAGATTCAATAGAGGATGATACAATAAACAGCAGCAGGTGGGAAGAGGAGTACCCAACTGAGTTCCTTAATAGCTTATCGTTCAATGGTGTACCAGAACATGAACTGCAGTTGAAAATCTCTACTCCAGTCATCCTTCTTCGAAATCTGAATCCGTCCATTGGCCTGTGTAATGGAACAAGGATCATGATTACACAGTTGGGAGAACATGTCATCGGAGGGGATATCATTGGAGGGTCGTATGACAAGACGCCGGTTGCTATTCCTAGAATTGTGCTCAATATCACCGAACACAGGTGGCCATTCATCTTGAAGAGGAGACAGTTCCCGGTAAGATTGTGCTATGCAATGACAATAAACAAGAGTCAAGGCCAAAGCCTCGACATAGTCGGAGTTTACTTGCCTAAGCCGGTGTTCAGTCATGGGCAATTATACGTAGCAGTTTCACGAGTTCGATCGGCTGACGGACTTCATATACTGGTTGACAACGACGGAGAAGTTCCACAGTCATACACAAGAAATATAGTATATAACGAAACGTTCGTTCATTTGAACAGCACGGCAACATCGGTCACAGGTAAATCATTTATTAATCTATATTGACACAATACGCACACTAGAAAGATAGATTTCCAGCTTACATACATTAACCAACAAACATACCAAATTCTATTGCAGATCAGACGGACATCGACCAAGAGGAGAGCAGAGAATGACTTATATCAGATGCCATCTTATCTATCTTTCAAAGGTAAAACAATTATCTATTGAGAATGAAAAAACCACATCAGTTAGAATGGAAAGTGGATTAACTATATACTAATTAAGTGTTACAGAATCTTAAGATCATGAAGAATTTTAAATAAGACCTCCTTCCTTTAACTCATTTACATTCTCAATGATACAAAATCACTTTACTTTGACGTCAATAAAATTCCATTATGGGTTTTAATTATGTTTCCCTTCCTATTGGATTTTTAGATCAGCGTCCAAGCTCAACAATCTACATGCTACCACCAAAAGGAAAGTCATTGGTCTGGAAGACAAGAACAACAAGCAACTAACATACCAATAACTATTTTACTTATATTTTATTGTAATAGGCTTATATATATATATGCTTCGTACGAATCTCTGTTAGCTTCCAATTCAAACCATTGACATGACAATATGATAATTATTTCATTCAAAACCTTTAATTACTTTAAAATTTTTTGTGAACACAAGACTACACTATCGTACTAATTCAATTGCACTAGGGATATCGATTTGTAAATCATCAAAATCACCAATATAAAAAATCCCGCCGCGTAGCGCGGGCTATATGGCTAGTTTACTATTAAACTCACTATTCACCATCTCATTAATTATATTTTTGATAGTAACAAATAATTCATTTTCCATTAACTTTATAAGATCATCTTTTTTTTTTTTACCATGTTTATCATGTAAAGAAAACACATACCAAGGGGTCGTTTGGAAGTTGCGATAGTTTTGTTGAGATTGTCATTATGCATGTATTGTTTACAATGCATCGTTTTTTTGTTTTTTTAGCATAAACAATACATTGATTGTTTCTGTGATGTGACAGAAACTATCACTCATTTTGAGTGATTGTTATATATCAACTTTTAGTTGTGATTGTTGAGATAGTTGAGTTAAGATTGTTTTGTCTTAGCTTTTAGCTGATGCGACATAAACAATCACACATACCAAACGTTGTATTCTACAATGCATTAAATTCGACAATACATGTATAATATTATACATACATTCTCAACAATACATCTATTTAACAATCGCAACTTCCAATCCACCCCAAATCTTTTTATAAGATCAGAAGATTCTATCTTTCATTTTGGAGTGGCAAAAAATTTAACAAATTAATAAGAAATCAAACACATTCCCACTTCTCCTCGTATCGTAGGAGTCTCCTAAAACATTAGATTCTAGCGATCCGTTTGACAAATGGTAATGGAATAGAAGAATCCCCCTTCCCTTCCTTCGCCGGCTTCCATTACTTCTACCCATTTCACTCTCCTCCATTCTCCGACCTTTGCAAGCAAATATGCTAAATCCCACCATGACTAAAGCTTAATCATTTCTCTCTCCATCCATCCCTTGTTCGACCACTCTTTCTCTTTCGTGCTGTTTACTCCCATCAGTTATGGCGACGCCGAAACCCCAGAGGTCCCCCGAAGAAATTGAGGACATAATCCTCCGCAAAATCCTTCTAGTCACGCTCGCTCCTCCTGCCCATGGCGCCGATCCAAGAATCATTTACTTGGAGATGACCGCTGCCGAGATCCTCAGCGAAGGTAAAGACTTGAGGCTTAATCGCGATGTCGTAGAAAGGGTACTAATTGATCGCTTGTCCGGCGAGTTCCCTGACGCCGAAGCTCCGTTTGCTTACCTACTCGGATGTTATCGCCGGGCTGTTGATGAACTGAAGAAGGTCGCCAATATGAAGGATAAAACCGTCAAATCTCTGGTGGAGGCTTCTATCAAGCAGGCTAAGAAGCTCTTTGTTAATTATGTTAGAATTCATTTGGGAAATCCGGAGTTGTTTCCTTCGAGTTCACCATCTCTCGCTGGTAAATCTACTATTTGCAGCCTCACGCCTTTGATTTTTGGAGCGGTTGATAGAAGTGGGTTTGGCGGTGGTGGAGGGAGTCAGCCACCGCCTCCTGGGTTTCTTGATGAGTTGTTTTCAGAGGCTGATTTTGATAGCTTGGACCCTATATTCAAAGGGCTTTATGAGGATTTGAGAGGTCATGTCATAAAGTTATCAGCTTTGGGGAACTTTCAGCAGCCATTGGCTGCACTGTTGTATTTAGTTAAGTTGCCGGCTGGAGCTAAGTCGCTAGTGAATCATCCTTGGTGGATTCCAAAAGGGGCTTACTTGAATGGAAGAGTGATTGAAATGACTAGTATACTTGGACCCTTTTTCCATGTCAGTGCGTTGCCTGATCATACCATATTCAAGAGCGAGCCTGATGTTGGGTGAGTTAGAAACTAGTGGAATTTGGTTCTTTTGTTCAACATGCTTCGCCGTGTCTGGTTTTATTGATAAGTCACCTGAAATTTTCTACAGACAGCATTGCTTCTCGGAAGCATCAACTCGTAGGCCTGCTGACTTATTGTCTTCATTTACTACTATCAAGACAGTTATGAATAACTTATATGAGGGTCTCTCCGAAGTTCTTCTTACTCTACTTAAGCATGCCGACATTCGTGAGCATGTCTTGCAGTATCTCGCAGAGGTGATCAACAGAAATGCCTCCAGAGCACATATCCAGGTATGCGGTGGGCTGAAATGATCATTCAAGAATCTCTTGGTCATTACATCATATATAAACTAAGTGAGGGTTTCTCGTTGTGGTTTTTTCTGTCTGGGAAAGGGATGAAGTTAACATCTTTTTTGACATATGTCAACATGAAGTTGCCATACTATGGCTTTTGTATCATCATACTTGATGTTATCTGTTTTGTTCAGGTTGATCCCATATCTTGTGCAAGCTCGGGCATGTTTGTCAGTCTCAGCGCTGTTATGCTTCGACTCTGTGAACCCTTTTTAGATCCACATTGCTCAAAGATTGATAAAATTGATCCAGGATATGTGTTCTACTGTAACCGATTGGACTTGAGGTTGGATCCTTTGCATTTCTTTATTGTTAGCAGATTTTGCTACTAGTTAGTTTCATATCTTTAATTTCCATTGTTTTTATGTTTGGTACCGTCTTAATCAGAGGGTTAACAGCCTTACATGCATCATCAGAAGAAGTTGCAGAGTGGATTAAAAATGATAGTTCTGGGAAAGCTGATATTAATTCTGGATCTGGTGATATAGAAAACCGTGTGGTCCAATCACAGGGAGCCAGTAGTTCTGGTTCCAAGCCTGCATCAACTGGTGGTAAGGCTTCATACGCATTTATAAGTGAATGCTTCTTTATGACGGCAAGGGTGCTCAACTTGGGCATGCTAAAAGCATTTTCCGACTTTAAGCACTTGGTTCAGGTAATACATTCATTTCTTTTGATAATCCTAATAATTTCCACAAGACTGCTCAAAATAATGTAGCTATTGATTGATTATTGCACTTTTCTTGGCCATTCAAGGACATTTCAAGATCTGAGGACACTCTATCGACATTAAAAGCATTGCAAGAACAGTCACCTTCACCGCAAATGCAAATGGATATTGCTCGCCTCGAGAAGGAATTAGAATTATATTCTCAGGAAAAACTTTGCTATGAGGCACAATTACTGAGGGTACATGGTCTTTTCTGCTGTTGCTTCTGCTCTTTTCTCTCTCTATCCAACTGCCTGTTTAGATGTATGGGCATTTGATCAGTTGTTGAGCATGATGAATTCCATTCCCGAATGGTAAAGCTAAAGTCTCAATCTTTTCATTGGGCTTTAGAATAATTTAGATAAAGTTCTCGTCATTTGTCTTGAGATTCATTGCTTTTATCCATTGTCGTCTTACCTGTCTTCTTTCCTTTCATATCTAGTCCCAGGCTAGTGTTTCTCTTTCGTAACACCTTGTAGATTGCATTTTCTAGCTTGAACTTTGCTGGATTTATTATTATCCTCACGCTCCTAAGCCTAAGCTATTGTTTGAAGGACCCTACTCTTATTAAGCAAGGGCTCTCGTTCTACCGATTGATGGTGGTTTGGTTGGTCAGCCTGGTTGGTGGATTTAAAATGCCTCTTTCATCTACTTGCCCCATGGAATTTTCATCGATGCCTGAGCATTTTGCGGAAGATGCGATGGAGTTACTTATATTTGCTTCTCGAGTCCCAAAAGCTTTAGATGGAGTCATTCTGGTATAGTTGACTTCACAAAGGCTTTTTTATGATGTTTGCTTTCCTTGTTGAATAAAATATTGCATCTGTAACTGTTCTCATCTCTTTCCTTCATTGGGATTGCTGGCAGGATGATTTTATGAACTTCATAATCATGTTTATGGGAAGTCCAACACACATTAGGAACCCGTATCTCAGAGCAAAGATGGTTGAAGTGTTGAACTGCTGGATGCCCCGTGGGAGGTGATTATTGGTGTTTTTTATATCGGGTTCTCCTCTTAAATGTGAAATGTAGTAAATAACTTGTGCTGTTGTATCTGCAGTGGTTCATCTGCTACAACTAGTCTGTTTGAGGGACACCAATTAGCTCTCAAGTATCTCGTGAGGAATTTGTTGAAGCTTTATGTTGACATTGAATTCACTGGTTCGCACACTCAGGTTATGTCTGAAAACCACTTCTGAATGTGAAAATTTTCATTTGTGTTTTAAGCAGTTAATGATTGTTTGTTTTTATAATAGACATGAGTTTTCTAGTTTTGTCTGTGCTAAATGGCTTTGTTTTTCAGTGTCCTTGTTTATTGTTGGAAGCAAGCACTTACTGCATTCATGAACTAGAATAGATGTGGTAGTACTTTGTGTACTGGTGCATGGTGTGAAATTATAGTTGGTATTTTAGCTTCTTTGTCTGTTTGTTTGTATGTGCTATGTTACTCGTTAATGATGGCTCTTCCCGTGTTTTGGCTTCTGCAGTTCTATGACAAGTTCAATATCCGACATAATATTGCTGAGCTCCTAGAGTATCTGTGGCAGGTCCCTAGTCATCGTAACGCCTGGAGACAGGTAGAATACCGAGTATAGACCTTTTAGTTTTCGATATCCTTTGATTATTTAAAGTGTCAAACTCGAATTTCTGTCACCATTTGCAGATAGCAAAGGAAGAGGAAAAGGGAGTTTACTTGAATTTCTTGAACTTCTTGATCAACGATAGTATATATCTTTTGGATGAAAGTCTGAACAAAATTCTTGAACTGAAAGAACTGGAAGCTGAAATGTCGAACACGGTGGAATGGGAACGGAGACCAGCTCAGGAGAGGCAGGAAAGAGCCCGGCTGTTTCACTCCCAAGAGAATGTCGGTGTCTTTCTGACTTAAAATTGTCACATATATGAGAGAGTTTTTTCTCAGATGGATATCTCTATCTTTGTGCAGATCATCCGGATTGATATGAAGCTGGCAAACGAGGATGTGAGTATGCTGGCCTTCACATCTGAGCAGATAACAGTACCTTTCTTACTCCCTGAGATGGTAAGTTCTTATTTGGATCAACTTCATTATCTCTTACAACTTGTAACTCGAATGTTACTTGTAGTTCAGAACTTGATTTAATATTCTGCAAATTCCAGTTACAGACCTTTCCAACTTCTTTTATCTATTTAAATGACACGATTCTCTTGCATGACGCCAGAGTATCGATGTTTGAAAGTTCTCATGTTTGAAATCCTTGTCATCCTTAATAGTAGTAGTTAGTTACTTAGTTGTGAGTTACCATGGATTTTGCAAACTTGTAAATCAGTAGGGTTTTCTAGCAACTCAAATTAGTGGGATGAGATTATTTTTTCTTGTACCATAAGATCTTATTCTTAACGTGCACTATTTGCAGGTGGAACGAGTGGCCAGCATGCTGAATTACTTCTTATTACAACTTGTGGGTCCACAGAGAAAATCTCTTACTCTGAAAGACCCTGAGAAGTATGAATTTCGTCCAAAACAGCTCCTGAAGCAGGTTAGCTTAAATATGGATTTTGTGAATATTGCATATGTTGTAATCTGATAATGGCCTTACATTCGTGGTTTTCTTGTTTGAAAGATTGTCCAAATATACGTTCATCTAGCTAGAGGTGATAAAGAAAACATATTCCCAACTGCCATTTCAAAGGATGGAAGGTCATACAATGAACAGGTAAAATAGGGCATGCATGCAGTTCCATTTCAATGGGAATGGCAAAATTGAGTTGCTTTATTCTGTTCTATTGATGGGTGAAGGAACAATCTTAGGTTATATTTACTGCTGCAGTTATTTAGTGCTGCTGCTGATGTTCTTCGAAGAATTGGTGAAGATGGGAGAATCATACATGAGTTTGTTGAACTTGGTGCAAAAGCAAAAGTTGCTGCCATCGAGGAAATGGACAGTGAAGCTGCTCTTGGGGAGGTACCGGACGAGTTCCTTGACCCCATCCAGGTAATTTTAGGTTAAAACGTTTCATAATCTATTAATCTGTATGAAGGCTTAGTGCAGGAATTTTATGCCTGAAAAATTGCATCCCTTTCACAGTACACTCTGATGAAAGACCCAGTTATACTACCTTCTTCAAGAATTACCGTGGACAGGCCTGTCATCCAAAGACATCTCCTTAGTGACAGCGTAATTCTTCTACTTCCTTGCCTCTCAAGTAAGTTCAAACAATATAGTCTGATCATTCTCTGATTTCGGGGGTTCTTGGTATTTGGGTTGTAAATGCAGACGGACCCCTTCAACCGTTCGCATCTTACATCTGATATGCTGATACCGGACGTGGAGTTGAAGGCAAGAATCGAAGAGTTCATCAGATCTCAACACCTTAAGCGGCATAGTAGTGACGACTTCAGCATGCAGAGCAGCAAAGCATCCATTCAAACCACTGCCGGGGACATGTTGATTGATTGATTGATAGGAACTAGGAAGGAAGGACAATTCGTTCAGGGTAAACTTCTATTGAATGCTTCAAAATCAGGATTTTCTCCTTCACTTTTGTAACTATAAATCTTCCAAGTTCCTCAATCCCATTGCACATAAGTTTATTGAGGCCTCTTGTAGAAGTTCGCCTACATTACATTTATGCCATGTTTACTTCCCATTTCGTTTTCTGTTTTTTGTTTAAAAAATGAAAATCAAGAAACAAATGACAAAAAATGTGTTCACCTGCCATTTCGTTTTCGTTGGAAA
This sequence comes from Linum tenue, assembly GCA_946122785.1. NCBI lineage: Eukaryota > Viridiplantae > Streptophyta > Magnoliopsida > Malpighiales > Linaceae > Linum > Linum tenue. The sequence goes on from CAMGYJ010000002.1 coordinate 67,889,170, forward strand.
AAATAATTTGTTACAAATGAGAAAGCTTTAGGAAAACAATAAATACTTGAAAACAAGGGTTCGGGTATCCCGTTTAGTTTATTGAGGCCTCTTGTAGAAGTTTCAACTTTGCCTACCATTACATTACATTACATTTAGTGTTTGCCTGTCATGTTATCAAGAACCCTACTCCAAAAAGAACCAACTAATTTATTTTCTTTATTCAGGGAGGTATCAATGAGTATACCCTCCAACATGATCATATAACATGAACATACTGGAGGATATGGTTTGTTCATCATCTGATGACAATTGACAACAAATGAACAAACACAAGAAAAAAAAAAGCAAGATTATCCCAAAAACATTGCACTCTAATTCACCCTTCTATCCGACTTCATTCATTCAAGGTGGTCATGTGGTCGAATCGACATGAACATGGCAGCATATCTCAACAACTTATTTTCCACATCCCCACCACTCTCAACCACAGGGTTCATCGGACCAGCACCACCGCCACCTCTAGTCCTCCGCCTGTACCGCCGCCACGCAAACTGAATGTTCACGGCCGCCCACGTCCGCCAGTTCGAAGAGTAATACCTCGCCGTCCTCTTCAGCCTCTCGTTCGCGAACTTGTACCGGAAATGATCCGTAATGTACTTCAAGTGGTTGGCGTCGAGAGCAAATGCCTCCGCGGCTTCTATGCACACGAACGTCGCCGACGAAGCTGGAAGCCGCTCGTTGAATGGCCGGCGTAGGCACCATGACAAAAGTTCGTCGCCGAGGAAGCCCCCAGCTTCGAGCACGTTTGTTGCTACCACTCCTTTGCTTAGCCTTTGTGAGCTTTTTATCTTCCCACGGACTAAAAACACCATTCTTGGTACTGGATCCCCTTCTCTAATTATCTGTTTCCACAAAATAACATAACGTCAATTTACAAGTACACGAAATCAAGTACAATTAGATGGAAATATTAAACGGATTACCTTTTCATCCTTGGAAAACACAATGGGCTTGACTCTGTCACATATGTTGTCGAGAATCAAATCGTCCAAGTTATGAAACAACGGCACCTGGATCACAGCTCAAAACAATCAATCAAGTTTCATTATTACTCATGATGCCAAATCAAACGAACTAAAACTAGATCATAAATTGATTGATTTGCCAGACTCAATTTAGTCTCTACCTTCTTGATGAGGTCTAGGCAGAGGTATCTTTTGATGTCCCGCCGTAGCCCTTCAGGCAAGTCTTTGATCATTTCCATCTCATCCTCGCCTCCCATGGTCGTCCACCTCTGGCGCTCGTAGTGCCGAACTCTCTGCCTCAAGCGGGAAGGCAGCTGTCTTCTTCTCATCCACCACTCCATGTCTCTGCACCTCAGCTGCATCTTTCTCTTCGTCGCCATCACCGCGTGCAAGAACACCTGCAACATCCCCACACACACTCGGAAATCTTGATACTCCAACAATATCAATGGGAAGAACTCCATTCATGTTTGTTCAAATTCACACAATTACATGAGTATATATTTGTTAAAACAAACACCTCACCTGAATGTTACCAATCAACAAAGTGAAGAGCATCAACCCACTCAGTACTAGGCATATGCTGAACATCACTTCCAACCAGTTACTAGTTGGTTCAAGATCATTCCCAAATGTGCTGCAATATTCATGCACAAATCCCATCAGTCAATCAAACTAATCTCAACACGACTATGTCATACAGCTGCGGAGCTAGGTTGAAGTCAGGAGAGGCTATAGTCGCTCTCAACGTTGAAATATAGGTAAATTGGATGTCAAAATTTCGTAACAAATTGCGGATACAGAGTAGTCGGCATGGTCTTAGCTCTCTCTCCCCAATTACCACAGTTCAAATCATCTCCTCTCATTCAGATTTTCAGATTTTTGGCTCAATGGACACACAATTATGACTAGGTAGGTAATCAATCTTACTTACCTGAGGGTCATTAAGCCCCAGAAAATGGGGTAAAGAATCTTGACAGCCAAAGAATCACTGGAAATCACAGGGAGAGCCCACTTGTAGATCCCATACTTGAAACTGCCATCCATGTCCAAGCACATTGGAGTCCTATGAGTAGTAGTGGAGTTGTAATAACCACCACAAGATCCGCTCCCCGCCGCCAGAGCATCGGGCAGGACAAGGCGGAAACAGAGCTCTTCGGAGCAAGACAAGGAGAGGTCGCAGTTGGAGGACAAGTTGCACTGCTGCTTTATGCAGGAGGCGGCGCGCTGGATGGCGAGCACGTACCAGCATCCTCCGGCGACGTGGGAGGCGATGAAGTAGGCGATGAGGTTGAGGCCGAAACCCCACCAGATGGTGCCGAAGATGTAGCCGGTGACCTTCTGCATTCTCCTCATCAGGGTGAGGCTGTGGTACACTTTGGGCAGGAATTGGAACAGGAAGATTAAGAGCATGATTGTCATTATCAGCTTGATCTGCTCGTCTCTGATCAATCTTGGCACCACCAGCCAGAACACAGCCTGTAGTATTGGGAAATAGGAACTGGTGGGGTGAGTTTAAAACAAAATGGCATTCATTCATGGATCTATAGAATATTTGGTATCATTGGAAATTATAGTGACACTATTGTTCTGGTCTCAGTCCATGCGCATTAACACTAGCAATATACATATTCGTAGGTCGATGAGAGAGTGATCGAACTGTCTAAGTCTAATAGCTTATATTTAAGTCAAATCTCGATTTAATATTCCATGCTTTACAACATCCTACAGATTATAACATTTAAACAAATGTATTTTGTGATAAACTTATGGAAAATTCTTAGCTTCAACCTTGATTAGACATAGAAGGTCCAATCAGTTACATGTCAGTTTTCTATTAGTAAGAAAATCTTCATTTTTATATTTTAATTCTTAATTTACTTAGCCTAATTAAGAACATTAAATATTAATTAAAAAGGAAGGTGAATCCACCAAAAACAAATTGACACGTGACTGGTAAAAGTTTCTGCGTCTAACAAAGATTGAAGCCAAAAAATTTCCATAACTTACTACTTGAGCAAATACATTATAAGACCGGGAGCTTCGAGCTTTTATCGTTGGGTGATTACATATCTTACCACTTAAGTCACTCTTACTGTCACTGTTTTTGCAGATTTAGATTGATATTATAATATTGTTATAGACCACACTATCTTTTGATGATATTCAACGACAAAGTAGAAAAGTAGGATCGTGCGTAGTTGGCAAAAGAAAAGGACAAGCTGGAGAAGATGATAGAGTTGCTCCATGACGTGCTCGCCGTTTATGGACAACTTTTAGTGACCGGATCTGATCACTTTATTCATTGTTGTTAGATAGACCTACCGATCGCATAAGGAACAAAATTTTATAAAACACGGTGGTCTCTGCTACGGCTATGCGTCATCCTTTTACAAAACAACCACATTTAATATATAGTAGTTATTCCCTCAGTACTTGGAGCACAAAATAAAGAGGTAGTTTGATCTCCTCCCTAATATACAAGACGAAGAACCCTATAAAACTATGATTGAGCACCGTCCAAATGGTCACCACAAATAAACAAACTATTTATGTGCAACTAATGTACACGTGTATCATAAGACACAAAGCAAACAATAAGAAAGAAAAATGTGTAAGACAATTTTGATATGATTAATGTAATGGGATGGTTTAATTTATATTAATAGATGTTAAATTTTTAGTCGATTGATCTAGTTTATAAAGGTATTCATCTAGTGGCGTAGCCAGAGTTTGGATGGATTGGGGTCTTTAAAAATTTCGAATTGATTAGGGTCCTTACATGAGATAGTATCGACGAAAGTATTGGATCCTATATTTGAAAAATCATACTAAAACACATATTTAAAGGGTTTTAGTACCCAATTTTTCACTAAATGGGATCCTACCTAGGACCCCTCTCCTCAAACTCTCCCTCCGCCACTGATTCATCGCCACTTGATATTGATATCATTGATGTCTCTTCTCTTATATGAGGGTTTGTCAATGAGCATATTGTACGGCTCACATTTGAAGTTTCATTGTTCAATTTTTTATTAATCGATAAGAAGTAATTAATGATGTACGACATTCGTGTCATAAAGGTGGCCTGGTGTATTTTTGTGTTGAATTCTTGAGATATGCTATTAGTATGAGCAGGACCATGAAGTCTTCATATCTTTCCATTCAATTCTATTTATTTTTACTCATATTTTTCTTCCTTATAATTTTTATTAGTAGCTAGTTTATTTAACTACTCTATTATCATTCTGATTGAGATTTGAGTGTAAGATTTATTTTTTCTCAAATAATTTTACTTCTTTGTTCATGTAAATATCTCACGGTTAACATTCTCAATTGAAGCTTGTACCACTACCGCGCATCACATGGGTGATGGGTAATACGGTTGTCCTCTTGCGGCCGTATGATGCAGGCCAGGCGCCTCATCGGCCGCACAACCACAACAACAACAAGAACACGCAACATAACACGTCCGAAAATCACCAGAAAATTACCGCAACAAAAAAAAAAAGGCGTGGGGTCGGTATACGTATAGACGTACGTACCTGGGGAACGGGGAGGATGACGAAGGCGTCGAACCAGAACCCCTTCAGCGACCGGAGGTAGTGGGCCGCGATGGCTTGCGGGTCCCACACCAGCTTCCCGCACCCAACCACCATCGACTCCCGCGACACGTACGCCACCCGCAGCTGCAGCCACACGTGCACCACGTGCGCCCCGTCCAGGCACGTGCGGAGCACCGTCACGATCGCCGCCAGCCCGCCGTCCATGTACAGGCACGGCGAGCCCCCGCGCCCGATCGACAGCGCGTAGAAGAACAGCGGGTCCACCGCCAGCGCCATGGCCCGGGCCAGGAGGAACGCCCGGTTCAGCCGCTGCACGCGCTTGCTCCGCGGGTCCACCACCGTCCCGAACGCGCCGCTGGGGCGGCGGCGCGGCCGCGGGCGTGGGGCCGGGAGTGGAGCTGTTGAGTTGGAGTGGATGGGGACCAAGGAGGAGCCGGCGGAGGCTTCCCAGAGCGGCTGGTGGGCGGCGTCGCAGGTTGTGGAGTGGAAGACCGGGACGCCGACCTGCGTGCACGCGTAGCATTCTACGACGTCGTCTCCGCCGGTGCCTACTACGTTGCTGATGTCAGCGGTGGTGGTGTATGGTTCTGGGAGTCGTGGCCGGCGGTGGGCGGAGAGGAAGGGGAAACGAAAGTTGGGCATGGTGGGGATTGGAAAGGGAGAAGTAAGAACGGTGATGGAACCACCATGGGAGAGAATTGGAGAAATTTGTTTAGGGAGGGGGGAAAGAAGAAGAGGGCGAAATTGAACAACAACACTTTGTTGATAGGGCCAAGACAAGAGAGAGAGAGTGTGAGGGGAATTGCTATATGAGGTAGTGAAGGGGTGGGACGATTTTGGTTTCTAGAAGATGAACTAAACTAATTAAGGTAGGATTTGATTACAAGGAAAGAGAGGAGAGTAATGTCATTCTAGTTATGATTATGAGTTGATTAGTTTTGAAATAGTTGGGAAGTAATGGTGAAGATTTTTTTTCCCTGAGAATAATCGATGAGATATTTTTTTTGAGATATTTTTCTACTTTATGTTAGCTTTAACATATTTGTATTACTGGAGTTTTGTTATTGTTCGTGTTATATTGCATACACGAAATAATGCTAAATTACATTTATTTCTTCCTTCAACCTCAGACATTAAATGTGTATCATGTTGAATTATATCATAGTTTAAAGCAGTTAAACATATACGAACCAGTGTCACTCTCATCTAGGAATGGTAATGGGGCAGGTTCGGGGCGGATTTCTTGGTACCCAGACCCGCCCCATGGCAGGTCGGGTCTTGGTCGGGTAATTTATCAGGGGTCGCAGGTTGAGGCACGTCGACCCAATGGGTATGCAATTTATATGAAAAACATTAGAAATATTCGTTATTTTTATTATAAGACCAAGAAAACAAACAATATTATGATAAATGTAGTTAAATTATTAGAGAAATTGAGATTTTCACTAATTTATAACTTTATTATAGCTAAATTATCATGTAATAAATGAAAAATCCTAAGTAATTTAACTAAGATTACATGTAATTTAGGCAAGAACAGGTCGAGAATGGGGCGGGTCAGGGCAGGTCGGGTCGATGAGAGTACCCATGCCCACCCCGCCCCGCCTACGGGGCGGATCGGACCCGCCCAAAAACAGGGCAAACAGGTCGGAGTAAAACAGATCTGGTCAAAATTGCCATCCCTACTCTATCTCTTATGGTGAAAGGGAAAAAGAGGAGGGAGATAGTTGGCTTTGTAAGAGCTAAGAAGGAAGGGGGGATAGATATTACTTCCAAGAAGGATCATAAGTACTATGGTTTCCTCTTTTTGTTTGTTTATTATGATGCAAGTTACATATTAATTAGTGAAATTCTCATACCTCTTGGTTTAGTTGTCCACCATGTCACTAGTTGTGCCATTTTTTATTTTTTTATAAAGGTGATATAGGTTTAACTTTTTTTTGTTATTAAGGTACTATTTAAGTGATTCATACTTGGGATCTCCAAGTTCTAGACTAGTGGTATTACCACTAGACCAAGCCCTTGTTTGTTGCTCATCTGTTTTTAGAACCGAACTAGAGGGTGAACCAGAAAAGTTAGTAGTTTAGAGTTCAGTGGTTAATCGTTACAATACCGTTGGTAAATCGTTGATAGAACCGTTCATGATATATAACATACGATACAAGTCTAGTATATTACACTAATTTAAGAATGCAATTATCATTGACTATAAACAATTTCAAATTCATATCACCGTCAAAATATCTAATAAATCATTCGAACCGTCTCACAAAAGAAATCATAATTTTTTAATTCAAATTAAAAATTACGGTGCCAGTCGGTGGTGGACCACGTAAAGTCGACAACAATGTTGGAAAATAAGAAGAAGAAGCATATATAAAATTAATAATTATGTTTTGATGGTCTTAGTTAATGTTATAGTATTTTTTTTAAAAAAAAAAATTGTGGTTAAAATAGTGGACCGATCAAATCGTGGTGGTTCATATATATGATTTTATGTTGAACTATGAAAAACCGTCTAGTCCATCAATAACCGTCCAAACAATAAACTGAACCGCTATCGTAATTGGTTTGACAATTCTACTAGCCTAGCCGTTGATCCGATGGGGTACTTATAACAATGGTTTGCACTATGCTACACTAAAGTGTATCTTATATAGTTAGTATGAGGTTGAACAACATTTTTTTTAATAAAAACAACACAGCTTGATTTTATGATAAGGTGTCACTGAAGGGATTTAAACCTGAACCTCGAGATATTTTAAATTAGCACTAGATCAAACTCTTATTCGTGAGTTGGACCGCATTTCACCAAGGTAAATGAGAAACCTCGTTAATTAATTAGCAACTCGAATACCAAACATAGAAATTAGCAGCTTGAGAGATGAGGTGCCATTTCATGGTTAATTGATTGAGAGAATTGAAATGATATGATCGAGGGCGGGCGGGGTCCAGGCTGAGTTGGGGTGGGTACGTGTTAACATGGAGAAGATGTGGACACAACCAAACAAATAAGGCTTGCCTAGCTTGTTTGATTATTAGGATCACACACACTGTTACACTCACAACAAGAAATGAACCAAGCAGCAAGTGTGGCCTGGCCACTCTCTCTGTCTCTCCCTCTCCTCCCTCTGTCTCTCTGTCTGTGTCTGGTACGTGGTATGATGCAGCAAGCAGGAACCAAGTATGCCATTGCAAGCAGAGATGGAGGAGCTTCGATTAGGGGTGTCAGTTCGGGTCGGGTTTGGTTACCCAAACCGAAACCCAACAACTCGAAACCGAAAATCACTAAAATCGAACCCGAATTCGATAAGAACTTGCGGGTTCCGGTTACCCGAAACCCGAAAATTTCTTATCGGGTTTGGTTAAAGCAAAACCGAAACCCGAAAACCCGAACGCCTAAAAATATGGGCTGAGTTCTATTCATTGGAGGTTTTTAGCCGGAACCCGCAAAACCGAAACCGAAAAACCCAAATCTCGAAACAAACCCAAACCCGAAAAACTGAAAATGTATATAATCGAGTCGGATTTGGGTAAACCCGAAAAACCAAACCCGAATGGACACCCCTAGCTTCGATGGGGCTCCACATGCAGATTGAATCAATGACCCCCACACACATACACAGAAATAGCAGCTGCTTCGTATCGTACATATTCTTCTCTTCCGCCAGCTCGATCCCTCCTCAAACTTCTATCGATGGACCACCCACCAATCAGTTTTGTTTGTATATATTGGTGCCAGCCATGTCGATCGTCGAGTTCCATCAAAACTTCATTTTCACTATTGATTCTTTGTTTCCTGGATCTAGTTTTATTTCCCCCATTTTCACTACCAAATGAAATGAATGGTTGATTTGATTCATTTGGTTCCAAATTGCAAGTTAAGAGTTGGGCCAAAAAATATTGATCGATATCTTCTGCATTTTCCCCCCGATAATTGATTTTATGTATTTGGAATTGGCTACATCTATGAAGTTTCTATGTTAATTGGCTTGAATTTGTGTTATATTGCAATGATTTGTTCTTAATTTGGATGAATTGGGAAAAGAAAAGGTGTTTAGTTCGGTGTATATGTAACATCCGGTTTCTTCTGACCAACATATTGCATGTTTTATGTCTACTAACACAAGATTTCGTTTTTTTGCCTTTTTGGAGTGTATTATGATGACTTTTCGAGAAGTGACCCATCTTAGTACTCCTCTATACTGAACGTATTTAATTTTAGAGTTCCTACAAGAACTTTTGTGTTTGTTTTACGAACTCGTCTTGTCATTTAAAGTTGAATGATTCTTATAAATCATAGATCTCTCATACTTTATTGATATGTAATTTGGCTAATTAAGGTGTTATATTATAATAATTGCTGACAATTGTGGAAAAAATAGAAAAGTACTTATCCGGCCCATTTTTGTAGAGTAAATTTTCTTATAAGTTATAACTCTTATTTTGATATTTGCATGTACAATCATTACTTTCTCGGCGTTTTGGATAAGATCAAGTGTGTCACATACTCGCATTGCATGTCCAATCAAAATTGTAATGGGCAATGGCAATTTCACTTTACCAGTTAGACGGACGCAGCAACGGAAGCCCACTGAGTCGGCCTAATTGTGTATTATGTTAAAGCCCATCGGCCCAAATTTTATTTCTTATCTCAATAAATATTATCCATTTTTTCTCAAATATTAAAAAACTAACAAAAAGTTTTCCGACAGCTATCCACTCCCCCTCCCCCTCCTCCCTTCCACCTCTAGTCGGTGCATCATTTATCATTTTCTTCGTCTAAAGACTCTTCTTTTCCAATTTCGATCCCCCCTTGACGTTAGCAAATAGCAACACTATATAGTGTCGCTATCTTTGCACACTACTGGGCGGCTCGTTATTTCTATTTTTCGTTTGCTGTGGCTAATGAAAATAGATGGGGAGAGAAAATATCCGTCAATATAATGAGAGAGGAAGTGAGTTAGAGAGGGGAGAGGAGATGAAAAAAATATATTTGGTTAATCACTGAGAGAGAGGGAGAGAGAGTAGACTAGATCCAATGCATGGGAGAGATAGCAAATTGGTGGAGTGATATTGGAGGATGAATTAATGGCGGCGGAAGGAGAGGATTTTCTGGCGGTGGAGGAGCCCAATGTTCCGGCTTCTTTTGTTCCCTCACATGGAACTAAGAGGGAATCGATCCTTGGAAGTATTGAGTTTATACAAGGAACTAAACTTTTCTAGACGAGAAGAAGAAAAAGGAGCTGAAGAGGAAGAAGGTTTACACCTGCTAGAATGGCGGGAAGAGAGATTAAGAGGCGTGACAACGGTGGAATCCTCGCCTTTTCTTCGTCGTGGTGAAGCATTTTATGGTGCCGGTTTGGGGGAGGGAGCCGATGAAGGGGCTACTGTGTCGTTGTCGTTCATTATTAGAGTCGTTATGGTCTTGTTAGAGGAGCTCGTGATGCTTTCCTCAATTAACCCAATATTCACAATCTCGTTAGCAAGTTGTGTATTTTCAAACAACAAAAAACTTACTAGCTAATTGACTAGCACTCATCCTCGTTCTCTCCATAATCATTTTCTTGGGTATCGGATGTGATCATACATTTCATCATCATACTCGCTATTATATTTATACTCATGCAAAATTGTAAAATACTTAGTAGCTATATCTTTATTGACCACTTGATGAATTTTGATTGATATACGAGAATTAATAGAATAGTGAATACTAACATATGACAAGGGTTAATATGTAGGAATGTTCAAGAGGCTCACTTTCATGGTGATCCAAATTTAGCTAGAGATTAAAAGTTAATGATTCAAATATCAATAATACAAAACGAGGGAAACTAAAGAGGAAGAGGAGGGGGACTCTTCCCTTTTTTCCGAAGAAAGAGTGGATCTCGACGAAACTGCTGAAATAGAAGAGATTTAAATGAATGGGAAGAAAAAAATTAAGGATGAATTCCATTTTCACTTTCTAGAAGGGAATAAAAAAGAATCGAAATTCGAAATATTGGTAGATAAAAAAAACAAAATTTATGCTGGTTTGAAGAACCCTCGTAAAAAAAGTAGAATATAAAAAACATTAGTGTCAAATTGTAAACTATGAATTCTCATTTGTTCTTTTCCCTTTCTTTTTGGTGCAGGAGTAAACATAAATATTATATATTTCTTAAAGATAGTATAAAATTATTTAAGCATGATTTGTAGTTCCACACCTTTCTAAATTAGTTAATCATTGTCTAAGATGAAAAATTATTCTGTTTTTTGGCCACTAAAAATTATTCTAATTATTGATGTATTATGAAGGGAAAAATAAAAATTCTAAATTGGTCCACTAAAAAAAACACCCAACATTTCTCTACACCTCATTTTATGGAACAGTCCTTCCAGAAACCCTCCCCAGAAACCGGAGCCGTTTCGTGAAAATTTGACAGCAGCTAGTCGCTTAGCTGCACGGTGGAAGCAAGCAATTAGGGTTTTCCAATTCCTCTTCTGTAGTCATCGATCGCCATGTAGTAGAGTTCTATATCCTCTTTCTTCCCCACCCATCTGCGATACCGACAGTTGCTCTGGTAAATTATCTTCCGATCTTATTGCTGATTTCTTGTTTGTGTCGTGTTTTTTCAATTTGCGCTTCCCTACTCGTGAATCTATATACTCTCTGCTTAGATTAGGGTTACACGGATCTCTCCCCTTCAAATCCCGTTGGGGGTATCTCTTCCCTTCGATTATGAGGTTACCCACCTCAGTGAAATCCCTGTTCCAGTTAGAGGCAGCGGTGGGGAAGCCAACCAGACCTCCATGGATGTTTTCGTCGCTGTTTTCGTACTCAGAAACTCCTCAAAAGAAAGCAAAGGCTGCGCCTTTGCAGGAGACTAGAATGAGGGACAGAATGAATCTGCATGTCAAAGGTGGTGATGGTGGGGGTGGGTGCTGCAGCTTCCACAGAAGCAGGGTTGTTCGCCGTGGGAGAGCCGATGGTGGGAATGGTGGAAGAGGTGGTGATGTGATCTTGGAATGTTCCCCTGCAGTTTGGGACTTTAGTGGTTTGCAGCATCATGTTAATGCAGCCAGAGGGGGTCATGGAGCCTCCAAGAATATGATAGGCACTCGAGGAGACGATAAGGTTGTCCGAGTACCCGTTGGCACTGTGATTCATCTTGTTAGGGGTGAGCTTCCATCTTTAGTTCAGGCCAGATCGACTGAAGCTGCTTTGGATCCCTGGGATCTTCCTGGTACGTTAGATACTGATCCAACTACAAATTTTCAGCAGGAGGCATTGGCTACTGAGAGGTCCGAATCAACTTATGAAGAATCACCGAACGTAGATGTTGACCAGAATAAGCTGACAACTGCAGAAAGTGAAGATGTACAATACAATGTTGCAGAATTGACTAAACCAGGTCAGAGAGTGATCGTTGCTCATGGAGGGGAAGGTGGTTTAGGTAATGTTTCTACTTCAAATGTTCCGAACAATGCCAAGACTGGAAAGCCAGGGATATTGAATAAGGGAAACTCTACTGATCCTGATGATCACCCCTCCCTCCGAGCTGGTTCACCTGGTTCTGAAGCTGTCTGCATACTGGAGCTCAAGAGCATTGCAGACGTAGGCCTTGTGGGTATGCCAAATGCTGGTAAGAGCACTCTTCTGGGTGCTTTATCCAGAGCGAAGCCCACAGTCGGCCACTATGCCTTCACAACACTGCGGCCAAACTTAGGGAAAGTGAATTTTGAAGACTTCTCAGTCACAGTGGCTGATATCCCTGGACTGATAAAGGGTGCTCATGTGAACCGTGGACTTGGCCATTCCTTCCTACGACACATCGAGAGAACAAAGGTGTTGGCTTATGTGGTAGATTTGGCCAGTGGATTGGATGATGGTAGGAAAGGACTTCCACCATGGGAACAACTGAGAGATTTAGTGTTGGAGCTGGAGCACCATCAGGAAGGGTTGTCTGATCGGCCTTCAATAGTTGTGGCTAACAAGATAGACGAGGCTGGGGCGGAACTAGTGTTCGAAGAATTGAAAAGAAGGGTGCAGGGTGTTCCCATTTACCCAGTATGTGCTGTTCTGGAAGAAGGGTTGCCTGAGATGAAAGCTGGTCTCAGGGTGCTGGTGGATGGTGGAGGAAAATCTGGGCGACTCTGCTTGGATAATATTGATTGTTCTGCTGATAAGATGGAGCCAGAAGCTGGAAACCTCTGTGAAGTCAGCTCGCTTTGATATTTTCTAGGCTACTCTGAGGAAGTCCAAAGCAACCACACGTGTGCTGTGCTTCCCTACCTACCAATGTGTTTGTTACAATTACTGTTTGAGTAATACTGATCCCTGATTATTTGCCAAGGCATCAATCAGTATGCTGCAATAGAAGTATAGTTGAGGCATGAGATTTGTCGAATTATATATTTAACTGGTTCTCAATTTCTCGATTGAGGGGATGAGTTAAATTCAGGGGAAACCATAATTAGTATGGGAAAGTCAGTCGAATAAAGAAAGCTCGCAGAAGTTATTGGAAGGGGGAAAGTTAGGTCTTTGATTTAAGATCGATATATTATGGAGCGGTTTCAGCAATTCTTTGGTGTGCTTATGCTACAGGACTTGTTTCTTGCTGATACTTTCTGCAATATAAATGTTTCCCAATTAATAGAGTGCTTGTGTTGTGTGAATTTTTTATAATCTTGTTTATTTCTGAGGATTACAGATTTATTGTCTCGTCTTATCCGTCTTGTGTCTTTTTAAGTTCTTGTACCAAAACTTGGTTAATAGTTGCTCGCAAGAATGTCTCTCAGTTCCTCGCTTCTTTCTTTTCTTTTAGGCTGACTTCTCAAAGCGAATGTTGAGTTTTGTACAGCGGAAGGGTTAAAGAGACAGCACTAGATGTGGAACTTTGCATCGAACTGTCTTGCTGGAAGTGTCAGTTTAAAAAGCTCATCAAGTTCAAAGCCAAATCAAGTCACCCCATCTTCTGAATACTCGGACGATGAAGCATCTTCAGTTGTGAGCAGAGAAGAAGGCCTGGAGTGCCCAATATGCTGGGAATCCTTCAACATTGTGGAAAACGTGCCCTACGTCCTCTGGTGTGGGCATACCCTTTGCAAAAACTGCATATTGGCTCTCCAGTGGGCTGTTGTGAAGTTCCCAACTTTACCAGTTCAACTCCCGCTCTTCATCTCCTGTCCATGGTGCAATCTCTTGTCATTTCGCCTGGTCTATGGTGGAAACTTGAGGTTTCCACGCAAGAACTACTTCCTACTGTGGATGGTTGAAAGCAAGAATGATGATAGAGTCAAGACTCGTGCATCATCTACCTTTGAGGATCATCCAAATGTCTGGTCGGTGAATTCCAGCTTGGCTGGTCCTGGAAGTCAACATAATAATCACCATCACCATCACCATCACCACCCGCGGCAATCTAGGTCAAACCATGATGCTGTTCATGGCAACAACACTCCTCATTTCCTCAGTGTGGGGAGGATAAAATCGTCGATACAGAAGTCGTTGGTTTTCTTTGTTCACCTTACTGCAAAGTTCCCTCTGGTCATCATATTCCTTCTCATAATCTTATACGCCGTACCTGCCAGTGCAGCCATTCTGGCGCTGTACGTTCTCATCACTGTTCTGTTTGCCATACCGTCGTTTCTCATACTCTATTTTGCTTATCCCAGTTTGGATTGGCTTGTTAGAGAAATCATCACTTGATATCATTGTATTTGCCAGCTACTTCATAATTGGACGATTTCACGAGCCTCAGAGCTAGAACGGCCTTGTGTATCTATGTAGATTATATATTATTACCTATTGTAATGAATCTCTTCTGGCTGCTCCCCATTGGATTAGGGTCTATGTTGGCAGCAGAGGTACTGGAGGCAGAAGCCATCTTCTGCACTGTACTTTCTGGTTACTGGTCATCTAGAGAGATCTCTTTATGTAAGACAAGTTTGTAGGTGATAGTGGATTAGGTAAATTGGTTTTTAATATGTGTAATTCATTGCTAAATGCTAGTGCAGTCAGCTTCAAAATCAGTGGTTTCTGTGTTATGCTCGTCTTTACTTGGCCTTCGTCCTTTGTCACCATCAATGAGCAAGTGTTAACGTAGGCTGATGCTCTTGAATAGCCAAACGCTACGATTTCAGGCTGTGGATGTCCTATAACTTATCTCTAATGATACCAACTGCACAAATTCAGCTGGTGGATGGCATCTTTTGCCGGTTGATGTCCATTGACTTCATTATGAATGAAAGATTGAGATTGTGGATTACGCGTGGCGATCCATAATCGCCTACAAATTTCATTTTACAATGAGGATATGTTTCAAATTGATGGTTTAGGAAAGCGGTTACTCAATTCTCCTCATGTGAAACGAGACCGTTCATTTCCCATCCACAGAACAGAAAGGAAGAAAAATGAAGCTGCCGGGAATACTTCATTGCAGGCATATCGCCACGTGTCGCAAACATAGCTTCGAAACTTAGCCACTCAATATTTGGTAGGCAAAAGAATTCAACTTTCAGGATCTTCCATCCAACCCGCCAGCCAAACCAGAAGTATTGTCGCAGAGGGAATGGCGGGAGCCATTAACCTTTGCGGTTCTAAGTCAGCCGCATTACAGAATCTAGCGGTGTCTTTCAAGGACACAAATCATGTATTCCTTGGTGGGTCATCGTTGAAGGTCAAGGATCTCTGCTGGGAATCCAAACTCAGATTCTCCAGCAGTAGAAGAGCAAAAAGACTGGGGCTTGTAGTTGCTGCTGTAGAAGAAGAAACCATCTCAAAGGGAAGCTCTGATGGCAGGTTTTACTTCAACTTCACTGGCTTTCCTTTTCCTCTTGGCCCTTTTCTCAACAGGCGTACCCTTAGAACTGAGGTCAGTCCCTCTTCCCATCTCCTTCTTTAACAGTTGCGGCTAGCAAAGTGGTCTTCTTTGTTAAGTGGGTTTGGTTTGTATGTGTTGGTATAGGCTGTGAAAGGATCCATATGGCTGTTTGAACAAGAACAAGCATTAGGGTTCAGCAGTGTCTCCACAAACATCAGAATGACAGTCATCAAGCTCAAATCTGGAGGCTTGTGGGTGCATGCTCCCATTGCCCCTACAAAGGAGTGCGTTCAGGTTCTTCACCTTTAACTTTTGATATCCTAATTGCAAGGAAATTATATAAGATCGATAATTGAGCCTCTTAGCAACTCAAATTATGAAGATGAGACGTAAATTTCAGAGACTCTGACCGAGAACCGGGAACTCTCTTGTTTGAATCCTCACAACTTCTGGGATATGATTAAAGTTCCATGCTTGGATCTCTTCAATCAAATCAAGAGTTATTGAGATGAATTTGTGTTTACAGTCTATTAAGTACAACTCGTGGCTTTGCTGACTAGAGATCATGGTTTATGTTTGTCGCAGCTTCTGAAGGAGTTGGATGCCCCTGTGGAGTATATCATTCTGCCTACATTTGCTTATGAGCACAAAATTTTTGTTGGTCCGTTCTCTAGAAAGTTCCCCAAGGCCAAAATATGGGTTGCACCAAGGCAGTGGAGTTGGCCATTGAATTTGCCTCTTGAATTCTTCGGGATCTTTGGTGCCAAAACTTTGAAAGACGAGGATTTGTCAACCCCATGGGCAGATGACATTGAGCAAAAGGTTCTTAGCGCACCAGAAGTTGGTAATACATTTTAATTTCCCCCACATTTTAACCAAGCTGATTTGTATTTGGGCAGCCTAATAAGTTTTCATGTAACATTTGGAGCTTGTTTTCAGGACTTGGACCTTATGTGGAGGTTGCTTTCTATCATAAGCGCTCGAGATCACTTCTGGTGACCGATGCAGTGATTTTTGTACCAAGAAAGCCACCTGATTGTATTGGCAAGGATTCACTGTTAGCTTCTGCGAAGAATGGGTTAGCTGTGAAAATCCTTAGTAAAGGGAAGGAGGTACCCGAGGATCCCGTTGTTGATAATCCAATGACCCGTCAAAAGGGTTAGTGTTTCTTTTGTTCCATATCCAACACCCAAAAACTAGGGACTGTGTTACCTGTACATATCAAAACAGTGACCTTGTAATTATATTCTCATGGTTTAGATAGACCATTTAAAGTGTTAGAATCAACTAATTGGATTGCTTAATTTGTGCAGGGTGGGAAAGAATGGTTCTCCAAATCCTATTCCTCGGACCATCAAACCTGTTAGAACCCAATACCAGTTTTGCTCAGATGTCGCAGAAGTTGATAGTCTCGCCCATTATAAAGACACTAGTATTCAGCAAAGTCCCAGAAAAGGTAATGAGAGAACTTCATTATCCAATTCTTTCAGGGTAACCAGTTCCTCGTTTGTCCTTGGTTTGATAGTATCGGGTTTCGGTGTGTCTCTTCAACACTACACAGGTAAGAGATTGGATAGATAGGATTGGGAAGGACTGGAGATTCAAGAGGATCATCCCAGCTCATTTTGCTGCTCCAGTGAATGCCAGTAGGTCAGATTTCATGGCTGCATTTGCATTTCTGGACGATCTACTGGGGGAACGATATGTTACTCGGCCATCACTATCTCTCCTCTTCGCATCCATCATGGGGAAAGCTGCAACTTACTTTCCTCCAGATGACATGAAGACTCTATCATCCCTTGATCAGTTCTTGGTTTCTGTTGGTGCAGTCAAGAAGACTGTCTCGGGCCGCCGGAAGAGAAAAACAGCATTCTAGAACTGCAATGTAAGCATCATCAGTCTCTAGTACTTGGTGATAATACACAAGTACTTGTGCCACAGTTTAGTCGTCATACTGAATCCAAATTCCACAAAGTTGAATATATATATATATATATATACCGTCGATTTAAGCACGCATAAATGGTTTCGACCCACATTTTCTCCGTTTCCTCGGATTTCGAATAGTTTTGCAGAACAAGTTGCAATTGCAGTGTGTTTCTTGTGTCCTTTGTGGTCATGGATCATGTGGACGAATTTGTCATGATTAACGTCTGATGAAGGGATATGTGTTGCTTGTTGTTATGATGTGATTGTTGTTGGAACATTGTTTATCATATGTTTGATGAAATCTGTTGCTGGACTATCGGTTGGCCATAACTGTGGTACCCGCCAAAGCAACATTCATCCATATAACTAGTTTCATAATGGAAAATTGGCCGGCGTCCCATTCCCAATAAAAAAAAACATCATAAAGCAATCTACTAATCACCAACAATTCGGTTGAACATTTTCTATGTACACTGCTAGTCTAGTTGAATATATAATAAGATTTAGGGGAATCTGCAGAGCTCACCTGGTAAGTAGTAGGATACAATGTATCCAAGAAAGGGAGAAAATTAGTCAATACCATGTATCGTGTTGAGTTCTAGCGAGAGTTTAAAAATGATTATAGTGGTTTATCGAGAATTCAAAAACGACCGTAGTTATTCTTTTATATAAGTACGTACGTCCTTAAAGATGAAAGAATTTTTCATCGTGACTTCACATACGATTGTTGTTATGTGAGCATGAAGGTTTAAGACCGTGAGGTTATGTTCCATTGATATACTTGAGTATAAATTCGTCAAGTGGAGTTCTTAAAATCTTACTAGAGTCTAACAAATGGTTATACCTCTTCTTCCTTACCGTCAACAATTTGCATATGTTTCTCTATAACTCTATAGCAACCACTCTTTCTAAAACATTCATTGTATATTTGTATTCCTATGTCGATATATATATTGACTTGATCATCCGAGTGCAGACCGGGACTACCCCTACCTCTCTATATTCAAGAAAATCAAACAAATGAGAACTTTAATAATTCAGGGCCAATTATTCATATTCGCAACCCAATCGAAAGTTGTTTGACCGAACCGAAACACTAATTAATTATTATCCATACAACATATACATGAACTTGTTAGAATTTTTTTTTTTTTTTTTGAAAGCATGAACTTGTTAGAATTAAACACACCTCAAAAGAAGGAATGATGAATTGCGATTATCTTGATCATATATCATGATCAATCATCATCCTCACAAAATCCTAATAATAATATACCAATGCGATTTGTTCTATAGTTGTTACTTAGCTTGGTAGATGCTAGATAGTATCCTTCCCCACCTCTCACTTATGAAAAAGGTGAAGCAGCCACTTCAATGATTGATCAAGGAGGGAAAAGCCTTACCTGCAGAGGAAGCAAAGCTTGCTTGCTTACTTTCTAATTCCATCATTGAATTCAAGAGCGAGGAAAGAAGAAAAGAGATGGGGTTTAGGGATTTGGGATTGCATGGGAATCATCATATTGTGACAGGAGAGAGAGAGAGAGAGAGAGAGAGAGAGAGAGAGAGAGAGAGAGAGAGAGAGAGAGAGAGAGAGAGAGAGAGAATCGTCTTGGATCCTTTCTTCTCCACGTTCACTCTTGGTGGGTTGGTTTCTGCTTTCACTTCTATCTCGAGTAGCTTCCATTAACGTTCATTTCACCTTTCCCCCCTGCTTTAGCCTTTTCTTGATCCAACAATGGCATGTTCTTTGCTGATGACATTTTTATCCTAAAGAGAGATTGTTGGACCACCAGTCCACCATTGTTGATATGAACCTACCTACCTTTGGAGTAATTACTTGACTAGTTACTCACCAACTAAAGAGGTATATATCCACACATGGGTATATGGTAAACTTAGTAGGAAATTGAGTATATATCTAGATCACGGCTCGAATGCTAATTATATGAAAAATATTATATCTATTGTGCTTCCACAAGATGATAGAGTAGTCAATTATTCGAACTTGAATTGTGCTAACCAGAAGCAAAGAATACCAAATAATTTGTCAAGACCAATATTAGTGATGAGGTGAAATATGGATGATTCTCATTATTTGGAATCGGTGGCTAGAAAGAGGAGTGCAATCGTGATTTACTTCAACACCTCAAAAGAGGGTAACAACATAAATATCCATATTAATGCTTCTTGGAAAGTTTTTTTTTTTTTTTTTTTATAGAAAGCCTGGTGAATATTATTAACTTCTGGACCCAGGGCCCATATCGTCCTCAACAAGGCATCTAAGATACATAGGGGGATTATCCACCCAAACCCATTGTTGATTCCACCCCAAACCCACATGAGCCAACCAATGAGCCACTGAGTTGGTTTTCCTTGATGAGAATACCCACCTAACCTTATCCCCAACCAGAGATTCATTTACCAAAGCTAGCTTTCTCAGCTCATCACACAGAACCCCCAACTCAGTAAAGTCATCCTTCCCATTCTTTAACATCTTCACCAGCAATTGGCAATCCGACTCTACGATCAGCGGCCCGATTTGCCGGCGATTGGCCTCGCGTAGACCCATCGCCATCGCTCTTGCTTCTGCTTCTATCGCCCTGCATGCCCCTTTTTCTTTCTTTGCCAGCGCACCCACAAACACCCCCCGCTCGTCCCTGAAAATACCACCTATTCCGATTCCATGCTGCTGAAAGACACCGGCGTCGGTGTTGAGTTTAACGAAGCCCACCGGAGGGGGAGACCAGCGATCACTCTGAGGGACACGACCTGTCGGAGGCGAAGTGGAGGTCTGGGAGTCAGAGGAAGCCTGCGCAGCTAGATACGCCGATAGCCAGCCTAGCGCCCGCGGGACGATTTCATCCTCGTCCAACTTCCGATTGTTGAATTTATGATTGCACCGCTCCTTCCACAGGTACCACAGAATCGAATTGAACCTTTGAACTCTGTCTTCTGGATAATTTCTGAGAATCGAACCAACCCATTCCTTGCAGGTCTTGCCATCACCTAATTCAAAGAGCTCCTTCTCGTCACAGTTCTTCCAGCGTCGCCTTATCCAGTCGCAGTCCTGGAGAGCATGCATCTGGGTTTCCACGAGGTTGCAGAAGGGGCATTCGGGGGCCGCCTTATCAATCCATTCTTCAATATTAGCTCCCAAAGCACATTGATCAACTTTCCAAGAAGCTTTTGAAGAAGCTGGTCCAAAAGCTTCTTGGAAAGTTGATCAATGTGCTTTTCATGGAAAGATAGCTACCGTTGGTTATTGTCTCGTGTTTAAACAAGGTAGAGTTCGATGGTAATTTGTTTCATGACTTAAGAGGAAGGCAACAATATGAAGCTCCACAATTGTATCCCTTGGGAAGTCGATCAACGAGTTTCATCATTCTCGATCTTGAATATTTAGCATACATTTTTTGGTATTTGTGTCGCACTTTGAAATTAACTGGACCGTACATAGAAGGTCAATCTACATGGAAAGTTACATACATGAATGAAACTAAATTATCTGTGTTATCAATGTCAAATAGCAATTGATAAGCAACCACCTCAAGTAAATATTAGAAAATAACCAATTGCATCTTAATTTCAAAATTTAAGTGTCACAAATTTACTTTTTGAAATAGTTCCTTTCAAAACTTTGAGAAGTTCATTTTTCGGTCAACTGATCCCAACAAATGGAAAGTCCACCGACCCCATTACAATAATGAAAATAATTGACCAAGTGACAATAGTAAATCAAATTTAAGGAATTAAATGCACCAAATTAACTTTCAAAAATTGAATTTTGAATCAACCAAAATTAGTGTCTCCCCATCTATTCAGCCACCAGTCAACATTCTGTTTCCCTTTAGGCCAAATTAAAAAGACTATAAAATTATATTTTGTGTAAAACATTCTACCAAAAAAAAAATCTATAACTATCCTAAATCACCATATAACTTTGACATTTGCAAAACTGGTGAAGCTTTTCTTCTTTACTAAAAAAAAGTAGAACCAAATTCATTAGAGCTATAGTTTAACCTATATAGTGGTATATCTAACCTAACTGGAAAGTTGAAAAGAAAACTCACACTCTATCACTAATTGGTGTATACATTATTTTTTAGTCATTGATAGATTGTTTATAGGTGCTGAATTGTGGAGTGCACCTATGCATCTTTACGTAAATTATTCATTAATGTGATTGGTTTAAATTGAACGAGATCTTATATAAAGATTGATGAGAATAACCTTTGTATGAAAAAATTTCAAACTTGTCTAAGAACAAAAAAAAAAAAAACTATTTATTAATCAGTTTATAAAAATACCAAATTTATAGAATCACTTTTATTTTTTGTTGAATTTACATAATCATTTTTGATAAATTACTCCATAATTTTATTTTTCCAATCCATAATTTTTTTGTTGTTGTTGATAATTACTCCATACTTATCATTTGGCATGTGAGGGCAATGAGTATATAAATAGGAGATTTGTAAATTCTGCAGCGGAGAGAAAGGAAAAGCTCACCAAACTCTGCCTGGGGGGAATTGATCTTGATTTTGATTGCTTGCACGATCTTTCTCCGGCAGAATCGACCGACACGGAAGCTTAATTCATATTATAATCTTGGAATCTGTCTTCTCAAAGGCAAAATCCAACTCCAAATCAAATCTCTCACTCTTCTTCCCTATGAATTAGTTTTCAGTTTCCCCTGTTTCCCCTTTTCCTTCGCTTTCTGGTTATGCTACGCACAATCCTCTGTTTTTTCGTGCCGCACTTCCTTTTCCGTAACACCAACAACCAAGGAAGGTACGCTCCTCCTCGATAATCCCCACATCCTACTTTCAGTAATCTCGTCCTTCTTCCTCCTAAAGCTTCGATCTTTAGCCGAAAATTTTCTGGGCATTTGCTTTGGGTTAACGGGCCGGACTCTGTTTGATTTCGGTTCTGGATTTTTCTGGGTGGGTTTTAGCTTTCTTCTCTTTGGGATTCCTGAGCCATTTGGGTTGTTGAATGAAGTTGAAGTTGGGTGTGTGTGATCTTCCCATTTGGTACGGCTTATTTTGCTTGTTCTTTTTTTATTTTATGTCAAATGAGACGCCGCTGTTCATCCAATTTGTTGTTATGGACGGTGAGGGGATTAGAAGATTTGCTGTTTCGAATTCCTTATAGTATGTAATTATGTTGATTCATGGCTTTCGGATTAATTGCATTGTGCCACATTAAGTGTTTGAATCTGCCATTTCTGATTCTCTTGGAAGATCAACCTGTTTGCTGCAATTCCAGATTCACTTACTTTTCCTGTTACATAATTATTACTTGTCCTTGATGTGTAAGGGATGGACTGAGTAATAGTGTTTGATATTGATGGTGGATTCAGGGTTCTGTGAAATGATTATTGTATGTTCTCTTTCTGGTTGTCATTGGGTTTCTCGATCCATTTTTTCTCGTAAGTCTGCAGATTGAGAACCCTTTTCATTGTTCTTGATTAGTCTGGATATAGTACAGCTCTAGACTCCAAATGTAGGTTCATAAACAATATTGAGAACAAATTATGAAAATCAGTTCTGATTAATTGCCTGTTCCTTTTTATTTCCTCTGAAGGTTAAGATTAGTACAGTGTTTTAGGAAATTTATCTATGGAGGTTGTTAAGATTATGACAAGGACATTATTTCTTGACAGGCCTGAGGTTCCCTTCCACAGAATCAAAGGACTCTTCTCAAAGTCCATTGCTTCTAGCGGCATAACTTGGTAAGTTATCATTATTTTGCTAATTATCTTGTATTGCATCTTCTGGTCACACTAATCACAGATATTTGATGGTTTCTTCAGCTGAGCATCTATTTGCTGTTATCTAGTCCTATCCAATGGCTGACCGGAGCATCAGTCTGCCAGTGACTCCAGATTCAACTGATTCAAGAAGAAGCCCTACTGGAAAGTTTACATCTTCCAAGGACGGAGAAAAGATTGTTCCCAATTACCTGCGAGCTTCTACTGGCTCCTGTCATGATTTCTGCAAATATGGGAAGAAGCATGCTGCTGAGGAGAAGGAAAGGCGCCCATTTCCCAGAAGAGGGATCAAGAAACCTACTGATAGTAACCAACACTCACCCGAGATCCAAATTCAAGTCTTTAGCAAACCTCATACAAAGAAAAACACAGAAGGGCTTTTGCTTTCTAAATCAGCGGACAGCAATAATGATGGCCTAAAGGCTGCTCTATCCACTGCCAGGAAGGCATCGGTCCCAGAGCGGTTAAGACAGTCAGTTGACTCGAAGCTTTCTAGGTTTCATGAGAGCAAGACCTCCCCGGCTGAAAGGTTAACTGGACCATTGGATGGTAAACTTTCCGGGTTGATTGAGACATCCTCCCAAATGGAAAGAACATCATCAGGGGAAAGGAAGAATACTGCTCATCCAACTGCTCTCAGAACTTTACCTGATCCAGAAACCGCCTCGAAGACACTCAAGAAAGGCATGCCATCATCCTCTCTAGCAAAGCTCAAGAGCCCTTCAAATCAAGCTTCACCAAGGGCTAAAGGACTTGCCCTGTCGGAAAAACTCGGTAGTTCTTTCAAGCCTAAATTATCGCTCTCTCCTAATAATGATGCAGCTGGGTTAAGTGCTCAACGAAAAAGCGACATTGGAATAGGACAGAAATCTAGCGTCCTCCCCAAGGTAGCTCTAAGGAAATTACAGGTGTCCCCAAAACCCTTGGTGTCCCCTAGACTTTCTGGGGCAGGATTAAGTGCTCGACGACAAAGTGACATTGGATCAGGACAGAAATCTAGCCTCCTCCCCAAGATATCTCTAAGGAAATTGCAGGTGTCCCCAAAACCCATGTCATCCCCTAGACTTGCTGTATCAGCCAGAGCTTTGGCTTCCCCAAGGGTTTCCTTGTCTCCCAGGTCTTCCCTTGCTGGTGTGGCAGGCCTAAATGCAAAGAGAAATCGGGCTGCAAAAGTTTTATCTGCTAAGAAGAATGACCAACCAAAGAAAGAGGATAAGATTAGGAAGGCAGCAAGTAACTTGCAGCCCAAGATTCAGGACAAGAGTAAGAAGGAGTTGACTAGCAAGCAGAGAACGATAAAGAAAGTGAAGGAAGAGGGCGATGACAAGGTGGAGGAAAAAACTTTGTATGTCATCAAAATGGAAACCGAGGACAAACATATGGAGTCTGACCTGAACGAACGTCTCGACGGCGATACTTCACCTCCTCCAGTTTCATCCCCGAGGCAGTTATCTCTCCCGGGATGTTCTTCAGCATCATCGCGTACTAACAATGAAGAAGAAGAGGGATCCGAGTATAGTTTGACTGATGGTGAAGATGAGTCTTCATATGAATATGACGATGAAACAGAGTCCATGGGAATTGAAGAACAAAATAAATGGAACAGAAGGAAGGCGATGGTTTCCTCTTCTGGAGATATTGATCCACAACCCGTGAAGCTACGTTTCAGGAGGGGGAAAGTGATTGAGATAAAGTCGGAGAACGATGGTCCAAGAAGGCTGAAGTTCAGGAGAAGCAGAGTATTAAGTGAGGGCAAGAATCCGAAGGGTGATGGTCGCGTGAGGTATCAGAGCAGGGGAGAAGGTGATGTTGTTGATGCAAAGAAGAGCGAGGAGAAAGTTGTTTTGAGACATCAAGAAGTGGATGGAAAGAAAGATGCTGGACAAGGAGGGCTGTTCAACAATGTGATTGAGGAAACTGCGAGCAAACTGGCGGAGACGAGGAAGAGCAAGGTGAAGGCCCTGGTGGGTGCTTTCGAAACTGTGATCTCCCTCCAAGATGTGAAGCCCTCTGGAAATGTCATCGTCTCATGACCGTGATGAGTGGATTAATGAAGTCCCCATGTGAACTTTGAATTGGGTTTCTTGCCAATAGAGCACAGATCTGTGTGTGAGTGTGATGAGAGGGTGACATAGATTGTGTGTGATGAGAAGGTGGCTTGATCTTTTTGGTATTTCCAAATTAGTTATTCAGCGATCTGGGTTTGGTTTTGTGTGAAAATAATCGAAGGAAGTAATAAAATGAATCAAATATGAGCTCAGCCACCTTTCTCCGGTTACTGAATAGGCATTAGGCTTGATCTTCAGGTCTTGCAATCTCTTCACAACGTTTAAAGTTCGAAAATGATTTTGGAGACACATCTGGGATGAGAGTTGGAAGCAGTACCATTTGAATGAATTTACCAAACATGTTGATGATGGTTACCCGTTTTCAATCAAATCATTAAGCATGTCAACGACTTCAATCGTCAGGCATGGTAACATGATATTAATGGTCCGTAGGTATTCGGTTACATTTTGCAAGAATTTAACGAGCCAAGCTTTGTATCAGATATCCCCGAAGGGACAAATGGTTATGTTTATTACCGTCAAAGCTCTTCAAACAAGATTTTGAATGAGTTGTTATATGTCTTTGGTAGTTTAGCGGGATACAAAAAACCAAGGTTAAGGATAGATTTTGCTATTTTGCAAATTGCTATAGTTTGGTTGTGCTGAGATTGTCCTTACTCCCGTCTTCTCTAGAAGCAGAGAATCTAAGAACAAGATCCATGTCCAATCAAGCTACGGCAAGTTGGTGCAAGGCAACTCCACCCTCACTAAAATTATATTGAGGTAGACCCAGTTCATTCAAATCAACAAAGTTCCTCTGGCAAAACATCGGACATAATATGAAAAACATCAAGAGAAGGAGATAGAAGAAATTGGACACAATGTACAGCCTCGACAATACATAAACCGAAGAAATTGGTGAAAACCTGCTTAATGCTTTGATAGTTTACTGGATTCAGTGCACATCTTTGAAAGCAATGACCACTAGGTAAAGGCCTACACTATATATCCCAACAAGAATTGCCCACAGCAAACCCTTGGCATGATTTGCCCTCGCGCACCTACTCACTCATCAAGGGGCAACAATAATCCGTCCAGCAACTTGGTCGAGATCCCGCTGTCCATTTGAGGTGATTCTCCTTCCACTGAGAACAAAACAATCAATTCCGACCATCATTAGCAAGCCAGTCAAGAACAAAAAATAGATCAGGAAACTTCGCTACGATAGCAAGAACAGGAAACCCAATACAGGTTTCACAGCAGAGTAGACGTTAACCAACGATGAGAATTTCATGTTCAATGTTAGAAAAGGGTGAACAGAATCTCTCAACTCACCCAGTGGGAACAACTTCTACAATGTTCAACTTCTGCAGTTCACTAAGAATATGTCTGGCGATGGCACCACTGCTTTTGCAGAAATGGGGCGGTCGACTTCCATTCCTTTTGCTTCCACCGTAGATTCTTCGGAAAGCTCCCACGCCCAGGCCTCCCCTCAGGTACACCTTCCTTGCCATTGAGGCTGCAGTCATGATCAAGCTCAAGGTTATAAACAAATAATCAAAGCATCAAGGCTGTAAACTCATACCATGAAATTGCAGAACACAAAAATCAGTGCTAGATGCTTAATTGATACTCACCAGCTCTAATGTAATACCAGTCAGGATCATATGGTGCAAGCTCCTTCAATTTACCAGTCTTGACAATATCTGTCCATGGGGGCAGCTCTATCTGCAATCCAAAGAAGTCATTGGAAAGGATGTAAGACCCCTCACTCAAACCACACAAAGTTGCTCACTGTTGAGGCATCATACAAGTGAAAGATGATGTATAGATTTCACAATTTTATGGCAAAATCAACAAAATGGTGAATCGGATTAATCTCTCCTAAGTACTAAACCAAAAATTCATCCTAAGAAACACCAACACACCTCCAAAATAAAGCTAATCCCTTTCGACACGAATCACAGCTCAATGATCAACAGGAACCACCATAATGAAATATGAAAGCTCCCCAGGTCGCAATGAACACCACTATGCATCTAAAAACGCCTACACTAGCCATGGATCAATGGCAGTTCATCAATGGAACCGACGACAGTGCATCGACGCAAGTGAATTGCTAGGGGCTTGGGAGTACCTTGCCAGACCGCTTGAGGTGAGCGGCATAGGCCTTGACGAACTCGTGAGGAGATACATCCTTCACAGTGCAAGCCTTCATGAGTTCGCCGGGAGTCGCCATTCTTCCTTACCTTCCCTTCCTTGCCCGCGAATCTCTCCGCCGCTGTTGAGTGCGATGCGAGAGAGGTCTGGATTGAGAACAAGTCGTTGCAGAAAATGGCTAGGGTTTTCCTTTCGTGATTATGTTTTGAATTTATATGTTGGACGTATTTATGATTTACTTTGGGCCGGGCCTTCTATATTTCTTTCGATCGGGCTGCCAGTAGCCCATCAGTCGGTTTCTATGCCACTGATGTTGTATTGTTGTATCTTGTATGTCCTGAATTGGGCTGCACATTGGAATATCTACGACCTTATAAACTTAAAATTCTGCAGATAAAATAAATAAAACTAACACTGGTAATTAGAGAACTGAAAAAATGGGTGTATGTATTTACTAGTATGGTATCAGAGGCGACTTTCTAATGTAGTTTATGACGGAAGTTCTTACGGAGATTAGAACATTCTGGTATCCTAATTGTTGCGATGTAAATAGTGACTACGAAAAATGTTCGTTACGATATATTTCAACTTCAAAAACAACGTGGCTTAAGGGAAACATACGGGAGTATATCGAAGTTTATCCGAACACGAATGAGTTGTTCTAACCCAACATTACAATAAGACGGTAAAAAAAGAGTACCATATCACAAAAGAGATATACGTCAAAATACAATGTAAGCCAAAAACGATACAGCAGCCTCTTGCGTTCCCAATACAATGACAATGCAAGAAGCAAAGGGGCAATAATACTTAAACGGGTAAGTAAGAAAGAAAGAATCGTCGAAATTTTCTGTCTCAAATAAAAGCATAATATGATCTGTCTGGTCCAACTTGCCAAAGCATCTCAAATGTTCTTCTCTAAGCCACAGCAGGCAAGTCCTTCAACCACGCATCCAGAGGCTTACCGATCGAGTAGACGATGAAACCGATCTCCCTCAGCTTATCCACATTCACAATGTTCCTCCCGTCGAACACGAAAGCGGGCTTCTGCATGTTGTCGTAGATCCTCTGGAAGTCCAGCTTCTTGAACTCGTCCCACTCGGTCAAAATGCAGAGACCATGAGCATCTTTGGTTGCCTCATAGGCATCCCAGACCACACCGACTTGCTTCACAGTAGTCGGGCTCATGGGCTGGAGGTGGAGAGGGTGGTCCCAGTCGAACTTTTTCATGGAGAGGTCCCTCTGAATCTGGTCCTCGGTCACCTGGGGATCGTAGATGCTCAACCGGGCCTTATCGCCCAAAAGCCCCTTGCATACATCAATCGCCGGGGTCTCCCTAGTATCACCGGTATCCTTCTTGAATGCAAAGCCCAAAATGGCAATCTTCTTGGTCGCCACGGTGTTGAACATGGATGAAACGAGACGGTTCACGAATCGGTTCTTCTGGTAGTCATTGATCTTGATGACTTGCTTCCAGTATTCAGCCACCTCGGGGAGACCATTGCACTCACAGATGTAGACCAGGTTCAGAATATCCTTCTGGAAGCAGGACCCACCAAAGCCGACACTGGCGTTCAAGAACTTGGGGCCGATTCTCGAGTCCTTGCCAACAGCAAATGACACTTGAGTGACATCAGCACCAGTTGCCTCACACAAAGCTGACATGGCATTCACCGAAGAGATTCTCTGAGCCAGGAAGGCATTGGCAGCAAGCTTGGAGAGCTCAGCAGACCATAGGTTGGTGGTCAAGATTTGATCTTCAGGGACCCAGTGAGCATAGACCTCCTTCAATGTCTGAATTGCCTTCTGGCCCTCGGGGGTTTCCCTTCCTCCAATGAGAACCCTATCAGGGTTGAACAAGTCTTTGATGGCTGTTCCTTCAGCAAGGAACTCAGGGTTTGAGAGGATCTGGAACTTGATCCCCTTGCTGTTGTGGGTCAAGATCTTCTCAATTGCCTCTGCAGTCTTCACAGGAACAGTTGACTTCTCCACAACAATTTTGTCCGATTTGGAGACATCAGCGATCATACGTGCAGCACTCTCCCAGTAAGTGAGGTCTGCTGCTTTCCCAGCACCAAGACCCCGAGTCTTGGTCGGGGTGTTGACCGAGACGAAAACAATGTCTGCCTCGAAGACGTGCTTCTCCACATCGGTGCTGAAGAACAGGTTTCTCCCTCTGCACTCCTTGACAACATCCTCGAGGCCTGGCTCGTAGATGGGTAGCTGGTCACTGTTCCAGGCATTGATCCTGGGGACAGAGATGTCGACAACTGCAACCTCAATTTTGGGGCACTTGAGTGCAATCACAGCCATGGTTGGCCCACCGACGTAGCCGGCACCAATGCAACAGATCTTCACCATTTTGTCTTTCCTGAGATGAAATACGGCAACGCCATATTAGAATACCGAAATCAAAAGGCACATGCAAAGAACTCAAATTTCTGATCCCAAACCCCCCACCCCCAACCTTCTCCTGATCTATAATTTACCAGACTAATGTAACAGACACCATTAATTTAAAGCACAAGACTTGTTGCACGGTGCTTTGGTGCCTAAGATCTAATCACTTGCATAGAGATAGACCAACTGTTTGCAACGAATTCAGCATTTCTTAAGGATCCAGTAAATGAATTTCCACAAATTATGTAAACAGATCTAGGGAGCGTACATCACGCCATTGCCAAGCCACATGGATCTCGAAAGCTAAAAGTGCAAATCACAGGCTGATATGCACGTTCGAGCCAATAGGGGGGAAGAGCGTATGAAGTAATCACGAACAATACGGTCACATATCACAACTGAATCCACCCCAATAGTCCCTAATAGTCTATAGCTACATCTCGTTCCAAATCAATTCAAATCTAGCGATTTCCATAGTCAAGAGAGAAAGCAAGCAACTGAACCGAATTCACAAATCGGCAGGCAAACCAAGCTCACAGATCTCGCAATTCAAACGATTCAGCTAGAGTATGGAACATTAGATCGAAGAGCCTAACTGACTGAGCTCGAATAGAGGAAGATAGATAACAGAGAATCAAACACTATAGTCGTGGGGGGCAGATCGGTAATGCATAGAGTCAATGGATCTACGCATAGAATTTCAGAAATCGGAAGGAAGAGATGAAGAAACGACAATGGAAATCGGAAGCAAAATGGGAAGCGGAAAGAGTGAGATCGGGATTCTTGCGCGTACCTTGGCAGTCGGTGGAGGGAATCTAGAGAGAGAGAAGAAGAAAGGAAATGGGTGCGTTGGTGGTGGACGAGAGAGAAGGGGAGGAGGGTTTATATACAGGAGAATGGAAGAAGAGCGCCAGCAAGTCAGCAACGAAAGAGGCGGGGAGGAGAAGAGATCTGCCACTGCGTGTAAAATGGTGTGGCCCCTCCCCTAATCGAGGGTAATTAGCATAAATTGTCACAAATTTTTGTCATTAACATATAACGGTCACAAATTAAATAGAAGTGACCATTTCATACACTTTCAAACTTTTGTTATTATATCGTTATAAATTAGTGATCGTTTTGTATTAAGTGCAAAAATTTGTTATCGAGTCGTTACAAATTAATAGTATGTGACCGTTTTGAAGTCGGATCGTGTGTTCGTCAAGTATATGACACTAACCATTTGAACGATATATGAGATGTCGGGTCGTGTGTTCATCTATATACTTGCCTTGCCGAATAAAAATGATCTATGTGTACATTTCAATTTCGATAACAAGGAAGTAAGAAAGAAGGGCGAGTTTTTTTCAACTAAAATGCAGCATGTAACCCGTTTGTGAGGCATTGAATTCCCTCGCTATCATCCCCTTGTTTTTTTTTACGAGTATTGTCATCCTTTTGTTATGATCATATCATTCACATAAATTAACAAAGCTATCATACCTTGACTAGAACGAATTGTATCAGTGACTGATCGTTCAAACTTTTTGAACATTATATAAAATGATCACCAAAAATTTAATTTATATCGACCGGAAAATCAAAGTTTGAAATTATATTAAATGATCCCTCTATTTAATTTGTGATATAATTTTTTCTTACTAACTATTGATAATCAACTCGTAGTTGGGGGTTAGAGTGTCTATGTTTGGCCCGGCTTTTAGAAGTGCTTTTCGGCTTCAAAAGCTTAAGCAGGGCCAAACACCTCTAAAAGCTCGGCTTTTGAAAAGCCGAAAAGCGCTTTTGTATAACATAAAAGCAGAAGCTCCGATTTGGAGCTTCTGCGAAAAGCTGTTTTGAAAATACAAGATTATCCTTACCATATTTTAATTTTATTTCATAAAATATAATTTTCCTTCATTTATATCATTTTAAAAATAAAATAAATTATAAAATCATATTATTTAATATAAAAGAAATCTAACAAGATCCATTTTGACTACTTTTTATTGTTTCGAATTTTTATTTATATTTTATATTATAAGTCCTTTATAGTCATTTTACACAACCGCTCATATTAAAAAGCACTTCTAATAGTTTTACAGCCAAACACTAAACTGCTTTTTTTGAAAAGTACTTATCTAAAAGCTCCAGCCAGAAGCTGCTTCTGCAAAAGCTACAGCAGGGCCAAACTAAGCTAGTGTAGAGTCAGAGAGGTTGTTGACGTGGACTCGTCAATCTTCTTTCTTTCGTTTGAATATTATTTGCTAACCCTGCAGTTGGCAGAAGCCAGAAGGTGGTGGTGGAGTGGAATTGCGGGAAGTTAGTTGATGAGGGAGAAAACCGCAAAGGAAGAAAAGGGTAGAATTGTAGAAAGGAGTATTGAACATGAAACCGTACCGTATCAGCGGTACAATCACAAAATATCAGTAGTATCAGAGAGATTAAATTACTAGACGGTATTTAACGGTATTAATAGTTGAACTACAGTTAAACCATAATTTTATCATAAAATATTCTATCGCTGATCCAGTACAATTTACTGTAGGATTTCATGGACCATGAAAAGGAGTAGGATCGCAAAAAGGCGGTACCGGCTTTAAGTTGAATGGACGGAAATGACCTTCCTTCCATCCAGGCGGCAGCGGAAGGTGCATTGTACCGCGTCCGTATGTACCAAGACGCGGTTTCAGCGCCGCACCCACGGCAGCTAGCAGCAGACCGGAACTTTGTCCAAATGTGACGATAACCCTTTTGTATTTGGTGAAGTTGAGGTGAACTGGTTAAAGAAATCTCTGGATATCATAATCAACGGCTTCATTATGTATATGATAATAGGTGATTCAAGAATCAAGATACATTGTTTACTGTTTAGATACTTTTTCTTTTTGATGTGTAGTAAATTTCGAAATCGAGGTTTAGCGTTGTACAATGGTCTAATGTGGTTCGAAATGGGATCAAATAATCATGATAGGTTTAAATCAATGGTAAATGAGATTTGAGAACCAGGATCAGATTATTACAGTATTTGATTCGACTTGATTCGGTTCAAATTTTGATTTGGTCCCTCTTTTTTCTTTGATATTTGGAAAAGTTGAAGGGATCAGACTGCACTGTATTCAATCAATGTGGGTCATTGACACCACTTTGGTTCTGGCGGGCGACAATTAAAAATAACGGTATTGGGATGTTGTGCGTATAATTCAAACTCATGTTGTAATTAGTTTTTTTATCCATTTTTTTACTTATATAGATTCATTTACACTTTCACTGTCGTGTCAACTTTTAAAATTAGTGTTGTTATCAATAAATATAATTTTTGAGAAAATATTTTCCTCAATGAAGTACGTGAAGAATACGTTTCAATGTCAAATGAGTGGTGAAGCTATTAATGAATTTATCAATGGTATATTGTTGTCACACTCTTTATAGTTCCGATCATAAATACATTTAAAAATATTTAAAAATTTGAAAATTAAACAAATCATATTATAAAAAAATAATAGAAATTAAGTTTGAGTCCAAAGGTTTTGCATGAGTCTTGAACCTCTTTGATCTGTAGGCCCAACAACCCATTTTCCCCCCCAACATATTCTCCTTCTAGAAAACTTGATCTGGTTAACAAAACTTAGCATGACGATGATGATGGAATGTGGAGTTCCCATCAAAGAGTTACTGATATGCAAATCAAACAAATATTGGCGGGTTCCTCCACCTACAAGACACGAGAATGGTAAGTCTTCTTCATCGAAACATTTTCCCTGCCATCATTCACCATTATGATGATGAATGGAGAGACGTTCTTACAGAAAAGAAATGATGAACGAGTTCCATGTGCAGATACAATTTTTTGGGGGGGCTGGTAAAGGGAAACTTGGGAACTAAGCCACCAAGTTAATTAGACCTAATTATTTGCTTCAGGATACAGGAAAGGAAAGCCTGCAATTTGAAGAGTGTTTCCGAAGCTTTCACTATCGTTTGATGATAATTATATTATTGGGGGGAAAGGTACTCTAAACCCACCTGGAAAATTTTCTAATGACGTACGGTGTTCGAGAACAGATCCAAACCAACCAGATCCTAGGTGTTGGGATTGGCAAGGTGGTGGGTGATCGTTGGTCCAGTGTAGAAATGTTCACTGTGGTAGGAAGAAATAAATAAAATAATTCGTGTTTGAATTATAATTTGTGTACCTATTGTTAGTCAAACTTATTTGTGCTAGCTAATTTTTTTCATTGAGAAATAGTTTGTACTATGCACAAATTAGCAACCATATCGTGTTTGTTGTTGTGATATCATTAACCCTACTGAAATTTTATTTTGTACTTATACTTCTGACGGTTCTTTTCTTCAACAATTTTTCCTCATAACACACTATTTGATGATATATTAGATAGAGAGAGATTCATGGCGGATAATTCTACATATAGACTTCTTTGGGTGTCATATTACCAAAGGTAAGATAGACTAACGGTAAAACTCCCGCGACAATGAATGTTTAGGAGTTGTGGGAGTTTTATGTAACTTTGGTACTGACTACTGAGAGCGATGCATGAAAAACCTTTTTTCCCCCACTGCACTGTGTGTATTAATTGATGTCCCTTCCCCAAACAGTCGACACCAGTTACCACCGACACTCGGAAAAGAAGGATCTTTTCTTCCTTGGCTCAATTGTTTCCTTATTAATCAGAGAGCAGAGCCTTTTCGTGTACACAGCAGCGACTACCTAACTTATTTCTTACAAGACTGGGCCTAACTAACTCAAAGCTCAACTTACCATGGCGGCTTGTTTGCCACTTTTATTCTTGACCTGATCTAATCACTCACTGCTGCAGCTGGCCGATTTAGTTAGCTGGCTACTCTACACGGACGGGTTGAATGTTCCAAATGTCTCTGGCGTACTCGTGGATTGTCCTGTCGCTGCTGAACTTGTAAGAGCCAGCTGTGTTCATGATCGACATTCTCGTCCACCTCTGTCAAACCATGGGCAAATTCAAGAGTGTTAAGGGAATGTGCTTTGGTTTTGGAAGGCTGCTCTTACTGTGTGTGTGTGTGTATATATCTGTAGCTTAAACAAAATATCACCTGTTGGTCTCGATACGCTTTGTCAACCTCCTCCTGGCACTCGATGTAGCTGGGGAAATCCTTTCCAACGAGGAAATAGTCGCCGCGGCCATAGCCTTCGTTGCCTTCTAGTGATCCGAGCAATTCGTCGTAATTGTTACCCCCAAACACACCACTCCTCACGAACTCCTTCACTTCTTCGAACCGTGGGTCAGCGATGAACTAGAAATATCCATTTAGCCATGGTTAGCACTGCGATCATTATGCTCAATCGAATCTGGTGGATAATGGTGCATTTGAATGTAATGGTAAAATAAGCAGGAAAAATTACCTTCCCCTCAGCTCTTTCTTGCCTCAACCCAGCAATATCTTCTGCTCGAGCACCAAACAGGAAGAAGTTGTCTTCACCAACCTCTTCCCTTATCTCGACATTAGCCCCGTCTAAGGTCCCTATTTGTACACAGCCGTTCATTGCAAACTTCATATTGCTGGTTCCACTTGCTTCCATACCAGCAGTACTGCAATATGTAGGGGAAGAAACTCAGAGAAAGCAAATCTCATTGTGCTCACTTTAATGTCTGGATGACCAATGAATTTGAACGAGAGGAATGGTCGGGCAAAGCACATTTGAAGTCAGGTACCTGATATGTTGAGAGAGCTCACTTGCTGGAATAAGTAATTCAGCTACACTGACATTGTAATCAGGGACAAAAATCACCTGATACATAAGACAAGCAAAATTAACTAACCAAGCAAGATTATCCCTTGCAGCATATGCCCAACGATCCTTGCACTAATTTGTTTCTTAATCACATATCAGCAAGTTACAGAATTCTTGGAAGCATACATACCTTCAGTAAATCACCTATCTCCGGGTCATGATTAACAGTGATACCAACATCTGTGATGAACTTCACTATTCTCTTGGCTTGCACATAAGTAGCAAATGCTTTCCCCCCAAATATACAAACTCGTGGAGCATACATGTTTTTCCTTTCTTCTACACTACTTTCTTTCATCTTCTTGTATCGGTAAACAATGCCTAATATATTAAGCAACTGGCGCTTGTACTCATGGATGCGCTTTACCTGAAGATGGGATAAGAATGAGAATACAGTGACTTCAAATGGCAGTAATGGTTTTGCAATGTGCTAGAGGAATTGCAAACTGAAGTGAAAAGGTGTTATTATGTCCATTATGATACTAGTCCATGCTGGTTTTGAAGAGTCAGGTTGTTATGCATAGTTCTCCGATTAGAAGCATCAGTTAACATAGACTAGAATGAGCAATAAGCTGTCAATGCAAATATTAAAAAGGTAATCCATGAAACGAGTAGAACTACATCATCAGAATTCCTCTACTGATTTCAGCCTTCTATTGCACTCCTCTCTCCTAGACTTCATTCAGAATTTGTCCCACATTTTAGGAACCAATCTAATTCAATCAAATCAGTTTTTTTTTATATAGATGAGCTTAGCCCCTAGGTCGAAGCTAGCACGGTTATATGCTTTGCATCCACGTGGGATTATCTAATCCAGCAAGTTAACTGACCAAGCTATGATCTGATTTTCTAATTCAATCCAGCAAGTTCACCTAAATCCTTGCCAAGTCTGCTGAATTGTACAAGCCTGTGTTGTTCAACTGAAGAAAATTACCTGGATATCAAACATTGCATCGGGGCTCACAGTATACCCTGTTTTTTCTTTGAGGAATGAGACAACCTTCATCTTGTTTTCCCTTTTTGCTGACCTCCACTGGTTTTGGAGACCCTTGTTATCTGCGAACTACATTCAAATTATAGATTAGCTGTCAGCATTAGTCTAGACATACAACTGACTTGACTACTTGAGATCTGTAACTAGCCAACAACCAGATAGCAAAACTCGATACATCCTAAATCCCACTTACATTAGGTATTCAAGCATTAAGAGAACTTCTGATATTGCCATATCGATTATACTAAGTGTGCCGGATCTGTGAAATTCAATAAGTTGGAATATGTATTACCTTTTTTAATTCTCCCAGTCTTTCAGTGTTCAACACCCAATCTTCAGAGCCAGTCCACTCTGTAATAATTTTGCTCAAAGCAGGATTACAGAAACGAATCCATCTTCTTGGTGTAACCCCATTGGTCTTATTTTGGAATTTATTGGGCCACAACTGCAATACCAGTCAATGTTAAAGATAAAAGCTTTCACAATAATTTGAAAGCAAACCAAAGAAGAAGTCAACAGGTATAATTCATCTCAAGGAAATATATGATGATCCAGAAAGGTCGACAACACACCTTATAAAAAGAATTGAAGACTTCATCCTTCACTATCTCACTGTGTATTTCAGCAACTCCATTTACTGCATGACCACCAACAACGCAGAGGTTAGCCATGCGAACCATTTTCGGAGGTTTTGGTGGTGGTTCTGCCATGACCTTTTCCTCATCGGTGCTTTCATCCTCTGATTCATCCTTCTCTTCAGCTGATTCAGATTCTTCAGAAGACTCTTCCAGTTCTTGAAGGGAAATAGCAACAGCGATCTCTCGAGGTTTAACTATTAAATGAGCAAATTGTTCAGGCAGATCAACATTTTCCAGTACTCTCATTTCTTTCAGTTTCTTCTCCAGCATTTCCGTATCTTCTTTACCATACTCGGAAACAATCTCATTTATAAGCTGTAGGATAAGAACGGACCAAGATTGGACATAAGATACATGATCCATAAGAAATAAAATTTAATTACGGAAGTAACTAGTGTTACCTGTTCATCAATGGTTTCTATGATCTCAACATGTCGAGGTAGCAGTTTCTGCATAAGATCTAAACTCCACTTCTCCAAAGCTTCAGGTAGAACAGTATGGTTTGTGTACGCCACAGTCCTGGTGCATCAAGTGGTGAATATAACCTTGCAAGCTATTAGATGATGAGCTACAACATGAGAATGAAAAAAAAACTGCAAAACGGCATGCAAATGAAGAAAAGGAGAGAAATCATAAGCTGTGGGAAAACATAATAAAAAAACGGTCAACCATTTTTGAAAAAGCTCATATTTACGATTAATAACCTGTTTAGAGTTTTGAGAAGTTTCAAAGTACTCTAGAAGCAAAGTCTAAACACAGCTTAAGCATGTTCTTCGACATCCCCAAACCAATTCCCTAAGTATATGAACTGAAAAACCTGACAGCAGTCCCATACTCTCATAACATGTAAATTCCCAAGACACAAAGTACGAAAGGTAGGGAGCTATCCATATTCGAATACCTCTTGGTGATGGTCCATGCATCATTCCAACTTAAACCTTTCACGTCCATCAAAATCCTCATCAGCTCAGGGATGCAGAGTGTGGGATGAGTATCATTCATCTGAACTGCAACTTTATCAGCAAATTGTCCCCAGTTAATATTCGAGCCTGATCTTATCTCAAATCGTGCAATGATATCTTGGAGTGAAGCTGAACACAATGTATATTGTTGTTTCAGTCGAAGGACCTTGCCCTCCTCTGAGTCATCTCCAGGGTAGAGGACATAGCAAATCTGTGATCAACAGAAAGCATAATGGAAAAACATTACATTCTTATAAAGTCACACTTCATTTGCACTCAAGTGACCATCAAAACTATAACATAAGTAATTATATGAATAATCAAAGGTTAAGAATAAAATATAGATGAAACTATATGTTTCAGAAAGCTTGGATAAGGAATTGAAGACTAATAGAAACTATAATCTAAGTTCATATAAATAATCAAAGGTACACGGATAAGAGATAGAAGGCTCTATATCTTTTAGAAAGCTTGGATAAGGAGTAGGAGACTGAAGCTAACAAATAAAAAAATCTAGTTTAAAAAACTAATTGCTAAGGGGATAAAATCTTGATTGCATGTTGCAACAATGCAGCATAAATGACATAGCTGAGTTGACATGTATGTTTTTAATGAACAACGGAGTTACGATACCAAAGTGAATATTAACAACTAAACACCTTCTCAGCATTTGCTAGGGCCTCATATGCTTGCATGTGTTCTCCAGCATTGAAAGCAGACAAATCAAAATCATTTGTTGGAGCTTTAGTTGACCAAAGTCGTAAGTTATTTGTGGTTTTTGTCTTATATCCTGGAATCGGGACATCATGGGCAACGGCTGTTACATCTTCTCCGCCAATCCAGTGTCTTTTCCCATCTGCATCACAAACAACCTTGCCATAGAACTTCACAGGATATGAGACATCGTTCCTGACTATTTCCCAAGGACTGCTCATCTGAATAGAAGATGTCAAAAAAACATCAGAAGTGTTGACCCAAAGTTCATGTAATCAAATTGAGGCAAAAGCCATGAAGAAGTAGACACACCTCAAGCCAATTTTCAGCCACTTCTTCTTGACCGTCTTTTGTGATAAGCTGTTTAAACAAGCCATACTTGTACCTCAACCCATAGCCCCATGCAGGGTAGTCTAAAGTTGCCATAGAGTCCAAAAAGCAGGATGCCAGTCGCCCAAGACCTCCGTTACCAAGTGCAGCGTCAGGCTCCTAATGGGTGGTCAAACAGCATGGTTAAGGGATAACTAATTACAAAGTGGGCTAGAGACTTCAAAGTGACTTAAATCATTATTTTTCAAGCCAAGCATATCAACAGATGAACTTACAGACAGATATACTAATTGCTCTTATCATTGATTGGATGGACACCTTATAATTTGGCATTTTAACGAAACAGAACTTCTAATGGTAGACTAGAGTATGACTCCTGCTGCTTGAACTGTAAGGAGAAAAGGTGGGTAACCTTGAAATTTTAACGGTGCTTGATGAACCTTGTGCTAAAAGGAGGAGGAAGGTAGAAGCAGAAACAAAGAGAGCCATATGGCATTTCGGTTAAACTAACAATCATTGAATCGCCCAACTGCACAGACCATCTGAAAGCCTATCAATCTACTTTAGGAAGCAGTTTAGGTTTTCTGGCATTGAATCCATAGCCATCTTTTGTCATTAAGTTTTCAAGACCTAGATACCAATAGTTGCCTACAAAGTTAACAAACAAAAAAACTCGACCATGCCTTTCAACATTGAAAAGTCATCAACAATGCTCCAACTTGTTCAGGAGAATCCTAAAGAACCATACCTGGGAAGCTACATTTTCCAGGTTGTGTCCAAGCTTGGTCAGAGCCTCTGCATAAGCACCAGTAAGCTCTAAATTACCAATTGCATTCAACAGCGCTCTACCCTACAAAACAAAGAACACCATGAAACAGTGATGTGTTAAAAGAATCTCAAGGAATGAATTGATGATTTATTGTAACCTCCACAACAGGGCATACCTGCAAAAATTCCATGGACAGATAGTAAGCCTGCTTTACATCCAGCCTCTCGTAGCGCTCGTACGTTGCGTTCCAGTTGCTAATGAGAGCATCACGAACACTTTGTGCTGTTGCCAAGAAAGCTTTTGGAAGATCAAGTTGCCCAGGGGAAAACGATGGCGAGAATTCCGCATGATATTTGATACTCGATGCGATGGATGAAGCATCCGGTGCAAGTGCAGGCCAATTTGTGGAGGATTCTAAACACACACACACACAAAGTTGTAACAACTGAGTTCAGTATCCAAGCATCAAACTCCAATCTATTATGCCAACAACTCAATCACATCTGTTTCCAGGCTGATTATGTACGGGAGTATCGTACATAAAATGTGAGATTTCGTCCTTGCGCAATGCCGCCATGGTAGAATTATAGCACTTTTAGCTATAATCTCTCATATCAGGATTCAGGAAGCAGACCAACGCAATCGGAAAGCCAACTTCAACCAAATTATCATCGCAAAGCTTTGTTATGACTCAGTGAAATACAGAAGCCCAATCCAATAATCAGTCAAGACGAACAGCCATGAAAATCGTGTAATTACATACTAGTAAGACGGAAATGCTAGAAATGACGAAGAGTGATCACCTTGTTGGACGGCCGTCGGGTGATTCACCGAAACGTTGGTGCCGGAAAAGGACCTCTTGTGGAATGGGCTAGAGTTGAAGGTGCGAATGAATAAGAACTTGGATCTCGACCTCGAGCTGACGCTACCTGAGCCGAAATCGATCAACCTAGAGACTGGACTAGGATGAGGGGCTGCAATTGTGGTTATCGGCGTCGACATCTTCGTTGTCTTCTCCTAGCTTCCTCACTCTCTCCCCCCAGTTCAGATCATGAGAGTGAAATCAAGGAAATGGTGGAAGGACTTTGTTGTTGCTATTCTTAAGCAAAGCTAACGATTGATTTGCGGAAGAGTGGGTGAGTGTGACACACTCAAGACACGCACACTCTCTCACTACTCTCTCTCTCTCCATCTCTTTCTCTGCCATCACCTTACCTTACACGGTTTTGACTCTATAGATTTTGAACGCCCCTTTTTTGTTTTTGCCTTTTTTTCCAATTATTATTTGGGCATTATTGGGGTAAACTACATGAATGGTCACCAACCTTTTTACCAATCACCAAGCTTTTATTATGTCATGAAATTGGTGTCCAAATTCTGAATAACTAACTATAAATTCTGATTAACTAACATAATGGTCATTTTTCAAATCTTGATTAAGATATACTGTCCAAATTATTCAGAGCACTATGTCAATGATTAAATTTACTTTTAAAAAGTACAAAATCTTATTGACGAATTATAGTAGTGGACTGCTCGTTTTAACCAATGTTTTATCAAAATTAAACTCATTACTTCGATGTATTCCAATCCAAATTGCACATTCATCTCGAAATGCCAATTTTTTTTTATTCGATGTGTTCTACAACTCTATCTGAGTTAGCTTGACTTGTATGTAACAAACATTCATGATGGCGAGGCATGGGTATTATTACTTATCCGACCCTTCACATTGGCAGTCTGTCCTATCTTGATGATCCCCATCGTTTATCGTATCAGTTCTCTGTTGACTTCTCGTATACCATATTTTAGTTGCATCGAAGATATGACTATTAACAAAGTGTTATTTCCTTTTTTCCCTAAAAAGTCTAATTGTTTGTTTTTTTAGAACTAGTATATGTCATAATGAGTCTACCTTCCTCGATTCATGTCCCACCCGAGTATTTCTAATTGGACCGACAAATAACACA
Organism: Linum tenue; assembly: GCA_946122785.1. Taxonomy (NCBI): domain Eukaryota; kingdom Viridiplantae; phylum Streptophyta; class Magnoliopsida; order Malpighiales; family Linaceae; genus Linum; species Linum tenue. The sequence goes on from CAMGYJ010000002.1 coordinate 67,931,002, forward strand.
GAGTGGTATTATGATACTAGTTCCATTCCACCTCTCATCATTGCAATTCCTAGCCAAATTATTTCATCATCGTACTCAAAAGCTAATTATAGGATCTAGCTTTCCTCATTGCCAAAATCTAGATGAGTCAGCATAAGATACATGCAGTGACTATTATGTTGTTATTCAAAATTAGGATTACAAGTTTGGTCAGCACCAAAGTTAAGTAAGTGGCTGATTTCGGAGTCCTCCCAAAGTTCAGTGATCCCCTGTGTAATTGACCGATCATAATTGTTCTTTAACTTGTTATGAAATTTTCTATTAATCCATGATCAATATTTTTTTCCTTCACTTTTTTATGATTTTCCCCTTCTTTTAATTTAATGAAAAAGAAGAAATTCAGGATCGGACGATCTACTAATCACAGCGCACCACCGGCGCAACCCAAAAAATAAAGGAAAAAGGAAAAGAAGAGAAAGGAAATTAATTTCACGTAAACGGAAACGAAACAAAACAGCGCCTCCTCCCTTCTCCCCTCCCCAATTTTCTCTCTCCTCCCTTTCCCCTCTCTCTCGGATCAATCCCATTGTTGCAGCGGCAGCGGCAGGAGAAGAAGAAGGAAAGAAAGGAAACAAGGGAGGAAAACCCATCATTGATCCAGAGAAACCCAATTCGATTTGATTGTGCTTTTGTTATTAGATTGGCATCTGGGATTTCGTTTGCAAGAGGGAGGTAAAAGGGGGAAAAAAAAGAAAAGAAGCCATCAACCCATTTACAGTTTCTTCTGTAATGGGGTGGCTCTTGTTGTAGGACAAGGAAGGCGTTGAGTCTCCAATGCAGTATTAGAGGGGAAGACCTAGATAAGGCGGAGAGTGGAAGAATTATTTTCTTGAGGAATTTTGCGGAGCTGTGCGGATCTTGGGCAGATTGGGAATAAGGGATCCCCGCCGATGGTGGGAAGGGCATTGCTGGGATCGCAAGGAGAAGTGACCAAGGCAAACAAGCAGCTGGTATTGGCGGGATTTGTTCATACAATTGCTGTTTGTGGTGCTGCTAGGGTAGTGCGGCTGCATTCGGGAAGAATATGCAGCTTCACATCTCGCCTAGCATGAGAAGCATCACGATATCGAGCAGTAACAGCAATGGGGGGTTTATTGACTTGATGAAGATCAAGGTCGCAGCTCGCCACATCTCTTATCGAACCCTTTTCCACACCATTCTCATTCTTGCTTTCTTGTTGCCCTTTGTCTTCATTCTCACTGCCCTCGTTACCCTTGAAGGCGTCAACAATTGCTCCTCATTCGGTACATCTCTTCTCGTTCTCTTCTAATTTTCTCAATCTGTATGATGTGACATATTATCTGGATCCATTAGTGGATCTTGATTTGGGTTTCGTTTGATTTGATCTGGGTTGTAAATTGCATATCCCCTGAGTTAATGTAACCGACGTTCCATGTGATTTTCTCTCCCACTTGGATTCATATTCAGGGAACGGGTCTTGCATCCATTGATAGTGATTGTGTTCGTTTTCTGTTAACTGCCATTTGAGGATGGATGCATTGGTTTGACATCTTTTCTGCATTTGCATTCAGAACTGTATCGATCTGCATTTACTGTTTCTCATATTATTGTCGTCATTTTCCTGTGATTGTGCCTCTTCAAATGGGTTGTGATTCATATTGTAATTTGTAAATCAGAATTACAGAGCACTACCTTGCTGATTGGTTATGTGCATTACTTTCAGATCTTGCATCATTGTCTGGGATAATTAATGCTTGCTGGTTGTCTACACAAACTTGTGTTCCCACAAGTGTCCCGTTACTATTGTGATTAAATTATAAGATGGGTTGCAACTTATCAAGATCTGCCTTGGGCAGAATCAGAATTTAGTCCATCCTTTTCTTCAGTTACTGAGTCATTGATTAAATTCATCCATATACCATTATCAGGATTATGAATCCTTCTTGGTCACAGTTTCTAGATCCTTACTTCTTTAGCTCTTGTCCCATTGTAAGATCTGTTCCTTAAGATGATTTACTGATGAAATTCCTTTGCATGCCGCACACTTCTCCTAATCTCCTAAGGTTTCTGTTGGAATGTGGATAACTGCAAGGTTACTCCAAACAATATGATTCCTTCCTTGCTTGTGTTCGTCAGGTTAATTGTTGGGTATTTCTTTTTTATTTTATTTATCTTATGTTGTCCTTTCTGTTATCCTTCAGATTGCTTAGGTAGGCGACTTGGGCCAAGGCTTCTTGGCAGGGTTGATGATTCTGGGGTAAACATTCCTTGCCCTTCCCTCACAGTTCATATGCTCAGTGGTAATATGATGATTGATTAACTGAAGTCCTCTCTGATGACAATGATGCAGCAGAGGTTGGTCAAGGACTTCCACAAGATATTGAATCAAGTTAATACAGAGGAAATTCCTAATGGTCTAAAGCTCCCGGAGTCATTTAGTCAACTTGTTGCTGAAATGAAGAGCAACCAATACGATGCAAAGACATTTGCTCTTACATTGAGAGCTATGGTATGTTTATGATTCCATTTGTAGCTCTAGCTATGATACACCTTCTGCTAATTTCTTGGAGGGAATTGGTGGTACAAACATATAAAATAAGAATCAATACCTTGGTATCTTAGAATATTTATTTATACCCTGATTAGCTGTCCAGTTGATTGGCTGATCGATAGATATAATGTGGATAAAATCGTAACGAGTACTTAAGAGTTCAATTCTGTATGATTTGTGTGTGCATCATGGTCGGTATGCATTGCATTGCATTGCATAGATAGGCAATGTGCCTTGAGACATTGATTCTATGCATTTGGTTGAAAGAGACAAAAATTTATGTGTGGCCTTTAGAGCGCCAACCCCACTTTGTGAAAGAAACCAGTGAAACACTGGTAAAACACAGTTTAACCTAACTCCTTTCTTTTGTTCCAGATGGAGAAATTTGAAAGGGAAATTAGAGAATCGAAATTTGCAGAGCTGATGAACAAACACTTCACTGCAAGTTCTATTCCAAAAGGCATCCATTGTCTCTCTTTGCGTTTGACGGATGAATATTCCTCTAATGCACATGCGCGCAGGCAACTGCCTGCTCCAGAGTTGCTCCCTCTGTTGTCTGACAACTCTTACCATCACTTCATACTATCAACAGACAACATTTTGGCAGCATCAGTTGTTGTGACTTCGACTGTGGCATCATCGCTAAGACCTGAAAAGATTGTCTTTCATGTCATCACTGACAAGAAGACTTATGCCGGGATGCATTCTTGGTTTGCGCTAAACTCTGTCTCCCCTGCTATCATTGAAGTCAAAGGCGTCCATCAGTTTGAATGGCTGACCAGGGAGAATGTTCCCGTGCTCGAAGCTGTAGAGAGCCATAATAGTATCAGGAATTATTATCATGGAAATCATGTTGCCGGAGCAAATCTCAGCGATACAACTCCACGTATGTTTGCTTCAAAACTACAAGCTAGAAGTCCAAAGTACATTTCCTTACTCAACCACCTACGGATATATTTACCTGAGGTAATCAGTTATGATCTGAAGTAGTGCTTTATGTTAGTTATGGGTATGAATTTCCTATATCATGTCTGCTACACAACAGAGAATAGTAGAGGTAAAGTGAATTGATTTATGGGAAGTTGTAAACTAGTACATAATTCACATGCCTTTACTTGTCTTTACATGTCTTGTTTTAAACTCAACAGATAAACCTTAGAGCATGTCTTAGGTTTACCTTCTTCATAATTTGCAATGCATTTGCGAAGTATTTTTGAATAAGATACAGCCTTTTCTTAAGCAAAATGGAATGTGAACCAGTTCAGTAGGTTAATAAACTGCATGTTTCTGATTCTGACACACGATAAGTTTATTAATTGTAAGTCACACCTGGTACATTTTTGGAGTTCAACATATCTAACTACTAGTATATCAACTTTTTTGGGTCTTGAGAAGTATTCATTTGTGGTTTTCGTTAAGTACTGTGGAATGTCCTTCCTCTTCCATCCATTACTCGATATTCATATTTTTTTTGTCAAACTGCCGATGTCTCAAAAACAGCTGTTCCCGAACCTCGACAAGGTGGTATTTTTGGACGATGATGTTGTCATTCAGCGTGATTTGTCTCCGCTTTGGGATATTGACCTTAAAGGGAAGGTTAATGGCGCTGTGGAAACATGTAGAGGCGAGGATGAGTGGGTGATGTCCAAGCGTTTCAAGAACTACTTCAATTTTTCTCATCCCCTCATAGCAAACAACTTGGACTCAGAAGAATGTGCTTGGGCTTATGGAATGAATGTATTCGACCTTCATACATGGAGGAAGACAAGTATCAGAGAAACATATCATTCCTGGTTGAGAGAGGTAGATTTTCTTTTCGTGTTAAGCACACATTATTAATTTGTCCTGCTCCGTTAGCACTCTTGTTCAATTTATTTTGGTGTGCATGCAGTCATGTATATATACAAAGCAATAAAATTTTACCATTAGAATACATATAGAAGGATCTTCTACATTCTGTCACCTCATTATGTTCGAGGATGTTAGAAACAAATCTTTTGCATGTCCTTAAGTCAATTCTGTAAAAGTACTATTTTTCGTTGTTTTCTGACATCATGACAGAGTATTCTAGTTTTGTAGCTGTGTACCCATAAGGCTCAATCTAGTAATTTGAGATACAACTCAATGTGGAACTTCTAAATCTCCATTGCCTTTTAGTACTGCCAATATATAGTTTGCATATTGTTGTGTCATGTATCAGTACGTTCAGCTTTCATCTCACGGGGCTGCTTTTGGTCTTTTGTACTCACAGAATCTGAAATCAAACCTGACCATGTGGAAGCTTGGAACCTTGCCCCCAGCTTTGATTGCATTTAAAGGTCATGTGCACGCAATTGATCCTGAATGGCATATGCTAGGGTTGGGGTATCAGAACAAGACAGACATTGAAAGTGTGAAACGAGCTGCAGTAATCCATTACAATGGCCAGTCAAAACCATGGTTGCCAATTGGGTTTGAGCATTTGCGGCCATTCTGGACAAAGTATGTCAATTACTCCAATGATTTTGTACGTAACTGCCACATCATGGAGACGTAGCCAAGTCATACAAGGTAGAGAGAGATAGAACTATTAGCTGAGTGATATGAATTGTCACATGAAGTCAGACTTTATACACCTGAGCATTCTCTGGATGTCTACTGAGGGACAGAAGGCTAGCAGAAACTTGGGCAAAGTGGTTTTCAGGTCAGAATTCACTACCCAATAGCTCTGCGTCACTAGCACGGGCACTGAGAATTCATTCTTTCATTTGTAACATAGCAATCGCACATTTAATTCTTCCGGTTGGAGATATGAACCAAAAAGAAAAAAGAACAAAAAAGAGTCTATATTGAAGGAAGCTAGCCTGGATTCTTGGCTCAGTTAGTTCCCATGTCTAGAATAAAGAAGGCACAAGATACACAATTATGAAGTTTCTTCACAGGCGACTGCAATTTGTGCACCAACCATCGATACTGTACACTTCGATTTTGGTGGCTGGAAAGAGGAGGCGAGCAATGAGTAGGACACTTTATATTCTGCAATACAGAGGGAGGGCTGCTGTTATGTTCTGTAATTCTGTTGTGAGCCCAGAAAAAGCTCTTTCCTTCATATTCTTATTGTTACTGCTGTCAAAGATTTTTTGTTAGAGTCTCTTCTTGCCCCTTGCTTTTGAAGTTTGATACCAGTTGAGTGAAACTGTAGAAATAGAGGTAAGAAAATGAAGATTGCTGCTATGTTACAAACAAGTCCCGCCTTACAATTTTGTGGGGAGACTGTCTACTGCAATTTTAGGTACTCCCTTATATGTACGATGCTGGTGATGAACCTCATCTGAGACGCAAACATTTCAAAATGTGCAGAAATATTCTTTCTTTTCCCCCTTTATGTTGAACAGTTTCGGGATGGTATGTTGGAATTGAATTCTGATCCTTGTGTCCATTTTCTTGTTTCTGCATTTGAATATTCAGCATAAAAATTGCTCAAGTCTATGAATGCCTCTGATAGTTCGTGAATAACCTTGAGTTCATTACGATACAAGTTACACATTTCCTATTGTCAAAATTCATTTCATTTCTTCTTAAGTTAAGATGAGGTTGAAACAAACATATAAAACAGTACACAGGAACTCTCGGAGATTAACACTCCAACAAGGGAATACCTTGTGTCTGTTGATGAATTGGAATCAATATCCCTATAGTTTACATCATCAATCATTCATTCATTCATTCATTCATTCATTTGTATCCCTTTGGACAAAACAAAGGCAAAAGTCTGCCTGTCTTTCCCTCTTAGCTTGGATGGAAGGAAAACAACAAGGTGAGAAAAAATCGAAAACAGAGGAGCAGGAAAGATTGTCGATGTCCTTCCATGGCGATTGACTAGAGATGGATAGTTACATAAATTTGTACTTTGACCAGACTTTGAAGACTCCGAAGAAGAATCAACACTTCTCTCTTAATTAGCTTCAACCATTCATGTACTATATTTTTCTATCTTTGTATACTAGTCAAGGGCCCGGCCAGTTGGCCGGATTCGATCACCAATTACGTAAAGAACAATAGTACATGCAAGATACATGTTTCTTTGGTGGTATAAGAAAATCTAAATTAAATACTCAAAACATTCAAATTGATTGGTAGAATAAGAGAATCCAAATTATTAAATACTTTAACAATTCAAAAAGATCAACACGATACAGTTTATGTCATTCTAATGACTCATTGACTAAAATTCTTTACGAAAATGAAAGACAAACCCCATGTAAGGGAACTGACTCCTAAAAACATTTTCAAATCATCCTTTTATATAGTTGTATGGCAGTAATGCTACACGTTTTCATTTTGACTTGTTTTCTCTACCATGAGCACCATCATCATCTCCACCAATAATAGTGTCATCATCTCCATTAATGACACATTTATTTACATTATCAATGGCCTTTTCCTTCTACTCTTGTATTTCATTAATTCTTCCTTATTTTTCTGCATTTCATTGAGCACTAAAATTTATGGTAAAATATTTACAAATACAAATCATCTTTTTCATTGGAGTAGAATTTACCTCGTGCAAATTCCATCATTGGTACCATTTGTTGTACATGAAGCTATAGGTCCTTGAGTGCCACATGGTCCATGAAACATAAAAATTCTAAATGTTTGATAATATTTATTATATGTTTTGGATATGAGATTTCAGCAGATATAATTGAATCTATTTTTGGACGATCATAATTTATTTTTTCCATCTAGAAAAACTAATAACTGAGCCCGAGGTAGACTGTGTTTTTTAAATTCAATTGCCATTACATTTCCAATGAAAAAATTTTGTCAATAATAATCACCAGAAAAATCATTAATTAAGAATGCTTAAATTAAAACTATGGAATATAACTTACACGCACATGTTTTCCCAAAAAAATTCATATCCAAAATCTCCTTCAATAATTGATTTTGTTTCATTTGAAAACTCTTGTGAGGACACCGAGTTTATTAGGATCTTTCCTAGTAGTAGCCCTTATCAAATCAAGCATGTATTGAATCTCAGGTCAATCAAGATTACATCTACAAATTGCCATAACATTTTGGAAGCTTTCATACTTATATCGAGGACTACATGTATGTGATGAATCTAAAATGACATGTTTTCCACTCAAACTGGTATATGAATTACTCTCAAGTAAGAATCTAAAAATCTTGGTAGTAATGTTGTCGCACATTTGTTTGATTCTCTTTAATCCTATTCGAACGCTCACCCTTAACCAATGCATATGCATTAACAACATATTTGTTGGCACAACTTTTCACATACATATCAATGAGTTTGATTCTTAATTAGTTAAAAAAAGGCAAAATACACTTGTATAGCCATAACTTTCACACTTTTGACAAATATAGCCATTACTATTCGAAAACCTCAAATAGCCTAAAAATTGGATCGTATGTGATAAATCTAGCCATTTTTGTTAGAAACTTTGACGGTGTTAAAAACTCCGTCAGTTAGGTTAACGTTAGGCTGACTAAGATGCCAAATCATCACACACGTCAGCGACCAGTCAGCATATCATTGCCACATCATTTTAAATTATCAAAATAATTAATTTAAAATTAAAAAAAAAACAAAGAAAATCTTCACTAAAATTTTCCCTACCCCTTCCACTTTCCCTCATCGCCGCCCCTCAAGCCAACTCTGCAAGACCCTTCCCCTTCCTCCCTTTGCTTCGTCATCATCACGACCGGAGATTCCTCGCCTCTGTCGACGGCGGTTTTCTTTCCTTCCATCTCTCCCCGTCTGAAACTTCTCCTTCGACGCTCTCTCGTCGCCAGCGGTAGCAAACTGTGGCCAAGGTGAAGCTGGGCGGCAAGCCAAGGATTAAAAAGATCGAGAACTCTAGCAAACAATTGGCTGATTCGAAGAACGAATCCATTTCAACTTCGGTGCGCATCTCGAATTTCCCACCATTTTCTCTATCTCCGTTCAGCTACAGCGACAACCAAAACTGCTGGAGTGAAGAAAGTCTTTCGCCGCCGCCGCCAGAAATATGACCCCCTGAAGAGGTTCTGACTTCCGAGGAGTTCTATAGCCTTTCGCCGCCGCCATCCTCATCATCGCCTGCGTCAAACACCTTCGTCACCGTCGTCCTCAATTACCGGCGTTCTTTTCTTCTCGTCATTTTCAGAAAGGGAGAGAGAGAGAGAGAGAGAGAGCAGATCGGCGCTAGTTGGGGAAGAACAGGGGCCGATCGAGAAATGGAAGGATGAGAAGATCGAGAGAGACGAGCTCATCGACTTCATCTGTATTCTTACTCTTCTTTTTCGTTGGTTTTCCAGAAAGAATAAGAGAGAATGAGGGAGATAAGGTTTGTGCGGCTAGGGTTTTTAAGGTTTTTTTTTTTTTTTTGTAATATGGGTTTTCTTCTTTTATATTTTACTAAATAAAAAAATTATTTTTTTGTTTTTTTGTTAATCCACGTGTCTGACGAGAAATTACCAGCTCATCATTTCCGTCTGTACAGTCAGATTGTTAAATAACACCGTTAAAGAGATGGACGGAAGTGGCTATTTGTGGTTTTCGAATAATAATGGCTATATTTGTCAAAAGTGTGAAAGTTATGGCTATACAGATGTATTTTGCCTTAAAAAAATGAGTTTGAATCTTCAAGTCATGTTTGCGGTCTATAACTGTAAAATCACATTGGGTCACATTCTTCTCATTGAGTCCATTCACATCCTCACAGCTAGAATATGACATATATGGGTGTCATTCATCCTCACCATTTGGGAATAATATGAGATATTGCAAAGCCATTAAACTTAAATTGTATATACTAATTTGTTCCATTTTATGACTTTTATGATGGACAACAATATTAGGAAAAATGTTTGCTCCACGGTATCATCAACAATGAAAGCAGTGACATCATTTACATATGTTAAATGATATTCTCTACCATTCCCTTCTCTTTAAGCAAACAACTTAGTTTCAACTTGCTGAACAATGGTGTCATTCAATCTATGCCTTGGAGATCATAATGTCTTTAAGATATTACTTGAATCCAACATCTCTTGTAGTTGTTAAATAATTGAATTGTAGAAAGGATTTGAAACTGGATATGCGGAGAAAAAAATTAATAGATTTTGGAGTTTATTGTCGGTTTCACAGATGTAGAGTTGAGAAAATTTTTGTTTGTTCCTTTCAGTAGATATATACCAGGCTATCAATTTGATGATTTACTTGTCCTCCAGTCGAATAAACATATACTTCGAGTCCATCATTTATATATCGGTCCATTTTATCTCCACTAAAAGTTAATGAGAAGACCCCATTATAGCTTCGAATATGTTCCATAAAGTGACGTTCCTTTGAAGTATTTGCTTTCAATAGTTGAGGTTGCATTCGAGGGAGGTTCACTTTGCCTTGTCTGCAACACAATAAAACCTTTGGTTGATTGGAATTCCTTGTGAGTTTGGTACTTTCACCATTCCACATCATTACTCCACAACATTGGAAATTTATAAGATGAATTTCCAATGTTATACCGTTTAACAATTTAATTAAATTAAAATTCTTAGATAAGAAATTCATCAGATAAATTGCTTCACAATATTCAAATATTGTAAATATCAATAGTCTATAAAATCTCCATAAAGCATCAGTCGAATACGACTATAATAATTTTCAGCCTATAAAAAAGACTATAACAATTTCAGCAAGTTTGATAGACCTTAACAATCTATTTATTTGAGCTAGTAAGTTATTCATCTCATTGAAGTCCTATATAGAAATTAGTAAAATAAGCGAAGCTTAGCAGCCAACTTAGAATTGATAGCATGTAAAAGTAAAACCATTATAAATCAATTGATTACTCGTTGGTTAGTTAATAATTTTTTCATATATACGCTTTTGTCTTATACAAATAGGACGTTTTCTTCTTGCTAGTTTAGTCAATTTTTGATCAATTCTTTTCAACTTTGATTTGTGTGCATCAATTTATGAAAATTTAACGTGGAGAGTAATAATTTTATAAGATCAAGCAGTGTGAAATAATTAGAAATATTATAAACAATTAAATGGTCATCGACCTCATACCCTCAGAAACTTATGGTGTGCTTCAGAAAAAGACTATTGTCAATTTTCTTAGCCAAATTGTTAAATTACATATCATTCACAAAACTTTCTTTCATGTTTGTCAAACCTACTCGACTATTAACTAACAAATTCCCCATGCCTTTCTCCTCAAACCTTTGAGTATCCCTTGGCTAAGGTTTTAAAGTGGAGTTACTGAACCCTCAATCAATAATGTTTAATTAATAATCTATTTGACCTTTGTCCCAAACCCTAACCAAGTGATTCATGGACAAAGTTTTAATTTGGGAGAATAGCATGTGTCTCATCAATTTTATGTATGATTGTTCCCATGTATAATCTTATTATGCTATATCAATCGGTCGAATTCTAAAACCACCTACGGTCAGCTAGGTTTATATACTAAACAAATATTATGAATATTTTGTGTCAAGTGGTTTAATGATAGTAAACTGACAACTTACCTATATTAGTTGCTTTTGGCCTATCTCATACTGGTGTAGGCGTGTAGCGCACAATGAATATATTGTTTTATTCTGATTTTATTCAACAACGACATTAGGTACATGGTACACTATGGATTAAACTTAGGGATGGCAATTACCCATAGGGCTGTCAATTTGGTTTGGTTTGGTTAACCAAACCATTAAGTATTAAAAACCAAAAACCAAAACCATTAAGGTCCTTATTGGTTTTTTGGCAACCAAAAACCAATAAGGGCCTTAATGGTTTTGGTTAACCAAAAAACCAACATGTACTCATACACTCATATTTATTCATATTTCCCTCCTTTTTATTGAATAAACGTCATAATAATGGTAAATGGCCATTACAAATTATTGGTTGGCATGCGTGTCAAAAGAAACAAAAAAAAATTATTGATAAATAATTTTATTCTTATTGGTTTCTTAATGGTTTCTATTGGTTTTTCGGTTTTAACCAAACCAAAACCATTAAGTTGCTTATTGGTTTAAAACCAAAAAACTGAAACCATTAGCTTTCCAATTGGTTTGGTTTCGGTTAAAACCAAAAAACCAAAACCAAATGGACAGCCCTAATTACCCATCTAAATAGATCCGTTAGATATGGGTAGGGTATGGATAAAGTGTATATGGGTTTGAGCCTTTGAGGGTTTGTAGATGGGTTGGGTAAGGTATGTATATTGCTTCATAATGTAAATGAGTATGGGTTGGATATCGATATCCATTTACTTGAGGGTGTTTTAACTACAGACACGAAAATTAGACCTATTTGTAAAACTTGAAAATTTAGGTACCAAAATGTAAGACTAAAAAATTTAGGTACTAAAATGTAATATTCTATCGATATTTTGAGGACTTATATGCAAAAAATTAGGTACTAAATATGCATATATATTAAGTTTAGGTACCAAACTGTAATTTGCCTTTGGGCATGGGTACAAACCCAAATCCATGTGTCAAAAACCCAACCAACCCAAGTAAATAGGTATGAGTACAAACCCATCAAACTCTACCCATCTACCATTTATTTAGAATCTATACCCAACCCAATTGGGTTAGATAATAAAATATGTATGAGCAAAATTGTCATCTCTAATTAAACTACTAAATGTACTAACTCTTCTTGAGTATAACCATCAATACAGTTTCATAAATCAAGATTGTTTGGTATGTCCTATAATATTATTAGTCCTTCTTTCTACCATAAAACTTTCAAACTAAAAGAAAATCATTTTATTAATTTATTGGGCGGAAGAAATCAGCTATGGCTGGAAATTAATAATTCTAGCCAGCACCCAATTAAATTGATTTTTGATTCCCATGGGCCCAGCTCACAACATTCAGTTCTATGATTGGGCAACGATGGAATGTATAAAAAGACCATGCCACCCTTCCTACGTGTGCGGAGAAGCTTGGAAATTTTGAATTAAGGAGGTACTCGCAAGGAACCTCCATATATGATTGGGGTTAGATCAATTAGGCTTCACATTTTATTTAGCGCTAGTTCCCTTTCACTTTCACTTTCATTTTTGTTTTTTTTTTGTTTTCATTTCATAAATCTGGCAAACGAAACAAGAAAACTTGTTTACTTTTTTTCTGTTTTCTGTTTGTTTCCAACTCTGAAAACATAAAGTGGTAGCATATTGCTGTTTTCGAAAACGACAAATGTTATTTTAACCAGTTTTCAACATCTGTCTTGTCGTATTTTTAACGATTTTTTTCTTTGAATTTTAACTATTTGTCTTCTTCTTATTGATGAGGTGAAATATTTGAATGACATTACTCATAATTCACTTTTTAATATTTTTATTTTAATACTAATTTTTCTCTTTACCTAACTTTTCTCTTTTTGTTATATATAATTTTCACCTTGTGACTATATGAAACAAAATGAATCAATACTTATTTTTTGAATAGTAACTCAATTCAAAATAAATTGTCAAGAACATTATGTGTAATTGTGTATTCATAATCAATCATTGAAAACATGCACCAACGACATGACATAGAGTTCAATAAGTAAAAATGTGACCATTACTTAGCTTATTCAAAATTTACCAATGGAAATTAATTCATTTGTATTTCAAACAAAAAATATATCATTTCAAAATAAATACCTAAAAACTTATGAAATTCATTTATATTAAACAATAGGTTAGATTTGATTTTAAAAGTCACTAAAAATATGTATACCTATATCATATCTTCTCTAATAAAATAAATTTCCTTCTCCTTTTTTATATTTAAAAATTTGACTTTATCATTTATTAAATAGATCGTTCAACTTTTGCATACTTTAATTTCAAACAATCTACTATCCTTCAGGTTTCAGTTTTTCAGAAACTAAACAAAAGTTGTAGCTAAACAAGTTTTCATTTTTAAGATTTCATATTTTTTTCTCAGGAAACGATAGCTTCCGTTTCCATTAGGTTTCATTTTCAGAAAACGAAAATGAAAGCAAAAGTTGAGTAAATTGCAAGTTTTGTAATTGGAATTACTTACAAAGTTCACGTTTGCCACTACAATTAATTTATTTCATCCGTAGTCACTAAAATTAGTACAACAGTTCAAATTTGGTCACTCTCTGTTAACTTTATTTGACGTGACAATTAATAATCATTAATAAATTAGTCACTCAACCAAAGATTAAAATAAATTAGTTTACAATCAAATATAGCAAACCACGATCTACCAATTGATAATTTTAGACAAAACAAAGGATGCCTAAAGCAATATCATTAGCATCTTTTCTCTAGTTCTACCAAATTAACCAAAATCAAACCACAATCTCCCATAAATCTACGTAATTCACCTATTAACTACAAATTGACAAGTTAAATTGGTTTGTGGGTTACTTCAAACAAACATGATTATTTGATTTTACCTATTATTGCTAATTACTAATTATGATGAATAACTTTATAACATTAAAACTGTTGGGGGCATACAAGGAGTGGCCCAAGTAAGGGGCCCAAGGGGTCGAAATGGGCTGGAAGTGTGGGCCTGGCAAGGAGAAGGCCCGGCCCAAAAAGGGGCTAGAGGCTGTGGTCCAGTCGGTGGGACCGGGCCTGAGGAAGGGCGCATGGCGACAAAAGGGTGGCAACGGCCGAAAGCGTACGGAGGGGACAAGAGGTGGGGCCATGCGCCTCCATGGCAAAAAGCGGTGTCAGAGTGTCGGGGCGCATGAAAGGGGAAAGGTACAGTGCATTTAATGAGGTGATGACGTGGGGCGGATTTGGGGGGCAGTGGTCGACCCTATCTCGAGTATAAATAGTGAAGTGGGTGGAGCTCATTTACTCAGGTTAGAACTTCTCTCTAAAACTCAGATCCCGCTTCTCTCTCTAGAAAGTTCGTTCTTACTTGGGCGTCGGAGTGCTAAGGAGCCCTTGTAAAGGGGGCTCGGTGGGCGCCTTTGGTGTGCAGGAGGAGGACGCGGCGCGGAAGCGTGCGGGGGATAGACGGAGCGTGGGAGCCAGTGGGGAGTGGCAGGTGACTTGGCATAAACAAAAACTATTGTCATATAATGAAGGTGTGTCGCTTATATTAGAGCGGTGTCGGAAGTTTCAAAATAAATTTTTTTATACAAAAAAATGGAGATCCTTCACAAAATTTTCGGGCGGAGGGGTGTCGGACGACACCCTTTCCCTAGCCCTAGGTCCACCCCTGGTGGTGGTGGGATGGAATTTATTGTGATAATGGGTTGGAATTTTGAAAATAATTAGTTTTATTTTTTATTAATTTTTAATTGTCACGTCACTTTTTTAACGGTCAACTCTCAAAGTTAATTGTCATGTCAGATAAAGTTAACGAAGACTAACAGAGAGTGACCAAACTTGAAATAAAGTACTAATCTTACTGACTACAAGTGAAATAAATTAATTTTAGTGACAAACATAAATTTTATAAGTAATTCTAGTGAACAAACTAACAATTTATCTGCAAAAAGTTTGTTGCAAGTTATCTTCTTGCAGTTGTATTTTATTTTTATCAATGTTTCTTATCTATTCTTCCTAGCATGTGTGTACACGGTTGGTCATGTAATTTGCTTCATGGCCCTCCTAGGCTCCTACATTCTCTGAAGGTTTCTCGTTTGGTTTTTCCCCGAGTGAAGCTGAAGATGTCATGTCACTTATGCTTGTCTTTTTGCAAGTGCAGTGGATCATGCCGCCGTCTAAGGTTCATTCCGGGGATCGAACCTTGGATAATGTCGCTTCCGTTTTCGTTTTTTGTTTTCTGTTTTTATGTTATAAATTTGGCAATCGAAACGAGAAAACTTGTTTATCTTTCATTCTGTTTTCTGTTCGTTTCCAACTATGAAAACAGAAAGTGGCAAATTCCTGCTGTTTTCGAAAACGAAAAATGTTGTTTTCACCTGTTTTCAACATCTGTTTTCTCAAAAACAAGAAATAGAAATTAAAGTAAACAGGCCCTGCCAAGAGATTTGCGCTTTCTAGCTATAAACAGCGACGGATCCAGGACACAGTAGAGCACTAGGCCGCATTTCATTAGAAAATTAGATACCGTAAGAAAATCATAATTTTTTTTACAATATCAATTGTACACGTCAATCTTTTATCATTTTAATATAGTGAATTCATCAATAATGGAGTCTACATCCATACCAATAGCATACTCTCTTTAAGATAAAATAGTTAATCAATTGGCGAGGAATTCATCGCTCATTTTATTACGCAAATAATTTTTCACCTATTTCATTGTTGAAAAGGTTCTCCCCGTAGTTGTTGAAACGAGCAATGTCAACAATAGACAAATCAATCGACTAATCAATATATATAGTGTGTCAATCCCTATTTTCACCAGCTACCCTAGTAATTTTTTAAGTGAACAAACCCCATATTTCCTTTAGTCTTTTACGTTTTTTACTTTTAGAATTTTAGGTTTCATTGCTTGTTTTTCTTTAGACGAGAATCATTGGAGTTAGAATTTTCAGGTTAAATTCAAATCTGTGTTTTGAATATGTTCATCTGACCCATTTTCCTAATTACACACAATCTTATTATAAAATACACTGGGCCGAATCATGACTACAATCGATAAACTCATAATGGCTATACTAGCTTCGGATCCAGAAGAGGGCTGCGCCGTGACCCGGGGTGCCCTCCCCTGGATCCGCCACTGCATATAAATAGAGATAGGCAATCTTATACCTTCATGTCCAAACATAGAAGATAAAAAAAAATGCTTTCAGTTAGCTATAGCACATACATTCTTCAAAGAGTTCTTTCATTAATACTGATTCTACCATACCATGGCCAAAATGCTGAAACAATATTACCTCTTCTCCGTTCTGATCACCCTCTTCCTCTTCACCATTCTACTTTCCGAGGGTAGATTGATGTCATCGCATCCTTTCTCGACGGAACTGTCGGCAAAAGCTATGGCGCTGAAGAATGAGAAGCTGACCCACCTCCATTTCTACTACCACAACCTCCTTGCCGGCCCAAACGCTACGGCCCTGCCTCTCAACCCTAAAGGCCCATTAGGTTACAGCCATCCGGCCCGTTTGTTTGGGCGGTTAACCATGGCGGACAACCCTTTGACGTTGGATCCAGAGCTCGACTCCACCGCGGTGGGACGGGTTCAGGGGCTATACGGCGTCGCTTCCAGGGCTGACGCGGCTCTTGTGGAGTTGTTCAACTTTGTGTTTACGGCCCATGGTGGTGAGTACAGAGGAAGCACCGTCACTGTGTTGGGACGCAACCCCATACTTGCCGCCGGGACAAGGGAGATGCCGGTCGTCGCCGGTACCGGAGTGTTCGGCTTCGCTCGTGGAAAGGTTCATCTCAAAACGCATTCCTTTAATAAAACAACGGGAAATGCAGTCGTGGAGTGTGACATCTACGTGTTTCACTATTGATCGACTTATGATTGTTGTTATCACTATTGTTATGTTTAGCTTTTTTTTCTTCTTCATGTTATAATTCTCATGTTAAATTTTAGTGTTTTTAATCGCTCGTTGGTGTTAAAGATTGGCGGCTATGTATTTGTCTGCAATATTTCTTGTCAATGTGAAAAAGTTCTATGGGGCTTCTGATTGACCATTAGATAAGGGAGGAAGAGTGAGTGTGATCCTAATACAGTGTGAGTTAAAAACTAATATGAATATGGTTTGATTTTGATTGGGTATGAATTATATCGTATTGGTTGATTAGAATTTTATTTGGCTCCTTCTATCATCGATGAGTTGAACTGAAATAGGTGTCTGGATATTTTGGACAAAAAGTTTTATTAACATAAATGAAGTAATTGTTATGTTAATGGTTCAAATTGTTAATTGTGAATTCATAAATAAACAAGCAAACTTCAACGAATGATTGGTTAGAATCCTTTCATAAATTAGTTGTCAACACATGGACCAACCACTCAAGTATTGTTGAATCTTGTAGTGTCATCACTTTTATCTAAAGATCCTCATATTAAATTAATTCAAAGTAAAGCAAATACATGCTTTTTCCTCCCAAAGTAGGATGCCAATATAAAACAGAAACTCACAACAAATGATTGGGTAGGACATCTAATCATAAATATAGAGGTTGCATATTACTTGCATACCATTAATAATAAGATTAGATCAAATTTTTTAAGTCACATGGCTTGCTGACCGAACAAAACTAACGATATTTTGGATGGAGATGGACAAACTTACCTTTTTGTTATTAGTCAAAATATATGTTATTGAAACGTACTAAATGAAAGATTTGTAACCATTTTGTACACAAAGTGAATAGGTTTGTCATTTGTGAGCTTTTATCAGTTTTATGCTAATGCCTATTAGCCCATAAAAAGTTGGAGGACTTGTTTGTAAAAAGTAACAAATTGAAGGAGTGTGACGAAAAGTCAATAACCTCTTCTTCTCGTTCCCTTTTAGCCAAGGACGGCAAAAGTTTTCTCAGGCCCAAGATCAAGCATAAAAAATGAAGAGGAGTAAATAAAAAGAAACAAAGAAACAAAATAAACGAAGAAGGAAATGGAAGTCCATTTCCATGGTCATAGGAGGAAGGTAGGAGAAGATGGAAAAGAAGGCAAGGGAGAGAGGTAGACGCCAGATATGGACATGGGGATTGAATTGAGAATTGATTGCGCACAAAATAATATGCAAGTTTTTTGTTTTTAATTTTCTGACCATTTTTATTTTTTAGAAATGGGAACAACTTAAAAAACTCCGAAAACGCCTCCTCCTTCCTTCTTCCCTCACCTTTCTTCTTCTTAGTTCTTCCCTCTTTCCCATCGCTGCAGATTCGTTTATTTACTTCTTTCCCTTTTCGTTTATTTCTAATCTCTCCCTCTCCTTCTGCTCCTTCCTCTTCTTGTTTCTTTCACCTTGCTGTATACTGAAGCCCAACACCCTGTTTCAACTTCCCTTTCTCGGTCCCCATCATAATAATTGTACAGTTTCGAATCTTTCCAGCGGTTAGCAATTCACCCAGATCAGTTCTGCCACCAAGTAAGAAAACCCATTCCCCAATTTCAATCCCTCCCCTAATCTTCCTTGCCTGATCGATTCCATTTATTGCCAATAGTTTCTTCGATCGGATGCAGCTGTGATTACAGTTTTCTGGAACTGAGGGGTTCGTTTTCCTTTGTTGATTATGATATTAAGAGGGGGCGGAGATGTGGTTTGTGGTAGAACCCAGTTCGCAGAATTTTGTGGTTTTCTTGTTTTTTTTTTTTTTAGTTTGCGACCTTTTCAGTTTCCTTCCCTGTATGTACAGTCTCTGTTTATTTCGATGATTGTTTTTAAATTCCAGGGTTTTCTTGTTTTGTTGCCTTGAATTCAACTAGTAGCAGCGATGAGAATTTCATAACAGGAAGAAATCAAAGCAGTAGGCATCTGATTAGAATTGGAGCCAATCATGATGGTTAGTTTTAGGGAAATTTCAGAGTTTTGGTTGCTGATTTTCACATGTCAGGGAATGATTCCTTCCTTAGAAATCCGATTCTTAAAATATGTCCTTTATTCAAGCTTACATTTCTGGTTCCTAAAATTTCCACTTGCAAGATACTGAAGAAGACCCCCTTTTACGTATTGTCTTTGGCAGGAAGCTAAACGAGTCAAGAGTCTTCATCAGTCCTTTGTTTCCTAGAGAACACTACAAGGTTCAAATTTCTTCTCCAGCTTGTTTGAGCTGTGGTTGATATTGGGATAACAACAAATCCTGTAGCTCCCTGGATTCTGGGAACTCAGTTGTTGTTAAATCCGCGAAGACATGGCCGGGGTACAAGATCAATTAGAGATCAAATTTCGATTGACAGATGGATCAGATATTGGTCCCAAAAGCTTTCCCACTGCTGCAAGTGTTGCAACTTTGAAGGAAACCGTTCTTGCTCAATGGCCTAAAGGTAATGCCAACTTCCATTCTATGCTTAATGAGAAATCATGTTGTCTGTTTCATTGTTCATGTATTGACATTTGTTATAGAATGTGGGCTTAAGAGGTCCGTGTCTACAGTTTCTTATCATTTGTTGTTAAAAATTCAGAAAAAGGAGATATTCAACTCCAAACAAAGAGCGCCAAGATCACCTTGTGTATGTTTATACTGCATATCACTGCTCTGGTGCTTTGCTTAGCTGAATCCTGGCCTTGCTAACCTTAATAGTGGCATTCCTTGGGCAGAAGCTCCTTGTAAATATGTTATAAATGTTTTGGCTTCTCATGGTTTTTTCATGTTCTTATCATCCTCTCGAAGTTGCTCTTGGTTTTATTTTCTCACTATGGCAGTGGTCCACTATGCGAAAAGAAACTGATTTTCTTCGAGTTGCATAAAAAAGGTAGTGGTATCAAACAGGGAGCCATGTAATTGCCATCACACCCTTCTGGGCCATTGTGTTTTTTCTTCTCTCAGTTGTTGAAGCCAGTCTCCTTGATTCTTGTCCAGCCTCTACCTTTGATAGGGTAACTTAAAAACATACTATACTGTGGAAGAAGCCATTGACAGGTCTTTTCCCCTCTTACAACCAATCTGGAGTAGTGTGCTCGATAACATAATGCCTTTTGAACCGAAGCTGATTTTGATGTATCGAGGCAGCTTCAGCTGTGAATAAAAGAGAGATTCACTTTTGTGTTATTCTTCATGCTCCGAGAACATAATTTATAGTTGAAGGAGTGGTGTAGGTCTTTCTTTATGTATCATTGCTAAATTATATTTCCAGAGATCTCAACTCTGGTGCTTTCTCTTCGTTTAGTTAATGGACCAGATTGGATCAGAGAGAGTATTAAGATTTGTTGAATGCCTTTTTCTATCACAGAGAAAGAGAATGGTCCACGGACGGTGAAAGATGTGAAGTTGATAAGTGCAGGAAGGATATTGGAGAACACACGAACCATAGGGGAATGTCGCAGTCCTCTATGTGATGTTCCTGGTGGGGTCACAACCATGCACGTAGTTGTTCAACCCCCATCAATAGAGAAAGGTAGGATTTTGTGTTCACTTCAAGAAACTCTGATTCTGCCAGAAGTTATATTTGCATTTAAAGAAACTTCTCAAACCACACGCATCTCGCACTTTTTTGTATGGATTGAGAACCCTGAGCTTGGTGATGGTTCATCTCACTTGACGTTAATCTTTGTGACTATACACAGGCTGCTATTACTTCCTTCATGGTATTCTGTTGTAGCATAGGCTTTAATAGTGTCATACATTGCATAACCAATAATCTATCTCACTTCAGTAGTTTCAGGCGACTTCTAATGCAGAAGTGTTTCTCTGGTATTTGTTTTCTGGATGTAGCAGATAAGAAAGCAGCACACCTACCAAAACAAAACAAGTGTGTTTGCGTCATTTTATAATTGGCAACAGTAAAGCAGAAAGAACAGTCAGAGTTCCAGGTAAGTTATGGTTACTTGTGTTGGTTTTCTCCTAATCCGCAACAAGCAAATAATGACATTGTTTGTTTGCCCTACTTACAGGTAAAAAAGACATTGGAGCTGTTACAGATGAACATTTCTGTGAATTGGTTTTCAGGGGCATTGGGGTCATCAGGAAGGCGCATTTGTCACAGGGTCTTTTACTTGAGGCGCAAGCTTTGCCTCCTACAAAGAAACAGTTGTGTGTGTCTCTGTCAATTCAGTATACAATGATTGTGATAATGTGGGCAGGGAATGAATTGGATTTACACTTGTATGCAAGCGAACTACGGCCAACAGGTTTCCTTTTTTGTGGTCAAGTCACTTTCTCATTGATATGCACTATCCGTTCGACGGTTTTGGGTTCTTCCCAAAACCAGTACCCAAATTCATTTCGGTTGTTGAAAGAGTTACATGGTTGAATCGGATGTAGGATGCATCTTTTTCTGATAATTTGTGAATTAATGCAATGCTATACATTGAGCTGCGAGTTCAGTTTTTAAGTGTGGTTAACAAACGGTTTTAAGTGTGTCATCTTGACACATATTTGTATCAAAAAGTCGAGTTATTCAGAGAGGTTTAATAATAAATTTTGTTCCACATACTAACATGTTCCCTAAAATGCAAGTCATCTCTTATGGACTTGAAATTTACATCTGTTCGAAATACCTAGATAATCTAACAAAAGATCATTGAGATTTCAACAAAAGACCTCTCGGTCACAAATAAAAAGCGATGATACCATGTCAATAACTATTTGGTCCTTAATAATTCGAGTTGGTGAGAGAGGTTTCATAATGTACATTCTAAGTTTCTGTCGATCAATGACACAGTCAAGAAGGAAAAGTGAGCCGTTGCATAACTCCTAATTTTTAACCTCAGGAAGGGGGAACGGAATTAAATCTATACAATTGCTTGTTTAATAATTAAAATCTAAATTCAAAATTAAAATCTATACAATTGCTCGTTTAATAATGTTCATTCGTTGAGTTGCATTTTCGTTTCTTTATACCGAACAATTGTGTTAAATGTGATTTATAATATTATATTCATTTTGCAAGAAAAGTATTAAGAGTCATTCTTACGTACCATGGCCAAAATGCTGCTTAACCAGTATTCCCTCCTCTCCATTCTACTTTCCGAGGCTAGATTGATATCATCGCATCCTTTCTCCATCAAACTGTCGGCAAAAGCTATGGCGCTGAAGAATGAGAAGCTGACCCACCTCCATTTCTACTACCACAACCTCCTTGCCGGCCCAAACGTTACGGCCCTGCATCTCAACGCTAAAGGCCCTCTCCATTTGAACGACACGGCCGGTTTGTTTGGGCGGTTAACCATGATGGATAGCCCATTGACGCTTGAACCAGAGCTCAGCTCAACCACGGTTGGAAGCGCTCGGGGGCTCTACGGCGTCGCTTCCAGGACCGATGCGGATTTTGTGGAGTTATTCAACTTTGTGTTTACGGCCGACGATGAGTACCGAGGAAGCACCGTCACTGTGTTGGGACGCAACCCCATACTTGCTGCCGGGATAAGGGAGATGCCGGTCGTCGGAGGCACCGGAGTGTTCGGGTTCGCACGTGGAAAGGTTCATCTCAAAACGCACTCGTATAATGCTACAATCGGAAACGCACTCGTATATTATATCACCCAGAAAAAATTTATTTCCCGGGAAGCCCATAACCGTCTGCTTTGGGGAAAGCTCAAGAAACCTAATTCCCGCCAATTGGAGAAAGGTTGAAGGAGATCGTCGACAGAAATCTTTGCAAGTCGTTGTCTTGCTCTTTGCTAAATTCGTTTGATTATGATTACGAATGTCTCTACCATTGTCTATTTTAACAAATATATTTTAGCTAATAATTTGAAAATTTTGGGTATTCTCAATCTAATATACATCAAATTTTCTCAATCTCTAAAAGTGTCCATCTCTAAAAGTGTCCATATACATCAAATTTTGAACTTTAATGAGTATTCTCAATCTAATATGATGATGTGCCATAGAATCATAACAAATCAATCTATTACTCTAACCCTTTAGCCTTCAATTTTAAATCCCAATGCAAAATCCCAAACTATAAACCTAAACCCTAACCCTAAACCCCTAAATCCTAAATCCTACAAATTAAAGTAAATTTTAAATGATTTTTTTTTTCAAATTCACGTGCTTCTTGTTCATAATATCATAAGCAACAATTGATACTGTTTTGACATGAATCGCATGCTCAAAATGATGATTATGAGGCGGGTGCACTGAGTGCACCCAAAAAAGTGGGTGCGCCGAATACGCCACCATAAATTATATTTACCCATAATTATTAACAAATATTTTTTTTCTTTGCGGGGAAACTCCGAACTTGTTAGAGTTTACGAAACAGAAATTTGACACAGTATTTACGTGGTTTCCTTGATCGGTGTGATCAAGACTAGTCCACGGCCGAAGCGTATGAAGTTCTTATTCAAGTGCGGCAATCTCCGAGATACAAGTATTTATACATATTCCGAAGCGTATGAAGTTCTTATTCAAGTCCTATGCATGGGCCTCATGCAGCCACACGTACATGGGCTTCAAGCCCTAAATTACAAGTACGTAACTTAACAGAACTAACAACTTCGAGAAACCCCCAGTGTGTAAGGCTATGATAAAACATGGTTATGGTGTTATTTTTATTACCACAAAGGGAAACAGAGAAGAGACTAGAGAGTAGAAGAAGTCACAAGATGAATTGAAACATAAAGAGAGATCAAGTATCCATATATACATCCACGGGGAAGCAGCCAATTAATTGGACATGAATGGACAAAGGGAAACAGAGAAGAGACTAGAGAGTAGAAGAAGTCACAAGATGAAAACTCAAAAGAGTGTTCAACGGGGAAAAATCCCAAAACAGATATTTCCTTTCTAGTCAAAGTTGGTGTATATGATGGAAAGCTACAATGTGTGAGTCTATTACGTACGTAATAATGCCAAGTTGATAATAACGAGATGAGGTTAGAAGGTTAACACTTTTTGTTAGTATCATGTTAATACAAATTCCAGTTAATAGTAATATTTTGGTTTGATGATTTTTTATTTTAAGAAGTTAACCACAATTATAAAAAGAGAGGCATACTTGCTATTATAAAAATTAGGGCCACACATGTGTGGACGCATTTGTAAATTGTGAAAATTTCAGGTATCAAATGCGAGAGTAAAACTTTTAGGTGCTAAAATATAATTTCCCATCAATATTTGTCAGAGTTATATGTAAAAAGTTAACTTTAGGTACTAAATCTTAAAATCTATTAAGTTTAGGTCTGTAATTTGTATATGGAACCACACATTTCTTAAAGCGGACCACAAATTCTCTGAAGTGTACCAGAAATCTCATAAAGCATACCACACGTTTATTAAAGCTGATCACAAGTTTCTAAGCACACCACAAATACTAAAAACATACCAGAAAGCTTATAAAGCATGCTACAAGTTCTGTGAAACTAACAAAAAATCTCATAAACCATACCACAAATTTCGTAAAACATACCATAACAAGTTTTTTTTTTAAAACATATCAGAAATCTCATAAAGCATACTACAAAACATCATAAACCAGACCACAAGTTTATTAAAGTATATCACAAGTTTCTTAAAACATACCAGAAACCTTATAAAGCATATATACCAAAATTTTCTTAAAGCGTACTAAAAACCTCATAAACTTGGATCTACTTGTAAAATTTAAAAAGTTTAGGTAACAAATGTATGAAAAAAAATTTAGTACTAAAATGTAAGTTTTCGCCAATAATTTTAGGACTTGTAAGCATAAAATAAACTATAGGTACTAAGTCTTAACATTTATTAAGTTTAAATACCAAACTGTAATTTGTCTGTCAAAACCCAAACATATTGAAGGTAGAGCTATGACATACAAGTGGTAGACTGGTAGTTACATTGTATAATA
The DNA here is from genome assembly GCA_946122785.1 of Linum tenue. Lineage (NCBI taxonomy): Eukaryota > Viridiplantae > Streptophyta > Magnoliopsida > Malpighiales > Linaceae > Linum > Linum tenue. The sequence continues at coordinate 67,955,903 of CAMGYJ010000002.1, forward strand.
CCCTTAATGATTATGTTATCATAGTGCTAACATTAATAAGCGCCGGTGTTGCACCATATCTTGTCCCCAACTTTCATCTGTGCTTCTTCAATTAAATAATAATAATAATAATAATAAATAGCAATAAGAATATTTGAACATTTCTCCAGATCAACCATGAGCGGGTTAGCAAATGACGCCTTTCAATTAAAATACCTCTGAATATTTGAACTAGCCGATTACCGGGGGGAAAAAATAATAAAACCCCAAATCCATGCAAACAAGAACTTAAGACGGCTACAAATTGCAATAGACAAAATTAATTAAGCTGCCTTGGGCACTTTCTAGCAGTTACATAAGAACAGTTCAACCAATTCATATAGTAGCCTGCACATTTCAATCTATTCCTATAAATAGAGGCAATCTATACTTTCATGTCCAAGCATAAAAAAATACAAAACTTAATTTCATTCTGAAACTTCTTCCAAGTCATTTTTTTTCCATGGCCAAAATGCTGCTGAAACAATATTCCCTCTTCTCCGTTCTGATCACCCTCTTCCTCCTCTCCATTCTACTTTCCGAGGCTAGATTAATGTCATCGCATCCTTTCTCCGCCAAACTGTCGGCAAAAGCTATGGCGCTGAAGAATGAGAAGCTGACCCACCTCCATTTCTACTACCACAACCTCCTTGCCGGCCCAAACGTCACGGCCCTGCCTCTCAACCCTAAAGGTCCTCTAGATTTCAACGACCCGGCCGGTTTGTTTGGGCGGTTAACCATGGTGGACAACCCTTTGACGTTGGACCCAGAGCTCAACTCCACCACGGTTGGGAGCGCTCAGGGGCTCTACGGCGTCGCTTCAAGGAGCGAGGTGGCTTTTGTGCAGTTATTCAACTTTGTGTTTACCGCGGATGGTGAGTACCGGGGCAGCACCGTCACTGTGTTGGGACACAACTCCATATTTGCCGACGGGACAAGGGAGATGCCAGTTGTCGGCGGCACCGGAGTGTTCGGATTCGCACGTGGAAAGGTTTATTTCAAAACGTATTCCTTTGATGCTATAACTGGAAAACGTGGTCGTCGAGTGCGACATCTACGTTTTCCATTATTGATTCACTTATCAGAAGTATTATTATTATTACTATTGTTATGTTTGACTCTTTTTCTTTTTCATTGCATTGGTTGGCTATGATAATCATTTAGTTTGTTATATTCCTGATGTTACTTTTTAGTTCTTTTAATGGCTGGAGTGGTGTTAATTAAGTTATCAAATCAAGGCTGTGACCAAGTGTTGCAAGAAAGATGGGAGGCTAAACCTCAAGCATCGGTGATGGAATAAATAAAGACATTGCTGGCACATCATTGTCACTGAGGTAACAAAAGAACTACAAGGATTTTTCAAAGGCCGCAGGATAAATCACATATAGGGAGTACTTTGGGATAATATACAGGATAGCTGGAAGATTGGGGAACTCTTGGCAATGATCAAAGCTATTGATGTAGTGGAAGAATCGGGAGCAATCAATGAGTTTTTGAAAACGGAAAGAGCTCTCCTGAAATGCGACCTTGAAAAGATATTGTTATTTGAGATCTCGTGGTGACAGAAGTCATGTGAGTTGTGGCTCAAGGTGGGAGACAATAACTCCGGCTTCTTTCATAGAGTGGCCAATCAAAATCGGCGGAGAAACATAATAAGGAGATTGAAAATCGATGATTGTATGACAAATGACATTAACGTAATCAAATATGCAATGAGGAAATTTTTTTAGTCAAAGTTTTCTGAATGCGAAGAGAATAGGCCTTTTCCTAGGAATTATAGGCCTTTCTTTTTTAAAGATGAAGAGAACGAAGCACTTGTGAAGCCTTTCTTAGAATCTGAGATTTGGGAGGTTATCCGACTTTGCAATGGGGACAAATTAAAGCACCTTGGCCTGGCGAATTTACCCTTGAGTTCTTCAAGAAAGGATTGAATATCATAAAATCTGATCTACTTAAGGCTTGGATGATTACTATCTCTCAGGGGTCACTTCCTCAAGCAATTACTCATTCTTTCATATGCTTGATCCCTAAAAATGAAGTTGTCGAAGAAATATTTGATTTCAGACCAATAAGTCTGCTAGGCAGCCTGAATAAGGTAATCTCAAAGTTGCTTTTCAACCCTCTCCAGCCCTTTATGAATGGAATCATTTCTAGAAATCAATTTGGGGGAAAACGGGTCGATTGATACCCACGAAGCCAGCCTCATTGCAAAAGAGATTATTTATAGTCAGTGGAGGAGTGGGAAATCGGGATTAGTCATAAAGCTCGACATTGAAAAGGGTTTTGACACTAACAGTTGGAGTTGTATTCTCGAGCCGGCCCAAACTTTACGGTCCTGCCTCTCAACCCTAAAGGCCCTCTAGATTTCAACCACCCCGCCGGTTTGTTTGGCCGGTTAACCATGGCGGACAACCCTTTGACGTTGGACCCAGAGCTCAACTCCACCACGGTGGGACGCGCTCAGGGGCTATACGGCGTAGCTTCCAGGACCGACGCGACTTTTATGGAGTTATTCAACTTTGTGTTTAAGCCGGATGGTGAGTACCGAGGAAGCACCGTCACTGTGTTGGGACGCAACCACATACTTGCTGCCGGGATAAGGGAGATGCCGGTCGTCGGAGGCACCGGAGTGTTCGGGTTCGCTCGTGGAAAGGTTCATGTCAAAACGCATTCATTTAATACTACAACGGGAAACACGGTCGTAAAATGCGACGTCTACGTCTTTCACTATTGATTCCCTTATTAATATTATCATTGTGTTTGAATTTTTCAAATTGCATTGCATTGACTATAGTATCCATTGAATTTGTAATGCTTCTCATGTTAATTATGTGCTTTTAATCACTCCAATGGTGTTCAAGTTGAAAAGAATGACAACTCGTATTTTGTTATTATAAGTTAAAAGTTTCATATACTATATATAAGCAAATTATCAAATGTACTCTTTTATCATGACAATTTATCCAACGAATAAGCATTCAGTAACTCCCGTATAGTGTCCTAGTTCTTTTTTCTCAGTACAGATCAATATAATTACAATGATGGAGAAAATTGGACACGATGCCCTCCACATTCTTGATTCTCTTTTTTCTTTCATTTTATTTTAATTTAGGTACTCATTATGTTAGATGTTTACGTAACTTCAAACTAGGAGAACGACAAGCAGACAGAAAATTAATCACCAATCGGATTATTTTTTACCCATTTCTTTGGTGATAGTGTTGGGCCACTTAGACGGGAGAAATGAAAAATGTTGAATTCAAGTTTAAATTCCTACCAACATGGAATTTTTTTTGAACACAAAACAAATTCAGAGAGGGGGGTGTGGGCTTTCAGTGTAGTTCTGGCCTTTGTCTCATTTGGGCTTTTGCAAGCAATTGGGCTACCCAGAAACTTACTATACTCTGTTGCTTATATTATATCACCCAGAAAGAAGAAAAAAAATCTTCCCTCGAAGTCCAAAACCGTCTGCTTTGGGGAAAGCTGAAGAAACCTAATTCCCGGCAATTGGAGAAAGGTTGAAGTAGATCGTCGGCACAAATCTTTGCCGGTCGCTTTCTTGCTCTTCGGTAAATTCGTTTGATTTCAATTACGAAGGTCTCCACTCTCCATCATTGCCTTCTTTCTATGAAATTCTTGATAGAGACACCGCTGTTTCAGGCAAGCAAATCTTAGAAAACCTAATTCGGCCGATTGGAGAAAACCCGAAGGAGATCCTCTGCAACCTAATTCCGGGAATCGAAGAAAGTTTGAAGGAGATCATTGGCATAAATCTTCGTAACTGGCTTTTCGTTGGACCTCGATCCTTTCTTAGCTTCCTGCCGCTGTTGTTGGCGCCAGATCGGAACCGGCTTCATATAACTGCTGCGAAACCTAATGTATGTTTGTCCCTGATGTTCGCCACCTCTGAGCGGAAGAAGGAGCTGCTACGGCCGCAGATCACCGGAATAAGCAGTCCTTCATCCACTAAACCCATGATCACAAACTCTTATCCTTCCTCCACAGCTGCTAACTCTGGCTCTTCACATCAGAAGACGACATCAGAGAAGGCCTTTTTGGGTTCCATTGTGATTGCTGATCCATATCCACCACAAGTAAGCATTAATGCAGATTCCGCCATTAATCTTTCTTTAATTGGTTTTGCACTACTAATCCCCCCTTTCATGTCCAAGCCAGCAGCTTGCTCCTCGATTTTGATTGTTGTGATTGAATTCTCTTGATTGTTTCCCTCGATTTTGAAGCGCACAGAACAAGATGTAGTCAACAACCAATGGTTGGCAGGACTGTGTCCAACCCCACTTCCTAAGGGTAATTCTAATTCATCTATCTATCCCTTTTTGTGTAGGTGGCATCTTTCGATATTTACTGCTACTTAATTGATTTAATTTCTATCTTGCGAATTCTTTCTTACTTAAATTGCAGGGCAGACACTGACTGAAGCGCTTCTTGAGCTGGCGACGCGGGAAGCGGCCCTAGACCCTCTTCCTCCTGATTATGATACGGACGCGGAATGGGGTGATTATGAGGGTGGATGTTGCGACGACAGTCATTGGGCAAATGAAGAGCCGGATTGGGACTGGTTTCGCTCGATCATGGTTCATCCCCCATGCCCAAGATATGAGAAGAGGTAATTAAGTAAGGGGCACATTCTGTTCCAAGAAAGAGTTGTATGATTTGCTCTCGTGCATTCATGGCCATGCTACGTGCTCCCACGTCATATATATATATGGATTTGAAAGGAACAATAGGGTTTATGAGCGAAGAGTGATACGTAGGATAGGATATTGAGAACGCATGCAGGCAGTTTCTATTGCTTATCGTTCTTGACTCATCTCTCTAACGTCAACTAGTGATTGTTTGTTGGCTTGTTGGATCCATGACAAATCCTATTCCCTTTGGAATTCAGGGCTTCATTTAATCCTTCAGATAAAAAAAAAATTCAACATCTTCCTTGCATCAACTAGAACTAGAGGTGGCAAATGGATTGATCCATGGATTGGTGGATTCATGGATCAAATGGATTGGTGGATTCATGGATCAAATGGATTGGTGGATCCATGGATTGGTGGATATAAAAAGTTTAGGTACTAAAATGTCATAATGAAAATTTTTAGGTACCAAATCGTAATTTTCCAATGATATTTTTCGTACAATTTTTGGTACAAAAAATGTAAAATATAAAAAGTATAGGTACCTGTTTGACCCGGATTAGTACCGGGGATTAGTGTGGAACCTTGATCCGGACTTCCTCGTCTGATCTCCTCGGGAGTGGAAGAAACCTGTGGAGAGTCGGGGGCGGCCCCCGTGATCTACACTCCGACGATCAAGTTAGAATAGATATATGATAGAGTGTAGAGAGAAATGTAGAGAGAGATAGGGTTTAGAGAGAGAACCATAAGTGGTAAAGTGAGGGAAGGGAGAGAAGAAGTCCCTTTGCTTGGAGGGTCTGGCCTCCTTATATAGGAGTCGGAGGCATCCATTGGACGCCTCCCGGTGGTGGACGCCTTCCGTCGATGGATGCCTACAGGTGGTGGACGCCTTCCGGTGGGCGCCTCCCGGTGGTGGACGCCTTCCGTCGATGGACGCCTTCCGGTGGTGGACGCCTTCCGTCGATGGATGCCTCCAGGTGGTGGACGCCTTCCGGTGGGCGCCTCCCGGTGGTGGACGCCTTCCGTCGATGGACGCCTTCCGGTGAATGGACGCCTTCCGGTGGTGGACGCCCCCGGGTAGGCTGGACGCCTCCCGGTGATGGACGCCCCCCGGTGTACTGGACCCTAGAATGGGCTTGGGCCCAAGGTGAGACGCTTTGTGGTGGGCTTGGGCCCGTATTAGGCGGGTTAATACCATGGTAAAGGAAACCGTACCGGAAGTCATACCGGATCCGCTAGTGGTAGGGTATTTTGTGGTACTACCGTGGTTCAACCGTTGTGTACCGGCAAAATACCGTTTTTGTAATTAAAAAATATTTTTTTGTTAAAAAACCGTACCGACAGATTCAGTATATCGTTTCGGAATAATACCGAAATAAAACCGGAATATACCGGATAACAAATCTGAATAAACTAAATAGGCATATTTAATATAACAATCAACAAACTGCAACATTACTAGTGGTTTTGAGTCATTCGTTCTAGTGGTTTGGAAAGGGGCATGTGGCCTCTTATCTTTGAACGAATCATAAACCACAAAACATCCTTTCATTTTCTTACTTTTGGATCAAACACCTAATTATCCTTACCTCTCTCCTCATCTTCCTCCTGTTCCTGTACGAACCCAGACCTGTGTGGCTGTTCGCAAACCCCAACCCCAATTCAAAATCCCTAATTAATTCTCACCAAGCTTCTTCGCACAACCCCAATCTCATCCCAGCCTTTTATCTATTAATCTACCTCTCCAAATTCTCAATTCTAATAGACTTACTTACTCCTGTCCTCCATTAGCTTCCCTGCACGGATTCACTACGATCCGCCCCAAATCTGCACCGCTGCCATTCCTAAGCGTGGCGGAGCGGCGGATCTGCTCGATCTTTCGTTGGTCGCCACTCGCCACTCGCCAGAGAAGATGAACGGCAGAGTGGCGGAGAAGGATCGCGGGTCACGCGTTGCTTTCGCCAATCGGGGGTCGCCGGTTGCGCTGGAGCGGCGGGGCGGGGTTGCGCTGGACGGCTGGAGAAGAAAGAACGCAAGAAATGAAAGCCGCTCCAGATTTTTGATAGATTAGGGTTTTTGTGTTTTTGGCCGATTTTTTTTTTTACTATTTTATGTGCCAAAACGACGTAGTTTTTGTTCCTACAGCTTACCGCCGGTTAGACCAAAACCGGGCGGTTTTTTGTTTTGTATCGGTTAAGCCGGAAAAACCGGCCGGCACGGTATTCTTCCCACAAACAGCCTACCGTATCGTTCCTGGTCCGGTTTCCGGTTTTACCGGTTGAACCGGCCGGTACGATCCGGTTTCCTGGTCCATGGTTAATACTAGACCCAACAGTACCAAATCATAATTTGTCATTTAGATCCATGGATCCAAAAATGTAAAATATAAAAAGGGAGCCGTTGCATAACTCCTAATTTTTAACCTCAGGAAGGGGAACGAAATGAGATCTATACAATTGCTTGTTTAATAATTAAAATCTAAAATATAAATTCAAAATTAAATCTATACAATTGCTCGTTTAATAATTTTCATTCGTTGAGTTGCATTTTCGTTTATTTATACCGAACAATTGTGTTAAATGTGATTTACAATATTATATTCATTTTGCAAGAAAAGTATTTCATGCTCTAATATCATGCCGTACCATTGTATAAGTTTTTTGAAATTGGAATTAAATTAAAGAAAAGGATATGATTAAATAATATAATTTAACTTCAACCATAGAATTAGAAGGGTATTCAATGAAGAAGAGGCAAGCTGATCATAACTGGGTTTTCAACTAATCTCGTTCTACTCATAAACTATGGTCCTTTGGTCTAACTAACCCAGGTTAATACATTTGGTCCGTCACCGTAAAAATTGGTTGGCCTGAATTTGGGCTTTTGCATCAACTGGGCCATGCCGGAAATTTAAAAGGTTTATTATATTATTGCGATATCCTCATGTCATTATTCCCCGCGAATCGCATAACCGTCTGCTTTGGGGAAAGCTTTAGAAAACCTAATTCCCGCCAATTCGAAGGAGATCATCGGCAACCTAATTGCCGTGAATTGAAGAAGATAATCGGCAGAAATCTTCGTAAGCCGCTATTGGTTTCATCTCGATTCTTTCTTCTTGCCGCTGTACTTTGGCGTTTGCCCGGAACTGGCTTCATTATTCATACCTGCTCCGGAACCTTCTGTCTGTCTGTTTTTGCTAATTGGTTTTTATGTCGGAAGACGAGGAGGCTGTAATTCGTTTCTCTTTACCTTTCTCTTGTTCTAGGGGTCTCCTGCTTGATTCCGATTATTTCATTCCCCGAAATTTCTTACTTCTATTGTTACGCGGAAGGAGAAGCTGCTGCAGCAGACCACAGTACTAGGCTATGTCACTGCCGCAATTGAGCGAAATAAGAAGCTGCAGACCCAGACTACCGGCCGCTCATCCAATCAAGTATCAACCCATAATCACAACCTCTGAGCCCTCCTCCACAGCACCTAACTCTGGCTCCTCACATCAGAGGACGGCATCAGATAAGGCCTTTTTGGATTCCGATGTGATTGCTGACCCATATCCACCACAGGTAAGCAGCAAGCAGCAAGCAGATTCTACCGCAATCTTTCTTTAATTGGTTTTAACTAATAATCCCCTGTCATGCTTAAGCCAGCAGCTAGCTAAAAGGTGTTTTCTTCTTAAAAGGGTCGATTAAAGGTGTAATATGGTCATGTTTGATTCGGACAGACTCTGTATATTAGTATCCTTTCCTTTGAGATCCTTCTCTTCTCTCTGACTAGTAAGTTGATTGGTTCTTGACCCCGTTGTATTGAAGTAATTGACTTCTTTTGTTGGTTCCTCCTTGGGTTTAATTTGCAGCGCACAGAACATGATCTAGTCAGCAGCACCCCTTTTAACAAGGGTAGTAGCTCATTTCTCCCTTTCGTGTAGGTGCTCTGTATATTTGCTGCTACTAGATTTTCACCTTCCAAATCCTTACTAACATTGCAGGGTCAAGGAGGACACTGACTGAAGCGCTTGTTGATATGGCGGAGGCGGAAATGGCGCGGCACCCTCCTCTTCCTCCTGATTATGATTCCGACGCACGGAATGGGGTGATTTGATTATGAGGGTGAATGCCACAGAGGAAGTCATTTGGAGAATGAAGAGGCTGATTGGGACTGGTTTCGCTCGACCATGGTTCATCCCCTGCCCAAGATATGAGGAGAGGTAAAGTAGGGGATACATTCTGTTCCAGAAAGAGTTGTATGATTTGGTGTCATGGCCGTGCTACATGCTCCATGTCATCATGGATTTAAATGGAACAATAGGGTTATGAGGGATAGATAGGATATTGAGAATGCATGCTACCGTTTCTATTTCTTATTGGTTGGTGGAGAGCATTTTCAGCCGCGCCCTCCTGTTGCTGTTGGTCACGTACATATTTACATACATATAGGTTCTCCGGGATCCATATGGAAAAAAAAAAAAAGAGTGTCTTTCATCATTTGTGGGCTTTGAAACTTAGTTTGTTGCAAGTTCTATCTTCTTGCAGTTGTGTTTTTATCAATGTTTCTTATTTTATTTGCAAGGTAGATATCTATTCTTCCTAGCATGTGTGTACAGTACAGGTACGGTTGGTCATGTAATTTGTTACATGGCTCTCCTACATTAATCTGCTCTTTGTGCTTTGTTTGCCCTTTTTTGCCGAATAACTTCTCATTGATAAGCTCTTCATCAAGAACAGCTTCTGATTTGTAAGTTTAGAACTTCTAGCTATTTCATGTGTGTCTGCTGCTGCACATTGTGCGAAGGGTTTTTGGTTTTTGGTTTTTTTTTTGTGTGTATTGCCTCCTTTGAGGTAAGATACGCATCACCATGACTAAAAGATAAACATTTCATGTGTTTGTATGGTTGTCTCTTGTCTGCCCTCTGAACCAGGGCCGTCCCATGATATTCGGAGGCCCTGTTCGAAAATTTAAAATGTGGCCCTAAAAATTTTCTCCACAAATTTATTAAAAATAAAAATTATTAAATAATTATAAAAAAATGCATAGTCTCAGAAAATGATTACAAAAGAGATAAATGATCACGTTTCTAGTTTGACGAAGAAACCAAAACCAAATTCCCAGGGCTGTCTAATGCTTCGTGGGGGCCTTGTTCCAAAATTGAGACGTGGTCTAAATTGACTTTTAACTATAATAAAACTAAAAATGACTGTAATATCTTTCTACATAGTTTAAAATAAAATTAGGGTAATGTCTATTTTTTATCCAAACCTTTTTCAGATTCTTTTATATTATCCAAACCTTTTAAAAATTTATTAATTAGCCAAATCTTTCATAATGCACCAAAATATTAGTCATTTTTACGTTATTGTTAATAATTCTGTAACTCTTTTCTTAGTTAAAGTACTAAAATTTTGGAATCTTGACCTTCATGTGTCTCTTCCAAGTCAGTATCATGTTGTCAAGTCAATATTACTAACAAAAATGCTAACCGAAAGTTAACATTCGGCTAATTTTTAGTATTTCGACAGGTTTGGATATTATAAAAGAATCTGAAAAAGGTCTGGATAAAAAATAGACGTTACGCATAAAATTATCTATTATCATTCTTATTTTCGTAGTCTTCATGATATCATTTTTAATTGTTATTATAGCTAAAATTATCTATTAAAATCGTCATCATACTCATAATCAATCAATCATATACTAAAAATACAATCTACAATGTTCTATCGGTAACTAACGGATCTAAGTGGAGGCCCCTAATATTCGGAGGCCCTGTGCCGGAGGGCGGGCCAGCACTAGGGATGGCAAAAATATCCGTAACCGTGGATATCCGTTCGAATCCGACCTTGTCGGGTAGGGTAAAACCCGAACCCGAAGGACTTTTAGCGGGTACGGGTAAAACCCGAACCCGAATATTGCGGGTAATGGGTGGGCATGGTTTTCTCACTATCCAACCCGAACCCGCCCGATATACACATGCATATGTATTTTGTCTAGAAATAATCATTATTTCTCTCTAATATATTTTATATTTAGCATATAAATATAATCTTGTTCATGAAATTGTGTTGTTTTAATGAATTTTCTTCATTCTAGTGAATTATTGTCATACTTTTTGTCTTAGGTAATGCGAGAATACATGTGAATAATAACAATATTGGTTGAAGTTATAAAGAGAAACTATTACCCATGGATAACCGTGGATACCCGAAACCCAAACGGGTATGGGCATGGTTTTGATTTTCTATCCATTTCTTATGTGGGTATGGGTATGGGTAAAACCCGAACTACTTTGGGTAGGGTAACGGATATGCACTATCCGTCCCCGACCCGACCCATTGCCATCCCTAGCCAGCACACCCTCTAGGCCGGCCCTGCTCTGAACATTCTTTGAAGGTTTCTCGTTTGGTTTTTGGCTGAGTGAAGCTGAAAAAGTCTTATGCGGCTTGTCTTTTTGCAAGTGCAGTGGATGCCGCCGTCTAAGGTTCATTCCGGCGATGGAACCTTGGCTTGCGCTTTCTAGCTATAAATAGAGGCAATCTTATACCCTTCATCTCCAAACATATATACAAGATAAAAAAAAAAAAAAAAAGCTTTCAGTTAGCTATAGCACATACATTCTTCAAAGAGTTCTTTCATTAATACTGATTCTACCATACCATGGCCAAAATGCTGCTGAAACAATATTCCCTCTTCTCCGTTCTGATCACCCTCTTCCTCCTCTCCATTCTACTTTCCGAGGCTAGATTAATGTCATCGCATCCTTTCTCCGCCAAACTGTCGGCAAAAGCTATGGCGCTGAAGAATGAGAAGCTGACCCACCTCCATTTCTACTACCACAACCTCCTTGCCGGCCCAAACGTCACGGCCCTGCCTCTCAACCCTAAAGGTCCTCTAGATTTCAACGACCCGGCCGGTTTGTTTGGGCGGTTAACCATGGTGGATAACCCTTTGACGTTGGAACCAGAGCTCAACTCCACCACGGTGGGACGCGTTCAGGGGCTATACGGCGTCGCTTCCAGGACCGACGTGGCTTTTGTGGAGTTAGTCAACTTTGTGTTTACGGCGGATGGTGAGTACCGAGAAAGTACCGTCACTGTGTTGGGACGCAACCCCATACTTGCTGCCGGGATAAGGGAGATGCCGGTCGTCGGAGGCACCGGAGTGTTCGGGTTCGCACGTGGAAAGGTTCATTTCAAAACGTATTCCTTTGATACTACGACTGGAAACGGGGTCGTGGAGTGCGACATCTACGTTTTTCACTATTGATTCACTTATCATAAGTATTATTATTATTACTATTGTTATGTTTGACTCTTCTTTTTTTTTCATTGCATTGGTTGGCTATGATAATCATTTAGTTTGTTATATTCCTGATGTTACTTTTTAGTTCTTTTAATGGCTGGAGTGGTGTTAATTAAGGATTGAAAAAATTGGCCCTATACATGTATCTGTATGCTTTTTTTTTACGGGTTAAAAAATCAATATTATTAAGAGGGTAAATACAATATATCAGCCACAACTATTATGAAGCGGGGAATTATAGTCACAACTATGGAAATTCAAATTATTAGCCAAATGTTAACTATCTGTTAACAATTCCGTTAGTAATACTGACTAAACTTTTATGTTTTAAAGTTATAAATTAAAAGCATTCCGACGTGGCCGCTGTCGTGGCCGATGACGTGGCCTTCTCCGTAAAAAATTCAATAACAGTAACGGACAATTAGCCATATCTTGACTCGCAACAATAGTTATGTCTAATAATTTGAATTTTCATAATTGTGATTATAATTCTCCGTTTCATAATAGTTGTGGCTAATATATTGTATTTACCCTTATTAATATGCAAAGTTATCAAATCAAGGTTGTGACCAAGTGTTGCAAGAAAGATGGGAGGCTAAACCTCAAGCATCGGTGATGGAATAAATAAAGACATTGGCACATCATTGTCACTGAGGTAACAGAAGAATTGGGACATCCCGAAAGTTTATTAGTTTATTATAGGGTAAATACAATTTAATATCCAAAAGTTTGATTTTAAACAATATAACAGTCAAACCTTTTCGAAAACAATCTAATATCCAAATCGTCAACTTTTCGTTCGTTTGACCGTTATTTTGACACTTCAAAAAAGTTCGAAGTACGACGCTTCATCAATATCCATCGATATCTTCTCTGAAAAACCACCAACATATCGTGGTTCCAAACCCGAGAAGACCATGACTCCACCATGATGGTATAGAATATCTAAATATTCAGTCATCTGCAATGCCAAAACAAGAAAACAAAGTTGTATTGTGACAATTTCCCCTAAACAAAGCTTTTTTGAAGTGTCAACTAACGATCAAACGGACGGAAAGTTGACGATTTGGATATTAGATTGTTTTCAAAAAGATTTGGCTATTAAATTGTTTAAAATGAAAGGTTTGGATATTAAATTGTATTTACCCTTTATTATATTAGGGATTTGAAGAACAAGTTACGCAAAACTAAAAAGAATTAATAAAATGATTTATACTCAAAAGTCATAAATATCATAAAATGTGTCCGTAACTTATTTGTGGAAACATCTTGAATTAGAGAGGTATGAGTTAGTTAGTTCACTTCTTACATCTTACTCTCAAGTCCCAACAGACCATTGTATGTTATTTTTATAGGTTCTTCGAGGAGTTAAGATAGTGCGGATGAGCCAATTTGATATATATGAATTGGCGAAGACACAATTTGTGCCACATGGAGATTAATTAGGGGATAATCCCAAGTTCATTGCAACCTTCATCCTCTACTTCTCTGCTGTTTGATTAATAACATAATAATAACAATAATAATTAAGCAATAGGAATATTTTATTCATATTTAAAAGTGAAACCAAGAAATGACCTCTGTCCTCTGCAGTGAACGTACGTTTGGGCCTTCTTCTATATCCTCCTAACCTGAGCCGGGCTGGCCGGCTGGGCGAATCGGCAAGCATCTAACTTATTATTCAGTTCCAACTAAATACGGCAAGGAACTAGCTAGGAAGATGGAGTTGGAGTATACGAGGCTCAGGAACTGTAGATCCGGCTCATGCTTCCGGTTTGCATATGCTGCCGCCGTCTAAGGGTTCACTGCCGGTGAACTTCGGCTACATAAGATACCGCCGTCTGAGGATCTTTGAAATGATCACAACACCAATAGAAAAATCCTTATTAATATTATCATTGTGTTTGAATTTTTCAAATTGCACTGACTATAGTATCCATTGAATTTCTAATGCTTCTCATGTTAATTATGTGTTTTTAATCACTCAAATGGTGTTCAAGTTGAAAAGAATGACAGCTCGTATTTATTTTTTTATTATCAAGTTAAAAGTTTCATATACGGTAACGCAAATTATCAAATGTACTCTTTTATCATGACAATTTATCCGACAAATAAGCATTCAGAAACTTCCGTACAGTGTCCTAGTTCTTTTTTCTCAGTACAAGTCAATATAATTATAATGATGGAGAATATTGGACACGATGCCCTCCACATTCTTGATTCTCTTTTTTCTTTCATTTTATTTTAATTTAAGTACTCATTATCAATGTAGTCAAAATCGCGTTTCTACGTAGAAACGTTTTGATGATCTAGAAGCGTAAAATCACAAGCCTTTAAAGTTTTAAAGCGCGTTTTTAACTACATTAGCTATAAAAACTGTGATTTTGCGTAGAAGCGCTTTGGTGACCTAGAAACGTAAAAACGTAAGTTTTTAGGCTTTAAAACGCGATTTGACTACATTGCTCATTATATTGATGTTTACGTAACTTTAAACCACGAGAACGACAAGCAGACAGAAAATTAATCATCAATCGGATCCTTCTTTAAAACATTTCTTTGGTGATAGTGTTGGGCCACTTAGACGGGAGAAGTGAAAAATGTTGAATTCAAGTTTAAATTCCTACCAACATGGAATTTTTTTTGAACACAACAAATTCAGAGAGGGGGTGTGGGCTTTCAGTGTAGTTCTGGCCTTTGTCTCATTTGGGCTTTTGCAAGCAATTGGGCTACCCAGAAACTTACTATACTCTGTTGCTTATATTATATCACCCAGAAAGAAAAAAAAGAAAAAAAATCTTCCCTCGAAGTCCAAAACCGTCTGCTTTGGGGAAAGCTGAAGAAACCTAATTCCCGGCAATTGGAGAAAGGTTGAAGTAGATCGTCGGCACAAATCTTTGCCGGTCGCTTTCTTGCTCTTCGGTAAATTCGTTTGATTTCAATTACGAAGGTCTCCACTCTCCATCATTGCCTTCTTTCTATGAAATTCTTGATAGAGACACCGCTGTTTCAGGCAAGCAAATCTTAGAAAACCTAATTCGGCCGATTGGAGAAAACCCGAAGGAGATCCTCTGCAACCTAATTCCGCGAATCGAAGAAAGTTTGAAGGAGAGATCATTGGCATAAATCTTCGTAACTGGCTTTTCGTTGAACCTCGATCCTTTTCTTAGCTTCCTGCCGCTGTTTGTTGGCGCCAGATCGGAACCGGCTTCATATAACTGCTGCGAAACCTAATGTATGTTTGTCCCTGATGCCCTCTTTCCTCCTTGCTGATTTTGCAGAGCATGACAAAGAAAAGAAACAAGGGTAATTCAATTCAATTCAATTCAATTCTCCCCTTTGAGCATCTAGGGCTCTCCCGCCACCTTCGCTGCTTGATTGTTTAGTTCATCCTCTAGATTTTGCTTAATTTTGCAGTTGCACGGCCGAAGAAGGAGCTGCTACGGCTGACCAAAGGGAAAAGTGGTGCCTCTGTCTCATCTACTAAACCCATGTTTGCCACCTCTGAGCGGAAGAAGGAGCTGCTACGGCCGCAGATCACCGGAATAAGCAGCCCCTCATCCACTAAACCCATGATCACAAACTCTTATCCTTTCTCCACAGCTGCTAATTACTCTGGCTCTTCTTCACATCAGAAGACGACATCATCAGAGAAGGCCTTTTTGGGTTCCATTGTGATTGCTGATCCATATCCACCACAAGTAAGCATTAATGCAGATTCTACCATTAATCTTTCTTTAATTGGTTTTGCACTACTAATCCCCCCTTTCATGTCCAAGCCAGCAGCTTGCTCCTCGATTTTGATTGTTGTGATTGAATTCTCTTGATTGTTTCCCTCGATTTTGAAGCGCACAGAACAAGATGTAGTCAACAACCAATGGTTGGCAGGACTGTGTCCAACCCCACTTCCTAAGGGTAATTCTAATTCATCTATCTATCCCTTTTTGTGTAGGTGGCATCTTTCGATATTTACTGCTACTTAATTGATTTAATTTCTATCTTGCGAATTCTTTCTTACTTAAATTGCAGGGCAGACACTGACTGAAGCGCTTCTTGACCTGGCGACGCGGGAAGCGGCCCTAGACCCTCTTCCTCCTGATTATGATACGGACGCGGAATGGGGTGATTATGAGGGTGGATGTTGCGACGAAAGTCATTTGGTGAAGGAAGAGCCGGATTGGGACTGGTTTCGCTCGATCATGGTTCATCCCCCATGCCCAAGATATGAGAAGAGGTAATTAAGTAAGGGGCACATTCTGTTCCAAGAAAGATTTGTATGATTTGCTCTCATGCATGCATGGACATGCTACGTGCTCCCACGTCATATATATATGGATTTGAAAGGAACAATAGGGTTTATGAGTGAAGAGTGATACATAGGATATTGAGAACGCATGCAGGCAGTTTCTATTGCTTATCGTTCTTGACTCGTATCTCTAACGTCAACCAGTGATTGTTTGTTGGCTTGTTGGATCCATGACAAATCATCTTCCCTTTGGAATTCAGGGGTTCATTTAATCCTTCAGATAAAAAAAAAAATTCAACATCTAAGCCGAAGTGTTTTGATTGAGTTTTGAGACGTAAACATAGGTAATTCATGGCTCACTCGTACATTCATTATTTACAGTTTAGCATTGACGGTTGCAAGTTAATTTTCGAACCAAAATGGCTATAATTAATTGTAGAACAAACATTCTGGATCCATTAATCTATCGATGACTTAACTGCAGCTTCAATCCAGATCCCCCACACTAACAACAAGTAACAACATATATAAACGCCATGTATTCAACATGCATATAGCTAGCCTATTCAACAAACAACCTGAAAAGGACTTCACTGATGATCTCGAATGCAGAGTTACGTTGCCCCTAAACACAGAGATTCACATGCCCGAGCTAGACACATCTCTCTAGCATTATTATAGAAATGATCACCGATCGAAATCAGAGCAATATGGCTAATAACGTACACATGCATGCAGTGTCGCCATACAACATTCAAACTACTAATTAGTACTTCTTAATCAAGATGAGGAGCAGAAGGGGTATGTCTCGTACCGAACGCAGCAATGATCAGTGGTGAATCGAGCTCCAGCCGGGAGACCGCAGGACTCTCTTATGGTTCCATGGGCATAAAATAAGCAGTCGCCGCATGTGGCATAATCACACCACGTGTATTGGTAGACCTCGACTTCTTTATCACCATCAGGGTACTTAAGAGGACGATCCATACACGTTATGCCGCCATTAAGGCCACCGTAATGGATGGATGTCCATGATATGCCCTCCAGGGTCGACAGTTGGCTGAAGTTGTTAGCGTTACACATCGGTGCGGCGTTCGCCGGAGGGCAGATTTGATCAGGTGTTGATGGTGAGGAGTAAACCATGTTTGGCCTCAGAAGAAGAAGAAGAAACATTAATGACGATGATAAGAAGAAGAAGAAGACCACGCCGGAATGTTGTGGCAACATGATTAATCGATGTTGTATTTTTATAGAAAGGGTTGGAACTTGGATGCTGCTTAGCTTCTCCGTGTGTGTTTTTTGTGTTAAGTTCGTCATGATCAGCTGCCTAAATATATAGAGAGAGGGACTGTAGTGTGCCGGCTGGAGAGAGAGAGGGACTGAGAGATCATTCATTCCGATGCCGATTGCTTTGCCAGCTCAATAGTGTCCTTTCTGCATGTCGCACCCTAGTTGCCGGTTCCGGCAGCAACTAGTTCATTGGTACTGACGGCTTATGCTAGATTTTTTATTTTTTATTTTTCCCCCAACTATATTTTCGTAGGTTGAAATAATTTTATTAATTAACTAAAAACAACAAACAAACAAACAACAAGAGAAACCTCGCCGTTATTACAGAGTCTTACATATTTTATTTTATTTTATATTTAGAGAGTCTTAAATCCCAGTACATCACACTGTTGTATTTAATAATCACATTCAAGCTTCTCCTCTACCTCCTGTAACATAGGACAAACCAGAAGAAAACATAAGTATGTTTCACTATCAGAGATGGCTTCTACGAACAACCTTTCTCTTTCCTCTGGTGGATTAGAGGATTCATGGATCATATAACTTGGCGGATTGCAATTCGGTGCTGGTGAAAGGCGCAGTTGTTTTCATGGGAAGTCACGTCTCTCTTGCACTCAAGATGCACGGGGACGGGGTCCCCGGGATCGACAACTTCAACAAATACCATGACCTATTGCTGAAGAAGGCCCGCAAGTCAATGCTGGAGGAGCACGAGATCTTCATCATCACGGGGACATCTACTACGGGAGGCTGCTGTCGAAGCTGTTTGACGCAAGCAAGTGATGCACTTGTCGGTTGCCGGCGGAAGGGTATCGTCGTTGGCAGGAGAGACGTGGTGCTCGCGGAAGACGTCGTGGTTGCAGGTGAGAAGGAGGTGGAGGTGGTGGTGATGCGGTCGCCGGAGAGAAGAAGGAGGTGGTTCCCATGACCGGAGATTGGGGAGGGCGGAGCCTAGCGAATTAGAGATTTTTTAATTTATAATAAATTTGTATTTTTCTTAATTTAATATAATTTTGAATTAATTAATAACGCGTCCATCTACATGGATGTCACATTTCTACCACATCAGTAAAAGTCAACAATGGTTTGACCTCCGTCTGGTCAACAATTATCTTTAATGATCAATATAAGATGTCATGACACAAATGTCACAAACTATATAATTGGGGATAGAAATAGAATATTGAATAAAATACGACACAGGTAACATTTTTTGTATAGTCCGCGTGCTATAGTGGTATTACATTAGCCACAATAAGTTTTGCATTTCCCTCTCTGCTGCCCCTCGTAAACTATGCACTAGTTCCAATTTTCCTGAATGATGTGTCATTTTGTATTCAAAAAAGTTGTCTGAAATCCAACAATTAGCGCGACTGCAAGAACCACTGCTACCCCTTGGAAAAGCATTATCAAGACTTACATCTCTGATCCATCGGTCGGTGGTTCCATCGGCCTTATTTCAATATCCCAAGTTTGTGATTCCCAAACCATTTTTCTCTTTCAGACCTTACCGTTTATTCAAGGCAACGAGATGGATTCAATTCCGCTCTTCAATCACTGACCAGATGAATTTGCACTGAACTCTCTCCATACTTTCAATGATACTTGTCAAAGCTATGAGTAACGAGCACATGTAGAGAGATTGACTTGCCAACACACTATTGATCAGAATCAGCCTTCCTCACAATTTTTATATGCTTGAATCCACATCCGCTGTCTCGCTTATACCATTTGTCAGTAGCCATATATTTGTATATGGTAAATGTATCTACAAACATTTTAGGATATTGGTTTATGGGCTGATAAATTGACATTTTCCAAATGAGTGTGAGGGACCAACAATTCCCCCCTTCGTCCATTAATACTCGTTGAGATTCTATAGGATTTTGATTTAAGAGATGAACCAATAAAGTTATGCTTGGATTGAAATAGGGAAATAGTTATTTTGCAGTCCTTTTGATTGTTTTTAGGGCAATGTCTATTTTTTACCCAATCCTTTTTCAGATTCTTTTATTTTAACCAAACCTATTGAATTCCTAAAAATTATCCAAACGTTAACTCTCCGTCAACTTTTCTGTTAGTAATGCTGACTAAGTATGACCATAATGAGTTGACTTCCTATGTGGCGGTCAGAATACCATCATTTACTATTTTTAATAAAAAGATTATCAAAAAACAAAATAAAATCCCACCCCTCACGTGGACAAAATAAGTAACGGTAACAGAATGAATGCCCAGACTTTGATAAATTATAATACGTTTGGATAATAAATAGAATTTCTATAGGTTTGGTTAAAATAAAAGAATCTGAAAAAGGTTTGGGTAAAAAAAAAAGACATTGCCCTTGTTTTTAACTAGAATGTGAATGAACGAAGAGAAATGAAAAGATACAACGAAAAGAAACGAAGTTCTGAAGAACAGTAAAGAGGAATCAAAACAACCTTCTTAGAAAGGGTTAATACCTTAGTTTGGCCCGAACTATACACATACTTTCTACTTTGGCCCGTGGTATTGGAAATTGCTATTCTAGCCTGAACTATGTAGCAAACTTCCTCATTTGGCCTGAAGGCGGGTTTGACCGTTAAATTAGATGGTCAAACTTGTTGACCGTTAGTCAATGTCCACCTCACCTGCCACGTCAGCTTTGAGGACATAAAAAATATTTTTTTATTTCTGTTTCTTGCCATTTGCTAAAAATGGGCCCTTTTTTGTTCTTTTAAAAAAAAATTGATTTATTATTTTTATTAATCGAAAGAAAATAAAATTCAAAAATTTAAAAAATAATTTTGTATGTCCTCAAAGCTGACGTGGCAGGTGAGGTGGACATTGACTAACGGTCAACAAGTTTGACCATCTAATTTGAAGGTCAACAGGTTTGACCGTCTAATTTGACGGTCAAACCCGTCTCCGGGCCAAATGAGGAAGTTTGCTACATAGTTCAGGCCAGAATAGCAATTTTCAATACCACAGGCCAAAGTAGAAAGTATGTGTATAGTTGAGACCAAACTAAGATATTAACCCTCCTAGAAATCCATATATGTCTAAAACTCACAAGAGACAATTTCACATATAGTTACCCAGATTAAACCCAATTTCCTATAAACTATCTAACTAACATCTCTCATAGAGAGAAACCTGGGATGAGTTAGGGTTACAACCTTTTTAGGGTTGTTAATTTGACAACCCCTCTGGATACCATTGGATCTACACTATTTACTTCTTTTATGAATT
This sequence comes from Linum tenue, assembly GCA_946122785.1. Classification (NCBI taxonomy): domain Eukaryota; kingdom Viridiplantae; phylum Streptophyta; class Magnoliopsida; order Malpighiales; family Linaceae; genus Linum; species Linum tenue. The sequence goes on from CAMGYJ010000002.1 coordinate 67,976,627, forward strand.
GATGGATGACATTAGTTTTTGGATGAATTTTTCTACCATATAAAATCACTAACCCCTCATAACTATCCATTAATCAAAAAAACTCTCCCACTCTAATCTTAACAACCCTCTCCCTCTCTTTTTCGTGCCACCACCAACTCTGCCTCTCACCTCTACTGCTCTTCTCGCACGCTGTGGACCTCCTCTCCTGTTTCCCTCCTCCCAATGAAGCCCCCTCTTGTCGCTTCCCCTGTGCTCCTCTCCCACCAAATCGCCTCCATTAGCCCCTTTCGCATCATCCACCTCCCACCACCACCCCACTTGGTTGCTGAGGTGAGGTCTCCGTCTCCCCATTTCCTCAACCCCTAGTTTTTTTTTTCAGATATGTGATTTTTCAATTTTCACATCAGTTTTTTTTTTTTGTTTAGTCAAGAGGTATTGTTTTTAGTCTAGTGGCAGTTGATAGTCTCGTGGTATTGATTTTTGTCTAGTGGTAGCATTACTAGTGTAGTGGTTGGTTAATGGTCCATTTGCTTTTAGATTGTAGTGCATGAAACAACATACTTTCTACTTTGTCTATGATTGGCGAGATAGATTGTTCATCTAAAAGCACACTCCATGTACCGTAACACTTATTTACAACATCCTACATCATGAAATGGGTAACATCAAATCAGCCTCAAACACGCACAAATCAACAAAATCAAATATCAAACACACACAATACATGTAATGAACGAAAATATATCCATTGAACTCTACATTTATGAATTAAAAAATGAAAATATATCATTTATTTTTTAAATATAACACTCTATTCCTAATGAGCGGGGGAAAATGAAGAGGGGGGCAATTTTTGGGGGGCGGGAGGGATTTGAGAAAGAGGTAAATGGTATGAGAAAATACTGTTTTATAAGAGAAATTTTAGGTAAAAAATAAATCATAAAATGCGATAGATATATTATTTTATTAATCATTTAAGAGTAAATATAATTTATTAGTTAAAATTTTGAAACTATTAGTCAAACCTTTCTGAAAATGCAATAATTCATGTGTTCAATTAATGTGACATTGAAAATATAATATCAAGTAATTCATCATACTAATTGGATGAGTTGAAACCAAAATAGAAAAACGACACAAAATACTCATTTTCCTTAGTCACTCTCTTCCACCACCAAGGCCCTCCCACCGACCGTGCGAAGACCCTTCGTAATTTTTTTTAAAAGAGTTAATTTGTACATTATCAAAATCAACTATATCTCATTTCAATAAACTGTTGGGACTTACAACACTACCGCGAAGTCAATCTCAAACTTGTGACCAAAAAAGTTTAGTTAGACTAACTGACTAAGGATGAGGGTTGATTGGTTATTAAGATAATTGGATGTAGATAATTGTCGATTGAATGGGATGAAGGCACTAGTGAGACAAATCGGACGTTGATACTTTTCACATGGCATTATCTATGTTGAAATGAAATATAAATATGAATTGTTGTGTTGAAGTTTTTCAATTCACCTCGTGCGCTGACCCTAATGATTTTTTTTCTTCTTCTTGGTCAATGACCTTTCTTTCTTTTGATATAGGTCGCAACACCAAAACAAATACGCGCTGCTTCGCGAATATACTTGAATGTGAAAGTTGTCGGGCCTCTTGTATGAAAAATGCAATCCTCATTGGACATGAATTGTTGCGTTGAAATCTTGTTTAAGAGCTTCAAGTTAGTTGAACTAAGCACGCAGTAAATTACAATCGTATGAAATAATTTTTCGATTTGCACTACAGACAGATTGTTTATTATGAGTGGTGTACATGCGAGTATATAATGCAGCGGGGCAGCTCTAGAAACAGACAATTCATTATATACAGCAAAATACTCTATCCTATAAGATTATTTGCAGCATTGTTTTCCAACTCCTCAATCTTACGTCCTAAAGCATATTATTGAGATTGAGAACCAACTAAAAGTTGAATAATACATTATTTCCATTACCCCATTATAAAAGTATATCATATCCAAAGACTCGAAAAACACTTCTTCTATTAAAACGATTCCAAATCTACCTTGCATTTTCAAAGTAAGTAATTTTGGATATTTGAAAGTAGATATCACCCAAATTCGTAAACGAGAGACTCGTTATCTATACTTTAAAATATTGTTGACATTTTAATAAAATATTGTGATAGGATGTGAAACCTTAATACCATATTTAGAATTTTCATTTTCGGGATTCATGAAATGGAATAAACTTGAAGGTACTACATAAGAGTAAAAAATAAAATCAGAAACATTTGCTATCGATTCTTGACGTCTGACATTGTTATCAAGAACCCCATGAATACTGCTAAACGTATGTATGTGACAAATTTTCCTAATATCTAGTTATTTGTATGCTTCCCCAAAGAGTTTTTTGAAATTAAAAAGAAAAAAAATTCATTGATATATAAAGATAATGTCCACTGTCAACTCATTTACTCATTTTTCACTTCAAGGTTCGGTTAAACACAAACCTAGCAGCGTTTATATATATATATGTTTAACCCCATAATATGCCAAAATATATAGTAGTTTTTCATATTGTACAAAACATTATATCATACATCAAAAGGTAAAGCCTACATGGAGTTCTTGACCCAGCTCTAAAATTAACGAATTTCTATTGATAAAACTATTGTCTTTAAACTATAGAACATTTTTCACAGTCTCAGTTAACAACTGAACAATACTTTTTAGGCAAGACTTACTAGTGACAAGCTCAACAACTCTAGGTTGACAAATTATGCAACTTACTAATAAGTGTTTAGATAACAGTCTATTTGCATTCAGATTGCAGTGCTTGAAACAGGATGTTTCCTACATTTGTCTATTACTAGTGACTTCTATTGTCAATTTAAAAACACACCGTAAATACCGGATCACTTTTTTGACAACATCATAAATCACAAATGGATGAACATTAAATCAACATCAAACACACACAAAAAGGAAATCAACGAAATCAAATATAAGAGACTAGTACAAAGATGCACAAGTGCATGAATATATAGGAAAGAGCGACAATGAATTGATCTCTGAAGCTCATGCGCAAGATAAGTGTTCAAGTAAGAATTGATGGAGGATAGTCCATCAACTCTGGTAAGAAAGTTGCTAGAGGGGATCTTACCAAACTTAAGCAAGTAATCGATCAATAGAGAAGTTAAACATTATTCCAAAATAATTCATTTATGCAATAGATACTAGTAAAACCCATACAAAATGAATATAAACTCATATCAACATGCGTCAATAACCACATAAAACTTAAACAAACTTTAGCAACAATGATGTAAGATCAAATCTCGATAACTTGAATTAGTGGTTTATTACTTTATTTCATTTGTCAAAAACTCTAATATTAAAATCTTATGTAGTTTTAAGATGACGAGCAAGCAAAATACTAATTTTAGTTACAAACATAAAAACTATGAACTAGTAACTTTTGCTTTTAAACGTTTTGCACTGATACAAACAAAAGTTGGAAACAAAATAAATTTAATGAGCGAAAACAAATCCATTGGCATACTACATTTGTTAATCAAGAAACTCAATTATTCTTTTTTCATCCCATGATATAGTTATATTGATCATTGAAAGTGTGAAAATGTAACATTATGTTTTTTTACAGGGTGGAAAAATGAGAAAGTGACACTTTTTGGAAGAGGTGGGGGAAGAAAATTTGAGAAACTAGGAATTTGTTAGAAAATATTTAATATTTTCCCCTAAATAAGTTGAAGCGAAAATATAAAAAGAAACTCAAAAAGATTCACTTCCCTTTCTCGCCCCCACCCCCCCCCCCTCCTCCCCACCCACACACCCTTTAAAAAAAATTTGAAGCGGCCTACTTGTATAATTATGAATCATGAAATCGCCACAATTTCCCTCTGCCTTCTATTTTTCACACTTCCGAGGAATAAAAAAAATATGTCGATACCCCTATTTTCTCTTACTTTATTCCCCCACTATAGTTTCTCTAACAAAAAGAGGGTAGTAGGATTTCAAATGATCGGATCGTGACACAAATATTTATGATTAGATTAAACATTATCTGGAGATAAATTCTATGAAAAACTAGAAATTTAACCTAACATGCACCTGCTTGGCCATGTCATGACGAATCTATCTTTCACGATCTTGTTTTAGAAGAATCGGAAATTCATATAATTAACAATCGCAGTAGATTAAGTTCTTTTTTTATTTTATTTTATGAAGTTCATATTTTTCGAATAAGTTAAATTTGTTTTTGCATGCCTGGGTAGAAATTAAAAATAACAAATATGAGATTACCTCCTCTTTATGTGAAGAGAGAGACTTCTTTCCCCAAATTTACATATTATGATTCTAGTATTCTACAATTATCACCAACTCAATGATGAGACATATGATTGCACTCCACTCCTAGACTCGAATAATTTATGATATTTTAAACATTGATTTCACTTTCATATGATGGATAACTTGGTTGTGAATATATTTGTATTATGCTCTCAACTCTTTGAAATCCCTTTACATTTCCACCTCTCACATCGTCAACAATCAATAAAACTAGGGGTGCGATGAAAAATGATGACTATTTGAGTTTCGAGGCTCACAAATGTAATGTGCACCTATATTATTGTCAGGGGCGGACCCAGGGGGTTTTAGGGTGTCCCCGGACACCCCTAAAATTCGGGAAAATGATTATCCAACCTCGGTGGTAATTTACGTATAACCAAAAAAAATATAATTGATAGTGAGGGACACCCCTGTAATTTGAAAAAATGATTATCCTACTGTCATTTGTGTATAAAAATATAAATGGTAGGTTGGGTAATTCAAATCTAGAACACTATTATTATTAATAAACTTAATTTCCGTTGAGCTACAACTCATTTGTTGTTCGATTTTGAACAATGTATAATAGTAAAAAGTCATTCCATATATCTAATTATTTCAATCTAAACTAATTTAAATCTACCCTTAATTTGTATTGATTTTATGATTGTACGGCAAGTGTTGAAGAGTCTTTCAGCTTTGGGTTACATCAAGAACAAGTTTACAAATCGAATATGCGATAAGTTCCTGAATGATTGTCTAGTAGGGTATATGGAGAATTATTTTTTTAACACTATAAACACCAAGTGTATTCTACAATTATTTTCGAATATGAAAACACATCATGGACTTTTTTAACATGTACGAGTAAGGTATTTTCATATTTACGTTTTTATTTTTATTAATTATTTTTATTTAATTTATTTTTTAAAAGAGGACACCCCTATGGAAAATTCCTGGGTCCGCCACTGATTATTGTTACAATGTTATTTTTATATCTTCCATGATTTTCTTGCTTCAAATAATTCAAATAACTTGATTGTTATTGTCTTATTATATACACTGCTTTATTCTCTTCATATTACCATATTTTTGCATAAGGATAATCTTTAGTGAAATTTACTGACATGAGGCTTTTGTCATTACTGCCCCGTCTAATTTACTCGCAATTATCAAAGTCTATCTAATCATCTTCATGACCAACCAACACTAATACTTAATTAAATGGTTCAAGTAGATTTTGTTCGAGACACATTTGACATTGAATTTATGGTTATGTTGTTTACATAAGTTGGGGAAATATGAAATTTAAGTTGAAGGCTATCATATATTTTCTTGCATTTTCAAACTCTTGCATGCAATTTACTAAATAACTTATATTTGCCTTCTATTGTAAACATTTTTGCAGTTTACCACAAATGTTACTTGATCTGCCCCTTCGGAAACATCCGATAAACTCTTACTGGACGTAATCTCTTGACTGAAGCACACATTTCTCTTTTGTCAAAATTGTACACTGTAATTTAGGGATTTGTCATCTGGTTATCGATGGGGAAATTGGTGGCTTGATATCTTCTCTCCTTATTGTACCTTCGAGGTTATCAATGGAAAATTTTGTTGATTTTTATTTGGAGTATTTATAAAAAATTAGAACTAGTGATGACGGATTGGCAGTGATGAATTTGTGGTTATGTTATAGGAATTGGTGGCAGTGGTGAATTTTTTTTATTTAATTGTTATAATTATGCGGGTTAGTTTTGTAATTTCATATAATTTACACTTTTTTGGATGATAAATGCAATGGAAGGATAGGTTTGAGTAGAGTTGAAGTTTGGTACCGGTATTTGGGATATACCGAATACCGTACCAAAATTTGTCTATATTTGGTATTATCGAATATACGTATTATTTTGTGGGATTGGGATTGAGATTGAATTTCAATTGTTATTCGGTATTAGGGATTACGGGATTGGAATGAGTATATACCGAAATACCGATCAATACCGAAATATAAGCTAGTGTGTATTTTATCCTCTCAACTAGACTCTCTCAATCACTACTACGCGGCCCTCAACCACCAAAAGTGTCATTTAATTATACAAAGATCATTACATCACTATTTCACACTAGTATTAGTCGTCTCTCAACCTCAAATTCGTAAAATTAAAGATTACAAATTACATGAAGGTTTTGAGATGTTAGCTCTAGACAACTCAAGACTATTTGCTTAGTCTCTTTGCCCTAAATTAAAATATAAAATCTAGTTTATATATTTAATTATTAATTGTAAAGGTTATTAATTATGTATTCGATAATACCGATTGGGATACCGAGGTACCGATTGGGATACCGAAATTATTTAGGGATTGAGATTGAGATTCCGAAATTATTAAGGTATTGAGATTGAAATTGATTTTAGTGTGTAATTCGGTATTCGGAATTTCGATATTTGATATTGGAATATTCTTTGAGAACATAGAAGAGAGGCGGCTTTGGGAAAAACAAGGACAGATTTTGATATTAACCCGAATTTTATTGGGAAAAAAAGAACAAATTTGTTGTTGTTTAGTTGACTTAAATCCTTGGCTCTCACTCTAATGATTTGAATTAATATCTTAGCAATGGTGGATTTTTTTTTATAGAAAATTACTAAAATACTGATCTGGCTATCAGAAATTTACCGGAGCTAAATTGATGGAAAAGATTTGGGAGATTTGTTACGTATCAAACCGCAAGCAAGAGCCACGTGGCTGCTTCCCCACTTCATCACCCTCTCACACCTGTTAGCAGCCAAAAATCCGAAGCTTCAGAGAGAGAGTGAGAGACTCTTCACGAACCCTCCACACTACTCCGTCGTCCCTCGCTCAGAATCACGCCCCTAACGAATGAACCCTTTCCCCCATTAGCACGCAATTGGTTCCCATTCTTCATCTCATTCGCGAATTTCGCATTCTTTTCTATCAAAGTACAATGGCGGCCGCGGGTACCGCGTCTTTCGCCGGGGTCAGTTTGTGCCGCCGTCCGATGACTTCTCTCCGTATCCACTCCGCTTCCTCCACTCCCAACTCCCTCCGCTTTCGCCCTACAATTCGTACTTCCTTCAACCCTCCTTCCCGTCTCAAGACAACCGGCGGCTTTGCCCACAGGATTCCACCCGCAAAGTCCTTCGTTGTTCGATGTGATGCTTCCAGCAGCGGAAGGGTGAGTGGAATTCGCATAGTCCTTCAATTAATCGTTTCGTGCTTTTTCTAAAGATTGGATTTTTCCGGCCCAATTTCGCAGATTACTCAGCAGGAGTTCACTGATATGGCGTGGCAAGCGATTGTGTCGTGCCCCGACGTCGCCAAAGAGAACAAGCATCAAATTGTTGAGACCGAGCATTTGATGAAATCACTCCTCGAGCAGAAGAATGGTCTTGCTCGCAGGATCTTCTCCAAGGTCGGCGTTGACAACACTCGCCTCCTCGAAGCCACTGATAAGTTCATCCAACGCCAGCCCAAGGTATGTACTTTTTACACTCTACTCTGCGTAGCTGAATTGCTTAGTTGCTCAATTACCCCAGCTCCAATTTAAAACTAGGGTGTAGCTAGTTTGCATTACTTGATTCTCTTCTATGTGTGGCAATGCCATTCCAGGTTCTTGGTGAGTCGGCTGGTTCAATGTTGGGTCGTGATTTGGAAGGATTGATTCAGCGGGCAAGGGAATACAAGAAAGAGTATGGGGATTCTTTTATCTCGGTTGAGCATTTGGTTCTTGCTTTTGCTCAGGACCAAAGATTTGGCCGACAATTGTTTAAGGATTTTCAAATCTCTCTTGCCCCTTTGAAATCTGCAGTAGAGTCTATCAGGGGACGCCAGTCTGTAATTGATCAAGGTAAAATCTTCTATAGCATTTTTATGCCTGATCGGCTCAGAAATGTTTGAACTTACGGCATGTAGTCTCATGCTATAGAAGATGGGGATGCATAGCTCTGGAACTCTTGAATTGCTGCTATGTGACTCTCAGAAGTCAGTCTCATTTGATTGCATTTGTGCAGATCCCGAAGGGAAGTATGAAGCACTGGACAAATATGGGAAAGACTTGACTGCCATGGCAAGAGCAGGGAAATTGGACCCTGTTATTGGAAGGGATGATGAGATACGTAGGTGTATTCAAATTCTTTCTAGGAGGACTAAGAACAACCCTGTGTTGATTGGTGAACCTGGTGTGGGCAAAACTGCAATTTCTGAAGGGTAAGCATTAAATTTTCTCATTCATAGAAGGCAACTTGATGATGATTCTTATTTGCAAATTGTGTTCCAAGATTTTTTCATGAAAGTTCTGAATTTAGATTGACTCAACTTGTTTGGCTATTCACTGTAAGCATTCTCTTTTATGTAGTCCTTAGAAGCCGCTTTGAGTGACTGCAACCTCTTCTAACTCTTCTTTTAAAGAAAGGGGAAAAGAAGCATCTTCTCACTCTTTATTTGCTTGTTGGGCAGGCTTGCACAGAGGATTGTCCAAGGGGATGTACCACAAGCTTTAATGAACCGCAAGGTGTGTTCTTGATATAAGATATTAGTACCATTTCGTGAGATATTTTGGAACAATTAGATAGGGAAGCTATTTTCTTTAGTGTCAGTAGGAATTACTATTTCATAGTTCTGATACCCGGCGGTGACATTCTGGTTTGATCTCGAACTGCAGCTGATATCCCTTGACATGGGTGCACTAATTGCTGGAGCTAAATACAGAGGAGAATTTGAGGATAGATTAAAAGCCGTACTGAAGGAAGTTACAGATTCGGATGGCCAGATTGTCCTTTTCATTGATGAGATACACACTGTGGTTGGTGCAGGTAACGGCTTTGCTAATCTTCTTTTTGTATATATATATATATTTTATTATCTTTAATGATTTCCTCACCTGAGTGATTAGTTTTCTCCAATGTGCTAGTTGCTTATAGTTGATATTCTAAAAGGCATGTATAATCATCTAGTCTCGTGAGTAATGCTAATTTGGGTGGAAACTGAGACATGCTGACATCTCTTTTAGGGGCTACAAATGGTGCGATGGATGCGGGAAATCTTTTGAAGCCAATGCTTGGACGTGGGGAGTTGCGCTGTATTGGTGCTACAACTTTGGACGAGTATCGTAAGTATATTGAGAAGGATCCTGCTCTGGAGCGACGTTTTCAGCAAGTTTATGTCGACCAACCAACAGTGGAGAACACAATTTCGATCTTGAGAGGATTGCGTGAAAGGTATGAACTACATCATGGAGTTCGTATCTCCGATGGTGCACTAGTGGAAGCTGCAATCCTTTCTGACCGCTATATCAGTGGGAGGTTCTTGCCTGACAAAGGTAAATTATTAGACACGATATGAATTTATATCCTTTGTTGCTGATAACTTATATGGTTTTGAGGTGCTTTCAGTCGTAGATTTTCTGTGGTTGATGTGTTCATTATTCATGTTGAATTACAGCCATTGATCTAGTTGACGAAGCAGCTGCAAAACTGAAGATGGAAATTACTTCAAAACCCACCGCTCTCGATGAAATCAACCGGACAGTGTTGAAACTGGAAATGGAGAGGCTGTCTCTCACTAACGATACAGATAAAGCGTCAAAAGATAGGTTGAGTCGCCTCGAGGGTGAATTGTCGCTGTTGAAGAAGAAACAAGCTGAGCTAACTGAGCAATGGGAGCATGAGAAATCAGTCATGACTCGTATGCAGTCAATTAAGGAAGAGGTAATCAGAACTCTTATTTGAATCTACCCTTCTCCTTCATCGCTAGTTTAATATGAAACCACTTACGAGGCACATCTATGTTATACAGATAGACAGGGTGAACTTGGAAATTCAACAAGCTGAACGAGAATATGACCTCAATCGTGCTGCTGAACTCAAGTATGGGAGCTTGAACTCCTTGCAACGCCAACTTGAAACTGCGGAAGTAGAGTTGGATGAGTACATGAAATCAGGGAAGTCCATGTTAAGAGAAGAAGTAACAGGGGACGACATTGCTGAAATAGTGAGCAGGTGGACCGGCATTCCTGTCTTGAAGCTCAAGCAATCTGAGAGAGAAAAACTCCTCCATTTAGAGGAAGAATTACACAAACGGGTAATTGGTCAGGATCCTGCTGTCACTGCCGTAGCTGAGGCGATTCAGCGGTCTCGTGCTGGGCTCTCAGATCCCCGTAGGCCCATTGCTAGTTTCATGTTTATGGGACCCACCGGTGTTGGGAAGACGGAACTAGCCAAAGCTCTTGCATCATACTTGTTCAACACAGAGGAATCGTTAGTACGAATCGACATGAGTGAGTACATGGAGAAGCATGCAGTCTCACGACTGATAGGTGCTCCACCTGGCTATGTAGGGTATGAGGAAGGTGGCCAGTTGACGGAGATAGTTCGCAGGAGGCCTTATGCGGTTATTTTGTTCGATGAGATAGAGAAGGCTCATGCTGATGTGTTCAATGTCTTCCTTCAGATTTTAGATGACGGGAGGGTGACTGATTCACAAGGTCGGACAGTTAGTTTCACCAACACAGTTATTATAATGACCTCGAATGTGGGCTCGCAGTATATTCTCGATACAGATGATGAGCTACCGAAGGAGGTTGCATACGAGACTATCAAGCGGAGGGTTATGGACGCTGCAAGATCAGTGTTTCGGCCTGAGTTCATGAACAGGGTTGATGAGTACATAGTTTTCCAGCCTTTGGATCGCGACCAGATAAACAAGATTGTCAGATTACAGGTGAGTTCGGTCTGATGTTTGGGCGTGTGTGCTTCAGCTTTTTCTCCTAACAAATCATTTGAATCTTTCTTTCCTGTAGATTATCGTTTCTTGCTAACCTCTTGGAGGTGCATGTTTTGCAGTTGGCACGCGTGCAGCAGAGAATTGCAGATAGGAAGATGAAACTACAGGTGACAGAAGCAGCAGTGGAGCTTCTGGGTAGCCTTGGATATGACCCAAGCTATGGTGCTAGGCCAGTGAAGCGAGTTATCCAGCAGAATGTCGAGAACGAAGTGGCCAAGGGTATCCTGAGGGGAGAGTTCAAAGATGAAGATACCATCGTAATTGACACAGATGTGACGCCATTTTCTAATGGCCAGCTTCCTCAGCATAAGCTGGTGTTGAGTCGGCTCGAGGGTGACAGGGACGGAGCAGCAAGCGGCAGGGAGGCCGCATCACCTGCTGCGGCATGAATAAATGAATGAAGGTCTCTATTTATAGGCTAGAGGAGCACTGTGGTTCTGTGTATTCGTACCTAAATGGGAACTACATGAGCTCAGGATAAAAAGTCTAGCAAGTAGCATGCCTTACACGAGTGGAATGTTATGCTTCGTAAAAAAATTGCCATCGGAACCATATTAGCAGATAAATTTTGGGGTCTCTAACCATGTGCTCACTTAACTTCAATTCTTGACTAATGTGCCACTATGTAATCAACGCCAATTAGACAACACATGCATTTTTGCAATAGGCTGTTATTTTTAGTCTGATGGCTAGAATTCTCAAAACTACTATCAAGTATTACTGCAAACTGCAGAAGACATGTGGAATAGCATCTGCATCAAGTTGGTCACATCAACCCCGCGCCAAAGCAATTGGGGATACATTGAATGAATGAGAAGGATGAGAGTTTGTTAAGATGTGCCAGAGAAGAGCAGAGGGCAGAGTACACAATTTCAGCTTTCTTTCTCATTCACACATTCTGCCAGTCAACAGTCTGAGACTCAAGCAATTGACAATAACAATCGAATTGGCATTAATAATGATTTAATTTTTTGATTTTACAACAAATGAACACATCCCCCTCCATATAAATCCTCTCTTTTCCCCCCAAACCACCAAAAGATGAAAAAGAATAGTAATGACAACAATGTATGCAGCAGCTGTTCTCTTCTCTTCTTTATACACTTGCCATTAATCAAACAGCTACTCTCAGTACTCTTTTCTGATCTCCTCCTCTATCCACCCTCTCATTTTAAAGAAGTAAACAACTTTTAATCACAGAGAAAGAAAAATAAATACACACACTCCACCCTATGTTCCCCACACTGAAAAAAACCCAGATTCTATATGCATTGCATTGATCTCTATTGGGAAGGCCTGAATAACTGGCTACCCAGAGTCACAGTTGGGGCAGCACCTTCCCCCATCCCCGTACTGACCTTCATCTCTTTCTCCAGGATCCGGTCAAGCTCCATCACCACGTAGCTCATTGCTGGCCGCCTCTCGCTTGACCCTTCCAGACAACGAATCGCCAAACCCATCAGCTCCTCCATTCCTTCCGACGTGAAGCTGTTCCCCAACCTCTCGTCAACCATTCGGCTGCTGATGCCTCCCTCGACACTGCTTTGTACCTTCATTAGAATTTCACAAAATAGACAGTCACATTCAACACAGTCCATATAACTTGATCATTGTTCATATGTAATGTCTTGGAGAATGGTTCATGGCTTACCCATTCTGCCATGTTCTGGTCTGATGCTTCCCTTCCACTGATCAACTCCACCACAAACACACCAAAACTGTACACATCACTCTTCTCCGAGAATTGCCTAAACTCCCTCACCCTGCATCCCCATACACAGAATGTAAACTATCAGTGTCTTTCTCAAAAGCTGATCAGCTTCGGAATTAGGGTGGATAAATTGTGGGGAAGTTTTGAATTTTGCTGAAATAACCCTACTCTGGAGCAAGATATATCTCGTCAACTGCCACTTGTGTTGAAGGGCCCGCTCCACCCTCACCTCCTCTTCCCAGGAAATTACGAAGCCCTGCATCTGCTACCTTGGCTATGAAATTCTCATCCACCAGCACATTTGTAGTCTTGAAGTTCTTATGCACTAATCGAGGTCTCAGAGCATGAAGATAAGCAAGACCTGGACAGCAAGAAATATCATAACATGAGGCGGTCTCTTACTCCAGCTCCTTTTACACTTATTGTATTAAGGTGAAGGACCTATCCGTCACTCTAAAGGCTCAACAGGCTTACAAGAAACAATCTTTGCAGTATGAATAATAAAATGCTTGCTCATACTCTTTCGAGGTACTTAAACCAGATGTAGATTATCTTAAAGTTGAAAAAGGAGCAACTAATACCAGGAAAGCCAAAATTGTCACTGATTTTGCAGAGGATCACCTTTAGCTGCCCCTATAGCTATTGCAAGTCTATGCTTGAATTCCAGCTGCCCATCTGATACTTGACCTAGCCCTGGCATCAAAATTTCAACCTTTTCCATGAGAAACGCAATTTTACAAAGGCTATAATAGCACATTAACTGCAGAATGTATTTAGCTTCTCAGCTGCCACATTGATCTCAAAGACATTAATATTGGCGACTGGATAGATAGTTACCATACAAGTGACTGGAAACGCTCCCATTAGGTACATATTCATAGACGAGGAACTGCATGTTGTTCTCTTGGCAATATCCAAACAGAGTCACGATATTCCGATGTTGGATGGCTGAAAGATACCGTGCCTGATAGATTTAATTCAGCATAATAGGATCAAGCAAAGAACAATGCAATTGATTCCACTTTATTGGAGAAGTTACATTACTGCTTAGTCAAAAATGGTATACTGGGAAACACAATTAAGAAGACACACCGCAGATACGCATCCCACAATCAGAAAGGAAACTACGTTCACATTATTTGGACTAATCCAAGTAGCTGCACTGCAAATGAGAATGATCAAATCAGTACCTCATCCACAAAATCTTGAGTAGGAGCTCCAAATCGGCTCTTCACAGCAACAAGCATCCCATTGTTGAGCAGGCCCTTGTATACCTCACCAAATTTGCCAACACCAATCAAGTTTTGGTGGCTGAAATTCTTGGTGGCCAGAGACAACTCTTCCATGTCAAACCTCTTTGCCTCTGGTACAGACAGCTCAACCCCAACATGTCTTCCCGCTGAAGACGGTGACCAACAATAAAAAATTACAAGAACATTAGAGAAAGAGGGGTAAAGCAAAAAGAAAATCACATCAGCAAAAACTTGGGGGTGATGGGGAAATTAGATACCTTGAACAGATTGGTCAGAAGATCCAGTCTCGGAGGTTCTGGAGACACTCTTGTTCTTGCAGCAGTAGCACCATATGCAAAATGTTATTACCCCAACCAATGCCACGGCTCCTGCAACACCACCTAGGGTGATTGCAAGAGTCTTTGACATATGGTACGGGAATCCAGTTTCCCACTACAGAATCCAAAATCAACTAACCAGCAACAAACATTGACTGAAGCTGCATTAAAAGAAGAGCAAAAAGGATTATTAGATAAGAGAGCAAAAGGGCAAGGCAGGATGAGAATTGGAAGTTAGAGCTGGAAAAAGGAATGCTAAGTGGATACATGGTATCTGGGAGAGAGGTTAAACTACAACACAGATGCATTGCCATATCCCATCTCCATCTTTGTCAGCAAACATGTAGAAGGACCAAAAGAATCAAGCTTTAAGAGATATAGATGAATTGAGGAAGGAACCTGAATAGGGAAGTAAGCAAGCAGAGCAAATGATGGGATGACGGATGGGTCGATCGATCTTCAATGAGAAAGTAAGTTTAGAGCTTGAGAAGGCGACAGCAGAAGCAGAAGAATTGAGTAATCAATTCAGCCGCATTTCCAAAATGCAATGCAGTTTGCAAATCAGAAAGGCCTGAAGAGACTTGCTGGAGAGAGGCTATCAGCTGAGTTGAGTTGAGGGGAAAAGAAGAATGAAAGCCAATGAATGTGAAACAAAAGCAAATAAATCAATCAAACCAACCCACACAAAAAAAGAAAGCGAAATGGGTGTGCGGTGCTGTGTGGGGTTTATCTGTTTAATGGGTGGGGTGAGGTGGTGGTGGGGGTCTTCCGTTCATTCTGCCTTGTTGTTATGCCACTGGAAGGAAGGAAGGAACTGTGGGCTGGAAAAGGAAGTCAGGCAGGGAAATGGTAAGTATATATAATTTCTTCCAGCTTGCAACAGTTTTGATTGCTTTGATAATGTTATTCCTTCACTCATTGAACTTAGATTGAATCAATCTCCAGAGACTGTCTTCAAGTGCTTAAAATACAGTAGAGTTGGTAAAGAATAGAGCGGCGGAGTAAATAAATAATGGGGGGAAAAGGGGAGAATCATGGTTGGGATACAGACAATACCGACAGATAGTGACAGAAAGGCCTGTAAGGCTGGCTGCCTGGCTGGCGCCGACAACCACAAGTCCACAACCAACCTTTGAGAGAACCCATTAACCTAAACAAAGAATTGACAGGGAAGAGTACCAGTAGGGATGAAAGAGCCCCCAAAATCCAGGTCCAGCTGCAGAATCTCGGCAGCAAATTTGTTCGCCGGCAAACCTTCCTGCCATCCAAATGCATGTTTGCTCCCCCAGCCTGAACTGCGAAGTCAGTAGCAGACAACATTCGCTGATAGCGCTTTCGATTCTGAGCCTATCGGGGAGATGAAGCCGAAATCGTAAGTGACTTCTGCTCTGCCATGGTTTTTCATATCGGCGGTTGTTCGGAAGCGGCAATCGGAACAGCTGTACTCGCGGGTTCCCGGGAAAATAAAAGATTAGAAAAGTTGAGCAAAAGGACGATAGGAGAAAGTGGGGAAAGAGTTGGTGAAGAACGGTTGGCACAAACGACAAAATAATGAAACGGTAAATTGGGTAACAAAAAGAGAACTGGGAGTTGTTCGGAAGTTATGCAGTGAAATTTGATGCGTTGTAAAATAAAGTGTTTAGTTTGTGTGATTGTGTCTTACATCGATTAAAATTAAGGCAATAATATCAATAAAATTATCTCAGCAATTATTGTTAAAAGTTGAGATATAACAATTACTCGCTTTTAGTGATAGTTTCTATCACATCACAGAAACAATTCAAGTATTGTTTCTCCTAAAAAAATATTTAAAAAAATATGCATTCTAAACAATACATGTATTGTAACAATTTCACCAAACACAATCACAACTTCCAAACGACCCCCAAGTTGTTTAATTTACCAAAAAAATCGGAGATACCAAGTCTCTTAGATTGTAATAATTAACAATGTGAGAACGCATAGAAAGTTGTAATGAAAAAAATTAATGATAAATTATTTATATTAAATTTATGGTTGAATCGTAATTCAACTGTCTCATACCATTAAAATCGCCTAGTGTGGATCTAGTATCCAATATTTCTAGTTCGATCGATACGATAGAGTTTCTAAAAAATTGGTAAAATTATGTCATATTAAAATCAGTCAACTGTTCGCTCATATGGTAGAGCGTTTGGTATAGGGTGTTTTGTTTAGGGATGGCAATAGAAACCGAATCCGGGATTCAGCCATCAACAAGGAAAGTGCATTGTCGATAATCTCAAGCACATTTTCCATAATTTCACGCTGGATTTAGTAGATGTACGGTAGCCTAGGTTAAATCATACATATACATTGCATAAGCTCATCCAACTCAAGAACAAAAGGACGTTCTAGATAGCAAGTTGCTTAAATTGCGAACACATGCAGAACTATAACATAGGTCGACCGTTGCAAAACTAAAACTTTGAAGCAAAGACCATGCTCAAGTACACCGACATCGTCAGCTGCAAGTTGAATGGCTGGTAGACCTATTTCAATGCCACATATCTTTACAATTTAAGCTATGTCCCTTTTTTGTCACCGAACTCGGTTGAGTTTCTGAACTTTGCAACATGCTGTCATTTTCGTCAGCTGCAACACGGGGTAGCCATTTCCTTAATCAAACAACTCCATACTCATTTGAGGGCTTGAATTCTCGGTAGCAAGGGTGAAAGCTGCATAGCTTACAAATCTGAACTCATCTCATCACTGTGTGCACTTTTACTAGAGGACCCGAAATCCAAACTCGAAAACTACCTGTACAACGAAAGGGCATGGACAAAAACTTTTATTACTGCAAACTGCAGAAGACATGTGGAGTAGCATCTGCATCAAGTTCTTCACATCATCCCTCGACTCTTCCTTATTTCAGTGGACGAAATATCCATGCGGAACATCTCAGCTGGTATCGGCACAAACATGTCCTTCAACTCCTCCGGTATCTCCAAGTCCTCGAGAACCTTCGTAGTAAACAAAGAAAACAATCTTTATACGATAACAGCAAAAATCAATTGGTCTAACTCATCCCCCGCGAGAGGTCTCAACTTCAGGCAGAAGCTGCAAGTTAGTTAGTCGGTGTACCTTGAAAACACCATCGGTGCTTCGACCACCCACAAGAAAAGTGCATCCTCTTGCTTTGCATGCTCCAAGGATCTCAAGCATCTTTTCATAGCTTCCATCGTAATACTTGGGCTGCAAAAAAGAAAACACCGCAGCAAGGCCGAGAGTAGATCAATCAAAGTTTTATCAGATGACTTTCTGTGTTGTACAACCTAACAAACCCTAGCAGTATTAGATCAAGCGAAAATTGCAGTAGAATCTCCAAAACAAGCTGGAATCGAGTAACATACGTTTATCAACCTTGCTGCTGTATCGGCACCAATGACGAAAGCACTGCCAGGGAAGAGCTCAGCCTTCTTATAAAAATAGGGCTGGTTAGAAATGATTACAGTTTTGCCTGTCATAAAAAAAACTACAACTCAGACACAGGTCATCTTAGTACCAAAATGAAAAAGGGCTCGTCAGATTCTGTGCAAACTCAGAAGGGGACATATCATCATAGTGTAAAGAAAGTTCAAATGGCTCACCAACTCTTTCAAACTGCTTCACCCGATCTTTGATTTGGGAAACAGTAAGGGGAGGTTTGTCTGCATTTATCGCTGATATTTCAAAGCACGGATAGCCATTGCCACAAAGGCTACACAAAACAAGTATTAAGAAGTAGAAAGACATGGTATTTGCTCTAATAAGCATCGGCAGAACATAAACGTCCAAGAACTAATAAATGCCACTTCAAGATGTTCAAAATACAATTTTTTTAATACATTATGGAAGCATATCCAGCTACCTAGTAGCGACCTCCAGAAGCTTGAGGTGACCATCATGCAAAGGGTTAAAAGAACCAGGAAGTATGATCTTCCTCTCAGCATTTGGCGGAGCTGAAAACGATCATCAGAAAAATAATTAGGAAGCTCAAATTACCACGATGAGTCTGTTGAACCTAAGGATTCCACCTGAGAATGGGTATATCTTGAAGCATATTTGACCGTCTATAACTTGCTGTAGCTCTTCATCTTCTGTGAACTGTTTTTCAAGTTCATTCAATGAGTCTGATTCAGATAAGGGAGAACCGGTTGTCTGCTGGACAACTCTGCATGCTTTTGATAAGGCCTAATTGTTAAGAGACAGGAAAGAAATTGAATCAGGGACTGCTGAAAAATGTAAGCCACATGGAGACATATATCCTAGGAAATCTAAACTTTGTTGCAACGTTTTCAAATTCTTGTGTACCTTCAGTAAGAATTGACTTGAAACTGTATCTTCCTGCTCTCGAGTTCGTATTCCCTAGATTAAAACCACATTGCACACCAGAATCCATTAATCATGCAACGACGAATCACATCATTATCTGAAGAGTACCACAACTACCTTTGACAATGTAACTGTTGACGCGTAAAGTTGGTTAGATGTTCTTGTAGATAAATGAAACCTGAAAAGAAGCCGTCGAGCTGCATTCATCAAAACCAGATACATGTAATAGAGATCCAAGCAATGCTTGCAGAAAATAATACCTGTGATTCCCAAGTTTTGGACGTGAACTTGCTAGAGATCCAGTGAATCCCACACCAACAACAGGAGCACCTATTGAAAGGAACAATTGGGTTAACATAAAAAACACCTCCCTACTCCAGAGTCCAGATATGTAAAACCTTTCTGATCTAGTATTGTAGCAGCAGCTTAGCATTTAGTTTAATATAGTGAACAATGTTGGTGAAGAAGAATCATTACCAGGGGAAGAGAGCTTAAGAGCCCGGTTGTAAGCCAACAAAGCCATCTCCTCGGCTGTTTGCTGGCTACAGTAACTTGCAGGAATCTGAAAGAAGAAAAACATCACATGGTTTTGGCTTTAGAAATCTGAAACCCAGAATAAAAGGAAGGAAAAAGACCTCATAGATACTGTGCTCCGGAGTAAAAGAAAAACCTTTCCGAGCAAATCAACCATGGAGACTCTCGAGTATGGCACCAGAGCTTCAAGAACTGTAGAGGTAGCGCCGGGGACGGACATCAACAACCCGAGACTCTGATCATCATCATCATCCGAAGTCAAAATTTAACCAGGCATGAAGAGAGAGAAAGCGATAAGTTTTAGTAAGGGGAGAAGAGACCTGAGACGCGCCGCCGGAGAGATAAATTACGGCCTGAGAAGGGGTGGAGTGGATGGCTTCAACGACTGCTCGAATCCAAGCTTCCGTCATTTTCATCTACCTTTCCCTCCTTCCTTCATTCCAGTTTTCCTTTTGTCCTCTCTTCCTTCTCTTAAAAGTTTTAGTTTTTTACAAACTTTTGTACCAAACGTGGCCCTATAATTATCAAACTATAGCACTGTTCCGTAATAACTATATTGGCACTTGGCATTGACCAACAGCAGTGGCCCATTTTCTCCACACACAAAGAAGAGAGCAGGGGATTCCCGGCGCAAAACCACTTGGGTGATGGGAGACGGAAGAATTCGTTGGCCGGCGGCCACTGAGCTTTGTGCTGTCCGGCGGGGAGATGGGGAAGAAGCAGCCCTTGGATTGGACAGCCAAATCAATTTCCTCCACTGGCTCCGAGAGAGTCTCCCTCTTATCTAAGCAGGTTTGCAGCTTGCTTTCTTTCTAGGCTATGGTTAACGAAATTGAACGATTAAACCGGTGATTATGACGTTGGTTCCAATATCACCAATCAGTGAGATGAGCTGACTCACATTCCAAGTATGAGTACATGTCACTTCTGCTATACTGCAAATTGTTCTCAATATGTCACTATAAGAGGATTTGTGTTGGGAATCAGATGGCCGGCGACGAACAAAAGGGATCAATAGAGAGTAGAGACGTTAAATGATGGACAGGTGATACATACAATACAAATGATCCAACGAAGTCCTGAAATTGTTACTTCTCAAACAGAGCAGCAACGACTACAGCATCAAAAATTTGCTCTAACACTTTCAGTATATGATGGCCGAATTGAAAATCTTAAGCTCTCGTTACTAACCATGTCTAAATAAAACAAGATCCAACATCTCAAAACCCCAAGTTTTCTACCGAATTGCCACGCCTTGCGCTGCCTGTTGCACTCCATCTTCAACTATCTTGTTAGCTTGGATGGTATTTATCACACTCGCAATATTTTCCTGCAAAAATTGCACATGTAATTTGATAAGCCACTAGCACTTGACAGAGTGACGACTAGCAAAACTTCAAGAAGAAAGACTAGGAAATGTAAGACAAAAGCATTTTTTGAAACTAGAAGGGGAACTATTACCCTCCAAGTTGCAAGCTTCTCCCTAAGTTCTTGCCACTGGTGCTGCCCAAAGACGCGCTCACTGCAGCGGCTGCATATGTACCGAAAGAGTTGAAGACTGACAGGCAATAGTGAAACTGTGCATATAACATAAAAATTAAAGATAGATACCTCACGAGCACCACTTGGTTCATCTGATCCATTTTACAGTCAATCAACTTGGCAGTTATCGCCTTTACTACCCATAATTCTACCTCATCATCAGTAACCTAGAATGACATGAAGCAGAATAATTAGAAAAATAGGTCAAGCATAAAACTTGGTCGAGGACAATGTCATAGGTTAATTCAGATATACCTGAAGTGTATCCTTGATAAGAGCATATGGGATTTGCCTAGACGGGGTAGAGGCAAGATCCACTAATGACATCAACTTCATCTTTGCTATACAATCCTCGTGAACAAGGTCTGAGCACACAAAGAAGCAGAAGTTAGAGCCGAGTTTACTTCCCAAATATCGAAGTTTGGGTTCAATTTGTTTGACTGGAGTGAATTAAAAATCTTACTGTAGGTTTCTAGCAAGCTAGAATTCGCAGCTTGGAACTCCAAATAGGAATCAAGCCTCTGAGTCAAAAATATCTTCAATAGTTGATATACCAATGCATATGTGGCATCACTTTCCAACTGCACAACAGCTGGCATATCTAACAGCTCACACTGCAACCACCCATGAAGAAGCATTATCGACATTAAATCACAAGCATTATCGACATTAAATCACACCAGAAATTATTCTCTAAACTCAAGTGATTCAGAGAAACATACAAATAGTCAACCCATTAAACAGCATGACCATCCCAATCTACCTGAAACATGTCAGGTGCCTTCACAAATTCAATAATGGCACGGACGGCTTCCTCCTTGGCTTCAGCAATCACAAGTGCATCCTCACCGGAGAAAGTTGTCAAATAATTTGTCAGGAATTTGAAGCCATCCTTAGTTGAGCTGCAACAAAGGATGAAGCATGGCCAGAAGTGAACTAAATCATCACACTTCTCCAGATGGTTAAGTGACAGATATCAAACAGTAATACTGTACCTTTTACTGTCTTTGAGCGCATTAGAGATGGCAAGATAGAGCTCTCTCCTATCCTTGACATCAAGATTCCATTCTTTCAAGAAACCATCTATCTTCTTGAGTGATGGTATTATGTGATCAGCGACCTTCCCATTCAATGCTAAAGTCAAGGCCTTCATATAGACAGAGAACCGTGCATATGGATCCTCCAGAAGATTGTACAAATTGAACAAGCTGAAAAGGAGTCATTCATGAGATACTAACAAGAAAAAGTATGTGCTATCAAATCAACATGACACCTTGACATTACATCTTTAAGCGCAGTGCAGGCTTCTCAGTTGGCTGTTGGACAATCTTTGCTGATATCAGCTTAGCCATCTCAAGAGCTTCACTCGGGTTTTGAGACTTCGTGACAAGGTTGCAAATAACAGTGAAGATGCATTCAAGGTCTGGAACAGAGACGACGGAAACATACACTTCGTCATTAAAATAAGCATATGGGGCAGCTATTGCTAAGTATTCTGATATAAACGATTGCTTCTTTTTTACAAAATCATCACTAAGATCCTTTCAGTTTGAACCAACACACTTGCACGCCATCTATTATGACTGCTACCTAATATAAACCACAAAATCACGCAACCATTTGACTTTTAACGGTGCCCAGAGAGGTCAGAGATGATAGGGCAGGAAAAACAAGAAGCGCTAGTTAAGTCTAGTGACCGCAGAACTCCCCACCTCATGGATACGACTCCCGAGCAACTAACAAAGGATTCGTAGTTGCACTAACTCATCAGCACAACAATACAAGCAGAATATTGGCAGGCTTAAACTTCAGTACTCTGCTAGCAGAATATTGCACTACGCTATCAACAGAACAATTCAAGGAGAATTCACAGATATCATCGTCAAGCATACAAAGTTCACATATCATGAACAGTAAGTTCATCCACACACACTAGACCAGGCGTCTACTAATTAACCTCCTTTAGTGCCATCCCAAAAATTGCAAAGTCGAATTACAACTGATGTAGATTTTGATAACACTACATAAAAGAAGAAAGTTGCACCTTTCTCTGACACCTTGGCATTGGAGAATAACAAGTCAGCTGAAGCTAGCATCAAGGATGCCAAGTCCAACCATCTTCCTACCACCATGCATTCCTGTGCCTCCATACAAAGCCTGGTAACTTGTGGTTCCGCAACCTATAATGAAAGGTATAATTGATCAAGCAACTCCCTTTCTTCACTGAAAAATAGAGCTAATAGTATCCAATAGAAAAACTGTACAGGACGTTACGATGGATTACTCCCCCTTCAAATTTTTGCAGGTTTCTAACATTACCTAAGAATGGATGAAATTCACGAAACAAAGCAGGATTTATAGTTCACGGCATAAGCCAGCAACCGAACATCTCAGCCGGCATAGGCAACATTGTACACTACTAAGAACATCAGAGAGTCGAAATTACGATTGGATTGTGGATTCGGGAGTGCAGACACCAGCCAATCAAATTTCCCCAACGAAGAATCGAAGGACGCCCATGGATACAAGCTAGAATAAAAAGCGTTTGCGATTACGCATGTATATACAAATAGCTGTATAGATGTGAATGTACCTCGGGACCAGCATCGGCCCAGGCAAGGTCGGAGGTGAAGCGGACAACCGCTAGTGCAGGATCTTCTTCAGAGGTTGGGACGATGGTCGCCATTGCTGAGGAGGGGAATATATGCAATGCCGACACCGTAGACGTTTGTGCGGGCGATGCAGAGAACGGGGAAGAGGGAAAGCGAAGAGCGGAGATGAACCAAAAACCCTAGCTAGTATCAGTAAGCTGACGCAGAAGCTGCGGCCTGCGGCAACCAATAAGGACTGAGGGCAGTTACGTCTTTGACCCCAGCCACGCTAAGCCCTTTTGTACAAACTACAAAGTGTCAAAATTACAAATGAATATTTCGGCCAACGGCGTCGTATAAGTGAATACTTTTTTTTCTAATGTATCGTTTTTTTTTTGTTTGGCATGTCCGGGCTGATGATGATAGTATTGTGTATTTGTGTTAGTTGAATACAAATACATACTTTTATTTGTTACATATAATTTGGAGACTCATGTCAAATATTTGGATCGTCGATTTTTCATGTGGTATTATCTAGTTATTTTTATGAAATACAGTATTTTGAATAATCGTGTTGTGCTAATACAATAATAATAAATTCTTAACTTTTGAATGTTGGATACTTAGTGTCATATGAACACCTCATTTTTTTTCTATGGACATTTGAAACTAGAATGAACCAATAATAAGTATGTTAGTGTGTGATAAATCATGACATGCATTCAATTTTGATACCTGACGCAAAGAGATCCACACATTACGAAATAATTAATCAAAGTTGTTGATTTCTTAATATCATCATAGGAGCGAGAGTGAATGATGTACAACTGGATAAAATATATAATATATAACCTTAGAATTCATTACTTGGCGCGATGAATGATAACCCTTAGAGCCGTTTTGGGGAGATGTCATACAAAAGTGCACTAAATGATCAATGATCGAGCAAATTCATTTCCTAACTAAGTAGATCATCATGTAAAAAATAAGGGTGTGCCTACGGTGACATGCATGTCACGGTGACTTGCACTTTCCGGTCGACCTCAGTTAGGATTAGGTCGACCTCACATAGAATTCGGTCGACCTCATATAGGATCCGGTCGACCTCATTTAGGATTCGGTCGACCTCATATAGGATCCGGTCGACCTAATATGTTGTTTCAGTGTAAAAACAGTTCATGGTGCCTACTTTGGATATTCATATCATACAATTGGCTAGATGGAAATTGAAGACTAAGGACTTGTTTTGAAGCTGGAGTGTCCCTCTACATATTGAAGTGATTGAGAGCTCGATAGGAAGTCCAGAAGACCATTTTTGAACCTCATCAAAAGGCTATGCCAAAACTGGGAAACTGCCTAGAAATGGCTAAGTCTGAAAACGTGTTTGTGAAGCCTATTTTTGAGCTCAATTCGAGAAGCATGAATGCGAGTCGAGTCCAGGAGCCTCTACCACGTTAAATTAGGTATGTTTTTATACAAATTCAAGGAATTGGATGAAAGATTGGATATCTTTAAGGCTTCAAACAAAAGGGTCGAAGTTGTTACGAAGGCTGTTTTTCTGGCAGACTTCGAGCACAAGCAAGCTGCCAGAAAAACAGCCTTCGTAGCAACTTCGAGCCTTTTGTTTGAAGCCTTAAAGATATTCAATCTTTCATTCAATGCCTTGCCTTTGTATAAAAAAATACGTAATTTAACGTGGTAAAGGCCCCTGGACTTGACTCGCATCCATGCTTGTCAAATTGAGCTCCAAAGTAGGCTTGACAAACACGTTGCCAGACTTAGCCATTTTCAGGCAGTTTCCCAGTTTTGGCATAGCCTTTTGGTCAGGTTCAAAAATGGTCTTCTAGACTTTCTATTGAGCTCCCAAGTACTTTAATGTGTAGAGGGACACTTCAGCTTCAAAACAAGCCTTTAATCTCCAATTTCCATCTAGCCAATTGTAAGATATGAATCTCCAAAGTAGGCACCATGAAACTGTTTGTACACTGAAACAACTGATTAGGTCGACCTGATCCTATATGAGGTCGACCGGAAAGTGCATGTCACCGTGACATGCATGTCACCGTAGCAAAGTCCAAAAAATAAATATAATGGAAAAACATAAATGAATGAGATAGAATGCAAAATCAATGTTGGGCATTACTGCATTAACAATTGTTTTTCCGTCATTTGCCATTAAATTTTGTATTTTAGATCAACTTATTGGTGACAAAGTATACAATCAAAATACAATAAGCACATCCACCAAATCATTTTGTTTGGACAAGAATTCATCATTTTTTGTTAGGATCGCCGAATAGATAGCCTAACGAGGACCCTCCTCCTGGAGCTGCATGAACCTTGGTCGTCGGTCGGTCCTATATCACGAACAAGTCAACACCCCAAACAAACGTTAAAAACAATAATATGGAAATCAAAGAGGTGAATCGATCAACATTTTGTAATATCGTTTGCGTACCGTAATGAAGTTACCACAATTCTGGCCTTCAGACCTATAGTAGTTGTTTTTCAGGTGACCGGGTTGGGCCGAAGGTGCTTCTTCGACGTCCCACTTGATTGGGCTGCTACTGAATTCTTTCCGACGAGCCACTGGGCTTCTTGCAGTTTCCTCCTTTTTGGTAGTAGGTGGTGGTGGTGAGGGACTGTTGGAGCTAGAGGAAGGGTTGTTGCTTCGTGCTTCCTCAGACTTTGGACTAGGTTGGGCCGAAGGTGCTTCTTGGACCTCCCACTTGATTGGGCTGCTACTGTTTTCTTTCCGACGAGCCATTGGGGAACTATTGGAGCTAGAGGAAGAGTTGTTGCTCCGGCCAGCTCCCTCGGACTCGGAACCAAACAAGTATCCCAAAGAACTCCGACCGCCGCCATAGCTCACTCCACGGCCCATGTTTTTTTTCCTTCTGATCAATTTTGTGTTATGGAAGTAGTCACATTGTGATTATATATGTAAACTGCATGCTTGGCATAATTAAAGTAATCGCTTGTGTAATCAATCATCAAGTTCAAGCCTAATAGCTGTCTTATATGTGGTTTAGCAGCTTAAACGTAATCACCCCGGATTAACATAATAAATGTTTTTTTTTTCTTAAATTACATCATGATGTAGAACATACTAGAATTTCAATGTTACGATCCCACCAAATCAAAATTTAATGTGTGCTGCTAGGTTACAATTCACATGTTAATATTGTTTCCGGATATATATGCTTGTTTATAAAACATCAATATATTTATTTTCTTATCCTTTATATTTCCCATATATACTTTCCCTTTGCATGCCAATTAAGTTGAATTCTACATTCTCTAAAAATATAGATATCTCTCTCGAATTTTGATTAACGTCAAGCAAAAATATTAAAGCACAACTTCTTGCAACAATAAATTATGAGCTCCTTTTGGAAAACAAGAGCCATGAGAAATGACGTTCATGTGTTCACAGGAAAAAGAAAATATTATTATGAGATGCAATCAAATATAGAGGAACACCGTTTTTATGTAAAAAAATGTGAAAAACACATAAAATTAATTTCAAAGAACATAAGATTTCAAATGTTTTTATCGTTGATTATTGACATAAATAAATTACTGTTTTAAACAATTGTTAGCACATGTACCTTTTTTCCTTTTGTTGGGTTTCCAGTATTCCCCCAAGAATGGGAGAAAAGATGAGGAAAGGGCAAAAAGCTAGCCTTCTTGGATTTACTAGTTTATACAAAGCAATTTGCACTAATTGAGCATTGGCAACAAATAGCCAGCCAATTAAGTCTCCATTCTAATTAAGATTTGAACAAGTCAAAGAGATTGAATGGTTGGCTGACCTTTAAAGTTGAAGTACAATTGATAATTTGTTATGGGTAACTTCATATTTTTATATGATAATTAAATTAAAATATATTAAAATATTCGTAGTCTAACATATAATATTATTTGTTCTATTTTATATTCATATATTTCTAATGCTTCTTTGTTCGACGTTCGTCATCTATTACTTATCTATGATGAATATCTCTCTTCCCAAAACTCAAGCTCGAATATTGCTTCTAGAGACCGGCTTTTGGAGCTACTGCCTCTAGCCATTGTATGCTTTTTACACATATCAGCATTGTTTGGGAACAATATTTTGTAAGTTGCTCAAATACTTCCCAACAAGGGGATGCAATTGCAAACATCTGAATCTACTAGTAGTTAGGATTTCTAGAGCAAGAAAGACAGAGGCTAGTACATTTTATTTTATTTTATATAAGGGTGATATAAATTTTCTTTTTTTGTGATTAAAGTACTACTTAAGGGATTCGAATTTGGGACCTCCAGTATCTAGGCCAATGATATTACCACTAGGCCAAGTCTTTGTTCGTCAGAGGCTAGTACATTATTATTATGACTTTGTTGCAACTCTTTACTTCTATATATATCTAGTGCCAATCAACAATTTGACACAAAATTTCTTTTGAGTCATTGAAATCCCACTATCATTTCTAGATACTTGTGATCCTTGGAAACATTGCAATGCACCCAAGGGTCTTGCAAAGACCATCCTGAAATCTCACTTCAAGTAAACTTAACTACTTCCAAATCCAGAATCTGACCTAGCCAATATGATGTTATCCGCATAAACTAATAAGATTACTATCCTACATCGTACCCATGCGATAAACATTTGTGTAATCAGAGGTGGAGTTTGAGAAGGCATTCAATAGGATTGAGCTAGCTAACTTAGGAAACCACTATCCACTAGAGACTAGTCTACTTAAGCATGTAAAGGGACTTTCTTAACATGCAAGCTAAGTCATATGTATTGGCTTCGATATGAAAATTTTGTGTAACTTGCGTTTAAAATTTCCTTCCTTAGGTCGCCAAGCAAAGGTTGTATTGGAGATATCCAACTGATATAGTCCATGTTCAACAACTAATTCGGTTATAATGGTTTTAACCGAAATAATCTTTGCGTAGGACGGTAGGGAAAAAGATATCCAGGTAATCTATCCCATACACTTTGAATAATGTCCATGTCTTTACCTATAAACTATAATCCTTTTATCCCACCAACTATTATAAGGGCTTTGCATGAACAAAATCATCCCCTTGGGCATAGTAAGAAGGGAAACCCTTTTGTAACTGCAAAGTCCCGTGAACAATAACAAATGAAGAACAACCAAAGAAACTGGAGACGGGAAAAAAGAAAAGAATAGAAAGGGAGGCGTATGGATGGGAGAAGAAACATGGGGGCACCATCAACAACTATACATAATGATATGCACATGAGTAACGATGCCCATGGACCCTTTTCTCTAATTTCTTTCAAGCTTTATTCATCTTCGAAATCTCTACCAATATCTTGTGCAAAGCTTGAGGCTTTGAGAAGAAAGGTGAATGATCAGCACCTTTCAACCGGAACACCTTCTCCGGCAGACTCGAGCTGATCATGGTTTGTTGTAAGGTGATAGGTATGGCATTGTCTTCTGGAGCTTCGATATAGAACCGTCGCACAGTCCCATGCTTAGCATCGGAGAGACAGAGTTTCTCCAGAACTGGAGCAAATGGGATCAGCCTCATTGACACGGAGGCTAATGCTATGTCCTGAATAGTAGGTGAAAACGATAGTGTCTCAAAACAATAGCATAGTAACAAAAAAGAAAGAATGGGATAGTAACTAACTTCACTTGTTTCGAAGGGTTTGATGTACCTTGGCAGGACTGTGGTTGAATAACAAGTCCCGAAGCAACGACTTGTCAAGATCAATGGCAGAAGGAGGATGATCATTTCCATTTGCATATACAAATATCTGTGCTTTTTGCATCAGATCATTTCCACCTGACTGCAAAAGCTCCCTTTTATTAGTCACAGAGCAGGATAAGCCTAAATAGCATAGCTGAACTTGAACTTGCATAGACATAGCTTGATGCCTCTAGAAGCAGAGTTTCCTAGATGGCATTGCATAAAACATAGCAAAGAAGGGTTTTGAAAGTTCAAACATCGCATACTATCACTGCTATTCTTTTTCTTTCTGTTCAAGTTACAAATGTTCAAACAAGTTCATCACCCCCTATTCTAAACTCCATAATGTAACTCAGTGATTACCTGCTTGGAGAACATGTCAAGCATACTTTGTCCATCAACTAACATAGCTGCAGCTAGGAAAATAGCCTTTGAAATTTTGTGTGGAAACAACTCCATTGCATACGAGATGCAAGCACCGCCAAAATCGTGCCCTACCAAGATCACCTGCATAGTTCAGAAAGAATAGCATTATACCTAGGCTATCATCTTACTCAGGTCAAAGATGTATCAAGTAAAATAAATGAAGATATCAAGATATTAAACCAGGAAAACAACTTTAATGGATAACCACACTGACTCAGACAGTTCATTTGAATTGAGAGAAAAATATATAACAGCAGTTGGCTTAATACAGATGAAGACCATATATTTGACATCTCAAGACATAATAAGAAGACAGTAGCAGGAGAAGATACATAACCAGTGAGAAAGAAAGAACAAGCACGAACCTTCTCCTCATCAGCAAGCTTTTCAAGAAAATCAGTAAGTGGCTTCACATACTGAGAGAGACTGGCGATGCCATTAGTATCAAAAGAATGAACCCCAGAACCAGTCAAGTCTACAGCTGTAACTGTGAAACCACTCTCTTCCAGAAGAGCTATGGTTTTGTACCAACACCAAGCACCAAAACCCCCGCCATGTACAAGGACAAAATGTTTTGTCTCAAGATCATCAAGCTTAATATCCTGTTCAAAAAATTTCAACATTTCAGCAGGTGCGCGAGGTATGAAAATTGAAAGATGCTGACATACTCTATAGCACTAAACACCAACTACCCATGAAACTTTAATGAGCCACAAAAATTAGTTTCCCAGGGGACAAAATAAAATAAAGTCATGGTGATCAGGTATTGAGCTGTAAACTGAGTTTCTTGGTTGCCCTTCCCTCACAAGACTTGTGAGGCTTATCTAACTTTCTAGTTGAATGCAAGGCGTACTAAAGACTGTTGCAGTTGTACATTGATTGATGCCACAGAAATATAACAAAATATGATGGATCAATAGCTTTTTCCAGAATCATGGTAGCTATCTGAATTCTGTCATAGGTGAAAAAAAGGAGCAAACTTTTATGAGATCTTGATCTGTAATAAACAGCTGCAGAAGCTAGGAGAAGGTAGGCAAATACCAACAATTTCTAGTCCTTGTACTATATGCTTTTAGAACTTATGCACCTCACCCCAAAAACAAGTTCAATCATCAATTTATCAGTAATTGACAACAATACAGATGACCAGAGTAGCCATGTTCATCCATTAACTACTTAGCAGAGGGCAATGAACAACAAAACTTCCTCCAGTTCATTTAATTCATCAATTCTAGTCCCAAGTTCTTTCACATTCAATAGCAAGTTCAGCTGAACCCCACAAACCGAAGAAACAGGGCAGGATGGAATTCAATACGCATCCGCCGATTAAACACATCATACAGAGCTCCATAATAAAACCCACATCCAACCGTGGTCCAGCACACCGAACTCTGAGCAATAACATGGTCAACGAAGCGAAAGGCGACAAAACAACTGCCGATGTCTTCTGCCACCTTCCTCCGAACACAGAAATTCCTCCCACAAAGAAAGTAAATTAAATTACCTGGTTAACCAATTGGTGCGGCTGCAACAAAGGGTCCGCAAGTGACCGAGCTCTCGAGCTGGCGCTTCGGGGCAACGGGTTCTTCTTCGACCCGGCATTACCATTCGGGTACCTGTGCGAAACAGAACGGTCAAACGGCGTCGGCGTCGTCGCCCCGGCACCGTTCTGCTGCCTGAACATCAGAGCTGCCGCCAGAGCCTGCTCCTGGATTAAGGAATCATTACTGTCTTTTCTAGCGGATCGGACCCTCGTCCACCGGTTGGAAGCGGTTTGGGATGAAGAATTGGCCGGGAGACGCTTAACGGATCGTCCCCTTTTCACCGCCGGCTTGGGGGCGAAGCAAGTGCACAAGTTCCCCATTTCTCACGGCGACATAAAGTTGAAGAATTTGGCAATTGGTGAAGGTTTTGGGGCGGCGGCGGGGAAATGGCGGTAGCGGGTGGGAGTTTCGGAGAAATGTGGACCTTTCCTTCTCTGACTATATAATAGTCTGTGAGAGTATCGTGTGAAATTGGCGACGAAGGGAAGGGAAGGAAAGAAGACGTTGCTATGCTGCTGGAAAGCTACTTTTTTTAGAGACGAAAAAAGAAACGGCTTCAGGCGAATATATTTGACTCGGTGACTCGCTCTGGGTTGATGGCTTGAAGGAGAAGGTCCCAAGGGAATCAAACGATTAATTATATGATTTAATTTTTGGTTTATTATTTGATTATTACAAGCATTTTCAAACAAAGGATGCCTAGTATTTAGTAAAGATCCATTATGAGGACCAGTCGTCGTTGGTCTTGATGACTTTGTTTTATATTTTTTGGGCTGACTTTGATAATTTTGTTTATCATTTTGAGTTTGATTAGTGGTAAGTGATATAATGAAAGATATTTTATAATTAATCTTTTTAACGTTAATCTTAAAAGTTGAATCATCGTGAAACCTAAATTTATGAGAATTTCACTTGATCTAGAGTTTGTTCAGGAAGAAAGGTTTACGCAGACATTTATATAGTTCTACATATAAATTCGACGATGAGATGCTTCAGACTTCGGTTGGTTCAACATGTCGATCATTCATACTTAGTGGTTTCGATAATCTCTTTTGTGTGAAATGTGTAACTATATCAATTGAAATGATAAATTTACAACAGACTAACTTATCCACAAATTACGAGTCGCCTTTGAATCATTATATTCTTAATTCTTCATGTTTTAATAAGATTCATTAACTAATGCACAATTATATAAGGACAATGTTTTGTAATATATTCGGAAGGATCCAATCCATCATTTTCATGCCAAAAAAAATGCAACAATTATATTGTTAAAAAGGAGTGGCGGAGGCAGGATTTGAAACTACCTCTGTCCTCTTTTCATAATATAAACATATAAATAATTAATAAATAATAAATATAATTAATAATATCTAGATAATCCATTCATAAATAAAGAAATAACTGACTATATAATTATTATTTGCATAATCTATCACAATGAGTTTTCATATTCTAAAATAAATGCAAAATATATCAATCGTCTACACTCTTAAGAAAGTCTCTTTCAATGTATCCCATTAACAAACATTAGCAGATCGATTGCCAATTCGACTTCGAAGCTTGTTTTTAATATAGCTCAAGCTAAGAAAATACTTTTTCTAAACTTATAGTTGCAACCGGTAGAATCAAAACTACCTTTAGAAGCAAATAAACTTAAGGAAATGACATACACTTATGTCTCTACCATTACTCGAGATAATTCATCATGAACAAATAGTTGTCGAATAATAATGTCATGTATGGAACCAATAAATCAATTAGTATTTTTGTCAATTCATAAACAAATAATGAGTTGTGATATAGTGGCAAAATATTCTTATGTTACGTGTAAGAGTGATATTTTTTACGAACTTCAAATTTTACCCCTGTCCTGGGACAAGGGCAAAGGTGGCTGGCTCCGCCTAAGGCGATGTGGTATTTGTTTTGTATTTGTTTCATGTTTAGTGTAAATAATTGTTTACTTTAGATCAATTAAATTCTTCTATAGTTTTGCTAAGTTAAGACAAGAGATTAACTTCAATTTCTTAAGACGAGAGGTTTGCTGAAATTTGACCCATTGCATGAGAGATCATCATTTGCTATGCATGGCACCGATTGAAATGTCTTCCATACATTCCACCTAATTAATCGGTATCCAACGTTACAAAACAAGAAGGGTAATCGGTTATCAAATAATCATGTGTTGTCTTGTCCTTTTCGAATATCTTTGAGTTCTCTGGTATTGTTTTTCGTTTTTTAGTAGTGCTATTTTTTGCAGGGTCGCTTGAAGGCGGGAAGTATAAAGGAATTTCTTGTTTGAAGAAGACAAGTCGTGGGGTGCTTTAGGCCAGTGTCTGAAACTGAGCCCAACTCAGTTACATTCAACGAAACTAGATCATCAAAAAGGCAAAGACTAACCGTTTTCCCTATCTTGCGAATTAGAGTATACTTCTCTTACTTCAGTTCGATCTCTCTAGTTTCTTTGAAGCTCAGCGACTTCTGTTTTATAGTTTTTTAAAGGGCTAATACTACTGGAAAACTCGAACTATTAACTTTGTGTCATTTGTGTCCTAAAGTATTCGATATGACAATTGTGTCCTAAATTATTTCTCCGTTAGAGTTGACCGGCGTTGACAGTTAGTTTTTAACAGAAAATCCAATAAGTGCTGATGTGGCATCTGAAGTGGAATTTATAATATTAATTTATAATTATTTTCATATAAAAAAAGAAAATTACAAAATTACAAAAAAAAAATGAAAACCCATCTCGGCTCTGTCCGCCTCTTCCTTGCCGCTTTCGCTCTCCTCTCCTCCCCGCCGCCTCTCATCGAACGCCGCCACCTCCTCCAGCTCCCTCGCCGCCATTCCCCCTTCTCCTCGCCATTCGTAATCATCGCCATCTGGGATTTGAGAAAAAACAGAGGCTGCGCCAAGATTGGATTCGTCGTCGCCAACATCGCCCAATCACAAGCCCCCTTCCCCTCCTCCAATCCGCCACCAGAAGCTTCGTGGTTTACGCCGATGGTGACGCGCGACGACGATTTCGCCGAATCCAATTGATGACTGGCCATTGGGTTCCTTGAAATCAAAAGCAGGTGTGTTGGGGGAGTGGTGTTGGCTAGTGATGGTGTCGGCAGGGTGGGTGGGATGAAGCGCGTCCCTCACCTGCTACCGACTCATCCCTTCCCCGTTGGGGATCGATTCGATCAAACGAAGGAAAATGGAAATCGGAGATGAGATCGATCTATTTCTCTCAGCAGCTTCTCCCAAGCAATCCACGCGCAATAGCCTAGATGAGTCGACGGAATCTGTGAAGGGGTCCACCACGAGGAAGAAAGACGATGTCGTAGGTGGCGGCGACGACGACGGCGTAGAAGGAGGCGGAAGCAGCGGCGGGGATGGAGATAAGGAAGGGAGAGGTAATCCGGGGAGGGGAGGTGAATCTGCAGAGGGAGGGTTAATTGAGTACATTTTTTTATTTCTTTTTTGGTTAACATTTTTTTTAATTTTTATAACAATATATTATTATATTATTATTTAATTTTTAATTAAAAATATGAGGTGTAATTGACGTGGCATCTACGTGGCTGCCACATCAACAAAAGTCAATGTTAATGTTGACTTCCATTTGGTCAACCGTTATCTATAACGATCAACGAAACTGTCAGGATACAAATGACACAAAACTACCAAACGTTGGGACACAATTGTCATATCAAAATACTTTAGGACACAAATGGCACAAAGTTAATAGTTCGGGTTTCCCAGTGGTATTAGCCCTTTTTTAAATATTACTTGATTACACGAGTATCAAATTCAACCTCATCGATAGTTAAATATAATAACATAAAACAAATAAATTATTGGAAGTTCAATGAATGCTATTTTTTCCTAATAAAAATGAGATAAGTTACTTCTCCAGTTGACGGAATCAAATTAATTACCTGTAGGAATCTAATTAGGCAGTATAATAAACACACCTCGATGATACTTTGAGGCACTTTCCATTGTACTTAGTACTAGTTTATTCTTCTCTATGGAGCCTGTGACCATGGTGGAGGGAAAGGCGATACCCGAACTCTAAGAGGACCACACTTTAGGTTTGGTACTTTACAGATCTTGTACCAGACACTCACAATCTGAGCACTAATGTACATGTGTGTGTGTGTTTTCCGCCTTTCCACAAGGGACCTTCATCAATGAATATCATGAAAAATTTGCTCACATTCATTAATATTGTAACTCCTAACGTGTTATTTGATCGTTGGATCGCGCATTTCACAATCCGTTTGATCAGGCAAAGGACGTCATAATGCTAATATATCATACAATCTCATCATAATTCAACTGAGTACGTACCCATCAAACACGGGGAGAACATACACAAAGTAGTTGAATGTGCCAAATGTGAGCAACAATATCACAACACTAATTAATCATTTCTAAGGATGGCAACGGGTTACTTAAGCCGGGGAGACTGGTTTTCATTTATACCATACCCGAACCATAGTTTTAAAGGTTAACAGATAATCATAATATTTTAGCAATATGAATGAAAAAAGTTTTAAAAGTGAATGAGTCTACAACATAATTACAACAAATATTTGGTTTGCTTAGGTATGGCTACCTACAATACCAAAATCGCACCAAACTCATTACCCTATTTATCGATTTCGAAGAAAACCTATAGGTTGGATTTTCCACACAAATTTGTATCGAATTCGATTGAAGTTATTTTGTCGTCTCTAATCATTGCATGCA